>CM002527.2:31761551-34272791 GCA_000338895.3 Oryza meridionalis
TTTCAGAGAGGTGAACAATGCCACTACTGTTGGTGTCATTATCATGCAACATAAGCAAGTGAGACTGGACTTCACTGTTGCGTGCACACAAGGGACATTACACAAATGCATATCTATAAAAAAAAAGAAATGCAGATTATGCAGCCCTACGTAATTAAACTATCTAAAAGCAAGTAGAAAGTATGTGTTTATGATCTGTCATTAACTCTTCCTTTAATCTAGCCTTGCTAGTTGGGTGAGATTAGGGGAGCAGAAAACATAGAGGCGACAAGGAGTGTTTCACTGACATGTAGGGCCCGGAGCATGAAGCCGACAGGTTTAGACCACATTTTAGTTATAGTTTCGTTGCTGGCCAGCGAAGATTAGCTAGATGGAAAGCAAAGACTTAGCGTGCATGCTCTGCAGTGTGTTCCTTTCAGTGTCAGAAAAGGGTCGGCGTGTTGATCAGTTGCAGTTGCAGAATGCAGATAGGCAGATGCCTCACTCTTCGCGTCTTCGTTCGGTCGGTGGAATGTGCAAGTTAAGCTAAGGATGGCGATGGGTGAACCATCACGTAACAAGACATCAACTACTAGCTTCTTTGCAAGTTGCAGCTAATGGTGAGTATCAAGCTTCGTCCTGGCAACATGTGGTGTGGCTCAAGTGGTCAAGCCTTCTTGTGTCCGCTCATGGCAAGAATCCGTTGTGCCAGTGCTGTTTGCTGAACTGAAGCTGCATGGTTCAGGTTCAGGTTCTCTCTGTCCAAAACTCCAAATCTGTGAGCTTCTTATCAGCAAAAGCAGGCGTACGATACTCAGATCAGAGTCTCACAGAATGACTAGCTAGATCTGGATCTTGGGACCTCATTAATTGTTTAGAGATTCTTGCTCATCTGTAAAGCTGCTCAGGGATGGGTAAGTAGGCCACGCCCTTACCTCTTCCAAGTAAAACGACATACTACTACTGCTAGTACAGTACTCCCTCCGTCCGAAAATATAACTATTTCTAACACAGTGTCTTGTCTCAAAATAAAACTATTTCTTCACCTACCTCCTCTCAACCAGTCACAACCATTCTTTTTCACCTACTTTCTCTTTTCAACCAATCACACACTTCCTTCAATCATTCTCACCTACTACCAACCTCAAAAATGGCTTTATTTTGGGACGGAGGAAGTATGTGATTATGTCCACTCCATACTGAAAAGTGGCTTGAGCCTCTGAATGATTTTGTTCTTGCTACATGACCTGGTTGTTCATACAGAGTTTACATACTGCCCTTGTGTTTTCACTGATCTTCCAGTGCAAGAGAGAGAATGAACAAATCCTTCCTACTTGTATCAGCTAGAAATTCATTTCGTATCAAACCTTCCCACATTAGGATTCCTTGTTAATAGTTGATTCCGATCTAATTTCGTATTAAGCTTTATCGATTCCGACCTAATTTGAACTTTCGCGAAGGTATAACCAAGAGAAATGGATTAGGTCCAGGTTCTCCTAACTTTGTCTTGATTTTTTTCCAACTCTGTATTAACTAAATTTCAAGTTTGAACAAAACGTAGAACGGCCCGGGTTTATGCAACATGTTATACAGCTGAAGACACAAGAAGCAGGGGTTAATGTCTAGCAAAGTTCCTTAAAGAGAGATTCAAAAAAGTGCACATCGCTCAGTATAACAAGGGCAAAACTGAAAAGCAAAGATCGCCAAAAACTGTTTTCTCTATATCTTTAGCTCATCCTTGGAGACATGGAATACATGCAGAACAAAACAAATTCGACAGGAGCTGGTATCAGGCTATCAGCTAGTAGAGATGGCATTCAACTACTGAAAGGAACACATCAAAAAATTCGGTTCCCTTTTCTCTCACTTCTACACATTCCACTTATTTCCTTGCTCAATATAATCTTAAACACCAGCATGATCGGGGTTAGAACACCCTCGCAACCAATTGTGTAAAACAGTGTAATGCTTCCAGCTTAATTGATCACATAAATCAGGTAATAAGATAAATTGAGCAAATAAAATTGACCTTCTTCCTTTGGGTGGTGGCTATTGAGAAAATTGCCAAAAACCCTCGGTCAACCGAATCCAAAGGTTATTGCATGCAAAAAAGTTGAATCTCATCCGACTTCGTGGCTGTCCAAATGACAGGCACTTTTTCTCTGGATGGAATTACATGGTGCGCTCTCTGATGACTATATTTTGTGGCTGATCAGAATAATGTCAGCCATATTTGTTCCAAATCAGACAGCAGTTGCTCTTTCACAAGCTTTGTAGTAAAGTGTCTTCTGCACATAGAAGAGCATGTATGCCTGAGAGGTTCTGACAGTATGCTCTTCAACTCTGGTTACCCAGGCATCATCACATTTGTACCAGTGATTGTTTAACCTGAGATATGTCACATAATGGCCAGCTTCTAGCTTACCACTATGCGTGATCACCGCAAATATTTCAAATTCTGATGAAAATTCAGAAACTGAATCTGCATCACTAGCTTCTGATGGAAATATACGGTTCCCAAATCTGCTTCTGAGTATAGAGGACGATAGATATGGCGCCATGTCAAGAGAAAAAGGAAACTGTAAACAGTGATCAACCTTCCTTGACATTTTCTTAACTGATGAATGCTCAAACCTCTTAATATGAAAGCATGAAACCAATGGAAGCCTCCGAATGGACATTTGCTTCAGGGACTCTTGCCTCTCCTTGCAACGTTCACAGAAGAACTTCTGTTCAGCATCCAACCGCTCAGCCCTTGTAAACCGCTCCAAACATCTCATGAGTGTTGATACCTTGGTATTAGTGCCACCTGAGCTTCGCTCTCCATTCCGCACATGTACCTTTGGGTTTGCAACACCAAGAGAATTGTTATATCCAGCATCCAAGTCTAGAGAGATGTCCATACAGGGTTCAAAAGTTGTTGATGTGAACCCACAATGTGTGCAGGTGACATCTGATCTCAAGATGCCAGAAAATACCCTGTGTGCAATGCAACAATCTCCATGGCCTATTAGGGAAAAAAATGCACATAATGGTTAGATCTATAACAGCTCATCTGCCTCAATATAAATCATAGTTCAGCCTATCAAAAGCAAGATAGAATATGTTCTCCACTACAACAAAAAAGAGAAAAAACACATTTGTCCAATTTGTTCCCCAATATCCAAATAGTACAGGACTACCATTTTCCACGACTTATCCTGTTTTCGTTTTTAGGGTGTAGAACCTACTGTAGAGTCATCCTCCAAAGAAGAGTAGGAGTGACAAATAATAAAAATAGTACAAAAGCAGCCACAGATGTTCACTATGCACCACACTACCAGCAACAGATGGATTTAGATATGCTTTTTTCTTCAACCAAAAATAAAAATAAAAATAAAAATAAAACTGGTATTGATTCATTCTTGGCTCAAGGGTGCACTGTTTTCACAATAAAAGGGTGGATAGAGTCATCCTCCAAAGAAGAGTAGGAGTGACAAATAATAAAAATAGTACAAAAGCAGCCACAAATGTTCACTATGCACCACACTACCAGCAACAGATGGATTTAGATATGCTTTTTGCTTCAACCAAAAATAAAAATAAAAATAAAACTGGTATTGATTCATTCTTGGCTCAAGGGTGCACTGTTTTCACAATAAAAGGGTGGATATTCTTCTTTTCTTTTCACATATCAGTTCAGTTGAATAGATGGAAAAGCTTTAATTTAAATAGTAGCAGGAGAGAAGCTAACTACCTTGGGCATGTGATTTGTGTTGATCATCCTTTATATTTTCATGGATATGGTCAAGGATGGAGATAAAAAATTCATGTGCATCCTGTTGCTCGTAGCTTGCAAGATTTGATGCATGCTGCCACCAGCTAACAAACATAACGACAATAATCAGAAGAAAAACAATCACTTTAATTCATGAACCAGAATAAAGTAGTATGCCATGTTACTGTGCAAGTCCAAGTTCGTCAAACCAGATCAGCCGCAAAAAAAGACTTCACATATTTAAATTTCACATAGATATAAACTAAAGTTTAAAAATATTACTTCGGCTTTTTTTAGAACACCATTACTTTGGCTTGATAATTACCCTTTGTGTCACATAATGTCACACTATGATCACAACAGTTTGCTGAATACCCATAGGGCATAAACAAGAATATTACGATGAACGAATTGTAAAAACATATCCTGGTAAAGTATCAGCAGTGCTAGCAATAACTTATGTACCTGCCACATACTTGTACACTATCCTTCGCAGCAGCAAGATATGATGTCATTGCAGAAAATTTTAACTTAAATTATGCAATTCACTCATATGACTTGGCCCATATCCAATGATAGAGCAAATAGCTTCAAATGCACCTGATAAGAAGGTGCTCTGAAGAATTAAAAACTGGTCATGCATTTTGGAGTACTTGTACTTGATACATGAACATAGCTCAACAAATTCTAAGCATGCGAAATGTACTTAAGACCATATGACATTTTATCAATCAGGTCATGTGCATCCAAACGTGAAACCGTTACCCTTTCTAGCGAAACATATGGAACAGATCTCGCCCTTTTAGTAGCATATCTTGCTCACATCATCCCATTTCATGCTAACTGATAAGTAGTTCCAAATTGCAACCTACATAATCATGATCTACGTCAAACAGCTTCAAGGCATAGCGTACAAACAACACTATCATTTGCAAGAGACTGATACAATTCGATCCCAAACTAGTTACAATACATGACGCACCCATTTCATATAACGGATTCATCTTAATAACTTTCCAAGTACGCAACGAACCCAACATTAAAAAAGCAGCACGTTGCTCAAAAAACACCCAACGACATCAACCCAATGCAAACAGAGCGCTAGATCCAGACCTATAGAGGAATTTGGCGGGGCTGTAGGGCGTGCGCTCCCCGGAGAAGGCGGCGGAGTAGATCTCGTCGAGATCGCACGCCAGGCACGCCGCCTTGTCGTTTGCCTCGGCGGAACGGCGCCTCATGGGCGTCTGGCGCGGGCAGAGGTAGCGGTTGTGCCGATCGCCGAGGAAGTAGTTCCGGAGCGGCGGCGCGTGTAGCAGAGCCTGGAGCACGGAGTTCATGAAGCACGTGTTGCCCAGGTTGTTGAGCCCGCGCAGCCCCGCGGGCGCGGCGGCGGATGCGGAGGTGGTGGGATCGGCGGAGCTGATGAGCGCGAATTCGGCCGGATCTGGTGCCCAGGCGCGGTACTCGACGCGGCGGCGCTTGCGGGGCGCGGCGGGGGAAGGGGAGGGGGAGGCGGATGCCGATGGGGGAGGGAGGGAGGAGGACTGGGCGAGGACGACGGCGTGGTCGAAGTCCGGATCGTAGACCTGATCCCCGCACGCCCCGCAGAAGAGCTCGGCGCGGTCGACGTCGACGGCGATCTGGTGGCCGCCGGATGTGGAGGCGGAGGCGTGGGAGGCGGCGTGGGTGGGGCAGAAGACGGCGGCGCAGGAGAGGCAGGCGTAGAGGCGGGATGAGGAGGTGGGGGAGGAGCAGGGGGAGCAGCGGGGGAGCTCGCGCGGCTCGCGGCGGATCTCGGGGCGGCCGAGCGGGCGGACGCGGAGGCAGCGGCGGAGGAAGCGGAGGGAGCGCGTGGTGTGGCGGTACGCGGCGAGGTGCGGGCACGGCGGCGGCGCGGACGGGGTGGTCATCGGGGCGGGGGATGTGGGGGATGAGGCGGTGGGCGCGGGAGTGGCGGCGAGCGGTGCGGGGGATGGGGTGGGGTGGAGTGGCGGCGGCTGCTGGTGATGGCGCGGGGGTGAGGTGGAGGTGACGGTCGGGATGGTGGTGGTGGATCGTATATCTTCTCGTGGACTCGTGGGTCGCGCTGAGCGGAGGCGTGCACGGCGATCTGGATGGGCGCGTCGCGAAGGTGATCACTGATCAGGTAATCAGGTTAGGGTGCGTTTAGTTCACGTTAAAATTAAAATTTTAATTAAAATTAAAAATTTGAAGAAAAAATTTGAAACTAAACTCGGTCTTACTAACAATGTGGTGTAACACTGTGGTGTGTAGCGCTAGGCACGGCAAATTCAGGCGACGGTCATCCTATCAAAGTTTGTGCTAAAATGAACGGAAATTACACAAAATTATGAATTCGAAGCCTCTCATAAACTATACTTGAGAAACAGAGACCAAGAGTTTCAGCAACAGAGATACCAAGATTACATCATTCGCAAAGAGAGATGCCAATAATTTAGAGTTGACTCTTATCACTTCACGGATACTTAGGAGATACTACTAGCAAGTTCTTCGTCTGATATTCTGGCCTGTTTTAATTCCTAATTTTTTCTTCAAACTTCTTAACTAACATCACATCAAAACTTTCCTACACACATAAACTTTCAACTTTTTCGTCACATTGTTTCAATTTAATTAAACTTTTAATTTTAGCGTGAACTAAACACACCCATACGTAGAGGCTTATTGAGGTTCCAGTTTTGGCGTGAATCAAACTTCCAACTTACTTTTCTCTCGTGCGTAGAGGCTTCTTGAAGACTTGAACTTTAAGCGCATGAATGCATGATCAGACCCATGCTGTATGTTGGCATTTTTGCCAACAGTGGCTATATGTAAGGTAAAAAAGAGACTGCATCAGCATTTGGCCATTTGCTTTGACGAGTTACCATAGCTGGGCTCTTTGAGGAAAGGTAATCACGCAAAACATTTTAGCACTATATTCTACTAGCCGTATGAAACGAATCAGTCTTCACATCAAATTCAGGACATTCTGAATCTGCAAGAGTGAAACTGGCCAGCGGCAAACACTCTGCCTGTCTACGCCACAAACTTTTCAGACCAATTGTACTGGTTTGCACTCAGTAAAGCCAGCAGAGAATAAACCTACAGTATATATCACGATGGGGTAAACATATATCAGTAGATGATTTCAACTTGAAAATCTTTACAAAACGAGGGAAGCTAAACGCACCAAATGAAATTCTTGGCACATATAGATTATCGTTCACACAAACTGTATATACGCGCGAATGCTATTGGCTATCAATGCACAACTTCTGCCAATTAGTAAAAGGTTAAGCTTCCAGAGCTTCAGGAACTAGATGGGGCTGGGGCATTATCAAAATGTTACTACCTGGGTATCTCGTTGCGGCTCTTCTGTTTGAGGCTCTCAGCAACGACTATGGATGCAAAGATAAACTGGCGCTCAGAGATACAGGTCTGGTTCATGTTAACATACTTTACGGATTGGAACCTGGTGGGTTAACGTATGCCAATATTCCAAAATAAGTCTGTACTACCGTACAGAGAAGAACAATAACTGTGGCCAATGCAGCTAAAACCAACCATGGATTTCTGAAGTGATTCAGCCAAAGCCATGCAATCCATCTATTCAGACGACTTTGGTAGTAGGTCTCCATCGTATGGCACAAGGATTTCAAATAATATTGACCATTGAAATCAAATACGACATCCTTACTGAGCATGGTGAACATATCTGATACCATGTCATCACTTTCAAGATGATGCACAATGATCTCTCTCCGAGCAAGTAGCGTAACATCTTCAGGCATACTTAGAAGCTGAGATAAGAAAACAACATATGCTGTAAAGTCATCTCCAAACTGAGGGCAAGTTTGTTCGAACGCAATAAGATTCCTAAAAAGAGTTCCCATGTATTCATCGATAACAATAAATGGAATCTCCATTGTTCCATTGTTAAACTTAATGTCTAATAGTGAATGAGGATGAAATTTTTATGCTCCCGTTTCTTAAATTTTTACTCCGGCTTCGAGGTACTGTGCAGCCCGGCGCCAGCGATTCAATTGCTGCTCATATTGTAAGCATGGCATCTCAGGATTTAACGGTGAACCTTCTTCAGTCTCTCCTGGATAGTGTCTGAGGTTAAAATATCTGCGCCCAAAGCTCAGAAATCTTCCAAAATATCGTGGCAATGCTTGACAGTTACTACCTTCTGCTCTCTGGGTTGGCCTAAAGTACATGTGGCACAAGTGAAGCAAATGATGGATATCATTTGGCTTGTCAGAGTCTTGGATTGATTGTGGAAACCACCATAAAGAAGATTCAACGTACTTTACAATTTCATGAGTAAATTCTGCATCACTCAAGGGGTTATCACCAGCGACTATCTTGAATATCTTCTTTACTATAAAGAAAGGTTTTTGGTTCTCCAGCAAGAATAAATCATGGTTAAAAAATCTTGCAAACCATTGCCCAACTTCATCATCATACTCAGCGCGTTTCATTTCCACTTGTTTGCCATCTTGACCTTCTTCTTGTCCCATATTTTGGTTCTCTGTATTTCGGTCTTTGTTAGAGTCTTCAGGATGAGATATGTTCTGCCTTCCATTTTCCTGTTTTGTTCCCTCAGACTTCAAGTTATCCACATTTAACTGCTCTCTATGTGCTAAAATTCCTTTGGTTCCACCAAGAGCTACTAAGACAAAGCACCCATCAAGTAACAGCATTTGCAAGAACTCCTCCCCGTCCATTTTGACCTCCTCCGAATAGCAGTTCCTTGCTAGTTTTGTTATGTCTTCAAGTGCCTGTAAGTAATCCAGCAAGGTTTTCTCGCAATTTAGTTTAAGAATATAATCTAGATAGCTCCATTTCTCTTTCTGCATGGTTTGTAGGGCTGGAGCTCCATAATGATAAGGGCCGATCGATATTATGCAAGGTTCATAACAGAGCTTGTCAACCCTGCGAATGTGCTCCTGGACTTTGTAGATGATACATGACGTCTCCTCGTTTTCATGGACTTCACCTAATGACCAGTAATAGTCAAGCTCATGGGTCATAGAGCTCACTAATGCATTCATGTCTACTGCTTTAACTTTACCCCTAGTGAGCTTAGACATCCTTTCCTAAAAAATAACAGTTATTGTATGGCATTAATGGAATAATCCATGTAGTTCAGAACAAGAGGAAGCACATACAAAATTCCTAGTTTGATAAGCAGCCCACAAAAAAAAACGTTTGATAAGCACAGAAACAGTCATTATTTGGCACGACATGATACAGGTCAGGTGAAAAGGTCTGCATATTCAGAAATTATACCTTCAGTAGAAATCCTACATTATCTAGCAGAAAATGTGCTATCAACTGGTAGAATACACACATCCGTTTAGTTCCTTCCTGCTTTATTTACTGAAATGGACAAGGCATGAAATTTTGTTCCGTGCATGATTGCGATATACTTATGTCTGAATTTTCGATCAAAACAATGAGTAGTATCTTGTAGGAAAAGGGCGACCTTTCTGCCTGTCTGTTCCAGATCATATTTATAAGCATTTACAATAAAGCATTTCTTGTTGTTTGTCATCAACGAAATCAAAAGTAAATTGAAAAATATACAGGCATTTCAAGTTTACATAGACAAGATAAATGCTAAAGGAAGATCTAGTGGTTAACAAAGAAATTGCTTGAGTTCCTTTTGGGGGAAAAGGGAAAAAGAGGAATTCTGTAGGATTATAATCCTAAGAAAAATTTTCATATGTGATCTTTTAGAAGAAAGGAAATGAGACCTTACGAGTCCTAAAATTCAGGTTTCTTTGGAGGATAGGAATTTCACCGGAACTCTGCAGGCCATTTTTTTTACAGGATTCAATTTAAGTTCCGTAAGAATGGGGAAAAAAATCCTGCAGGATATGTAAGATTTAGGATATTATATGCGTATAATGCAGGATTGTTGAATATTTAAACTCAGCCCAGACATGCATATTTGGGATCAGAGGTTACCCGGAGTTGGAGTTGTCCAAGTCAGAGTTCAGGTGTCTGAAAGATCTGGCCGGCCGTCGCCTCGCCGAGGTCGGTATGGAGTACGGGCCTACGGTCTGACCGCCTGAGTTGGGACTGAACGTTGTGGAATCCGCAGCGGGCGCGGGCAGAATATGAGGGAGAGCTAGACCCGGTAAACCAGGGGCACCGGGAGTTCCGGTCTCCGGGATGAGCAGGAGTGATGAGGAGGAAACTGCGAGCCTGCGAAGGCTGCGATTGGTCGGAGCATCGGCCACCAGGTGAATCGGCGGTGATTCGATTCGGCCGCCGACGGACGTGGTGAGTCCGGCCGGGTCCTCCGGGTGTCCGGGACGTGGATGGCTAGACTAGACTGGGACTTCGGCGGGACTGGGCCGGGGGGTGGCTAGCACGCGCGTGCGCGCCAGGAAAGCAGCTGGCGAGCACTCCCCCCTATATTTAGTCTTAACTACTTATATATTAGTTAACGATTTTATTATCGATAAATTTTTCCCCAAAAATTTGACAATGTAATTATAGTACAATCGTAGTATAATTACATTGTAACTATAGTGTAACTTGTATGTAACTTTTAAAAATCTCTCCATAACATGTTATTTCGGTAAAATGGAGGTCGTGGAAACAAATTCTTTCACATATGTGTGTGCTATGATTTGTTTTCTTCCTCACCAAAACAAATCTTGTAATAGATCTAACGATTCAAAATTATGTGAAACTTACATATAAGTTACACTGTAGTTACATGCAAGTTACAGTGTAATTATATAAAAGTTACAGTGTAATTACACTATGATTGTACTATAATTACATTTGTCAAATTTTTGGGGAAAAATTTGTCGACAAATATATAGGTAGTCCCGTTAGTTAATATACTTAACACTAATTATAGTAATTAGGAAAGATTCTGGAGATTATTTGGGAGATTTTTTTACTAACAGATTAAAAAAAATTAAGTTAGATTTGAAAACTTTCGATTTAAGTTTTAAATTTTAAAGTCAAATTTAAAAAACTTTTAACTCAGATTTGAAAACTTTCAACCCAGATTTAAAAACTTTCAACTTAAGATTTCAAAACTTTCTACTCAGATTTGAAAACTTTCAACTCAGAATCGAAACTTTCAACTCGAGAATCGAGATTCGAAAACTTTCAAGTCCAGATTTGAAAATTTTGAAAACTTTCAACTCAAGATTCGAAAACTTTCAAATCAAGATTTGAAAAAAATTAAAAATTTTCAAATCAAGATTTGAAAACTTTCAAGTCGAGATTTAAAAACTTTCAAGTTCAGGTTTGAAAATTTTCAACTCAAAATTTAAAAACTTTCAAACTCAAAATATACTAAAAGATTAAAAAAATAATCAGAAAAAAGTGTGAAAAAAAGAAAAAAAAGGTCAGAGGACGTGCGCGCGCCGGCGTTGGGCCCTCTGGGCCGAAACGCGTACCGCCGGCGCGCACGCATTAGCTTTTCCGAATAGGCCGGCCCATATCGTATTTCATATTCCATTGTCCTGCAAAACGAGACTATTTTGCGATTAGCAAGGTCTATTTGGCATCCCTCATCTATGACCTGAGTTTAGTTTTATCTCCCTTGACCACAAAATCATATATAAAAGGCCTGTTCACTTTGATGCTGTTTTTAACCATGCTATTTTTAGCAAAATTATCAAAAGAATATCTACGTTTAGTTTGTTGCCAAATTTAGTCAATATATAAGAAATCCTGCCAAACTTGGTAAGGTTTATTTTAGCTACAATTTGAACAGGCACAAAGTATGTTTCAGGAGTTCCGAAAGCCGCAGCTTATTTCGACATAGAATCTTCCCCAAATATTTTTTTCATATTCCGAGAAACTGTAGTTGTAGAATATAGAGAATGAACTAGAACTCATAAATTGAAAAACTCAGGTTTTTTATATTCTAAAAAAAACTGGCTATCAATTATCAGTTATAAATTCTTAGAATTTTAAGCTCACTAAATAGGCCCATACACCTTTCATCTTGGAAAAAAAATCAGCTTTTGAGAATAAATCTAAACATATGCTTGCTTTTTTTTAGACTAACAAATCTGAACGTATGCTTACTCTTTTTCTGAGAATTTTTTTAAACGGAAAGAGTACATACGAAGGCTCACTCATCTATCGATACCAACTCAGGCCCTGGTCTTTTCTCTAACAAGAGTTGAATTAAGATTAAGATTTTCGTGGCACGCTTTTCAAACTGTTAAACGGTGCATTTCATGCGAAAACTTTCTATATAAAAGTTGCTCTAAAAATATCATATTAATCTATTTTTCAAGTTTGTAATAATTAAAATTCAATCAATCATACGGTCATTTTGTGTAAAAAGCTTAATATTCATCTTCAAGAGAAAAGAACACCACCTCATTCGCCTTATGGTTTTCAGCCAATTTTGTCTGGCGTATTGACTAGCCTACCTGTGTTGATTTAAGGGGAAAAAAATAAGGCCCACCTACCAGTGGCCTCCCTCTTTTTTTCTTCGGGAATGCTAAATAGCTGTCGCATGATTTTTGATAGCTAAATCATTCATGTTTCAATATATTTAGAACCGTTGTTTCATACGTTGTAGCAAAATGTTTCACGAGGTGATTTAATTGTGTTTCAGCTTTTAAAAAGCTTGAAACATTTTCGATCTACTTGGTGAAACATTTACGGTGTTTCAGCTTTCTAAAAGATTGAAATATTTTCGATCTATTTGGTGAAACATTTTTATCTACTTAGTGAAACATTTTTATCTACTTGGTGAAACATTTAGAACCGTTGTTTCATATGTTGTAGCAAAATATTTCATGAAGTGATTTGATTGTGTTTCAGCTTTTTTAAAAGATTGAAACATTTTTGATCTACTTAGTGAAACATTTTTGATCTCCTTAATGAAACACTGCATGATGAAAGACTTAAAAAAATCATGCAAATCCTATACAGACAGTCCCTTTTTTTTTCTTTTCGTCCTCTCCTCTTTCTTCATAGGCGCAGAGTGGCAACATCGAGCTCCTAGCGGGCAGGTGAAGGCGTGAAGTGCGTGAAGGATCGGAAAATAACATAAGTGAATTAACTAAATATCATCGCTTAAACACGCTTGGATAAAATGCAACTCCTAATTAGAAAGCTTTCACCAGAATGCCATGGTAGATCTCGGTTAAAAAAAAAACAAGAATACCATGGTAGATCACTTTACCCTTCAACTTCTTCTTCCTCCCTCCAAATCGTCATCTTTCTCCATCCATCACCGGAGACCGTGGTGTCCGCCTCAACTTCATCCATCCGGTCGGCTTTCCGCACCATGATGAAGAGAATCTAGAGCTCATGATTTTGTGACAAACGAGCAACATCACCGCAGCCGCCGGCCCGTGTGGTAAAAGGGTTTGCGGTTGATCTGTCCTCCACGTTTGACCCATCCCAATGATTCCATCCTTCAGCATCCCATCTCCGAAGCTGTCCTTAATTCTCGTGGAGGTAATCCCTCCGTCTCAAAAAAAAAATCCAACCTAAGATTCTAGTACAACAAATCTAAATGAATCTAGTCGTTGTCCAAATTAACCCTTCCTACATTAGATTATTTTTAGGATGGAGAGAGTAAGTCCTTGGCAAGACCGCCACGTGGATGTTCTGTGACTACCGTCGATCGATCGACGGACAAGGTGAACAAGGTGAAGGCGTGTGCAGCCGCCAATGACTCAGAGCCCATGGGGTCCGTGCAGCAGTTGTTGTCGCATGCTTTTTGTCTTTTTTAATCTGTGTGCTTATTTTTGGCTGAGTTTAGTTTCAAATTTTTTCTTCAAACTTCTAACTTTTCCATCACATCAAAACTTTTTTACACACACAAACTTTCAACTTTTCCATCACATCGTTCCAATTTTAAGCAAACTTTCAATTTTAGTATGAACTAAACACACCATTTATGGTTGGGATGCAGATGTGATGCAGCGGCGGCGGTTCTTGTCTTGGCGCTCCATAGTAGTTTGATACTATGGCCACCATGAAGGAAGATGAGGCGGATGCCATGGCCGCCGGTGATGGATGGATGAGGATGAGGTGCTGGAGTGAGGAAGAAAGAAGCCTAAAGGTAAAATGGTTTAGGATGACATTTCAACAAACTTGTTTTGATTAAAAGTGATATTTTATTGAAATCCGTTTAAGTGACGGCATTTCTACTAATCTACTTTTTTATCAAGTCTTTTGTCACAGTACACCATACATATGCAATTTTCTCGTGATAGTGCGATGTGGAGGGGAGGGGCCTTCCTCGTTGGACTATAAAGCACGTGCACATATGGTAATGTACATGGGAGTAAATTTCTTGTGTATCCTTGAAAAACTCACTCAATTCTTTTTATACCTTTAAAATTTACCCAATTTCTTTTATACCCCTAAAATTTCAATTTGATCTCTTTCATGCTCTGCCGTTACATTTTCTGTCATTTCACTGTTACGTTTGGTTGCAAATGATTTAGTTTTGAATAAAGCTTGAAAAATAATTGAAAATTTTGTTTGAGTGTATAGTATGTACGTTTCATAAAACTAATAGGACTAAATAATTAGTATAGAAAATTTTGACATAAATTTAGAAAATAAAAAAATATAATAAATTAATATTTTTATTTGAAATTTTAAGGACAATGGATTTTTTTATCAGGAGCATTTATTAAAAAAAATATGGTGAGCATTGGTAGTCCAATCTTTGTATGAATGCTCCTTATTTTTTATGATTTTTTTAAAAAATAAACACATATTTTTAGTTTATTATCTAAAATTAAATTTTGTCATAAATAATGTATCACACATAACTATAATACTCCCATGCGACAAACCTTTACATTTTCAATAATGTAATTCATAAATGTCTATATTTATCCAAAGAGTAAAACGATCATTTTTATAGAAATTAGATGGTAAACTGACGAGAAGGGTATGAAAGGGATCAAAATTAAATTTTGAGGGTATACAAGGAAGTACTAAGCAAAATTCAGGGGTATAGAAGGGATTAACTAAAATTTTAGAGATATACAGGAGATTTTCGCTATATATGGGCATTAGTCTATCGCTATAGCCCATTTGCTGCAATAGCAAATACTACATCCGTTTAATATTATAAATTGTTTTGATTTTTTTTCAAATAATTTTAAGTTTGATCAAGTTTATAGCAATATTTTCTACATAAAATAAATATATTGTCAAAATATATTAAATATTAGTTTTACTGAAACTAATTTAGTGTTGTAGATAGAGCTAAATTTTTTACAAATTCGTCTCGTAGTTTCCTGACGGAATCTGTAATTTATTTTATTATTAGACTACGTTTAATACTTCAAATGTGTGTCTGTATATCCGATGTGACAATCAAATCCAAAAAACTTTCCCAACAAAACAAGGCCTTAAGCAGCGCCAGAGCAGTGAAGAAAGTGAAGTACTGGTATAGCTAAAAGCTGACCTTAGCCACAGATTTCTGCACATAAATCAACGATGGTCTTGGATCCTCCGGGCTATTAAATAGCCTTCCAAAATCTTACTATTTAAGATTATTAAACGTAGATTACCGACAAAACCGATTCCATAACCCCTAAGCTATTTTGCGAGACGAATCTAATCCATAATTAGCGGTTGATTACTGTAGCATCACTGTAGCAAATTATGGATTAATATACCTCGTTAGATTCGTCTCGCAAAATAGTATAGGGATTATAGAATGGGTTTTATCAGTAATCTACGTTTAATATTCTTAAATAGCAAGATTCCGAGGGCTAAACAGGGCCGATATCTCGTAGCGGTCGGCAAGCTACAAGATTTTGATTCCATCTAGCTAAGGAGGCTTGTTCAAACACGGTCCAGCCTGCCGAAGTTTGCTGCGAGAAACTGCTAGGATAACGCCTCGCTTATAAGTAAGTACTCTGTAGAAGAACAATGTACTGCAAAATGGTGGCGAAAGCAATCGTTGCCTTCGTGCTCCTCCTAGCCAGCAGCCACCTCCTCTATGTGGCTGGATCGAGGCAAGTACCGAGCAGCAAACCACCGATCCATACATCCTCTTCACCCGTGACGACTGACATGGGAGAAGGCACTCCCAACGGTTTGCTTCTCGCGCTATGACAATTTCTGGCGGAAATCTTTTTTTTTTTAGTTTCTTTTCTTACCGGAGTTATGAGCGGAGTCTTGTCTGCTTACATCTTGCATATTCCTTTTGGCCAGGATTTCAGACTTGGCAATGCTGCAGAAGAGAAGGCAATACTTTATCAACCCAACAATGTGTTCCGCCCCCCGCGCCTCGCGCCTTGCAGGTTAAGAGCGTGCTAACTTACTTTATTGGAGGAGGGTGAAGAATTGAAGATTTGCAGCTAAGGTGCCAAGACGAAAAATCAATGAGTATATATTGTTCCCCTATGACTTCAAAATCTGTATTTCCTTTCATGGCATGTACATGTCCAGGATTATATATGGACCCGCGTGGAAGGAGACGGTGCACATGTATGGATGCAAATAAGAAACAGCATACACGTTTAGCAAAATAATGTTAAATTCTTGTTGGTTTGTTATTCGCACACGTTAATACGGAGTACTTACACAAACAAGCGCCTCATTTTGGATGGCTATTAGTGGGATTCCAGACTGACTTTTACTGCATTTTTATTTTTTTCTTGGTTCGCTGTTCGCTCCATTGATGAGGGGACTCAGACTGTGGTAATGTGGTTGGTAATATGTAAACCTTTTTGATAATTAAAACTCCTAGATTAATCGGTTTGCAAGTCCTTAATTTTATAGAGTGACACCTGGGCCCTCTATTGTTCCACGGACATGCAAACGATAATTTGTATGATCATGAACTCAGGTGATACTATTCCCAAAATCAACTTTTCCTTCTCACAGAAAAGAGAAATAAATGAATCGAGGGGTCCATTCTCTACAACGACATCCCAGACAATTTTCTTTCAAAAAAGAATCTGATTAGAATTAGAGAACGGAGTAAATGAACATATGCCTAGAAACCGTGAACATTGGGACAGTTGACAATGACCCTTAGAGCTGTTATGATGGTTTGACGTAGGCCAACACTGTGAATATCGTCTGAACAACCGTGCATATGAGCACGATAATTGTGGCTAAGACAGCAAGAGCAAGCCACGGATTGCTGAAGTGATTTAGCCATAGCCATGCTATCCATCTGTTCAACCTACTCTGGTAGTGGATTTCCAGTGTCTGGCACAAAGAATTTAGGTAGCAGTTGGTCTCGGCTTTGATCACTACTTGTTTAATCAACCTGGTAAAAAGAGATGACAATTCCTCATCGCTATCCATCATATGCACTATGATCCCTTTCTTAACCAGTAATGCCGCATCATCAGGCGTGGTTATAAGTTGAGACATGAACCAAATGTAGGCTGTGAAATCATTTCCATATCTAGGATTCGTTTGCTCCAGTGCAATGAAATTCTTGAAAAGAGCTTCGGTATTCTCATCGATCGGTAAACATGGAAGTTCTATCACTCCATTGCTGAACCTAACGTCCAGAAGTGAATGCTTGTTGTCTAGATACTGCACTGCACAGCGCCATCGACGCCATCGGCTTGGAAGATGTTCAAATTCCAAGCAATCCAGTTGTTGAGATTGCAAAAGTACCTGCTGATTTTCCTCTGGCTTTTGATTAAGACTGAAATATTTTTCTCCAAAATGAAGAAGACGGTAAAAGTACCGTTGCCTTGTTACACCTTGATGTTTCTCCTGAAATTTCTGGCTAGGTCTAAAGTACGTATGGCATAAGTGGAGCAAATGATGAAATTGCTTTGGCCTATCAAATTCCTGAATAGCTATTGGATAGTGCCGCAAGATACTCTCCATGCATTCAGCAATTTTGTCCTCAAGAGACCTTGTTCTCATCTCCGTTCCTACAAACAACTCATATATCCCTTCCACAATAAAAAAGGGAATTTGGTTCTCAAACAAAAGCAAGTCATGTGCAAGACAGCAACTGTACCAGCCGCCCATTCCATTAGAACCATTTAGCTCCTGATCAGTCTGCTCCACAGTTCTCTCTTTAGGTTCGTTGCTACATCCTGCTTCACAAAGTTCCAAACTGTGAGAACTATTTCTCTGACAATTTTTTAGGCCTGTTCTTTCGAAGTTGGAATCCTCCTTCCTTTCAAGACTTAAACTTGATCTGCTGCTGATAGTTTCACTTGCTATTTCTTGACGAGTACTGTTAGAATTTCAATGGTTACTCTCATTGAGAAGAGGATGGCACTCGAGATGAGGCAATTTTCTAGTTTTCTTCATTCACAAACACAAAAGCCATGCCTTCCCGAGGGAGGTTGGATACATATATATATATAGCCATAGCTGGCTGGATGGCTACTAGCTAATTGCTGCCCACACTAGTCTAAAATTTGAACGCAATGCTGTCCTAGAGAGCATCCAAACTGAATAAAGCATAAAGGAGATGCTAGATGCTGTCCTAGGGATGCTAAAAGCAAAACTGAAAGGATGCTGTCCTAAAAGAGGAAAAACAACCTAAAAGTAAGAGAAGGACCACAAGGACCAAAGACCACAAGGCTTATTCCATCATTCTCCCCCTAAGTCTTGTGCGTCGTCTTGTGGGAAAGTTGGGCCATCCCGATCCTGGAGCAGAGCTCGAGGAACTTGATCCTCCCAAGAGGCTTGGTGAGCAAGTCCGCAAGCTGGTCCTTGGTGTTGATGTAGCTCGCCTTGATGCTCCCTTCCTCCAAGTAGCTTCGGATGAAGTGGTACCTCACCCGGATGTGCTTGCTCCGTTCGTGGAAAACGGGGTTCTTTGCCAGGGCCAGAGCGGACTTGCTGTCCACCCTGAGCTCTACTGCTCCAGTGTCTCTGCCGAGGAGATCACCAAGCAGTCGAGCAAGCCAGAGTGCCTGGGTCGAAGCGGCGGATGCCGCCATGTACTCGGCCTCGCAGCTGGACAGGGCCACCACCTGCTGCTTGACCGACTGCCAGCTAACGAGGCACTCGCCGAGGAAGAAGAGAATCCCGCTCGTGCTCTTGCTGGTGTCGATGTCGCCGGCGTGGTCGCTGTCGCTGTACCCGACGAAGTGTGCCTTGCCAGGACACCTCGGGTAGTAGAGACCGTGGTCGAGAGTCCCCGCAACGTAGCGGATGATTCTCTTCACAGCCTGCTGGTGCTCCGTCGTCGGTTGCTGCATGAACCGACTGACGTAGCCGACGGAGAAGGCCAAGTCCGGCCGTGTGTGGGTGAGGTAGCGAAGGCTCCCCACAAGACGCCGGTACTGTGTAGCATCCACCTCCTCCGCCGTGCTGTCACGGCTCAGCTTCAGTCTCTCCTCCATCGGAGTGAGAGCTGGGTTGCAATCGGTGAGCCCAGCCAGCTCAACGACGCGCTTAGCGTAGGCGGTCTGTTGAAGCGTGATTCCGGAGTCGTCCTGGTGCACTTCGATCCCCAGGTAGAAGGAGAGAGGCCCCAGATCACTCATCTGGAAGGTGGTCTTCATCTCCTTCTTGAACGTCGCCATCTCCGCATCCTTGGTGCCAGTGATCACCAAATCGTCGACGTAGACACCCACCAGCAAGGCATTTCCTCCATTGCCCCGCCGGTAGATGGCCGCCTCGTGCGGGCTTTGCTCGAAGCCCATCCCCTTGAGCGTGGAATCCAACTTGGCATTCCACGCCCTCGGTGCCTGCCGCAAGCCGTAGAGGGCCTTGTGCAGGCGTAGCACCTTGCCCTTCTTGCCGGGGAGCACGAATCCCGGCGGCTGGTGCACGTAGACCTCCTCCTTCAAGTCGCCGTTCAGAAACACCGACTTGACGTCCATGTGATGGACACCCCAGCCTTCCTGAGCAGCCAGCGCAAGGAGGAGTCGCACGGACTCCATCCGTGCCACGGGAGCGAAGGCATCGTCGTAGTCGATCCCCTCCTGCTGCACGAAGCCGCGTGCCACCAAGCGAGCCTTGTGCTTGACGATGGCTCCGGCTTCATCCCTCTTCAGCTTGAACACCCACTTAAGGGTGATCGCGCGGTGACCACGAGGGAGGTCAGCAAGTTCCCAGGTGCGGTTCTCCTGAACCGCGTCCATCTCCGACTGCATCGCGGCACGCCATGCCGCGTGTTTCTCGGCCTCTGCAAAAGACCGAGGCTCACCATCGTCGCACGCAAGGTGCAACTGCGCCTCCAGGTTGCGAGGCACCAGTCCTGGCACCGGCTGGTCGCCGAGAAGATCCTCCATCGTACGGTACCGTAGCTGCTCGCCGTCGTGGTACGCGTCGATGCGCTCCCCGTCGTGGGAGAGCGGAGTAACGAACTCCACCGGGCTGCGCTCAACACGAGCTGGCGTCGGAGTAGACGTGCCCGGAGGAGTGGCTGTTGGTGCTGGAGCGCGTGGGGACACCGGCTGGGGTGGTGTCGACGAAGAGCTCGTCGTAGTCGAAGTCGTGGCCTGAGGGTGTGTTGGTGTTGGAGTCGGTGGAGGCTCGGGGACTGGGGTAGACACGCTCGGTGAAGAAGAGCTGCCTACTCCCCCAGCTCCCTCGAAGTGGACGTACTCGATGGTGAAGTCGTCGTACGTCGGAGTCGAACCATCATCCACCGCCTTGTCCCATACCCACCCTCGCCCTTCGTCGAACACTACGTCGCGCACTGTGCGCACACGCTGTGTCTCCGGGTCGAGGATGCGGTAGGCCTTCGAGCCCTCCGCGTAGCCGATGAACACCCCTGGGGTGCTCCTGTCGTCGAGCTTACCGATGTGGCCAAGCTCCTTGGCGAACGCGAGGCAGCCGAAGACCCGTAGGTGGGAGACCGCCGGCTTGTGCCCATGCCAAGCCTCGTACGGTGTCCTGCCATCGAGGGCCTTGGTAGGCGAGCGATTGAGGATGTAGACGGCTGTCACCACCGCCTCCCCCTAGAAGATGGCCGGCATCCCCCTCTGCTTGAGAAGAGCCCGAGCCATCCCCACAACCGTCTGGTTGCGCCGCTCGACGACGCCGTTCTGCTGCGGGCTGTACGGCGGGGTGTAGTGGCGCTGAATGCCCTCATCAGCGCAGTACGACACGAATTCAGTCGCAGTGAATTCGCCGCCGTTGTCGGTGCGCAGCACGCGCAGCTTGCGGCCGCACTCCGCCTCTGCAGCGGCCTGCGCGCGCCTGATGGCATCCGCAGCCTCTCCCTTGCTGCCGAGGACCATCACCCACATGTAGCGGGAGAGGTCGTCGACGAGCAGCAGGAAGTAACGTCGTCCTCCTGGTGTGGCCGGTGTCACTGGGCCACACAAGTCCCCATGCATGAGCTCGAGCCGCTCCTTGGCTCGGAAGCTCGTCTGCTGGGGAAAGGGGAGCCGCCGCTGCTTCGTTACCACGCAGACGTCACAGAGCTGCTCCACGTGGTCAAGGCACGGCATGCCTCGCACCATCTCCTTGGCACTGAGGCGCTTCAGTGCCTCGAAGTGGAGGTGCCCGAAGCGCTCATGCCACTGCCATGCCTCGTCGTCCCGACGAGCGGCGAGGCAAACTGGTTGTGCGACCTGCGCGCTGAGGATGTAGAGTCGATTAGTGCCTCTGGTTACCTTGGCAAGAAGGCGACGACGGCGATCCCAAATCCTCATGAGTCCGTCCTCGACCAACACGCGTGAGCCGTTCTCATCCAGCTGTCCCACGCTGATGATAGAATTCCTCAACGCGGGGATGTAGTAGACTCCGGTGAGCAGCCTGTGCTCACCGGACTTGGCAGTGAAGGTGACGGAGCCAACGCCCTTGATCTCTACGCCGGAGGCGTCCCCAAACTTGACGGAGCCTCGGACGCTGGGGTCGAACTCGGTGAAGAACTCCCGTCGGCCGGTCATGTGATGGGTGGCACCGGTGTCGAGGTACCACCCATCAGCCTTGTCGTTGCTGGAGCCGTTGCAGAGGGAGACGAGTACCTTCGGCTCATCAAGGTGGAGGAAAGCCGCTGCGGCCGGTGCCGCTGGAGGAAGCTCGATACTTGCGTGTGCCAGGAGCAGAGCCGGCTCTTCCTCCACCTGTGCGACGTGGGCCTGGCCACGTCGTGGCTGTCGACAGTCTTTGGCCCAATTGCCAAGCTTGCCACAGTTGCGGCAGGTGTCGTCTCGTGCCGGCTTGTGGTTGCCGGCGGCGCCGCCCTGGGCGCCTCTGCGAGCGCCACCCTCGGCACGTCTTCGCGCCCACCGCAGCTGGACACCTCCGTGTGCCTTGCGTGGCTTGCGGCCGCCTGTCGAGGGAGAAGACTCCCCCTTCCTTCCGTCACCCTGAGAGGCCTCCCACTGCTCCCGAGTGAGATGGAGTTTCCCGCCAATGGTGATAGGCCCTGAGAGAGGCTGTGGCTCATCACCGTCGACGACCTTGAGGCGACCCAACGCCTCCTCGATCGACATCGTGGAGAGGTCCAGCAGAGACTCGATCAAGCGAGCGATCTGCCTGTACTTCTCTGGGACGCAGCGGAAGAGCTTCTCGACAGCTCTCTCCTCGCCGTAGGTGTCGTCGCCGTACTGCACCATCTTCTGCAAAAGAGTGTTGAGACGGAGGGCAAAGTCATCAACATCCTCACCTGGCTTGAAGGCCAGGTTCTCCCACTCCTTGCGGAGTGCCTGCAGTGTGGACTTGCGGGCGCGGTCGCTGCCGATGCGTGCCGCAGCGATGGCGTCCCAGGCCTCCTTGGCAGTCCGCTTCTGGGAAAGCGAGAACTGCATCTCGGGCGGGACTGCAGCGATGAGGGCATCCAGTACCCGCCGATCCTCGTCGTAGTCGACGTCGCCGTACCGGACTGCCTCCCACATGTGCCGCACCTGGAGCCTCACCCTCATCACCGCGGCCCACTCGATGTAGTTGGTTTTGGTGAGGGTAGGCCACCCACCGCCGGGACCAAAGTCCCTGACCACCGTCTGGACGCCGTGGTGACCATGGCGCCGGTCAAGGAAGGGAGAGCCGCGCTGCCTGCGAGGGCCGCGCGCGGGCTCCGGGCTGCCGCCGGCACGGCCACGCCCGTCTGGGTTCCCGTCGGCGGGCGCGCGGTCCCTTGGGCCACCACCGCCGCCGTGGGGGTGGGCTGCTGCCCACCGTTCTGCCCGCTCCCGCGCCCTTCCTCTTGCCAGCTCCTCAAGCTCCCTGTCAGCGGTGATGTCGCCGGCGATGGAGCCGTTGATGCTGCTGCGCAAGGTCTCAACCTCTACCTCCGCCGCACGTGCCGCATCTTCCGCCGCCTCTGCCTCCGCCTCCGCCCTGGCTGCTGCCAACTCCGCTGCCGCCAGTCTGGCCGCCCTCGCTGCTGCTGCAGCGGTCTGAGCCGTTGCTCGCCTGCGCTCCTCTGCTGCGGCGAGCTCGGCGTCCTGCTGACGCCGAGTGCTCGAGGCGACCGAATGCCGAGACCGAACGTCGGACATGGCGCGCCTCCGGGGGGCTGTTGTGTGGAGAGGGGTAAGGGAAAGGGGAAGGAGGAGCAGCTGGTGCTGCTGTTGCTGCTGGCTGAGTGCTCAACCGAGCTTGGGAAGTGGTGGAACAGGAGATGTTTAGCCTACAGGAAAGTGAAGCTCTGATACCAGATATTAGAATTTCAATGGTTACTCTCATTGAGAAGAGGATGGCACTCGAGATGAGGCAATTTTCTGGTTTTCTTCATTCACAAACACAAAAGCCATGCCTTCCCGAGGGAGGTTAGATACATATATATATAGCCATAGCTGACTGGATGGCTGCTAGCTAATTGCTGCCCACACTAGTCTAAAATTTGAACGCAATGCTGTCCTAGAGAGCATCCAAACTGAATAAAGCATAAAGGAGATGCTAGATGCTGTCCTAGGGATGCTAAAAGCAAAACCGAAAGATGCTAAAAGCAAAACTGAAAGGATGCTGTCCTAAAAGGGGAAAAACAACCTAAAAGCAAGAGAAGGACCACAAGGACCAAAGACCACAAGGCTTATTCCATCAAGTACTGCAACCCTCATCTGTCCCTGGGTTTTCCTCTGCATTTCCTGCGGTTCCATTTAGGAAGACTAGTACAAAGCATCCATCAAGCAAGAGCATCTTCAGGAATCTTTTCTTCTCCATTTTTATTTCCTCAGAATAGCAGCTCCTTGCACGTCGCTCACATTTGGCAATCGCAGCCAAGTAATCTTGCAAATTTCTACTGCAATTTGAGCCAAGGATGAAGTTTAAACAGTTCCACTTCTCCTTCTCCTTCGCCTGTAATGGATCCTTTCCATAGTGATATGGACCAATGGACAGAATGGTTGGCTCATAAGCAGTCCTATCAACTCCAAGTATGTGCTGTGGGATTTTATGAATCGAGCAGAAATTAGAAACACTGTAAGTTGAGTCATAGTGTTGCCAGTATTCCAGTAATCATCTATTTCCTTTCTCATGGAAGAAACCATCTTGTGCATGTCTATGCGATCGGTTCTCCTTTTGACGCCTGAACTCATCATTACCTACTGGGATCTGCTAACATTTTAGTATCAGATTATTAAATCGCTATCTGAATGACTCAATTTCAAGCGTACCAACCATGGAAACTATCAACTTCTAGATAGCAAGTGACCGAGAAATTTAGGCCAATTGGAATAGAGAATCTCAACAGGAATACTAGTGCATTGTCATGCATTCTAACCATTCTTGCTAGAAACACATTTAACGTTAGAGAAATTTTACAATCCTTGAGAGCTACCAAATTTACATTAAAAAATTTACCTCCTAGTACCGGAGGTATGAGAAAATATAGTACCTTCTCAATAACTGTAAAATCACTCATAACACTAGCATCGCTAAAAAGATCAAAGATATTACTCCCTCCGTTTCACAATGTAAGTCATTCTAGAATTTCCCACATTCATATTGATGTTAATGAATCTAAATAGATAACATCAATATGAACGTGGGAAATGCTAGAATGACTTATATTGTGAAACAGAGGAAGTAAAACTTAACGAGAGGTATCAACTCATAGTACGAACCTAAGGCAGGGGAAATAATTGAGGTGACTGAGATTGTCCAGCCATGAGTTTTTCTGCTCGTAAAATGGCCAAACCAACTTAAATAGTAAAATTCTGTAATCAGATCAAACATTTGACAGGAAACATGGATGCGAGATTTAACAAGATGTTCATACAACGACGAGGGATCAATCAGCAGTCAAATATCAGAAAGGGCAATCACGATGCCAGAAAGATGAGACGAGCCCAAAACGAATCCATGGCGTGTGGAGAAGGTGATGATGCAGTGGACATTACGAGGATTGGGAACTTACCAAGCATCCGATGGTTTTCTCTTCTGCTTGGATCCGTGGAGGTAGGCGAGGATTTGCAAGAGACGCCGCCAACAAAGGGAACGAGGGATCCGTGGATCCTATCGCAATCCCCACATCAAAGAGTCCTCTTCTTTTTCTCCTTTTTCCCCCCTTTTGAGATTTTTAGATGGAAATCAAGAGGCTGTGAGAACGGAGAGGTTGGTTGAAGCCTTGTTTTGATGAGTTCAATCCGGCCCATCCAGACGGGCTGAGCGGCTGAGCCTGAAAGGATTTCCGGTAATCCCTTTTGCTTTCAGCCTCTCTCATCGTTTGCCTTCTCTTATTAGTCATAGCTAAAATTTAAATTTTGAAACTTAATTTTAAGTAACCGTAAGAATTTTGATCACCCCCCATCCCCCTAATACGCCTCCTCTCCCCCTTCCTCCTCCCCCTTCTTCTCTTCCTACTACAACATATATTTTTAAAAAAATAAAAAACAAAGTTAGAAAAATTTATTTACAGAAATACTATATATATATATATATATAAATATTTGAATTTAAATTCAAATTTGAATCGGATATATAAATTTGACTTATAAACTTTGGGTCCATAAACTTTAGGTATATAAACTTTAGATATGTAAACTTGAGGTGTATAGAAATACTATATATAAAAAAATATTTGAATTCAAATTTAAATTTGAATCGGATATATAAACTTTTGACTTATAAACTTTGGGTCTCTAAACTTTAGGTGTATAAACTTTAGATGCGTAAACTTTAGGTGTATAAACTTTAGATGTATAAATTTACTAAAATAGAAAAATAATACAGTGCCTAGAAAGAGAACCACGTGGAGGTGAGAGGGGGGGAGGGGGATCACGCCCCTGATCGCCCGGCTGATCGCCCCGGGCGATCGCTCGCCCAATAGGTTTTTCGCAAATAACAGGTGGAAACCCCCAGACAAGCAGCATGTGAAGCCTGCAAAGGCTAGCCTGATCTAAGAGATAGGACACGACCTAACTAGATATCAGTATCACTCGTGTTTGGCCAGTGGAGCTCACGCTACGAACGCATAATAAAGCTCGATCAGACGACCACTGCAACTAGAGAGCCACAGCCAGTTCAGACGATCACAACGTCCAATGGAGGCAAAGGCGTTGCTCGTCCTCGCAGTTCTTCTTCTAGTCACTCACGACATCATCCCACCAGCAGCCGGGTGGATCTCGCCCGAGAATACGCCGAAGAGAGAACGCGAAGAGACGATGGAAACACCGAGCAAACCTGGCAACAGTGAGTTCTTCATCTTTACTTTTCCCTTGTGCGTACTCTCGATTCATTTGGGTGAAATCGCTCGGTTTACCTCTGCCTGCAGGCGGCACGGGCGCTGGACATATTTTCGGCCGCCCTCCCCGCATTCCTCCCTGCAGCCGAGCGATGCTTTGCTGAAGTTTTAGTCAGTTCCAACTAAAGAGCTCTGAAGAAACATCGCGATTGTTGCCTCCCTTCTCTTTGTTGTCGTTCTGCTATCTCCGCGATCTAGTATTTGAGTGCAACAACTGAATATGAAATCATCAGCTGACCACGCCTTCGTGTGGCCCTTTATATTGTGAAAAGCGAGACCCAGATGTTCAAGGTTCTCTTTGCCATCAGTAATTAAGCCAATAGTATAACTCACTCCGTCCAATTAAAAACGAACCTAATACTGTACTAGGATTGTGAAATCCCCATTAATAGGATTGTGAAATCCCGTACTAGAATTATAATTATTTTTTATGGGACGAAAGAAGTACTTAGAGTAACATAAACGTCAATAGATCACTATTACTATGTTCAGCATACGGACAGTTCTCAACAGCGTTAAGCTATTTCGGTAATATATTTATTTTCCTATAAGAATTGTTCTCACGCACTTTAAACATGCCCGGTACGATGATAAGAACTAGGAAGAACTATCCTGGCACAAAGCGCACACTAGACTTTGCACAAAAACTCTGGAGCCATTGCAGCCGTTACCATTCCCAGTTACTGCCCATCATATATGTGCACCAATCTATTAACATGGTACGCCATAGTTCAGTCATGCCATGGTTCATTGTGTAAACATGATCGTAAAGCCAGTTCATGTTCTGCTTCTGTTTACAGTGCAAAGAAAGAACAATGAGGCCCAGAATAGCCCCAGTGGATAAATATCCAATAGATCAATTTATTCGTTCATAACAGCTGAAAACAGATGTATCACTCACCGACTGAAGCACTGAACTGAACTTACAGAGAAAGATCAGCTAAATCGAATGATCTAGAGACCGCTTTGAACCAGGAGTCTGCTCTTTTCTTCCTGTGCGTCTCATCCAATTGTGGTCGGAATACTGTCGTATTCTCCTTGTGCAAACCTGCAAATATTTGCTCCTTTGTCCATATACCAACAGCTAAACCAGCTGCATATGCAGCTCCAAGGGCTGTTGTTTCGATGTCAGCTGGTCTGACGACAGGACTGCCCAATAGATCAGCCTGCAGGTGGGTGCATATATGTTGTCAGCAAGCTCTGTATTTGTATCCATGAGATGAGAAATAGTACTACAGTTGGAAGATTGTATTCATTTTCTTTTATAAATTTCTAGGAAAGAGAATAATTCCTTTACCTGAATCTGCATGAGAAGATTATTGACAGTAGCTCCACCATCAACACGCAACAAGAATTCCCCTTCTGCACTCTTCACTTCTCCTGCCTCCCCAGCATCTTTGTGCATGGAGCTAAGGACATCATTCACCTGAAAGCACATACTCTCAAGCACTGCGCGAGCAATATGACCCTTATTTGTGAACCTTGTGATGCCTATACAGATCCCCCTTGCATCATCCCTCCACCATGGTGCAAACAGCCCATTGAACGCTGGCACAAAATATATGCCACCTGAATCCTGCACAGTCTCAGCCAATTTTTCAATCTCGGCTGCTGAGCTAATGATTCCGAGACTGTCTCTCAACCATTGAACTGCTGCACCAGCAATTGCAATGGAGCCTTCTAGAGCATAATTAGTGGGTGCACTTGGGCCAAGCTTGTAAGCAATGGTGCTAAGAAGACCATGGGAGGATTGGGTAGCCTCCTCCCCTGTGTTGAGAAGAATGAAGGCACCAGTTCCATAGGTACTTTTTGCTTCACCTTTCTGGCACAGCTGCCCGAGCATTGCAGCATGCTGATCTCCTAGGCACCCAGCAATAGGGACGCCCGCCAAGGGAAACCCACTGGCAACCACACCAATTCTCTCCGAGTTACTGATAATTTTTGGCAATATCTCAGCAGGAATTCCTAATGTCTCAAGAGTTGGCTTGTCCCAGTCAAGTGCCTTCAGGTTCATAAGCATTGTGCGAGATGCATTTGAGCAGTCCGTGACATGCTGCCCAAATACTTGTTTCCCTTCATGGTCTGTCCCGCCAATGCCACCTGTAAGGTTCCAGATCAACCAGGTATCGATTGTGCCAAATAAAGCATCACCAGCTTGGACTGCATTTTTCACAGCATCCACATTTTCGATCATCCACAACACCTTCAAAGCACTGAAATAGGTACTGATTGGCAATCCACATGTCTCGACAAAGTGGGTTCTACCACCAGAAAGCTCACTTTCCAATCTCCTGAAAGGTCAAAAATTATGAGAAAACTGCATTATATAGCATGGATATGCCAAATAGGATGGACAAGAGAAATACCTGCAAATGGGGCTTGTGCGAGCATCCATCCATACAATGGCATTGTATAGAGGAAGGCCTGTGGATTTGCTCCACATAACAGTGGTTTCCCTCTGATTTGTAATACCAATGGCCTTCAGTCCAGCATCCATATTATGACCATCAGCTGTGGCTTTGTCAAGTGCCTTCTCCATGCATATCTTCACACTCTCCATAATCTCCATAGGATCATGCTCAACCCATCTGTTAATTCATACCAGCAGACAGAGTCACAACTCACAAATAAGTAACGCAAAATCATAAGTTGTCTCTAAAATGCAAAGTAAAGTGGTATCAAACATCAACAAAAATTCAAGACGAATTTTTCAGTGCATCGCACATATATGTGGCACTAAAGAGAACATGCTACAGTGAGTCTGACCGCTGACCAGAAACAGAGACAATAGAATGTCACAGCATAAGGCACGCCTCAGTTTGGTCGGTTTCTCCTTGCACAAATCAACAAAACAACAGAACAGGATTCTAAATTTTCTACTATTCATGCAAGAAATGTATACTCATGTGGACAATAAAGAAGTTGGCCCCCTTAAAATGCATCAAGGTAATTATTAAAATTTTAATAGATTTAAAGCAACTCAAGCTAATCAGACATCTCTTCATGAATACAGCATTGAGAAGTCAAATTTCAAAGCACAAGTTATGATGGTCACAGATCAATTGTCAAGGAAACAAATTACTCAAGCAGATAAAGATCTTGATCCTTAAGGCGCCATAGATTTAAGTACCCCTGTCCCCAGATGATAGCTCAAAATCAAGAAGGCTAGACTTTTGCGACTCCATTAACTCAGTAAGAAAGCAAGCAACACTTAACATGATAATCATGTAGAAAAATATGAACCTATCCTTATCATATTCCGAATTTGTTTGACACTACATAGGTTAAATCTCAATCGTTCAAAGGAGGAGGAAAGGAGCTTTGTTGTGAAACATAAAAGGCCATAAGGGTGTGCATTTCTGGTTATTATCTAGCACTAGAAAACTATAGAGATATGTGCAAAATACATAAAGGAGAGCAAAATATCCTATTTCTGGCATCACATAATATAATCCTAATTTGACAATTAAGCCATCAAAATAAACGGCAATGGAAAACCTGATACAACACCACGCAATTAACAGTACTACTACTATGAACCTCCACAAACAAAACAAAATGAATCACAACCACCACAAAAAGGTAGCATCTTTAAAACTAACAGCTCCTCAATTCCATCCAGGTCAACCAATCGAACAGTACATTCAGCCCCAGAATCCATCACACAGATCACATCATAATCCCATGCTAATGCCATCTCCACCCGAAATACCACATCGTTGTAAAGAGCATCACTAAATTAGCAGTTGAGCACGCTCACCCAGCCTCCGGGTAGTGCTGCTTGAACTCGAGCTGATGCGACGCGACGGGCTTGGCGTGGCGGTCGTAGACGATGAACCTCGTGCTCGTCGTGCCCTGGTCGATCGACGCGACATACACCTCCTCCGCCATCCTCCTCCTCCCCCACACCCTCACAAAACCTCACCACAATTCCGGGGGCGCAGCGAGAAGCAGAACAGATTGGACGCCGGGAGGGATGGAGAGAGGGAGAGAGAAAGAGAGGAGAGGAAATCGGGGAGGAGGCAGACGAGCAGATGGCGTCAAATCGGAGTGGGCAGTTAGGAGTTGGGAGGAAATTTTATAGGCGACGCGCCGATCCGATTGGTGGGGGAGGCGAGGCAACGACGCCGCAGCGGAGGCAACAAGGTGGGCGTGGAAGTCAATGCACATCTCCTTGTCCACTCCACCACACCACACTGCTCTCTATGACTATCCTCTCCGATTGGAAAGGAGTTTCTCGCGTGCGCGTCCCACAAAATCTGGGAATTTTGCGGGGGTTGTTGCTGCTGCTGGAAGCGCCAACCAAAACGGCGAACCACGCAGGCAATCATGGAGAGTATAAAAGCCCTGACGGCTAGAGATAATGATAGATTAGTTCGTGTAATCGCTCCTTTGCGGATGCGGCTTACTATCCTAAACTAATGACGAACTGAGACGCCATCTCAAGTTGGGAGTTTGGGAATTGGGAAGAAACGCATGTGCATTGAAAGGCAATTTGGGTGTCCTGATTGGCGAAGTACTGTACATCAACAACGACATGGACGCATTACTAGTCTCCATGGATCGTGACAACAGGTACAAGTAGTAACTTGCTCAGAAGTAATTGTGGTGTTGTGCTCCAACCAGAGAGCCGGCACACGCAACGTGTCGTTCGTATTATCCGTTGTACAATTCCTCTTATACAACTTATCCGGTTATCCCTATACGCATCTCTTTCTTTACCCCTGTTCACATTTTACAGTCAAATTGGTCAGTGTCTCATAAACACGAGATTGGAGATAATCATGATCAAGTAGCTTACTTGACAGCGGAATTTGCCTAATTAGTGGATCGGTCACTGTCAGTCAAAGTCAAGGGTCAGCATGCGGCACGGGTTCTCCGTTCACGATCCCAAACTCGGGAGATCTCCTTTAATGCCGCGTTTAATTTCAAAATTTTTCTTTAAATTTTTAACTTTTCTATCCCATTAAAATTTTTTTACACACATAAATTTCTAACTTTTCTGTCAAATAGTTTCAATATTAACCAAACTTTTAATTTTTTTAATTTTTTTGTCATATCGTTTCAATTTCAACTAAACTTCTAATTTTTTCAACTTTTTCGTCACATCGTTACAATTTTAACTAACCTTTCAATTTTTATGTAAACTAAACACATACCCAGTTGCAATTGCAGATCTAGGAGGGGTTAGGTTGATTTTTTTTCTTTTTTGACGGAGGGAGTAATTCTCGCCTGATATTTCGAGGTGCAGAGTTGGCTCTAGTTGAGGTGATATGCCAGTCCAAACTGATTGAAGCGCCCTGCAGATTGCAGTAGTTTGTTTAATTAGTCAAGAGACAGCATCAAGAAAAACAATTGCTCACACTAGAAAATGGGCAAGCACACATATGAGGACGGACAAAATTCGTCATAATCTTCAACCACTTCATCAAACCAATCTTAAAAGGGCCACTAGAGCATATCTGATATGGTTGATGCAAATAAATCAAATCTGGTGTCAGCGCAACGCAACCATACCAAGCGGCTACACCAATGCACATCAAACCTCTCAACCTATTTTAACACGCTATTCGCTGTCGTTTTCGCCATCGGACTTGAGATGCTTGCATCTTTGCGTCCTTTGCTGGAATCGCATGGCAGGACCTGTTCGTCCGGTCCGGTTGATGTTACAACTTTGCTCTTGGAAAAGGAAGCTTTCATGGGCCGAGGAGGCGTTGTGGCAGGTCCAGCCTGATTGCTGCCACTGGTAACCGGCCCCAAGTCAATCACAGAAGAAGCTCCCAAAAGGCCGGGGGAAACAGAAGATTGGGCCAAAAATTTCTTTTGGAGATTTTGCAGGACCGTGCCAGGTAAGTTGTTGGTGGGAATGGGATGTACAGATGACTGTACAAGTTGCTTGCAGGCTCCGTTGCGGACGCCATCGAGCTCGACGTTCCCGGCTTCAACTATGAGGTCCCGGTTATCGTCAAGTTGTTGGCAGAACGCACCAAGACGAAGTTGCTTCCAGGCGCCGTTACGGACGCGACGTGCGAGTTGCGACTTGACTGTATGCGATCGGGCTTTGCATCTGCTCAAGTTGCTTCCTCCGTATCGAAGTAAGTTTATTTTTTCGCTCGTCTTACACATATCAACACGAATTTAGAAAACAAAACTAAAATACCGCATACTTCACCAAATCTTAATGCAGTTATTTATTACTTTATCTATTTTTCACGAAATCTAATATAATAATTACTTAAAATAAATTTATTTTGGGATAAACAAAAAAGACATAAATGATCTTTTCCTAGGACGGAGAATGTATAATGCAATGCTACATTCAATCTCTAAAGCTCAATTTAAGGAGTTTAAAATTCTAAGAAACAATTGGTTGGTAGACAGTTTCTAGATTTCTTATAACTACAACTTCTCAAAAACTGAAGAAAAAGTTGAACGGTTTAAGGGAGTTTCTGATTCTAGAAAAATGTATAGATGCCAGAAGCTTTTCAAACAGACCCTAAACTCAGATGCTGAGGGCACGCAACACGAAGGTGACCCAGAACCAAAAAAAATAAGAGTGAATTGCACTTTGAGCCATGTTTTATTGCCAAAGTTACACTTTGGATCACCCTATACACAATCTTTTCACTTTGGACTAGGCAACTTTACCTTTGTTGCACAATAAACCACCATAACTCTTTACGCTAGTGATGTCTAGCGTTCTTTCGATAAAGGTATGGCAAGCATTTAGACATAAAAATTTACTAGCACGTCGTTAACAATTCGCTCAAAGTCATCGAAGAACTGAAGATGTGGTTTGGGGTGCTTCATTGTGCAACAAAGATAAAGTTATCTAGTCCAAAGTGAAACTTTGACAATAAAACATAGCCTAAAGTGAAATTAATGACGTCGACCAGCCCGTACACCACGGGAGAAGAAAGGGGGGTCAGCTCCGGTGACTCCCAACTTGGCCTTAAAATTTCAGTTATCGACGAAAGCAGATATTCTCATCATGAGATCTCCGCGTTCCTGCTGTCCCACACTCCCACTTGTCCTTCCAGAATCCCAGACTGCAAAACTTTAAAACCACAAAGCTAGCTACAGGGTCGTCGCGTGTCAACTCACAAAAGTCACGGACCGGGTACGACCAGGAAAACCTGGTCCAATCAAAAGTTGCTTCACCAGCCGTGTGTACCCATGCAAGTTCATGGAAACAGGACAAACGCAGCAGCATGATAAAACCACGGACGCAATCCAGTAATCCACCACTGATCGATCATCCTCAGGTGTCTCCAGCCCGCTAGAGATGAGCGCAGGAGAAGACGGAGTTTATTTCAGGATGAGATTCTTCTTCTTCTTCTTCTTGGTTGCGCTATGCTTGCTAGATTCCAATATCTCCACGCCCCATGGCTGCTTCGTGGAGGAGAGGACGGCGCTGATGGACATTGGCTCCTCTCTGACGCGCTCAAACGGCACGGTGCCGCCATCATGGGGCCGCGGCGACGGCGACGACGACTGCTGCTTGTGGGAGCGCGTCAAATGCAGCAACATCACTGGGCGAGTATCACATCTCTACTTCTCAAACCTGTATGATTCTCTGGAAGTGCTAAATGCACATGGTGACTCGTTTTGGCGTTTCAACACGACGGTCTTCTCCTCATTCCCGGAACTTCAGTTCCTGGATCTTTCCAGTATCTATCCCAGTTCTCTAAATATCGATGGTATGTGCACAGTGTCCATCCTGAATAACAAAGATTGCTCCTTGCTTTTGCAATGACTAATATTTTCAGACAAACTATCATAGGCTTGGTACGGCTGAAGCTGCCCAAGCTACAGCATCTCAACCTCAGTTATAACTGGTTGCAAGAGAGTATCCTCGCAGATCTTGGGGAACTGGTTTCGCTTGAAGTCCTAGATGCCAGCTCCAACGCCATGAGTGGAGTTGTTCCCACTGCAGGTACAGAAATGGATATTTAGAATGAACATGGTTCAGTAAAGAATTAGCATCCTGTACATGTGCTGATTATATTTGTAATATCTTGTACATGTGCTGATTATATTTGTAACATTATTGCAGTTTTAAAAAATCTTACGAATCTGAAGGAGCTGAATTTGAGTGCCAACGGATTCAGCGGAAGCCTTCCGGGGTCATTACTTGAACTACCTCACCTTGATCCCTCAGGAAGTTCGTTAGCAGGACGTACTCCAATTAATTCATCTTTGGAGCCAGTTTCACTACAAGTATTAAATCTCAACAACAACAGGATGAGTGGAGCTCTTCCAACCGAACGAGGTAAAAAGAATGGACATGTCATGCTTGATCATAACATCTGGGCAAGATTTTCTATGATGCTGATTATAACTGATTCATTGTATTCATACTTTGCGCAGCATTCGGATATCTAAGGAACCTACGAGAATTGCATTTGAGTTCCAATAACTTCACTGGAAACATTTCTACTTTCTTGCTTTCACTTCCACATATTGAATGATTGGATCTCTCGGGAAATACTTTTGAAGGACCTATCCCTATAACTCCATCTTCAAATCTTTCTCTGTCTCTCAAAGGTCTTCGGTTTTCCCAGAACAATCTGAGTGGTAAACTCTCATTTTTTTTGCTGAGGAACCTCACTAAACTTGAAGAAATCAGCTTGTCAGGGAATATTAATTTAGCTGTTGATGTCAATATTCCTGGATGGGTACCTCCATTCCAACTGAAACAGTTAGCTCTCTCTGGTTGTGGTCTTGACAAAGGCATAATTGCAGAACCACATTTTCTACGCACACAACATCATTTGCAGGAGCTTGACTTGTCAAACAATAACTTGTCAGGAAGAATGCCGAATTGGCTTTTTACAAAAGAAGCAACTCTGGTTAACCTAAACCTTGGAAATAACTCGCTAACTGGATCTCTAAGTCCCATATGGCACCCCCAAACAGCTCTACAATCTATTGTTATATCTACCAACCGTATTGCAGGGAAGCTACCTGCCAACTTCAGCGCAATATTTCCAAGCTTGTCCACTCTGGATTTGTCAGACAATAACTTTCATGGAGAAATTCCGATGTCACTGTGCAGCATCAAACACATGAAGGACTTGAGCTTATCAAACAATAATTTTTCTGGTGAAATGCCGACTTGTGTGTTCACTGATTTTCCTGAGCTGTGGACCTTGAGTGCCTCGAACAACCAGCTTGGAGGTCTGGTGTTTGGTGGGATGAAAAAACTGTCCATCGGGTTTGCAATGCAACCTACAGAACAACAAATTTGAAGGAACACTGCCTCGTAATCTGTCAGGAGCACTAGTAATCATGGATTTGCATGATAACAGCTTGTCCGGTGAACTTGACACCTCATTTTGGAATCTGTCTAAATTGCAGGTACTAGATCTTTCTGGGAACCATATAACTGGCAGTATCCCTCAAAAAATTTGCAGCTTGGCAAGCATTGAAATTTTAGATCTTTCAAACAACAACTTATCAGGATCTATACCAAGATGTGCCAGTGCATCTCTAAGTTCGCTTAATCTGTATGGGAATTCATTATCAGGAAACATCTCGGATGATCTTTTCAACACATCAAATCTTATGTATTTGGATATGAGACATAATAAGTTGACTGGTAACCTCAATTGGTTACGGCATCTTGATAAAATCAAGGCACTTTCATTGGGATGGAATGACTTTGAAGGCCAAATCAATCCAAACTTGTGTAAACTAAAGTGCCCAAGGATAATCGACTTCTCACACAACAAACTCTCAGGCTCACTGCCACCATGTGTTGGTAACATCTCTTGTGAGAGTGATACGGCAGCTCAAAATTATTCACCAGTGCTACTTATTTATGTTATAATAGAGGCTTACATAACTGTTCATGACCCAATAGACTTCACCTTTGCTACAAAAGGGGGACAATATACATATGGTTACAACTTCTTCGATCTGATGTCTGGTATCGACTTATCCGGGAATATGCTGTCAGGAGAAATTCCATGGGAGCTTGGGAATCTGAGCCATATCAAATCCCTCAACCTGTCCAACAATTTCTTCACTGGTCAAATCCCAGCAAGCTTTGCAAACATGAGCGAGATTGAAAGCTTGGACCTTTCCCACAATGAACTGAGTGGATTGATTCCATGGCAACTGACCAAATTATCGTCATTAGCGGTGTTCTCTGTGGCATATAACAACTTATCAGGATGTATTCCAAACTCTGGTCAGTTCGGCACGTTCGGTATGGATAGCTACCAAGGCAACAGTAATCTTCGGAGTATGTCAAAGGGAAACATATGCTCTCCAGATTCAGGAGCAGGTGACTTGCCATCGGAAGGAAGAGACAGTATGGCAGATGATCCAGTGCTCTATGCAGTCAGTGCTGCCTCATTCGTCCTGGCGTTTTGGGGCACCGTTGCTTTCTTGTTTTTCCATCCACTCGGACGGCATGCAATTCTCGCGACAGGGAATTTGGTGTTTTGGTGTGGTCATTAACGATTTGAAGTTTATTTTTGTATCATCCATTTCTGATTGTGAAGTCTCCACTTACCAACTGCTTCAAAAGTCCTGAGTCTATAATTTTGAATCTAATGTCCATGTTTTGTTTTGGACCTGTCATCCAAATGTCGATGTTGTGTAAATGGCTGTTGAGAAATGTAGCTTGCTATAAGATGAATGAATATATTAGCCTACAATTTACATAGGGCGCGCTTAAGTGCAGGTTTGCCCTAACCTCTGATTATCATCATAGAATGGTTTCTCACCATGACATGGTGAAAATAAACTTGTTGGCCCCATTTGGATCCCACAAAATCCAATTCACATCCCCGAAGATTCTGAATTGTCCAAATATAATTCAAATTCAAATGTATCTATATGGATGTACATGGAAATAAAATCTAGGATTAAATACTAAAGTGTACTCCGTACTCAATATTAAATACTCCCTCCGTCCCATAATATAAGGGATTTTGAGTTTTTGCTTACAATGTTTGACCACTCATCTTATTCAAAAAATTTATGCAAATATAAAAACAAAAAGTTGTGCTTAAAGTATTTTAGATAATAAAGTAAGTCACAAAAAAATAAATAATAATTCCTAAATTTTTTGAATAAGACGAGTGGTCAAACAGTACAAGCAAAAACGCAAAATCTGGGACGGAGGGAGTACATGTTAGGTTGTTAAAATGGGGAATGATTCCAAAAATGTATTAGCCGTGTGTGCATATATCGGATGATATCCAACCGAAATAATCCAAGACAAGAGCAGCAATAACACAGAGAAGAAGCAGATCACATACCATCCAACTTCCTCCGGTCCTTGAAGTGGCTACCCTAGGGTTGGTTCGCTGCTGTCTGCACGGCTATTTGTAGTTGCCGGGAGCAAGTGGAGGAGCGGCTACGCCGGAGGCGGGGCCAGGCAAGAGTGACGACGACCTAGGTTTGGCTGTAGCCATGGACCCATGGTGGTTGTGATGGCGAGAGCAACGGAGCAAGGAGAGAGCGGAGAGCCGCGGAGACGCGGCGGAGGTGAAGCTGGTATCGGGGAGGAAAGATGCCAGCCGAGCCGATCGCCTCGCAAACTGGGCCAAGCCCAGGTTAATCTGAGCCACGGCCTAATACACTGAGATCCCCGGCAAGTCCAAGCGGGCCAACTCGGGCGGGAACGGCGCAGCAAGGTCAGATGAAGCAGGCCTAATTGTAAGGGGCCTATCAAGAACAGTGTCCAGCCCATTATGATTTGTGGGCCCTGTGTCAAGCTTCCCAAGTTTTACTGTTTTAGCAGCAAAGCTGATGAATCATTCGGCCTGTTTAAGGGGTTTTTTTTTAACAAAAGAAAAAAAAGGAGGAATTTCAAAGGACTTGAACCATAAAAAAAATTCCTACGAAGCCCTTTGAAGCTTGGACCAAAGGATTACGTATCTATAATTTCTTTGAAATTCCTATAGAATGACATGTTTCATGGAAATTTTAGAATATTCCTAGCATGAGCTTCAAGCTTTTAGATTTTTTATTCTTTATGTCTATCTCTCTTCTAAATCATGTGTTTTTTTTCCTATACTCCGTCCAAATGTTTTTCTATGTAGTTTTCCTGTGTGTTTTTTTTAAGGATTCGAGGTAAGATGACATTTAAATCCTGTGGTTTTTTTATTTTTATTTTTATTTTTTGTGTGTTTGAGAATCATCCGTTCAAAAGGAGCCCAGAGTGTTTACCTGAATCATCTGGGTCAATTGCAGATATCGAATGGACGTCGCCAGCTTCTCTTTGTAACATTCATGTCCACCATTTCCATTCGAGTGGCTATCAATTCCGTGAATCCGGATCAGTAGCGAGGACTCCAACTTAGGTAGTACCAGTTTTCATCAACGGATGCAGATGGAACGGTCCAGATCAGCGAGGCGCACTGTTCATCATGCTGTAGCAGAAACACTGTAGCACAGAATACTGTTAGTGCGGTCGCTGTATCGCTAGATCTGAGCCGTTGATCACAGAAATGGACGGCTGAAATTGCATTCAGTTCTTAAGTTGCAGTCATAGCCATAACTGCACCTGATCTAAATCCCAATTCCGTTTATCATAGCTTCGAAGTTACTCAAAGCTGATCATAGGTTTGTGCATTCCTGTCCCTCTCAAGAAGCATGATATTCTTGGTGTTATATAGCGCTCTGGAAGTCAAGTCAAGGATATTATCTACGTGTATAGCCAGTGCTACATGTGTAGTTATACCTAACTGAACTTTTTTTTTCCACAAGATTACCTATGACTGCCGGCATTTTTCGATGAGATTACCCATTACTGCCGGCTGCTAAAGTTCGTGGTCCAAGTAAACTGGCCTATCCTATCCTACATTTCAACTTACCATTCTGGCCAGAATGCACTGTGACCTACACTACACAACAATATATGGGACCTACTCTACACAACAATATATGGTTCAGTAAGGGCGGAATCTGCAGCAGCAGGACCACTCAACACTCTCCTCTGAAACCTGAAAGACCAGCTCGCCGGAGAAGGCAGAGCTGAGCTTGAGCTTCTTCTTCAGATATGAGCTGGTGGTTGCCATGGGGATCAATGGCTGTGGTGGTGCTAAGCGTGTTGCAGCCCGTGATTTACATGTCATGCGGCTGCCTTGTGGAGGAAAGGGCCGCCCTGATGGATATCCGATCTTCCCTGATACGTGCAGGCTCCACGGAGAATGTGCCTCGTTCATGGGGACGGGCTGAGGATTGCTGTTCGTGGGAGCGTGTGAAATGTGACAATTTCACACGGAGAGTATCCCAGCTCAACCTTTCCAGCATATCAGATGTGAGCTGGAACATAAACTCGGCGGCCTTTTCAGCATTTCACGAGCTTCAGTTCCTGGACTTATCAGAGAACTCTCTAAGCTCATTTAGTTTCGATGGTACGTAACATAGCTTTCGTTCCGGAAGTGTCTTCCTGAAAATAAATGCTTACATTTTTTTTTTGCCTTTGTACAAACAAATTAATACTACATCCTTTTTATATTATACTAAGTTGCTTTGGTTTTTCTCTAAGTGGCCAAGTTTATAGAAAAGCACTTATTATACAAATTAACTCTTCTTCTTTTTTGGCTGTGTGCATTTTATATAGAGGCCGGGGTGACTCAGTTTGATTGTATCATCTTGATGTAATTAACTGAGTCTAAATAAAGCTTTCATTATCTTAAAAAATGCAAATTAACTCTTATAACACCAAATTAATAAAAATTATTTAATCTAATATTGAATATATATTTTTATAGTATGTCCGTTTGGTGTTTAAAATGTTAATGTGTTTTTCTATAAATTTTATCAAACTTAAAGAAATTTGACTAAGAAAATATAAAGTGTATCACTGCTAAGCAAGCTTCAGTATCTTAACCACGTAACCACGGTTACTAGCTCAGTCGTTTGCCTTTTCGTTAATCAGTTACAACTAAAATTTAAATTTTTAAAACTTAATTTTAAAATTAATTTTAAGGCCTTTTTTTTCATTGTTCCATTTTCCACGGATTATCAACCGTAGAGCAAATGACGAGTCACGTACAATTGGCTCTAGGCCTTGATCTCAACTCTTACTCCACATGCAAAGAAGTGCTTCTATATGCCTGCTATTATAAAAATTGAAAATGTTTTTGTTGGTATTTTGGTACGTCATCCGTGTTTAAGTCGGTTTTTAAGTTCGTTCGCTTTGGAAATATAGATTTGTGCTTTGAGTCAGATTTTAAGTTCGTTTGCTTTTGGAAAAATAAAAGGAGTCTTATAAGAAATCTCTTTAAAAAACTCGCATGCTAACTTGAGATGAAAGTCGGACTCCTAATTACAGCTCATGATTTTCTAAAAAAAATATCCAAGTAAATTCTCATAGTAAATTTCACCTATCTAAAACGTATAACAATAATAAAATTAAAATAGTATTCACCCGTTACAACGCACACAAGTATTTTTTCTAGTGCACGTAAAAAACTAATACTCCCTCGAATTATAAATGTTTGTCATTTAGGAATTGTACAGGTTCAGTCAAACTGCTGGAACTTTGACTATCATTTTTATATGAAAAAGTTTTTATAAAACTTAATAAATTTATGATGTCTTGCCGCTTTGCAGCTTTCAGAAATCTTCAGAGTTTGCAAGAATTGTACTTGGGTGGCAATGGATTGAACGGAACCCTCCCTTTGTCAATATTTGCGCTTCCTCACCTTAGGATCCTGGATCTCTCACAAAATTCATTCGAAGGGGGTTTTCCTATTAATTCATTTTCGGAGACAGTTTCACTGGAAGTACTGGATATTAGCTACAACAGCATGGGCGGAAACCTACCAGCATCGTTGTTCTCACTTCCACATATCGAAGTGTTAAATCTCTCAGCAAATCTCTTTGAAGGACCTATTCCTATAGGTTTGTATTCAAATCTTCCTTTGTCTCTGAAGAGTATTAAACTATCCCAGAATAGTTTGAGCGGAAGAATTTCTTTCTTTTGGCTGAGAAACCTAACTAAACTCCAAGAGATCGACCTATCAGCTAATACTAACTTAGCTGTTGATGTAAATATTGCTGGATGGGTGCCTTCGTTCCAACTGAAACAGCTAACGTTATCTGGCTGTAACCTTGACAGAGGCATCATTGCAGAGCCACATTTTCTATGCACACAACGTCATTTAGAGGTGCTTGATTTATCCTACAATAACTTGTCAGGGAGCATGCCTAACTGGTTGTTTACAGAGGAAGCAACTCTAATTGAACTGGATCTTGGAAATAATTTGCTAACTGGATCTCTAGACCCAATATGGTACCCCCAGACTTCTCTAATAACTATTAGCATATCTATCAACCGTATTGCAGGGCAACTACCGGCTAACATTAGCTCGATGTTTCCAAGCTTGTCTACTCTAGACTTTTCCAACAACAACATTTCTGGAGACATACCAATTTCACTGTGCAACATCAAGTCCATGCAATATTTAGATCTATCAGATAACAAATTTTCTGGTGAACTAGCTGCTTGCATGTTCTTTGAGTTTACCCAGCTTTGGACCTTGAAAATTTCAAACAACCAACTTGGCGGTTTGGTACTTGGTGGGATGAATAATTTAACCATTAAGTTGGGAATATTGAACCTACGGAACAACAAATTTGAAGGAACACTACCTCATAATCTATCAGGGCATCTGACATTTTTGGATTTACAAGATAATAAGTTGTCTGGCAACCTTGATACTTCATCTTGGAATCTATCTCTATTACAGATCTTGAACCTTGCCAACAACAGAATAACAGGTGAAATTCATCCAACGATATGTGGTTTAGAAAGCATTGAACTTATGGATCTATCGAATAACAACTTTGAGGGATCTATACCAAATTGTAGACAATGCCCAAGCCAGAATGTTTATCAAAGATCTAAAAGATGCAGCCCTACAATGCCTCTCAGATTTCTCAATGTATCTATGAATTCCTTATCCGGGGTTGTTCCAAAAGGGTTTTTTGAGAGCTCACTTGTTATAGCTTTGGACCTAAGATACAATCACTTCACCGGTAACCTGGATTGGATACAATATCTTGAGGAAATTATAATGCTTTTTTTGGGAGGGAATAAGTTTGAAGGGCAAATCATCCCTAAGATGTGTCGTCTTGAGCATTTGAGGTTAATTGATCTTTCTCATAATAGTCTTTCAGGGGTATTGCCAGCATGTATTGGTCAGATTCCTTTTAACTATAGTTATTCCGAAAACCCTCTGTTGTCACCCGATAGTGTTGGAATTTTTTACGGTAGGGTATTGCCCGATTACCGTTATGACCTAAAAGGCTTTAGTTTCACTACCAAAGGGAGTCTTTACACGTACTCGCGCAGTTTGTTTGACTTGATGTCTGGCATTGACCTATCTGGGAATTTGTTGTCTGGTGAAATTCCTCGGGAATTAGGAAATCTGAGTACTATCAAGTCCCTCAATTTGTCCAATAACTTGTTCACTGGCTCAATTCCAGCTACCTTTGCAAACTTGAGAATGATAGAAAGTTTGGATCTATCTCATAACAAGTTGAGTGGACAGATACCACAGCAGTTAACTCAGCTGTCCACATTGGAGGTGTTCTCTGTAGCATACAACAACTTGTCAGGATGTGCACCAGACTCCGGTCAGTTCGGAACATTTGGTATGGACAGTTACATAGGCAACAAGGGACTTCAAAAGGCATCGCAGGGGAAAGGATGCACTTCCAGTCCAGGACGAGGTTCTTTACCGAAGGAAGATAACAAGGAGACGGCGCTGGATGTGGATGATCGTGATACTGTGCTGTACGCAGTCAGTGCTGCCTCGTTTGTGTTGGCATTTTGGGCAACGATGGCATTTGTGTTTTGCCATCCGACCGGCCAGCGTGTTATACTCAATATGTAGTTCGTCTGTAAGAATATCCTCTTGCCACAAACCAAAAGGCGAGCATATCCTATATTCTTATATCAGTAATCGGCTTGTAACTTTTTTTATATCGTTTGTACTCTATCTATCGACCTTGTATGTTCACATTCCCGAAGATTTTGAATTAGCTAAGTATGCTTCAAACTCAAATGTACCTATTGTATGTGTATGGAAATAAAATCTAGGGATCGATGAATACAAAATATTTATGTTTAGAACATTTACGGTACAATATACTACCAGTATATACTGGCAGTATATAGAAGGGCATGTTAGGAATTTGATAGAAAATAAAATGACACTTTAGTAATTTTTTGTTCAGATTGAATCTAATTGGGAGAACCCGGTCCTGGCTCTGGGAAGGAGCATCTTAAGCGCCGTTGGATGACGACGCACGTGACGATAGCATGATTTGACGATGGAATAACGAAGAAAAGACAAAATTACCCTTTCAAACTTTATGCTACAATCTAATTAATTTGGGTGTTAAAATTGGGGAATGATTCCAAAACTGTATTAGCCATGTGTGCATATATGGGATCCAACCAAAATAATCCAGACAAAAGCAGTAACAAAAACAAAGAGAAGAAGCGGACCACATACCATCCAACTTGCTCCGGTCCTTGAAGTGGCTAGCCTAGGGTTGGTTCGCGCGCTGCTGTCTGGCGGCCGCAGTAGGTAGTTGCCGGGACCAAGGTGAGGAGCAGCGATGCAAGCCGACCCGATCGCCTTGTAGACTGGCCCAAGCCCATGTTAAATCTGTTGGCGGTCCAATATACGCCGGCCCAATTTAATTAAGATTAGAGAAAGTCTACTTTACATCTCTCATCTAAGGGTCGAGTTTCGATCGCATCCCCTTAACCACAGAACTGATTACAACACATCTCTGATCTTCTTAAACCAGTATATAAATATAGTTCCAAGATAGTATTGAGAATAGTTTTAGCTGTCATGACACTAGAAGTATAAATAAAAAACCACGTAGAACTCACATGTTAGTTTCATCTTATTCTAAATTGCTACATTCTAAGACGGAGGTCATGTGTCGAAGGAAGAACAATATATTGAGGAGAGGAATGATGATCCAGTCGACCAGTCCTCTACATTGTCAGTGATGCCTCATTCGTGTTGGCATTCTGTGCCACCGTTGCATTCTCGTTTTGGCATTCATACGTAGAGGGGGTAATGGGTCCAGACTCATGGTCCCTTTCACAACCCATCCTGGCTCAAAAAAATTTACTAAATCAGTCCAGTCTTTTGTAGGTCAAAAAAATGTAGTCCACCCCTATTAGAAAAACGTAGTCTACCCCTATCCATACGAGCGATATGTAACACTTAAAATGTAGTCCACCAAAAAAAGTAGTGCATATGAGCAATAATACATCCATGAGCTTTCTGAAACATCTTCCCCTGTATATGATGTAAAATTATGAATTGTGGTATCCTTTGGTTCATTATTCTGTTCCATAAAAGACAGCTATTGTAGTAGAATAATATTTTTTTAGAGAGGGGTATTTTCTACCCAGCCTCTACATCCAACCAAATATATGCAGCATTTTTTGAATTATGAACTTAGTAGTCTATGAAGTAGGGATCTTAGCTCTCAAATAATCTAATCTGAAATTTGCTTCTATGGAGATTTGAACTCAAGACATTATGGTGTTACTTAGGTCGCTGTAACGATTACATGCCCTTTCACTGTAGTAGAATAATATAGCAGCCATCGCTCCGCAACCACGAAGCAGGCTTGCTGCCGGCGCTCGTCGTACCTAGAGGAGCAACCCTCTCCTCGTGGAGGCAACAATAAGACACGCGAAACGTGGACAGCAACAAGCAGAGGAGCAAAGTAAGGCCATTCACAGTGCAAGCACCGGTCCCCATAGCTTAATTCGAAAAAAGGCCCCAAAGACACTTATTCCTACAATGCAAGTATCCTATTTTGCGTGACCTAATTGGATGGAGGTACTTTACAAGGGAACAAACCCCACAACACTCGTCACCCGGTTTCAAAGACACGGGTGAGTGAAGGAAATTTATTCCTTCACCTACCCCTGCTCCCGTCTCCTCGCCTCCCACGCCGCCCCTCGCCTCCTCGCCTCCCACGCCGCTCCCCTCCCGGTCCGCCGCCGCGCCTCCTCCCGGTCCGCCGCCGCGCCTTTCCCGACGGTGGGAACGGCGGGGGCGGTGGAGGAGGAGGGGAAAGGCTGCAGCTCTGGCATCCGCCTTGCCTCCCGTCGTCCTCGTCGCCTCCCTCGCCGCGCCTCCTTCTCCGGCTGCTGCTGCTCAGGTGGCTCCACCGCGGCGACCTCACCGAGGGACGCCTCCACCTCGAGCAGCCGCCGCCACCGCCGTGAGGAGGAGGAGCGGGTGGGCCGGGCCGGCGGCGGCGGTGCGGAGGAGGTGCGGGTGCAGGTGCGGTGGGGGCTTGACCTGCGCCTGCTTCTTCTTGTCGTCGGCGACGACTTCCGCGGCGCAGTCTTCGCCGGCTCTCCCCCCCTTCGTCGGCTCTCCCCTCCTCCGGCAAGTGCGGTGGCGTCGTCCTTGGGGCCGAGGAGCGGAGGGGGCCGAGTTCAACGTTGGATCTGGCCGGGGTCGGCAGGAGTGGATGGCTCGAAGCCGACGGCGGCCGGCGGCGGGAGCGGACGGCTTCTCCTCCTCGCCGATTTCCCCTTTCTTTTCTCTACCAAATTACTCGAAAAATTTTGTTTGTTTGGTCTGCATCTGTGGTGGTTTTCTTCCTTTCCTCTACCAAAGGATTTTGTTTTCTCTTTCTCAGATTTTAATGAATAATAATTTTGATTCAATCTGTTTCTGTTCTTGATTGTTCTTTCGGAGATGGATGTTTTTTTATCTGAAATTGCTAGCATGTCTGATGTCGTGGGGATTTTGGAGGGTGATTTGGGGATTTACCCCTCCACAGGCGCGCGAGGGCATGGGGCAACGAAGAAACGTTGCCCACAGCACGCGTGCCTCGCTTTTCCCTGTCCGCTCGCGCCCTCGCCGCAACGAAGTTTTGCATCGCTCAACTAGGGGGCGAGAAACCTAGCTAGGACGCGGTCGCCCGCTCCACGTCGACGCTTTTTCTCCGTGGCACTACTAAGAAACGCTCCAGCTAGAAGAACTGTGAGAGGCCTAGGTCATCTGTGCAGAGTAGCGGCTCATCCTGATCGACATCGCGGCTCTGCTAGTGCTTAGCTGCTGCAGTCCTGGTTATGTACTCTGTTATATATTTATCTAGTACTATCGTCCTACGGTGCTGAACTGTGCAATGTTGAGCAAATCGCGATGTATTGGTACTTACCCTTTGACCTCTCATGTGCAGATGTGGTCTGCTCGTCGGCGTCGTCGCTGAGGCTGAGCTGTTCAGAAGTATAATCTCAGCAGTTGAGTTGCGGTCGCTCCGTCGTCAGCGCTCAGCAGCAGTCAGCAGATGCGAATTCTCACGCCGCGTCCGCAACGGAGCCTGGAAGTCGTAACAGCTAGTACTTGGAGCGTTCTGCCGATAAGAGCAGGTACAGTAGCAGGCTATAAACAAGCTACAAATATATTTTAAAAAGATAAATAAAGAGATAGAAGAACAGCGGGCTATAGATTTGTAGCCAGTGTAGCACGGACTCTAAGACGCAATGTGTGTATGACAGGTGGGATCATATATTAATAGTGTAGTATGTAACTATTGTATAACTGGACTATTAAATTGACTATAGATAAATTGAAGCAGTAGTTGGCTATGCTATTAAACTTGCTCTAACAACTCGCGTAACATGTTGACGCAGCCGCCGCCACGCCACGACCGGATTCGCGTCCGTCGTGCCGTGACACAGGCACACAGAGGAGGACAACGACGTAGAGCGGCCACCGGAGACTCCAAAATTTTTGGCCCAATTCTCGTTTCCCCGGCCTTTTTCAGGCTTCCCGGATACAACAAGTAGCCGTAACTTGGTGGTTATTGGCAGTTGCCGGGAGCAGGTGGACTTTTATTTTCGTTTTCGTCGGTTGCTATTTTCATATAGTTTGGTCAGTACTATAAGATCATGTTCTTTTAGGTGTAAAATTTTTAAAGTATACGGATATATATTTGAAGTATTAAACATAGTATAATAACAAAACAAATTATAAATTCCATCAGGAAATTACGAGACGAATTCAACAAATTGCAGATTCCGTTTCCTGCGAGACGAATTCATTAAGCCTAATTAATCCGTTATTAGCAAATATTTACTGTAGCACCACATTGTCAAATCATGGCGCAATTAGGCTTAAAAGATTCGTTTCGTAATTTCCTGGCGAACTGTGTAATTGATTTTTTTCCCTACATTTAATACTTTATACATGTGTTCAATATTCATTGTGACAGCATGAAAAATATTGTTTGGAAACTAAACAGGCTCTAATTTAGAAAAACGTTGATCCGTTAGGAATTTAAGTACTTGGCGGCAAACTCATGTGCAGTTATTGAGGACTTTGACGGAGAAATACATGGGGAATGGACTCGCCAGTCAACCAATTCAACGTGCAGCTGGTCAATATTTTCTTCGAATGTACTCCTATCTCAAAATATAAGTGAATTTTTATGGATCAGACACTAAAACTATAAATCTAGATAGAACTATAGTCTCTATCTAGATTCATAGTTCTAGAAAGTATCACATCCATTCAAAATCTCTTATATTTTAGAACGAGTGGAGAATAGCAAGAAAGCATGCATCAACTACTAAAATTATTTTTAAAAATACTTTCCTGAGTGCATTCAATGTCGTATTAATCATGGTACTTTCCGAGTATATTATAAGTCGCTTTGATTTTTTCTAGCTTATTTAGGTTTGAATAAATTTATATTAAATCTAACACCATACAAGTTTTATTAAATCTAACACTGAATATATTTCGACGGTATTTTTGTTTTGCGTTAAAAATGTTACAATATTTTTATAGACTCGGTTAAATTTAAAAACATATTTAACTATAAAAAAATCAAAACGACTTCTAATATAAAATGGAGCAATCAAGTGTTTTCTAGAGATCTAAAGTAAGTCAACACTACTGTATACCGGCCCCATGCCCCCATCGTTTTTTTTTTCCTGGATAGGTTGCATCGTAATCTACTAATCTCCATGGTTATCTGTGATTTAAAAGGGTTGGCTTGCCCTGGGATGCATCTGCCTAGTATCAGTGATTCTTAATCTTTGCCGGCAATCCAGCGTAGTGGTGTAGTGTGCGCACCGGAAAATCCAGAGATGAGCTGGTGCTTGCCATGGAGATCACTGGTTGTGGTAGCAAGTGTGTTGCTGTCCATGATTTACATGTCATGTGGTTGCGTTGTGGAGGAAAGGGCCGCCCTGATGGATATCCGATCTTCTTTGGTCCGTGCAAACTACACGACGGTGCCTCTTTCATGGGGACAGGATGAGGAATGCTGCTCGTGGGAGCGTGTAAGATGTGACAATTTCACACGGAGAGTATCCGAGCTCAACCTCTCCAACATGTCAAACGCGGATGACAATTCCTTCTGGGAATTAAACATCACGGTTTTTTCTGCATTTCATGACCTACAGTTCCTAGATTTGTCACTGAATTATTGGATGTTGCTGAGTTTTGATGGTAAGTGGAGTAATTATCACCAATCCGTGCGTGATAGATTCTGGCTTTCGTTCTCTCTGATTCAAATTGTTCACTCAATCCGCAGATTTGGTAGGACTGACCAAGCTTCGGTTTCTCTACTTCACTGGTAACGTGTTCGGAGGGAATTTCCCGTCATCTCTTGGGAATTTGGTTTCTCTAGAAGTCCTGGATTTCAGCAATAGCAGCATGTACGGAACTCTTCCGTCTGCAGGTATATATATGATCTTTTTTTATCACCTAGTTGAACAAAGAACTGCCGATATTATTATTACCTTTTGTACTTTGCAGCTTTCGAAAATCTTACAAACTTGAGAGAATTGAATTTGAGTTGGAATTTGTTCCAAGGGATCATTCCGCGGTCATTATTTGCACTTCCTCACCTTAAAGTATTGGACCTCTCTGATAATACGTTAATCGAGGGAGTGTTTCCTGTTCCTCCAGAACCTGTTTCGCGTTTTAGATAATGGAAGCTTTATTTAGACTAAGTTAATTACATCAAAATGATACAATCAAACTGAGTTACCCCCGTCTCTGCATAAAATACACACAGCCAAAAAAAAAAAGAAAGAAACAACTAGAACATCTCCCAAGCACAAAAGTTTGACAAAAACATATATCCTAGTGGCTATCATCCATAGACTAGAACGCCACCCATGCTCCTAGGTAAAAAACTCCTGTGCCACCTGGTTCAAACGTCGAGATACCACCATAATAGTATCCCGCAGTCCCGGTTGGTGGAGGATAGCCCAGGTACGTAGCCACTGGGTAACTAAGGTGATAACCTGTAAAGGAAAAGACACCATCTTGTTATCAAAAATTACTCCATTCCTGCTTAGCCAAATGGACCAACACAGAGCTGTTGCACTCATCAAAAGCAGATTCCTCATTTCTTTGGGGACACATGATAGCCAACTCCCAAACATATGACCAACATTGCGAGGAGGTTTCAGATTAGAAGCCAAATGAATTACAGACCACACCAAGCGAGATAAGCGGCACTGAAAGAATAAATGTTGGATAGTTTCATCCTTGTGACAGAAACAACATGTCTTGCTGCCTTTCCAATTTCTCTTAGCAAGGTTGTCCTCGGTGAGAATTACGCCCCGACGTAAATACCAAAGGAAGATTTTAACTTTTAGGGGTACTTTCACCTTCCGAAATCCGTCTATTGATATTCGGAACCCCGGTATGTGTTAGAGCTAGATAATGAGATTTGACCGAGAAGACCCCATTCGGGGTGAGGTTCCAGTGAAACTCATCTTGCTCCTGTACCAGAACCAAATCAGCTATGCGAGGCAATAAGTTATGCCAAGCAGCTAGTTTTGCGCCAATTAAATCCCATCGCCATGAAAAGCACGGAGGATCGGTTTGGAAAATCTGTGCGATAGTCGACTGTTTATGCCTAACTATGTTATAGAGACAACTATGTTATAGAGACAAAGATATTGTTCTCTTAACGAGGCATTAACCAACCATTTGTCTTCCCAGAACCTAACTTGGGAGCCGTCCCTAATCTTGAAGGATCCAAAACGGAAAAAGTCCTGTTTGACCTTCATAAGACTAGCCAAAAATGTGAATCCCCCCGCTTTCCAATAGGCTTGAGATAAAGGTTGTGGCCCCAAATATTTATTGCGTAGCAGTTGTTGCCATATTCCATCAGTGGTAAGTAGTTTGTATAACCACTTATTAACCAACGCTTTATTCTTTATCTCGAGGTCATGAATTCCTAGCCCCCCTTGTTTTTTGGGACGATAAATAATGTCCCACTTAGCAAGCCGGTATTTCTTCTTATGTCCATCCCCTTGCCAATAAAACCTAGATCGAAGATAATTAAGTTTTTTAAGTACTCCACTAAAAATTGTAAGGAATTACATCATATATATATTAGGAGACTGCTAAGTACTGAGTTAATCAAACTAAGTTGTCCTCCCAACGAAAGAAGTTTTCCTTTACTCAATACATTGGGAAACTGTTTCGCTGGAAGTCTTTCGTCTCTGCAATACCGCTGTGAGCGGAACTCTCCCGGCTTCAGGTACAGAAATGATTTTTTTTTTTTACTGCTGGTAATGCTAAATAAAGAAGTAGCATTCCTTGTATGTGCTAGTCATATTGGTAATCTTTGAAACTTCATGCTCTGCAGCTTTCAAGAATCTTAAAAACTTGCAAAAACTGGATTTGAATAAAATGGATTCGAATTTCGATGGACTCCACGGAAGCCTCCCAGCGTCGTTATTTACACTTCCTCACCTTAAGTTCTTAGATCTGTCTGGACATTGCTTTGAGGGAAGCATTCCCATTAATTCGTCTTCCATCCCAGTCTCACTTGAAGTATTAAATCTCAATCACAACCTACTGAATGGGACTCTTCCTACTGAAAAAGGTACAAAAATGAGCATTTGCTCATGATGTCAGTGTAAATAATGTTTGGTGAGATTGTCTATGGAACTGCTTATACTTACATTTTTTTTACAGCTCTGGAGAATCTTAAAAACCTACGAGAATTGAATTTGAGCTCCAATCAATTCACTGGGAACATTCCAAGATCATTACTTTCACTTCCACATATTGAACTATTGGACCTATCAGGAAATCTCTTCCAAGGACCTATTCCTATAAGTTCATCTTCAAACCTTCCTGTGTCTCTGAAAAGTCTGAGGTTTTCTCATAATAATTTGACCGATGGATTTTCTTTCTTTTGGCTAAGGAACCTCACAAAACTTGAAGGGGTAAGCCTTTCAGGGAATGACAATTTAGTTGTTGATATAAATATTCCTGGATGGGTACCTCCGTTCCAACTGAAACAGCTAGAGCTATCTGGTTGTGACCTCGACAAGAACATTATTACAGAGCCATATTTTTTACGCACACAACATCATTTAGAGGTGCTTGATTTGTCCAATAATAACTTGTCAGGGAGCATGCCCAACTGGTTGTTCACCGAGAGAGCAAGAATTTATTGGCTTGATCTTCGAAATAACTCCCTAACTGGATCATTACAGTCAATATGGCATCCTCAAAATTTTCTCGAATATATCAACGTATCTATGAACCGTGTTGCAGATCCACTACCAGAAAATATTAGCTCAATATTTCCAAATTTGGTTTTCCTTGATTTTTCAAATAATAAAATCCATGGGCATATACCGATGGAATTGTGCCAGATACGTCGGCTGCGGCATTTGGACTTATCAAATAACAAAATTTCTGGAGAATTACCAGCTTGCTTATTCACTGGACATACAGAATTGATGACCTTGAAAGTTTCAAAAAACAAGCTTGGCGGACCAATATTTGGCGGGATGGATAATCTGTCCTTTGTTTTGTGGTATTTGTGCCTAGATAGCAACAAATATGAGGGGAGCATGCCTCAAAATATATCAGCTCAGAATTTGTTACTCATGGATTTGCATGATAACAAGCTGTCCGGTAAACTTCATACTTCTTTTTGGAATTTGCCTTCGTTAATGGCCCTGAATCTTGCTGACAATACCTTAACCGGTGAAATACATCCCAGTTTCTGCAACTTGACCGCCATTTTCGTTTTGGATCTATCAAACAACAACTTAACAGGGTCTATACCAAACTGTAGCAGGACAAAACAACAACTTTATTTTCTTAACCTGTCTAACAACTCCTTGTCAGGCGATATCTCGTATGCATTTTTCAATATATCCAATCTTATAGCTATGGATATCAGACATAATCAGTTCACTGGCAACCTGAGTTGGGTATATAGTCTTAAAATTAACATATTGTCCTTAGGCGGGAATAATTTTGAAGGGCAAATCTCTCCAGACATATGTAACCTTCAATTCTTGAGGATAATTGACTTCTCACACAACAAACTGTCGGGCTCAGTACCAGCATGTGTCGGCAGCATCCTCTTTAATAACGTTGAAGATGGAGATGAACGAATTTTCCTGAACCATTTTAGACTAGCAGATATCGAGATGCATGATTCTGACTTGTCGACTACTTACTATGACCTAGGCTTCGCCTTCTCTACTAAAGGGTATCAGTATGCATACGGTTTCAATTTCGTCACCATGATGTCTGGCATTGACCTATCTGCAAACATGCTGGACGGAGAGATTCCATGGCAGCTAGGAAATCTGAGCCATATCAAGTCCCTCAATCTATCCTACAATTTCTTCACTGGCCAAATCCCAGCTACATTTGCCAACATGAAGGAGGTTGAAAGCCTAGACCTATCCCACAACAACCTGAGTGGACCGATACCATGGCAGTTAACTCATTTAGGGCATCCACAATGTGCTCAAAAACTATGTAGTAAGCAATAAATACAGTCTTAATACCAGGGAGTAAACATTGTGGAGGTAGTAAACAAATACCAAGCAATAGCACTATGACCTGCTAGTAAGGAATAAAAAATCATTGATTCTCTCAGCTATGTATTGAATCTTTCTTCTCTATCCATACTACCGCATACTTTTAAATTTTTATATACATGTGGGACCCACCTTATTACCTCCTATACATTGTGAGATCTTGAATAACAATTACCTACTTTTAGTTGGTCCCACCTTACTTACTACTTGGTAAGGATACATTGTTGATGCTCTTATCATCATTGGGAGCGTTCTCTGTGGCTTACAACAACTTATCGGGATGCATACCGAACTATGGTCAGCTAGCCTCGTTCAACATGGAAATTTATGTAGGCAACAACAACCTTTACAATACATCACAGCAGGTGCTCTCCTAGTGGTCATGTGTCAAAGGAAGAAGATGTAGAGGAGAGGTACGACGATCCAGTCCTCTACATTGTCAATGCTGCCTCGTTCGTGTTGGCGTTCTGTGCCACCGTTGCATTCTCATTTTGCCATTCATACGGGCGATCTGTAATACTCAAAATGTAGTCCACCCCAGAAAAGCAGTACTGTATGAGCAATAATACAGCCAAGAGCTTTCTGAAACATCTACCCCTGTATGTAATGTAAAATTGTAAACTATGCTATCCTTTGGTTCAATTTTCTGTTCCATAAAAGGCAGCTATCAGTAGTACAATAATATTGCACTCTCTCTTTTTTTCAGAATGTATCATATTATCTTGGTTGGCACAGATTAGCCAAGCAATTGCTTGTTACATGTACAACAGATGCAGCTACCAGTTCCTCCTCTTGCTTGTTCTTGACGATCTTTTACCTTTGGTTCCAGAGTCTGGCACCATTGGGAGTGGCACCAGCAAACCTCCTTTGAGATCATCAGCATTTTTATTCTTCTCGATCGATTTCTGTAGCTTGATGGAAAATTTGAAATCTTTTATCTGCAGAAATTGTATAAGGCATGTTAACTAATGGCCTTTGTACAAACTCCAGTGTTTTCAAGATTCAAGAGGAAAGAGAGTTTAGCACCTGTTCTTCTAGATCACGAATTGTATCATCTTTCAACTTCAGTTGAGCCCTCTCCCTGTTGAGTGTAGAAGTGTAGATTTATCAGGAAAGAAAAAGGGAAAGTTGTGGATCTTTATGATAGGAAGGCAAAACTAGAAATCTAAGAACCAGAATTTTGGGTGCTACATAACCAATTTTGCCTAACAGAAAAGGACAAGGCTCAAGCAGATTCTTTACAAAGTAGCACACGAAAAAAAATATCCCCCCCCCAAAAAAAAAAAAAAAAAAAAAGAGCAACCAACACACACACAAATTAGCACGATCCAACACCTTTCACTGTGCCATCTGCTTCCATTTTCTGGTGGAAGGGTCAAAACATACCTTTCCTCTATTTCTTTTAGTGTTCGACGCCATATATCCTGGTTCTTAGTGAGTTTTTCATTCATCTGCAGGAAGGCAAAGTACCAAGTCATGTCAAAGAACCACAGCAATTATGCTTGATAATAACTGAAAGGTGAATGATTTGAGATGCTCACATCTGCAAGTTTCTTTTTCTCCAATATTGCATTCTCAATCTTTTGTTGGATTTCTTTACTCTTATCATTTACAGCTTTATCCACTGCATCAGAAATGTGTTGTTCCTTTTCTTTCTTAGCTTCTGACAGCCGAGCCTCATAATACTATGAATATAAGGAAACATAGGCAGATAAATATATCAGATACAAACTGTAATGTAAATTATATGACAAGCTCTGGTAGTACAGATTGTGACATCAAAAGATAAGCACTAATAAGGGATGAACCTCTCTCTGAGTTTCAAGTTGGCTAGCAAGAAGACGGTTGTATTCATCCACAATCTGTTATGAGAAGAGCATATGTGATTTGAGGAACCAGACTGGCAAAGAGGTGTCAAAGATTAACTGAAATGAATGAATCTTAAAGCAATTACTGTTTCTGCTTTGCTGCTGAAAATAGCACCACCGATATCTTCCTCATCATTGCAGGAGCAGTTTGCACATTTGTCACCAGAATATTTACACTTTGACTTGAACTTGGAATGCTTCACATCACTTTTGGAGTGATTAAGTCGGTGGACGTAACTGTCACCAACATAATCCCAAACACGTTGAGTTTCCAAATCAAGTGAATAGCAGTGCTGAGTTTCTTTCCAGTGCCTAATTGCATGGCCTTCTTCATACCTGTAATAACAAAGAAATTCACAAACAGTAATCATGCCATTAACTTTCTTTCATTCAGATTATTAAATACAAAGAGATTCGCAAAATGCTCCAAAAATTCAATTAGCAGAGTAGCATACCTCCCACATCCAACAAAACCACATATTATACAGATCCATAGGTTTCCGGAGGTTTGACAAACAGAACATGTAGGATTCTTAGACTGCTTCTGACAAAACTGGCAAACCTGAAACAGAAATATTATGAATAAAAACAAGTCATGATCAAGAAAGCTTGGTAATGTGAAAAGGCAATGGAGCATCTTAATACAAGGAAATCAATGGCATATGGTTATAGTGGTGAGTGGTGGCAATAATATATTTGTATTATAGCCGTAGGCAGACATTGGCACATCTACAACTCTACGCTCCATAAGTCTGGTTAGCCCAATATGTCTTAAGATTCACCGACCCGGGTAAACAGGTGCCATAAACATTCAGTGATCTTCAAGAAAAATACAGAAGGTGAACATTCTGCAAATGACCCTGACCTCTGTCCCTGGTAAGTTCCTACTGGGTAGCAAATGTACAATATCATACTTGATAAATGACCACATATTTTATTGGATATTGATATGGAATTCGATCACACTTGATAAATGGCCACATATTGGGTATTGGTATGGAATTCGAACTACTATGTTAATCAGTTGCATAGAAGATTACTCAAAAGTTCAAAATTGGAAGAATATAAATTTAAACATAATCCATTCTATATTTCTGTGCCATTGACAAAGCACAGATTCTGCAATATGTCACAAAGCTCAGTTCTATTATATACCATTGAGCAATTAGTTTTCTTCCTTATATGCCATAGCCACTAGTCAACCATTAGTCAAACTCTGTTAAGAGCAAGTTTAATAGTATAGCCAACTACTAACTCCAAATCATCTATAGCCAATGTAATAGCTAATTCATACAATAGTTGCTTACTACACTATTAATACCCGGTTCCACCTGTCATACACACATTACGTCTTGGAGTCCGTGCTGCTATTGTTTATAGCTGGCTTATAGTCTGCTATTGTACCTGCTCTAAGGGCGAGATTCGAGAATATATCCATTTTACCCTAGGGTATCATGTGTGCTCATGGATTTCGTTGGTCATGATCCACTATTTGTTCTCATTGATGAAAAATAGGAATCAATTGTGTTTTTATCTTCCAAGATTATTTAATGCAACATGGCATTGGTCATTTTTCCTCCCTTAGCTGCATCTGACTAATGGTTGACTAACGGCAGATAAGGAAGAAAACAAGTTGTTCAATGGTATATTGTAGAACTGAGCCTTGTCGGTGGCATATTGTAGAACCCGCGCTTTGTCGATGGCATAGAATGGATTGACTCATAAATTTATATAAAATTGAGGCAAATTCAGTGCCATGTAAAAATGTAAGCAAGAAAAGAATCACAGCTATAACAAATGGTTGTTTGTTGCCCTAATTGAGAAATGGTGATTGTTAAAATGATCATTACCGGACAAGATGAATTGACCCACATTGAAACACATGAACACTGGAACGAATGATCACAAGTCGTTGCCATAATTCCGCTGATGTCTTGATCCAATCTTTCTGTTTTATAACATGCATAAGAAGATGGTGAAAAGATGAGAAAAAAAATGATACATTAAAATGTTCAGAAAAACTCTTCCCAATAAACAGAGGAAGTGTGTACTTATGCATACTTGCACAAAGATAGTTAAACAACATCAGTTAATAGATAGACCTGAAAACAAAGGTCTTAACTATAATTATGTAATCCGTATTGCCCAAGGAGAAATAACATGGTCCCTAGATTTGACAGAGCTTACTGGTATAGACTAGCTTGGAAAAATAGCACCCCGAAGTCAGCTTTTAGGAAGAAAAAAAAAACAGTACCGAAATTGATAGGCAATGTATACCTCCAAAAATAAGGTTAACATAGATATGGCGAAATTAAGACACCACAAACATGTGGTGAGTATGTAGCTTCTCAAGTCTCAACTTCACAGGTGTAGTTTCTCAGAAGAGAAGTGGCTAATCTTTTGATCAGAGGGGGCATTGCAAATTGATATCTTCCCAGCCTATGGGGAGGTGATACGAAGCAAAATTGTAGTGGACAAAATTCATATCTGACATTGTTGAATGACCACAAAACAAGGAGAAAAACATAAATAGGCTCACCAATACAGACAGGACATGTTGGGAGCTCAGTGGATCCAACTGGTGGAGTCACCGCAGGCTTGGTTGATGGTGTATATTGGACAGCAACTATAAACAGAACATGGCAAACCTCTACCTACACCATGGAACAAGAAGCAAGCGAGCTTCCCAATTTAGGAGCAATGTTACACATGATCAGCAAACTAGACATACATCCAATCGACAATGTTAGTAACCTCGGATGACGAGAACCTCCAACCGTTGAGGTCCAAGTAGAACCCATCGGCACTCTTCTGATCCTCAAACTCCACGAGCACGCTATACCGGTCCTCCACCCCATCATCCCTACCGACACAGCACATAAGTAAAACCATAGCTTCCCGGGCAGAGTCGGACACAAATTGCTTCAACGAGAAGGACAATTCACCTGACAACATGGATATCGGAGGCATGCTCGATGTAAGGGCCGCAGAAGCGGACGAAGTCGTCTGGTGAGACGTGGGTTGGGACGGCGAGCACCAGGAGCCGTGTGCCGCGCCATGGCTGAGATACGCAGGCGATAAGGCATGAGAACACGCGGAAATGAACAAATTAGTAAATAAGATGGTACCAAGGAAGAGAGGTTACCGGGAGTAGGCAGTCGGAGGCGAGCTGCGGGGCGGCGGGTCCGGAGGAGGAGGAGGATGGAGTGGCGGCGACGGCGGAAGCGTAGGAGGCGGTCGACGAGGAGGAGGAGGAGCGGTAGAGGTGGAGGATGCCGCGGGTGTGGTTGATCTTAGGGTTTCGGGCGGGCGCGGCGGAGGTCGTGCCGGGCAGCTCGAGAGGCGCCGTTACGGAGGCGGAGGTGGTGGTCGGGAGAGGGTCGCCGGAGCGCGGGGAGAGGGGGTGAGAGGTGCCGCTGGGTTCGCCGGCGGCGACGGCGGTGGCCGCGGCCGCGGCCGCGTCGTCGGTGAAGTCGACGGACTGGATCAGAAGGCTGAACATGTTTGCTTCCTGGGCTTTTTGGGCCGTTGCTCTTCTTTTTGTACTTTTGGTCTGTACACTGTAGTAACGCTGCTTGATTTTTATTTTCCTCACAGTTTTGAATGATGAATTGACTAACAGTGTGCTACTTTATTATTTTTATTTTCTGTGCTATTTTAAAATAAAACATCTGCATTGCGTCTATGCAACGGTTAATCCACCACGACATAAAATACAGCTAAAAACAAACCACTGTAGATAAAAGAAAAGTCATGTAAAATACCGACCTTTCTTCCACATGAAAACCATCGCTACGTGCAATGACGACCTATTACCATATAAAAACCATTCCATGAAATGGATATAGCTCAACTGATTAGGTTCTTTGTGGTGGAACCATGCAATCCACCCAGATTCAAGTCCTATATTTGACACGCATGCTCATATTTACGACCTTTTTCTTTCGGCAGTAGACGACGTGTTTGTCGACTACAAGCTCTTGTGGTAGCTTCGTCAAGCTCAAGATATGTCGCCCCAGTTTTTCAGAAAGTTTTTATAGGGATAGAGTGAACGTGTGCACGTTGTGAGTGACTGCGTTTGTACTGTACTAAAAAAAGTCGATGCCAATAAAATTGTAGAGGACTAAAAAAGTAAAAATGGACCATCACATTCTTAGTTAACCAACCTGGTTAGAGTAACTTGCTCGCGGCATAAGCAAAACAACTTCTTTGTAAAAGTTAATTGGACATGCCCTACTCATAGTTGTGTGTAAAATTTGGATTTCCAAAGCAAAATGTGCTGTCCTTAACCAGTTACACGAAAGTGTTAACAACATATGGATGTTGGAACAAATATTGAGGTATTTGGTTGATGATCGAAGATTACCACGCTAAAACTTGGGCATGTTGTAATTTGTTAGGCTAATGTTTGATTGAGTATCACATTTAAACTAAATCACACTTTATTAGCAATTGACCATACGTTATACTCTTATTTTTTAGTCAAAGTTTATCATAATTGTTACCACTTTGTGTGGCTTGCTATACTCATCACAAATTAAGTCTATGGCAAAATTAGCCTTACATCCAAATGCCAATCATGAAACCCGATGCCGTTCCCGTGAAAGTGGAGCTACGACTTCGCCAAACGCCAATCATGCCGTAGGGTCATCGGAGAGAAGTGCTCTACTACACTACACGGAGGAGATTCGTCAAACTACTCAAACATCATCGCCTGACTCTGACTGATCACCTCAAAATGATGAACAAACAACCGGTCGTGCGGTTAGATCAGAAACCCCCGAATCTTTGGATTCGCACTCGTAAGCAGATCGTCGACTTCCCGCCAAAAAACACACACCGTCTTCTCCATAGTCCTTTCCCTGCCTCCAATGATCAGGTACAGACTTAACAACAGAGCAATGCTTTTGCTCCCTTTTGCTACACAGTTACACTTCGCATCATCCCCCTAATCACCACTGACAACCCTGTCCCACACGGCTGGGACCCATTCGACAGTGAAAATGGTCGGCCAAAGCGAGAGTACACTTGGGTTTAAGCAGACAACAGTCACGGCTCCACCATAATCTGCCCCCGGCTAATTGCACTAGCCCACTAGCTTTTGGAAGTACTAAGCTGCCTCGGAAAACGTGACGAGACAAACGGGTGGATTAGATTAGATAAGAAAAATGATTAGAGTGAGTATAATACCAGACTATAAGTTAGCTGTAAACACATATAGAGGAAAAAAGAGAAGAGAGAGAAGAAAAGCGGGTACAGATTTATAGCCAATTATAGCATAGACTCTAATATATTATGCGTATGAGAGATAAAATCATATATTAGTATATGCTTATAGGTAACATTGTATGTATAAACTACTTCAAAGCAAGATGAATTGAAGCTTAGAGGCTAGTTGAGTAAACCTTGCTCTGGTCCAAGCGGGTCGTAGTAGTTGCCCTTTTGACGCGACACGACCCGCGCGCCACCTGTTGCTTTGTTAGCTCGCGCACGCGCTCGCCACGGCGCGGCTCTCCACTCCAGTCCTCTCACTCTCGTTGAGCTCGGGGAGGCGCGGCGCGCGGGGCGAGGCGAGGCGAGGCGGCAATGTTCACCGACGGCATGTCGAGGCTGGCCGTGGGGGTGAGCCTCATGCTGGCGCTCAGCCTCGCGCTGTTCCTCACCATCACGGTGCTCCTCCTCGCCGACCTCTTCTGCTCCCACCTCCGCAGGCGGCGGATGCGCGCGGAGGAGGAGGAGGCGTTGTCCCGGCGGCGCGCGAAGCTCGGGCTTGCGGGGACGGCGCGCGCCGCCGCGGGCGACGACGACGCGGCGTCGGTGGCGACGACGGCGACCACCACCACCGCGCGCGAGGCGCTGTCGAGCACCCCGCCGTTCTACTACGCGCACGGCGTCATGCAGGCGGCGGCGGACACCAAGGACCTCCTCCTCGCCATCCCCAAGCTGGAGTCCGCCGTGTGGAGGTGGTCGCCGGCCCGGCGCTCGTCGCCGTCCTCCAGCTCCTCCGTCAACAGCGACCGCTTCGTGTGCATCTCCAACCCGGTGTACGAACGGGGCGCCGCGCCCCCGGCCGCCGCTGCTGTCGGCGACGGCGGTGGGGACACGCCACCGTTCGAGACGCCCGACGCCTCGCCGTCGCCGTTTGGGATCACGGAGGAGGTGGAAGAGGAGGGCGGCGAGTTCTCGCCGCCATTGTCCGTGATGAGGAAGCTGCCGCCATTGGGCGTCGTGGCGTGTCCCCCGCCATCGATGGGTTTCATCGACGGCCGGCCGTCTCTGGGCTTCACCGATGGCCGGCCGTCGCTGACGGCGTGGTCGGGGACGGTCACCGACACCAACCGGGCCTCCTCGTCGTCGTCCAATCTCACCGCTCACTTCTTCTCTTCCTGGTCACCCAAGTGACAGACTAGAGGATTACTTGTAGTATCCAAATATGGAGTATTGATTTAGCAGTAGTGCAGTGCTTGTTAGCTAGAGCTCGATTGAATTCATTGATTTTCTCTCTTTGATATGTCCCAATGTCCCATGTCCTTCGATTTGCTGGGTTTCGTTGGTTTAATCTAGCAGGTTTTCTCTAACAATAACTAACATTGTTTGCCTCATTTGCTCATTTGTTTTGTCATGTTGATGGATAGAATCATCGAAAGCTTTACTCAAAAAATATTTTTGTAGTGCAAACAGAAATGATCGAGCGTAAAATGTAAATCATTAGTCTTAGCCACGCACTTATGCCATGAATAATATAAGCATTTGCAGTTTTTCATCGTTCAGAAGACCGATACAGGAGAGGGTCAAGTCAAGTGATCAGATTGAGGCTGTTTCAGTTTCAGAGATTGTCCTCAGACCTCAGACAAGTCTGCATTAACTTTGTAAAACAAGGTTCTATTGCCTGAAGAATTGTACTACATCTAAACCACAAAAAGCACGCTGTCAATCGGTTCCTAATTAACACAATTTGTTGATCGCAACAGAACAAGAGGGATCTTGAGGAAGAAGAGTGTCAATGCATATCTTGGGTTCTTCAAAAGGAGAGGGGCGAAGAAGACCATTGCCGCATCGTTGGGAGGCTCTGAAAAGCCGTGGCGTGTAATTATTTTACCCGTATGAAAAAAGCCTGGCTGAACGAGTGAACGTGCAATGCTTTTGGGGCTTTGGCAGCTTGAGTTTTGGTCGCTAGCTTCCCCCCGCGGGCGCCTGCTCCCATGCTGTTCCTCCTCCTGCGTCCTTGCGCTGTGCCTGTGCGCGCCTGCGCCTGCATGGCTTGGCGCTTTCTCTCCTCTGCTTGGTTGCTCGTTCGCTCGCTCGCCCTGTCAGTGCAGTGCAGGCACTGTGCTCGCACAAAGTTGAGAAACGGTGCGACGCGTGCTGGTTCTCGATGCCGTGTACCTGCCTCTGCTCGTTGGTGGGTAACGATAGCGTCGCGTACTCCTCTCCTCTCCTCTCACATGTGTCCGGCAATGGCGGGGTTGACTCATGGCCATGGCGTCACGCGCCGATTTCCCGGACGAGAGAGATAGAAAGAGGGCAGGTTGTCCAGGTTGGCCATGGCGTCGGCGCACGGCACGATAAGCTGTGAATTGTTGAGATTCCCAGTTGGAACAGGTGCGCGCGGCCAGTTTTCTGTCTCCCGTGGACGGACGGAGGAGGCCGGCGGTCCGGCGAGAGGCGATGGGCGGCGCCGACAGGGGAAAAGAGGGGCCGGGCCCCCTTCCGGCCGCGGTGCACCCGTTGGATACTTGTTAACCGTTAGATTAGAAATACACGGTCCAGATTGAGATGGACGGCCCAGCCTTTTGCGTTTCATCCTTGGCTCCTTGCACTAAGAAAGACACGGCCCAAGAATCCGGGTTTGGATCGCTATAAGGAAAAAAAAAAATCCAAATTGAGTCCCTCAAACTATGTTAGGTCGGATGTGATCGAGGGACTACTCCTCAACTATTTAAACCATGCAAAACAACTGCTAGCTCGGATGTTTTGACCGTCTACATGACAACCCAATCACTTAGACATGGCCACATAGGACCCACCTGTATGTGTGTGGGGGAGGGGATTAAAAAAAAACAACAGGGCTCATATGTTAACACCTACTCCATCCGTCCCATAAAATAAATCTAGACATACATCTGTCTAGATTCATTGTACTGTAATATGTCACATCCAGTCATAGATTCATTTTTTTGGGACGGAGGGAGTACTCTTCTTTTCCCCTACGTTTCTTTTATGTTTCGCACTTGACGCCTTGACGGTGCAAGGTGATCGATGAGCCTCCTCGACTTTGCAATGACTTGTGAGTCTCAGCGTGGAAACATCAAAAGAGGGGAGCCGTTTCTCCTTCCGCCTCTCTTCCTCCCTCTCGCAAAGATACTTCGAATCCCCACACCTCACCAACAACGATGAATGAGGATGAGGGTGCAATGTCATCGAAAGGGCTAATGAGCGATCAGCCGCGCGCGCCCTCCCCCGCGTGACTGGACATGCGTTGCGCGCGGAGAGGGGGGCGCGGGCAGCACGCGGTTTCTCCTTTTTTTTAATTTTTTTTACGCACGATTTTCTTTTTTTTTTCTTTTCGTATCTCTTTAGTCCGGTTTTCTTTTCTTTTTTTCGCATGTTTTTTCTGTTTTTTTTCTTTTATCTTTTTTAGTTTTTTCGGTTTTTTAATACGCACGTATACAAACTTTATATGCATGTATATAAACTTTACATACGCGTATATATAAAGTGTATATATGCGTGCGTACGGGATGCAAAATTTGTATACGCTTATACAAAGTTTGTATTTGTACATACGTATAAAAACCTAAAAAAATACACGTATATGAACTTTATATATGTGTATATAAACTTTGTATACGTGTATATAAAATTGGTATATATACATATAAAAACCCAAAAAATACACGTATACAAACTTTATATATGTGTATACAAACTTTATATATGTATACAAACTTTGTATACATGTATACAAAATTGGTATACATACATATAAAAACCTAAAAATACACGTATATAAAATTTGTATTTGTACGTATATAAAGTTTATATACATATGTATTAAAAACAGAAAAAGATACGAAAAGAAAAAAAAGAAACGGAAGGTACGGAAGAAAAACAGAAAAAAAAAGGAAAAAGCGGAGCGCTCATAGGAAAGAAAAAGAGAAACCGAAAAAATAGGGAAAACACGGGAGCGATGCGCCGTCCGCCGCCCTATATACATGTAGTAGTTAGATAGGAGAGACTAGAGGGGAGGGGGTTAAAACTGATCGCGCGCCGGTCAAGGGGCGCGACTGATCGCCCATTAGGGCGTCATGACTTTGAGGCTGTGTTCGGCATTGGCGGTTCCTGTCCTCTCCTTCTCCGTTTTCCGCGTGCACGCTTTTTAAAATACTAAACAATGCGTTTTTTGCAAAAAGTTTTTATACAAAAGTTTCTTAAAAAATCATATTAATCCAATTTTTAAGAAAAAAAATTCACACGCTAAACGCTGCTTCGTTTTGTGTGCCAGGGACGCAGCCTGAGATCTTCATGGCAAGAGGGCCTTTTTTATTTAGAGAAGGGTTTTTTTTACCCGATTTCTACATCCAACCGAATATATGCAACCTTTTTAATTTATGAACTTAGTTTATCAAACATGGAATTTAGGCAACGGAGCCTATGACTACTGGCATGGAGGAGTACTCGAGGAAGGAGGAACCTCGAGGTGTGTGTGGAAGTGATGAGACCTCAATAACCCTACACTTCATGGGGCAGTTCAAGGACGGCATGAGGGCAATCCACTAGTGTCGTCTTCTGGCATCAAGGTTTGCTCAATGATATCATTGGTGGAGTGAGAAGAGATGAGAGAAAGAAGAGAGAGAGAGGGAAAACCATAGCTGATACTATCGATGGAGTTATTTTTCACCAGTTTTATCGATGGAGTTATTTTTCACCAGTTTTAATAGTTAGAGGAATCAATTACCCGGTTTTGCGATTGAGTGTATGAATTAGATCCAACCTATAATTGAGGGACACAAATTGAACGTTTTTCTCGCTATCAATGGTAACGACCCAAATTAGGCCCATACAAAATTACGCAGATGGCCCGAGCACCACACCGATATCTGTGAAGCGGACCATGAGGCTGACCAGCCGAGCCGACCACCATTCGCCGGAACCCTAACCCGCCAAAACCCAAAATCAAAAGAAATCCCCAAATCCACCGGCGAAGCCCCACCAAACCGATGGCGTCCCGCGCCGCCGTCGTCGAGATCATCGACGACGACGACGACGACGACGACGTCGCCGCCGCCTCCACCCCTCCTGCCCTCCGCAAGCGCTCCCGTGCGCTCGCCGCCGCCCCCGATTTCCTCGGCGCCTTCTCCCCTTCCCCTCCAGACCCGAAGCGGCGGCAGCTCGCGGCGTCAACCATCGTGCTCGACGACACCCCCACCCCTCCGAAGCGGCGGCCGCCGGCGGTAGCTGCCGACCGGTCCGCCTCCGTGGTGGCCGATACGCCCCGGTCGTTCTTGCCGTGCTCGCTCCGCGACCGCGCCGTTGCTGGTGATACGCCTGATTCTGTTCTCCCGAGCCCGTCGTTCCACCTCGACGCTCCCTATTCCGCGACCCCTGGCTCGGATGTCCCGTGCTCCGTCGGGCTTGACGACATTGTTCCTGAGACCCCGGGCTTCACCGCCTCACGCTTGGCTGGTCCCCCGGCTGTGCCTGGCTTGACGTCTCCTACGACCGCGAGGAAATTTTCTGGTGAAGTTTCTTAACTATTAGATGCATTCCTTTCGAGTTTTCATGAATTCTACCGGCCTAGGTTAAGCTCATTCGGCTTCATCCATTGAATTTGCCGTGTGGCAAAATAGACAAGGATTAGGTCCAGTTCTAGTCATGGAGCGTTGGAGATTGTAGCTCATTGCTGTGTTCTTTTTCTTGGCCTTTATCGATATAGCTATTCTTGGTGATTTATGGCAGGGGTTTCTATACAGTTTTGAGAAAACTTGTTTGCAGCATTCTGAATCGATTTATTGGGTCATATTGGTTTAAACATCAGGTGGAATCAGACCTAAATCCTAATGATTGCAAACATTTCGATGATTAATCTGTCCTTCATAGTAGTTTGGAATTACCAATAATCAAAGTGTATCTGACTATTCTTTCGAACCATCATTTGTTTCTTTACTCTACTTGATATATGAAGGGTCCTTAAACCTTAAGTTACATGTTGGACCCAAACGACACCTGTCAATGTTTAGAAAGTGGCACAGGTTTTTATCAAGAGGAGGAGGGGGCAGAGATTTTTTTTTTATTTTAAAAAACTCCACTAACTATTGCTTTGTTGACGACACAGCATGTCCACTTGTAACTTACTTTTTTTTTTGGGGTTAAGATTTATCTCCACCCAGCTTTCTTATGTGGGAGGCAACTGAGCGATCACATTGATTAGTAGATGACAGCATGTTTAATATTTATCATGGTTCTTATGTGGAGTAACTCTTTCTTTCTATTTTACAGGAGTATCTTGTCCAATATCTCTGGATAGTGATGACGAATTGGATGACACTGTATACAGGGAGTCTTTAACCAGGACGCCAAGCAATATGGCGAAGCCAGAACACGTAATTCAGCCTTGTACTAATTCCTGTACTGATAAAGTTGAGAATGCAACAAGTACAGATAAGAAGGATTATTCAAAATCAAATGTTGGATATCAAACAAACAATTCTGCATGCGAAAATAATGGTAAGAAAAATCTAAAGTGAGGACAATAAAATTAAAATATTTGACACTCATATGTGTTGTAAAATCCTTTTAGTATACATCTGGTTGTAAACAATGTAGATGACACATTATTGTTTAGTGTACTGACTATGTATGCTTTTGTTAGGAACAACCAGCTACAATCAACCCCCTCGTGCTAATTCTCCTTGTGAAGATTCTACCTTGAAGGAGGCTGATCCTTTTATCAATAACCATTGTCTGCAGGTATGTTAACCTAAGTGGTTTGTAATTTGATCTGTTATAAACGTTGAAGCGTATTTTTATATTTTCTAGGCAGAAATGACATGGAAATGATATTTGACTGAATCAGAAGAATGTATGACCTAGTATGCCGTTAGGCATGTTAAATTACGATTACGCTGGTTAGAGATCATATTGTAGTTTTAGGTGTAATTAATTGTTATGTGAGTGGAAATAGCTGAGACTTAAGATTATACAACAAAGATATTGATCAATCCAAAAGACAAAAGTTACACCTTAATATCTGTATATGTATACTAACAAAAAAGGAGATGTCTTGTTTTTGAAGGAAGAAAATGTCCTACCGATTGAAGAAAGGAAGAAGAAACAACAGGTGTGGCATAAAGAAAATCTTCTTGTTTCAAGTTTCACAAATTATAGGTTTAGCTTTGAAATTCTTGTTCTTGCATGATATAGGAAGAGAAGAGACTAAAAAAGGAAAAGAAAGCCAGAGAAATCGAAGAAAAAAAACAAAAACGACTGGTTTGAAATCTAACAGAAGTGTATTTATTTATTCATGCCATGATCTAGAGATTAACAGAGCATATTGTTTATTTATAGGAAACCAAAAGGCAAAAGGAAGCTATGAAAGCTGAACTAGCAGAATTGAAGAAGCTGGAGAAAGAAAAAAAGAAGTGGGAATCAGGGAAGTTTGCTACAAAATGTATTGTTGCTGAGATTGACTCAAGTGTTATTGAAAGTGGCTCAGTTGGAGGTATGTTAAACAAAAGTAAGTTAATTAATACTAGTAATGTTTGTTCATTGTCTCACCTTTCTCCACTGCTCGGGTTTCCAAACAGGTCATCTTGTGCAAGGATTTCATGAGAAGGGCCTTTGTTTTCGAGTAACATCTAATTCAATCAAGGGGTCAATTTTATGGAAGATGCAAATTCCTAATGAGTTTACCCAGGTACCACTTGTTTCCTTTGTTTACCTTTTTCCATTAGAAATTGCATCCCTTTATTGGTTCTTCAAATGTTTTGTTGGCCTCAACCTTATTCTGGCATGCGTACGTTGGTAAAACTTGCGCCTCCAAAGTAAAAGAAAAAAAAGGATATATTTCTACTTAAACGGTTGGTTTCATCCTTATAACCAACGCACAAATGCGTTTCGGGTGTTTTTAAAGAGAGCTGCCTGTGTAATTGAACAGCCAATGCTGCTTCCTCAGGCCCAACTCCTAAAGAAGATACTTTTATTCACATGATAGTTAATCAATCATGTTCAATAAGTGGTTTCGTTGTACCTAGTTAGATGTGGAGTGTTTTCCCAAGCCAATGGCTGCTAACACATTCAGTCAAACTTGATACTATGTCCATTTTGCTAAATTGGCTGAGTATGTGCAAAGAATATTACCATTATACCAGAGGCGATCTGCCACTCTCAGAATGAACAATTACACATCATAGTAAATTTATAATTCTGTTAGCTTATGGGAAAATTGAAAGGGTTAAATTTCAGAAGTATCAACACCAAAATCGTTTTACTGTAGATGAGCACGAATGGTTGCAAAATGCATTCACAGTGATATGGTATCAACCATAAATTTTAGACAGAAAGTTAGAGTTGATCAAAGAATGGGTAGTCAGGTAGAAGGTTCTCTTATAGAATTCATCACCCTTTGCTGCTTTCATGTTTTGCTTTGAAGAAATTAAACCATTTTTATGTGGTGCCAGCAGATAAATCTAGATTAAAAAAATCTCCTATTTGATGTATATATACAGTTCCACAAAAAGTCACGGAAGATTGCGCATTTGACTGGTATCTTCTTGTTTTCTCTGTGTAAATACTGGTGACACAGGAAAAATATCCTAAAGTGCCATACATTTGTGCAGGACCAAGCTTCAACATCACAAGTGCCATATATTCTCTTTGTGCTTCAAGCTGAGGAATTCTGCGATCTTGTAAGTGGTGGTACATTACTGGATCATGTTCAGAAAGTTCGAAGACAGTATCCAGAATTCACAATTTGCTACGTTACTAATAAACTGATGAGCTTCATAAAAAGACGGTTAGTTCCTGGAAGTATGGATTATCATATATTTACTGTTTTTTGTCTGAACTCTGCTTTAAATTCTGATTTTGTGTTCAGATCTTGTTGGTTTTTCTCAGTGCATGTAAGTTCAGTGGCAATCAACATTAGTTTTGTGTGCTAATGTTTCTTAATTGTCATTAGTCTATTTTTGCTTGAACTATACGATCACATAGTTTTGGACTGCTGGTACTGTATGACTAACGAAAAGCAGCATTTCTGAGAAAAAGCATTGTACTCACTCCGTTTCACATTATAAGACGTCTTGGCATCTCAATCCATCGTCTAGATTCACTAACGTATATATGAACTTTGACACATATGAAGCACATACATGGATCCATGCATGAATCTATTCAAAATCCAAAACGTCTTATAATGTGAAACAGTGGAAGTAATATGTAATATGTTGCACTGTTTACACCATGACAAACACATACGCACAAGACTGGGGAACTATGCATGACTCTCAAGGTTTGGAAGGAAAACATGGTTATGTGAGGTATTGTTTGTGTTTGCCTATCGTCCTGCTAAAATCATCTTCTTTTCATGCCAGTGAGCAGAATCAGTACAACAAGACCACATCAAATTGTAATAGTTGGAAGCGTCCACCAGAGGAAGAGGTCTGTTTGCAACGCTATCAATTTCTGTTCTGAACTACTACTGTATCCTGAAATGTCTCATATTCTTTTAGGCCTTATGCAAATTGGCGACACACTATGCTAGAGTGCGCTCAAGGCACTGCACAGATGAAGCTGAAGTGACAGAGCATATTGTTGGCTTGACATATAGTCTTGCGAATTGCAAGTTCAGGCAAGTTACGTTTGACAATATAAATACTTAACACATTCTTCTGGCCAATATTGTGCCTTTCATGCACATTTGGTGCAGAAATATTTTTATTGTTTCACTCAATGAACAACCAAGTCCATGTTTTGATACTGTCCCCCGCTGACTGTTCTGCAGGAAACCATTGACATGGTTATCTGTGCATGCTAACGGTTCAAATATTTCTAAAGGTTGCGTTGATAAAGATCGGATTAAGAAAAGTGCCTGGTAAGTTGTGCTTAGAACTGTATACTGAACCAAATTTCCATTTGTTGCTGTATGCTTTGCCTTTTTGTGTCCACTAATTGAAATAATGTTCCTTTCTCTATATACAGTACATTAGATGATTAGAAGAAGCACACTTCACAGTTTTCATCTTGTGTACAAGGTTTACTTGCAGTTTTCAAAGTATGGTGTTGATTCAAGTTCTGAACCAGCATTTCTGAATATTTCTTTTTGGTTGTTGCTAAACTGATGATCCTCTATGAAATCTAGCCTAGCCTGTCTAGGTACCTCAGATACATTTAGTATTTGATCTAATTCTTTCCTTTGGTAGTTTGGTACAATCAAATCGAATTGTTCAAATCAGAACTGACAGTGTTTGTAATCCAACCTTGTCTATAAATATTTTTGGCACTTCTTTTCTTTGTAGATGACATCATCTATTCAGCTAACATCGGACATCAGCCAAGCTTGGTTGATGTTGGTTTGCAAGCTATATTTACATTAACGGTTTAGCATGGTGGTTAAGTGATGCTTCTGTGGACCCGTGGATGGAGACCATGCATGGACTTTTGGATTTTCGGATTGTGTGGCCTTTGATTTTTTCTGATTTTATAGTAGAGATGTTCTGACTATGTGCTACCTATTTTAATTGTGACAACTTGATAATTTTGGTCCCCCGTACTTTTGACAGTTCTAGCTCCCAACTATGCATTCGAATATAGTGTTCTTGGTTTCTTGACAGTTAATGATTTGTAGTGTCACTATGCTAATTCTTCAAATCATCTGTAACAGGCTGAAGTCTTTAGTTGCTATTCCCGGAGTCAGTCCAGGACAAGCTATTGCAATTGAGAAGAAGTACCCGTCCATGAGATCACTACTGAATGTGTATATGGATGACAGTAAATCTGTGAGTGCTGCCCTTTTGACAGGTTCTAAATAAGACTGTAAAAGCTAGGCATTGGCTTTTCGGTTTTCTTAACAGGTTCTTTGACAGGTTCATGAAAAAGAACATTTGCTTGAAGACTTGATGTTGGAAGGTCCTCTGGGTGATTTGAAGAGAAGGCTCGGACCAGCATGCTCTAAAAAAGTGTACACAATTCTCATGGCACAAAATGGAGCGGCAGAAGTGGAAATTGATAGGCGTGGAGCTTAGCTTAGCCTTCCATGCTCACATCGTCCTAAATCATGAAAAGTCGATTTTGTATTTATGGCCCTTTTGTTCATATTGTTTAGATGAAGCTTCAAGGTAGTTAATGTGATGTTCTTGGTGCTCTCTACCCATCGATAAAAATGAAATTATCGTAAACTGAAGACATGACACATGGAAACTTCTGCTAGATATCTGGATGATAGGCTGTGGATACCCTATTCTGTGTGATAGCAACACGATAGGTCCCAGCAATTTTGCAACTTTTGTAAAGTTAGTGACTATTGAGAAAGGTTCAAGTAAATAGGTTGGTACTGGAACCTAAAAAACATATTGAACGGCACTGCATTTGTGCGTGTCGGCAGTGTAATGTATAGTACCTTAAGGCGCAGCCGTGCACTGTACGATTATTCGCATTAATCAACTGCTTGTGGCTACCGATCTTGATCAGAGTACAACTACAGGTAGCTAGATTTCCAGTAACTTTCGTTCAGAATATGCTTTTTGGCGATTTCATCTATGGTAGTAGTTGATAGCTGTTTCACTCTATTCTGCAGACTTTGTTGCAGTCGATCAGATTGCCCTGTCCTGAATTTCCAGAGAGGCGTGATTCTGCAATGTACCCAAGGATCTATACCGTGCAAGCAAACGTACCACCTCAGCCGAAAGGAGGGATAATTCTTCAGAAGAAACGCTTAAAAAATGGAGAAGATAGGATGGAATTGATGCATGGGAATCACAAGACTGTTCATGAAATCCTGGTCCTGTTGCAACCCAAACGATCTTCCCATCAGCACATTGCCAATGCCAAATGAAGCCTGATGATTCACCCGTTTCATCATTTTGCCTAGTGAGAAAGGATACAATCTAATCTCTTCATAGAGATGGTTATATTAATCTTTAGGCTGCCGGTGCCTTGCATTTGAAGCCGACATGTGCCTTGGGCAGCGACGCTGTGTTTCAACATGCCCAAAGGGATGCCATAGGCAGATTGTACGCGATTGTCGGAAACCCACTTATCATCACATGCAGCATTTGCAAGATTCATGGCATTGTTGAAACCGCTGGTTTTATGTTTCTTAAGCGCAATGACAAGTGTTTTTTTAATTAATTCGAGTATCTTAGGCAACCCTTTGGTGGACCAACAAAAAATGGGGCCCCAGCCACACCCGTTCTTTGCTTGCTATGATGAGGTCATGATGCAATTTCACAAGGGGAGAAGTTTACATTATCCAAGCACTCTAGCTTGTGATAGACATGGTCCATCCTTAATTATAGTAAGGTAGCTTCACCCATATCAATTTCTTTACTTGTTGGGTGCTTGTTGGTTCTTGATTGGCTGGCTGTGTGCTCAAGGTTCCTTCAAAAGCAGTAAACCCACAATTTATTAGTATACCATGGTAAAAAACATTATATCATATGAGTTTGGTCTGCTTTTGTCTTCCCTGCCTCTGCGAATAACAGCACAGCTAAAGTCATCTTATTTGAACATATATATTTTGCATGTCACAACAAGGCAAAAGTAAAAGCTAAAGGGGTATAAACAAATCCCACGAGAATTGAATATATTCACATGGATACGGCATCATGCACAGGTAGACGCCTAGATGGTAGTGACCGGTGAACATTCTTTACAGGCAATCCTCGGCACATAGCCACATCTCATCTGTGATTCTTGATGATGAGAAGTCATCGTCCCAAAGGAAGGAATCCCCAAGGCATGGCCACTACCTTCACATGACCCTGTAGCCATATCATGCTTGGGCAACAGAGGCAGCAGGTCACACTAGTCACTCACGCACACAACTAGTGGTAGTACCTTCACATGCTTTGCTACTAGTTGTATGACCGTATACCTACTCCGATACAATCGAGTATTCGCTTACGTGGTTTTAAGATTTGTGTGGCAGCTATAGGCTATACGGCCCTTAGGCTTTAACATGTCCATGTGCCTTTGCTTTCACCAGGAGAAGACGAGAGGAGAGAGAGCCCCCATTGCCATGCATTTGTCAGAAGAAAAGAAGGAGAAAGTTACATGAGCCCATGCTATCTGGCTCCGATAGAGGCATACAACCACTGGGTTAAAGGGTAGGGGCACTTGTATATATTGCTGTTTTGACTGTGATAAATGCCATCGCACACACCAGCTTTCAAATTTATGGACATGTTCTTTCAAACGTCCACAGGTTTGAAATTTGTGGCATATGGTGCCAGTTTTCCAGGGTGTCCCCTCTCCTCCTCCTGGTCATTGTCACGGCCGTCGCCGGGGTCTGTTGGGTCGCTGCCGGCTAAATGACAGGTGAAATGGAATGCAAAAGATGAATTAAACTAACATCTGCTGTTGGGTTGGCGACGTAACGTCATGGCACCGATGCGTGCGGTGCCCGTCCCAGCATGTCACGGTGTCTGTCACGCACGCCCGCTGACAAGGAGAGGGGGGCCGTCACGGCCAGCCCCAAGATTTTGTTCAAGATGACGAGATCCCAGTCGATGGTCACATGGTCCAGCTCGCTGGATTACTCAGTTTGTAATCAATTCCCCACTAGTAGTAGTAGTAGTAGTCTGAATCTGCCGTGGTATCCTACCTCTCCCAGCGGCTACGTAGTACGTACCGCCGTGTGCCCGTGTTCCCGCGTAGCAACCAACCTAGGAGTAGTATAGAAAAACGGGGAAAACGCCGCTGCTGCTTCGGTGTTCCACCGCAAAACCGAGCGGTGCGAGCGATTTTGCGAGGCGCGCGCGACGCGGGAGGCGGGGGAGGCAAAAGAACGTGAGAAACGCAGCGCGATCGCGTCCCCGCCCGCACGATGGTTGGATGGATGGCGGGGCGGACGCTGTGCGCCAACGCGACGACGGAGCGCGATCACGAGAGAGAGGAGAGGCTGCAACTTGCGTAGCGCCTTGATGAATGCGGGGGAGAGGAGGCGTAAACGCGGGGCATGATTGCGGTGATATCTGCGGCGCACCAAGTCTCGTGACGTAATTTATAATCAGATTTGGTGCACGCCTTGTACCAAAGCACCCCCATTAATCCCACCCCCACTGTCTTCGCCTGTTCCGTGCTGCAAATATCACCCATTTTCGGGGGTCTACACGCGACATTAATGCTGTGTTCCACGACTAAGATTAAGTTGTGAAAGACATAGAAGTGTGATGAATAAATTATTAGTAATCACAAACCGTGGTAAAAATTAATAAGAAAATTAAGTCTATGTATACGGGACCAACTATTAAAAAATTGTGACGGATCATAACTGGGACAGTAAACCAAATACATAACTAACAAAGCATAACAGCTAAAAATGTGGTGTGGTAAAGTATGGTCGGTAATCAAAGTTGATACTGATTTCCCAACTTATAATTAATCTTTTTTCATGTGTATGTTTCTTGATTGGTTAAATGATATTTGTTTATAAAAAACATATATACCAAAATTGTTTTAGAAAAACCACATTAATTTATTTTTTAAGTTTCTTAAATCAACATTTAATTAATTATACACTATAAGTTGCTCTGTTTTATATGTACTCCCTTCATACTTGTAAAGAAAGTCGTTTAGGATAATGTTTAAGTCAAACCTTAGAAATATAAATCATAAATAACTCTTAAGTTGTTGAGTTTGAAAATATAAAAATTATATAAATAGATTTGTCTTGAAAAATACTTTCATAAAAATATACATATATCATTTTTTAATAAATATTTTTATAGAAATAAGAAGTCAAAATCCGTGTCGCTGTCCTACACGACTTCCGAGGGAGTACATGGATTAGTTTCCAACCACATTTGCCGACACAACCAAGTTAGCACACGGGAGCAGAGCAGGAGGGAAGAAAACAGGCAGCAGCATCGGGGGACATGAGCACGTAAGTACGTACAGTGAAAACGCCGGTTTCCAATTAAAATTTTATTACCCATTAGCCCATGACGTGAAGTAAGCAGGCAGCGCTTCGCCCGCGTTGGGACAGGCGCGGCGCGGCACAGCATCCAGGCCCGGCAGGCAGCATCAGCAGCTCGAGCCGCCCGCTCGCCTGCAAGAGCGCGAGCACATGCCTGCTGTGACACAGCAAAGACAACACCGGAAATTATGATGCTGCTTTGCTCGCTCTCCTCTCCTCCCCCCGAAATCTGCCAGCCCCCAACATATCGCGGTTTCCGATGCCACCACCGATGCGTAGAAAAAACCGGTCTATTCCCCACGAGTCCATAACGATGGCTATAGCTGATGCGTCCGACGTTTTTGCGCCGAAAAGAGAAAGAAATCAGCAGGAAACCACGGCAAATTCGCAGGCTCCATCATCATCATCATCCGGCACCGGTGGATGGATGGATCGTGCGCGCACTGTGCGTGGATGAGAGATCGGAACCCAGAAATCCTACTAGTCAATTTGGTTGGCGATGGTCCAAGGAGCAGTGCTGCTGTTGATGCTTATGACTCGGCCGTTTTTTACTTTCTTCCAGGAGAGCACTAGCATTGTGGCCTGGGAATAAAGGCACTTTGAAGAAGCACCGTTTGCAGGAGATAGTTGGAGTAGTTTTCTCATCGTTTTTTTCTTAATAAATAAATGTGTATATATACTGCTGATCCGTCTGATGTGTGTGCACGCATTGACTGCTGCTACTTGAGCAAGCAAGTGATGGATTGGATGCTAGGTGTGGTGATAAAGCTGATTGACTTCAGGTCACACAGAATGGCAAATAAAAAATGGGTCCCTTTCTGAGTTTCCCTTTGCTTTTGTATGCTACGGTTGTTTTCTTTCCTTTCCTCCATAGGTTTGGTCTTGGATTCCCTGAGCTTACAGCAGCAGTAATTGTTCAGTTGACCTGATCATCGATCAAGCATGGAACATACATGTATTCCAAATGAAACTCATTTCACTCACATATATACCGACCGATCGATGAAACTAGTACAGATGGTCAAAACGTCAAAGGAAAAAAAAGATATCATCTTGATCTACCATGTACGGAGGCACAGATCATACGGCTTGAATTGAGGAGCGTAGTGTACGAATCTTGTTGCAGCGGCGACCTTACAGGGCATTAAAACGCCCGGTAGTCAAAGGCTTTAACAGTCCAGAGATTGAAGAGAGACCAAAATGGCCCCTACCTTTTGCTGTCCATGGTAGGCGCTTGCCAGCTTTTAAGCAGCGTCCATGTCCATGACCAGAGAGCCATGGAGAAAAAGAGAAAGAAAACGCAAACAAAACCTTGCAATGATGGCCATTAGAAAGATGCTTTCGAACAAAACAAAGAAGCGAAAAAAAAAATGGTGTGAAGCCATGTAGTACTAGAGTTAACCCTAATCAATTAAAAACGGCTGTGACTAGTAAACTGAAAAGCACAAAAGGTATATTGAGCTGGTCTACAACTAGTATGTTTATCATGTATGCTTTGCTTGCCTTTCAATGGCGCCAACTTTACATTTGCTGCCTAGCTATCAAGATCAGAGTGCTCTCTCGCCTACTACGACTAATCACCTTCTTTACGTCTCCGTTAGGAAATGGCAGTAGCAACCGTGCTTTCTTTCCTGGCTGTCACATGGCATTTTTCTCATAGTCCTAGCTAGTAGTGTTTTGTGATAATTTGTCTGCATGTTTTTATCAGGGTTAGTTGGCTGGTTGGCTGACCGGTAAACATGCTAGTAGATGCTTGGACGGGTCAATGAAAACTCTCTCCAAATATCGACTTACATTTGTTTGTTATGCCGGCCTAGTGACAATTGAACTTGTGAGAATAATCTATGCAGATGCCTCTGGTTGTGCTTGCCTTGTGATCCTTTGCTTTCAAGAAACTATTTCCGTTGTCATTCACAGCTGTTTAAGCTACTAGTACTAGGAGGTTGGCATGCGCCTTTACAGTTTGTTTTTTCCTCCCAATCTTCACCATTGAAAAGACAAATAGAAAAAACAATTACAGAGACATGCCTCCATATTTGAAAAGGTCCAAGGCAAAAAATAAATTAAGAGAGTGATAAAAAGTAGCACTAATTGGCTTCTAAAAAAGAATACATTGACAATATTATTTAAGCAACAATTTTGAAAAGAATTTGTCATTTATAATGTAAAATTCACGCAGTCGAAAATAAAAGGAATTTTAAAGGATTATATTTGGATACTTTTTTTTTCTATATGTGTTCTTCGGAGCAGAGGATTTGAGTGAATTGCTATCCTATGCACCGATTTCATAGAAAATATTGCCGTGAGCTCTAACCTCATTGTTTTTACGTTGAGAAGGCCAATGCATTTCCTCTCTTTAACTCTCTTTTAATTCCATAAAAGTTCTTTGGTTATATTCTTTTAACCGTCCAAACATAGGTGGTGTTTTGAATGTCTGAAGTTGAAAGATTAAGTGTTTCACGTAAAACGAGGTTGTAATAACGTGTGATTAATTGAGTTTTAATTATTCCAAACTTGAAAAATAGATTAATCGGATATTTTTGAAACAACTTTCATATAGAAAGTTTTCGCATAAAACACACCGTTTAACAGTTTAAAAATCGTGTCACGACTATCCAAAATTTAATCCAACTTTTATTGGAGAAAAGAACACCATAGTATGCCTAAAACTCTCGTATTTTGAACTCCTGCCTAATCTGCGTACTTAACATTCCGATCTTGTTTTTTTTTCCTATTCACACGTTTTTCGCATTCCGTGTTCCAAAGGAGCCCTAACTGCACTATGTAAAACTAGAACAATCCGTTTATTGATTAGATCGATCAAATCAGCATGATATGGTTCATATCAAGAATTGGTGTAAAATAAGCACGCCATTGGAAAAGTGTATTGGACTCCACATGTTGAAATAAGAGTCCATATCAAATACATTTTGTAAATAAATCTAGCAATATATTTAGGTCAGATATAGTTATAATATTTCTAACTAAAGAAGAAATAACTATAACATAATAATTGTTTGTTCCGGATTTTTCAATTTAAAATGATGAATAGTTATAATTGAGACTCCAATCTAGTACAACTTGTATTAATTCTGAATTTCAAAAGTTTCAAACAATGATACAAAGAGATACCTACTATTAATTATGATTTTGAAATATATTAATTTGAAAATTTTGAAAGTAATGATATATACAATATATATCGCACGGATATTTTTTCTAATATGAATCAAATAATATTTTTTATTAGTATTTTAATTAAAATTTATATATAAATTTTTTTAAAAATGCGTAGTTTTAATTTAAGAAACTCGTATATTAATTTACACATGGTTGATTATCTGCAGTGCTGCCCTTGCGGTGGTACTGATTAACAGGTGGGCCCAGTCCCACATATCATCCACGACTACTTAGAGCAGGTGACCAGCTGTAAACATATTTTAATGAGATAAAAGATGAGAGAGAAGAGCAGCGGGCTACAGATCTGTAGCTAGCTGCAGCGCAGACTCCAAAACACAACGTGTGTATGACAGGTGAGACCATATATTAGTAGTATACTCCAAGACGCAATGGAGTAGTAAACAACTATTATATGAATTGGTTATAAATAAATTAGAGCTAGTAATGGGCTATACTATACTTGCTCTTATAGGTGCAGCGTGTCAACCAAGTCCAAGAATCCCCTCAACTAACTAGCTCTAGCTTCAATCGACCACATGAAATTGATATGAACAATTATAAAGAGAATGCCCCATCCCATATGTTGAAGCATTCGACATGCTCTACTACTAAATACTCTCCCTAGGCACAAACATGACCACAACACAACACCCATGCTGCAGCGGGGCATTTGTAGTGTTTCCCAGGGTCACCGACCTTAGGTAAATTATTCAATTTTAACTAATTTGTACCACATCTTTTATATTATTAAAACAGCTTTGAAATGAGACACCACGTTCGATGTGTGGGCTAGAAATTCTCACATTAATCGGAGAAAAAAAAAGAAGAGTCCAAGTAGAAGTACAATTTAAAAGTAGCTGAAATCCGGAATTAAAAATAAGTAATATTAAAAGAAGTTTCCATATAAGAACCCAATACGAGATTATTCAAAATTCGGAATAAACATAAAATAAAATCCAAAATTAGAAAAGGAAAAGAGTCCAAGTAGAAATACAATTTAAAAATAGCTGAAATTCGGAATTAAAAATAAGGAATATTGAGAGAAGTTTCCATATAAGAACCCAATACGAGATTAATCGAAATTCGAAATAAAAATAAAATGAAATCCAAAATAGAAAAGGAAAGGAGAGTCAAGTAGGAATACAATTTAAAAATAGCTAAGATTCGGCATTAAAAATTAGGAATATTAAAAAGAAGAGTCCACATAAGAACCCAATACGAGATTAATTAAAATTCGGAATAAAAATAAATAAATACGAAATTAGCAAAAGAAAATAAAAGAAGAGTTCAAGTAGGAATATAATTTTGAAACAACTGAAATTAAAAATAAAAACATTAAAAGAACTCAATACGGTATTAACTAAATTTTTTTAAAAAAAAATTCTGAAATTTGAAAAAGAAAAATAAGATTTCAATTAGGATACAATTTATAAATAACTAAAATTTGTGATAAAAATAAAAACTATTGAAATAAAATACCATCTAGAACACATGACGAGATAAATTAAGTAACAAGCCTATAAAAGAGTAGAGTGGTGGCGGTTGATACGACATATAAAAATTGTTAATAAAACACCAAATAGAATCCTAATGACGATTAAAAGGAGGGACGTCAGGCAGGCCGTGAAGCAAACAAGTAATGCGGTTGCCGGGACTTCTAAAAGTAAAAAAAATAAACCCCATTGATAATCATTTCGATTTTTAAAATCTCAATGACATAAAAAGGAGAAGCAGCATGCGGGGTGTATAAGAGTGTAGTTGCAGAGCTGCCGACGGTTGACGGGACTTCTAGAAAATAAAAAATGAATTCCAACGATAGTTATGTTCAATTTTTAGAATCACAATGACAATAAAGAGTAGGCGGCGGACGGGCTGTAGAGGGGCACAGTGGCATCGTTTGATGGGACTTCTAAAAATTATAAAAAATGAAACGACAAGTCCAATTTTTAAAGGTTCGTAACTTCTAAAAAGTAAAAAAAAAAACAATGATAATCGTGTTTGATTTTAAAATCTCAATGACAATAAAGAAGGGAGGCAACAGGCGAGCCGTAGAGGAGTACAATGGTAAAGCCACTGAGGATTTGGCGAAACTTTTAGAAAGTAAAAATGAATCCAAACAATAATTATGTTCAATTTTTAAAATCTCAATAACAATAAAGAGAAGAGACAATGAACGGGCCGTAGAAGAGTATAATGGCAACATTTGACGGGACATCTAGAAATTATAAAAACGAAACTAACGTGACAATAAACTCTAAAAACTATAAAATCCAATTTTAAAAGGTTTCAAGAAGAATGGATAGAAATAGTGGTAAATCGAGCAAGCAAATAAAGAAGGAGATGACATAAGAGATACCAACTGGTGTGACTTTTAAAAACTATATAATTATAAACACGAGGATGATAAGGTTTGGTCTTTCAAAGTCTTAAGATAATGAGATAGCTATTTAATAAATTTTAAGTGAAATCATACTTAAAAAATATATGATTTTGTTTAGGTGCTAGCCGCGCAATTGCGCGGGCCACCCAGCTAGTTAATTAATATATTAGCTAACATGCAAGAACGAAAAAAATGAAATGCAAATCCTAGGATACAAAATAACTTAAAAAATGATTATGCGTATTTCCAACACAGTACTGCAAACGATTCTTATCGCATTCGCACCTGTAACCCGTTCCACCCGCTCCTCGGTCTCATTAGATACACTCTGTAATAACTTTAACTCCCCCAAACGATATGCTTTTTTAAAATGTGCTTTGGCTTTTGATGACCCGGATGGAAATTCGCCCACTCTTTTTTTTTAATCTGAACCCAATGAGGAGGTAGTCTGCAGCCGAGGTTCTTTACGCAATTTAGCCCAAAGCAACCAAGGTAAAGAGGGTTGCTAAAGATCAGAGAATCCAATCCAAACTGAGATGGAGGAAGAAGAGGGAAAGTAAAGCAAAATGGCATAGCTAGCCGGGCCAAGCGCATTCCAGCCGTATATTCCCCTGCCAAGTACTCCACATAGCACGAGCTCCGTCAGTAAAGCGGCAAAGCATTCCAAGCACCCCCAACGACCTATAATTTGTTCTCATGGAGAGAAAAAAAAATTGCCTCTGAAACAGCCACTGATAATTAGCCTCATCTTTCTCTGCGTGCAGCTGGTCCAATCAGTTGACCGCATGTAAAATTTCAAGCTCGTAATTATGAGTTTGGGAAAAAAAACATTTGTGTGGTGTTCTTCTAGGTAAGTGCCGGTGATAAGAGGAGTTGTTCGTGCAGAGAATTTTTTTTTCTCTTGTTGATAATTTCAGATGATGATTTGTGCATGGACGTAAGCTGGAATGGCGCATGCATGCCGTGCACCGCTTAGGACACGTATCGGCTTTTGACTTCACTCCATCTACATGATGGTGGCACGGTGGGCCCCGAGACGTGCATGTTGTGGCTACGTGCGGTTTGTGACGGCAAAAATTTTGAAATGAATTTTAGGCGATTTTGTGATAATTAGTTGTATTGTGAACAAAAAAAACATGTGAATTCTCTTCGCTCAACACGTGTTCGATTTCAGGTGCTTGGAAGAACGTTTGCATATTTTCCGGAGGTGTTAATTATACGTTTTTATTTCGTTTGAGCTGGAAAGAAGCGGAAATGCAGCAAAAAGAAAGGTGGTCTTTGATGCACAGGAGGAACAAATTATATGGCAAAATTCATGTGAACCCTCGTTTTTAAGCGTTCCTATCCGAATATATGCGTGTCAGCCAACATGATAGAGAGAATATTGAAAACACCACACCACAATCAATGGCTTCCTTGCAAGGAAAAGCCTCTTGGTTTAGCATAAACTTAGGGAAAGGATAATGTTTTTGAAGAGAAACCGACTGTCTTTCAATGACAGTAACACAATTAGTGCTCCTGAAAGAACCAGCTCACAATTTAATAGTACTCCTACAGTTGTACCTCTGGTAACTTATCTGGACAGTGAACAGCTCCCTTTCACAATTACTCATGAAGTGACAAACAAGGCAGCCATTTCAATAAGCAGGCATGACACTTGGATTACACCTAGAAATAATCAATGCAAGGATGCTCAACCAAGCCTATGTTTAGATCTAAACTTTAGTCTTTTTCATCACATCAACCTGTCATACATACACAACTTTTCAGTCACATCATCTCTAATTTCAACCAAAATTCAAACTTTACGCTGAACTAAACACAACCTAAGGAAGAAAAAAAAAAGAGAGTAGGATAATACACTATTGATGGAGAGGATGAGCATGCAGTGAAAGAGTGGTGCAAAAATCCAAAAGTGGATGGGGGGAGGGGAGGTCATGTGAAAGACAACACAACAGTGGCTCTCTGCTCTCTACTAATCTTTGTTTGGCCCTTGTTAAAGGAGAGGTTAATTCTAATCCTAATTGGGGAGCATTTAAAGGCTGGGTTTTAGTGGGGGAGGAAGAAAGGGATCCTTCCAACCAAGACCCACAGGAAGAGAGAGAGAGATGAGATGGAGAAATAAATAAATCCAAATTCAGCCAAACTTCTCTCTCTTCCTCCTCTTACATCCTCTCATTACCACCACCCCACCTCCTTCTCTCCCTGTCTTTCTCCTCCTCCTTCCTCTCGCTCTCTCCTCCTTCTTGACAAAATTTCCTCCACCCATTCCCTTCTCCACCCACCCTGCCGATCTCTCTGAATTCGGTCGCCTCCTCCGCACCATCTTTCTCTCCTCCTCTCTTCTAGCAATCGGTCGTTTCCTCCGGTTGTTGTGCTGATTCTTCGTTCTCTCTCTCCCCCTCTCTCTCTTTCTTCCTCTCTCTGCCTTGGAGAGGATCAAGAAACGAAGGGAGGGAGGAGAGGAGAGGAGAAGGGAAATCGAGAAAAGTCTGTTCTTTGGTTTGGCTCGTGTGGTTCTTGAGAGCTGCTGTTTGGAAAATCTCTGCACCTGCTGCTGGTACGGTTTGCTGCATCTCTCTGTGTCTATGTTTTTGTTTAATTTCTGTTGTTCTTTTGATTCTGCATGGTGGCCTGCCATACTCTTTGGTTGGAAATCCATGGTTCCCTTTGCAATACATGTCCTTTCTTGTGTTGATTCTTTCGTGGTTCATCCCACGAGATGTTTGCTACAGTCCGGAATGTGTCAAATGCTATTAAACCGTGAAAAATTCGTATTTTTCTTTTTCATAAACAGATTTCTTCAAACTCTGTAAACGATACGTTTCTCTTTGCTTGGTGTTACGGTGAGAAACAGAGATGACTTGGTGTTCTTGGTTGGTTTAATTCCTCCCTGTGTTGGTTGCCTTTCAATTTCGTCACGAGATAATCAACCTGTCCCTTGAAACCGTGGATCGCCGCTTCTACCTTTTCTTTCCGTTTGTCTTTTTTACTTAAAACTTTTTTTTTTGCAAACTGAAAAGGAAGGGAATTAAATGCAAATAAAATGAGAGTAGTAGTAGTATATTTTTTGGAGAGTCCACAGAGGCAATGGGGCCCATCTTGCATGCAGTCCATCTGTTTAGGTCGCATGCAATGTACAATCACCGTGTCTCACACTCATTAAATTGCATGCATCAGCACAACCTTTGCTTACAACAGCAACCCAAACCATCAAGTTTGGTGCATCCATATACCTCACCAAATGCGGTTCATGCCAAGATTGCTACAGTAAAAATCAGTTAATGCTCTCATCAATGACAGAATGATTTGCTATTCTGTAAAACCCAAACTAGTCTTCCTGCTTCTGGATAGTAACCCTTTTATCAAAAAGAAAAACTTTCTGATAGCAGAGTCATGAACAAAAGAATTCTCTGTTCACATTTCTATAGATGTTAATTAGTTAAAGATAGTAGATAACAATAGGATTAGACTTGCATTGTTCAGTAACATAATGACTGAAATTCAGCAGAACCTAGCGTGTGATGAACCGTAGCATTCCACATTCCTTCAATTTGAGACTGTTTGTTTGCTTCTTCTGTACGGGCAATGTTAAGAACATATTTTTTACCCAAAATTCTAATATCTTACAATCTTTCTTACATTTGCAGACCACTTGCTTCAATTGTTGAAAGAGATGAACAGCACCTGAGATGCTATTGCCAGACATCAATTGATAAAGAGCACATCTTCAGTAATGCAAGGACAGAAGAACTCTGTTGAGCAGCTTGCTGATGTGTTTGGATTTGACCATGCATCCAGTTCAGGAAACCCTGTCATGGATCAACAAGGATATTGGAACAACATTCTTGGTTCAGTGGAGTCACATAACCTTCAAGGTTATCAGGTGAACCGTAGTGATGGAACTGTTCCCTATGAAAACGGTGTGCATCAAAATGGCACATTTTTAGGTTTTTGGGAATCAGGCGAAGCAAGTGCAAGTGGCAGTTCACTACATTTTGGGGGCTCTAACGAGATCAAAGCAGAGCAACGTAATATCGGTGGTGGCCTAAGGATTGGTGAAAGGCGCTTGGTAGCTGAGCGCAACCTTTCTTTGGATAATGTTGATATAGGCCTTAACATCAATGGTAATGATCTATCTGGTGAAACTTCAAATGTGAATGGTGCTTCACAAGGCTCTGAACTACATGGTGGCTGCTCTCATACTGGTTCAAATGGTCAAGCCTCTGAGCTGAGATTACATCCATACAGGACATTCATATTAGGCGCAGATCAACCTGAGCCTTTTAATTCTTTGAATGGCAGTGAAAATCCTTTAGGTGATTTTTCCTTGATGCCAGAAGGCATTGATCAGCGACCAGGCAGTTCCCTGGATGGCCGCCGGCTGGCATGCAAGAGGAAAAATATAGAAGGAGTTAATGGGCAGTGCTCGGCAGGTGCTAGCACTAGTTTTTCCCACAGGAACGATAGTATTTTCCATAACATTGCTTCTTCGAGTCATAATCCCTCTCCTAGTACAAATTTACCCTCTCCTAATTGTCTGTTGGTTCCAAGCACTCTTGATGAACAACTCCCGCGTTATGGAGCTACTACAGCTGGATTGTCATCTAGTAGCTATGATCCTAGTGGAGGCAATAACAATTCAGGAGGCTCACAAAGAAGTTTTCGGCCAAGAACTAGCCTGGCTCAACATATTGGCCCCTATGGTGTGTGGCCATCTTCAAGTACTATCAGACATTCCAATTCATGGAATCATCAGCCACCTCCCTTTCAGAGTACATTTGATGAACCCCCAGAGGTAATTCCAGTGGTCAGTAGCCTGAACTTTCAATACCAGCATCCAATGAATGCCGTTCCTGGCATTCCACAGATGTCACACCGGTTCACTGGTCCAGGGGCCTCATCATCAAGAACAGGCAATTTGGAGAACAGAATTATTGGTAGTGAGGAATTTAGCGCGAGGAATGTAGTGGCTACCAGCTTCCCTGATGCAGTTCCTCCGGCCGCACTAGACATGAGGCATTTGATACCAGAACCATCTAGTTGGAATGTAGATGGCAGAGCTACTACCATTCCAGGAAATGTTCCTTCTTCATCAAGAGCTAATACCAATTCGATGGTTAATCCACCAGCAGGCTCTCCATTTATTGCCCATCAAAACTTGCATAGACGTAATCCTCGTAATTTGTCAGAGGTAACTTTTCGCCTGCTCATTTCAATATGTTCCATTTTCAAATCGATTTATCTTTTAGTAATCTTGCGTTTTTTTTTTCTTTTATAGGAGATAAGTCGTTTATCTGGAGCTCTTCGTGGCCATCAGCACCCACGCCTAAGGTCCGGTTTTCTGTTGGAACGACAAGGTGATGGTGTTTGGGGTGTTCCGTTGTCAACTAGGAGCAGGGAAGGAAGAAGATTAATTGAGGTATCAATTCTGCTCTCTTTTTTTCCCTTCTCTTGCCTGCCTTGTTTCTGAACTAGGTCAGAAATCAGGATAATGTTATGTTTACATCCGTATAGTGGACATACAGAAGCATCATTAGGAATATGTATAATATGAATGAACAAAATAACATTTATTCTGACGATCTTCTAAATCTCATTTCCCCCTTTGATCTCACATGCTTCTTCGCATGTCTGCAGCCATCCACCTAATTCTGCGGTGGAAAGATAAACTTTAGTTTCTCTGTCACCAATCTGAAAATGTTACGGCAGTTGCTAAATTTCCCCCCCTTTACGCACCATCATCTTGTACCTAGTAGTGACACTTAATTTTATTAACTCAACAGAGAGAGAGAGAGAGAGAGAGAGAGAGAGAGCACATATCTTGTTTTGGTTTTAAATGACACAGTGGATTAATATTTATAAAATTCAATGGACCATTTACCTTATGCATGCTACGTTTTGTTTCTAGCCGCATGTTATTCTCTAGAATTATGTGGCTTGGACATAGGCAATAACTAGTGAGCCATCCATGTAGGATGCGTTGTTCATTTATTTACTTGTGTAACCATGAAGTCTATGCAAGACAATATGTTTCTTACCTTTTTGCTTGTCACCAGATCCGGAACGCGCTTGAAATGATTCACAGAGGGGAAAATGTAAGATTTGAGGTCAGTAACAACTGTGGTTTTGGAGTTACCTACAGTTGCCTATTTTTATCTGCACGAACTTGTAGAGATTGATGAAACTATATTATGTCCTAAAAACTCACAGCAAGACTGGCTGACTAATACTAGTTGATGCTAGGATTACATAAGGTTTGCTCTGTCCATTCAGTTTGGATGTAGAGGCTGGATTCTAATCCATTTTCTAAAAGAGAGATCGCATAAGGTGTTGTTTTGTTTCTGAAAACAGAAGTTTCTTGTAATATGGAAATAGTATATAGTGAATGCATGAAAGACCATAGTATATCTATAATTCAGAAAAATATAGTCATCATTTCAACAGAGAGAAACAAATAGGCAACAACTTGCACTGAACCCTTTCTTGTTTTCTAAAATCTTTGCTTATTTCTTGAGGTATTTACTCTTGCTTCCACGTATATCTGTTCTTGCTACAGTCCATTTTCTATGGTGGAGTCGACATTCATGACAGACACAGGGATATGCGCCTTGACATAGACAATATGTCTTATGAGGTTGGTTTACCTTAGCACAATGTTATCTGGATCTTTCTCCAGCAAAACTCTGATCATTGCTGTTGTCTTCCAGGAGCTATTGGCACTGGAGGAAAGAATAGGCAATGTTAGCACTGGCCTCAGTGAGGAAGAAGCGACAAAGCTCCTAAAGCAAAGGAAATTCTCATCATGGAGGTTGGAAGCATCTGTGGAAGAAGAGCCATGCTGTATCTGCCAGGTATAACTCAGGCCTATCAGAAGCTTGTGACATAGTTTCCTTTGTTTAGTTAACTTGAAATCTAGCAGGTTCAGTGCTATGTGCATTTAGCTTTGTTAATTGTACGCCATACCTAATAGGTGACATAAGCCTGTGAGTATGTCCATTTTAACTTGAAAAACACTCATCTATCAATAATGTAGCTGTAATTATCAATTAAGTCGGTCAGGCCTGTGAACCACTACCAGTTGACAACAATGCTCAACTTTTAAAACTTGTAGCTGAAAGTTGAATATGATTTTGTTCAAGATTCCTAGTGCTGCATATACTGACCTACCCAAGCAAATATCTTACCTTGGGATACACTTGAGGAATTGTCTTTGCTCAATATCTTCCTTTTTCTTCATTGTCTTCTTAAATCAATGAAAAGTTTTGGCAATTCTGCAAACTAATAATTCATATTGATGTCTTCTAACTATGTTCGTTCTCGCTGTTTATCCAGGAAGAGTATGTTGATGGGGATGATCTCGGGACACTGGACTGTGGACATGACTTCCATTTTGGATGCATCAGGCAATGGCTGGTTGTGAAGAACACCTGTCCCATATGCAAAAATACTGCTCTGAAGTCTTAGAAAAAGCACAGGGCAGTAAACACTGCGTGCTTGTTCGATCGCAAGATCGTTTAGTGATTCATATTACCGTGCCGTTTTTTGATTAGAAATTTTTTTTGCCATTGACCTACAAATTTGATTAAAAAAAAGGTAAAAGAACTGGTCCCTGCAAACTGCCCCCTCCTGCAGTAAATAATCCCTGGAATCTGTCGCTCTGCATTCAACTGAATTATTTATGGCTGGTATATTGGATGATGGCTCAATATTTTTTTCACTGTCTTTGCCCTGTTAATCCTGCCTTATCTGCTACGCATGCTACTACCATGTGCCAACCGACCTGGTACTACTGTTTTGCAGTAATTCATGTTTCCTCTCTGCCAAATCGATCCAATGCGTTTTTGTTCGTTGCACCCTGTATCTGTTTCTTGTCGGCCACAGACGCCCGCGGCGCGAAAAGCCGGCACGCAATTGCCGACGTCGACGTCGCCGTCGCCAGCCCAACTCCCCGCGGCCTCCTTTCGAGCCTTTTCCCTCTCATCCGTCCACACGCCGACGTCCCCGCCGCGGCATCGCGACCGGCAAACGCAGGGTTGGTGACTTGGTGTTTGTGGCACGCGCGCGACGCCTCGGAAAGCGGCAAAAAAACACGCACGTCGCGGCGCGGCCACCGGTCGCTGTAGCTGGTATTCCCACCGGCAGGGTATCGTCTCCGCTCCACTCATCTACTGCTCGCGACTCGACTGCTTTGTGCTTGCCCTCACTTGCTGCTAATGCTACTAGTACTAGTAGTAGCTAGCTAGATAGGGCCCTGATTTGGAACTGCATGTTTAGATTCGCCGTCAAGCTCAGCGAATTGGACGCTAGCAGCGGCCGGCCACGCTAGAACTCGATTCCATGCCCCATCACGATTTGTGCACAAACACAACACGGACACAATCATCTCATCGTTAGATACGGATTCCTTCCTCCGACTCCTGTACTTTCACAAGAAAGTTTTTCGCACGCTCATTACAACGTGTTATGGGCCTTGTTGATTCGAGGCTGGGCTGCGGTTGGCAGAGGTTGATCGATCGAAACGGGCCCAGTTTGGAGGGGAGGGGAGCCGTGTGATCGGCTACAGACGATGCGGATGCAGCCAGATGATTTGGGGTGCGGCTGGTCGGGTGTGCGCCCCCAGACGGGGGCCCTTTTTTCGTTGGAGGAGCAGCACACACACAAGCGGATGTGTCGTGGCGTGGCGTGCTGGTTTCGTGGGTGGCTTGTTGGGTCCGATCGGTAGGGCGCCCAAAAAGGCCAGAAAAGGTAGCGAGTCGCCAGGCAACGTCGCCTTCCCTTCAGCAATAGCAATACACCGCCGAGGCCCCTCCCTTTGTAGTACAGGCGAGCTCCGGTCTGGCTTAGTCTGGCTACAACAAATCTCAAAGAACAGTAACAACATCCAGGAGAGCTAGTCGATGACAATTGATGAATGGATCGCTGGAAAATGATTAGATTGTGGTACAAATAATAACAAAATGTTGTAGTACTCTCTTAAGGAGAAAACAGTGTTTTGTCCATTCGAATATTTAATCGAGTTTTGAGGGAATTAACGGGCGAGAGAGGACGAGTTTGATGCAAAAGTTAGTTCCCCAACAATTGGGGAGGTAGAACAGTGGTGGGGTGGGGGCGGCCGGCACGCACTGTCTGTACGTACGAAAAAAAATTGCACTGCTGTCGCCTCTGCATGCGTCTGCAGCTAGCCCGTGTTTTGCATTACTACCATCATGTGCTGATGGTCCAGCAAAATTTACTGCCGCGGCGTAAGTACATACTAGTACTACATGGGTTGTTCTTGTTCACCCATCGTTGATATGATGCAGCCCAGAGGATTCATAACCTGCCACGCCGAGTCCGAATCAATCCATTCGATTTCCGGCACGAACAGCCACTGTTTCGCAATAGAAGGTCGGTAGTAGGAGTACTTGAAGCTCATGCAAAATATGAGAAAACGTAGTACACGCCACTGCAATCATCACCGATCATGACCAATCACGACGACGTTTTTCCAATGTGGTGGCCGGCCAGGCTAACAACCATCGATCCCCATGCAAATATGCAACGCGAGTACGCGACGCATACTTACAATTGGCAGGCACAGGCAGGCAGGCGGACGCTCCTGCCGAGTTAGTTGTACTACGGCTCCTGCCATTGGACACCACCGACCTGATTGCTACTACTTCCCCATGATAGTACTAGTGGTATTGTGGTAAGCTCATAATTGGTGATTAGATTAGCCAAAAGACATGGCTCACCACCACTACGCCGTCCACTGATATCCCATGCATGATTGCGTTTTTGCACGTTCACACACACGCATTACAGACAGATGCTTAACTGTGAGTGATTAACGATGTGGGTGGCTGGCTGCCTAACCTAACGCGCGCGGCCGGGGTTTGCTCACCAACAGACAACTGGATTAAGGCAGATGAGCAACTGGATCAAGCTTGGCAAATTGTATATACTCCCAGTACTGTGTGTGCGACGACGCAACCAAAGAAGAATTAAAAGGAGGAGGACGGATTAATAAATCGCTGCTTATCTAGTCGATAATAACACGGAGTAAGAGAGAGAGGAAAAAAAAACAGAGAGGATGACTTGTTTTATCACTGTTACAGCTGTCTTTTTTGACATTTGGAAAGACCGCCACTTGTGGCGTCCTCCTCCTCCCCCGTCTCCACCGCCCTCCTCCCGACGCTGCCCTTCCCTTGTTCTTATCCAAAACCGCATCGAAAAATCTCGCCACGAAGCCGCCGCCGCCGCCGCCGAGGTGGAGATGAGGGGTGGACGAATAGGTGGTAGGTGGTTGGACGCAGCGAGCGTACGTGGTGGTGGAGGTGATCATACGCTGGCCGCATGTTGACGAAGCCGTTGATCGATCTTGCCGCGCGGAGGCGGTTTTGTTGGCTTCTACTCGGCGTCGGAGCTCTCCGGGCTTGGCGCCTGGTTGAGATCCGGGTTCTTGGCGCGGCCGCTCCACGCCGTCCGCTGGTGCTTCTGCTCGTGGTGGTGGTGTTGCTCCTCGCCGTGCGGCTGCAGGTGCGGGTGGTGGTGGTGGTGGTGGTGGTGGTGGTGCTTCTGCCGCTCGCGGTGGTGGGTCGTCGGCGCGACCATCATGCCGGTCTGGAGCGCGTCGACGCGGGAGCCGACCTCGATGGCCTTCTTCCGGATCGAGGCCGCGGACAGCGTGCCGCCGTCGGGCTCGCGGGGCTCGCCCGCGCCGCCGCTCTCGGACAGCGACGCCAGCGAGGAGATCTCCTCGGGGAAGTTGAGCCGCGCCGACCGCCCGCGGAGGTAGAACACCGCCGTGTCGTAGGCGCGCGCCGCCGCCACGGGCGTCGCGTACGACCCCAGCCAGATGCGCGTCCGCTTGTGCGGCTCCCGGATCTCCGCCACCCACTTGCCCCACTTCCGCATCCGCACGCCACGGTACTGCCGCCTCGGCTGCTGCTGCTGCAGCGGCAGCACCGCCGCCGCCGCCGCCTGCTCCTCCTTGGCAGCAACCGCCGCCGCAGCCGCGGCGAGAGGAGCCATAGCCGCTGCCGCCGCCGCCGCAGCAGCAGCAGCAGAAGCAGCCGAGTCCTCGCTGGAGGAGCGGTGGTACTCGCCCTGCATGAGCGAAGCGCGCCGCCGCCGCAGCCGCCCTCTTCTCTCTCTGCTCTCTCCTGTGCAAGCAGCAGTAGCTTTTGGCGTTGGTTGGGCGGCTTCTTCTCTTCTCTTTTCTTTCTCGCTATCTATTTGATGGGTGGTATTTGTATTGGGATTTTGTGGGTGGGGGTGGTATGATTAGAGTTTGGTTGCGATAATGATAAAATAGCTCGGGAGGAAGACGTCGACGGCAGGCACTGTACTGTGCTGTTTGGAGGGGAGCCTGAGCTGAGCGAGCGGCAGCGTAATTTGTTAGGTCCACCGGCTAACTTGCATCCGGACATCGTATAGGTCGACGACCACCGTCTTGGAGTACAACCACCCGTGCAAAAAGCAGCATTTCGGAACAGTATACTGCAGGCGGCATCGATCAACCTATGAATCTGCCTTTCGCCGAGTCCCCGGCCTTTGTATGTCCTGCTCGATCTGTTTCACGATATAAGTTATTATAGTATTTTTCACACTCATATTAATTCATCAACTTCAATATAAGTGTGGAAAATACTAGAATGACTTACATTGTGAAACAGAGAAAGTGAAAGTACTAATGTACTTTTTTCTCGATGCCTCACTTAACATATACTTAAAAAAAGTTTTATTTAAAAAGTTTCTTAAAGAAATTAAAATTATAGGTGGATTTCAAACGGTAATAACAATATAGATTAAAATCAATGTAAAACTAAGTTAATTAGGGTGGAATAATGATATTAGAGCTTCGAAGACGTATGGTACTCCTTCCTACTATCTATAAAAGTTATACATATTACTTTTATCATCAAGAGCAAAGAGAAATTATATTATCTTACATGTAATAAATATCAAGGAGTGTGTTCGTGCATAGAATCAATGAGTATTAAGAAAGCTCATGCATAGAATCAATGAATATTTAATTTCTCTTTATTTAAATTTTAAATACATGAAAACAACAAATATGATTAACTTATTTGGAAAAAAACAAAATATAGAATAAGTCTAACATCTATAAAAGATGGGAGTATGATCAAACTCTGTCACCAAATATCATGGTGTTTATTTCTTTATGATGTTGTCATTATTCATATCACAGTATCTATATATAACTACTCAACACACTGAGGTTTGAGATTATTTTTTCTTCCTGTAAAAAAAAGATAAGAGATTAGTTATGTTATTTTGTAATTGGACAACGAGCCGTACGCTTTCCATTTCATTCCAGTCATAGTGACTTATGGTGTGTCACATGATGAAATTAGGATCAATAAACACATGATGCTGCAGGATTAGCTAGTGCCCCTTTGCTGGGTCCTATAGACGAAGTCGGATAAATACATCATCAGGATTAGCTCCATAACTCCATTGCCCTGCACCTATCATCCCTTGGAACTATAAAAAAATATACAATAGCAGACTATAAGTCACCTATAAACACAATTTCGAGAGGATAAAAAGAGAGGAGAGGAGAGCAGCAGGCTACAGATTTGTAGTCAGCTGCAGCACGGATTATAAGATACATGTGTGTATGACAAGTGAGACCAAGTATTATTTGTATGGTATATGTTTATAGATAACTATTATATAAATTATCTATTAAATTGACTATAGATAATTTGGAGTCAATATTTTGCTATACTATAAACTTGCTCTTATAGTTCAGGACTACTTCACCCATCCCGATAAGGTAAAAAGAAATTCAACTCCTCTCGTGCGTACATATATCATCCTAAAAATTGTTATATTTTGAGACGATGAGAATATGTTTCTTTCCCAGGACTAATCTAATATGTTACTTAGGCAGTTGGAAAACTAATTAATAACCAGAGTTTCAAAGTGTCAAGGTTACGGATAAGACATACGTTCTATCGTTCGATTTACCGAATATGCAAGATTGGCATACCATCTTTCATATGATATATTTCTGTATGTGATAAGGAAGTATACAAGATATTATGAAAAATATCCTCACGGGCTGGCAATTAACAGAGTCCCACTAGAAGGGGATAGGGATTATTCTATATCGTGCAGGGTTCACTATTTCCGAGTTCTACTTGGAAACTAAGACAACTCATGATATAAAAGGCACACCCCGAAGGGGTTCAGGATCATCGAATCACAGCCCCAACACACCCGCCATAGCTTACGAAGCCGAAGCCACCGGGAGATCTCGTCGAACGATCTCGACAAGGATCTCGCCGATATCATCGGATTCATATGTTCTCTTTGTACTCTGTGGTTTTCCATATTAATATCATATAAACCGGATTAGGACTATTACCTCACGAGGGGTCTGAACCAGTATAATCTTTGTCTTTTGTCTGTTTTAATGTCATATCGTTTAGATCCTTATACCAATGTACCCAAATACTCTATTTATCCAGTCTACAGGTATCCCACGTCGACACAAAGATGTAATTTGAGATCAAATTTTGTTACCAAATATCATGTCGTTTAATTGTTCGTGTTATTGCTATCATTCATATCTTACAACACCAACACATACACAACACATTGAGAAAACTTGTGTTATTCCACAATTGGACTAGAACACCATGCGCTTGCCTTTCTATTCTAGCCACAAAAACTTATGGTGTTTACCATTCATCTTAGGTATGAGAGAGATGATATTGTTTTGCATGGTGAAACCAGGATCAATAAACATATGGTAGTGTCAACAATTAGTTGCGTAGAAACCACAAGGAATTGTATATATCATGTTACAGTATTAACTTATTATGATTAAAATCGCATATACCGCAAACTGGCAAATGAAAAAACATTAAGTCAGGGAAAAACTAATTGTGGTATTTCGTCATTTTGGCCTATGTACATGTGGGTATACATTTGACCCTATTCGATTTTAATGACTAAAATGGTTTGTCGCGCTGCTTGTTTTGGCACTAAAATATTACAAGGTTTCTGCACAAGCTGAATCAATTTAGTGATCATGCATGCCTTTGTTATGGTAATTGTTTTGTTGATTATAAATTCCATCCTCAACCACATCACCGTACATTGTGCGTGTAAGTCAAAAGAAAATAAAATAAAATTATGAATATCTCTAATTACGTCACATCCATCTTTTTTTCTCTTCTCCACCAACCCTCATACACACTTGTCGCCACATTTGTGATCGTGTTGACCTTGGGTGAGTCTCCGTGTAGCCATGCATGCATGTACTTTCACTTCAAGTTCTAGCTGTCGAAAATTCGTTACACATTTCAGAAATATGTATATGTGTATATGTACTTGATCGAACTGCCTGTTTACACCAGACAGCAATCCACGTACACAGGTCAATGCCATTAATTAATTAGAAGCACAATCGGTAACATTCACTAAAGTAAAACCGTTAACTGTGTTTGCGCCAAAAGCTTGAGACGAAGACATTTCTGGGCCGTTACTAACGTATGGCATTTTCTCCGTAAAGAAACTTTACAGCGAAGTTATATAGTATGTATTGTAGTCCAAAGCCAACATACACACTTTAATTATGCTAATTTGTCCCTTGATAATTGGCTCCTTTTAGGTGGAGTCAATCGTCAGCTAGCCGCCCCCATGCATAATTGGGCGGGAATAGCTGGCCGTGTGGCCGGCGGCCGGCTTCCCTGTCCAGAACTCCGGGTCTAAATCATGCAAATCTAACTAAGCCTCTTGCTAGCTAGATTAGATAGATAGTACTCCTACAACAGTACACCGTGGCCCCCCGCTGGGCTGGGCAGATTCAAGGTTGTCGACGCGCGACTCACGCCGGCCAGGAGCAAATGAGATGAGCCCCCCACGCACCATTAGGTTAGGACCGACCTGCGTACGTAGCGTGGGCAGGCGCAGGGGACGTGCATATGCAAGCAAGCCAGCGTACGCGTACGTGGCGCGCGCGAAGCGGGGAGCGACACGCAGGCCGGGGGCTCGGCTCGGATCGCTGGCTTGTCGCTTGCGCGCGCCCGCGCCCCCGCGCGCGCGTGAAAAGGAGGCCATTGGACCACCACATGTCGGAGCGGGAGGGCGAGATAGGTGGGCAATAACGTCGTACCACGAATGAATCTGATTATCTATGATGGCTGGCTCTAGCTAACGGAGCAGCTGGGCTTGATGGTTCGCGTTGCATGCGCATGTCGCGCTGGTACGGTAGGATTTCAGTGTACTACTAGTAGCTAAGGCCTAAAGCTGGTGTAGGCGAAGAAAAGCCGGGACGCATATGCATGCGGAAACCAGGAAAAAGGTGCACGCTTTCAGTTCCGGTGCTGGGACGCAACCACACGCGGAAGAACTGATCGGTCTCGTTTTTACGTCGTCAACGTTGTTTTCGCCCAAATCTGTAATATATCCGGTTCCCTTTTGTGCGAGGCAACATCGATCGTATATATAGGAGAGGGTAGAGCTCTCTCTCGCACAAGACAAAACAGTACCAATATATGATTAACTGTACTTTCACCTCGCAGGTTATGCACGCGTTGACAAAGCAGAAAACCGATAGCGCGGGGTTAAGTACGTACGGCGCGCGACAAATTTCGGTGTTGATGCTGCTCTTGACTGGAGTAGTAGTTGCACCACCGGCACAATTAAAAACTGACACGCGCACGTTCGCAGTTACTCCATGCCGCATGCAGTCCCCCCCTCCAGCCTGCGGCCGTACGGTTGCAAAGCCCGGCTGCTTTTGCGTCGCGGCAGGGATAAACACAAACGGCCATCCCATCCATGATCCATCCGCACCGGCATCGGGTGGTACAACGTTCGGTGGACGCGACGCGAGCGAGAGCAGCACTAATTTCGGGCCAACCCCCAACCGCTCCTCCGGCTCTCGCTAGCGTAGCAGCGCGCGCCGGCAGGCAGGCACCGACATGTCGACATAAGGAGGCGGCTAGGTGGCGTCGCTCCGACGTGGACGTTCCCTCCCCGTCCACGGCACCGCACCGCAGCGAACACAGCACTAGCTAAGGCACAGCCAATTCCATCCGCCCGCCCATGCCAACACACGTACGCTCGTGCTGATCCGGACAAGCGACGTCAATTTTCGCTTGCCAGCGACGGCAACGCCCGCCCACTATCCCCGGCCTCTCTCTCTCCTAATCCCAATCATACTACTACTACTACTACTCATCGTCTCCACCCTAATGACGTAGATTTCCCGCAAGATTAGCAGCGCCAGCCCGGGCTAATCACATCGCATCGTGTCATGTCCATTCCACTTTTTTTTTGGTTGAGCGCATCGTCATCCCGTCCCCGCCACGTACGTCCATCCCCCCTCGCCGCCCACCTTGGTCGGGGTCGGCGGAGTTGGAACGGACGGCCGCGATGCGTGCGACTATGTGGACGGCGTGGATCGGTCCGGGTGGAGGTCGGTGCGGCTTAGCTAGGAACGCGACGTGTAGACGCGGGATAGGGTTTGGGTGAGCGCGAGGAGGAGGAATCCGTCCAACCGCGGCGAGTTCCGAGTTTTGAGACGTCACGTCACGGCCTTCACGGCCTCACGGGGGGTGGACGCGCGCGCTCGTGTGTGTTGTGTTGCCGCCGTGTAGGTAGGTGTGGGTGTGTGCGCGCGCCCCAACCGATTTCGGTCTCTGCTTCTGTTAGGAATCGCGCAACGACTTCCAGTTCTAAGATGTTGTCGGTGACGGGTCATTTATACGTCGCGGCCCGCGTTTATGGCTTCCTGCTGGACCGCCGACGTACGGGGAGGCCAGGGCATGACAGGATAGGATACCGTCTTGCCTCGAGCAAGGCACAAAAGACAAGCCGCGAGAGCCGAAGCGAGGAGTAACTTGCTCTGGCAGCGTTGGTTATTGCTCGGTCGGATCGATTATATTGTTCAGGAAAAAAACACCTACTTGTGGATGGTTCAAGTGTTGTATTAGTAGTATATGGCCCTGTTTCTTTCAGCTTAGAATCATTATAATCTAAATTATTAAGTCAGATTACTATAAACTAGATTGTTATAATCTGTAGAATAAGCGGTTAGTTGTTTCTTTCCTAAATTATTATGTTTGTAAGTCTAAAAAGAGAGTGGGGTGGCATGGTGGGTAATTTTTCACCCAATAATCTAGAAAAAGCTCATCTAAATGAGCTTATCAGATTATAATAAACTGGGCTCCAGATTATAATAAGCTACTTCAATAAGTTGTCTGTTTTCTTTCAGCTTACTCCCAATAATCTGGATTATAATAATAAGGGTTGCTACAAAACGGGATCCCGTTGCAACGGGATAGACATATTAACTATTCTCTTGCACGAGTATCACATGTATCAGGTTTCTAGGTATCGCAGGTACCGGGTAATAGGTATCACAGGTATCGGGTATCATGCAGCTGGTACCACAACAGATATCAGGTATCAGTTAATGTCTCATAAAAGGGTATCCCGTTCCAACAGGATACCATTGTGTAGGTTTTCTGTATAATAATCTCAAGCTGAAAGAAACAGGGCCTATATCAGCTCGATCGATCTGTTTGGATCCCCTCTATGGGACGGCTTGGTTATTTTTATCCAACAGGGACGATGTGCCCTAATCAGTACATGCGCATGCCGAGCTGTATATTCTAATTGTACTTGTCCGTCCAATAACTAACCAGGAATAGCGTGCACCAAATCCAGATCCCTTACAGCCAAAACGGGCCAGCCAGCCAGCCAGCCGCCCGCCCGGCCACCTGCCCTTGTGATAGTCGCAGAGACACAGTAGAGATGGATACTCTAGTATTAGTAGTGGTGTTAAGCAGATGCTCTGCTGCAATCAATCATGGCCGTATCATAATCATGATGTGTTGATGGTGGGCATTGGTTGTTATCCGGATGAGGGGAGGGAGGGGTTAGTTGGGTGAGGTGAGCGAAGCAGGCGGGGCTAGCGGTTGACAGGGACTTGCGCGCGCGGCCGGAGAGGAGAGAGCGAAGTGGGGAGGGAGGTGGATGGAGGGCGTTGCTATCTTATCTGTGGCTCCCAATAAACAAAAGGACGGGGTGGAGTAACGAGGAATGCAACGATGGATGGATGGATCCGTTCCTAGCTACACATACTAGTAGCTTTAAAGATAAACAAACAAGTGCAGCGGCATGAGTTGATTGATTCCTCATCTGGTGCCGCTATATAATAAGCGAGCGAGATGGGGGTGGAATTGGGGGCGTGGTGGGGGAGTAGCGTTGAGAGCGACCGGGGCGATGAGAGGAGGGACAGAGTGGATAATGCTCGTGCTCTGGAATTCCACTGCCGACTCCGCCCCGCCCGCCGGCAGTTGGACGGTTCCAGCCAGCGTTTGATGCCCACCGATTAAACTAGCGACGCGAGCGGACGAGCGTACCTGGCTCCTGGTGCGCGCGAGGTGGCCCCCCGCGCCTCGCGCGTGTACTGCTTTGCCGGCTCCGCTGTGTGCCTGTGTCATGTGTGCTCGTTCGTTCGGTCGCTGCCAGGCGCCGACAAGCAGGAGCGCGCGGCGCGGCGCGCACCAACCCGCCGCGAACTCGGAATTCACTCCCCCCTTTTGGACCCCCCTTTTCCACCCGGATATGGGCCGCGCGAGTCAAGCGACGCGTCTCCCACTCGCGTCGGAGGATCGGAACGGCCGGCTCGGCACGCGCGCCGAATTGCCCGTGGTGCGTGGTGGGGATGTGATTTGGCAAAGGGCTTATCAGCTTACGTGATGGCTGGCTCGCTGGGTGCGTCGTGCTCCCACTAGCGTGCATGCATCTATACTGATACGATGGGGGCTAGTAGTAGCTTTGCCGCCAGGCATGGCCAGCACCAGTACTACTAACGAACATGTCGTGGGTGTCGGAGGTTCGGAAAGGTAAAAAGGGTGGGGCGTGTACACTTGGGAAGACTACAGTCCTAGATGATGATCATCATATATGCGTGCTCTGCTCGGGGCAGACAGTGGCTGTCAGAAAAGAAAAGGGGAAAAAAAAGAGAGAGAGAAAGCGAAGTCTCGTGTTGATGTCGAGCCCAACTAGTTGCCGGTGCCCGGTTTCAAACACTTGTGTGTTTGCGACGGTGATGAGAACTCCTCGCCTGTGCCGGTAGAGGGCTTAATTCCCGGAACATACCCAAATGGGCCAGGTCTTTTGGTGTGATAGTCGACCACACCTGACAAGTTGCTCTTCTTTTCGGAGCCAATCATTGTTCATTTGCTTCAAAAGGAGGAAACCCACTACGGTGGACGACGCTAGCTAGCCGCTTGGCCGGCCTCCAAACACAGAGAGAGAAGAGGAAGAAGGCGTGGGCGGCTAGCTACTGGCCTCCATCACTCTCTCGTTGCAAATTGACCGATCATGATTCACCAACGTTGGAAAGGAGCACCGGTCGAGGACCACGGCAGCGACGCCAACCATACATCGTCTCACTCCCTTTTCCCCTTTCGCAGCCAGCTTCGGCAGCTACGTAACGTAACGTACCCACTGCATGGCAGGTTGATGCGTTTTTTTTTTCTTGTAGATGCAGCAATCTGCCAATGTGTAGGAGATGAACTGAGTGATGTCCATATCCTGGCATCCCCGATGTTCTTTGTTTCTACGTACTTCGACAAAGCATGCATCATCAAGAAGCACGGACGGTCTCGTATGCCTGTGGGCCGTGGTTGTGCCACTTTATGCGTCGTAGCCTATGAAGAGCGATGGCCCTTTCCAGGCTTCCAGCCCAGTGAAAGCCCATAAGATGGACCATGATCTGCATATATATGGAAAATGAGTTCACTTTAGATTCCTCATCTTGACGCCAAGTTTAAATTTCATCTCTCGACCGCTATACCAAGTATAGTCCATCCACGAACTCGCGAAACCATATCAACTTTTTGTCTCGAGGCAATATGGCTCCCGATTGCATCTGATGTGGCGCTTTAACTTCGGTCAGCTTTGTTGAGTCAGCGTGGGGCTCACATGGGTCCCACACGTCAGCAGCTAACTCTTTTCTCCCCTCATCCCCATCTTCACCAAGCCAAGATGTAGGCCACAGGCGGCGTGGACAGGGGTAGGGGCCGGCATCTGGCGAGCGACGGGGAGAAGGGCCGACTCCGTGCCGGGCGACAACGCCCAAGCGGAGAGGTCGCTTAGAGGCAGATCGACTACTTGCGAGGTTATAGCAGCTTCTCTTCTCCTCTCCTCTCATTGTGGTGGCAGCGACAGGATTTGATCAGGCAGCCCACGATGTGGTGACAGTGAGTGCCATCCGGGGTAGAGCATTATAGCTCTTGGTTGCGCACCTCGTCGCGATGGCTGTGCTGCCAGGATCCTCGTCCCTCTTACTCCTTTGCCGATGCCTACCAGCGCATAAGCAGAGAGGTCGACAAGAGGTGGTCCAACTGCTCACGAGGCTGCAACAACCTCAGTAGGATCCCATTCATCCTTCTCTGTCAATGTCGATGTCCTCCTCCATGCCGTTGTCCGCGCTATATGGCTCGTGCATTAAATGCGGTGCCTTCTCACATGCCCCTGCCGCCCTCCTCTCACCGACGCCAATGTCAACGCCCTCTTCCAACACCTGGATGACCATCCAATCTCATTGTCGGCCACCGAGAAAAAGGTAGAGAGGAATAGAGAGAGGGGGAAGAGAATGTGTCACTAACATGTGTGGTTGACCAATCTTTATTATTTAGATTTGGATTGGTTGCCCTGATATGGGTCCCATACTAACTCAATTGCCAAGTCAACCGAAACCAACTGCTATACTGCCTTGGGATCTCGCGTATATCGGTTTTGAAAAGTGAGAGGGGGTGTTATACCTGTTATTGTGGTTTAAGGACGAATTTCATACTCAACGTCAAGAGATGAGGGATCTATAATGAACTTATTCCTATATATGGAGTTTACTCCAACTTTGTTGTGCTCTGGGTCGTTATTAGGTGGACTGAGGCCCAGATGGCCGGATATAGCAAAGGTCAGCCCAAAACGGAGCCCGTGCTACAGTTCCTTTTCATTTTTCCTATAAAACAATTTGCAGAACCGATCATCCCCAATTAAATTACCAATGTTAACACACTCCACCGAGGATGCTGAGATGCAAACAGCGGTCTGCCGCAGCTAAGTGCCTGTTTGGTTCACGTCTAACTATCGCGAAAATTCGACGGGGCATAAAAAGTGTGCAAAGAAAACGAGTGTCACAGGCTACAGATTCTGAGTCCATGATACGTGAGACACGGTGCTAAGAAACTGTGGCAAACCGTACATACATGCTACTGGTATAAATTAGCCGTGAAGCTAACCAGCTGTAAGTATCACTCGGCAGTGCTGGTCGCCGAGAGCAAACATTTGTACATTGATACACAATGACTGACACACAGTTGTGAAGCGTCCCGAAAAAAATCCCCAGCCGCCCGTGCCAGGCCAGCAACCCTACTGTTCAGGTGATGCAAGCGAGTAGTAGTAGTGGTCTCTAGTGGAGACGACAGCGACCACACCAGACTAGACCGCACGAGACAGGCAGGGGGCAGCCCACAGCGAGTAACATCTATCACTCCTAGCAACTCGCAGTAGCAGTGTCACTACATTCAACTCATCACGAGAGATTCTACCGGAAAAAGGTTTAGGGGTGGTGCCATTCCAAGGAAAATCGATTCTACTCACTGCATTGCACGCTCCCATCAAAACGATATGATTGAAAATCGACTGTAGATGGGCCTCTTCCCATGTGGCCTTCCTTCGGTACAACCGGTACCAAGCTGAGCATATACTATCATTGTGCCCAAGCAAAGGACTGATAAGATAACTTCACCAGGGGAAAAAAAGACATGATTGATAAGTAATTATGAGAAACGACAATGTGGTTGAACTAATATTGCTTGATACTCATACTTTAGTAGTACTCTGTTCGCAAAAAATATAACAATTTAGAACTAGATTTAACATTTCATACTACTATGAATTCAGATAGATAAGAGTATATCCAGATTTATAATATTATAAAATATCCAATTCAGTAGTAAGTTACTACTCCCTCCGTCCCAATATAAGGGATTTTGAGTTTTTGCTTGTAACGTTTGACCACTCGTCTTATTCAAAATTTTTTGAAATTATTAATTATTTTATTTGTGACTAACTTTTTATCTACAGTACTTTAAGCACAACTTTTTATTTTTTATATTTGCAGAAAAAATTTGAATAAGACGAGTGGTCAAATGTTGTAAGCAAAAACTGAAAATCTTATATTGTGGGACGGAGAGAGTATATATTAGGTAGGACGGAGTAGTAGACTTCTTCTTTCATACTCTCTCCATAAAAAAATCAAGTTAGAATGTAATCTATCATGCATAGAACAACAAATCTGCACAATCACTTATCTAGATTCGTTATTTCGGGATATATCATATCCTATCATAGATTAAGTTTATTTTAGACAGAGCGAGTATATAGAAGTACTAATAACAGAGAGGCAAAGCCCTCTCCCATTTCCATTAAAGAAACGGCAAGATCTAAGTAGGAGTATCTAGGGCCTGTTTGGTACAGCTTCAACTCCTAAATTAAACTTCAGGAGTTGGGTCTAGAGTGGAGTTGTGGAGCTGCCTAAACCCAGCTCCACAACTCTAGTTCATTTTGTGAGAGAGCTCCACCCAGCTCCACTCCCTGTTTGGCTGAGCTTCAGCTCCAGGAGGGGCGGAGCTGGAGCTGGAGCTGTGCCAAACAGACCCCTAGTATAGTATTAACGCAGTAAAGCGTCAGTTGCATGCGTGTGTGGTGGTTTCCTAAGATTACTTTTTTTTTTGAATGACTCGCACGAGACGGTGCGAAGTTCTATTGATAGAGCAGGAAAAAATTACAAGATTATAACCCTGGAGGGTCGTAACCAGGAAAAAGAAAAAAAACCCACCATCCACATACCGACATCGCCAACACACAAGCCCAGGAGAAGGCTAGCACCGGACTGGCCGCCGCTAAGCGTGACCAGCCGCCACTAGACTAACAAAGGGGCACAGCCGAGATCGCTCCCTAGGGGATGCCAAAACGACGTCTTCAAGAAGAAAAGCGACGGAAAAAACCGCCACCGCCGTCCGTCGGGACTCAAAGGAGCCAAGACTGGGCTTTCGCCCGGCAATCGCCTTTGAGGGGTGAGACCTACGGCTGACACACCGATGCTCCACCACCACAAAGCTCTGCCGACATGTGGGGCCCCTGCACTGGCGTCCCCCGCCAGCCAGCCTTCGTGCGCCGAAGACCGCGCCACACCCACCAGCAGCTCCTCCTCACACCTAGGTCGCCTCCTCCACCGCCGGCTACGCCTCTCGCGCCAAGCCGGCCTCCTCCACCGGACGCGCCTCTCGCGCCAAGCCGGCCTCCCTCCATCGGCTGCGCCTCTCGCGCCAAGCCGGCCTCCAACTCCGCCGCCAGCGCCTCTCGCGCCGAGCCGGCCTCCACTGCCATCAACTGCGCCTCTCTGCGCCAAGCCGGTCTCCGACCCTTCCACCAGATGATGCGCGCCGGCCAAATGCAGCCGTCTTCCACGCCTTCGGCTAGCCGTCCAAGGCCGCCATGCCTCCGGTGACCACTGTCGCGGTCACCAGCCACCGCCTCCGCGAGCCGCCGCCACTGCCAGCGGCCGCTTTGTTGTCGCCCTTCGCCATGCCGCCGCCAAGTCCTTCGCCAGCGTCGTCAGCCGACGCTATCGCTGCCAACTGCCACGGCCACCCCGCCGCCGTCGCCAACTGCCGTTGCCAGTCGTCGCAAGTCGGCCGCCGTCGCCGACCACCACAGCCGGCTACCCTCCAGATCCGCCCGAGAGGCGCGGATCTGGGGGCACTGCCGCCGTCGCCGCCGAGCACCGCGCCGTCGCCGCGCAGGGACCAATACCGCCGCCTTCGCGCCCTGGGCCGACGCCATCCCCGCCGCCTTGAAACACCATGACGCCGTCACCACCACCACCAGAACCACCGCCGCCCAACTCAACCCCGCCACCAGCTGCCAGCTCGCCGGCACTATCGCCGCCGTGGCGGCCTCGCCGTCGCCAGCCAGCCACGGCCATCGTGTCGCACTGCCGGCCACAGCCGCCCGCCGGACAGCCACGGCCGTCGCGCCACTGCGCCTACTGCGGCCGCCCGCGCCCCTAGCCGTCGCGCTTGCCGCGACGCCACGCTTTCGCACCACCGCCGACCAGCCACGGCCGTCGCGCCACTGGCGTCGCCGCATCCGCCATGCTCCCGCACCACCACGGCTCAGATCCGGCAGCGGAGACGCCGGATCCAGCCGCCACTCGCCTCATGGCTGATGCTGGGCGCCGGATCCGGTGGCGGCGGCACCGTATCCGCCGCTCCTCGCCTCGCCGCCGCCGCGGCCTTCCCGAAGCTCCGCGCCGCCTGGGTTGGAGCCTCGCCGCCGCCATCCCAACGGCCGCACGGTTTCCGGCGACGCACTCCGACGGCGGCGAGGCCAGGAAGAGGAGGGGTGTGGCGGCGGCCGGGGGCTAGGGTTCACCCCCGGTCGCCCACGCGAGGACGAGAGGGAGCCCCGCTTTCTCCTGTTTCCTAAGATTACTGAGCATCTGGTTTATGTATAGGGTATTATCAATTCACAAGATAAGTATATCAGAGTTGGTTATGACGATGTGCCATGCTGCCATTCAATAGTTTATTTTTGCCGCTCCTGTTTTCGGATGCCAAAATGTGTGACCCGTGAGCTAACACCCCATCGATTACACTAGTGGTTAAGGTTTGGAGTAACAACGCACCGAAAGGTTGATGGTTCCAAGGAGTTGTAGTACGATGTTTCTATGTGTGGGCGCCATGTGCCAGCTGCTAACAACAACGCAAGCATCAGGTTGAGGGAACATAGGAACAGATATATAGTACTAGTAGGAACAACGCCAATCTAGCGAGAAAAATAATAATTTTGATATGGGAAAAACTTTTGAACAGATATAGTACTAGTAGGGAAAAAAAACTAGCAATCAAATTAACCTATCGTAAATCGGACCGTATGAACGAAAAAAGAAAAACTACCCGTGTTTGTCGGGTGCAAGTTGCTACAGGTTCCAATTTCAAATGTTTTGAAATTTTGATAAGTGTGGTCAGCATACGTGTGAGGCATCGTGTTTCAACAGGAGTATTTGACAACGAAAGCATTTAACTGTATTTCAGCAGTGCAGTACTGTATAGTACGTAGACTGGATCACTGGAACGTACATGGTGATGTTGAGCAAAACTGATCCACATAAACTACCCACGAAAATATCAAACAGACGATGAACCACGGGATCTGTCCTGAACAACGTTATTATCTTATCTTTGATTATTTGGCACTGTTCAGTTTTGTCCCTCCAGTAAACCACACACAGAAGCTCTCCGAATTTCAGTCTTTGTACTGAAAGATGATTGTACATGGATTTGATTGCCGTTAAGTGGGGTACTTCATTTGCACTATCTGATAAGGGTGAAACGGTGCAGACGAATGCAGTTCGTAGTCCGTATGAACCGTACTTTTTTTGTAGTACTAGTACAAAACAATCGCTCAGATCGGGAAATTCAAGGAGAAAGCTTGATCCTGACCAAAAACTTTCCGTTCCAAGCCCCAAAGTCCAAACAGGTCCTTTGACCTTTGTGCTTGTGCAATGTGCAAGGCATCAAGTTCAGATTACTACATTTCAAGTTCTTTGACCTTCCCTGAACTGCCGTGTGAGCACACCGTACACCTCCAAGGACCAATGCATTGCATATTTGCAGTTCTCTCAAATGAAAATGGTTCCTTTCCTTATGGTGAGCATATGGTTTGCATGTTTCGTTTTCCTCTGTTGTGAGACGCGGCAGCTTTTCAGTCTGCGGCCTGCATTGATTCCATGTGTCTGGACCAAATCCTCTTTTTACAGCAGCAACCAATCTCCCTTTTACAGCAGAGCAGCTTGCCTCGTTTCCACATATCGTCTGCACATGACGTGTACCGTGTCTGAAACTTGCTGTTTTTTTGCACAAGTACAGGCACCACTTGTCGCGTTGCATGAGAAATGCAGGCATCACAAGCCATAGCCCAGTAAAAAAATCCCTGTCGAGATGGAGGAAACAGAGTCCAGAGCAGGGAGACTGCCTCCCAAAAAAGGCTTTTGCTTTCAAGGCATTTCAGTGAAGCATGCTGCATGCGGGGAAAACTGCCTGGCGAGGCAGTAAATTAGTACTCCTACTAGTAGAGGTGAAAAGAAGGAACAGGCCAGGCTAGTCGTCTTGTACAGCCTGAATATAGGCAAGAAGTGAAAGGAAAAGATGGGGAATTGAGCAATCAGCTTGAAGAGGAGATGAAAATCGGTTGGTGGGTCACTCGACGCTCCGATGTCTACTCGAAGGAGGAGTTGTTCACTTTGATACCATTTTCAACCTTAACAAAAAAAAGTAATTATATTTAGTTTCCTACTAAATTTTGGTAATTATATAAAAAATCTTGGTATTAAAGTGAATAGAGACCCGAAGAGTAGATTGAACCAGAGGTCCTTTGTTCTTGATGAATGGCCAGCCGAAGCCAATATCAACACCATTTTCTTTACTGGTCAATTTTGACAGTGTCATCAATTTCTTCTGCAGGAAAGTACAGTGCTGTGTCACTGCATTACTAGCCACTTCTGCTTAACACAGAAGGACAACTTTCACCGAAAAGGAAAATGTTATAGTGTCTCCACGCTTCTGAACCTGTGAACGACTGTTTCTGCAGGGTGGTTTGGTGTTGCTACTTTCTGCTGACATCTTCTCTTTTCATTTGCATCGAGTGGCAGAAGGCCAGCAGCTAGCAGTAAAATGGATCAAGCTGGGCACATGGTTATTGAAAGCCTGAATCTTGGAGTAATTACAAACTGAAAAGGAGAAGGAAATGCCCATACGGCCATACCTGTCACCTGTGTTATTCTTGTTCTCGTTGGCGATCTGTCGGCTCTGAAGTCTGAAGCTGCAATTTTTTTTGTGGTCTTTCAAGTTTCAAGGTCTCAACCACCTCTATCTGACATGATACTACGCCAGGAGCATGACTTCGTTGCGAAGTCAGAAACCACGTATGCATCAAGCAGTGGTATCATCATCTGAAAATTCTGTGATCAGTAGTAGTAATCTGTTGTTAATGCCTTAATGGCAAGCGGCAACATACGTGGGTATCTCTTGGGGAAGACAAGATAACCTAGAAAAGAAAAGGTTGGTCTCCACACGCCATTGCTCTCAAGCAGTACTACATTTCATGGGATGGAGGTGTTTTGAGGAGGAAGAATCATGTGGCCAAATATGTTGTTTTGAGAGGTATCCTCTCGCAGTTGTAGTTTTGTGAAATTCGAGTAAAGAGTTGAACTTGTCTTTGGCAATTTGTTTTGTGAGATGGCTCATGCTTAGCTGCATGAAACATTTCTTGGATTATATATCCCACATGCAAGCTGGAGTAACAGCCAACAAAAGGCAACTCTTTCTCCAAACTGTAGTAGTACAGGGAGTTTGAGAAAAGAGATGTCTTTGACAATTTAAACACAAAGCTACGAAAAAGTTATGGTTCTGTGAAATTGTTCCTGATTAGTCATAGTATGAAACACCTCTTGGGTTTTTTTTGTTCCACTTGCGAGTTAGGCTCGCAACAGCCAACAGAACGCAACACTTTCTCCATAACTGTAGCAGTACTACGTTACGTCTCAATTAGCTGGCCCGGCAGTTAATTTCGCGGGAATCCATTGGTCCAAACGCAGTGGCCTTTTGTGTGCTGCGAAAGCAACATGATTCGATGTGCACTGCCAAATAAGGAAAGCATTCACATCTAAATTGACCAGCCAGCTAAGAGCGTTCCAACAAATAATTGAGGGAGGCCACTTGTGTTGTGTCACTGTGCATCCTTCATTATTCCTTCTCAATTAGTACTAGGAGGTTTTTAATTCATGGCACCGTTCTTGTGGCTGCTTAAGTTTAGCCACTAAAAGTCCAAAACCCAAGTAAGTAGTAATTTTTATACAATCAGATCACCTTCAGGCGTTTCTGCAGCAGTATGAAACTGAAGAATTTTCCATGGGGGTAGGACTACGTACGTACGTTACAGTAGACTGACGTAAGTGACACGAAAAGGCAAGGACTTAACTGTTGACAATGCAACTCCTATTGCCTCCACTGTGTTTAGTTCCACGCTAAAATTAAAAGTTTGAAGAATTTGGAACAATGTGATTAAAAAGTTGAAAGTGTGTGTGTAAAAAAGTTCGATGTGACTGAAAAATTAGAAGTTTGAAGAAAAAAGTTGAAATATAAACATGGCCTTAGGTCCCCATCGTTTGACTTATTTCCTAATAAGCACTTATTAGGAAATAAAAATAAATTTGTAGATGAAACTTTTATAAATGTGTTTTTGTGAGCTAAAAACCAATGTTGTAAAAGAAACTACGTTAAAAATATCTCAAAATTAAGTTTGAAAATTTAAAATTTGGCTTTTTCTTTGACTGATTAGGCCATCCGATGGGAGCCTAATTAATTTCACTAGGATAGTCTCGTGCCAAATAAAGCATCCATGTGCACAAGCACAACGAACAAACAAAACACCATTGCCTCGCCTGCAGCCATCATCAAGAATCGATGTCTCACACACTATCCTCTGCACTGTCATAATGAAGTACTGACCAGTGACCAAACCCCCCATCAATTAGTATTAGTAGGAGTACTTAATTAGTATAACTACTAATGAAAAGTATAAATATAATAACACTATAATACTACATGGTGGGCAGGAGATATTGTATTTTGTTCATCCAACGTAGGTAGTGGTCGAACACTTGGTGTGGGGAGGAAGATGGCCACGAGGGCCCCAAGCGAGCTCCGGACTTAACAATGCTTGCAACTTGCCCAAAACTCTCAGTGGACCATCTCGTTGTTTAATGCAGCTTTGGTGCTTTGCTTCCCCTAATGGTATGCACAAATCTAATACTAATGTGCAGCATAGAAACTGTGCGAACATCGGCGCCGTTTTTATACTAGTATTATCTTTTGTGCCGCATCAGCAAAGCTATATATCCTTGTTTAATATATCGCCGTCAGTTAAGCACTAGGCTACAGAGATGCCTTTGTCAGCGATTAATTGATGCGAAGACAGCCGTGTGTGGGAAGCATCCAAATTGGGGAAGGTGTAGCTGCCCAGCCGTGATTGGTTCTGCTTCGGTGTTGCTACGTGCGTCGGATGCGTCACGTCATGCATCCGACGGCTGCAGCGGCAGCGTGGGGTTTCGCCTCGGACGCCAACGCACGGAACGGGAAATGTTTCCCGAACCGGAGGGCCTGTACTGGATTACCTAACCCAACGACCGCGCTCGGCGTTCGGTCAAAGTCGCCGTCCTTCCCGATTCCCATCAAACCTCCTTGCCGTAGGATCCTATAAAACCTGATGAAAATCAATGCGATATGCTAATTTGTAGTCAAATTTCTCATGAGTATATCTTTCATATATGTTTTCTTTATGACAGCATAAAAATAATTGTAAAAATAGAATAGCGAGGATGGTGTCACACGAAAAGAGGAGAGGAAGAGAGAGCTGATAGCTAGAGGCGGACCCAATTAAATTTAAGAATATTCATATGTATACCTAATTATTTGAGGAAAATAATAGATATGAACAGTATTACATACGTATATGTATAAAAACATTTGTAAAAAAAAAATTCAACCCAAGAATGAAAAAAACCATCTTCCTGGTAGCCTAATTCGACAATTCACACAATACCATGTTCTTTATTGCTAGGGCGTAGACGATATGTATTAGGGTTTTGGGGTTGAGAGATGGTGGGGTGGGTTTTAGAGGGATAGTTGGGAAGGCAGTGGGCCGGTGGTGGGTGAAAAACATGGGTGAGCGACACGGCCATATCCATAAGGCTAGAGAAGGATGGTGGGTGGGATCGTATCCGATTTAGGAGGAAGGTGGAGACGTCTCCGGCGATGCAAGCCACCGGAGATGAGGAAGACAGCGGGGCATTAACACTTGCCACTGCTTGGCTTAGGGAGGAGACGGGGAAAGGGAGTCAGGGACTAGCTCGGTAGGTCTCCTTGATGCCGTTGACGTCTTCCGGCGTCGACGAGGCGGGGGATGCGACTCTTGAGAGGAGAGGGACAACGTATTAGGGCGAGAGAAAAAAAAAAGAGTATTGCATCAGTGGTGGCGGTAGGTGATCAGGGAAGGAGAGGAGGTAGAGTCGGTGGTGGTTATAAGAGTTCTAAAATCATCTGGCCTATTCGTTCAAAAGCTGTTTGATTTTTTTTCAAGTACATAAATAGTACAACACATCAACATGCATGCTGAGATCAAAGGTTGATAAAATACAACAATATATGTTTGGTTATCGTGTTTTTTAAGCTGGTACAAGATAAACTACCCAATAAAAACTTACGATAAAACTTGTTTGAATTTTATAAGTTTTTACTTATAGCCGAGCAGTATAGAGTATCCACACCGGGTTTTTTTTTGAACCCTGCTAGTAGGATCTAACCCAGCTGTCCTGCTACTTGTGCTACAGTGATACTACGTCCCTAGGGTAGGGGCGGCTGTGCCACATGCATGCATGTAAAAGCTTTGGTTGGGCTTGGAAACCGATCCCAATCTGGGGCGAACCTATACACGATGGAGGCAGTAGCCAGCAGCCAGCCAGCCAGCCAGCCAGCCAGAAGTGGACCTCGGCAGCCACGGACTCGTAGTTGTAGTCGGGGAGACGTCACTGTAGCGTGAGACTACTCTACCCTGTGCTCTACTAAGGTCCAATGGACCAACTCGACATGCAGGCATAAACTATGGTTTCCTTATTCGCGTGTACTTCTACTCTCACTAGGACGACTACTTTACTTTACAACTACACTGTATCGGAAGATGGATTCTAATCTGTCGGGTGGACGTCTACCCGTTTCTTACATACCACCTAAATAATTATAAAAAATTTTTAAAAAAATTCACAAGATAGGTTAATATGTAATATATCACACAAACATGCAAGTTCAAATTCGACTTCTACAACTTGTAACAAAAATAACAAATCAAACTCTAACTAGTATACGTATATTCACAGTCAAATTTATTATTTTTGTTACAACTTGTAGAAGTTGAATTTGAACTTGCATGTCTGTAAAGTGATATATTACATATTAATCTATCATGTTAATTTTTTTAAAAAATTTTCATAACCATTTAAATGGCATACAAGAAATGGGTGGACGTCCACCCGAGTGTTTAAAACAGTTTTCCCACTGTCTTACTGTCGTTGTTCTCTCCCTTCTCCCAAGTAAACACTGCATGCAAATGTGCACAAGCACTGTTTATCTCTCCCAGCTGGGTCACGTCGAACAACGTGAACGTGCAGGGAGTAAATAGTTAACAAGTTTGCACTGCATGTTAGTGGCTGTACGGAACTTGTTTGTTCATTGAGACGTGTTTCTGTGTCAAAGTGCTCTCAGAATGACCATGTGGAAGACAAGTGCTTCGCAAAGTGATCAACGAAGTGAAGTTCAATCAAACGATAACGTAGTATACTTGTACTGATCAGAATGCAGATCACTCCATCTTTTTTCTTTCTGGCCCTATATAGATATACTCCCTCCGTTTCGAAATGTTTGACACCGTTAACTTTTTAGCACATATTTAACCGTTCGTCTTATTCAAAAATTTTTGTGAAATATGTAAAATTATATGACTACATCAAAATATATTTAACAATGAATCAAATGAGTGAAAAAGAATTAATAATTACTTAAATTTTTTTTGAATAAGACGAACGGTTAAACATGTGAATAAGACGAACGGTTAAACATGTGCTAAAAAGTCAATGGTGTCAAACATTTCGAAATGAATCGAGTAGATACTAGTAGCACGTACTCCTGGTCAACATCAGAAAGGTGATGGACACTGTTGTTCAGCCCTGTGCTGCATATGTAAATCTCGTCTTTTAAACGTCTGAACTCCTGAAACGCACACAGCTGCGTTGTAGCAGGCCTTTTAAACTTGGATAGGGGAGAATATTCGTACTGAACATATCGTTCTTGGTACGGCGTGCACAGCTGTATATGCGTATGCCAATCTCGATCGATCACGCTGTTTAAGGGCCTTATTAGAGAGTCAACACCTCTGCATATATGCATGGCTGATGAAGAGAAGTTCATCTTTAATTTTGTTTAAGGCTTCCTTCAAGAGTGCAGAAATTTTGGTTTGTTGTTTACTGTTGTCTTATGTAAAAGAGTATAAAATATACCGGTGCGGGTCTCACTTTGTGGCGACAGGGACAATGGAGATATTTGAATGGGACTAAACAACGTCTATGACGGATCATGGTTTTAGAAGTTTAAAGGATCAAATTGTAATTTTCATATTTTATACTCCCTCCGTCCTAATATAAAGCAATCTAGGATAGGATTAGACCCATCATAGGACTATGAATCTGGACATACTCTATACTAGGTTGCTCCGTTGCTATATATTGGGATGGAGGGAGTAGGTGTTAATAATATCATCAAGTTTAAGAACTGTCAATATATTCTACCAAAAAAATTATCAAGCTTAGGCAGTTAGCACAGCTAAATATGACGGTCGTTGTTGTGCGGTTCGTAGCTAGAAATAAAAGAGAGAAAGTAGTGTATGTCATGAAAAGAGAGGCAATTAAGTTGTTCCCCCTTGTCGGTTTCACGGTTATGTGAAATGTAACGCAAAGCAGCATCGTTCATGACAGGTTGCATTAATCCTAGAAAAATTACATACGCAAACAAAAAGGGATGTTGAAATACCGATATGCGCAGTTCACACGATGAGTGAACCAAATTATTGTACAAATGGAATAATTTTCTATATCTCCAAGGCTAAAAAAGATGATACGGCACATAAAAGGATGGATATTGCAAGCAAGAAAATGGAGCCAACAGTAGGAAGAATTGACAAGCATCGATCAGAAGCGTATCCTAAACTTTTACTTGGACGTGCTATTTGCAGTATAGTACACGTACGACACAATTCACCACTAAAGCGAAAAAGAGGGGGGGGGGGAACCAATCCTCACGGCGTGCCGGTCTTCCCCCTCAGGATTGTGCCAAGACAATGGCGGGGGACCATGTTATCACTTCCCCTTTCGAAAATGACTTTGAGATGGATATCTAGATAGCTGACCTCTTCAATTTCTCCAAATTATTGTGAAGAATATACTATTAAGTTTGTGATTGGGAGGATTCTGACTTTTCAGTCCGAGGTTGATTTAACATCTCAGATATATCTTGTACGACAGCAAAAAGTTGATATATGGGTGATTTATAACTTCTTGCTAGGAATAATATACTCTTTATAAATGTTTTAGAAGTTTTGCAAAGAAATAAAAAGAAAAACTTATGCGATACTCCCTCCGTTTATATATATATATATATATATATATATATATATATATATATATATATATATATATATATATATATATATATATATATATATATATATATATGATTTAAATGTGGCCAACGAGGTTACTGAAAATGAATATTTCCTCTTACTAATCTTCGATAAATAATCTAGAAATATTTATGTATTTAGAAACGAGAGGAGTACAAAATATACTTCTTGGTTTATAGATGTAACAATTCGAAAAAAAGAATTCATATATGTGTCCTTAATTTCACTATTTCACATAGCTGGAGAGAGAGCGATGTAGCAATGAATAGTAGATGCTGATTCAATTCACCTGTACGCGAGCCAATCAATCAGAATCAGACACAGTTTTACATCGATGACTCTCGCTATCAGATATTCAGATACCGACTAAAACCAATAAGATCCAAAGTTAGATTACAAGTTACCGTCTTTGTACGTCCTTCTCCAAAGTCGACAGGCGAAAAAACTAGAACCAAGTACTACCGTCCAGGTACCAACATTATATTAGAGTTTGGATTAATAAAGCCAGATATGATATGCAGGGCACAGACGTGCATTTGGTTGGCCCGTGTAGTATCTGTAATTTTCTTGTTTAATTTCCACAGGTTAATTAAGCGATCGTATATAAATAAGCCCAAACAATTTTTGCCGATAGGAGATGGCTGCTACTGTTAGCTAAGAGGCATTCCTTGATCGCTGACTGCTCACCTTCCATGTTGTCTCGTCGTTCTTTCGGAAGCTTTTGGAATTATGGGTGATGCCTTTGATGGTTCATGCCATAGGCTATGGTGTTTGTAGATGCAAGCTGCTGTGACTGCTGGTGCTAGGATCATAGCACTAATAACTCACTCTTAAAATATGTATAGGAGTAGCAATCTTATATTGAATATGATATATCTTACTATTACTATTGCGAATCTGTAAAGTACGCGTTCATCTCATATTAAGTTTATTTTTAGCTTATTTTATTTGTCCCAAAATAATTTTATTTTTAGAGTAATTATTGCATTGAGTTTATAAAAAGCAGTGAATAATTGTATCGGAGTAGATAAAAAGATGAATAGCTGTATTGGGAATTGATAGAGTATGGATATTCTTGTTGTAGAGCAAAGGACGTTCGGATTGTTGTAATCCAAGCCAGACTATTAAGCAAATCGGTAACCAGAAACAAATAATTTTAATTTGGATTTAAAAATTGAATTCATATTCTTCCGAACCAATTTTGTTTATTGTTATACTACCTCTGTCCCAAAATATAACTATTTATATAACAGTAGCTTGTTCTAAAATGAAGCTATTTCTCCACCTACCATCTTCTCTCAACCAATCATAACCATTCTTTTCACCTATTTTCTCTTCTCCACTAATCATAACCTTTCTCTAATTATTTCTACCTATTTTATTAATATCTGTACTTACTTAAAAAATACTTATACTCTGGAACGGAGCTTAAGTAATTCCATAGTAGGGTAGTAATACGACGTTATATAGGGACCTGTCCGGTTTGTCAAGCCGTTTGCTTCAGCCTAATGCATTGATACTGAGGTACTCCGACTAGATAGGTTGTTGGCTTGTTGGTCGCAGAGCAGTAGATGTCAGAATGTCAAGTACCGCGGCAGCGTAGTGACTAGGAGTTCTTGACTGAGAGATCGAGAGGGCATCCCGGTAACAAGAAATGAGAGAAAGATGGAAAGAGGTCCTAGCTATGCACGTACTACTACGTACTCTAGTCTAGCAAAGATGCTGGGACTACTGTGGTAAATAGTGCCACTCGTAGTTGTTCAAGTTTTGTTCAAAGTTTTAGGTATAACATTTACTACTTTTACAGGTGGAAATAAACACCTGATATATCAAATGCTCTTGTCTAAAAACATATATCCAACGTTGAAAACGATGCCAATCTAGGCTGTGGGAAACCAATTTCTCATATGGGAGAAATTATAATAGTGATGTAGGAGCAAGTAAAAGGTAGCTACCTTTTTTTAAAACATTTTTAAAATTTTAAATCAGTTCTATTTTAAGATAGAGTGGATAACAGTAACGGCTTAATCATTGTAGCTACCATATTTATCAAGATGATACAGACTAAGAAACCGATTCGTAAATCATATTTCTGCTACTATAAAAATGGAGTTGTTCTCTTTCCACGTCTTTCCCTACACGTAGTATGTTTATTCTGTTTGTATACTTCCTCCATCCCATAATGTAACAATTTAGTATGGGATAAGACCTTATCCTATGATAATATATCTAGACATGTCCTAGGTTGGGTCTCAGATTACTAAATTTTGTGACAGAGAGTAACTATTTAATCTCATGTTTCTCAACTACTCTATCTAATTATATAGACTTTGGCTCGTTACAACCTGGGCACGTGGTACCGAGGTTGAGCTACCGTTTATACTACTACGATGGTGCATCCCGAATAGCAAGAGTACACGTGACAGTCCATCCGGGCGGTGCTGCGGCGGAGCCCGGGCGCCCACAGACCCAAAGCTAGGACGGACGAACGGTAAAGCGAAGAAGCAAAGCAAAGGCCCGTCCCTCCCTGGCTGCAGTGTAGTGCAGACCAAGGTAAGGGCAAGGGCGGCCCCTCCCCCCCCCCTTCGTGCCGCCACCAAAAGGAGAAGACGCGAGAAGACAAACAATCGAATCGAATCCAAGCGCGAAAACCCACGGCCGCCCCCCGCGATCAGGGTCCCCCGTTCGGTCGGCTAAGGTTTGCTACTAAAAACATGTGTAATTTTTTGCCCCTCTGCTTACGGAGAAACACGCGATGACGCCGCGCTTTTATAACCGCGCGTCCACCACGACTCCCCCCCTTTACTATGTTCTCTCCATTCCATCTCCCCCCAATCGCTCGGGCGCAATGCGCAACAGCAGCAAGGCCACACCCACACCCACAACCTCCCCTGCTTTTCGCGTCCTCTGCTCTCCTCCTAGGTTAGCAGCGGCTTTGCCAACGAGATAGATAGGCAAAAGAGAGAGTACTTGCATAGCCCAACAAGGCAACAGCTGCTGCTACCCTCTCTCTCTCTCTCACTTTCTTTTCTCTGCTTCTCCTTGCTCTCTCTCTCTCTCTCTCTTTCTTTTCTCTTCCTTTCTTTCTTTCTTTCTATCTCCTGCAGTGCCAAGAGCCCAAGACCCAACAAGGGGGAGGACGGAGGAGGCGAGGCAGAGGCATCTCACCGAAGGGGGAAGGGCGACGCCATGTGGGACCTCAATGACTCGCCGGCGGCCGAGGCCGCGCCGCCGCCGCTGTCGCCGTCCGCCGACGACTCCGGCGCCTCCTCGTCCTCGGCCGCCGCCGTCGTCGAGATACCCGACGACGCCGACGACGACTCGGCTGCCGTTGTTGTCGTCACGCGCCAGTTCTTCCCTCCTGCCGTCCCGGGCGGCGGCGGCGACCCCGCCCCCGGGAACGCGCGCGCCGGGTGGCTCCGCCTGGCCGGAGCCGCCCCGCCGGTCGCTGCCACGGGCGGCGCCGCCACCGCCGCGGCGGCGGCTTCGGCGGCGGTGTCCAAGAAGAGCCGGCGCGGGCCGCGGTCGCGCAGCTCGCAGTACCGCGGCGTCACGTTCTACCGCCGTACCGGGCGATGGGAATCGCACATATGGTAAGCATCCTCGCCTCCTGCTCGTTCTTTCCATTTTCGAGAGCTCAACGAAGGAGGAAGAAGGAGAGAGAGAGAGGCAAAGGGGAGCAAAAGAAGAGCAGCATGGACGGGTTTGGTATTGGATTCGTCTTGTTTTGGGCATTTCTTGCTTCTGCTCCTTTTACCTTTCATAGCAACATCTTATCAAGTTATTCTTGCCATACTCTCTCCTCTCTCTCTCTCTCTCTCTCTCTCTCTCTTCTCTTCTCTCATCACTCACCATCTTCTTGTCTTCTCTCTCTCCTCTCATCCTTTTGTGCAATGCAGGGATTGTGGCAAGCAGGTCTATTTGGGTAAGTTTCATTCATGTCCATCTTGTCCATACCCCCCCATACTTGGGAACTGCTACATGCGGCCTCCACGATTGGCTCGCCAATTGGAGCCGTTTTTCCTCTATCGCGCGCGGTTTCGATTCCTCACAATGGCTGCCTTTGTGACGACTGAATTTGCAGGCGGATTTGACACTGCTCATGCGGCGGCTCGGTAAGTTGGACTCCAATTCCTCGTCTTCCAATCGCTGACTTCTATTCCCTGCTCGCCCAATCGAATCCGGCGCTGTCAAAATTATAATCTTTGTTTTTTTTGTTCATTTCCCAATCGCAGGGCGTACGATCGGGCGGCGATCAAGTTCCGCGGCGTGGAGGCCGACATCAATTTCAGCTTGGAGGATTACGAGGATGACCTGAAGCAGGTGAGAGCGCGATCGATTATTATTACCTGAACTTTCCTTTCTTTTCATGAGTCGTCACGGTTTCGTTAGATCATACTACTATTACTGTAGCTGCAAGATTAACGGGATCATTGCAGATGAGCAACCTGACCAAGGAGGAGTTCGTCCACGTGCTCCGGCGGCAGAGCACGGGGTTCCCCCGGGGAAGCTCCAAGTACAGGGGCGTGACGCTCCACAAGTGCGGGAGATGGGAGGCTCGGATGGGCCAATTCCTCGGCAAGAAGTATCTATCTACTGATCGATCACCTAGCGTTTCGTTCGTTCGTTCTTGGGCAATCTCCCGTAAATCATCTTGTGGGTTTTGGTGCACTGCAGGTACGTCTACTTGGGACTGTTCGACACCGAGGAGGAAGCTGCCAGGTAAAATTATTGGGCCGCACTGTGCGCGCGCCCGGCCATTGTTGTTGATGGGTGCGGCTGCTGCGCCGTTTGCGAGTTTACGCTTCTGGGTTAGATCGGCGAGCGGTGATGGCGATTGATGTTTCTTGTCTCTTGGCCACAGGGCGTACGACCGCGCTGCCATCAAGTGCAATGGCAAGGATGCGGTGACGAACTTCGATCCAAGCATTTACGCCGGGGAGTTCGAGCCGCCGGGTGGGTGTGTCATGTGTGCGCTTACTGCTCATGGCTAGCTAGGCTGTTCGTTTGTGAGTTGTGACTGCTCATCCGGACAAAATCTGTCACTGTTTGCAGCAGCGGCCACGGGTGATACCGCCGAGCACAACCTGGACCTGTCGCTCGGGAGCTCGGCGGGCTCCAAGAGGGGCAACCTTGACGGCGGCGGGGACGACGAGATCACCGGCGGCGGTGGCGCGGGCTCCGACCAGCGCGTCCCTATGGCGTTCGACCTTGACTGGCAAACGGCGGCGGCGAGGAGCACCAAAGCAAAGGTAAAAAAAAAATATAATGGGGGCTTTGCTTTCCGCATCAGCCGATTGTCTTCTCATCACGTAATAAAAAGGCTTAAAAATTCCTCGTTTTCTTGTCTAGTTCGACCAGAACTCGAACCATCCCCAGATGCCTCCGGTCCTGCAGGTCACCCACCTGCCATTCAGTCCCAGGCATCATCACCAAGTGGGTAGCTCACTATACAATTCCACTCCACTTCACTCCACTTGCTGCTGAATTTCTCTCGCGTTTGATTTCACCGGTATCCGTGAGCTGATGAATTCTTGTTGTCTGTGCTGCTAGTTCTTGAGCAATGGTGATCCGGGGACAGCGGGAGGCCTGTCACTGACGATCGGTGCAGGCATGGCCGGCCACTGGCCTCCCCAGCAGCAGCAGGGGTGGGGCAACGCCGGCGGCATGAGCTGGCCGCTGCCGCCGCACCCGCCGCCGCCGCCGACCAACGCCGCGGCCGCCGCAACCGCTACAGCAGCTGCAGCATCATCACGATTCCCTCCCTACATTGCGACGCAAGCCTCAACCTGGCTGCAGAAGAATGGGTTCCATTCCCTGACCCGACCCACCTAAGATGATCAAAGATTTAAAATTCAAGATCGCTGCATTCATCGTCTCCTCGTCGATCGATCATGGCAAAGATCGATGGAGAGAGAGAGAGAGGTGTGTGTCACTGACGCAGGGAAAAACTCAATGCAGATTTACCAGCAAGAACAAGAGCTGGATGCTATTCTTCTGCTCTACCTTTTTTCTTTCTTTCTTTCTTCTCTGTTTCTTGATTGGGCGAGCGAGATGGAGATGGATCTGATCATGAATGGGACACAAGTGGGCATGTAAATGAGGAGCTCCCTAGAAAGCGAGAGAGATTGGCCAAGCGTCGCCTCAAGCAGTGTAGGAGTATCTATCTTTTGCCGTTTCGCTCGCTTTCTTTCCTTCTTTTCTTTCACCATGGCCAACAACGATGACTCTGGGTGTCAACATCACAGCTCATTTTGTTCGGTCTCATGTTGCATCGTTCACTGCATGATGACCATGATTCGGGAAAATTTGCTCCATCCACCTCCGTTGGCCGACAACACTTGCCCTCTAGTAAGCATCCTTAAACATCCACGGTTCTACTACTATTCATCGCTTTATAAATCCTACGGAGTGCTAGCTTTACGCTACTACTACTGTCATGTAATCTGTCATCATCAAAAGAGACGATCAGATTAACACATATGTCAACTATTTAAATTTGGCTCTTTGCTTTACAAGAAACGTAACTGGCGAGAAGTGGAGCATATAGAAGTATTCGTCCTTCTAGATGTTGATACTAAAGTAATGTTCTCTTTGTTTTCCTCCCTCTAAGAAGAGATGTTTTATGGTGCTTGGTCTTCTAAATTAAAAAAGACATACGACTGCGTTTGGTATCCTATACCAACAGGAATCAGATATGTGGGCCCTATCTGCAATGCAAGAAAAGAAAAATCGAACTGTTCCTTGCAGAATCTTCCTAATAATCTCTTGATTTCATAGTGTTGGGTTACTTGCACACATATCTAACATCTCGAAGACAAGTAGACAACCAACAGTCATCTGGACTTGTTGGAATTGAATTCAAAGCGTGATTAAATAGCAATCTTCCAAAAAGAAAAAAAAATGAATCAATGTACATAGACCCACCACGTACGGTTGTGCTTGATCATTTGATAAGGTTCGGATCTTTAGGTTGCTGTTGCTTGTTGCGAAAACAAAAATGTTATCATGAGATTTCCCGAATAGAAAAGAGAAAAAGAGGAATAAGCAGATGCATGTATCTCTTTTCCGCTCGCTTTTTTATATCCTTGGAGATGCTTTAAAATGTGTTGCCTATGCACCTCCCTGAAAAAGAAGAGAAGAGAATAGTGCCGGGGCATAGATGCAAGTGGGCGTAACATTTTGCTAGAGAAAGGGGATTCCTTGTTTCTAATTTGGGCATTGCAATAATTGAATGTGTGTGGGGCGAGATGAGAGAGAGAGTGAAGTGAAGTGCAGTGCAGTGTAGGGTAGCATCAGCAGCAACCGGGCATCAAGCAAGGCAAGCATGTGTATGTATGCGACTGGTTCACAAAAGCGAGCTGGGCCAGCCACTGGCTGGGCCATGACCATGAGAGCCAACCTCTCGCGGTAAAAAACAAGTTAATGTGGTCTCATCCGATGCCGTGTCGCTCTCCTCGGCTCTCCGAATCAGTTCGCCCCCTGACCGGAGCTAAGCTTTACCTTAGCTGCCTCTCACCGGCAACCAACCAGGCGAGCGCATTGGCCGTTTTCAGTCTTCCTGTGGCCATTATTGCTAGCACCAGATCTCATCAGTCATCAGACGCTTGGTCACTTTCTCCTCTTCGTCCACCTGTTCCTCGTTCAGGACTTGGTCCTGGTTTTTATCGTTCGCAGTGGATGGGCAGGGAAAGAACCTGTCAGAAATCGTTTTGGTGTTCGTTCTAGATTTCGCTTGTGTGTATTGATGAACAGGGGTGCCTCCTGATGGATCCCTTGAGTTTCCGTGCCGTGTGCATGTTTGTGGCAATCTATGAAAAAAATGCAATGCGATCGAGCGGTGGTTCAGCCGGTTGCTAGCATCAGATATATGATAAGGACAAGGCAGGATTAATTGGCTGCGTGTTCAGCATCATTCTTAGTAACTAGGGACGTAGTACGTCTAACCGAAGCAACAATCAGGACTAGTCGTCGTGACTTGTTCGCAAGTGTCTTGTAGCTTTTCTTGTGTAAGCTTTGCTAGGGGCCAGCTCGCGAGGGTGCCATGCACATGCGTTCTATGCATTTCTACTAGCCACTATAACTGTTGTGCAATAGCAAGGGGAAAGAAAATTTTCCTCTTGTCCCCTTGCGACTCGCGGACCTGGGTCTGCATGCAGCTAGAAAACGATCGATGGCATATGCATCATGCAGGCTCTCAATTAATATGTGTGGCTACAAGAAATAATCTGTGCAAATGGTATTGAACTCTTGATATATCCGCGAAGAAACTCCTGTACTATATCACATTTAGGCCCATATGATCCATGAGCTTATCCTCGCTAAGCTCATCATGACAAAAACGGCATGCATGCTATACAGGCAACTAAATCTCTCTTCATCAATGGCCATTGCAAGTGGTTTCCTTGCACGGTCGATCGAGTGCCACAATGGATACGGCTCGGGCGGCAAGGCGTGGCCGCGTGGGGTCTCGTCGCGCGCGGCCGTACTCGGTTTCACGGGACGAAACTAGCTGAAACCACCCGATGGCGCGCGCGCGAGCGCGTACGAGAGCGTGAGACCCCACGACGCGCGCGCGGGGCGTCGCTAGCGAGTAGCGAGACATGAGCAGCTGCGAGTGCGCGCACTGTGCGCGCGCGGCTGCAGGCCCTCCTCTCCCCGGCAAAAATGCCCCCCTCGGGCCGCATGATCGACGCTTCCACTCGACGGCCCGGGCGCTCTCGGCATCCCCCGCTGCGTGGAACTGTGCAACGAAGGGCCCCAGCGTGCCGGCCACCGGAAATATCAAGCGAGGCGGAGCTGATCGATCGACTCGTACGTCAGCGGCTGAAGCACACACACGAGACCAGCATGCAACGACGGGTCGACGTGCGTGCTACATGGACGAAGGAAAAAGGTAAGCACAAAGGTGCGGAGACCGGGAAGCACGCACGCACGCACAGGGCAACGTTACACGCATCGGCTCATCGCTACATTGCAGCTAGCTATCTAGGCCAATACATGCAGGCACGGCCGGTAGCTTAGGTACCACTACTAGCTAGATTCACTTTTTGCCGGTAGAATAGTCGGGAGTAATAGTGGTGGATTTCCCTGGAGGGAAGGAGAGAGGAGGAAGGAAGGGAGGGAAGGACGGCCGGTCGGTCGGTGGCTCGCGTCGTCGGTCCTGTTCACGGCCTGCCCCGACCTTCCCCAAAGGGAAAGTGGGCACCGACGCGCAGCTATTCACCAGCAAAAGCCGCTCCCGATCGATCGATTGGTCGCATTGTATATCGTATTCTTTTTTTTCTGCCGCGCCCCCGCCCGTCCGGTCCAGATCTGGCGCCAGTGCGCGATGGCGACGTGAGACTGGCTGCGCACGGACGCCACCACCACCACCCCTCTCTCGCTCGCGCGTCGCGTTGTCTCACTGGCTACGACGAGTAGTACTACGTACTGCTGCTACGACCTAGCATGCGCTCCGATGCTCTTCCCATCCGTCTATCGCCCATCGCCCGCGACGCGCCACCGTCTCGTGTCGTGTTGTGTGTTGCCTCGATCGAATTGGTGTTGCTTGCTTGGCCCGGCAGGCAGCCGACGAGCAGGGGTTAAAACGGAACTGCTGATGAAGCAGAATTTCCACGAAAACCAGCTGAAGTTTGGACGTTTTGATACGAGTTTAGGACGGCTTCCTGTACGGAGTAGTTAGTAGTGCTACCTAACTATAGGTCTAGGTAAATGGAAATCTTGCAGAAATGCACTTCCACTGCACGGATAGTGGAGGAAGTACACACGCTGTACCCGCATGCCTAATTCGTTTCCATCCAATGACCTGTTATGACGCCGTATCTATATAATGTACAGTACTCTTGAGCCATAATCAATAATGCGAAGTATAATTGTCCGAGCAAGCCCCCTTGAAATTGTGGTTCCAGGCCGGCCGGGCGGCACTAATCTCCTGTAGAACCGTCGTGCAAGCTTAGACTTTGGCGCCACCGACGATCGAAGAACTTGTCTTTAAGTACGGACACAAGTGCGCGTGAGATGACCCTGAGGCGTACATGGGTGAGTGACTTGTGTGAGCTGTGAAGCCGACGGCATAATCAACACACCGATTGTAATGACGCAAAAATGGGACGTGTGTCGCTCCAAGCCGCAGCCGCCGCTTCACGGATGAAATAATTTTTCTGGGGCGTATATATGGTCGGCACAGCACGCGTGCATACGGCCCGTGCATCACTTGGATTACGTACGTACTCACCGTCTCACCGACGGCGGTTGATGCGGACCGATCAGTTGTTTACTTGTTCGGCTCGGCGCGCGGCATCACGCGTACGACAGGCGGAGGCCACCGAGGAGGGCGTCGTCGCGGCGGCACGGGCACGGCGCCCACCCGCAACGCGCGACGCGGCGGTCGGCGAGGCCGTTTTGCCCATGCGAGCCCGCGCGATTGGCCCATCAAACTCGGGACAGGGCCGCAATTGCAGCATGGGGCGAGCGAGCGAGCGAACACGTGACTCCACGGATGCTGGCAGGCAATGCGGCGGGATGGACCGGTGGACCCAAAAGTCTACTTAGCTTGGTTTGGCTATGGGCTGGTGGTCCAGCAGATTGGCACCGGGCCGGCCTGCATGGACTGGACCAGGATCTTCAGCTCAGCCTTTTACTGGAAGTAAATTCTTCTTCTCTTCTCAACGGGTTACTTCTTCACAATTTGCTTCAGAGAAAAGGCTTGTCCGTGGTACTGCACTGCGCTGCATGGAACCCCACTTGTCACCTCTGCTATCTGTCCAACGACCGTTACAACAGACTGTCAAATACTCAAAATTAGCGTTTGACTGCATCTGCGTGGAGCTAATGGTGAAGTAATCAGCCACCGAGACACTGACGGATCCATCTCACAGATCTGTTGGCTTGTGGACTGTGAATTAGGTACAGGGCGGAGATTGATGTCACTGACTGGTATATATCGCGCTAAATTTATCGTGGAGCAAATATATGTCGCTTTAGGAACATAGCTGGCAATCTTTCCTCCTGGCGGTGCGCAAGACAGCCCGACAGATGGATTGATGAACCGATGTCACACTAGCTTGAGGTGTACACTTCCAACGTAAGTAGCACAAACAAGTTGTCCGTACTTTCAATCCGCTGGCCCTTGATTCATGAATCAAACCATTAATACATGTGATAAGTGCCAATCATTTAGGTGGGTAAACCACACAAACGTTCTAAGCTGACGGTGGTCGATGCCACTGATGCACGCCCTCCTTATGGGCCACTGCTGCAGGTCCTATCCACTCTCAGGTTAGTTATCCAATATCCATGTAATTAATCACTAAGCAAACCATTGTAGTAGCAGTAGTACTATATGTGCCAACAACTAGTATTCTTCTGTCATCACTGATCCCTTCTCTACACTATTGATGAATGTGCTCACGAAAATCATTTTGTACTGCGGCAAGCTGGCAATGAACTCTCCTGGACAAAAAACAGGTAATTATTGTCATAACTTGCTGGAATCACAAGATACTCCTGTACTTATGGGGACAACAGGAGCAGTAATTTAATGGGGAGTGCAATGCTGCTATTGCACTCCATTCTACTCTTGTCCAACGGCACCGCCGACACTTAAAAGCCCCAAACTTAGGCAAACACTCTCGAGCTAAATCGACTTTTCATCACAGCCTCACAGGATTCACCGCGCATACGGATAGCTAAAATCCGAGAAAGGGCTAAATTTGAGCCCCGGGTCCACAGGCCAGTAAGCCAATACGCAGCATCAGTATCCTCTGGTACATGTGTCATTGCAAGGATCTACTAAGAAAAAAATTACGGAGTGAGACCCCAGCGGTTGCCCCACGGGAAAAGCTGAACGATCGCTTTGTTCTTATACCCGTGTCACCTTTTTCTCCCTTCCATCCACCTTTGTGTCCTTGTCTTCATCTCCCTCCCCCTCCATAGGATGCCGTCACAGGCTCACAGTGAGGCAGCGGCAGTTCATTCTTGGTGAGCTGCAGCAGAGCCACCACCTGTTGTCACTGGAGGTCAGTTCAGTTCAGCTCACCTCACCTCACTGGCTACTAGTGCCTTTTCTTGAGTTCTTGAAAATCTTCCTTCCTTCTATGTTACTCTTGCCCTTTTGGATCCTTTGTCAATGTGCGGTGTGAGCACACTCCATCTTCTTCTTTGTTTGGTGGCTGGGAAAACGATGGGGAAATCTAGAGCTTGGGCTAAGGACCTAATGGGTTTGGAGCTAGTTAGATGGTGATGTTTTTGGCTTAATTGCTTAACTACACTAACATGCATGCCGATTGCAGAAGCCGCTCTTGCTAAACTGCTGGTGCTCTTAGGGATCCTGTCTTCTTGTTTCACCGTGGAGCCCTTTTGGGGTTTTCGCCATCAGTTCTAGCTGATGTACCATTTTCACTTCCTGCTGCGCAGAAGGAAGCTTATTTTGAGTGAATATTTCTAGTGGGTTTAGAGTTAGACTTCTGAGCTCTGACTGTTTCTGCAGCTTTCTTTTCTCTCATCTTCTTCTCTTGCCCTCCTTGTGAATTGTCTATTTGTCTAGATTTAGATGCAATCAATTTGCATAAATACTGTCTAAATAGATATTGTGAGGTTGGGCCTCACTCCAGTTAGCAATAAAACTTCGTTCAGAGGTTTTAAGGTTTACTACTATATTCAAGTTGTCCAAAATAGTAAATGCCATCAAAATAGTAGGCCCTAAAGATTGTCGAGACAAAGAAGAAGCATTTCGTTTTTAGAGGTGTTTAAGTACTTCAGTTCTTTTGACTTCTGAGAGGACGTACCTGAGTCACATAAATGCCTTTGTACCGGCTGGTTTTAATTGCATCGGTTGGTGACGCTTCTGGATCAAAGTGATTGGTTCAATGTCAATGGGCTTCCACTATTGGAGCTGACACAGAAACTAAAAGTTGACGGGCAATTCTGTTAAAATTTGTTTTAAGAAACTCTATAGCTGTATTTTGCCAAAAACTTTACCTTTTGAAGTGGTAGGTACAAAGAGAGTGGAACAGAGCTTCACTATATCCTTTACTTTCTTTTCTGAGCTGAGCATCGCTTTCTGCATTGAAAGGAAAATGATATTATGGTTAGCTGATGAAGAAACTTATTAATCATGCATAGTAGATTAGATAGTGGTCAATTTCTATTAAGATGGCAGATAATTAACAGTACTTTACTTCTGGACAATCATTGGTTAACAAAATACTTGCTGAGCTGGCGTACGCCAGCCAAAGTTTTTATTAAGCTTAGAAAATGTTCAAGGGGATTTCTTTGTTTTAGTCCATGAGTCCAAATTCTTGTATTTTGTCAACCTTGTCTCATGGAATAAAAAACTAACGCGTATACGACATAATTATATGAATTTAACTGGGATAAAATACAACTTGCTGTCAGATTATGTTAACTTGGGATAGTTTTGCAAAGATGACTTGATACACACAATTTCAGTTTCTTAAGGAAATGTTCTGTCTGTATCCACCTTTTGTACAATTTGGTGGGAATATATCTTACTAACATTTACATTTCTTATTAATTTCTAGGGAGTTTAGAACGGCGTTGAATATTGATAGATATTTAGCATCTCACTAATGGATAATAAAACATGGCTTTGGAGAAAAAAATCCTCAGAAAGGACAATTTCAACGAAGAACAAAGCCAATATATCAGAGAGGGAACAGGAGGTACATCACTTATCTCTTTAACATTATTAAGAAGCCTTATGAGTTATGATATGTTCCTATCTGGATTTTCAACTTTTCCTTCCCTGCAGAAAGAGAAGATTGCACGGTTAGAGAGATCCTTGCAATGCTTAAATGAACAGCTTTCATTTGCTCAAGCTGAATGCGTGGAGAAGGATGCTATTTTAGCTAAGCAAGCAAAAGTGGCGGAAGAAGCAATATTAGGTAAAACTCCATTCACTTTTCGCTAACTGATACATGTTCTTGTTTCAAAACTAGTTAAGCACATGATTTTTCCATCCTAGAAGAGAAATGGACACCTGCAAGTATGCAGATACAATGGCAATTAAAGTTCTGCAATTCTTTTTTTCTGCAATTCATGTTATTTGTTTACAACTATTCTAGGTTGGGAGAAAGCTGAAGGTGAAGCAATAGCTGTTAAGACACAACTTGATGATACTCTAGATCAGAAAGCCGCAATTGAGCAAAGGATTTGCCATCTTGATGAGGCTCTAAATGTTGCCATGGTAGAGAAGGAGTTATTGATAAAGGACACTGCTAAACTGATTTCTCATGAGCAAGTTAAAGTTGAGAGGCTGGAAGGAGATGTAGTAGAGAAAATAAACATAATTTCTAGCTTGGATGCCGAGAATAGGAAACTTTCTGAAATGCTCTCAATGAAAGAGAAAATGATCTCAGAGTTAACTGAAGCAAAGGGTGTGATAGAGTCAAATTTCAAGGACCTTGAGGTAAAACTAGAGTCAGCGGACAAATTGAATTCTTCTCTTAGATATGAGGTTTGCATGCTGCAGAAGCAACTTGATATTCGAAGTGAGGAAAGGAAATTTAACCTGAAATCTGCTGATGCTGCACATAAACAACATCTTGAGAATGTAAAAAAGATTACAAAACTTGAAGCAGAATGCCAGAGATTGCGTTCAATGGTACGTAAAAGGCTACCAGGCCCTGCTGCCATTGCTAAAATGAGAAATGAAGTTGAAACACTGGGTAACAATGCAGTAATAACAAGGACAAGAAGGTTCAATTCTACAACATCATTCAACTCAGGCAATCTAGTGCAGAACTCCTATGATGCATCACATGAAAGTTCTTCATTGCTTGCAAGGCTGCATGCGATGGAAGACGAAAATAAGATTATGAAGGAATCTCTTTCTAGTAAGGATGGTGAGCTCCAGTATTCGCGGACCATGCTTGCTCGCACAACCTCTAAACTTTCCCAAGTTGAAGCTCAGCTTGAGGAGTTATCAAGAGGTCGGGTTGCAACAGATTTAGTAAAAAGCAGTCCTACAGTGGTCGAGAACCCTCTATCATCAATCTCCGAGGATGGTTGCAATGAAGATAATGTCAGCTGTTCAAGCTCATGGGCGTCTGCCTTGATTTCTGAACTGGAACACTTCAAGAAGGGGAAGCTGACTACACCCTCTTGTAAGAGTACCGGAGTATCAGACTTGAGTTTCATGGACGACTTTGAAGAGATAGAAAAGTTAGCATTGGCATGCGATGCGAAACCTACAGAATCATACGATTCAAGGAGGGAGTCTAGAGAATCATCAGGGAAAGAGCTAGTAACAGTTGATGGTCCTATTGAAACATCTGACCAACTCCGTCAGCACAAGATTGAGAAGGCAGTCCTGAAGTTGATAGAACTTATTGAGGGTGTTGTCCAGAGATCATCAAAAGATTATAGTAGCACTGTTGTGCTCTCTGGTGGCAGTGAGGTTGACCGCTCTAACACATTGACTGGCTATGTTGCACGTGCATTCCTGTGGAGAACGTCTGAACTTACTTCTGTACTACAAAATTTCGTCCTTGGGTGTAACGAGCTTTTGTATGGGAGTACAGATGTTGAAAGATTTGTGCTTGAAATCAATATCACACTAGACTGGATAATCAGCCACTGCTTTTCACTCCAAGATGTATCAGACATGAGGGAGACTATCATAAAGAACTTGGAGATAAATAGCAGTTCCGGACTAGAAGTTGTTCCTGTAATTAAGCACACAGGAATCCAAACAACAGATGGCATGTGTGAACCCAGGACGCCTAACAAGATGCAGATGGCGATAGTATCTGTATCAAGCTTAATGGATATTGGATATAAAGCTGATGATGACTCAGAAATTTTCAGGAATAAAATGCCAGTCTCTAAATGTGAGGAATCAGAAGGAAAAGCTTCAAGCCTGCGAGCAGAGCTTAATGCATTGAAAGAAACAGGAAAAATGATGGCACATGGTGTCGATGGTGAATCAACAATCAATGAACTTGGGAAACCATCCAACTCTGACATAAACAAGGGCAATCAACACGGAGTGTCTTCTCTTGAATCCAAGCTTCAGCTAGAACGGTAATTCTTTCAGTTATTTATTTTTCATCATTTAGCCTTCATAGTATTATGCCTAATGCAGTTATTTCTAAACAGTTTCCCTGCTAAAGAAGGTCCAAAATGTGTTTCTAGGAATGAAGATCAGCATGTACAGATGGTAAGATCCACATTATTTTACTTCTTGACTTTGTTAGTTTGTTATTCTGGAACTTACCTTTGTACTTTGCAATGTATTAGGTATTTCATTTGGAGAATGCGTTACATATTTGTGCTTTGTATCTGCAAGTAATTTGCTCCACCGATGATAATCCTGTCTATAATATATAGCATTGCTTTTGTTCTTGTAATACAAATTGCAGGCAAGCTCAAACAAAGAGCAGTCAGTCTTGCTTAATTTGTTTTTTGTTTCTTTAATTTTGAGTCAAGTTGAATAGGACGTGATATAAATTTATTACCATTTAGTAGTGCTACAATTTTTTTTATTACCCATTCATTCTGTTTCTGTTATCTGTCTTTTTTTTTATTTTGTCTGGTTTTTTTGGGGGTATTACTTTTATGAGCCCGGCGAAAAAGTATTACCTTGATTATATTATTTTTACAACTCAATCAACTTTCCCCATTGTGTCTACAGCAGCTGGAGATCTCAACAGCATCAGAGAAGCTTATCGAGTGTCAGGAGACAATCCTAAACCTGGGAAAGCAACTGAAAGCACTTGCATCTCCAAAGGATGCGATCCTTTTCGACAAAGTGGTTCATACAAAAATTCAGTCCGAGCGAAAACCCCGGTCTCAGTCGCTAAACGAGATGCTAGCCATGGATGATGGAGGATTCGATTACCTGAGCTCCCCCAAAACCAAGGAGATCATATGCGCGGAACTAAGATCGCGGCATGAAAGAAGTTGCTCTGTCGACAACGGAGGCGATGATTCAGTAACATGCAGTTCCCACCCAATGCCGGTGGCACCACCAATGAGGCCCTACGATGTGAATGGAACTTGCAAGGATGAGGCTGCTCTCAAGGTAGTAGCACTTATGCCGAGCAAGCAGAAGGGGAACACCAACTTGCTGAAAAGGATTCTGGCAGGAAGGAGAAAGGAGGCCATGACCAAACCAAATGTCGTTGCAAGTGCTTAGCCTCCATGGATGATTAGATTGCCCTTTTTCCGTTGTAAATTAAGTGTGGCCGTGGATGATGGATTGCCCTCTTCAGGTGTAAATTAAGTGTGGCCGATTGGCACTTGAGCTGCGTCGTTTTGATCACGTTGGTAGTAAGAACTAAGAACAGTGCAGTGTATATGTAACATGCGGTATGTATTAGCGTGATTTGCAATGTTTCCGCAACCATTACACTGTTGCTTGAGCTTATGAATCTATCTCTGCTTTGGTTTACCGTGCAAGTGAACAGCAAATTCTACCTCTAGTTATGATAGATCTCTGGAAGACGGCTGGATTATTGGAGTGTGTTTTTGTGCCTATCCCAACCAGAGGAGGATCGGAAGTAGCAGCATTGCCCTAGTTTTGGAGGATTTTGAAAAGTTCTGCACCGAAGCGGGGAGAGAAATTCTCGGAGACTGACCTCTCATCTTGATCGTGCGCTCGGTGTCGCGGACGCGGACGAGCGCGGGGGAAGACTCTCCTGGGTCGTCGGCGGTCGCGCCCGCGTGATTCCGCGGTGGTCGCGCGCCGGCGGGGTTTCGTGCGGGCGAGAGTCGGTGGAGGGGATCAGTTTGGGAGGGAAGAAGGGTTTGGGCGGCGGTGGTCGGCGCCTCAGCGGGGACGCTCGATGAATCTGTTGCGGTTGCGGAGGGGAGAAATCGTGGTTGGGCCTTGGGCTGCGTATCGCTTGGCAGTGCGCGTGCTTGGGCCGTGGAGGCCGGTTTGATTCCCTCTGCTTCGCACGGTCTGAACAGAGAGCTTGGGCCAATAACGCTTTGATACTGGGCCTCTGTCCGGAGGACCAACTATGAATCAAGTTCAAAGTTCAAAAAACTGGCCAAGATTTGTTTGGACCTAGTTTAAAGTGCGAGGTGAAAGCTAAGTTCCCTTCAAAAAATGGCACTGCGATGCAAAATTGTTACGAGTACTAAGGCTGTGTTCGTTGGTAGAAGTTGGGAAATTCTCCCATATATAAGGAAAATGGAACAGTGAATTGACGCGTGATTAAATAAGCATTAGCTAAATAAACTTTAAAAATCGATTGAGATGATATTTTAAAATAACTTTTTATAAAATAAAAAATAAAAAACATAATTTTTAGCAGTTCGGAAACGTGCGCGCGAAAACCGATGAGCAGAGGTTGGTAACGTGCACAATAGAAAATATTATAGTAGCGCAGCTGCATTCTTGGCACATATTTTCAAATGTCATTTTTATGGTTCTTGGTTAATTTTTTTAATTCAATATAGGAGTTTTGAGAAAGTTTCGTATAACTTAAGTTGAAAGTTTCATATGTGTTGTAGCAGGGGTTAAACACCGTATCTCCTATTGGACCGAAATACGGTTTTCTGACACCCATATGATATGTTTTAACCCAAGGCAAATACTTCTCGAGCCTTCATGATAGGTGAATAGGAGGCGATCATGTCATCAGATGCAAAGGTTGGCCAGCTAGGAGAATAGTGTTCGAACACACCGAAACATACTATTCGATAAGGGAGAAAGGGAACTTGATGATTACACCAGTGGGCAAGAAATATTCCTAAAGAAGATATCACGGGGATCGCTTCAACCACTTCTGCAAACTGACGCTAATAGTTTTGGGGACCACTCAAAAGTACAAGTACATATCTATGTTCTCAACTATTTTAGGGTACATTATAGTAACTTTCTCGTATGTCATTGGGTATGTTTTTAACTTAGTATGTAGAGATGGAGGCTATATAAGCCGGTCTATCATGTATCAAGACACGGAGCATATTCATATCAATATACCACATCATATAACAATGATTACATTTTGAGTTCGTCTTGTCCTCAGAATAAGTGGGAAAAGGAGTATTATTTTTTTTCCTACCCCTGATTCAAGAGGAAAGAAGTATCTGTTGGCAACATGGCTGTGCTAATTAGCAATCGTCCATGCGTTTGAGATACTCCTGAACGGTGAACCGTGATATGCCTCTGCATTACTCAGATGGAATGGAACACAAATAATACTCGGATAAAATATCAACGATACTACTCCGATATAACGAGAGTTGCTCCCACACAAAAGAACTTTGTAGTACAGAAGCATGGACGAACCCCATTTCATCACACATGAAGGACCCAAGCCGACCTACCTACAGGCTATATTCTCTGCACAGTAAAAAGGTTACTTCAGCAGCGAGGGGCCCCTGTGCAAGCGAGAGCCAGAGCGGCGGTACACGACAGGACGGGACCTGCCGCTCCTGTGGAACACGGCCCATATGCATCGCATGCATGGGCGCCCCACCTGCATCGTCGTCGTCTCCCGTCGTCGTTTTCCAAGCGCACGTCCATGCGCCCCGAGCCGGCCGGCCTGCCCCTGCCTCTGCTCTCCTCTGCTTTGACGAAGAGAAAGGAAAGCCGGCCACGCCGCCCACTGTGGGAGTCTCGGAAAAGAGCGACAAAAGCGGTAGTGCACCGCATTCGCATGCACCATGCTCTCTCCCCCACACCCCGCGCGCGCGCGGCTTGGCTGATCACGGCGCGGCCCCCGCTCCGCTCCGGTGACTGGACACGGCCGCCGCCCCGGCCCGGGCGCGCACAGGCGGCTGGGGGCCAATGACGCCATGCGGTGCATACGCTCCGACTCGCTGAAGCGTTTGCCTCCCCTGCTCTGCTACTGCTACTGCTAGGCAGCTGCGCGGGATCGTCTTTTGATTTTCTCATCAGGCGGCGTGCAATGCCTTGGCCTCACGCGCGTGTCTTTTAACGGTTCCAATCCCGCTACACACACCTTTCGTTCGTAGGCGCCACCGTACGTCTGATCTCCCGTTCGTTGAGAGAAATTCTGCCCACGAGCGCGCGTGACGATCCACACCGCGCGCCGTCCGGCCCCTGAGATCGGTCGCTTTTCCGCCCCTTTTTTTCTGGGTATTTTGTTGTTCAAAGAGCACAACATCAGAGCAGAGGAAACTGTTTGTCTAAGCAAGGGCAACTGTTTATCTATAAGCAACGCGTTCCGCGTGTAGCTGATAGCGCGGCCGTACCGTACGTGCATGTGACAAAGTACAACTTGCGAGTTTGCAGGTTTTGCAGCCCTTAATCTCAGTGGTACAAACACAAACACAGGGTATATATACTTCTGTCAGCCCCACCCTTTGACCAGCCGGATGAATGCGGCGACTGCGTGCATTAAAAAATATTACTAACATATACACGCGTATGGATTTTCATCTCTTAAGAAGATATCATTTTTTCATATCAACTAAATAGTTAAAAAAATTAATAACATAGATTAATATAAAATAAAACACTCCACGGGTAAGGCTAAATCCAATTTCTACAACTTGCAACAAAAGGATAAATTATACTGAAAATAATTAACGCACATTTACAATTATATTTGTCATTTTATTACAACATATAGAAGTTGATTTTGAACTAGCATATTCGTGGAGTGATATATTTCATATTAATCATATTATCTTTTTTAAGAACAATTAATTGACTATTGAGGTGATATGTAATAAACCAATGGATATTCTCTTAAGGGATAAAAGCACTTTTGTATATATACATAGAAATAAATTTAGGTTGGTCAATGTGTCCATCTCCTGCAGTCAAGAAAATTGTTGCCAATTGTTTAAACCACATTATCTGTACATAAGGATTAGTTACAGTGATATATTCCTACAGAACTTCATTCAGTATGTCTTTATTGATATATATACTCCTACAGAACTTCATTCAGTATGTCTTTAGAGCAAGTTTAATAGTATAGCTAACTACTAGCTCCAATTCATCTATAGCCAATCTAATAGCTCATTCATACAATAGTTACATACTACACTATTAATATCTAGTTCCACCTGTCATACTCACACTATGTCTTAGAGTCCGTGCTACACCTGGCTACAAATCTGTAGCCCGCTGCTCTTCTCTCTTCCTGTTTAACTTCTTAAAATATATTTGCAGCCGGCTTAAAATATATTTGTAGCCCGCTGCTCTTCTCTACCTGCTATTGTAGAACAGGTACAATAGCAGGCTATAAGCCAGCTGCAAACATATTTTAAGAAGATAAATGAGGAGATAGAAGAGTAGCGGGCTATATATTTGTAGCCAGCTGTAACACGGACTCCAAGACGCAATGTATGTATGACAGGTAGGACCAGATATTAATAGTGTAGTATGTAACTATTGTATAAGTGAGCTATTAGATTAGCTATAGATGAATTAGAGTTAGTAGTTGGCTATACTATTAAACTTGCTCTTAGTAGTACGCAGCAACAGTGCCATACAAGCTCTGACACACACTAAATTATTGTCATAGGAAGCATGTTTTACGCAATTATGAGTATGATGTCACTCTAGATGTTTAAAGGAGGGGACGAGGAGTGTATAAAGCTGGAGTCGAAGGGCTGCTCAGGCCATGGCATAATTGGCTCATAAAGCCTGAAACAAGCGTAGGCTACAAGCATAGAAATGATTTTGCAGTGTGCAAAATATGTCAGGCCCTGAACTTCTCACTTTACGATTCTATCAGAAAGTACTTTGTATTGCGTACTACGTACTGGTTTTTCCCTTATGAAATGGATTAATTACCTGCAAAACACTGTATTATGGATTCAACTATACCTTGATTAAGCCGACATACTTATGTAAAACCAAACAAAGTGGCCAGACCTGCTTAGCTGTCGAGTGTTCAGCTGTTCAATATCAAACACGCTTACACGCGGCCGGATTACACGCGCTTTCTTCCACGTGTTAACAGAGCTTAATTAAGAATCATAATGAAAACCTAATGTGCCGAACTTTACAGATTCACGGGTCCCCCTAAAAGTCTCCGATGTCATGATCTCAATCTATGTCCACGATATTGTTAAATTATTCACCTGATGACTTTATTATATTAGTCATTTTTACTTGCTATTTAGGACACCACTGCATGCAAAACTGTAAACTCTACACATCTTTAACCATTACCTGTTTTCGAGTGATGTATTCATAGAAAAACATTAATTATGATATATGCTATTTTAATTCACTTAAAATCACTAATATATTAAGTTGAAATATATCCATAAGACTGTATAAAATCAAATTTATGTAAATATTTTTACAGATAGATCTACTTGATGATTTTTCATATATCAAAAAATTATCTGAAAAGGCAATCCTCATACTAAAACAAAAGGAACGAATATGTGTTTTTAAATAATAAAAACTGTTTAACCGCCGCGTGACCAGAACTAGCTGGTGGCCCGCGCAATTGCGCGGCTAGCACCGATATAAAATTATCTATTTTTTAATATAGTTTTACTTAAATTTTTGTTAAATAGATATCTCGTTGTCTTAAGACTTTGAAAAACCAAACCTTATCATCCATGTGTTTCTAATTTTATATTTTTTAAAAGTTATGCCAGTTGCTACTCCTAAATTCTTTATCACCCGTCATTTATTTGCTTTCTCGATCTACCACTACTTCTATTTGTTCTCACCGAAACCTCTAAAAATTAGACCTTATAGTTTTTAGAGTTTATTGTCTCGTTTGGGTTTTGTTTTTATAATTTTCAGAAGTCTCGTCAAATGCTGCCACCATACTACTCTACGATCCATCCACTGTCTCTTCTCTTTATTTTCATTGGGATTTTAAAAATCAAACGTAATTACCATTTGGGTTCTTTTTTTACTTTCTAGAAGTTCCACCAAACTGTCAGCGACTTTACCACTGTACTCATGTATAGCTCGCCCACTACCCCTCTTTATTGTCTTTGAGATTTTAAAATTCTAACATGATTATCATTGGGGTTTATTTATTTTTTTTTTACTTTTTAGAAGTCCCGCTAACCGTCGTGACCATGCTGCTTAATGACCTGTCCATTGTCTGTCCTTTTAATCATCATTGGTATTCTATTTGGGGTTTTGTTTATAGTTTTTAGATATTCCATCAACCGCCACCACTCTAATCCTTTACATGCATGTTGTTTTTCCTATATTTGTTGTCATTTGTCATCTTTTTATAATTTTAGAAGTCATGTCAAACCCTGTCAACATACTTCTCTTCGGCCTGTCCACTGGCTCTTCTCTTTATTGTCATTGAGATTTTAAAAATTGAACATAATTATTATTTGGGTTCATATTTTACTTTCTATAAGTCCCGCCAACCGCCATGACCGGGCTGCTTAACGGTCCATCCGTTGTCCCTCCTTTTAATTGTCATTGGGATTCTATTTGAGGTTTTGTTAATAGTTTTTAGATGTTCTATCAACCGCCACCACTATACTTCTTTATAAACCTGTTGCTTCTCCCCCTTTTTATTGTTATTTGTCATCATTTGTGTTCTAGATGGATTTTTTTAGAAGTCCATATTTTTCATTATGATATTTTTATTTATAAATTATATTCCTACTTGAACTCTTATAATTATTTTAATATTTTCAGAATTTAATTTTTGGTTATTTCAAATTTTAGTTAATCTCATCATATGTTCGAGATGGTCTCTTATTTTAATAGTTTTTATTTTTTATGACAAATTTAAGTTATTTATAAATTGTATTCCTAGTTGAACTATTATTTTTCTTTTTCTATTTTTTGAATTTATTTTAATTTTTATTTAGAACTTTAGTTAATATCCTATTATGTCTTATATGAATTATTTTTTAAATGTTTTTTTATTTACAATTTTGTAGTTGTTTCATCCTACTCGAACTATCTTTTTTAATTATCTAATTTCGAATTTTATTTTATTTTTATTCTGAATTTTAATTAATCTCGTATTGGATTCTTATATGGACTCTTCTTTTAATATTCCTTATTTTTAATTTCGAATTCTAGTTATTTCTAGATTGTATTCCTACATGGACTCTTCTTTTTCCAATTTCAGATTTTATTTTATTTTTATTCGGATTTTAATTAATCTCGTATTGGATTCTTATGTGAACTCTTCTTTCAATATTGCTTATTTGTAATTCCGAATTTCAGATATTTTTAAATTGTATTTCTACTTGGATTCTTATTTTCTTTTTCTCCGATTAATGTGGGAATTTCTAGCCTCCACAGCGAACATGGTGCCTTCTTTTTGAGCTATTTTAATAATATAATAGATATATAGATAGATTATATGTTTTTGTTATCGAGGGATCAGCGATATGTTGGAAAAAATATTATTTTTTATTATATATTTGTTCCTAGATACTAGTTAGTTTATCTCAATACCAATATTAATTGGTTTTGCATAAGAAATAGTATGCTTGATATATATATCTATGTCCATCATATAGCATAATAAATTAACAAAGACACATGCCGTTTTCCTTTATTTTTGGATACAAGTTTTCCGTTAGAAAAAACATGATTTTTCCATCGTCTGATTTGCATTAAGATTTGTGCTAGCATGGATATTCCATAAAAAAGGACTACTAAACCCGATGGATAATACATGCACCTTTTATTTCCCATTAAGTAAAAAAGGGGCCGTCGTCAATAATCTCAAAGTACGCTAGCTAGTATTTCAATTAGTCAGTATTTCAATTAGTTTTTAATGTCTGATATTGTTTATTTTGAGATATATGTTTGATCATTCATATTATTAAAAAACACAACTATTATTTATTTTATTTTTTCATTGAAGGTACAAACATAACTTGTGTTTTTCGTATCTACACACAAAAGATAAATGGTCAAACATGTATGTCCAAAAATCAACAACGCCATATTTAAGAAAATGGAGGGAGTATGAAATAATGTTATGAAATTGACGTGACTTGTTGATATATGAACATGTACTTAATTGTTTGTGTCTTTGACCTTTTAAAAATAACAATCACCCTTACATGCCTGGATGATGTCATACACATGTGAATATATGATAAGTACGTATATCAATAACCGGTGGTAAAATGCATGAGCGTGTGTAAGCCCTAATTAGCATATCCAAACCTTGCATATATAGTTGCGTGATCTCTACACCGTGCATGCATGTATGAGCAACTGCTAATTCCAGTTTGGAACTACTGATTATATTCTTCCGATCAAGCACCCGGCCACAACACAATGCAATATTATATGTTCAAAGCAATCCAAACACACGATCGACCAACTACAACACAATGCACACGCAAAAGAGGGAATTTAATTTCCACAATCAACATCAACCCGGCCAATCCATGATGATACCATGCGTGACAGACGACGGAGAGTATACATATATGCACATGCAGCTAATTAAGCTTTTCCTTGGGGATGCAACGGGAAGAGCTCCAGGGTCACATCGTCGGTGCAGCCGCCGGCCGCCTCCGTCGCCACCACCGCGTCGCCATCGCCGGCGCCGTCACCCCACGCCTTGCACCGCCGCTTGCAGCTCGCCAATCCGTCTTCCACGTCCTTCTCCTTCTTCTCCGGTGCCTCCTATACACGCAAAAAATGTCTATTAGCCGGGCAGAAATGTCTACAGATTCATGGATGATTAAAATTCGGTTAATTCGCTGATTAATTACTTTGGTTTCGTTAGCGGTAGCGGGCAGCAAGGAAGAGTCGAGCGTGCTGAGGGTGAGGAGGGCGGCGCGCTTCTGCTTCTGGCGCTCGCGGGCCTTGTGATTCTGGAACCAGTAGAAGACGTTCTTGCCCTCGATCCGGCCGTACTTGCCGAGCTCCTCCGTGATCCGCTCGATCTGGACGGAGTTCGGCGTCCGCATCCCGCCTCGGTACAGCATCTCCAGCACCTTTATCTGCTCCGCAGACGGGTTCCACCTCGTCGTCCCCGCCGCCGGCACCTGCACCTGCAAACCAAATATATACACGATCATGAACCTGATCGATCGATCGATCAAGAACAAGTAGGGTTTGATGTGTCTGACAGTGTAGTTGAGCAGCTTGGAAGCGTTTCTGGCGCGAGGGACGACGAAGTCCGGCGGCGCGATCATCTTCCTCGGCTCCGGCAGCGAGATCTTGGGCGCGAGCGGGCGGAGGCATTTGAAGGAGAAAGCAGGGAAGGCGGCCGATCCGGGGATCGACGACGGGGAGATGGATGGTGGCGCCGGACACGACGAAGACGACGACGTTTTGTGATCCAGGTAGGCCACATGCAGATGGTGAAGCCTCATTGTAATGTCGCGGTTTAACTCAGAGTTAGCTCTAGCTTTGTATGGGAATTGGAAGCAGAGATTAGATTGTTGTAGCTAGGGCTAAGCGAGCAAGCGTGATCTTGGCGCGTTTTTATACGGGGAGAAGGCGATAAAGCTAGGCAGCGAGGGTTTGAGTGTGTTTTGTGTGAGATATCGAGGTAACAGTCGAGAATTAAAGGCGCGCCCTTTCATGGGGGCGACAGGGAATGTGTAGATTGGTGATGAAAGGCGTCAGCATTCGTAAAATCGTAATCATCAAATTCACGAAAAAGCGGGCGCTGTAATAAAGGTAAAAATTCTCCCTCGCATGGAGCTAAAGCTCCCCTGTTTCACCTTTCCTGTCGAAATTCATGACGACGACTGACAAGAAATATATGGGAAAACTAATCTTCCTTTACAATGCCTTTTAAAGCAAGCGTGAATGTGTGATTTGTGAATACCAATCGAATCCCAGTTACTTATACATTGACCTATAGCTTTTTTTTAGAGAGAAAAGTGATGTTTTAGCTAATTAATACTACAGTTTTTCCTCGTAAAGATGTGAGCTTGCTAAAGAGTAGCTAGCTACAGTGAATTATGTTCTCAGTTTTGTATATTTAGTTTACTGCTAATTGCTTGCTTTAACGACTTGACCTGATCAATTAAGATCTGACCAGGTATTTGGCCATCATAAATGTAGTTACATATTTGCTCCAGAATATAAAAAATATCTTTGTTATATGTATACTATATATGGTCTAGTATATATGAAGCTCGATCTGATCGACTCATATAGTCATAGCTCAAATGAAATATTTATGAACTTTGTAGTGTGTTAAAATTACAGTCTTCGTCTAACAAGTAATTACCCTGCTTACTTGCTGTCTGCTAGTCTGAATGCATTGCATATTGTGTGCTATTCTCTCTATAACTAGCTAGCTAGTCACAACACCATCTATATATACCTGCATATATGATTGCGCATGATCATATAGACCTAGCTAGAAGCAAAGCAAAGCAAAACACAGAAAAGTATATTCCTGTCCACAATCTCTAAGATCGGTTTGCCATATATATCTGCTCTATATATTTAGCTAGGTTAGCCGCAGGCAGAGAGGGCTATCGATGAGGAGACCATCAAAAACCTCCATATCTGCCATCGATGAAGCGGCAACATGCTAGTATATATGATTGGCAAAGCATGCAAACGAAAGCGAGACCCAGAATGATTGATGCTGAGGTTGACCTCGGAGTTAGCGCCTCCATATATCGTTGAACTCGCAACAGGATACTGCACATCAACAGAGCCATGGCTCTCCAGACCCTCCAGTACGCACTGAAAAAATATTCCTCCTCACTGCATATGTAGCAGCAGTACCCTGTAATCTCTATGAACACATTACATGCAGGAGTACACAAACATGGCTTTCCTGAAACCCTGATAAAAGAGTCCCCCCCCCCCCCCCCCCCCCGGCAATATATCAGCAAAAGCAGCAGTACTACCTGCAGGTAAGTAAAGCCCATCATCCCAGAGCTAAGCTAATGATACAGAGAGTGACACACATCATTCTCGTGCAAAAGTTGCTGGGTACAGTCAGGAAAACGAGGTGCATGCTTCCTAGCAAAATAACATATTTTACTGTTTAGTTACAGCAAATCATCAGGATCCATATAGATCGATCGATAAGCTTAGCTTGTGGCATGGACTACACTGGTCCAGTGTCCTTGGTCACACTGGTCATCACGTACTCAGGCTTAGATAGCTTTAATTTGTAGTGTCATTCAGCTAGAGCCTCCCATGCCATGTCCATTGCCTGCAGGGGAGTGTCTGTCGTCTCTACACACCATGCATGGTGCAATGCAAGTGACACACCATGCAATGTCGGGGGCCGTCAAATCGGTCGGTCTTTTGCTCCTCAGCAGCAGTGATACAACAAGGCTGCGACGCGTTAGAGGCCCATCGATCAGAACAGGGAATGCATGAGCTACTTTTCGGTGGAATTTCAGTGGCCAGCGAGAAGAGAATGAGTTGAACCAGACATATCCATGTACGTACGGCCTCCGGCGATCTCTGACACGCATGCAATTGCATATATATATATATATACATAGTCGTCGTACGTTGTAGTAGCCAGGCGTGTACGTATGGATATGCACGATGGGATTATTGAAAAGATTTTGGCAATCCCGGTAAAGGCACACTGGGTGAAAGGCCAAAAGCCCGGAAAAGAGAAAAAAGGCGGCCATGGATGGCCAGACTGCGTCTGCGTGCCGAGAGATCAGTGAAAGCGCCAAGCTGGTCGCCGGCGTTGGCGACTTGGCGGTGTGGGGGAGACTACTACACCACATGCACCAGCGCGCGACGACGAACGGTAGGCGGAAAAGCTACCAGCTTATTACTGCATCCATCGCGCAAACAGCGAGCGCGCTAGCTGTGAAATCGCCAGGGACCAGTTTAGTACTCTGCACATCTGCAGGCTCATGCTGCGTCTTGTCTGAATAATCTCGCAATGTACGTAACGCAAGTAGTACAGTACAGTGAATCAGTGATGGCGTTGATCGATCTACGTACACCGGCATTGGGACTTGCTTTTTCTGGGGGGGGTTTGATCCATCGAGTAGATCGCGCCACGCGATGCTGTGAAATCGGGGAGATTTGGCATGCACCGGCCTCCTTGCTCGCGGTAATCATCACAGATTCACCATGCCGCTGTCAACTCGGGGCAATATCTTAATCCACGCGCGTAACAACGAGATGAGATCTACTGATCGATTTATTGTTGGAGCTAGATTACTACTACTAGATTTGATAGGAGCAAGTATAGCCCACTACCAGCTCTAAATCATCTATAGCCAATGTAATAACCAATTCATACAATAGTTGCTTGCTATACTATTAATATCTAGTCCCACCTGTCATACACACATTGCGTCTTAGAGCTCGTGCTGTAGCTGGCTACAGATATATAGCCCGCTGCTATTCTTTATCTTCATTTATCTTGTTAAAATATGTTTATAACTGGTTTATAGCCTGCCATTATATATGCTCTAAGTGTACTGATCGGCTGGCCGACGACTATGCACTGATCAACATGTTCCATCGATCGAGGTGGACAAATTAAAGTAGAAACAGTAATACAGCAGTGCTTGTTCGTCAAATCCACTCGGGTCCCATGCCACGTCTAGTAAGTACACAGCACGGTTTGACCGTGAGTTCTGAACAAGCTTTGCTACTAGTTGTTTCTTGGTCACTCTGAACCGTTCATTTTAGATCTAACGGGTGACGTTGATATTGGTTAATGCCGTATACTTCTCTAGGCTGTGGGCCAACTCGGCCCGCAAGATAATCCGTTCGCAACGCTAGTAGGCCGAAAGCCTGCATTCCATCAGTTGCTTTGTCCTGTATATGGGCCTAACTTAGAAGGCTGCCACTGATAGCGGGAATATGTTCACCTGACGTCCCTCGATTGTACGCCACCGTTTGAGATCCCCTAACCGCTATACCAGAATGTGTACCCTGAACTATGTAAAACCGTAAAAAAAAAGTGCCAAGGCAGTATAGATGTCTAGTTTCGCTAACTTAACATCCTAGTCAACAAAAAATAAAAACAATTATGTGGGGCCCACATATCAACATCATCTTCTTTCTTTTGCTTTTCTTTTTTATTCTTCTTTTATTTTTTTCACTTCTTCTCTTTCGTTCTTCCCGCAGAGGGGGATCGGGAACGGGCGGCTAGAGCAAGCGAAGCAGCGGCGGCGGATGGAGATGGGGAGAAGCAGGCGTTGATGACTTCGCGCCACTGGGCCTCGTCGGCGGACGCGGCGGCTCCGGGCGCGAGCGGAGCAGAGAGGCCGGGAGCGCAGAGCAAAGGGGGCAGGGGCGCAGAAGGTGAGCGGCAGCCATCTCCGAGCCCTGCTGTGCCGGTGTCGGGTGAGCCACCGCGGAGGTCGAGCGACACGGAGTCGTCGGCGCCCACCGCACCCCATCCGGAGCTACCCTCGCCCGCCACCGACAAGGCTATATGGCGCGAAGTCGTCGACGCTCGCCTCTCCTCATCCGTCGTTACCGCCGCTCCACCACCACGCTTGCCCGCCAACACCGCCGCTTCGCCTGCTCTGGCCGCCCGCTACCTCTCCCCCTCCGCAGGAAGAACAAAAAAGAATAAGTGAAAAAAAAAGAAAAGAGAAAGGAAGAAGATGACGCTGACATGTGGGCCCCATATTTTTTCCTTCTCACTTACATGTGAGTCCCACATATTATTTATCTATTTATTTATTGCTGACTAGGATGCCATGTCAGCGAAACCAGACATTTGTATTGCCTTGGGATATTTTTTGAACAGTTTTACATAGTTCAGGGATACACATTTCTGATATTGCGGTTTGGGGACCTCAGATAGACTCGACGTATAATTGAGGGATGTTAGATGAACTTATTCCTTGATGGAGATCAAAACTTTCTGATGGGGCTATTCTGGGCCGAAGCTTTCCTCCGCAAACTTAGCTATATTGGGCTGAACTTCAGGCTCCATCGATTGTTCCTTTATGGAATAAGTTCATCTGAGGTCCCTTAACTTTACATGGAATCCGATTTTCATCCCTCAACCGAAAAGATACAATCAGTCCCTAAACTATCAAAACCTGCTGAGGTCCCTCAGGGTTTGGAGGCGGTTTTGCCTGACGTGGCGTCTATGTGGTTGGTTTGACTAAGTCTTCATCCCACGTGGCGTTAATGTGGCGATTATATGGCAATTCGATCCCAAAAAATAATAAAAACCGTCGACCTACATATCAGCCACACAAAATAATTTTAAAAATATGGGGCCCACGTGGGCTCCACATGTCATCCTCACTCCTCCCCTCCCCCCTGTCTTCTCTCCCCTGCACCTATAGAAGGGCGGAGCAGCGGCGGGCGGCGCTTAGGAGCTGAGGCTGGACCTTCGCCTGAGCCGGAATCACCGTCGGCGACGCCCACACCGCCTCATCCACCCTCTCTGCCTGCTTGAGCTGCTGAGGTTGGATTGCTTGGATGGACGGCGAGGTGGATGGCGTGCGTGGCAGTCAGTGAGGAGGAAGGGAAAGGGGCGGTGGCGGTGGCGGCGAGGCGTGTGTTGGTGAAGCGGGCGACGCGTGTGGCTCGGCACCTTCGACACGCCGCCGCCTACGATGACGCCGCCGCTGCTACCTACAAAGAAGCCGATTCCGCCGCCGTCGGTGACGGCAGCAGCAAAGGAGGAGCCCATCGAGCTCGCGGCGGCAGTTCGGCCGCCTTTCGTGCCTCGGACGATGTGGCCCCTGCTGGCCGACGGCGGGAAGCGCAAGAAGCAGTCGGGCTACTGTGGCCGCATCCCCGCCCTCAATACGTTGACGTCGCCGTCGAACTCCGTCTCCTTCTCGAGCGCGGTGGCAATGGAGGACAACGGCTTCTTGGCGTGCGCCGTGGCGATGGCGCCGGAGTCGTTGTCCTCGTCGTTGGAGCCTGCCTGCAGTCGGGTGCTCCGACTCCTCCTGTGGCCAGCCGCGTGAGCAGCCACGGTCACCACCACGGAGGCCGCTGACGACGATGGCCCGCCGGAGAGGGAAGGCGACGGCAAGGGTGGAGGAGCAGGGCGGCAATGAACTCGTTTCTTGCGCTAATGCATGATGTGAAACTTGCAGGCGTGCTCTATGTGTGTATGCAACAATGGCGTTGATGCGGCGGAGAGTTGGGAGCTACATTTGCTCGGAGCTGTGTGGCTCGGTTATGAATCAGAGGCTGTACTCTTCTTGGACTGGAAGCAGCTTCGGCCTATGATCCAATCAAGCGCATGATTCCAGCAGCAGAGGAGGTAGTCAAGGCTAGAGAGATTGTCACCAAAGGTGGGGCCGCCGGGAGTCGACCGTGCCCTCCAATCCCGATAATCACCAGCGAGGCCAGCGATAGAGGAGGTCGCGGCGCGGAGGACGGCGCGGTGGCTGGCGGCCTGACGGCGACCGTCGAGCACTACGCACGGATGAAGAGTTGGGTTACGGGGCGATGCGCGGCGGCCTTGCCCGTGCCCTCTGCGCGGGAGGGAGAGGCGGCGCGCGCGCATTCGTGCGGCGGCGCAGGGGAAGTCACCGAGCCGGCGGCGACGGAGGAGCAGGGCGGCGCTCCGCGCCGCCCATGGCGTGGACGCCGTCGAGGTATCTCCGCCGTCCCCACGGCGCCCAGAAAAGAGGGGAGATAGGGGTGAGAATGGCATGTGGGCCACACCATTTTTTATTAATTTGTCTGTGAAACTGACATGTGGGTCCTATGGGTCTATTATTTTTCTTATATCGAATTGCCACGGCGCCACTTCAACCAAAACCGCAATCTAAACCACCGAGGAACCTTATCTGCATCGGCTTTAATAGTTGAGTGACCTATTATATCTGATTTTTTGGTTGAAGGACGAAAATCATATTCGTTGACAAGTTAAGGGACCTCAGATGAACTTATTCCTTCCTTTATTTGGATACTCAGTTTTGGTTGCCTACGGGGAATAAGTCTACGTTAACTCTCTTAACTAGTCGTTGAATCTAATCCTTATCCCTAAACCATAATACTCACTGACGTGGATTAGAGTGAAGGTGGACTTATTCCTAGCTACGGCGATGGAAGAAATTACTAATGGGCTGCTGGTAGCTCCAGTAGAACAGGGAGATGGGCCTGCGGCCTGCCAATACAGGACAGGGTGCACGACTGCACGCGTCGTTGCATTTTCTTCGGTTTAGGCGTTGTTTAGCTGGGGAAAATTTTTAGGTTTGTTTGTTTGCATATGTAAGCAAACCTCATGATTCTACTGAATTTCAAATTTATATAAACAAGAAAATCATTCGGAATCATCAGATGGCGACGAAATGCTAATTAAACTCAATCGAAACATGCAGATTCCAGTTTCTCGTAGTTCTTCAATATACATCGTTTCATCAAGCTTTTTTTTTTAAAAAAAAAAATAAATCCAGGGACATGGAGGAGCTAGCTAGGAGCCGCAGCTGACAAATGCAGCAAGAACAGAACAGAAGGATTTCTTATGTGCAAGATCAAAATGAAGAAAGCAGCAAGCTAACCTATCTATGATGAACACTTTAATTTCCCACTGACAAAGTGACAATAGTGATTCCGAGAAACCAACCGGAGGACCGAGGACGCATTCGATCGGATCACCCGACAGTGCAGAGCGCGCCATGATCAGTAGGAGATGCCGACGAGGGCAACCATGGTGTAGGCGACGAGCTCCTCCCGCGATCTCCGCTCGCCTGGCGACAACGGCGAGCGCCCGTAGCCAGGCAGCTCCGGCAGCAGCACCCTGCGCCGCCCGCTCAGGAACATCCGCATCTCACCGGCGAGGAACTCCGCCGCGCCGCGGAGCGCGACGCAGACACGCGGCAGGTGGCGCGCCAGCGGCAGCACGAGGTTGAACGGCCACACCAGGAACGAGTACTGGAGGAACGCCTGCAGGAGCCCTCCGCCCGCCGCCGCCGCCGCCGCCGCCGGCACGGCGAGAAGCACTACGTGAACAGCCATCTCGATCTCCAAACTCCGAGCCTCTCCAGTTTAGTTTCCACCACTGCCGCGCGCTTACGTATGTGCCAGCCGTCGTGGCGTGCGCGTGGCCTACCGGCCGTCTGCCTCGGCCATGATGCCGATCAGCGTGGTGGTGCTCTGCGCGCTACAGAAAGGGCCATGGCTTGGAGTGGGTGATGATGCCTGATCGATACCTTGCTTGCTGATGGAGAGATGCTTTTATTATTGAATCCGATCGGATGACGGATCGGCTCGATCGCTTGACAGGTTTGGTAACTGTTAACCCAAACCCTCTGCCGGTTATAAAACCAGTCCCAATAACATGTTAGAGATTGTAATGTGAAAGAACGTTATAGAAAATTCAAACGTGATGACAACACCGAGACATAATATTTGGTAAGGGAGTTCAATTGTAGTGTTTACCGATGTTCTTTCTCGATCCAGTATAATTACAGTGTGCCTAGGGTATTTATGAGATCATGACCATCAACCAAAGCTAGGCTGAGGACTAGTTGTTTCTCGCCTATACTACCGTCGTCACGTTACTATAAGTGTGTCTCTCTGTTTAAGAGAGGTCTAAGATAAAAATCCAACTTCACTATTATCCTACTACTTATTACATATTTTAGTAGTTAAATGTAATCGATTTTATACACATAACATATTCAACACATTAACCCTTTACACAATTTTTTGCACGGCCGGCCGCCCGGCCGGAGACCTCTCGTTGTTGCTTGCGTTTGTCCAAGTTTGGCGTAACGGCGAAATGGAATTAGTGAGAGACACTGTGTCGGGAGATAGCGAGATTCTTGGCATGGGCCAACCAGCCATTGGCATCGATCTGGAATTTACCTTTCTGGGGGAGAAAGTAATGACACTGCCTGATTGCTTGCTGGCCGTACGCACGCTTTTGTTCTAGTCTGAACTGAACTGTACCGACCAGCTTTACATCCACATGCACTCACTACTTTAGCAGTGGTACCATGTCCAAGGTCACTGAAGCCTGGCCTCTTTTTTCATTTGGATTATTAAGCGTATTAGTATTACGGTAATTATTGATTTAATTATAGCGATGAATTAAGTGTTTTTTAAAAACAAATATAACAACTAGTTTTTAAAAAAATGGCTAAGGAATACAGTAAAAGAAGATTTTTTTAAGAGATTATATTTTTTGAAAAGAAAATAATCAGTTATAATCTAATGAATAAGCTGAAAAAACAAAGCATTATGATGGCTGATCAGTGATCACGGATGGCAAAGTTCAAATATGGGCATTGACCATTCTAAGTATGAAATTATATGAATCTATTATGAACCCTCACTTGGTCGACAGAACAGAAAAGGATTGAGGCGTAATCGGAAGCAGAATGATTACTGTATATCGCAATGTGATGTTGACATCGGCAATGCTGGCATAGTGGCATCTTCCAGACCCCAACTACGGATAGCCTGACACCTGACGCACAACAGCTTCGGTCGATGGCAAGCAAATGCATCAGGGCATGAGCAATGTATGATGTTCAAGTTGATTTTAAGAGCATCCAACGGCTTATCTAAATCTCATTCTCCATATATATATTTATATAGATAGTCATCCAAAAAAAATTTCTTATTCATATTCTTTCCTACTCCAACAGATCATCTATACCACATCATTCATATCACATCCTCTAATTTTTTAGTAATATCTTTCAACTAACCTTACATTTCTATTTTTTAAGGGATATATTTTGAACAACTAAATTTTAACGGTATTATTTATTGCGGTGTTATTTATCGCAATAAAATTTCAAAATGAGTAAATTTTAACGGTGATAATTTTAACTGGTAATTTTTTTTAATTGATATATTTGAATTGAGTGAATCATAGCAACCACAAATAAAATGATACAGGACACTGTAAAATTGTTATTTGTTCATAAACGTTCCAAAATCAATATGTCAACAATATAGCAGCCACCTATCCAGCTACTACTCTTTTCTGCTCTCCTTTTCTCTTCTCTACTGCTCTCCTCTTCTCTTCCCTCAGCGGACAACCGGAGGTAGTGGCGGGCGGGCGAGGGTTTCGGGCGGCGAGGCGCAGGCGGCGGCCTCGCGGGCGGAGGAGCGACGGGCGGCGGCCATGTAGCTGCAGGCACGGGCGGCGGTGTCGTGACGGAGGAACGGCAGCTGGCGGCGGGCGGGCCTCCGCCTCTACTCCGAGCTCTGTGCCTCTTCTCCGAGCCTCCGCAGCCAGATCCAGTAAGTCTCTCCTCTCTACTTCCATTCCTCCGGGCGACAACGAAGGGGAGGTCGCGATGGAGGAAGGTTGATCCGGAACTCCGGATGGGGCGGGAGCGCGGGCGTTGAGGTATGGCGTGAGAGAGAGAATCGCCATATTTGGCCAAATTCTTCCCGATTTGGCGCATCGTCTATTTTTGGAGACCTTGATACCGTATCTGCTGGAGTGCCGTTTTCTCCTCTCATGCGCTATATTTCGGATGGAGCACCGGATGAAAGATCTGCTGGGGATGCTCTAAGGTGGGTTCAATGTGGGCCCTATTGTTATATAGCATCTCTCACACAATGTATATAGCATCTCGCACACAATGTAACCAACTACTACTCCTTTCCAATTTCTCTCCCGCACCTATAGAGAGAGAAGAATGTTTTTTTATTCCTTATGTCCAGGCCTTATAACTAATGGTAGCTCATCCAAGAGACCCTTATAATGCCCACTCTCACAATATATATGGACTACTCAAGAGGCTTAAGATCCTCTATATTTCCACATTGTGGATGCCCTTAGCAGCTGTTTACCACGCGGCAGGCTCTGAAACTAAAAGAAATGAAATACTCTCGTTTCATTTTGTAGACAGATCAACATCGTTTTTAAGAATGGATAAGGTCTTAGCTCGGGTGTGTGTTTAAATATTGGTCTCCCTATATTTAAAGTGAGTAGCATGACATTGCAGTTGAATTTTTGTGTAGTTTTGCGTACCGAGCTAGAACAGGTCAAGCTGGAAGCAAGAACGTACAAGATTGGATAGTTCAGATATATCTTTCAAAACAATGTAACCCCACAAGGATCAATAGACAGTAATTGGTCGAAAAATCAACAAACCACTTACTCGATATGCACAAGTTTCGCTATCCATTTTGTTATCATATATGCCACATGGTCGTTTCCCCGCAATTTTTTTGGTCGATTCAAGGTACATGTGCTGGCCTTTCTCGGTTCGAGAGGCCACTTCGATTGCATTTTTGGCCTTTCGGCAAATCCCTGGCTGAATTTGGGATCCATTTGATCTGTAGATCATCCACTGTGTCACGATGAAGCAATCCAAACCCAATCGATGAACTGAAACCGGCAAGTTTTTCCATCGTGACGTGCAAGCATACTTGTTCCCTCAATCATGCCTGCACAGATAGCTACGTTCGTTGTACGGTATAAAGATGTTAATTCAGACAACAGGGACATTCAGCTGTAGAAAAATACGATAATGTACTGGAATACACTGAAATGTTACTAAAATTCGTTGAAACTGTAACGGAAAATGAAGCAAATCTGCCACCTGTTACTGGTGGCATCTCATCTTCAGGCTTCAAAGCCTTCAATGATCCTGATGCTGCAAGCAACAAAAGATGAAGGGGAATGATGGCTGGAATGATTGGAAGCACAAATACTGCCGCCGTGCAGGACAGCTGTGGCGCGGGACAGACTGCACAGTGGACAATGCTGTATGCCACGATATATTGCTACAGATCAAGTGATCACTCCTGAACTAATTTTCGCGGTCCTGTTGTCGATAGCATTATGGCATGGCATAGTGGGCCGGCTTGCCGGCCGGGACCGGATAAATCAAGGTAACTGCCTGTGATACATCCTCCCATGAAGGTTTTTTTATGTAGCCACAGAAAAATGAAGGATAGGAACTCTAGAAACCAAAAATTTTGTGAAATACTCCCTCTATCCCAAAAGATTGAAGTTTTAAGGATTCTCAAGCAAATTAGATACAAGTAAAAATAATCAAGTTACCCTTATTCTGGCCCTGTTCAGAGGCACTTGCTGCCGCAGCGGCTGCGTCAGTTGTGAATGGCTGGAAGCTGCAGCTGGTTTGAACTGCCGCAGCCGCAGCCGCAACGGCAGCTAGCCCAGCCGAACGCACCATCTATTTAATATGTGTTGTCGTTATTTTAGTACTGTTTAATCTGAGACAAATTAAGTGAACATGTACACATGTTATACTTATACTGAAATGAGAGCTTTTGTGGGATATTTTTTAAGATGTAAACAACATGTTTTACGGGACAGAGAGAGTAGTATAAAGACGAAGTACACCAAATCAGAACTGATCTAATGCAACCTAGGGTGACCGGCATTGTATGCCCGATCTGACCACCTATAGTAACCCAATCTACTTGCGAGCAACTCTTTGCATGATAATTAACTTTACTGTATCCAAATGTATCTATAAAGTGCCTCTTCTATGTTAATTTATTAACTCAATTCAAAAACCAAAGCTAAACCCTAGTTTTCCTGTCCAAAAGATACTACATCTTGAGCCTCAACTTCTCCTCTATTCATACTTAAAGATGACTGCACAAAAGCCAGGAATACACTTTATCTCTTTACAAATTCGGACTCAAAACCTACTTAAATTTGGACTCCTTTTAAATTTGACCATTTTTTTCAATTCCAAACACTTTCCATGTAAGCCATATAGAAGCGCACTCTACCTCCACATATATTGTTCTTTATCCAAAATATCCGGTATGATCTCCTTACTGATCCCCTCGGTTTAATCGTGATTATATCGCCAGCAACATCCCTGAAGCCTCAAACAAGTCCCGATATTTGAGAATAAGTTCTTTCCTAACTTGATTAGCATTAGTATAAACACAGTATATCATACCTATATAAAATAATTAGAAGCTATAAACAATTAAAAATTAACGTGAAAATAATTACTCTAATTACGAGTTAATCAGTTTGACTGTTGTGATGGCTGGTCTGACTTGTCAAGCATCTCTGGTTAGATCGCCTATGCAATGACACTCCACCAAATTAATACCTCTTCATAATTCTCTCAATAAAAATCATTGCAACCAATTGTTCATGATAAATTAATAATCATAATAATGATTTCACAATGTCCTGCTTAAATCAGGACAGCAGGACATCCTAGATAATACCTGCACTTGTGTTAGTTTTACTCTTTATTTTAGAAAACCTTGTGTTAGTTTTACTACCCATTCACAGTTTGTTTCATAAAATGGTCACACCATCACTAAAATTGCGGTTGTTTTGCTGAACGTAGATGGACGAGTTCAGAGTCGTGCAGCACTACTGTCGTACTGTGCACTGATCACAATCAGCGTAATTGGCGTTTTGCAGAGCGGCAAAGATATTGCAACCGTGTCGTAACTGTCCGTCTAAGCCGTCTCAGTCTAGTGCAGACGCATTCTCGCAGCATCAAAATTCGCAACGTTGAGATGAGATTTTCTGGCCGAATTTCACTTGTATTTACCCAAAATCACGCGGTTACAACTTACAACCAGCCCTGACACGGTGAACCTCGCAATGGTGTCGCCACGTGGAACACCAAGAGCAGAGCATCAAGAAACCAAAAAAGAATGAACCAAAAAAAACCAAGAAGAAGAGAGAAGCAATGGCAGTTCGTCAGCTTTTCAGTAGGAGATGCTGAGCAGCGCCTGGCGGAGGAGCTCGTCCGCCTCTCCTCCTCCTCCGCCGCCGCCGCCGCCGCGGCTTCGGCTCCAGACGTTGCCGCCGCCGCCCCGTCGCGCGTAGGCGCGGCGCAGCAAGGCGGCGGGCAGGTGGCGCGGGAGCGGCAGCCACAGGTTGAGCGGCCACAGCATCGGCGCCGAGAGGTGGAACAGGTGGAGGAACCCCCTCGCCGCCACGATCGCCACCAGGTGGAACCCCATACCACAGCCCGCTCGGTCGCTTGCTTTGCTCGGTCGCTCCCAACCCAAGTCTCACGAGAGCAAGTCGTCGCTTCGCTGCTGCACGCTGCTTGCGAGTTGCGAGCTCTCAAGTAGTAGTGGGCAACTGGGCATCATTGGTACGTGTTTCGTACTCGCGGGAGCTGTGCGTGTGATGTGGCGTCGGCCGCGGTGGTGGTGGAGGGTGGGCGCGGGTGCGGCCTTCCCCAGTTGAGGGCGCCGGGCGCGGGTGGGCAACTGGGCACATTGATGGCTGATTTTATTTTGTGTGATGGTCGGTCAAGGCCCCTCGACACGGCAACAACGAAATGGCTAAAACGACTGCAGGTACGACGTGCTATAAAGTACCTGGGATAGCTTTGACAAGCAGCTATTGGTAGCCGGTTTATAAGAATCTGGCTTCTGACTTCTAGTTTATTTTATAAATTCTACAACTACAGTTTCTTAAAATCTGGATCAAAAAATAGACTGTTTGGAAAAGTTTCTGATTTTAGAAGAAACTGTAGCAGCTAGAAGCTCTATCAAACAGGCCCACATAAACTCGGAAGCTAAACTACCCACGGAAGAATGAACCGTCGAAATTAACCGTTAGCACTTAGCAGCTGGCTAGATTCGGCGAATTTTACACAGTTTTTGGAATGCTAGCATAGTAAGCCTCGTTTAGTTGGGAACTTTTTGGATTTGATTGTCATATCGGATATACGGATATATATTTGAAGTATTAAAAGTAGTCTAATAACAAAATAAATTATAAATTTCGCCAGGAAACTGCGATACGAATTTATTTAGCCTAAATAATCCGTCATTAGCAAATGTTTACTGTAGCATTACATTGTCAAATCATAGTACAATTAGGCTTAAAAGATTCGCCTCGCAATTTACATGCAATATATTTAATTGGTTTTTTGTCTATATTTAATATTTTATGTATGTGTTCAAACGTTTGGTGGTGTGCGTGAAAATTTTTATTGTGACAACTAAACAGGGCCTACTACTGGTAAGATTCTAGGTGGGCGTAAACATCACGGGAGCATCTGAACCAGCAGTACACTACTGGTGCTAGCGAGCAAGTGTCCTAGTAAGATTCTAGCAGCACAGGCCCACAACAGAAGGGAGCAGCAGAGGCTGCGCAGGCCAGTATCCCCTGCTGCATCTCGTGTACGGGCCCCGTTTTGAGTGCCATTTCTTATGGGCTTTACATGGGCCATATTTGCACGCGCGCGGCCCGGCAACTTGTATCCTAACATTCATTGTGGTAGACAATTGTTATGTACTCCATGTGAAGTGAACAGCAGCAGCTAGATCTAAAGAAAAGTGCTGCAAACAACTTAATGCCGCAATTGATTCCGCGTGCACCACAGAAGCAGCAACATACTCCCCACTCCCATTCCCATATGACACCCAAAGCACACTCCCCCAAGAACTTTGCAGTTTAAGTATCTGAAAATGAAGTCCTTCAACATGTACTAGGAGGAGTACAAGGTAGTAGTAATGCGAGTACGATCTTTTTCGATATGCAAGGCCATATCATTACAAGCACTATAAACAAACCCTCACTGCACAGAGGAGCCATGTTCAAAATATAAGTTCTCAGAGTTCTAAGCACTGGGTATTCCAGTACTACTTTAGTAAGACTACCAACAGACAAAGAGCATGCTGAAACTAAGTTTAAAATCACGAAAACATTTTACAGCATACTAAAATTCTTAGCTGGAAGCGAACTAGTCAGAGAGATCATGACCCCGCAGCCATTCACCTACATTAGGAACTGTTCTACTGGCTTTTTTTCTGAGCAGATCAATGCATGCAACATCGAATGGATCACTTCAGAATTCAGATAATCCTGCCGACATAAACCCATCCATGACTAGGAATTGCTAGTAAGATCGCTGTCATTGTCTCCGGCAGTATCTGCTTCCTTCACTTCCTGAATCATCTTGAGGACTTGCCAGGCAGTTGGCCGACTTTCAGGCGAGGACCGAACACAAGCAGATGCTATGTCAACAATCATAGAGAGGCGTTCGACGTCGACTCCTTCATCGTCCCTCGCAGACTGGACATAGGTCTGAAGATTAGTTGCAACCAATATTGAGTGCTGAAGCGGAGGCTTCCCACTGATAAGTTCAAGGAGGAGGATGCCGAAAGCATATATGTCTGACTTTGGAGTTAGCCTTCTGTTGGACTTCATGTTTTCTGGTGCTCTATAAGCAGCATCATCTTTGACTTCTGATGATTCCAAAAGGAATGCCAGGCAATTGTCCGTAAGACAAGCCTCAAAGTCAGAACCAAGCAGGACATTGGAAGACTTGATGTTTCCATGAACAAGTCGAGATGCTTGATGAATGTAAGCAAGGCCCTGCCCGATGTCTTCAGCTATCTTTAGGCAGGAAGTCCAGTGAAGTGGTTTTGCTCGAGATGACCTTGAACCTGCGGTGCACACAATATCAATACAACCCACATCTACAAAGTATGGCTCTAAGGTACAATAATGTACAGAGGAATGTATTTCAACATCATCGTATCCATAAATTACTTCCATTTATCATGCCTTAAAGGAAACATGCTATTACTTGGAAAATAATATGTCCTTGCTCCAACACCAACATATCAAATAAATCTTAGTAACAACTATATCTGAGCTCCAAACTTTCACTAATGTTTATGTGACAACTCAACTTATAAGAATACCCACATTGACAAAAGACTTGAATTTGAGCAGGCCCTGAATTCTACACCAAAAATGGCAAAAATCACATTTCAAGTAGCTAGCATTGCTATTTGGTCATATCATAGCCTTTGATGAACTAAGGTCACAGAGGAAAATCCAGTTTTCCTTTTGTAAACTCCATTTGACCACCCATTTTGTGAATTCAATTGATATTTAGTACTATAGAACAGTGACCACATATAATACCATTGGTCCACTCTAGAGGCTAGACACTTGGTGAGAGGCTCCACCGATGTTCAATCCCACCCAACCCGGTAGCTAGCATGATAGATCAATGAGCACTTTAAGTATGGCTATTCACTATGTTTACTAAGTCCATAAAGAAATGAGTCCAATGGATCATCCCCAAAAGGGTAAAATAAAGCATCACATGCATATGTTCAACACAGGCAAACAGTCATTCTCCTGCCAGATTTATATTCACGTGGCCAAGATGTCTAAATTTTAATTCCATCCCATGTTAGTTGGGATGAAGAGAATGTCAGGTTCAAAAAGGTAATGCTATCCTAGCACCCAACTAGTATAATCCAATGGAATTTGCATTAGAGTAGATGTAACGGCATTAACCAGAATTGCTCCTAGCACAAATGATAATCACACAACCTATCAAATTTCCAGATAGAGAACAACAAAGGCTGCAGAGTACGCACCATGGATGAGAGAGTAGAGGCTGCCATTGGGCTGGTAGTCATAGACGAGCAGCCGCTCCTCCTTTGCCTGGAAGAACGCCCGGAGCGAGACGAGGTTGGGATGCCGCAGCCGGCCAACGGCGTCCATGTTCTGCTCGAACGCCTCTGCCTCCAGCGCCGCGGCGCCGATCTTGGCCGCGTCCAGCCTCTTCACGATGACCACGAGGCGGCCGTCGAGCACCGCCTTGTACGTCGTCCCCACGCTCCCGCGGCCGAGCACCTCCGCCGACGCGCGCATCAGCTGCTCGAGGCTGTAGCTCGCGCCCTCGCCCGCGCAGAACGTCAGGCAGCCGCTCCGCTCCAGCCGCCGCGCCTTCTCCTCCGGCATCATCATCGCCGCCGTCTCCTCGTCCGGCACGCACTCCACATAGCCGAGGTCGGTGTTGTCCCTGCTCACCTCCGACATGGCCGCGCTCTTCTTGGGGCTCGGGTACGCCGCGGAGCTCGGCCGCCGCCGCTTCTTGCCCCTTTTCATTGCAATCATGGCGCAAAGAAGAAGCACGGCCACGAACGCTCCGGCGGTAGCCGCAACGGCGATGGCGGCCCGCCTCCTCAGTTTCCGCGAACGCGGCGTGGATGAATCGGGCAAGCTGATGTCGTCGCGTTGCGGTCCGTCGCCGGTGGCCGCGGCGCTCTGCACCGGGGGCGCGGCGGAGCCGTTGTTGCCAGGTCCGTGAAAGAAGAGGAGGTGGGACCCCCGGCACTCGCGGCGGAGAACCTCGCCGCAGAGCTCTGGATTGCCCGCGAACGCGGCGGCGCCCATCTGCGCCATGACGGGGGTGACCGGCACGGGCCCGGAGAAGTTGTTGTACGACACGTTCAGCAGCTTGAGCGAAGACTGGTTCCACGCCGGGAGGGAGCCATTGAAGTGGTTGGCATCGAGCCGCAGGAACGTCAGATGCGGGAACGCGACCTCAATGCCGGGAGGGAGCGCGCCGGAGAGCCTGTTCCCGGCGAGGTCGATGGAGCGGAGCCGGCGGAGCGACGCGACCGAGGCGGGGAACGGCCCGGAGAAGCGGTTGCCGGCGAGGAAGAGCGCCTTGAGGTTCTCGAGCGGGGAGAGGTCGGGGATGGGGCCGTGGAGCGCGTTGCTCTTGAGGCTGAGCACCCGAAGCTCGACGAGGCGGGAGAGCGTGGCGGGCGCGAACGTCCCGTTGAGCCCGGACGACTCGAGCACCAGGCGGGTGATCTGGCCGTCGGCGCTGCAGGAGACGGCCGGGTGCGAACACGGCGACGCCGCCAGAGGGAACCGGAGATGCGCGGAGGGATCCGCCTTGGCGAGGAAGGCGGCGAGCAGTGCCCCCGGCGTCGCCGTCGAGGCCAGCGTGGCGGGCGGTGGCACGGCCCGAACCGGCGCGCGAGGAGGGAACGTGGGCTGCGAGTGAGACGCGCCGCCTACCGCCGCGGGCGGCGGCCGTACGGCCTGCACCGGGGGAACAGCGGGCAGCGTAGGCTGCGAGTGCGACGACGCGGCGTCGCCGGCGGCATAGGCGGCGGCGAGCAAGAGGAGGAGGAGGCGGAGGCGGTGGCGCATCGTGGTGGGCGCTTGGGTTGGGGTTTTCGGGGGGGTTGGGTGAGCGGTGGGTTTCAGTGGAGTGCGGCCGCGTGATGTGGAGTGGAGTGAAGTAGCGGAAGAGGCCGGGGTGGTGGGTGTGTGTCTGTTTGTGTGGCTCGGGAAGGGAGAGGAGGGGTCAGAGAGCGGTCGCCACGGCACGTGGGTGATCACTGGAGCTTGGTTTTTTTAATAATGGAAATAGGTTACATCTCCGGCCTCTGCCCGTAGTCATACAGCCAAAAAAAATTCAGACGTGAACAGAAAAGTTAAAAAAGGCGAGATGGGACAAACCCCTAACTTCTGCCGATGATATGATCTAATAAAATAAATTTTTTTTCAAAATCACATAGATTCTATCACGAAATTCTGTAGATACTACGCCATCTAAACTAGAATAAAAGTTCCTTGGCTACTAATTTTAAACTGGAGCTTGGTTTCCCGTGCTTCTTTTGGCACTTGATCAGTTGATCGTTTGGAGAGCCTGCAACGCTGCAACGGGTGGATAATGAGGCACACTTTCGAGTTTAAACTCAGATCACGGCAACCAATCGCACGCACTCATGCTCAAAGTTCAAACATTCAAATTCTAGGAAAGAAAAAAAAAACAAAACAAATCCATTGCATGTAGTAGTAACATATCAGGCTCTACAGAAAGTGAGTATACTCCAGAAGTACTACTGTTCAGGAGCATTTTGGTTATCCACCTCTGGATCTAAACAAACATTCTAATGTGCTAATGGTAGGAATGTAGAATTCGCCGGAAAATAAAATACTACACGGGAGAATGTTTGAAAATGAGCCGTTGATACCGAGCAGCCATCCAGTACTATACCGAAGTCGACGTAGCGGTCCATTGTTCAATTTGACTGTGCTGCTGCTGCCTCCTGCTGCTGCTGCATGGGTGTGAGGGCCCGATCGCAGTTGATACCTGGGGCCACGCAATTCAATCAGCCCGTGGGACCCACGTGCCTGTCCTGCTCCTCCTCCTCCCACGGTGGAGTAAAAGTTACAGTGTTCTTTTGTCGGTTGATGGGAGCTTCGCTGTGTTTCTTCGGTGGGCTACTGTGCCCACACTTTATGACATCACCACTCGCCAAGTTTCCGGGCCTACAGCTCGATCGGAAAGGCCCGCAGCTTCAGGCCCAAATAATTAGGGAGAAAAAACCGTACAAATTGGTAGACGATCCTGTTTAGAATAAGTTCATTTTAGGTACCCACATCTTAACACGAGTTTGGAAAACGTCAGTGAACCGCAATATCAGATCTAACTTGTTCTTAATCTTGCAAAACCAGGTTAAATAGGGTCCCAAGGTAATATTGAGGGTAGTTTTAGTTGACTAAAACAAAAAGCAAAAAATAAAAACTAAAACTCATATTGGACATACATGTTAGTGAAACAATATACCCTTCGGCTAGCAACCAAACGCCCCCCGCTCTTGCAGACGCTGTCGTGCCCTTCCTCTACCGAGAGCAATATTGTCTTGGGATCTAAAGTGACCTAATTTTATAAGATTAGGGATGTGTTGTATGTGGTATTTTGGTTCAGGACGATTTTAAAACTCAACGGCAAGCGAGGAACATCAAGTGAACTTTTGATGGGCAGATGGGCCGCGAGAGGTAGTTCTGGGCCATTTTCTGACCAGACCTTTTGAAGCCCTACGATGTTTGGGCCTCACCGATGTTTAGTGGAGTAGTCTCAGCAAAAAGAAGTCTGAGGCAACCGTCAGATTTCATGCCCCTCTCCATCTGGATTCTGGACCAGTTGGACTCTACTCCTTGTACTTGCGACATCACACCGACGCCGCTGGCGATTCGTGTTGGCACCGTGCAACGGATAAGGACATTTCACTTTAATGATATTTCTAACCATACTATTTTTTTAAAAGTTACCAAAATTATGCATATGTTTGGTTTCTCACCAAACTTTGGTAAAAAGACCAGAAATTTGGCAACTTCACATACTAACCAAAATTTGGTAGAATATACGTTGGCAACAACGTGAACACATTCAAAATAGCTATCTTGCCAAAATTTGGTGACATTGCCAACCTTACCAAAAATTTTGGCAATACCAAAATTTAGTAAGGTTTATTTTGGCATCAAAAGTCGCCAAATGTCCGTGCATCGCCGTCGAGGCGTCAACTGTAAGAGCAAGTTTAATAGTATAGCCAACAACCGGCTTCAAATCATCTATATTCAATTTAATATCTGATTCATACAATAATACCTATAAACATATACTACACAACTCATAATTGGTCCCATCTGTCATACACACATAAGTATCTTGGAGTCCGTGCTGTAGCTGGCTACAAATTTGTAGCCTGCTGCTATTCTCTCTCATATTTTATCTTTTTGAAATATGTCAATAGCTAGCTTATAGTTTGCTATAGTACCTGCTCTAAAGCACAACACTGCCGTGGCCACCATGGAAAGAAGCGACGCTTCACGTGCTCCGGCATTTGACAAAAAAGAGAACGTTACTTTCCGATCGATTGCTGCTGATCGTTGAAGCTATCAAATTATTACTAGCATTTCACGATCTGCAGCAATCTACAAAGTCCAAACGTCGAACTGTTCAATGGGGCTTATTCAGTTTAGAGAAATTAAACTGTTCAATGTTAAAATTTCGTAAAATTCCTATCTTCTAAAGGAGGCAATAGGGCAATTTTGTTTGGATCTTTGGGGCACTTCAGCTTGCTTACTTTGGCCGTTGCCGCCAATTCATCCTCTGTGAAAGTGGTCAGCTTCATGTTCCAGCTAACACAATACAAACCATAGAATTTACTCCCTCCATATTTTAATGTATGACGCCATTAACTTTTCGACCAACATTTGACCATTTGTTTTATTTAAAATTTTTATGCAAATATAAAAATATTTATGTCATGCTTAAAGAACATTTGATGACGATCAAGTCACAATAAAATAAATGATAATTACATAAATTTTTTTTTTATAAAACGAATGGTCAAACATCGGACAAAAAGTCAACGGCGTCACATATTAAAATATTAGTCAACGGCGTCACATATTAAAATATGGAGGTAGTAACTAGTAGTACACCAGAAAACACATCATTTGCCACGTGCGCTTAATTAATAAGGCCATCATAGTGGGTCATAATACCCGCATTTCCGCAACTAAACTGTTTATACCATGTGAAGGAACAGTGCTCCTTGGGATGTGATTGGGCACTAATCTGACTCTAATGCGGTCTCTGTTGCGTGCGAAAGCAGCAGAGCTGCAGGTCAAGAAGAAACGACTCGATCAAAACCAGCGCCACGTACAAAGTCGTAGTAGCACATGGGGGGCCCAGTTTGGTGGATTGACGACGTGGGCCTTCAATATGGGCTTACCGACCGGGCCTCCTCCATGGCACAGTCGTGGGCCAGAATGCCTATGGTCGGTTGCTTCACCAGGCTAATCAGTGTGTGTGAAGATGCTGACTGGCGTCTCAGTGTTAGGCGCACCAAGTTGTAATTTTGCATTGGTTAGATATTGGGTGTTTGTTGTTAAGTTTGGTGCCCCTAACAGCCATGTAATCCTTTAAAAAAATACGCAAGCACACAAGTATATTGGGATGATCAGAACCAGGGTGTATACTACTGTATACTAAGAGCTAATTGTACAACTAATAAAATCCAAGTGCGCTCATGGTCTTACCACCAAATTTCAGGCAACCTATAAAATAGAACGTTGTTAAACAAATGCAAAGTGGAGTGACAAATCAAAAGCACCATTGTTTAGCTTATGCTTATGCATATAAGTCAAAATTTAAACATTAAAACTTAATTTTAAAGTTGATTTTATAGTTTTTTCATTATAAATTATTTTATAGTGTTTGCTTTTTAAATCACTAAAGATATATATTTAAAAGTTTCACCTACAAATTATGTTTTAGTTGTTAATAAATGGTACCAATAAATATAATCATAAACAAAAATATCAGATCTAAAATCGTGCTTTCCCCCCTACTTTTCTTTTCTTTTTCCTTGTAGGAGTATCATGGGTTTTCCTTTTCCGTTTTGATATTGGGTTTTGTTGGTTGGTGTGTACTAGAAAACAAAACTGGCCCTAGCCATTTTATTCATTCATTCATTCACTCGCTCACTCGGATCCCATTCAATCATTCATTCATGTCGGATTGATGCCGTATACTGACTTGATGAGCTCTGACTGCTCATGCCATAATCCATACCATGCCATAAGAGCAGGTACTATAGCATGCTATTAACCAGCTATAAATATATTTTAATGAGATAAAAAATGAGAGAGAAGAGCAGCGGACTACAGATCTGTAGCCAGCTGCAACACGGACTCCGAGACATAATGTGTGTATGACAGGTGGGACCATATATTATATGAATTGACTATTAGATTAGCTATAGATGAATTGGAGCTAGTAGTTGGCTATATTATTAAACTTGCTCTGAGAGTAGGGTAACGAGCAGTTGACCACTGAGCCAGACTGCCTCTTACCCGCCAAAATATAATTACTGTACGGCCCACTTGTTGCGCGGTAGATTTTGAACTGACGAAGTCCAGAAAGCAAGCAAGCAAGCAAGGACAGAATAGCAACAACCCTCTTCTCTCCAGTCTACACTACCAGTTGAGAAAGAAAAAAAAAATCTCAGCTCCCAGCTCGGCACGAGCACGAGCACGAGACGACCTGACCTTTCTCTTCTCCATCTCCACCCCGTCTCCTGCTCGATTCCCACCTCTTCTCTCCAGCCCCCGCCTCGCCACGACCCGAATCGCCGTGAGATCGAGCCGATCGAGCGTCGAGCACCTTGCGCGCGCGCGCGGGGATGAAGTCCCATGGCAGCCGAGACAAGCTACAGGCGGCCACGTCGTCGAGCCACCGCCGCGTCCTCCTCCTCCTCTTCGCCACCTGCTTCGCGCTAGCCACGTTCGTCACCTTCGTCTACAACACCTCCCACTTCGCCTCCGCGTCGGGCTCGGGAGCGGGAGCGGGAGCGGGAGCGGCGGCCTCCTCCTCCGGTGGCGGCGCAAGCTCCGCCTCCGCGCTGCCGCTCCCGGTGTTCGACGCGCTGGTCCACTTCGCCTCCATCTCCAACGCCACGCACCGCATGTCCGACACCGACATCCGCGCCATCTCCGCCGTGCTCCGCGCCAGGGGCCCCTGCAACCTCCTCGTGTTCGGCCTCGGCGCCGAGTCCCCGCTCTGGCTGGCGCTCAACCACGGCGGCCGCACCGTCTTCCTCGAGGAGAACGAGTTCTACGTCAAGTACCTGGAACCGCGCCACCCGGGGCTCGAGGCCTACGACGTCTCCTACACCACCAAGGTCCGCGACTTCCGCGACCTCCTCGACGCGGCGAGGGCATCGCGCGCCGCCGAGTGCCGCCCCATCCAGAACCTCCTCTTCTCCGAGTGCCGCCTCGCCATCAACGACCTCCCCAACGACCTCTACGACGTCGCGTGGGACATCGTGCTCATCGACGGGCCGTCAGGGTGGAACCCGACCTCGCCGGGGCGGATGCCGTCCATCTTCACCACCGCCGTCCTCGCGCGCACCGGCGCCACCGCCGCCAAGGGCCCCACCGACGTGCTGGTCCACGACTTCCAGTTCGAGTTGGAGCAGGTCCTCAGCAAGGAGTTCCTCTGCGACGAGAACCGCGTCGCCGGCAGCGGCACGCCGTCGCTCGGCCACTTCGTGGTCCGCCCGGACGGCCGGCGCGACGCCTTCTGCTCCGGCCAAGACAGCACGGCGGCGGCCACATCGTCGGAGAAGTCCGGCAAGTAAAAACCTGGCCAAGAATTACTCTTCCCGCCTCTGCTAATTTTTTTCTCTCTCCTCTCCTCTCACTTGTTAATTATTTCCTGTTACATATATATTTTTTACTGTTTTTTGGGGGACAATAATTTGTAACACAGTGATGATATCATTGCATCAATAGAGAAAATGCAAATAGAGGTTTTACACAATTACACTTTTCACAACAACCAATAATTATTTCCTGTTACATATATATTTTTACTGTTTTTTGGGGACAATAATTTGTAACACAGTGATATCATTGCATCGGTAGAGAAAATGCAAATAGAGGTTTTACACAATTTACTACACTTTTCGCAACAACCAAACCGGCAAAAAGATCTTGGATTTGATGACATATCTGGGGGTTGATTTGGTAAAAGGGTTTGTGATGGCTGGCAGGAGAGCGATGCTACAGTAGATGATGCGTGGTGGGTGGTTGGATCCCATCGCTTTTCGCTTTCTTTTCTCCTTCGCGTTGGTTGCGTGTGTTGCTTGGTCAGGTGACCAAAAAGTGGATCAGCTCATCTCCTCGTCGTATTAACGGCACTATTAGTATAGGAGTACAAGTAGTAGCAAACTAGTCGTCTGATTGATCTGACGAAGATGTATTTGTTTGTTTTTGGTTGAGTCATCTGATCATCAGATCCGAGAGGGAGAAATCTACTAGGCGTTGGCACTAATTAGCTGATGCGCACCTCGTAACCGTGGTGTGCTTGTGGGTTTAGCTCCGTCGTTTCGTTTAAAGTTAAGTTAACCGTATTTTGCAGCAACGTCCGATCGACCTCTCAACAACTCTTGTGTCCGATCTTGATCGGCTTCTCCGGTAATGGAAAAAATGTGTCGCCTACGTGGCAATGATCACTTTGATCAGCCACTGACCTTAGCTGGCTAGCTGGCAACCAATATAGTCACGTGTATACTCTGTGTTTGAGCACATAGCAATATCTACAGTATCTGATTTCTGCTGGATCAATTTTGATAGAGTAGCAATATCTGGTCAGATTGACCATCACACAAACAATGGGAGCATCATTTCAGATCTCCCACCGAGCAACCTGCCTGGGAGCGTAAATAACCAAAATGTGTCAGGCATTGTGAACGTGGTTTGGGACTTGGATATTCATCATCAAAATACTGCGCGCCAACTTGATAGTGAGTACGAAACAGAAGTCTGAACATTGGATATTGGAGGCCGAATCAGCATTTGTACTAAAACGGTTCTTTGTCAGTCCGGAATTTTTCATATGGATCGATTTAACTATTTAATAGCGACTTTGATATTCCACCATTAGAAATTAGAGAAATCAAATTTTATGTGTGACTAAAATTGAAAACGGTTGAAAATTGTACCTTTTTTTATGGAAATGATACTTCTTGGTCGGGAATTTCTGCAACATTTTTATCCCAATTGAGAGCCTATTCGCTTTGAAGGTAGTGTTTGGTTGCAAAGATGGGATGGGATGAACCCCTTTTAGGGGTGTTTGGTTGAGAGGTGAGTGGGATGGGATGGTCCCTGGAGAGAAATATTCCTCTCAGATCCGGGACGAAACAGTCCGCCAAAATCGGCTGGACCAATCGATCCCACTTTGACGGAGAGAACGGCGTCAGCTCCCGCAGCCTCCCGCTCGACTCCACCACGGCGCAACCACGGCTGGCCGTCTCTTCCCGGCGCTGCTCCGTCCTCCTCGGCCTGCTTCCTCCCCCGGCGCTGCTCCGTTCTCCTCGGCCTGCTTCCTCCCCCGGCGCTGCTCCGTCCTCCTCGGCCTGCTTCCTCCCCCGGCGCTGCTCCGTCCTCCTCCGCCTGTTCCCTCCACATCCGCGACCGCCGCCGCCTCGTCCGCGTCCGACCTCCGCCTCTGCGACCGCCGCCGCCTTGTCCGCGTCCGACCTCTGCCTCCGCGACCAGCCGCCGCTCGTCCGCGCCTCGCCTCCACGACCGGCCGTAGCCTCGTCCGCGACCGGTCGCCGCTCGTCCGCGCCTCGCCTCGCCTCGCCTCCGGGACTGACAGCCGCCTCGTCTGCGACTGCCTCCGCGACCGACCGCCGCCGCTCGTCTGCGCCTTGGCTCGCCTCCGCGTCCGGTGCCGCTCATCCGCGCCCGCCGCCACCTTCACGACCATCGCTGCTCGTCCGCGACCCGCCTCCGCCTCTCCTCCGCTCGCACCGATGAGCTCCTCTGTCCCCATTCTCACCACTCGTTGCAAGCTAGCCGCTGGGAGCAGACGACCCTAACGGTCCATGAAAAACTGTCCATCCCATCCCACCTCAATCCCTTCTACCAAACAAAAAACAATAACCATCCCATACCATAAACCAAACACACAACTGGAACCATCCCATCTCAAAAAACTGGAATAGGTCTAACCCATTTCACTTGGTCCCCAAACCAAACACTACCAAAATTTTTGAAGGAATTGAACTGCTTTCTGTGAAAATCCTATAAAATTCACGCGTTTCCAGGGAACCCTGTACATTGTAGGCCAAATAGTCATACACGTTAACAAGCTCTCAAAACCTTTTTATCTCCTGAAGGCGACTGACCACGTTGCTAGCGGCATTATCACGTACCATCCTTCTCTAGGGTTAGCCGTCAGATCAGATATCGGCGCTGTTCGTCTTCTCGCTCTCGGTGCCCTTTTGGGATGAGAACGAACGAACCACTCGTAGGACAATTATAAATTGGATTAGGCTGCACTGCAGGGTACAAATCAAACGGACCAACAGCGTTACAGCCTATGCCCCCACATGCCGTCCATTTCAGGACTTTCTTTCTGGTGACATTCCAACAACCGCGACCCTCTCTCCAAACAGGATGTCATTTCAGGCTTTCAGGTAAGCGGGTTGAGCTAGCCAATCCCAAGATTTAGTGATCAACCAGGTCCGTAGCAAACTTAATAAATGGATTACCAGCTATTGATAGGGTCGCTGCAACGATGTCATAGTCTGGATAGTTTACCATGTTACTGTCACTACCTTAATAAATGAGGAAATATCACAGGTAGAATTTTATATTTATGGAGATGTAAAACATTTTCATTATCTTAAAACAATTATATTCAGTAGTAATCTTAGCTTGAAATGGACGTGTTGGATTTACCTTATCAAATAATGACGTATATTTGCGTTACAGAGTTTGTTAAACTGTCAAGCTTCGTAACCCCCCGTACCGAATTTCCGTTTCTAATTAGGTTAGGAAGCACCAGCTTTAATATATTGATCTCGTAGGCAGATATAAAATCGTACTACTAGAAAACACCACCTGCTTCTGGATGTAACGGAGATGTGTTCTTCATTGCTAATTAGGATATCTCCAAAACGGGTTCAACAAAACTAGAAAACGGGTTGAGCGACCCACCATGGTCCTGACAGGAATAAGTTAGACATCATGTGCTTGGCACCACCCAGCCCTGGAGAATAATAGCATATGGTTCCCCTTACCTCTGTGGGTCCTTGATCTGTATTCTGATACTTGTAGTATTTGTAATCGCGTTTCATGTGTGTGTACTGGCTTTGATAGTATAGTAGGACTACTTGTTGGATACTACTCTACTACTACTCCAGTTCAATAGTTAGGCATGGACCCAGCCGGATTCGACGTGACGGCCGGACAAGTCCAAGCTTGTTTAGATGATGGCGTAAACGCTTGGTTGACCTCTCATCACTCGCTGTTTCGCCTCATGTCACGCGTGGGTTGCCTCTGCATTTCCAAAGCCTTTGACCGTGAATAGCAAATCCGTCACTGCGTTAGGCCCCATTTGCACCGACGAGTCACAATACGCCAATACGGCAATCGGCTGATCGGCGACGGCGACTGAGAGCATCTCGCACAGATCGGCTATTTTGAGTTCTCTAAATGCTCATTTGACCAGCCATAAAAAAATTAGAGAGTCAAATTTATCTTTTACTCCAACAGCCTCTCTATTCACATTCTCCAACTTAACATCGGGTCCCACATGTCAGTCTCTCACTCCTCCCCCTCTTTCACATTCTCCAATTTAACATCGGGCATGGAGGTCGACAGCGGTGAGGGGCAGCGGTCGGCGGCTGGTGGCTGGCGTCGCAGGCGAAGCAAAGAGAGATGCGGGGACGACGACTGCGCAAAGGCTGGCGGTCGCGGCCGGTGGCGGCGGCGGAGGCTCGCTGCTGGGGACGGCGGCGGAGGCACGCGGCCGGGGACGGCGCGGAGGACCGCGGTCGGCGACGGTGCGGAGGGCGGCGCGCAGAGGGCCGCAGTCAGTGACGGCGCGTAGAGCGGCGGTCGCGACCGGCCAATGCAAGAGAGGACTGGACGAGGCGAGACAGGAGCGGACGAGGAGACGAGACAGGGGTAGCGCCGGCAGAGGAGCGGCGTGGAGGGGCGGTGCTGGCGGAGTGGCATCGCCAGCGTGGTGGATCTGGGGTGATCTGGGGGAGAGGAGGTAAGGACTGGAGGGAGTAGTACACGGGAGGGAGGGAGAGAGGAGGGGTGGGGAAGCGTGAGGCCCACAAATGGCTAGGCCTTTTTGGCTGGCCAAATATGGCCAACGCGAGAAGCACTTTGGCTAGGCGAGTCTGTTGAAGCACGAATTTTAGTCAAAATCGTTAATATTTAACTTGGAGGATAGACTAAAAAGACTATTGGAGATGCTGCAGGTTAGCACCCCTCGAATCAGGCAGGCACGCTCGGCATTCTCTGGCCGCGGAAGCAGGGAAGCTGAACCCATCTTCCGTTGGCGCTCGTACGTGGTTGGAGCCGGTGCCATCACAAACACAAACAACTACGTACGGAGTAATAACGTTTTTTCCCTACTACGTTTTCCATAATCAACTAATTTTTATTGGTGTCGATAGTTATCTGTAGTGGAGATGGTAACGGTAGAGCTCGGAAGGGCCCGGGAGCTGGCTCCGCTGCTGCACGTCTTGACACGGCCCAGAAACTACGGCTGCTATAGCGTTGGGCCGAGACGATCCAGGTATCCAGCATTCAGCCTTGCATTGCACGCGCAGCATATGAGGGGCAAATTTGGATCTCAACGCATTTCATTGCAAAATAGAAATGCACACCACTTCAACCAAATCTGAAAGAAAGATGGACAGCCCAAACCTGAACTTAATCACAGTACTACAGCCCAGATCTGGATTGCTAATCAGGGTATATAGGCTTGTACGTGAACTGGGAACGGAGTGTATGTGTTTCTGAGGGAAGCCAAGTATAAGTGTGTTGATTGGCAAGACCCAAAAAGTCACGAGCATGATCATCAGCACTGCAAGCAAATGAGATATTGGTATGGAATACATGAATGATGGATTAATATGGCAATGATCTTATCTTGTTCCAATATCAATTTGCAGTTCAGTCGAACTGGCATCTAGGAGCTTAGGAGCAAACCTAGCTGAATTTTACATATACATTCAGAAGCAAATTTGGCAGTTCTGTAACCAACTGAACCCGTTTTTTTTAGATTTTATGTACACGAGAAATCTATTATAAAAGCAGATATATTTTGTGCGCAGGGTTCGCCGCCGAGCTGCGCAATCGTCTTCGTCAGTTACCAGCTGATCATTTGATGATGCAACCACGCTGGCTCTGGACGGTCTGATACGGTTCTGAAATTGCTCAAGCGCTGCTCTTCTTGCCGTTGCCAAACAAGAAAGACAAGCTTGGCTTTGCCAGGGTACGCTTCAGAGCCTTCACTGCCAGTGGGCTGTTCTTAGCCTGTTGTGTTCATGAAGCAAGAAAACAGTAAGAATCACAGGGAATCCTTGCACTTGCAACAGCGCTAGTAAATTACCAATCTCTGCAATTGCTTACCATGAGGCAGGTTCCCTGCTGAACATTGCAGATGGGGTACTCGTGAGGGCAGCAGCTGTAGTGATCATCACAGCAGGTGGCGCCCTCAAGTGGGCAGCAGCCCCAGGCGTAGCAGTATTTGCCATACTCGTAGATGCAGCAGCAGGTGGTGCTATCGGGGCAAGTGTAGTAGTTGTCGCAGACGGTGGGAGGTGGGGTTGGGGACGGCGGAGTAGGGCCGGGGTTCGGGGGGTTCTCGCCCTTCTTCAGAGGGTAGGATGGCTCAACGGCAATGCCGCACTTGCCGCTGCTCGCCTTGATGTTGCGCTCCATACGGACGTAGCCGGACTCACCCCAGCTCTTGCCCCACGAGTTCCTCACGATCCAGTAATCCTTGCCGTTCTCTGTGCCATACCCAACAGCGGCGACGCCGTGGTCTAGTGCTGTTCCACATTTACCCGTGAAGATACCCTAAGAATGATATCAGGAAATGGCAATCAGTGCAAGCCCAAGTCATGGAAATAACAACATCATTGAAAAGAACAAGGAATTTAGGATTAAGTTATTTAACAAAAGTGGAGTACAATGCATGTTTCAAATTTTGAGTATGGCTTTATGGGAAAAAAAATCATAATCTTTTACCCTATCTAATTGGGTTTCAAAGTGGATGACACTGGATGATGGCTCATACCACTCCACTACGGACCTGGGAACACATCAAAAGCTACTCGTTCCATTAAAAGTGTTTCACAAAGCAGGGGCAGGAAAGCAACAAAAGAACGTGGTTTATGGTCTATGAATAAATGGTGTGCACTGAGGTACTAATTTAGTGGAAAGCTGAAATGGGATTAGATTATCTGGATGATAACAAATTAACAAAGTATGCCAGGACTGGACAAAATGATCATAAGAATTGCTGTAGTAGTTGCGACTTGCAACTGACAACATAATCTTTTCTTTTAGTGCAGTAACCGTGATTAAAGCGAAGTAAAACAGGCAAGGGCAAAAGCAATCAGTGAACCTGCCTTTTGTTTCTCTATCAAAGATAGCAAACTTACTGACGACAACACATTGTTAGAACTTAGCAAAGAATCACCAAACAAATATGAACAGTAACATAAAACCGACTTACCGATGAGTAGAGCTGGAATGCTCTGCCACCGGCTTCAATTGCAACACTGACGGGCTGGTTTGCTACCGCCTTCTGCAGACTCGTCTCACTGTTTGGTGTTACATCTTCGTAGCTGTCGATCGTAACAACCTTTGCGTTTTTCTGAGTATAGCAGCACAAGTGAGCAATAGCATATCAAAGTTATGCTAATTTCTAAAAAACCAAGGAAGCAAAGAAGACGAAAGATACCCTGTTTACGTCACACCGTTCGTCCTTGCCTTTGTAAGGGTAGTCGTCCTCAGTGTCGATTCCACCATTGTTAATAATGAAATCAAATGCATAGTCCATCAGACCTCCATTGCATCCCTCGTTATATGAAGTGTCACAGTCAACTAGCTCCTGCTCAGACAAAGAGATCAGGTCGCCAGTAACAATCTGGTTGATGCCTTCTACAGCTGCTATTGCTGAGAAAGCCCAGCAACTTCCTGCAATATAGGAGAATTGGAGGTTATATTTCCATATTGTTGTGTCAAAGGATGACATGAAACATTGTTTGACTCTCAAATATACAAGAAAATAATGAGGCAATACAGAACAAATGCAGCCAATTATGAATTAGTTAGACCATGTGGAGCAACAACATTTTTTTAAACGACCTGCATCAGACAATCAGACAATGCGAAGTTTCTTTTCTTTTTTAAGCAACATCATGATGAAGAACTTTAGCAATGCAGGGGAGGACCTTCTACCAATAGGATTGTGAAACGTCTGCAAGAGACGTGAATGAAAGGTGTTTCCAAGGGCTCTTTTGGAGCCATATGCCAAATGACAGCTGACCACTAGTGTGGCTCCACCAGCTACAATTCAAACAGTGACCACTAATGCACAGTATGATTTTCTGTTTGGCTCTAATACGTCCATGCACCCACAACCAAAATATCCAGCTTTCCAACTAAAACAATTTATGAATAACCAAATAATTATAGCTTGCCTTCCTGCCTCCCCTACAAGCCACAGTAGAGTACACTCAGAAACAGCAGGATCAGTTGCAGGCTCTGGCGTATTCATAATTCTAGATCAGAAATAAAGGTGTCCGATTATTGAGTGATACTCCAGAAAGAGTACACAACTGGAATCAACTTAGTCAACCAAATATTTTTTGGAGGACCATGTGTATAGCCAACTACACAAACCATAAAAACAATTTGAATTTCAAAGAATTTCATTTTGTGAATCACACAGTACTTCAAATTCTGAATTCAGATCGAAAATTTTCCCCCTTTTCCGGTCTGCTTAATTTTGGGGCATACTGAAACATGTCCTGATTTATCGTTTGACCTGGATGTGCCCCTAATTTATGTTCACGTGGAGTACTAACTACTGAACTGTTGCAAGCAGACCAATAATTTCTCGATGATCATCCCGAATAAACTAACCGCGAAAATGATTCATATGTAAAAAGGAAACATATTTTACCCCTGAAACTGAAATGAAGAGAGGAGACATGAAAAGGATCAACGGATGCTTACCGCAACCTCCCTGGTCCTTGATCTCAGCCACGGCCCCCTTGGTCCTCCAGTCAACGGACTCCGGCAGCGCCTCGTTGTCGGCGGCGAGGTACCTGTCGCTGACCTTCCTCTCCCTCCGCGGCTTGTTCCTGAGGCCGAGGTAGGTGTCCCGGTACTCCTCGTTGGTGAGGTCGGCGAAGCGGTTGAGGCCGAGGCGGAAGGAGTGGACCCCGGCGTCGGCGGCGGCGTTGTGCTCGTCGATGTACTGGAGGTTGTCCCTGAACGCCGCGTACCGCCGCTCCTCCTCGCCGACGGCGTTGTAGTTCTTGCCGTGCTCGGCCTTCCACTCCGCGTACAGCCGCCGCGCCTCCTCCTCGCTCCTCTCCCCGTACGACACGATCGACATGTCCGCGGCTGCTGCCAGCGACAGCAGCAGCAGCAGCGCGGCCGCCGCGAGAGCCATGGAAATCCTCATCTTGGCGAGCTAGGAGAAGAAGACCAAGAGGAGGAGGAGAGGTAGAAGAGGAGTAGATGGATTATATGGTGGTATCGGGGGTCGCTTTATAGAATTGGAGAGGACGAGTGGTGGGCCCAGATTCCATTATATTCGTGCATTTTTCTTCTAGGAGTAATATTAATCTAGTCGACCACCAGTAGGATATTTTTTTTTCGAGTTTGTATTGGGATCGTTTAATAAAGGTGCCACTGAGGTGGACAGGTTGGATTGGGTTGGGGTTAATTTCAACTTAATCTATTTTTTAAAATACAAACTCTCTCCGTCGAGAAAAAACCCAACCTAATATTATCTCCGTACTTAAAAACCCAATCTAATATTAAATGAGAAGTTTCTAAGTAATTTAATACTGAAGAAAATATCATGCAATACTATATTGATCTTTTATGGAACGAAAGGAGTATAGAGCACGTACAATAGTGTTTAATGTGTTGCCCTTAAAAATGTAACATCAGATTGGATGATGAGGTAGAGGGGAGAGAAGATATATCATCCCTCATGCAAGAGTGAATTGAACACAAATAAAATTATTTGGATCAGTTTGCTAGAGATAGTGTAGAGGTGATGTACTATGTATACCACCTCTTATCTTATATGAATAAAATAGACATGGCAACCTATCTCTTTTTATAAAACTGGTTCTAATCACATTTGCACATCCATCCCCTTCTAATGAGAGGTTTCATTTTTATGTTTCAAAGAGTGTCGCCTACGCGAAGTGAGCATAACTCAAATGGTTAGGTTCCTTTGGTGGAACCAGTCCACCCGGGTTCAAATCCTAGATTTGATATGGGTGCTCGCATTTACGGCTAATTATTCTTTCAGTGGTGGAACTGGTTAGCGAGGCGCCTGTGGTGACTTCGTCAATCTCAAGACATACCGGCCCAGTTTTTCGGAGGTGCTCATAGGGGTAGGGTGTGCGTGTGTGCGTTCATAGAGGTGAGTGTGCGCTGTTTTTCGGAGGTGCTCATAGGGGTAGGGTGTGCGTGTGTGCGTTCATAGAGGTGAGTGTGCGCACGTTGTGAGCGCCTGCGTTTGTACTGTGTTTCTAAAAAAAAGTGTCGCCTACGCAAACAAAACACTTAATCGATTGCTAAAATAGCATATACGATGCATTTTTATTTTTTTTAATCTTATAAGCAACACATGTGGAGACAAGCCACATTAAAAACAGTGTAAACTCATTTCATCTCTTTCTTTATTAGTTACTTATCATATTAACAAAAATATTGACATGATAATTCAATAAAAATAAAACTCTCATTGAAAATGACCTTATAAAGATTCCACACGTACACACTACGTAGCACCTCTGGAAATTGGGCTGCCATATTTTAAAACGGAATCATTATAAACATATTCTTATCAACGATATGTTGTTTGTCACGAAAAACTAATTACTAGTAAATACGGTGACATCTTCCTGTATTAGTCTATCTAGCCTGTAGGCAATTATAGTGGGTTGTTTATTTGGAAGATTGGGGTACCGTGTCAACCGAGACATGTAGAAGGAGGTGACGAGAGAGGTTACGTGGAGCTGCAAGAGATTTTGACTGTTATGTTTTTTTGCTCCTGTTTATTAAGCTGCGATAGTTAATTGCGCCCCGGTTGAATTATGATCGGTGATGCATCACGGTGAAAGAGAGAGTTTACCGTATTGTGTCGTTTTAAAGGCCGCGCTGCAGCGAAAAGCGAGGTGTTTCACGAGGCGATTATATTGAAGGCACTAGCAGTATGCATCTGTTCGTACAAACGGAGCTTTCAGCCGTGCCAAAGCTAATCACGATTTCCCTTCACGAGAGTGGTAGCAAACTGGCCCAAAGGTGCCTACTAGCTAGTAGCACTAGTTCTTTGTTTCTTGCAGACATGAAGCATATCGCTCGATCGGCAGATCGGGCGGTGGTCACGCAGTGGCGCCGTCAGTAGTGATGGTCCCTTGCCTCCCCCAGTTGCCTGGAATTTATTGGGAACGCGACGAGATGGGCTGGACGTACGCAGGCAGGAGGGGATGGAAAGGGAAGGCGGCCAATAAAGTGGACGGACGCAGGATCGCCAAGCAACCGGCGGCCAGTTCGTCCTCGCGACCCCAAACCGATCCAGAGAGACGCGCCGGATCCATCTGGTAGTTGGGATTTGGGAAGATGACGATGATAAGGCGATGGATGGGAGAGATCGAAGGGGTTCGCGGTTTCACGGAATCCTCCGCTAGTTTCGCGTGCCAAAACGCCGCCGATATGCACGGTAGTAGGTATCTCCGCATGTGCCCTATGTCTCTTCGTGACTTCACCGATGGAACGAGGTGGAATTATCGGCGTAATTTGTGCTTAAACTGTTCGAGGAACGTGTGATTATCAACGTTTATAAAACCACGCGGTAATTGATAAGTTATCAATTACAGTACCCTTCTTAATTTTTAAAACTATAATATACCTTATAATAACTACCTAGTTACTGCGATAACCGTTAAAATATGAGGTGGTGATAAACTTATTTAAAACGATCTGATAAACCCTAATTATTTGTCAACGAGTTGTGTTTTTTTTCCTAGGTTATATCCAAAATCTCAAACCGATTTGATAAACCCTAATTATTCGTCAACGAGTTATGTTTTTTTTAAGTTATATCCAAAATCGGAGCTTAGCAAGCGGGGAACCAAAAATCCCAAATTCCGGTGACGCACGCAGCGAGTCCAATGGGAGGAATCTTTTGGCCCGCAAAAGGAAAGAGCGCGGCTGCGGCCGCATGGGTGGACGCCTGGACGGGGATAGCAGCGGAGGAGGGCGTTGGAATCTCTCGCGGCGGCCATGGGTTGGTTGGTTGGTTGGGTGGGTGGCTGGCGTGGAGGCCCCGCACACCGGAATCGTACAACAAAATCGTCGCGCGGAAGGATGGATGAGTGACGAGACGGACGACGAGATGCGCGCGGAAGGCGACGGGCGCGACCCGGCGAGACAGTGAGTCGGCAGCGCACGCCACCCCGCCGGATTGGCTGGCCGCAGCCTGCGCTACAGTGGCAGACTGCGTATCCAAGCGATGCACGGAACAAAAATTGCCAGAAACTGTAACAAGAATTACACCAAGACAGAAGAAAAAACATTTCCTAGGGTGATGAAATCGTCGATCTTTGGTTTGGTTTAGTTAATATCTACCGTAAGGGTCGGAGTATTTGATTCCAATGTATTTAAAAACTATAAATGTATTCAAAACATCCAGTGTATTTAAAAATTATAATTGTATTTAAACACGTGACTGAATCATATCTCATTTCCATCAAAATTCATATGGAATGGATGACCATATAGAGATTTTGAATAAAAGTTAACCTAAGCTTCAATCTTTTTAAAAATTTTCTTCGAGTCTATCTTTCTCCTATGATTCATGTGATCTATTCAAACGATCGTACATGTTTCATCATTCTCTGTCGCTCTTGATTCTTATAAAAATCTTGTGTTTTTTCTATTGCTCTGATTTTTCAATCCGGTGTTTCAAAGAAGTCCTAAGCATTTTTTTTAGATGAAGATTGTGAATGAGTTTGGATCAACTACTAGGATAGGTTACCTTTTCATTTCATCCATGCTTTCCAAACTCATAAAATAGTGTGCTTCGTACAAAAACTTTATAAATAGATTTTTTCTAAAAAGATAAATTTATTTTTTAACTTTGTAATAGTTAATGCTTAATTAATCACTCGTTACTGATTGATCTCAATTACAACGTGCAATAGATTATAGCTAGGTTCAAATGCAACCAAATGTATATTAGGGTCTGTTTGAGTGAAACTTAAGATTCTAATAAGTAGATGTTTGGTAGTCAATTTATGATAATCTATAGATTCTACAACTACAACTTATCAGAATCTAGATAAAAAATACTAAACTGTTCAGGAGAGCTTCTGATTCTAAGAGAAACTATGGTAGTTAGAAGCTTCCCTAAATAGATTATTAAGCTATTGCTAAATTTGATTTTGTGGCACGATTGCTAATCACCTTGCGATAAGCGGTCGGCGGTAGCGGCAATGGCTTATCATTTCTCATGGGATTTCTGGAGGAAGAGTATATTTAGGCAGATAATTGTCTCTTTCAACTTGAGAAACAAGCTACAACTGAAGTAATGTACTAGCACTACATACCCGTAGTAATGCTTGTCACGGTACCGCGGCTATCTCGGTCCATAGTGCGGATGTCGTAGCAGCACTTGTGACCGCTCACTCCGGCTAATAATAGCCTGAGAAAACTAAGCCCCATGTGGACCCACCCACTTGATGCTGCTGCCTATAGTTATCTATTTGGCCATGGTGACGAGAACCAGGCAAAAACTTTATAAAACTAGCGCCGATTGCCGACTAAATCAATCAAATGTAAAAAAAAAAAAGGATGAATTTTGATCTAGTTAGATCAGTTATCAGTTCATCCTGCCCATAGTTAGGAGTGACGAGTCTGACGACAAGCATGTGCCAGGGAGAATACAGCAAAATAAAGTATTGAGACAGGAAAGAAAGGCCATGTTACTGCTACCTCAATCACGCAGAGTACAGTACGTTCGTAAACATGTGATGCGAGATCACTAAAAAAAACATCAAGAAATCCGTCCTGTGTCAAGCCCTGCTCTGCTGGTGCTGGTTCCCCTCCCTTGCACAACTCTTTTTAGTCAGTGGAGTATTTTTACTTGTGAAGCACATGCATCCACTCTCTCTTTTTTTTCTTCCCCTGAATTCTCATTGCCATGTCGTTCATATGAACTGCCCAGCACGCAACCATGCATCGACGTGCGAATAGTTCTTTAGTTGTGGGTTCAGTTTTGTTACGGCACTCCAGTCGATCAGTCAAATAGTTCTTTAGTTTTGCACTCTTTGGATAACCATATTGAATTACAGAAGTAGACGGGTTCAGATTGATGCCCACCATGGAATGGACACGGTCAGTTTCTGAGTTTGTTTGCTTCACAACTCTGATAAAAAAAACTCTGAAGCCGTGGGTCAAACTTTAAACTCTCTAATTTGAGCTCAGAGTGCCACATACTTAATTGGAATTCTGCAGTTATTATGTAACCTAAACTGTAACTTCAGATTGAAGGATTCCTGAATCTATATTTTCCAATAGCGCTTTTTCCAATAATTAAAGTCATGGTCCAATAATGTGAACTCAGATGATTCCTGTATCATGGCCAAGATAGAGCCAACAAAGAATAAAAGAAAAAATATCTCTTCCTCTCTTGACAGGAAATTCCAATTAGTTAAACAGTCATCGATCTCCTTGTTGCTTTCATTTATTATGTGGTGAGGCTTACAATTTCACTAATATTTCTTCTGCCTTTTTGTTGACGTTGATGGAATCATTACGAAAAGAGGTGACGTTGATGAAGTGCTGTCTCTGTTCCTGTGGCCCATTAATTCGGCCTATAATCTAGCAATTCATTTCAGAAAGTACAGCCCAACAGTTAACAGATATGTGGGCCAAAATCACATGTTCGGTTGATATAGGCCCAGCCCAGTATAACAAACTAACAAAAAGGACTCACGAAACGAGATGTTCAATAAAACACGAGCTAAACAAAATATCCACCGATCAAACCGATCGGGATCTTTACCTAATTTACTAACAGATATAACTAACTCTCACAAACTAATAGTAAAAAAATGACCCTAAACCAAAACACTCTAAACCTAATTAACGCCCACTCAATTTCTAGTTGATTCCAAGGAATTTCTTGATGGGACCTTCCAGCTGCTGCATGACGGCCTTCCATCCAGCCTCCGTGGGGTGCACATCGTCCCAGTAGAAGTACTTCTCCGGATCGTTGCACACGCTGAACAGGTCCTTGCCATCGTGTCCCTTCTGCCCGCAGAAGCCGTTCGGGTCCAAGCTCTCGCAGCACGGCTGCATCTTGTGCTCGAACTGGCTCGACACCTTGTGCTTCGAACCTACATATCAAATTCGTCAATGGGCACATGTACGTTGATGAAGTTCATCAAGAAATTAAAACGAATCAACAATGCGTGGTAATTATTACCTTGGTCGGGATTGACGATGTTGGAGAAGGCAGTGTTGAGGTCGACATGGTGGACGTAGTCGAGGTGCGAGAGCTTCTGTTGGAGGTTGCTGCCGTGGAGGTAGGCGCCCATGTTGCCGGTGGAGCTGCAGCCGGAGTAGTTGCCCGGCCTGGTTACCCACGGCGTGCAGCCGACGGGGTGCAGGTTGTTCACCAGGATCTTCCTCGCCCCGTTATTCTTCAGCCGGTGCACCTGCTTCGCGATCTCGCTCGTCACCTCATCCACAAACTTGATCATCTGCAGCACAAAGAACATGCAATATCGATCGATCAGAAAGACTATTAATTAGGACGTACTCCAGTAGCTAATGTGTAGGAAGGCTGATTTAGATGACTATTTAGGTGGCATGCACGAAACAAGGGATATCCTCTCGAGGGATGAAGTCACATTCTCTCCGATCTGTGTACTGACCTTGCTAGTGTCGTTGACGTTGGCGAGGCGGGCGTAGTCGTTGCCGGAGACGGCGACGAGGGCGATGGAGTTACGGAGGTTCCGGCGGGTGATGGTGCCGTCCTGCACCAGGTCCCTGAAGTGGTCGACCTGCTTGTCGAGCGTCGGCGCGCCGCTCGGCAGCTTGAACACGCCGGAGCCGCCGGCGGCGAAGTTCATGCCGTGCGGGTGCACGTAGTTGTCCACCCTCCTGTACGTCGGAGGCGCCTCATGACGCCCCAGCATCCGGGCTGCAAAATGTACAACCAAATTATTAAGTACGTAGTTTTCAATCTGAATTGGAATCTCCTTCAAGATTCAATCTGAAAATGGATAATTAGGTTATAGTTAGTTAGTTACCGATGAGATCGGACTGGACCATGGCGTTGGAGAAGCGGCCGGTTGGGCGGTTGTTGCCACGGTCACGGCCGTAGGGGTAGTACCATTCGCGCGACTGCTCGCTCAGTCGGCGCTTGGGGAGATTGCCGGTGTCGGCGAACGAATCGCCGAACACGAACAGCGTGTAGAACCCGTTGTCGGAGTCGCCGAAAGCGGCAGGATCGGGACGCGCCTCCACATGAACAGCTGCTATACGCATGCACACGCATTATCGATCTCATTAATTCGTCAGAAATGAATATTTGATTTGATCAATTAATATTAGATTGATAATTGAACACGTAATCAAGAACAAGAATGAAGGCGCTGCAGATGGCACGTACCATGCAGAACGAAGAGGATGAAGCAGGTGACGGGAAGTAGCAAGGAGAGCTTCGCCGCCATGGCCGGCAACAACTGAAAGCTCCTCGGTTGACGGTGGAGGTGGAACTCGTGGAATTGCTTGTGGCATTGCATGCATGGGTGTTTACCACCCTATTTATAGACACGACGAGGCTGCAAATCTGTTCCGAATCTACTATTCTCAAGGTGGTTTTGCGAGGTGATTGGATCACGCGGTGCTGGCGCGCGCCCTTAACTTCCGAGTAACAGTTGGGATTAGGAAGTACTCTTAACGACTAACGACGTGCAGCGAGCAGCTGTGATCTTTCGCGTGATCGCGTACTCCTATCTACCAGGGCTGGCCTAAATGCTTGTCACGGCTAGAAATTCACGAACCAGAACTTTTAAGCTGAATGTGCATTAAACCCCTGTCCAGGACCAGTCAGGGTACACAAACGACAATTATTGACATACAGATACACGTCTTACAAAAATATAAAAGATTACAAATGCAGCGGAAAAAATAAAACGAGCTAGACTTGAAAACTTGACTTGTGCAGCGGGGCGACTCAACTCCACAGGCATCCCTGACGGCAGCGACGAATCCAACTTTTCTGAGACAGCTCCAACTGGGAAAAACTCCAGCTCTAATGTGGGGGAAAAGAGAGCAAGACTGAGTACTACCCACTGTACTCAGCAAGTCATACCGGAATAGGAGGTATGATGCAGGATATACCCAAAGGAGGCTAAGGGGTTCATTTGCAATAAAGCAGGCATTTAAAAGCAGTAGTTGAAAGCAGTAAAACAATTATAGTAGATTAAGCAAGATTAACCAATCACTGTCCAACGCTACACCACGTTGCAACAGGCCCAACCAACCACCTGAACTACACCAGTTCATTAAGCTAAACTAGGGGTGAGACTAATCACGGTGAATCTGGTTGATCGCCCATAACCGCGGGCACGGCTATTCGAATAGTTTTACTCTGGCCAGAGGTGTACAACTGTACCCATAAGACACAATTCCACACATGTCGTCATGCCCTGAAGTATCACCATGATACTGCAAAGGGGGAAATCGTGACAAGACCCTCCGTATAACCCTCCCCTAACCATCCACACCACGCTAAGGTTTCACCCCCACCCCTCAAAAGGCAGTGGGCGGTCCCCTCTTGCGCCGCGGTGAATCTGGCAGCTAGACAACCGGACACCCCGGCCGACCCAACTCCATCACGCCCACCCTCGCCACCGGTGCCTAGGAAAGGGTCGAGCTATACTTCAGATCAAGCAGTTACCCACTCCCGCTTGTAGTAAGCACGGTAAGTCTCCCAGGGTTTCCTGTGAACCGGTCCTTAATTGCCATGGGTGCGACCAGCAAAACCATGCACCCATAGCCCACCATTCAGTGCATTTTAATTAATTAACACCATTTCGGTGGCACCAATCCAAAGCTATGCTAATAGTCAAAGTCTATGTAATAATGTGATCCCCATTTGTGTACTAGTTGAGCTAAGCATGGCTAAGCATTTCCTAAACCAACATCTAGTTATTTTGATACCCAAGTTATCAATAGCATAAGGTAAACAATAAATGGCTGAGTAATAGAACCCATCCCACATGACATTGTAAAATAATGCAACATTTAATAGAAATGCGGGGTATTTGTAAATTGGGTACAATATGATCAAATGTAATGGATGACTTGCCTTGCTCTCGCACTGATGAGACCACAACAACGTCTTCGAAATACCGCGGATCGACGAAACGGCCGAAATCTACGCGACAAAACAAAGCACACAAGCAAAACACGCTATAAGACTACTGAAACAGAAAACAAAACCATTTTTAATGGATTCTAGGGATTTTTATGAATTTACTGAGACTTGAATGGACTTAAACGGAGCTCGGATGAATTACTTATGAATTTTAGAAGATAAACTGTGTTTTTACTAATAAAGAAAAACCTTAATGTATTTATTGCGCAATATTGCCCAGGGCTGACGTCAGCGAAGGGGGGAGGCCGGCGCCGGCAAGCGGGCCCCGCATGTCAGCGGCACGAGGCGGCCAGTCCACCGTGGACCGGGACCACACGAGTGGTCCACCGCCGGTCCACGGGACCGACGGTCCAGATCGGCCCGAGGCCGATCGGACGGCGCAGGCGGCGGCTAGGCACGGCTTGGCTCGGCACAAAGCCGGCCGGCCGGCCATGGGGAGCGGCGGCGGCGAGCGCGGTCACCGGCGGTGACCGGCGGTGACCGACGCGGAAGCGGCGGTGCACGGCCGAAGGGCGGCGGCGCGGCGGTAGCGGGAGGAAGGAGAGGAAAGGGGAAAAGAGGAGGCGGGAGGCCTCACCGGGGTTTCGCCGGCGCGGGAGGAGGCAACCACGAACGACGACGGCGAGCGGCCGGAGGACGACGGCGGGCAACGGCAGAGCCCCGGGACACCCTAAGAGAGTAAACGAGAAAGGTTAGAGGGGGAGAAGGAGTCCACGTCGAGCGAGGATGCCGACCGAAGGCGGGGGAATGGAATAGCTCACCGGCTCGCGAGGGAGATGGGGTTCCGGCGGTGATTGATGGCCACCGAGCGGCGGACGAGGGGCAGGCGGCACCGGCGATCGCGCAGGCGGCGGTGGCGAGGCTAGACGGCGGCCCTAGCGGCGGCTAGTGGCTGCCGGAGGTCGGCGGCGGGCGGCGGAGCTCGGGAGAGCGATGCGGCGGCGGTAGAGGGCGCGGATGGAAGCGGCGAAGGCGGAAAACGAGAGAGGCGCTCGGGGAAGGGATTTTATAGGGCACGGGAAGGGAGAACGTAGCCGGGGGATGCCCCTATTTGGCCGGCGACATGGGGAGTGGAGGGAGAGAGAGGGGGTGGGGTTCGAAATGAATCCCGCCCATTTTTGGGCACGCGCGAGAGCAGGAAGAGGTGGGGGAGGGGCGGCGACGTGGGCGCAGGGCGCGGGAGAGGCGCGGGATGGGCACGAAGGAGCGGCGTGGGCGAGGTGGCGTGGGCGGCAGCGGCGGTTGCTGCCGAGGTGCGGGCGGTGGGAGGTTAGGGACGACCGATAGGTAGGGCCCACCTGTCGGCGCCCGAGAGAGAGAGGGAGGGAGGGAGGACTTCGGGGAGGGGAAGGGAGTAGCGGGCGGGCCCACAAGGAGGAGGCCGAGCGCCGGGGGGCGAATGGGCCGACGGCCCAAGAAGAAAAAGACGGAAAAGGAAAGAAAGAAAAAGGAAAAAGAATTTTCCTGGGATTAAATATTGCACTTGCTCAATTTTAATTGGTTAAAATTATTTCCAATGCTCTGAAAATTCCACTAAAAATCTTGTTAGTGCATTAAGGCATGGGGAACTCAAGAAAAAATCCACCACGCCATTTCCAATTATTAATTGCATTTAATAATTAGGGAATTAGCTCTAGGTTAATTTGAACTTTCTTCGGACGATTTACTCAACATATTTTTAAAGCAAGAAAAAGGGAGGGAAACTTCAGGGCGTGACAATGCTCCCACACGACCAGCACAATCATGTGGGCCGAATCACGCCGGCCGCTCAGCTCCTACGCTGATCCATGTGATAAAGCAGTTCAATCTTATCTTCCTGCTTATATATTATAAGAAAATGAGCATGTTCACTTTGATGTTATTTTTAACCATACCATTTTTTTTTGTAAAGTTGCTAAAAAATTATCTACGTTTAGTTTGTTGCTAAATTTATCAATACATAAGAAATCTTGCTAAAATTTTAGCACTCCAAAACTTGGTAAGGTTTTAAACTAAACTAAACTTTATATACTTTTTATCTCTACATATGCCAATAAAAATACGAGACTACCCATTGATATTTCGATAGATTTGAAGCTTCTAATTTTATAGAATTTTCAACCAATACATATAGCCCGTTTTGAATGAAATAAAAGAAAACGGACAAACATATAAAAAAATCGTAAATCTTGAGAAAAAAACTGTTGTAAAATCTGATTTTTGTTGTAATGTAGTACCTGAGTTTAGTTGCTCGGTAATTAAGTGTAAATACACTATAACCAAATATAAGTGCTTTGTAACTAAATGTAATTGTAAGTTGAATTTATAGGAATACAATCTTAATACAACATCGTACGGATGAAAAATCAAAATATAAGACCTCAAAATTCCATCGCAAGTGAAATAGCAAAACCTCAAGGAAGGAACGACCTGTTAAATTGACGAGTAGAAGATGCTTCTATGTGGGCCGAAAGACGATATAGGCTGTGTTTAGTTCCCTTCAAACTTTCAAAAATTCCGTCACATTAAATATTTATACACATGCATGGAGTATTAAATGTGGATGAAAAAAAAATAATTACACAGTTTGCGGGTAAATTGCGAGACGAATCTTTTGAGTCTAATTACGTCATGATTTAAAAATGTGGTGATATAGTAAACATTTGCTAATAACGGATTAATTAGACTTAATAAATTCGTTTTGCAGTTTACAGGCGGAATTTTTGTTTTGTTATTAGTCTACGTTTAATACTTCAAATGTGTGTCCGTATACTTTAAAAAAAATTTGGTTGTGGAACTAAACACGCGGCCAGAATTGTATTCCAAGCTTCGAAAGCTACTCTCTCCCGCCCCCTTTCTTCTCACCATTCATAATGGCACAGTGCTAGTTGTGCTCGTCCCTTATAGTGATGTACTTCCATGTTTACTATTTTCAATGGAAGATTCAGTGGGAAAAGCTCTCTCCTCCAGTGATTTCTAAAAAAAAAAAATCACGAGTAGCTCTCTCTAAAAAAATCACGAGTAGCGACAAATACTAAAAACAGTACTTCCAAGAAGCTGCCATAGCCTATGATCCAAGAGGCGAAGACCAATTTACAAAGTTAGGAATACGACAGCTTCCACCTAAACATAATGTTCCTCACAATCTTATAGACACATCAGACAAGAACAGACACATTATGGATATAGGAGGAGAATGAAAAATGGATTGTTATTATTTCAGACGAGTATACAACCAATGGTTTAACTCCCAGTTACCCACACCACATCAATTCGTTTTTTAAAAGTCCCTGCTCTTATCTATATTACAGAAAAACAATATGCCTAATTTGCTATCTACCAGATAAGGGACAGATGGCACATATAATTAAACTTTTATCTATTTTACACGGTGGTACAAAATATGCGCGGTGATTTATCCCCAAGATTACATGTACTGTCTATGGTTTCTGTAGAGTCCGGAGAAGTAATCTGAGCTGAGTTCCATTATGTTACTTGAGAGCGTTTGGCACCGACGAGGCATAGATGCATCAGTGAAGTACTTGAGGCAGATCTAGTGAGCCATATAGAGGTATGGTTTCGATCTGATTTCTATTTTCCAACAAAAAATGGCCTCTAGTGCTGACCTTCAGTATTCAATAGCGTGGTCCGCTTGAGTGGTGTTTCTGGTTTGGCATCCTGTTGGCGGGAAGCGATGGTTACCAGAGGAGGGTCAATTTTCCATCTGCATAAAAATGAAGGATAAATTTAGTACTGTGTGGTTTAAGAGAAACATCAGGGTTAATCTGATAGATCTTCAAACTCAAGCAAACAAAAAGGGGGTATTCTTTTGATTCTTATGCCACGCAAATCACAAAAGACATATCGCGCACCTCACCAAAATGAATTTATAAACACCTAAGGTTACAGTGACAGGACACACATTTCATATTCAAATCACCACACAACAGGGTAAGGTTGATTCCGCAAAGAGGTTTCATCATTGATAGGAATGATGAGTTAATGGAAGTGATAAGTATGGCCAATTAGAGTTGTCTGCCTCCACCTTTTCTTGACACAACGCATGGGACAGCTAGATCAGGCCAGAAAGTGGAAGAAAATAAAGAGCCTTTTGGTTAAAGTAACGCGAATGCGGTATTATATCCCCTTCCGGTCCTCCACAGATTAAACAAGTTACCACACCACAAACATCATGAAACGATGGCAAGAAAAATAACAGTTTTAAATACTCGTATTCCATCTTAAATGATACTCCCACTACTAGATTGTTGACATACTAAAGAAAACCCAATATCCTGGCACAATTTGAGTACCAGCATATACTAATACTGCAGTGTAGTACTACTAGTAGGTACCATATGTATAATATACTAGTACAAGAAGACAGACGTATTTGGTATATCAGATGAGTTGCCCAAAACTCGGAGACTGAGATAGGCCGGTCACAATATATGAATACTGTTAGCTAAGAAAAAATGGCCCTGTTCTAGTGTTGTGTCTGGTCGGCACATGTGCTTGAGACCTACACGGATCGCTTTCAGCGATCGTCCCCACCTCACCGAACATATTAGGAACACAATGACCATCGTCGCCTCGCCAACCATAATCTGCTCGACCTAACGTACCTTACCTTGCCATGGTGTCGGGATCAAATCCTAGATCTGACCATGCAATTTCGAGCTAACTGCTAACGTGCTAATCAAATCACCCGTAATCACGCGGTAACATAGTACTAGCATTTGGAGATTTATTAAATTTGGGAGGAGTAATCTGGTGATGTAGAGAGAGGGCACCGACGAAACTTACTCGTGTGGGAATTTGACCTCGTGGAGGGCATCCGACCGGTGGGACCACGCCAGGGCGGCCCGGCCGCAGCTGGCGAGCGGCTCGACGCGGGCGGCGTCGGTGACCAGCGAGAGCGGGCTGGCGGCGGCGCCGTCGTCGATGGCGTCGATGTCGCGCACCCACTCGGGGCGCGACGCCGCGCCGCCGCCCTCCCAGAGCGCCTGCGCGTTCACCACGAACCCGGCCCACTCCAGCCTGCTCGACAGCAGCATGTCGCCGCGGTTCGCCGGCAGCATGGTCTCCTCCGACACGTGGTAGCCCACCAGGTTCCCCTCCGCGTCGCACGACGGCGCCTGGAGGAACGTCTCGCTGGTGCCCTCGTCCTCGCCCAGCACGCCGACGGGCACGGCGCCCACCGACTTCACCTTCTGCGCCTCGTCGAACAGCTCCGTCCGGAGGATGCTGTTCTCGTCGGCGAACACCACGACGCCGTCCATCTTCCGCTTCCGTATCTCCCTGCATTTGGTGACACCGGAGAGATCTCAATTGCAACATCCGAGGTCGCTAGCTTGAGCGAGATCTAGCTGCGTTGAATTACCTCAGGGCGTGCATTCGCAGGCGCGAGGTGGAGGAGTCGGGTCCCGTGATGTGGAGGAAGTTGAGGTTGGAGCGCGACAGCACAGCGGCGACGGCGTCGGTGTGGTGCTCAGGCTCGACGACGATCCACGTGAGAGGGCCGTCGACGAGGCGGAGGGTGTGCGCCATCGACGTGAGGGAGGGCACCTGGAGCGCGGAGGTGGTGGTCGGGGTGACGGCAATGACGGGCCTCGGCGGCCCAGCCCCGCGGCGCCGGCTGCTGCGCTGCGCGTTCTGGACGGCGGCGAGGATGTGGTGCGCCTTGAGGAGCTCGTTGGGGTCAGGGTGCGGCCACGGGCGGACGCGGATCGGGTGGCGGCCGACGAACACCGGGCCGTGGTGGTGGTGCTGCGGGTGTGCCCCGACCTCGGCGGCCACCGTGGTGGTCGTCACGGTCGTGGTGGTGGTGGTCGTCGTCGTGGTGATGGTGGTCGTCGCGTTGGCGGCGGCGAGCATGACGGGCGGGGAGACGAGCGAGACGAGGTGGGCGGTGGGGTTGATCGGCGTGGGGAGGAACAGCAGGTAGACGATGAGGCGCGAGAACCTGAACCCGACCGCCATGGAGGTGGCGCAGAAGAGCGCGTGCAGCAGCAGCCACGCGGCGGGCAGCGACGGCTTGGACGGCTCGGGCGGGGAGTCCGGCGACCCCGCCGCCGGCGCCAGCATCGGCCACAGCGGCCGCAGCAGCGGGAGCTTCATGGTCACAGCTTAGTCGCAGAGAGGCAAGCAAGCAGGCAGGCGGCGGTGAGGAATTGGCAAGTGGTGAGGTATAAGAGAGCAGAGGAGGTTGGGGTCGTCGCCGCGGCTCGGGTGGGTGAATAATTGTGTGGAATTATTAGGAGGAGAGGGGAAAAGGGCGCGGCGGAAGCAGCAGCGGCAGCTGGTGGTGGATGGTGAGGTGAGGTGTTGGGTTCCACCGAGAAGAGAAGAAGCGAGAGAGATGACACGAACACGAGGCTGGGGTTGGGGACTTGGGGTGGTGGGTGAGGTTGGGGTTGGGGTGGCGGTGTGGCGGTGGATGCGTGGGATTGGGGGGAGAAAACACGCCCGAACGCTGGGAATATTTCGGCCGTTGGCCACGCGGTGGCAGCCAGGCACGGTTCCCCGTTTTCACGTTTTTTAAAAAGCTCGTTTGCTTTTACCTCTCTGACGGCGGTGTGGGTATCTTGTTCACTTTGGTTGGTGGAGCTGTCTGTGGTTCTCTCAAGTAAACGCGAGCTGACTAAACAGTTGACAGTAAAAGTCGCCTAGTAAAATACGTATTCCCTCCGTCAAAGAAAAAAAAATAAACCATAGGTTTCCATGCCAACGTTTGACTGTCCGTCTTATATGAAAATTGTTTATAATTAGTATTTTTATTGTTGTTAGATGATAAAATATTATTAATATTTTATACGTGACTTATCTTTTTAATTTTTTTTATAATTTTTTTAAATAAAACGGACAGTCAAACGTTGGACACGAAAATCAAGGTTTGTCTTTTTTTTATGGAGGGAGTAGAGTACTGCTATGAAGAGAGGGCAGTATTCATTCATATTACTGTTTCCACGCAATAAATCACCGCTCAATTATCTTCCCCTCGCATCTTTCATCCATTAATAATACTCCCCCCCTACGGTACAGTACCACTGTCGCTGTGAACAGAACTATTGCACTCCAAGCAATTCTCAACCATCCAGATCCTTTTGCAGGAACTATATGGACAGTAGACATGAGCTCTCTCGCTGCCGATCAGATCCTTCTGCAGCGACCGATATTTCCTTCTTTTTTTCTCGTAGGAATTCACTGTATTGTCACAAGCCGGGACGCACAACTAATGCTGCCTGGCTAGTTTGTTGTACTGCCGTTAATAACATGGCAAGGGACAGTAGTACTACAGTAAGCTTCCTGTCGTTGCCTAAACCAAGATGTGTTTGATTAACAACAAAAGGGGTTGGCTGTTGCCTAATGCACGCACTGCCTGTACAGATTTATTTAAGCTACCTATAGTACAGCATCTTCTTGCAGCGTTAAAACTGCTACAGGATTTTTCTAGTCGGCGCCCTGAACTCTCATCAGGGATGGTGCTCACGTGCAGGCAGAGGCAGGCAGCCCATGCTGGCTGCCGTAATTCTGAACTGATCCAACGTATGGCCAATTTGGCCATGGATGGATTGGATGCTTGGCTGCTTGCTCGTTCTGGAGTTCTGACCTGTAATGTCATTTTCTTAACCCTTTCTTTTTCTCCCCAAATTTTGTTTTCCTGGCAATGTCAGTGTCAATTCCGGATTGGAGTAGAACCGGCACTCGATCATAGTTCCATACTCTTGTCTTGCATTCTGCATTGCCATGTGTGTCGGATTTCTTGTTCATTCTGAAGAAAGTAGCTTTATGAGCAGTAAGACACTGTCCCATTCAGTCCAGAACACAGTACGGTGAATCTGTGAATCTCTTGCACGAAACAACTGCAAGAACGGGCAGTACAGGATAAGTTGATAATATGATCTGAAAAGTGATTAGGAGAGTGTACAACCAATCATGTTTTGAACTAAGCTTGAAGAAACATTAATCCGATTGGTACAGGTTGGGTTGAATCTGCTACAGTTTTATTCAGGTATGTTTGTCCTCGTGTTCGACCTGATGGGTACTAAACTATCTACCTAGATGCCTACACATATAAACAAATTACAGAGATTACACGAGGAGGAAGAAGTGCATGCAATGCAATGAAAATGGACATGAAAGCTTAGAGCTAGCTAAACCAGGATGTTGTCACATAATTATGAATTGAAAGGAACATGACATAGGCAGTGTTAGATACTTAATATACTTGGATACATACTAGTTGTATATCATTTCCATACCTACGCAGCTTGGTGTGAGTGTGACCTGCTCACCGGCCATTGCTGAAGACTGCACTTGAACTACCAGCTATATGCATTTTAATTCCTGGGGCTGCATTCTTAATAATTCAGTACGATTGCCTTTTCGTCTCTCTATATAACTTTAGTTAAAATGTTATTTAAAAAAAGGATAACTTTAAAATGGACTTCACACTCTGAAGTCTGAATATTTCTTTCTGGCAACGAAGTCTGAATGTTTGTTGTGCCTGGTCTGCCGTACTGGCCGTTCGGTGAAACATGCACATAAACAGCGATTGCATAACAGTATACAGTAGCATTATGCTCCTCCCTTTTTTCATCAGCTTTAAAATTGTTTATGATGGCCGATTAAGCCACATGTAATTATAATTACCGCGTACCAGGTAGCTACTTAATTATCAGCTCATGAGGTCAATCATTTCCTGACGCTAAATCGGCAATAGCGACGTATAGGTTGCAGTTAGGTGGAGTCCTTTTCTTTCGCGGCGTTTAAGTATTGATCAGCACCTGCTTTATGTAGTTTAATCGTCAGTGGATGGAGTAGTAGTTGCAACGTTGTCGTTTACACTAGAAGCCATCCGTGCCCAGCCAAATTAAGCACGAATGCATGCATGCTTTCAGCTCAAGCGAAACAGAGCAAATCACAGCCTCTCCTCTTCTGAGGCTGTGACTGAATCTCTGGTCTGTTCTGTGCAGTACTTGTTCAGAGTTACTCCAACGGTGACTGTACTGTAAGCTACTCCTAAGGCCATGTACAACGCGTGACCCTAGCTTGTGGTTTCAAACCTCCACGTCGGACGCGTGCACCCGTGGCAGTGGGAACCGTGGCTCTGCAGCCCGATTCTGCGCTTGCAGAAGAACCGTCCGAAGCGCCGCGCCTGAGCTCGGGAAGGGCGAAGCCACGGTCCGAGGCCACGCGTTGGCGGAGCTGGAGCCTCGTGCGTCGCCTCGACCGGTCCCCAGATCCGCCACCACCGCTGCTCCCCGCCGCCGACGCTCATGAAGAAGGGAGGAGGAGAGGAACCGCCGCCGTTGTGGCCCCCGCTGCCAGATCCGGCGAGCCCGTGCCCGGATCCGGCGAGCCCGCGCCCAGATCCGGCGAGCTGGGGCTCCGCCTTCGCCGCTTGTAGAGAAGACGCGGGGGAGAGGCCGTCATGGGGTAAGGAGGACGACGGCGTCGAGGCAGCGTCTGGATCCGCCGCCGGCGCTCGTGAAGAAGGGAGGGGGAGAGGAACCGCCGCGTTGTGGCCCCCTCCGCCAGATCCGGTGAGCCCGCGGCCGGATCCGACGAGCCCGCCGCCGCCAAGCTCGCTAGGCCGTAGGCGAGCTCGTCCTCCGCCAAGCTCGCCACGTCGTCGGCGAGCTCGTCCTCCGCCAAGCTCACTACGCCGTCGGCGAGCTCGTCCTCCGCCAAGCTCGCCACGCCGTCGGCGAGCTCTTCCGTGCCATCGTGGGGGGAGGAGGACGGCGGCGTCAAGCCCGCGTCTAGATCCGCCGCCGAGACGGGGGGGAGCTCGCCGGCGAATGAGTGAGGGAGGGAGAGAGAGAGGTGTCTCGGGAGAGAGGGGGGAGAATGGCTCGGGGCAGAGGGGCATAGAGGGAGAGAGTAAAACGAGAGGGGAAGAGGCTGACAGTGGGTACGCATAGTGTTTAGGGGTGCATATGTACATATTTTGGTTGTTATAGGGTCCAAAATATAAAGTTTTAATAGGTTTGATAATAACATACATCACAGGGGCTGACATATAAATAGATAGAGACTGAAATGCAAAATATATTTTAGAGTGGTTTTTACTGTGGGTTATGTGACCTTTGTGTGGTTCTATCCTATGTGGCGTCTTGAGACCACTATGGAGGGAAGTGAACAAGCAAAGCAATGGCAGGTGATGAAAGCATCTGCAGGCATGCGTTGCCCGGGCGTGAATTCTTTCAGAAAGGTAACATAAAGTTTTGGAGACGATTTCACAATAATTCATGTGGCCAGTGGAGTAATCATGATCATAGGAGAGGTTCCATTCAACTAACAGAAAAGGCAGAGCGGAATCTGCACTACTTTCTTCAGCACTTTGTGGTTGTTCCTCCTTTTGCCGGTCTCTGCAATTTGCATCCGAGTATGATTTGCTACTGTTGTTTGCTTTGCTCCGTACTACTGTCTACTGGTAGTAGTTCACTGCTCCACTCTTCACATGCAGACATGCTCTGATTGATCTGGCACATGCATCAAATTGGAAAAGAAGAAATGGCATGCACAAATGACCAAGATGCGTGCTGGTAGTACACAGGAAACCAAAGAATTTGGGTCTTCATAGTTCATACCGTCCCTAGTTAATTAGCAGTTTTGCAAAGTTTCTAGATCAACTACCTTGTAATCTTTCGGACCTCGGATCATGCTCTCTATGATTTGTTTTTGAAAAGAATGGAATGATGAAAGCTTAATCTTCAATCCACCATTTTGGTCCCAGTTTCATTTCATGAAGTCCGATCAAAAATGGCAACTGAAGATTTGATCAAACATGATTGTACATTGATCTGTATCATAAAATAAGACACTAACACTAGCTAAAACGAATGCAAGTTTGATTTCTTTGCTTAGAAGCGACATCAGAGATGGCACTCACTCAGTTCATTACAAGAAATTGCCCATAATCGGTGCTTCTGATAAAATATCCATGGCCTCCTTTGCTGAATCAGTTATGTTTGTACAGATTTTCAAGGAGCACAAGCGCTAGCTACTGGATTTGATCTAATTTGTCTCTACTAACACTAGGTGCACTTGCATTAATTTGTTGTTAGTAACACTGATACCTATCGATTCAACCAAAAAACGTACCATGTGACGGCATCTATAGCACCAAAACCAGTTGTGCTATGAACTTATAAGCTAACAATCTGAATTAGTATCAGTATTAAATCAGATAATTGCACCTAACTAACTCTAGTTTTGGTCATAGTACATATGAGAACTTCTGCACTGTGACGCCGAACGACCAAAACAACCAATTCTCCAAATGAATGTGCTCCATTTGTTCCAGCGACAGTCCACCTGCACAACAATGGAGAACACCAATCATTTGGGGTCCTAGTACGCCCCATGCAAATGCCATAACAAACTTCTTTTGACTTAATGGGCAGCTCAGGCCAAACCTCCAGCTATGCACAAACAGTTCCCCTAGTTTGGCTGTCCCATAGAAGAATTGAAGGTTTTCAGTTGACGTTTCATGTTCTTCTTTTGTTCGACATCTCATTGTAATCAGTTGATGTTACACAATTTGGGGCCATTCCATAATTGTAGTACCTTGACTTGCAGAGAGATATATCAGAAGAGCCTATAGGGGAGATTTTTGTCAGTAAGCAGACAATGGTAGAACGCTACAGGAAGCAATGTCAAGAATATAGAGCAACAATTCACCTTTGTAACTATCATACATTTCAAACTGAAGACAGAAAATTTTAGCAGCAGAAATATGATTAGTCTGCTACCACCACATGGTTCTACCAGCAAAAACTGGTGCTTCTAAGTTTTAACAAGTAATAACAATTCTCCCACATGGTTCACAACTCAAGGCCAGCAGAAAAACGTTCTGCAGAGAAACGAAGCTATCCTAGCTGTGCTTTTCAGACCAGGAAAGGCTCTTTGCTTTGGTTTCAAACAATGGCAAGAAAAGCTCACAGCTACATGCAACTGTAGTACTAGTGATCAATGCTCATGAACAGATGCTTAAAGCAGAGGAATGGAAGATTCCTCCCTCCAGAAATCCGGCACATGGGTTGTTGTCTTTGTTTTTATTTTATGAAAATGAAACAAGAACAGGTTAGGTTAGTCAAACGTCGGCGTATGGGAATCGGACATCTCCTCTGCTGAGAGGGCACCTCCCACTGTTTTTTTTTTCACAAAGTCACAAAGGCCAGTGGGAATCAGGGAGCTAGCAGTTGGAGGCTTGGAGCAGAGCCCAGTCAATTTGATTTGGTTTGGTCAGATTATGACACCGACTCTTCATTTTCCAATTTGATACTAGCATGGAAATCAAGCTGAAAACTATGTGTATGCTACTACTAACACGCAAAAGCTAGCATCCTAGCACATGGCATATGAAGCATATGCAACGCAATGCCGTGGAATCTGTTCATAGGGAAAGAGCACTTACGATAGAGTAGTTTGTTCAATCAGAAGGTGACAGAAAGTTTCAGTCTTTCAGGTGCTTCCTGCAAACGCTGCAGTGCAAAGGGGAGGCACATCAACTTCTCATCTACTGTTGAGCTGAAATAGCCGCCTCAGCTAAATTTCAAGTACGAAATGATCATACCTTGCATAAGTAGACTGGTAGTTGCATGCCATGCGCGGTTTGTTCAGCTATGCAACAGACACCGAAAGCTGAGCCTCCATTTTGAACATGAAATTCTCACACGAATTCAACCGTTTACTGCAAATTTACATAAACAATGTTAAAAGAACACCAAAACAATCGTTATTCATTTCTCATTTCTGATTGCTTTGCTTATTGATGAAGCTGATCAGGTGTGTGATTTAGCATTTGATACAATGTTCAGAACAGACAAGTTGAAGACCAATCAGCCACGTGCAGTCAAAGCTTCTGAATCTCCTGCACAAACCGCTCCAGATCCTCGTAGGAGCTCCCACCGCTCCTCACCGCGATCGCGGCATCGGCGGCGAGCTCCTTGGCGCGCGCCCGCGCGCCGCTCCCCTTCTCCCCGACCGCGTCGGCCAGCACGGCCGCGAGCTCGCCGGCGTCGGGCGCGACGCCGGCCCCGCCCGCGCACGCGCGCAGCGCCACGCCCGCGTCATCCACGAGCAGCCGCGCGTTCACGAACTGGTCGGCCGCCATGGGCCACGCCAGCATGGGCACCCCGGCGGCCACCGCCTCCAGCACCGAGTTCCAGCCGCAGTGCGTCATGAACCACCCCACCGCTGGGTGCCGCAGCGCCGCCACCTGCGGCGCCCACCCGCGCACCACCAACCCGCGCTTCGCCGCCGCCCGCGCCTCGAACCCTTCCGGGACCACGCCGTCGCCGCTCACGACCCACACGAACGGGACGGCGCTCCGCTCCAGCGCCTCTGCCAGTGCCGCCGCCATGGCCGGCGTCAGCACCGCCTGGCTACCGAAGCACACGTACACGACCGAACCTTCCGGGAAGGCGTCCAGCCACGCGCTGAAATCGCCGGCTGCGACGGCCGCTTCCCCGCCGCGCTCGCCGGCGGCGTCCGCGTCCGGCGCCACCGGGCCCACCGCCCACACGCGCTTGAACCCCAGGTCCTCCAGCGGCGCGTCCAGGTACCTCCCCTCGAGTGCCCGGAAGGTGTTCGACACGAATCCCCAGCTCTCCAGATTCCAGAGACAGTTCTGCTTCAGCGACTCGCGGACCTGCTCTTCTACGAGGCCTTCTATGTAGGCCTTGTACAACATGGAGATCTCTCTCCACTCAAACGCCGGCTCGCCGGGGATCGCCGGGAACGCGACCTGAAACCCATTGTCGCACCCCACGGGCCGCTTGACCAAGCGGCGGAAGAGCGAGTGCGGCACGGCGGTGCCGAGCACGCCGGAGGGCGTGAAGACGACCCTCGGGACGCCGATCTCGGCGGCGAGATGCTGCGTCCACCCGCAGAAGAAGTCGGATACGACGGCGACGACGGGGTGCGCCGACTGCGACCTGGCCCACGCGAGGATGGGGCGGTGGAGCGCGGCGAGCGCGTGGATGAACACGGCGATGTAGACGGGAGGGCGGTTCATCGTGTTCTCGAGGCCGGCGGGGAGGGAAGGGTGGGAGGGGAAGGGGAGGACGAGCGGGCGGACGGAGTCGGGGTGCGCGGCGAGGAGAGGGGCGAGCTGGGCGGCGTTGCCCGGCGTGGTGACGACGGTGAGGCGGAGCCCCCGCGCCGCGAGGAGCGCGGCGAGATCGTAGAGCGGCAGCGCGTGGCCCTGCGCCGGGAAGGGGACGAGGAGGACGTGAGGCGTGGCGGTCGGCGGCGCCATTGATGCGGTGGTGAGGAACTGAGGCGGCGTCGGCGGCGAGCTTCTTGATTTGTACCGTACAGTTAAGAATTTTTTAAATTTTATTAAAATATTTAAAACTAATTTTTTTAAAGTTTTACAAATCTGACCTCTCATGCCCTGTGAAAGGGCGGATGGCGTCCCGTTCTCCTCACTCATCTTTTACGGGCACGTTTTACAAACTGATTAACATTATATTTTTTAAAATAAATTTCTACAGGAAAATTGTTTTAAAAATTCACACTAACCCACTTTTTAAGTGTTTTTACCTAATGCTTAACTAATTGTGCACTGATCGAATATTTCATTTTTCGTGCGAAAGGTGAGAGCCGCGGTCGGTCACCTTGCAGATAGCCCTTTTACCGGCCTCCCAAAGGGCTAGGCTGTCTGCAAAACAATCGGGGCTAACCATTTTACAGGCAGTCACTTGTCGCCCTTGCAGCCGATGGGTAGATTTGTAAAACACTGAAAAACATATTTTTAAATATTTTAATAAGTAAACTTAAAACTGCAAAAAAGTCTATATTAAGTGGGATCGGAATGGGCTGGGCCTGAGAAGACTACTACATGGGCCGGTGATTCGGCCCAGAAGAAATCAGGTAGCCGACGAGTCATCCACAGCGACGGCGAGTGGCCACCGGCCGTTCCACATCTCGCGCGCGGCCTCCGGTCGTCGTCGCGATTCCGCTGCCGCCGTCGCCCGTCGCCGCCGGTGATCCCTCCCATGTGCTAGTAGAAGGCGTTCGGAGCTCTTTGGGTGTGTCGCATGGAGATGACCAGAAGCCTTACGCTCGCACCGCTCCCGGCGACGCTCCGGCCGGCACACGCGGCCTGTCGCCGGCGGCGGAGGCAGCGAGGGCTTCCCTTCGGTGCACTCTTCTCATCACTGCCTCCTTCCAACGTATGGTTCTTCCTCCCCCAGCTAATTCTGTTCCCATTCCAAGAACGCTGCTTGAATGATTCAGTTGTTCGCAATTCTTCAGCAGCAGCAGCAGCAGCAGGAAATGTACATGAGGGCGCTGCAGCCGCGGCAGGATTGGGTGGGGGAGTGGGTCCGGAGCAACGACACGCTTGTCCGCGGCCTGCCCATCCTCGTCGGCGGCGCCTCCCTGCTCGCCGTCCTCCTCAACCGCGCCGTTTCCGGCATTGCAGCTGTCTCCGACGCCTCCAGGTCATCCTGTGGGTGCAGAGCCACCCCAAGAAACGCCCCCATTTTGCGCTCCTCTTGGATTGGATTTATGATTACTGACCAAATAGTTAATTTGATCTTCATCTCAATAGTTCGCAGTCAAGGGCTGACATACTGACTCTTGCTCTCTCCGTAACTGATATTCTTGCTGGCCTTGTTTGGTTGTCCATCCGGCCGAAATCCATTTCTCCTGTGAGTTTTTTATCCTTTGTGGCATATTACTGTAGTAAATTTTTTACACTAATTCCTCATTTTGAAATGATCTTAGGTTGTTCCTCGAGGTGTCGAGTGCAAACGGGTAGGAACGGGTGTATCGGACTCGGCTCTCCGTGAACTACTTTGGTAACCATTTTACTGATACACTTCCTGCTTATTTCAATCTTAAGGTCTTATTTGATTCATAGAGATCATGGAAGCTCAAATAGTGAAATATTATTACTTAAAACCTCACTAGGTGTTCCATACCATGGTTGTATATAATTACTAGTGCTATGATCTTCCATGAACATAACTAAACAAATCTTTCAGTTTTATGCATACACAATCCCATCCGTGTACTTCATGTAAAGGAAATTATGTTGTGAGGCTGGCTGTGACTTCAACTTCTCACAAATAGGACATGGGATTCCCTTACAACTGCAACTTGTTGCAAATCCTTGGTTGTTGTGTATGGAGGTAATTGTGTTCTTCAAATTGGGGTTGCTGCTGGCTCTCCAGAGGATGGTAATGCAGTTATGGTGGATGCACAGAAGTTCATGCAAGGTTCCCTTTATAGAAGTGCCATGGAATCCAAGAAGCGTGAGTGTCTTTTGTTACTTATAAAGTTCTTTTTTTCTGTTTGATTTCATTCAGAAACTTCACTTTGGTCTTCTTGCAGAATCTTACCTAGCAAATCTTGCCTTATATCCTGGAAGGACTGAACTACCATTCTTGCCATCTAACACGCAGGTACTAAAAAATTCTTTCATCTTAGAGAAATTACATGTAAGCACGCATTGGTGTGTTTGTCAACTTGTTATACTTCACGAAAGCTGATCATACCATCTTTAAACTAGGAAACTCCAAAATGCATCCTCTCTTTTTTTTTTCATTGAAAAAGAAGGGGGAAATCTTATCAAGTCTAAAGATGACTGAATTCAGCATAAGATGAATTAATTGTATGAATGTTTAAAACCAAAGCTTTTGATATCTTCCTGATATACAGGCCCTAATATTGCAACCAATTGGTGATAAAGGAATTGCAGCTATTGGTGGTGACACTATAAGGGGGTTCACTAATCTTGATCAGGTATGCTATTTCTAATCTACAGCCTCCTAGCATATATAGTACCATGTTTTGTTTTGGGTGGTTCGCACAGATAATATAGAGAAAAACAATCTGTATGTGTAAACTAAAGATCACAGTTTTTAAAAACAAACACAAGCCAAAACTAGGTCAACCAACATGCTTAACATTGGTTTTATGCTCACTTTTGCTGAAGCATACAATCTCTACGGTGTGTGTTTGCATTGGAGCATTTGAAGTATTGACGGGGAGATCTTGCATTACTTGCATTGCAGCTACAGTATTGCTTTTGAGAGCACAAAAGACCGAATGTAATGAAAAGCCTGTTGATTGTAGGTTGCACACTTGCACTGTTTTAAATTCAGTATGACGGTTACTGTTAAAAAAAATCAGTATGACAGTAGAGAGACAACCATTATCCTGTTGATTTTCCTTGCAGGCATGGATTGCAATGATAGCAGATAAACTGGATGCTACGTTGTCAAAGTCGTAAGAACGCGTAGTTTGTTGGATATTGTTTGTATCTTGCAATTGGCCAAACTGTCACGAGAGATGATCAGCTGACACTGTACATGTTCAAGTTACAGGTAGAGTTTGCAAAACCAACGAATAAAACAGCACAGGGCAACTGGTTGACCAATTGTTTTAAGCCAGGCTGTATGATTAGGCTTGATTAAGTTTGACCAGCATGAATTGATTACAATGTTAGTTACTTCTTGTAACCAGTCACTGTTGGCTGAATAAATCACATTACTGATGTTTTCATCTGTAAAATATCATCACATTTCAAAGAGTTTGCAGTGAATTTACGTTAAGAATATCCTCCTGGACCCCCTCTGTAATACCTTGTGATCAACAGTCGATAAAATGGAAGAATAACATGAGCCCTAACAACTTCCTACAGTTAATGCCTAGCAATCTAAAGCGCACAAACCGCTGAACAAGAGGAGCGTCTAGAGATCAAAATTGTTCCTCCCATGACTCGTGGTGAGATCAAAACTGTTCCTAGCCGAATGGTCTCAACATCCTTCTCCAGCTTCATCCGTCCAATCTCTCTGCATCTCAAAATCATCCCTCTAACGATCTTCACTCAGCCACTGATATCTTTGCTTTCTTCTTCTCATGCTTTTTACCAGTTTTTCGCTTTTTTTGCTTATCCCCATCATTATCTTCTTTTGTTGGTTCTACATGCTCGGTAGGTGGCGGTCTCTTGTTTGAAAGTTCTGACTTGTTTAGTTGAGCGCCATACGCCATCTTTCGTACATAGAAGCTTGCCACATCCCCATTTTCGCGTTTCAGCAGCACATTTTTTTGAAGTCGCCCGCTAGAGTCCTGTGTGTTTCAGCATGGTATAGAACTGAGAAATTTAACAACACATTGATGCAATTCAACCAATCAAATGATAAGCACAAGGGCAAAACCCAATTAGTGGAAAATCAAATGGTATAACGTACCTTGGCCTCTTGGCCATCCAGTTCATCAAATGCCTTCTCTACCTCATCTCTGTCTCCAAATGAAATACATGTAGAATAATAATCACCCCGAACCCTTGAATCAATCTATTGAGAAGGAAATAAAACCATTAGACTATAAAAGTACATGTGTATTGAGCAAATCATAATTAGTATGCAAAAACCTTCTCATCAATACTGGGATTTCCAGAAAATAATTTGAGTAGCTCCTGACAAGGCAGGTAGACTGGAATTTTGTGAGCAAGCAACTTCATCATATCAGATTCAGGTACCTAAGAAATGGAAATAAACAAGTCAGTTGGCAACTCTCTAACAATGCTGAGGTTTAAGATAATTGTTTACTCTTACACTATCTCTTGCAATTTCAATGGGATCATTAAATCCATGCTTAAGCTTGGCGAGAACTAGATTCATCGCAGCTTCTGCATCCTTCAAGCAGTTATGTGGCTCCCCTTCTTCTCGAACAGCATAGCCCAAAACAGACTAGAAGCACAAAAATCAACAAAAAATTTCAGCAGCCATAGATTCAGAGCATGGGGTTCTTCAGGCCTTCTATGCATTGTTTTTCTTAAGCAGAACATCATTCATAAGGAAACAAGGCTATGAGTAAATAAGATGCTATGCAGTATCCCTTTAACTGTACCTTGCACAGGCTGTTTAAAGAGGCTGATGCAGTAGTAGGCAAATTTGCATACTTAAAGATGTATGCTGTATCAATAACCCGAGAGTAGTCAAACTTAAGAGCTGCAAACGAATCAAAAAAATGATAAAAGCTGAGTTACATACTGAGTAACAAAATAAAGCCTGCCAATAAACATGATGGATGCATAGAATGACTATATCAAATAGATTGGACCGCATTAATCACAGATTACCATGTAAATCTTTTGATAGGCTATGACCAATCAAGATCTTTCCTTTGGACAAGAGCTTCTTCAACGATTTCTAGGGAAGGAAAGGAACAATATAACTTTTGCAAGATTAAATCAAACCAAATACATAAAGAATTTGTAGAAGCATACCTGAACATCAACTAATGAGCATGTGACTCCTTTTAAATCCTTCTTAGACAAACCAGTAATGCTTGTCCTATAGTCTGCAACAGCTTTTAAGGGGTTTACAAGTTCATCTAACTTCACCTGAAAAAGAATGAATTTAGTGTGGTCTAAGAAGAAAGATGGAAAATTATGGCATGATTAATGGTTATAAGTCAAAGGACATTGCATCAAACATACATGTGTCTAATGTTTAAATGATTTGGCATAAACTTTATCTAACCAGCATTAAAACATGTTTTTTTGTTGAAATTATGTAGTTAGTGAAGTCCTGCTTGTTGAGGCACACTGCAGAAGACAACTCAATGCGTACAAATATAATACCTCTAGATTGCTGTTGACAACACATATTCGGACCAAGGCTTCTGTACCATCATGGCAAAGGACCATCTCACAGTCAATTGCCAACATAGTTGACTTCATAAAATTGGTAATTTTGCCTTCACGCAGCACTTTCCATCCCTGTCAACATGTCAGTAAATCTGGAGTTATAGAAGAAAACCATAGACATCTCTAATCTTCGCAATGGGTGACATGAAGTCAGAGAAATTCTCCTGTATTAAACACTACTGAAGTACAGTAGATAGACAATACCCCCTACATGTTTATGTTAACATTTAATACAGCGGTAGAACTGCGGGCGGAAAAGAATAAAATCATACACTTTGAATTAATGAAAGAACAATTCAGCTTGTACCTCTTTGTAAGATGGGAAATTATAATTTTTCCTGTACTCCGGGTGTTCTGCTGTTAGTTGAACGAGCTTCTGCATTTTGCAGAATATACATCAGAACAATTGTTAACCAAGTTTTGACACCTTTGTCTTGGTTATAACCAGAACAATCCAGAAACTACACAATCATGAGAGAGCATAAATAATACCAGCTGAGGAGAAATCTTGTCAGGAAATTCCTTCAGGAACTGCTCAAAAGCACTTCGTTCGTTCAGACGCCTTACCAATTTTCCGAAGTACTGTAATCCAAAAGGAGAAAGCCACACATTGTCAATATCTCTAATTCTCTACTCAAAGGGAAATTTAAGGATGCCTGACGAATTTCGTGGAGCGAAACCCATTGAACCGAATCAAAATACCACCTTCTGGAAATCTTTGGAGAAGGTTAGCAGGAAAGCAAGCAGCACATCCTTGGACCGCTTCTTGGGGTCACTCACGGAAGCTCCGAACTTCTTGTCGTTCCGAGCCAAGAAATCCTTCCATCCCCCCTCGGCGCCCTTCAGCCCGTTCTTCTGGGTGAACCTGACGATCTCGACGAGCACCTGACAACGAACACAGCAACGCAGAATCAGGGGAGAAGAACTCACGCCAGGTTTCCGTTTGCTGCTGCCTTGCTTTTACCTCTTTCTCTGCGCCGGCGAGCCGCTTGCCCATTAGACAACCACGTAGAAACAAGCAAGGAAGAGCAGGGGAAGGGAGTAGGAAGCAAGGGGGCCCTTGCGGCGGCCGCTCGTTCTCGTGGACGGCGGCGGCGGCGGCGGCGGTCGGGAAGTGGCGGCACGGAGAAAACCGCCGGAAAAGAAATAAAACCCTTCTCTTTGCTGCCGCAAGCGAAGATCGGTGGGTAAGTAGACAATACGGCCCAACACGTTAACTGGGCCGCTTTGGCTAAATTTGTGAAATCGATCAGTGGGTTCAGCCCACACAAGGTCCATGTAGTTAATGAGCTTTTTCTTCTTTAAAAGCCTAACTTTTTATGTAAACAGGTCCATATAGTTAGGTCTGCAAATTAATTAAGTTATTATTATTAGTATGAAAAAAAAGGCCAAATGGCCCCGGGTGACAATCTTTATATCTGTTGATTTTAGTATTATATCCACTGAGTTAGCAAAATGGGATCGAATTGGTTAGTTTGATGAAGTGATCCAATGCAAATTGAGTTCACGTTCCGGCCGATCCATTTCTTTCGCGTGTCGATTGCTTCGAACCGGCTGAAATGAATCGACGAGTCAGCATTCTAGGGAGGTCGGAAGCAGGCAGGCTGCAGGCATACGCGTTGAACGGAGCTGGCCTCCAAAACCTAACCTAGAAATAGTAAGATCATCGATGACGTCATGGACCTGATCAGATCGCACAACCCAAAAGCTGAGGCGTATCTGGAGCCCAGCATTCTCGCAATCTCGCCCGTGCCAATCGCCTAATCCACGCGTGCACTTGCATTTCTTAATGCGATTGATATCCATCCTGTCCTGGCCAGGTTCTTCGTAGCTTAGCTGCTCGTGTCAACGCTGACATTGTCACAGTTCAAAGTCATATACACGCTCGATTACATAGCTCAGTACACAAATCAAACCTTCCATCTGACAGAGTAGCAAAAAAAACAAGTACCGTATGCTGTAGTACGAGCATGCGTGGCAATCTGGATGTGTGCTAGCTGACAATCTGAAGCATATCCCTGACGTGTCACAGCCAAGTAAGTGCCAGCCTCATCGCAAATTCGCGGAGCGATCGGCTTGTCCGTGCTCGATCCCGTGTCGCAAAACGCGATTACTTTGTCTGAAGAAGTGAGTGTTATCTCCAGCTTATTAGCCTTATCTCCGGCTTTGCTATTGGTCAAAACGATGAGGTAGCATGCTCAGCGCCAACCAAATGGCGGCACAAAGAAATAATTTAACGACTCGTGCACGCGCATTATATTTCTTACTCGTGCCGATAACTATGTTGATGCATATGCTGTTGCTTATTTGTGACGTATTCTTCCCCGATTGTAGCATGTGTGTCCACGCGAACGTGTTTGGTTCATATGTAAACTGATCGATTATCCATCACCCGATCACCGGTTAATTAAGCATAACTGCAAAAATAACGGGATTGGGAAATAACATGCCCAAAGATATTTCGCTTTGATACAGTTCCACGCTGGTTGCTTTTTTTTTCTCCAAACAGTGAAAAAGACTGATACTATTTGCAGACTATGACTTGTCAGGAACAAAAGAAAACCGAGAAAAAATATATTTTGGGTTAAGATTTTTAACGGCGCGTAAAAGGATAGAATTTATTAGTGTATGATTAATTGAGTATTAATTATTATAGGCTTGGAAGATGAATTTGTTAAACTTTTTAAACAAATTTTTATATATAAAGTTTTTGCAAAAAAACACCATTCAACCGCTTGATGCTCGCTTAAAACGAGGAATTTACTAAGCCCAAAAATCGAATATACGCAACTTGATTGTTTAATATCGTTAATGGGCTATTCATACTCCCTCTCTCTCAAAGTAAAAGCATTCCTCGAACGGAATTGCCAAATCATGTTTGACAAAAAAAATTAAGTTAAAATATTGTAATTTTCTGATCTTGGAATTCACTTCACATTATGTGCCAAGCCGCCTCCTTAAACTCTAGTGATAGAAGATGAGCGATGAGTTCAGGTTTAGGTTGGCATTAGAGTTAGGGTTAGGCTGAGAAGGGAGTAAGGGGGATGAGCTAGAGAGATCTGATCGAGCACGGGGACTGGCAGAGCGACGGACATAGCTAGTAGAGGTTCAGTTGTGACTAGGTTGGATGATCGGAGTTCACAAAACCGATAGAATAATTTCGTGAAAACCGATCGGATTTTATGAAACCGCAAGGCCTCAGATTATGAAAACGATCGGTATTAGCCTGTTTTCGTCAGTTTTTACTGGGTTTCGGTTGGATTTCGGTGATCCGGTAAGGAGCGGTAGAAAAGTTAAACCCTGGAACGGACCATCGAGGCAACCTAGCCGACGTACGTGCGGGGTGGATCTGGGAGGATCTTGGCACTGGGGCACAAGACCTTCTTGGGGAGCCGTGCGTGCAGGTCATCAGGTCAGGTCCACCAACTACGCCGGCCCGCCTTGTCCGACGCGAAAAGTGGGGGAATCCACCGCGCCGCGCGGCCCCCCGGCCGACCTGCAGGCCACAGTGGCCTGTGGAGGGAAACGGACGGCCGTTGCTTGGTTGGTTTCTGACGCCTCTGCCTCTGCTTCCTGCTCGCCTGCGCCCCCGCGTCATGTGCGGTCGAAAAGCGCGGCTTGCCTGCTGCCTCGTTGTCCTCCTCGTGCATCCCGATGCTCACGGCCGCCATGGCTTTCAGCGCTCGGTACACTTTCGCGTGAGATGGAGTCATGGAGGCCCAGGTGTGTACATCGAGCAATTCTACACAAACTTCAATCGCGGTTTCTAAAAACCTGTGTAACAACATGGTTAACATGGAGAATTAAGCAGGAGACCTTTGTCTGCTTGAGTTAAGGTCTTTGTACTTCGTAGCCCGTTTCTTGCCTTCAAAAATGGCTTGCTATGGCTGGTGAAATTCCTGGGGGACACCAGCCGCATGACAAATTGACAATAGGGACAAACAACTCAAAACAAGTCGGCCATTGGTCTATAGCTCGTGCATGCTCTAATCTCTATAGTCAAATCGACCATTTTTCTATGCAGCCTGCACTTTGTAGCAGTGGCAGTACTACCACTAGTACTGGAGTACTCCATACACATGGAATGAATCTGCGTGAGAGTCAGTGTTCAATGCACCCTCCACTCGACAGCCGTTTCAAAACTTGCATATTCCTCCAGTTAGCTTACAGTACATACATACGCGCGCGTACGTGTGGAACCAACTCAGCCTAGTACGTTTCCTTAATTCTTAATCCAACCAGATCAGATTAAATAATCTTCTCCATGCTAGCTGCTCGGCGCCAAGGCGGCTGTCTGTCTTGTCTTTCCTCTCCCTAATTTGATTCACTGATTCTTAGCTCCAGATAATTAGGATCTGTCTGTCTGCCATCGTGTGTGGTGCTGCTGCTGCATGAATACTTGCTACTGTCGCTTGTTCCTACTAGCGCTTTCCATTGCACTTGCAAAGTTACCGTGATGAAAAGGAAGGGATTAACCCAAGTAAATTTTGGTTTTAATCTCTGGCTCATCGAGTGCTCAAAAGCTCTGCATCCGACTGGCCTCTCGGCTCATGAAGTGCCCCGGCAGGGCTGCGCGTGGCGGCCCGTCCATCGGGAGGGAGGGATGGGGCCCCACACGTCAGCCTCAGCATACAGTCCCCCGGGCCCACATGGCAGCGAACGGCACAGTGACGCCGGAGAAGAGGGCCTAGTGCCACGAATCTGCATCTGGCTGCTTCCTCTCACGTGCGTATACCAGCTGGTAGTAGTGGTAGTACTGGAATACTATACCACTACTTCCATCTTAAAATATAGCTACATAATATAGGTACTTCCTCCGTCATAAAATATAAGAATTTAGAATCGGATGAGATATTTTCTAATACTACGAATCTAGACAGGTAAATTCGTAGTACTAAGAAATATCCTATCCGATTCTAGGTTCTTATATTTTAGGACGAAGGGAGTAGCAATATTTTGGAATGGAGGAAGTACGTACTGCACTGTTGCTAAGCTTTTCTTTTGATATTCATGGCTACCGCACTAGAGTACAGAGAAGTTTGTTGATGGAGTCCAAAGATTCGGATCTCGGAGGGACCCTGAAGACGACAGCTTTTGCCTCCGTTTCAACATCAGATTCCAAGATGCACATTGGCAGAGATAGATGCCGGTCCAGGACGCAACGATCGAATCAAGGCTCGCCACAAACAAAGGATTCCAGCAGGATAAGCAGTGGTCCAGCCCCGGGGGTTGATAGTGGCGCTTCGCCTTGTTTTCCTAGTGAAATTGCTCACGTCTTCAGAGAAAAAGAGTGAAATTGCTCCAGAAAATGGCCGATCCATTTTGAAAGTGCAATAGTGTCAAAACTCAGGTCTGTGACTTGATTGCATGAGAACAGTAGTGCTAGTGAAAGCGAAATAACTAAAATGAATATATGTAGAGACATGCTTATGTGCAACTTTTTAATCTCAGCCACTCATGATCTTTAGTTTCCGTGTAACTTTTTTTTCGGAGCACATAAGCACATCTCGTGTATGTATTAACTTCGAAACCCGATAAATAAATCTTTATATTGTCACTTTTGTGGAATAGTATGCGCTTACTGTTGTATGGTGATGACATGTAGGTTTGAGGTTTTCAACTACAGTGGCAGTCACTCTAGAAATGTCGGTGTCTTGTGGAAAATGAACGTGTCTCGGAACTTCTAAAATTTTTAGGGCTGTTCAGATTGATGTCATTTTCAACCATACTATTTTTTTTTAAAGTTGCCAAAAAAATTTTACTTTTAATTTGTTGCTAAATTCGGTAAATACATAAGAAATCCTGCTAAAATTTTAGCAATATTATCATCTTGCCAAAAAATCGGTAAAATTTATTTTGGCTATAATCTGAACAGGCCCCTTATGTCATATATGTGTTGCTTGTTGGAGAGAACTGATACCAGCATCCAGTCCTTTGGGACGCAGGTGAAAACACGAGGCATCTCTCATTGTCCCTGATCAGGACATACACCTGGATTCATGTATGAAATGGTTATTAGATCAGATTTAACATGCACACATATTCAAAAATAAAACTAAAAAGATGAAAGGGCACTAAACGCATCCTTTATGTGGGACAGGCCAATTACTATCATGCTGGAGATGGAAAGCAACGGATTACAGTTTTAACTCATAGTGTGCCTAACTTCGACACGAATTTGCGGGTATTTTATCCTACGCGTTAACCCCTAGCCAGTAAAATCTGCCTAGTGCTAACGTAATCCTCGAGGACAGGATATTCTGAGAGTTTGCAAGGAAAGTACGATGCTAATGTCACCAATACGTGGAATATTCATAGTAAACTAAACTACTATTGGTAGTGGAATCCTGAAGATTCACTTACTAATGCTCATGGAATGACATCATTCGTGGAAAGAAACCAGACATCATCGCCCAGTATCCTTCCTTTCAGGTTTGGAGGGATTGCAGTAGCTAATTTCATTTTGCTGACTAACCTTGACTAAAAGAGTTATTTAATTTGTAAAGCACAATTGAAGTACTGAAAGATTGCAATTTGGAGTATTAAAAGTTCAGAGCGCACCAGCGAGGTCTGAATTGTAAACACCTTTTCATTACCTTTTTTTTTTTTTAGGAAAAGCACTAGCGAGGTGTCACGTCTGCACTTAGCGTAGCAGAAGCATTCACTGTAATTGCGATGAAAAGTTGACAGGCCACGTTAATTCTGCTTGCTCCAATCGATCAGGAAATGCGCTATTGTGCATGTCACGTCCTTGGTTGGATCGAAAAAGATGCAAGTGCGTCACCGATTCGTTTGGTCTGAAACTATATTTTGCTTCCGAGGAGGAGATTAAAACGAATCTGGGAAGAACATGTTCTTGTTTATGCCTCGTTCCACCGGATCAGCTACTATTGTTCGTCCAAAAAGAATGCAAGTAGCGGATTAATAACACTCCACGCCCTTAAGAATTCGATCAAAATCACGCACGTAATTACTCTGCAGTTTCCATGGAATCCTTGTCTACACTTTCCTCATTGTGACAGATACGAACCAGGATGCTAAAATTAAACCCGAGATTACAGCGGAGTATATTCCGAAGAACAGGAATATTCTGAGTTTACTCCAGATATAAGCATTTATTCCTTGCCTTTAAAGGCCTGATATCTCACAGAATCCATTAGTTTCATTTTGAGAGTGGAACGGCTGCCATTTGTAAACAACCTTCCACAATCTTTGGCTGTGTACTAGTACTATGCACATAAATCTAATATGCGTCACAGACAGAAAAGAACTGGCAGAAAAATATACACGGAAACTATTTTAATTCCTCGAGGGAAGGATATCCCCGGTTCTTTACATGTCACTTAAATGGTTATGAAAGAAATTTTTAAAAAAATTAAGAAGATATATTAACATGTGATATATCAGTACACAAACATACAAGTAAAAAATTAACTTCTACATCTCACAATAAAAAACAAATTTGACTCTGAATATACGTTAACTAGCTGCGATATAATTTGTTTTTTTTCGTTACAAGATGTAGGAGTTGAATTTGAGGTATAATTTGCGCCACAACACAGGGATGAACTGGCAGAAAAATCTGTATCCAAATGCATCGCTAGAAGTCGGCGATCCTAGAAATCTCACCCAAATTTCGTTCCTGCTGAAGGAACTAGAAGCTTTAAAACCGCGATAAAAAATACAAGCGACAGCGATTTAGGCAGTAGAATCCCCCCGCGACCCGAGGAGATTAGTCTAATTTTATAATATTTAAGATAATACGGTATCTAATTATTAATGTAACAAAATACTTTTTTACTAGTCATTTTTTCTTTATTAGACTTAATGCAATAAAAAGTTTCCTAATAAATACTAAGAGTCGACTCTATGCCGTTGTCATGTGTAGCAACCATCTTTCTCTTTCCTTCTTTCTTTTTATTCCGCGTCGTCAAATATAAAGACGGCTAATAAATACCCCTTTCTTTTTATTCCGCGTCGTCAAATATAAAGACGGCTAATAAATACCCCTTAACAAGTGCAGATTCCCTCGCATCTCGTGTTGTGTTTAACTGCGTGAGTGCGCATCCGCCCCGATTCCCAACTTGCGCCTGCTTGTCTGGATTCCACAGAATCACGCCCCGGATCTTCTGCGCCAACAACGCCGCCCAAAAAAACACGAACGGTGTTGGCTACAGTTGGGGTGTCGCCCAGCCTGGCTCGAAAACACACACGCGATGCGGTCGCGGTCACGCACAAAATACACGACCCATGCGGTGCCCCCTCCCGGATTCGAGATCTCCATAACCCAACCCAGCGGCGGAAACCCCTCACGTCCGAGTGTCCGACCCCTATAAATACCCACCATCTGCCGCGCCATCTCGTCTCATCGCAACGCACGCACAATTCACAGCAACACAAGCAGAAGCACAGGAGAACGCCTAGGAAATACTACGTCGATGGCGAGGTGGGCCATTGCGATCCACGGCGGCGCCGGGGTGGACCCGAACCTGCCGGAGCACAGGCAGGAGGAGGCGAAGCGCGTGCTGGCGCGGTGCCTGCAGGTGGGCGTGGACGCGCTGCGGTCGGGCGCGGCGGCGCTGGACGTCGTGGAGGCCGTGGTGCGGGAGCTGGAGAGCGACCCCTTCTTCAACTCCGGGAGGGGCTCCGCGCTCACCCGCCTCGGCACCGTCGAGATGGAGGCCAGCATCATGGACGGACGCGGCCGCCGCTGCGGCGCCGTCTCCGGCGTCTCCACCGTCAAGAACCCCGTCTCCCTCGCCCGCCTCGTCATGGACAAGTCCCCCCACTCCTACCTCGCCTTCGACGGCGCCGAGCAGTTCGCGCGCGACCAGGTAAATTATTTTTCGCTAATTAACCGACCCCCAACTAATTAATCCCTTCCAATTAATTCTGCTAATTTCCTGATTAATCTAACCTGCCTCTGCACGCTGCGTGCTTGCATGGGCGGTCTAATTAACAAAACATTTTTAATGTGGAATTATTCTGTGGACTTGGCACGAGGGAACGACGGATTAATATACCGGACAGCCAAAATCTAATGGTGGTAGGAAATAATTAAAAACTGGGACATGTTCGACACGTGTAAATGACGTCCTGGAAGCCATGTACAAGTGTGCAACATGAACCTCCAAACAGTAAACAGAGCAGCAACAGCTCTGCATTACCAAAAATGGCTCCTTGTTTCCTTGCACAGTTCAATCCAGCAAGATTCCATTCCAACACGACAACACATGCATGTGAATCCTACTACGGCTTGACATGAAAAAAAAAGTAACCTTTTTTCTGTTAGCTTATTGTAGGAAATACTAAGTGCAAGAAATCTTTAGTTTCGTTTTTTATATATCCCTTAATCCTATGAGTCATTTGGGTGAACATGCCATCTAACTATGTGAGTTGCATGCTTATCTAGCTTTACGTGATTTAATGGGAAATACAATTGTTGCTATAGAGGTTTAATTGAATAGGCCAACAAGTTAAGTAACCTTGCTGCATGTCTATACAAATACATCCACGCATCTGAAAATTTTTTCTGTGCATCTGCTCACGAGCCTTACCATTTCCTTTTTGTTTATGCGTGTGCACACCTTCACGTGCTGTCGCCTTTTCGTCCCCGGGTCTTTGGAGAAAGCTGTGGACCAGAAACGAGCTGGTTTCTAGTAGTACTATCAATGAAAGCAACAGCGGCGCAACTGCCTCCTGCTGTACTTGAATTTCCCTAACAATCGCTAGAGCGGCCATTTAGCTTGTAGGTGTAGTAATTTCTTCGTTAGTGTTGGCGAAGGTATTCATTTCTTTCCCTTACGTCAAGTGCCGAGAAAAAAAAAACTAAAAAAGTGCCACCCAACATGCATCAATAGCCGCCATGCAGGTTTGCACCAACCAAATCCTTTTTTTTTTTCATTTATTTGGTCGACACGATTCGTGATAAACCTTCCTGCGTTATTTTGTATCGCCTAGTAGTATAGTCGTACGAGTCCTCAAGTCAAGATTGTGTAGCACCCAGCCACACACACCAAGCAAAGCCTAGGACTAGGAGCACTGAAAATGAAATGACCAGTCCGATGCATGTGCCGGAAAAAACATTTTTCTTCACTAAACAAAAGTAAACACTACTCGGTTGCACTGTAGCATGTACTAGGATGGATTCTGTGCACAGCTAGGCAGGCTCTCCACTGTGCCAGATTCGGCGCTGCTCCTGTTTCTTTCTGCCCGGAGAACAAGCATGTGCACAGCGTTACCTCGTGGATGCAAGTGCAGCGCCGGGGTGGGGTAGCAAGGCGCGGCCGCCATGGAATCCAGTCGAATTTTGGCAGGACCAGCAGCTGCAGGACGAATCCGTCCTAGCAGCGTGGTCCACCCGAATCCTGCAGATCTCACGGTGTAGTGGTGGCTGCGTAGCCAAGTAGTACCTCAGTATTGGTAGTTAAGAAATGTTTTTAAGATAGATTTGATTAGAATCAAAATGGATTTGGACTGGCCTGATTTTTTTCTTTGTGGTCACTGTTTGCAGGGGCTTGAGGTCGTGGACAATAGCTACTTCATCACCGAGGACAACGTCGGCATGCTGAAGCTCGCCAAGGAGGCCAATAGCATCTTGGTCCGTCGATCATTACATTTCATTGACTCATGTTACTTGAAAAATGAAAATTGCTGACATCTAACCGTGATGTCATGTGATTAATTTGGTACGAGCAGTTTGACTACCGTATCCCGCTGGCCGGGTCGGAGACGTGCGGCGCGCAGGCCGCGTCGTCGGACAACAGCCACGGCAACGGCATGGTGATGAACGGCCTCCCCATCAGCATCTACGCGCCGGAGACGGTGGGGTGCGCGGTGGTGGACTCCAGCGGCCACACCGCGGCGGCCACGTCCACGGGCGGGCTGATGAACAAGATGACGGGGCGCATCGGCGACTCGCCGCTGATCGGGTCGGGGACCTACGCGTGCGGCGCGTGCGCGGTGTCGTGCACGGGGGAAGGCGAGGCCATCATCCGCTCCACGCTGGCGCGCGACGTCGCCGCCGTGATGGAGTACAGGGGCGCCGGGCTGCAGGAGGCCGTCGACTACTGCGTCAAGGAGCGGCTGGACGAAGGGTTCGCGGGGCTCATCGCCGTGTCCGGCACCGGCGAGGTGGCGTACGGGTTCAACTGCACCGGCATGTTCAGGGGGTGCGCCACCGAGGACGGATTCATGGAGGTCGGCATCTGGGAGTGAGATGCGTGCGTGCGTGGGCCTGTGGCCATCATGCGATTGCCATAGAGTGGTGTCTTGGGGTCATGGGCCGCCTCCCGTGTGTTCGTGGGCTAGAATTAGTGGGTATTAATTAGTGGATTGGGGAGATTGGAGGTGGGCTTGAATAATGACGATGATGGCGATAATTCGTCTGGAAATAATAATGTGAAAAGTTATATTGCTACCGAGGTGTGACATGTTTTCTGTTCTGTAGCTATTTCCTCGCTGTCTCTCTCAATTCTGTACATCAAATCGCTCTACACTGGAGTTAGCGTGTGTTGCGCTAGTTTAGGATATGTTCGGTTAATCCCAAAAGGGAGGAATTGGAGGGAATTTATTCCACGCCTATTGTGGTGTGGATTTATTTTCCCTCAAGCACCTTCAACCCCTTCCGAACCGAAGGTCTTAGGGAGAAGTTTTCTGAAGAGCAAAGGGTTTCTTTGGTTGGACTTCCTGCTATTGATTCCTGGACTGTGATCTTGTATAGGCTCTCCAATTGCTCCGGCCCATAATTGGTTGTCGCACATAGATATAAGGCCCATCTATCTTCCTCCTCTGACTTTCAAGCTCTCATCATTTCCCTATTCAGCATCAGTTGCCAATATTTAAATTTTTTAAAATAAATTAGAGTTGATATCGAAGTTTTCTCATCAAAGTTTATTTTTTGACATTAGAATTTAAACTGCTATATATATATATAATTTACTCACAAATTATTATTACTTTGCTAATATTATCCGTATTAGGCTAAACGATGGGGGCCTCAATCTTTTTCTCATCTCCATTTTTCTGGCCCCACTTTGCCTCTGGCATCTACGCACCATTTAAACTGTAAGTTCTTCGTGGCAGTGGCAATTTCTGTGAATGTCCCAATCGGTTCTTGCGTTAGTTCAACTTTTCTTTTTGTTATCCAAGGAATACCATATGATCATATGATCGTACCTATTCCGACAGTTCGACTGAGCATGGCACGCATGTTGTTAGTTGGATGAAATACCAAAGGGCAAGTTGGTGCCCAAGTGATGTCATCACTTAGGTGGCGAAAGGATTTGATGAATTGCAGACAGCACACCTTGCCAGCCTCATCCTCCCTCTGGATTAGTCACGTACTTGTTGGCCGCCCGTGTACTACTCCACTAAATCCCTAATCAGTAGAGAATCCGATCAGGGCAGATCAGCCATCAGGCCATCAGGTGTATTGGATCGCGGAGTCTACGACTAAATCCATATTACTGTAGTGTTTAGTGTAGCAATCAGAACCGACAAACTGGTAGCTATAGCTTTAGCTAATGCGGCGCTAAACAAAAAATTAGTCGGACCGAAGATTCCAACACGACTCTTTACTTGTTTATTGTATATGGCCACTTGAGGCAGACAACAACAATCGCGTCCATGTGCAATGTAACTGTGCCACTCCGCAGTGAGAGCCCGAAACCTCTCCTTTTCGGCGTGCAGATGTAATGCGAAATCGCGAATCGATCAGCCATTCAGCCAAGCCGGCCGTCAGATTCCCGTCTTCCAACGGCTCCGCGGCCACCAGCTTGGCTTGCGGCTGCGGCGATCGCGATTGCTCGGCGCTTCTGTGTTTTGACCCCGTGCTGCGATTCGCGAAGCGATGCGTTTGTTGTTGTGTTGTGTCGTCGCGCTTCCCGCGCGCGCATCGGCATCGGGCCGTGGCCGCCGTCGGTCCAGCCAGCCACCAACACCGCGCGCCCTTGAATACCGCGCACTTGGCCGAGGCTGTGTTCGGGAGAGCCTCTTCCCAACTTTCCTATCTAGTTTTCTGCGCGCATATTTTTCAAACTGCTAAACGTTACGTATTTTTAAAAAAAATTTATACAAAAGTTATTTAAAAAATAAATCATATACATTTATTTTTTAAAAAATAGCTAATACTTAATTAATCACGCGCTAATGGACTGTTCTTGGTTGGGAACGCTGGCTTACGAACACAGGCTAAGTAAGAAATCAACTACATACTAGGGGCCTGTTTGTTACAGCTCCAACTCCTAATTTAGCTCCAGGAGTTAGGTCTGGAGTGGAGTTGTGGAGCTGCGTAAATCCAGCTCCACAACTCTAGTTCATTTTGTGAGAGAGCTCCACCCAACTTCACTCCCAGTTTTAGTGGAGCTGAAACTGTTTAGCTGAGCTCCAGCTCTGTGCCAAACAGACTCTAGATGTGATACATTCTAATACGTAAAATCCGAAAGATGTACTAGATGCGTGTCATATATGGTAAGATGTTGGTTTATTTTAAAGCGAAAGGAGTACTCCACTGCCGCGTGCGTGTGCGCGTGGCCCACCTTTTTTTTCCTCTTGAGCACACTGACGTGGTGGACCAGAAGTGGTGCCATTTCTCAGAGGGACCGGACCACCTGCGTCCGGGCCTCCTGCCATTACGTGATGTGTAAAGGAGGAGGCTTTTTGAGCACACAGGGGAGGAAAAAACCTCGGCAAAGTAGGCGGCGCTGGGTGCAGATCTTTTCCGTTTTGTTGGTAGGAGAAGAATTTGCCTTGCACGGTTTGCGCCTCGCTTGTTCAGCATATAGTAGCATACCACCTACCGCAGCAATGGACGTACCAACAAGCGTACGAGTGTTGCTCACCAGAGCTAGTACTACTGGTCTGTCACGCTCACCCTTCTATAGGATCAACGAGACTTTTCACCGTCTGAGACTTTTCCCCTTGCATTTGAGAAATTGGACATTATGCCACTCCCAAGAGTGGGTTTCGCCGAAATGACATTCCGCCGAATGGATTCGTTAAAATACCATTCCGCCGAATAGATTCGTTAAAATGCCATGTACAAGAGACGCTAAACATTTATTTTGCCATCTGCGCCAATTCTCTCCATTTTTACCTAATTTCGCACCCGGGCTGACCAAAATGCCCCTTTGGGCCGGTTCGCTCTCCACCCGCCGCAACACCTCCTCCGGCTGCGCCGCCGCCGCCGCCTGCGCGGACCAGTACTCCGCCGCGACGCCCGATAACTCCTCCGTCACGTTCGGTGATGACGAGGCTGACAACGAGTCGCATCGCAACAAAGGCGACGAGCCCGAAGCCAAGGGCTGGTAAGCCATCATCACTCAATCAACAATCAAAACGTAAATCTCCATGTGTGTGCATGTGTTCTTGGGTCTCATGGATGTCATGGCTGTGTGGTTTTAGTAAGGAGGATGCTGATAATGAGGGTAGCTCTGACGGCATGGGCGCCGGCGCCGACGGGAAGCCGAGGCTTGTGGTTCACACGCTGAGCGACATCAACATCGACATCCTCGACGATAGCTTCCCGTGGAGGAAGTACGGCCAGAAGGTCGTCAAGGGCAACCCCAACCCAAGGTAATCAATCAATCAATCTCCTCACTAATCAAAGAGTTAACCAGATAAAATTCCGTCGATTAGTCGATCAATCTCTGTTCTTGTATGCATCTCTCTAATAATCAATCTGTTCTTGAATGGCAGGAGCTACTACAAGTGCACGACGGTGGGTTGCTCGGTGTGGAACCACGTGGAGCGGGCGTCGCACGACACGCGTGCCGTGATCACCACATACGCCGGCGCCGTCGTCCAGCACGATCCGGCCGTCGGCCGTCTCCGCCCAGCAGGGGCCCTACACCCTCGAGATGTTCCCCAACCCCGCCTGCCTTTACGGAATTACGGCGTTCCAACGCACCAAGGACAAGCCGCGGGACGACCTGTTCGTCGAGTCGCTCCTCTGCTAGTGCCACTGCTAGCCCGAGCTGATCTGGGCCCCACATCGCCTGCTTCCCATGTGGCTGAGTTAGAACAAGCAGCCGAAAGGGCATTTTGGTCAGCTCGGGTGCGAAATTGGGTGGAAATGAAGAGAATTGGCCCAAATGGCAAAACAAATGTTTGGCATCTCTTGTACATGGTATTTTAACGAATCCATTCAGCGGAATGGCATTCTGGCGAAACCCATTTTCGACAGTGGCATAATATCCAATTTCACCTTGCCAATGTAGCAGCAACTCAGCAAATTTGATCGTGTTTGGGTGTGTCCAATCTATCACTGCTAAGCCAAAAATACAATACTACACTGCTATACAATTTCCTCTTTGTTTCATAATATATTAATCTAAAATCGGATGAAATGTATTTTAGTACTATAAATCAAAAATCAAAATAGATCATTTGTTTTTACGGTACTATGATCCAGATTTATAATAACAAAATATTAGATTTTAGGTTGCTACATTTTAGAATGCAGACCATAGTAGAATTATACATTCATCAGTTCAACTAGGCAGTTTTAAATTTGCCATTTTGCTAGTACTTGACCAACCAAGTGAGTGACCCCAAATCGGCCTCCTCAATCAAGGTTAGGTAGGTGCCAACCAATTTGATCTCACCCTCACCTCACTCTCGTGGGCTCACCTCCTCGCTTCGCTATAAGTAAAAGCGCCGCACGCACCCACCAAAGCCCACCCACATCGCCGCCTCCTTCCTTCCTCGGTTTCCCCCAAAACCCCCAAACCCCTCCTCCTCTCCTCGCCATGGCGGCGCCGTCCCAGACCACCGCCACCACCCACCACCGCGTCCTCCTCCCGTCCCACCACCACCACCGGGCGGTGCCTCCCTCGCTCCTCCGCCTCCCGCTCCGCGCCGCGCGCCGGGGCCGCCTCTCCGCCGCCGCGGCGGCGGTTGCGCCCGCCGCGTCGACCGCGGCGCCGTCGGAGCCTGCCGCGGGAGCCGTACCCGGAAAGCCGACGGTACTCGTGGCCGAGAAGCTCGGCGCCGCGGGGCTCGAGCTGCTCCGGGGGTTCGCCAACGTGGACTGCTCCTACGGCCTCTCCCCCGAGGAGCTCCGCGCCAAGATCCCGCTCTGCGACGCGCTCATCGTGCGGTCGGGGACCAAGGTGGGGCGCGACGTGTTCGAGGCATCCGGGGGCAGGCTCCGCGTCGTGGGGCGCGCCGGGGTCGGGATCGACAACGTCGATCTCGCCGCCGCCACCGAGCACGGGTGCCTCGTCGTCAACGCGCCCACGGCGAACACCGTCGCCGCGGCCGAGCACGGCATCGCGCTGCTCACTGCTATGTCCAGGAACATCGCCCAGGCCGACGCGTCGCTCAAGGCTGGTGAGTGCGCACACCCTCCTCAAGTGTGGAAAAGACACCTCTTTAAAAAATGATACTGTACTTGTCTCGATCTCTGTTTAAAGCATTTAAAAATCTTGCATCAACGTGGCACTTGTAACAGTGGATCGTGCTAGAACGTCTGTTTGATGAATTGCTAGCAAATCGAGAAACACGAAAGGGTGCTTTTCAATAGAAGTAGTCCTCGGAGATTACTTTCTTTACTTTATTCAATTTGACATAATCAGAAAAAGTTATTATCTGCTTCACTTGACAAAGCTAGATGCATGAAGATGTGAAAATGTGGAGTAAGGGTAGTCTTAGATGAAGCATCTGCCATGCAATCTTCAAATGGCATCTTCGGAAGAAGGGCAACATTCTTCTTCAATTATGATGAGTTCCCATGTTCTTAACAATGTGTCTTGTATAGGTAAATGGCAGCGCAACAAGTATGTGGGTGTATCTCTCGTTGGTAAAACTCTTGCAATTCTTGGATTTGGAAAGGTTGGGTCAGAAGTCGCGCGTCGTGCTAAAGGTTTGGGAATGCATGTGATTGCACACGATCCGTATGCTTCTGCTGATCGTGCCCATGCAATTGGAGTTGAGCTAGTGAGCATGGAAGACGCTTTGACAACTGCTGACTTTATCTCGTTGCATATGCCTCTTACCCCTGCAACAAGCAAGATGCTCAATGATGAAACTTTTGCTAAGATGAAGAAGGGTGTTAGAATTATAAATGTTGCACGTGGTGGTGTAATTGATGAAGATGCTCTAGTCAGGGCTCTTGATTCAGGAATAGTTGCACAGGTCTGTTTGATTCTCTTAGTCTACATCCTTTTTTCATTTCATGCTGGCATTCGGTGAATTACTTTTGAACAGCTTGTTTCCCAGAGTCATACTAATTTTTGTTTATCTCTCTGCTTAAGGCTGCTCTTGATGTGTTCACTAAAGAGCCACCGGCACCAGACAGCAAATTAGTGCTGCATGAGAATGTTACTGTAACACCACACCTTGGTGCCAGCACAGTTGAAGCACAGGTATGCGAATTAGCTCAGAATGCTGTCCTTTGTGTTCTGTTCTACTAGATACCAAAATGATAAATATCTGAAAATCCCAGGAAGGAGTGGCTATTGAAATAGCTGAAGCTGTCATTGGAGCTCTGAAAGGGGAACTTGCAGCTTCAGCAGTTAACGCACCAATGGTTCCTGCTGAGGTATGAATCTATTGTTTTCTGCTAAATCCAACTTATTCCACATGGCATTTGATTTTTATCTTACATCCTTGTGATTTGTTCAGGTGCTGTCAGAGCTTGCACCTTATGTTGTGCTCGCAGAGAAGCTTGGGCGCCTGGCTGTGCAGCTAGTGGCTGGTGGCGGTGGTATCAAGTCCGTGAAAGTGACCTATGCTTCTGCAAGGGCTCCTGATGATCTTGACACGAGACTTCTTCGCGCAATGATCACCAAGGGATTGATTGAACCAATCTCCAGTGTTTTTGTCAATCTGGTCAATGCTGACTTCACTGCGAAGCAGAGGGGAGTTCGTATCACTGAGGAGAGAATCTTGTTGGATGGCTCACCTGAGACACCTATTGACTACATCCAAGTTCATATTGCCCATGTCGAGTCCAAATTTCCCAGTGCAATATCGGAGAGTGGAGAGATCACTGTTGAGGGGAAGGTGAAGGATGGTATCCCCCATCTGACAAAGGTTGGATCGTTCCAGGTTGATGTGAGCTTGGAAGGAAGCCTGATCCTTTGCAGGCAGGTCGATCAACCTGGCATGATCGGCGCAGTAGGAAGTGTCCTTGGTGAGGAGAATGTCAATGTCAGTTTCATGAGTGTTGGAAGAATCGCTCCTCGCAAGCATGCCGTCATGGCGATTGGTGTTGATGAGGAACCTAAAAAGAGCACACTGACAAAGATTGGGGAGATTCCGGCGATTGAAGAATTCGTTTTCCTCAAGCTCTAGATTCATGCGTTGTATGTTTGAAGCTGCAAACATGGTGTGCAATTTTGATGTAGCTAGCTATTTAATCAGGATCAAGAGGACTGATGGTTCTCGTTGGAATAAGCCTTTTTTGGGTTATGGTGCTGTTTGTCGAGTTTGATGCAGTGTCTTGATTAATCTCGCTTAGGTTTGAACATGGTGCTTATTAATAAAAAGCCCTCTGTTAATCTATGTTTACTGTGTTCTATGTGATATATTTTTTGCTTGATGTCATTTCTGCTTTTTAGGTTTTGTGACCGAATAATCTGTTGATAGTTTCAAGTAAGCCTAGCTTGTAGCTTATAGCCCTGTTTATATTTCTTTTGCAAGTGCATTTCGGTTAAAACATTACTCCTACTTCTCAGAGCTTGTTGTCTTAACAATCTTATGGAGAGCTACAAGTTCACTGCAGGCCAGAGACCAAGACGACTAGAAGCAAATCTTCAGCATTGCCTTAAAAAAAACTCAGAGACGGGATCTACAGTACAAAAATCTGAACATCATGTATATCGAGCTTGCAGAAACATGTTCAGCGTAGCAGGTACAGCGGATTTACCGTCTCAGCCTGTCAGCCATGTCAAACACGGACACAGTACAAATAGACTGAGTATCGATGACACTGTTTCCTTTCATCTTCATGATAAAAAAAGGCATTACAGCTGCAACAGCCCCAGTTCATTTACCAAGGTGTATTCTTCAAATTTCGCAGTCGTATAATACCTTCTAGCTGAATTAAGTCAGCGCCGTGCAGGTACTTCTTGTAAAGTGTCCGGGAGATGTTCAGAGCGTCTCCCGTAGCTGTGGTTGGAAAGACCTTCCTATCACTCTGCCAGTTGTTTGTGAGGCTAATCCATTCCCTCCTCCATTCCTCCAGTGCAAAAGGTTCCTTTTTCTCCATGCTCAATATTAAGTACTTGAAGTAGATGGCAGCCCTTGGTCCATAGTAGTCTCGCAGCAGGCCGCTCCAGTATTTATTTGCTGCGTGAAACTTGTTAGGAAAAGAAAATCACAGAAAAAGGGTACAGAGGCTATAGTGTGTGAATGGTATGTGCCTCACCATAATCACGAAGCAGGCTAGCTTTCGTTTTGGTGTTGTCAAACCACATCGTAATTTGTGTTCGAGCATTCCACTCATACTGCACCGAATTAGAAACAGTTGTACATCAGCAATGCTATGAATGATGGTGGGAAAGTTTCTGGAATTCAAGTACTTTGAAAGAAAGAAGTGCTTAGGACGTCAGAAAAAAAAGGACACCTGTATTTCTTGCTCTTTATCTCTGGCAAGACCCATGGCACTTTCCAACCAAGGGCCAAGAAGAAATCCCTCATGGGAGGCCAACAGCGTGTCTAGGTCATTAACAAGGTCAATGAAGTGCTGACAGAGATTGCTCACTTGGTTCACGTTGTTTGATTTGTAGCTTTCAATGATCTTTACAAAGACCTGGTTGGCATATTTAGCCAGAGTTTGACGAGTTAAATCCACAAGGTCATACCTATTAATGTAAAAAAAAATTGATTTAAATTCTCTAACACCACCACTTGATGCTACAAACATATATATGGCTTGTCATTCCATTATCTGAAAAATATGACTTTCTCTTAAAATTCATAGAATATTTTTAATCCAATCATTCAGAAAGCACTGGCATTAGTACTAACTAGAAACCTGCACTCTCACCTGAAGGTGTTGCTGTCAGATACTTCATCTCCATATCGAAGAAAAAGCTCTAGGGCACGTATAACAGTATTGGTGTCATACCATAGATGTGGATGTTCATATTCATCATTGGATGCATCCACTGCCATGTAATTCTTAGATAACTTTGTCGAATACGTTTTGCTAGTACTTGCATACAATCCTGGTGTTTGAATAACAAAAGGTTCAACATCTGGGAATGCCACTATCACATCCCTATTTTTGTCCTGTAGCCAAAAAGAAAAAAGCCAAAATATCATAAACGAAAACAATCAAAGTTCTGAAAATCATAGAACTATTAGTAAATTTATATGTGCTTCCATTCAAAATATATTGGATTACACATAATAAGCTGTAACTTCTACAAAATAAAGATAAATTTTAGATTATTAATTGTACTAAAAGAGAATTTATAGTTTTTCCACTTCACTTAACTGCCACTCCTATATATGTCTGTCTATCGTTGGATGAAAATAGACACACGTTACAATCGGTAAATATGACACATGGAGAATATCAAAGCTTACATTTTTACCATCTGTGCAATTATAAAGAGTTTGGTATAAAATTTTCCAAGCATCTTGCAGCCCCACAATTGACTTCCCATATCTTCTTGTTGGATATGTCTCAACCCACACCTGGAAATAATGAAAATCTGATCAAGCCAAAACTAGCCACACTCATTATCTAGCTCAGAGAGAAAAGTTCAAAGCAATAAAAATAAGAGAACCACATAACAAGTAGCATGGCTCATTTGCTGCAAAGCACATAACCAGACAACCTGACACACCAGTTAACTCCAAAATGTATACCAAACAGCAATCTATACTGTTTCTTAAGGACATCAGATGATGCTATAAAGCACATGTAAATTATTACAAAGAAAAGGAGAACACATATAGTGCAGATTAAGTACTTCCAGAAAATGGTTTGTATAATTTCACCTGTAGATCCACTTGTCTGTGATGAAAGGCCATTTCCGACATCAGGTCATAAACAATAGGATTTTGCTCAATACCTTCCATAGACATGCCAACTCCAACCTTCAAACAGAAGTAGTTCAATTTTTTTAATAAAAAAAACAACTCAGTAAAAAGACTAGCATATGTCATAATTCTATATGCTAACTTAGTAGAAGAAACAGCTGACTAAGTTAATGGTGTACCATTGTAGAGTTCGCACTTAGTCGAGCATCAATCGGCCCAGAAGCAACCATATCCAAAACACCGTACATTTCAAAGTCCGCAGCAAAATTATGAAGCATGCACCTGGATAAAAAAAGTAGCATATGAATTCCTCTAATACAAAAAAAAAGCAAAGGAAAAAAAAAACAGTAGAGAGAAGGAGAACTTTCCAGATGTAAGGGACACCATAAAACTGATCAGAGTTGATCCATATTGGTTTCACTTCTGCATATAGATCAAGAACAACCATTCTGCCAACTGGAACAGAATGCAGCAGTGCCTAACCACCAAGGAATTTGATGTTAAACATATGACTAGAAAAGTAAAAGTTGCATGCTTGAACTAAGGAAGAACAATAATTTATTGATGTATCAGCCAGAACCACCCCGTGTTCGTGTTCACAAGTTGTTCTCCTTTTCACCAGAAAAGTTGCAGAAATTATGCACTTAAGGATTTGACTTAAAGATAAGAAACGGAGTTTGTGCTCTGTATTAGAACAGCATTGCTTTAAGTTTGCGATTAGATGCCAGTTGTAACAGTCGATTTTGCTTATGTATAGCCTGAACATATTTTGCTACCAACAACAGGTCTATATCACTGAAGACATGGATTTCTCAATTAACATAAGACGACTGACAAAAGACTTGCTAAACCAAATGCAAAGGTATCACCTAACAACATATGATTACCTTATGTTATATCAAACATCCTAACTCTCTGACATAGCTTATCTAAACATCCTAACATATCACTGTCCAACAAAATTTTGGAAATTAGGAACCAAAGTTAATAAATAAATTCATAAAAGTAGAACTGTGCATACAAAAAACTATACGATAAAATTTCACCTTCATTTGTGGGGGTTCCCAGAAAGGATCATAAGAAAACAACCAACCCTGCAAAGAATAATGCATGTTAGAATTGCATATCGAACTAATCAAGGATGTTTTCATACAAGAAGAAAAATCTTGACGACTGTATAAGAAAATTATGGATCTGAATAAAAACTAAGGAAATGGTAGTGTGCATAGCCAAGACAACCATAGTCTCTGCTCCACAATTCAAATAAAAAAGTTTTCTACAGACCAATCCATCTACTTACTTGCATTAACCAAATAGCATCATCATCACCGCTTTGCATTCCCCGGAATGTTGCAGCACCCAATGAAGAGATATAATTTGGATCGCTTAGCGGAGGGGTGTTCTCATCAAAAGTATCACTAGATGGATTGAAGATGTCACCAAAATAAACATAGGCATGTATAAAATGGGAACCACTAATAATGCAGATTATAGAAACCATACCAGTTGTACACATGACTTGTCCCACCATATTCTGCAAAGAACAAGAGAACCTCTCGTATGTGTTAATATTAACAATTTTGTGTTATTCTTCTGTTTTTACCATGGAATATAAAATGTCATGGAAGGGATTAATGGAACAAGTTATTCAATGAATAATAGGTGAATACTACACACCAAGTAAAAGTGCTGATGACTGCTACTCTCTACTTAAATGAAAAACCAACACTTGTGGATTAAACAAAACTGATTGGTTACGGTGTGTTCCTCTCTAAGGAATACTCCCTCCATTCCATAATATAAGGCACGTCCACTTTTTTTATATGTTCCATAATACAAGGCATGCATGCATGCATGCAATTAACTATGACATCTTCTCCATTAAATTATTACTTTTTTAAATCCTTCACTCACACATTCTCTTATTCTATTGGATGCATACATTATATTTATCAGGATGATCCAAACTACAATATGATAATAATTATTTCTTGGTCTTTGGGTTAAGGGTGGTTGTGCCTTATATTTTGGAATGGAGGGAGTAGAATGGAGGATAAATGTGCACGCTTCCCAAGTTCCTAAGCTGTGTGATTTTTGCAGACACTTTCTATATATGAATTTCTTAGAAAGCTGTTTAAAATCTATTTTTCAACTTTGTAATATTTAATTAATTCGTTTGTACCCTCGAATAATTATCACAAACAATTCAGTTATTCTCAGAGCACAAATACACAAGTTAGAAATACAACCAGTGAAAAAAAATGAAACTTAGGAATATCTGCTGTGAACTTTTCTAGTTAGGAATTTAGTGTCAGAACTAAAACATGAATTTAGGTCTGATACTGAAGCACCATTAATTAAGTAGTGGAAATCATGCATTATACCTCTGATTTGTTCTTCAATAAAAAGCTTCCCAATTTCTACAAATAAGGGATCAGATGCATCCAGAAGATATGTGCAACACCACCTGGGGTTGCTGTCAACTGTGAACCTTAATATCAAACAAGAGAATCAAATAAGCACATTTAACTTCAATATAACTGCAAAATCAGCATAAGTGAATACATGTACATGTACAAATCATAAGACTGTTAACCAACATCGTTGGAGAAAATGGCTGGCATAAATTAAGAAAATAGAACTCACTCCACTTCACTTTATAAGGCTTATTTTGGTCAAGTGTGGGAATTACAGAGATGATAAAGCCAAGAGGATAGTGGTGCCAAATGACCATGAAAGCCATAGTGTTAATGTCTCAGGAGAGAATAGTTAGTGTGTATGCTTTCTAATTTTGTAATAAATGTTGAAGAGAGCAGGAAAGATAAATGAGGGCGTGCGCGCACGAGTGAGAGAGCGAGAGAGCCTAATTCTCCATGCATGCTTTATATTTTGAAATATGTTTGCAAAAACTATGGGCCTTACATTTTTAAATAGATAGAGTAATATTTATTTTATTAATGAATTGATACAAAGAGGCGCCTGAAATGAGATGACCTGGAATATATGCCGTTATGAATCTGAAGTGCAACTGTTTCTGGGAAGAAAAAAATAATTTGTTGAATGATTCAAGATTGATTTAATCAGCAATTAAAAGCACTCAGATGTGCAAGACATGCAGAATATCGAATGGAAATTTATTATGGCATATTGAAAATATCACCAAAAGACAATGTTGGTGAATAGCGATATACTGTAAAACTTATATGAGCAGATGTGCTAGGAATTGAGCTGTAATACATAAATCCAAAACTGCAAGTATAACTTTATATGATTAACAATCATTTCAATACAACAAAATTCAAATCAAGAACTTTTAGTTAGAAAACCATTTTCACCAGTTCCCAAGGTGAGTAACTTTAGCTGAAGGAAATTTTGATCTTAGTGCGGCCGGGATGTTACCAGAAAAGGCTGGAAGAACTGCAATCATGTAAGATATTAGACAACTTAAAATGTAAAATGAACAGGGGGTCGGCATTTAATGACTAGAGAGGGCAAACTGCATACTTGTTTATTTAAATTATCTGATTTTAGCAGAGAAGTTCTGAAAGAAATGGCAGGAGAGAAATCCAAACCACTATATTTTCATGAGATGACATAATATTAACTATGCTAAATAATCTACTGTAAAACATATGCTCACAATACCACAAAAAGACCATGCACTAAAAAAATGCAACTGTTTTGCATCACCTGGGAACATGCCAAAAGCATACATCCTAGAAAGGATTTTCTTCTGAAGAGCTAGTTGATCATCAAGCCAGCTTTGAGGAAGAGGTCCGCCCCATCTGATAAATCAATTTGTCACTACGTGTTCTTTGAGCTACAGTTCCTTACAAAAAAAATTGAACTCATAGCAAAACATTAATATGAAACATCAATGTAAGTCAGTATATCAACATGGTGGCTTGTATAAATATCTCATAAAAAAGGAACTTATAAGTTCATTTTACAACCAATAAGCTAACTCTTTCCAGCAACTACCCTTAGTTCAAAGAAAGGGGGGGGGGGGGGGGGGGGGGGGGGGGGGGATACTGTATACAAGACAAAACTACATAAATTTTGAGTCGCAGCTCTATCTTTTAGTAAAATAGTTTTCCTGGTGGTAGTTCCAAATTTCTATTGTCCTGGTCTGACAGCTAAGGAATATTTAATGAAATTAAAAACAGACCGCATTCTTGTTAAATTATGTAAAAGAACAGTTTATCGACTCGGAATACGGTAGTGTGAAACATTGGAATAGTCCGACGTGAAACATAACTACAGAAGCATGACTTACCCATGCATATTGGCCATCCGAGACCATGCAAGAAATGCTGGTCCGCCAAAGAAATCATCCAGGTCTGATTTACTAATGTTGTACCTCTGCAAGAGTGTAGAAAGAAGGGGTGGACTTGTAAATCAATATATTACGAAGAATATACACCACAGTATGCCCATGTCAAATATAAACAATGCAGCATGGCACTACACTTAATCTGATGATATTCTTCCCTGCTCACTTAGAGATAAACCGTTTACTAATCTAGCTCTCAAGCAGTACTCAGTATATTACACAAATACATCAATAACAGCTAAAATTTCTGCCTAAGATCTTGGGATTCTTTGTATCCCTCTATTTTTTTAATATGACAATAGTTAGCTAAAAAAATGGAGGGAGTAGCAGAGTTTAAACATTTTTTGATCTAAGAACACACGGACATTGCATAGATCAAAATATTCAGTATCAGTGAACAGCACACTTTAGAAAAAAAAAAGAGCAGAACACACACGCACCTGAAAAACTTTCTGCCATATAGCTTCTTGGCCAGTGAAAGCAAGAGGCAAATTGATACCTTGAAGAGCCATCCAGTCAATTTCCTTCTCCCAGCGCTCCCAATCCCACCAAGCAAAAGAATCTTATAAGAGAAATGTAGTCTTTAAGAAAATCATTTCCACTTTCCATAAAAAGTAACAGCTGAGAATAATTGCTCAAAGTTAGCATGGTATAAAATTCAATAAAATAAAAGCTCGACACTGAAGGCACCCTAAAGTCACACCGGACAGTACAACACAAAGAGCAAATAAAAGGAGGAAATACAATCAGGAAAGATCTCATTCAAACATAGACATGGGTAGCAAACAATGGAATCCAGAACATCAATTTGGGAGATGGAAATGCAGCACTATTCCTGACCTGAATATTTTCAAATAGAATCTGAAAATGTTGCTTAGTACATAACAGTGGGGAAAATAAAACGTTTTTAAGAAGGCATGCATATTCACCATAAGTATTCGGCAATATAGCAGGACCTCAAGAAGGATAAAGTGTTAAAACTGTACAGAGTAAAAACAAGCTTACAACTGGATGTAACTGCATTCTGGTAGTAGCTCCAGCCAACAGGTCTTTGAATCAAAATGCCACCAGAAGGAACACTAGGTAGTGAGCCAGGACGTGGCACTGATGATAATTGTGCACCACCAGTTTTATCCCATGATACATGTGCCGCACAGTAGTGCTTCAAGTACCAATGAAGACCAGCAGAGATTTCTACCCCACTTGTTCCAAGTAAACTGACAAAAATACATGAAAGGAATGTGTAGCACTTGATTTCAGTATGTAGAAATAGTAACATAATCTTATAAAAGGGGGAACCACTATAATGTGTAGGTAAGCCTCAACTAGTAAGTCTAGTATAGCATAATGGCATGTTAACCTCTGCACCGCACAGTGGACCTAACTAGCTAAATGAGAAGCTGGTGCATGATTCTAGCAGAACATGCTGTGGCCAGAATAGTCAGCACCACTTTGGATGCGCAAAAGAACACAAATCAGAAGAGTGGTGAAAAACTAGACATTTCAAAATATCGGGAAATTTGATATCAGGCAAGTCAGTTTTCAGTGCGTCTAACATCTCTACAAATGGATCCTTTACTAATTGTAAACTTAATAGACTTATACTGAGCTAAAACAAAATGTGGTTGTCATGTCCATAATTTACATGAAGTCTCCTTTACATTCTGCTTCTGCAAAATAGATTTCACCTAGAACCCATACAAACACAATAGTTGGAAATACGATTCAAAATGAATGCTAAAATGGAGAAATTCAGAAACATACAGTACTTGTGGAGTCCCTTCTCCATCAAACAATGGATGGTTGTCCACAATGAAGCATGCCTTTCCACCACATTGGTCCTGTGGATTCCATGGAACAGATTGTGAGTCCTTGCAGATAAGTACTACTTCCTCCGTTTCACAATGTAAGACTTTCTAGCATTGCCCACATTCATATAGATGTTAATGAATCTAGACACATATATGTATAGATTCATTAACATCTATATAAATATAGGCAATGCTAGAAAGTCTTACATTGTGAAACGGAGGAAGTACTACTGTACCAGGGAATGGGAAATCCTAACCATTACATGATACCAGATGCAAATTTTACCAACGCAAAATAATTTAGGCATTAATTTGTCCAATAAACACGATTTACAGTCGAAATAAGCAAATGACCCACTCCGCGATCACGCGACACGCTCCATCAGTTGGCTTCAGATTCTCGCCGATCGATCACTACACACGATCCTCCGGCTAGCCTACTATAGCAACGCCACGCCCAGTTACCCACCCCTAAAACTACTCACCGTGGAGATGATCCTGAAATCGAAGCTCCCGGAGTGCGACGGGAGGAGGCGCGCCAGGAGCCCGCGCGCCGCGGCCTCCTGCTCGGCCGCGGGGCGACCCTCCCCGCGGTGGAGCTCACGGACGCGGTCGAGGTGCGGGAACCGCGGGTCGGAGCACCCGACCCCCGACGCGGCGCAGACGCAGGCTAGCGCGACGAGCAGCAGGAGCGCCCGGAGGAAGCGGGGAGCCGGCATCGCGGCGACCGGCGGCGGGCGCGGCCGGAGAGAAGAGGGTGGGAGTGGGACGACACAGTGATGAGGCGGCCGGCATGGTGGGAGGGATTAACTAGAGGGGAGGAGGAGGAAGGCGGCGGCGGCGGCGGTGGTGGTTGGGTTGGGGATTTGAAAAATGCGAGGCGAAAGCGAGAGCGGCGAGAGAGACAGCGAGGGGAAGGTGGAGCGTCGCGGGCGGCGAGGCGGCGACGGGGGAGGAGGCGCAGCGAAGACGACAAGGGGTTGCAGGCCGCACGCTGGGGGAGATGACGAGCGGTCTGGTGGGCCCTTGAGGTCAGTCTCTGACCAGGTGAAGCCCGTGAAGGGGGCTCGGAGTTTTCTTCTCCTTGGATCGCCATTTCTTACAGAATCCAACACGGCCCATTAATTCCGGCCCAAGTATAATAAAGGGAATAATTAAATATTTGCCACTCTTACAAGTGGTTTCAAATGATTTGCCACTAGATCCACATGGCATATATAAGAGTCCACATATCATAGACAGCGAGTGATAAATAGTTAAATATCCATAAAGATGTTAGCCCAGGTATAGTAAAGATGTCGAAGGTGAGATGGGCCGGGCACGTTTAATGGGCGATCAATCGCCTGGCGATGGGGGTAGTGATCAATCCCACTCCCCCCTCTCTCCCTCCACCTGGTTTTCTTTTTTGGCACCGTATTACTGTAAATTTATGCACTTAAAGTTTATACACCTTAAGTTTACACATGTAAAGTTTAGAGATCAAAAGTTTATAAGTCAAAAGTTTATATATCCGATTCAAATTTGAATTTGAATTCAAATATTTTTTATATATAGTATTTCTATACATCTAAAGTTTATACACCTAAAGTTTATATACCCGTTTCAAATTTGAATTTGAATTATATCCGATTCAAATTTGAATTTGAATTCAAATATTTTCTATATATAGTATTTTTATATATCTAAAGTTTATACACCTAAAGTTTATAGACCCAAAGTTTATGAGTCAAAATTTTACATACCCGATTCAAATTTGAATTTGAATTCAAATTTTTTATATATAGTATTTCTATACATAAATTTTTCTAACTTTTTGTTTTTTTAAAAAAATTGTGGAGATGTGTAAACTTGAGGTGTACAAACTTTAGGTGCATAAATTTACTAAAATATGAAAGTAATATAGTGCCAAAAAAGGAAACCAGGTGGAGGGAGGGAATCAGTATCTGATCGCCCCTAGCGATCAATCGCTAGGTAGCATTCTCGAGATGGGCCGCCTAATTTAGTAGCCTGGTAGGGTCCAAATCGACACTCAGCCTTTTCATCAATTTGTAACAACATGTTTTAGGTGGTGTTTGGACCTAGGGACTTAACTTTAGTCTACGTATTTAAACATTAATTTAGAGTATTAAATATAGATTACTTACAAAACTAATTACATAAATGAAAGCTAATTTGAGAGACAAATTTTTTAAGCCTAATTAATCCATAATTAGATAATGTTTACTGTAGCATCACATAGGCTAATTATGGATTAATTAGGCTTAATAGATTTGTCTCGCGAATTAGTCCAAGATTATGGATGTGTTTTATTAATAGTCTACGTTTAATATTTATAATTAATGTCCAAACATCCGATATGATAGGAACTTAAAAGTTTTAATCCCATCTAAACAGGGTCTTAAAACATACTCCTCAATCTTAAAATAAATCAAACCTCGTACCGATATGACACATCAATCTTACTACAATGAATTTGGATACCGCTTAATCGCTCACAGGACATTCAATTTCTAACGAGCCGTTTTAGCACGTACATGTAGGATATTCAGTTTGTAATCTGCAATTTGGACAGTCCCAACTTACGTGATGCAACTATGGGCATCTCATTTTCTAGTTATCTCTGTTTGATTACAAACATAATAATCCAGTAAAACTAGGTCTTCAGTAACACAATTCAGTAGGAACCAGTCTTTATTCCTTCATCAGATTATTTTGCGTATAGTAGTGCTACAACCGTTCGAAGCAGACTACGTCGCTGAAGGAAAGAAGAACACTTGTACAAACCACATTAACACTGATCACGGTATTAAGAAACCTGACACTAACCAACCACACACGCTGATCACGGTATCAACCACTTTAATTGACCTTCCTGCAGTTAACCCTGACCTGGCCACCGGAGCCGGTGACGACGCCGATGCCGCCCATCTTCACCATGGCGCCACGGAAGTCGTCGAAGAAGCCGGCCATGTCGGTGGCGTAGGCGGTGGTCTGCGCGTCGGCGGAGCCGCCGCCGAACAGCTGCTGGTCCGAGTGCAGAAGGCCCTAGTTCCTCAGGAGGTTCCTGTAGTAGAAGTTGTCGAACACGTAGGAGGTGGCCGGGTCGAGCGGCGCCGTGTTGTCGTCGCCGCCGGTGGGGTTGGGGCACCTCGGCTTCAGCGAGGTGGCGAGGGCGGCGTCGAGGTTGGTGGTCTCGTTGTAGAGGCGGCCGCGGAAGTTGGTGCACCTGGCCTGCCCGATGGTGTGCGCGCCCGACAGCGCGATCATGTCGCTCGCCGTCAGGCCCTTGTCGGAGAAGGACTTGATCAGGTCGGCGAGGTCGGACGTCGGCGGCGGGAGGTCGTTGTTCGCCGCGTCCAGGCTCGCCGTCGTCCCGTCTCGCCGGCCCAGCTCGACGTCCCACGTTGGCCCCCCCAGCTGAAACTCATCAAGCACACAGTTCGTGACATCGTTCCCGATCAATGGTGTCGTGAAAAAATACAGGGAAATTAATGGTGATGTTGTGCTTACGGCGACGACGGAGTCGCGGGCGGCGACGGCGAGGATGTCGGCGCAGGAGACGACCTGCTCGCAGGCGTCCTCGAGCTGCGACTTGATGTCGTCGACGACCTCGAAGCCGCGGAGGGAGTTCTTGTTCGGCTTCGCGTTCTTCTCGCCGGTGATGGCCATCGTGTCGTCGAGCAGCACTGACCCGTCACACCCCTGCACGCGCGCGCCGTTTTTGAGGTCAATGGTTAGTCCTTCGAATTTGAAAAAGTTAAACCTTTAAGTAGAATTTTCGCGCGCTTTCTGCATGCACACCACTTGCTTAACTGACCCGTCAGCATCCACTCTGAACTTCTGAATTATATCTATTAGTATGATTTATGAACACGGGAAAATCTGAATATAAAATGTTTGGCGACTAGTAACTTAGTAAGTAAACTGCAGTGAATTTTGAAATTGAAACATCGTGTGCTACTCTGACATACAAAATGGCACTTCAAAGGTCGGAGTAGAAAACGAGAAGGAAAATTGAACTTAAAAGGGTGAGTTGTGTGAGACTTGCATTGACAAAGCAGTCGTGGAAATGGAGACGCAGCAGCGAAGCCCCCATGCGGGACTCCTTGGAAACGGCGGCTCTGACGGCAGATTCGATGATGTCGAGCGCGTCGGGGCATGTCTCGTCGTAGAAATCAGTGGAGAGCTGCGCCGAAACAACAGCAGAGAAGAGCAACGCAGCCATGGCAGAGCAGACGAAGATATGCCTGGAATAAGCCATTGCTTAACCGCTAGCTAAGCACACGATTAAGTGTCCAGATACTCTCTCTGTAGGCTTTAGCTTCAGTGTCTTTGTAACACTGAACTCTGCAATGCAAGGAGAGCTACATGAGCTGCGGTATTTATAGGCTAGTGCTGATGAGGTTACTGCACGCTGCTCCAATCTGTCAGTTTCTGTCAAGCTACAGATTGGATATTGTCGAGGGCGTCGGCTTTCCTTGTCTTCCATTGTTTTTAACTCAGTGGACTACAGCCAGAAAAAGCACGGAATGAGAGGTGTGATGAAAGCTTAGTTTACATGCAGAATGCTGCTACGATCTGCAACATACTTGCACTTTTTACCTGGCGTGACTATCATACACAAACATATAAAACTTTGCACTGTTATGGAGTAGCTTAGTTCCACATGTCTAGCAGACTAGCACTAAGGAAGTTCAGTACATACCAAATTCACTTTGTATAATACTGTATAACAAGAAAAAAAAAACTAAACATAACTATATACGTTTTACAGGCATCCTTGAATTTGAGAAGTACACAATTGTACTACTGACCTGCTATGTGGAACAACAGGTTTGAAAAGGCTGTATTGAGCATACATGATTATTCATGGAGTGATAATTGAGACAATCATGCTGCTGCTACTCCCTTGTCGCCTGGTATCTAGATCAGAAATTCAGAATCAAGCAAGATCCAGCCACTTGCATAGTTGCATTTCTCTAGTCCAACTTTGGTCGTGGTTTCAAAAGGTGCAACCCACATATGTGGGTCAGGTTTGCAAAATGGGGTTTAACGTGCGACTTTGCGACTTCAGAAACCAATAAGGCGATAATTTACAAAATTATGAGACCTAAACCTCCACCTGCTAGTCCTAAACTCAGGTGTGAACAGCAGTGCCGTTCGTCGTAGCGAGTCTGACCGATGTCAACAAATTAGGCATGCTGCATGTTTGCTTGGAGTGTGGAGTAATACTCCAATTAAACATGAACTATAAGCAAAGCAAAGCTCATAGTTGTTTCACAATACTCTATGCATGGCTGCGGATCTCCCAAACTTTGTGACTTTGTAATTTCAATGCCATTTCTTTGCCTTCACTTCTTCCATCTGAAAAAGAAAAAATTGAACATTCTTTTGGAAACTGAAACCTGTTTCACTTAATGTTTACTGAACTCTGATACAATGGTACTGATAGGTGATAGTAGTAGCAGCCTAACTAGAGGAGAACCCATGAAGGAGATGCAGATAACCACTAAACCAGGCCAGACACTCTCACCTGAAAATGAAACCATTTCTGCGTCACTGTATCCATTTTTAATCCACATTTAAGTACTAGTCAGAGGAGCACTATCGTCCATGGAATCAAATCTGGTTAAACTGAAATTCAGTTAAATATTGGATTAGGCTGTTGCAAAGTCTTGATGGAAAACTATTCTGGCACTGATCACGGCGCTTCAGTCTGTAATGGCACATGCACTTGCCGAACTTTGGCCTGGAGTTCCAAGACTAGTAAACAGCACGAGGCCGGTCAGCTCCACTGATGCAATCGACGTGCATGCTTCCATGGCGCATGATCACGACAGCGTCTGGTGTTTATGCTAGTCTATAGGCAGTGGCGACTGATTGATTCTGATGAGAGAACTTTTCTGTTCTTCTACTACGTGCAAGTTGTAAAAAGAGCAGGCAGTGGCCAAATCACTTGGAGGCTGGAGTGCTGGACCCCTTTAATTCTCATGCACAATTCTGACTGCTTTTGCACTGAAACTGTTTGATTAGTTTGGGGACTCTGTTCGGCTAGCGAGTAGCGATGGTAAACTTGATCCGGATAAGAGTTTGTACCTACTACTACTACTAGTTTTGTGAAGCACTGAACTAGTTGCATCTGATTGAGAGCTTACATGTCAAACGGAGTACCAAAGGGCGGTAAAACTGCCACTGTTTTAACAGCCAAGTTGGAGCTGAAATTCACTGAATCAGAACACGTCATTGTGCACCAATAATCAGGATAACGCGCCTTAATTTAAACGAGAGTCGCCGTTGAGGTAAATGAGTTACTGAAGAAAACAAGATGACTTTTATTACCACTGCAGAATTACAGATACCTTTTACCGTCGCTTGGATGATTGTGGAAAACGTGGATAGAGCACTGAAAGATGAGCTAAATGGGTTGGTGAGCTCGCTCTATTCTACAGTGGCCAACGCTACATTTCTACGCACTTATTTTCGACCTCTCACAACAAAGAGGCCTATATGGGAAGTCGATTTTAATCCTTGAGGGGATATCCTCTCGTTGCTTGTATATCATTTAAATAGTTATAATTTTTTTTAAAAAAAAATTGTGAAGGTATTAACATATGATATATCACTTTACAAACATGTAAGTTCAAATTCAAAACCCACATCTTGCAACGAAAAAAACAAATTCGACTCTGAATATACGTTAACTACCTGTAGTTTAATTTGTTTTTTCGTTGCGAGATGTGGAAGTTGAATTTGAATTTGCATGTTTGTGAAATGATATATCAAATATTAATACATCTTCTTATTTTTTTAAATTTTTTCATAAGTATTTAAGTGATATGCAAATAACAAAATAACATCCCCTCGACACAACAAAACAAACAGTCACTCAGCCACTCTGCCACTACTGGCGACGCATGCAGGAACCGGCCGACCAAAAGTGCCTCGCGCTCCAAAATACATGACGTTATTTGACTTTTTCACATATATTTTATTAAAAAAATATATATCATCTATTTTGTTATGGCTTGTTTTATCAGTAAAAAACTTATATTTATACTGAATTTTTTAATTAGATGAATGATCATATATTATAAAAATTAACGACATCATATATTTTGGATAGATAGAGCAGTAGACTAGTACAGTAGCATATGTGCATCACAGATGGAGTGTACTAGGACTGCAAAACGTAGTGGTGGTAACATCTGCACGACTGCACGTTGGTCGTTGTTCAAAAGATGTTCCGCGAGCGATGGTTTGATCCCATCAATCCCGGATTCGGTTCACCTGCAGTCCCTAGTGTGACTGCAAGTTAAGCAGTCACACTAGGACCATCTGATGAAAATCTAACGGTCAGATCATTTATAATATTATTCAGTTTAAAAAAATTCTGCACTCTTTTACTGTAGTTTAGGTAATGTAGCTTTAAATCTGAACCATTCATACAAAAAATAAATGGCCAAAATCATGTGTAGTCCTTATCTTGCAGTCTATAGTGTAACTGCATTTGATTTCAATCCATCAATCCCATTAGTTTCAAAGGTTTATATGTGCAGCTTAAAAATAAAATATTTCAAGGAACTGTTTCCTGGCCACACATAAATATGGCATTGTTTTCAGTATTTTAAAAACACTAAATAGAAATGCACGTAACTTTCACTGTGAAATGGATTTGTGGATGGTTTATACCCGATCACGGTATTTGTATTTAGAGACGTAGGGTACGACTGATATATATTAAGTATACGTAATAAAGATAGCAGTTTATATAGGTTCAAACTCTTAATGTAGGTAATAGCCTTACTTCTTGTGTTGTGTTTATATGTATTGATCTAGTGTATCTCACACCGAGTAGAAAAGAGGTGCAAGTTAGCTAGTCTAGCGTACCAAACTAATCTTGACGGACCAAACGACAAATTATAGTCAGCGGCTAGCAGAAAGGCTTCCTCCTAAAGTGTGCTTGATGTAGCCAGGTGTAAGTCTTATTGATCCGATGGCCTCCCCTCCTAGGAGGCCCTTGTCTATATCATCCTTAGGAATATCTTTCTATATAAGAATATAAATACGATATTCCGGGTGATAGCAAGTGCGGGAAGACGGGGGTATGCCATACTAACACTGATAGTTTAAAAATAATAAAAGTAATATAATTCCCTTTTGGGAGTACCTATGCATCTTTCGAAAGATTTTTATGATCGTATCACACAGATTTTAATAGACACAGTAAAAGGCAAAAAGCAACTAAGAAGCACTACAATGGACACTAAATTACCATATCTTCGAGAAAAAGACCAAATCTAATGCAAATTTTAAAACTTACATACGAAGATTCAAAAATTACACTGTAACTTACAAAAGTTACAATGTAAGTTTCATAAATTACACTGTAACTTACAGGAAAATGCACCGTAAATTTAAGTGAGAAAATCGAGTGAGAGATAAGAAAAAATCTTTCGAGTGAGATATAGCAAAATCGTTCCCTTTTTTATGTTTTTTAATAATATAATATATTTTAAGTGGCTAAAAAATATAGTTCTCCTAATATCTTGTGGTATTTGGTAAAACTTCACGTGATATTATACTTCCTCCGTTTTACAATGTAAGTCATTTTAGCATTTTCTACATTCATATTGATGTTAATGAATTTAGATATATATATATATATATATATATGTCTAGATTTATTAACATCAGTATGAGTGTAAAAAATATTAGAATGTCTAACATTATGAAAACAGGGGGAGTATTTTGGAACATCTACAAGGGCAAATGACATCGCCAACCTCTCGTCGGCACGTACGCACCGATTGAACGGCGACTACATCAGCGTCTGCGCCGGCGCGCGCTGCGTCGTCCTCTCCGCACTGCCGTGGACCGCTCCGGCTTCGGCTGCTGCCAGACGCCGCAGAAGCCACAAATGTACCAAGCCCACAAAGCCACAAAGGCCTGAGAAGTACGAGGATTGGCCGCCTAACCCTTCATGTACCAAGCTAGAGAGTACTTTCCGGCCCCAAGCACAAAAGGCGATCCTACCTTGTAGTTTGTACCAAGCCCAAGACGCCAACACCATATAAAGGCAATCTTCTTGCCTTCTGTTAAAAAAAAAATTTAAAAGAATGACGCCAACACCAAGCCCAAATCGATTTCTTATTTACTTTATTGGCCTTTTAGCCAAAGCGATTTTGTGTCTTGCTTGCAAGTTATACAGGGAAAATATGTGGTGGAAATTACATATAGTTAAAACCTGAAAATTACCGTTGGATAAGAAAATGACGTATGAGATTTGTCCACGTCATCACAAGTAAAAATTATACTCACAAATTTACTCGTGAGAGAAAAATTTGTACTCAGGGTGACGTGGACGAATATCGGACGTTTATTTTTCGATCCAATAGATGGTTTTCACGTTTTCACTATATTCGTGGTTTGCACTATATACTTTTCCAGTTTTCTTCGACCAATCTTATGTAGTATTTTTAGGGACAACACATGAACCCTTATACTTATAGTACTTGCTCTAAGGCAATCTTCTTGCCTTGTGTTAAAAAATAAAATTTTAAAAAATGATGCCAACACCAAGCCCAAAGCGATTTCTTTTTTTTTTTGACCTTTTAGTCCAAAGTGATTTATGTCTTGCTTGCAAGTTAGGCGTGCCGTCTTTGTCTTTCTTCAACCAGGAAACCGAATTTCTCGGCCGCACATCATGTGGAAGGGTCTGTAGTCTAGTGGTTAATTACAAGAGCCTTAGTAGCATTTTAGGGCCTAGGTTCAACTCCCCATGGGAGCGAATTTTTCAGGATTTAACGACGTTGTGCTTTCAGTGATAGGCGACGTACCCGTCGACAACGAGTAGGGTTTGTGCGTGTGTTGCGAGTGTCTGCGTTGTACTATGTAATTCAAAAAAAAACAAAAAATTCGGCACATCATCGCCGGCGACTTGACTTCGAACCGAAATCTTACTTATTTACTACAGCAAGTCAGCGCTAAGTGGGACGATTTTGGAATATCATACGCTGCTCAAATAAGCTACCATATCCCGAAAACAAAAAAAAAAAAAGCCTAATCAGCACAGCAGCACCACTACCAGCACGTCGTGTCATAGTCGTGTCGTCTGTCCATTCCGTGGGAAATGGAGGGCATCCAGATCAATTGCTAATCTAACCGTGAAGCCAACTAATATTAATGAATTCCCCGAGATACCTTTCAAGTTTATTTTTTATAATATCTCCTTTGAAAAATGAATTTAGGTCAACCATCTTATGAAGTTCCTCTCTTATCTTTCTCTCACATGGACACGCACATGTGTCCAAAACTCTTGATTAAACAAAACAGAACAAGTTCAGTACGAGGTTCCTCGTTCATCTGGTTGTTTAATGATGTCATCTATATATGAAACGGACAGGTTTTTCTCCACACAAAGACACCAAATACCGAACCAAATAACTAGCTCCATCTCTGCAAGAGCAAGATGAAGCAGCTTTCCTCCTCATGTCCGGCAAAGATTGGCACCATGGTGGTTGTTGTTGTTGGGGCTCTGCTGTTTCATCTCGCAGTGACAGCATTGGCCGCGCCGGTAGCGTTGCCTGGCTGCCCCGAGACCTGCGGCAACGTCACCGTCCCTTACCCTTTCGGCATTGGCCACGGCTGCTTCCGCGATGGCTTAGAGCTCGCCTGCGACGAGACGCACCGTGCTGCACCACCGAAGCTGCGTTTCGCAGGAAATGGCGTGGAAGTGATCGACATCTCCTTGCCGGACGGCACGGTGAGAGTCGCCACCAGGATGCTGGGCACGGGCTCCTCGTCGTCGCTGCCGCGGCAGCTCAACGGCTCGTGGCCGGCCGGCCTGCCGGCCAATGGCTCCCTGGCAGTGTCCACAAGGCACAACCGGTTCGTCGCCATGGGCTGCAACCTCCTCGCCAACCTCGTCGCCAACGACGACGACGACTACATCAGCGTCTGCGCCGCGCTGTGCGTGGTCCGGTCCGCGCTGCCGAGGGACGCCGCCGCCTCAAGCTGCTCCGGCTTCGGCTGCTGCCAGACGCCGGTGGCGAGGGGCCTCCCGTCCTACGGCGTCCACCTCAACGACCTGGCCCAGAGGTCGGTCACCGTGGGGTCGTACGGGGTGGCGTTCATCGGCGACAAGGAGTGGTTCGCCGGCGAGCAACGCTCCCTGCAGCTCGACTTCGTCGCTGACCCGCGGAAGCTGGTCGACTCGACGGCGGTCCCGACGGTGCTGGAGTGGTCGCTGAACATGGACCGCGATCAGGACATGTTCTGGTACGACACCAGCGCCTCTCAATGGACGCGATGCGTCAGCGAGAACAGCGTCATCGACGACGCTGTTGACGGGAACCTTTACGGCCGCGCACGGTGCGATTGTTCCAAAGGATACGAGGGCAACCCTTACCTAGCCAATGGATGCCAAGGTATGTACAGACTACAGTTCAGCAATTAATTACCCGACGATTATACTCCAGTTAGTTAAATATACAATCTGAAAGTTTTTCAACCAAAAAAACTGTTGTGTACTATAGTTACTCTTTTGATGGACCAGATTGTGGTCCATGTGTGGATGGGCCAGATTGTGAATAAGCTGGGACTTTGGCCCATACAGGTAAGCTTAAGTGGGCTGGGCCTTTGCTTAACCAGCTGGTTGGAAAAAGTACACCGAAGGTCCTCAACTCGTCATCGGGATAAAAAACGTCTTCGAACCGCAAAACTAGATACGCAGTGTCCCTTAACTAACAACAAAATTAGACACCCGAAGTTCTTCGGTGGTTTTAACCCCAGTTTTAGTCTACGTGACGGCTGAGTCAGCGTGGGACCCACGTGGGCCCCACATATCAGCATGCCACGTCATCACTCCCTCTCTCTCTCTCTTTCCCCTCCTCTCCCTTTCTCCTCTCTCTCTCTCTCTCTCCCCCTTTCCTTCTGCAAGCCAGCCGGCGGGTGGGGAGGAGGTCGCCGGGGCCTCGCATATCTGGTTTTGCGGTTTGAGGACGTTTTTTTATCCCCGATGACAAGCTGAGGGACCTTCGGTGTACTTTGGTTCCTACTTCCTTCGTTTTGTTTTCCAAAAACCAACAATTATGACTTTCAAAACTTTGACCGACAATCACTTTCTAAATGGTTATTAGACTGAAGTGAAGAAAAGTTAGACTATTATCGGTTGTCCATATTTCCTAATAAGTTAAAACGGTTTATTAGGAAATACAAATTAATTTATAAGTATAAAGTCTGTTAGCGATTTAAAATCCAATGCTAAAAGGAAATTACGTTGAAAATATCTTAAATTTAACTTTAAAATCAAATTTAAAAATATAAATTTTAGCTTTTGCTTTAAGTCAATCAATGGGGCTATTAGTCTTTGTATCATTCTTTCCCGGCAATCACGGGCTCACGGTAGTGAGCCTTTCAGCTGAGCTGGTGAGCGGAGACGAGTCGACGGCGAGACTACCGTAATACCGTGTGCGCGAATGCTTGCGGTTACGGCATGAATGATTTGACCCCAGTGAATGCATGATTGACGTGCCGTGCATTTGTTTCCCTCCATTATTATTAAGGGGGCGTTTTCATCTAGGGACTAAACAGCCACACTCAGTTTTTAGAAATATTTTGTTAAATGTCTATTAATAAAATAAAAAAATCTAAAAATAATTAAAAAAATCACTTACGTGGGCAGTGCCTTCGATCCTCTCCTCCTTGCCATGTGGGTGCAGCTCTGACGAAGCTCTGTCACTCAAGATCTGCTTCCCGTACCTATGCCGAGCACCCCAGTGCGCCGCCTCCATCGAGCTCCACCTCCATGAGCGCCTCGATCTCGAGGAGGAGTAGGAGGGCCGTTCCTCCATGCCAGCGGTGAGCGGCCGTTCATTGGCACACGCCATGCGAGTTTACCGAGGCAATACGTCTCTACTAGGCCGCGCCCGTGAGAGAGAGAAAGAAGAGAAGAGAAAAGAAGAGAAGAAAGTTAGCCCCGAGTCCCTGACATGTGGCATCCTACGGTACCAAAACCAGCCTATAAGAGCATCCCCAGCAGATACGGTAACCAATCCTCCATCCCGGTTTTAGCGTATAGAGGCGAAAAAACGCCCTCCAGCAGATGCGCTAACCCACACGCCAAAATTGGCGGATATGCCATAGTAGGAGAGAGAAGCGGTAAAAATAGTGTATCTCTCTCCTCACGCCATTTCGCCCAAGCGCGATCGAGATCCCGCCCCCATCTGGACATCGTCAACCACCTCCCCTCCGGCGCGAGCTCACCGCCGGCGCGCCACCCCCTCCATCGCTGTCGTCCCCAACCGGCGTAGGTGAGTTCCCCGTGACCGTATTTTGCCTTTTTTTCAGCGATTTGTGGAGCGGGACTTACTAGATCTGGGGCGCTGTCGCCGTGCGCCCACCGCTGGCCCTAGCCAGCTGTCGGCGCCCCTTAGGAGCTCGCCCAGTGCCGCCCCTGAGCAGCCAGCGGCTGGGGCCCCTCACTAGCCGCCGCTGCCCCTTGCCAGCCGCTGCCGCGCCTCAGCTTGCCGCCGTTGCCCAGCGCCGCCCCTTGCCAGCCGCCGCCGCCCTGCGCCCGTGAGGCGCCGCCGCACCTCGCCAACCGCCGTCGCCCAGCGCCGCCCTGAGCAGCCTGCCGCTGCTGCCGCCCCTCACCATCTCCCCCGTCCCTCTGCCTGCGGCTGTTTGAAGAGAAGATCTCAGAGGAGAGAAGAGCAGAGGAACATTAATATCATTGTGAGATCCTGGCAAACCGAAGAATGCATGCCAAATCCAAAGATCTCTTGAAGCAAAGAGAGGGGAACGCTGAAGAACATTAATATCATTGTGAGATCCTGGCAAACCTAAAAATGCATGCCAAATCCAAAGATCTCTTGAAGGAACAGCTTCCAAAACTATAGTGGGCTTGCTTGATTTTCCTTTGTACATGCCTTGCCATGCTGCAGGGCAATTTTTCCACTCCCAATGCATGCAATCTATGGATCCTAGCATTCCAGGAAAGCCTCTCTGCTTTCCAAGTGCAAGTAATCTACAAGTGTCTGTACTAGTTGGATAACGCAAGTACTCGTCTCCGAAAATCTCAACAATAGCTCTCACAAACCTTTTTAGACTCTCTATAGTGGTACTAGGGATGGCAATTGTGCCCGTTAGCCCGTTTACCCGTGGGTAAAAACTCTATTAGGGTTGGGTTTGTTCTTCATTTTATACCCATGGGTATTTTATTGGGTCAAAAGTTATGCCCGATGGGTAAATGGGTATGGGTATGGGTAATCACTACCCATGCCCGCTTTGTCCGTTTACCCGCGAAGTCTAACTTACATGTAGGCTAGGAGCAAAATCCACTAGAATACATAAGCCACGTTCTTTGTTTTCTACGGTTTCCCTTTTATTTCCCTTATTATTTCTCTTCCCCTTACTCTATCGCTGCCAGAGGAGAGACACTACACCGAGGCGGAGAATATTTGATGTTTTAAGTTTAATTCGAACTTAGAAGCTTGTAGACTTTTTGTTCCACTGATTTTGTTGTGGCGGGTAAATGGGCACGCCCGCGGACACAAGACGCCCGCGGGCAATTGGCATGGGCAACCATCCTTACCCGTCATGTAGTAATGGGTATACCCACGGGCACAAATAATCTCATGGGCACGGGTATGGGTAGGCACTACCCGTGCCCGTCGCGTCCGATTGCCATCCCTAAGTGGTACTATCAGCAATTTGCAGATATTCATCTTGAGTGTTGGCTGCGACTCCATTGGTTATCATTCTTAGTGCAGCGGTAATCTTTACCAATGGTGATATACCCATAGTACTTGCAACATTTCTTTTTAGCACAAAATAATCATCATGGGCTACCACATCATTAACTATGCGTAAGAAAAGATGACGACTCATTCTAAACCTGTGCAACAAAATGCAAATTAATAAAGTGGCCTACAAAACGGGATCAACCAAAATATGTAAATTAATTGCAAACCTTCGCCGGAATAAGACTGGGTCGTATGTAGGATTCGGCGAGAAGTAGTCGTGCTGCAGCCGTTCATAGCCGGCTCGATGATTACAACGAACAACTTGACGACCTGGAATAGAACCACCTTGCCGACAACGCCGAGCATTCGACTGCTCATATTCATCTTGCGCGACTATTGTTGTAGCAGCGATGATGATGTCATCGTCAGATGACGATGATTCATCCAACAAAACATGTCTCAAAAGAAAGCTCATTGAGTAATGGAAGAATCATGCACAATAATTTAGATGGTGCAAAAAGATAGCAAGCAATGTAGTGGTATATATAGAGCTGATGCATGTATGTGCTAGCCGTTGCACATTTTGAATTAGGTAGCTAGCTGTTGGCAATGTAGCCGTTGCAAATGTAGCCATTCAATGCGAAACTTAAAACTTCACTCATTTTAAATATATCAATTAAAAAGATTTCTGTTAAATTTTAATCAAAATATTATCGCGATAAATAACATCGTTAAAATTAAGTAGTTCAAAATATATCTCTTAAAATACAAATGTAAGATTAGTTGGAAGATATTAATAAAATATAGGATGATGGGATATGGATGATGTAGTATGGATGATATGTTGGAGTTGGAAGGGATTTGGATGAGGAATCTTTTTTTGATGATACTCCATATGAACATTTGGAGGACCAAATATAGATGAGCTGCTGGAGATGCTTTAAACCGCTCAGAAGTGTAATTTATCAAGTATCGATAGTTGAACGGTGTTAAATGCTCGGTTTTAGAGTTTGAGGATAAATTTGAAACAAAATGAAGAGTTAAGGGGTGTAAAATAGACTTATCCCCGTATATACTTCCTTCGTTTTGTTTTCCAAAAGCCAATCACTTTGAAATGGTTATTAGATTAAAGTGAAGAAAAGTTAGTCTTTGTTGTTCTTTCCAGGCAATCACGGGAGCGAGCCTGTGACGCTGTGAGCTGAGCTGGTGAGCGGAGACGAGTGGACGACGAGAGTACCGTACGACGAGCGGCATGAATGCATGATTGACCACAGATTCCAAGATATTGACTGGTCGTGCCGTGCATTTAGACCCTGTTAGTTGACGAAAAGAAAATTTTTAGTTGTCGCATCGGAAGTTTGACTTGATGTTAGAAGTGATTTTGGGATATGAATGAACAAACTAATTTCATAACTCGTCTGTAAACCACGCGACGAATTTATTAACGCATGTGAGTTACTGTAGCACTTATTTAATCATGGACTAATTAGGCTCAAAAGATTCGTCTCGCGATTTCCATACAAACCGTGCAATTAGTTTTTGTTTTTATTTATATTTAATATACATGTGTCTAAAGATTCGACGTGATGTTTTCTTGGGAAATAATTTTTGGGAACTAAACCGAGCCTTATTTGACTTACTTATTCCCAATATTATTAAATATAAGCATTTTTAGTTTGTTTAGCAAAGTTTAAAAATTAAAGGTTAATTGGCTATATTTAAGTAGATTCTAAATTGTTTCAATTCCCTTTCTAAGCATTTTTTTACAATTGTTTCACTTCTAAATTGTTTAGAATTAAAGAATTTTATATGTTGGAATCAGTGACCAAAATTTTTATATTATATATAAAATGCTCGTTTTTTTTAAACGGATGGAGTACGTCAATTGTACCTGTCTGTGCGCTGCGCGTTTCGTGTCCATCTCGTCTCAAATTTAAAAGATTTTAGATAGATGATATATTTTTTCTAGTTTATGAATATAGACAAGGGGTGTGCTTAGTTCACGATAAAATTGAAAGTTTTTGTGTGTAGAAAAATTTTGATGTGATGAAAAAGTTGAAAGTTTAAAGAAAAACTTTGGAGCTAAACTCGGCCAAGGAGTTTGTCTAGATTCGTGGTTAGAAAATGTCTCTTCCGTTAAAAATCGATGGAGGGAGTATATACTTTCGTCAATGGTACATCAGTCATACCTGTCCACTACTGTGGGAGGCGTTGACTGGACTTCGAAGCATATGAGATCACGAAAAAAAACCTCTGCTATATATATTCCTCATCAGCTGTAACGGACTGAATAGAGGAGGCTGCTCTACTAGCCTAGTAGTAGTACTGTAGTATAGAGATGACAGCTTGCATGCCGTCTTTAGCGACGATTGGAGCAGTCGTGTTTCAGCTTCTGGTGACGACGACGACACTGTCAGCAGCAGCAGCAGCCCCGACCCCGATAGCACTGCCTGGTTGCCCGGAAAGCTGCGGCGGCATACAAGTGCCGTACCCTTTCGGCATCGGCGACGGGTGCTCCTACCATGGCTTCAACCTCACATGCGACGACGAGGCGCACCACCACCAGACGCCGCCCAAGCTGTTCATGGCCACAGACAACGGCACCGTCGTCCAAGTGCTCAACATCTCCTTGCCGGACGGCACGGTACGCGTCCGCAGCAAGCTTTCGCAGTCATCTATTGCCGGCTCCTCCTCCTCCTCGTCTAATGCCTCGTCGTCACGGTCCGAATTACCGGCCGACGGGCCGTTCACGGTGTCCTCCGCGTATAACTGGCTGGTTGCCTTCGGCTGCAACATCGTGGCCGACCTTACCCCGTACGGCAATATCGCCGAGGGCAGCAGCTGCGCCGCCACATGTATAGATGGATGGCAAAATTTCGCAGGCCCCTCGTGCTCCGGCATCGCGCGCTGCCGTACGTCCGTTGGGAGGGGTGTCCACTCGTACACGATCCAGGTCACGTCTCTGATAGACCGAAATTCCATGGGTGCCTCGACATCGACGACATGGGCAGCTGCGTTCGTAGCTGAGCAGGGCTGGTTCAGCGCGAATGAGAATGCCATGTTGTACAACTTCACCAATTGGCTGCCGTTCACGGTCGAGAGTGTTCCGGTGGTGCTGGAATGGTGGCTGGATTTGATCCGTGATGGAGCCATACTGCCGTTGTCTGTTGGGCCCAATACTACCGACTTTAGATGCCTAAGCTTGCATAGTTCAAGCTATTACAACGATCTAAACTACGACCGAAGACGGTGCAACTGTTCCCAAGGATACGAAGGCAATCCTTACATCCGTGATGGATGCCGAGGTTTTTTTTTCTTTCCTGCTTTATTGTGTTTGTTGCAACGAAGGCTCCAATTTTCATGTAAAAGAAAAGTTATACATATGGCCCGTTCTTTTCTCATGAAGTTAGAGATTTTATCTCGTTTTTTATTAGAGGAATTTTACAGTGCTTGAAAAAAAATACTTTAAGGTATGTACCTTAAGGTACTTAGTACCTAGAGGTATCAAATTTTATACTAAAAAATATGGTACCTCTAGTAACTTCTCAAGGATGGTAAAATAAACTTTTTCATTAGCACGTTTTTTAAACTACTAAAGACGCATTTGGTGCGAAAACTTTCTTATATAGAAGTTGCTTAAAAATTCAAATATATCTATTTGTTAAATTTGTAATAATTAAACTTAATTAATTATGCACTAATAGCTTTCTCGTTTTTCGTGTCCATATTTAATCTTAATCCACATCAGATTCGAACACCACCATATATAGTATCACTTGATATAATTATATAGAACATGTAATTATATCATACTATCAGTTGATAGAAGCTACTTACCTCGTCCCAAACTATAGCAACCTAAGATGAAATGAGACTCATCCTATGATAACGAATCTGGACATGATGCATCCAATCATGAATTGTATTCTTTAATTTTCACTCCCATATATTTGTTCCCCTTTTCAGATATCGATGAGTGCCAGCAGCCAGATGTTTATCCGTGTCATGGAACATGCATCAATATGCCTGGGACGTACCGATGCTTAGCAAAGAAAAGTGTCAAAAGCCTCCCAGGTACAAATGCAATTCCTCGCAAAAAAAGAAAAGAAAAAAAAGAAGAAGCAATCGATCACTTGCTCGATTCTATTAGCGGAGTTTTCGATTTTAGAACTGTATTTGTAGCCTTCCAGGTACAAATACAGTTCATTTGGATCCATTCTATACATTATAAACCCTATGTTCCTGACGTTTATTCTCTGCAGGTTTAATAACCATTATAGCAGTTAGTGCTGGTTTTGGGCTACTGTTTTCACTTCTTGGTGTTGCCAAAATCACAAATAAAATCAAACAACGCAGAGCCAAGAAGTTGAGACGGAAGTTTTTCAAGAAGAATCATGGACTGCTTCTTCAACAATTAATATCTTCAAACAAGGATATAGCTGAAAGGATGAAGATTTTCAGTTTAGAAGAATTAGACCAGGCAACCAACAAATTTGATCAAAATCGCATTCTTGGGGGCGGTGGCCATGGCACAGTCTACAAAGGTATATTATCTGACCAACGTGTGGTGGCCATCAAAAAGTCAAAAATTGTGGTTCAAAGGGAGATTGATGATTTCATAAATGAGGTTGTCATACTTTCACAAACTAACCATAGGAATGTGGTGAAGCTATATGGTTGTTGTCTTGAGACAGAAGTTCCTTTATTAGTTTATGAGTTTATATCGAATGGAACTCTTTCATTTCATCTTCATGGCCAAAATGAGAATCCTTTGAAGTGGAAAGATAGATTGAGAATCGCACTAGAAACTGCAAGGGCTATTGCATATCTTCACTCGGCAGCTTCTATATCAGTGTTACATAGAGATATCAAATCTGCAAATATACTACTCACTGATACTATGACGGCTAAAGTATCGGACTTTGGAGCTTCAAGGTCAATTTCAATTGACGTGACAGGAATACTCACCATCATCCAGGGCACTTATGGTTATCTAGATCCTGAATATTATTACTCTAGTCGACTGACTGAGAAAAGCGATGTTTATAGTTTTGGTGTCGTCCTAGCTGAACTATTGACAAGGGTAACACCGGTTTTCTCCTCCGAAACATCAGAAAGGACAAGCCTGGCATCATACTTTGTGTCGTTCATAAGAGACAACCGCTTGTCAGATATTCTGGACTCTCAAATTGTTAATGAGGTGGGTGCTGAAGATGCTAAGGTGGTTGCTAAGCTTGCAGAAGCATGTTTAAGATTAAAAGGTGAGGAAAGGCCTACAATGAGGCAAGTGGAGACAACACTTGAAGATGTGCAAAGGTCAAAAGTCCAACTTAATCATCAGATTGCAAGAGTGAGCAATAGTAATACACTAAAAAATCAGACGTACGAGGGAAGTAAGTGCTATGAAGGAACTAGACAATATAGCTTGGAAAAGGAGTTCATTCAATCATCTGAATTTCCAAGATAATTTTGCTTTCATGGAGGAAAAAAATGTTGAGTGAATATATTACTACTACTTAGGGTGCCATACTACAACTAGATGTCATTTGGGAATTACGGCATATAACGTTTAATTGAAAATAAATGAATTCAATATTCCTACTTTTAAACATCACTGTAATGCAATGGTCTTGTGCATTACTATGGTGCTTGGTGTGCTGTCTCGTATGAACAAACTGATTTTGAGGCACAATGTCATACCGATTCCTGGCTTTCCCACCACTCGTCGGGGGCGAGAATGGCCTGAGTGACCGGATCACACGCAAGTCTGGTAGCCTTGGATTCCAACCAAGTCCACGCGCGAGTCGAAATTTTTGCGAGAATTTACCCAGCGCCACTTCACTTGCTTCTTGATTACTCATCATCTGCTTCTAATACGTGGACAGCATTATTGTGGTCTTCTTTTCCGAGGAACTCCAATGCAACACTATAGCCATCAGGAGAGAGGCGTTCCGGGTAACAATTTACACTCTCGGATTCTGTATTCAAACTTGTCTCTATCACCATTGCTTTAAGAAATGTTGCATTCCGGAGAATATGAAGTGCAAGTTCCAGTTGATCTTTCTCACCGAAAAATCCTGTTATCTGAACCCAACTGAGATGGGAGTGTGGGCATCTAGGTAGACTCCTTAACTCACCATCATCTTGACAATATCGCTGATGCACACATACCATCTTCATCTAATAATATGGAGAAGTATATAAATTAGCTCTTGTCAATTTACTTGCAGGCCTTCACATTCAACTCTTGTCAGTTTTGTATGTGAAAGAATTGAACAGATGAACTTACATGCAGTTCTAGTTTTTCCATGAAAGGAGCAGCCTTCAATAGAGAAGCAAAGTCAAGTAAATCAATCTTCCTTTGTGGCAGGTCAGATATAGTTAACCCCAATGTCAAATGGCGTAGAGAAATGTCTGGGAAGCCTACTTAGCATATCAATCCTCTGTGTACAATAAATAACCATTAAAAAAAATCACTATGCACATAGCTAATGCAAATGAGAACACATCTGTGGGTCGTTCGAAAAAAAGAAGAAGAAGAAGAGAGGAACTGCAAAGTGCAAACCTCAACTTGTTTTGACTTTAAAGTTAGCGTCTCAAGATTAGTCAGAGTACTGGGTAAGTCACTGAAGATGTATCCAAGAGCAGAATGAAAAGATAATAAACTGATGGAAACATTTGTTGTTTGCGACGGTATAGCAAGTTGCAATGGTATAAATGGGCCTCGATAATCCAGTGCTGTCACGCCGCAGCTCAATTTGATCTCTCGTAGTAAGGGGCAGATCGCAACGAGCAGACTCTTAAGCTGATTGAGATGACCAGGAACCCTTAGATTAGTAAGCATCCTACAGTCAGTAATATCCACCTCCCGCAGATGACTGCATTCAGACAAAAATTGGTGAAGATCTTCATCGGTGATGTTCACCTCTCGCAGGCTAAGCTTAGTGAGGTTCAGTGATCCCCTGGAATCAGCAGGAACCTTCAAAGAAGCAAACCACAGCCGCAGATAACACAGGTTGGAATTGATCATCTTCAGAGGGAAATCGTATCGCACTATACGAGGCCCGAACTGCAGTGAATATAATTCTAAAACAAGCCCTTTGGTCTTCAACGCAGCAGCATTTTTCACCCATCTGTTGATATGGTACGAATTTTTGTTGTCAAGAGCAAATCTAATTCTGAATTGCTCAGTCCCTGCACCCTCGTGTTGTTGCAGAACAGAGTCAACAATCTTGATGAACTTTCGCTTGTTGAGGTTAAACCCACGATGAGAAGAGCATCTCTCCCAGTCATAATCTGAGTACACTGTTCTAGTACTCAATTCCAAATTGGCTCGGCACGTCCAAATACGCTTCCAGTGACTTGACAACACGCTTGTTCTTACTGCCTCTTTCAGTGGCAACTTAGATGTGATAGAACACAATACATCCTGGCAAGAATGAAAGAATGAACATTGAACAGTTTGATCTCAACAAGAATAATTAACAAGCTCTGATAGTTTAATGCAAATGCTGCTGCTTCATCTTACCTTGGGAAGATTACAGAGTTGAAGCTTGGGTATCTTTCTCTTGGCAACTGCTGATCCGTGGAGGTGAAGTCCTGGTGCAGTTTTCCTCTTCCTACTTGTACCTGAGTCACCTGACATTGCTTTTCGCCCAACTACAACACACAAGAACTTGAAAAAATAAATAAAAATCTTCTTTTATCAGTATCCAACTATATATGCAGTGCAGCAAACGAATCCGGCAATCCGCGACAGAATGAACGCTGTCACTCTGAGATCAACCCAAGCATGGTAAGGGTTCGAGGATGAGAGCAACGGCCGCGCAAGGGAGAAACAGCCCCATTGTTCGGCATATTTGTAAACAAAAGTAATTTGTGAATAATACTTTTCTACACATGTCCTTAGCAATATAAAAACAGAGGCTGAAAAATAAACTTCAATAAAAAAAACCTTAAAATTAGCTCTAAATTTAAATTTAAAAATTCAAATTTTGGGCGGTAAATATAAGCTTAAGCGAAATGGCGACACTTTCGAGGTGTGTTACCGTGCTTGGGTTAGTAGGTGGGAGGAGGAGAAGTATTCGTGTTCGGCGGAGTCGTCGCACCGCGTTGGCTTGTCTCCGCCATACGTCGGAGCGCAAGGTAAAAGGGGAGAAAAAGAGAGAGAGGATGTGTTTCGATTTATGTTTCGTTGGATTATTAGGATATATATACGAGTTCTAAAAACAGTAGAAGATCAGAAGATCCATGTAATTTTGTTTTTCGGGGAGATTTATCGTGGATTTTTCGAACCGTGTGATTCCATAAAGGACCAACGATCGCAAGCCTTTGGTCCAGCCCAAAGCCTCAAATAGTGGCCCATACGGTATGCAGACTTTTCAGGCCTTGTTTGGCAGCCCACAATACCGGCCCATTCCTGATTGGTACGGGCCGGGATCCTCAGCGGCCAGCACCGCACGGCCCGCACGCGCACGGCGGCCACCGACAGCGACGCCACGTCGAGTAGGAAACCCACACCAATAGGCAATAACTCCAAACTCTTCTCTTCCAAGAAGAAGAAAATCTGATTTCAACGAACTTTAAGAAGATGTTTAATTATGCAGAAAATGCAGAGTAAATTTTATAAAACCATATCTATTATGGTCAAAGTTACACAAAATCAGAGAGACTTTAACACATGACATATAACATCAGGTATTATGCTCCTAAAGTTTCGCACAACCCACGACATATACTAGCTATTCCAAATAATTTGGCCCGCTCAAATAGAACTAACTAGTAGTATTAGCCAAATTACACTAGCAACAAACAAGTTGGTTGCAGTTCCACAAAACTCTCAACATGCCCTAGCTATTATTCTATATAATTTGGACCGCTCAAATGAAACTATCTAGTACTCCCTCATTCTCATAATATAAGAGATTTTGGTGGGATGTGACACATTCTAGTATGAATAAATTTAGGCAGGTATTACAATCCACCAAAATCCCTTGTATTATGGGACAGAAGGAGTACTCCATTAGCCAAATTACGCTGTCAACAAACAGGTTGGTTGCGGTGCGCCGTTGCAGCCGGTGCCGCTCCCCTACGCAGCCAATTGTAGTGCACCTGAATGAACCGGAGACGAGACTCTGCAGTGGTGCAATCGTCGAGGAAGAACTGACGCCAATACGGGTCACGGAACAGCGCGAGTGCCATGAGCCACAAATCGCTGCACGGGCGGTATCCATCGGCCACCACCATGTCCATGCAAGCCCTTGCGCCTCTCGCCTTCTTCTTCTCCGCACGGCTCTCCATGGACTCGACCCTCGAATCATCATCAGCTAGCCTGTGGAGAGCCTCGTCGCTGGAGTCACTGCATGCCCTGCTCTTTGAAGAGCTCCCTGAAGTTTCACTCTCACTGGCACAAGGCCTCTTGCCCTTCGGCGTCCTGGCTGCGGCTGCAGCTGCTGCTGGGGATGGTGGTTGTGCCCTAATGTCCTTCACATTGATCATTGGTTGATGTGCTGGTTGCTGGTCAATCACTGGTTGTGCTCCGGGCACATTGGAGTGGTCCTGGACGACCGTGCGTCCTCGGAAAACAGCATGGTGCTCGTCGATACACTTGAGAGGAGCATTCTTGAATGCCTTCGCCCCTTTCCTTTCCTGCACAATCGAAGAGCAATGTCAGAATATGCAACAAAGAATCAGTGTCAAATATGGATGCAAACTATAGAAATGATGGAGTACGTCAGAATGCAAGCAGTATAATGTACTCTGCATAAATAAACAGCAAGCACAACCTGACAAAAAAAAATCAAGTTAAATAAAGCGTAAGGCAGAGCATTATTCACACTGCTCAAATTCAATCCGGTACTTCGATATGTTATATGAACTGCACTACAGAAATAAAATGATACACAGAAATAAATCAATTTTATTTGTAGGCATATTTGCAGAATCAGCATCCTGAACTGCAGCACAGCGAGCATTAATGTAGTACAGCAATCAGGCGAATTTGCAGAAACAGCAATAGAGCAATATGAACTACGAGCAGTTTACTCTGTATAAGGGAATCACAAATATCTCGCATCCACAATGGCTGCATGCATGGGCTGGAAGAATGTGCATACAACAAGGTGTTGTTTAGTTTCTTCATGTCAGTGATATTGTTAGAAGTGGTTTATTTACTAATGAAAAAGCATTGATGGAATCACAATATGTCAGGTTTTACGATGTCAGTGATATTGTTAGAAGTGGTAGACAGTGTTGTACATTCATGTCAATGATTGATGAAAAGCATCATGTAAATTCAGGATGCTTTGTTTACCACTTCAGGTAAAGAAAGAAATTTCTCAGCGTGATTCCATCATGTAGCATCAGGATTGATAAAAAACATCATGTAAAGTAAGACAAAGCACCCTGAAACAGATGTCTTCTGAATGTAAAGAAAGAATTGGTTATCTCAACAATATTGCTAGCAGTGAAAATTTTAGGATTCACAATGTAGTGAAATCTGATTGTACCCTACACTAGTACTGCAACTTGGCAATTGCAGAGTCATGGAAAGGCAACATAAAAATCTTGCACATATATGTTAGGATGCTAAAATGGAATATGCTACAACTACTAGCAGAGATGTACTATATGTCAGGCATATGGTCACATAATAATGAGCTAGTTACTTTCTGATGTTAAACTACCTAAAAAGGGATGCATATATCAGACAAATGGACAAGATTTTCCACATCAACTCTAGCTTCATCATTACAAAATTGTTACCTATTTCCAAGTAATACAAGATAAAGTCATTCATATTATCACATATAACAGTCCCATATATGACACATTACTTGCTATGATTTTGGTACTTTCAAATTTCACTCCTATGTTCACATAGACTACAGTTATATATACACTAGTTCATCTAATATATATATTGTACATCCAATTTTGCACACCTATTTTTATGTACACTGACTGACATACAACAGTTCATCTAATCACATCGTTATGTTCTTATGCACAACATGTCAGTCCAGTACTACACACTAGTCCAAAACCAAGGGATAGAATTGACATACCGACTCCTGGATTTCCCACCACTCGTCGGAGGCGAGGATGGCCTGAGTGACGGTGTCACGGCCAAGTCCGATGGCCTTGGATTCCAGCCAAGTCCACATGTTGAAATTTTTGCGAGATTTTGCCCAGCGCCACTTCACTTGCTTCTTGGTTACTCTCTTTCCTGCCCTCTCTAACATCTTCCTCTCCAAATTGATGTACCCTTGTGCTTCGGGGGACGAGGAGATGATGTTGCGAGCCTGAATCTCCTCCAAGCAGCTATGGAGGAAGACGCGAAGCTCTTCCTCGGTCCAATGGGTTCGACCCTCCGCAATCTACCAACCCAAGTCATGCAACAAATTTGAGGTACAAGGAAATCAAAGCTCATATTATAGGTCATTTTTAACCTTTATTTTTCTTTTTTCGCCGGCCGGCAAAAACCAGCCGAGATGTATGTTAAGAAGAAGAGAAGTTTTTACAAAACACCCTGAGCCGAGAATGGCAGAGGCAACTTTTTCTTCTAGTCAATTTTTTTTTTAGTTTTGACTAAATGTAAAGAAAAAATTGTCAACGTCTACCACATCAAAATAGTTTTATTACGTGTAACATTTTATTTTAGTTAGAAATAATACTATATTTTTCTATAAATTTAATTAAACTTAAAATATTTTGACTAATAAAAAAAAGAGATTTGCTCCGGTAAGTAAAAAGTATGTCGAGACATCGATACCTCACAGTATCAAAGTATTTTTGATTGTTAAATCGGATGAGCATTGTTATATACAATGATAGAAAACGATTCGGTATCATGCGGTACCGATACTTTTTTTTGACCGGAGTAAATCGCATAAAAAAGTCAAATCGGCATCTAATATGAATAGGAGGAAGTACCTTTCTTGCGTCGCCGGATGGGATGAGGTCCCAATCGATGCAGCGCAACACTGTTTCGGGAGTGAGTCGCCGGACGAACGCGGCGACGGCTTCAGGCGACTTGGCGACGACGGCGGTGAGGAGTCGCGAAGCAGCGTCGACGGCGTCGTCTTGGGTGAAAAAGCTCGAGGTGGCGTCCGACAGCAGCGATGACAGCGAGTCGCGCGACCCCCGATCGGAATCCGAGTCACGAGACCCGGACGGAGGAGACGACGACGGCCCTGCTCCGATGATGCCCAGGCCCAGGCCCTCCTCGGCTACCTTGCGCTTCTTGCTGCCTCTGGAGGCCATGGCGGCGACGGACAATGCAGCGAACCTACGAAGGAGAACGACGACGACGAGGAGGAGGATGAACGGAAGGGGATCGAGGGCGAGGCGCTGCTGGCCGTCGTCCGCGTTTAATAACGGGCTCGCAGCTCAATCGCACCCGCGTGCAGAAGCCATCAGCTCGAGCGTTTGAGACAGCTGAAATGTAGCAGACACACATTTCAGCTCAGCTGAAGTTGTACTGTGGAGTGTGGATTGTCGAACGCGCAGCGAACGAACACTGTCACCACCACACTGGGGCATGTTCCAAAGCGGGGATCAGCTTAGCTACTTTTTATTTTTATTTTTATTACCACGCTTACGAAAACTTTCTATATGAAAAAAATAGTAGTGAGTTATAAATCAACTATAAAAATAGAAGTTACTAGTTCTCATACAATAGCCTATACATGCACCAACATACATACATACATAAGTTATACTAATATATTATATATACTATAAAAAATACCCGTGCGTTGCAACGGGTAAAGTCTATTTTAATCTTATTATTGTTATATGGTTTAGTTAAAATGAAATTCACTGTGAGAGTTTGCTTGGATATATATATTTTTAGAAAATCATGAGCTGCAGTTAGTAGTCTGATCGTCTCAAGTTAGCATGCGAGTTTTTTAAAAACAGATTTCTTATATGATTCCTTATGTATTAGCAAAAGTGAACGATCTTAAAAACTGATTTATACACGGATAACGTACTAAAATATCGACAAAAACATTTTCAATATATATATATATATATATATATATATTTTCAATATATATATATATATATATTAAATTTGTTTGGTGCTCCATGGTGCCCGGGCACCATGATTCAAATTGAGTATATACCCAATTCAAATGAGTATGAAATTTTTTTCATATATTTAGGTATGAACATTAACTACCTTACTAACTAGTTCAAAGCACGTTTGAACTGAATTTGAACTTGTTTTTGTTAGATTTTGATTCTAGGTATATAGCATCCAAACATATAATTAGTTAGGTATGTAATATTGGATTGTGAAATAAAGTTTAATTTAAGTTGTTTTGTTGCTAGGTATAGGTATGAATCGAATACTTATAACTAGATATATACTCACAATTTGAAAATTTTGAAAAATCTAAACGAATTTATGTATTTCATACCATGGTGCCCGGACATATATATATATATATATATATATATATATATATATATATATATATATATATATATATATATATATATATGAACATGAAGATGAACGAAAGGGAATTGAGGGCGACGCGCTGTGGTCGTCCTCCGCATTTAATGCGATCAGCTCGCTGCTCAGCCCGAGCGTTCGACGCAGCGTCGAACGTGCTGCTGCAAATGAACACTCTCACACTCACGGCCTCACGCTGGCCCGGTTTAAAGTGAGGATCAGCTAGATTACTTTCTTAATTTTTATTAGCACACTTTTAAACAACTGAAAAAATGTTGGAAAATGTTTTTCTACAAAAATTTTCTATATAAAAGTTGCTTAACAAAAAAAATTATTTTTTCAAATTTTGAATAATTAATTAACTGTGTACTAAATCAAGTTTCTGTCGTTTTGTGTAAGGCTAATCAGCTGTGTTTCAACCTCTGTTTAGAACGGGGCCTCAGATATCAACCCAGTCATGGGTAGGGTTTATCATCAACAGAGTTAGTGATGCGGATGAGAACAACGGCTACGCGAGAGAGAAAATCTGTTCGAGGATTGATGCGTACCGTTCTTCGGTTAGTCGGTGTGAGGAGGATTAGGATACGATTCTTAGAAACGTGAAGATTTTATGTACCTTGGGATTAAGGTCTGCCATACAAGTTGAGTTGCTTTGCCATCAGCGAGACGCGTCAGTCAGGTGCATCTGTCTCCACTTTATAATAACTATAATTACACTAGTTTACATATAACTACAATATCTCTATAACATGTTTTGGTGAAACGGAGCTGGGTCGTGAAAACAAATTCTCTTACGTGTGTGTATATTGTGACTTTTTTTCCTTCCTCACCTGCACAAATTTTGAAACAAGTCTAACAGTTCAAAATTATGTAAAAGTTATATACAAGTCATATTGTAGTTATATTTAAGTTACAATATAATTATATAACGATTGTATTATAATTATATCCGTTAAATTTTTGGAGAAAATTTCTGGATAAACATGTAGCAAAATGATTTCGCGCCCAATTTTGGACCTTGTTTTGCAGCCCACCACAATTATGACCCATTTTCAGTAGATGGGCCGGAAAGCGAGAAGCGACGGCAGCCGCGAGCAGGAGGCGGCTCCGGCGGCGTGTGCGAGCCCGCAGCGGTGGTGGTGGCTCGGGCCGTCGGCCGTGCTGCAAACCTCTTTTTTTTTTCTTTTTCTTTTTTCCAATCTCGTGCTACTTTGTGAGGAGCTTGTGTTGTTCGGTGATTTTTTATTGGTGAATGCGATGGATCTTTTTGTTGAATTTTTGCACCTGGTGAAAGTTCTGTGAAATCCTGCCGATGATATCAAAATTCTTTCAAAATTTGTCCAAGTGCGATCATATTTATCCTATTAGAAAAAGTAGGGGTAACTGTACAGGGTTATACCTGTCTTTTTATAGTTTCGTTGACACCGATAAGTGGTTCTAACAGAGTAGGGGCAAACCAGAGTTCTGATTTTTCAAAAGAGAGGGTAAAACCACAAACCCTAAAAATCCCTAAAAAAGAAGGATAAAATCACAATCTATCTATTAACTTATTAAAGGAATATAAAAGGAAGCCTCCACGTTTGCTCTCATGGTTTAGAAATTCTCATATTAATCGGAGAAAAAGAAAAAACTAAGTCCATATATAAATACAATTTAAGAATAGCTGAAATTCGGATTTAAAAATAAGGAATATAGAAAGAGCATACTAGAGTCTATACCGGTATATAATAGAGCTAATGAAAATTCGAAATTAAAAAATAAAAAATTTAAAAGTAGAGATTAGAGTTCATATAGAAATAAGTAGAATAAAAATATATATAAGAAAAATTCATTGCAGATATATAAGGACTCTTTTTTTAGTAAAAAATTGTGTCTGATCGGACAGTTGAATATATAGAACGATTAGTCTTTTCCAGGGGAAAAAAACTTAGCTAGGTTACACTAACCGTGCACAATACAAATCACAAGTGCGCATGTCCGTAATAGGTATCGGTTTCATTGCTTATCTTGATCTATTCTACCCGTTGCAACAAATCAAATCTCTAATGGCAGATTCATACATGCACACTCCTGATGCATTTCTCTGTCTATCTATATTATCGGTAAATCTAATTGAAGAGGCATATCCAATTATTCTTAACCAGAGACACCCACGTGCGAGTACTTTAGGAGTTTTGGTTACTATTAGTATATTCAATAGTGCATATCTTATTTTCTTCTTAAACTAGTTATCTAATCTACAATCTGATTACACCATTACATTCGTTGCAATTAAATATTTACAACAAAATCTTACATGATTATATTACGATAAAAAATATTTATGTTTATAAATTACTTTTATTATATTTTAGATTTGACTAAATTACTTCTATACATTCATAATGCTCTAAGTTGATTATTTTTATTATTGTTTTTAGTTAATTTTATATTTTGTGGACTTTATAAATCTTCTCTACACTTTACTTGCGAATTTACTCTACACAATTTCTTATTTCAGCTCACTCACAATATAATTATTTCTACCACAGAGTGTTACTCCCTCTGTTTTATAATGTAAGTCATTTTAGCATTGCCCACATTCATATAGATGGTTATGAATTTAGACATAGTTCTAAATTAAAGTTACTTTTTTTTTGTTATAAGTTACTTCTATAATATATGTAAATTACTTTTAAGCTTTACTGAATTTACTTTTATATGTCTAAGAAGTAACTTAGTGAAATCTAAAAGTAATTTAGACATATCATAAAAGTAATTTGTGATTTTTCATCAAAATATAATCATGTGAGATCTTGTTGTAAAGATTTAATTGTTACGAACACAATTGTGTAATCGGATGATAAATCGGATGAGTAATTTAAGAGAAACTTTTCTAAGAAGAAAAAAAATACATAGATATTAAGTGTACTAGTAGCTTTTTTTTTGAAAAGAAAAGTGTTTCTCTTTAGCACTATCCAGCTAGTACTCTCGGTGTAGTTGTATCTGTCGACGGGTGATACCCGTAGACCGGATTTAGAGGGTATTGGGGTACGTTGATGCAAGGGTCTACGTAGTACGACATCAAGCAAACAGGAGACGAAGATTATACTGGTTCAGGCCCCTTGACAGGTAATAGCCCTAATCTAGTTGGTATGGGATTATATGATGGAAATCACAGGTTGCAAAAGGAACGATGGAACTCGATGAAACCGGCGAGATCATAAGTTAATTCAACTAGACCTCCCGGTGATTTGGCTTCCACGGGCTCCGACTTCGTAGGCTGTGGTGGTGGTGTTGGCTGTGTGATTCGATCCCCTTGGGTCCTCCTAGGGGGTCCCTTTTATATCGTGGGTCAAGCGATCTCCAAGTAGGACTCGGAGACGTCGAACCGCACACGATACGTTGAGAACCCAGCCTTGTCCGAGTAGGTCTCTTTTCGTCTGCCAATTCCGTGAAGGATTTCCTTAACACATACGGAGAATGTCCCTATACACGCGGGCATGCCATACCGATATGTGACGTATATCGAAGGGTAAAGGGTATGCCTAACCCGTAACCCTGACAGTAGCCCCCGACTTCTGCTTAAATGAATTCATGTGACCAATCGCGACTTCTGATGTCGAAACTGATGTCGTTCCCGGTGCGGGGACCATAGAGACAGGACGCAATCGACAACACCATGTGAAGCCCAACGGTCATGAGTGATTTTAAATTGAAGTCTGAAAAACTGCCGCGCGTAACGGACCTAGAAATTTCCGGTGGTAATCTCTCTCTCCTTCCCTTGGAATTCGCACCGTCGGAAATGCGTCTATTTAAGAGGATTTTGAGGATCCATTTTGAAGTCCGTCCGTTGTGAAAAAAGCTCTCCAGCCTCCAGGCGTTCCTTGTCTCCTCCGCTCCTGTAAAGCCCTAGCTTGTTCATCTCGGCCCCTTCTCCGGCGATCTCCGGCGGCGATGGATCTCGGCAAGTCTACCTCCACCAGCGCGTCGCTTAAGAAGCTACAGGAGGATGGCGCCCTCCCCGGCCGCGGAGCCATGGAGAGGGAACCAGGAGGTACTGAACCTGAACCTGTCCTGGGCCGTATAGTTGCGATCGAGGACTATATTCTCTGTGGCTTTCTTCCTCCGCCTTCTGAGTTTCTTCTCTTGGTCTTGAATTTCTACGGCCTTTCTCTGCTCCATTTGAACCCCAATTCCATTGCCTTTCTCAGCATCTTTTCACATCTTTGTGAGGCCTACATTGGGGTAGAGCCGTTTCTCGACCTCTTTCGCTTCTACTACGAGTTGCGTTGGATGGAATCTACCAGAGTATCTGGATGTGTGGGTTTCCGACTTCGAGATGGCCTGAAGTCGCGATATATCCCCTTCCAGTGCCCTTCTTCTCGTAGCAAGTGGCGGGCAAGGTGGTTCTATCTTCAGATAGAGGATTCAGGTCCGATCTTTGTCGTTCCTGAGGAACAACCAGACAAAATCCCATCTTGGACCGCCAAACCCGCCTTGACCCCTGCTCTTCAGTCGTTCATTGATGCCATCGATGACCTTCGAGCGCGAGGCTTGTTGGGGTATGAAGTCTCTACCGACTTCATTAGTAGGCGGATCCAGCCGCTCCAGGCTCGCACCCACCCCGCCTTTGACTACTCTGGGCCGGAGGATGCCACCCGGGTTTCTCCTCGGGGTATTTTTCTTGTGTTTAATTTGATCCCCTTCTGTGCATGTTCTCCCTAATTTATCGAATTCTGTTCTCGATCTGCAGGCTTGAGTGACGCCACCGTGGAGCGCCGCGTCGGCCAATTGATGATCAGTGACCCGACAACGGCAAGCGATGTCCCCATGCCTCTTTGTGATAAGGAGGCGACCGAGCGCGAAGCCGCAATCAACGTGAGTGTACTCGGTAACCTTGCTATTTTTGCTTCCCGGGTCGGAAAATGATTTCATGCGGTGTAGGCTCTCCCTATGACTGACGTTATTGGACCGCTCACGGACCACTAGGCGGCGGCCTCACTGAAGGAGAGCATCGCTCGGGAGACGCCCGACGTGGCCGTCGCCGCTGTTGCCACGACTAGTGGCGGTCGTGTCCCGAAAACGGGAAGGACATTCACCTCCGTTCTCGGCAGCCGCCGGAGAGCATCCTCCCCACCGGTAAGTCCCTTGGTTCGTTAACCTCGTATTCAAGAGATGTCACCCTCAACTCGCGCTTGATTTACCCAGGCCGTGGACGCGTCTTCGCCACCTCCGCGGCGGAGGAAGCTGGTGACACTAGGCGAGAAGTAAGTAAGCGGAAGTCGAGATCATCTCCTCGTTTATCTTCTGGCGGCTTGATTTGAGGAACTTCTGCAGGTCGGTGCAGGCAAGGGCGGCGTAGGCGAGAACGGCGCAGGACAAGTCCGAAGGGGCCTCCGGAGCGTCTCCTGCGGCAACCTCAACCGATGTTGTTGTCGCGCCAAAGAGCCGTGAAGCGACGCCAAGCGGTCCGTCCAGTGCCCTCGGACCTACTCGCGGGCCATCTGCCAATGTCCGACTGGCGCACCCCGAACTCGATCTTCGGCAGATCTTGGACCGGGGGGCCGCCAACAACGCTCGTAAGGGCGTGATGGAGGAGGTTGGCGAACTGGGAGAGTCTGTTCTCCCGCTTTTTGAAGAGTAGGGCCTCAGATCATTTGTAATCGACTACACTTTGTATAACAGTTGTCGGCTTCAACTGCCTTTATTCGTGCAATCGCTGCCTTGATCTCTGTTGGCACCCTGATCCTGAGTACTTTTGGTTGTCGTTTATAGGGATGTCAATGTCGAGGATGTCCAGCAGTGTGGGCAGCCCAAGTTACCGGTGGTCACGCCGGCGATTACCCTCCAAACGTCTGTGTCGCAGGACGATATGGGACGAAACTCACCCGTGGAAACGGGAGTGGTGATGACCTCCTTAGGTTGGTGATCTTTGTTTTCATCTCCTTCATTCTTCTTCCCGGAGTAACTTGGTTTTTGTGTTCTCGGAATGGAAGAGCAGACCTCGAGAGTAGACTTGCCGACCACAACCGTCGTATCCAATATTGGAAGACAAAGTGTGAAGTCACGGAACTCGAGAGGGCGATGGTGGAGGTGAAAAAAGACCAGGCCGTGGAGGCACTCAGGGGTCGCGAGGTGTGGTTCGACTCTTATCTAAAGAGTTGCTGCACTTCTATGGCCCATGTTTGTAGGGAGCTCCGGGTGCCCCGTGGAGATCCCGAGGAATCGGCGGCCGGCTACATCTCGTGGCTGAATGGGGCATGTACTTAGCTCGAAGGCGTCGGCAAGCGCATTGACGAAGCCCTGAAGCAGGAATGCCGTCGGTCGAGCCGATATGCCGGAGGGCATGTGTTGGCTTGCATACGAGATCATCGTCCGCAGTTGCACCTCGAGTTTCTCCGTGGAGGGTTCGCTCGTTCTCGGAGGACTCCGGTGGAGATAGACCACCTGGCGAAGTCGATGACGCCGCTTGCAGAGGAAGTTTTCCAGTCGATGGACTGGCGTTGGCCTTCCTGGTAGCCTTTGTACCCTGCGATAGGCATCTTAGGAAAAATGTAATATAATTTTGGACTTGTGCGGAATTGTAAGAAGTATCTTATGAAATAGAAAAGAAATCTATCGTAACGAGTCCTTCTTACTCTGGATGTAGTGTGTAAGAGTGCCTCCTCAGTTCTCGACTTTGGGCAGTCGTTTGAGTTGTACACTCTCCCTAGCCCCCAGCCTTGTCGTCGGAGAATGGTTCTCGGAGAACAAGGCTCTTGGACCTTTGACCTGCCTCGGTTGAACAAGCACCGATCCTAGCCCCTAGCCGCGAAGTTGGAAAGTTCATTTCCGATTACGCGGTTTGGTTAATACGCACGGGGAGAACTCTTACACGACCAGGTCTGACATGGTCTTTCGTCTCTACAGAATCCGACAAGGCCTTATCGGCTCTGGGCGTCCCCAGCCGAGGATCCCTTAGGTTCCTCGGAGGCCTTGTCAGCATGGCGTAACGGGACATGAGGATAGGTTTCAACGCTAGGTGTCATCTGGGTGAGGGATCGTCAGGCAGGAACACTGTGGTTGTAATATGCGCCTGAAAATAGGCTTTATTGATGATGTAAGTTGTCTTGCAGGTGTGGATGGTATTGACTCATACATAGAATTTACGTAGTTGGTCAATGTTCCATGAGTTTGCCAACTCGCGGCCATCACCGTCTGCAATTTTGAATGTGCCTGGTCGCAAGACTTGTGTGATCGTGTATGGTCCTTCCCATTTGGGTGAGAGCTTGTTTCGCCCTGCTTGGCTTTGAACCCTTCGGAGGACGTAGTCGCCGATCGAAAGTATGCGTGCTCGAATGCGCTTCTCGTGGTAGCGACGAAGGGCTTGTTGGTAGGCGGCTGCTCGAACGGCAACTCGTTCGCGATGTTCCTCGAATAGATTCACATCGTCGTTTCGCTGCTCCTCCTGTTCCTCGTCGGAATACTTCTGTGCTCGTGTACCCTGATGTCGTAGCTCGCTGGGGAGCATGGCCTCGGAGCCGTACACGAGGAAGAAGGGTGTTTCCTTGTTGGACATTGTCGGTGTGGTGCGTATGGCCCATAGTACTGATGGGAGTTCTTCGACCCATTTGTTGTCATGTGACATGAGCCTGTCGTAGACACGGGTCTTGATCCCTTGTAGTACTATGCCGTTTGCCCTCTCGACTTGTCCGTTGCTTTGAGGATGGGAAACCGAAGCGAAGCATATTTTGACTCCCAGCCCGATGCAGTAATCCTGGAAGTCGGCACTGATGAACTGGGAGCTGTTGTCGATAATGATGCGATGCGGTAGTCCGTATCTGCAAAATATCCCCTTGATGAACTTGATGGCGTTGGCGGCCTTGATTTCCCCCGTGGGTACCGCTTCGATCCATTTAGTGAATTTGTCGATCGCCACGAATAGGAACTTGTAGCCGCCCTGTCCTCGTGGGAATGGCCCGAGTATATCTAGCCCCCGGCATGAGAACGGCCAAGTAAGAGGGATGGTCTGGAGCGCTTGTGCAGGTAGCTTTGTGTGCTTGCTGTGGAATTGACATGCTTCACACCGCTGGACCATGTCACATGCGTCTTTGAGGGCGGTTGGCCAGAAAAACTCTTGTCGAAAGGCTTTCCCGACCAATGTGCGACCGGCGGCATGTGACCCACAGATGCCTTCATGTATGTCATGGAGGAGGTGTCTGCCGTCGTCGGATGAGACGCATTTGAGAAGTGCTCCGTTTGGCGCTTTCTTGTATAGATCGTTGCCGGTCGTGCAGTAGATTTTTGCTTTACGGGTTATTTTCTCAGCCTCTGCATCGTCCTCGGGCAACTCTTCGCTGTTGATGAATTTGATCAGTGGGGTGCGCTAGTCGTCTGTGGTCTCGATATCGGCGATGGCGCGTTCCGCCTCTGTGGCCTCCGAGCTGATGTCGGGGGCGGCTGTGTTGATCTCGCCGATTGCCTCTTTCACTGATGGCTTCGTCAGGATGTCCAGAAAAGTGCCGGGCTCGAGTGGTTCTCGTCTGGACGCACGTCGCGCTAGGTCATCTGGCTCGATGTTGTCCTTGCGGTATACGTGTCGGACCTCGATCCCATCGAACCTTTTCTCCAGCTTCCTGACTTCTGCGAGGTACCTAGATAACTCGGGGTTAGAGCATTTATAATCTTTGTGTACCTAGTTCGCGACTAGCTCGGAGTCCCCTTTCACGATCAGTCGTTTGACCCCAAGTGCGGCTGCTGCTCTTATCCCGGCGAGCAGTCCTTCGTACTCGGGTGTGTTATTGGTCGCCCTGAAGTTGAGGTGGATTGCGTGCTTGAATTGATCTCCGGAAGGAGATGTCAAGATGAATCCTGCCCCTGCTCCTTGGCTGTTGAGTGCACCGTCGAACGCCATTGTCCACGTTTCGTTGTCGATCTGGTTGTCTGACTGATTATCAGGCATGGTCCAGTCAGCTACAAAATCGGCGAGTACTTGGAACTTGATGGCTGTTCGTGGAACAAAATGGACATCAAACTGACCTAGCTCGACTACCTATTCGCAATGCAGCCGACAACGTCTTTGTTTCTCACGACTTCACCAAGGGGGAAGGAGGAGACAACTGTGACTCTGTGGGCTTGGAAGTAGTGTTGTAGCTTTCTTGATGTCATGATTACTGCGTAGAGCAGTTTTTGGATCTGTGGGTATCTGGTCTTTGTGTCGTGGAGAGCTTCGCTGACATAGTATACTGGTCGTTGGACTTTCTCTCTCTCGACGACAATTACAGTGCTGACGGAGTATGGCGTGGCGGCAATATAAAGGAATAATTCTTCATTAGGTTGGGGAGCAACGAGTACAGGGGGATTTGATAGGTAGCGCTTGAGTGCAATGAATGCCTCTTCGGCTTCCTGTGCCCATACAAATTTATCTTGCTTCTTCAGCAGAGTGAAGAAGGGTTGTCCTCGTTCTCCCATCCTAGCGACGAATCTGCTTAGTGCTGCCATGCATCCGGTTAGCTTCTGTACTTCCTTGAGTCTTGTGGGCGACTTCATGTTCTCGATTGCCTTGATCTTCTCGGGATTCGCTTCTATTCCTCTGCCAGAGACGAGGAAACCGAGCAGCTTGCCCGACGGTACTCCAAAGGTGCACTTCTCTGGGTTGAGCATGAGGCGATATCATCGGAGGTTGTCGAACGTTTCCCGTAGGTCGTCAATCAATGAGTCGCTTTTCTTGGTCTTGACAACAATGTCGTCGACGTATGCCTCGACGTTGTTGCCGAGCTGGTCGCTAAGTGCGCCCTGGACCGTGCGCTGGAAAGTGTTCCCAGCGGTTATGAGTCTGAATGGCAACTTAACGTAGCAAAATACCCCGAACGGCGTGATGAATGATGTCTTCTCTTCGTCCTCTCTCGCCATGCTGATTTGGTGGTAGCCGGAGTAAGCGTCGAGGAAGCTCAGCAGCTCACAGCCGGCTGTTGAGTCCACCAGTTGGTCTATTCGAGGAAGAGGGAAGTGATCCTTGGGGCACGCCTTGTTGAGGTCGGTGAAGTCGACACACATTCTCCATTTCCCATTGGCCTTCCGCACCATGACTGGGTTGGCTAGCCACTCTGGATGAAGTATTTCTCTGATAAAGCCAGCTTTGAGAAGTTTGTCGAGCTCTTCTCGTATGGCTTCTCTTCGGTCTGGTGCAAATCTCCGCAGTCTTTGCTTTACTGGCTTGGCATCGGGTCGCACCATGAGTTTGTGCTCGATCACCTCCCTGGGGACCCTCGGCATGTCAGACAGCTGCCAAGCGAACACGTCAGCATTGTCGCGGAGGAAGGTGATGAGCGCGAGTTCCTATTTCTCGTTTAGTGATGCCCTGATCTTGACGGTCTTGTCGGGGTTGGCACTAGAGAGAGGAACGGTCTTGATTGCGCCATCCGGTTTCGGCGTCTTGTTTGTCTTGCTCATTTTCTTGGGTGGCTCGGTTGTGGCGGGTGGACTTGGCGTTTGCTCGACCATGTCGAGGCTCCGCTTGTCACATTGTACTGCCAGCTTTGCGTTCCCTTGGATGGTGATTGTTCCCTTCGGCCCTGGCATCTTGAGCACTTTGCCGACGGGTGATACTCGTAGACCGGATATAGAGGGTATTGGGGTACGTTGATGCAAGGGTCTACGTAGTACGACATCAAGCAAACAGGAGACGAAGATTATACTAGTTCAGGCCCCTTGACAGGTAATAGCCCTAATCCAGTTGGTATGGGATTATATGATGGAAATCACAGGTTACAAAAGGAACGATGGAACTCGATGAAACCGGCGAGATCGTAATCGAGTTAATTCGACTAGACCTCCCGGCGATTTGGCTTCCACGGGCTCTGACTTCGTAGGCTGTGGTGGTGGTGTTGGCTGTGTGATTCGATCCCCTTGGGTCCTCCTAGGGGGTCCCTTTTATATCGCGGGTCAAGCGATCTCCAAGTAGGACTCGGAGACGTCGAACCGCACACGATACGTTGAGAACCCAGCCTTGTCCGAGTAGGTCTCTTTTCGTCTACCAATTCCGTGAAAGATTTCCTTAACACATACGGAGAATGTCCCTATACACGCGGGCATGCCATACCGATATGTGACGTATATCGAAGGGTAAAGGGTATGCCTAACCCGTAACCCTGACACACTTGATACGCGTAGTGAGATGCGGCCATGAACTTCGCAAGTGCAGTTCTCCCGATGATCGCGTTATACGCTGTATCGAATTCAGCGACATCAAAGGTGATCTGCTCTGTCTGGAAGTTGTTTGCTTGGCCGAAAGTCACAGGCAGCGTGATTTTGCCCATTGGTTTGGACGAAGACTGGGGAGTAATTCCATGGAAGGGTTGATCGGTGGGTGTCAACTCGCTTCGTGGTATTCCCATGGCGTCCAATGTGCTGGCGAAGAGGAGGTTGATTGAGCTGCCACCGTCGATGAGAACCTGCGCGACCTTGATGTTCCGAATAGTGGGTTCGACCACGATCGGATATCGTCCTGGGATAACGGCGGTCTTGGGATGGTCATCTTCCGAAAATTGTATCTTCTGTTTAGACCACTTCATCTTGGGTGCAGCCCCCTGCCACGTCGAGCAGACTTCTCGCTCCACTTTCTTATACTCTCGCTTGGAGGAGTACGCTGTGGAGCCTCCAAAAATGTGTGAGATGTGGAGGTTAGAGTCTGGATACGCTGGGTCCGACTCCTGAGCGGTCATCTCCGTATCCTTCTCGACCACGCATACTCGTTTGCCTTGTTCTGATGTCATATGCTTCTCGAGCGATTTTTTTAAAACAAGGCAGTCTTCCAAGGAATGTCTGTTCGACTTGTGTATAGGACACCATGCTTTCCTTGCGTCACTACCTTGTGGGTCTGGGCGCTTGGGAGGGCTAGCATATTCTGCTGCGAGTACTTCTGCTTGAGCTTTCCTTTTCGCGTTCTTGCGATTTTTCTTTTTGCTTGACTCAAGTGTGTCCGTGGCTGATTTCTTCTCGCCCCCGGTCTTCGGCTTGTCATTCTTGCGTCTAAGTGCATCGTCAACGTGGGCGCATCGCTCAACAGTCTCGAACAGTCTCCGAGTAGTTGTGATGCGTCTCGTTGCTAACTCCTGGGTAGTGTAGCGATCTCTGACACCGGACTTGAAGGCGCGAATTACAGAAGCATCGGTGATTTCGGGGATTGTATTTCTGCACTCGTTAAAGCGCCGAACATATTCCCTCAAGGATTCACCCGAGCTCTGTGTCAATGCGTGTAAGTCGTCTTCGATCGCGTGGCGTTTGTAGGTTCCCTGGAAGTTGGCGACGAACTGCTGCCATAAGTCTGCCCACGAAGAAATCGAGTAGGGCGGAAGGTGCATCAACCATGAACACGCAGAGCCTTTTAACGCAGTTGGCAAATAATTCGCCAACGCGTTGTCATCCGCTCCAGCAGCATAGAGTACTGTGGAGTAGACTTGAAGAAATTCTTCTGGGTCAGTGCTCCCATCGTACTTCTCTATTGCTCCCGGTCGGAACCTCTCAGACCATCGGACATCGCGCAACGAACGACCGAAAGCCCTACACCCAGCACTGGGGGCGGTGGGTTGTCGGCGATCGTATGTCCTTCGTGGATGTCTGTCTGACGATGAGGAGGAGGAAGAAGATGAGGACGACGATGGGTCGCTTGGTTCCGGTGTAGGATTACGAGAACGCCAGTCGGGTTCTCGAGAATCCTGTCGTCACCCTCCGTTGTTGTCCCGGCGCCGTTCTCTGTCGTCTTCGTCATGATGGCGGCATCCTCGACTGGTATCGCCCGGCGTCCGTCGCTCACGATCGTCGCGAATATGACGGTTGTGGCGGTGATCACGGTCTTGGTCCTCGCTCGAGCGGCCTCCTCGTTCTTCATTGTCATGATGTCGTGAAGAAACGTGATGCCGGGAACGGTTCTCGTTTTCCCGTGTGCGATGAGCTTCTCGGCGACCGTTTAGGTGATCGCGGAGATCGCTGGTGCCGTGAGGTGAAGGGCTGGCTCGATGGGGTGATTCCCGCTGTTCAGGGTTTTCGCCGTTGGCACCAGCAATTGGTTGCTGTTCCGGGTGGGTTGCAGCGGCGGCCTCCTCGAACGCGTTGCTGAGGTTGGTCACTGACTTCCGTAACCGTTCCGTCCATTGTGCGAGGTCATCGCGTAGAACGGGGTCATAAGGGGTCTCCCTCAGTATTGCGTTGAGGGCCCTGATGTGCTGAGCCGGTGTAGACGTCTGATTTTCCGCCCCGGTGTTAGCGCGTGCCGATGTGCCTGTCCCGTCGATAGCCAATACCTCACGTGGCGTACATGTTAACGAGGAATCGTAGTCCTCGAGTAGATGAGGACTGACGGTTCGGAAGAACCGATGTCGATAACACCGACGAAACGATTTGGGGTCAGCGTCGTTCCTCGTTCTTTGTCTTCGTCTCTAAGGGTCTTGCCTGGCTGCTGGACCTTGGGAGATGACATCTTTGTAACACTGAGAAAAACTTTACAGCTCGAGAGGTCGTGGTTCTTTGTCTTGTGAGTAGGACAATAGACACCACGAGTTGGAGAAACACGCCGAATTCCACGTTCCTTGCAGGCGCGAATCTCGGCGCGGGCGTTGAGGAAAACCCAGCAGGCTTGCAAAGTATGTTTACTGGATTTGTGAATAGGGCACCAGGACCCTGTCGCTTCGGAAGTTATTCTCGTCGGCTCGTGTTTCTTATCGGAACGACAAGGTTCGGCCGTATTAGAATTCTTCTCGAGTTCGGATGTCGTCGATGTTCCGTTCTCCGCTCCGGCGGGAGGACCTTTCGACGTGAAGCCGTCTCGGGTTACAGCCACTGCGTTCTCGTTTCTGGTCATCGATGGCCCAGCTGAGATCGGCATCGTGGTATAAACCGGAAAGACAATTTCGCCGACTTGAGTCCACGCTAGCATCGTTGAGGCAGGAAGCCCGTAGTTGAGGTTGGTGTTGACGCTGTTGTCGACGAGGCTGGATGACATAGTAGTAGAACCTTGAGCACCAAGTCCCCCTACCTGGCGCGCCACTGTCGACGGGTGATACCCGTAGACCGGATATAGAGGGTATTGGGGTACGTTGATGCAAGGGTCTACGTAGTACGACATCAAGCAAACAGGAGACGAAGATTATACTGGTTCAGGCCCCTTGACAGGTAATAGCCCTAATCCAGTTGGTATGGGATTATATGATGGAAATCACAGGTTACAAAAGGAACGATGGAACTCGATGAAACCGACGAGATCGTAATCGAGTTAATTCGACTAGACCTCCCAGCGATTTGGCTTCCACGGGCTCCGACTTCGTAGGCTGTGGTGGTGGTGTTGGCTGTGTGATTCGATCCCCTTGGGTCCTCCTAGAGGGTCCCTTTTATATCGTGGGTCAAGCGATCTCCAAGTAGGACTCGGAGACGTCGAACCGCACATGATACGTTGAGAACCCAGCCTTGTCCGAGTAGGTCTCTTTTCGTCTGCCAATTCCATGAAAGATTTCCTTAACACATACGGAGAATGTCCCTATACACGCAGGCATGCCATACCGATATGTGACGTATATCGAAGGGTAAAGGGTATGCCTAACCCGTAACCCTGACAATATCCCTATATTATCTTAGTGTAACAGACAAAATCCACCATAATCGCTCCCACTTTCTACAAATTTCCATATTAATTAGATAAAAAATAGAGTTCAAATGAAAATATATTTCAATATATCTAAAATTCAGAATAAAGAATTCTCTTCAACTACCTAGAGAAAAAAAACTATTTAGAAATATAAATACAATTTAATATATCTAAAATTCGGAATAAAAATGAAGAAAGTTTTAAGAAATAAAATTTAGAAATATCAAAAACTTAGATTAAAAAAAACAATATAGTCCATATATAAATACAATTTTAAATAGCTGAAATTCGAAATTTAAAATAAGAAATATTGAAAGAAAATATTAGAGTCCACAACATCATATAATTTAGAACTAACTAAAATTCGAAATTAAAAAAAAAAGAAAATTAGAAGTAGACGTTCAAGTCCATATATAAATACAAATTATAATTGAAATGTGAAATTAAAAAATAAGAAATATTGAAAAAATAATTTAGAGTCTATATAAAAATAATATTTAGAAATAATAAAAATTTGAAATTAAAAAAAGGAATATTGGTAGCTAGCCGCGCAATTTGCATGGGCCATCATGCTAGTTGTATATGAAAGTAAGGGTAAGAACACAATTACCCCTTTAAAATTTTATTTGAACATCTATAGTCCTTAACTGTTTATATAAGTCTGTGAGAACTGTTATATTTTCGGTGTGTTGTCTCATGTAGACCAACACTAATGGTTACTTATGTACAATGTACATATTCTCAGAGTCTCAATGCCAAATTTGGACATGAGGAGGCCAACTCACAAAATGGCAATGACCACAGATAAACAGCATAGTAATACATGCAAATCTCAATCCTTCAATATCATGTATTCATAATTTCATATCAGCGTTGGGGCAAGACAAAGCAGAACGAGATTATCACATCGGAATTAGGATGTACTTCCTCCGTTTCACAATGTAAGACTCCATATTCATATAAATATTAATGAATGTATACACATATTTGTCTAGATTTATTAACATATATATATGAATATTAGCAATGCTAAAAAATCTTACATTCTGAAACGGAGGAGGGAGTACTTGGCATTTTTAATTCGTCAAAATATTGGTAGGCAACCGAAACTAATCTAGAAGTCATATGATGCATATGCAGCCACCAAGCAATTCACACACACCGGTAAACCACTTACACTTATCTAAGGTTTGAAATTTCCAAAATTTCGGTAATTTCGGCCCCCACAGGCATGCTCAAATATCACCCGAAATTTCCCCTTTTTTGCATTTTTTTGTGAATTTGGTCAAATTTCATTCAAATTCAGTCAAATTTTTAAATAATTTCGGCCAGAAATTTTCAAAATTTTGGTAATTTCGGTCACCTCTGGCATAACATCCAATTTCGAAATTGAAAACCTTGCACTTACCCCAGCTATTCCATATAATTTGGCTCGCTCAAAAGAAACTATCTATAGTATTAGCCAAATTACCCAGTCAACAAACAGGTTGGTTGCGGTGCGCTGTTGCAGACGGTGCCGCTCCCCTACGCAACCAATTGCAGTGGACCTGAATGAACCGGAGACGAGACTCTGCAGTGTGGCGATCGTCGAGGAAGAACTGATGCCAACATGCGTCGTCACGGAACAGTTGGGCTGCCATGTACCACAACTCGCTGCCCGGGGGGTATCCATCGGCCTCCACCATGTCCATGCAAGCCTCCAAGCCTCTCACCTTCTTCTCCTCCCTCTCAGCGACACGGCTCTCCATGGACTCGGCCCTTGAATCAGCTAGCCTGTGGAGAGCCTCGTCGCTGGAGTCACTGCATGTCCTGCTCTTTGAAGAGCTCCCTGAAGTTTCAGTCCCAGTGGCAGAAGGCCTCTTGCCCTTCACCCTGGCTGCAGCGGATGGTGGGGGTAGGGGTGGTGCCCTAATGTCCTCCACATTGATCATTGGTTGATGTGCTGGTTGCTGGTCAACCACTGGCTGTGCTCCGGGCACATTGGAGTGATCCTCGACGACCACGCGTCCTTGGAAAACAGCATGGTGCTCGTCGATACACTTGAGAGGAGCATCCTTGAATGCCTTCGCTCCTTTCCTTTCCTACATGGTCAAAGATCATGTCAGCATATGCAGCTAGAACTGGTGTAAAATATGGATGCAAACTATAGAAACGATGGAGTACGTCAGAATGCGATTTGTTTACATGTTATGATGAACAGCAAGCAGTATAATGTACTGTGCAGAAATAAACAGCAAGCGCAATCTGAAATAAATAGCTAAGTACTTGAATAAAGCATGAGACAGAGCATCATTCGCACTACTCAAACTCAATCCGGTACTTAAAATATGCTATATGAACTGCACTACAGAAATAAAGCAATTTTATTTGTAGGGCATATTTGCAGAATCAGCATGTTGAACTGCAGCACAGCAAGCATTTCTGTAGTACAGCAATCAGGCAAATCTGCAGAACAACAATAAAGCGCAAAAACATAGCTTTACAGAATGGGTGGATTGAAACCACAATGTGTACTGCAAGATACGAACGGCAGAACACTACTTCCTATTGTCTTTACTATTCAGAAGTATTCAGTGATGCACACGTCCTTACTTAAGTAATATCAGTACTACTTTTACAGAACTCTACAACCACAGTATTGCTACAAATTTGCAGTGACAAAACAATGGGAAGGCAACATAATAATGTTCTATAGCACTGCCATATATGTTTAAAGGTGTACACTGAAAGATGCTACAACTGTCGGTATAAGTGATGGATTAGTTCAAAAAGCATTTCTGTTGCATTTGATTACTAGCACTATAATATCATGCCTATTGCAAATGAATGAGTTGTTTCTTAATTAATCATGTATTATTTACCCAAATTGATCAACCTGCCATTGTAAAACAAAGTGCCGCTGGATGCAAAATAAAAGAAAGTGCAGCTAGATGTAAAATAAAACACTAGTGGTAAACCCCTCAAGTTTTACACAAATTTTAATTTCAACATATGTCTGAATGTAAAGAAAGAATTGGTTAGGATTCACAATGTAGTGAAATCTGATTGTACCCTACACTAGTACCACACTAGTGGTACACCTTGGCAGTTGCAGAGTCATGGAAAGGCAACATAAAAGTCTTGTACATATATGTTTCGATGCTAAAATGGAATATGCTACAACTGCTAGTACAGATGTATATGTCAGACATATGGTCACATAATAATTACTATCTAGTTACTTTCTGGTGTTAAACTATCTTAAAAAGGATGTACATATCAGACAAATGGACGAGATTTTCTACATCAATTCTAGCTTCATCATTACAAAATTGTCACCTATTTCCATGTAATACAAGATAAAGTCAATCATATATAATGGTCCCATATATGACACATTTACTTGCTATGATTTTGGTACTTTCAATTTTCACTCCTATGTTAACATAGACTACAGTTTTATAAACTAGTTAATCTAATTAAATTCCTATGTTCATCTAATATATATTGTACATCCAATTTTTTTGCCGGATCGGCGGAAGTATTGTACATCCAATTTTGCACACCTATTTTCATGTACGCTACACTGACATACAAACAACAGTTCATCTAATCACATTGCTAGGTTCATATGCACTATATGTCAGTCCAGTACTACACACTAGTCCAAAACCAAAGATAGACTGACATACCGACTCCTGGCTTTCCCACCACTTGTCGGGAGCGAGGATGGCCTGAGTCACCTGATCACCTGATCACCTGATCACCTGATCATGGCCAAGTCCACATGTTGAAGTTTTTGGGAGACTTTACCCAGCGCCACTTCACTTGCTTCTTGGTTACTATCTTTCCTGCCCTCTCTAGCATCTTCCTCTCCAAATTGATGAACCCTTGTGCTTCGAGGGACGAGGAGATGATGTTGCGTGCCTGAATCTCCTCCAAGCAACTCTGGAGGAAGACACGAAGCTCTTCCTCGGTCCAATGTGTTCGACCCTCCGCAATCTACCAACCCAAGTCAAGCAATAAATTTGGGGTACAAGGAAATTAAAGCTAACATAGAACACAATTACTCCCTCCGTTTCATATTATAAGTTTTTTTTAACTTTTTTTCTACTCAAATTTATTTAGGTTTGACTAAATTTTAAGAAAAATTTTGCAATATCTACAACATCAAATTAGTTTCATTGGATGTAGCATTGAATATATTTTGATAATAAATTTAATTTGTATTGGAAATATTATTTTTCATATAAATTTGATCAAACTTAAAAGAAAAATGACTGATAAAGAAATCGAAGCGATATATAATATAAATCGGAGGGAGTACCTTCCTTGCCTCGCCAGACGGGACGAGGTCCCAATCGATGGCGCGGAACACTGCTTCCGGAGTGAGTCGCTTGACGAACGCGAGGAGGGCTTCGGGCGACCTGGCGACGACGGCGATGAGGAGCCGCGAAGCAGCCTCGGCTGCGTCGTCTTGGGTAAACCTCGAGGTGGCGTCCGGCAGCAGCGAGTCGCACGACCCCTGATCGGAATCCGGATCTGCCATCACCACCACCAGGCGCCGGCCAGCCGAGCCACGGGACCCGGATGGAGGAGACGACGGCCGCCCTGCTCCGATGATGCCCGGGTCCTCCTCGGCTAGCTTGCGTTTCTTGCTGCCTCTGGCCGCCATGGCGGCGACGGGCAATGCGCTGGGCGACGAGGAGGAGGAGGAGGAGGAGGAGGAGGAACGAAAGGGGATCGAGGGCGAGGCGCTGCTGCTCGGCGCGTGAACGGAAACCTCGCTAACGGCCGTCCTCCGCATTTTGCCGCCGTGCTGGGGAAGAAGGGGGGAAAGGGTGGGGGATTTCGCGCCCAATTTTGGGCCTTGTTTGGAAGCCCACCAAAATTATGGCCCATTTCCATTAGATGGGCCCGGAAGTCAAAACTGAAATTCCGGCCCATATATGTAGGGTACGGTACGGGCCCTGATTGAGGCCTGCCATGCAATGATGCAAGGCAGCTTCGCCGTCAGCGGACGCGTCTGCCTCCGAATTCTTTACTCTCCCAAGAAATATTCAGATATCAACGAATTCAGGTGTTTTAGTTATGCCATGGAATGATGATGTAGAATCGACTGTTCTTCAGCTGTTAATTATTGGATTTAGTTGTGCTTTTTAGTTTAGAACTTCTAGTCCTAAACACTCCAATGCAACCTTCATGTGAGAATTACTATATATTCTGTACTGTTGGTGTGTTTGTCCTCATGTAGACAAATACTGATGGGTATGCACAAGGTACATATTCTCAGTACTTCTACTGCCAAGTTTGCATCACATAGTCTGAATACCTCAGAAGATTGGGGGCACAAACATAACCGGGAAATACGTTGCTGGAGGCACTTCTATTGCTGAGAGGACAGGGTGGAAAATCTTGCATTGCAAACTTAGCAGCGCAGTTAGAATAATAATGAAAATGACAACCTTAGAATCAGCTCTAAGGCGCTGTCATCTTGGAAAATGTAGAGAGTGAAGCCACTGCTTCCCCAGTGGTTAAGTACAGGCTATCTGATTTGAAATGACCATGAACATCATTCGCTCGTTGTATCTTCTCCATGACCTCTCCAGTTGGATTCACAAGTATAAGCTGCAAAAATAAAATAAAGCGGGGTTTACTATGCCACAATTTTTTTTGGTCCCAGGTCGACTGAAGGATTCGGTCGACCAAATTTTATATTAAGAACGGGGTTTTGTTTCCAAAACTATATTTATGTTTTAGGAAATTAAAGTATATACCTCTAGTCCATGCTTCTCTGTTGATTTCTTTAAGTCGATGAGGAACGATATGCCACTTGTATCAATTGCAGGGACAGCTGAGAAGGATAGTTTTATGATGTGTTAGTGAAAGGTACTAGGCCTTTGTACTAGACTCGGTATGACCTGATCTTGCATTTTAAAGGAACATACTAACAAAATAAAAAATACTAACAAAATAAAGTGGATGAAAGTTTCGTTCGAAGTAACAAACCTGACAGATCCAAAATTACGAAATGGAGTTCACTTTGTTTGGTTCCTGCAGAACTTTCTTCCTCTATCCATCTTTTAATCCTACAAACAGAAACATTGTAGATATATTTATCCACTTTTCAGAACTTTGATTTCTAGTAGTATTTATTTCTTTTCCTAGAAGTGCCTTTTACCTTTCATTTAGGTAGTTGGTGTTTGCAAAGTTTATAGGAGCCTCAACTGTCAGGATTAAGAACCCAGGAACTCTTTGAGCGTCCTTGTACTGATGAAGGTTTCGGTAAATATCAGTACCTTTGATGTTCCCTTGAATCATCATCTTTGGCCTTGTGATTTGCAACAGTACCCTGAATATTGATATACCAACCTGCAAAATTTGACAATTTAATCAGTAAGCAAGTAAAGCTGCAACTTACTCTATGGAATAATTAGCACTGTCAGTTTTGTTGGTTACCGCTATTGCAAGGCCTTGTTGGACTGAGATGAAGATTACACCAGCAAATGCACATAGACACACAAGGAAATCCATCTTGTCCATCTTCCAGATGTTGTATACAGCTGGGAGATCAATGAGCCCAATCACAGCAGCAATTATGATTGCTCCAAGAACAACATTCGGTGTGTACACAAACAGTGGCATGAGGAACAACAGTGTGACCATGACAGTCAGTGCCATGATCACATTTGACATGGCAGTCTTGCAACCAGCATTGTGGTTCACAGCAGAACGAGAGAATGCTCCTGATGGAAATTAAATAAGAGAGACCATCATCCTTTCTATCCTTGTGAATGGTGATGATACTAGGATTAAAGATTGGTTCAGAGATGTACCTGTAGTTACATAGCATGATGTACATGAGCCCACAATGTTCATCAATCCTATGGCCATCATCTCTTTGTTACCATCTACCTGGTAGTCCTTGAGTGAAGCGAATGTCCTACCAACTGCCACTCCTTCCTGGTAAATAGTGAAAAGTGTTATCTGAATAGTACTGATACTATGGCACAAGATTCTGAACATATATGGAGTGTCAAGTTCAGATAACATCATGGGATACATTAATTTTCCCATGGAAAAACACAGTTAAAATGGTAAAATTTATGACAGACATACCGTTAGGGAGATGATTCCGGTGACAAGGCCAGTCTTTACAGTGAGGCCCAAATATTGAGGATCAAAGAGAAGTTTATCCCATGAAGGGCGATTCAGGCCACATTTGAGCTGCCCAATCTGCAGGGAAAAGATAGGCATTTTTTTATTAATATGTTACAACTAAGAAAATACTAATGCAGTAATTTACAGTTGTTTCAGGTTTCTTACTATGCTAATGCCATGTTTCTGAGCTTTGAACAGGAAAACAAGCAGGGTAGAGACGATGACACATGCCAAGGGAGCACAAGCTGAAACCCAGAAAAGCTTTGGCCATTTCATACTCTGCATACACAAAAGGTAAAATTTGTGCAGGAGTTAGAATTAACGAGTGCAAAAAGAAAAGGTACTTGATTTCAGTTTCTGAAATGAACTTTTCACTGATACTACTACCATCCTCATTTTCAGAATATCCAACACTATATCTTTTTCTTTTTTGGATATTTTTGGGAGCATTCTATTCAACTCCATGGCCCGAGAAATCTAGCAGAATAAAGAAGCACAGTCTACAGAGCACTGGGCAGATATCACATATCAGAGAGACAGAGACTGAAGGTTTTCAGGAGAGGGGGCTGTTGGATTGTGAAAATTTCGTCCTTTTTCCCCCCTTATGTGCTACCTGCAAGATCTGTTCTGTTCTTCCAGGGTCAAAACCAAAGTGGCCATGTGGCCTTGAGAGGCCCAACACTATTCTTCTGGAGCTAGTAGCATAGATCAGTGTCGGTTGCATTATTTCGTCTTGGGCTGCTCCATTTGAAGTCTTCCAGTCAGAACCTACGGACTGTTTTATTTGGTAGTTACAGGCTTATAGTCTTTCAAAAAGCAGTGCATGTTCAGTTGATTATTGGGGGTATATGTATATATGACGAGTGTTGGCCACCACCTAATACTCACTATCTTCAACGTAACTAGCAGTAGTGTTCTCTATCAGCATGGTTGCAAGGTTCAGAATACTGAATTGTGTACATGCACCAACAGAACCAATATAACTTTTCTTTTCAAGAAACAGAACCAATGAACCATCTGAAAAAGGCGCAGCCCAAATGAACTCTAATGCTACATTTCCTTTTACTCCTTAATATACTCGGCTGGCCTCCTTCGGCCTTCCCGGCGAAAATAATTAAGTCCAGTAATTTTCTAATGACTTTTGACATGTTACTTTTACTGCAACAAGTTGCTGGTAATTACTAAAATACTGTACTTAGCTTGGACTAGAAAAAAAAAACTAGCTAGACATGGACCCATATATGCATGTAACAACCTGCAGAGAGAGATCGATGTCCGTGACCAAATTGATCAAGAAAGGCACGCACATCCTTCCAAAGGATGGATCGTCGGGCATATATATGCATCATTTCATGCCTGACTTCACCCGGCTGCATGATTATCGATAGCGACAACATATATACGAAGCGATATATATATATATATATATATATATATATATATATATATATATATATATATATATATATATATATATATATATATATATATATATATATATATATATATATATATATATATATATATATATATATATATATATATATATATATATATCTATATATATATATCTATCTATATATATATCTATATCTATATCTATATATCTATCTATCTATATATATATATCTATATATATATATATATATATATATATATATATATCCTGCGTACTACAGACGAAGCGAATCGAAAGATGTCCAAGAGAAACGCCAAAACCGCCGCTAATATAGCCCCTGCTATGATCAGCACCACACATGCGTGTCATCAGTGGCTAGCTAGCTGAACATTTATTCTTTTTCCAAGGAAGAAATATTGCAAAAACAAATAACAATAGTAATAATCGGAGAATAGCATGACGTAGACATCAGTCAACGGCAGAGAGGAAATGAGTCAAAAGGAGTAGACGCAGTGTGTAGTGTGATGTGATACGCACCACATGCCTCGCCGTGAGCAGGAGCACCAGGAAGCACACGGCCATCAGGATCGTCTGCCACGACCACTGCACACAAGCACGGTGATCGATCGGTCAGTCACTTAACTCGCCGTCGCGGCGGCGGCGGCGGCGGCGGCGCCGGCGACGTGTATGGATGCGCAATTACGACATTATTAGTTACCTCCTTGGTGTGGTGGATGACGGAGGCCATGACGGGGACGAGGCCCATCTCGGTGGTGAAGTGGACGATGCCGAGCAGCGCCTTGAGCTGCTGCAGCGACACGATGATCGCGGCGCCGGCCATGAACCCCACCAGCGTCGCCTTCGACAGGAAATCGATGATGAACCCCAGCCTGCATCCATCCAGATCACATCAATGAGCAGGAACATGCAGCTAGCCATGTATGCGTACGTGTGTGAGTGTGACTGAGATGGATGGATGGATGGATCACCGGAGGATGCCGAGGGAGGCCTGGACGAGGCCGGCGAAGAAGGTGGAGGTGAAGGCGAGCTGGAGGAAGAGCAGCGGCTCGGCGGCGGGGCTCACCGCCTGCCGGAGCATGGACCCCATTATCAGCGACGCGATCGACACAGGCCCCACCGCCAGGTCCCTCGAGCTCCCCAGCACCGCGTACACCATCGGCGGCACAAAGCTCGAATCTGTACAATAACCATCAATAATTAGTTAATTACCACTAGCTAATCACCTAACCATTCACTAATAATCAAACATATTTGCATGCACACGCATGCATGGAAGAAAGAAAGAAAGAAAGAAAGAAAGCGTGTGAACAAGCTAGCACGTACAGAGGCCGATGATCGGAGGCAAGCTCGCCAGCTTCGCGTAGCTAATGCCCTGCAAGATCGATATAATCGAGTTAATTAATCAGCAACCATGAATGCTGGTTAAAAATTCACGCTGTACATGCAAAGCCAGTAATTAAGGAGTACAGTTGGTGTGTATCTGTACATGACCAGGATGTTAATTACCAAAATGATCCTACAAACTTCCAAAAGAAAAGGAAAAGAAAAATCAAAGACAAACATTCACACGAAACGATTGATATGATGCAGCTAGCTGTTTCGTCGAACACATGGAGTGCATGCACAGGAAACGGAAAGGGATTAAGTATTATCATTGCCTGAGGGATGGCGAGGCTGGCGATGGTGAGGCCGGCGACGAGGTCGGATTTGAAGAGGGAGAAGGAGTAGCTGGGCACCCAGTCGAGGATCGGGAACAGGTACTGCACCGCCATGACCCACTTGGTCGTCAGCGGCTTCCCCTTGAACCCGCGGAACGGGTCGTCGGGGAAGAAGGTCTCCTTCACCCTCGCCTTCAGCTTGCTCGCCGTGCTCTGCGCCGGCGGCGCCGCCACCTTGTGCACCGCCATCGCCGCGATCTCCGCCTCCTCCCCCCCTCCAACTACTACACCACCCTCGTTGCCGTTGCCATTGTAGCCATAAGCTCCACGCATCCCCACCATGTGAGAGAGATTTTTTTGTTGTTGTTGCTATAGCAAAGCTAGGTTTTACTACCCAACAACTTAGTTGTTGTTGCAAGGAGAGCTAGGATGGTTGGGGTATGTATATAAGAGGGCTAGTGTGAGCTTAGGGGGAAGGAGGAGGAAAAGTGAGATGCAACTTGGAGGAGGAGGGGAGAATCAAAGGTGACACAAAGGGGGGGTAGGGTAGGGGGTGGGTGTTCAATAATGAGGCAAAGGCACATATAAACTTGGCCATTTTCCCCATGGATGGGGAATCCTTGGATTTGAGACCACCATCACCTGTGACACAGAGGCATTTCACCACTTTCACTTCGACATATATCACAGCAATTCATTTCATGAATGAACTCATGTGTATGTTATGTTACCCAATTAGTAACAGCACCAGTAATTTTTTTTATAGGAGCATCAATTTTGATCCATAGAAATATTTATCTTACTACCCTCTGTTCATAGACTTTATTTCTAATTGAATCTAGATAATTACTTGTCCACGTGCGTAGTTATAAATAATGTCTTTTTGACGGACGTGGTATGTCTTATTTGTTGTCGATGATATGTGGGCCACTCTAAAATTCACTATGGCAAGTAATAAAAAAAAGAATTGTCTCCTTTGCATTTTAAGTCAAAGGTGCATTAAAGCGATATAATGCTTGCTTAAATAAAAGGGGGAAATTGCATCATCCAAGCGGCCTAACCTGGAGTCTCTTATACACAACATGGACCTATTTAGTCATGCATCCCAGCTATGATATTTAATAAGTAGCCAACAATGCCATTAATTGGGAAATTTTCTCACTTGCCATGCATACATAGTACCCCAACGTATGTTGTATAGAGGTGTGTGCCACAAGTCAAAGAAAGAAAGTATAGAGGCAACCATGTAGGAATGGTACATTGGTACATTTTAGAGAATATGCCTGATCAGCTTGAGATTGAGGCAAACTGAAATTAGCTACGATTTGAATCATCTCTCTTTGACAAGAACAGGGGAAAGATGAATGTGTTTTTTGCCTTTGGAAAAAGGAAAAGAGGATGAGAGTTGAGACAAGGATTGGAAATGTGATTATCTCCTACACATATTTTCCTGAAAAAAAAGCACCCATTTTTTGAAAGAAAAAGTGATTATCTAGATGAAGAGAGAGTCCAAGACAAAAGCAGTGACGCATGTATGAGCTAAGAAAAGCTGTAAAGTGGTCTTAGCATTTAGCATTGCATTTTGCATTGTCAAACTTGGTGCGACTGGGGTCGTCGAACATGAGTGGCGACGTCAGAGAATTAAAGCTGGAGATATGGAGCCTTGCAACAACGGCGAGCTTAATTCCTACCCGGTATATGTCACGTATATGACAAGTTCCAATCATGCATAGTCCATCTCTGATCTCTCTATCTTTCTAGTAACTTGTACTAATTAAGCTGACAGGTATAACTAGACCAAAAAAAAAAACATTTGCATTCAGTTCAGTGGCTTAAGATTTTTTTGAGCGACTTGATGAAGACTGTACATTGGCACTTATAGTGGAATAGGATTACTTCCATTAGTTCCACTATTTCTTTCTTTCTGATTGTGTTGTTTCTGTCACCCTGGGCAAGTATCTGGAGTTCAGTTACTTGTTCTTCGCTGCATTGAGACAGGAGGAGAGGTTTTGATTCTCTCTTATTTTTGTTCAGTTAAGAGAATGATCACCACCCTTCCAAGTAGTGGAAACTGAAAAGCAATCATCGATTCCAAGTAGTTGGGCCCATGGGCTGATTCAGGTGCTTGTCTAGTCTAGTCTGTGACCAAAACAGGCAAATCCAAAATTTTGTGTCAACGAAATCAGTTAGGCCAAACTTGCTCCATAAGTTCGGCCAATGTTGGTTCAGAGTTCTGAAAACTTTACAAATCCAATCAGGGTTAGAAAACACAAGCGATATGAGTACGTGTCTGTGGATAAATTCAGTGAAAGTTACAACCAAGATAATAAGATATGCAGGTAAAGCAGAAGCATCATCCTCGCAACAGGAAAGCGCTAAGCAAGTAAGCAGAACCAGATTGAAGGAAGGAAAACAAAAATTCAAAGAAAAGATGCAGAATATATAACATTGTCACCGAGCTCATTTTCAATAGCAAGTAGGAGAAGTAGCAAATTTCTACAGAACGCATCTAAGAATCTCAGATGTGTTAGCCTGCCATTGGTGCAGAATGTGCACAGATCACTGTAATCTGTGGACCTGCATTAAGGTGTAATCCTATCCAAGTACCCAACATGGATGGATTCGAACAAAGGAGAAAAGGCGAGCACAAGAATATGGGGGAATATACATCCATGGCGAGCTTTATGCAAAGGGAGCAATACAGCAATGTGTGTGCGTGGGCTCCCCGGAATATTTTTCGTGGGTGGGGCGGTCGACTCCGGGGACATGACTGCCGGAGCAGTGGCTGCCTCCGATCGATCGCGATTTCTTGTGTGTGGCTGCGTCCCATCGCATCTTTGATCCTAACAAGACGGCAAAAATATGAGATAAACTCGAGAGAGATCATGCTTCAATCCCTTCATCTATCCCAGGGAGAGAGACTTGGAGGTGTTCTTTTTTCGTAAAGAGCTTCAGCTCTGGGAGATGCATGGCCGTCGAGGAACAGTCAGCCGATTGCAAGTGGAAAGTCTGTACATCCCCTCCTTTTTTTTAAAAAAATATACAAGTTTAAATTTGATCTATAAATAGAAAAAAAACACAAATTTGGTTGCAAATAGTACGTGCTATTCACATTTAAATTTGTTATTTTTGTTGCTATTTATATGGGCCGAATTAGTTATTTGTGAAGTGGTATGTCTGCTCTACCTTATAAAAAATGTACTCCCTCCGTTTTAGGTTATAAGACGTTTTGACTTTGGTCAAAGTCAAACTGCTTTAAGTTTGACCAATTTTATAGAAAAAAGTAGTAACATTTTCAAATTTCAACCCAAGACAAATTTATTATGAAAATATATTCAATTATTGATTTGATGAAACCAATTTAGTATTATAAATATAATTGCATTTGTCTATAAACTTAGTCAAACTTTGAAACAGTTTGACTTTGACCAAAATAAAAAACATCTTATAAACTGAAGCGGAGGGAGTATATATATTTTTATGGTATTTTTAGCCATATGAAAATTAAAAGAACGTCCCTTAGGCCTTGTTCGGTTTGGATAGGATTGGAAGGGATTGAGGGAGAATAATTCCACACCACAATGGGTGTGGAATAAATCCTCTCAAATCCCTCCCTTATGGAGATTAACCGAACAAGACCTTAAGGGACAAAAATCCGCCCCCGATTGCAAGAGCAAGATGAACAGATTCGATCTGCCTCAAATAATTGCAGGGCTTGTGTTAATGCATTTCGTTTTCGGAGGAGCTAGAAGTAGTCATCTGTTGAAGATATCTTTGTTCTTTGGGTTGGGGGGTGCAGTGGAGACGTGTTGGTAGCACTCTGAATTTGTACATCATTGTTATTGGTAAAGTGGGCAACTAAGTGTGGTCAACCACTTTCTGAACTTGTGATAGATCACATAATCCGTCTCATTCATTTGGTGTTTGGAATAATCATTCACAAATTACTCGGGAAAGATAGTGCTGGGACTCCAGAGTCTACTGATGAGAAGAGATGAGATGAGATCGGCAGAGCTCCCGCCCTTTTCGTTAAAGAAAAAAAGAAAAGATTGTGTACTGATTCTACTTAGTGACCTACTTGTTTCAGCTTTTCTGATGCAACTTACAAGCTAAAGACACATTATCAAAGCAATAAGACTTTTAAACTGCTAGTATATATGGTTCTAAAGACTAAAGCTGAAGTTGAGTGGTGAAAGTGACAAAAAAAGAAACCCTCAAATTTGTTGTACTCTCATCGACTTCTTATTGGCTTATCAGCTACAACCAAAATTTAAATTTTGCAACATAGCCTCTTACCTTAGCTTTTTAATAGGTATGAAAATTTTACCAAAAAGAATATTTTGATTAGTCCTTTTTTTACAACTTATTAGCAGCCAAAGTTCAAAGAAGCAGAATTCTGCTCAAAGCGAGCGGTGGGGAAGCAGTGGGTGGTCCACAGGAATCGTGCAGCTATCACGTCAGGTGTACTGTGTGCGAGTGCACCGGGCGGATCGATCAGCCCCAGTACACGATTTGGTCTTCTTCTCGATCTCCTGGAGAAGTGAGGGTGCCAACCATTTTGTGTGTGCCATGTCGACGTCGCTTTTTGGAGGTAAAGGAAGGAGAGTAGAGACACCGGAGAGACGCCAAGGTTGAAGATAGGGCGGCAGACAACCCAAGCTCTCCCCGGCCGGCTCGCCGTTTTTGCATCTCCTGGCTACCATCTCGCTTTGCGTCCGTGGCTGTGGTATGCCGCCACATTTCTCTTCGTAATCTAGTCACCTGTTCCTTTTCAAATTCTATTCTGTTTGCATCCGTGGCTGTGGTGTGCCGCCACATCTCTCTTTGTGATTTACCTGTTTCTTTTCAAATTCCATTTCGTTTGCATCCGTGGCTGTGGTGTGTCCCCACATTTTTTTTCTCTTCCTACCTCTTTTGAAATTCGTGGCAGAGAATGTGTGGCGTCTAGTAAAGAAAATCAGATTCTAGTAACCCGGCCATTGCTGTTCCATCAGCTCAATTTCTACTGATGCAGTAGTATTCCTTTCTCCGTCTGTAAGTCGTATATTCAGACGTGTTCATGCCATTTGCAAATATGAAGCCACCTTTTTTGTACATATATAGAGGTAAGAAGTAAGAAGAGCAGGTTGCACAGAAACGAGTTAACAAACGAAGGAAAAATGGAGTGACTGTGTGGTGGTTTTCTGCCGAGCATTCAGACCCCTTCAAACTGAATTGATGTTAAAACAGGTTGGCTCAATTAACTGTTCAAAATCATATTACCAGACTGTACAACCAGTTATCCCATTTCTATAGGAAGCAGCACTCCCTCGTTTACACAAAGAATAGACTCACGTATCACTGTAATGCACATCAAGGGGGGAAAGAGGAAAAGGCAAAGAACGAGAAAGGGTTAAATACCGGTCTTGTTTAATGACTCCAACGAAAATGTAGCACCAGGGCGAGCTTCTGATATTGTCGGATGTGACGTTAGTATGTACAGGACCCATATGTGGAGGCACACCAGGTACACCATGGCCCAAACTAGCGCCTTAGGATTCCGCCTCAAGAAGATATGGCCAGCGGAGAAGATGGAATCGAGCTGTCGGATTGCCGATCCCAGTTGCCGCTGTCCATTCCGTATCCTGTCACGCAACCTTGGCGAGTGTGATTCTTGCCATGTACCAGCTTCGATATCTATCTTTGACAAGGAGCTCGAAGAAGCCAACGATGATGATCCGTTATTGTCAAGCGATCTTGAAACTGCCTGCAGATGATAATGAACAATATCAGTCCAAACTTTTAACCAGGAAAATTGATAGGAATATACCAATACATTTCTTGTATTGAAGCAAAGACAGCGGTTTGCAGATACAGACCTCTATTCTCAGTAACAAGGCTGCTTTCTCTGAAGAGAGGGACTCAACCTGAAAGAAAACCGTTTAGGTCTCATCATCGTTTCACAAGAATGCAGCACATGGTAGAGAAGAGACAGAAACACTGGTTTCTACAAGCAGATAACAGCATTTTGCTGTCAGATGGTAGCCGCTTTCATATTTGAGGATTCTTTGGTTCACTTTCAATGAGGCATGCTGTAAGAACATAAATATTTTCTATTGCTAATCAGAAATTTAACGCGGGATGTGACATAACAAGTGGGAACATCCAAGCAACTAACCTGCATCTGTTTCTGAATTAAACGATCAGTGAGTTGATCAAGTCTCTTCTTGAGTTCAATTTCCACTTCTGTAGGATGCACCATTCTTCTTTTTGTCAGCTCAATGTTTTCTTTAATCTTCCTTGCCTATAAACAAATAAAAAGTGGTCAGGTGGTGCACTCAACCCATGCACAAATAGTGCATCTAGAAAAGGTAGACAAGAATGCCCTTACATCCAGTTTATTATTTATTCCCCAACCCTTTTCAAATGATCAAATGCATCATATGCGCAGTAATGAAATAACATAAAGATCGTTGACCAAAATGTCCAAACAAAATCACATGGGACTTATAAAAGTGAGTTAGTTGGGACTCCATGAAAGGAATGTACCATGCTAAAGCACAGCACAATTATCACCAAAAGCACAAAGAAAGATAAGTCCTGTAACATAAAAAAACACAACATAATGCTAATGATTAAAGTTATAGTCAGAAGAATCTACCTTGTCTTTCAAGTTGACGATTCTATCACATGTTAGAGCATACTCTGCATCAATCATTTCTTCTTCCAGCTTGAACCTTTTCAACGATTCTATCTAGACAAAAGTTCAATGAAGTTACAAATAGAAGGGACAAGGAGACTTTGCTCTTAGGTCAACCATATGATTAGAAGGGCTTAAGAACTAACAAACATTATATGAAAAAATCTGTACAGTAATAAGTGCAAACAAAACAAAATGCAACACATTTGCTTACTTCATTAACCAAAGGGGGGCTAGTCTTCTGCATCTTTGCTATCTTTCTCTTATATTCTGCTCATATAATGATAAAAAAAAGGGTCACATATTTGAAAAAAGAAGCTTTAGATGATGGATTGATGGTATGATTCTCTAAAAAAGAATGCAATGTCACACATTAGTCCAAGTGTTCGACAGAGCTAAAAAAATGAGTCAACATGACACAAAACTACCCTAAGAATGAGAAACAAAACCACAATGGACTTACTATCTTGAGTAAGAGTCTTCATATCAACTTCCTCTCGAAGTTGTGCCACCTGATCAACCTAGTTAAATATCAAGAATACCATGATTTTTTTAAATTCCATTTATGATTTGGTATAGCATCTCATAACTTGTGCAGCAACTGTCAAGTATCAACTGAAACAACTCAATGTTACCAAGGCTAGGCAGTAGCCTACCTCTAGTGATAGTAGGCAAAACAAAAATATCAAATTGCATTTGTGGTTTTCATAGGTGTAAAGTATGATCATTTCGACTGCTAATTCCTATCATGTCTCAAGTATTACAGAAACCACCAATCTAGGCACTACGGAGTGGAGGACATTAATATCCAAATATATAAGGGAAGCACATAATAAGTCAATGCTGGTCTGGACTAGTGGACTGGGCACTTGTACCTGCTACCCAATCTGTTACTCAATACCAAGACTGTATACATGTGTATTCATAAAGGACTAAAATAAGAATCCAAAAATCTTAAAGCATTTGGCAGTAAGGCATGTATAAGTCATTAGCTAACTGTAACTAATCCCCAGATATTACTTTATTGTCCTGGCCCCAAAATATTGTACTGCTTTGAATTTATTATGAAAAGCAGCCAAGCATAGCAAAATATGGTGCTCCACACAACTGTATATATATGAAGGCAGCTTGTATGTATCACTGTAGCAGCAGTTAACGTACTTCCCCTTAACTAAGAAAGAACACTTCTAAACAAGTGGCACTGCAAGAAACTGGAAAATAAATAATAACAAGATACCTACTAGTTCAACAAATGACCTAGAGAAACATACAGGAAAGGGAACATATTGCATACTTGAAGATCCAGGTTCCACTGTTCCCTCGCAAGTGACTTTGCAAGCTCTGCATTTGTAACCTGCAAAGATATTAGGTGAGATCGCTGCTCAAGTGTTGATAGTTGAGGTCAAATGCTATTTGTCTACCACAAAGTAAAATACTAAGTATCGCGTTACTCATAGTAATCTAGGACAAAAGGGAAGGTAATGCAGCAGAGTCGTGGTACCTCAAGCTTAGCCAACCGTGCAAGGGCTTCCATTCTAGTGCTGTGGTGTCGCTGTTTCTCCATCTCCACAGCCTCCATAGTTTCAATCATGCTAGTCTGCAACTCTGAAGCCTGAAATTAAACACAATAAGTGTTGAAAACAATGCTAATCAATCTTGCAAGATACATGAAAATTGAGCAGTCACCTCTGTCTCACCAAATGACAAGAAACACAAGAGGGAACAGAACATGAACCAATAACCGATGAACAGCATGAGCTGTGTAATGATCATCCAAGTAGATGATGACTCTGGGCAGTAAAACGAAAGCAACACAAATAATGGTTTACACATTGACACTGCTAAAAACCAAAACATGAATGGAATAGAAGTAACAAAAGAAAGTCAAGCATAACTCCAATTTAAGTTGCATATCATGATCTCGGTACAACTACTTGATTGCATGGGATGCTAAAGTTACTGCACTAATTTCATTGCTGCCTTTGGTGAAAAACAAGGGATATGCCTAGGGTGCTCAGTGCCATTGCTGAGATCAACATAAAGTTGCTGTAGCAAGCAATATATTTCATGATAAACTGTCGGATCGATTGGTGTGGCTTCCTGCACACAAAGTCGCTGTGCCATCCAACCCAACCTAAGCAAACTTGATCCCGCATGACTACAAAGCAAAGTCCGCTAGAATCACTACTGACCCAAACGTTCTGCGAATTACTCTCAGAGGTAAATGTTGTGCTGATGCATTAGAACATTCTCTGTTACCTCCGATCATTGAGTACCAGAGTATATCATCATGTTTACGAGATCCCTGAAATTGCACAAGCAAGCGTGATGATATCGCCATGAATCAAACTCACCTCCTGTGCCTGCTCCTTCTCGCGCTCGGCGAGCAGCTTCTCAAGGCTGGCCTTCTCCCCCTCGAGCTTCGCCACCGCCTCCTCCCTCTCCGCGATCGCTCGCGCCGCCATTGCCGCGAGCCGCTCGGCCCGCCGCCGCCTCCTCTCCTCCTCCCTCCGCCTCTCCTCCTCCGAGTCCTCCGAATCGTCGCTGCCCGACCCATCCGAGTCGTCCTCATCGCTCCCGCTCTCCGACCCGCCGCCCTTCTCCTCCTCCCGATCTCCCCCCACCTTAGCCTCGGCCACGCCCCCCACAGCCGCACCCGCCGCGCGATCCTGGGTCGCGAGAACCGCAGTCGCGGAGGCGGAGCGGCGGGGGGCAGGGGAAGCTGGAGCGGGAGGAGGCGGGTTGGGGCGCCTCGCGGCGAGGCGGAGGCCGAGGGAGGGAGGCGGGGCGACCGGCGGCTGCCTGCGCGCGGGGGCGTCGAGGAGGGCGTCGGCGGCGGCGGAGGCGGAGGAGGAGGCGTGCAGCGCGGTGAGGTCGGAGGCCGACGGGGACTTGCCGAGGGACTCCGCCGCCTGCTGGTCGATCTGCGCGACACGAGCGAAGAAGAAGAAGAAGAGTTAGTGGGGTTGAGGGGAAGCGAGCGAAGGTGATGAGGGGGGCGGGGGGGCTTGCTTGGTGGAGGAGGGTCTCGGCGGCCTTGAGCTTGGAGGAGATCCAGCCGGCCATGGCGCGGCGGCGCGTGGGAAGTCGCGGTCGCGGGTTGGGTTGAGTCGACGGCCGGCAGCACAACCGCCGCGGATGGCTTGCCCGGCGCCGGCCAAAGGCAACAGATGCTCTTTTTTTTTTTTTTTTTTTGGAATCAACGGCAAGGGAAGCTTGACTTCCACTGGATGTGCACTGGTGCCGTCGGATAGACGGCTGAGATGAAAGATGTACTGTACTTGCTACTAGTAGAGATACATTTCTTATTTGCACCAGAAGTTGGTCGGTTATCTTTTAGTTCGCCCCTTATTCTTGGGAAAATTGTAAAAACATCCCTATAAGTCACTTGAAGCTTTATATTCCACCTCATATGTCATTTGTTGCAAATGGCCACCCATCTACTCAGTTCTGTTAAAAAAATACCTTAGTGCACACGTGTTTAATTGAATCAATAAATTTATGAGTTGTTAATGTGGCCTTTATCAAAATTATATACTTCTGCAATATAGTTTTGACATTTTTTTAGAGATTCCTCAAATAGAAACGATGATAAGAACTTAAATGTTGTCACACTAAGTTTCGCTATATCCAAAGAAGTTCGATAAAATATGAAGAATAAATCTAATACAAGCGCTTTGACAATTTAACTTTACTAGCTTAGCCTATGGTAGTTCTACATCAGCGATGGCAAGTTGATTCGGTTAAGCACGTGTGCATCGGGGTGATTTATACAAATGAAGTAGAGGGAAGTATTTACAATAAATAACTTATGGGATGATATATCAAACTTCAAGTGATTTATGGGATAGCTTTTACAATTTTCCCCTTATTCTTCCACTATCTTGTGACTTTAGACCTTAGGGGCAAATAAGTAATCCCACAAAACTCTTTCAATAACGGATAATGAATTGCATATATTACCCTAATGTTGGTTTATCTGCGCCGCCTATCTTTTGATATTATTTTTTCATCATTGTTTAGTTTTTTATATTGGCTTTTAGAATTTTGAAACATATGTTTTTTTACTGAAATTTTTGAAACATATGTTTAGAAGTTTTACTGAAAAACATTTTTTTTTCGTTTGTTCTTCAATGGCCATAGACTAAATGATGAGGCCACAAGTGTTACTCGCTGATAGAATTTAAATAATGTAAAATAGCATTGAGGTAGAGGTGGACAATGCAGAATGCATATATTGTGCACATTCTCTCTATATCCTTTAAAATAAAGGATTTATAAATAGATTGTATTTTCTTAATAAAGTCTGCTTGGTATTGATTGAGGCAATTAACATTACGAAGAGACTCACAATTTTAACTCAGGGCAGAAAGAGTGATTAGCTTTGTGTTAATTTTAGGTGATAAGATGATATTGGTTTATTTTTAATATGAAATCATATGAAAATTTAAGCACCCTCTTGACTATACATACATTATCCGAAATAATAAAAACAAAAACAACTGCATAGAAAAATATTTAGGAGAGTTTCCAAAATCCAAACACTCAATGATAGGTTGATGACAAACATATAGAAGGGAAAAAAAAGAAAAAAATATATATTAAAAGGTAGGCACAAGTATGATCCAAAAAACAAGATAAAAATAACCTCCAAATTAGAATCAGGAATAAATTTATGCAACCAATCACACTAGTAATATGCCTGTGCTAACGCTACGACAATATTTACCAATGTATTGTAACACATTTTAAAGAAAAATTTCTTTCACAAAAGAAATTTATTGTCATAATATACTTAGATTCTTATCTCCATATAGTGAATAGCAATATGCAGGATATTATCTGTTTAAAATGTAATCCCCAATGATCAGAATTAAGAAATCACATCTCGATTTTTCAACCATCAAACATATCAATAAATTTCATGATCCGCACTATTTATCAGTAAAATCAACTACAAAAATCACAAATGCCAACAACACTTTTGCAGGAAGACAAAGAGAATGTGCAACCAGTGTTATCGTTAATGGAAGGAGACTTCTTGTCTGTATCACAAGACCATTCTGTTTTAGCAACAAGAGACTCGCTGATCAGGCACTTTAGTATTAATAAATAAAATACTCCCAACACCAGAATTGTGACCTAAAAGACCAAGTAGCGACCCACGGCAATGCTTCTTCCAGCCGTTCTTGTTTTCCTAGTTGAAGACAATTATTTTGTTTCTTCCAGATTACTCAAGCAATCAGGCCAGACCACAACTGTATTGAAAGCCTCTGTGTTGAGAACCTTGGAATCCTTTTCGCGCACCTGCAATCAGGACAACAATGAATAAGCAAATTAAGCTGGAGGATGCATTACAACAAAGGCTAATCATTTCAATAAAAGTCAAAAGTTTATTCTAACAATTACAAGAAAAGCTTGCTATCTTTGAGGTCAGTAGCAAAGAATACAAGATTAATTATTCCATCAATGTTGGAGTTCTAACCGCTTATACAAAAAGCCATGGAGTTTAACAGCTTATACAATAAAACAGTAGTTCTAAGAAAAATGCATTTAGTTACCTCCAAATAACCATCTGCCAACTCCATCTACTACACTTAGCCAACCGTCACAACTTACGAGCTATAAATATGCATTTTCACCACTTGTATGCACCTTAAGATTAATAAAGATGACATTGTCAAAAGGGAAATACAAGGTTTATATTTATATTGCCACTGCTAACAAAACAACACGCGGAGGGCAACTATCTAAGTTAACGCATATGTATAGAAATATTAAAAAGCATATTAGTTCCTATGCCAGTTTAAGGTATGGACAATCCCTTTGTACATTCACATCAAGAGACCAAACAACTGGATCAAATAGAAGGCTACTATGCACGTGCTTCATTGATAAACTCGTGTTGATATTTCAATCTTTTGTTCTAACTATTAAGGAATATAAAAACCACAAGTCTCATGGGCACTGAAGGAGCAAAAGACAAGCAATTAAGTTTTTAGTAAGTGATAGTCATCATGTATCACATTATCTACCGTTGTATAGAGAAACTGAGAAAGTAGAAGAGCGGAGTTGCACTTACCAATTTTTTATATGCGCTATGACCACACCACCATTAATCTGCAGTTATACACACAGGAGAAATTATTTTTTTGGTTATGGTTCTGCCCAAAAGTTATAACCAAATCCTGTACAACAAAGTATTGTCAACCAAAGAGAGGGTATCGCGACGTTGCTGGGCAAAAGAAAGGATCATAGCACCAACACATCTAAACAAGGCACGCAACACCCTTCCTCTACAAGGGAGAATTTTAGTAATGAAAACACGAGATTTCTGACTCTTACGTAATTCATTATTACCCAACTTATGTATAAAAAAACGGTTGAATCTATACTGCAGACTGAAACCATTTTTCATGCTATCTGAAAAATATAAACAACAGCTGTCTAAACCAATTCTCATGTTCTAAGAAGAAATATACAGAGCTAGTATCTACACAATTGACCTCCATGAACAGTGGCATGACATGATGAGAAATCTGCATTTGGTAACACCAACTGAAATGAATGTCAGATTAAGTAATGTCATAAAAAAGTTCATCTGACATAGTCACATAGAGCAATGCAATGTACGTGGTACTAAACTAAAAGCAACGAAAATAATAGTTTCTCCATCTATATATTGTGCATATTTATAATCTGAATTGAGATTAGTGAGGATGAAGCAAACCTGTGCATTACATCTGTCGACATTTGATGTCTCGACTATGGTATTTGGACAGTATGGGGATCGTCGGTGCTAGGATATATGCGAGACTGAGGTAAAAGAGATGGGGACAGGGATTTTTATACAGGTTCGGGTCCCTGAGCGGTCAGATAATAGCCCTACATTCTGTTGGCCGGAGCCGATGTTGCTTTTTATTCACCATAATCACACCAGTACAATATGTGGGGTAGCCTATCTAACTGTTGTCGACATGGCGGTCTGAAGGTCTGACTCGTAGTCGACAACAGGGTAGCCTCCCTCCTCGAGCTCGCGCCCGACGGAATCAGAGACAGTGCTAGATCCCTACGGCCGGCCTCTGAAGGTACCGGATAGGGTCGATCCAGGCGTATCTCTGATGTCGATATCCGGCGGCTTGTCTTGGCGTATATTGGCTTGTATGTTGTCCCGTGTATTGTGTTGATTGTCTCGTCATGGTGGGCGTTAATCGTGTTGATCGTCTCATCATGGTTGTCCCCCTGTCCTCCTAGGGGGGCTTGTATTTATACCCATAGGTGTCCTCTTGTCCAAGTAGAACTAGGGAAACCAATATGGATACAATCCGAGTAGTCCTTGTCGTTTCCATGTAGAACTCTAGTTGTCTTTCCTTATCCGGAACTTCTCCTATATCCGAAGGTTGCTTCCATATAGGACATGGTATGTGGTGGATCCTGCCGAGATTTAGTCAACTACTATTAGGTATGTGGTATCCATAACCCTGACAGTAGCCCCTGACTTCAATGCAAATGAACGAATTCATATTCTTCGACCGCTGACTTTGGAGGAACTGTTATCGAGCTCACATGACCGTTCTCGGCGAGTTTAGAGATAACGTTAGACTTCCTTTATCAGCCTCGTGTGGACACCGAAAGGGTTTGTCTGAGTCAATCTCTGATGTCAACCAAGGAAGTACAGAGCGTACGACTAAGTCTCCCGTCTTGCCGTAATCGAGAATTTGGATTGAAGTCAAGAAATTTTATCTCGGCAGGTACACCATCTCTTCAGTCCGTATTCCTTGTCGAGATCCAGCAACCGTTCTCGAGCGATCGAGAAGGCGTAGAGTCTGCGACGGAGCCTTGTCAACATTTGTCGTACTCGCCTTAGTCGATCTTGGTATAGAACCATAGAGACATGAGTTTTCAACAAATGTCGAATAGAATTTTCCTGAAATCAATACTCATAAAAGAATATCAAATAGAAAGAGCCCCCGAGCGAATGCTCAAAGGGTGATATGTTATAATATGTATGGTAAATTGAAAATGAATTAAATTTACCGACCAATGTCTTGTGTATGAGCGTCTTCTCTCTTACCGACTTCGATCAGTCAGTTTGTAGAGTCATACACTCTCCCTAGCCCCCAGCCTTGTCGTCGGAGAATCGTTCTCGGATGATAAGGCTCTTGGACCTTTGACCTGCCTCGGTTGAACAAGCACTGCCTCGGTTAATACGCACGGCGAGAACTCTTACACGACCAGATCTTACATGGTCTTTCGTCTCTGAAGGATCCGACAAGGCCTTATCGGCTCTGGGCGTCCCCAGCCGAAGTTCCCTCAGGTTCCTCGGAGGCCTTGTCAAGACGGCGTAAAGGGACAGTAGGATAGGTTTCAACGCTAGGTGTCATCTGGGTAAGGGATCTCTGGGTAAAACACTTGGCGATCTTGTGTACCTGACATCAACTTTGTTGAAGCAGGGGTAATGGGAGAATCGCTACATCGCTGGTCGAGGACCAGGCAGTAGTCGTAACTCGACCACTTGAAGTGGAAATAGTGGGAGAAACGCTACATTGCTGGTCGAGGACCAGGCAGTAGTCGTAACTCGACCACTTGAAGTAGAAGTAGTGGGAGAAACGCTACATCGCTGATCGAGGACCAGGCAGTAGTCATAACTCGACCACTTAAAGTGAGGCGAGAGAGATCACTACGTTTTACTGGTTCGAGAACCAGGAGTAGGAGTCTCTTAATCACCTATAGGGGCGCTAAAGTTGGTTTATACATGTGCATATCATGTGGCCAGCATGACTCACATACTCAACTTATAGCATATCCGGATGTCCGCTCACAATCATGTCGGGTGATCAAGCCGACGGTGTTTATGAGGAGTTATCCGTTAACAACCTTTTCTCGAGTAGTCCAGCGATGGCCGGCGCTATGAGATAGGTTGTCGGTCTTCTTTGGTAGGTTGGGCGCGACGACTCTGCATTTGTCGAGATCGTTCTCGATAATGCGGTGTACTCAACCACAACCTACTTAAGTGCTCAATTGTTCCTGAAAGATATTTTCTAGAAGACAAGATATATAGCTGGGGATATCGAGTATGTACTCAAAAACTGCATGGGTCTTCTAGTATTATCAGGATATGACGAGCAGATGTAAATATCAGGCATTATATAAACCGTAAACAAGCATGATTCATACAGAAGAGAACAGAGCGAGCCCCCAGCGTTAAACCGTAGTCGATTTAACATCGGGGACACTTGCACAATAGATACTGTATAAAAAACATGCTCTAGGTAAACGTAATAAATTACTGATATGACAATGTTGTATGATCTGAAAAGGTACGATAAATTGCATATAAAATATTACGTACCTTTGTAGATATATGCCGGATATATCTACGAAATTAGTAGATCAATTAAATTAATTAATCTACTAATTACCTTGAATGACCTGTGTGTCACGTCGAGATGTCCTTGGATGGTTATGTGACTAATCAAAGCCACTAATCAACTCCTTAATCAAGCGCATGTATACGAGTAGCATCGGTCTTGGCTTCTAGCCGGACATGGCACGTTGATCTCCCCTCCATCTTACTGTTGTACACGTATCCGAACTAGCCAGACATGGCACGTGTGTTTTTAATGTTGGATTTGGAGGAGGTGCCGTCTTCTATTTGAACTCGTCAGGATGCCCGTCGATGCTTGCTCCGTATCCTCCTGCTCGATGCCGGATCGATTTGTGACGTCGCCTCCACGGTTAGAGCAGATACTCCGATTGATGAAGTAGATTAAATTGTTGATGATGATGATAGTTCTGATCTCATCGGAAGACATACGCCGGTCGGATTAGATCTCCACAGCCGAAGTCGTCGAGTAGCTTGTTGTTGGAGAATCCATCTTTTGAACCCATCTCGTCGAAATCCTGAAGCACCAAAATCCCTCTACCTGGCACGCCACTGTCGATGTTTGATGTCTCGACTACGGTATTTGGACAGTATGGGGATCGTCGGTGCTAGGATATATGTGAGACTGAGGTAAAAGAGATGGGGACAGGGATTTTTATACAGGTTCGGGTCCCTGAGCGGTCAGGTAATAGCCCTACATCCTGTTGGCCGAAGCTGATGTTGCTTTTTATTCACCATAATCACACCAGTACAATATGTGGGGTAGCCTATCTAACTGTTGTCGACATGGCGGTCTGAAGGTCTGACTCGTAGTCGACAACAGGGTAGCCTCCCTCCTCGAGCTCGCGCCCGACGGAATTAGAGACAGTGCTAGATCCCTACGGCCGGCCTCTGAAGGTACCGGATAGAGTCGATCCAGGCGTATCTCTGATGTCGATATCCGGCGGCTTGTCTTGGCGTATGTTGGCTTGTATGTTGTCCCGTGTATTGTGTTGATTGTCTCGTCATGGTGGGCGTTGATCGTGTTGATCGTCTCATCATGGTTGTCCCCCTGTCCTCCTAGGAGGGCTTGTATTTATACCCATAGGTGTCCCCTTGTCCAAGTAGAACTAGGGAAACCAATATAGATACAATCCGAGTAGTCCTTGTCGTTTCCATGTAGAACTCTGGTTGTCTTTCCTTATCCGGAACTTCTCCTATATCCGAAGGTTGCTTCCGTATAGGACATGATATGTGGTGGATCCTGCCGAGATTTAGTCAACTACTATTAGGTATGTGGTATCCATAACCCTGACAACATCTGATATATATCAACAGAAAAACAAAGATCGTTGTCTGAAAGAGTGTATTGAATATCACTCGGTGTTCAATTCACTCCAATGAATCCAGTTGCACATGCTTCCTCAAAAGTTTTGGAACTTATACCAATCTGAAAGCAAAAGGATTAATAATCACACCTGCAGCTATACGCAATGAAAAGACAAGCACAATAGCCTTCCAGGTTGGGTAGTTGGCGAGCTTGGCTATGGCAGCGCTCTCACTGCCGGGAACGATTAGCGAATCGAGCCCCTAGAGCCCCAGATCTGTTCCGGCCTCAGCACCTGCACCTCCTCACCCTGATCCTCCTCAACGCTGCAACCACATGCCGCAACCGAATCAAGCCATCAATAACTGAAACACGCAGTATCAAAGCAAACCATATCGCTCGTTGTAGGAGACCTTGGCGACAGAGTTGAGGCGTGGCGCAGTGGAGTGGAGGAGCTGACGCCGACGCCGATGGAGACCTTCACAGAGAGGAATCGGAGGAGTCTCGCCGCGTAGGGACGCGGTGACCCTGATTGGTCCGAGCAAAGCGCATAGTGAAGAGGAGCATTGGAGGGGACCCTCAGATCATCGACGCCTGCCAAGGATGAACGTTGGCCGGGACACGCGGTCGATCAGTGAGGTGGGGTGGTGCAATGGATCAGCGCGGATCCCATTCCGTTGGCAGCGTCGCGAGTCCCGGCGCGGTCGACGCCAGCGGCATCGATCTGGGAGGCGGGAATCGACGACGGCACGATGGCGGGGCGGGGCGTCGCGAGTAGCATGAGGGGGCGCCGGCTGCGTCGATTTGGAGGGGTTGCTGTCCAGGGCTCACCATCGATCCGAGTCAGGTGAACAGGCCGAGGCGGCGGCGGCGAGGACTGGTTGAGGCGGCGCGGTTAGGGTTTGGGAGGGAGCACGTGAATGATGGAAGCGGGGATGGCGCAACTGAAGGGAGGGGTGCGCCTGTGTAGGAGGGAGAGGGGAGTGGGAGGTGGAGACGATCATAAGCGTTAGATCTCAGCGAGATAATCTGAACCATTGAGTGAGGAATGAAAGAATGAGTGATGAGTGAAACCATTTGTTGAACTATAGGGTACAAGTGATTTCATATGGTGTTTTTAATAAGAAAAAGAACACCTTAAATAAATAAAATAGATACTAAAGGAGAAAATGACTAATTGGATATTTTCCTTAGGAAACCTCGAGAGACCAGACGATGTGGGTTCTCCTCCCTTGGAAATTTGCATCCTCACCCCCTCACAGCTATAAAAGCCAAGCCCTCCGCCCCTCGGGCCCTCACGAACACCCGCATCCGCAATTACTCACAAAGCGAGGGGGCAAACCGAGAGAAGCCGCGAGAGAAGGGTAAAAAGGTCTCTTCCCAAGAAGAGGTCATGCGGCGTAAGCCCGCCGCGTCGGAGGGTTGGGGAAGCGACGCCGACCCCGACTCCGGGAGCTCCGGCAATGGCGGTGGCGGTGGCGGAGGCGGGAGCAGAGGCGGAGATTCCCCACCGTCTTCGCCGTCGACCCCTTCGTCGCCTTCGCCGCAGCCGCTGCTGCCGACGTTGCCCTCACCGCAGGCCTTCGTGGAAGCGTACACCGGCTATGAGGTTAGGGTTGTTGAATCGCGTCTCGTGTGCTCTTCCCTTCTCCCCCCCTCCCATTTCCTGTGTTGTCTTCGGGAACACACCCCGCATCGAGTTTTTTTTTTCTTTTCTGGTGATCTTTGCGTTAACGAGTTGGTGGGAACTGGTGGGGTTCTTCTCGTTGCGATGCGAGGCTTGTTGAGTTTTTTCAACGCGCGGCTCGGCTGCTCTTGCGGTGAAATTTTGGTTGGGAGTAGTCCTGCGGGGAGCAGCGGGGATGGGTTTTTGGGGGTTTATTGGGTAGTTCCTTTGAATTGATCGGTTGTTGTTTACCATGTGTTTCTTGTCTTCTGGTTCTTGGATTCTAATCTGTTTGTCGGATTATTTTCTTTCGTGGGGTTTTGTACCATTTGTTCTTGGAATTTTTTCCCCTCTCTCAGCTCTGCCTCTGCTGCTTCGGCTTCACCGTACCGCTCTTTGTGCATTGGATTGTTTCTTGAAGGTTTTAATCGAGTTTCAAGGTAGTTCTTGGTCTCTATCTAGTTTGATTGTCTTGACATAGGCAATAATTAGGGCATTTCTCTCTTTAACCTTTGGGTGTTCATTTCTTGTTCGTTCTTGATTCTGTATAGAAGAGTTTGACGAATTGCATCTCCCCACTCTTGCTTGCATGATTCTGGACTTGATACTTCAGACAGGTGGAATTAATGTCAGAAAATAATACGATCTGCTTCTGCTGCTCGCGTGTTGGTTTCTGGTCGATTTCTCTATGTTTTCAGTGTCCTAATTTAGACTTCTGATAGCTTTGCTGCCTGTGAGTTTTGATCTTGTTACCTGCATATACTATTGTGACCGTAATATTGGATTCTATTGTGATCGTAATGTTGCCTAGTACTGTGAAAATGTTTGAAAGTACTACCTCAGGATTTAGATCACGTGGCTTTATTACTGAGGATCACATGGTTTTATTGAATTACAGGATCAGGGAGCATGGGACCCCGATTCCTTGTCTCTAGAGTTGGGACTTGCAACGTTACGAGAGTTGGACTATATCAGATATCAGGTGTGAACATCATCAACACAGCACAAGACTGTAAATTCACTAGCAGACTAACTAGATTTACCCAAACATCAATTTTGTAGCTAATTTTTACATTTTGTCCGTTCGTCTGCGGAGCATAAGGTGACCATCCCATTGCTGTGAATTTTCTTTAGGAAGCACAAGAAGACTGGAGAAAGAGCGATGATAACAAGTCTGATTCCTGCAAGCAAAAAGATAAGGTGTGAAAGTTCTCTTTCTATTTCATCGAACTTGCTTTGCATCGCTACATGGACCTGAGCTTGACTAATTGCATCTTTTTTCCCTCTTGCTTCTGGACTTGGTACTTCAGATAAGTAAGAAAAAGATAATGTAAAAAAGTGATCATCTGTTACCGCTACTCGCGTGTTGGTTTCTCGTCGATTTCTCTATGTTTTCAGCAACCTAAACAGACAACTTAGCGTCCTAATCTAGACTTCTAATAGCTTTGCTGCCTGCACCTTGTACTGGAGAGACTTCTGATAGCTTTGCTGCCTGTGAGTTTTGATCTTGTTACCGGTTTACTATTGTGATCTTAATATTGGATTTTTGTGATCGAAACGGGCAACTTTTTAGCACATAATGTTGCTTAGTACTGTGAAAATGTTTGAAAGTACTACTTCAGGATTTAGATCACGTGGTTTTATTACTGAGGATCACATGGTTTTATTGAATTACAGGAGCAGGGAGCATGGGACCCCGATTCCTTGTCTCTAGAATTGGGACTTGCAACGTTACGAGAGTTGGACTATATCAGATATCAGGTGTGAACATCATCAACACAGCACAAGACTGTAAATTCACTAGCAGACTAACTAGATTTACCCATACATCAATTTTGAAGCTAATTTTTGCATTTTGTCCGTTCGTCTGCGGAGCATAAGCTGACCATCCCATTGCTGTGAATTTTCTTTAGGAAGCACAAGAAGACTGGAGAAAGAGTGATGATAACAAGTCTGATTCCTGCAAGCAAAAAGATAAGGTGTGAAAGTTCTCTTTCTATTTCATCGAACTTGCTTTGCATCGCTACATGGACCCGAGCTTGACTGATTGCATCTTTTTTTTTCCCTCTTGCTTCTGGACTTGGTACTTCAGATAAGTAAGAAAAAGATAATGTAAAAAAAAAGTGATCATCTGTTACCGCTACTCGCGTGTTGGTTTCTCGTCGATTCCTATATGTTTTCAGCAACCCAAACAGACAACTTAGCGTCCTAATCTAGACTTCTAATAGCTTTGCTGCCTGCACCTTGTGCTGGAGAGACTTCTGATAGCTTTGCTGCCTGTGAGTTTTGATCTTGTCACCGGTTTACTATTGTGATCTTAATATTGGATTTTTGTGATCGAAATGGGCAACTATTTAGCACATCATGTTGCCTAGTACTGTGAAAATGTTTGAAAGTACTACTTCAAGATTTAGATCACGTGGTTTTATTACTGAGGATCACATGGTTTTATTGATTACAGGAGCAGGGAGCATGGGACCTCCATTCTATGTCTCTAGAGTTAGAACTTGCACCGTTCCAAGAGTTGGAATGGATCAGATATCAGGTGTGAACATCATGAACATGTCACAGGACTGTAAATTCACTAGCAGGCTAACTAGATTTACCTAAAACATCAATTTTGAAGCTAATTTTGCATTTGTTCGTTCATCTGCAAACTATAATCTGATCATCCCATTGCTGTTAACTTCTTAAGGAAGCACAAGAAGACTGGAGAAGGAGTTATGATAACAAGTCTGATTCCTGCAAGCTAAGAGATAAGGTGTGAAAGTTTTCTTTCCATTGCTGCATGGACCTGAGTTTGAGTAATTGCATCTGTTTTTTCCCTCTTGCTTCTGGACTTGGTACTTCAGATAAGTAAGAGAAAAATAATGTAAAAATAAAATGTGATCGTATGTTACCGCTACTCACGTTTTGGTTTCTGATCAATCTCTCCATGTTTTCTAGCGAGACATATATATAACTTAGTGTCCTAATTTAGACTTGTGATAGTTTTGCTGCCTGCACCTTGTATTGGAGTTTTAATCTTGTTGCCATCCCATTGCGGTGAACTTCTTTAGGCAACATCAGATGACCGGAGCAAGAGTGGCGATAACAAGTACGATTCCTGCAAGACAAGAGATAAGGTATGGAACTTCTCTTTCCATTTCAACGAACTTGCTTTACATGGCTACATGAACCTGAGTTTCCTCTGACTTCTCTCAATTAGATCAAACAGTACCATGAGTTCATACTCGTGTGCTTCTCACAACCACTGTTCCTAAAATATCCATCTTTTAATCCAACTTGAGCTTAGATGCTTCCCATAATCAGTGCCTCATGAAAACCATGTAACCTACCGAGACTGGCTAACTGATATGTTTAGTTTTGATTGAATACCCTTTTAATTGTGAAATTTTGGTACTGTAGAAACCTATCATGGATTTGGCTGATGAATTCGAAAACAATACCATCAAAAAGAAGATCACGGTATGTTCGTATATTGTGCACATTATTTTTTGTCAGTACACATTTAACTATTCTGCTAACTTGAAATTCTATACACAGCTTCTTAGCAAAAAATACGATTTCTTCAGACCAGTTGACAGAGATGGCAGTTGCTTTTATCGAGCTTTCATTTTCAGTTACATGGTAAATATTTCGGCCCGCTTGTTCAAACTATGCTTTGTTCTTGTTTGTTAGACACTAAAGCTCATTGGTGTACAAACAGGAGCGTATTGTAGCAATGCAGGATGACTTGGAGCGCATTATTGAAGTTTCCCGTATCGGAGAACGTGTTGGAAAATACAAGCAAGCTTATGCAAGATTTGGTTCTTTTGGAATACCTCAAGAAGAATTCTTAAAAGCTCTTTCTGTACGTAATTTTAGTTCTCAGTTTTCAACATTCACTAGTACAATTTGCCCAGTGTGGGACATTATTTTCAGGTTTTATATTATTGATCACACCTTCACTCTTTTAATCTTGTAAGTGCACACTTCATTGAGTTTGAATAGTAACTGCCGATGTCCTTTGGCCCCATTCTATTGAACTGATTATTTTGATTAGCTTTATAGTTCATTTGGAAGTGAATATTTGGGGCAAAATGTTTTCTGTAGTCAATGGAAGGGCACATCACAAATGAGCTAAGCTTGTAAATCGTTATGTGTTTTCCATGTCTGCTCAGGTTAAATTAACCTGCGCTTTGCTAACAGCTATGGGTTTGTTATACTCGCTGATAGTTATGATTTGTAGCATTTGGTTTTCTTTATAATTTATAGCCCAGAATCACTGAATTTGCTGGATTTCTTTGTTGCAGGCATTTGAACAATTGATCAACTTAATTGAAAAGGGGTATGGCCAATTAGCATCCTGTTGTTTTTCAAGTTATGTTTAGGAATGATATGAAGATAGTGTTTCTTGTTATATCTTAGCTGACAAAAACTGTTTGTATTTCATAGCGTTGCTGTTGAACAACTATATCAGATAGACGAGACTGACATCACACAAAACAGTGAGGACACTTGATGATTGCTAGACTGTTTTTCCTTGTTACTCGTCTGTTTCACTGCATGATTTTTTTCCCTGTTTAGTTTTGCGCTTCCTTAGGTTTGTGACTGAGATTGAGATCTGCACACATGAGGACCAGTACAAGGATTTTCTTCTCACAGCAGATTGTGCGTCTGTTTTTGAGGTAGAAGAATTGCGACTTCCTCTACTACCACCCACCCATACTTTACTACTAATATTTTGCTGCATGTGTATGTTGTGCTTTAGATGGTTATTACTAATTACGTAATAATTTGGAATCTAATAAGAAAAAAAACAGCTCCTTAATTTGGAATCTAATAAGGAAAAAAAAACAACTCCTTGAATTATGCTTCTAATGTACCAGATGTTAAAATTTCTTCATAATGCTAGGATTTTCTTGTTAACATTCTTGGTAAGTAATGTTCTTTACAAGCTCATTTGATCCCTCAAAGTCCAAACAGTAGGCAGAATGGATTATCCTTTTGTTTGATTTATTGGCCCCTATTAGAGTTCAAAGTCCAAACAATTTGCTATATGCTCCTTTTGACTCTTTGTTTTAGTTGTTGAAGTTAACCCCACTTTGAAAAGATGTTGAAGTTACATAAAACTACAAAGTCGAACATAGGACATAAGGGGGAAGATATTATATTGGATGAATCTATTAATATTAATAGGTTTTTCTTCGCCTAGCTTCTGTTCCTTCTGTATACAATATTTACCAGCAAAAGGAAAAAAATAGTTAAGCAATTAGCATTTACTTGTGCTTTGTTTCGTCAACAGTTTTGCCAGGTTGAAGTGCGACCTGAGAATGCTGAAGCGAGCCAACAACAGATGAAGGCACTTGCGGAAGCACTTGGCATCCCCGTCCTTGTGGAGAATCTCGATACAACCTCGAAGGAAAATGAGACCCCCGAACTAAATCAGCATTTCATCTACCCCAGACCAGAATCAGAAGAGGGCACGATGTTGGGACCTCTGAATTTGCATGAGATTGTCTCTCCTGAAAGCAGTGGTTACCATGCAGCTAGAGGTGAGCTTCAGAATCAGCCTGGTACCAGTGGCTCCAGTACAAACAGCTCAACAGAAGCATTGGGACTGCAATCAATTGGCACCAGTTCAACTCCTAATGAGCGAGATGGAAACGGAGACATGACCATCAACGACCTATCCCCGGCAGAAAGAAGGCGGTTAGCGACCTTGCTGTACAGGCCTGGGCACTATGACATTCTTTGTCCCAAGTAGACCTACCTTTCTCTGGAGTCTGGAATACGTAGTGTGCTTGATTCTCGACAGTAACATTTGAGCTGTGGCTTGTAACTTTGTTCTGCCTGACCTGAGCCGTAGAGCTGTTCATGTCCTTGACTTGTATGCAGATCTGTTGTTATTCCTGATGAACATAATAGAGTGTATATTCATCCTGTTGTCACATAGTGTGTTGGTGTAGAATTTTCTGCCCAAATTGCGTATTTGCATTGGTGAGAAATGTGGGCTAAAATTGCTTTGTGTTGTTTGGAAGTATGGTTTTAGTGGAAGCCGAGCTTGATTGATTGCGTCTTGTACTGTTGCACATGCTAGAGGTTAGAGGAAACAAAATTATCATTTGGATTTTGGAGATCCAGTTGCAGACTTCTTTTTTTATACTCCCACCAACCATATGCTTCTTTCTTTACCATGCCACTGCCGTGCAGCTGCTCTGCGTACGTCGTGCGAAACGGGCAAATTTCAGACTGAGATGCCATGTCAGTCTTATCTAATGCTGTACTCCTACTTGCTATACTAGTAGTACTAATTAATAACGTGCCAATCATGCGCGTTCATCACCAAATTGTTTAGGAGGCCCGGATCAGCATATTCTTTTGTTCTAACGAGCAGTGATGCTTCCTAGTTTCATTTATTTTTACGTTGAGCTGCTGTTAAGTACATTGTTAGTAGTTAAAAAATAAGTGCCAAGTCAATGGTGTTTTTGCTGTTATGAAAAAGAGAGACGTCAAAAAATTTGCAGCTGCAGCCATCAACCTTGTTGATCCAAACAATTTGTTTTTCTTATCAAATACGAGATCGGATCAGAGTTGAGATTTTGTATGAAGCGGTTTGGGCACGCGCTGCACATGTGAGCACCATATTTATGTTGATAACCATTGGGAAGCACCATCTCTGTAGCTAAAACTCTGCAATTGTCGTGTAGTACTAGATGTTCAGTAGGCCCATACTCCAAAGATCACACTAATTAATAAATCTATAGTCCAGTGGAAGTTTTCGTTTTTCATAACTCCTCAATTTATTGAATTATTTTTATTTCATGAACTTTCTAATATATAACCTTCTCCTAAAGAAAACTTTATACTCCCATCGTCCAAAAAAATGCCAACCTTGAAGGAGACGGAGGGAGAATTGACAGTATAACATTGTCGCACCAGTTCAAAATTTGTGGCACTGTTAATGGCGACGTGACAGCGGGTGTCATGACCAAAGTGTTTGTTTAAAAAAATAAGTCAATTTTTGAAATAAAAAAAACAGCTATCCAAGAGTTTGATTTTAAACTTTAAGTTGAAAAGGATTAAAACCCATAATAGAATTTCCAGAGTTGTAGTAGCAGTTAGCACCAATCGTCCAATAGCATCACGGATTTGAATAGAGAATATCCTATAAAAAATACTTGGCTATTAGGGCAGTCCCAACCCATAATGTTTATAAGCAGTGTCTATGATGCCATATCAATAAGACATCACAATAAAAACTACACTCTACAACCCATAGTTTATTAAAGTGGGCCATTATTAAATACATCATCTATCTTCCCTACCAATCGTATTTATTCTTCATCTATTATGAAGACACTATTCTCTCCCAATGCAAAACTTGATAGTGTCTAGTGCATAGGTTCTCATGTTGAAGCTGTGTCTTGCATGAGACCCAGTTTCTTCCTCTCTTCACTCTCTCTCTTAATTAATATAGTGCCACATAAGCTTAAAGTCCTACATGGCACTGTAGTTAATGCCATAGACACCATTCTAGATGGAGGGTTGGGACTACCCTAAGGATGGATTCTAATCTCTCGGGTGGACGTCCACCCGTTTCTTGCATGCCATTGTTAACAGTGAAATTTGGTAAAGCCCGAAGTCATCATCGGCTTAGATTTACTATCGGCTCTAGAGTACTGGAATCAGCCGATGGGAGTTGCTAGCAGTTGTGTTCTTGGTGGAGTCGGATCAGCCAAAGGAAGCTTATCTAGAAGAGTCCGAGTTCAAGAAGGATGCGGCGTGGCAAGTTATCTATTAATTAGGAATAGTTTGTTAGTTTCCTTTTATCTTTAGGAAAGTGTGTTTAGTGTCCGATAAGGACTTTATGTTTTCATTTTATCTTTAGAAAAGTTTCTTTCTTATCCGACAAGGACTTGTATCAACCCATGGGTATAGATATGTACACCTGGGGTCTATGTAATGGATCAATCTATCGATCAACAATACTCTCGGCGCATCGCCACCCTCTTCCCTGAGGTTTTTACTTATCTTCCGGCGGAATTTGGGCACCTGACACAGGTTGCATCGGCTTTCGATCTCCAGCTAAGGGGTAAGTCCTACATTCTGTCGGGCCCTGGTGAATCTGTCGGCTACGTCGGTATTGTTCAAGGCTGCATCGATTCGATCTCTTGGATCGCTCTGGTTTGGTTGATATATTTGCCTACCTGATATCTCAAATTTATCTCTAATTGCATTGTGTTTAGAGATGCATCGGTTTAGTTGGGACTGTCTCGGTTAGGTCTGATCTCCTGTCTTAACCGATATATCTTTACAATCATAATGCTGTTCTAAATAGATTTGTTATATCCATCACATTAGATAGATCTATCGGCTCATCGAGTATGAGATTATCATATACAATCTCGTGCTGCATCGGTTAGGTTCGACCTACTAGATTGTTGTTGATAATATAAGTCTTGTTAAGCCGATAGGTCCATGCTAATGTTTTATTGGGGTGCTAGCCGATAAGTTATCTAGATGTTGCATCGGCTTGTAAGGATTGTATATACATATAAGTTGGATTTAGCCGATGGAAACAAAGGTTTCACTGTTTAATCTAATCTTGTGGATTTTACGGTATCGGATCTCCAGCCGATATATGCTTTAACCTTCGGATCAATACTTGTTCTACTATATCATATTGTTAGCCGATTGGTTTCTACTGGATTATATTGCTATATTATATTATCATCAGCCGATTGCCTTCATATCATTATCTACATTGGACATATAGCCAATTGCTTAAACCCTATCGCTATCGGCTGGTACCGGCATCGGCTATTATCGGCTATCGGCTGGAACTACTCCATCGGCTTGTTAGCTGATCGGCTGTTTGATCTATTATTTGCAAATCTTGTCAGTTGCAGGATCAAACTGACTGACACGCCCGCATCTCATTAATCTTTGGACCTGCACAGGAGTTAAGCAGATCTCCTAGGCTGGTGTGTTCGATTTTTTTGTCAACAGCCATCTAAACGATTATGAAAAAATTCCAAAAAAAATCACAACATAGGTTAATATGTAATATATTACTTCACAAACATGCGAGTTCAAATTCGACTTTTACAAGTTGTAACAAAAATAACAAATCAAACTCTGACTAGTATACGTATATTCACAGTCAAATTTGTTATTTTTGTTACAACTTGTAGAAAGTCGAATTTAAAGTTGCGTGTTTGTGAAGTGATATATTACATATTAACCTATCATGTTATTTTTTTGAAAATTTTTCATAACCATTTAGATGACATGTAAGAAACGGATTGACGTCCACCCGAGTGTTTAAAACAGTTTCCATAGCTAACTTCGACGAGTATAAATAGGGCGATCAGTAGTAACAACACGGAGCAAGAAAGCAAAGAGAAGAGGAAACAGAGGAGAGAAGCAGAGCAACCATGGCCGCGCGCGTGCTCCCCCTCCTCCTCCTCCTCGTCGTCGCCGCGGCCATGGCGTGCGCCCCCACGGCCCACGCGTGGGGCAAGGAGGGCCACTACATGGTGTGCAAGATCGCCGAGGTGAGAGATCGATCGAGATGGATTCCGCCTCGTGCTTTGCGCTTGCTTGATTGGTGGGGAACCTGAGTTTTGCTTCTGCAGGGTTTCCTGACGAAGGAGGCGGCGACGGCGGTGAAGGAGCTCCTCCCGAGGTGGGCCGGCGGCGAGCTCGCGGAGACGTGCTCGTGGGCGGACACCGAGCGGTTCCGGTACCGGTGGTCGAGCCCCCTCCACTTCGCCGACACCCCTGGCGACTGCCAGTTCAACTACGCCCGTATAATCTCCTCCTCCTCCTCCTCCTCTGATTAGCATTGCAGTTTCAGTTTCAGATCTCCAAGTAATCCATTAGCTGTCGCAGCTGATTAGCAGTTGGATAGGTTGATAGAAACCTGACATGTGTCTGATGACAAGTTGCTGTCATGATGAGTATAGTAAGCAACCTCGTTGGAGCATCTTGATGATGCTTAGTAGCTTCTTGGCCTGGGTTAACAGCCGGCAAGTTGGAGCCCATCGGTTGGCTTATATGTGGAATAAACCAAACGGCATATTTACAAACAAAAAATAATTTATAAATAAAACCTGTATATATGTGTTCTTAGCGATCTAAAAACGAATGCTGATAAATAAACTTCGATGAAAAAACCTCAAAATCAACTCCGAATTTAAGGTTGAAAATTCAAATTTTCGAATGCTGAAAAATAAACTTCGATGAAAAAAATCTTAAAATCAACTCCGAATTTAAGGTTAAAAATTTAAATTTTGGCTGGTGAGGCAGCAGTTTGGACTGCCAAACTCGACAGGATGCGTCTAAGTATAGGTTGCGTCTTGCTTGTTGGATTGGGCAAAGCAAAGGCAAGCTCGTTAGGCTCGTGTAACCGTCGTCCATAGATAGCATGACATTGTGCTGGACATAAAAAAGGGAACTTGTTCCTGGGATCAGTGGTAACCGTTTGCCTGAATTATTTGTTCATGCAATGATTGATAAAACGCTGAGAACCATCATGCTTGGCTATGGTAGTTGAACTGTTAAAGTCCATAAAAGGGGTCAAACTTAGATTAAGAACAAAAACAAATCGAATTTAAAGTTGCAAACTGTATCAGAAATTCAGGGTGCTTTGTCTTACTCTCTTGATGTGTAGTGCACTGAATTTAGAGAAAATGAGTAAATGATGAGACGCGTGATTGTGCCATTTCTTCGCAGGAGACTGCCACAACACAAACGGGGAGAAGGACATGTGTGTGGTCGGAGCGATCAACAACTACACCAACGCGCTCGAGGACTCATCAAGTCCATGTAAGCATCACTAATCACACTTCTGTTCCTCTCTGTATTTTCAGCTGTAATGAAGTAATTAAGTGAACACATGGCATCTCACATGTTTGCTTGTGATAACTGTCAGATGATCCGACCGAGAGCTTGATGTTCTTGGCACACTTCGTCGGCGACGTCCACCAACCTCTCCACTGCGGCCACGTCAAAGATCTTGGTGGCAACACCATCATCGTCCATTGGTACACAAGGAAGAGCAACCTTCATCACGTACGTAGAGCCTAACACAGATCGAATTAATCCATTAATTTATCCAATTTTGTTCTTTGTGAACAGCTAACTTAATCTTAGTAATGTAAACTTGTATCCTTTCAGGTGTGGGATGTGAACGTCATTGAAACGGCCTTGAAGGAATTCTACAACGAGGACGTGAGCACGATGATAAAGGCCATCAAGACGAACATCACTGTGAGCAAGCTCGACACTTCACTGCCTTGAGCTGCATTGCATCACTTCGGTTTTCTCCTTATCTGTAGTGGTTTTGATTGGATTTTATGCCGTGCAGGATGAGTGGTCCAACGAGGAGAAGCAGTGGGAGACTTGCCGTAGCCGGACAAAGACTTGTGCCGACAAGTAAGCTCATGGCCTGCATGAATGCATGATTTTGGCTGAATCGAACTGAAATATAAATATTCAGAGATTGACAGCTGAAAGCAAATGCAGGTACGCCGAGGAGAGTGCAAAGCTCGCGTGCAAAGCGTACGAGGGTGTTGAGCAAGAATCCACCTTAGAAGGCAAGTTCTTCAAAACACCAAACTTGCTTTCACACATTCTTATTGACTGATTTGTGATGCCATTAACATTAAGAGCAATTTGATGTGATGCTTGTTCTTGAAAACTGCAGATGACTATTTCTTCGCTGCCCTGCCTGTTGTTCAGAAGAGGATTGCTCAAGGTGGCGTGAGGCTTGCTGCAATACTCAATCGGATCTTCAGCGGGAACAAGGTTCAGAGTAGTTGATCCAATAGAGATTAAACAGATGAAAGATTAAGGAAATAGCCCGCATTCTGAATTAAAATAAGATTATCTTGTTTGACCATGTTAACTTCACGGTTACGATTAGATGTACCCTCATTTAGCCATTTGTCAAAGTAGCTTACATAGCTACAGAACATTGTAATTTCTGTAAGCAAGTGTTGATTTATCAATATTGCACTGTCTTTTTGTATCATTGTTCATCTTTCAGGCTGAAGTTAAGCTACAGCCGAAACAGTCAAATAGATATATCGGGTAGATAAGATGCATCGAATGCTTGATGAAATGCAACTTGATGATTACTATTCATTAATCATCTCACGAGTGGACTTAGTTAAATCACATGAGTTGCCTCAGAAAATTCAGCATCACCGCACGCGTTCACAACGAAGAGTACTGAAAAAAAATTTAGTAAACTCGACCGATTGGCAATTGTTTTAAGAGAAATCCTTGACAAACTCAACTCTCGTGTATCTATCAAAGCTTTAATCTATTTTATCAACATGGGGCAACTCTCGTGTTTCTATCAAAGCTTTAATATATTTTAGCAACATGGGGCAAAAGTCGATAAGCCATTTTTACTCTCGTGTTTTTATCAAAGCTTTAATCTATTTTAGCAGCATGGGGCAAAAGTCAATAAGCCATTTCTATCAGTTGTCAGTTGCTATCGTCAATGTCAGTTGAATTCGTCCCCATAGCGGCGATCAAGTCTTTTTTTTTTTAACTGAATCGACGGTCAAGTCTTGTAAGCTCATTCGTGCAAATATCATATGCCATTGTAACAATCATCAGTTAATCTTTTCAAATTATTAAATGGTGCTTTGGACAACTTTCCAATTTCAATCTTTCGTTTTCTATGCGCAGTGCAGGGTTTACGATTTCGAGATGGCCTTCCGTTTCAGGCTCCGGCAGAATGATGGTTTCCGTAAAATCCGGTGGAAAGCCGGTAGATTCCGAACAAATTTCATAAACCAAAATTTGAATACAAATACCCTGAGTTTACCGATAAGCTTGCGAAAACCGGTCTGCTTTGGTGAAATTCCGAACGAAATCATCAAAATTTCAATCGATAACTAGAAAAAAGAGGTAACTGAAAGTGTTTTATTTTTTTATTCGTTATTCTTTTCTTTCCTACTATAAATTTCAGTAAATACACGCAATACATCAATTTTCTTCAAAAAATTATATCTCATTAGGTCTACGAATATCATACTATTTATAAGATTTTTTTTCCTTTTTATCAATTCAAATTTGAATTTGGATGAAACTCATCGAAGTCTCAGACGACTTCTACTTTCGAGCCTCATCGAAACCTCGAAATTTCGCGAGATTCGACCGGTTTTCATCAGAATTATGAACCCTAATGCACACGCTTTTCAAACTATTACAATGTTTTTTTTTTTGCAAAAAGTTTCTATAGAAAAGTTGTTTTGAAAAAATCATATTAATCTATTTTTCAAGTTTTTTAGCTAATTCTTAACTAATCATACACTAATAAGGTATCTCGTTTTCCGTGCGAAGGGAATTAGTTCCCAGTACAAGGAAACGAACACAGCCGAGGCTAAGATAAGTAGGAAGTCTTTTACCCTTTTGTTATCTAATATGTTACAGAAAAATTTAAGAGTTCAGACGTCCTCAGCAACAAATGCACAGTGGAAAACTGAAGAAAGAAAAAACCATTGCTCCGAAGACAGTTCATACAAGTAAAAGTGAAATTAAGCCTCCTCACTGGTAAATACTCGAACAAGATTGAGTGAACCGATGAGTTTCAGGGTTCATTCTTCAGCAGCCAATGTGGTTTGTTAAATTTAAGCGTTCGTCTTCAAATTGCTATGTCTGGGGATGCCGAGAACAAGATTTTATAGAAGCTTCAGACCACCGGTGACATCATCGACCATGTCAGCTGGCCCTGCTCAATTAAAACAGTGCGACAAATATTAGATAGTACAAATCACTGAAAACTGTGGTACACAGTGATTTGAATGTAGCTTACCAAGAATAGCCATGACTGTTCTTGAATCTACAGGAAGGGAAAGATCACAATTAATCCAACAGCAGATATTAAACAAATGCTAAATTGAATAAAGTAAAGCCTGAAGAACTCACTTGGTGCGATCTGTGTTCTTCCAGCATCAATAGTTATGTGTGTTGGGATATTCAAAGACTTTGCTCTTCCCTGCACCAAAAGAAAATTTAATTAAACATAGCAGAAAAAAAATGCAAACAACAACGTTTTATACTTTCATGGAATTGAAAGGTAACATATTAGCTATATAAAAGATCTCATTAAATGCAGAATATAAATATTATGATGCATAAGTATCAAATGTTGGGTTTCAAGAAGCGTGATGATTTTTTTCCCAGCCAATGTTTCAGAGTGAGTTTTCCAATCGAAATTTCAAGTTGTTTTAACCAATTGTTCATAGATACTACTGATGCTCTAGTCCACTTCTAATACCATGAGAATTTCCTTTTTATTTATTAATATGTACAATTTGACAGGTAAAGGGGGAATATTTTCTGTTTCTGTTCATCTGCAGGTATTATACTATTCGAACTTCCAAGTTACCTTTATAGATGTAATAAAAATAACTTTCAACAATAATGAGTCAACAGGCAACAGAAAAGGGTATTTACTTGTAAAACAAGCATATCTTCCTCGCTTTCAATTTTCACGACCACCTTAACTTGACCACACCTCTCCCACCTAGCAAAGATAGTAAATTAGTTTCCTTCCTGTTGTTATCATGCAATTACAATCCATTTGCTTCATATGAACATAAACATGTGGAAGAAACTTCAAACATAATATGGAAATGTTAAGAAAAAAATACCTTCTTAATGATTTTGGAGCTCTCTGTTGGAGTTTTTTAAACAGACCCAACGTTGCATGGCTGAGATGACAGAATAAGATATCTTAACTCACATTTGCAAGATAAAAAGAAAAATGCACAGGAGAAAAGTTATTAAGCATGACAACACTCCAATGCTGAAGGTAAAGATTAAATGCAGGAGCTGGACATGAAGATAAACAATTTGTTTGTGCCAATTCATTTATTCCAAAACGACAAGGGTATAGTATAACTGTATAAGAGGCAAATTTAGTTATGGTAGGATATATAACAAGTTCCCTAAATCACAAGGTCAACGTGCCAGTCCCAAAAATATGAGTTCTACCTCTTGTAGCCTCAGATAACAATATGATCACAAAATTTCCCCCTATTCGAAAGGATTTTTCCACTTTTAACATTGGTTAGATATTTCACATTCAGACGCACGATACACTAATAGCCAATCACTATGTGCTAATTAGTGAGCTCAGTTCATCAGTAAAATAAACTCCACTCAACTGTCGAAACGAAGATACAGATAAACTGAGAAGTATTCACCTGCATTGCGCGGCAATCTTCCCCTTCCCCATCTTCAAATCATTCCTCACAACCAGCACCTGCCACCACCACAGCAACAGCCAACGGAATCAGACATCTCACTCTCTGCGCACTTCAAAAAAAACAAATCCAGCAGAAAAGTAGAAGGGGATTTTGAGCCAAATTTCCAGTACCATCTTGAAATCCTCTATAATCTCAGCGAGATTCTCGACCTCCAGGGGGCTAGCCGCGCTCTGTGCCTTGGCTCTGGCCCTCTCCGCCTCCTTCGCCGAGTCGGACTTGGTCACCACGTTGCGCGCCCAGAACAGCAGCCGGAGCCCGGCGCGCTTGGGTGCCCGCTTAGCCGCCCGGCTGCGGCCGGAGTTTTCGTCATCATCATCTTCTTCCGAATCCTCCTCGGAATCATCGTCCGAGGACTCCCCGGAAGCGGGGGAGGCAGCGACGACCTGGCGGGAGAAGCGGCTGAGGGCGAGGAAGTAGCCGAGGGCGAAGCAGCCCGCGGCGCCCGCGATAGCGGTGGCGGCTCCCGGTATGGCGGCCGCCGTGGGGAGGGAGAGGACGGAGGCCGAGGCGCCCATCGAGGGATTGCCGGCGCCGATGGCGGCGGCGCAAGGCGTGGAGGGGTTGGGGTTGGGGATGCGCGATACTACCGCGTGGGGGTTTCGGGAGGAGGCGGTGGTTTAGGTGGAGGGGATGATTCTGACAGGTGGGCCCAACGGCTCAGCGAATGAACGGTACGTGTGTCCCTGGACCGTCCGATCGGGGATTGGCGTCTGGGATCTCGCGAACCGAGGTGCGACACGTGGCAGGTCACTCCGTGGACCCCACTAAGCCACGTGTACCGCGTGTGCGGGCTACAGCCCCTATACAGGCCAGGGATTCGAACTAGCATAACCCGGCCTATAAACGTGGCATGGGCTAAGAAGGCTTGCAGTGCTACATGTATGGGCCTACATTTTTGCGAATTCCATAGGCCCATTCGCCCCGTGCTCGCTTCAAGATTCGTGCAGTTTACGTTGCAACGCCGATGCATACTACTACCTCCCTCCCAAAATAATTTTATTTCACCAATACCACACGAACCAATACAAAATCAAAAGTAGAATACCTCTACTTTATTAAATACTAATATACAACTATTCATCACTTTATCTACTTCCAGTATAATTATTCATTACTTTTACAAACTCCGATGAATACTTTTTTAAACAAATGGAAGGGGCTTAAAATAACTTAATTTAGGATTTAAAAATGAAATTAATATGTCATGGAGGTAGTACTAAAAACAAACTTACTATGTGATGTAGTACTGCTGCTTTAGAAGCGGAACAGAATTAGACCATCCCAAACCCAGAAACTATCATGTAGTTCCATACTTGTCATGTCATATAGACACTATGTTTATAAACTATGTATTCAATGGATAGTGTTTTTAAATTAAATTCTCATCTAATCACCTATCTTCTACTTCCTCCGTTCAAAAGTATAAGCATTTTTAGAATAATGCCAAGTTGAACTTTTAAAATTTTGACTATTAATACTCCCTCCGTCCCAAAATATAATCATTTTTTAATCCTGACACGGTCTCTGAGATGCTACTTTGATTAATAATATTTATAAAAGTAAGATGTTTTAAATAAAAAGATTTGCATATTATGATAATTTGTTTAATGATAAATCTAATAACATCAATTTTACATGATTGATATTTTTTTCTATTTATGGTCAAAGTTAAAAAGTTTGACTTGTCAGTATGCTAAAAATGCTTATATTTTGGGATGGAGGAAGTAGCAAAAAAAAGATTAATCATATAAATTTGATATTGCTAGATTTATCATTGAACGAATTATCGTAATATGTAATTTTTTTTATTTAAAACATCTTACTTTTGTATATATTGTTGGTCATATTAGAATTAAAAAATCATGTCAAATAAAAAATATTTATATTTTAGGATAGAGAGAGTATTTTTTATATATTAATATTTTTTAGACCGAGTGAATTCGTGCGGAGACAGCTGCGACATCAAGGGCCGTTTTGGATTGAAGCCAAAACGGCCTTATCAAAATTTTGGTAATTTAAATAGTAAATATGTTAGTTTGGTTTAAAGCCAAACAATTGATAGTGCCCATACACAATTTAGCCCTATTCTAGAATCTTCTTCACCATACTACTAAAATTTGGCTCCATATTGGTATCAAATTAAAAGTAGGCTAATTAACTTTACCCTACCAAAAAATTGGTACTACCAAAATTTACCTAGATTTTGGCACTGCCAATAAATAGGTAGGGTAGAGGACCAAATAGACCCCAAATCCATCGATCGGTACCTACCGTACGTAACGTGCCCCGTGCCCGTCCCATCCGATCCCTCGGTGGATGGACGCATATATGCAACGTGCAATGCAACGACGCAATCGCGCGTGAGTACGCGCAATGTCGATTCGTACGGTTGATAATGTCGATTACAGTAGCCACGATTAATTAACCCATGTCCCATGTGCGCAGGTGCCGGAATCCATCGAGTTCTCGAAAGGTCCCTGTACTAGCTACTCCCTCTCTCCATTAATACAGAGGATTATGCTCTCTAAGTTTATCCAGAAATTTAAGGGATTCGAGATAAGATCTTAAAGCAGCAATCAGAAATTGAGTACTCCCACCACTCCCATCAGAAAAAGTATATAGTGAAAAGTACATGTAGTACTACTACTCTGCATGCAGCTCCTAATCTACCAAACTTATCTAGTTTATTTCTAAATATGTATTTTATACACTTCATTCAGTTTGCTAATGAGTTTATTTTCACACTATCAAATACTCCTCCATCCCAAAAAAAGTATATAGGTTAGGTCTTTTTTATGGAGGGAGTACTCTATAGCTCAGATTTAGCATTCCGTACTCTTTCTTAATTTGAACTATATTGGACATAATACTCTATATTCCTGGACGGAGGGTGTATTAGTATGGAAGTTTCATATATATCATAAGGTTGTCTTCGTTCTCTCACTTTCTCAACTTCTATTATCTTATTTCCGCACGTATACTTTCCAAACCGCTAAATAGAGTGTTTCATTTAAATTTTCTATAGGAAAGTGTTTTTTAAAAAATCATATTAATCTATTTAAAAGTATTTTAAGTTAATACTTAATTAATCATGTGCTAATATGTTGTCTTATTTTTTCATGCGTGAGACGTGAATTACCAACGTCCAGGTTCGAACGCATCCTATGTCGATTTGATTTTTGGTTAAAGTCAAACTACTCAAAGTTTGATCATGTTTGAGTGAAAAATAGTAACATATTAAACACAAGACAAATATATATACTACAAAATATAATCAATTATAGATTTAATAAAACTAATTTGGTGTAGATAGTAGTATTAGTGTATTTATCTATTATATTGAATAAGAGTATATTTGTCTATCAACTTGAAATAGTTTAATGGACGATGGAGTAGCTAGGTGGTAAAGCTAGCGGTAACTGGTTGATTTGATTGGTACGAATGTTACGTGTACATGTTCGCAGGTATACGTACGGACTACGTACCTGCTGACTCGGGTAGCTAGCCCGTCGTAGTATAAGGGCATCTGTAGTTCTAAGTTCGGCGAGTACCATCTACAGAAACAAATTTTATTTTGGTTCGGGTGCTACTCCTTCCGTTTAAAAAAAAATCAACCTAGTATTAGAATGTAACATATTTTAATACAATGAATCTAAATATAGAGTATATTCAAATTCATTATACTAGGATGTGTTATGTCGTAGTACGAGGTTGAGTATTTTTTTAGGAACGGAGAGAGTACAACGCTAGCATCGATTTATCGGGCCCACATAGAATCAGCCGTAATCTTTCCTCCCTCGCGCAAACTAGCGAAGAAATATTTTTCTAAACGGCAAAATCGACTATGCTTTAGGTTCGAGATGTTTTTACCTCACGCGTCGATTTAACCCAACGCTGCAGATGCTCTAAGGTAGGAGTAAGTAGCTGGTTGATTTAGGTTGAGACCAGAGCACAAATGCGGCTCGAGACGAGGACGTTTCACAGATCGATGGTTGGATGGATGGATGGGATGCCTACGATCGAGTGGTCGGGATTCGATCTCTATCTCCCTATCCTATACTATATCCTTCCAAATGCGCGCGTGGTGGATGCTCGCGGTGCTAGCATTCATGAATCATGAATGGTCGATGTTCCGAGTTCGTGTACGTTGGCCATGTGTTAAGCATGAGGAGTACAGCATTAGCTAGTTATATAGGTAGCTGGTGTGTAGTCTTTGCGTGGGAGCCACTCCACTATAATTGATTTATTTTCTACTCCCTCCGTCCCATAATATAAGGGATTTTGAGTTTTTACATACACTGTTTGACCACTCGTCTTATTCAAAAAATTTTGGAATTATTATTTTTTTTGACTTACTTTATTATCTAAAGTACTTTAAGCACAACTTTTCGTTTTTTATATTTGCATAATTTTTTTAAATAAGACGAGTGATCAAACAATACAAACAAAAAACTCAAAATCCCTTATATTATGAGACGGAGGGAGTATAGGGATAAGAAAGTTGCGAAGTGATTGACCAGTGGTAGAACCTACTCACCCTGGTTTATGTTTATAGACTTGACACGGGTGCTGTTTACGGTTAAATATTTTTCCAATGGTAGGTAGTATACCATCGACAGCAAAAACCTTGATGCCTATGACTGTGATCGATGAAATGCCCGGTCCAGTCTGTCACAGGTACTCGTAACAAAGAAAAAACTAACCACGAGAAGCTAATGGCTATCTAATACTACCTCCATCCACAAATATATGACGTTGGTTAGTTTAATTTTGAGCTAACCAACGTCAAACAAAACAATATGGAGGGAGTATGTCTCTGGAAAAAGAAAACTAACCATGAGAAGGTAATGCCTATCTAGTCCGACTCGGGACAATTAGTATTGCTCGGGACATATCCCAATATACTCTCCAGCTTCTAAGCTATAGTAGTTTGGACAAAGAGCCAGTTCCAGATGTACAAATATAAACCACTCATGAGAAAAAAGGATATCAAAATCTCAAGCCAATACAAGCCACATCGAGTGGATCGTTATCTGCTCTTGAAGCTAGCCACCAACTTCATTGCCGAGGCTAGGTGGTTTTTCCACCTCATATTGTGTACTCAATGCGTCTTGGATCAATACATATAAAGAAGATGTGAGGCTAGCAATTATCTATTCCGGATGGTTGAATTTAAAATTATAGCTTTAAATTATCAGGTCGTATCCATCACATAATTTAAAAGCTAATTTTGAATTGTGCGGATTGATTATCCTTTTGCGACAAAATTATACCTTCTCACTAAAATTATGCAAGTTTTGTTTTCCCTTGTGCTACACATTTTCTTTTTAATGAACATTTTTTTAATACAAGCCACAGTTCTCCTTTTGTGTTTGCTAAGGATATAAACAACAAGATGCATGAAATAATTGTTAAAAATCAAACTGAGCACAACCGTACTCACCATGTCCTATAAAATATGATGTGACATATTCTAGTTATTTATATTCTCGTAGATTGGTTGGGATATGATGGAGAGGATATGTACTATGGTGCGTACTATGGCTTGCAATTAATGTTCAGTTGTCCACTTGAGAAGAGATGATCTTACCACATCATATCGGTCGATTAATTGCGATCGATCATGAGAGCACGAGCTAAACATGCTGGTCGGTTGTGCTGTTTGTCAACAGCTGGGATAGCTACGGCACATCTCTCCTCATCAATAAGGTTTCGGACCATTCATTTATTTAATCCTCTTCTGCCGGAACTGCCTGTACTGAAAAGATGCAGGAGTACTATATATGTAGTAATCTCTATCCCAAATTAAATTAATTTAGTATGAAATGTGATATATCTCATTACTATAAAACTGAATAAATATCTATTTAGACTCTCAGTACCAAGATATATATATTAGATCCAACTAGATTAGCTTAATTTGAAACGGAGAAAGTAGTAGTACTCCTACAGGAGATGAACTGGTGATCTTACCTGTAAAAGCCTTTCAAGGGTGTGTTTAGTTCATGTTAAAATTAAAAGTTTGGTTGAAATTTTAACGATGTGACGAAAAAGTTGGAAGTTTGTGTGTAGAAAAGTTTTGATGTGATGGAAAAGTTGAAAGCTTGAAGAAAAAGTTTAAAACTATACTCGGCCTAACACTGGTGGAGAAACCATCTTTACTCCCGGTTGGGAACCCCCTTTAGTCCCGGTTTTCCAACATGGAGTAAAGATCCGGGACTAAAGATATCTATCTTTAGTCCCGGTTTAAATAACCGGGACTAAAATACATTTTTAGTCCCGGTTGGTACCACCAACCGGGACTAAAGAGAGAGGCGGTACCAACCGGGACTAAAGAAATAATAGCGGCAGTACCAGATGGTCCCCTTTTCTTTTTCTCTTTCCCTTTTTATTTTCTCCCGAATCAAGTAGGCAAATCCCCAAATCAAAATAATATCCCAAATTCACATCACCAAATCCACATCACAGATCATAAAGTTACTTATACACACAAATCAAATACATCACAATATCCTAAGAAATTATTCAAATACAGCACAGATCCCAACAATGAATCACAAATTTGTAACTTCTCAGTCAAATACATCTCAGTGAATCATCACAAATTAAAAAAAAAAAACCAATGCCGCTGCTGCCGCCGCTCGCCACGACCGCCGAGCGCGGCCCCACCGGCCGCCGGGCGCGGACCCGCCGGCCGCGGCCGCCACCGCCCGCCACCGCGCGCGACGCCGCGGCCCCGCCAGACTTCGCGCCGCTGCCGGCCGCGCCCTGCCGGCCTCCGCCGGGCGCCGCCCCGCCGCCCGCCCGGCCGCCGCCGCCCGCCGCCGCGCGCGGACACCGCAGCCCCGCCAGCCTTCGCCCCGCCGCCCACCACGGCCGCCGCCGCTCGCCGCCACGCGCGGCGCCGCCGCCCGCCGCCGGCCGCGGCATCGCCAGTCGCCGCCGCGCGCGGCCCCGCCGCCCGCCGGCCGGCCGGATGGGAAGGGGAGGAGGGGGGAGGAGGAAGGGGAGAAGGGGAGGAGAGGAGGAAGGGGAGGAGTTGGAGGAGAGGGGATGAGGAAGAGAGTTAGATCTGAGGAGAGGGGATAAGTGTGGAGGAGAGGATAAGTGATAGGGATTATATACTACTGTAGGATCGAGATGTCGACTAGGGGGAGGGTGAATAGGCGATTTAAAACTAAATGACACCTAATCAAAACTAACCTAAGTTGCTAAGCTTGGTGAGGATCAACTCTAACTAAGCAACTAAGTTATGTTTTGCAAACCTAGGGTGATAGTGGCTCAATTATATCTCTAGGAAAGTAAATCACACTCCTATGTCAATGTTTAGCAATCCTAGGGTGATATGATCTTAAGTTTGTCTCTAGAAATGTAAATTGCATAAATGTAAATGCGACAATCAAATGAGACAAGGAGACAAGAGATTTTTTCACCGAGGTTCGGAAACTCCCCGGTTTCCTACTCCCCGTTGAGACGAGCCCAACTCCACCGCTCAACCACGAAGCCACCGCACGCCCCCTTCGTCAAGGGGTGGGCAAGGCAGGAGCCGGCCCACGGAGAGGACTACCCAAGCCTCGATCACTAGGATAGTTCTTCCTTTACTCCGAAGGTGGTGAACTCCAAACCACTCACAAACCGGCGCCGGACCTCCTCCACAATCTTCTCGGAGAGGTCACCGGGCAACTCCTCCACAAGCCGTCTAGGAGGCGGCAATCTCCAAGAGTAACAAGCAATGACCCGGCGTGGAGATGATCAATCAAGTGCCACACTAGCTCTACAAATGGAAGCAATGCACTTGACTCTTGGCTAATCAACCCTCTAACACACTAGATGGATGAACACAAAGCTCAAGTGGGTGTGAGAGAGGTGCAAGGGATATATGCAATTGAATTGGGTGCCAAGAGAGCCCCCTTGCTGCTGGTGGGGGAGTATTTATACTCCCACCCACCAAAACTAGCTGTTGGGGGTGAAATCCCCCAACTCTGTGCTCTGCCGGTCTGACCGGAGGTATGTGGCCGGTCAGACCGTGCTACTCTGCAACGGCTAGAAAACTAGCCATTGTAGTGCTGTCAGAGGGCCCCACCGGCCTGGCCAGTCAGACCGGCGTTGAGTGGGCGGTCAGACCGGCCTCGGCTCGGTCAGACCGCCATCGGCTCGGTCTGACCGACTGCGGCTCCGTCGGCTCTGTATCGGCCATCCCGAGCAGCATCATCTCGGCCTCCAGGGGGCCGGTCTGACCGGGCAAGTGCCGCCGGTCAGACCGGCCTTATGCGCCGGTCAGACCGCCTGCTTGGGGCCGGTCAGACCGGCCAGGGCACGCCGGTAAGACCGCCACTATGTGGCCGGTCTGACCGCCCCTGGTCAGGTCGAACCCAGTGAATTTGCAAGAGAATGTGTGTGTGATGAAAAAGAGAGCACAAATGAAAATGCAATGACCTAATGTGGCAATTCAATCATCTCTTTGCTAGGTCATTACCCCTCTTAATAGTACGGCGAAACTAGAAAATAAACTAGCAATTTTGATCGCCCTACACCTCGATCAATTCTAAATTAAAGCACTAGTTTTACCGTCTTCTTTCTCTTTGCTTTGCGCCGTCAATTTTAATCCATCGATAATCATCCATGTGCACATATGACGTGGACTTGACTTAAAATGTATAGCTCAAAGACAACGGTTAGTCCACAATTAACGCTTGTCATTAATTACCAAAATTAACACCGGGGGCCTAGATGCTTCAATCTCCCCCTTTTTGGTAATTGATGACAAACACCACAAATATATATAATCAAACATAGAGCACATGGACATATATTTGTATTGACAAGCAAAAGCTCCCCCTAAACATATGGATAACAAACACAAATAGCAAATATGGAGCCAATGCACATTTCAATTTCACATTTCAACATAGCACAACACATATGCAAATTATAATGTGAACTTCACATATGAATCAACCGAATGCATAAGATGGTCACAAGTATATCAATGTTACACCAACCATCCATCATAGCACAAGTTCACATCAAGACCACATAAAGGGCTCACAAATAAATGTAGGCTATTACGAGACCACGAAGGGTCCAAATGACATAGAGAGATTAACAAAACAACAAATAACACACAAGATAGAGTAATAGCCCATACCCATACAAAATATAGTCCAAACCTCCTTAACCTATTAAATATGAGGTGACTAACCTCACTACTACTAGTCCCAACCCACAAAACATAAACACTTTTCTCCCCCTTTTGGCATCAAGCACCAAAAAGTTCTTCACTCTTGTAGAGGAGAAGGAGGACGCGCCGAAGTGGAAGGATGAGAAGCATCATGGCGGCGATGACAGACAAAAGCTTGGGTACTCTCCAAGGTTTGGACTCGAGAATCCAATACACCCACCCTAGTATGCAATCTTCCCACCGAAGTATTCAAGTTGCCAACATCGGTGCGCAAGCCACGAACATCCTCATGCAATGCTTCATGCCCGGTGGATAAGCGTTGAATGCTTTCACTTAGGGTATTAATAGCCCCAAGGACTGGGTTGAAGAATTCATTGGGTTGCATTCCAAATTAGGCATATTGTGGATGGAAAAAAAGCACTTGGATCAGACCCATGAGGAGGAGGGGGGGCTGCACTTGAGCTTGCACCTTGATCAAATGTTGGTTGGCGCACACGAGGAGCTCTAGGGGAGGAGAGTTGGAGACGAGGCTTGTACTCCTTATGTTCTTTTAAATTGTGACCAATTTGGCCCAACTTGCTTTGAATCAACCTCATTATGTAGGGAGCATAATAGATTCCTTGTCCAATAGTCCCCTTTGAGATGGCAATCTCCTTCATCATAAGGTTGAGAACATCAAACCGACGACCATCCAAAATGGCATCAATGACATGCCAAGCAACTCCGCGTATGTCATCATTGTTGCCGCATCTTGGGAGGATGGTGGCCCTTACTATGCGGTTGATCACACTTGGGAGAGCCCTCAAACCCGCCACCTTTCCATATGTGTGCCTTCCCCCGTCTTCATAAAACTGAGAAAAGTGATAAATGGCGAAGGGGTTGTGGGAGTGCTCATCATGAAGGTCATCCCCGTTGTTGAAGCGAATGTGCAAGAGCTCCTTGAATTCACGGCAGTTGATAGAGCATCGAAGGGTCCCCGACATCCACTTTATTGCATCACAATCGCCGGACACTCATACGGTGGCATAGAATTGCCGGATGAGATCTTCATCAAAAGGTTGTTTCATGATGACAATTCTATCAATCCCAACGGTCCGGAACATCTCTTGCAAATCTTCAAACTCCGGTGTCTCACCAATGTGCCTCCAAGAAATCCACTTGTGTTCAGCGAAGGCTTTGTTGGCATACACTTGTTCATACACGGACTTTTGGAACCGGGTATGAAATCTTGGATCATTACAATCGTTAGGCCTCCGGAATTGATCATGATGACGGAGGATAGTGTATTGTTGAGCATTCCTCAAATTAAGCACAAATTGGATGGTGGAATCGAGAGGACTCCCATCATCACTTGCCTCATCATCTTCACCATTGTCACTCCCATTGTCATCACTATCATCACTTACTTCCATCTCATGACCCACAACATTTTCCATATTGTCATCATCGCTTTGAACATACTCATCTCCGCTTGATTCCTCATTCTCACTGACGGGATTGGGCGTGGGCTCACGACGACCATGGCGAGTGCGGGGAGGCATAGCTAAAAAACAAGGAGCAAAGGATGGATAAGCAACAATTTTAGAAGCCACATAGTGAAGAGGAAGGAATGGGGGTGCTGCCTGTCAGGGGCGGTCAGACCGGGGGCAAGGGCCGGTCAGACCGCCGGTGTCAAGTCGGTCAGACCGACGGCCCCTGGCCGGTCAGACCGCTTGCCCTAGGCCGGTCAGACCGCCGCTTTGGTGCCAGTCAGACCGCCACTGACAGGAGCACAACCAAATCCTTCCAACAATCACACAAATGAGTCTAAAATATTGCTAGAACAATATTGCACAAGTTTGGAACTTGAACATCAAAGGGTATGGCCTATTTCATCAAGATTGGAATAATGGGGGAAACTACCCTAAACCCTAGAGATTGAAATAGACCGATTTGAGATAATGCGCAAGAGGGAGAGTGATTTACCGGTTGAAGGAGTTGAATCACACCAAGAAACTACCCACTATTGGTGCAAATCGAAGAATACCTCGTGCTTCACCTAGGGTTCCATGCCATGGATCAAAAACTTCAACAAAAACACAAACCAATCCATGGAATAGAGAGAGGAAGCGGAGGAGAATCACTTATGGTGTAACCGGAGAGAAATCCGCGGTCAGACCGAGGGGATTTGGTAGAGGGAGGTGACTAGGGTTTGAGAAAGGAGAGAGGAGGAGTTTTTTCGAGTTGGGGAAGAAGAAAGCTGAATGGGAGGAGATGGAGTCAGGTAGGGGAAGCAGAGAGAAGAAAAAGAAAGATTCCTGGGCCCACCATCCCCGGCCGGTCAGACCGCCGCCACCAGGCCAGTCAGACCGTTCATATAGCACCGGTCAGACCGCCTGGCCCCCAACCGACTGTGCACAGCCCTTGCACAGTTCGGCTACCCCCACAATAAAATTCAACAAAAAAATTTGATTTTTAGAGCAATTTTGAAATGTGTGAGTTAAAATATTGCCAACCATTCATAACATTCGAAAATTATGAAGATTTGCAACAAAACTCACTTGAGCGCTAGGAGGTGACCTTTTATGGTCTGTAGGGGTTTTTGGGCGAATTTGATTTTCAAATAACTTTTGAATAATTTGGTTTTTGAAATAGGTTTGAACACCAAAAACATTTCAAAACTTCTCCTCTACCAACTTTGTTTTGAAACTTTTCTCAAATTCCTTCTCAATCTCATTTTGGGGATAAATCTCATTTTATCTAAAACTAAGAATCTAGTTTCTTCAAAAGAGAGCCAAAATGGCATTTTCATTCAAAAATCATTTTTCTTGCAATGTGAGGCTTGGAAAACATATAGGGAACCTTTTGAAACATTTCCCAAGAGATAGTTTTCAAAATGCATTGATTTTGCAAAAGTTTTGACTTATGTTGACTTGGTCATTTTGAAAACACTACTAGCACTTTTAGTGGATTTGCTCACATATAAAAGGAAGTGGAGCACATGCAAGAGTGCAAGACTCCCCCTTAATGTGACATGCTCTATTTTCGCAATGAAGAACCAAATGACAATAAATCCAAAGCATAAGAGCAAATAGGAGCAAATATACAATATGCAAAAGAAGCAACCATGGTGCACCATCTCAAGCCACATTAGAGAAGTCTATGACATTTAACTCATTCCTCAACTTGCAAAAGCGGGTTTCATCAAGAGGTTTGGTAAAAATGTCGGCTAGTTGATCCTTGGTTCTTATGTGGCTAATGACTATGTCACACTTGGCAACATGGTCTCTTAAGAAGTGATGGCATATGTCAATATGCTTGGTTCTAGAATGTTGGACCGGGTTATTGGCTATCTTTATGGCACTATCATTGTCACATAGGAGTGGGGTTTTGGTGAAGGATATGCCATAGTCCAACAAGGTTTGTTTCATCCAAAGCAATTGGGCACAACAACTACCCGCCGAAACATATTCCGCCTCGGCGGTAGAGAGGACTACGGAGTTCTGTTTCTTGGATGACCATGACACAAGGGATCTACCAAGCATTTGGCAACTACCGGATGTGCTCTTTCTATCCACTTTGCAACCGGCATAATCCGAATCGGAATAGCCAACAAGCTTAAATTTAGCACCTTTTGGGTACCACAAGCCAATAGTAGAGGAATGCTTTAAATATCTTAGAATCCTTTTCACGGCCACTAAGTGACACTCCTTAGGAGCGGCTTGAAACCGTGCACACGTGCAAACACTAAACATGATATCCGGCCTAGATGCGGTAAGGTAAAGCAAGCTACCAATCATAGAACGATAAAGCTTTAAATCTACCGGTTTACCTCCCTCATCAAGGTCGAGATGCCCGTTGGTTGCCATAGGTGTCTTGATAGGCTTCGCATCCTCCAAACCAAACCTCTTGAGTAAATCCTTGATGTACTTGGTTTGGCTCACGAATGTCCCATCCTTGAGTTGCTTGATTTGAAGTCCAAGGAAGAAACTCAACTCTCCAATCATGGACATCTCAAATTCCCTAGACATCATATCACCAAATTCCTTGCAAAATACCTTATTAGTAGAACCGAATATGATGTCATCAAAATAAATTTGGCACACAAAGAAATCATCACCAATGATTTTTGTGAAAAGGGTGGTGTCAACTTTTCCAATTTTGAAATCCTTTGACAAAAGAAAATTTCTCAATCTTTCATACCAAGTCCTAGGAGCTTGTTTTAAACCATAAAGAGCTTTTGAGAGTTTGTAAACATGGTTAGGATATTTATGATCTTTAAAACCGGGAGGTTGTTCAACAAAGACAAGTTCGGCAATTTCACCATTTAGAAAAGCACTTTTCACATCCATTTGAAATAGTTTTATATCAAAGCATGATGCAAATGCAAGAAGGATGCGAATAGCCTCAAGTCTTGCCACAGGGGCAAAAGTTTCACCAAAGTCTAAACCTTCAACTTGTGTGAAACCTTGTGCCACCAACCTTGCCTTGTTTCTCACCACCAACCCGTTCTTATCTTGTTTGTTCCTAAAGACCCACTTTGTCCCTATGACATTGTGGTCTCTAGATCTTTCAACCAAAGTCCACACCTTGTTTCTTGCAAAGTTGTTGAGCTCTTCATGCATAGCATTCATCCAATCCGGATCACAAAGAGCTTCATCTACATGTTTTGGCTCAAGACAAGAAACAAACGAGTAATGTTCACAAATCGAAGCGACACGAGATCGAGTTTGAACACCCTTACTAATGTCACCCAACACTTGGTCAATTGGGTGATCCTTGGAAAGAGCGGTGTGTATCCTTGGTGGCATAGGTGGATCTTGTGCCTTCTCCTCCTCCACTTCAACTTGAGCTTGACTTGGCGTAGCGGAAGTAGATGGCTCATCTTGAGTGAAGGTGGATGGCTTGTCTTCCACTTCAATAGGCTTGACATCTCCAATTGACATGTTCTTCATAGCTCTCATCAAGCCTTCATCACCTACATCATCCAAATTCTCGTGCCCCTCTTGGGAGCCATTAGTCTCATCAAATTGAACATCAGCGGTTTCTTCCACAATACCTTTTTTCTTGTTGTAGAGCCGGTATGCCTTGCTATTTGAGGCATAACCTAGAAGAAACTTTTCATCACACAGACTTTCAAATTTGGTTAGTCTAACATCCTTTCGGTAAATATAACACTTGCAACCAAAAACTCGAAAATAGGCAACATTTGGCTTCCTCCCAACAATTAGCTCATAGGAAGTCTTTTTCAAGAGACGATGCAAATAAAGCCTATTGGTTGCATGGCAAGCGGTGTTTATGGCTTCCCCCCAAAAAGAATCGGAAACACCATATTCATCAAGCATAGTCCTTGCCATCTCAATCAATGTACGATTTTTCCTCTCCACTACACCATTTTGTTGAGGTGAGTAGGTAGCGGAAAGTTTGTGTTTAATACCAAGATCATCACAATAGTCCTCGATATTGGTATTCTTAAACTCGGAACCATTGTCACTTCTAACTTTCACAAGAGTGCAACTAAATTCATTTTGGGCCCTTTTTGCAAACTTTTTGAAAAGCTCGGCAACAATAGACTTATCATGCAAAAAGAAAACCCAAGTATAGCGAGAATAATCATCAACAATCACAAGACAATGACTATTACCACCAATGCTCTTATAGGTTGTTGGGCCAAACAAATCCATATGCAAGAGCTCCAATGGTCTAGATATGGACATGATACTCTTAGTAGGATGAGAACATGCAACTTGCTTGCCGGCTTGACAAGCACTACAAAGCTTATCTTTCTCAAACTTTACATCTTTCAAGCCCACAACTAGATCACGTTTTGAAAGTTTGCTCAATTGATTCATGCCAACATGGGCTAGCCTTCTATGCCAAAGCCAACCCAAAGAGGTTTTTGCAACTAAACAAGTTTTCAAATTTGCTTCACTAGAATTGAAATCAACCAAATAAAGATTTCCATATCTAAAACCTTTGAACACATAAGACTTGTCAAAAAGGCTAGAAACAATAACTTCTTGCGGGAAGAAAGCACATGACAAGCCAAGATCACAAATTTGAGCAACCGAAAGCAAATTGAAATTTAGAGATTTAACAAAAGAGACATTGTCAATTGACCAATCATTGGAGATAGCAATTTTACCTAACCCAATTACATTTCCTTTGCTATTGTCTCCAAATGTCACTTTCTCTTGTTCATTCCCTCCAACTTCAAATGTGGTGAACATAGCCCTATCACCGGTCATGTGTTGAGTGCATCCACTATCAAGCACCCAATGGCTCCCACCGGTGCGGTAGTTCACCTACAAAAGAAGATCAAGCTCTTTTAGGTACCCAAACTTGTTTGGGTCCTTGGAGGTTAGAGACCAAAGCTTTGGGCACCCAAATGGCATTCTTTTTACCACCGAGTATAGGGGAACCCACATATCTAGCAACAATGCTACCATCATGAGCCTTGCTAAGCATATAATGAGAATCAAACATGCATGTCTTAGGAGGCTTACCACTGGGGCAATCATTCACCAAATGCCCAACCTCACAACACTTGGAGCAATACTTACCATTGCTCTTGACAAAACGAGTGGCACGGTGAGAAGGTTTCCTACCCTTCTTTGGAATGAATCCAAGTCCCTCCTTGTTAAGGATGCACCGTTGCTCACTCAAAATTTTGTCAAGAGTGTTCTTACCCTTGAAGCACCTCTCCAAGCTCTTGTTGAGCTTAGCCACTTGCTCCTTAAGCTCATTGTTCTCAACAACAAGTGATGCATCACAAATAGAAACACAAGAGATAGAGCTAGAGCAAGACATATCCACAAGATCATCACAAGAGGTAGAAATGCTAGATGATGCAACATGAACAATATGGCAAGTAGCACTATCATCAAGCAAATCACAAGATATGCCAACATCAATGAGAGCTCCATGTTGAGTAGTGGAAAAGAGGTTGTCATGAGCTTCCTTAAGCTTCTCACGAGAAATGGTGAGTCTCTCATGAGAAGTCTTTAGCTCCTCATACAAGACCTCCAAAGAAGCATGATCCTTTTTTAGGGCCTTGAACTTGACAATCTCCTTCTCACTATAAGCATGGAGCTCCTCAAACATACTCACAAGCTCACCATAGGAAACATCATCACTCTCACTATCACTAAGAGATGTTATCTTAGAGGAGCTCTTTGCCATGAGGCAAAGTGGAGCGAAGAGTGATGGAGCCTCGTTGATGGCAACAACGGCCATCTTCTTCTTCTTGGAGCTTGCATCATCACCATCTTCTTCCTCGGACCCGGATGAGGCGGAGCTCTCCTCATTTGAGTCCCATTCCCCGATGAAGGCCTCAATCTTCTTGCCTTCCTTCTTGAGCTTCTTCATGAGCTTGTAGCCTCCACTCTTCTTCTTGGATGACTTGTCTCCATCATCATCCTTGGAAGGGCACTTGGAAGCAAAGTGTCCCTTCTCACCACACTCAAAGCACCTCAAGTTGGAGAGAGTCTTGTTGGGTCTTCTATTTCTTCTCCTATTGGAGTTGGAGCCCCTTCCTCTCTCCTTTCTCCTTCCCAAGAGATCATTGAACCTTCTAGCAAGAAGGGCAATCTCTTCCTCCAAGTCCTCATTGGCTTCATTCACCTTGCCTGTCACACCCTGAAGTTCTTTCCCAGGCCTAAATTGAAATTTTAAATGGTCTCAAGAAAATGGCAGTGTAAAGCAGGAGAAAACCTTAACAAAATAATGCAAATAATAATCGAATCTGGCATGTGGAATTTTTCTTGAGTTCTACATGTCGAAATTCACTAACAGGATTTTTAGTGGAATTTTCATAGCCCTAGAAATAATTTTAACTAATTAAAATTGAGCACATGCAATTTTAAATCCCAGGAAATCCTTTTTCCTTTTTTCCTTTTTCCTTTTTTTCTTTTTCCCTCCTTTTTCCCCCTTCTTGGGCCGCCGGCCCATTCCCTTTTCTCCCCCTCTCTTCCGCTGGGCCGGCCGAAAGCCCAGCCCAGCCCAGCCCAGCCCAGCCGCGCGAGTCGGCCGCCCGCCTCCTCTCCCGGGGTCGCCGACAGGTGGGGCCCACCTGTCGGGTCCTCCCCCAACCTCCCGCCGCCCGCGCCGGCCACCACCCGAAACCGCCGCCGCAGCGCCCACCTCCTCCGCGTCTCCCGGGCCACGCCGCCCACATCGCCTCGCGCCCGCACCTCCCGCGCCCACTTTCCCCCTCTCTCCCGCTCGCCCGCGCTCCCGAGATGGCCGGGATTCGATTTTTGAATCCCGCCTCTCTCTCCTCCCCGCTCCCCCACGTCGCCGGCGATTCCCCGCCTTTCCCGGCCACGTCCGGCCCCTTCTCGCCCTATTTAAACACCACCGCCACCTCTTCTCCCTTTTTCCCCATTCCACCGAGCTCCCTCGTGCTCCCTATCGCTTCCGCGTCGTGCATCCACCCGCCGCCGCTTCTCCCGCCGCTCCGGCCGCCACTAGCCGCCGCTAGGCTCGCCGCCGCACCGCGCCGTCGACGCCGTCGCGTTCGCCGTCGTGCGGGCCGCCCCGTCCACCCCTCTTCCGTCGGATTCTGTCGCCGTGCCCCCTCCGCACCGCGCGCCGGTGAGCATCGCCATGGCCGACGCCTTCGGCCGGCGTCCCCGCCCTCTCGCATTCTCCTCTCTCCCTCTAACCCCTCTCCTCGTTTTCGCTAGGTGGTTCCGGAGCTCGTCCCCGTCATCCCGCTCGGTCGCTCGCCGTCGCCGATCGCCGTCGGTGAGGCATCCCCCTCCTCTTTCTCCCTCTCTCTCCCGCGCCGCTTAGCCGCCGCGCCGCCGCCAGCCGGTCGCCGCCGTCGGTCTGTGCGCCATCCGCCGCCGCCGCTTGCCGCCGCCGGTGGTCGTGTGCGCCGCCGCCGCATCCCTCGGCCGCTCGGCCGGCCTTGTGCCGAGTCGAGCCGAGCTCGGCTGCCTCCGCGCCGTCCGATCGGCCCGAGGGCGATCCGGGCCGTCGATCCCGTGGACCGGCGGTGGACCACCCGCGTGGTCCCGGTCCACGGTGGACCGCGCCCCCTTGTGCCGCTGCCATGTGGGCCCCGCGTGCCGGCGCCCTTTCCCTCTCTCCCGAGCCGCTGACTGGTGGGCCCCGCGTGTCGGCGCCGCACCCCCCGTTGATGACGTCAGCCCTGGGAATTATTGCGCAATAAATGATTTAAGGAATTTTGTTATAGTAATAAACATAGTGAATCTTCTAAAATTCATATCTAATTCATCCGTGCTCCATTTAAGCCCATTCAAGTCTCAGTAAATCAAGAAAAATGCGTAGAATCCATTAAAAATGGTTTTGTTCTCTGTTTCAGTAGTCCTATAGCCTGTTTGCATTGTTTGCCTTGTGTGTCGCTTAGATTCCGGTTCTTCCGACGCTCCAGTGTACTTCGAGATTGTCGCCGAGGTTCCTCCAGCAGCAGAGCAAGGCAAGTCATGCTTGTCACTTGATCATATTGAACCTATATTGCAAATGCTCTCTCGTTTTCTCCTAAATATTGCATTGTTTTATAATATCACATGGGATGGTTACCTACTGTCATAGCCGTACTATTCTGTACCATGTTCCTTTGTTAGTTTGGGATATAACCTGACTAGAGATGGGATTAGGGATTGCTTAGCCTTGCTTAGTTCAACTAGCACACAATGAGGGAAATCCTGTTAATGTTTAGACTATAGGTCCTAATGGTAATGTTGGATTAGTACCACCGTTTGGTGTTGGTTAATTAAAATGAATCATGGTGGGCTGTGGGTGTATGGTTTTGTTGGTCACACTCATGGCAGTTAAGGACCGGTTCGCGGGAAACCCTGGAAGAATTTATCGTGCTTTCCACAAGCCAGCGTGGGCAACGGCTGGGCTTGTAGTGTAGCTTTCCTCTAGCTGACGCATCCAGGCAAGGGTGGGCGTGATGGAGCGGGGCGGGCCCTGCGACGGCCTCTGTCGCTTCCGGATTCACCTAGGCACGAGAGGGGACTGCCCGTTGCCCGCTGGGGACGGGGGTGAAACCTGAGGTGTGGTGTGCTTGGTTAGAGGGGGTTATGCGAAGGGTCCTGTCACGGCCTCTTTCCGGTATGTCGTGGTGGCATGTCGGCGCACGGTAACGTGTCGTGGGGCTGTGTCTTGTGGGTACCGTTGTACACCTCTGATCAGAGTAAAACTATTCGAATAGCCGTGCCCGCGGTTATGGGCGGTCAACCAGATTCACCGTGATTAGTTTCACCCTAGTTTAGTCTAATGAAATTGGATAGTCTAGGTGGATGGTTGGGCCTGTTGCAACGTGGGATAGCGTTGGACAGTGGATGATTAATATTGAGTAATTATTACAACTGTTTTCTTCTTTCAACTCCTGTTTATAAATGCTCGCTTTATGCAAATGAACCCGTCTAGCTCTCCGTTGATAATTCCCTGCATCATACCCCTATTCCGGTATGACTTGCTGAGTACAGTGGGTAGTACCCAGTCTTGCTCTATTTTCCCCAACCCCCCCCCCCAGAGTGCGAGTATGTGTCCGATGGTGGTTTCTCCGAGGAGTAGGCTTCGTCCGTACCGTCGAGGATGCCTGTGGAGTGGTGTTCCCGCTGCAGTTCAAGTCAAGGCCTAGCATCTTTAATTTTTTTCGTTTTTCCGCTGCATTTTTTGTAAGGCTTTTATGATGTTTATAAGACGTGGATCTGAATGTCAACATTGTCGTTTGTGTACCCGGCTGGTCCTGGACGGGGATTTTAATGCACATTCTGCTTGGAATTCTATTCGGGAATTTCTGGGCGTGACAAGTTGCTTCATTCACCTTGCCCTTGCCCTTGTCTACAACTTCGGCTTGGAGAGCAATGCACTTCTTGGAAGGTGAGGCTTCCTCCATCTCCTTCTTCTTCAACTTGTACATGTCATTGGTGTTGATCTTCCCCAAGAGGCTTGCGGGTGTCATCCTTGACATGTCAGAGTTGATGAGCATGGTGACAAGGGTCTCATACTTCTCCGGTAGAGCCCTAAGCATCTTTTGGGCAACCTCAAGATCAGTGTAGTTTGCCCCAAGCCCCTTGAGATCATTCACAATGACATTGAGCCTTCCATACATGTCATTCACACTCTCATGAGGCAACATGGAGAATGTCTCATATTGGATCTTGAGGAAATGAAGCTTGGCATCCCTGTACTCACTCGTGCCCTCATGGATCTCCGCCAACTTGTTCTAAATCTCATATGCGGTCTCAAGGTTGCTCACTCTATCAAACTCCTCTTGGCTCAAAGAGTTGAACAAAGCATTCATGGCTTGGGCATTGAGTTGGAGGTTGCGGTGATCAATCTCCGTCAAGGGCGTGCCGGTGATAGCAAAGCCTACATCCACAATACTCCAAATATGGAAGCTCATAGCTTTGAGGTGAGTAGACATTTTAATTTTCCAAGTGGAATAGTTTGTGCCATTAAACATGGGAACCTTCCCTACATGGTTCACCTCGTTCGACATCTTCTCTCTAGGCGGTGAAGCCTAATCAAGAGAGACCAAGCTCTGATACCACTTGTAGGATCGAGATGTCGACTAGGGGGGTGAATAGGCGATTTAAAACTAAATGACACCTAATCAAAACTAACCTAAGTTGCTAGGCTTGGTGAGGATCAACTCTAACTAAGCAACTAAGTTATGTTTTGCAAACCTAGGGTGATAGTGGCTCAATTATATCTCTAGGAAAGTAAATCACACTCCTATGTCAATGTTTAGCAATCCTAGGGTGATATGATCTCAAGTTTGTCTCTAGAAATGTAAATTGTACAAATGTAAATGCGACAATCAAATGAGACAAGGAGACAAGAGATTTTTCACCGAGGTTCAGAAACTCGCCGGTTTCCTACTCCCCGTTGAGGCGAGCCCAACTCCACCGCTCAACCACGAAGCCACCGCACGCCCCCTTCGTCAAGGGGTGGGCAAGGCGGGAGCCGGCCCACGGAGAGGACTACCCAAGCCTCGATCACTAGGGTAGTTCTTCCTTCACTCCGAAGGTGGTGAACTCCAAACCACTCACAAACCGGCGCCAGGCCTCCTCCACAATCTTCTCGGAGAGGTCACCGGGCAACTCCTCCACAAACCGTCTAGGAGGCGGCAACCTCCAAGAGTAACAAGCAATGACTCGGTGTGGAGATGATCAATCAAGTGCCACACTAGCTCTACAAATGGAAGCAATGCACTTGACTCTTGGCTAATCAACTCTCTAACACACTAGATGGATGAACACAAAGCTCAAGTGGGTGTGAGAGAGGTGCAAGAGATGTATGCAATTGAATTGGGTGCCAAGAGAGCCCCCTTGCTGCTGGTGGGGGAGTATTTATACTCCCACCCACCAAAACTAGCCGTTGGGGGCGAAATCCCCCAACTCTGTGCTCTGCCGGTCTGACCGGAGGTATGTGGCCGGTCAGACCGTGCTACTCTGCAACGGCTAGAAAACTAGCCGTTGTAGTGCTGTCAGAGGGCCCCATCGGCCTGGCCGGTCAGACCGACGTTGAGTGGGCGGTCAGACCGCCATCGGCTCGGTCTGACCGACTGCGGCTCCGTCGGCTCTGTATCGGCCATCCCGAGCAGCATCATCTCGGCCTCCAGGGGGCCGGTCTGACCGGGCAAGTGCCGCCGGTCAGACCGGCCTTATGCGCCGGTCAGACCGCCACTATGTGGCCAGTCTGACCGCCCCTGGTCAGGCCGAACCCAGTGAATTTGCAAGAGAATGTGTGTGTGATGAAAAAGAGAGCACAAATGAAAATGCAATGACCTAATGTGGCAATTCAATCATCTCTTTGCTAGGTCATTACCCCTCTTAATAGTACGGCGAAACTAGAAAATAAACTAGCAATTTTGATCGCCCTACACCTCGATCAATTCTAAATTAAAGCACTAGTTTTACCGTCTTCTTTCTCTTTGCTTTGCGCCGTCAATTTTAATCCATCGATAATCATCCATGCGCACATATGATGTGGACCTGACTTAAAATGTATAGCTCAAAGATAACGGTTAGTCCACAATTAGCGCTTGTCATTAATTACCAAAATTAACACCGGGGGCCTAGATGTTTCAACTACGTGTTTAATTTTAGTCCCGGGACTAAAGATCAGATGATCTTTAGTCCCGGTTGGTAGTACCAACCATGACTAAAGTGGTGATCTTTAGTCCCAGTTATTGACACCAACCGGGATTAAAGATCCTCGGCCCCCTGACATACATCTGACAAGGGATGAACCGGGACTAAAGATCATCTTTAGTCCCGGTTGGTAACACCAACCGGAGTCCCGGTTGGTGTTACCAACCGGGGCTAAAGATCAAAATTTTTATAACCGGGACTAAAAATAATCTTTAGTCCCGGTTTTTTTTGGAACCGGGACTATTGTGGATTTTGCCAGACCGACCAAAGATGGTTTCTCCCCAAGTGTAATTTGAAAAACCGAGACTATTGTGGATTTTGCCAAACCGACCAAAGATGGTTTCTCCTAAAGTGTAATTTGCCCTTCAGAAGGTGTAGGACACCCGGTCCGAATTCATTGCTTGAGTACCAAAACAAAGAGAAAATTTATAACTACCCGATTGGATACATATGTAAATTTTACTCACAGCTTATTTTAAATTAATACTAAGCGATTTGCATAAACATGACAAACAATGAGTTCAAACCTAGTCTCGTGCTATTGAGATTAGGTGCAGTTACTGCGTTAAGGATTATAGTTGGTCTCATTTATCCATTTTTTTAATAAAGTGTTCATATTTAGTACTTGCTACAGAAGCATAATAATTTTCAACGTTTTGAACGATAATACGGTCTCCAAAACATATTACACTACAACATAAAAATAAATATTTAGTTTTATTAATTAAAGCATTATTTTTTCACTTATTTTCTCATCTCAACCAATTATAACTCTTTACCATTTCACTTACCTATTTTTCTTAATCTTATTGCATACTCCCTGTTAGGTTGGTTTTTTTTGAGACGGATGGAGTATTTTTAAAGGGTGCCAGTATATTTTAAAACCGATGGGTAATTAATTGTTTGACCTCAAACATGTTCAAAACTTCAAGATTTATGGAAAATGGGGGTGTGGAGTGTATGGGTGTGTTGGGGGGTTCTTTTACTAACTAAGACTGTGTTCTTTCCCCTATTTACCCAACCCACCTCTCTCGTTTTTCGCCATCACCTCAAACTGCTAAACGGTGTAATTTATTCAACAACTTTCTTATAGAAAGTTGTTTAAAAAAATCATATTAATTTATTTTTTTAAAAAAAAAGTTAAAACTTAATTAATTATGCAATAAAATGAACTCCATTTTACGTTTTGAATAATAAAGTGTTCATGATCACCTCCTCCGAACACAGCTTAAAACGATCCTAACCCTTGAAGTCAGATTAAACAACGATAAGTAGTGTGACTGTAGACTGATTAAGCTGCAGTCACACCATCAACTGTCTCGTGCACAATGGAATTAGCTTTCTATAGCTCGGATGACTCATGGCCATGGCCAACCGCAGTAATAAGCAGTCGATCGAGTAGGCCCAAGTGCCCGACCATATTCTCTTGTCCATACGCCGTTGACTTTTTTAAAAATATTTGACCATTCGTCTTATTCAAAAAAAATTTAAGTAATTATTAATTCTTTTTCTATCATTTGATTTATTGTTAAATATACTTTTATATATACATATAGTTTTACACATATCACAAAAGTTTTTGAATAAAACGAACGGTCAAACATATTTAAAAAAGTCAACGGTGTCAAACATTTAGGGAAGAAGGGAGTACCTTTTTTTCGATTACACACAGGTTTCATATGCACGCCTCACACGCCATGAATGCACTTCTCTAATAATACATGCTCAAATAGATGAATAACTAACATGAATAAAAACCTATTAAAAACGTATCCTTGTATATACTCCCTCCGTTTCAAAATGTTTAACACCATTGACTTTTTAGCACATGTTTGACCAAAAAATTGTGAAATATGTAAAATTATATGTGTACATGAAAGTATATTTAACAATGAATCAAATGATATGAAAAGAATAAATAAATAATTAAATTTTTTAAATAAGATGAATGGTCAAACACGTACTAGAAAGTCAACGGTGTCAAACATTTTAAAACGGAAGGAGTATAATATTTGTAGGCATTTAGATTTAAATCCTGCTATATGGAACTTACAACAAACATAAGCGAAGCTATACAAGAACCAGTTTCTCATATCTGTCCCCATCTCCATTACACCAAACATATTTCTCAGACCATACACCTGCTATACCTCTACTACATCAAACATGACCGCCCATCGGCCCGTGCTGATGGATGGACGGCCTCCATCTTCACTGCTGCATCATACTACTATATGCCCTCTCTGGTGCGCAAAGAAGGCTGACATATGAGTTTAGGTGGCAAATGAGAACAGTAATTTGGTTAAGTGATATTTGAGAACTGGTATTTTGAAAAAACAAAGGTAAATAGTAAATTCTCCATCTAAAAGAAAACCAAAATCAAAAGTTGATTTTTTTTTGAGAGAGAGCAGGTACTCCATGAATCAATGCATGCATGCACGTCATGTGGTACACGGTTTGTTTACCAAATCACGCACCCATGCATGTTCAGTCAAATGTCGCTACGTCCCTCTCTGCCTGCACTGCACCCGGCCGGGTAAAGAGGAAACCCCAAACACATTTCACACGAGAAAAAAAGATGCCCTGTGTCACCGACGGGAGAAAAGTCTTCCACCTCCCTTACCTTTTTTCCATCCTGCCCCCTCCAAGACGCGAATATATCATCATACATGTGATATAATAATTACAAGGAAGCAGGAGGGCTTGTTCAAAATTACGACCGGCTACTGCTGGTAGACACGCGTACAGGTGGTCCCGCAGAGGAGGATGCGGTGGGCCCCACGTAAAAACGTACTCCAGCGAAGCGTAGGTGGGCGCAGTCACGCGGGGAGGATAAAATATGCACGTGCGCGTAATGGCGGAAGCTTCCTGGTTAGGGTGGGTCATCGCCTCTCCCACTTTAATGTGGGTCCCACCTTGTCAGTTGTCACCTGCTGTCTCGCTCTTCTTGTGTGGCTGAGCCCTTTTTAATTTTTAACTTTTTCTTCAAACTTCCAACTTTTGCATCACATTAAAACTTTTCTACACGTATAAACTTTTAACTTTTTTCTTCAAACTTTCAATTTTAGTTAAACTTCTAATTTTAGCGTGAATTACAAGGTTCGGGTGGTATTCTGCAAAATCTATTCAGTGGTGGTTAACGGGTGATTTGTTGGACTTGAGGTTATGCCTGTGTTTCATCAACTGAGTCCACTACTATTGATAGCCACTAGTAATTTCGTTTTTGATTTTTTTAAATTTTTTTAACATCGATCAAATTTATAAAAAACATAACAATATTTTTAACATATAAAAAATATTAAAATATATTCGATGTTAAATTTATTAAAACTAGTTTGATGTTATAAATATTACTATTTTTATATATGTTTGATTAAACTTTTAAAAAGTTTGATTTTTAAAAAATTAAAATGATTTATAATATAAAATGGAGGTAGGACTAAGTATTGGTCATGACAGCTATCAGTCTCTCTTCAGCTATCAAGAATGATAAATCGTATACGTGTGGTATTCATATAATGGAGTACTGGTATTTAATTAATCCATTCCCGTTATCTTAGAAAAAGTTAACATTGTTCTTTAAGATTGCGAAAAATCATCTGAAGATTATGTATATTCGTAGATATGACAAAAAAAACTTTGCTTAATCATGGTGAACTCTAGGTTTTTCCTAATAAAGTAGTAAGTTCACACTAGTAGTACTAAAACTAATTAATTGGTTACCCATTCACAACACTTGAAAGAAAGCTCTCAATTGATTTGACTTTTCCACTCACATATGTGATTGTGTGACATTTTTAAAACAAAAAAAAAAATCCAATCAGTTAGTATGATTGTATACCTAAACTAATTAAAAATCACATTGTGTTCATTTGCCCTCCACAAGCAACAAAAAGCTAGCTAGCTAATAGCTGCTCCTAAATCCTGATTATTCTATCTGGCGCCCAAAGGTAGACAAGCCATGCGGATCTCGATTGATATACTCCTTGCGCTTTAAAATGCAGCTGTCAACACATAACGTTCTTCGATTTATTTAAATATTTAGCATAAATATATGCAAGTATAAGTTTTTTTTTCGGGGATATGCAAGTATAAGTTAAGAATAAAATTTCTTTTATGATAAAATAATTTATAATAAAATAAATAATATTTATATAGTATTTTAATAAGATAAATGATGAACCGTTATGTGAATGGGCATTATATTTTTAAGAGCAAGTTTAACCGTATAGCCTACTAGCTCCAAATCATATATATTCAATTTAATAACCAACTAATACAATATTTACTTATAAACATATACTATACTATTAATATATGGTCTCGTCTATCATACATACATTGTATCTTGTAGTCTATGCTGCTGTTGGCTTTAAATTTGTAGCCCTTTAATCTTCTCTTTTATCTTCTCGAAACGTGTTTAGGGCCTCTTTGAGTTGGAGGAAAATCATAGGAATTTTGGAGGATTTTAATTCTATAGGAAAATTTCATATCAAGCCATTTGAAACAAAGGATTGAATCCTATCCAATCCTTTGAAATTCCTATGGAATGAACAATTCTATAGAGATTTTGGAGAAAATTTAGCAAGAGCTTCAATCTCTTGGTAACTTTCCTTTGAGTCTCTCTCTCATCCAATTCCTACGTTTTTCCTGCGGTTCAATCAAACAGTCATTCATATGTTTTTCCTGTATTTTGCAATCCTTTGTTTTACACTTATATTCCTATTAAAATTATATTTTTCTTCTATTCATACGTTTTCTCAATCCCGCAATTCAAAGAGACACTTATAGTTGGCTTATAATCTGCTTTTATACTTGCTCTTAGAGGAAGGGAGAGTATTAGGCGTGTACAAACAATGTGCACAACAGCATAGGTGGCCATTGCCTGGACAACCTAAAAGGCATCAAACACTGGCATTTTTTACGAAGGATCAAGTGGCTATAGCTAGCTACTAGCTGCATGCTTTAACCAAATATATATATTTTTTTTTTATGAACGGCAATGGGGCTAATGATTTCCAATGGCGCCCCTAACCACTTCGAGGAATCTTTTGACCTTAGCCAGGTCTAGCGCCGATTGCCAAAGTGGTTCAGTACGTGTTCGAAAAAAAATATGCTTAGTACATCCAAGTGAACAGTTTATTGTCGTGAGGTAGTACATGGAAATTTTAAAATAGTGTAAACAAAGAGTTCACGTGGAAATTAAGCCCTTAAATTCCATTGTAGTACTAGTACTAATACAAGGTGACCAGAGTTAAATGCGTAGGAGTACTCTATATAATGTACACGGTACCTTCTAGATATAGTCTTTCTTATTTTTACTTTTAGTTCCAAAAACTTTTCCCAAAAACACCACATCGAATCTTTGGACACATAGATAAAATATTAAATATAGATAAAAGTAAAAACTAATTACACAGTTTGCATGTAAACCGCGAGACGAATCTTTTGAGCCTAATTACGCCATGATTAGCCATAAGTGCTACAGTAACCCACATGTGCTAATGACGGATTAATTAGGGTCAGAAGATTCGTCTCACGGTTTCCAGGCGAGTTATAAAATTAGTTTTTTCATTCGTGTCCGAAAACCCCTTCCGACATCCGATCAAATGTCCGATGTAACACCTAAAAATTTTTATTTCACTAACTAAACAGGCACTAGTTACACGCACTCCATTAAAAAGCTGTAGCTAGGAGAGATGGTTATATATCTACCCTACTAACCTCACATGTTGTGTTTTTGTTAATTAATAGTATTTAACTAATGGAATACAGTGAAATGTTCAACCGGGATATTGCAAAGAGTAACCTTTGCTTATAGGTTACTTTCCACTTTTATCTTTTGTCGCTGCCGAATACTCCATTGTCGTTCTTTTTTTTTCCTACTTTACAAAAGTGCCCAATGTCGGTTAATCAAGTAAAAAAACAAATGTACCCAAAAAAAACCACCATAAAAAGGTGTTCCCACGCGAAAATCGACGAGCCAGAAAATTCGGATAGAAAAACTAAGAGCCTGTTTAGTTAAAAAAAAACTTTTCCCAAAAACATCACATCAAATTTTTAGACACATATATATAGCATTAAATATAGATAAAAAAACTAATTACACAGTTTGCATGTAAATCACGAGATGAATCTTTTGAGCCTAATTAGGCTATAATTAGCCATAAGTGATACAGTAACCCACATGTTCTAATGACGGATTAATTAGGTTCAAAAGATTTGTCTCGCGGTTTCTAGGCGAGTTATGAAATTAGTTTTTTTATTCGTGTCCAAAAACCCCTTTCGATATCCGGTCAAACGTTCGATGTGACAACTAAAAATTTTCTTTTCGCCAACTAAATAGGCCCTGAAGCGTAGAGAAACGGTCACGGATTTTCCGACTAACTTCACAGGATGGTGGGTTAGACGATCTGGATTCGAAATCTCACCAAATATTAGGTCATTCCTCGATGTTCCTGTCGTTTTTTAAAACTGAAGCGTGTATCAATTCATCTGTCTTCCTCCAAACCTAGTTACATCGCACAAACATGCATGCTTTAAACTCATAGGGTAATTAACAATAATGTGATGACTTTGTTTTGTGAAAAGGCGTCATGGTTATGACTGATTAGACTGAGAAATGGGTGCTTAATAGTAGATCAAAGTGCCCTTGCGTAAAGGAACAGATCAAAGGCCCTACAGAAGTATTTCCCATACCTTAAAGGGGCTGATGCGTCACTAAAACCCATTCAGAGACAGTGAGGCCAAACAATATAGTCCCTCCATTCCATAATATAAGCACAACCACTTTTTTTAAGATGTCCTATAACATAAGACATATATATATATGCATACAATTAACTATGGCATCTTCTTTATTAAATTATTATTTGTTTAAATCCTTCACTCTCACATCCTCTAATTCTATTGGATGCATGCATTATATTTATTAGTATGATCCAAATTACAAGATAATATTAATTATTTCTTGGTTTTTAGGTTAAGATTGTTTGTGCCTTATATTTTGGAATGGAGGGAGTATTAGTTTATGACAAGCTGGGAGTAAGTGGTAATTAGGGTCAGCTCTTGATTTTAATTGTAATAATTTGTACAGTATTAACATCAAGGTTTGTCCCTTTCTCTGTTCCAATTACAGGCATCGTGATGCGCGGTGAGATTGTTTAGTACCTGGAATGGAGAGTTTGGTTGCATGGATGTACGGCCGGTCATAAAATTAGCACAAATTGGGCTCGTTTTTTAAAAACCAACGTGTTGTAATTTCAACACCATTATCAGGACGGCGCCCCTGTTTCTGCAGTTAGGAGCCTATAAGCAACCTAGTTAAGTATGAGTAGCTCGCAGCAACAGCAACCACTAACTAGTTTATTGGTAGATTAGGCACATTTTGTCAACATTTTTAACCCGGTCCCTTGTGCTCGAATGCCTAACAAAAATTAAAACCTAGCGGCTAAACATGGGTATCTTTTCAATTCGTAAAATAGCTGAGCTTCTTCATGTAAAAATCATACATAATTTCTACATTTCCTAAATTAGTCCACCACTTCCGCGGCCTCCTCTAAAATACAAGAGTCTTACAAGGTTTGCCTAAATTCTCCTAAAATTTCTCCAGAATTTTATTGTTCCAAATTGCTCATTGGTCATCTTCCGGGTAGTAGTGTTGCTCAGCACGCTGGCCAAACGACGCCATCAGTGAGAATTAAGCACCAATAATCCTACATTAACAACTAATCATGCATCGAGACGGTGGTTGCTCAACGGAAGATTGTTTTGCCTCTGGTTTTTTAATCAAAAGCTTGGTTAATTTAATCAGCGGCAGTACCTCATTTTAATTTTAGGTACTGTCTCCGCAAAGACTCGGGTGACAGTGAACGACACCGAGGTCACTGTCGCCTACAGTTCTGCTACACCTTTATTCTATGCATCGTAATGCCCGCCCGTGATCAACCGGAGCATGTACACACGTGCTAATTCCACACAAAATTATATTAGTACTAACAGTTTTATAGTAACAGTGTTGAGACAGTAATAACTTTGTGAGTAAATTTCACAATTGCTCAAATCATCACAAAACTACAGATTTAAGATGATGTATCACAGAACTACAAATTTAACAATAAAGTTATCACAAAACTACAGGTTTAAGGCTAAATATCACAAAACTACAGATTTAATAATAAAATTATCACAAAACTATAGATTTTGAGGCTTAAATCCTTAGCACTAATGTTATGTTGGACTTATAATTGATCAAGTAATGTGATTAAATTGTCATTAAACCTATAGTTTTATGATAACTTTATTACTAAATCTGTAGTTTTGTGATATTACATTTTAAATCTGTAGTTTTATGATAAATTTAGCGTTAAATCTGTAGTTTTGTGATACATCATGTTAAATCTATAGTTTTACGATAAATTAATCAAGTACATCTAGTTTAGTAAAATTTACTCTAACTTTGTCGATGCTAGCAGCTTGACCTGACGAAAATTTCGAGTCAAGATAAGTGTCTCGTCACATCGACAGTAGTGGAGTACTCGAGTGTAGTCCAATTAATCGACGGAGGAGTTATCTTAGAAAAGTCATACGGAGTAGGTAGTATACTTAGGGCTTATTCGTTTAAAAGGATTTATAAATAAAAAGTACAAAAATATCCAATCCTTTGGAATGAGCACTGTACTATCATTCATTTCAAAGGAATGCATGAAAGGAAAAATTCCTATCCCTCCACTTTTAGGGGTAAAACAAAGGAAAAAAATAATCCACTCCAACCCAATGTTTTCAATCATTTGGATTGTTTGCAACCCAACCATAGGAAAATTTTCTATGTTTTCTAATTCATAGGTTTATACATGCATTCCTATATTATTCCTATGTTTTTTCTATTCCTACGGTTTGAAAATCCTACAAACCGAATAAGCCTATAATTTAACAAATTTTTTGACATAGAAACATTGTATTTAACAAATTAACTTTTTTAATTGAATTTAAACCTATAATCTTTTCATGTATAAACTTTTGATAGATTTTTTTTTCAAACGAGCAGGTACTTAGAAAGTCTGAAGTTTCATGAAATATAGACTCTGTTTGGTAGATCAGCAACTGCGGCATGTGGCTACGATGCGTGCGTGTGGTACCGTTGGTTTTGTCTGTGGCGCAGTCGTGAAATCAATTGTCGAACAAACACATAGCATAAAAAAATTATTTGAATATAACCTAAAAGTTTATATAGCCAGAAAATGAAAAAACAAAACATCACCACCATGCACATTTTTCCGCACCACTGAGAACGGGACTAGCACCATACCCACTGCTATGGGTACCACATGTTTAGATACTAATTTAGAGTATTAAATATAGATTAATTACAAAACCCATTTCATAACATTGGACTAATTCATATGATGAATCTATTGAGTCTAATTAATCCGTGATTAGCTTATGTGATGCTACAGTAAATATTTGCTAATTATAGATTAATTAGGTTTAAAAAATTCATCTCGTGGATTAGTTCTCATTTATCAAATTAGTTTTTATATTAGTCTATGTTTAATACTCTAAATTAGTGTCTATACATCCGATATGATATAGCTAAAAAGCTTTGACCGGTCGTCGCTACATCAACAAAGAGCTTCAACTATGTCCCAAAAATCGACTCTAAACAAAAATGCTTGGACGAGGAATTAAATTTGAAAATATAGTGTTTATTTTTTTTATAAATATTCGGGATACAAATTTTTTGATAAAAAACACCGTCGTCGCTGGATGAAAGTACGAAAGCGATACGGTATCAATGATCTACTGTACGAGAATGACGTGGGGTGACCATGCGCCACGGTTTTACGGTCTCGCACAACCAATGTGCGAGACCGCACGGCGTGGCTGCAACAGGGCCAATGGTTAATGTTTAATCACATTGATTAGCAACTAATTAACCCCTAATTATCATTAATTAATCACTAATTATGGTAATTAAATCACTAGTTAAACGACACCATTGGACAAGACATTCGCTTTTCGCTGTTTCTTTATGAGACATTGTTTCGGTCTCGCTAATTAACCCCTAATCATCATACCCCCGTCATTTTCACGTAATATTCGTGCAAGATCGGACATATATTTTTGCCAATACAATTGCACCCCGAATATTTTTGATAAAAAAGTAAATAAACAGTATATTTTCAAAACGAGTATGTCGCGTGAGTTCCTCACGCACAAATTATTGTTCGCGAATTTGCCATTTCGCTAGCAGGCTGCTCCACTAGCTGACTCGAATAAACGGAGAAGCGATACGCGTATATACATACTTGTGGGTGTAACGTAACCGATGGAATCCAATAATACTCCCTCCGTCCAATAATATAGGATTTTGAGTTTTTCTTGCACTGTTTGATCACTCGTTTTATTAAAAAAATTAGAATTATTATTTATTTTTTTACTTACTTTATTATCTAAAGTATTTTAAGCACAACTTTTCATTTTTTATATTTATATAATTTTTTTAAATAATACGAGTGGTCAAACGATACAAGTAAAAACTTAAAATCTCTTTATAATTTTGGGACAGCAACGTGGTCTACATATTTGGGGCAAGCAAACCGCCACCTTTTCTTCCCCAATCCTTGCCCTTTCTGGGTGACGTGGCATTCTTCCTCCCTTCTTCCCTTTCTTCACAGGGCCCAACGTCGTTGCTTGTGGAGCTCGTCAACGTATATACGCACGTCCCGTGCCTTGTCGCCTATGACTTGTCAGCCAAAAAACGAGACGAAGTCACGGTTGAAACCTTGCTTCAACTGCACTAAATTTCGTCCATCTTGGACCAAGCAGGACGCGATCTTTGGCTGTGTGTTTAGTTCGTGTGCCAAACTTTTTAAGTATACAGACACATATTTGAAATATTAAATATAGACTAATAACAAAAATAAATTATAGATTCCGCTGTAAATTGCGAGATGAATCTACTAAGTCTAATTAATTCATCATTAGCAAATGTTTGCTGTAGCATCACATTGCCAAATCATGGCGTAATTAGGATTAAAAGATTCGTCTCGCGATTTACATGTAAACTGTGCAATTGGTTTTTTCGTTCACATTTAATGCCATGTGTCCAAATATTTGATGTGACTGTGGAGATTATGAATGCCCCATACCCACACGGTATGTATATCCGACTGGGTATGGGGGGTACTATATTTAGATATGAAATCTTTAGTACATGATCCGGTTGTTTTCCTAAACTTGTTTATCAAGGGAATACCCGAGGATACTAGTCGGTTACGATTGTATTTTATTTTTACTTGTCTATTCCGTTAGGAATATGAGTTGTATCTTGTAATACGGACTCCTTCATCTATATAAGGAGAGGTTTGGGTGCCTCTAGGGGCATAACTTTTCTCCTAGATCATACTATTAATAACACACTCGGCGGATTAATCTCCGGACAAAAATAGGGTATTACTTCTCATTGAGAGGGTCTGAACCTGTATAAACCTTTTGTCTTCTAACCCATCTACTTTTTCTGCTTGATAGTCGCCCCTTTTAGTATTACCGAAATATTGTTTCAACGGTTGGTCGGGAGTTTGAAGGAAAATTTTTGAATCTAAACACGGCCTTTGATCAAATCGGTAAATTTTTGTATTAGGACTAATCGTGGTAATTGATTACTACTAGTAGTAGACTACCGTGGCAGGTCGAATAATGGGGGTACAGTTGGCGAGATTATGAAATTGGATAAAGCCAAATTTAAATACGTAAAGAGATGATGATGGGGCTCAATTTGCGGTCGAGATTTACAATATTTAAATCCGTCACAATATTCACATGCGCCGTTTGCTGTACACATACTACTACCACTAGTACCCTTTCTTCCCCAAACCCCCTCCCGATTTCTCGTTTTTGCTCTCCAATTTCTCGCGAGAAGCCGAAGAGGAAGAGGAAGAGAGAGAGAGAGAGAGAGAGAGAGAGAGAGAGAGAGAGAGAGAGAGAGAGAGGGAGAGGGGAGAGGAGGAGTTGGTTGAGATGGATCTGTTGGAGAAGAATAACATTAAGAAGGGGGGAGAAGTGGAGGAGGAGGTGGCACGCAAGGGAGAGGAGAGGAAGGAGGAGGTGGTGGTGGTGGTAGAGGAGGAGAAGAGCCATCAGCAGCAGCAGCAGCAAGGGGAGGAGGAACTCGTCGGCCTCTCGCTCGCCGGCGGCAGGTAGTTTTCCGGCTCCGCCTTCTCCTCTCGCGAATCGAGTTCTCTTCACCTCTGGGTTGATCGATTGGGTCGCGGGAGACGGAGTGTTTTGTTGGTTGTTCGGGAAATGCATCTCGCGCGGGATTCTAGCCGCTTTTCAGTTCATAGTATCACCCCTTCTCCGAGAACTCGCCGCCGGGGAGCCGAGCGGCGCCGCAGCCGCCTCCGAAGTGGTTTACCGGAGGGGATGGATTTTCTCCAGTACTGGACTCCTGGTGTTTGAATTTTTGGGTGGAACTGGAGACCTTTTTTTTGGTCGGGTGAAATTCCTCGGACCAACCAAAAAAATCTCGAATCCACTCGGAGTTTCCTCCGTTCCAGATGGAGCTCTTGCGTTGAAAAATTTCCTAAAAATAGAGTCAAAATGCTTCGACTTCGAGTTAAGAGTCCACCCTACACCGAGTTGCAACTATCCCTTTTTTTATGAGTTGTTGGTATTATCATGGAAGAGCTCTTTGCCTTTGCTGCAGTGGATCAAATTGGTGGGGGTTCTTGCCTAGGTCATGTGAAGATTCTTCTGATTAGTGGTAGTCTCATGCTTCTCCTCGTCCTGCAATCCAAATCCCCTTTATTCCTTTTCCCGCTCTCTTGCGCTTGGCGTCAGCTGTTCTTAACCTTGAACAAATTAGGGTGTCAGTCTAGTTGCACGTGTTCTTATCCAGATGTTGGGAGTGCGGTGAACTGCCGGTATTCTACTAAATCAATATCAATTATATGGATGTTCAATTTGGTTCACGTCACTAGGTAAATGATTTCCCACCTTAGACCAAACTTAACGGATAGGAAAGAACTTTTGGCAAGTGGCAGATCCAGGTAGTTTTTTTTCTTCCCTTTTTCTGTAATTGGCAGTTACTTGTTCTCCAAATACTTGGAACTGCTGTGAAAAGTTTCCAATTGAGCCTTGGAATCAGGAGCAATGGGGAACTCTTCCAAGTTACTTGCATTTCTTCTTTAAAATCTATAATATATACATAATGAGTTTTCCCCTTTTGAAATAATAAGCAAGAAACACACATAGATCTGGTGAAACTTGAGTTAGCGTGCAGTTTTTAACACCTCCATATACCAAGGGGATTCAATGGTAAAGGCCTCATCCCCTTGTCTTTACTTCAAGACTAAATCTGTAGCTCGGGACCAAGTACCATAGTTTCTGGCCACCATTTTACGACATCGGTTATCCCCTGACATGTTAAGCCCCCTTTCCCTTTTTTTTTCCCCATATTTGAAATGTGCAGTTTGCTGGTCCAGATATTGGTTTTGGTCATTTTTGCAGTTTAATTTTAAGAACCCTATCTATGCTGAAGCATTAGTTTGTTTACCCCGGAATGTTTTCCTTTATGACTCAGCATCCATTGATTTACCTTTGCAACTCTTATATAATCCACTAGGCTGCTGTGAAAACAATAGATGCAGTGTTTGTTTTGAAGTAAATAAGGTGGAAGTAAAAATACCTGGTAATGGCTAATATGAATCGTGGCTATTATTAAATGTTTCAGCATGTTCTGAATAGGTAAACCACATATATGCAACTATGTAAGATGTTTTTAAATCTAGATGTTCTATTGAGCTTGTAACCTGGTCTTTTAGACAAGATTATGCTGAGATTTTGAAGAAAAAATTTTCAGTACATTCCGTCCATCATGGACAACCTTTGGACAGATTATTGACCCTGAATGAGTCCCATCATGCTGCAGATGTTGGATATTTCAGAGTGGACCATAAAGTTGCAGGCCTAGTTTGCTATTTTTAGATTTTAGATCTTGTGAGTTTTAATCTTGATTATGCTATTAGACTCAGAATGTGTGTACCAAAAACATTGATAATGGTATCTATCCTGACTTGGGTACAACTTGTGTTACTGGCAGCTGTGGGAGGGCTATGTTGGCGTAGCGTATTGACCAAGAGATAATCCTCTCATCAAGTAGAATATAGATAGAATAATTATTTATGAAGGAGACGGGCCTTTATCTGGCTGCAGACAAGGTGCATAGTAAAGCTCATTAAACCTCTAAAAAAGGCTGGAAATACGGCCTACGGTGTAATTGAACATTATACATCAGTTAACTAGGTTGGCCTCCAATGTTATATGGCACTTTACCCTTGGATGCCCATCTTATGTATTGCCATGTACTCATGTATGCAATTAGTCAAGAGCGGCCCACTTATGCCAATATCTGTGTAACTATGCAATCTGTTATTACCTTTTTGCACATTTACTAATTTCGCTTTGTCATAATCAGGCCCAAAGTATTTCCAATGTCGAGCCCTCCACCTAATCCTTCGCAACTTACAATTTTCTATGGTGGATCAGTATGTGTTTATGACTCAGTGCCGCCAGAGAAGGTCATATTCACCCCATTTATATTCGTTATATCCTCCGACTAACTGTTGAAAGTTTATGCTAATTCGTTATCTGCAACATTGTCAACAACAGGCTCAAGCAATCATGCTTATTGCCGCAGCAGCTGCTGCAGCGGCGTCTGCCACCAAAAGCAATGCTGCCGTTGCTGTTAAGCCCCCTGTGATGCCTGCAGCCAATGCTACCCAAGCAGCAGTCTCTCCTGTGCTCACAAGATCGCTCTCATTGCAGAGCACTTCTGTAGCAACTGAACAGCCTCAAGTTGTCGCTGACCCTAGCTCAATTTGCAAGCTTCAGGCTGGTAAGACTACAACATCTTTTTGTGAATCTAAAATGGGGCTGTTTTAATCTCTCGTCATATGATGTACTAAGTGATTGAAGATGCTACAAATTTATTCTTTATTTGCTGTGCAGATCTCCCCATTGCCAGGAGGCACTCCCTTCAGCGCTTCCTAGAGAAACGCCGTGACAGGTTGGCATGAATGAATGTAGAAATAGCATTCTATATTTGTCTGATGCATATCCTTAGGTTTAGTGGTCCATTAGAACATGCTAAAAGAATGTGAATAGCTGGAAACTGACTTGTAGGGGATAAAACATTTGCTTTAGCTTGACTTGGATACGAACCAAGTATATGTGCAAGGACTGTTTTCAGTTTCATTACCATAGCCCATGTTTTCATGATACATAACAAAGTAGCCAGTAGTTATAGAAACACAGCTTTCTGCAAATTTGAGAAATCCTTAGCTTCAACTGATTAAGCCAAATGACCATGTTAAGCAGGTTGGTGAGCAAAGCTCCATATCCTACAAAATCCTCCGAGGGCATGGAAGCATCAGGGATGGAAGTAACTGCTGAGGGCAAGGCCCAGTAACTGTCAACTTCGAATGGTGGAGGCTGACGTTTGGAGGGGGAAGGAAGGAAAGGCGTCGCGTTCATTGTTTAGATGGTGTCGCACCCTAGAACCTTACTAATAATCGAACCTGTGCCCTTATTATCGTTGTACTGTTCCTTATGTGCTAGTCTATTCTGTCATGAATTTGTTTACTCGAACAGCAAACTGCTATGATAGTAGTATATCATTGTACATCATGCATATCATTGCCTGACAATGTTATCGTGTTCGTCTAGTAATGATATCATCCAGGTTAATTGTTAAATTTCAGTTTCAGCAGCTATGATAGTAGTATATCGTTGTACATCATGCATATCATTGCCTGACAAAGTAATGATATCATCCAGGTTAATTGTTAAATTTCAGTTTCAGCACTGGGGTTTTACAGTGCCAAGGGCATTAAAGGAGTGGATGGTTTTATTGTATCTGGCATTCTGGCTGTTCCTCCATTTTAACCCATTTACAAACAGCATTTGTTCCAAATCTTACGAAGCTTAGAATTTTGCAGTGATGGATTCCTGTACTAGCATTTTGGCTGCCTCTGCTCGACTGCTGCTCCGGTACCATGCTGACAGTGTCAACCGGCGAATTAGACCAACGCGGCAGTCTGGCCAACCGCCGGCGACGGCTTGCCACCTGTAGCGCGTTGAGTATTATAGTAGTACTGTACAACATATTTCCCATATACAACCATGCAACTGTACATGCTGCCAAGGAGTACCGATGTTCAATCAAGATTCAAGACAGATTCTCCAAACCTTTTATTTTTCCATCTAGAATCTCACATGCTTAACCATAGACCATATTGTACCAGAAAAGGAGTGAACTACGCCCAGAACAGGTACATGATCAAGAAGGAGAATGCCACACAGTTGCTGCAGATTCTAAAACACAAAAACGGAAGGGAAACATGAGGCTTAGGTAGTGATTGCCACGACTACTGTCAGTCTGTCATGCATGAGTGCTGCGCAAGATCCCATGGATGTAACCACCGACCATGACCAAGGAGACGAGGGAAACGACACCAGCTGGGAATATCTTCCCGGACTTCTTGAAGCGAGATCCCATGACCGACAAGAGGGCAGCCGATATACCTAGAATGCAAAGCGAGACAACATCAGGGAAAGACTCCATGTTGAAGTAATTCCATGCCAAGGATAATAAGGACCACAAGGTCCACAACATAGGGGGCTCAAAATATGATTTTGCATACCTAAACCAATAGATGATGCAAAGACAGGTCTCACTGGGAGTTGAGTGTGGACGAAGAACAGGACCAGGGCTGATATGCCTCCTGCGGCTAAGGATTTCTGGCTTCCACTCTTCATGTACCCCATTGCTCCACCGGCTACAGAATTTGGAATCACAATCGTCAATTTCTAACAAAAATAAAGGTCTCTTTTGATCGTAACCAATGCTTCAATATAATCTATCCTCAGATGCACCTTGAAGGCTAGAACAGGCTGTCAGGCTCTGATGTAGAAACTCACACAGGATGGTAACACTACACAGTAATTCAATCCAGTAGATCATAATGCTATTATTGAACCGATGATGCAGCTAAAATTATACCAGGACTTAATCATCTGCTAATTTCACAGACATAATCACTATGGACAAAAAATAATTCAAAATTTTAGGGAGGTCACTCTTGTGTTAATTTTCTTCCCTTTTTTTTTAAAAAAAAAGTAGCCTGTCTAAATGTTTAGTTTTAGGTGGTTGTTTAGATGTACTCCATTTTGTTCTTCCTAAGAGAAAATTTGTGCACATTGTGCTTGTTTGTAGGCCTTTCTGCAGTTAGCACTATAAAGGAGGAGGAGCATCCTGTGACCAGTGATACTCAGAGTGGTAATGCACCATTTGTGCTTGTGTCTACAAAAAGCACATACTGGTAGTTGTATCATCATTGTTCTGATACAAGCTCTACTTGAGAAACCAAAACTCCAAAAGCAGGCTGCTGAATCTGAATGTTGAATAGGTATTCTGGTTTTCTAAAGTTGGAAATTATCAAGTACCCAGTCAAGTCCAACAATTATTGATCTCATCAAATTAGTAATAATTCGACCTGACCAATAAGGATTTAATTTTATTCACGAGAATAACCTGACAAGTATATGTGTGTTCTAACTTACTGGGAACTAGTTAGTGAACCAGAAGTTGAAATGCACACAATTACCCCAATGGCTAATCACTTTGATAAAGAAATGCAGTAGCTCTCATTCTCCAAAACCAAACCACTCGAATCCAAGGCGTTTGCACACTGCAGTAGATCAGTAGTACTAAAAATGAACTGGTCGTGGCATTACTGCATCTTTACCTCCGACGAGCGCGGCGTAGGCGAGGGTGATCTTCTGCGACATGGAGAGCCCCTGCCCCATCTTCTCCTCCTCCCCTTCCCCCTCGTCCCCCCCACCACCCCGCGGCTTCTCGCTGTCCCCGCCGCCGCCGCTCCCAGAGCCGTCGCCTCCGCCTCCGCCTCCCGATCCGCCGAGCTCGGGCTCCCTGGCCGCGACGGCGACGAGGAGGCGCGCGGAGGAGCGGAGCGAGAGGGCGGCCGGGGCGCGGGGGCGCAGCAGGAGGAGCGAGCACTGGGAGATCGGGGAGGATGGCGGCGCGAGCGCGAGGGCGAGCGGCGCGAGTGGTAAGGTCGTCGTCGCGATGGCCATGGATGAGCTCGAGTTCCAACTTCGAGCGCTCGAGCTTGGGCTTGGGCCTCGGTGGTGATGGGGATTTTTTACGGGGGTTGGTGGTGTGAGACTGTGGGTGGGCCCCGGGTTTTCTTTTTCTTTTTCTTTTCTTTTCTTTTCTTTTTCTTTTTGGAATTCCTTTTTTTTTCTTTTTTTTTCCTTTTCTGTTGCTGGATTTTTGGGTTGGGTTGCATCTAGAAGGACATGATTCGTTTCTTGTGGAGCGCGTGGGACGCATGACTGCATGTGCACCCCCTGCATCATACGCACGTTGCCCAATAAAGAATTTCACTATATTTCTGAATTATGATTTTAAAATTAAGTTTTAATTTTTTTCCCCCTGGTTACACGGAGAACACATACGCACACACCATCATACCCTACTATTGAAGAATATAAAAATCTTCTAGAGCTTAGGTAAACACATACCACACACACTTGCAAACCTGTGAATATGTCCACTTACACAAACTCAAAGCGTAATATATTTTGACTTACATATTCACAGTATAATTTAAGGAATTCTTTTTAAGCTAACAAGTTATAGATCATCGGGAGGATGCCTTTTAAGCTCTTAAACAATATGATTGTTGTGTAACTTGCATTATCAACATTTTTAAACACTTTTCTAAACTAACCTTTTCAACTTTATAATATTTAATTAATTCATTTATTTGTATCTTAAATAATTACCATAGGAGCTATTCAGCCGTGCTACTAGTTGCATAGCCACATTGCTACTGAACATCCCTGTAAGCTCAGTTTCATTTACAATCCCCTTAGAACAAACTTTTTGTAATACAATTTCTCCCTTTTTAAATATTTCACACCGTTGACTTTTTAGCACATATTTGACCGTTCATCTTATTTAATAACTTTTGCGAAATATGTAAAACTATATGTATAAAAAAAGTATATTTAACAATAAATCAAATGATAGGAAAATAATTAATAATTATTTAAATTTATTTAATAAGACGAACGGTCAAACATGTTAAAAAAAATCAACAGCGTTAAATATTTAGGAACAGATGAAGTATGCATTATAACAACCCTTGGTAATGTTCATTATTGGATCATGATGCTTCACACGGCTAAACGAAAAAGCTTTCAACTTTATACATACCTAGTCCAAGATTGTGACTCTGACCAGTAACACCGGCACACTTGCAATCTTTACAAACCGGAGAAAACGACCGTGTTTCTCACCCAACCACAATATCAAAATCTGTTCTTTTTTTTGGGTTTACTTCCAGTATATATATACAAAAAGCTTCAAAATTTATATAGCAACCCAAAACTGACGAACTCGATCGCTTCACTTTCCACCAAGACTTCACCTGACCTTGCCTTGCCGGCCAGCGTGGACTCAGAAAACAGTAGCCAAGTCTCGGCAAAGAGGAGGAAATTCCCCAACCAAAACACCCACAAAGAAGAAGAGGAGTCGCCAAGACGTCGTAGGCAACACCTCCCTTCCCCCCTACCCTTGAACCGAGGCCGAGTCGTAGTCGCCGCGAGTGGAAGGCAACAACTCCTCCAAGGCAGGCAGAGGCAGCAGCAGCAGGAGGAGGAGGAGGAGGCAGGCGCGGGCGGCGTGAGCAGCAGCGGCAGCGCCGCATTACAGCCTTGGGAGTAGGAGGAGGAGGAGGCGGCGGATGATGATCCCTAGGGAAGGGGCGGTGCCGGAGCCCGCGGAGGCGTCCTGATCCCCGACCGACGATCGCGGCGGCTGCTGTTCTTGCTGTTGTTTGTTGCAGGTTGGTTTTGGTGCTATTCGATTCGGTTGGGTTTATTCACGAGTTCTTGGATTTGGGGTAGTTTGGATTTAGGATTAGTGGATGCAGTACTTTGCTTTGGTTAGGTGCGGCGTGGATCTGGGAGGCCGATTTAGTATGCTCTAGTTTGGTATATGTGAATTATTCAGAGCGATTTGAGAAGATGGAAGCTGATTTATGAACTTGAGAATATTTTTGTATACTTTTAATCAACTGATTAGACTTCCTGTGGTGGTGGTTCTAGAGGATGGAGAATCCTCAGATTGAGATGGGGGCCTTCAAGGCGAACGGTCCGCAATTGCAGAATGGTGGGCTGCGTTCCAGCATGGTTCAGTCCTGGAACCTGCAGAGATTCGTCGAGAGCGCGCTGCGGAGCATCAGGATTGTCATATTCACTTCTAAGCTCAATCTGCTCTTGCCGTTTGGGCCTGCGTCGATCATTCTACACTATACTACCAGGAGACATGTAAGTCATGTTCACAGCAACTGAACTCTATTCGAGCGCATTTTGTTCATATTTATCATTGTTCGTAGTCTAGAAACCAGAGTACCCTATCAAGGTGAACTAATAATTGGGCTCACTAGTAACATTACTAGTTTTGTATTTTTTGTTAATGTTTCATCAATTGAAGACTATCATTTAGTCAATAGGTTTTTGTTATGATGATCTCTTATTGCTACTCAGTACTTGTAACTGATTTCTACTTTACCAAAATTGCAGGGATTGGTCTTCCTATTCAGCATGCTAGGAATAACACCTTTAGCTGAGCGCTTGGGTTATGCAACTGAGTGAGTTAGTGAACTCTAGACCTATTTTTTTCTGACCTTATTTCGTTTAACCTAAACTACTGTTCTACAGGCAGCTCGCAATATACACTGGTCCAACAGGTATGCATTTTTATTTTTATGATTTATAACCTATTACAAAATGGAGAACCAGTGAACAATAACAGACATTTTCTTTTAATACCGATTGCAGTTGGGGGGCTTCTAAATGCTACGTTCGGAAATGCAACTGAAATGATCATAGCAATATATGCTTTGAAAAATGGAATGATCCGAGTAGTCCAACAATCATTGCTTGGTTCCATATTATCAAATATGTTATTGGTTATGGGCTGTGCTTTCTTTGCTGGCGGTATTGTTCATCGGAACAAGGACCAAGTCTTCAGCAAGGTAATTTTGATGCAATATGCTGTGCGTCCTTTCCACTCAAAAGTTCCTGATAAGAAATCATTTTTTATTTACTACAGGCAACTGCAGTTGTTAACTCAGGTTTACTGTTGATGGCTGTCATGGGACTGATGTTTCCTGCTGTCCTTCACTTCACGCATTCAGAAGTGAGGCAAGGAGCATCAGAGGTTTCTCTTTCAAGGTTCAGCAGTTGTATTATGCTTGTGGCATATGCAAGCTATCTCTATTTCCAACTAAGTGGACGAAATAGTGCTTATAGTCCAATTGGCAGTGTAAGTGTATACCTCAATTTAATTCTTCATTGATGATGACAAATACGATAAGTCCGACCCTTTATTTCTATCGCAGTTCTGCCCATGTTAATTCAATTATAGCACACACTATGCTTGCACTTTGAATTGGAACAACAAGCAATGAACTAATCTCCTTGATAACAGTCATTTATATTCCCTAAAAATAAAAATGTAATATCCATGTTCCATCGCCTCTCATAGGAAGAAATGCCCAATGAGGATGCAGCAGAGGAAGATGAAGAATCAGAGATTGGCATGTGGGAGTCCATAGCATGGCTCGCGATGTTGACATTATGGGTGTCTATTCTTTCTGAATACCTGGTTAATGCCATTGAGGTATTCCTTCTCTTCTAATTTAGAATGACAGCACAAAAAAAAAGTAGCTGTTCTTGATATGTGCAACTGACAAATGATTTTTTTTGGCCTGTTAAACTTGACAATTAACTCTGTTTTGTTTATATTGGGTTACTCATATCAGGGAAAATGTCCACCTTAAATTTGGAAATGATTATTTGATATATGATAAGAGATGTTTACCTCTTTCTGATGAAAGTCCATGAATATTGCATCTCTAATACTGTATTTTAGGACAGATTTAACTGCTCTGGCCATGTTATACATTGTTTGTCTTACAGGTCACCTGAGTACCTCTGCATGGGTATACTATTGATCACTGCTTTGCTCTTTGCTATCAGGGGGCATCTGATTCACTGAACCTACCCGTGGCTTTTATCAGTGTTATTTTGCTTCCTATTGTGGGAAACGCTGCTGAACATGCTAGTGCAATAATGTTTGCCATGAAAGATAAACTTGTAAGCATTTAGATGTGCTCAGTTTTGATGTTTCTTTCTGATTCTTCTGTTGTCTCCTAACTGTCTGTGTACATGATTGTTTCTCTGCTGCAGGACATAACACTGGGTGTTGCAATTGGGTCATCAACGCAAATATCAATGTTTGTGGTAATGCATGGTCAAACTTGTTATCTCACTATGATCTGAGTATGCATTTCCGCACTTAATTCATCAAATACCATGCTGGCATGAACATTCTACAGAATACTGTATTCATTCCAGATCTTGCATTTGTTCATTTATCATATCCTATTTTCATCTTTGTTATTTTTGACACATGTTATTCTCCATATACAGATTCCATTTTGTGTTGTCATTGGTTGGATGATGGGGCAAAAGATGGACTTGAATTTCCAACTATTCGAAACAGCAACTCTCTTCATAACAGTACTAGTCGTGGCATTTATGCTACAGGTAGGTTATTGTGTGAATATTAAGAATTATTTTGATAAGGGATGCCTGCTTAATGAAGAGTTTGTCAAGCTGTGTTTGTTTTTGTATGCCTTGGCACATATAACCCCTCCAGAGTAAACATGTTCTAGCGGTACTACACGATTGTTTTAACATTATTAAGTATACAGTCAAGTCTTTCTCAAGCATAATGGTCGGTGGTTGCTATTGGTTAGTGTTGTAATGTTCATATTATCCAATGAACTTTGTGCTTACTCTTTAAAGGAACTAGAACTGACCTACTTCATGTAATACTTTTTACCTTCAGTAGTGGCTTTAATTATCTTGTCCCACCTCGCTTGTAATATTAGCCGGGTAAAGTTTCAATAGTAATATGCTGATCAGGCTTTCTTGTTATTTCATTTCCACACTATCTGCTATAGCTCTCTTATGAATTACCTGGCATAGGTTCTGATATCTCAACCATCACCAGTTGATCACACGCTCTTTCTATTTATCCACAGGACGGTGTTGCGAACTACTTGAAAGGACTTATGCTGATCTTGTGTTATCTAATAGTTGCAGCCAGTTTCTTCGTTCACGTTGATCCACAATCCAGTAAGTAGAGTCACAGACTACTTTTTTTTCATTTCAATGTCACAATCAAACTTCATTAATTTCATGAAAAGAGAAGAACTCCGACATTGACAGCTTACTCCATGCATGTTTTGTGGTGGTCATATGTAAGAAATTGTTCTTGCCATGGCATGATAGTAGCATTTGGCATGCAGTTGAAATCAACCAATGGCTATATTAGATGGTTGATCTCTGGAAGGCATATGAGCACATATACGCTGTGATCTTAAGTGTTGACTCCCAATTTTTTTGCAGGCGATGATTGATGTCACGGACACTGTAATTATTGTACCAAATACCCTTGAAGCCTTTACTAATCTTAATTCTGGTGAGTTGCTCCTCCGTAGCAGAGCTCAGCCTGCTGGCAGGAGCTGGCAGAATGTTGACACGGCCGGGAAAATCACGTGGTGTCGGTTAGTTCGTCCATGATCCGCAGCAGCAGCAGCAATTATTGCACGTTGCAATAGTCAAAAGATCTGAAGGGCACCTAGGAGGAGGGGTGGTTGTAATGTATACAGATTACAGAAACAAGGAAATGCAATGCAATGTGCCCATGTAAAAAAGTCTCCTTGCATTCAATTAATTCAGTTAATGTGGCCCTGGCCCTTTCTCTCCTGTTCTGCTTTGGTTGCTGTCATTTTTGGGGCTTAGCTATCTTGTGCCAATGGGAAATATACTGAACTAGCAAATGCAGAAGATACCTTAGATCTAAATAACCGACCTGGGCAGTTGATAATGCGCAGGCTCATATCATCTAGTACTTGTTGGCTTGTCAGCCATAACTGAATTCTGAAACTTAATTTTAGAGTAAAGCTGTAACTGAATTATGAAACTTAGTTGCTCTGGGATTTTTCTTTTATCGTAGCCTATTTTCTAGCCTTTTTAACTTTTAAAGCACTAATAATATATCTCTACTATTATAAAAATTGATGATGTTTTTGCGGTACTTTAGTACGTCATCCGTGTAGTACGTCATCCGTGTATGAATCGTTTTTAAGTTCGTTCGCTTTTGGAAAAACAAATCCGTATTTGGGTCAGTTTTTAAATTTGTTCACTTTTGAAAATACAAAAGAAATTGTATAGGAAATCTTTTTAAAAAACTTGCATGCTAACGTGAGACTATCGGATTCATAAATTGCAGCTCATGATTTTCTAACAAAATATATATATCCAAGCGAATTTAACAATGAATTTCATCTTAAATAAACCATATAGCAATGATAATATTAAAATAGCCTTCACCCGTTGTAACGTATGGGTATTTTTTCTAGTAGACAGAAAAATTTTAGCCATAATTTTTTTGGCTGCTTTTTATTCTTGCAAGTTTTTTGAGATAAAAAACTTACAAATGTAACTATAGTATAGTTGTAGTGTAATTACAATATAATTAACCGCCTGTAACTACATTGTAATATAAAGTTGCATATATTACTTTAATACTTATATATACTTATATTATAGTTATAATTAGCTATAGTGGAATTATATTATAATTATAATATAGCTAGATTTGAAAATTCTTCCTTAAAAAACTTGCAGCGGTTTTTCGGATAGCCCCCCCCCCCCCCCCCCCCCTCCTTTTTTTTTTCGCCCTTTTTACAACTGAGGCTAACAGCCGTGGCAACAAGCGCAGCAGTGCGACCATCGGGTGCATGGATTTCAGAAAAGAAACCACGCTTGCATCGATCGAAGCTCTCGATGACATTGCGAGGCAACCACGCAAGACGCAACCGATCCCGAGCCCGATCGAGCACCGCATGCACGCGCGCGCGACACACCGACGCAAACGCAATGCAGCGGGCGGGCCGCACTTGCCCGCGCGCCCAGCCACGCGCGACGGCGCCGGGCGTGCGTGCGTCCGCCTCGTCGCACGTACACGCATCGGCGATTGGGAAGCGCAGACGGGCGGAGGAACCGAAGAAGCCAGCGTACGCACATTTTGCCAGTTGGCTACTGCCTAGTACTGCACTGCTGCATGCAGGCCAGAACATTCGTCTTGTTCGACTTAAATTTGATCGGGCTAGTACTTGCCGGATAGTGGGTAACTAGTGTACGCGTACTTCTAGTAGTACTAGCACTTGAATTCGCTGCCTAAAAATGTCCAGCAGCGCAATAGCTGCAACAGCTAGCCCACGCACGTACGCAATGCGCGCATGGACCGGTTCGATCGATGCATGGATTAGTTTTTTGTAACCATGACCAAGTAAAACAGTGTTGAGTACTGCTGGTATCATGTGTAGTGCGGGAACAGGGTGACTTAGGGACAAAGCTAAAAATAACTTTAGCTTTGGTAGCTTACCATCCATGTGCGTGCTGCATAGTAGAGCACATCGATCAGCCTAGGAAAGCATGCGGCCGTCGTGCGTGTGCGCCTGGATCGGATGTATGCAATGCCTGCCCAACTGCGTAAAATAGGGAAACTATTTTAATCCTTTGAGGGGATATCCCCTCATTCTTATGTAACTTAAATGGTTATGAAAAAATTTAAAAAAAAATTAAGAAGATATATTAACATGTGATACTCTCGATATATATTTAAGTGATATGCAAATAAGGAGGGGATATCCCCTCGAGGGATCAAAATCCTCTTCCGTAAAATGGACACTTTCGTGTTGGTTAATTGTATAAAAGAAAGAGCATATGCAGTACATTTTTGTGCAGTCGCAATAGATGCATGAGATTACCATGCTTATGCGACGGACAAGAAAATTAAGGCATGCAATTCTTTCTTCCGTTTCTTGCCTGTTTTAATTGTTCCTTTCTTTTCATTTATTGATCGATGTTGAGGCTCTGAAACTCTCGACATATATGTACGCTTTCTCGAGACGATTGATCGAGCACGTCCAAGCTATGCGATTAGTCCTCATTGTTATCGGACATGCACACACCACGCATCTATATATATATATATATATATATATATATATATAGACACACACACATATGACATGTCAATTGCCGTCGTCGTAACAAATAGCACAAAGATACATCATACATGCACAAACAGGTCGTAAATATAGATCAGAGAATTGAAGGGTACGTACGTAGAGAACTATATAGGGAGTATATATATAGCTAGTACACATAGATCTCTATAAGTACCTGTGCAATGTGCATCGTTGTAAGTAGATCGATCGAAACAGGGGATTCCGAACAGCCGAAGCATCGTCGATATCCTTGTGGCCATGCAGTAGCTAGCATGCACACACACGTTGTCTTATGATATGACGTGCTGCATGCTATCGACGATGGCCGGCCGTCCGGCAGCCACACGGCCATGGACGTACGACAACGTCAACTTACGCGCTGCAGGTGTACACTGTATCACACCCCCGGTCGATCGATCTGCAAGCACACGACCGTACGTGCGCGCGATCGAAGAATTTAATCCACACGGACATTATTTATGACCTTCTACCACAGACGCAACATTCATGTAATTAACATACTAGTACGTGGTAAAGCACAACCATAACGTACGACAGAGGCAGCAGTAACTGTAACTCACATGTTTCTCGCACCAAATCAACCACACATACGTGTAGTAGCTCTAATCCAACGTCTCCCCGGCCGCGCGCCCGGCCGTTTTTCCAGCTACCACGACGGGTGCAAAGACCGGAGAAACGTACGTACGCGAGCTAGCTAGATCGGCGCGGCGCCGATCAAGACGCTGCCGCATGCGATCGAGAACGCCCACCTCGTATACGAAGCCGCTCGATCGATCGGCACACGGTATCCGCGGCCCTGGCGGTGGTCTCGTGCGGTGCGCGCGCGCCCACCACGCCCTCCGGGATTGCACGAGCAGACTCCCGTTTTTTCTTCGTTTCTCTCCGGACGCCGCTGCATGCGGACGCACACGCTCCGGGCGGCGGGTTCAACCGATCGATCCCAAGGGGAAAGAAATACTCCTGTCTAGTTTTGTTTATACTTTCTCGGCAATGGCAAGAAGGCTAGTTTTGTTTAATTCCTGACTCGGGTTTGGTTGGTTGCTGGCACTGCACTACTGCTCGACCCTTTACTCACTTGCAAGCAACCCGATCGACGTCCCACGGTCGTCCCTGCTGGCAATTTACTTGGATCGATATATATTTATGTACACACACATCGTGCACGTACTAGCACTGTAGCACACATGAATGTCTTTCAATTGAAATGAATTAATGTCCTTAGTTAATTACTAGCAACTCTATATATAATTTTGAATTGAAACCAAGTTCATTACGACAAAAAGAAAAGCTGAAAAAGAATACTGGTAGTATATTAAATGCAGTACAGTGATCTCGTTAATTTGCTACCACACCTTAGCTCCACACTCCACGGGAAACTATTCTAAGCTTTCGAGGGATATCCCCTCGTTATTCATCTGTCATCCAAATAATTATGAAAATTTTAATAAGATATATTAATATATGATAAAAATCACTTCATAAATATATAATATCAAATTTAACTTTTACAAGTTGCAACAGAAAAAATAAATTTGAATGTAAGTATACGTTAACTAGCCATAGTTTAATTTGTTTTTTAAACTTATAGAAGTTGAATTTTAACTTGCATGTTTCATATTTGTGGAGTGATCTATCACGTATTAATCTATTTAGTTTATTTTTGGATAACATGCAAATAGTGAGCTCCACTCTAGCCTCTACTCCTACAAAACGGTCACACGCTTCACACGGCAAAGACACAACTAACCTTCCACAGAACGGTGCTCCCATCACTCCACTTCTTCCTATTTAACCCAACCCCTCTCACTGTGCGTCTGTGCCTCTCTTCACACACACGCGCACAACCAACCGCGCCGCCCACACGCCAGGCCACGAGCGCCGCGCCGGCGAGCTCTTCGATCAATCGCGTCGGCCGCCGTCTTCCCATGATAAGCGGCGCCGGCGGTGAGCAGCAGCAGGACACGAAGCGGCGGCTACCGGCGCCGGCGCCGACGACGTCCGAGCAGGAGAGGCGGCAGAAGCAGCACCGCGGGAAGATGCTGAGGCTGTCGGTGCAGCAGGGCGACGACGTGACCGCGGGCGTGGTGCCGCCGGTCACCGTCGTCCTGGACGGCCGCTCCATCTGCCACCGCGTCCACCTCAGCAAGCACACCGGCTACCGCAGCCTCGCCGCCGCGCTCCGCCGCATGTTCGTCGACGCGGACGACGACGTCGGCGCCGCCGACGAGGCAGCAGCTGGCAGGAGCAGCGGCGGCGGCGGCGGCGGCAACGCCGACCGTGGCGGCCTCGACCTGTCCAATGCCGTGCCAGGGCACGTCGTCGCGTACGAGGACATCGAGAACGACCTCCTCCTCGCCGGCGACCTCAACTGGAAGTAATTAGCTTCACACTCATCTTGTTAATCTCACTTCGTGTTCATCTCGTGCTTTGTCTGAATTATTCTTGACGCATTTCTGTATGCTGTTCATCTGATCTGATTCTCCTGCAATACATCCATGTCAGGGATTTCGTCCGTGTGGCGAGGAGGATTCGGATCATCCCGGCGAAGCCATCTAGCCGGAGGAGGCCTCAATCTTAATCTGCTTGCTTGTAACTAAACCACATAAACTTCTAGCTACTACTAGATCCAGTATTACTCCTTTCGAAATCGAAATAGTTTGTGTTTTTGTCATCAGTTTGTAACGTCGTTAAGAAAATTCAGTTAGTTATTATAATCCCGTTTTAATCGTGACCGGTAATGTGCACGTACGGTTGAACTGATCTGCAAATTAGTAAGGTTAATTAATCGATTCATTACAGGTTAGTTAATCAAATCGCGGCTCGTGTGTCACATCTTGTTCGCTGTACATGCTTAACTGTGCGTGTACGTGGAGTACGTCGTGTGCCGTGTCCGTCTCTCTCGTGAGTCATCGTCTGCGATTGACTTGTGTGTTCTTGCTTTGAAAGTGAGGGCTTGTGTTCACTGATTGCTTGTGTTTCTCAACTGCTCGATCGATCGATCAGTCTCACGATTGCTTCTTGAACACCGACGCTTTGTTCGAACGTGCAGGTATGCAGGTACATATATACAGAGATGCAGTTACAAGTAGCCGTCAGTTAACCAGCACGATCAATACTCGTCGATCTCGATTATATCGAAACTATCAGTGTAACATCAGCTACGTACTATGCGATAAAAGTCGATCTCAATTAAGCGTCTGCTTCTGTTAATTTGGAAATTGGATCGATTTACACGCGTATGCACAAGAACAGTTTGGTCGATCGAGTTGACGATAGCAATGGATGAGATTGGGATTGGGATGGCCACTGTCCAGAAGCATAACTGTCATGAACAGCGTTCCATTACTGCTTGAGTACGTAAGGAGTACGTGATATGTCCTTGGTCTCCATTAGTTACTGAATTTTCGTGGTAAAAACAGGAAGAATATGGATCGGCGACACTGGAGGACTAGTGGTTACTGCAGATGGATGTGACATTGACGGCATGCAATCTCGTCCATGCATGCATGGATGGATCCCCTTTTTTATCAGATCTTCTTCAGGGTAATTCTGATGCAGCTAGCGATATGCCGATATCTAAGCCAGGAAAGAACATATGCAGATTAGACAGAAACTGTATAAGATCAGTCACGGTCATGCTCATGCAGACATTCAGGGTCAGTCATGTGTACCGTCGTTGGTGTAACCAATTTAGGCTCAATAGATTCGTCTCGCGAATTAGTCTAAGATTATGGATAGTTTTTATTAATAGTCTACGTTTAATATTTATAATTAGTATCCAAACATCCGATGTGATAGGGACTTAAAAGTTTTAGTCCCATCTAAACAGGGTCTTAGCCAGGACAGAGGAAAAAGAATCTCAAGGCATACGAACGAGTCAGTACTGTTCAGTGGCCGTCAGTGACGTTCAGGGTTGGAACTCGGTGGAGTCATGACGCATGAGAATTGAGAAAGACAGCGGGGGATGCGCGTACGCATCTACACCTTGCATCGATCTATATATATTTGTCACTCACTCACTTGTCAACTCTGAAAGTCTGGAACGCAACAGGATGAATCAGTCGTTTTTGCTGATTTAGATGCAGGCCATGGTCGCCTTAATTTGTTGCCTCAAATTCAGTTTCCGGATATGATCATCCTTCCATAAATTCTTCGTGCAAACCGATTGAATGTTTTGTCATGTTGTCTATATACTTCATAAATTTGGGGAGTATTATATTTTCTCCCCAAATTCATCTTGAATGAGTTCAGAGTTCTCCATCGAGGCTCTGCATCTCTGATTAATTAATTACTTCTGGATCAATTAACCATTGGCAGTCAACGTTGAACATTCATATCCTAGATATGTGACTATCTGAGTATACAATTCTCGTAAGATCTTCTCACAGTCGTATTGCTGCTAAATGAGGCTTCTAAGCTGTTCAGTTTTCACCTCTTTCCACATGGGCGGCTGGGCTTGTATTCAGTAATCAGTAGCTTCTCAGCACCTGCACCTGAAGGTTTTTTTGAGAACAACCTGCACCTGAAGTTCCCTTCGCGTTTATACGTTCTCTTCCTTGAGATCTGGGTGTTGTCAGTGCCGGCGATATTAGCTTTGGAAACTCGCAGTATCTTCTCTCCATATATATATACATATCGCGTTGACTCGATAGTACGTACGATGAATAGTTTACAACTGCAACTTGCAAGCACTCTGTTCAGAACTCAGGTGTTTTCTGAAGATCAAGTACACAGTGACAGTCAAAACAATTGGTAACCTGTTCTGAAGAAAATGACAACCGGCAGTTTAATTTGGTTATCTCTTTTGCTCATATATAAGACTCTGGCAAAAAAAATAATCCACTCTATGCAAGTACTGGCTAAAGAATTAGAGTTTTCTTGTAGGGAACAAACAACCTTTTATTCAGTCGGTTCAGATAATTAACACCTGAAACTTTGCAACTCCTATTTTCTATGTTTGGTTGTTACTATAACCTAATGCAAGTGATCACTAATCAATAACGGACTGGTCCCATCCGTAGCCACAGCACATAGTATCTCCCTTGATGAGACATGCAAAGCACGCATAACCATTATTTCTTATATGGAAGTACATAACATAATTCTCAAGTGGTGCTTCCACGGCACTACTTGCTATTTATATGTTGGTTTTGCATGCCATTTGGTTGGCTTCCTCGCCTTAAATTCTGCCATCACATCAACTCTTCTCGTCGTTTCTCTAATCTAACTACCACCCTAGAAGCAGGATCAAAGGTGAGAGTATGTGATATAGAGTGGACAACAATGCTATCTTGTACTTCTTGACTATACAGCATTGTCAACCACTAGTGTCATAGCATATCCGCTCCTCGCACCATTCCATTGGTCGGTTCGGCTGGTTAACTTGTATAAGAATTTATTAGAGCCAGCACAAGGCAAATATAGATGGCTACTATCATTATTTACTTTTTTTTAAAAGAAAAACATAGTATAAAAGCAGGTAAACATCTTTTCAGTGTCGAGATGTGCTAGATAGCCCAAACAACTATCAAGCATCACCACACCTTGGATTGTTAGGTTTGACACCACATTTATCAGCTCTACATACTTTATTAATTCCATAAAAATATCCATAAATGCTTATATTTGGAATGGAGAAAATAGACGCTCTACTAAGCTCTTGTAGCTGGCACATCGCAGGAAAAAATAATTGTTTAAGTTGGTACGAAATTGAAAGCAATAGCAAAAATAATTTAATACTAGCATGTTTTCAACTTCCTTTAGTAGGCTTAATTATTTTAAAAAACAAAAAACGTCTTTTCATCAAGCAATTTTTGCATGCCTATATTTTTTGAGGCACAAGATGGATCATCCAGGACGGCAGCAGATGCTGAAAGAGAGATCCCAGTGCAAGGTTCAGACAAAGGCACAGCTTTCTCCTCTCCTGCTGGGGCCAAAAAAAAAAAAAAACCCAAAAAAACCCAGTTTTTAATCAGGCGAGAAAGGCAACAACAAGCGCAAAGCACGTCAAGATCACGCCGCTCGCCTCCTCCGTTGCAAAAGATAGCGACTTTATAAAAAACAGCAGAAAAAGGCGAGACTTTTAGCCCCCGCAACAACTCGTCTTCCTCCCCTCTCCAGCAGCGTAGGCCAGCGAGCGGCAGCGGCAGCAGCAGCAGTTGTTGTTGGGGGTAGGTGCGCCTCCTCCCCAACCAAACCTCGCTTCCCTCGCGCGGCGCGGCGGCGATGGCGCTGGCGCTGGAGGCGGCGAGGTCGTGGGCGGCGTCCGTGCTGCCGCCGGAGCTCGCCGCCGCGGCGGGGGGCGACCCGCTCGCCGCCCTCGCCGCCACGGCCGCGGCGCTCGTCGCCGGGGTGGTCATCCTCGCCGTGTGGTTCCGATCCGGTGGAGGGGCGCCGCCCAAGGCCGCCGCGCCGCCGCCGCGCCCGCCGCCGGTCAAGGTCGAGGCCGACGCCGACGCCGACGACGGCCGGAAGCGCGTCACCGTCTTCTTTGGCACGCAGACCGGCACCGCCGAGGGCTTCGCTAAGGTCGCTGTTCGATCCGATCCGCCTCCGATCCAAAAGCCTCCCCCCCTTTGTTCTTTTTTTTGCGCGATTTCGCCTTTTTAATCTTCGTGTACTTGCTCGATTCGATTCGATTCGGTTTGTATTGCTTTGCTGCAGGCGATGGCAGAGGAGGCAAGGGCGCGGTACGAGAAGGCGGTGTTCAAAGTTGTGGATCTGGTAATTGTGATGATCTTGATCTGCATGTGTGTGTGTGTGTGTATGCTAGATTGCTAGATCGCCTGTCTGAGCTTTGGTGCTAGGAATCTGAGATATGTGTGGGACATGTGTAGGATGACTATGCAGCTGAGGATGAGGAGTACGAGGAGAAGCTCAGGAAGGAAACTATCGTGCTGCTCTTCCTAGCAACGTGAGTCCCCTTGCTATTGTGATTGGTCGATTGCTGAATTGCGCCTTTTGTCGCTAGCGGGGTTACATAATTCACCTACCTTTGTTGTAAAGCTCAAGTGACATGTATGTCATACAAAAATTGTTGAGATTCTATAGTTACAAAAGCTACCCTAAGTCTATAACGTAGGGAACATCGCTATGCCTTCAATCAGCTATGCCATTAACAAACATTGCAATTCAGATGAATTATGTAGCAGCCTAATGAGCCTAATGGTAGAAGGATTCATTGCTATCTGAGTAAGAGTTGAACACGTGGGTTTTTTGTGGGGGAGCTAGCTCAATTATTCTTGTCCGGATTGTAATGAACTAATGCCACTGAATGGCATCTTGAAAGAACTTAACTAGCTTGGGGGTGAATTTCCTTTCATTCTAGAATTTACGAACAACAATCAATCTCTGCCTTTGCATGGGTTGCACATACTGTATCTCTTGTGGCTATATTCATTTGCTACGTGCCAATGACTTCTGTGGCTAATTATGTCTCATTGAGTGTAGATATGGGGATGGGGAGCCTACCGACAATGCTGCAAGATTCTACAAATGGTTCACTGAGGTGTGTGAAGTCATTTTGACTCCATTTCGTTGACATATTCTAACTACATTATTTTATGATCTCCTTATTAATTTTTGGCATTGAAGCAGGGGAAGGAAAAGGAAGTCTGGCTTAAGGATCTTAAGTATGCTGTTTTTGGTCTGGGAAATAGGCAGTATGAGCATTTTAATAAGGTTAAATTTATTGACTATGAAATGCTAGTATAAATTGGTAAAGGTTGACTAATGTTCTGGTAACTGATGCTGGGTTATTTATATTGAAAATATAGGTTGCAAAGGTGGTGGACGAACTGCTAGAGGAGCAGGGTAAGTACTCTTTGCTTTACACTTCATTTGGAGAAAAGTTGGGAAAATAGGGCGAGTGCATTGCTGTATTGGAACAACTTGTTGCACAGGCATGGGGGCACACTTCCAATGTAGCAGTTTCTAATTAGTTTACTAACTTTTGTAACAAGTCTATTGTGGAATATAGTTATCTTGTGAGCGATTTAATTTTGGCATATAGTATGACCGTTCCAATACATGTTTATATTTGTTCCTTATTATGCTGCCATTATAGGTTTTACTCTGTTTTACATCATGTTCTGATGTAAATCTTTGAGCTTGCTGCTTGATATATTCATCAGTTAGTCATTCCTGAATGTAATAAAATCATGTTGAACTTTTCTTATGTCGTGCATTACGTAACAAAGTGATATTTCCTGACATATATTCTTGCAGCTTGATCCTTTATTGGGTGTAATTATTCTAATTTATGCTGCATATAGGTGGCAAGCGTCTTGTCCCAGTTGGCCTTGGAGATGATGATCAGTGCATTGAGGATGACTTCACAGCATGGTATGGAGATCTTTGTGTGTTCTCTTTTCTATATAAATATCTGTCGTGTAGGGACAAAAGTGGGTTGGATATCTGATTGGCCTGATTCTATATCCACAAAATCTAGGCGTGAACTCCAAGTTTTTTCTTTGATTGGTCCTGGATTTGGATACTGAATAAAAACCTTTTTTGTCGTATGTGAAACAACAACTTGTCTTTTTGGTGAATGTGGAATGTTTCCACTTTCCGGAAAATGGATGTAGAAGATATACCCCATATCTAGTTCAACAAATATACCACATGCACCATATTTTTCTTCAGTACACAGAAACGTTGGTACAAATAAGTGTGCATGGTATATTTTTTGAACTATTTATGGGGCACAGAGCTTAGGCTTCCAGATGTACCTGCATAGTTTTGGATATATTGAGCCTTCCTTTACAACAGAAATATATTTACTAAAGCAAGTTAGAATTGTTGTAGTTAGATTCTTTAATACTCCCCTTCATTGTTCTTAAATCTATCCTGTTTTTTGCGAATTGCGACTAAATTAAATTGATACTAACAATATCAACTTGGATTCTGGTCTATAGGTTGAAACCCCACCAAAAATGATTATTCCTTGGCAAATGTTCTGTTAAAACAATTTATTGCTCCTTGCCTGAATTTTATTGACAAAGTGATGTCTAGATTATGTTATTACTTTCTAAGTATACTGGTATTTTATCTAAAAGCATTTTGGCAATTCTAATACTTGTAGGAAAGAACAGGTTTGGCCAGAATTGGACCAACTGCTCCGTGATGAAGATGATACAACTGGTGCATCCACTCCTTACACTGCTGCTATACCTGAATACAGAATTGTATTTATTGATAAATCAGATGTATCATTCCAAGACAAATCGTGGTCACTTGCCAATGGCAGTGGTGTTATTGATATTCACCATCCTGTCAGGTATTCATATGTTAAGAAAATGATTTAGCTGCACCTTCCTTCTGTTCAGTTAGAATACAGTATATGCATTCTAGTTCATCATTTGATTATTGCCCAGGTCTAATGTTGCTGTTCGAAAGGAACTCCATAAGCCAGCTTCAGATCGCTCTTGCATTCATCTGGAGTTTGATATCTCAGGCACTGGTCTTGTGTAAGTTCTTTGGTATCCTAAAACTGACATATTTTTTATGTCTTCTCGTGTAGTTTTGACATTTATGCGTGAAGTCAAATGACTCAACGATGATCCTTCAATTTGTATTTTATTGATAACAACTTATATTTCTAAGAACTTTGTGTCAGGTATGAAACTGGTGACCATGTTGGTGTTTATTCAGAAAATGCTATCGAGACAGTGGAGCAGGCTGAGAAGCTGCTAGATCTTTCCCCAGATACATTTTTCTCCGTCCATGCAGACGCAGAAGATGGATCACCTCGTAAAGGGGGTGGTTCTTTGGCCCCACCTTTCCCTTCTCCTTGCACCTTACGGACTGCACTTCTAAGATATGCTGATCTACTTAATTCTCCAAAGAAGGTCCTCAACTCCGCCTGACCAACCTATCGTATTCTTTATACAGATGTTGTCCTATGATAATTTGACCAATCCTCGCTTGATGTATCTACAATAGGCTGCTTTGGTTGCTTTAGCTGCTCATGCGTCTGACCTAGCTGAAGCTGAAAGATTGAGATTTTTGGCTTCCCCTGCTGGAAAGGTAGTGCCTTTCTAGTTAGAACTTCCATTCTAGGGTCTTTTAAGTGGTATATATATTCTCTGCTGACTGCTAGACTTGCATGTATACAGGATGAATATTCTCAATGGGTAGTAGCTAGCCAAAGAAGCCTTCTTGAAGTTATGGCTGCATTCCCTTCAGCTAAGCCCCCACTGGGAGTATTCTTTGCAGCTGTTGCGCCTCGCCTACAACCACGTTACTACTCTATATCATCATCTCCAAAGTAAGTATATCCTGACCTCTCAGTTATTATTTATTTAAAAGGACACGGATGGTATCCTTGTGCTTGGCAAGGAACATCCACTTCATTTTGTGGGGTTCAAAACAGCAAGATGCTTACACAAAATTTTATTAGGAGTGCCTTTCATGCCTTGGTCAGCATGAATTCTTCAACTGCTAGATTGCTGCATTATAGTGTAATGAAGTCATTTTCGATGTCAGACACTGCTGCATTGTTGCATCATGGTGTCATGTTAGATTTTGGACAGTGTCTGATAATGTATTTTTTGTGGTCATTTTGAGGACATGACTTGCTTTTCTATTTGTTCTCTTGTTGCAAGATCTGACTCCTTGAATATGTCCCTACAGGATGGCTCCTTCCAGAATTCATGTAACATGTGCGTTAGTTTATGGACCTACACCAACGGGAAGGATTCACCAAGGAGTTTGTTCGACATGGATGAAGGTAAGTTTCTTGTACAAATTATAACTCTCTCTATATATATCTCTATATTGCATTGCCTGCAATGACAATGAGAAGGTTTCCTACAGAAGTTTGACTTATTCCTCCTCCACAATATCTACTTTGTAGAACACAATCCCATCAGAATATAGTGAAGAGTGTAGCTGGGCACCAATTTATGTGAGGCAGTCAAATTTTAAGTTGCCTGCAGATCAGACCACTCCAATTATCATGATTGGTCCTGGTACAGGGCTAGCACCATTTAGAGGCTTCTTGCAGGTTTGTTTTGCCAAATCTTCATTTCTGTTTACTTTGGATTTGAGACGGCCCTAGTAACTTTATCTGTTATTTCTGCTTGCTCAGGAAAGATTAGCTCTAAAACAATCTGGAGTTGAACTGGGCAATTCAATCCTCTTCTTTGGATGCAGGAACCGTAATATGGTATGCACCAAAAGATCGTTCATGAGAAATACATATTATGCTCATGTTGCTCTTACTGGACCTCATCTGAATGACCATCCTGCAGGACTACATATATGAAGACGAGTTGCAAAACTTCATTCAGGAGGGTGCACTTTCTGAGCTGATTGTTGCCTTCTCTCGTGAAGGACCAGCCAAAGAATACGTGCAGCATAAGATGGCAGAGAAGGTTAGTTCGATACACGCTTCACATTTCTACCACAGAATGCTGCTTTTCTTGAACTTCTATACAGAATTTCCCCGCACATGGCTATACTCAACGAGGTTTTCTGCTGATATCAGGCCACAGAAATTTGGAACATCGTCTCTCAAGGTGGTTACATATATGTGTGCGGTGATGCCAAGGGTATGGCAAGAGACGTACACAGAGCTCTTCATACAATTGTTCAAGAACAGGTAGACAAAGAGGCACTTTGTCTCATAAATATCTGTATTTCTCGATTGAGTGATGTCGAAATAGTCACGTATTTTCCTGCTCCTAACACTTGCATTTTTCACCTTGTTTCAGGGATCTTTGGATAGCTCCAAAACCGAGAGCTATGTAAAGAGCCTACAGATGGACGGCAGGTACCTCCGTGACGTATGGTGACACCATCAGAATTATCAGAAATAGCTCGCTCTAGCTTTGTAGAAGTGAAGGTGTCAAGAGTCGGATTTGCCTGTAAGGCCATGGTGCATGCCAATCCAATCGTGAGTTTTTCAGAACGAAGCGTGCCATTGCTTAGAAAATTGGAGTTAAAAGTCGGTGTAATTCTTTGACATCTAACATGGTTCCGATATTTATTATTATTATATGGATGATTGAAAGAATAAGTACCTGTTGTAGATTTGTAGAACCTGAAAGTTGGCCCTGTCCCTGCAGTTTGTAGTAAGAGGGGATACATCATACAGTATGAGACAATCAGATTATATCGTGTATACATTGAAAGAACACCAAACCAATTTTGCATCTGGTTTATGAATTAAAACATATGCTTTAAGTAGCTACCACTGTTGTTTTGCCATCCTGAATTAGTGGAATGGATTATTTGCTCTACTCTTCAAAAATTATGTTTTCTTAAAAAGCTTTCTCCTACCATATTTGCTAAGATCCACTTTGTTTAGCTTATTTGTTAAGTTTATTTGTTTAAATATTTATTTTCTATAAGCAAATAGATAATTAGTGGCAATAATTAGTGCCTCTTTCCTTTGTGCTTGTTTACGACAGCACAGCCACCTGTATATGCCCACCACTTGTCTCCGTGATTTTTCGTCAGAGATAGCATAGCAGCTTGGTCGTTTTCGCCGATCAGATTTCGGGAAAACCACCAACTTGATCAGTGTCACCCACACGCATCGTCACTGAGATCTTGTCCATTTGGTTGAAAAAATCACTGCAAAATGCTGAGAAAATTGAACAGAATAACTGCAACCGACAACACTGTCGTGGTGCTCTGATGGTGAGGCATCGAATCTACTCCACAAATCCACAGAACTCCCAAGTCCTGAGATACTGTAGGATAGTACAGTCAGTCTCGATTTGATAGGGACACCTGTGTCTCAATCAGTTCAATATCAAAACAAAATGCATCGTTTTTTTTCTCTTGATAATAACAAATATGCATTGTTATGGCTAGTGACTCGGTAGTGCATAGGAAAATGTAGCATTTGCTGACTATGCATGGTGACACTCCGAGAAGTTAGCTGCAATATGGAGGTGACGATGCTGTCGCCGGCTGGCCGGCGAGTGTGACAAGAAGCAGCCACATCGCCTCTGCATGTGGCACCTTCTCATCACACTTCTTTCTTTCTTTTCTTCAGACATGTGAAGGAAATTAACGTGCTGCACACTAATCGCCGGGCATGCATGCACGATATGCACACACACACACACATTATTATATGGTCAACGGCAATCAGTTTATAACAAAATCACTGTACCATCTTTGACTGTCAATCGCGGCCGGTCGGCCACGGTATTTCGTATGCATAAATATACGTACTTACGTCTTCAGATACAACGGCCACTTCATGTATATTTGGCTCCCAGCTTCATGCTAGTGGCAATTAGTATTAATCAAGATTCTGCCGAAGACCAACTAACTAATCATGCAAAATATGGCACCTTCCTACTTGCTAACATGCTGCATGTTTTAGCAGTTGCAAACTTGGAAATCAGCTGCAAGCAGCTTGCATTACAACCTGCTCTTCCCGCTGCAGGTTTCGTCAGAGCTAGCAGACGATCCCAACTTTGCAAAGGGTAGAAATAGTAGTAGCAGCAGCAGCTATAGATACGGCATATTCTACGTAGACATATACAAATAGTGCAGTGCTTCCACTGACAGATCTACACGTCCATATGGACCATATCTGAACAGATATACTACCATTGAACACGTCAGAACATACATCAGATAGATTAATTTGCAGGGCAGATGTATACAAAATGTCTCATCTTTTCTGGGGGATTGAGACGACGTAAGGAGTACGAACCAAGCTTAGCCTTTGCACCTAGAACACCAAGGAGAGAAAAAAAAAGGTTGTGCGAGGCACGTGCAGACGTTGAACTTTCTGGCAAATCAGGCGTAGTTTAAGCCTTTTGGTTAGCACCGGAAGCAAAGAAAGGTAGCTAAGCTAATATCAATTCAAGCTGAGCTGAGCTGAGCTATAGGTGTCTGGTTGTTTCCTTTAGAATCACTCGCGTACTGCTTAATTAACCAATTCGATCATCAACAACCTCATTATCGACCGCAATGAGATGGCCGTAGGGCAGCATGTGTGTTAAGTACGGAGTACTACCTTAGCTTTAGTTCTTCGTCGTCGTCGTCGTCGTCCCTATCCTGTTTGGTTCACTTTGATGACGTGCTGCGTGTCCCAATGGCTAAGAGGATCCGTGGTTATCCGTAGGACACATGGTTTAGGTTGTTGGGTAGACAATATGGAGTAGCATCGCTATGGTTACTGGCTGCGATCTCTCCAGTTGTATTGCATAGTATGTAGGAAAAACAATTCTTTTCTAAATAAGACACAGGGACCAAGAGGGTGTTTGGTTGCTATCTTCAATTTACCACGCTTACGATTAGCTATTGTCACAACTACGACTCACCATATTTTTCAGGTCACATGTGTCATTAACTAAAATTTTTTAACTAAGTTTGCCTTAAGATGTGACTAAGAATTTATGAGTCACAACTTTTGTGGCAAGGCACGATCTGTCTTAATTGTGATTTGGTAAAGTTAGCCACTAACCAAATAACCCCTGAATATCTGCAGTGCAGTTACTTATTCCCATAAAACATAGTTAGTATGGTGGTTAGAGTATTGTAATGCATAGAGAAAAATGGATTTCACTTAGTCAGTGAGTAGCTGCAGCTAATTGCGGAGTTCTGTTGGGACTTGGGAGAGAAATACCATACCCTCTTACCTGAATTTAGATTAGTGTGTGCTCTGTTCTTCAGAGTGGTATAGCGTTGGAGGTTCAGAGACAAAAAACTATTCGGCGAAGTGCCTCGCTTCTCATCAGATCAAATCGTTATAAACAAGTGCTTCGCTACCAACTGCATCAGACTGAGTAGTTTTGTCGTCCCAGCAATTCTTTTACCTGTAACTCAGATTGAAGCCGCTCTTCAGTTCAGAGTTCAGACTTTCAGCGTGGCACTCACAGCGCAGTTTTTCGCCGATCGATCGATCGACAGCGTCGTTGAACCGAACACGAATGTGAAACGTAACGCAACCGTGGGGCCGTAGCGAATTGCATGCCATTCTGAATTGAAAAACCAGTAAAAATGGGCATGTCCACGTGATGCCCACCATCTTCTTCTTCCCCCGACCTGCCCGGTGATGAGTAGTCCTACTCCTACTCGTGCGATGTATGGATATTTTGACCAGATTCCCCTTCTCCCCCAACGACGACCGGCACGGGGCGCGTGCGCCGGGGTGCACGCGTCGCAGAGCCGCGGCGCCGCTAGCTCCGGCCGGTCGACCCGCCGGTACGGTTGCACGCCTCTCTCACGTGCTGCCTCCCTGCCGACGTGAAGGGGTCGATCCGTCGTGGCCATGGCATCACGGTACACGTCATCCAGCCCTGCTCGAGGAATCCTGACCGTCCGATCGATCCGTGCAATGATCGGAGGGTTCTGATCGATCGATCGATCGACCAGCCTCTCCGTACCCTTTGGAGGAAGATGATCCGGCGAACGGTCGCCGCCGCCGTGTGAAGCCAACCAGCAGCAGCTAGTGCATGCAGTGCAGGCGTGGCGGGCGGCGGCGAAACGTGGCGACACCCAACAGGGCGGCGGTGGCGGCGGCCAACCCACTGGCCTACTCCGTCAGCTCCATGCTCCATCCATCGTCGTCGCACGAATATTAGAGTAGGTACTATAGTGGACTATAATATAAACACATTTCCTGAAAATAAAAAAAAAAGAAAACCAGCGGACTACAGATTTATAGCCGACTACAGATTTATAGCCAGCTACAGCACGAATTTCACGATGTAATATGTGTATGGCATGTGAGACCATGTGTTAATAGTATAGTATATTTTTGTATGTAACTATTACATTTTATTCTATTCTAGGTTATTATATTCTAGAACGGAGGTAGTATATGAATTAGTTATTAAATTGAATTGATAATTTTGAGTCAGTAGTTGGCTAAACTTGCTCTCAGGCGAGCTAGTAGCTGTAGCTGTTGGCCATGATGGAGACGAGAGGTAGCTAGCGAGCGAGGAAAAGACGCAATGGTGTACACGTACCCGTCGTTTCCTGTCACCGGTGGCTGCTTCCTCCGTGCCGTGCATAAAAGCCCCTCCCATTTCTGCTCCATCTCCGCACCATTATATTTACCAGTTGTTGCACGACCTCCACTACATCATGTTTTTGTGGTCGTACTGTTTTTGAGGGGACAGGATACAAAAATATAGTAGTGTCAATGCGCGTACATAAATACATAAAATTAGAGGTTTTAAAATTATCTACAATATCTAAATTGGACACACCTATAGCGATGTAAGTCGGTCGGATCATATTGTGCAAAATGTTCATGATTTTGGAACATAATTTCAGCAGTTCGTTGTTGAAATTTTTCGATGCGCTACCATATGGTGCTGCCAGTAAAAAAATGAAGTTTATTTGTATACAGTTAAAAAATAAAATTCAGCAAAAAAAAGTTGGGGGAGGGTCGGAGGAGTCTTTAATTTTTGCATTCCGGAGTGCAAAACACTTCTAAGATTGGAGAAATATCAGTCCTTGATTAATAACATTAATTAGGATGTGAAAAAAGGAGGGTAATATATAATAGGATGAAAATGGTCAACATGGGAAAAATGTTCAAACCATTTCCACAAATATTTTTTTTTCTTGGAAAGAAAATCGAAATTAATGGTATAGTCAGAGACGAAAATAGTGTTGGTCCTACGATTGCAATGGCAACAAAATTACATTAAGAAATATGGAAACATAATTATCGGAATTGAACACATTGGAAAATATCACATTAACAATGAGAAGCAAATATTTTTTATATTACAAATTTACATGATATTTAAGTAGATATTTAAAATAGTAAGTAACTAATTTAAATACTTTATAATGATGATATAACATCAGCACTCTACACCACACAAATGTTATGGTTATTTTCTTTATTTTGATGGGTTGTCAGTACTTATATGGGATATTCTGGCAATTTAGGTTGAAAATGGTACTTCCCTCTATCCAAGAAAATCTTATATGGAACATTTTATAGTAAAAGAAATCTTGACAAAGAGCATATTTTAGATTCGTAGTATGTTGTTAGTAAATGATTAGGAAAATATCAACAATTTCATTTCATTTCCAGATAATATAAGCTAGAATTAAACGATCTATACAAAATAGAAATTATATCATCTTCATTATAAAATGTTATAATCTAGGATGACGAGATCTATTCTAAAACAACTAATCTCAACATAGATACGTGCGGTCAGAAAATTACGTACTCCCTGTCTCTCTCCGTCTCAAAATATAAACATTTATAAAATAGTGTCAAGTCAAACATTTTTAACTTTGACTATTAATTAAAAAAAATAAAAAGATAAAATATGTAAAAATGATATTGTTAGTCAAAGTAGCATCATAATATATAACTTTTTTATTTAAAACATCTTACTTTTATAGATATTACTGGTCAAAGTAGCATCTCAAAAACTGTGTCGAATTCCAAAAATACTAATAATTTTTAATGGAGGGAGTATAGCCAACTACTAACTCTAAATCATCTATAGCCAATTTAATAGCCAATTCATATAATAGTTACCTATAAATATATACTACTTATTAATATCTGGTCCCACAGCTCGTGTTGCAGCTAGCTACGCTGTTCATCTCTCTCTTCTTTTATATTCTTAATATATGTTTATAACTGGCTTATAGTCTACTACCTTACCCCAAGTAAAGCTATAAAGCACACTGTTCATCTCTCTCTCTTTTGGTTTATAGTGATCTGCAATTTTACCTACTCTTACCCAAGTAAACATCAACTCGGCGTGATTGTTCTAGGGTGACATATCTTCATGAGCGGCCCCAGGCATGCAGAACCGATCGAGCCTATCCATCCAGATTTGAAGCAAGGTTCCAGAGCATTGCCCCTGCCTGCAATGCAACTTTGCTTCCAAGGCGGTCAAGGATACCGCCGGCGCCGACCGCACCCTTCCCTCCACCTGTAAAACGCCACCTCTTCACCGCTGCCACCACACCAATACACCACCCCTCTCCTCTCCTCTCCTACTAGCGGCCAAGCTTTCAAAGCCATGGAATAGTAGTAAAAAGCATCTCTCCCCCCCTCTCTCTCTCTCTCTCTCTACATACATGGCGCCTCCTCGAAACCCTCATATAAATATACCGCGCCTCGTTGCCTGTGCGGTGCCCCCTCTCTCTCTACGGACTACAGTGCGTCGTCGTGTCTTCTCTTTCCTCTCTATTTTATCACCATCCACCGTCCCCATTCCTGCTCTCTTCAGTCTTCACCTTCACCTAGCTGCTGCTGCTGCTTCTTCTTCTTCTTCTTCTATCTGCTACTAGTAGCTCGCAGAAAAATACTCGCCTCGATCGACAAGCTCTCGCTGTTACCTTACCATGGACATGGACACCTCGCACCACTATCCATGGCTCAACTTCTCCCTCGCCCACCACTGTTAGTACCCATTCTACTTCGTTGTCTGTTCATCGATCACATGTTTGTGTGTTCTTGGTCATTTTTGGAGTAAGTGCCGTGCTTATGCGTTGGTATGTGTGTGTGTTTGTGCAGGTGAAATGGAGGAGGAGGAGAGGGGCGCGGCGGCCGAGCTGGCCGCGATAGCCGGGGCCGCACCGCCGCCGAAGCTGGAGGACTTCCTCGGCGGCGGCTGTAACAGGGGAAGCGGTGGCGCTGCTTGCCCGGTCCAGACGACGGCCGCCGAGCTATACGAGTCGGAGCTCAAGTTTCTCGCCGCCGGCTTCCAGCTGAGCGGCGCGGCGGCGCCGGTGCCCGCGCTGTTGCCGGCGGCTGGTTTAGAGCAGACCGACGAGACGAAGCAGCTGGCCTTGCCGCCGCAGGCCGCGGTGGCGCCGGCGCCGGAGCAGAAGAAGGCGGTGGATTCCTTCGGGCAGAGAACGTCTATCTACCGCGGCGTCACACGGTAAGCTATAGCTAAGCTAAGCTGAGATCGATCAGTCTATGCATGTGTCGGCCATGAAATCTAAAAATAAATTCTTAGCTAGCTCGTCTAATTTCTTGCATGCAAACTAATCATCTCGTGTTCGTGTGCATCCTTCGTATATAGATTCACATGCATCATCGATCGTGTTGATAGGATTTAGTACTTTTTTTAGCAAGCTTGCATATATTCATGGGAGTAGACGAATCTAATTAATGACCAATATTTGTCAAGAGATTTTAATTAGGGCATAAAAAATCCATGGTTATATATGTTAGGCATCGTTGGACTGGAAGGTACGAGGCGCATCTGTGGGATAACAGCTGCCGGCGTGAGGGCCAGAGCCGCAAGGGACGCCAAGGTCACTACACAATAATTTTACTACTTCATTTTGCTAGCTATTTGCATCTAATCTCATTTGTGCATCCAGCTAACTCTGATTTTATTTTTTTTGTTCTGTCGACTTGTTGGCAATGCTTCTTCTCATCTATGCTGATGCTTCTGGTGTCTTCGATCTACAGTGTACTTGGGTAATTAAGAAAAGGCACATCTAGTCTCTTGGCCAGCTACTAGCTAGTATTAGCAGCTATTGTAACTTTGCATCGTTTGGAACATTTTAAGGTGAATGATGCAGATAGTTCGATGATTTTACAGGTGGCTATGATAAGGAGGAGAAAGCGGCGAGGGCATATGATCTTGCCGCGTTGAAGTACTGGGGTCCTAGCACCACCACCAACTTTCCGGTAATTAACCCTCATGCATATATACAATTAAAGATGGATTTGTTACATATTTATAATGCATGCATGATCAAAATATATAGCTCCTGATTGATGCAAGTGTGAAGTAAAAGCGTGTGCATCATGCGTATATATGCGTGTGTTTTTGGTTGATGTATCTTTATGGGGCAAGCTGTTCAATCTTTCAGGTTGCCGAGTACGAAAAGGAGCTTGAGGAGATGAAGCATATGACACGCCAGGAGTTTGTAGCTTCACTTAGGAGGTACAAGCTAATGATCACTCTTTAGCAATGTTTCTATGTTGTGATATTCCATGCATGGCCATTCATCAAAGTATATATGCTCCCATGCAAAGCCATTCTATGCATGCATGTTTCATCATGATCACCTGTTTTTTTTATATATATGTATGTAGCTTTGTTAATTTATTTGTTCATGTCACTTGATGAAAAACTTGTACTGGTGCATGCAGGAAGAGCAGTGGATTCTCTCGTGGTGCTTCAATATACAGGGGTGTTACAAGGTTCATATATATATAGATCTTTCACTAATCTTTCACTTGTAGCCTAGCTATATGTTTGGCCCCTTGCACGTAAGTCTCAGGTAACTGATGTTTTGTGCATGCAACCATGTAGACATCATCAGCATGGGCGATGGCAAGCAAGGATCGGAAGAGTGGCTGGCAACAAGGATCTCTACCTCGGAACATTCGGTAAATAAGTTTGTACATTAATTTCCATGTTGAATCTGTCGTCCATATATGTTCATTTTTTTGTTTATCAGAAATTTGTTAAGCCTTTTTTGTTGCCCTCTTGTTCAACAAATGCATGACCTGATAAGAAAAAGTGATATCAATAACCCCACAAAACCTCTCAACATTTGACTAATTATATCTAGGTGATGTTTGCAGAAAACACGCATGTTGGCAATACCTCATGCTAATGTTTTCTAATACTAGTGGATCTACAAAAAATGCAATGTCAGTGTGCTCATCATGTAGAAGAATGCTCAAGAGTTTTCTCGACGCTAAGCTATACATAATCTTTGTCATTAGAACTTTCTTTTATCAAAGATGAAATTGCAAGTAGGAGGGTGCATGCACGTGTTGGGCCCCTCATTAGCTAGCATTAGTCATTTTCTTACACTCACATTACAATATTAAGCCCTTGCACGTAGGTTCCATCTTAATTTATGCTTTGCACACACAGGGCTTGTAGCTAGATTCGTCGACATATTTTATGCAGGTCAAAAACATCTACTTTGACCAAGATGTAAGCATGCCCACATTTGATTCGAAATTTGTCATCTTTTGCGCACCACGCATGATGGTTTTGGGGCTTTATGCAGCAGGCAAGGAAAAAAGAAGACACACCATGCTTAGACCATGGACGCATATGTATATATCTATGGCTTATTGATTTGCAAACCTGAACACATTGCCTTTCTTCGTTCACTGCATGTAGCAGCCCGTGTTTGGAATATCATAATTACTGCTATATATTACCGCGCTCGGTTTTCCACAAAGCATGTGATTGGTGATTAATTTACTACTGCCTTGCTGAACCGGCCATTATTATTGTACTATGTTGGATTTAACTAAGCTTGATCACCACACTGGGCTACAGTTTCGTCAGTTGTTGCTTGGTCCAAAGTCTTACTGGTGCAACTTGCTGGTTGTCTATAAACTTACTGGAAGGCTCACTTCACTTTGATGCCATACTTTGTTAAGTACAATTAGCTAATTCAAATATGTTTCATGTGACATTACTATTCAGCCATTAGTAATTTACAGGTGGTGTTGATTTTACTTCAAGTACCTAAATAAAATTGGCAATAACGCACCGTTCTTCTGCATATGTGTGGTGTTCAACAGCTGATTGTTGCTTGCTTTCTTCTTTCAGGCACTGAGGAGGAAGCTGCAGAAGCTTATGACATCGCGGCGATCAAGTTCCGTGGCCTGAATGCTGTTACCAACTTTGAGATCGGCCGGTATAACGTTGAGAGCATAATCAGTAGCAACCTTCCAATCGGGAGCATGGCCGGCAACCGGAGCACCAAGGCCGGCCTAGAGCTCGCTCCGTCGAGCTCGGCCGACGCCATTGCCGCCGCCGCCGAAGCGAACCACACCGGCGTCGCGCCACCGTCGACGCTTGCGTTCACAGCTCTCCCCATGAAGTATGATCAGGCAGATTACCTGTCATACCTCGCATTGCAGCATCACCAGCAAGGAAACCTTCAGGGGCTAGGCTTCGGTCTCTACAGCTCAGGAGTAAACCTGGATTTTGCAAATGCCAATGGCAATGGAGCCATGTCACATTGCTACACCAATGTCTCATTACATGAGCAGCAGCAGCAGCATCAGCAGGAGCAGCAGCAAGATCAACAGGATGATCAGTCACAAAGCTCCAACAACAGCTGCGGCTCCATTCCGTTTGCAACACCCATAGCTTTCAGTGGGTCATATGAAAGCTCCATGACAGCAGCAGGCTCCTTTGGATACTACCCAAATGTTGCAGCCTTTCAGACACCAATCTTTGGGATGGAATGATTTGGGGAGGTGGCACTTTGCAGGCAAAAAGGATGAAGAGCCTGATCCCTGATCAGAGGTGATGAGGATCAAGACTGACATAGTTCATTCTCACACAACAACAACAACAACAAACATAAAGAGCAGGGGAAAAGAGAGGTAATGTAGTAGTAGTGGTATGATGATAAAGTATGATGCAAACATAGTAGGAAGCAGTATGCAGGAGAGAGACACTGACAGGTCAGAGACAGGAGGAGAAGACTGTGCTAACAAAACGATGCAGCGCAAGCATATTGTTTTATTTTACTGCCCTTTTACCCTTTTGTAGCTTTGTTTTATTGTGCTTTTGTCATCGCTGAGCTTTGGTTGCCGCTCAGCTTCTTTTGAGCTTTTCTTTCTACTGACATGATTCTGCAAGTGCCATGATAGCTTAGCCCATGTACAATGGAAGCAGGGACGTCTCTTTGTAGCTTTTGCTTCTTTTCTTTTGTTAGATCGCCTTTAGTAGTGGCCCCTGTTTACTCAAGAAGTTGCTCTCCCTCCACAAGTATACAATGTAATGTACTGAAGGAACTATGAGAAATTCTTAAGTGTAGTAGCCAGCTTCAGAAGCTAAATATTTCATTCAGTACTTCAAAAGAAGTAAAAAATTCAGTACTCATCACGAGTTATGCTTGTAATTTATCTATTTCACAATGTAAGTTATTCTAATATTTTTTGTATTTATATTAATGTTAACGAATCTAGATAGAGATATATGTCTAAATTTATTAATATTAATATAAATATAAATTTATTAATATTAATATAAATATGAAAAATGTTAGAATAAAAAACGGAGGAAGTACTGTTTACGTTTCTGAGATCTGTTACAGGCTGATGGAGCATTATCTCCGTAAACAAGGACGAAACGAAGTTCTGTACCGATATTTTCAACATGGGCCAAAAAGGATGAGATGGTCGGCCTGGCCCACAATCCTTTTCTGATAGTTCTCATTGCGCCCTGGCCCAAGAAGAATGGCCTGCAGGCCGGCCCAACTACTATGGGAATTCCACCCCAGCCGAAAAAAAGATGGGCTGCAAGTGGGCGGGAATCTTATTCCTCACGTAGATGGGAGTCCCGTTTCGGCCCAATTATGGGCTGCACCTACACTAAACTTCTATTCTGGCCTAAAGATAATAGCCTTCTAAGCAACCGTATCAACCTCCAAGTACACATGTGAAACGGATGAATAGAAGATTAAGATTTCCAAGTGCACATGTGTTCACGTAAATATGAAGATTTCCAAGCGCACTTGTGAAACGGATGAATACGAAGATTAAGTTGTCGTATGTAAAACGAGAGAGAGCCATTAGTATATAATTAATTAAGTTTTAATTATTATAAATTTGACAAATGGATATATTTAATATTTTAAAATAACTTTTACATGAAAAGTTTCCGCACAAAACGTATAGTTTAATAGTTTAAAAAACATGCTAATGTAAAATGAGATAAAATCTAAATCTTAATAGAAAACTGAGATAAAATTTGAATCTTAATCGAAAAGAATAGTGCCATGCACGATGTGTCCATGTCAACTCCCCTCAGGCTGTCGATAGAGAGGGCGACGACTAGGGTAACAACGACGATCGTCACCGGGCCGAGGTGCTTTGGGCAGCGCGAGGTGGCACACGATAAGTAGTGGGACTCTAATACTTGTCTTAATCAATTGGACACCATATATTCAAATAATTACTTCCTCCGTTTCAGGTTAGAAGGAGTTTTGACTTTGGTCAAAGTTAAACTGTTTTAAATTTAACTAAATTTGTAGAAAAAAAAGTAAAAAATATTTAATTATTGATTTGATGGAACTAATTTAGTATTATAAATATTACTATATTTGTTTATAAACTTAGTCAAACATGAAACAATTTGATATTGACCAATGTCAAAACGTCTTACAACCGAAACGAAGAGAGAGTAGTACATGTATAGTAAAGTAGGGACATTTTACCCATAAGAAAGTATGGGTAGTTTTTGCTAATATAATACATAAACATGTAAGAGAATGTTTACATATAGTGACACATAAGCAAAACTACCAAAGTGTTTATTATTCCACGACTGATGTAAATGAAAGACACTGCAAAGCAAAATCAAACTGGGGTATAGATCAAAGGGCATGAAATTCCATAGGAAATATCGTTTCCACAATACGCCCTCTCCTCCATGCTCTCTGTTCCTTTATTAACAGCCACCTCCGCCGCCGCCACAGCCACCTCCACCGCCTCCACACCCGCCACCTCCACCGCCTCCACACCCGCCGCCACCTCCTCCATAGCTGCGCCGCTTCCGTCCACCGGAGCTGCCCTTGCCATCGGCGCAGTTAAACACGACGAACGCCACGATCGCTACGGCCGCCACGAAGACCAGCGCTATGCCGACAACACTCCTGCTCACGTCGGGCACGGAGCCGCCGGCGGCGGCGGCGAAGCCTCGGCCAAGGCCGGCGTCCACGGCGAGCCTACCCATGGTGATATATCGATCGAGCTGCCGCTTGCTGGTGAGATCGGGTGGTAATTGAAGGGTTGGAGGGAGCTAGCTAGCTTAGCTGTCTATATATCGGCCCCTCTATATATACTACTCCAGTTGAAACGGACGCGGAACAGCGGAACTGTCCAGTTGAAATATCTTCATCGAGTGGTGCGAACTATTTCCACGAAATTGCTGTGTTGTAAACTTAAGAGAGGATATATGATTCTTACTAGTACAACGATCTGAATAATATCACATATCTTTCTAGATTGGTTTTTTTTTGAAGAATAAGGTATACCTGTAACCTACAGGATGTATATAGGATCATCGCCTTAAAATCTAGCTCAGAATGGTACGTTACGTTATTTTCTTGTCTCTGTTTTTTTTTCGCGAGAACAATATACGTTACGTGTATTACAGATATATAGATTGATTGATCGGGAGGTTCTCATATATATATATATATATACATATATATATATATATATATATATATATATATATATATATATATATATATATATATATATATATATATATATAAACCAATCGAAGGATGACTGATTCGATCGTTGTCCATCTAGAAGTTAGCTAGTTGGCAATTGTTCCCACGGCGGCTAGTTTTATATATCAGCTTAAATGCTTAATTATCTGTATTGCGCGTCCTTGATTGTACGTCATGTCGCCAACGTCACGACCATGTTGCTGTTTGACCTTATTGCTAATTAGCTCGATATCTACTGAAATTAGGCTTTGTTGACCGATGGGGACAAACTACTTCTACATCCAAAACATGATATGCACATAGATTTTCCTGCACGCCGCCCTCTTTTATTTTTATGCGGTACGTAAGTGGAACCGTACGAAAAAATAGGAGAACCGGCGCCGGGTTATATCCTGCACGAGAAAATGCATTTTTCTATACGGGCATCTTAATCTAACCGCACGGAAAAATCGATTTTCGCGTGCGAACCTCTTAAATGGACCGCACGCGAAAATACTCTCCCTTCTCTCTAAATTTTTTCCCTCCCAACACTTCAAAATTTTCATCCTTATCCTTATTTCATACCATCCTCTCCTCTTCTCTCTCTCACATCCCCCCTCTTTCTCTCATTTCTCCCTTCCTCTCCCCATCTTTTTCTCTCTCACCGCGAGCAGGGGCGGCGGGCCGATGAGGAGGCGCCAGGCCGATTTGGCGGCCGCCGCCCTCCCCGGCCTTCCTCCTCTATGGAGACAGCGGCGATGATGATGAGGTGGCGCGCGATGGCGGCGGCCACCCCCCGCACGGATCCAGCGGCGGCGGACCTCCGCCGCACAGATCTGGCAACAGCGATAGGAGCGGGCGACGGCGCGGTGGCGGATCCGGCCACGGCGACGGCAACGATGACGAAGACGAGAGGGCGGCGGCGACGACGACGAGGTGGTGCGCGACGGCAGCGGCGGCCACCCTCCGTGTGGATCCAACGGCGGCGGACCTCCGCCGCACAGATCTGGCAACAGCGACGGGAGCGGGTGACGGTGCGGGCGACGGATCCGGCCACATTGACAGCGACGGGAGGGCGCGGCGGCGGCAACGGCTAGGGTTAGGGTTTCGTATTTTTCAATATTGTTTTTTTTCGATTTTTTATTTTTGCGTGCAGGCGACATAATCACCCGCACGCGAAAATCATGATTTTTGCGTGCGGGTGAGCCACTCGCATGTAAAAATAGCGATTTTCACAGGCGATTTGCTCCATACGGATCGAAGCTTCGCACGCGAAAATCCGATTCGACCGCACGGGAAAATCTATCGTATAGTAGTGCTAATTTGTTAACTATATATTAATTATACGTTGTGTTCATAGAAATTGACTCATGATGACCACGCTCAGTGTTAATAAACCTGTAATCGCGGGCGGCGAGCCGTATACGTGGATCATTACGGCGAAACGCACGGACACCCATCCGCTGATGATTCGCTGTGAGAAGCTACTCCCTCCATTAAAAAAAAATACACTTAACCTAAGAGAAGATATGTCCCCTCCTATGTGGGGATGTGTTTCAAATTCATCCTCCTAGGAGGGGTTGTAATCCAGATTCATCCTCTCCTAGGTCCAACGCCGACGGCCGTGGAGCTATACGAGTCGGAGCTCAAGTTTCTCGCCGCCGGCTTCCAGCTGAGCGGCGCGGCTGGGGCGGCTCATGTACAATGGAAGCAGGGACGTCTCTTTGTAGCTTTTGCTTCTTTTCTTTTGTTAGATCGCCTTTAGTAGTGGCCCCTGTTTACTCAAGAAGTTGCTCTCCCTCCACAAGTATACAATGTAATGTAATGCAGGAACTATGGGAATTCCATCCCAGCCGAAAAAAAGATGGGCTGCAAGTGGGGGGGGGGGAATCTTATTCCCCACGTAGATGGGAGTCCCGTTTCGGCCCAATAATTATGGCCCGCACTATACTAAACTTCCATTCTGGCCTAAAAGTAGCCTTGGGCTGCGTTCTTCAGTAAGTTTCCAACCTCACTCTATTATTTACCTTGCGCACACTTTACAAACACGGTGTATGGTTTACGAAAACTCTATAGAAAAGTTGCTAAAAATTCATATTGATCTTTTTAAGTTTTTTAAGCTAATAATTAATTAATCACGTACTAATCCATTGTTTTGTTTTCGTGTCGGAGGTGAGAGATTCCAACCCTCACGGACTCACCTAAGAATACAGTGCACATGTGAAACGGATGAATATGAAGATTAAGTTGACGTACGTAAAATGAGATGGGGCTATAATTAGTATATAATTAATTAAGTTTTAATTATTACAAACTTGACAAATAGATATATTTGATATTTTAAAGCAACTTCTATATAGAAAATTTTTCGCATAACATATACCGTTTAGTAGTTTGAAAACATGCTAATGGAAATTGAGATAAAATCTGAATCTTAATAAAAAAAGATTAGGGCCATGCACCATGTCGACTCCCCTCGCGCTATCGGTAGAGAGGGCGGCGAGCCAGCGACTAGGGTGACAATGGTGATCGTCAGCGGATCGAGGTGCTTTGGGCAACGCGTTAGGTGGCACACGATAGGTAGTGGGACTCTCTAATATTTGTCTTAATCAATTGGATAACATATATTCAAATAAGCACATGTATAGTAAAGGGTGGACATTTTACCCATAAGAAAGTATAGTTATATAATACATAAACATGTAAGAAGATGTTTACATATAATGATACATGAGCAAAATTACCATAGTGTTCATTATTTCACGATTGATGTAAATGAAAAACAGTGCAAAGCAACATGTGTCATACTGGGGTAGATCAAAGGACATGGATTCCATAGGAAATCGTTTCCACAATGCTATATATATATACCTACACCGCTATATATCCCTCCTCCATGCTCTGTTCCCTTCATTAACAGCCACCTCCGCTGCCGCCGCCGCCACCGCAACCACCGCCACCTCCGCCGCCGCCGCAGCCACCTCCATACCCGGCGCCACCGCCAGCACCTCCACCTCCGGTGCGCCTCCTCCGTCCACCGGAGCCATCGGCGCAGTTAAACACGACGAACGCCACGATCGCTACGGCCGCCACGAAGACCAGCGCTATGCCGACAACGCTGCTGGTCACGTCGGGCACGGAGCCGCCGGCGGCGGCGGCGAAGCCTCGGCCAAGGCCGGCGTCCACGGCGAGCCTACCCATGGTGATATATCGATCGAGCTGCCGCTTGCTGGTGAGATCGGGTGGTAATTAAAGGGTTGGAGGGAGCTAGCTAGCTTAGCTGTCTATATAGGCTGTGTGTTTAGTTCACATCAAAATTAAAAGTTTGGTTAAAATTAGAACGATGTGACGGAAAAGTTGAAAATTTATGCGTGTAGAAAAGTTTTGATGTGATGAAAAAGTTAGAAGTTTGAAAAAAAAACACGGCCTTCACTGACACGGAACAGCGGAACTGGCCAGTTGAAATATCTTCATCTAGTGGCGCGAACTATTTCTACGAAATTGCTACGTTGTACTCTGTTAAAAAAAATAATTAGAAGAGGATATATAATTCCTCCTAACACAATAAATCTGAATAATATCACATCTCTTTTTAGGTTAGATTTTTTTGGGACAAATTGAGTATACCTATAGCCTGTAAGATGTATATAGAATCATTGCCTTAAAAAATCTAGCTCAGAATGGTACGTTACGTTATCTTCTTATCTCCTTTTTTTTTTGCGAGAACAATATACGTCCTTGATTGTACGCCAAGTCGCCAACGTCATGACCATGTTTATGTTTGACCTTATAACTAATAATTAGCTCGATATCTACTGAAAATTGGCTTCGTTGGCCGATCGGGACAAACTACTTCTACATCCAAAACATTATATGCACTTAATTTGTTAACTATATATTAATTGTACATTGTGTCGATAGAAATTGGCTCATGCTGACGACAGTGTTAACCGCTCATCATCGCCGGCGTACGTGGATCATTACGGCGAAACGCACTGACACCCATCCGCTGAATGATTCGCCGAGGAGCTAGGCTACTGCCAGGATGGTGACGGAGTCGTTAGGCCCATCCAAATGTGTGTGAAAAGAAAATTTTTAGATGTCACATCAAATATTTGATTAGGTATTAGAAGGGGTTTTTGGACACGAATGGAAAACTAATTTTTATAACTTGTCTGGAAACCGCGAGACGAATCTTTTGAGCCTAATTAATCCATCATTAGCACATGTGAGTTGCTGTAGCACTTATGGCTAATTATAGACAAATTAGGCTCAAGATTCGTCTCGTGATTTCCATATAAATTGTACAATTAGTTTTTGTTTTTATCTATATTTAATGCTCTATGCATGTATTTAAAAATTAGATGTGATGTTTTTGGGAAAAAAAATTTTGAAACTAAACCAGCCAAGTGCTCGATCGCCGTTTAATTCTCACCGCTTGCTTGTACGCCAAGACATGATCGACAACGTTGCTGTTTGACCTTGACAATTGACAGTCTCGATCACTTTTGAAAATTATAACTTCGCGAAAAGAAAATTTTTAGATATCACATCGGACGCTTGACCGGATATCGGAACGGATTTCGAACACGAAAAAACTAATTTCATAACTCGCATGGAAACCACGAGACTAATTTATTAAGCCAAATTAATTCGTCATTAGCACATGTGGGTTACTATAGCACTTATGGCTAATCATAGACTAATTAGGCTCAAAAGATTCGTCTCGCAATTTTTATGCAAGCTGTACACTTAGTTTTTCATTTTATCTATATTTAATGCTATATGCATGTGTCTAAAGATTTGACGTGACGTTTTTGGAAAAAAATTAGGAACTAAACAAGGCCTTAACCTGTCGAAGTACCTTTAGGGTGTGTTTAATTCCACGCCAAAATTAGAAGTTTGATTGAAATTAAAATGATGTGAAGGAAAAGTTGGAAGTTTGTGTGTGTAGAAAAGTTAGATGTGATGTTTTTGGGTTCAAACTTTGCAACTAATTAAACACGGCCTTACCCAATAAATAATTTGCACCTCATGTTCTTACATTGTCCACATATATATCTTTTTAAATTAACAGCACAAAATGCATCCAATAATTAAACTGATCATATATAAATACAAACTGAGACAGGAAGTAATACTCAACCGGACAACCTCGAGGAGCTATGATTTTTTCACAATCTACTGCATTTGTCCTAAAATAAATACAGCTGTGAATATTCATATTCAACGTTTAACCGTTCGTCTTATTTTAAAAAAAATAAAAAAAAGTGTATATGTTTTATCATCTAATAACAATAAAAATACTAATTATAAAAAAAATTCAAATAAAACGAAAACCAAATGTTAAACATTAACAATTAGTTTTAAGGAATGACAAAGGATTTTTGGAGGAATGAGATTCCAAAGAATTTTTTCCTTCAAGCCTCTTTGATTCATAGGAAAGGCAAGTATAAATTCCATATGATTGCATTCCTATGAGTGAATTCCAAAGGAAACTAAAAAAGAGGTCAGACCTCTTGAAATTCTTCCTGACGCAGATTCCTTTGTTTTTGCTATGCCTCTATCAAAAGGATCTTCTTGCATTTTTCTCTGTTTTCTCTTCCTGTAGGATTTGAAAATCCTATCACTTCAAATCCTGTGTTTTTCCTAATCAAATCCTGTGTTTTTCCTAATCCTACGTTTTTTCTATCCTGCGAATCAAAGGACCCTTATTTGACTACGAAGGTAGTCAGAGTATCTCGTGTTATAAAAGTTAGTCGATATAGTGGAACGACGACTAATCTTTCCGGTCGCTTTTAGTAGTGGCCCCTGTTTACTCAAGAAGTTGCTCTCCACAAGTATACAATGTAATGTAATGCAGGAACTATCAGAAATTTTTAAGTGTAGTAGCCAGCTTCATAAGCTAGTATTGCATTCAGTACTTCAAATGAAGTAAAAGATTCAGTACTCATCACGAGTTATGCTTGTACTGTTTACTGAGATCAGTTACAGGCTAAAAGAACAGATTTATCTCCGTAAACAAGGCCGAAACGAAGTTCTGTACCATTATTTTCAACATGGGCCGAAAAGGATGAGATGGTCGGCCTGGCCCATCCTTTTCTGATAGTTCTCCTCGTTACGCCCTGGCCCAAGAAGAATGGCCTGCACGCCGGCCTAACTACTAGGCTGCACGAAGATCGGAATTCCATCCCAGCCCAAAAATATGGGCTGCAAGCCTGCAAGTGGACGGGAATCCCATTCTGGCCCAACTTGTATGAGCACCACGTAGATAGGAGTCCCGTTTCGGCCCAATAATTATAGGCCGGACCTACACTAAACTCCCATTCTGTCCTAAAAATAATACGCCTTCTTTGGAAGCCACCGTTTCAAAAGAATTTATGGGTATTTGTTGGTAATATAATACATACGATTTTGCTATCGATCACTCGCGTGATTTTTTTCTGACATTTCACGTTTTTTTTGCAGCCCTCGTCAGCCGGCGCGTTGGACACCAGCACGTCGGCCTTCGTGTCTAGCTAGCCCAAGCACACACGATAATGGAGATTGGAAAAGCACGATGCCACGGTGGCCTCTGACCGGTGAGCCAGCCGCCGGTAGCACAGCCAACACTGATCGGCAAGAGACACCATCCTCTCGTCGTTGTCGTGAAATATAAAATTACAGTTCTATATAACTAAAATTACATTTTGTAAATTTAGTTGATTTGATATGTAAGTGCACTGTAATTTTAATAAAAAATAATGTGTAAGTAAATATGTACTTATTATTTTCTTTAAAATATAAAATTACAGTCCTATATAACTAAATATACATTTGTAAATTCAGTTGATTTGACATGTAAGTGCACTGTAATTTTAATAAAAAATAATATGTAAGTAAATATGTACTTATTATTTTCTTTAAAATATAAAATTACAGTCCTATATAACTAAATATACATTTGTAAATTCAGTTGATTTGACATGTAAGTGCACTGTAATTTTGATAAAATAATGTGTAAGTAAATATGTACTTATTATTTTCTTTAAAATATAAAATTACAGTCCTATATAACTAAAATTACATTTGTAAATTTAGTTGATTTAACATGTAAGCGCACTGTAATTTTGATAAAAATATTGTGTAAGTAAATTTGCATTAGTTATTTTATTTTAAATATCAAATTACATTGCTATATAACTAAAATTACACATGTAAATTTAGTTAATATAACATGTAAGTGCACTGTAATTTTGATAAAGATGTGTGTAAGTAAATTTGTATTAGTTATTTTATTTTGTAGTCCGTTGGATGCAAATCCAAGGGAAGAAAAAATCTAGGTGATTTTTTCTCAAAAATCACCCAAGTAATGCATAGGCGGTCCCTTATAAACATGTAAGACGATGTTTATATACATATAGGAGGTCTATTCACTTTATGCCATTTTCAACCTTACCAAATTTTGATAAAGTTACCCAAAAAAATGTCTATATTTAGTTTGCTGTCAAATTTTGATAACTATGACAAAATTTTGACAAAAATTTTGACAATACCAAAATTTAATAAGATTAAAAGTGGTATTAAAGTGAACAGGCCCAATGATACATAAGCAGAATTACCAAAGTGTTTGTTATTTCACGACTGTTGTAAATGAAAAACACTGCAAAGCAAAATCAAACTGGGGTAGATCAAAGGACATGAAATTCCATCACCTACACCGCTATATCTCTCTCCTCCATATGCTCTGTTCCTTTATTAACAGCCCCACCTCCACCGCCGCCGCAACCACCGCCACCGCCACCGCCACCTCCACCACCTCCACAGGCGGCGCCAACGCAAGCACCACCTCCACAGACGGTGCCAACGCCAGCACTGCCACCTCCTGCATTGGTGCGCCGCTTCCGTCCACCGGAGCTATCCATGCCATCGGCGCAATTAAACACGACGAACGCCACGATCGCTACGGCCGCCACGAAGACCAGCGCTATGCCGACAACACTCCTGCTCACGTCGGGCACGGAGCCGCCGCCGCCGGCGGCGAAGCCTCGGCCAAGGCCGGCGTCCACGGCGAGCCTAACCATTGTGATATATCGATCGATCGAGCTGCCGCTTGTTGGCTGTGATATATCGATCGAGCTGCCGACCGCTTGTTGGCGAGATCGTTCGGGTGGTAATTATAGGGTTGGAGAGAGCTAGCTAACTGGCTATACTAGCTTATCTTCACTGACACGGAACAGCGGAACTTGCCGGTTGAAATGTCTTTCATCAAGTGGTGCGAACTACTCTCTCCGTCCCAAAATATAACAATCATATACTAGATGTGACACATCCTACCTCGTCCAGATTCGTTGTACTAAGATGTGTCACATCCAGTACATTGCTATCTATCACTGGTGGAGAGATGGTTTGTAGTCCCGGTTGGTAACCCCTTTGACTACGAATCCGGGACTAAAGATTACTATCTTTAGCCCCGGTTTAAATAACCGGGACTAAAAATCCATCTTTAGTCCCGGTTGGTAACAGATAAATTCATCTTTAGTCCCGGTTGGTGGATAGCAGCACGGTCCCGGTTGGTCACCATTTTTTTCTTTTTTTTAATTTTCATTGTTTCTTTCCAAAGAGTTGCTCCTTCTCAAATCTCCCCAAATATCCCAAAATCAAAGTATCATCCCAAATCAATGAATCATTCACATCACAAATTCTCAAAAAAATACAACTCAAATTCTTAAAGAAACACATCACAGATCCAAATATCAAATACATCACACATCATATACATTACAGATCCAAACATCACAGATCCAATGAATCACAAGTTCTTAGATCCAAATGTATCACAAATTCGGGAAAAAAAAAAAGAAAATTGTGCTTCGCTGCCGCCTCCCCCCTCCAGCAGAGGAGAGGGCGCCGCCGGCCGCCAGCTCCTGCCACCGCCGCGCTCCCTGCCGCCCGCGGCCTGCCGCCAGCCGCCGCCCGCGGCCGCGCTCCCTGCCGCCCGCGGCCAGCCGCCAGCCACCGCCCCCCGCCGCCGCCGCCCAGGCTCGGCCGTCTGCACTCGCTCTGGTAGAGGAGAAGGTGGGGAGGGGGAGGAGAAGGGAAGGGAAGAAAAGGGGAGAGGAGAAGACTCTGTGGTAGAATGCCAGATCCGATCTGAGGTTGCTGTTTATGAGAGCTAGGGAGTAGAGAGAGAGAGGAAGGGGGATGGAACGATAAGATCGAGACTCTGTGGCGCACGCGGGTGGTCTTATTTTTTGTCCCGATTTTTAGTCCCGGTTGTTTATACCAACCGGGACTAAAGATAATTAGGGCCTGAATTTGACCCGACGACTTTTTGAACCGGGACTAAAGATCATCTTTAGTCCCGGTTGGTGTTACCAACCGGGACTAAAGATCAAATTTTTTTAACCGGGACTAGAAATCATTTTTAGTCCTGGTTTTTAATAGAACCGGGACAATTGTGGAATTTGGTGGACCGACCAAAGATGGTTTCTCCACCAGTGTATATTTTAGGACGAAAAGAGTATTAATTTCTACTTCCTCCATTTCACAATGTAAGTCATTCTAGCATTTCCCACATTTATATGTCTAGATTCATTAACATCAATATGAATGTAAAAAATGCTAGAATGACTTACATTGTAAAACGGAGGGAGTACGAAATTGCTGCGTTGTACCTGTATCATGTAGGTGCGCCGCCTGTAGCATGTAGGCAGGGTTAAACCTTTCGGTTTAGCCGATTTGATCGGACTCACCGGAATGCCGAAATTTTAGATATTTCCAAAATTTTGAATAAAACTTAGTTAAATTTAAATAAATATTACCAAAATTCACGAAAAAAATTAAAAAAATTAAAAATTTCTACCAAAATAATATCGTATCGGAGGGGTCTGAAATGACCGCAGAAATTTCGTTCCAGAATTTTCAACCCTGTGTAGGATGTGCTCTCTCTCTCTCAATAAAAAACCAAATTCCATTAATGTATCTAGATAATGTGTCTAGATTTATCTTTAGGATTTAGTTTTTTTATGGTTCAGAATGGATACACTACGTTATCTTCTTCTTCTTTTTTTTCGACAACAATATATGCGTTACGTGTATTAGAGATAGGTTGATCGATCGGTTTTCATATATATCTAAACCAATCGAAGGATGACTGATTCGATCGTTGTCCATGTAGAATTAACTAAGGCAATTGTTCCCACGGCGGCTAGTTTTATATCAGCTTAAATGCTTAATCATGTGTAGTGCGCGTCCTTGATTGTACGCAAGTCGCCAACGTCATGACCACGTTGCTGTTTGACCTTATTGTTAATTACTTCTTCTGTTTCACAATATAAGTTATTTTAGTATTTTTTATATTCATATTAATGTTAATAAATTTATATATATATATTGTGAAACGGGTGAGTAGCTCGATATCTAATGAAATTATGCTTCGTTGGCCGATCGGGACAAAGTACATCCAAAACATGATATGCACTTAATTTGTTAACTATACTATTAATTATACATTGTGTTCATAGAAATTGGCTCATGTTGACCACAGTGTTATTTAACCGGCCATCGCCGGCGGCGAGACGTCTGGATCATTACGGCCAAACGCACGGAGCCACGGACACCCATCCGCTGATGATTCGCCAAGGAGCTAGGTTACTGCCAGGACGGAGTCGTTAGGCCCAGACGCCCAGCCGGCTGTGTTTAGGCCGTGTTTAGTTCCACCTAAAATCCTAACTTTTTATCACATCACATCATATCAAAAACTTTTCTACACACATAAACTATCAATTTTTTCTCCGAACTATCAATTTTCTCACAACTTTTCAACTTCTCCACCATCTAAACACACTCTTAGTTCACACTAAAATTAAAAGTTTGGTTAAAATTGGAACGATGCGATGGAAAAATTGGAAGTTTATGTGTGTAGGAAAGTTTTGATATGATGAAAAAGTTGGTAGTTTGAAAAAAACTATGGAAGTAAACACGGTGCAAATTAAAGTGCTCGATCATATCGCCGCTTGATTCTCACCACTTGCTTGTACGCCAAGCCATGATTGACAACGTTGCTGTTTGACATTGACCTTGTCTCGATCACTTTTGAAAATTAACCTGCCGAAGTACCTTTACCCAATAAATAATTTGCAACTCTGTTTTTACATTGTCCACGTATCTTTTTTACTTAAGGCTGTGTTTAGTTCCTGAAAAAAATTAAAAGTTTATATGTGTAGAAAAGTTTTAGATGTGATGTGATGAAAAGTTAGAAATTGAGGGTGAACTAAACACGGCCTAACAGTACAAAATGCATCCAATAATTAAACTGATCATATATACGTAAATACAACTGAGACAAGAAGTAATACTCAACTGGACAACCTCAAGGAGCTCTGATTTTTTCACAATCTATCTCATAATATAATGTACATAATGGCAACATATTAGTAGCAAGCAACACGTACAGTGGCCGAGTTAACTCCCGTGACGTCAGAACCCACCACCACCACCACCACCCCCGCCGCCGCCGCCGCAGCCGCCACCGCTGAATCCGCTGCTTGCCCCATGGTCACCGGGGTAGTGGTGCCCGCCGCCGCCGCCATGGTCTCCGCCATGGTGGTGCCAGCCTCCTCCACCATGGTCTCCGCCATGTCCGTGGTGGTGGTGGTGCCCGCCGCCGCCGTGGTCCCCGCCATGTCCGTGGCCATGGTGGTGGTGTCCGCCGCCATTGTCTCCGCCTTGTCCGTGGCCATGGTGGTGATGCCCGCCGTGAGCATCCGAACTAGCAACGAAAAATGCATAAATCACAACAAGAGAGATGGAATTAAGCACTGATAGCACACGTGTTAACTCGTTCTTACCTAGGCTGGTCGCCGCCGCCGCCATCACCACCATCGCCGCCATCGCCGCCGTCCGGCCCGTCGCCACCGCCACCATCACCATCTTCCCGGCGCCGGCGCCGGCGCCGCTTATCTTTAGGCCCATCGGCACAGCCGAACACCGCGATCGCCACGACGGCTAAGGCCGCGGCAAAGCCGAAGACGACGAGGATCCAATCGGCAGCAGGAGCAGTAGGCATGGCGCCGAAGCCATTGCCCGCAGTAACAGCTAACGCCCTCACCATTGTTACCGAGCAAGAGCCAAGAAGTGTGTAGCTTGCACTGCGTTCTTGCAGAAGCAGCAGCAAGTGACAACGGAAGATGGATAAGTAGCACACAAGCTTATAGCGCTTTTGTTAATTAGGTGCAGGAAAAATTAAGCACGCAACTTTTAAGTCTCGACGCGATACAGTAGTGTGTTATTTAGGTCCTCAAACTTTTAAAATATATATCCAGATTCTATAACTTGTCAAAGTATATCATCTAAGTCCTAAATGGACATAGACATGACATGTCCTCTTTTTTTTATTCTTTCCTTTTCTTTTCCATTTTCTTCTTATTCTTCTTATTTTTCTTATTTTTCCTTTCTTCTTCTCGGGTCACAAAGAAAGGAGAAGAAAGGAAAATACAAAAGAAGAAAAAAATGTAATTTTTTTTAAAATAGGTTCCATTTGTCAGTCAAAATTATGCCATGTCATATTCGTGTGACATGCCACATCAGCGTTATTAGCAAACGCTGGCTCATCTTGAAAGCAAAACAGAGCTTGCAGCTGCTAGTGTTTACGCTTCCAGAAGTTGCACAGAAACTGGCTCATCTTGATCCATGGCCCATGGGCACTATCGCCGGTGGCGGTGAGCTTCCGTGTCATTACGCCGAAACGCACCCGCCACCGACCACGCCCACAGATGATGATTCACCGAGGAGATTGGACGGTGAGGCAGAGCCGTGTGGCACAGGCCAAATGACCCAGGGAGGTTAGTTAAACCACGGCCTGGTAAGTTTTTCCTCGATATCTGGGCCGAAGGAGGCCCACTCTATCGGCCTACTCCATCACATAAAGCCCACCAAATGAGACACGGCCATATGTTTCATCACTGCTTTTCAGACTCCGACACTTCCGCACGAACCAAATGAGATGAAAAATAAAGTACTAGTACCATTTTGCTGCTTGCTGATCTTTACAGCCCGCGAGATGACATATGGAGTTTCAGTAACATATATATTTGCTGGCCTGTTCCTGATAGTCAGATAAGAGCTTAACCAAAGTTCAAGCAGAATGTAAAAGGAGACGGTCATCATCTTAATTAGTGAGATTAGCAAGCAATTTCACCTTGAACCTGAGATCTTTTCTGTTAAGATGCTCCTTGGGTTTCTGCATGCTGTATCAGTCTATTGCATCCATCGTCTACGGCAATCACAGTACGGCCTAACAACAGTATGGACATGAGTTGTTGGCCGCGTTGGTGGCATTAAGATACCTCAGTCATGCACATGATATCATACACTGAAATATCACCCGGAGCAACACGCAGAAAACACAGGGTATATATATATATATATATGCGACTAATGTAAAGAGTTGGGTACCAACGTCGTCTATTCTTCAGTCCATGCAAACAAATTAGAATGAAAAAAAAAATATTGGCGTACAAGCATGCGCGCAGGAGCTTAGCGCCATAAATATTAACCTTAGTTTTTCGACTGGAAATTACGTAAAGGAGATTAAATAAGCTATTTAATCCAAGCTGAAAAAAATTCTAAGTTACGAGTTCGATCCATGAGCTAATTAAACTGGAAATCTTTAACCCGGGGGCCTCCCCTACTGTGTTCCTTTAAAAAAATTTAAAAAAATTAGCATGATATTTTTAAATAAACAAATTAGCATGATATTCTTTTTTAAAAAATAGATTTTTTGAAAAATATATCATTAATCATACCGCCATGCACCGCTATTGTCTTTATCCACTCTTCCTTAATTATCATCTGCACTCTGCACCTCCCCCACAATTATAGCCACCGCCTCCACCATCACCATCACCGTTGATGCTACCCCCATTGCCACCACCGTTGCAACAATAAGTGGACTCCCGGGATCTGTTCCGATAGCCGGCGCAGTTACAAAGGACAATGACCACAATTGCTAGCGCGAATGCGACAAGCCTACATCTAGAGTTGATTCAGCGTAGGAGCTGAAGGGACTCAAGTTTTTCCTACCTTACTGGATCTGGATCACCATTGATAAAAGGAAAAATAAGAGGAAAAGAGAGAGAGGAAGCGGAGAGGGAGAGAAATAAAGAGATGAGTCCTCCTATGATGTTTTTCTAGATCCGTCTCTGTCTACACATCAAATAGTAATGTTTGTTGCGCACGGGAAGATGTAGCTCCCTTAGCCATTCGTACGTACGATCAGTAGTCGGCTAACTAGAAAGCTTTTTGAGTTTCTTCATGTTGTTCTTCTTGGTTTTGGTTAATTAGAGAGAAAATTAAAACTGCTTGTTAGTTCGGTCCAGTGGTAATTATACAATAGTAAAGAAAAAGAAAGAAAAGAATATCAGGCCAGTCCAACATTATTTTTATCATGATTGTCTAGGTTGATTTTTTTTCTATATAATATGATATTTATAAGGGTAGAATGATCATTTGATTATTGTTCTTGTATGTAAGGATGACATGACATACTCACGTGATTTTTTTTTTGAGGTTAAAGGACTACGTTAAACAAGATGATAAATTTTAAACATTTGTTCGGATATATTGAAACGTCAAGCACTAAACTAATCCTAAAACTTCATGGATTGGCTATTCACCCTAACAAAAAATAAATGAGCTGTCGCACACAAAGTACAGACTAATGGTAATGTCACGATGTATCCGACCTATATATCCCAAGTTTTAAGTGAGCGTGGTCAGAAGTCAGAACTCATCAACGTGGAAAATATTAGATATGGGAGAAACCCTAATAATTTGATGTATTATGTTGTATCGACCCTCTAATGATATACTCCATCCGTTTTTTAATAGATGACGTTGTTGATTTTTTCTCACGTGTTTGATCATTCGTCTTATTTAAAAATTTTATGCAAATGTATAAGATATAAATCACACTTAAAGTACTATGAGTGATAAAACAACACATAACAAAATAAATTATAATTACGTAAATTTTTTGAATAAGATAAATGGACAAACATGTGAGAAAAAGTCAACGGCGTCATCTATTAAAAACGGAGGGAGTATATATAGAGAGAGATATATAGTACATATGAGGTAGATACAAATTACAATATATTTATCTTTAGGACTCTTTCACTACTAGAAAAAGCATTTTTCCCAACGTAGGGGTCTTATTTTTGCAGTCGGACATAACCTTTGAAGCCAAATGACCGCCTACAAAAATATAAATCCGGGTGAAGTTAGCTTTCCGCCTGCGAAACCACTTAAGCGGCGCTTGCGCACGTTAGGTGGTCCGCTTGCAAAAATCATACCTACCTCCTTATCCTCTTCTCCCCCATCCTTATCCTATCCTCACCTCTCCTCTCCACCACTCATTTCCCTCCCCCCCCTCTCTCTCTCACTTAGAAAAAATCTCCTCTCCACCCCCACCTCCGCCGCCGGCGACGACGACGACCGCGACGCCGGCTTCCCTCCTCTCCCCACATCCGCGCGCCGCCGGCCGGCTCCCTCCTCTCCAATGTCCACGCACCGCCGGCTCCCCACCTCCGCCGCCGGCCGGCTCCCTCCTCGGTGATGACGACGACCGCGACGCCGGCTCTGCGCGCCGACACTCCCCTCGGCCATGACGACAACCTTCGCGCCGCCGGCTACCCTCCTATCCCCACGTCCGCTGCGGCCGGCTCCCTCCTCGGCTCCCCACCTCCGCCGCCGGCGACGACGACGACCACGACGCTGGCTCCCCTCCTCTCCCCACGTCCGCGCAGCGCCGGCCGGCTCCCTCCTCTCTAACGTCCGCGCACCGCCGGCTCCCCACCTCCGCCGCCGGCCGGCTCCCTCCTCGATGACGACGACGACCGCGCGCCGCCGGCCGGCTCCCTCCTCGATGACGACGACGACCGCGCGCCGCCGGCTCCCCTCCTCTCCCCACGTCTGTGCGCCGGCGGCTCCCTCCTCTCCCACGTCCATGACGAGTGACGACGACAACGACAGCGACGACACAGCAGCTCGGCTCCTCCCTGGCCGGCGGTGCCCGTGGTGAGGCCGGCGCGGCAGCACCCGTGTTTTTTTTTAATTTTTTTGAGATGATTTTCGCAGGCGGGCCACAAATGGTCTATTTTCACAGTTGATGTGTTAGCGGCGGTCCTCCTCTCCGCCTGCGAAAATGGTTTTGGGCCGCCTAGAAAAATCCTTTTTCTAGTAGTGTTTATCACTACAATTCGTATTTAAACTCTTTTATCTCTAAATGTACACAACTATTAACTTCTAACACCCACCTCCGCCGCCGCAGCCACCGCCGCCGCCACAACCGCCACCGCCCCCATGGTCACCGGAGAAGTGGTGCCCACCGCCGCCATGGTCTCCGCCATGGTGGTGCCAGCCTCCACCATGATCTCCGCCATGCTCGTGGTGCCCGCCGCCGTCACCACCACCATCGCCCCCATCTGGACCGTCGTCACCGCCGCCGTCATCGTCCCGGCGGCGGCGGCGCTTGTCCTTCTTCCTCTTTGGTTTCTGTTTAGGTCGATCGGCACAGCCGAACACGGCGATCGCCACGACGGCTACGGCCGCGGCGAAGCCGAAGGCGACGAGGACCCAGCCGGCGGCAGGAGCAGTAGTAGGCACGGCGGCGAAGCCATTGCCCGCAGTAACAGCTAACGCTCTCACCATTGTTACGTGAGCAGGAATAATCGGCTAATAACCTTTTCTTCTTGCAGCTGCAGCTAATTAACGTACTCTCACCATTGTTAAGTAGCACAAGCTCTTGCGTTACGTGCAGAATTGGAGAGAGAGAGACATCGTAAGATTCAACGCGGTTTTCTGAGTCGTAGAGAGGAATTGGAGGAGTTGTACAGACTCTTCCTTGAGGAAATGTCGTGTGTGAAATGAGATCAGCCTGAATTGCTGACGAGTTTGCTACCATGGGACTGTTTGGCACAGCTCCAGCTCCAACTCCACCCCTCCTGGAGCTGGAGCTCAGCCAAACAATTTCAGCTCCACCAAAACTGGGAGTGGAGTTGGATGGAGTTCTCTCACAAAATATACTAGAGTTGTGTAGCTGGGTTTAGACAGCTCCACAACTCCACTCCAGACTCAACTCCTGGAGTTATATTTAGGAGTTAGAGTTGTACCAAACAGGCCCTGTATAAAACAGTGGAATAGTCAATAAGTACATCTGGCAGCTATACGACTTTTCATTCAACCCCCCAGATCAGATCATCAAATGTCTGTTCACAGAAGTTGCACAGAAACTGGGTCGAGCTCATCTTGACCGGCGGCGAGCTTTCGGTGCCATTACGGCGAAACGCACCGGCGCCACCGACCACGCCAACAGATGATTTACCGAGGAGACTAGTCGTCCCAGAACGGCGAGGCCGTGCCATGCGGCCCAGCCCAAATAACTCATGGCAATCACGTCCGCAATAGCAGCTGATCCATTAAATCTGGAGACCTATTGACTTTGATACTATTTTTAACCTTATCAAATTTTGATAAAGTTACTAAAAATGGCTACATTTAGTTTACTGTCAAATTTTTAGTAACTATATAAGAAATCCTGCTAAAATTTTAGCAAGTTATTTGATAATGCAAAAATTTGGTAAGATTTTTTTACATCAAACTGAACAGGCCCTGGGCCACACAGCCTGGTCGAACGGCTGATAGAGACCCGAGGGGGGGTTCGGAGTTTCCTCGAAAACCCAAAATCACTGCTCTGTCCAATTTACTAACCGCTGACAGTTCGCGAGGAGCAGCCGATCAATTAATCTGAGCCGTACAGTTCGATCGAGCCGCTGGTAGAGACCCATGGGTAGGGTTGAAAACGGTAGGGGTAATTACCGGCCGACCGGGCTACCGCAACTGAATTTGACCGACCGAACGCTGCGGAAACGGTAAATGTCGGAATCGGAAACGGAAACGGTAAAAAATATGGAAATGATATCAGAAATGGTTTGGTAATTTACCGACCGTTTTGTGCGGTTACCGTATTATACCGGTAATTACCGTATATATACTCCGGTAAATTACCGTTTTACAAACATCCCAGGCTAGAGCCCAAGTTATTTTTCTTTGGCCCATTTTCTCAGCCCAACAATAACCCTAAATTGATAAAATCCATAACCCTAGAGCTCCTCGACTGCTCGGCTGCTCCGACTCCAACTAGCGCCGTCGTACTCGTACCGTCGTACGCATCGGCGACACGGAGCCACCAACGCAGTGGCGCGGCGGCGCGGCGTCGCCAAGGGGGCGGCGCGGTGGCACGGCGGCGCCAAGGGGGCGGCGCAGCGGCGCGGCGACGCCAAGGTGGCAGCGCAGCGGCGCCAACGCAGCGGCGCGGCGGCGCGGCGGCTCCAACATAGCGTCAGCTCCCGTCCGTTCCCAACCCTCCTGTCCCCCAGAGACGATGGCGCCAGCTGACGAAGCTTCGTCACGACGTCGCGTCCTGTTGGGGCCGCCCCCACCACCTCACGGCAGCAATGCCTCTAGCACGCCGTCGGGGAGCTTGCTGGCCGGCTCAGCCTCTGCTAGTCCAGGTGAAAAACTCCTTCTCTGTAGCCTATTGATACATGTATTGAGATGAAAACAGATGCATGGGTGTTTGATTTAGCATTTGAGATTTAATTTAAACAAAACTGTTTGATTTGGTAGGCGCAAGTCAGGCTTTAATGCGTTTATCTACATCATCTGCATCTGGAACACCTGTATCTGTTGAAGTTGCACATGCAACTAATGGCACCGATGGAAGTGGCACGCAGACAGAAGGTGCAAATGTTGTAGCTGGTGATGATACAGTTGTTGAAGAAAATGATGACCATGATGAGTTGCATCCGGCAAAGAAGCACAAGAAGTGCACATCTGATGTCTGGGAGTATTTCACTAAGTACACAAAGACAATAGAGATTAATGGCAAATTGGTTGAAGAGAAGTGGGCAAAGTGCAACTTTAAAGGGTGTAGAGCTCCTTCTGGAAATAATAGATGTGAGAGCAACAGGGGAACAACTGGATTTTGGAATCATTTGAGCAAATATCATAGTGTGGATAAAAAACAATTGCAATTGAAAACAGGAAAGGATGCTGCTAAGGACATCACTTTTGTTGAACCATTCAGGTATGATCAGGAAGTTAGCTTAAGAAAGTTTTATCTGGCAATAATCATGCATGAGTACCCTTTCAATATAGCTGAGCATGAATATTTTGTTGACTTCATTAAATCCCTACGCCCTAACTTTCCAATTAAGTCCCGGGTCACTGTTAGAAAAGAAATCTTAGGCATATATCTGGAAGAAAAGAACAAATTGTATGAATGTCTAAAATTTGTTAAATCCCGCATTTGTGCAACTATGGATATGTGGACATCAAACCAGAATAAAGGATATATGTGTGTCACTTTGCACTGGATTGATGATAATTGGCGTATTCAGAAAAGGATTGCAAATTTCATCCATGTAGAAGGACGACACACTGGTGTTAAGTTGTCAGAGACCTTTACTACATGTCTATTGAATTGGTTTGTTGAGAAGAAAATGTTTTCTTTGTCTTTGGATAATGCATCTGCAAATGAAGTGGCCGTTAAGGATGTAATTTGTGAACTCAAGAAGCATGGTCCTTTACTATGTGATGGCTTGTTTTTTCATGTTAGATGTGCCAACCACATTATGAATTTGATTGCTAAAGATGGTTTGCAAGAAATAGCAACAACAATTCAGAACATTAGATTGTTTGTGATATCTGTAAAGAACTCAACGGTGTAGTGGGAGGAGTTCTTGAAGTGTGCTTCTGAGTGTGAATTGGACACAACCAGAGGACTCTCAACCGATTGTTGTACAAGATGGAATGCAACTTATATGATGTTGAGGGATGCTTTGTATTATAAGAAAACTTTTCAGAGGCTTACGAGTAAGGAACGTCGCAAGTATGAGAGCATATGCCCTCTCCCTAAACAATGGGAAAAAGCAAGTAAAGTATGTATGTGCCTGAAAAAATTCAATGATCTTACCAATCTATTCTCTGGTATTTTATATCCTACAGCAAACTTATTTTACAGAGGATTTTGTGAAATTAAGCTGTTGCTTACGTCTTGGAGTAGAGGCAATGATACCATGGTTAAGAACATGGCAGCATCTATGAATACTAAGTTTGACAAATATTGGAAGAAGTCAAACACTGCTCTTGCTGTTGCAAGCTTTCTTGATCCTAGATTCAAGACAATAATTGTTCATTTCTACATGAAAAAGTTTTATGGTGATTTGCTTCAGGTTAAGTTTGATGAATTTCTCTCTACCATAATGACCATGTATGATTTTTATGTTGCTGCTGCACCCCCTCCAAATAGTAATGCACCTCAATCTAGCAATGAACCGGCTGTAGAAGAAGATGCAAATGATTTTGATAGTGAACTTGACAAGTACCTGTATAAGAAGCAAACAAACCAATCTCAGATTATTGGGAATGATCTGGAGAAATACTTGGCAGAAGAACCTTTACTACTTGACAAAGCCAGTGAGAATACATTTGATATTTTATTATGGTGGAAGGACAATGCAGATGTTTATCCTGTTCTCTCTTTGCTTGCTAGTGATGTTCTTGCAATGCAAGTGTCAACTGTTGCTTCTGAATCTGCCTTTAGTGCTGGTGGCCGTGTCATTGATCCATATCGTAGCCGCCTTGATCCTGAGATTGTTGAAGCATTGATATGTACCAAAGACTGGATAGCTGCTGCAAGAAAAGGTGAAAAAAAATTAAATCCTTCATTTTCTTTGCATGTAGGTGTAACAGATCAGAACTACCTTGTTGATTTATCTCTATTTGAACTTTGCAGAACGTAAGAATGTTGCGTCAATTGTGACTGATCTTGATGTCACAGAGTTACTTGCTGAAACATTAATGGTTGAGGTGAGTACAGATCAGTTTGTTTCTTTGCTAGCAATCTGAATTTAAGAATTAATGCTAGTTATTTACGTTATGAATTATGTTCATTGGGCTGAAATTACATTGCAACATTGTAGGTGGAAGAATATATGGACTCTGATGATTGATTGAGGACTTGGGGAATAATTCAAGAATATGCCCATGCTTTGAGTCTATGGGACTATGGCAAATTTATGTAATGTACTAATGTGAGACCCGGTGATTGTTATCCTGTCCAACAATGTTATTGTGGTTCTGTGGTTATGGTTCTAGTGGACTTGCTATGTTGTATGTATTTCTGTTGAATGGAGTGAGTATGAACTTCTGTTCTGCTCAAGCAATCATTCTATTGCTAGCTAACTGTTATTGTTCGATGTTTCCGACAGTAATTATCGACTTCCGATCGATACCGACATGTTTCCGATTGAATAATTCCATTTTTGATTTACCGATATTTCCGTTATCGTTTCCGTTACCGGCTTACCGTTATCGATTCCGTTTTCGAAAAATAATATGGTTACGGTAATGGTTTAGGGTGTTTCCCGATCGTTTCCGACCGTTTTCACCCCTACCTATGGGGGTTCGGAGTTTTGAACCCCGACCCCTATTCGCAGCCGGAAATCCACCACCGCGCCTCACCGTAGCGCTGCCGAGATCATGGCCGCGTCTTGCTCCCTTCTCCTGACTCCTCGAGCTCCATCTGGCCGCACTCAATTCCTCAAGCCGATTTTGATTTAGATCGAAACCAATAATTCAGAAGAGGAAGTATAAGACACAGATTTCTGGACAGTTACAACATTGTTTTCCATACTCTTATACTTCCGTACAAACTAAATGAGATGAAAAATAAAGTGTCATCTTGTTGCGTGTTGATTTTTACTGCGAGATGATACGTGGAGTTGTGGAGTTTCAGTAAAATATTGCTGGTCTGTCCGGCGGTCCCTGATTGTCAAATATGTTCTGAATCTAGGGACTAAATTCGGATGTTTGATTTTAATTAGAAGTATTAAACGTAGACTAATAATAAAATCCACTCCAAAACTCTGGACTAATTCGTGAAACGGATCTATTGAGCTTAATTAATTCATGATTAGTCTATGTAAGTATACAGTAAACAAGTGCTAATTATAGATTAATTAGGCTTAAAATTTTATCTCGCTAATTAGCTCTCATTTATGCAATTAAATTTATTATTAGTTTATGTTTAATACTTCTAATTAGTGTTTAAATATTCGATGTAATATAGCCTAAAATTTAGTCCCTATATCAAACACATTAAAGCCATAAATGGAAAATGAGACGGCCATCATCTTAATCAATGAGATTAGCAAGCGAATTCATCTTGAACCTGAAATCTTTTCTATGAAGATGCTCCTTGGGTATCTGCATGCTGGTTGCTGCACTCAGGAGAGGACTACCAGCGTAGCAAGACTATGGGCTATTGCATCCATCGTCCAAGGGTGTGTTTAGTTTACGATAAAATTAAAAGTTTGATTGAAATTGGAACGATGTGATAGAAAAGTTAAAAGTTTATGTGTGTAGAAATATTTTGATGGGATGAAAAAGTTGAAAGTTTGTTAAAAAGGCATAACAATTGTCTGGACATTGCTGGATACCTCTTTGTACTTATACCTCTTAAACTGTAAAATTTCTTGTGAAGGACTTGAGTGCGAAAGTCTATTCTTCGTTCGATACAAACAAATTACCATGAAAAAAAATATTGGCGTACAATTCCATGCGCGTATGAGCTTAGCGCAGTAAATAATCATTGTTTTTAGACTAGAAATCTATACTTTCTATAAAGTTATAACCCATTAACTTTAAAACTTAACATGCAACTATGCCACATCATCACCCACTAACAATAATTATATATTCAACCTCATGCAAGCATGCAAGAGCATCTATAATCTATTTAATTCTACAAATTAATATGCAAGCATATTTAATCACCACCTCTCACATCATTTCCCCAATAGTTTTACAAATCTCTCTATCATTTTTATAATATTTAATATATACTTATCAACATGTTCTACATTAAAATGTGAATTTCATTTGTCTCATGATAAATATTGGTAAGCCCTGGGATTTGATTTTTTTTCTTTTTACTCTAGCTGAACTGTAACGAAAAATAATATTGAAAATTACATAGTAATTCCCGCAGCAAAGCACGGGAAATCCTCTAGTTACGTAAAAGACATACAGTAAGCTGCTTAAGCCAGGATGAAAATGGAAGAGGCGAATTTGATCGTGAGCCAATTAAACTGTTATTACTCATTTATACACACTATCACTGCCATAGTATAGTGCCATGCATAATCAATAATCCATACCACAAATCTTGTCTTGATCCACTCCGTCAATTAACCTCCGTCTACTCTCCACCTCCTCCTCCGTCTGCACCTCCACCGCCGTCTGCGCCGCTCCCGCAACCGTCTCCGCCGCCGCCATCGCCACCGTCATCGCCACTACCACCGCCATCACCACCGCCTCCATTCCCGGCACCGTCGACGCCGCCGGCGCCCCAGCAACAACAACAGGTGGACCTCCGGGATCTGTTCTTGCGGTCGGCGTATCCACAAAGGAGAATGACCACAACCGCTAGCACGAACACGACAATGCCTGCAGCCGAAGCAGCAGCAGCATTGGACGTTGCGTTGGGCACGAGAAGATGTTGCTCGCTAGCCATTTGTGTGATCTTCTTCTTCTTCTTCTTCTTCGTCTAATTGGTTGATGATTAGGGAGAAAATTAAAGCTGCAAGCTAGCTCGATCAAGTGGTAATTATATAGAGGCCTTCCGGCGCATTAATTCTGTTTTCTCCGACTTTGCACTCTAGATTGGCGCTAGCGTGTAGCGTCTGCAGATGTGTGCTGGATCGATCACTGGAAGACGACGACGTCTACGACTTTGCCAATCGATCCCAATGGAAAATTGGAATGCATTGGTAGGATAGAACATGGGCCAGTGTGGATGCTGCTGACCTTGACTTAATTTAATCAAGCTCAGCCTGTATTTGTATACCGATTTTGCTATATATTTATAGACAAATTCTTCCCAAAAAATTTGACAGATGTAATTACAGTACAATCGTAGTGTAATTACACTGTAATTTGCATGTAATTACACTGTAACTATAGTGTAACTTGTATGTAACTTTCAAAAATCTCTCCATAACATGTTATTTCGGTAAAATGGAGGTCATGGAAACAAATTCTTTCACATATGTGTGTGTGTTATGATTTGTTTTCTTACTCACCAAAACAAATCTTGTAATAGATCTAACGATTCAAAATTATGTGAAACTTACATATAAGTTACACTGTAGTTACATACAAGTTACAGTGTAATTACATACAAGTTACAGTGTAATTATACTACGGTTATACTATAATTACATCTGTCAAATTTTTTAGGAAAAATTTATCGACAAATGTATAGGTAGTCCCTTTCTATACTGTCTACGTTGACCATGAGAGGGGCAGAGATCAGCTTCGCATGTATAGGGCCGAAGGCCTGACATTGTTTCAGCACAACTTAAACGGGCCGGACGTTCCTCGCAATAACTTTTCAGCCCAACTATACGGGCCGCGTGGCTCATATGAGAATATACTGGACTACTATGCGTACGTCGCCTTCCTGCGGCCCAGTTTTTGTGGTTTGATGATTAAGATCAGAAATAAGTTCACTTTATGATCCTGAAAAGTGATCAAAATCTAATCTGTGACCCTAAACCACAAAACCGGATATCTAGACCCCCAACTCTCAAAACCGGTGCAATTTAACTCTCTCGACAGTTTTGGAGGACGGTTTTGCTAACGTGGCAATATTGACTCGGTCTTCTTTGCACGTGGCGTTGACGTGACACTTAGGTGGCATTAGAAATAAAAAAAATGTGTGAGACCTATTTATCATTCACCAAAAATATAGGTGGGACCCACTAACATGTGGGTCCACATAAATCATACCCTCCCTCCTTTCTCTCCATCTCTCTTCATCGCTTAATTTAGCTGTAGCTCCGCTTGTTGATCCGTAGCTGGCGGATCTTCTTCCTCTATCCTCCCCATCGGAATTGTTCGTACCGTCCGCGGAGGCGCTGCTGCATTCTACTGATACCAAGATTACAACTACAGCAAGAGTTGTATCCATTGTAGCACTTGTTGGATCGGATGAGAGAGCTAGCTGCTGCCTAATTAGTTTCGAGATCAATGAAAGTTGCTAGCTGGACAGGGTGGTTACGTACGTAATTATATATAGGGTTAGATCGTACGTGGTGTGTACGTGCAGAACTGAAGAGTATGTTATAATGTCAAATTCCATTTTCTATCACAGAGAGTATAAATTTTATCCGTCAGGTTTGTGCTTCGCTCTTACGGAACCAGCCGGCCGTAGTTAAAGTACTGTTAGCTTCTCTCTTTTTTTTTCTTTACACGAAACTTTACCGTGTACTAGAGAATAGATAGATTCACTGTACGCATGCAATGCTGCAAAAGTATACTGTACTAGTATTTTAGATCGCTGGAGACGACTTCGCAATTCACGGATTGATCCAAGGTCGACGGATGGGGAAAATGTCGGAACGTGGTTCGCGCGTTGCTTGTCACACCATTTCGGCCCAACCAGGCAACCACGCACGTGGACCGTGCCACCAGGGGAGCGAACGCACGGGCCGGCCCGCGCGTGGCCGCTGGGCTGACGAAGCGCGTCGATATAGGAAAAAGTTCACTATAAGCCTCTCAATAAAGATCGAGTTCCTCCCTTTACTAGCAAAACCGAGTATAACGCATCTCTTATCATTTAAAATCAGTGTATTGAAAGCAGTTTTGACTGATGTGGTACTAAAGTTTTCATCTAAAAATATTCAGATTGGAGACCACATAGCCATGCAAAAACATTATAAAGCAAGAAATTGTCTACTTGATTATGATTCGCCTCTACTGACCAAGGTCTTTGTTTCTTCGCCAGGAGGCGTAGTAGAATAACTGGAGAAGCATCACAAATCTGTATATACAGCTTGCTCGTTTTTTTTCTTTGATTTACATTACCTACACATAGATCATGGTTAAAATGTTTGTAAATGCGGACGTGAAAATATTACACAGTATAATATTGAACAGATTGAATATACGGTTTTAATAATTGAGGAATTCTCTATATTTGATTTTGCGGTTGAAGAATACGAATTAAAATGCATCTATACATATGAGGCACGTAAAATAAATTTGAGCAAAACAAAGGTTGGGCCGCACGTGGATGGCAATGTCCACACCGCAAGAGCCGTGGGAGCTGACGCACGGCCCGATCGAGCCTGCTCTGACGAACCAAGTATACGGGAATACTCTTTCCCGTCGCCCGGCGCGGGGGAGCCGGATCGGGCGCTCCCCCGCGCCCCCTCCCCCGGTGTCTACTTTGGCTATCCATTTCTCATTCTTTTTTTTCCACAAAAGATGTTTCACCTAATATATTTATAATGTTTCACTATTTATAGATGGAATGTTGCAGTGAATTAAAATATTATTTTGCAACAAAAAACCCACATATTTTGGAAACTCTCTATTAAGAGAATTTGGTTTATTTTTTATTCCACCAAAAATGTTTCACCTAGTGTACTCACTATGTTTCACTATGTATAGATCTAATGTTGCACTGAACGAAACATTCTATTGAAAAAAAAACCCACATATTTTGGAAAACCCCCTATTAAGGGAATTTGGTTTATTTTTTATTCCACCGAAAAATATTTCACCCAGTGTGCTCACAATGTTTTACTATGTATAAATCTAATGTTGCAGTGAACTGAAACATTCTTTCGCTATTTGTTGAAGGTGAAACAACACCCGATTTAAACGAGTGAAACATTTTCGATCTATTTAGTGAAACAATTCTGATATACCTGGTGGAACATCGTACAACATTTTAAAATAATTCAGTAATAAGCTAATTTTTTTTCGTCGGAATATATCCATGTGTGGTCTTGTTTTGAAGATTTAATTGTAACGAATTTAATGATGCAATCGGATCATGATTTGGATAAATAATTTAAGAGATAAATTAATTTAAAGTAATTTTACATGTAAATCGGACGCTGATGTTACCCCATCCCGATCGGGCGGCCGACGGGGAGTCATCTCCCATAGTATATATCAGGGATCGAGCTGCAGAGGCTACAGGCAGTCAACAGTTTCTAACGATTTTTCGCTGCGGCTGCGGAGGAGTTCGTTCGGCGGCGGCGCCCCGCCCCCGACGCGATTGATCGATCGATCGTTCGTCGTCGTCCTCTCGTCCTCGTCGCTCGAAGCCGGCGAACCAATGGAGGAGGATCTGCTCCCGAGGGATGATCCCTCGGCTGTTCTGCTTGACGAAGCTAGGCCAACTCCTCCAACTGGACGCTTCAATCTGCACCATGCCTTCCTGCGCGGTAAGATTAACGTCGATGAGTTTTAGCCATGAGCCGGTTGTTAATTATCATGTGTAGTGATTATCGGGTGGTTCACCGTTCAAGATGTCAATTAACCACCGAATATATATGCACCATTGATTTATGATGGCCGTGTTTTGGACGGGTATGTATCTTGTGATTCATTTTTAGACTTTTTTTTATGGCACACTGGTTTATGTGGAATTAAACCGTTACATATAACTGTAGTAGATAGATATATGGACCGGCTTCAAATGAAGAGCTGTTATAGATAGACAATCATCTGTGATGGCTCTTGATCCTAATATATATCTCTAACGGTAGATTTAAGCACCCGTCACAGGTATAATTATTTGTAACAACTCTCTAAGAGAGCCATCATTGATAACTCTTTTTTTTTCATTTTTGTTACCATCAAATAAGTTGATCATGCATAATATCCAAAGACAACCCGTTATAAAATGTATCTTACCTCACCATTTTTTATGCAGTTTGCAGGCATAAATGGCATCCTCTACTATACTCCTGAAATACTTGGTGTTGGAGGTTTTTTCTCGAAGTTTGATCTTAGTTCTTCTTCTACATCTATACCTTTAAGTGCCATCACAACCTTAGAGCAGGTACAATAGCATACTATTAACCAGCTATAAACATATTTTAATTAGATAAAAGATGAAAGAGAAGAGCAGCGGGCTACAGATCTGTAGCCAGCTGCAGTACGGACTCCAAAACGCAGTGTGTGTATCACAGGTGGGACCATATATTAATAGTATAGTAAGCAACTATTGTATGAATTAGCTATTAGATTGGCTATATATGAATTGGAGCTAGTATGGGTTATACTATTAACCTTGCTCTTAGAGCAGGTACAATAGTAGGCTATTAGCCAGCTATAAACATATTTTAGTGAGATAAATGATAAGAGAGAAGAGCAGCGGGCTACAGATATGTAGTCAGCTACAGCACGGACTCCGAGACATAATGTGTGTATGATAGGTGGGACCATATGTTAATAGTATAGGAAGCAACTATTGTATGAATTGGCTATTAGATTGACTATAGATGAATTGGAGCCGGTAGTGGGCTATACTATTAAACTTGCTCTTAGTGATGATTCCTTGTATTGGTGTTGCTGTGCGGCTTGTAGATACCAAAGGAAAAAAGTTTGTATTCTAATATTTATAATTACTACTTATTGTGTCATTATTTAATTAAAAAGTTAAAGAAAGTACAAAATATTTTTCTCCCTCGCTTCATGCATGCAGCATATTCTCCATGGCACAATACCCATTCTGCTATTATCCCCGCTAGCTATTTTGGTTGTTGCTAATATTATGAGTATGAGCACTGATTTACATGCTATCACCTCAGCATTATGTGTAATCGTTTATCAATGTGTTTTTGTTATGGGATTTGGCCCTATTCCAAATATTTTGTGTGCTGAAATTTTCCCTACAAGAGTACGTGCCACATGCTTGGTAATATGTAGCCTAGCATTTTGGATTTGTGATACCATCGTCACATACACTTTTCCTGTGTTGATGGATGCGATTGGTCTTGCGCGTGTTATTGGGATCTTTGCTACTGTTTGTGCACTAGCCCTATTTGTATATTTCAAGGTGCCAGAAACTAAAGGTATACCTCTTGAGGTCCTGTCAGAGTGTTTTGCTTCTACCAACATCTCATCCAAAGATGATTCGAAAGAAGATAAGTAATAATAAATTGGTTGGCTCCATGTAGGACGGATTTTATGGCAATGCCATATATTGATGTATTTTTTGCTACATTATTATGTACTAAATTTATGAAACTGTAATATGTTTTGTGTGGTGGCATCTGTACATGTATCTGTACTTGCCTGTACACGTATCTGTACTTGTGTTGTCTACTATGTTCTAATCTACTTTACATACAACCCTTTGCATGCTGTCCAAATTATTGATATACATCCGAACTACATTATTTATACCCAGTTAGTACAGTCTTTTTTTTTTCTGTTTTGCCATGTGTTAATTATAATCAATCATATGGTAACCATTCGTATTGTGTATTTGAAAACTACTCCCTCCGTTCAAAACAAAACGAATCTAGGATTGGAATCCTAGATTCGTCTAGACGGAAGGAGTAGACTCCCTGAGTCAAGATAGCATTGGCAGCCGGAGTCAAGCAGCTCCCTGACTTTGCTTCCACCGTGTACCGAGAGCTGAACACGCAAAATCACATATAATCAGGGTGCAATTGATAATGCCTCTGTTAGCTGTGAACACATTTTTTTTAACGCAAACTGATCTCAAAGCCATTTAGAATTTTAGATACGGTTTGCAATTTGCCATGGCTTGGAGCTGACTGACGAACGGTTGGCATGTCACGCTCAAAGCCTCTCCCCCCATAATTGTCCCATCCGATGCAAACACACTCACACAAACAGGGAGAGCCGCTTGCTGCATTCATTGGCGTGCGGACAGATCGCCGCCCAGCAATCAGCGGCAGGCCACCAAATAGACAGCCACAACACCTATCAACTTAGTATGGAATTCAGCAATGGAAGAAGCCGGCAGCAGCAGCAGTAGTAGGTCGATTTGGTTTGAAGAGCCAAACAATGCCCCACGAGATATGGCTATGCTGATGAGCTGCTGAGGTAGTGTGTAGACTGTAGATCTACTTACTACCTCCGTCCCAGTTTAGTTTAGTTGTCGCTTTGACTTTTTTTTTATAACGTTTGACTATTCGTTTTATTTGAAAAATTAGTATAAATATAAAAAATGATAACTTATACTTAAAGTACTATTGATAACAAAGCAAATCACAAATAAAATAAACAATAATTTTATAATTTTTTGAATAAGACGAAGGATCGAAAATTACAAACAAAACCTCAAAGCGACAAGTATTTTAGGACGGAGGTAGTAAAAGAGTTTAAAATTGTAAAAATAGTTGGTTGGCAGTCATTTTCTGAAAATCTGACTTCTATTTTTTTTCCATTTTGTAACTATAGCTATTAAAATCTAAAAAAAAACTAGACTAATTTAAAAGATTTTTAATTTTGATACAAGTTGCAGAAGCTCCCAAACAGTCGAAGTAGCTATGGTGATAATACCCCCTTCTCCCATTTTAAGCGGCATTTGTGAATTTCTATGTTCAACTTTAATCATCTATCTTATTTAAAACCTTTTTTATGATTAGTATTTTTATTATTGTTAGATGATAAAATATGAGTAGTACTTTATATATAACTTATTTTTAAATTTTTTAATAAAAGTTTTAAATAAGATAAATGATCAAACAAATTATGAAATCTCCCGGCTGCATTTAAAATAGAATAGGACGAGCGAACAAAGCATTGGCGTTTGCTTCCGTTGGCGGCAGGGACCCAACTGTCCCGCGCGGGGAGCACACGCGTATAAAGGGTAGGAGGGGAGGCCTCGCCGGCTTGCAGCTCGCATCGCGCTGTTCCCTCCTCGGCTCCTCGCGCAGGAGCACTGGCACGGACAGTGACATCGTCTTCCCTTCTCTCCTCCTCCTCCCCTCTCGTGGCATCGCATCGTGTCCTCTGCGAGAGTGCGTGTGTTTCAGTTTGTGTGTGCAGCGCGCGCTCGACGAGACAGACAGCAGCAGCAGTTGCTCTTTACTGCGACTTGGCGTCCGATTTAATGGTCTCTCCAATGGCCTTGAGGCATTCAATGCGCCCGTAATCCTTCTCTTGAACGGCTGCAAAGAGAGGCCGTGACCGTGTGTGTTCTTGCCGTGTTGGTGTGCGTGGATTGGGTGGGTGAGGAGGATGAACTATCTCAGGAGCCGGAGCCTCAAGCGGCTCCTGTCTCTCGGTCGCCGGAGCAACAACTCCGATGAGTCCAATGACGAGTGTGTCGTCGTCGTCGACCAGCCGCCGCCGCCGCCGCCGTCGAGCAAGCCTACTTGGAGGTGCTTCTCGTATGAGGAGGTCAACCGGGCCACCAATGGCTTCCACCGAGGTAGATAGATACTCATGTTCTTTTGATTCTTTGTTGGTTTCTTTGGGGATTTGGCATTGAGAACATGGCGCCATGGCAGACAACATGGTGGGGAGAGGCGGGTACGGCGAGGTGTACCGCGGCGTGCTGGAGGACGGGAGCGCCGTCGCGGTGAAGCGGCTGTCGCCGGCGGCGGCGGAGGACGAGAAGAAGGAGAAGGACTTCTTGACGGAGCTCGGCACGGTGGGGCATGTCCGGCACCCGAACGTGACGGCGCTGCTCGGCTGCTGCGTCGACCGGGGACTCCACCTCATCTTCGAGTTCTCCGCCCAAGGCTCCGTCTCCGCCAACCTCCATGACGAGAGGCTGCCGGTGATGCCGTGGCGGCGGCGCCACGGGATCGCCGTCGGCACCGCGAGGGGGCTCCGGTACCTCCACAAGGGTTGCGCGCGCCGGATCATCCACCGCGACATCAAGGCGTCCAACGTCCTCCTCACCGCCGACTACGAGCCCCAGGTTCCTCCTCCTCCTCCTCCTCCTCTGCTCGCTCTCTGTTCGTCCGGTTGCTCACCGAGAAAGAATGAATTCGCCTCAGATTTCGGACTTCGGCCTCGCCCGGTGGCTGCCGTCGGAGTGGACGCACCACGCCATCGCGCCCATCGAGGGCACCTTCGGGTGAGCACACATACGTTCTCCATGGACCATGGCCATGGCAGTAAAAGCAGAGAGACGAGACGACGCTGAGCCGACGACATTAACGTGCAGGTGCTTGGCGCCGGAGTACTTCACGCACGGCATCGTGGACGAGAAGACCGACGTGTTCGCCTTCGGCGTCTTCCTCCTCGAGCTCATCTCCGGGAGGAAGCCGGTGGACGGCTCCCACAAGAGCCTCCTCGCCTGGGTACGTACGTACCACATTCATACGCCATCGCCGCCGTCGCGTCGCGCACGACGCGCGCACGACGGCGTGCGTGTGGCGGCCAGGTGTTCGGTCAGGGACATTGACATTGGTGCCGTGGCGCGTGCATATGCAGGCGAAGCCGTACCTGAACGACGGCGTGGCGCAGGGGCTCGTGGACCCGCGCCTCGGCGACGGTGGCTACGACGGCGCGCAGCTCAGGCGGCTCATGTTCGTCGCGTCGCTCTGCGTCCGGCCCGCGGCGGCGTGGCGGCCTACCATGACACAGGTAAGAAGAAAAGGAAAAAGAAAGCAAACATTTTTTGTTCTGCAACTGCACTTGCTGTTCCATCTAGGAGTAGACTAAATTGACAACATTTTAGAATCCATAAATAAATGTGAGAGAAAAAGCATCCGGATTGAACTGTCCATGTTAACAAGTACAGTAAAATTGACACTGAACAATTATTGAATTTCATTATTTTCCTACCAAGGTACTCCACTCTAGTACTAGTACTACAAGAAATGGACCATTCATCACTGTGAAGGGTTTCTTTGCTGACATCAGCTCCGAAATGGCATGGTAGCTTGGGATTAGTTGGCGGCCTAATCGTTCTAGAGTGTGCAAAACACTTAGCTTAGGAATGTTAGAGTAGGTCTGACTCTGATCTGACAGTCTGTGTAGCATTGCAATGCATGGGCCACCAAACAAAATCTCTCAACATCACCCAAAGAGGACAAGAGCTAGGAAAGCTTTAATTCCTGTGGTGGTGTGCTAATTGGGTTGTTGCTTGACCCAGCAACTCAAATCAATATGGCATTGCAATTGGCAACCACTGCAATCTTCTTCAGTATATTGTTAATTACATAGGGGAAACTTGATGGTTTCTTATGGTGGCAGAGTCTAGTTGATTTTCGTTGGAGTTTGCGTATCCACATACACATTGGTTGTCAATCTTGTTTAGGTAGGTTGTTAATTATATAGAGGAAACTTGATAATTTCTTTTGGAGCATACTCTGGTTGATTTTCGTTGGAGTTTGCATATCCACATACACATTCGCTATAAACGAATTGTATATGGCATTATGGTAGGTTCAACAGCTCTATCAAACCATACAACGACATGAAAAATCTCAACAGAAATCAGGAGAACCGGTATACAGGAATAATTGTTAACGGCTGGTGGATAAATTGATGAGGGATCTAGTCTAAGGGACATCACTGTATTATATGGATTATCAATCAAGTTCTCTAATAACACTGGTCTAAAAGAAGTTCACTAATAGTATTCAAGTCATACTCTGTAGATGACCTCATTACTTTTTTCATGGCTGGTGCTAGGTAGCTATCTCACTCAAGTATAATTCTCCTATCTGAAGTTATATTTTATACAGCATAATCTGTATATGCTTGGTCTAATCAGACATCCGGGTGCCCTAATGCAATGGCAATGTATGATGCTAATGTGATTGTCCTACTGCTACTAGTCTAATCCATATCATCCACTTGCCTCCTATGGTTGTTAAATACTGCCACATTGTGTTGTGTCAGTTGTGACAGCCACTCCTTTGGTTTTTATTTTCTCTTGCTAGCATCTAGCAAGCCAGTTGGCGAGTAACATTGCACCAAACTTGATTGCGTATACCTTGTCTTGGTCTGTCATAGTGTGGTGAGATCCCATTTTTAATGTGAAACTAATTGAATCACTTTCAGTAGGATTCCACAGTGTGTGGGATGAATGTTTGTTTATGTACTACAATACAGAAATAGAGGTATCAGTTATGTATGAGGATATCATACATGAAAGAATAAGTTGAACCTAAGGAAGGTAGCTTGAACACATCAATGCATATCATCAATATTGACTTTGTTTTTTTCCCCAAACAGACCCCAAAGCTTGATTTACTCTTCACCTTTTCGTTTCGTTTTTACTACGGAAGGCCCACATATTGTCGTGTTCCGATACTTGAAAGTTTCAATAATTCTGGCGTATTTTCCAAAAGGTACACACTATAAAAGAATTCCAAAAACTCAAGCAACAGACCGAATTTTTAGACAGTAAATAAAAGATGGTAAGTATCCTGAAGTTCTCAAGTTCTTAGTATTCAAAGTGCATTTTGACTTTTTCAAGACCAAAAAGGATAGTTTGATGAAGCATGGGGAAAAAGAACTCTAAATATTGGTTTTTAGATGGAAAATATAACAGCATTATCGTTTCAAAGAATTTATGACTTCTGTTATGGACATATGGTATTTCGCAATCTTTCGTATTAGATGTTATTTTACATGTCACCAACAGTTGCAACCAAAATTACTCTTAGTTTAGACCTTCAAGACTTAAAGCAAACAGGGGGAAAGCTTACCCATTCTTACTAGACCAAGTAGTTGCACAAAGCCACAAAGTAATCTTACAATTTTACTTGGCTTGAGAAGAAGACAAGAGTTTGGCCTCATCTAAAATGTGGCGGGTTTCTTGATTTTAGAAGGGACATTGGATGCTCTGTAGCCTCCTACCTTCTCCATTATCCTTTTCTTCCCCCCATTGATTCACGAGAAGCCCAGAGCCAGGTGAAGTGGGGGACACAGGACAGCTCAAGAACATAAATCTTGGGACAAACGTACAAAACATGCCACCACAATGTGCACATAGAAAACTTGGTCACCTCTAATCAAGATTTAATCATGCACTAGTTTATTAGTATTGCATTGCACCATACTACCATTGGCACACAAGCTACCTACTGTGAACAGTTACTTTGCTTTGAACTCCCAAATGCCTTGGAAGGTGGACATATACATACATTCAGTGTCAATACCATGTTTTCAGAAATCACAACTAAATTTAGCACTTTCAGCAAATAGGTTAGCAAGCAGGGTTATGCAGTCTGTTAACAAGCTATTGCTTACAACTGACCGACGATATCTAGCTGAATTTGTTATGAGAACAATCTGGATTTTCTGAGCAATAAACTGGATTTTTCAATGCATTGCGTTTGGCTTTCTTGTTTCTCTAATTACAAAATTCAGTGCATTTTGTCATCGTGTATCTGGTATCTTGTCAAAAAAAAAAAAATTCCAACTACTGGGAACATCCCTGGAAAGTTTAGAATCATTTATCCAGTAGTTACTAGTACCAACAACCGGTCAATTGTAGAGCGTACTGCAGCTCAACTGTGTTTCGTACTGCCACTTAATAAATTTGCAACTGTGTTGTACTTAACTGACTCGGTTCACATGGGGAAATGGCAGGTCCTGGAGTTATTGGAGTCCGGCGAGATATCTCAAGATCAATGGCTGATGCCCGGGGAGGAGGAGGAAGACGAGTTTTGGGATTTCGACGATCTCGACGACTTCGAGGACGACGACGACGACGATGATGACAACTATGATAACGACGATGAATCGGATTCCCCCTCGATATCGTCGTCAGCGTGCAGCATCCACGCCAATGATTAGCCCCAAAATATTTGCGTCTGTCAGTCTTGACAGAGTGCCCCCAATTGGTTTTGGTTTTTAGGGGATACTATGTTCGATGAGATTATATTAGTGTACATAAACCACCTAGACAATAGTAAATTCAGAAAAGAAAAAAAAACTGTTCAGGCCCATGGTTTTGATCATCATTTCATGTCTCCATTAGCAAGAATCTCCTTGTTAAAACCCATACTACTACCTCCATCAGCTGATCTGTTCATCTGACAGTGATGGTTCAGACGGTTTCTGTCAAACCGTGCTAGATGAACAGACTGACACAAGTTTGTCATGCCATGCCCTTGGCTTAGCTTTCTCCCAACCAACTGGAACTGTTGTTGGTTTACGGTTTCCTGTGGATTGAATGGATTGGATTGGAGACGAGCTGATTAGGGACATGATAGTCCTTTCAGTTGATTGTTTAGCTAGCAACCAGCACATGCCAGGCACCGGCAGGTGGGCTTCGGTTTGGAATCCGTTCGTTAGCTCGATCAGGTCTCAAGTGCAGTTGGGCGACCCTGCTTAGCTGCTGCTGCTTTATTTGTTCGTCCTTGCTGTTCAGCTATATGTCGATCGATCGATGAAGTAACCAAGAAGTCATTGAGCAAAGTTCAGATTGGATCATGCAGTCCTGACAACGCAAGAAGTCAGTCACATTTCATTGGACTGCACTAAAAATGGCTACAAATCAAAATAAAAATATGGAATGGTAGTCTGAATGTCTGAAGCTCAAATTGGAAAAGGAGTTGAAGAATTGAACTGTATCATCTACTGCCGATTAAGCTGAATCACTGTGCTTGGCAGAGATCAACAGTATACGCATTGACATTCATGGACCTGAAGAAATGTCGCCGATCCATCGATCGATCGATCTACCAGTGGCCGTATTTGTACGTGACCACCACCGGTCCATGCAAGATGCACCACAATGATAGATGCAAACCTCTGACCACCACTCATCGATATATGGTTGGTTCGTTGTCATCTCCTGCTTGCCAGATCTACAAATTGCTGCTACAACTCGTCCTAGTTTGGAACTGTAGCTACGAGCCTACGAGGATGGACGAGATGCTTTGGTGCCCATTGGCTCACTCACTCACTAACTCACACAGGTCCAAGCTAGCTACTAGAGATGTAGTTAAGGTCAATGGCCCAATGTCATTAGTGCTACTGACAGTGTGAGCTGCAACATCTGTAATTAGCAGGACCAGCTTATCCAAAACAGTAGCAATGCAGTGTCACACAGTATTGATTCCTGTGAGCACTGTGTACCATTCATAGGGCTTGTGGTACACTTGTGCTAGCTAGTATGCACTGACAAATCCTGATGATTTCCATGAGAGTTGAACCCAGCACATGGAGCATTTTGTTCAGGTTACCGATTGATCGAGCAGCTAAGACCTCGAGCATTATGAGATCGATGAGCATAGCAATCGATCCCGTGATCATACATGCAGATGATGCAGTGGCGTGCGTGACACTATAGGTACGTTGTTGCTGAAGCCGAACATGCGATGCTGCGTGCCCGTGGCGCAATGATCCAAAAGATTACAGGCTTGCACGATCGACCAACTGTTTTTCATGCAAGATGTTCAGAGAGACAGATAGTGATATGTGTGTTGTTGTGTAGATGCATGGGCCTCGGCTAGAAATGCTATTTCATACCGCTACCTCGTAGCTACCACGGAGAGCTATCGATCGAATGCTAGTTTGTAGTAGGGGTTTGAGAAATGATTTGTCAATTGCAATTTGGTAGGGGACAGGTGCCAGATCAGTGATGGTTGTTGATCAGTAGTGTCCGTCAGAAAAGATATGTGGGTTTCGATTTTCAGTTTTTTTAATGAATTAACGACTAATAGAACTTTTCTACGAGACTACAAATTAAATATGTTCTTATAGTTCTTCTGGATACCAAAGCAAACAATATTATCAGGGATAGGGAAGAAATTAGCACGTTCTGTTCGTTTTTTTATCTGAACCTGAATGCATGGCGACGAACTGAACAATTAAGCTCAAAGTGACCGACCGACCATGTTAACTGTTAAGCAGTCAAGGTCCAGTGCTGATAAACCACATGAGAGAGAGATTCTCAGATCCCATGTCAACACATCCATTCACAGCAGATCGAAGCTAGATTCTTTGCAAGCGTGCTGCTCGTCAAGCATGCAGCGAATCAGGGGAGAGATTAAACAAGTTGGGTGCAGATAACCTTCACTGCAGAACGACAAAAAGGCCCGGATTGACCATACAATGTACCATATCAAGTTATGCGATTCTGTCGGTAATTAGCATGCATCAAAGATTCTTCAGATAAGCCAATTCAGGTTAATTAATCCGACCGATGGTCGGTATATACAAACATTGCTCCTCACTACTAGGTGCAGTCCAGGAATTGCTGTAAACACATGGGCATTTAACACACCCAGCGAAGCAGAATGCATAAAACCAAGTGTTGTTGTTTTTTTATTTTGAAAAAGGCCAACGGCCCGGCTTATATTGAAAGCCCAGGGGTATAACCAAGTGTTGTAACTGAGAAAATGCACATTTTCGCAACAATGCAGGTTATTAAGTCTTTTGTTTCATGGCCACATTTTACCACGCCACATTTTATTAGACGTGTGTTAGTTTACTATCATAGTTGTGCATTGCTACACTTTTTCAACAACATATTCTGCATGTCATAGGCTTAATTTTTTTTGTCAACTTTTGTCACGCTTTGTGGCTACCAATTTATTCATTATTTTCTTTTTGTCTATCAAAATTTGCTAAACCTTAGTTGTATTAAAGTGTGGCTGACAAGCTAATACATCGTAAGATGCTAGCCAAAAAGTTCAAAGATGCAAATGATAAAGATGAAGTACTGAACTGGGCTAAACACAAGTTCAGATAAGGCCCAATCTGTGGTACTTACCAAGTGGGCCAACTACACAAGAAATTGGGCCGTCCTCCCCGGCCCAATCGACCCAATAGGTAGGTACTGCTTCCATGTATTGGGGGAAGCAGAGAGATCCCCGAAATCAAACCCCTCCTCTTCTCTTCCCCTTCCTCCTGCGTTCTAGGGTTTTGCCTCCCAGCGGCGACTCGGCGAGCGAGACCACCGGCAAGCTCGTCGGCGATGGAGCCCACCTCGTCGGCGGCGATGGCGAGGCAGACGTGGGAGCTGGAGAACAACATCCCGGCGGCGGCATCCGACCCGGACGCCCTGGACGCGATCTACCGCTACGACGAGGCGGCGCAGGCGCGGGTGCAGCAGGAGAAGCCCTGGGCGAACGACCCCCACCCCTTCCGCCGCGCCAAGATCTCCGCCCTCGCGCTCCTCAAGATGGTCGTCCACGCCCGCGCCGGCGGCACCATCGAGGTCATGGGCCTCATGCAGGGCAAGTGCGAGGGCGACGCCATCGTCGTCATGGACGCCTTCGCGCTCCCCGTCGAGGGCACCGAGACCAGGGTCAACGCCCAGGCCGACGCCTACGAGTATATGGTCGAGTACTCCACCATCAACAAGCAGGTCAGGCCCCCCAATCCTTCCCTCCTCGCTGTTTATTTTGGACCTCATGATCTGACCACGCTTTAGTGTTGCTCCAATCTAGGTCGCTATCTGCTTTCCCTGCCTGAAATTGTATAGCTAGGAACACTAAATCATAATAATAATTGGTAGTGCCACGGCGCCGTCTGCTCAAAAGTTGTGCGGGAGGAAGTATTTGTGGTTAAATATTGTTAGTGCCACGGTGCTGTCTGCTCAAATGTTGTACGCGAGAAAGTATTTGTGGTAAAATTTTGCAGTGCTGCTAATTTGGTGTTCATTGTGTCACCCTTAGATTGGTTCGCACCATGCTATTGATCATAATGTTTCTGAGGTCTCAGTTTTTGCTAACGCATTGATGACTGATTTGGTATGTCTGTTGTGATATTTGATCCTAGGGATAAAAACTACAGGGTATAATATTTGGAAGTTTTAGTTGATATTTTAGCACTTTGAACTGGTGGTATTTACTGTTTGTGCACATACTGCATTGTATAATCTGTTTCATAGCATTTGTTGTAGGATTTGGTAGTCCCCATACTGTGTATCACAGCCATCTTCTTCTAGGATTTAGTCATCTTAGAATTGTTTTGTGTCCATCTGATCATACATAATCTTTGGGGTGGCTGAAATGCTAAGGGGGATCTTGATTTTTTTTCCTTATTCTATACTTTCATGTTCTATTCAAAATTCATTACCTCGTGATCATTGAGCTCCGAAAATGAGAATAAATCGATGCAATTTGCTATATAAAGTTACCTAACATGCATATATTCATTTGGATAGGCTGGAAGGTTGGAGAATGTGGTTGGCTGGTATCACTCACACCCTGGTTATGGATGCTGGTTATCAGGCATTGATGTGTCTACTCAGATGCTTAATCAGCAGTTTCAAGAGCCATTCTTGGCTGTTGTGATAGACCCTACAAGGACTGTTTCTGCTGGTAAAGTGGAAATTGGAGCTTTTAGGACATATCCAAAAGATTACAAGCCACCAGATGAACCTGTGTCAGAGTATCAGACGATACCACTCAACAAGATAGAAGATTTTGGTGTCCACTGCAAACAGGTAACTAACTTATACGTCTATTTTTTTCCTCCCTCGCCCAACATATGATCTAATTCTGTTCTAATTGTGTTTTGTGCAGTACTATGCTCTGGATATAACTTATTTCAAATCATCCCTGGATTCTCATCTCCTTGATCTACTTTGGAATAAGTACTGGGTCAATACGTTATCTTCATCACCTCTCCTGGGCAACAGGGATTATGTTGCTGGCCAGATATTTGATTTAGGTAAGAAATTTCTTTTATGAATATTTACCCAAAAAGAAGTACACATCTATTTTTGTTTTACCATGAGACCAGATAAAGTTATAAACCAATTTGTGCTATGCAGCTGATAAACTAGAGCAAGCTGAGGGTCAACTGGCACACAGTCGATATGGCATGCTTATGCCATCGCAACGAAAGAAAGAGGTCATATTCTTTACCATCTGCTGTTCTTTGTCACTTTCAATAATTTGTGGTGGTATTGTATGCTTGCAACTTGCAACCTATGAGATAAATGCCAACTATATTTGAAAAATTCCATCTGCTGTTCTTTGTCACTTTCAATAGTTTGTGGTGGTATTGTATGCTTGCAACTTGCAACCTATGAGATAAATGCCAACTAGATTTGAAAAATTGAACATAAAGACATTTAGTTATGTAAATATTGAATTAGTGACATCATGCATGGGTCAGTTTGTTATGTGCTAGGGCTTTCTCTCATGAGAAATTTGGGAGGAAGCTATAGCTGTCATACTTCCATTAGGACCATTACTTCTGTTATATTTGGAGTACTGCAATTGTGTTGCTCTGTACTTGTGTTGATAGGAGATTTCAAGCTGAGTACGCAGATTGATGATAGTAAAGTAAAATACAAGATATTAATATGAAAACCATCTGAGTGAGACTGGGAAAGTATGATCCAGATTATGTTCTGTTCAGAGTTGCAACTTGCAACAAATGGGTTAAATCTATATTCGGGATAATAGACTAGGATTGAACTAGTCAAACAGTTCTCTTTCTTGCAAATATATAAATCAATTTGTTCTTTGTTATTGTATATATTTGTATTATGTGTCCTCAACATTGTGATGTTTGACCCATATGTCTATAACAAACATATTTTTGGATTTCTTAAGAATTATTGCCTATTCTGCTCTCTCCAACCTATTTTGTGCAAATTACTTAATTAGTGTTATAGTGTGTCAATTGTTTATGGCTATCTTTGAGATCTAAATGAAACTTCCTCTTTTTTGTTCCTTTTTATGTTTTACTCAGCAAGAGGAGTCTCCACTGGCTAAGGTAACTCGGGATAGCTCAAAAATTACTGCTGAACAGGTTCATGGTCTCATGTCACAAGTAAGCCATAAGCAAGCCTGACTGTTGACGAGGTTTGATTCTCCTGGTATATATATTTGCTTGCATTATGCTAACTTTTGCAACATGATGTTTCAAGGTCATTAAGGATATCCTCTTCAACTCTGTGCACCCGTCAAACAAGGCAAGCACAAGCGCACCAGATTCATCCGGGCCTGAGCCTATGGTTGAAGCATGAGTGTTCTACAGAATTCCTTCATTAGTTAGCCTTTTGTTGATGCTGGATTCACATACACTGGGTGCCTAGTTGTTTCATGACTAAAAGCTGTGTCCAGCATAACTACCCGATTCAAAATGCGTTAGCTGCGTTTTATCGTCAAATCATAACTGATATGTAATTATGAGTTGCCTTCTGAATCTTTCGGCTGCCATTGTGAAGGTGCGTGGTCTACGTTAAGATAACCAATTACCTTGGCCCAACTTACCATGTTCTCTCACCAATGAATGGTCCCAACGTCGCTAGGCACAGTGTATGTTGATTTGGACGATCTTTCTGGTATTTATCCTCCGATTTTGGTTAATATATTTCCAGTTCATTTCACTGTGTCAGGTGCTACGGGTACAGCCGTACAGCATTGTTGCTTTCAATTAACGTCAGAATTTGTCTTATGATTATTTTAGGGCCTCATTAACTTGGTCGGTCAAATAATTCGTTCCCACTTCGAAGAAGAAACCAAAGACCTTATCAATTAAGGACAAGTATATTACTTTCAACTCACGACTTCGTGGGATCTTCCTGATTTATTTGGACTTTGACATGAATATCTTCAAGTGGAGAAATATAAACATTTCATTTTGACACGTTAGCCGCAGTACCCAGAGATGCTACTTTACTTTGTTTAACAATATAGTAAAATATAGTAATACGTTTTAAATAAAAAGAGTTACATATTATGATAGTTTATTTAATGATAAATTGTAGTAACACCAATATGAGTGGGTCTAGTCGTCAAACGTTTGCATTCCACGAACGTTTAATAGGTTTCGTCGTTATTTGTTCTAATGACTCGTTTAAGCTCGTATATGGTAGTTAGAGACCAACCAATCACTTTTCCCTACTATCAAATCGATTTTATTTCTTGAAAAAAAAATCCGGTGATGCTTAGATTTTTTATTTGTACTGAAATTTATACATGCAAAATATAATTCATAATATGAAGTTCCATTAAAAAAGCTATAAAAATGACTATAAAGAAAAAAAGTAATTTGAAAAAAAACAGAATGCAAAAGCAAAAAAATGATACATATCGCTTCGGGAGAATCAACGTAAAAAAATAACGGGAAATTGAAAAGATTCACGTAAAAAGGAGAAAAAAGGAAATTAAGAACAGAAAAACGTAGCGACACAACCTCTCACGCATCGCCACGTATCTTCGATCCTCCCCAGCCTGACCCGTTCACGAGGATGAGCGGAAGCGAACGTTCGCTCATTAGTCATCCTTCATCAATTTTACATAATTGATCTTTTTTAATTTTTTTTACTATTAATAGTCAAAGTTGAAAATGTTAGACTTCCCCGAAAAAAAATACTTATATTTTGAGATGGAGGGAGTAATCATTAGACACAAAGGAAATTATTTTTAAAAAGTTAAACGTAATATTAAAAATCCTTCGAAACTCACTCTAAGAAATTTCAAAATAATTTAAGAGACTCATCCCTTCTTTCCAAAGGAACACATGAATTCTTTTTTTTAGACGAGAGGTCAAAGACCCGGCTTTTAGTAGAAAGCCACAAAGGCAGAGTTTACAGCTGGGGAACACATGAATTCTTTCCATATAGTAATCTAATCATTCAATTTTCCCCCAAAATTTGGTACTTTCAAAGAAGCTCTACATGCATAAAATTTGGTACTTTTAAAGAAGCTCTACATGCATAGCCTTACTGGTGGCTATAGTCTTGAACGATCAATACGGTGCTATATATCATCAACATACAATAAGACCTAACATAGCATTATTGTGAGTTTTAGACGGGTTCCACTGAAGTGTATTAGCTTGCCCAATATGTATATGGCTAGAGGGGTATTACGGTAGACCATGAACCTCATAGGATTAGCTACTGGGAGAGAGAGAGTACCACCATCATGGAAAAGAAGAATTTTATAGCCTTTAAGAAAATATCCTAAGGTAGTTTACACTATAAAATATGGTGCCTCTGGTAGCTTTTCAAGGATGGAAAAATTGCCCATTTCCGAATAAGTATAATGTGCATGGCCTAACAAGAAAAACAATTCAAGTCTTCAACACGGCAGACGCAATTGATGCCCCCAACGTCGCCAACGAGACTCACGACTGCTGCATTTGCAGATAGCTCATGAGTGGCGTAGAGATGATGTTCTATCGTGTCCAACGAGATGAGCTTATGAACAACCGTGCTCATGCTCGGCCTCCTGTTTGGTTCACCGTCCACGCAACAAACTGCCAGCTCCAGCATCGCGGCCGCCTGCACATGGTTGAAGTCACCGCGCAGCCGCGCGTCCACGAGCTCCTCCAGCCACGCCGGCAGCTCGCCGTCGTCGCGCTTCAGCTTCTCCTTGAGCCACGCGGCCAGCCGCTGGAGATCCCAAGCCCCGTCCGCCGCCGCCACCCAGTCGCACACCCTCTGCCCCCTGAGCAGCTCGAGGAGCACGACGCCGAAGCTGTACACGTCGGCCTTGCCGGTGATCGGGCGGCCCACCGTCCAGCACTCCGGCGCAATGTAGCCTCTGGTCCCCTGCACCCGCGACAGCGCCATGTGGCTGCCGGCGTCGCGGCTCAGCAGCTTGACGAGGCCGAAGTCCGTCACCTTGGGCTCGAAGTCGCCGTCGAGCAGGATGTTCTCCGGCTTCACGTCGCAGTGCACGATCCACTCCAGGCACTCGTGGTGGAGGTACGCAAGCGCCTTCGCGACGCCCACGGCGATCTTGTACCTCGACCGCCATGGTAACACCACCACACCGGAGCTCTCGCCGTCGTCGCAGAAGAGGGCCTTGTCGAGCGAGCCGTTCTCGACGAACTCGGAGACGAGGAGGCGGTGCGGGTGCTCCGAGCAGAAGCCCCATATCCTGACGAGGTTCATGTGGTTGATCCGCCCGATGACGCTCAGCTCCGACCGGAACACCTCGTCGGCTTGCGTCAGCTCTCCCAGCCGCTTCACGGCGATGCTCCGGCCATCCTCAAGAACGCCCTTGTACACGGATCCCGTCCCGCCCTTGGCAATCTCGTCTCTGAACCCGCACGTCGCGTCTGACAGCTCTCGGCGGCACGTGTCAAACGAGATCCCGGCGGTGTAGTTGAGGTCGAAGCCCCAGTAGTCGGCGTGCCGCATCTCGGCGAACGCGACGTCCTCGCCGCACCTGACGCCGAACGTGCGCCGGCATCCCTTGCTCCAGTCGCTCGCGTCGTGGGGCACATAGCCGTCGGGGCAGGAGCACGTCGGGCCTTGGCTGTACGTGCATATGCCGTAGCGGCCGCACAAACCGTGCACGTCGCACTGCCTCTGGACCGCGACCCACGTGACGTGCCAGCGCCCGGCGGCGGCGTCGAGGCTGTAGAGGCGGAGGTTGCCGTCGTAGTCGAGCGTGAGCCGCCTCATGACGCCTCCGTCGCCCATGTCGGAGGCGTTGAACTGCAGCTGGTCGCTCGCCGTGAAGACGCCGCGGCGGTCGAAGCTGCCGTGGCGGCTGCTGTTGAACGCCGTCCGGTTGTTGTCCCACCACTTCTTGAAGGGGTCCGGCCAGTAGTTGCTGCTGATCTCCGGTCCGTCGTACATCAGGTTGAGGATGTTGCTGCTGTCGAAGTAGAACTTGTAGTAGCCGGAGTACGGGGAGCCCCTCGCCGCGGCGGACACGAGCTGCCTGTACCGCGTCACGGGCTGCTCCGGCAGGAGCGTGTCCGTGGGCCAGTCGAAGCTCTGCCACAGCCGGTTGCCGGCGGCGTCGGAGACGACGAGGTTGCCGGTGTCGAGGAGCTGGGCGCGGTCAGCCGGCGTGCCGCTGGTGTTGGTGCTCCACACGACGCGGCCGTCGTAGTCCTGCAGCACCAGCGAGCCGTCCTTGCGGAGCTCGGCGCGCGAGCCGACGCCGTTCACGGGGGTGTCGCGGTTGGCCGTCCACGCGACGGTGGCGTCGGCGGACGCGGTGAACCAGACGGCGAGCGTGTAGGCGTTTGGTCGCCACCTTGTAGAAGCCGCACGAGAAGTTGCCGCTCGGGGACACGAGGACGCTGTCGGCGGCGTCCTCCACGGCGATGGAGACGCCGCGCCACAGAACGCTGCGGCGATCGCCCTCGCCCGCCGAAAGAGCAACGCAACACAGGGAGGTGAGTACGATCAAGTGCAAGCCATGGACTCGATTCATCGTGTATCCTAACCCCACAGGGCTGGAGGCGTGAGTTCCAACTTCCAACTTAAAAACTGGTTTAAAAGGGGAAAGAATGTGGCTAGCCTGCTGACAGTGACATTTCCGAATTGAGATAGTGTGTACCGTCATTTATTTAACCATTAATCTTCACTGTCACTGCCGGCAAGTGAACATGCTTCTTGGTACTCCCACTGGATGGAGGTAGCTCCTTGGTACTTGACCGGTGGATTAGTGCAGTTAGAGCAAGTATAATAATGAGCTATAAGGCCATTCCTAACCCAATAACTAGGATGGTGTTTATAGCATTAAATAAGTTGCCACATAGGATAAAAAGTGATGTGGCAAGTGAATAAATGAGGAAAGAGAAAGAAAGATATGAGACATGGTTTCTTCACAACATCCAAGACATCATGTGAGATAAGTAGCATTGAATTTAAGCATGGAATAGTGGTGTTTGCATTGTAAGAGTGGTGTCTAGTACTAGTTTCTTGATGATGTGGAGTTTATGGAAACCATGTCTTGTCATGGGTTGAGAATGGCCTAAGCTTACTATGAGTTTAGGTGGAGGAGAGAGATAGTGAAAAATTAAGGGTGTTGGCTTTCATGCAAGAGCTAACTTATCACAAGTTCTAAGACAAATACGTTAAATATATAAGTGAGGGATAGCTAGAGAGAAAAGAAAACAATTATAGCCAACCTTATTACTAGTCTATTATATATGTTGACTTTAAGATATGCTAGTAGTAGGAAGTGAGCTATATTATCTTTGCTCTTAGCAGCCTCAGCCTGCAGCCAGAACAGTCTGGCAGTCAAGCACCCCGGTGAAAGTAGTTGTACTCAAAAGAGCTAAACATCGTTAGTACTACAGACGAATTGACAGCCCAAAGGCCGCCGGCAACGCAGATGGGCAATTACTTGATGCTGTGGGGAATGACTTTCACATATTGGTATATCTTACCATTTTTTTTTATTTTTTATTACTTTAAGACAGCACGTACAAAAGCGACAAAAATCCATCTGCGATGCTGTACCAAACTACTGAAATGGGCTTGCAAATGTGCTATTATAAGGGAGGGGCATATTTACCGTTAGCAAGAAGCCACTACTATTCACGGTTTGCAATGTGTAAAACTTTAGGCCTTGTTTAGTTGGTGAAATTTTTTTGGTTTAGTTGTCGTATCGGATACACGGAAACTGCGAGATGAATTAAATAAATTACAAATGTTGTCTAATAACAAAATAAATTACAGATTTCGCCAGGAAACTGCGAGATGAATTTATTAAGCCTAATTAATCAGTCATTAGCAAATGTTTACTGTAGCACCACATTATTAAATCATGGCGTAATTAGGCTTAAAAGATTTATCTCGCAATTTACACGTAATATGTGTAATTGGTTCTTTTTGCCTACATTTAATACTCCATACATGTTTCCAAATATTCGATGTGATAGCGTGAAAATTTTTATTTGTAAGAGGTCCTGTTTAGTTCCCAAAACATCATTTTTCACCTTTCACATCGAATGTTTGGACACATGCATAGAGTATTAAATATAGACGAAAGAAAACCAATTGCACAGATTGCGTGTAAATTGTGAGACGAATCTTTTAAACCTAATTGCGCCATGATTTGACAATATGGTGCTACAGTAAACATTTGCTAATGATGGATTAATTAGTCTTAATAAATTCGTCTTACAGTTTTCTAGCGGAATAATTTGTTTTGTTATTAGACTACATTTAATACTTCAAATATGTGTCCGTATATCCGATGTGACATATTGAGCAAAATTTTTTTTGCCAAACAAACAAGGCCTTAACTCTCAAATATTTTTAAAATATCTTGATTGGACACGAGAAATAAATGCATTGATAAATTTTTCAGTTACGATATTGTGTGAAAAGTCAACACATGTCATAAATGAAAGTATAAAATAATTATTTAAAAATGTAAACTGCACTGTGGATCCTTGCTGTGCGGTTATGTCACGACAATTTTCATTTTATTTCTTCACACCTGAACTTGACTACGCTAAGCGGCACATATTCTGTTTTTGTATCCATTTCTCAAATCTCAATAACATGCAGGTTAGTGAGAATGCATTTATGCGGCCATGCGGGTGAAGGGAACATACAGGAGATATCTTACTACCGATGTTCAATTTTTGTCTGATGTACTTGTAGAATCATGTGATGATTAATTTTAGTGATGAACAATTTTCAAAGGTATTAAGTCAAAAGAACAATTGTCAAAGGTGAATGTTTATTGAAAATACGTTGAATAGTGTTTCTGGATTATGAATGGTGCTGTTGGCTCTGAGAGGTTGGTCAGACCGGTGGTGTTGGTGTGGTTTGATCGGGTAGCCTGATGGTCAGACCGGCAAACTTCGTGTAGCGCCCGTTCCGTCGTGGCGCCTAGCGGGAAAATCTAATTCCTAAAAACCCTAATTGCGAAAATTGTTTCTTCGCTTGCAGTCAGTCTCCGTGCCTTTCCAGATCTCAAGTCCCCGATCCATCGTCGAATTCAAATCCCGAATCCAATTCCTTCCCAAATCAATTCCTCCGCAAAAAGTCTATTTTGCCTCCCTCGGGTTCGATGGGCCGAATCCCTCTCGGCCCATCTCTCTCTCCCTCTCTCTCTTTTTCTCTCTCTCTCTCTTTCTCTCTCCCTCTCTCCCCGCTCTGCCCGCGCGCCGCGCGCACGTGCGCGTGAGCCGCGCCGCGCCGAGCCCTCCCTCTCCGCTCTCGCTGCCACTTCCCGCGCGCGCGCCGTGGTGGCCGACCGCCTGGCCGCCGCCGCCGTCAGCTCCTGCCGCGCCTGCCCCGCGTCTGCCGCCCGTGCCGCCGCTCCGCTCCAAGCCGGTCCGCCGTCATCGCCGTCGTCATCAACCCGGCCCCGCCGCCTCCGCGCGCTAGCCTCCAAGGGACGAAGGCAGAGCTCCTCCTCCCTTTGCCGCGCCGCCCCCTCTCCCTCCTCCTTTTCCCCAAAGTGGCAAGGAGGCAAGCCCCTTTCTGTAGCGCCCGTTCCGTCGTGGCGCCTAGCGGGAAAAGCTATCTCTTAAAAACCCTAATTGCGAAAATTGCTTCTTCGCTTGCAGTCAGTCTCCGTGCCATCTCAGATCTCAAATCCCCGATCTATCGTCGAGTTCAAATCTGAATCCAAATCCTTCCCAAATTAATCCCTCCGCAAAAGTCTATTTTGCTTCCCTCGGGTTTGACGGGCCGAATCTCTCTCTCTCTCTTTCTCTCTCTCTTTCTCTCTCCCTCTCCCCGCCCGCGACTCGGCCCCCGCGCGCCGTTGTTCGCGTGCACGCGCCCGCGTGGACGCCGCCCGTGCCGCGCCTGCGCCGCCTGCGCCGCCCGGCCCCGCTGCCCCGCCGCGCCTGCTCCGCCTGCGCCGCCCGGCCCCGCTGCCCTGCCGCGCCTGCAGCCGCGCAGCCGCTCGGCCCCGCAAGCCAGCGCGCGTGCCCGAGCCGCTCAAACCGCCGCGCCTCCCGCCGCTCCCCGCGCGCGCGCCGTGGTGGCCGACCGCCTGGCCGCCGCCGCCGTCAGCTCCTGCCGCGCCAGCCCCGCGTCTGCCGCCCGTGTCGCCGCTCCACTCCAAACCGGTCCGCCGTCATCGCCGTCGTCATCAACCCGGCCCCGCCACCTCCGCGCGCTAGCCTCCAAGGGACGGAGACAGAGCTCCCCCTCCCTCTGCCGCGTCGCCCCCGCTCCCTCCTCCTTTTCCCAAAGCGGCAAGGGGCAAGCCCCCTTTCTCCCCCCCTTCTTTCCCTTTTTCCTCCCGCCGGCGTCATCCTCCTCCCTGTCGCCGATTTGGCCGTTAGCCAGAGCGCCAGCTCGCGCCTTGACCGCCCAAAGTCGGTTTCCAAACCGACATTGCCGCCCTTTAATGCCCAGGCGCCCTTCCTCTCTTCTCCTCTCGTAGTCCCATCGCCTCCACTCCATTGTCGCCGCCTCCCGTGCTCTGTTCGCCGTCGCCGTTCGTCGTCGCGCGCACCGAAGGAGCCGGCGCGAGCGAGGACGCGGAAGGGGACTCCGGGAGCGCCCTCTCCTTCCTCTTCCCCGGCTCGAGGCCGGAGAGATCACTCCCGTGCCGTCGGCCTCTCGTCACAGCGCCCCGCCCCGTCTCGGTAGTGCATCTCCCCGTTCTCCCTCCTCGATCCATCTCCTCCCCTTAGACTCGAGTAGTAGCACGAGTAGCCTCCCCGTAGCTAGCCGGCGCCGCCCCGACCGTTGCAGCCGCTCGCTGTGTGCTCGCCGCCGTCGCCGCCCGTGCTCCGTAGCGCCCGCTCGTCGCCGGCCTCGCTCGGCGCAGCTCCGCCCAATCCAACGCTAGCATCGGATTCCCGTAGCCGCGTAGATGCTCTCGCCGCCGGGAATCGGCCCCTCGTGACCTCGTCGCCGTTTTCCCCTTCTTCCACCGCCGGTTGCCGCCGCCGCAATCCGCCGCCGTCGAGCATCCCCCGGCAAATCCGAGCCGTTGGCTCGACTCCCCTCGTCCCGCGCAACTTCCCGGTGTGCTCGCTTTCGCCTGTATCGCTCTGGTTCGCTCCGCCGCTCGCCGCTGTCGACCGCCGTCCGTTCCGGCCGGCGTCGTTGTCTACCTCCCGCCGGCCCGCGTGGCAGCCACGTAGGCGCCACGTCGGCGCCAGCTCGGCCAAGACCGGGTCGAGCCGACCCCGGTCAGCCGCTCCCTCCGGCCCCGCTCGCGGGCGCGGTCCACCGCGAGCCGTGAGGCTGCGCGTGGGCCCACCGCATCCGTGTCCTCCGCGAACCGCGCGCGTGCACCGCGTCCCTCCCCCGCCCGCGCGCGTACGCCGCGTGCTCGCTCCGCACGGTGAACCGTGTCACCGACAAGCGGGTCCCACCCGGGACCACGCGTGGTGAGCCCGGTCCACCGGCTCTCTCTCTCTCCTCCCCTCCCCCGCGCGCGCGCCTTGGGCCGCCTTCTTGGGCCGGCCGGCCCATTAAGCTCGGCCGAGCCGCCCCTTTTCTCTCGGGCCGCGCCCTAGCCGCCCGAGGGAAGTCTAATTTCCCTCCCTCTATTCTTTTCTTTTCTTTTCTTTTTCAAAAAGGATTTAATTAAATCCTTTTTCCTTTAGACCAAAAATCCAATAATCTTAGAAATTCAATATCTTTCCAACCGTAAATCCGTTTGACTCCGTTCAACTTCCAAAATTCTTCAAATCTCGAGTTCTATCTAATGGCACGATTAGAGGTCAATAATAGGGCTTTATTTTCGCCGTTTGTTGAGTTGTCCCGTTTCGCGTGTAGTTTCGGAGCCCGAAGACCCGCAGTGCGAGGAACTCGAGGATCAAGCTCAAGATCTCGAGCAAGGCAAGTCACCTTTGATCATTTTGCACCTATAATTTAAATCTAAGTATTTCCTTTCCGCAAATATTGCATGAATAGGATTTACACAAGTAATTCGGCCGCGGCTTGCGAGATAGCCTGCCGGCCCCCAATCCTAATTGCTGCAATTACCCTCCTTGAATTATTGAACACTTAAACTTCCTTTGTCAACTGTTGTGCTTCGATGCACGAGCCTTCGGGCTCGCACATCGGAACACCTCCCCTCAAATTTAAAAAAATATCCAACGGTGGGTAAAACTTGAGGTTTTACGAAATACTTGGAAAACCCGACACCTGGGTCGGTGCTTGTGAACAAAATGAATTTCCAAAATCGCGGACCGGGGAACGTACCGGGAGTACGGTTTCCCGCTCTTGTACTTAAGGACCGTTTCCTTGGAATTTCATCCGAACATAAGACAAGTGCGACCACACGGGTGAAATGGGACACCCCTGGCTGAGTAACTAGCTTATCAGGGGAGCCTTGATGCCGAGAGACATGTGGATTCGCCGGGGTGGTGTCGGGGAGGACCCCTGGTCTTCCTGGCACAGTATGGTCTGGGCCCTAACATGTTGTTGGTCTGGGACCCCTCTCGTCGGCATATGGCAAACCTGTGTCGGCTTTGGAAATGCCTTGTCATGAAAACCCTAAGGTCTCTAGACCTGGCCGTTCTGCACGGGCTGGATGATCCGGGTTAGTAATGTCGTGTGGGTAAAGTGTACCCCCTCTGCAGAGGTTATTAAACTGTTCGAACAGCCGTGCCCACGGTCATGGGCGGATGTGAGGTGATTCCTAGCGTAGTTTTGTTTGACTACTGTTTGTGAAATTGCTGTTGTGGAAAGGAGATCGATGTCTGGAAAATCTGCAGCTGATGGGATCAGCTAGGCCCGGGTGGCCGTTTGAAAGTTGTTGGCCCGGGTGGCCGTTTGAAAGCTGTTGGCCGGGTGCCAATCTTGATCTATTTTAAAGATTGATACATTGCACATACTCCGACCGGACGAGACGCACAGTCTCAACCGTGTCGTTGAGAAGCACTCACTTAGTTGTTTCAAAAAGGAGTTTAACTAAAATCAATTGTGAAAACGAGCAGCCTTTCCTTTGAAGCCTGCATTAAACACTTATTTCCCATGGCTTGCTGAGTACTCCCGTACTCACCCTTGCTCTATATAAATAATCCCCCCCTCAGTTGCTGAAGAAGATGAAACGGATCCTGCTGATGAGGAGTTCTTCCAGGAGCAAGTCGGCTACGACGAGTTTTAGGGTTTCGGCCTAGTTCCCAAGTCGCGCCTGTGATGTTTGGTCCAAGTCTTGGCTTCCGCTTTCCCTTTTGTAATGCAGTTGTGAGCTCGGGATCTGTCCGCAGCCCAACATGACTGTACTTCTACTCTATAATAAAGAGACCTCTGTTGCTGTGATGTTCTGTCTTCCTGTGATACCAGCACTATTTCCTGGGACTGGTATCGATCAACAGGTTAATTTGGAGCGTCACGGGCTAGTTCCGGTCGGGACTAGTTCGGGGCGTGACAAGAGATGGTATCAGAGCACAGGCTTGGCCCTAGGGCGAAACCCGACGTTTAGGACGACCCTAAGGATACTAAGTTCAAAACTACTTGCGAAAAGCTAAGGCTTCTTTTTAATTTTCCTTATTTTCAGTAGTTTGTTGCTAAAATGGTTACTAATCTTTTCCCCCACCTTCAAAATTGTAGATGGCAGTGAACGCCAGCTTCAGTTCCCACGGTTTCGGTGAGGGTCACCACGTCGCTCAGCTTCGTGACCTCGCCCGCTTCCTTGGCTTCTCGTGTCCCGAGTACACGGGGTACTCCGTGGACCGTGCCCCCCCTCGCTGTGAGCTCTCTGTGTACCTTTACCCCCGTGGAGGTATACACGGAGCTGGCCTCCGCCCACACCACTTCAGTGTGGCCAGGCCCACACTTCAGATCATGTACCAGGACCTCTCCTGGACCGCGCTTCGTCGCCTGGCCCACGACTACAGCCACCGTCTCGGGGGCTCTGCCTTCCGGCAGCTCCCTCGCCTTCCTTCAGGCCACACAGACGCCAGGTACCCTTGTCCGTACAGCGAGTCTCAGCCTGTGCTGACTCGCATGGTTGAGCTTTCTGAGGCTCAGGCCACACAGCACGACCTTCTCCTTGAGGCTTACCGCTCCCTTGCTCGCTGCTACGCCGCTCTGGAGGCCCGCCTGGCCGAGGAGGGTGTCACCTCAGTTGACACTGTCTCTTGGGACTCAGGCTGCCTCTGCCACGCCAGCCACCTGTCCTCCCCCAGCTCTCGCGGCTCTGCTCGTACTCCCAGTGGCCCGCGCTCCCCCAGCTCGCGTGCGCCATACTTACCAGTGTACTCCCCCTACCCACACCCAGTTAGCCCCTCCTACACCCCAGGACACACTACAGTTGCTTCCTCCCGCCGTGGCCCACGCTTTATCCGCACTGCGCGGAAGCGTGTTGTTGGTTCTTCCACTGTGTTCCGTTTTGACTACCCAGCTCCCCCACCGCCAGCGGCCCGTGCTGCTGCCGGCCCTCGACAGGTTCCGCCAGTCTCTTCGCGTCAGCCGATCGACGTCTCTTCGACGGAGGAGCCGACTACCGGAGGCAGCCAGGCAGACGAGGAGTAGAGGAGGCAGTCTTCAGCCGCCGTCCGTGTGCTAGGCCCTTTTGTTCCGCCGCCAACTCTTTTGGAGTCGTGGCGAGGTAGTGCGTGCGTGTGTTTGATGTGGATGTTGTTTGGTAGTCTGGTTCTTCTAGGAGGTGTGCGTACAGTCAAGCTCGGCGTAGCTCTGTGACTTGTCCACACCCGTTGTATCAGGTGTCTTTATGATTTGAGAAAATCCAGTTTATGCCTAGTGTGTGCTATCTGAGTTGCTATTTACTTTGCTCCTTGCCCTCCTAAGTGCTTATCTGATTCTTACCCCGCCCTCTTCTGGGAGTTTAGATGGCTAGCCGCCCCCGCCGTGCAGCTCGTGCCCCAGCCCGCTTCGGTTATGAGGGAGGTAGAGTTGAGCCAGCAGCAAATCTTGAGTCAGCTAATGAGCAGTCTCACCACAGCAACCACTCGCAACACACAGCTTCCCGTGATGCAGAAGTGGAACAGTCTCACCGCTCCCACCGCGCTGCCAGTCACAATTCTGGAGAAGAACGCATTCCTTCCCCACCCCATGTTGAAAACAGCATACAGCACTTGATGGCAGTTCAGACACAGATCTTACAAGGATTAGCCACGGCCATAGCCGGCTTCCAGCATAACGCGCATGGGAATGGCAACCCCCACATGGGCAACAATAGATCCAAGCTGACAGACTTTTTGAGGTCTCGTCCGCCGGAGTTCTCTCAGACTGTCGAGCCCGTTGAGGCTGATGATTGGCTGAAGGATGTTGAGAGGAAACTCAACTTAGTGCAGTGTACTCCTGTTGAGAAGACACTCTACGCCTCTCACCAGCTAAGAGGACCTGCTGCAGATTGGTGGGAGAATTACTGCAACGCGCATCCCGAACCCACTAGCATTGCTTGGGATGAGTTTGCTACGGCCTTCCGTGCAGCTCATGTGCCTGAAAGCACGATTGATATGAAGAAGGAGGAATTTAACAGGCTTAAGCAAGGCAGCAACAGTGTCAATGAGTACCTAAGTCAGTTCAACAAGTTGGCTCGGTACGCCCCTGAGGAAGTGAACACAGACAAGAAGAAAATCAGGAAGTTCCTGAAGGGAGTCACAGTTGGAATGAGGCTCCAGTTGCTTGCTCATGACTTCCCCACTTTTCAGCATATGATCAACAAGGCACTTCTACTTGAGGATGCCAGAAAAGAGGCTACCGAAGAATATAAGAAACGCAAATCTAACCATCAAGGGAATTCTTCCCGAGGCGCACCTCGCCCTCGCTTTGGTCAACCCATGCAATATCACCAGTCGGTCACTCAGGCTAACCGCCAGCCAGGCTATGCCCCTCGTCCTCCGGTGAACCGTCCGGCGCCTCAGCTGCAGCAGCGTGCCCCAAGTGGCAATACTGCGCCAAACAGCGTTACCACCTTCAAGTCACCGCCAGGACTATCAGCAGTTCAGTGTTTCCGGTGCAACCAGAAGGGTCACTACGCCAGACAGTGCCCTCAGAATCCTACCAACACCAACTCAGGGCATGCTAATGGTAGCACTGCCAGAACACCAACTCCAGCAGCAGCTCAGTCTCGTCCTAGCTCTCAGGCAAGTGGTCAAGGTTCTCGCGTTTCCAACAACTTTGGTCGAGGCCGGGTGAACCACATTCAAGTTGAGACTGCTCAGGATGCTCCAGACATCGTGATGGGTATGTTCTCTGTTAACTCCGTACCCGCAATAGTTCTGTTTGATTCAGGAGCTTCCCATTCTTTCATATCGCAAGCTTTTGTGAAGAGAAATGGTTGGAAAACCCAAAATTTGCGAGTACCAATGATAGTACATTCCCCTGGGAGGGATATAAGGGCAACTCAAATATGCCCGGAAGTTAACCTTAGAATTGAGGAAGTTGACTTCCTAGCCAAACCAATAGTTTTAGACTCGCAAAGCTTGGACATCATCCTAGGGATGGATTGGTTGGCTAAGCACAAAGGACAGATAGATTGTGCCGAAAGGTCCATCACCTTGCAAGGACCTGGAGGAAAGCAAGTCCGCTTTACCCCTAACACCCTTACCGCAAGTCGGTCTATTCTAACCAGTTTACAAGCCACCCCTTTGGAATCAGTGCCCATAGTCTGTGAATATCCCGACATATTCCCAGAAGAATTAACGGGTATGCCACCAGACCGAGAAATTGAGTTCGCCATAGAACTGGCACCAGGCACCGCACCAATTGCAAAAAGACCCTACCGAATGGCGGCTAATGAATTAGCAGAAGTCAAAAGGCAGATTGAAGAGTTGGAAAGTAAAGGTTATGTGTGACCTAGCTCATCCCCTTGGGGAGCCCCAGTGCTTCTGGTTAAGAAAAAGGATGGCTCTGAGAGAATGGTAATCAACTACAGAGCCCTAAATGAAGTAACTATAAAGAACAAGTACCCGTTGCCACGAATTGACGATCTGTTCGATCAACTTAAAGGGGCAAAAGTTTTCTCTAAAATTGACCTAAGGTCTGGCTACCATCAGTTGAAAATCAGATCTGAAGACATCCCGAAGACCGCTTTCTCAACGCGCTATGGTCTGTATGAGTTCACAGTGATGTCCTTCGGACTCACCAATGCTCCAGCATTCTTCATGAACCTGATGAACAAAATCTTCATGGAATACCTGGACCAGTTTGTTGTGGTATTCATCGATGACATCCTGATATACTCCAAGAATGAGGAAGAACATGCTGAACACCTGAGGCTGATAATGGAGAAGCTCAGGGATCATCAACTATTCGCTAATTTCTCGAAATGCGAATTCTGGTTGGACCGAGTAGCATTTCTTGGACACGTGATCTCCTTCAACGGTGTCGAAGTAGATCCCAGCAAGGTCGAAGCTGTACTTGCTTGGAATCCGCCCAAGAATGTGTCAGAGATCCGCAGTTTTCTTGGCCTAGCCGGTTACTATCGAAGATTTATCGAAGGGTTCTCTAAGCTAGCAAGACCTATGACCGAGCTGTTAAAGAAGGAAAAGAAATTTGAATGGTCAGCAGCCTGTGAAGACAGCTTTCAGGAAATGAAGAAAAGGCTGACCACTGCCCCAGTACTCACCCTGCCAGATATTCGAAAGGATTTCGAAATCTTCTGTGATGCATCAAGACAAGGCTTAGGATGTGTCCTAATGCAAGAGCGAAAGGTTGTGGCCTATGCGTCCAGGCAGCTTAGGCCTCATGAAGTCAACTATCCCACCCATGATCTCGAGCTGGCAGCCGTGATCCATGCTCTTAAGATCTGGAGGCACTATTTAATCGGAAACAGATGCGAAGTGTACACCGATCACAAAAGTCTTAAGTACATCTTCACCCAGACCGAATTAAATATGAGGCAGAGAAGATGGCTGGAACTAATCAAGGATTACGATCTTGGAATTCATTACCATCCCGGTAAAGCTAATGTGGTCGCCGATGCGCTAAGTCGCAAGACCTATTGCAATGCAGCACAAATATGGCCAGACCAAGATCGCCTGTGCAGGGAATTGGAGAGGTTAAGGCTGACCATGGTACAGTCAGGTGCCCCTGCCAGCTTGACAGTACAGCCTACCCTAGAATCGCAAATCCGGGAAGCTCAGAAAGACGATGAAGGGATAAAAGAACTAATAAAAAGGATACAGGAAAAGAAGGACACCAGTTTCTCTATAGACGATCAAGGCACAGTTTGGTGTGGTCCCCGCATCTGTGTACCGGCCAAGAAGGAGTTAAGAGACCTCATTTTAAAAGAAGCTCATGAGTGTGCCTACTCCATTCATCCAGGAAGTACGAAGATGTACCAGGATACCAAGTCATACTTCTGGTGGGCAGGAATGAAGTGAGACGTCGCAGAATACGTAGCCCTTTGCGACATATGCCAAAGAGTCAAGGCAGAGCATCAGAGGCCAGCTGGTCTGCTACAACCCCTACCGATTCCTAAATGGAAATGGGAAGAAATCGGAATGGATTTCATCACCGGTTTGCCAAGAACCCCTAGCGGGTACGACTCTATCTGGGTAATCGTGGATCGACTCACGAAATCAGCTCATTTTGTGCCAGTGAAAACCACCTTTGATGGAAAGAAGTTAGCAGAACTCTACATGACCCATGTCGTATGCAGATTTGGTTGCCCCAAGAAGATCGTGTCAGATCGAGGCACTCAGTTCACCTCAAGGTTCTGGAAGCAGTTGCATGAAGCTCTCGGAACCGATCTAAATTTTAGTACGGCTTACCATCCGCAGACAGATGGTCAGACAGAAAGAGTGAATCAGATCCTAGAAGACATGCTTAGTGCGTGTGCCCTGGATTTTGAAGGCACTTGGGATCGTTGTTTGCCGTATGCTGAGTTCTCATACAACAATAGTTATCAGGCCAGCATTCAGATGTCGCCAAATGAGGCAATGTTCGGAAGAAAGTGCCGCACTCCCTTGTGCTGGAATGAAGTTGGCGAAGCACTAGTGTTCGGTCCTGACATACTCAAGGCAGCAGAAGAACAAGTTAAGCTGATCCGAGAACGTTTAAAGGCAGCTCAGAACCGTCAGAAGAATTACGCTGACAATCGGAGGCGTGACCTTGAGTTCGAAAAAGGAGATCATGTGTACCTGCGGGTATCGCCTCTCCGTGGTATGAGGAGGTTTGGGATGTCCGGCAAGTTAGCACCCCGCTACATCGGCCCCTACCTCATAACCGCCAGACGCGGTGAAGTAGCTTATCAGCTTAAGTTGCCTGAAGGTCTCGCAGATGTGCACAACGTGTTCCACGTGTCTCAGTTAAAGAAGTGTCTCCGTGTTCCAGAAGAACAAGTTCCTCTGGGTAATATCGAACTGGAAAAGAATCTGACCTACAAGGAAAGGCCGATCAGGGTTCTTGAAGAGGAAGAACGTCAGACTCGAAGGAAGACCATCAAGTTCTATAAGGTCCAATGGAGAAACCATTCCGAAGATGAAGCAACCCGGGACCGAGAAGATCATCTCCGCGCCGAGTTTCCGGAGCTGCTCCCTTAGGTGCTGAATCTCGGGGTCGAGATTCTTGTTAGGGGGGTTGGTCTGTAGCGCCCGTTCCGTCGTGGCGCCTAGCGGGAAAAGCTATCTCTTAAAAACCCTAATTGCGAAAATTGCTTCTTCGCTTGCAGTCAGTCTCCGTGCCATCTCAGATCTCAAATCCCCGATCTATCGTCGAGTTCAAATCCGAATCCAAATCCTTCCCAAATTAATCCCTCCGCAAAAGTCTATTTTGCCTCCCTCGGGTTTGATGGGCCGAATCTCTCTCTCTCTTTTTCTCTCTCTCTCTTTCTCTCTCCCTCTCCCCGCCCATGACTCGGCCCCCGCGCGCCGTTGTTCGCGTGCGCACGACCGCGTGGACGCCGCCCGTGCCGCGCCTGCCCCGCCTGCGCCGCCCGGCCCCGCTGCCCCGCCGCGCCTGCGTCGCCTGCGCCGCCCGGCCCCGCTGCCCTGCCACGCCTGCAGCCGCGCAGCCGCTCGGCCCCGCAAGCCAGCGCGCGTGCCCGAGCTGCTCAAACCGCCGCGCCTCCCGCCGCTCCCCGCGCGCGCGCCGTGGTGGCCGACCGCCTGGCCGCCGCCGCGGTCAGCTCCTGCCGCGCCTGCCCCGCGTCTGCCGCCCGTGTCGCCGCTCCACTCCAAACCGGTCCGCCGTCATCGCCGTCGTCATCAACCCGGCCCCGCCACCTCCGCGCGCTAGCCTCTAAGGGAAGGAGACAGAGCTCCCCCTCCCTCTGCCGCGTCGCCCCCGCTCCCTCCTCCTTTTCCCAAAGCGGCAAGGGGCAAGCCCCCTTTCTCCCCTCTTCTTTCCCTTTTTCCTCCCACCGGCGTCATCCTCCTCCCTGTCGCCGATTTGGCCGTTAGCCAGAGCGCCAGCTCGCGCCTTGACCGCCCAAAGTCGGTTTCCAAACCGACATTGCCGCCCTTTAAAGCCCAGGCGCCCTTCCTCTCTTCTCCTCTCGTTGTCCCATTGCCTCCACTCCATTGTCGCCGCCTCCCGTGCTCTGTTCGCCGTCGCCGTTCGTCGTCGCGCGCGTCGGAGGAGCCGGCGTGAGCGAGGACGTGGAAGGGGACTCCGGGCGCGCCCTCTCCTTCCTCTTCCCCGGCCTGAGGCCGGAGAGATCACTCCCGTGCCGTCGGCCTCTCGTCACAGCGCCCCGCCCCGTCTCGGTAGTGCATCTCCCCGTTCTCCCTCCTCGATCCATCTCCTCCCCTTAGACTCGAGTAGTAGCACGAGTAGCCTCCCCGTAGCTAGCTGGCGCCGCCCCGACCATTGCAGCCGCTCGCTGTGTGCTCGCCGCCGTCGCCGCCCGTGCTCCGTAGCGCCCGCTCGTCGCCAGCCTCGCTCGGCGCAGCTCCGCCCAATCCAACGCTAGCATCGGATTCCCGTAGCCGCGTAGATGCTCTCGCCGCCGGGAATCGGCCCCTCGTGACCTCGTCGCCGTTTTCCCCTTCTTCCACCGCCGGTTGCCGCCGCCGCAATCCGCCGCCGTCGAGCATCCCCCGGCAAATCCGAGCCGTTGGCTCGACTCCCCTCGTCCCGCGCAACTTCCCGGTGTGCTCGCTTTCGCCTGTATCGCCGTGGTTCGCTCCGCCGCTCGCCGCTGTCGACCGCCGTCCGTTCCGGCCGGCGTCGTCGTCTACCTCCCGCCGGCCCGCGTGGCAGCCACGTAGGCGCCACGTCGGCGCCAGCTCGGCCAAGACCGGGTCGAGCCGACCCCGGCCAGCCGCTCCCTCCGGCCCCGCTCGCGGGCGCGGTCCACCGGGAGCCGTGAGGGTGCGCGTGGGCCCGCCGCATCCGCGTCCTCTGCAAACCGCGCGCGTGCACCGCGTCCCTCCCCCGCCCGCGCGCGTGCGCCGCGTGCTCGCTCCGCACGGTGAACCGTGTCACCGACAAGCGGGTCCCACCCGGACCACGCGTGGTGAGCCCGGTCCACCGGCTCTCTCTCTCTCCTCCCCTCCCGCGCGCGCGCGCCTTGGGCCGCCTTCTTGGGCCGGCCGGCCCATTAAGCTCGGCCGAGCCGCCCCTTTTCTCTCGGGCCGCGCCCTAGCCGCCCGAGGGAAGTCTAATTTCCCTCCCTCTATTCTTTTCTTTTCTTTTCTTTTTCAAAAAGGATTTAATTAAATCCTTTTTCCTTTAGACCAAAAATCCAATAATCTTAGAAATTCAATATCTTCCCAACCGTAAGTCCGTTTGACTCTGTTCAACTTCCAAAATTCTTCAAATCTCGAGATCTATCTAATGGCACGATTAGAGGTCAATAATAGGGCTTTATTTTCGCCGTTTGTTGAGTTGTCCCGTTTCGCGTGTAGTTTCGGAGCCCGAAGACCCGCAGTGCGAGGAACTCGAGGATCAAGCTCAAGATCTCGAGCAAGGCAAGTCACCTTTGATCATTTTGCACCTATAATTTAAATCTAAGTATTTCCTTTCCGCAAATATTGCATGAATAGGATTTACACAAGTAATTCGGCCGCGGCTTGCGAGATAGCCTGCCGGCCCCCAATCCTAATTGCTGCAATTACCCTCCTTGAATTATTGAACACTTAAACTTCCTTTGTCAACTGTTGTGCTTCGATGCACGGGCCTTCGGGCTCACACATCGGAACACCTCCCCTCAAATTTAAAAAAATATCCAACGGTGGGTAAAACTTGAGGTTTTACGAAATACTTGGAAAACCCGACACCTGGGTCGGTGCTTGTGAACAAAATGAATTTCCAAAATCGCGGACCGGGGAACGTACCGGGAGTATGGTTTCCCGCTCTTGTACTTAAGGACCGTTTCCTTGGAATTTCATCCGAACATAAGACAAGTGCGACCACACGGGTGAAATGGGACACCCCTGGCTGAGTAACTAGCTTATCAGGGGAGCCTTGATGCCGAGAGACATGTGGATTCGCCGGGGTGGTGTCGGGGAGGACCCCTGGTCTTCCTGGCACAGTATGGTCTGGGACCTAACATGTTGTTGGTCTGGGACCCCTCTCGTCGGCATATGGCAAACCTGTGTCGGCTTTGGAAATGCCTTGTCATGAAAACCCTAAGGTCTCTAGACCTGGCCGTTCTGCACGGGCTGGATGATCCGGGTTAGTAATGTCGTGTGGGTAAAGTGTACCCCCTCTGCAGAGGTTATTAAACTGTTCGAACAGCCGTGCCCACGGTCATGGGCGGATGTGAGGTGATTCCTAGCGTAGTTTTGTTTGACTACTGTTTGTGAAATTGCTGTTGTGGAAAGGAGATCGATGTGTGGAAAATCTGCAGCTGATGGGATCAGCTAGGCCCGGGTGGCCGTTTGAAAGTTGTTGGCCCGGGTGGCCGTTTGAAAGCTGTTGGCCGGGTGCCAATCTTGATCTATTTTAAAGATTGATACATTGCACATACTCCGACCGGACGAGACGCACAGTCTCAACCGTGTCGTTGAGAAGCACTCACTTAGTTGTTTCAAAAAGGTGTTTAACTAAAATCAATTGTGAAAACGAGCAGCCTTTCCTTTGAAGCCTGCATTAAACACTTATTTCCCATGGCTTGCTGAGTACTCCCGTACTCACCCTTGCTCTATATAAATAATCCCCCCCTCCGTTGCTGAAGAAGATGAAGCGGATCCTGCTGATGAGGAGTTCTTCCAGGAGCAAGTCGGCTACGACGAGTTTTAGGGTTTCGGCCTAGTTCCCAAGTCGCGCCTGTGATGTTTGGTCCAAGTCTTGGCTTCCGCTTTCCCTTTTGTAATGCAGTTGTGAGCTCGGGATCTGTCCGCAGCCCAACATGACTGTACTTCTACTCTATAATAAAGAGACCTCTGTTGCTGTGATGTTCTGTCTTCCTGTGATACCAGCACTGTTTCCTGGGACTGGTATCGATCAACAGGTTAATTTAGAGCGTCACGGGCTAGTTCCGGTCGGGACTAGTTCGGGGCGTGACATTTTCTCTCCCCCTTTTTCCCTTTTCCCTCCCGCCGGCGTCATCCTCCCCCCCCCCCCCCCCTGTTGCCACTTTGGCCGCGACCGCCGAGCGCTAGCTCCCTCCCTTGACTGCCCAAGGTCGGTTTCCAAACCGACATCGCCGCCCTATAAAGCCCGAGGCGCCCTCCCATCATTCCCTTCCCCGTTTCGCTCGCCGCCACCGCGCCATTGCCGCCCCTCTTTCTCGCCTCCGCCGTTCACCGCCAAGCGCCGGGAGAGCCGGTGCGTGTGAAGGACGCGGAAGGGGACTCCGGGCGCGCCCTTTTCTTCCTCTTCCCCGGCCCGAGGCCGGAGAGATCACTCCCGTGCCGTCGGCCTCTCGTCACAGCGCCCCGCCTCGTCTCGGTAGTGCCTCCCTCCGTTCTCCCTCCTCGTTCCATCTCCTCCCCTTAGACTCGGGTAGTAGCACGAGTAGCCTCCCCGTAGCTAGCTAGCACCGCCCCGACCGTTGCAGCCGCTCGCTGTGTGCTCGCCGCCGTCGCCGCCCGTGCTCCGTAGCGCTCGCTCGTCGCCGGCCTCGCTCGGCGTAGCTCCGCCCAATCCAACGCTAGCATCGGACTCCGGTGACCGCGTAGATGCTCTAGTCCGGAGGAATCGATCTCCCGTCGCGCCATCGCCGTTTCCCCCTTCTCCCGCCGCCGGTTGCCACCGCCGCAATCCGCCGCCGTCGAGCATCCCCCGGCGAATCCGAGCCGTTGGCTCGTCTCCCCTCGCCCCGTGTAACATCCCGGTGTGCTCGCCTTCGCCTGTATCGCCATGGTTCGCTCCGCCGCTCGCCGTTGTCGTCCGCCGTCCGTTCCGGCCGGCGTCGTCGTCTACCTCCCGCCGGCCCGCGTGGCAGCCACGTAGGCGCCACGTCGGCGCCACCTCGGCTGCGACCGGGTCAAGCAGACCCCGGTCCGCCGTTTCCCTCCGCCCCCTCGTGCGCGCGGTCCACCGCGAGCCGTGAGGCTGCGCGTGGGGCCGCCGCTTCCGCGCCTCCTTCCCCAAACCCTAGCACGCCCCGCGTGCACCTCGCTGACGATGAGCCGAGCCGCTGACAAGCGGGTCCCACCCGGGACCGCGCGAGATGGACCCGGCCCACCGGCTTTCTCTCTCCTCCCCGCCCGCGCGCGCGCCTTGGGCCGCCTTCTTGGGCCGGCCGGCCCATTAAGCTCGGCCGAGCCGCCCCTTTCTCTCGGGCCGCGCCCTAGCCGCCCGAGGGAAGTCTAATTCCCCTCCCTCCTTCTTTTCTTTTCTTTTCTTTTCAAAAAGGATTTAAATAAATCCTTTTCCTTTAGACAAAAATCCGATAATCTTAGAAATTCAATATCTTCCCAATCGTAAGTCCGTTCGACTTCCAAAATTCTTCAAATCTCGAGATCTATCTAATGGCACGCTTAGAGGTCAATAATAGGGCTTTATTTTCGCCGTTTGTTGAGTTGTCCCGTTTCACGTGTAGTTTCGGAGCCCGAAGACCCGCAGTGCGAGGATTTCGAGGATCAAGCTCAAGATCTCGAGCAAGGCAAGTCACCTTTGATCATCTTGCACCTATAATTTAAATCTAAGTATTTCTTTTCGTAAATATTGCATGAATAGGATTAACACAAGTACTTCGGCCGCGGCTTACGAGATAGCCTGCCGGCCCCAATCCTAATTGCTGCAATTACCCTCCTTGAATTATTGAACACTTAAACTTCCTTTGTCAACTGGTGTGCTTCGATGCACGGGCCATCGGGCGCGTGCATCAGAACACCTCCCCTCAAATTTAAAATACCCAACGATGGGTAAAACTTGGGTTTTACAAAAGACTTGGAAAACCCGACACCTGGGTCGGTGCTTGCGAACAAAATGAATTTCCAAAATCGCGGACCGGGGAACGTACCGGGGGTACGGTTTCCTGCTCTTGCACTTAAGGACCGTTTCTTTGGAATTTCATCCGAACATAAGACAAGTGCGACCACATGGGTGAAATGGGACACCCCTGGCTGAGTAACTAGCTAATCGGGGGAACCATGATGCCAAGAGACATGTGGATTCATCGGGGTGGTGCCGGGGAGAACCCGCGGGTTTCCTGGCACAGTATGGTCTGGGACCTAATCTGGTGTTGGTCTGGGACCCCTCTCGTTGGCATATGGTGAACCCGTGTCGGCTTTCGAAATGCCTTGTCATTAAAGCCTTAAGGTCTCTAGACGTGGCCGTTCTGCACGGGCTGGATGATCCGGGTTAGTAATGTCGTGTGGGTAAAGTGTACCCCCTCTGCAGAGGTTATTAAACTGTTCGAACAGCCGTGCCCACGGTCATGGGCGGATGTGAGGTGATTCCTAGCGTAGTTTTGTTTGACTACTGCTTTGTGAAACTGCTGTTGTGGACTGGGTTCGATGATTGGAAAAATCTGCAGCTGATGGGATCAGCTTGGCCCGGGTGGCCGTTTGAAAGTTGTTGGCCGGGTGCCAACCTTGATCAATCCAAATACTGATACATTGCACATACTCCGACCGGACGTGACGCACTGTCTCTTCCGTGTCGTTTGAGAAGCACTCACTTAGTTGTTTCAAAAAGGAGTTTAACTAAAACCAATTGTGAAAACAATCAGCCTTTCCTTTGAAGCCTGCATTAAACACTTAAATTCCCATGGCTTGCTGAGTACTCCTGTACTCACCCTTGCTCTATATAAATAATCCCCCCCAGTTGCTGAAGAAGATGAAGCGGATCCCGCTGATGAGGAGTTCTTCCAGGAGCAAGTCGGTTACGACGAGTTTTAGGGTTTCGGCCTAGTTCCCAAGTCGCGCCTGTGATGTTTGGTCCAAGTCTTGGCTTCCGCTTTCCCTTTTGTAATGCAGTTGTGAGCTCGGGATCTGTCCGTAGCCCAACATGACTGTACTCCTACTCTGTAATAAAGAGACCACTGTTACTGTGATATTCTGTCTTCCTGTGATACCAGCACTGTTTCCTGGGACTGGTATCGATTAACAGGTTAATTTGGAGCGTCACGGGCTAGTTCCGCTCCGCTCGGGGCTAGTTCGGGGCGTGACACTTCGGGAAGGAGTCGGTTTTGGGTTGTGTACGTATAAGAAGAGGAATCAAATTTGGATTGGAAATCAAGTTTGAGATAATTGGAGTGTGGAGTTATATGGGGTTGTTGTTTCCCTGGTTTCCCTATATGATTAGGAATTCTAGTTCTATTTGGATTCATGGCTAGGGGTAGCCATATTTCAGGTATAAATAACAGAGGGGTTGAGGTTAGAAAGATATTGACTTTTTAGGATAAAAAGTTAGGGTTTGTTTAGCAACTTTAATTCTAATTCGTGAGTTAAGAGATGAGTGCTTTATATGCACTTTGTAAACATATTGATGTAATTATAAAGTTAATATAATTTCAAAAGTTTTATTGGTTTGTGTTTTTCTGGATTCCGGTGGTCTAATCAGAGTACATTGGGTGGTTAGATTGGTGGTGGCTGCAGCGGCAAGAGCATCGGCATTAAGTAGGAAGGCGGTCTGACCAGAGGCCAGACACTGATCTAATCGGCGGGTAGACGGCGGTCTGACCGGTAGTGTAATGGTGGTTTGACCAGCGATGATCTAATTCGACCGGTACGTCTTGTTCAGGGTCTCCATCAAGTATTTGAGGGAAATCTTGTACTTGTGCAAAAAGATTTGTTTTTCAATGTCCCTACCATTCACTCCCTGGTAGGCATAGATGTTGTTATTCACTTTCGAGTATGAATAAATCATGGCCACAGTTAGCCTGAATATTTGAGCATTTTGGTTCATGCATCTTATTTGTTGACTGTTGGATAACGTACTCTCTTATATCACTTAATTTCTCTAACTTTTCCTATTGAATTTAGATAGCCAAAGTAACACCGGAAAACAAAAAGAAATAGTGACTACAAAAACTATGTTTGGCAAAATTCAAATGAATTAGGGGGCATATGTATATTTCAAATGAAGAGTCGTGTCAAACAAATATAGGAGGCTTTCCCTGCTTTAAATGGTTTTCGAGCTATTTTCATGAAAACTGACAAAACCGCTCAAGAGAAGTTTTTTATCAGTGAACGGTTTTGTAAACCCTGACTGCAACCCATCTGATTAGGAACATAGTTCAGCTTTTCATTCTCTACATTAGAAGGAAATAACTCATAATTCTATTATATACACCTATATTTATATGAAAAGCATATAATTTTAATAAGTGGAAATAAGTCAACCCTAAAGAGATGTAGTTTGACTACCACTATGGGTGTATATACTGTGTATTTTCTGTAGCCATAAAACCATATCATCCTAGAACTAAATGTTGCAACTTGCAATAGACTTATCCAAATCTTTGCTCAATTCCTACCCATTGGAATCAACTTATCTATATATTTACTCAATTTCTACCTGCGGAATCAACTTATCTAGATCATTGGCGTTGACAATTACAACTCACACTGAAAGGATTACTGATTGGTAATTGTTGGCACCATAGTTGGGAATCGGAGAGAGGGAAAAAGAGTTGGCACCAGTTCTCTATTTTTTTTTCTCAATGTACCGAGAAGAAAGGGAGCTTAGCAGAAATAATAAGATGAATGATTGCAATCTGTAGCCCATGTAAGAATAAGAACGAAATTTTGCAAAGACAAATGAAAATCAATGAAAGTACTAAAGGGAATGGTGAAAAGGAAACGCAAAATCAAGTGAATTACAATAAGGAAAAGATAATTAAATTACAATAAGGAAACGATAATTAAAAAATCACTTATTAATTTTATTCGTCACGCGACGTCAAGGCGCATATATATTCCCACTATCCTCCACGCACGTTATAGGGAAATGGAGACAGAAACATGACGTGTCACTATGCAATTTTAGATGCGCCAAGATAAAAAAGAAGAACAAATTTTGGTGACACAGCCTTACAATTTCAAGATATGCCTTCGTATAGGATGGCATTGACTTTTCACATTACAATAATACCCTAGTTGAATAATTTATTAATTCATTTTTCTCATGTCTAATAAGATATTTTTAACATCATGGTAGTTACTCAGAAAGCGAAGCTTGCCGCACTGTAAATTAATCGTCAATATTAATACTTTGTTTGTACTCCATCCATTCCATAATATAAGACACAACCATTTTTTTTAGATGTTCCATAATACGGAGTATAAGACATACATGCAAGCATGCAATTAACTATGACATCTTCTCCATTAAATTATTACTTTTTTAAATCCTCTACTCTCATGCTATCTAATCCTATTGGATGTATGCATTATATTTATTAGGATGATCTAAACTACAAGATGATAATAATTATTTCTTAGTTTTTGGATTAAGGGTGGTTGTACCTTATATTTTGGAACGGAGGGAGTAATAAATAATAGCCCTCCAGGAGTCTGGTACACCGTACAACACCAAACGATAAGAAAGTGATTTCATCTCCTCGATATATGCATGCCACCTAAATGGTCATCAAATTTTTTTAAAAAAAATAGCAAGATAGATTAATATGAAATATACCACTCCACAAACATGCAAGTTGAAATTCAACATCTACAAATTGAAACAAAAAGAAACAAATATGTAAGCGAATGTACGATAACCATTTTAATTTGTTCCTTTTTTGCAACTTGTGGAAGTCGAATTTGGTTTTGCATGTTTGTTGAGTGATATATTTCATATTAATCTACGTTGTCAATTTTTTTCATATTTTTTTATGACTATTTAGATGACATGCAAATAATGAGACGATATCCCCTCGAGGGATGAAAATTCATTTCCCGGCACGATGTTTATTTCTGTGGAGTAATGACTTTCACGCTTGGTTTGGGGTGTGGCTGCTAAGAAAATTGGCATATATGATATATTCAATGCAGGTGCTTCCATTTTGTTTTCTTGTTTATGCTGGGAGTTGAGAAAATCTTAGTCCATAATCAACTGGTCAAGTGCCGAGGAATTGCCTGGGTCTCATTGACTCTGTTAACTTGTTCCATTGGCGGCTGTAATAAGCCTGGGACAGTGAGAATTAGTAAAAGAAATGACTGTTTAATTTGCAGCTAAACAGTATCTCAATTTCGAAATGTCATTGTCAACAACCATGTTATTTTCCCTTTAAATCGTTCGGAGCTCACGCATCTAAATCCTAAACCACCTGGGTTCCATGATGAGTCGTCGAATCCATGGCATGTGCTTACTCGTCCTAGCCACCTTCCTCTCTTGCATTGCTCTCTCGGCGGGTGATCACCGGAGCGTTCTGTGGCGCGGCGGCTCCATCGCCGTGGAGGACGCCGCCGAAAACGTCCTCGTGTCGCCGAGCGGCAACTTCTCGTGCGGCTTCTACAAGGTGGCGACCAACGCCTACACGTTCGCCGTCTGGTTCACCGCGTCCGCCGACGCCACCGTCGCGTGGACGGCCAACCGCGACTCCCCCGTGAACGGCGTCGGCTCGCGCGCCGAGCTCCGCAGGGACGGCTCGCTGGTGCTGCAGGACTACGACGGCCGCGTCGTGTGGAGCACCAACACCAGCGGCACGCCGGCCGACCGCGCCCAGCTCCTCGACACCGGCAACCTCGTCGTCGCCGACGCCGCCGGGAACCGGCTGTGGCAGAGCTTCGACTGGCCCACGGACACGCTCCTTGCCGGGCAGCCTGTCACGCGGTACAAGCAGCTGGTGTCGGCGTCGGCGAGGGGCTTGCCGTACTCCGGCTACTACAAGTTCTACTTCGACAGCAGCAACATCCTCAACCTGATGTACGACGGGCCGGAGATCAGCAGCAACTACTGGCCGTCGCCGTTCAACAAGTGGTGGGACAACAACCGGACGGCGTACAACAGCAGCCGGTACGGCAGCTTCGACAGGCGCGGCGTCTTCACGGCGAGCGACCAGCTGCAGTTCAACGCCTCCGACATGGGCGACGAGGGCGTCATGCGGCGGCTCACGCTCGACTACGACGGCAACCTCCGCCTCTACAGCCTCGACGCCGCCGCCGGGCGCTGGCACGTCACGTGGGTCGCCGTCGGGAGGCAGTGCTACGTGCACGGGCTGTGCGGCAGCAACGGCATCTGCTCGTTCCGTCCCGGGCCGACGTGCTCCTGCCCCGTCGGCTACGTGCCCAACGACGCGAGCGACTGGAGCAAGGGTTGCCGGCGCTCGCCCGACGTCCGGTGCGGCGGCGACGACGTCGTCGACTTCGTGGAGATGCCGCACACCGACTTCTGGGGCTTCGACGTCAACTACACCGCCGGCGTCACGTTCGACGCGTGCCGGCGGCTCTGCCTCGACGACTGCAACTGCAAGGCGTTCGGGTACAGGCCGGGCACCGGCAGGTGCTACCCCAAGATCGCTCTCTGGAACGGCCGGATTCCGATCAAGCCCGACCAAACCATCTACCTCAAAGTCGCTAGGAGTGTCAAGAACCAGATGATCAACCAGTCGTCGTCATTTCTGCACTTCGATGGACACGCCTGCACCGTGGACGAACGGGACGCTAGCGTCGGCAGCTCGTACCTGCATGGCAGGAGCAACGAGATAAACTTCATCTACTTCTACAGCTTCCTCGCGGTCGTGTTCGTCGTGGAGGCCATTTTCGTCGTCGTGGGTTACCTGTTTGTCTTCCGAGCTGACCCGGTGGCGGCAGGACGGATCCGTGACGAAGGGTACAGCTTGGTGTTCAGCCATTTCCGGAGGTTCACCTACGACGAGCTGTCAGACGCGACGTGCGGGTTCAGAGACGAGATTGCCAAGGGCGGGACGGGATCCGTGTACAAGGGCGTTCTTGAGGATGGCCGGAGCATCGCCGTGAAGCGGCTGGGAGAGCTGACGCAAGCCGACGAGGTGTTCCGGTCGGAGCTGAGCGTCATCGGGCGGATCAACCACATGAACCTCGTCAGGATATGGGGCTTCTGCTCGGAGCACCCGCACCGCCTCCTCGTCTCCGAGTTCGTCGAGAACGGCTCTCTCGACAGGGCCCTCTTCGACGGCGACGACGGCGAGGACAACACCAGGGTGGTGTTACCATGGCGGTCGAGGTACAAGATCGCCGTGGGCGTCGCGAAGGCGCTTGCGTACCTCCACCACGAGTGCCTGGAGTGGATCGTGCACTGCGACGTGAAGCCGGAGAACATCCTGCTCGACGGCGACTTCGAGCCCAAGGTGACGGACTTCGGCCTCGTCAAGCTGCTGAGCCGCGACGCCGGCAGCCACATGGCGCTGTCGCGGGTGCAGGGGACCAGAGGCTACATTGCGCCGGAGTGCTGGACGGTGGGCCGCCCGATCACCGGCAAGGCCGACGTGTACAGCTTCGGCGTCGTGCTCCTCGAGCTGCTCAGGGGGCAGAGGGTGTGCGACTGGGTGGCGGCGGCGGACGGGGCTTGGGATCTCCAGCGGCTGGCCGCGTGGCTCAAGGAGAAGCTGAAGCGCGACGACGGCGAGCTGCCGGCGTGGCTGGAGGAGCTCGTGGACGCGCGGCTGCGCGGTGATTTCAACCATGTGCAGGCGGCCGCGATGCTGGAGCTGGCAGTTTGTTGCGTGGACGGTGAACCAAACAGGAGGCCGAGCATGAACGCCGTTGCGCAGAAGCTCATCTCGCTGCATGATACTCGCTAGAGCATCAGTGCATCATCATCAACCATCTGCACCATGCATGAGCCCAGCATGCATCGATCACCTTTCCTGGAAGGCTGGAACCCCAATGCATGGGACTGTGTGTGTCATACCAAAATGAAAAAGAAAAACGGATTTGCTATAATTGTGGCGACAGATTTTCTGTCCAATCGCAGTCGATTTTTTGGCCTTAGGATGGCATGTAGATTCGTGCTTATGTGTTGTATCCGCGCACGTTTTACGGCTCTTCCACAGCTTTTGCCTCGTCAATTGACTCCGTGTGTGTTGTTTGATGAGGGACATGCTGATTTGACCGATGGATGAGATACGTGTAGTAAGTTACACCATAATTACATCATATTTACACTACAATTACATATGTAATTTTAAAACTTACATATGTAATTTTGATATTTACATTGTAAGTACACTATTTTTTGGTAAATACAATGTAAATACATGCTGACTATTTTTGGTGAAAAATATGGCGCCATAAATATAGCTACTCCCAAAAAAAATCGCTTAGTTAGACTGTTCAGGGTGTGAAACTGTGAGTGTAGTAGTGTACATTGTCCCACAATTTATTTATTTATCAATATTCACTAATTATTCTCAAAATAAATTAAAAATATTGGTGTACTTCTTTATACGACCTAGTGGATGGTTTAGCGGATAAAATATATAAAAGCAAGTCCTACTTTTGTGGATTAACGGATACGGAGTATGCAACAATCAGGCTGATGGAGTGTTTCGTGGGGAAATAGGATAATGTACTGATGTGGAAGCACATGGCCCCATTTCGCTGAAGGGAATTCAATTTTTAAAATAATGTATGCATCTGCTTGTGTGTTATGTAAAGAGAGGAAACGAAGAACGGAAAAATAATATAGAGTAAGAATTTTTTTTTTCATTTTTAGTGGTCTAATAGAGGCTGAGGGACGAAAGCGACTATAAAGCCCTCAAAATCAATCTAAAAAGTAAAATTGGTTGTATCTTATAATTCGCGCGCCTTCCACGGAAATTATTGGATTAATTCCAAAACGGATGCAACTTGATGGCAGAAATATTGGCACTAAGTTGACATTAGCACACTAAAACCAATCGTCGACGGTTCCATTTCTTTTCTCCAACGAATTAATTAGCGGTGTTAACTATTATATGATTGCGATTACGATGCATCCAGCTGGCTGGAATAGTGCAATGCAAAAATTGACAAAACAATTATGACAGGATCTAATCAGAATTACTCCCTCCATCCCACAATGACTTCATTTTTAGATTTTTATGTCCAACGTTTAAATTAACTGTTCATCCCATATGAAAAATTTATGAAATTTATTTTGAAAACATAGTCACGCATAAAGTACTATTCCTGTTTTATCATCTAATAACAATAAAAATATTAATCATATAAAACTTTTAAATAAGCCAAAGAGTCAAGCATTGTATCCAAAATCTGAAAAATAGAGTTTTTGTGGGACAGAGAGAAGTAATCTAAAGCGCATTTGTTTAATACGCAACCTAGTTTAGTACTAGGTCGCACTATCTTCAGGTTGATCTACTAGTACATGGATGATCGATGCTAAAAAAACGACTTTGGTTAATCGTGTTTGTCAACACGAAGAATTGATGCACATATGTCCAATTAGATGGCCACAACGTCCAACTTAACGAGTCACTTTCGAGTATGAATTAATCATTGCCGCATGCGGCTGAGCATGCACATTTGAGCATGTTGGTCAGCTCCTCAGCTCCACATGAATAATCCACGCTTATATTATATGATTTGTACGGACTGCTGGATACCTGCGTATAGTGTTCACAGTTTAGTGGACTGGGTTTTGCCGAGTTCATGTAATACATGAAAACTAGCTAGAAAGTATCAGGATGGTGAATATAATGCCTGCATTTGATGAAATCCGAATCTACTTGCGTCAAAAAAAATCCGAATCTACTCTAGCTAGGAGGTGACATATCCATATATATACTCCTTCAAAAAGAGGGTAGTAGGTTAATAAAAATACTAATGATATGTTAATGATAATTTTCTTTAATTAAAATCTCATTACAACGCACAGACTATGCTAGTCTTACAATTTACTGAAGGGAAGAGCTAGCCCTGTCAAAGTAAGCAGTGACGACCGAGTTAGATGAAACATGAAACCCTCCCGTTCAACCCATTTGAATAGGACCAGAGTTTGTTGGAGTTCAATTAACTTAATTACTTAAGTCATAATCACCTTCAGATAATGCAGAAATTTGATTTAACTGACTTCGTTGTGAATGGATGAATCACCTCACGAACCCCTTCAGCGTCGAGTCAACAACTTTCCGTACTTCATTCGGAAGAGAATATTTTGTAAAATCCTACTTTGCATAAGTTTAGACAAATCCTATAATATAAAGAGATGGCTAAAAAATGCACTACCCTCTAGGGTTTTTAGAAATTTTCACATCAATAAAAAAAGGAGAAAATGATGGGTTCAAACTTAATGATATAGACCGAAAGCACAATTAATTTAACAGTTGTATACATCAAATGTAATTCTACTTTAACTGTTTAGCTCCGTATAAAATTATGTGGATAATCTCCTAGTGATTGTGTGTTAACAAAGCACGCTCACCATGGAACGTGTTGCGTATATATGTGTAGCGGTGTGCAGTGTACATATAATGTGGAAATAAAACCGCTAGGATTCTAGGAAGTTTGATCGAAATATCGTGCAGATTGTAACACTTTACTTAGTTAGTTACGTACGGCAGCTAGGTCGCCGTCGTCCGTCCACCGGAGCACGCCAAACCACGACGAAATACACACTAACGGATCGTACTAGAGCATGCCAAACTGCCAATCGCCAAGTCGGCAGGCAACGGCGTGCGGAGGCCGCACCGCACGCAACGCAGCGCAACTCACTCACCCGACCCGCCCTTGTGGACGAACATGTTGTGCCGCGCGACGCGATACGATATTTTTCGCCGGCCCGGCCGCCTCCACGGCGTGAGACGTGCCGAGTGATTATACCGCGGCCGCGGGTGGCGGCTCCCGGGCTCGGCACGGCGCATGCGCATCATCCACCACCATCCGCGACGCGAGAGCGACCAACAACGGGTTGAGCGGCCCACGCTAAGACTACCTACAAGGCCGCGTGCAGGCCTTTTGGTGGAATGAGGGGGCCGATACGTTGCGTTGCGTCTCTTCGAGTTCGAGCATGGGGAAGCCCATCCTATCTGAGATTACACCCATTGGGTCTTAGGCCTGCCTATTAGATCGGCCCAAATACGCCCATTTCAACTCGTATTCGATAGCTAGAGAGACTTCCTTTCCCTCTAAAAAAAAAAAGTGAGTTCCTTTAAGATTTGAGCACTTTTTTTTAGAACAAAGATTTGAGCACTGAATCAATAATTAAGTAGTACTACTCCCTCAATGGCGGAGGTAGGTGTATTAGCTGGAGCTATGCCCTGATGTTCAGTGTTCCCTCGCCGGCTCGCTCCCAGCACGCAATGCAGCTCCCATCGACCTCTGTCATGTCATCTCATCTAGTACGCCGGATCGCCGGCTAACGAACAGGTTGCCGGCTTGCCGCCCCTTGCTTAAATAAACAAACAAATACTACTCCTTCCAAAATATAACTAGAACCGAATGTGATATTTTCGATCTAAAATTGGAGGGAGCATTTTCTAATATTGTACAGATTCGTAGTACTAGAAAATAACTCATCCGGTTTTCGGTTCTTATATTTTAAGATAGAAGGGTAGTAACGTACTAAATACGGCCTCTGCACAGATTCATGGTATTAGAAAATGTTTCATCTATTTTTCGGTTCTTATATATTTTGATTTTTGAGATGGAAGTGTAGTACTGTACCAAATGCGGCGTCTGCTGTGCATCGTTGCAATGTTGCATGTGCCTTATCGAGTTCTTCGGAAACTTCTGTGTGTACTTGTTTCCAAATAGCACTATTTTAGAAAGAGAAAGTAAAGTTTAACACATTCACGGCTAAGCCGGCAAAATTCTCAATTCATGTTAAGGACCTCTCAATGATTGAGATATTTTAAAGAGGCACTTTATTTGGCTTCTACCTCTTAACTGATTCAGGCAGCAATCCCCGAAAGAAAAATGATTCAGGCAGCACACAACGATTTACACAATACACATTCCAAATCATATTTATATATTTTCACGATGTAATCATGCATTACAAATAATCGTGCGAATAAACAAGTAAGAGCAAATAGTTGAGAAGCTGACAGCCTGCCTAACCACTATAGTAACCAAATACGAACACGATCAGATAAACAACAACTCGTCACGCGTCAACCGCCGCAGCCGCCGCCGCAGCCGCCGCCACCGCAGCCGCCGCCGCCGCACCCACCTCCGCCGGAGTCAACGGCCGAGGCGATGATGGCGCCGGTGGCGAGCCCCGCGGCGGCGCCGACGGCGAGCCCGGCTCCTGGGCCGAACCCGCTGCGGCCAGGCCTCCCGGCGTTCGCCGCCGGGTACGCGTACCCCGCGGGCGGCGGCGGCTGCTGCGCCGGGTAGCCGTACGCGCCGGCGGGAGGCGGCGGCGGGTACCCCTGGCCGTAGTAGTAGACATCGTTCCTGTTCTTCCGCCGCTGCCTCTTGGCCCCGTCCGCGCAGCCGAACGCGGCGACGGCTGCCACGGCCACCGTCGCGACGACGGCCAAGATCACCACCGCGGCCGGGCTGAGGGAAGCGGCGGCGGCGGCGGCGCCTCTTCCAACGCCGGCGTGAAGGGCATGGAGAGCTACTCCCGCTCTCACCATGGCTTGCGCGCCCGATAAGAAAGAGATGGAGCGAATGGAATGAATGCGTGTTTAAAAGAGATGAGGGTCCACGGATTTGGCATGATTGGCTCATTTTGGTCAAAGTCTACGATATTTGATTATTGAGGAGTACTACTACTGTATTTTTTTTTTTTGTTTTTGAGGGGAGTAGTATACTAGTATAACTAATATCCTCAGATATGTACGCGAATATTTAGTATTCAAATGAGGAATCTAAGTAAAATGACTCGTAAAAGTTGAGAACATCGTGCCTCTCAACGTCAGGAAATTTCTGAGCCTGATGAACGTCTCTCCCACGCAATTGCAGCTAAGCCCAAGCGGTTGATATAATTATATAAGGAACGCGTTAGGGAGGGAGCTCAGGAGGATATGCGAATAGATAATAACAAAGTCAATAGCTTCAAGCTGTTGTTCTCGGATATAGTCATGGAGATTAATTTTCTCGGACCACTTTCAGTCGCTCATAGCTAGGTTCGTTCGTTGACTTTGTGAAATTTTTACCTTCTTCCTGTGCACCGTATGCCTCTCTGAGAGGTAGGGTTTAACTTTTCGATTTCAAAGTAAAAACCACTCCTCACAGGTTTACCAAAATTCGGTCGAAAATCGGTAAATACCGACGACTTTCAATCAATACCATATGAACTAATACCAATCCTTTTCATAGACCGAATCCTAGCGGTTTCACGAAAGTCGACCGGTTTTCGCGAAATTCCATCGGTATTGCGAACCTGCTAGTGAGAGGCAATGGAGCCGCCATTGCAGAAGAAGATGGAGCAGGCAAGCAAGATATAAGGGGAAAAAAAAGATTATTCTCTCCATACTTTCCGAGCACCAAATTCCACCCTACTTTCTCCCAATTCTGCACACATCAACCATGTTACTCTCCATGCTTTGGCATAATATGCTCCCGGCCGGCCTTCTTCATGTTACATCGACGTCATACTCACTCCAACGATGTCGACACTGGCTCTTGGAGAAAGGAACGACATATCACATATCCTATGATAGTCTATCCCTTCATCAAACCAACAGGTATACAATATTATCACTAGCTAGCACTGCACCATGGCTAGAGCCCAATTTCGCTCTCAGCTACTCCCTCTATCCTAAAATAAATGTAATTTTAGCACTATTCATGTCTAACGTTTGACCGTTCGTCTTATTTCAAAAAAAATTATGATTAGTACTTTTATTGTTATTACATGATAAAACATGAGTAGTACTTTATGTGTGACTAATTATTTTTAATTTTTTCATAAATTTTTCAAATAAGACGAACGGTCAAAACACTGAACATGGATAACTATGGATACACTTATTTTGGGATCTTGGATTGTCTGATGGCGACGGAAGATATTTTTGCCATGCTCAAGAGATCTAGTCAGCCGATGATCAAAACGATGAAAGACACACCAAGGCACAAACTCGATCATCATGGCTGTCAGCCTGTCAAAATATGCCTGGCGCACTCGCTGGCATATGCATCTCATCCAGGACTAGATAGTTGTTTCAGTCTTTCAGATATGATTGCACAATCCTTTAAATCCAGTCAATATGTAATAGTGATTCTGAATGACCTCTACCGTACTTGTTGTGCATGTACTGAAAGAACTGAAACTAAATCATGCAAGCATGAAAAAATCGCAATCATGAAAGGATCAAGCATCAAGTCACACAAATCTGAAACTGAAACTAATTTCGAAGCGAGAGACATTGAGGGAGAGAAAAAAGAAGCTGCAGAAGCCATATACCACTTGCAGGTGGGTCTCAAATGGGTTTTTATTTTTATTTTTGTATATAGGGCCACGTAGATGCCATGTCAGCACTGATTCACCCGATTAACTCGCCATGTAAGATAAAACCGTTATCCAAACCACTAAAGAACTTGATTTATATTGGTTTTGATAGTTAGAGGATGCTATATAGCTGGCTTTGCGGTATAGGGATGCAAATGAAACTCCACCTATAGTTGAAGAATGTGAAGTGTACTTTTTCCATTTGAGATCAGTGTTGGGCCAGTTAATGGGTTTTAAAGCAGGCCTTAGAAATTGTTTCGGACGAAAAAGGCTACCCTATTCGGTCAACCTTAAATTCAACTCCGGTTATCTACGGCATATGCTCTCCAAAGACCGACAAAGCCCATCACAAATCTAAATCGGACAACCTATCGGCCTGTTTCAGAGAAGCTATTCGCACGAGAAACAGAAGTCAGCTGAAAAGCAACAGTTGAGTTGGACCATTTCAGCAGAGCAGGTGATGCTGATACCGTGCTGTGACTGTGACTGGTAATCTCGCCGTCTCATAAAAACCCAACCTACCGTTAGGATGGAATATAATCTACTATAACAAATCTAAATAGACTCGTATCTAGATTTGTTCTACTATATTATGTTTTATCCTAATTAGATTTTTTTTTTGGAACGGAGAGAGAGTAAACTTGAAGATTCAACGGATTCACAGAGGATGTTCCAATCACAGCTTTCTAGTCTCGACGTTCGAGCAGACGCCGCCTGACGGAAGCATCCGTAGGCGATTTGGTGATTGGCGAGAGCTCCGACTTTTGCCAAAGATTCAGCGTTTGTTATTGTTAGTCAAGAACGGCTGCGCGGTGCGCGCGTACGTGTGCTTTTCCTGATCCACTAATTCTCAGGCCATAGCTGCAGACAGTCAGACATCCTCTGATCCTCTCCATCCAGAGAGGCAAGAAGGGGCCTTTTATCATTTTGGATCCTGCATGAGATGAGCTCAATGATCTAGCTGCGAAAAAACAGCTCGTCGACATGCAGTAAGAATGAAGAACATCAAGCTCAAGGAAGTTATCTAGATTCAACTAGACAAGTAAGCCTTTTTTTTTCTCTGTGCCCAGTTGATCTCTTCTTCACTTGGTTTTCATAGTTCAGTTGTGTTGTGATCTTCTTCTGTGTTCCTCAGCTGCAAACCAAGTTCTACTGGTTGTTCTTCTCATTTTCAGTGGAATCAGACCAAGCCTTTTGCGTGTTCTTGAAAAACATCGCTCTGAGTCTTGTAGACACCATAAACAAACACAGTTGACATGTGTTCCTATCATGCAGGCCACAAGTGATTCTTTTGAGTTCTGAGATGATTTTGTTCATGCATGAAGTCCTTTCTGAAGTTTATTATGGTGAACTAAATATATTTTCTGTAATCCTTAAATTTAAGCACGTGGTGTAGTTCCATCTGTTGGCACATTTGTAAATTTAATTCGTATTTTTTTTCTTCACGACGGCCGCCGGGCGGCTAAATCCGTACAAAGAATAATCGCCCACACCCACCCACCCACACACAAAAGAAAAAAAAGGCTCCAAAACAAAGCAGAGTTGTTAGTTGTTCCTTTCTTTTCTATGAGGAAATCAAAAGCAAACTAACTGTGCTCAGCTCAGATTAATTCTGAATTAATCAAACTAATGGTGGAACTGGTGAAATGTGAATAGTACAAACTATCAACGTTACCTTACAATCAAGATTACTGCTAATTAAAATGTGCAATAAATATTTCTGATTTTTTATGCTTGTCTGATCTATGCAATGACGTACTAGTACGCAAACTCCAGAGTCAAGACAAGCTCAATTAGAGAACGAATGTGAGCATGTCTACTGCTGTTGCCATAAGTAAGTACCAAGATTAATTAGTACTATCACCATGGCAAAATAAAAGACCAAGATTTTGCTTATCTAACTGTTCGTCTCACCTCACTGGTTTCTTCAGTATCGTCAGTCTCGGCAACCGCGGCTGCAGTAGTGATGCTCGCTCTGATCAAGCGATGCCGCCGCTACAGGAGGAAGATGAAGAAGAAGATGCTAGCTAGGATCGCCCACGAGGCGACCGAACAGCACCGCGAGATGGAAGCCCGCGACGCGGCGGACAGCGTGATGATCGAGATCGGCCCCGTGGAGAAGTTCCTCAACGAGATCCTCAGCGAGAAGCCGATGCGCTTCACCTCCGAGCAGCTGGCGGCGTGCACCGGGAACTACTCGTCGGAGCTCGGCTCCGGCGGGTTCGGCGTGGTCTACAGGGGGGAGCTGCCCAACGGCCTGCAGGTCGCCGTGAAGGTGCTCAAGGTGTCCATGAACAAGAAGGTCCAGGAGGCGTTCATGGCGGAGATCGGCACCATCGGGAGGACGTACCACGTCCACCTCGTCAGGCTCTACGGCTTCTGCTTCGACGCCGACACCAAGGCGCTGGTCTACGAGTTCTTGGAGAACGGCTCGCTGGAGAAGTACCTCTACGGCGGCGGCGGCGAGGACAGGGGGAAGAAGCTGGAGTGGCGGACGCTGCACGACATCGCCGTCGGCACGGCGAAGGGGATCAGGTACCTCCACGAGGAGTGCCAGCAGCGGATCGTGCACTACGACATCAAGCCGGCGAACATCCTCCTCACCGCCGACTTCACCCCGAAGGTTGCCGACTTCGGGCTGGCGAGGCTGGGCGAGCGGGAGAACACGCACATGTCGCTGACGGGCGGGCGCGGCACGCCCGGGTACGCGGCGCCGGAGCTGTGGATGGCGCTACCGGCGACGGAGAAGTGCGACGTGTACAGCTTCGGGATGGTGCTGTTCGAGGTGCTGGGGCGGCGGCGGAACTACGACCTCGCCGCGCAGGCGGAGAGCCAGGAGTGGTTCCCCAAGTGGGTGTGGGACAGGTACGAGCAGGGGGACATGGAGTGCGTCGTGTCCGCCGCCGGCATCGGGGAAGAGGACAGGGCGAAGGCGGAGATGATGTGCAAGGTGGCGCTGTGGTGCGTGCAGTTCCAGCCGTCGGCGCGGCCGACGATGAGCAGCGTGGTGCGGATGCTGGAGGGGGAGATGGCCATCGTCCCGCCGGTGAACCCCTTCCACTACGTCATGAGCGGCGGCAGCGGCAGCTCGACGCTGACGAGCAGCAGCACGAACCTGAGCAGCGGGGGCACCACTACAGGAAGCAGCGAGGTGGCGGTCAGCCCTCCTGCCAAAAAGTCCACGGACGTCATGGTTGAATAGTCTAAGTCCAAGTGAAAATGTTGATCCTTCTCCCTTTGTACAACAGTACCAGCCAGACAAAGATTTCGTACATATTTTATCGTCATAATGTTGTTGCAATTATATTTGTTAATAATGTAATTATTTTTTACCTCTGTTTATGAGTTTACTAGTACCGGATTTTGAATCACTTTCTAAAAAAGAATAAAAGAAATGTGTGAATTTTCGTAGGAAAAAGTCCTTGCCTCCCTCAGGGTAATAATTCTTTCCCTCTCTATATATTTATCGATAAATTTTCTCCAAAATATTTACCAGATGTAAGTATAGTAAATTATGATTAATTACATTATAACTTGTATGTAATTACAATGTACACGGTAAGTTATATGACTTTTAAAATCCCTCGTTACCATGCTATATTTTTGTAAAATGGAGATTGTGGGACCAAATCCCCTCATGTGCGCACACTATGATTTTTGTCTTCCTCGCTTACATAAGACTTAAAACAGATCTAACAGTTTAAAAATATATGAAAGTTACACATAAGATACACTATATTTACATGTAAGTTAGTACAATATAATTACACTATGATCACACTGTATTTACATATGTTAAATTTCAGGGAGAAAATTTATCAACAAGTATATAGCAAAATCGATCCTCCTCTACCTCTGATCCTCCCAATGACAGTCAGGGCCCACATGTCTAACCCATCTTCCTCGCTACAGAGTACAGACTGCAGAGTCGAATTGAGTCACACCGAAACGTTTAAAACCAAAATTAGCGGAACAAATACGGCACTATAACAGTCTAACACACTAAAATGTTGTAGACATGCACTTATACACATCAGTAGGTGTACGTCTTTGAACACAACAGCCTTGCTGACAACTCACACCCGTGCTGTGCAAACGTGGAAGAATCAGAAAACGGAAATTCGTTTCCGACACGTCTACCTGCCGGTACGAGCCGACGAACCATCCGATTCCGTGGTGGCGGTAGTGGTGGTCGGCGACGAGCCGGCGGCGCTGTACGGCGCGAGGTGGGCGAACGGGTTGCGCGGCGCGGCGATGTGGTCCTCCCCTTCCAGCATCCGCACGACGTTGCCCATGGACGGCCTGTCCTCCGGCCTGTACTGCACGCACCACAGCGCCACCATGCACACCCTCTCCGCCTTCTCCCTCTCCCTCCCGCCGCCCGCCGTCGCGCGCGCCAGCACGGCCTCCGTCTCGCCGGCCTCGAACCGGTGCCACACCCACCGCGGGTACCACTCCTGGCTGCCGTGCCCGTGCGCGCCGGCCCCGGCGCCGAGCTCCAGGTTCCGCCGCCTCCCGAGCATCTCGAACAGCAGCATCCCGTAGCCGTACACGTCGCACTTGTGCGTCACGGGGAGCGGCATCCACAGCTCCGGCGCCGCGTACCCCGGGGTGCCGCGCGCGCCGGTGATGGTCAGGTGGGTGTCCTCCCTGTCGCACAGCTTGGCGAGCCCGAAGTCGGACACCTTGGGCGCCATCCCGGCGCCGAGGAGCACGTTCTCCGGCTTGATGTCGTAGTGGATGATCCGCTGCGCGCACTCCTCGTGCAGGTACCGCACCGCCTTCGCCGTCCCGACGGCGATCTCGTGGAGCTTCTCGAACCCGATCCTTTCCGCCGCCGGCGACGGCGACGAGTCGAACAGGTAGCGGTCCAGCGAGCCCTTCTCCATGTACTCGTACACGAGCGCCTTCACGTCGGCGTCGAAGCAGAAGCCGTAGAGGCGGACGAGGTTGATGTGGTACGTCCTCCCGATGGTGCCGACCTCCGCCATGAACTGCTCCTCGGCGCGCTTCCCGAGCGTGCTGTTCAGCACCTTGACGGCCACCGGCGCGCCGCTCGGGAACACGCCGCGGTAAACCACGCCGAAGCCGCCGGAGCCGACCTTGTGGGCGTAGCTCTTGGTGAAGGCGCGCAGCTGCCGCGCGCTGAACCGCACGGGCCGCTCGTTCTGGAGGCCCTCGATGAAGTGGCTCATGCTGCCCATCTCGACGACGTCCGCGTCCGCGCCGCCGATTCCGCCCCGGCTGCTGCTGCTGCCGCCGCCGTTGGCGATGGGCGTGTGATGGTCACGACTGCTACTATACCACATTTTGATGGCGATCTTGGCGCACTTGTAAATCGCAACTATGGTCACGACTGCTACTATACCAGTCGTGATCACCCCAACTGCGATATGTTAATCAAAATTTTGTTACTACAAGCGACATAGATGTAGATAATAGGCGATGCATATGAGTACATCGATCATACTTACTGAGTGCTAAAGCAAGACTTCCATTGGCGATGGCCATGCTAATGAACTACCAGGAGGGGTTAGCTACAGTGTGCAAGGAGTGTTGGCTACTTGGCTTATGAAGTGTCTCCCTGCCTTGTGAGTTGTGAGGATATTTTTATTGGTTCATTTTGTTTGCAGCTAGCTGATTTGACTGTTTCTGTGTGCCAGTGTCAACTGTGCTAGTGTGAGAGAAAACAATGTTTCTGCACTCTTCACGCTTACGCGATGAACACAAAGATTTGATAAATTCAATAAACTAAAATTAGAAGAAGGAATACTATGTATCCTGTTTGATTGGTGTTGACTAAACTAGTTCCCCTTCCTTTCTCACCAAGTAAACTATTTTAATAATTTTTTAAAAGAACCGTATAAATACCATGAGGCTTCATTTTTTTTAAACACAGTACAAACGCAAACACTTATAGAAAAAATTATAAAGTTGTAACCTTAGGAGCAGAGCCGGTTCTATGCAAGAAAAAATAGTGAGACCATACAGTATTACCGTGTACATATAGATGTACGAGGAAAAAAATACTTTTTTATTATATAAAAGACACACACGCATAGATCACTACAAACGTACTCCGTGAGTTCACATACGCTCAAAGTGACCGAGATCAACGGACATTAATTCATAGCCGTGATCACCCCAACTGCGAGATGTTAACCAAAGCTGCAAAAAACATTTCAAGCGTTGATACAACTGTGAGCACCATGTATAATCTAACTATCGATGAACATATGATTTGTATGAATCATACTTACTGATTGCTAAAACAAGAATTCCTGGGCTGTTGACCGCCATGTTGATCGGTTAGGACTGGATAGCTTCAGTGGAAAGAGGGAGGGATTATTGGCTTGCTGTGCCTGTGTGACGTTTTTTTGGCTCATTTAATTTGCTTGAACTCTGAAGCTAGCTCATATGATGTTCATGCTTGTCATTTTTTGGACATTTATTTATCACGTTTGTCAACTGTTACATATATATACTTCTTGCAAGTGTGCAACGTGGAGAGAAAACAAATAGTTTCTGCACCCTTCACACTCGGACGATAAACTTAAGAATTTGATCAAGTCAGTGGAACTGAAATTAAGAGAGGAACGTAGCTTGGTACGATGATAGCGTCCGCTGCGATGCATGGAAGAGCGTGTATTTGTATGTCGACTTGTTTGTCAGGATGACAACTGTTGCCTCCATTTTCCCCATCTTCCCTCTCAGAATAAACAGTTTTACTGCTTCTTACATCACCGGCAATGGCGTTGATCAACTGAAAAAGTTTACCATGTCAATCAATGCTCACCCTCCTTGTGAATTGAAAATTTTCAACTTGTGTCACAACTCACAAGTGGATTTGTTACATGAACAGAGAGATACCGTCATACCAAGTTACCAACTCGTATAGTGACATTTTGATGGGCCGCATTCAAAGCCTCAACCTTTTGTGGGGCCAAGAGCCCATTAATATGCTAGCAATTTCTCTAGGAAACATGTTTATTTCCAGTACCTGTAGTACAAGATGACACGTTGAGTATTTGAGTGTCTGCACCCCATTAACGTTCCCGTTCAAACATGACATCATACATGCACTTGCTGTCATAAACTTGATAGACTCAGCCGCTTCCTTTGGATTGACTGATAAAATTTTCAACTCCTATTACTTGCTGATCCTGCTGGTGTTCTGTAAAATAATATTGCACTGCGTGTTCTGCGTACACACGTACTCTAAAGTTTGAACGACGTGTAACGGCATAAGCATATGTTAATGATCCTAAGCAGTACGCGTAAGCATTTTTTACTTGGCAGGTTAGGAGTATGTGCCAAGTTTCTGTAAACTCCCTCGCGATACCGACCCTGATAATCACCTTTATCCGTACAGATGCAGGGACAGGTCAAACGGACTGCGAAATTGTTCCGTGAACTTAACTGATAATTCAAGTTTCAAGTTTCAAGCCGAGAAATGAAGTACACCTCTCTTGCTCTAGGTAAGCATCATTCATGTGATCGTCTCGTGCTCTTGACTTGATTTTTTTTCTCGTTTTAATTTCGTTTAATTTATAATGGAAATTAATTTGCGCACGCATGAAGCTGGGATTATCATCGGTGGCATTGCCGCCATCTTGGTCTTGAAGTTCATCATGAGATGCGTGGAGGCCAAGCGCACGAGGCGGCGGGAGGAGGAGGCGGTGTCAGTGTCGCCGCCGGCGAGCGGCACGTACAGCAGCGTGGCCACGGGCGCCGCGGCGCCTCATCATCGTCGTCGTCAGCACGACGTCCGCGTCGAGATGGGGTCGGTGGACCGCTTCCTGGACGACATCCTCCGGGAGAAGCCGGCGCGGTTCACGCCGGAGAACCTCCGCGAGTTCACGGGGGGCTACGCGGAGCGGCTCGGCGCCGGCGGCTTCGGCGTGGTGTACCGCGGCAGGTTCCCCAGCGGCGTGCAGGTGGCCGTCAAGATCCTGCACCGCACGCTGGACCGCCGCGCCGAGGAGCAGTTCATGGCGGAGGTCGCCACCGCGGGGCGCACCTACCACATCAACCTCGTCCGCCTCTACGGCTTCTGCTTCGACGCCACCACCAAGGCGCTCGTCTACGAGTACCTCGAGAACGGCTCGCTCGACCGCGTCCTGTTCGACGCCGCGGCGGCCGCCCTCGAGTTCGACACGCTGCACGGCATCGTCGTCGGCACGGCGCGCGGGGTGAGGTACCTGCACGAGGAGTGCCAGCACCGGATCATCCACTACGACATCAAGCCGGGGAACGTGCTGCTCGCCGCCGACTACGCGCCCAAGGTGGCCGACTTCGGGCTCGCCAAGCTCTGCAGCCGCGACAACACCCACCTGACGATGACCGGCGCGCGGGGCACCCCGGGGTACGCGGCGCCGGAGCTGTGGCTGCCGCTGCCGGTGACGCACAAGTGCGACGTGTACAGCTTCGGCATGCTGGTGTTCGAGATCCTCGGGCGGCGGCGTAACCTCGACACCCGGCGCCCGGCGGAGAGCCAGGAGTGGTACCCCAGGTGGGCGTGGCAGAGGTTCGACCAGGGCCGGTTCGGCGAGATCATGGCGGCGTCGGTGATCCGGAGCAAGGACGGCGAGAAGGCGGAGAGGATGTGCAAGGTGGCGCTCTGGTGCATACAGTACCAGCCGGAGGCGAGGCCGTCGATGAGCAGCGTCGTCAGGATGCTCGAAGGGGAGGAGCAGATCGCGCGGCCCGTCAACCCGTTCGCGTACATGGCGACCATCGACGCGATCTCCAGCTCCAGCTCCAGCGGCGGCGGCGTCAGCACCGCCACCTCCGGCTCCGGCGACTCCGTGCAATCGACTCGACATGACACTCGCCATTGATAAGCTTGGGACAAACGGGCATGAGTATATCTCCTTTTCGTGTACATTTGGATTAGACGCTTGAAGCTTTGAATAGTATGTAAACTGATAGTCCTCGGTTAGAATTCAATATGCTTGACCATGGCAGTTTAAGGAAATTTCATTCCAAAATTCAAAAATTTTAAATCACCGGTATATTTTACCATTGCTATATCCCTCTGCTTTTGAAGCAAAATCAAAGTTGGTGACATGGCAATGTAACTCGATTATTATTGGGCCATTCGGCCCAACTATACAATGATGTAAAGCACAGCCCAGCCCAGCACGTAAAATACGTATTCGTCGATGGGTGGCGTACCCAACATCGACGGACGGATAAAGCGTAATCGACGGCGTAAGGCGGCGGGAGGGGAACATTTTCCAGCCGCCACTCTCCCCCCGAGAGAAGAGACATTCCTTCACCCACCTACCCAAACACGCCGCCGGCCCTGACCCATTGCGTGCGGGCCCACGCCTATCCACTGGATCAATGGGGCCCACCTTTCATCGGCTACCCCCAACTCGTGAGGCCCCGCCTCACGTTGTACGTCTGGGAATCTGGAGGTTTACTAGAGAAAAAACTCGTGTACCCAACACGTCAGAATTGTGACCCATATGAGTCACAGACAACTGGGCCCCAAATCCAATCCGGACCCACCGCACAGATACAGTTAAATCATCTTCTGTTGATGAAAAATTAGCAGCGGAAAGTCGCATCGAAACTGAGTCACTGCAGGTGGGCCCGTGCACGCGAAGTACAAGGGCGTGGTCCCGCTTGTCATAGGATGCTGCACACGCACGCTCCCGCATAAAGCGGTGGACTTAGCAGTTACAGTAGTTATTCCCCCTTCCCAAAATCGCCTCAGATTTTCTGGTTCGAAATCCTCTTCGCCTTCTCTCGCTACCACCTCCCATGGCGTCCCTCTTCAGGGCTCGCCGCCGGCGATCGCCGGAGGACGACGGCGAGGGGGAGGACGGATCCGCGTCCGGGCGGGTCACCCGCCGCCGCCTGTCGCCGGAGGAGGGCGCGCTGTCGCTGGCCGAGGCGTCGGCGTCGGTGGCCGCGGCGGGGGCGGGGGCGGGGGCGGAGAGTAGCCCCGGGTGGCTCTCCAGCATCGTGTCCGGAGCGAGGAGGGTGATCTCCTCGGTGTTGTTCTCCTCTCCCGAGGAGGCCGCCTCAGGGGAGGAGGAGGAGGACGACGACGAGGAAGGTACGCCTTGAGCGCCGTGGAGTAGCCACGCTGTTCCTCATTTCAGATTTCTGTTTGCCACTCTCTCCTTGCTTGCTTCACTGAGCTCTTTCGTCTACTTGACCGCCTGAGTTGTGGCGCCGCGGTTACTTGCGCTGTTGGGTGCTAATTACGTCTTCGCTGCAAAGCTAGGGTTTCGGCCTGCTTGCTCTAATTAGAGTAGCAGCAGTGGAATTTTGTTAATTCGGGGTCAGTAGCAGAGAGAGAGTGTGCGCTGACGGTTTTTTCCCTTTCTAGACTGTGGTTGGGTAATTATTTTGCGGTTTTGCCACATTAGGTGGAATTGGGGATAACCGGATAAGCTTGGATTGACTCCAATTACACAGTCCTAGTGTTGTGGAATTAGAATTTGAAGTTTACAATGTGGAGCGCTCCGGCTGCTGTATTCATCCATTGATGCTCAACAGCATCACACTTCCATTTGGTACGCGTGCGAAGATACCATCATTGATTCATCAACACAAAAGTAAAGGCATGTATTTGGTTAGCTGCCACCATCCTAAGGTTTATAATGTCCTGAAAATTATGATACGAGGTGCAGAGGGCTTAATTTAGATCTGGCATGGTTGTTTTCAGAATCAACCTCATTTGGGAACCACAGTTACTTGCATGAACATCGAGTTAGGATGACATGGTGCATATTATTGGAATTCAGAAAATAATTGAGCCATCTTTTGTTACATATGCTAGATATTATCAGAATGTAGAATAGTTGAGCTATTTGTTATTGACCTGTTAGTTCAATTGTGGTTTGAGAAGGTGCTCAATCTTTAGCTTTGTAATGGTGGACAGCACTTTTAATTGACCTTAGACCATTTTAGAGGGATGCACTGCAGATTAATCAGTGTTTTGTACTTTTGCATACGAAGAAACAGTGTTTCCAATTCTGTTGAGCCATTTTTTTTACCTTTCGTGAACTGTTCGCTCACACAACTACATTGTGCTGCCCACATTCAGATGAACTATTTTTGGGATGGTTTATGAGTGCGTTCATTTGTAATACCTGTGCAGATGAAACAGAAGACAATCATGGAGCAATAGTTTCATACAATGAGTCAAAGCTTGCCATTGAGGAAATGGTTATGAAGGAGACATTCTCAAGGTAACTGTAATGCTATTGTTCTTTACATGTGTGATTAGATGTAATTTTTTTTCCCTGGACAACTGCTAACGATTAAATTTAACAGTAATGAAATCTAGTTTATTTCTCATTTACAAAACAGTTCTGATAATACAATCATAGGTGCATATGGCCGAAGTTGGAGCTACTCTTCCTTTGATTTTTTGTATTATGATTCTATATGGTACTATGAATTAAAAGGGTAAAACTATTTAAATTTGAGTTGGAGGAGGAATCAAAGTCATGATATTATTGCAACCGGATAAGATAGACACTCTGTAACAGTGGGATGAGGAAAATTGCACTCCAAAGTACTAAGCATGCAATTCTGCCTGAAGTGTGTGCTGCCGAGATACTGAGAATTTTATGTTGAATAGATCCATACATATTCTATGTTTACTTAAACAGAGTAAATTTCACAGAACTGCAATTATTTTGTCAAAACTATCACTTTGCTACAACTTTAACTGCTATATCACAAAACCGCAATTATACCAAACAACTTTATCACAAAGCGGCAACTTTAAACCCTTATGTGTGTATGACATGTGGGCCTGACTTACCAGCATGAATATTGCATGTGTATGACAGGTGGGCCAAAAACTTGTCGGACAAATAAAGTTGCAACTTTCTGATAAAATCCTTTACTATAGTTGCAGTTCTCTGAAATGCCTAGCTAAAGGTGCACATGGTTGCATGAGTATTGCATGTTACAGTAATCTGATAATTTTGGCAAAATAGTTGTAGTTATCCGAAATTTACTCTAAATAAAATCCTTATAACCTATTACTTTCCTTCTCAATTATTCGTGTTTATTTTTACAGGGATGAATGTGATAAAATGGTAAAGCTCATACAGTCACGAGTTACAGATGCTGCACTTCCTGAAGCACCTGAGTATGGAACGCCGAAAGAAATTCCATCCAGGAATACTGCTGTTGGAAATGATTTCACGGGAGCTTGGCGTTCATTGAGTCGCCACAGAAATGGCACTGAACCAGTTCCATTCTCTAGTATTGGATCTGGTAGCTTTTCTCCTGGTTCTCCTCTCCATGCATCGCCCGAGCTATTGAACGCAGCAGTTATGGAAGCAAAGAAATGGTTAGAGGAGAAAAGGCAGGGATTAGGTTCAAAGCCTGAAGACCATGGGCCTTGCACATTAAACACTGATATGCTTAACTCTGTTAGTATTAATGTGTTTTCATTCTCATCTTTATAGCCATCAATCTTTATGTGCTTGTCACAGCAATATTTGGTTCCTTTGTTGACTTACCTTTATGAGTTTTCATTTTTGCAGGGGTTCGAATCTGACGTGGGTTCTCCAGTTGATTTAGCGAAATCATACATGCAGTCATTGCCTCCTTGGCAATCTCCATTCTTAGGTAGCCAGAAGTTTAAAACACCACCCTCTGCTGGGTTACATATGTATGATTATGAAGGGAAGTCCAAATATTCTCTCCCCTCATCAAAGGTAATGCAAAGGTTAAAAAGCATTGGCAATTTAATTCTAGGTCCTTGATGTAAATGTGGGATGCATGATTGTCTTTGATTGTATGTTGATTGATGCTTAGTTTCAGATAATGTCATTTGCTTCGGAACATGATGAACTTCAGTTTTTTTTGTTGGATATACTGTATCCCTTTTAGGTTTTTAGGAAATACTGTAAATATTGCTACATTGGCTGTCTTGATTCATATTCTGTAGTCTTGAGCTACTGTAGAATATGAGGTATTGAGAAAATGCTACTGGTCATGTATCATATATACTGCAGATATTTATAAAATTTCGGAACGGAATAAAATTAACTGAAAGTTAGTGAATTTGTGGGGTTGCATGCTGTAGGCTTTTCTTTTATTAGTTAGCACCTACATGGCTATGTCAACTAAAATTGCATTTTCACTTCGTAATTATATGCTTTACCTTTTGAAGGTCACCACCAAGGAAGAATATCTTTCCAATTTTTGGGAAAATTTGGAGGAATCTCGTAGGTCTCGCCTGGGATCATCTGGAAGTTCTCCAGATGCTTCTAAAGTCAGGCAGTATGGTTCTACTTCCAGATTGTTTGAGAATGATACATCTATATTCTCATCGGGTACTGATAAGAAAGTTGACAAACCTGAGCAAAATAATAAAGGTGAGACTAATTTACTCACCTGAACTTTCCTTGACATGGGTATTATGGATCATTACTCATTCTTAGAACTTTTTGGCTTTGAAAAATTAATTTATTTCATATATTTTAGGTTCTGGTAAGGTTGCAGGAGCAGAACCGGCTAATGGGCACTCCTCACCTATAGCGGATAAAAATCATGTGAGTCATGGTAGTTTTTGTATTTATATGTTTGGACTAAGTTTGATATTGCTTATTGCTTCCGTTGTATGTTTTGCGAAAATTACTTTCACTTTCACCAGTTTGTGATATAAACCTGTTTGGCTGCCCGATGATGGGTCATTTACTCTCCTGAACTTTGTGGAACTTCAAATACCTATGGAAGTAATTTAGATATATCGGAAATAACGCTGCTATACGTACAAAAGGTTCTTATGAAACTCACAAACATAGTTCTCAACCATTTGATTTAACTAGATGGAAGTTATAGGAAAACTAGATATACTCACAGCATGCCATGTCAGCATTTTAAGAGTTTGGTAAGAAAAAAAAGTATGTATAGCATTTTCTTATTGGAAATTCTTATCTGTTTGTAAATATGAGTTCAAAATATTGCTCTATAGTATGTTTTACATATCACAAGTATCATATCTTTATTTACCGGTGCGATTTTTCATCAATCTTAAGGTGTTTGTTGATCCTGTGGACCCTGCAAATGACATCGGGAATGTTGTCAAAGAATGCAATGCTGCATCCAGAGTTCATATAGGTAGACTCTCCTTTTCCTTCATTATTTGTTTGTGTTCTTTCATGATAAAAAATATTGTGATCAGCTATTTGACTTGTATAATTTCTGTATATGACTTAAATCAAAATTTACGCATATCCTGGACTAATTTACATTGGGTTGTTGTTTATGGTGCAGAGGAGATATCACAGGGGAACCAAATGTCTTCCACAAGGTCAGCTTTTGCATTGAAAATGACTACTTACATTTGCTGCACTTGCAACGTCTAGTTGTAAGCTTTGTGATTACATCACCAACACAAATTGCTCTCAATATGTGCTGCGTTTCATTCTTAACCCTTATGTAGCCTGAACATCTTTCTTTCTCTTTTTTTTTTTTGAAATTGAACTTGTTTTTTTCGGGTCCTATGGAGATATTTTCTGTATGTTCATTTTGTCATTGAACACATTTATCATTTAAATAGCCGGTTCCTCAAAGGAGATATTTGCTGTCTTGTCTCAGTGTTACAAAGGATGCTGACCGTGATGGGGATGTTAAAGCTCCTATTGCAGAACCGGAAATTCACATGGAGTCAGATATAAACTCAGCATCAGGTTTGTGTGGTGTCCCTTTTCTGACATTAATTTTGCCATGGTTTGTGTGTTATTTCACTCATGTGCCTATTCATTTTATTCTTTTTGTTGAATAAGCTTGATTTTTCTTGACTCTGAACTTCCAATAAAATCTCTGTTGTTGCATGATCTGATGTAGTTGGAGAAGTTCTTTTCACTCTCGTTACTCCTTTGTTATTTGAATCATGTTTGTCTGCTCCAGTGCAATAATTTTGTAACTTAAGACCAAGCTGATATTGTGTAATTTGTTTTGTGCCCTGAAAATGATCACAACCCATGATTTTATTAGGTTTTGGAACTCCAATGTGTTGGATACTAATGGCAACTGTATTTCCTAGTCAGTCACTACATTTTATAAACCACCTGTTGTGGGTATAATTTCAGATTCAATTAACTTTTGCGGCAGCAAGGAGCTGGCAATGTAGCGTCCTGGTTTGTAACCTGTAGCTGTCATTTGCCAGTGTGTTCCTGCGTGGTCCGGCTGCATGGGATCACGCCGGTTGGCTTTCGTTGCAACATGTAGCCTATAACTCTTTTCCCAAGCTTAATAAAATTCGGCCGGCATATGCTGGCCCGGCGAGATGCAATTAAATTTTGATCATCACTTATCAAGTAGGCGACATATGACCACTGCTCCTACCTAAGGTCCGGAAGCTAACAGCTTCTTTTTTAAGGAATAAGGAAGACAAATATTGTAGCTAACTAGTAAACAGCGGTTTGGGAAGGACTGGATTTTGCCTAATTAGAGAGAAATCCTACCTAATCAAACAGGCTTGTCTGCAATTATGGTTGATTTGCATAAAAGAAAAGCAGAAAAAAGTGCTATTTGTGGTTAGTACTTTGGTCAATTTCGATTGCACAAGTGGTTTTGTTCTTCAAGATTTCCATCTGAGTTAAGCTGTGGCATAGGTTTATAAAACAAAATTGCCTGAATAGGTCCAGCAACCGGCCCAAATGACTTACAAGAGCACAGCTATGCTTTTTCTGAAGCTTCAATGGCGAGTTGGATGACAGTACAAACTATTGAGCATTGACCCAAGGGTATAATCCTTCAGGTCATATAACGCCAAACACTCAGAACTACTGTAAATATGAATGAATTTTGTAACATCTCTTCTTGTTTTTGTTAGTTGAAGGCTTGAAATGTCTTATCTGATTCTATCACTTGAGCTAAAGCAGAAATTGTGCATATGATTCCTTTGTTTCTGACTTGATCTTAGTTTAGATGTTTTTCTCTCTATGCATGCTTATTGTGGTTTATTTTCAAACTTTCTTCAGAGTTGAGAACAAAGGATACAGGTCCCCTCATCCATGTGAGCTTAAATGGGTCGACCAAAAAAACTTCTGCCAATGGGTAACATAATGTGCACATATATTTCAAGTGCAGAAGTTTTTTGTTGTTGTTTTGGACTGACATGTTTGCCATTTGTTTGTTTCCTCTACTGCAGCCTTCGGGATCAATCAAATGCCAACTCGGGGGTGGAATCTTCGGGCAATGATAATCCCAGTTGCACCAACTCCAGCAGCGGTGTGCCTCCCACCAGTAACGAGGTTAATGATCCTAAAGCTGATGCTGCAGATGGTGATTCTGTTGAGAATGGCACACGATTGAATTCAGAAGAACCTGCACAGGTAGACCCAAAACCAGCCTATGTTCGGCGAGGACGGAAAAGGGTGGTTCGAGGCACGAGAGGAAGAGCAAAGTAGAAGAGCATCTGCTGCACCCACAATTGTTTGTATACCACTAATATTAACGGCCCAAATGGGTGGTATGATAATGATACCTAGGTTAACTAGAGTTAGCATTGATCGGTGGATTTTATCGTGCACCCACTCTTTGTATCCATGTTGTATTATTGTAGGCGTCATACTGACTACGTTTCACGATTTGGATGTGATTACTAGGACTTGTAGATGCCTCTTCTTTTTTTTTTTTCAGTTTAAAACTTATGAGTAGTTTGTGCAGATGGAAGAACAAATGGTTTGTTTGTAGTATTGTTGTAGCAGTAAATGGCTAGCCATCTAGGTGACTAGAGATGTACTACTTCAGTATCGTGCAGCGGTGGACGCTGAGGATTCTCGACATGTAACCAGTATTTCGTACTACGGATATTCTATTCATTGTGTGGTAAATGAACTGCGGCTACGGTTTGCATTTTGTAACGTTAATGTTTGCTGGTTCAAGGTCAGGCAGCACAACCATGGTTCACCTTTTCGAGTGAGCGCCGGATCCCAACCTTAGGCAGCATGACAGTTTTTGCCGAATTTTGATAAAAATCTTTTTATCACATTTACTGTTTCGTTTGAGTTCTTGAAAATCATTTGAAAATTAACTTGAAATCTACTATCGGTTATCATTGAAAACGTGAACCTGGGGCACGACCACCACCATCACGGGCACTGTTTGCCCATACTAAATCATCTCCTTATAGATGTGTCTAACCGCTGATGCGAGCCATGTTGATAGGAGAGAGGCCTCACCCGTCGCGTTCGTTTGCTATCTTGTACTGTACATGGCCACTTGTATGGCTCAAAAGCTCCGCTACGTTTTGTGCCTAGCCATTCCCTCTTTAACTCCGTTCATGGCATTTTGCAATCCCCCATTGACATCTCGAAATGGAGCAGACAGTGGAAACGACGGCTCGTCGACGTACCGGGCTCTAGCACAAAAGATATGCATGCATCGGATCCATCCCATTGCGTCGCGTCGTCACATCTCATCATCCATCTCTCTGGGCGCCGTACCAGAAATTGTAGCCTGGTGACTGAAGGAAGACAGGAGTGCTACCAGTACTATCCAAAGAAGCTAGAAGACGAGAGCCCGACCCAACTTCACATCATGAACCAAATCAGGAGGCCTTATCCTGAAAGATTCTTGGTCCCCTTCCCCTGTTTGCAAGCACATCGCGATCCCAGGGAGATGTCCTGGCTAGCTGCATGCACACTCTGCAATGCTCGTCCATTACCTTGTTCCATTGACACCTACTAATTGCCAACGCAATGTGCCTAACGAGACGGCACAGAAGTAGCTAGCACAAGGTTTTTTATATACTATACGTCTATACTCTAGTAATTTAAGTTTTAAGTTACACTGCGGTTGTTGGCCGCCGGCTAGGCTTTTGCTAATTAAGCAGATCAGGGCTGGACGATCTCTATGGAGCCGTAGAACGTGAGCTCCTGGATCATCTCCTCGACGTACTCGTCGCCGTCGTCGACGCCCATCGCCGCCGCAGAAGCATCGTCGTTGTCGACCTGGCCAGCGACGGCGCCCTGTTGCGCCTGTGCTGATGACCCCGCGCCGCAGCATTTCTCCAGCCTCGCGCGCAGGGTCGGGGAGAGGCAGCTGCGGGCGTTGCCGCCGCCGCTGCTGAGAGGGAAGTTGGTGCGCGCCGCTGGGCCGCTCATCAGCCTCGCCGCCTCGTCGTACGCCCTCGCCGCGTCCTCCGCCGTCCCGTACGTCCCCAGCCATATCCTCGTCTTCCTGCACACACACATACACACACGCAAATTAACGTACACACACGGTACATACATACATGCATGTACCAGTCAGAACACACATCGTCAGCGTACACGTACATCTCCGTATGATACATGTTCATGGCAGAAAAAGGAAGATTGATTGATCGTACAGGAGAGGGTGGCGGATCTCGGCGACCCAGGAGCCCCAGTGCCTCTGCCTGACGCCTTTGTACTTCGTCATCCTTTGGCACACGCACGCACAATGCCGGCCTCGATCGATCGATCACTTTGCAGGTATCAGGTGCTGCACCTGCAGGTACGCGCTTATATACTGTGCCAGAGGACGGGAGGGCTGCAAGAGATAGCAAGGTTTTGGACGGCTGGATGGGATGGATGCTGCCGCTATACTTCTCGGGATGATGCACCAACGTACACCATGGCCACGTGAGACTCATCTCACGTACAAACAGTCAAACATCAACGAGGAGGATTACTGGGTTATTGCAGATAGGAGAGTATTAAGGAGGTAGCACTCACCGCGGCACCGGACACCGGGGGATAATTGGGGTTGCCCCCACGCGCGCGCGCACGCAATCTATAGATAGATTTTGGTGCGTGCGCGCTTGAGAAATCGGGTAGTGCTGCTGTTCGACGAGGCCGAACGGTCCGCGTGGGTGGGTGCAGAGGAACGTGTCGGCGGGGAATGGAGGCCACGTTGCGTCTGCAGCAGTTTAACCTGTGTGCGTAGGCAGCGTAGCTTCGCAAGGGCGATGGGATTGACCGTTTTGTTTCATTGTCGAACGGGGTAACGACCTGAAATCTGATCTGGGCTCTGTTTAGAAAGTTCAAATGCTAAAAAGTAGCTGATTAGTAGCTAAATTTTCCCAGCTTCGGATTTTCAGTATATTTTCTACATTCTATAGCTATAGATTCTTAGAAACCAAGTAAGAACCTCAACTGTTTTGGGAAGTTGAAGATTCTAGTAAAAAATTGCAGCCGCTAGAAACTCTTAAATAGGATCTTAGTGGGGCTACATGCCTCCTATTTTAGTGAAGTGCATGTAAAGTGACTTTTTTTTAACATAAATTATGATGTATAGCGCATATATGTTTTTTATAATCTAAGCATTGTACCCTATATTTTTTTAACCATTTGATCCAACAGAATTACTAAAAAAACATCAGCTACTTTTCCCTCTAAAACATTTAAATTTCTGACCGTCGGATTACCTCAAGATTTGTGCGGGTAAAGAATAAAAAACATTCGCTAGCACATGTGGGATCAAAGGAGTCAAGCCTGTGACATGCTTCGTGAACACCGGTCCTTCTAGCCTAGGCCACATACGTGTTTTTACCTAGTAATTATATGTTAGTTATCTATAATTACACTTCAATTATATTATAGTTACATTTGAAAAGGTTTCACCCAAATAATTGTCGAATGTTATATAGCTACTCCCTTAATCCAATATGGTCCTAGTACTTCCATCCCTTTATAAACCTTAAGGACTCTGCTCCCCCTCTGTCCCTTCCCGCCTTCTCATACATAATCTCTGTACCACTACCAACATTCATGGCCTAATTTTACCGACACCCTCTCAAGAGTAAAGACCCACTGACTACCGTGCTTCCCTACCTGCTCCCCTCCTGCGATCGTCCATTGCGTTCCTCATTCAATTGGCTACCGCCACTTGATTTGCCACTGTCGACTTCCTCTTTATTGGCAAACCTCTCTCATGTTGTTGTCTTCTCCCTTCCCAACAGCCACCATGGGCTTTCCCCTCCCTAGCAAACCTCATGCACCATTGTCTTCCCTTTCTCCAATGCCTACCATTTGAGATCCACCACCACAATCTTCCACTTATGTGGCAAACACCCCTCCCCCCCTACCATTTTCACCACTCAAGTGGCTACAATATCTAGATCCACCACTGTGGGCATACTTCCCTTCTGTCACACACCTTGAGCACTATCGTCTTACCCCTTAGCCAATGCCTACCATTGCCAAATCCACCACCACTATCCTCCATTTCCCTTGGAAAACCTCCTAACTTTCATTTCCCCCCTCTTAAGTGCCTATCATGAACATATTGACACTATCAACTTTCCTCAGGAACCTTCGCATTCCTTTGCCAACACATAACTGTTATATTTGCCACGACCTTCTACATTTCTACTTTCTTAGCAAACATCCTTGTGCATTTCCCTCTTCTCAGGTGGTTGCGGCTTCTAGATCCATCACCGTCATCTTCTACTTTCTCATCGAACCTCCGACACATAACCGTCTTCCACCTCTCCAACAACTATATTGTTGCCAAATTTGTCTAACCACTAAGAATTCCCTAACGTTGAATCCCCACCTCCTCCCCATCTCCACCATAACCTCTTTTCTCATGATATCCTCAAAACCAAGGAAATACCACTAATCCTCCTTGCAGCCTCACCATACTAGCTTGAAACAAATCGAGTATCGTTGCGGATGCAATCACCATGTTACGAGAGAAGATGAAAATGTTATCAATGCACGGATCTTTATGTTTATCTAATAAATAGGAGCAGTTGCATGTGGTTGATGAAGAAAGATGATGCCTACAAGTTAGTGAATTCCTTTTATAGAAAACTATCATATATGGAAATGAATTTCAAGCTCTAAAGGGCATGTGATTTTATTTCTTATGAAATATTGTAGGATAGTTCCCTTCAGGGGACGACATACTTAAAGACCCACGCCCAATGCACTCTCTACCAACGCCACATATCCAATGCCCTCCTCCTCCTCCTCGTGTCTTCCCCATCCTCCTCCTATTCCTAGCCCATATGCCAGCCAAAAATGGCTCGCCACTCCTCCTTCTACCCTTCGTTAGCCCTAGCTCATCTTCCTACTCTCTACTTCCTGTTGTGGCTCCAAGTTCCTGACGTAGTCCCCCGCTTCCCATCGGTGAGGTACCTGGTACCTAGGTACGGACACGGCGAGGGACGGGGTGTGGTTTCATGTATTTGGTCGAGGATCTGGAGGTGGAGGTACTATCAACCCCACCGTCGTATGGATGTGGAGATGGTGGTGGTGGAAGTTGGGATTCCTGATGGCCATGGGTGGCGATCAAGTTCTTGGAGCCCATAGGGACGGGATATGGTGTTCTCCCCCACGATGATGATAGACAAGGGCCTCACCCATTCCTTCTTCGAAATGACCATATCTGGAGCTTTGATTGGCTGTCAACGTGGTGGTATAGCCATCATGCTCCTTGCCAACCCGTTTTGCTGCTTGTCAGTGTTGTGTGCAGGTATGTCGTATGACACATTATTCTTGGTTAGCACCCATGAGTATCAAGTATGATACCCACATGTATCAGGCTTAGCACCAGTGGGTCTGGTACCTGCGTATATGAGGTATGGAACTTAGGTACTAGCCGGTACCCAAAGGTGCTAGGTACGATACCTACGGGTATCAGGTTTGCTACTCTTGGTATCTAGTATAAAGGTGTAGAGAACTGGGCACACTATCCCCACCTGACTAGTCGGCGAGCCACCTGCCATTGGCGCCTCCTCTCGCTTCTCCCTTTCTTTCCTCAATTCCTTCCTCCTATTGACGGCGTTGCCCAGTTGTTGCTGCGGCCAGCGATGGTGGCCTTGCTCAAGGCATCAGGCTGGGATTGATTGGATGGCGCTAGACTTGTGAGGAGAAAGTAGAAGCGCGGGATGATGTCAACACCATAAGTAATCCCATTCCATAACGACATCCTATCACAAAACTTATACATCCTTTATAAAATTGCAGTGACTCGCACATAGAGGAGCATAAACAAGGTATAGATTTGCCACTTTATGAAAGGAGTTGTTGTGAGAGGGATCAAACATATAAGATAAAGAGTGGTAAAAAGTTAAATCCCCCATAAAAAAAACTCCATGTGTCCATAAATATAAGCATTCCATTCGTTTTAAATTTATTGATAAATATAAGCATTCCAAGCATTAATGTCGTCTTATTAAATTTCTTCCAATATTACCCTAACCAATAGAAATGCTACAATATAACTTGCCAGGATTCTAGTATAATTTCCTCGCAAAAAGAAAAAAAGAAGTCCTCATGCTATCCACTTGTCGATCAGTTTGACTGTATGTGCCGTTTCCGTAAAGCAGTTGTGGCTTAATAACACGCGTGAATGCCGTAGTACGGTGCATAGATGCTCTGGTCGATCGAGAATCACATCTTGTCGATGTCGCCGTGGGACAGGGGCGCAGCCCTGATGGGCCTGAATGCCCCTGATTCAATGCTTCATCGTCACCACGTCCCAGGGTGAACGTGGTAGGTATATATGCACATTGACGTAGGTCCGGCCTGTGGATCGGCAATGCTTCATCGTCGTCGGAGTTCGATCGATCAGGCAGCCAGGCAGGGGAACGTGGTGTCGCGCGGCTCGTCCGTCTCCGGTCTCCGCGCCTATGTTGTCCGGCGTTCGGGGGAGGAGTAGGGTCGCCGCCACGTTCATCTTGTTGTTAGTTTCCTCATCTCGATCAGTCGATCGCGGCTGCGATCTGTAGTACGTTCTACCGATCGATGTCAAATTGTCAATCATGGTGCAGTGCATCGCGTGCCAGGATTCTGTGCTGGGTCCGCAGCAGAGATACGCTCCGGCGGCCGTGCTCGATCGGTCGGCTCCCTAACCCACCACCGCGTCCTACTATGGCTACAGAATGCAATGTCTGTTGTTTGTTTGCTGCTTCCATGTCAAATGCAGTACGCGGTGCAGGAAGAAACGGACAGCAAAAACCGTCGATCGATGGAAGAAGGCTACTTGTGTTTGGAAACTCCCAACACCATGATCGATCGCCGAGCAGCGAGAGATTGAAATTGAAATTGACCAACTGATCGGTATTCGGTCAGGTTCGTTCGGTGAGGCCAAAAGGCGGACGTACATGGGACTGCGGCGGCAACACTCGTATCATATATATGCCGCTTTCCACGTACGCTCTCGAGGAATAGCGACGCACGACGGGCTGCTGCTGCCGCTGCCGCTGCGTTGTATCGGTCGGTCGGCTGGTCTGACATTTCTTTCCCATCTCACAAAGTCAAGAGTCTCAGGTCATCCTCCTGCGTCAGGGAGCGTCCTCCCCCGATTGTTGTGTAGCCAACTGCATTTGTACACATCGATCGATATCCTAGCATCTGCCGAGCTGCAGCCATGCAATCGTCAACATCACTGATCTTATTATGATACTAGTATTATCTATCCCTAAGCTAGCGGTGTGTGCGACATCATCATCCATTATCTGACCAGGTTGGCATGCAGGTTCCCATTTCCAAACCATCTTACCGTCTGTTACTAGATTTTACTACCAGGCAGAATTTTTTTTCCTTTGAGAAATACTAGATTTACAATTTATGCCCAGAATGTTTTGTTAGCATGGTAAAAGAGATAGGAGTACCAGTGAGCAGCAAGCAGATCCACAGTTAAAGCAGTACCTCTTTTCAACTTTATTCTCTATCTTTTTTCTTAAGCACGTTTTTCGAATTACTATACTCTGTGTGGATTTTTAAAAAAAAATATATAGAAAAATTAATTTTAAAAATTATATTAATTCTATCTTTTAAGTTTATTTTAGCTAATGCTTAATTAATCACGCACTAATAGCCTTTTTTTTTACCCGTCGGAAGGTAAATTTTCCAATCTTCACTTTTAAACGCAGCCTTATAGATGTAACGAAAATGCAGCGGGAACCATGGGAATACAATTGTTAGAGGGTATTTTTAGCCTTCGGGTTCATGTACGGTGGGAAACGGTCGGAAATGATATCCTGTTTATCAAACGATTCACGGCTAAGTTAAAATTTTCATATTTATCAATTCAATTAATAGTGGTGATTTGATGCTTAAATTTCAAATTTTATATACTATTTGAATTGGAACAGTCGAGAAAAATACAACACCTTTACAGAAAGGGGCCCTTACAGAAACAATATATGCTCCGCTGATGGGAATTTTAGTCACCATTTTCATTTGCGTGTAGCAAGGGAAATTGCTATGTATACGATCCAGTTATTCGACTCATGTGCGACTGAATTTAATTAACAGTTATAAATGGCTGTAACACACATGAACATACTCTTTTTGAATAATCTATGGTTGTATGTCTCTAGTTGTACATACAACTGAGTCGTATGTATAGAGTTGGGAACAGACGTGGCTCCGTGGCCCAGCTCGAAGAGGCCCGTTGGTGAAATGGCCTCTTCCATGATCTTCACAAATATTTCGGCCTTTCAGTGGTCAGCCGAAGCCAGAAAGGCCGCAAAGCCTGTTCCGCGAAAACCGCAGAATTTTCGGGCCCGGCCTGTTGAAAGAGCTCCACAGTCCGTCTATCCCGGTTGGAGGCCTGGAAGTGGGTTACTGGGCTTGTGATGAGGCCTGGAAGTGCTCCAACTGGGCTTGCTGGGCTTGGCCGCTCAGTAATAAGGCCGTGGCCCATAGAGAGAGACGAGGACACCCCTACCATTTTGGGTTTCCATGGGTTTAATACTTTCAGCAAACTATAGTTGTTCTTTTCCTCTAAACAAAAAAGAAACTATACGTGTTTTCTTCTTCTTGATGGAAATATATATATTATAGTATACAAACTGATATTTGTTTGGTTACTTGTTGCATTCCATCATATCATAGTCATCAAGATATGCTTCCGCTTCTGTGCACGCGACGACGTCTATTCCACGGCGGTCAACAACGTCGTCAATTCATCAGGTCTTCTGCACCTTTTGCCCTCTGCATCTCCTTTTTATATGTTGGTAGGTCAAGGGTAGCAAGTCTGATCTACTGTTGTTAGTGTTATTTTCAGTTCAAGAATGGTAGGCTCGAGACCCACCATTGGATGCTGCTGCTGTTTCCACCTTTTTGAACCTGAGCTCCAACTCCTAAATTTAGATCCAACTCCTAAATTTAGATCCAGAAGTTAAATCTAAAGTGGAGTTGTGGAGCTAACTAAACCCAGCTCCACAACTCTGGTACATTTTATGAGAGAGCTCCACCCAACTCTACTCCCAATTTTAGTGGAGCTGAAACTGTTTGGCTGAGCTCTAGCTTCAGGAGGGGTGGAGATGGAGTTGGAGTTGTGTCAAACAGACCCCAAAAATGATTAAAAGCCGGGGACATTATTGCCAATCGTTTCAAAGCAAGGAAAAGAGAAAAACAGCAGAAGCAGCGTCAGTCGCACTGACAAATTGTCTACTTATCAATCATCGCAATTGTTTATCCACGTACCAATGCAGGCATTTCCTTGAAAAAATTCAACCGTGGCCGAGGAATTCCTGTCATAGTTGAGCATGATTTCCACACCAAATACATCATCTACAGTTCAGATTAAGAGGCAAAGATTCATCCACGGTAGTATAATCCCTCAAATTTGACCATGACTACTCCCTGTACCATCAGGGCGTCTGAACATTTCGATCCTTTTTCTTTGTCACGGCAAAGTTCCTGAAGAAAAACATTTGAAAAACTAGCCCAAACACTAGCACATAGATGAGGTCGACGCCCATCTTTAGCTTCCATTTTTAAGATAGATGTAAGCCAAGCCGGCGAATGCATCATGAATGAGCAATAGTTTTGCATTGGTTGCGCCGGCGACAATGTAAGCGCCATGAACTCAGCAGACAGCTCTACTTGCGACACATCATGCCATTAGCACATTAATGTATATCCTTTGCCACGATTTTTCAAATGGAGCACAAGAGATGAGATTACAATGCCATTTGGAGCTGGTAGATGACAACGGTTGTTTCACAAAGTATTCATGCTTAGCTAAGACTCCTGTTCGTGTTTGGTTGCCATTTGTTTAGTGCTGAGATCATGTGGACTTGTTTGATTAATTACGATGAGTTGGCTCCTGCATTCAGTGTAGCAGCTTTCAGATATTTCAGGCCTTCCTCAAGGTGACAAGGAGATGCACTCTGAATCATTATGCTCGTACTTACATAATACTCCTACATAATGCTGTGACGTTCTGTACGAGAGTTACCTGTTTTCTGGACTCTCTGCAGAATACACAAGAGATTGTTTCTTCAGAATGCATAATACTGTGACGTGAGTTCAGAGCAAGGGTGTTTTTGTAGAACTCTGAACTCACGTTCTAATAGGCTGCAGCTTGCAGAATTCAGGACTACGATTAAGGCAATCGATCGTACACTGAAGATGATATGACAAGATACACTCCTCTGAATGAAAGAATTTAAGGAACACGGATAGATTGTCAAAATGAAGAAGGCTGCAGTAATGGCTTTTATTCAAACTGCACGATCAGAAAGCAATAAATTTTGATGCTGCCGTACTGCATCTATAGCAGCCAATGATTATTAGGTTCAGAGTCGATATGAGTTAACAAATCAAACAATATGAGCTGTTTATTTCAAATTCACAAAGTGAATGCCTGCATTAACCAATCTTGATATCTTCTTTTTCTGCTCAAAGACAAAAATATCGGCTAGCACGATCTCATCAAATTGCCGTACTCGCACTTGATTCATGTCGGCTGACCGATCGCATAGTTTCTGAACAGAGATGATGGTGTGCAATGCTTTTTTATTCACATCTTTGGTTTGTACCTAATACTTGACCTGGAGTTGGAAGTTGGAACTTTAACCTTTGGGAATTACTTTCCTAATCCCGAGTCTTATCCAGCAATATCATACTATGCTTAAATTATCCTTGTGTCAAACATCTCCGACACGTAATTAGTAAAAAAAGAGACAGGTTCAGACAACAACATATCTAGTTAAATTATCTGTAATAATGTATCTAGTCTTCTTAGCCCAAGATCCCACTATATTTTTTTTCTCCCTTTTAGCTTTACCATAATATAAGATTCCCCTTTGCTGCTGCTTGTACAACGAACTCACGAGGTGCCCATGTGGAGCTCAAATTATTATGTGGCTGGCCTGAAGCATGAGATGAGATGAGATGATGAACATAGCTGTTGTAGTTGTGTCAGCCTGGCAGGTCAACCCTATCCTAGTATTATTGCATATGCATTTGCAAATTGCAATGATCTTGCACAGAGACATTTTTTGTTTAGGTACTAATCATTATTGTGGCACTTGCTCTGCAAATATGTGTTTTTTTTTTTACACATAGAGGTGCATATATGTGAAATTAATACTATTGATCTGTCGATAAAAGTGCATCCGAAGTCATACCAAATACTTAGAATGTCAATTATACTTCAAAGTACATAAACAACTGACAAGTGGAGCCTGTTGCACATTTAGAGCTCATTTCATCTCATCTACAGTAGTATAGATATAGAATAGCTCATAGTATAGTACATAAAACTGTTTGTAGAGCAGAAAAAACTGGATTTTAACTGTCGAGTACCGACCGTAGGAAATGGACCTTTAGGGGAAGGAAGTACTAGTAATTGAGATTGTTTTAGGACAGATGGGTTAAATTAGCTGTTTGATTGGTCCATAGGGCAACTGGACAAGAGAGCTATGTTGAAGTCAAACTAGATATAATGCTCCTGTTTTGAAAAGCATGGCATGATTCCTAATTAATAAATCCCCAGTTCGGTGATTAATCTACTATTTTCATCATGATGCACTAAACTAGCTTCTTCCCCCCCCCCCCCCCCCCCCCTTTTGAAAACCAGATTGTCACTCTCAAAAAAAACAGCTTATACTGCATACCTTTCTATCAAAACCCGGATCATTATAAGAATGATGGATATAAGAGGAGGAGCTCTCATATCGAAATTTATTAAGAGAAGCTAGAGAAGCTACGCTCGAACCTAGACTAGCAAGCCCCACCTTGTGATGCTAATCAGAAAATCCCCATACCTTCGTCCAACCAGGTCATTATGCAGATATAATTATCTTACTTTAAAAAAAACTATCTAAAAAAACATGTTGTTAATGTAACTATACTTTCTATTCTACCTTTTTTTAACGTCTCCTACCTTCTTTAAGAAAAAGAAAGAATGGAGATAATCTATGATAATTGTAGAGGCAATAAGACATTTTTAACGTGAAGTAGCACACGTGAGACTATGTGATGTATACATCTTTTGAAATGATACTTTTACAGCACAATATAATATTTCAAAAGATGTAAACTTAATATAATCATTTATTAAACTTGTGGCTGTGTGTCTTATGACATAAGCCGGAGATGTAATCCTTTTCTATTATCTAAAAACGTTGTACATATTTCAGAACTTATTCTTTTAAGATCAATATATTTCATGACTGGACATGAATATTTTTTTAGATAATGGAATTCATTCATCAATTATTACAGAGATTGCAGAACGAACACTAGTACACTACTGTAAACACACAGTTTTCTGAAGTCTGAACCTTCATTGCATTACTAGCTCAAACACACGCATGGTGTTCTACAGCAGCAGCATCCAAATGAGTAGTAGCATCTCTACTTTCAAAAGAAATGAGTAGCATCAGAGATCAGACTATCATTGTGGAGTGACTTTTGTTCGAATATATATCGTGGGCTAAGCTGTTGCTTATTCCTCTGAAACTGTATGCAACTTTTTTCAGCTCGAGACTAAGGACTACGTAGCTGTAACTGTTGCTTGTGCAGACTGCCGAACCCTTGAACAAATTCTGTCATCCTCACGCAAGTCGCCATTGAAAAGGAAAAATTAATAATCAGTACGTACATGTCACTGTCTTACATGGCCGTAATCCATTGGTTAGCCAGGATAATCATCAGAGGGTCTACTCTGAAATATCTAACCACAGTTTAATTCAAGTTTTTGCACGATTTGATCCCCTAATTGGCCATGTTTGGTACAGATGGACCATGAGGGGAAGGATGCTAACGAATTGGAATTCAGACAGGAGCTAGGAGGCGTGTGTGTACGGTTGCGGGACGTCGACGATTCGCTGAGATTGCTGTTAATCAGTTAATGGCGTGTCTGGACTGGACAACCACCTAATTAGGGGGCATGTTACTCTAACATGGCACACCAACCAATCCGGCATCACAGCAGAAAAAAAAGGGCAAGAGGAAAAATGGTCCTCCAATCCTACACATATATCCTGAATTGCTCATGCAAAACAAGCTGCCTGTAGATTGCTGCTGCTGCCATTTCTTCCATCCATACTTGGGTCACAATAGTTTTACTGTTCTTATGAAAGTATCGAAAGGTACTATATTTTTAATATAAAATTCAATATCTCTCCGTACTATACCAAGAGATTATTCTGTAGCTAAAAATATGCAGCTTTCTCATCAGTTACCTGAAGAACCTGTAATACTAACTCCGTCCCAAAATAAGTGCAGCTGTGGATATTCGTGCCTAACGTTTGACCGTCCGTCTTATTTAAAAAATTTGTGAAAAATTTAAAAATATTTAGTCACATATAAAGTACTATTCATGTTTTATCATCTAATAGCAATAAAAATACTAATTATAAAAAATTTTAAATAAGACAAACGGTTAAACATTAAACGTAAATAGTGTAAAACTACACTTATTTTGAGACGGAGGAAGTATGATGGATGGATGGATGGATGGATGGATGAGAATGGGAATAGTTCTAATCGAGTGATTTCATAGGCCTCATTGATAGGCATTGGAAAGAACGAGGAGGGCATTAAATCATTGCAAGATTTGAGGGACAAAAGACGAGATGCTCGATCCAGGCAACTTGCATGTGGACCAAACCATCAGAGCTCCAAGTGGGTGTGTACGTTGTGACATCTGCATATGGACATGGCCAATGAAGAACATGGAGCCATTGCATTTGCCTTGCATTTGCCCTAGTTGACCCGGGACTACAGTCTCATCGGCTGCACACATTACACGCAAGAGGAGATCAGGATTTTCAGGAGCATCAAATATTCAGTAATAGTATTACTAGTCTGCATTGGTGATGGTATTCTAAACCTGATTGATTAGTACGTGTCTTGGGGCCTCCCAATCCCGTGAAGTTGCTTGTGCCAATGTATTCAACACTGAGTATTGTTTTTCTTTTCTTTCTGAACTTATTGTTAATTGGGTCACGAGTTGATTTATTTTGCTCTCACAACTTCTGGGAGAGTTACTCTCAGCCGCTAATCGGAAAACGAGTCAACCCCGTTGAAATTCAGGTTGAGATCTGCTCGATTCTGTGATCACGATAGAACTAAACAAAACCTGGTTAAGAAATGGAGTACTACCATATCTTAAGGTGTTTTTTGTAGTGTCTTTTTGTAGCCTCGGCTCGATGATTAATGGTGGAACGAAATCAGGTTCGGTCAGCCGAGGTGTTCTCTGAAACTCCCGATCCTTAATTCGTTCAGAATATTCAAATTGGATGATTAATTGCCCAAATGTTGCCGAGAAGATTAATTAGCCGCCGCTACATGAACAACAACAGCCAACTAATTATTTAGATATTTGATCAGAGGGTCCGGTTTCTCTATGTCTGACGGCCCCACTTCATGAATGATGGCATATCACATCCCATTTCTCCATCTTCCAAAAAGTGACGTGATTTAATGTTAGGTGCGCATGTAGACATAGATTTATTGGAGAAATGTGAAGGCCAATATAGTGCCCATTTGAAAATTCCGGTCTGTTGTATTGTCCATGCGTGAAAGAAACTACTCCTAGCTAGGCCATGGATACAGCCAAAAATTACAGCATCAAAGTGCAGTTCTCCTGATAAGCCTATCACAGACGACTAGCTTATCTTTATGATCTTTCAGCTTTCAGTCAGATTTTCAGAGCAATATGTTTTGTTAGCAGCGGTTGTTAATCGTTATGGTTATGTAGAAATGATGTGGTTTTTAAAGAAAAATATCCCCCCTCTTTTGTAGGTTATTTTCCTAATTCTTCACTAGCCCTCTACCTGAGATATTCTTCACATGCCAGTAGGAGTGTTTTATCTAGGAGTATATGTGGCGATCTAATCTATAGATTTCTTGTAATATATTTTTGTTTTGATGAAAACTAGCGTGCGCGGTTTTAGCTGTGTGCATTCTAGTTATACAGATTTTGGAAGTATTCTCATTACGGTTGTATCACCTCGATATAATCGGTTGAATCAATAAAACCTCTATTGTTTTTTAAAAAATAGTTTCAAAGTAGGATCATGATATTTTTTTCTCATCCCATTTTTTCTTCTAATTTTTTTTCTCCGGTCCAATCTGCTTTTCAATGCATCAAGTCATCTTTTTTAAATCTTTGTTATCAAGTCTTTCAGAAAGGATGACATGCACAAAGATTTTCCTATTTTTCCATAGCCTGTTTCGTCTCACTAATGACCCACTTTTGAATTTATTTTTGACGAGGAAAACTAGTTACTTTTGGAATGGAATTAGAAAAGGTGAAACTTTCAGCACACCACATCTTCTTGTTTTAGACGAATGGATCTTAGGATGACATAATGCCATGGACTAAGCTGCATGTGCCAAAGACCGCCAAATTGTGACCACACCAAGCTAGCAAATTCTTCCACATGCACGAGTATGAAAAGAACAAATTATATTGCTCAGGTGTTTAGATATATTTCTTTTATAATAGAAGGTTTTATATATTTAACTTGGTCGATTGTATCAAGGTGATATAACTACTGAGAACATACCCAGTCTCTACATAAGGCACTTAGAATTTTTACGAAAACTTTTTTTTACGTTTTTTTTCATTGAACCACATCTCCTAGTGCATCAGATAATTTCTGTCACCATAAGAGTTATTTTAAAATGTCCATGCATCTTAGCACCAGGCCTATAGTTAAATACTACTATAGTACGGCTTAAACTCCTTTTACATCTTGCTGCAACTGTGTTACAGAACTGAATTTTGGGCACGTGGCCATATCCATTAAATAGTAGTAGTATGATTTTCAGAAAGAGCATGTCCAAACAAACAAGATCAGCAGAAGGCAAAAAATAAAAAATAAACATAAAAAGATGAGACGAAAAGTATCGCAGGTTTTGTAGACTTGATTCGACCTGTAGCTTTTTTCCCAACAAAATTGACCGATATGGCGCACGGCTAAGCTCCTTTTACAGTCACTAACCACACACATCTAATTTGCACGTATAAAACAAGCTTTCATTAAGCTGATAACCTTATACTAATGCCTATCTTAACACAGCATAAAGGCTACGGTATCAAACAAATAAATTCCACCATTAAAGTCGCTCATGTAAAATCACAAAAAAAGAAGAAGAAGAATTACACGGATAGGTTCATTGCAACCATGATGAACCGTCAGAAACTGCAGAATGTGATTCTGGGGAAATGGCAAATTGGCAATCCAACAAAAGGAAGCAAGAATTTTAGTAGTAGTGCACAAACTTTCTGTCCAATCACTCAACTTAGGAAGATGTCATGAAGCTTGTTCGAGGTTGCCAATTTGCCAGAGACCTGATGACCTGAATCTTCAAGGCTTCAAACTAATTAATGGCGTCCATTTCTAACAAGGGACGGTGAGATTGACCTGTCCATCCATGTTCATTAGTTACCATCCAAAGGACAGAAGGGAAACAAGAACGGGCCTTTCACAACTTGGGTCTTTTGAAGACTTTGAAGAGAAAAGGAAAAACTAAAAAGAGAGAAGAGCTAACTGAAACTCTGAATCTTTGCAAGGATACAGAGGAGCAATTCCACTTTGCCTCCTGAGTTTTCTCAGGGTTGGCTCTTCCTAATTGCCATCTCTCCCTCTTCGTGATGAGATCTTTTACAGTGCTTGGAAGGTACGGTAGGTACCTCTGTTCAACTAAAACATCCACCGTTAATTATCAAAGGGTAAATTAGGAATAGAATTAACATAAAGATGGGTAATTTAGTAATTATTATTCTTTAGCCATCGTAATCAGTCATTTTGTAGGTCTTGCCTTTCTTCTCGCCTGCTCATATACTCCTGTGATGGATGATTCAAAACTAAACTTTATACCATCTTTTTTTATAGAAGCAGTCTCCACAATCATCCGTAAATATTGTAAAAATCAGTTAGTCGATCAATTACGAGCCCTAGATGAAACCATATCAAGAAAGATACACATGCAGATTAATTATTTACTCCAGTTCTAATCATGAATTACATGGTTCAATTATCATCTAATTTTATGGTATGCCAATACTAATCAATTACTTAGTTTCTTCATTTATTACACGATCAACAATTGGCACTAGCAGTAGCAGATCGATCGCCTAGGTGCGAGCTGCCGCATGTTGGCACTTTCAGACTGAAGATGGTATCGTGTCTCTCCAGCCTTCGCGGTTCGGCCGTCGGCGCGGTTGGAATAATTTTCCAGTTCTTCGGAAACCAAAATTACATATTTAACCTTTTCTAAGTAGTACCTAGCCCACACCTTTAAGTACCTTTGGGTAGTTACCTTTTATTATATGTCGTTGGATTGTAGGCCTTCAACGGATGTGCTGCATTCCAAGCACACTAGAAAGTCTCTTTCGTGATACTACACAGCTGCAGTTGCATGAGGAGGAGGAACTAGGTGAGGCTCCATCTGTAAATAAAAAAAATAAAGAAGACATCAATTATGCACAATTATTAAAAGGGAAAGCAAGGAAGAAATGGAACGAGTGGCTATAAAAATCAGTTGACCTCACGCATAATTCCAGTTTAAATATGTTTTTTTTTGTAACGTTGATTTGGATCATGGGCTGAATGATGATGCAGTGTGAAGTTTTTTTAAAAAAATATAGACCAATAATTTAAGTAGATTTGTTGAATACATAATTGTGCATGATTCTCGTAACGGTGACACTTGCATATTCAGTTCTCTTTTGGGGTGGGTAATTTGGGTAATAATTGTGTTTAGTATTGCAATTGGAGAGGCATGGATGATGTCTTGCTCTGACTTGCGTCGTGGAGCTAGTAGACTAATGAGTAGAAGCGACATAGATCAATCATTTTTGCTCCCACAATAAGCCCAAGCGCACACGGTGGTTGAATAGAATGTTGTTTGCTAGTTTTTGCAAAAAAGGATTTGGTTTGGTATCAGATTTGGGTTTTGCAATTTGGTATCAGAGAACATTTTGTTCTTTACATCCAGTCCAATTTTTTCAGTGCTTAATTTTGGACCCATGATTCCCGCATTACAAATATGACTTTATATGTTGTTCAAGGAAAAATCTAGTTACTGATAAGCACTATTTGGCACTTCTGATTTTAGAGTTCATGTTTTACAACAAAAAATTCCACATGAACAAAAACTTGTACGCCATACTAATATATTTACATTTGAGAAATCAATTATGCCGTTGCTCGACCAACCTTGATGACGCTGCGCAGCTTGCAGCTGCAAGCCCCGTAACAGTGCTCCGTGCCTTAGCAATGCCAACCGAATCAATTGGATCCCCTGCAGTACATGTGATATGTGGGTCCGAGGGGCTATGAGGTCCACATGTCAGTGAGCAGTACTATACATACAACACTGCGAACGACCTGCATCCCGAACCAATTGAGATCTCCTGTCAACAAAATTAATCTGAACCGTGTACAGTAAGATCAATGTAAACTTCACAACTGATCGATTTGGATTAATGGAATCCCCATTCAAGCACAATCTAGCTAGATCCAACAGGTGTGTCATTGGACAGGACCACTATATATATGCCTATCATCTATCAGTGAGAAGGACAAGCATTACCAGCATGCGCATGAAAACAACACCCTTCTAAAAAAAAAGGAAAAAAAAGAGAAGAAAATAGCATGCATTTACTTGAACTCTTCATTGAGATGCATTGTCCCCATCCTTTTTAGCTCTTGATGAGAATAACTTTTTCTTGTACCATCCCGTGCCTGTCACCCATGATCTGATCATATCAAAAGGGAAATGGATTGAGCAATTGTCATGCATTAGCAGCAAACGCTGGCGAACGTTCAAAAGCAGCATGATAGGATGACCACAATGAGTCTCCTCTCAAGATAAAAGAAGAGTATCCACATGCATCAATCTTGACATTATTGACTCCAAAATGTTATGCATAACATGTGAAATGCCTTTTTTTTAATGTCAGTTACAATCGTAGTACAATAATGGAGTAAATGCACATTGTCAAATTAATAGTAGTAACTAAAAATTTGAGCTAGTGCTGGCTGAATTTCCAAGCAGTGTCATGGATTTAATTATTCATTATTGCAGCACAATTAGGATTTTTTTGAGCCCATTCCTTTCCTTAATTTGACCAAAACCAAAGGCGGCTGTTCGGACGAGGAGAGGGCTTTGTGTAGCCACTGTTAGGGAGGCTTGACCTTTGAGGTCATCCAATCAGACGCGGAAATTTGTAATTGAAGTGTTCCTTGATAAAACAGGGGAAAGTGTTGGGTACTGATAAATTGTTTGTCCATATAACTATTTATTATTCCCAGATAACATCGATCATATTTATTGTTTGAGACATAGATTTTTGACATATGAAAAACGTATAACAATAAATTTTACAGTCATGCATTTCCTTTTGAATTATACAAAATAATTAAGTAGTCTTTTGTTGACTTTGAAAAGTCTAAAATGGCTTCATTTCGTACCTAGACAAAAAAAATCCACAAAACAATCAATAGGTCCATACTCAAACTTCAAAAAATGGAATATCAAACTGTCCCCACCAGTTTCAACGAATAGAAAACAATGCAATATTCTCACATGAGTTGTAGGTACAAAAAAAGGGCACAATGACCATTTCAAACTGTCAGTTATATTTACCCCAAAGAACACAAGAAGAAGTCCATCTCATCTTCCAAAGAAGGAAACGGGCGGTTGTTTTGGGTGCCATTTCGACCATTACGAAGACTAATTTTGGATGCTTCAACTGCTCCAGCCAATCAACCATGCACATTACAGTAGTACTAGACACTGTTTTGTTCCATGATCTAATTATTAGCCCCCACCTTTTAACCTTGAATTAGCCCCTAAGGATGCAAACAGGTGGGCTAATTTGGGGCTAAAGTGAATTAGCCACCCTCAAAACATTAGCCCCTTTAAGGGGTGCTAATGAGACTAATTTTGTGTGATCACCATAAAAAGCAGTTCTCTCTCTCCCTCTCTCCTCTCTTTCTACTCTCTCTCCACCTTTTAGCGTTGAATTAGTCCATAGATCCAAACATACCACCCTAGGCTAATGTTTAGCCTACCAATTCATGACTAAACATTAGCTTTCAAAATTAGCCTGGGCTAATCTTTCAAAAAGGACCCTAGGATACTCCATTCCAAAAATTAAAAAATTAAAATACATTGCACAGAAATCCACTCCAAGAAGGCATGTAGTACCATCACCATACTCACTTTGATGTACTCTCAATATCCATGAATCCATCTGGCTGTTCCTGACAAGATAATCTTTGTAAGCATATGGTACGGACTTACGGATTACCCAAAAAAAAAATTCCTCTCTCTCCGTGACCTAACAATAACACAGCAAGAGACACCTAGCTAAATCCAAGCCCTAAAGCATCCCTCGATTGCTCCATCCAGACCGCCGAGATTGCTACAAATTTCGAGAGATTTTTTTGAATTTTTTCCTCGGATGGAAAAAAACCAGCCGAATCTTTCCCCGTTTTTGTACGGCCTCGCACGCGTATGGAACGGAATTTTGTCGTGAATAACCGTGAGGATAAGGTGAATGAACGGGGGTGTGCGATAGAAGGGAAGAAGGGTCGCTTTTTTAGATCTCAACTTGCATTCATCGCCGACCCTATTCTGTCCTGATTTATTGTCCACAAAAGATTTTACTAATTTGCATGCCAAGGAGACTTTCTCTTCTATCTACCCCTATATAAGTTTTTTTTTATTTTATGTATTTTTCATATAAAAAAAGTGGCTGCTGCTAGCAGCTAGGTGATGCTTCCGTCACCTGCAAATTGATCGTTGAAACCGGCTTTATTCAAGTGAATTATTTGCCCATTATGTGCAGGGGATTAGAATAATGTTAGGGGATGGTAGTACAACGCTTGGTCGGCTCTTACCTCTTTGAGAGCAGCAGGGTTCAGTTTGACACTTGCAATTTTATATGTAAACCCAGAAGAAAAAAGAATTAGTGGAACAGATGGGAAATAGCTGAACTGAGGCAGCTAGGCCTGCACTGGAACATCCCTGATGAACTATTTGATTTCTTTAAATCCAGCAACTACGCAGATACAATCATGTCTTGTAGATGATACTTCTATCGAACGGTACGCAGGTGCCATTTGGGCGAAAATAAGATAGTACTTCTAGAGCCGGCCATTGTAAATTGAACAGGAACAACAAATTTATCGTTAGTTCAGATTAAAGCCAATTTTTATCATATCATTTTTTTCTCCGATAATAAAATTAACGTAGCTTAATTGGTTAATTCCTTATGATGAAAACATGGGTACTCGTATTTGTGGTTAATTATTTTTTAAGTGGTATGCAACATACTGATCGGCAACGAGACACCTACGTTGAATTCATAAATCTCAAAATATGTCGACATAGTCTTTTATAGATACTCATATGGATAGAGTGTGTGTACGTGCGGGTTTATATGGGTAGGTGTACGTTCATACTACTGTGTTTGTAATTTAATCCACCATCGAGATCAGCTAGCTTCGTTCGTCCGTGAGCCGCACGATCCACATCCATCGGACGGTCCAGCTTGTAAAATGAATCTACTCCAGACTCCAGGCACAACACGGGCGGTTCCCCACGGAGTTAAAAAAACACACACACACACACTGTACACACCCAAAGCCCGAAAACCCGTTATCTCTCCCGTGATGCGGCGTGGGGCCCACCACACACCACCCAAGTGGCTGACATCCACAGCTCCGTGGGCCCGGGTCCCACACCCCTCCCTTTCCCCTCCCCCTCCAAGAGTCAAATCTCCACCTCCCCCCAACGCCCACGGCCCACCGACACGTGGGCCCCACGACCCAGCCAGCCAAGCCAGAGTCCCAGAAGTTAACGGGGGCACGCGAACAGAGGGGGGGCGTGGTGGGCCCCGCGCGGCGAGGTGGGGCCCAGTGCGGGTATAAAGCGGGGAGGCGCTATATAGAGCGCACCCATCCTCCTCCCCCTTCCTCCCTCTCCTCTCCACTACTAATATCACCACCGCCGCGCCGGAGGTGGAAGACGTACGGGGTAGAGTTGGGGTCTCGCGGTGAGCCGATTCCTCTCCAGTGGTCGCGCCTGGTGTGTTCGCCGACGACGCCGGCGTCGCGTCAGCCATGGGTGGGCTCGAGGAGATCAAGAATGAGGCCGTTGATCTGGTGAGAAAACCACTCGCCGCCAGCTACCTACTTCTACTTCTTCGTCTTCTTCCTCAACTCCCTCTGGCGTGTTGGTTTGCTTAGGGCCTTAGGATTTAGCTCTAGCTTTAGTTCTTACCATTTTTGACTGGTGATAGAAATAGTATGAGAATTGAAAATTAATGATACCGCGCTGGAGCTCAGTAAATTTCTGATACGCTTAATAAATGAAAAGGAAAATTTTCCATGTAAAGATGAGCACGGACGGATCGTTCGTCGGCGGCCGCGGCCTTCACCACGTCACGCTCTCTTTCTCAACGCGGCTTTTCATAACAGAAAGGGCCAGTTGTCCATGGCCGCCTGCCATGTTCCTCTCTCACCCTGTTCGCTCCTCTGTCCGTTTGTTTGCTCTACTCTACTGTTGCTGCTGTCCCTCTCACCATCATCAATTTGTTCATCTGTCTCCGGCTCCTCCTTTTTTTTGGTTGAAATGAAACTTTTTGAAAGATCCTGCTCACATGCGTGTTTAATCTGTCATGTAGGAGTACACTATACCACTATGGTCACTTCTCCACCAAACTATAGTATATAAAAAAAATTGAATCTCAGATCTACGCGTAATTAAATGCCCACCTCCAGTTATTATTACTCTTGGCTCTACTTTCTTTTCTTTTTTTTAATTCTTCATTTATACAAAGAAGAACTGAATAAATAGTTCTTCAGCTTTGCAAGTATTTGTACTCCATAAAATTATTTTTCAGCTTCACACGTAGAATTAAAATTATTCATGAGCTTCATACGAATTTGCATGTACGTAAAGTCAAAAGTCACTTAAGCACGGGCGCGAGCTAATCACGCAGCGGAGATTAGTGGCTAACCACCATAAAGCCAAGCGAAAAGCACACAGTGGAATCCGTGCGTGCCTAGCTGAGCTGAGGCCTTTTTTTTGGTTTGTTTTTTTGTTCTTTTTTGTTGACCAAGCGGACAGCCCAATCCAAGAGCACAACGTATACCAGCCGCTGCTCGCTTATCTTTTTTTTTAAAAAAAAGTAAAATTGAATTAAAAATCAGTTTAATTTTGGGCTGGTTTTGTTCCCTTCGGCTCTCGCGACGAGAAAACGAAACCGCACCTTCCCGGCACGCATCTCAAGGACGACACGAGGGGGGCCACGGGAAGTCCGCGCGCCTCCTCTGACCCCCGGTGCGCCGTCTGATCTCCATCTGACGGCCGTACTTCCACCAATCATTGGCTGGGCACTGCACCCCCCTGTTGCCCCTTGGACTCTTCCTCCTCCGTGTGTTCCTAGATCCTAACCGCTTGGCTGGTAGTCGCTGACGGCGTGGGCCCACACGCACCACCTGGGAGATGTTTTATCCGTCAATGACAGGTCGGGCCCATCCACCAATAGTAATAGTTTTTTGATAAGGCTGTAAATAGTTCAACACGCGAATCTAATTATAGGTCGAATAACGAGATAGTGATAATTAAGGATTTATCGCTGGACTCGCATATCATAGACCCGACTGATAAATTTTTAATTGCCACATCTTACTCGAATAACTGGGTAACCCGAGTTCTTATTTCTCACTCTGTTGTTGTTGCTGACTAGTGTGGTTGTGGCTTTTGTTGTTGTTGCAGGAGAACATACCGATCGAGGAGGTGTTCGAGCAGCTGAAATGTACGCGCGAGGGGCTCTCCTCCGAGGAGGGGAACCGGCGTATCGAGATGTTCGGCCCCAACAAGCTCGAGGAGAAGAAGGTGCGTGCTACGCTTTGTCAAAGCTTTTGCATTCTCTTGTTGCGTGTGGTTTTCTTTCATTTTTGACGCGAATTGCTCATCTTTGTTGCGTCTTTTGTTTGTGTGCTTGTGCAGGAGAGCAAGGTACTCAAGTTCTTGGGGTTCATGTGGAACCCGCTGTCGTGGGTCATGGAGATGGCCGCCATCATGGCCATCGCGCTGGCCAACGGCGGCGGGAAGCCACCGGACTGGGAGGACTTCGTCGGTATCATTGTCCTGCTGGTTATCAACTCCACCATCTCCTTCATTGAAGAGAACAACGCCGGCAACGCCGCAGCTGCTCTCATGGCCAACCTTGCACCCAAGACCAAGGTGAGCTCAAGAAACACTGGATAGGAGTACTAACTAATGCACTTTGAACTGGAAGCCGACCTTAATTATTCCGTTGTACCACACAAGGCTTTGATTTTTTTCTATTGACTAGTTGTCATAATAGTATTATACAGTAGTGAAAGGAAGAATCTCTATGTGCGTACTTTTCGGACGGGCACTTTCAATTAGAGTGTCTAGAAACTGAGCTCTGCATTGTCCAGTGGATGGGTGGGCATATATTCCATTATTGCAAGAAAATAAAGATAGGGACCCGCCTCTTGGACAGTACTGTTCATTTGGCGTAAATAATAGCCTAGGTGTTCTGCAATTGCGGCTAATTTGGATGTTGTTAGCAAAACAACGTGGTCTAATTTTTCTGCTCTGGAGCTGGAAGTCAAGTTTCTGTCTTTCATATGTATGATAGATTGATAGGTCTATGATATCAGGAAGTATCCTCTTGGACATGAATTATTTCACCATCACAATTCTTTAACTGCTACGGAGCTCGTCCTCACTTAGCTAGTCGTCCCTTTCATTGTATTTTTATTTAATAGGATAAGGGCAGAAAAATGTGGCAGCGCACGCATGCACATCGTTGTCATGTGGAATTTTTCTTTTTTCGTGCAACTTGTCAACTCAAATCAGCCGAAATGAAATGTGTTAGGTACTAGGATGTGGTCATGTAGCAGTTGGCACTTTGGAATAAGTTGCAATAATAGTGAACACTGATTACGCAATCTTGAATTTTTCTTTTAACCAAACTTGTTTGCTTATTCCAGGTGCTGAGGGATGGCCGATGGGGCGAGCAGGAGGCAGCAATCTTGGTTCCCGGTGACATTATCAGCATCAAGCTCGGTGACATCGTCCCTGCTGATGCTCGTCTCCTTGAGGGTGATCCCCTTAAGATTGACCAGTCTGCACTTACTGGGGAGTCCCTTCCAGTGACCAAGAACCCTGGTGATGAGGTCTTCTCTGGCTCGACCTGCAAGCAGGGTGAGATTGAGGCCGTGGTCATTGCCACTGGAGTGCACACCTTCTTCGGCAAGGCTGCACATCTTGTTGACAGCACCAACCAAGTTGGTCACTTCCAGACGGTGCTCACTGCGATCGGGAACTTCTGTATCTGCTCGATTGCGGTTGGTATCGTGATCGAGATCATCGTTATGTTCCCGATCCAGCACCGCGCCTACCGCAGTGGCATTGAGAACCTGTTGGTCCTCTTGATCGGTGGTATCCCAATTGCCATGCCTACCGTGCTCTCGGTCACCATGGCCATTGGTTCCCACAAGTTGTCCCAGCAGGGTGCTATCACCAAGAGGATGACTGCCATCGAGGAGATGGCTGGAATGGATGTTCTGTGCAGTGACAAGACCGGAACCCTCACCCTTAACAAGCTGAGCGTCGACAAGAACCTTGTTGAAGTGTTCACTAAAGGTGTTGACAAGGACCATGTTTTGTTGCTGGCTGCAAGGGCATCTAGGACAGAAAACCAAGATGCCATTGATGCTGCCATGGTTGGTATGCTTGCTGATCCTAAGGAGGCAAGAGCCGGTATCAGGGAAGTGCACTTCTTGCCCTTCAACCCAGTTGACAAGAGGACTGCTCTAACATACATCGATGCCGATGGTAACTGGCACCGTGCCAGCAAGGGTGCTCCTGAGCAGGTGAGAAATATTGACCCTTGTTTTACATTTATTTTTGCTAATTTCTTTGCTTTTAATATGTGACTGATATATTTTTTTGGTTGAAATTTGGACAGATCCTGACCCTGTGCAACTGCAAGGAGGATGTAAAGAGGAAGGTGCACGCTGTGATTGACAAGTATGCTGAGCGCGGGCTTCGTTCTCTTGCTGTTGCAAGACAGGTATGCTGGCTGCCTTACTGAATGATCTATCACTTTTGTAGTGATTAGGGAATCATATTCTCATACCAATATGATGTCGCAGGAAGTACCTGAGAAGTCGAAGGAGTCTGCTGGTGGACCATGGCAATTCGTTGGTCTGCTGCCCCTGTTTGATCCCCCGAGGCACGACAGTGCTGAAACTATCCGGAAGGCTCTCCATCTTGGTGTTAATGTTAAGATGATCACTGGTATGTACAAATATTATAAAAACAGAAAGCAGTATAATAGAAATTTTTAAGAGCTAATGGTTGGATTTAATGTACATCAGGTGACCAGCTTGCTATTGGTAAGGAGACTGGAAGGAGGCTTGGAATGGGTACAAACATGTATCCTTCATCCGCATTGCTCGGACAAAACAAGGACGCTTCACTTGAAGCACTTCCCGTGGATGAGCTCATTGAGAAGGCTGATGGTTTTGCCGGAGTCTTCCCTGGTATGGCTTGGATCGATGCAGACTTACCTGCTTGTTTGCTTTAAATGTTTGCATTCCTCAACGTGTTTCTTGTTATGCAGAGCACAAATATGAGATCGTGAAGAGGTTGCAAGAGAAGAAGCACATTGTCGGTATGACCGGAGATGGTGTCAATGATGCCCCTGCTCTTAAGAAGGCCGACATTGGTATTGCTGTTGCTGATGCTACAGATGCCGCAAGAAGTGCTTCCGACATTGTGCTCACTGAGCCAGGTCTTAGTGTCATTATCAGCGCTGTCCTCACTAGCAGATGCATCTTCCAGAGGATGAAGAACTATACCGTAAGTTCTTCCTTTGCAAATAACTTGTGTTCTCTGTAAAAACATATGATCACATTGCATTCTGACTTTGTATTATTTTGTCTCGTGTACATCAGATTTATGCAGTTTCCATCACCATCCGTATAGTGGTAAGTACCATTTCTTACATAAAAGATGGAATATAAGGTCTTTTCTCGATTTTCCAGACTCTAATATCAATTTTATTTTCCAGCTTGGATTTTTGCTTATTGCCCTGATCTGGAAATACGACTTCTCACCCTTCATGGTCCTTATCATTGCCATCCTGAATGACGGTATGCATTCCTATCCCTGATAAATTACTGATAACTATTTCCTCCATGTACATTCCTAGTGTAAGGATCAGTTCTCACGCAATATTTTTGCAGGTACTATCATGACGATCTCGAAGGACAGAGTTAAGCCTTCTCCCTTGCCAGACAGCTGGAAGCTGAAGGAAATCTTCGCTACCGGTATTGTGCTTGGAAGCTACCTTGCTCTGATGACCGTTATTTTCTTCTGGGCCATGCACAAGACAGACTTTTTCACGGTATGCTCTCACCTTACCCTATCTGTAGTCTGTCCACTACACTTCTCTCTCATTATGTATGCTTTTGCGTGAAGTTTTGTTCTCACTAAAGTGCTTTTGTTCAGGACAAATTCGGTGTCAGATCAATCAGGAACAGTGAACATGAGATGATGTCTGCACTGTACCTCCAAGTCAGTATTGTGAGTCAGGCCCTCATCTTCGTCACCCGTTCTCGCAGCTGGTCCTTCATCGAACGCCCTGGTCTTCTCTTGGTCACTGCATTCATGCTTGCACAACTGGTATGTACAAGACAGTAACTACTCAACAATCGAGCTACGTCATAACAACGTCACTGCAAATCATGCCTAATCCTAACTTTACTGTTTCTGTAGGTTGCGACATTCCTCGCTGTCTATGCCAACTGGGGCTTTGCCAGGATCAAGGGCATTGGCTGGGGCTGGGCTGGCGTTATCTGGCTTTACAGCATTGTGTTCTACTTCCCTCTTGACATCTTCAAGTTCTTCATCCGCTTCGTGCTGAGTGGAAGGGCCTGGGACAACCTCCTTGAGAACAAGGTACATCCAGATCTTTCAGTTGTCAGAAATGTACATCTATGGTTGTCTGCTCCATTTTTTTTTTTCAGCTGGCTGATGATCCGAACCTTGTATTTGCAGATTGCATTCACCACCAAGAAGGATTACGGTAGGGAGGAGAGGGAGGCACAATGGGCCACCGCACAAAGAACACTTCACGGCCTTCAGCCACCGGAGGTCGCCTCCAACACGCTCTTCAACGACAAGAGCAGCTACCGCGAGCTCTCTGAGATCGCTGAGCAAGCCAAGAGACGAGCTGAGATCGCGAGGTACATTGCTCACTTCCAACACTGATAAAATCCATCAAGTGCCTAACCACTTATGTTAATTAATTAATTACTACTACATCAATGAGAAAATGTTGCTGAAAACTAAAACACTTGTTCTGGATCATAATCGTTCAGGCTGAGAGAGCTGAACACTCTCAAGGGCCACGTCGAATCGGTGGTGAAGCTGAAGGGGCTGGACATCGACACGATCCAGCAGAACTACACAGTGTGAGGAACCCCCTCGGCATTCAACGAGAGATCGTCATCAGCGCTGGAGCGGGAATTGCAAACGGCGCTCTGGTTAAAGGAAATTTTCGATGAATGATTGGAAGAACAAAAAAAAAACATGGCTGATCTGAACAGCCCTAGTTGTAAAGTGCTACCAAATATATGGTCCGGTTTCCCTCTTCTAGAGAGGTTTTACGTTCTAGTGGAGTACCGTACGTACGTGTTGGAGTACGACGACGTGTTGTGATCGTTTTTGGTCTTTTTTTTACTCTTTTCCCCCTAACTAGCCGGTCTTCTTGCGGAATGCAAGATGGAGAAATAATGGATGAAAAATTTTTCTGCCACGTTAATTCTCACTTACTTTGGCAAATGGGTCTGCTTTACTTCTTAATTTCTCTGCAATGCCTTCCTCTCGTGAATGAATACTGATTGATCATTTGGTGTGTTGCGAGTTGTGTATTCTACTTCCTTCATACACCATCATGTTGTTTTTCCGTTGTTTCATAATACAAGATAGTGTATTGTGTTTTATATTTTAAGACGGAAGTAAAACTAATATTCGAATCCTAATTAAACCTAATGTGTTTCTTGTGGTGCATGCTCACTAACTCAAAAGAATTAGCCTCCTTTGGATTGGAAGTTCTAAAGAAATCTTGCATGAATTGAACTAATTCACGTGAAAATCCTGTACAATCTTCCGTTCCGAAGGAACCTGAGGGCCTGTTTAGATCCATTTGGAATGGCAAATGACAAATGACAAAAGTTTTGGTATTGCAAAAGTACTAGTTGGTGTTTAGATGTATCCTAAACTTTTACCATTCTAGCACTAAAGTGAGAGAGAGAGGGGGGAGTGGTCCCAAAGCACTTTTTGGCACAATTTGCTACTATGGACTAGCAAATGACAAATTGCCAAGTTTTGCTACTATTGTTTAGATCCAAAATGACAAAAAGTGCTTTAAAATGGCAAAACTTTTACCATTTTGAAGGATCTAAACAGGGCCTAATATAACTATAACTTAGCTCTTCCCTATTGTTTTCTTTTTCTTTCTCTGTCCTAGAAAGAAACGCTATTACAATTCTAGCAACGACCTTATGAGATTAGTACTCTGATTACAAGTATAAAATTAATTGGGTGCTCGGATTACAAGTACCCCCACCTTACTAGTACTATACTCTCTATAAACAACTCTCTCTCCGTCTCATAATATCGCAATCTTCTCCGTCTCATAATATAGCAATCTAGTACCAAATTGAACATATTCTAGTATTACAAATCTAAACGTGAGGCCTGTCCAAACTCGTAATACAGCTGGTCCAGATTTATAGTATTAGAATGTGTCTAATTCGAAACTAGATTGCTATATTATAGGACGGAGGGAGTAGAATTGCACTCGGCATGGCAAATTTTAAATGCTAGAATTATTATTTTTTTACACAAAGGTAGTATCGAATACGCAAGGAATTTGAAGAAACCCGATAGCACAGCTCCAACTGAGAACATAATCTGAATATGGGAAATAGTAAATAGTTAGGTGTTAATAGAAACTGACTACCCCATTGTTAGGCCTGTGCTTATAAACCAAAAATTAATTTTTGAAATCTAATTTTAAAGTTGATTTTGTGATTTTTTTTAAATCATAGTTTATGTTATAGTACTTATTTTTTAATCACTAAGGACATAAATATAAATTTTTTATCCATAAATGATTTTTTATTTGTTAAGAAGCCATACGAATAAGTATAAGTTAAATTATTTTTTTTATTTGTTAAGAAGTCATACGAATAAGTATATGTGAAATAATAGGACTGTAAATACGGGATACTAACTGGCTAGGTGTTATATGTTCAAGCCACAAATAAAGCGGCATCCACATGGGTTGTGAAGGAGAAGCTTCATTGGTGTAGTATACAATAAGCAAAGATGCCTTGAGGTGCATCAATTATATTGGAGGAGATTCTACACTCCAAGACTCGTCAATTATATTGGGAGGATTCTGCACTCTAGACTCGGACAATACCTACTCCTAAGTCCTAACCATGTGGAGGAGATGAGGCGAATACAGTACGCTGGCTATAAAAATCGGAAAAAGAAATATGCTTAGCACTCACTGGTCACTACTGCTATATCTTTCCTGTAGAAAAAAGGGCAGCAAACCGAACCGACTGCAGACGTAGCCGATACCCACCACAGATGAGCATGAGCCAGAGAACGGAATCTCTATCGTTTTATTATTATCATCATCGTGTACTACTTCATAAAAGAAGATATAGTGGAATTCGGTTCGTACTTCGCCTACAATTCCTCCACTCCCTTTTTTCCTTTCCACAACCCAAAGAAAGATGCTCCCTGTTGTTGGCAGTGCGTCCGTACGCCAAGCCGGCGCCGGCTGAGGCCTCCTCTTTTGGCTTATAGCCAAAATTTAAATTTCTAATCTTAAATTTAAAACTGATTTTGAGGTTTTTCGTTGAATTTTATTTTTCAGTATTTCATTTTAAATCTCCAAAAACACGTATATACCATTTTGTTTATTCATCAGCGAATAAGTGAAACGATGCTCTGTGAAACGTCGCATCCACCCATCCGAGCAGAGGAGGATTCACCGCTGCAATTCCCAGCAAAACACCGCGGCGACGAGGCGTGCGTGTCACGTTGCCATCCCGCCCGCGACCCATCCAACCGACGCGCATTTTGCTCCGCCTCCGCGCCACCCATAGTGCGCGTCGCCGCTTGCCCTTGGGACCCGTCCCGATCTCCGCCACTGCCACGAGAAGGAGAAAAAAAAAAGCGTCCGATTCTCGCGCTGTTCCCGCATGCAGCCGCGCTGCTCCAAATCAAACCGGCGGCCGCATGCGCTTGTCTGATGTCCCTTCCCTTCCCCGTAAAAATCACCACGCATCACGCGGAAGATAGAAGGATTGTTCCCTTTCCTTCGCGTTTTATGCAGCGAGCCGAGCGATCGCTCGCCGCCACGGCAGAAAACGGCGACCGGTGCTTCGATCGGCGCCTAAATCTCACAGTATCACCGATCGACTGACTTTACAGGTTCGCGTCGTTTTCCGGGGGTCCTGGAACGTGTTTGGCAGCTACGGTGACAGTTACGGCGCCCAAGTGTCGTTTGCTCCTGGAACATCCAGTGAAATTAAAATCAACAAACCCAAACAGTATCAGCAGTACTAGTAACTGTGCTACTATAGTGCTAAAAGTGATGGTTTAGGAATTGTTTACTGGAGCTCGTGAGCCAGCCAACCAGCTCGACCGTGCACCTTTTCTCTGCAAAAGCGTCGTCGTTGTTGTTGTCATGGACGGCCTGAATGCGTGATACGATTTAGCATTATTACGATCCAGACTGATTTGGCTGGGGTGTTGGCCTCTCGCTTGGGATGCACGAAGTGACTGGATGAGCTTAAAAGAGGCGACAGCAAGAGCCCGGTCCGTGCACAAGATAAGATTCAGTTCAATTGGCATCTCTTATTCTCCTTTTTTTTTTTCTCTTCTCTGCATGAGCAGCCAAAAGCCCTGAAAGTTGTGTGGCTCTACCGATCGGTGTAGGATAGGACGGCTAATTTGCCTAATTCGCTAGCTGCTGATTACTAATTCCATGGGAAAAAGTCGTGGAATACTAGTGCTACTACAGCATCAGCAACGCTGTCAGATTGGTTGATTGGTCTCTTCACCAAAGTGCAGGGAAGGAGGACAGGGACATGTCCAGATCAGGTTGCGAAGAACAAATGAATTAGAACCGCTGACTCAGCATCGGCGAACGTTGGGACGGCGCCTTTGTTAGTTAAAACCGGCACCAGTTTGGACAGTCACCGGTAGTACTACTCTGCACAGAGTTTACCAAAGTAATTTGCGGTTAACCTTAGTACTCCTACAGTACTAATTAAGATGGTTTGATTATCTTCATGATCACAGTTTGAAGCCGTCGGAGATAAACAAATCCCGAGACGGTGACCGCATCAGAAAATTTTCGCCTTTCCTTTCATTTCCCTAACTCCGTACTGTTCGACTATTTTGTGTTTTTTGGGTCCAAATTCCCTTTTTTTTCAGGTTATTTAATATTAAATTTGATTACTATTTTTTACTTTTATTTTTTTTGCTTACTAAACGCTTTGGTTTTCCTGTTTTGATCAAGTACTTTCATCCTTTTGGGTTTTTTTTTATGCCTGTACCAGTTTTCTTCCTTTTGATTTGTCGGTTCTCCTTTTGATTCTTGAAAGGAGAGTGAGAGCAAATATGGAAAATGAAAAGCGGGGCTAGTAAGGAGGCCTGGGGTCAGATTTTCAACGTGGCCTATCAACGAGTACCCTAAGGCTTATAAGCCATTACCAAAAATTAAAATTTTAAATAGCTAATTTGGGGTGTTTTTGCTGTAATTTATTTTTTAGCTAATCGTTAAGGACATAGATATGAAAGTTTTTCATATTTTTATTTCTTCGATAAGCCTTCAGGGCAGCATGAAAATGTTCCTAGTCGCAACTCAAGCTTCACGGGGAAGAAAAAGTCTGCAGTAATTCTCAGAATTCATGGTGGGCTGGACATGGACATCAGACAGCCTACTTTCAGGTGAGCAGTTGAAATGGTCTACTTTGAGTTAGGCCAATATAGCCCAATTACATCGCTTCGCCTCTCTGTAGCTCATCGGCTTATAGGCTGGATGGGCCGAAAAAGGCAATGGAGACCTCCTGTCCTGTATCTCGATTTTTTTCCATTTTTATTTTTTAATATTTACAAAATATAATACCGGTAAAAATATTTACAGAAATAGACCCGGAGGGCGGCAGGGTGATGTGTGTGACCAGACGCTAGAGGCCGCTGAGCGGTCATGCGAATTTTGCATGCGACGAAAATTGCATTTCACCCCCTTGTGGATCTCGGCGCAAAATGCGCACACGGCACCGTGTGCCACGTCACCCTGTTACCCTCCACTTGAGCGGCAGGGTCTATTCCTGTAAATATTTTCGTCGGTATAATATTTCTGTAAATATTAAAAAATAAAAATTTAATATCTCCTCCTCTCCAGCTCCAGACTCAGAGAAAGAAAACGTCTGCACATCTTTCCCTGGCTTTGTGCGCATGCATCCATTTCATACCGTTCGATGCAGAAACTGTAACTCCTTTTGGAGTCTAGCTTGTACACACAGTTAAAAGTTGTTAGATGAAATCCTCATCGACGTTCTCATCTGCCGACTAGTACGTAGATCGATGATGATATCGTCCGACCGACGCAAGGATGTTTCCAATCATAAATGCCGCAGAGACTCATGTTTGCTGCAGTGCATTGCCATGCTGCCATCCAATGAACTCTGGCATATATACTGCTCCCTTTTGCTGTGGCAAAGCAAGCAGGACATATCGATCAGGGTTTCGTCTCATAAATGGGCAGGAGACTAGATCCAAGAAAGAAGCTAGCTAGCATGGGCATCAAGCTATTCATGGGCCGGCCAGGAGCTGAAGCCCATTATTATATCTATCCAGCTTTTCACCAAGAACTAGCCCACCTCTACAGTCTGCACTATACATGCAGACATGCAGTTTGTGTATACTATCTTCTCCTCTCTCATTGGTTATCACTTATCACTGCTAAGACAGTTATGTTACACAGTGAACACAACTAGCTAGGTAGATATATTGATCTGTTTAATTAGTGTGGGAGATGTCGGTGTCAGCTAGCAGTAGAATATCACACAATCCTTCTTTTTGTTAATCGATCGTCACGTCATATTCGATCTTGTATACGTCAATTAATAGTATGATGTATATGTGTGTATCCTTTCAAAAAGACCAAAAAGGTTCGAGGATCTCTGCGTGCACCATGCACCTTACGTACCACAGCCCTTGGAAACGAGGTTCTATCAGCTACAGATTATAATTATATATATATATATATATATATATATATATATATATATATATATATATATATATATATATATATATATATATATATATATATATATATATATATATATATATATATATATATATATATATATATATATATATATATATAATAACAAGTTTAGGCACAATGATTGAGATCACTTATTGGATGGACACTGTCAATATATACACATGAAAATTGCCTGGAACAAACGAATTAAGATAAGCCAGCACCTAGCATGCCAGCGATCCCCCGTCCAATAAGGTTTTAGATTCTCGATCGAACAGTGCGCATGTACTTACTCTATTGCAAAATAAGTTTGAGTTTCAGAATTTAAAATTTATTTTTAAATAAATTAATTTCTACTCTCTTACCTACGCCGTTGTATATATGAATCGAGAAGTTTTATCCCTTCGATATCCCTTACCTATCTACCAACTAAATACTGGTGGAGAGATCGTTTTTACTCCCGGTTTGTAACTCTTTGTAGTCCCAGTTTTTTAACCGGGACTACGAATCCGGAACTAAAGATCGTTATCTTTAGTCCTGGTTCAAATGTCCGGAACTAAAGATCGATCTTTAGTCCCGGTTGGTGTTACCAAACGGAACTAAAGAGGGCAGCGGCAGTCCCGGTTAGTTTTCTTTTTCTTTTTTTTTCATTGTTTCCATTGATACTTACTACTTAATCCCTAACTATTTCCCCCCAAATCGAGTGGGATGCATATCCCCAAATCAAACCTCAAATCAAAGTAACATCCAAAATATCACAAATCAAATACATCACATATTATACATATCAGATCACAGATTCTCAAAAAAGAAATTATACATCTCAATCCATACAACGAATCACAAATTATTCATCTCAATCGAATCACAAATTTTTTTAAAAAAAGAAAGGACAAAAATCCAGGAGTGGGCGCCGCTGGCCGCCCTCCCATCCATCGGCCCGCCGTCCTCTCGTGCCCACGGCCGACGCAGCCACTGCCGCCTCCCCTCCTCCCCGGCCGCCGCCGCGCGGCCCTCCGCGCCGTGCATTGACCGCCGCCCAGGCGGCTCGGCCTCCTGCGCTCGCTCCTCGTGAGAAGGAAGGAAAGACAAGGAAAGAGATAAGGTAAGAGTAAGGAAAGAGATAAGGATTAGAGAGGAAAAGAGGGAGGAGTTTGTGTGTGGATGAGAGAAGAGCATTAGTCCTAGGGATTATATAGTGCGTTTTGATCTTTTGTCCCGGTTAGTAATACCAATCGGGACTAAAGATCCCGAGAGCCCTGACAGCCCCTGACAGTATGTGAACTCCGGTTAGTAGTACTAACCGGGACTAAAGATCATATAGTCTCATTCTACTTATAAACCGGGACTAAAAACCATCTTTAGTCCTGGTTTTTATTGCAACTGGGACTATTGTGGTTTTTGGCTGACCGGGCAAAGATGGTTTCTCCAGTAGTGAAATACTACTTTTGCATTAATTAAAGGATATTTTTTTTCTACAAGACATCCTAACCTCGCGGTTTTAGTAGGACACCACAAAAAGTGGCTTTTGGAGAAGACACTCTCAAAATATGAAAATTTACTGTCGGACACTGTACTCATCAGAATATTCATTTCTGGTTCAATAGGAGAAATAAACCGCGTGAAAGTTCTAAAATACCACTAGACCCACATGTCAGATCTCCATTGTTGGGGAATAACCCCATACTTAGAGTGTTGTATAAACTAATGTATAAAAATACTAAAATACCCCCAAGGGAATATTGTACATATATAGAAAATCAAGGACAAAGATTTAATTTCCCGTTACATATGAATAAAATGAGCCCTCCATGGGCAAGAGATGGGGATCTCTCCCCCCACTCCATTCTTAGCCACCCAAACTCCATCCTCTTTCTCTCATCTTCTCTCATGAAGAATTAAAGCTTGGGCTCTCTCCTATAGTCCTATGGAAGAGGGGGCCCTTGCCATGCATGTTGGACTTTGTCCCAACATTTGGCGCCGACCGTGGGGATCGAACATCTCGATGCCTCGATGATTGATGGCAGAGCTACCTCCATCTACCTCCATCTGCGAGCTGGAGAAGAAAGCTCAAGACAACCGATGAGGAGTAGAGGAGAGCGGAGAGGTAGGAGCCTCAAAGCTAGCAGGTGCCAGATCCGAAGCTCCCCACCTGGATCCGTGCTCATGCAAACTCGCCAATTGGATCCACGGACGCTAGCCAAGGAGCTTGTCGACTGGGTCTGTACACCGGCGTCAACTCGCCACAATGACTAGATCTATTTGGGGACCCTGCCACCAACAATGGCATCCTATCCAACGTCTTTATCATTGCCTCCCTAGAACATCTACCACAAAAGGCCCCGGTGCTTGCCTGAAGCGCACCAGATCCCCGTCTTGCCGCCCGCGCTGCGGATCTGCGTTGCCTTGGTACTCGTTGGCAGAGCCACCTCCATATGCGATGTGTGCTCACTGACCGAAAACGAGAGAGAGCTAGCTGAGAGAGAGAGAGAAAGGAGATGGAGACCTGACACGTAGGCCTAAGGGTATCTGAGAACTTTCACGTGGTTTTCTCTCTTCTATTGGACTGAAAAGAATATTCTAAAAGGTGTGGAATCCTACAACAAATTTTTATGTTTTGAGAGTGTCTTCTCTCAAAAGTCACTTCGTGTATATACAGCTAAAACCACAAAGTTACGATATTTTGTTGCAAAATGTGCATAATTAAAAGGCAAATTTTGGTTAGTTCTCCTATCTACTATTTTTGTCTTATTAGGATTAATTTTGCGGATCATTCTTTTCAGAAAAACCAGTATAAATGCAGGTAAATATATAGACATGCAGAGACTGACCCCTTTGAATAATATTTCAGGACTGAAGGAGTACACATCACACGCACTGTTGAACGATGGTACGGCAAGCAAGTATATCCATGCTTACAGCTAGCTAGCACGAGTGTCCCCGTCGTCCTCTGCAGCAACGATCGAACATGACAATTAAGCTAGATCGATCATTTCTGTTATAACAACGAGTCGTTCAAAATGCTCATATACATGTCGGCCGGCCTAGCTCCGCATAGGGCATGGGCGAAGGTCGCCGTCGTAGAGCTGAGAGCTAGGATAATTTCGGCTAGGTTTTGTTCCGCGTACAGCATCAGCAGCCATACACTGCCGGCCGCCTCTTCCTAGCTAGCTCGCTGATCCATCGATCGATCGTTTTCCCGTCGTGGGCATCGCGATCTGGTCCTCTCGCGCGCGCGGCGCGACACATCACATGCGGGGCATGCGGCGCCAACGCCTGTTGCCACCGCACGCTCGCTCGGTCGCGCGACGTATGCTTGCAAAATTTCCAGTTTTTTACGGGGGAAACGTCGTGATCGCTCGCGCGGGCGACATGCGTAGCATAGCTCGGTGGTTTTTTTGTCGCGCGCTGGCCTGAACCGCGGGCGCATCCGTGCGCGGATATAACACGACCGACCGGCGGGGGAGCAGTAGCGTGCGTGTTTTGCAGCGAGATTTTGCGTTGGGGGTAGCTTTGTCCTGGCATGCATGAAAGCAACCACTCGGGTCGACGAGACTTGCTACTGTTGGGAGGCTTGCGTGCATGTGCGATGGGACGCGGCTTTTGTGTGTCTCTCTGCGCGGGCTCCATCGTCACCGCCCCCGGCCCCGGCAGTGGCAGAGAAGGGCGTACGTACGCTGCTGCTGGGTCTGGGTGTGTGTGTGTGCAGGGTTGGTTTGCCACGATCGTGCAACCCCGCAGCCCAGCGCAGCTACGTGCATGCATGCGTTGCATCTCATGCGTCGTCGTCTGCTTCTTCCTTGGTTCGATCGATAGCTCCGATCCTATAATTAATTGCAGCATTTTAATTTTGATGTATATATCAGCGTCCAATCTACATATGTATGGATTCTTAATTTCATGTCTACAACTTAACGACTAGCAACTATACACACACACACATACATGAAAACAAATTGAGACACCAGCATGTGTGTACGTCCACGTACATGCATTTGATTAAGACGTCGACCTCACATAAAAGTCCATCTCACAGATATATATATATGCCGAGGATCTAGCTAGTTAGTAACTACGAGCACTACATTATTCATGATATTTAAGAGCCAATGGCATGTCATATGTGTGTGTAGCTACTATCTTGGTACACGACAGCTAAAGATCTTGACATTTGGTAGCTAAGGTGGTACTACGCATTCATGTCCAATTGTAAGCTGATTCACTCATCATCTCTGATCCGGCCCATGGATCCAATCATCAACGTTTTATAACACTTTTTTAAGTACTAGAAACCGAGAATTATCAAGAAAAAAAAACCTACTGGCCTACTCCGCATATCTAAGATCATTTGGTACTCGACTATTTATGTTTAGTACATTTTGAGTTAATTAATTAAGCTCGTTGAATTGACTCGACTAATCTTTCTATTGTGTATGCCTTTATCCCAAATAAAAGAAGACAATCTCTATGTTTCATATTATTTATCATCCTAGCATTTAATTTTTTTATCAAAATATTTTTCATTCTTGCATTCCAAGTTTCCAACATAATTTTAGAGGTGAACTTCCCCTCTCTACCCTTCACCAATGCAGTCACAACTCTTATTAGCAATGGGACGTACTTATAATGAGAGTAACAATGTAAACTACCATATATCAATTGGTTTGTGTGAGGTTTGGTAGAATGATAAGTACTCCGTCCGTCGCTAAAAGAGCGTAGTTTTAGCGAGTCAAAAAAAGATTAAGCAAGAGATATAAAAGACTACTATGTCGTTTATTAATGCTGAGAGAAAGGCCTCGTTTAGATTTCAACTTTTTTCTTTAAACTTTCAACTTTTCCGTCACATCGAACTTTCCTACACACAAACTTTCAACTTTTCTATCACCTCGTTTCAATTTCTTCAAACTTTCAATTTTGGCGTAGAACTAAACACAGCCAAAGTAAAAAGGGAAAAAACAAAGAAGAGGAGGGAGAAACGACAAGAAGAAAAAAAATAAAGTACTGAAGTATTAAGAGGTTTACTGGACCCACTTTAAAGAAATGGAGATAGAGTAAATGAGTAGTATAATTCAGTAGTTTTCATATATGGGATTATGGGTTGCCTCCAACTTGAACCCAGATAAGATGGACTAATTGGATAATTACCCATCTTTAGTAGGAGGCTGGTGATTAATTCACAACTTATGTCTTGTTGACTTGTGGATCCTCCAGCTCTAGATTGAAGCTTATTGCCATGGCGCAATGAATGAGAGGGGGTTTGAGCACCGATTGCCCCCAGTAGGTCCGGCACTGTTGTTCATTTCTGATGAACATATGAATGGATTAATTATGCGTACGCTTTCTAAACTTTTAAACATATGATTTTTTTAAGAAAAAAAAATATATATATATATATTTAAAATGTTGTTTTAAATTCATTTTTTAATTTTATAATAGATAATCCATTCATCGTTCATTTAAATAATTATCACACATTATTCATCAGCCATTCAACATAAAAGAACAGGGAAGAAGCAACTATATGGATTGTGCCCCACTTATGATAATAGATACTGTGTACTCTCTAGCACGATATTTAATTATAAAGGGGGTGATCTATAGGTGCAAATGAAGATGGTGACCTGGTATGATCAATGTGGACAAGTGGGACATAATCATAAAAAGGAGTCCAGATACTGACCAATGCAAATGCTGCGTCAGAGATTGTGATAGATGGAGGGCCAGATCGAGTCATGACCGGGCTGTGCATGCTACTAGCTATTATAGTATAGTTATATCAGAACACAAGGAGTACTGATCCAGTAGTACTACATGGGAAGGAATTAGGAAGAACAAGCAGCATAAGGCCTCAATGACATGAAAATCTTGTATGATGTATTAATTTGGGTGTAAGATCACTGATCACAATGACCTGTTAAAGTTAAACTCCTATTTCTCTGAAAGTTTCTCGAAAACGTGTGGGGTTGCTGCATATAAATCCACCACTGTCTCGTCCTGCTCTGCTCACTTTCAGGACGTGTCCTTGGTGATCAAATTTTCAACAATATATCTACATATTGCCCATATCACCATCTGCATGACTGAAACCTTGGTAAATTTTAATTTTACTTGTGTTCAGTTCACATGTGTCTGTACCAGTGAAATGGAGTAAAAGAGTGACAGTACCCGGCCGATCGATATGATATGATCGAGCCGCTCGCGGTCCCCTACATATCGATCGATCGATCGATTATTGGGACAAAAGCTGCCGAAAATTGAAACAATTATTGGGATGATAGGACCAGCAATGTAAGCTGCATCAGAGGCGAGATTGATCGGTTGATCAGATGGCGATATGTTTGAGCCGATTGATTCGAGATTTTGTGGACTTCAAGGGGGGTTCCTGTGCTGTGCTGCCTTTTCGCTCATTCGAATCAGAGCAGCTGCAACGCATGCATGCGCTTCTGAAACCTGCAAACGCCTGACCCCCAATGCTCAATGCAACTTTGAGTATATTATCGTGCACGTGGACGGCACAGCGATCCCAATCAGGTTTTGGTGGATAGAGTTTGTCTCATTCGATCCAATTTATGGCTCTGTAAATGCTGTTTTTGCAGAGAAAATTTCAGTTCATTGTTTTCCCTGAATCACTTAATTAATTAATCTCGTAGATGTATAGTGGAAAAAAACAGAGAAAAAGGTAGGAGATCGATCAAGGATGGGCGGCGAAAGGTCAGATTTATTCGGATTTAATTCGTTTTGACAATTGTGCAAAACCGGCTTGAAAAACAACTCTCAGCTACAAGGAAAATCTTCACGTCCTTTAACACTTATTGAAATCAATATGTTTTGACAAGTTATGTAAGGGAGAAATCGATTAATCAATGCGCTGTTGTACATCATGTGGAAGAAATTGCACTTTGTTTTCTTGTTTAATCGGTGCACTACATTACTACTAGTAATGAATTCTTGGCTCTCTAGTTCATTAATTATAGGAAATTACTACATTGTCGTGGCAGGCTAAGGATTGTTCTTTAACCTTTTTACCGTGGACGAAAAGAAACACAGAGAATTGAAGAAAGGGAAAAAAAAAGTTGGCAACAACACCACAAGCAGGAAGATCGAATGTACAGCAGGCTACCAAATAGTCGATTAAGAAAAGGCACTATTTAATGTGACTATTCCCCTATTTGCCTTGGTATTCATGCCAAAAATAGAAGAATTAACAAGTGATGGTTATTTAACTGACCGGTGGGCCCGGCGCTCTTGTCTGCCCTGGTCAGTTACTATTACCAGCTGCTTTTTACCCTGGGCAACTCTGTTCACCCCAAAGTATTGCATCCGAGCCCAAGCCATGGACAAGCACACGTGGTCTTTCATGCCACTGCCACTTTGTACGGCAGTTTGCGACTACATCGGATCGTCTGCGTCGCCTATGTTATGCTGCCATATTCATAGGCTGTGTTTAGTTCAGCGTAAAGTTTGGATTTTGGTTGAAATTGGAGATGATGTGACTGAAAAATTGTGTGTGTATAACAGGTTGATGTGATGGAAAAAGACTGAAGTTTGGATCCAAACTTTGGATCTAAACACAGCCATAGTAAGAGTAGTACTAGTGCTGAATTTGAATTAGGCCGCGCACGGAGAAAAGATTCAAAGCGTCTGTTTGGGGGAGGTTCTAGTTGCTGTAGCTTCTCCCAAAATCAGAAGCTCCCCAAAACAGTTTAGCTTTTGGTCAAGATTTTGAGAAGCTGTAGTTGTAGAATCCAGAAATTGAACAGCAGATAGAAGCTGTTGAAACCCAGCTTTTCCAGATTCTCAGAGGCTGGCTACCAATCAACTGCTTCTTCGAATTTTAAACTCCCTTAAACAGGCCCAAAGTCTGGTACGTAGACGAGGAATATGAATTTTTTTTGTTTGAAAACTTAAGTTAGGTATTAGCACGTGACATGAGCCTACACGTCCATATCGGTTTTAGCAAACTGTACCATGTTAAGATTAATTCAAAACGACAATGACTCGTAAGGTTAAGAATGGGTTCTGATAATGGTCGGCTATAGACCTACAAAAGATCGCAAAACACATCTCGATCAATTCATCACCATATTTAATACCCCCAAAGCATATATATAAGTTTTCACATTTCCGCCGAGCTCATCTCAGAACATGTTATCGTGGAAAAATTAACTCTATCGGGTACCGCCGCCACCGTGCCGGCCGCGCGAGACCGGAGGCACAGAAGATCCTGGCTGTCCATGCCACACAAGGCAGGGGCAGGCTCTTCCACAATCCCGGGTCTGGTGACATGAGCCACAGTTGTGGCCCGACAAAGTGACGTGTGTCGAGTCGAACGCGCGGCCCCGCGCACACATGCATTGCACTGGCACCCGCTGCGCCTGCGCTGCATGCACTGCTGCGTCCCAGCATTTTTCTCCCCCTTCTTTTGTACCGGCCTCCCACACGCACCGCGCGTCCTCCTGCTGGCCAAAAAGCCAAATGTTGTGCACCCAACGGCCGGCGGTTCCGGCGGCTCGACCTCGACGCGACGTTGCTTTGCTTCGTGCTCGTGCATATACGGGTCGTTCTTTGCTAGCTTTTGCATATTTATATTGCAAACGGTGCGTGTGTCGATCGAATCCTGGTCAAAGAGGGCGTACTTTATTCTCGCAGTTTGAGATCGATATGCTATTGCACCGAATGCTGCTCAGAGCCTCAGGGAGGGGTGAAAAAAAACCAGAGAATTAATTTTATATGTACTCTAATCTAAATTCATTAGCCTGATGATAGTATATATCCAATATCCACATGGTCAGCAATTAGACACATTTCTTTTTTAATGAAAAATCAGGTTGTTTTAGAAAAATATTAATACCTAGATAAATAGATATGTTTAGTTAAAAATATCACTGCACACTGTGATACAGGAACTAACAAAATAGCAGCCTATCGATGAACTCGACCGACAACCTAGGATTCCCGGGTTTTTGGGTGAACCCATGCTTTAGCACTAGATATTGCAACGAAAGAGCTTAACGAAGTGTTTTTTAGTTGTACGTACATGTTGCAAAAGTGCTCTATTGTAGAAAGAGCGAAACTGTAATAAAAGAGTTTATCGAAGTGTTTTCTGCGAAATTACTCTATTCTAGAAAGAACGATCAACGGTCTACCTATGTGTTTGTATAAGATTTAATGACAACACTCAAAGCACAAAAAAAATTAGGTCAAATCCTATATATCTCTCTGGAACATTGGGTATAGGCGTGCATAAAACAGGCAATTTCTTCGGTTTTAAATTATTTGACAGTGTCAACTACTTTACTTTCGGTTTAATTTGATCACTTATTTCTCTTAAATTAACGGTATGACTAAATGTTGAACAAAATCTCAGTGTTTCATATATATATATATATATATATATATATATATATATATATATATATATATATATATATTAAATTTGTTTGGTGCTCCATGGTGCCCAGGCTTCATGATCATCCACCGTCTAGCTGCTTTAGGATTCGTGCAAACCAAAAACTGGGTATTAATCAAATTAGCGGGTTTAACCCGTTAAGAAATATTAGCATCTGAACGGGTATATATATATATATATAAATATACTCCGTATATATATCCCGTTGGATTCCAAATTTTAGAATTTATTAAATTAGATGCCGGTATAAGTACGTCCTGCCGTTGCTCCGCACTGCTGCAAGCTTCGTCACAATGTCATTACGCCGCCGGTCATCCGTGAGGCTAATTAGTCACTGCCGCATTGTTGCCAGTCATACTCTGCGAGGTTCTTCGCCGTCGGCAGTCATCGGCAAGCTTTGACGCCACGACGTCGTCATCGGTCATCCATGAGATACGTTGTTGTCTCTGTCGGTCATCCACGAGGTTCGTCGCTGGCGTGGTTCATGGGTAATTTGTTTCAATTTATTCTTATATCCTGACATGTATCAGTTCTACCTTTTTTTCAGGTTTAGTGTAAACAATTTCTCTTGGTAATCAAGACCTCAAGATGGGAGCGGATCCTCCTAATAAGTTGCTCGTTCATTCTCCTAGCGATCAAATTCAAGATCACACAATCACGACAAAATTGCTCATCCAAATGCTGAGAGCATGTCTACTGCACATATCAAGCAAATGAAGGGTAGATGCCAGAAATGAAGCCATATCGGAGAACTAAGCATCACTTGTGGAGTTTGATATTTACAAGTTACAAAATACAGTTTAAAAATTAGTGGCATCTATCTTGAAACAATGTTTACTGTACTTTAGTTACCACCCCTTTCTGTATTTCCGTATCCAATCCAAAAAATATATATGCACGACTGCATTACCAACAGGATAGCTAGAAATTAGTTAGAAATATAATGTTGATTATTCAATGTGTCATTCGATCGTTTTCTCTAAATCTCTACCATAATTATTGATTAAGTCAAAAGGGAAAAGCATATACCCAACCACACATAGGACGTACATAACCCGGATCGAACTCTTATCTAATTGGTTTTGCTAATTTGCACGTGTATCGGGATTCGGAATTAGGGTGCCAATCACTTAGAAACATTTAGAAAAATTCAACCAAAATTAGAAACTCTCATCTCATATTTTAAAACATTTAACTCACATGTTGAAAACAACTAAACAATCCATCTAATAATTTGTAGAAAACTGTTGAGTAAACTCGGAAAGAAAGGCTAAGTGGCCCCAAGTGTGTCGTGGGCCCTTTTCCAAAAACAATTTCCATGCATGTTTAAGTTGGTCTATACCAAACCAAAAATGGGTACATATATGTAATACTTTTTAAAATGGGTATATACCAAATATACATGCTTTTTTTAGCGGGGAAAAAAATAAATATACATGTTTAAATGGTACCTATTACATTCGATGTATAGCTATTGCATTCCATTGATAAGTATAAACATTTTTTGTATTTGGAAAGTCCTACGGACTAATTTAGTTACGTGTACATAGTCATACCATATACTTACATTCTATATACATCGATCGATTTCCTTATACTTAGATTCCATATACATCAATTTCCTTATACTTAGATTTCGTATACTTAGATTCCATATACTTAGATTTCTATATACTTTGATTTCCGTATACTTAGATTCCATATACTTAGATTTCCATATATATATACTTCGATTTCCATATACTTCGATTTCCGTATACTTAGATTACAACTGCACCGTATACTTGGATTTCCATATACCTATGTCCCAAAATTTCGGAGTATATTACCATATACACGACTGTATCATTACCAAATAAACCGCAACTTCATGATTTCCGTTGACAAATAAACCAATTGCCAACCGAACAACACTGGTGGAGAAGTGCTTTTTAGTCCCGGTTCGTAACCCCCTGTAGTCCCGGTTTTCAAACCGGGACTACCAATCCGGGACTAAAAATCGCTATCTTTAGTCCCGGGTGAAAAAACCGGGACTAAAGATGTCATCAACCGGGACTAAAGATAGGGATCTTTAATTTCCGGTTGGTGTTATCAACCGGGACTAAAGAGAGGGTAGCGGCAGTCCATCAGCTGGTCCTTTTTTCTTTTTTATTTTCTCCCGAATCGAGTGGTATGCATATCATCAAATCAATCCCCAAATCCACATCACAACTCCATAGCACGATTCACAGATTCACCACAAATTCATTCACAATATCCATTCACATATTCATTCACAACATCACAAATATATTCACAATATTGATTCACAGGTTCATTGACAACATCGAGTCACATACTCATTCACAACATCACAGATTCATTCACAATATCGATTCATAGATTCATTCACAGATCAAAACATCCAAACCACAAATTAAAAAATAAATCAAAAAAAAATCGACTCACCGGCCGGCCTCCCATCCCGCCGCCGGCCGGCTACCCAACTCGTCGCTTCCCCTTCGGCCGGATCTGGGGGAGGGGAGGGCGAGGCCGCCCGCGACCGGCCTCCATCCCGCCGGCCCGCGCCAGGCCGCCGCCGGCCATCCTCCATCCCGCTGGCCCGCGCCCGGCCGCCATCCCGACGCCGCCGGCCGACTGCCGCCAGCCCCAGCCCGCGCCTGGCCGCTGCCAGCCCGCGCCCGGCCGCCTCCATCCCGCCACCGCCGGCCGGCCGCCGCTAGCCCGTGCCCGTCCCCCATCCCGCCGCCGCCGGCCGGCCGCCACCAGCCCGCGCCCGGCCTCCATCCCACCGCTGTCGGCTGCCTCTGCAAGAGGAAGAGGGGGAGGGGAGGAGGAGAGGGGGTGAGAGAAGAGCAAGGGGAGAGGATGGAAGGAGAAGGATGGAGAGGATAGAGATAAGGAAGGAGAAGAAAAAGAGATAAGGATGGGAGATAGAGAGAGGGGCTACGCATGCGCTTGTGCGTGGGCTGGTGCGTACGCTTTATTCCCGGTTGATGTTACCAACCGGGACTAAACATCTCGGGGGGCTTGACAAGGCCTGACAGATTTAGAACCGAGACTAAAGATCATTTTTAGTCCCGGTTGGTAACACCAACCGGGACTAAAGATCAAATATGCCCGCTGTAGCCACCAACCGATTTTTAGTGGAACCAAGACTATTGTGGATTTCGGGCGACTGACCAAAGACGGTTTCTCCACCAGCGAACATTCATGCAAACTTATTAAATACGCAGAATTGATGTTTCCAAACGTGTGCATGCATGCAGGTGTTTTCACTTTCCAAACCGTATGTACTTAGCGGGTGCACCCGTTAATCAAACATAGAAGTCACGATCATCTCGATCAGCACTTAATCCAACGGCAGAAAACAATGGTGCCCAGGCACCAAGGAGCCCCATATGAGCGTCATATATATAAATAAAGTTTACAAATATAAAAAAGGAAGGACTAATTTCTTTCCTTGCAGGAATTAAACTACTGGAATTCCTACGAAACTGTAGACTTATTATCTACTTCCTCCGTTTTACAATATAAGTCATTCTACTCCCTTCGTTTCACAATGTAAGACTTTCTAGCATTGCCCACATACATATAGATGTTAATGAATCTAAACACATATATATGTCTAGATTCATTAACATCTAAATGAACGTGAACAATGCTAGAAAGTCTTACATTGTGAAATGGAGGAAGTAGCATTTTCCACATTCATATTAATGTTAAATGAATCTAGACATATATATCTCACATTCATATATGTCTAGATTCATTAACATCAATATGAATATGGAAAATGCTTAAATGACTTATATTGCGAAAGGAGGAGCAATCTTCAATTAAATCTGTCAAACTGTCAAAGCGGCGTACGCGTACCGTGCGTGCTGCTGGTCCTCCTGGGCCTGGCCGGCGCGCGGCTATGTGCACGATCACATCGACGACCACCACGACAACGGCCGTGCGCGTGTCCTGGCACACACACATACTACAAGATCATATATAAATATAATAATAACCATTTATCTCCCCACTTAACTTCTTGCCATAGAATCATGTCGTTCGTCGCGGTCATGCAGTGCGCGCGGTACGTGCACGAACACACACACACACACACACACACACTCGTACTCGCATCGTCGTAACGTACTACGCTGGCTGGACTGGCATATTATGCATGGTACGGCGCGCGATGGCGTACGACGCACGGGGGCGGGCGATCGAACGGTCGCGCGTGCATGAATGCGTGCGGATCCAATGCGATGCTGCTCAAGCCGGCGACGACGACGACGACGACGTACGACACGAGGCCTGATCTCTCTCTCTCTCTCTCTCTCTGCTAGTGCTTGTCGTGGTCTCGTGATGTCTCCAGTTAATCGCGACTGTTTCGACGACCCCCACACGCACGCACGCACACACGCGCATACACACGCACGGGCGCTGGCCTCTGACCGTGCACGCAGACGTCGTCGCAGAGGAGGCCCCCTGCCCTGCAGCTGCGAGAGTACGTGGCCGTGCCGGCTGCCTGCTGCTTGCCCGGCTGCACGCAGCAGGAATGCATGGCGCGCGCGCGCGCTGCATCAAAAAAATCCACCGATCGAAACAACAACGGTCTCAGGTTGGCAGGCAGGATCGCAGGGTTTTGCTTTGCTCTCCTAAGCTACAGCGATCCGCCTGCTCACCCACTGTTGCGTACGTCTAAATCCCTCATCCATCAGTTTTTCATCAGGCCGTACGTCGTCGTTTCCTCATCGATCGATCGATCATCTCTCTTCACCCAACAATATATGCAGCAAATTAATTAAAGCGACGACGTTACGTTCAGCACCCTGCGCTAGCTTTCCCTGATGAATTCTGAATCTCTGATGATATCATACACACCGGGATATGGTTAATTATACATACTAGTATGTGTTGTATACATGGACACATATATGCATCACTGTACCTAAAGCTGATGGAGTCTGAGATGAGATGACTGCCGAGATACATACATGCATTGCATGCATATGCATATGAATGCTAGCTACCACAGCAGCATATACTGCATATATGCACGCACGCACGCAATCTAGCGAAGCAGGATTGTTCAAATGTGGAGCGCAGAAGACATGGATAGCGACCTGACAGAGCCGATATGTATGCATGCAGACAAGCTGATTTTGGCCTGTCTTTTTAATGTGCACTGCTATGTGTGAGATCCTTGCACTGTGCATGAGTCAATGCGAGTGATGTCGCCACAGTGAAGTTGGATAGGTGGCCGGCTGAGATCAGCTGTGCATGCACTGAAAAAAAAAAACATATGCATGCTAGCTGCTGCTAGCTAGCTTTGCATTGGCCTTGCCTTGCCTTGCCAGCCACACTCTCTGTTCGTTCGAGAGCCAGGACGACAGCTTGAGCCATGAATATTTTTGTACGTGTATATACTAGCTTGCTTCCTTGACGTACACATACATAAATTACATGTACGTACAATATATACATGGATGTGATACATGCATGCATGCATGCTGCCATGATAGCCGGTATACATCTAGCTAGTCGTACGTACGTATAGTAGCTAGAAATCTTTATCACGACGGTACGTTTAGTGGGGAATGGATATTTGTCTTATTGTCAAAAGATATACAGTAGTAGTATCTGCTAATTTCTATAAGAATCTTAATTTGATCAAGTGATGAGATCAATAATCCAATGTAGTGTGGGGACAGATTCTTACCTAGTGGATGGGATAGCTACGTAATGTGTATAAATGTTCGGTGGTTCGATGACTGAATCTTTAATCTCATTTGGGACCTTTCGATCCCCTTAATTAGGGTTCCTAGCTATATATTTGTTCAGTTCATTAACTAGCTGAAGAGAATTCCTAGTATTGACATGGTGTCAAGGCAATATATGCCAATGCTCTGCTGAGAGCTACGCATGCAACATTTCTTACGATCTCTGCTTTTCTGTGTACTTGTCGTTGCCTTTCAGAAAGTAAAATCTTTCACTGATCCTGCAGGTAGGGGCCTCACTCTGTCATTTGCATGCCAAAAGAAACACCCTGCTCAAACTCACCGTATAGCCGGTCGGCCCCAATGCAAGGGCAAGCTCCGTGTAGATCACATGAATTTTGTGAGTTTCAGAGTGTACTCAGCTAGTTAGTTTTTTTTATAACTTGTCTACCCAATTTCAAATCGGGTGCTTAAATTTTTAGCTAATTACTTTTTGCAGTTGCAAGTAACATATCACTTAACATCAAGACGACGAGACGTCCACACTGACTTTGTCAATCTCAAAATATCCCTTTAGTCTATCAGAAGTGCTCATGAAAGATGAGGTGTGTGTATATGAGGGGGCCTCCATTTGTACTATGTTTCGTAACAAAAAATTACATGGGACATGTTACCATGTTATTACCAATCAAATGTTTTTCTTTCAAATAGTAATATCGTTTTTGATTGATTAGGATCTATTCAAGATTAGTACAACACTTTATATATCTAACCACTCCCTCTTGTTGACCCGACCAGTATTGCCGCCACTTCCTCAAACCAGTGCGCCATCGCCCTCCACCTCAATGGTGCTGCACCGACTCCAGAAAAGCCCATGGGCCACTCCCAGTCTCTCCACCACTGTACCCTTCCTGAAGTCCTACATCAATTTTCTCGCCTTGCCTTTCCTCCACAATCTCTAGTAGTGTGAGGCGGTAGATCCGCCGCCTCCTAACCACTCTGATAGAGCCCCTATCGCCGACATCGGTGCACTATCCTCCTCTCAAAACGTTGAGGCGACGCCACTACCATCCCAACTGTAACTACCATCCCGTGCGAACCGCCGTCATCTGACCATCCCTTTATGACCGGAAACTTTCTCTTTCCCCTGTCTCAACCGCTTTTCCATCTCGAACCCTAATATGGCACACCGTCACCGTCATCAGAGAAGGCCTCACTACTAAGGACGATGGGATCATGTATCTTTTGGAAAGATAGATGGTGAGCAGATTCAACTGAAATTGTTAGGGATTTTTCAATAGTTTGACGAATAGCAAGGGGTGTAATAAGGCACCATTACAACGGATGTGGATTTTCATCCCTCGAGGGGATATCCCCTCGTTGTTTGCATGCCATCTAAATAGTTATCAAAAAATTTGAAAAAAATTGATAACATAGATTAATACGAAATATATCACTTCACAAACATGCAATACCAAATTCAACTCCTACAAGTTGCAACAAAAATAACAAATTAAACTGAAAATAGTTATCGTACATTCGTAACTATATTTGTTATTTTTGTTACAACTTATAGAAGTTGAATTTAAACTTGCATGTTTGTGGAGTGATATATTTCATGTTAATCTATATTGCTATTTTTTTCTTTTTTTATGACTATTTAGATGACATGCACGAAACGAGAGGATATCCCCTCAAGGGATGAATTCACTTTCCCCATTACAACGTACAATTTACTATACGTGGGGAACGGGGCCAGTTTCTGGCATGCAAAAGCTAGGGACCGCCCCCTGATGATCAGTAAATTTCTGTTGTGATATAACCCCTCCAATAATTCCCAGTGAAAATTATTCTTTCTCTTGCATTAATTGTGTTAGATTGTTTTTCCTTCTGCCACTAGCCAAACTTCCTGTTGCTATAAATGAGCGTATGTTAGGTCACGCAGGACCACCGTTACTTATAGCTAAGCCAGAGATCGTATATCTCATTATACTGTACCACTATACCATATGCATGCTTGCCTGTTTGTCCATATGGGGGTATATATCAGGTAGATCTCCATGACTGCGAAACACGAATATATCGATTTCCATGACTGCGAAATTAACAATTGGACAATATATATACATGTGTGTGACTGATTAATTCAGCCATGCATGTACAGTGATACAGATACAGGGTCTCATCGTTTGCCCTATGACTTATAAGCTAAAGTCAAAAATTGAATTTTAAAACTTGATTTTAAATTTGATTTTGATTCCTTTTCAATATAGTTTTTTTTTAGTTTTAGCTTTTCAATCACTAAGAACCTATATACAAAAATTTTACTCACATATTATTTTTTAATCGCTAATAAGCTGTCATGACTTATAATAAGACTAGACCAACTGATACCGATGAAGACCACAGCCAATCATTAACCGTTACGTTGCTTGCTGATCATGTCCGTGCACGCGAGACGACGACGACGGCCGGCCGGGCATTGCACCGGCCGGCCGGCGCGTACGTACGTCTCGAGTCGACGAGGCGACGACCGATCGATCGGGCGCGCGACTGCGCGTACACATGCCTGCGCGCGCGCATGCGCGTGTCGTCTCCCGTCTCCCCAACCGGCCGGCGTGTCGCGTCGCGCGCGGCGACCCGTCCGGGCGCCGGCCGGCCGCGTGCAGCGAGTGAGCAACCTCGCCGAGATCACGCGCGCGCGCCGGCCGTGTCCTCGCCGCCGCGCCCGTACGCGTACGCGCGCGCCCCGATCGAACGGAAGCAAAAAATAATATATAATAATACTCTAATACTTGGTCTTTTCTCCTCGTCGATTTTAATCGGCCGTAAGTTAATTGGGTACGTACGATCTTAAGAATTAATTGCGACACGCATACATGTAGTTGACGGGTTAGAATTTAAGGATGCGGTACATATATATGTGCTGTACAGGGCAGTGAGGTAAAAAGGGAGCAGTACGTGGTAATAATTAACCAACTTGGCTGGAAAAATTACTTCCTGATTGTGATGAGGGCCTAATTAGAGTAAGTTTAATAGTGTAGCCCACTACTAGCTATAATTTATCTATATCGAATCTAATATCTAATTTATATATATAATAATTGCTTACTATACTATTAGTATATGGTCCCACCTATCATACACACATTATGTCTTGGAGTCTATGCTGCAGCTGGCTACAGATTTATAACCCGCTACTCTTCTCTCTAATCTTTTATCTCATTAATATATGTTTGTAGCTATCTAATAGTATGTCATTGTACATGCTCTTAAGCGTAGGGGCCTGGAATATGTGAGCCAGCGAGAGTAGCCGGTCGGGACCAGCAATGATTCCATCGATCGAGATTGTAACTGTTTCCAACTCGGCAAGAAATAATACGGCACTTATGCACAATTCGGTTTTTTGAACTCCGGTCAAAAAGATGTAATAAAAAGAATAAAAAACAAACGCCCATGCATGGGTACGCCGGAATTTACTTGACTGGATATAATCTCTTTTTTCTCTTTGTAGAAGTTATATGTTGAGCTGTAAATTTGTAGAGCCACAGATAGCACCGTTATCAAAGTTTAAAATATTTTCAAATTTTATTATTGTTTCATGAGCTTTAAAATATCAATGTTTAAATCAATCTTAATTAGGTGCTTCTAACCTAGGTAGAGAGAGAAAATTCTAATAAATGCTAGTAAGGCATAAGTTAATACATCTATCTACACCCGACCAAATTTTAGTGGAAAAAACAACTTATATAGGGAGGAGAAAAATTAGAAATACTATCATGGAATAAATAATATTAGTCCAGTATAAAATAAGAAAAAATAGTTTAGGGGGTTAAATGTATTGGTGAAGTTTAAAAATATAAAATGGACATTTTCTTCCAACAATTTCATCGGGTCACTCGTTTTACCTTAGGTGATAGGAGGTGTAAAATTTAAGCTAGTAAGATATTTGATATATCTCGGTACCTCTTAATTAAAACCATAAAATTTTTCATGGCTAGAACGCTTATTTCTCCAAGGAATGCAATTATGTACTAGTAATCTTTTTTGAAAAACGTAGAAAAAAATATATGCTTCATATTTAGTTTACATAAAGTGCAATTATAAACCGAGCTTGAGCTTGCTTAATTAAATATGTAAATATTGAAGAACTCGTGGCAGCTTGTCATGAAGCTAGATAAAGTGCACACGCCAATTTCTCCTATTTAAAATGAAGTTTGACTTCATTGTGAAATTATAGTGTCCGCAGAGACTCTGTATTTGTTTTTTTCCCTGTTGTGTAGTAACAACTTATGCAAAATGAAAGACACGTGCTGACGTGCATGTGAGCACACCACACCGCTTGCACAAACTCACGTGTTACTAGTTACCACGCGGTTTTTCTTTTTCCTCTGCTGTCTAGTTGGGCTGTTTTCTTTAAGGGGTGTTTGGTGTATAGCCACACTTTGCCACACCACACTTTTGGCTGCCACAGTTTGTTAGGCATGTGTTTGATTCACTGTCACAGTTGTGGCTTGCCACACTTTTTCAATAGTATGTCCCATGTGTTATAGACTCAATATTCTTGCCAACTTTACCACACTTTGTGGCTAGCAATTTGTCCACCACCCTTTTGTAGCTGCCACAACCTGCCTAACATTAATTGTGGCAAAGTGTGACCGGCAACCAAACACACCTTAAGTTAATTGTGTCTGTTTTTTCACCTTATATGTGTAACCGCACGGTCAGGTCAACTGGTTGTAGTTGTACATGTTTTTCTTTCTTCTGCTAATATATCAACGTGTAAGGTTTCACACGGTAAAAAAACGTAACGGCCGATGGTAAATTTCTAACCTTACTAAATTTTATTATACTAACTATGTGGGGTTCATTTTGTAGGGCCCAAGTATTAATGGGTGATGGCGGTAAGTCTATCTTACCGCCACCACCATATCCACCATAAGAAACGTTTAAAGGGATAAAGATTAGAAGAGCACCTATGCACGTAATTGCAACCATGAGGATTTGATTATTAGTCTATGGATCATTGAACTCACCTTTGGCTTCCTTTGTTGTATGAGAAATTTTATGGTCCTTAAAAATAATATTTTAAGGTATCTAAATTTTATCTTAAAAGTTTTAGTACCTCGAGATATCTAGTATCTGAAGGCATCAATTTTTACACTAGAAAATATTATGCCTCTCAATATTTTCTTAGTGATAGTAAAATTCTCAGTACCTTCTCAATAATAGTAAATACACCCTTGTTGTGTATTACAGTTTGATCATAATTTAAATATCATTAGCTTATTTCTAGTCTCTTGAAGAAAGCTACAAAAATTATAAAAAAAACATAATCAAACAACACATTAATATATGTTAGTTTGACCAAATGACATGTTAATTGGACAAGGTTTTTGTGCTTCTTTGGGAAGTTGCTTCATCCATTCTAAAATATAATAGTCTCAATCTCTCGGTGTCTGAAGATACGGCAAATTATTTTTTCTGAAAAAAATACAGTACATCCAAAGAAACACTAAAAAAAACTTCTTGCAACAGTGTTTCCTCCAATTTTGGTCCGAATTTAGGGCTTAAAATCCAATTAGCCAAGTCAATTAATTATAACAGAGGTCGACTAGCTAGCTAGCATGTGAAGGCTGCACGCCTAAGCAATTTTGGCAGCACTAAATGTTTGCAAGTGCCTTGACGCGCAAACTTTCGATTAATTGCCCAAATAATGACACGATATATACTCTCTCATCCATCGATCGATCGATCGATCGATCAACTAATTAATTAATATTTACAGCTAGAGATCGAGCAGGAAGCAAAGACACACTTAATTGCATACCCATCTGTAAAAAGGAATTACTAGCTAGAGCCGTAATCCGTAGAGCCAGCGCGAGCGCATGACGGGTAGGCAGTACACATGTACGTACACACGCGTCCACCTCATTACGCAAATACAGTAGCAGTCGCTGGATCATCATCAAGATTAATTATCCTTTGTGGAAATGGGAGGGCTAGCTCTTGTGATGATCTGGGGGATGTATCGATCGATGCGATGCCACCTCACTCCGATGGAGCTAGCCACCACCAGCAACAGCTGCAGTAGCAGCAGCAGTTAGCCATGGATGATCCATTGGAAGAGTAGCTATAGCTGCTGCTGCTGCTACTCCTAGCTGAGGTGATGAGGTCCTCCGTCCTGTACGTACCTGTCCATGAGATCACATCTCATGAATGGGAACCGTCCGGCCCGGCCGGCGCCCCCGGCGTCACGGAGCGTACGCTCCATCGGCGCAAGCGCCATGTACGTACACCACACAACGCCTCCCCTTCTAGCTACAACCCTTCTTCAGTTCTCCATCCCCCACATGCTACAAGCTACTACATGCCACTAGTTGCACATACCTGCATGCACAGCATTTGCGCGCGTGCGATCATATGTATGATGTACATATGCGTCAGATATTTTGTTTAGGTTCGTACTAATAAGATATGTCATATTCGTATTATGTTATTTTATTTTGGAATGAAGCGAGTATGCTACTAAGGCCTTGTTTAAGTTCCCAAAATAAAAACTTTTGACTCATCACATCAAATGTTTGGATACATACATGGAATACTAAATGTGGGGAAAAAAAACCAATTACACAGTTTGCGTGTAAATTGCGAGACGAATCTTTTAAAACTAATTGCGCCATGATTTCACAATGTGGTGCTACAGTAAATATTTGCTAGTGATGGATTAATTAGACTTAATAAATTCATCTCGTAGTTTTCTGGCAGAATCTATAATTTATTTTGTTATTAGACCGCGTTTAATTTAATACTTTAAATATGTGTCCGTATATCCGATGTGACAACCAAACCCAAAAATTTTCCATAACTAAACAAGGCCTAACCCTGGCCGGTTGATATCCATATATCATGGATCGATCAGCTTGTTGCATTGTTCAAGGCGCACACATGCTACAGTGACGTACCATACGTTGAAACAACCACTACTACCACCACTACGCCTAATATACGGATGGAAGCAATGGAAAAACGGTGGCCAAGCATAAAGCGGGAGCAGCAGAGGCCGCAGCAGCAGCAGCAGCTATCACCCCCTCACCAACTCCAATTAAGATAGCTCCCGGCCACCCCAACCCAAGCCCTTCTCTTCTCTCTCTCTTCTGGTTTGGTTTGTTGCTGGCCCTAGCATCAGCGAGAGAGGCCAGAGGCAGACAGGCAGCTGCTGCTAGATATAGCTAGCCGGCAACGCACTCCACATCCAGCCGCCCTCCTGCTCGATCCATCCATCCATCCACCCGAACCCTAGATAGATGAAAAAGGGCAAAACCATGGCATATGCCGCGCGATCCATCTCTGCGCGCTGCTGATATAAGAGATCCATCGAGTAGTAGCCTTGTTAGCTAGAGCGAGCTCGATCGATGGAGAGGAGGATGCTGGTGTCCTTGCCGCGTCCTCTCTTCCATTCCTAATCCCTTTCCGTGTGTGCGACTGCGCGAGTAGTGAGTGATAAAGGAGGGAGGAGGAGACAGGCCGCGAGGATGATGAACGTACCATCCGCCGCTGCCGCGAACTCCTGCGATGATTTCGGCTACAACGCCACACCGCCGCCGCCGCCGTCGCTTCTCCCAATCATGGACCAGGACGGCGGCGGCGGCGGCGGCGGTGGCATCCAGAGGGATCACCACCACCACCACCACCAGCAGCAGCTCGGCTACAACCTGGAGCCGAGCTCCCTAGCTCTGCTTCCCCCTTCCAACGCCGCCGCCGCCGCGGCCGCGCACCACGCCACCATCGCCCACGCCTCCCCACATGACCTCCTCCAGTTCTACCCGACCTCGCACTACCTCGCCGCCGGCGCCGCCGGTGGCGGCGGCAACCCCTACAGCCACTTCACGGCGGCGGCGGCCGGGAGCACCTTCCAGTCGTACTACCAGCAGCCGCCGCAGGCCGCGCCGGAGTACTACTTCCCGACGCTCGTCAGCTCCGCCGAGGAGAACATGGCCAGCTTCGCCGCCACCCAGCTCGGCCTCAACCTCGGCTACCGGACCTACTTCCCGCCGAGAGGCGGCTACACCTACGGCCACCACCCGCCGCGGTGCCAGGCCGAGGGCTGCAAGGCCGACCTCTCCAGCGCCAAGCGCTACCACCGCCGCCACAAGGTGTGCGAGCACCACTCCAAGGCGCCCGTCGTCGTCACCGCCGGCGGCCTCCACCAGAGATTCTGCCAGCAGTGCAGCAGGTCAGTGTTCATCTCGTGTTTAATTTGCTGCTCAAATTCACTACTCTCCGATCCACTGTTCATCGATTTCCCAGAAGAGGATGCTGGCCCGATTTAATTTAATTTGCTTTGTCCGATTGATTGGTTTAATTAATGAGACACACATCTTGTTGCGGCGTGTTTAATTTGATTGGAGAATATGATTTGTAGGATCAGAGAGTTGCATTAATTAAGTGATCTGGAAGTTCCATTCTGCTCACTATTGAGATCATATCGAAGGGTGAAACTTTAGTAATAAATCCCCTAATTTAACTACCTAGGATTTAAGCTTTTCTTTTTTTTTTCATACAAGTAATTTCAGCTCATCATTAGCCGCCTGTTTGCCCTCAAGTAATTACGTTAGTTGGAACAGTCGGATGAAATTGAAGACGGCAATTGCTTTGAACTTTAATTGGATGTGTGGTACCATCTTTGGCTTCTTTTCCTGAGTTCTTCCGGTTCCTTGCCTCATGAACCCATGAGCAGTTCAATGCTTGCTCTACATTTGCCCAGATTTCCTTGCCTTTACATTTCTTTGAAAGAGAGATTTCTTCCTATACAATTATCTGATTCTTAACTGCTTAAACTGAAATTTCTAATATTTCTTGATGAACAATTCCCTAATCTGTTCTCAGAAATTTGAGCTAAATTGGATGCACTTAGCAGGCTATTGCTGCATATATGATATATACGTTTAGCCGATTTCGCAATTAGCTATGGTGAGGAGAAAATTTTGCACCCATTTTAGATTAATGCCTACACTGCAGGCTAATTAAGATAATTCGTGTACTATAGTTATTAATCAGTTCGAACACAATATATAAATTTTGAATTATCGCTGTTCTGAACACATAAACGTTCATTCGCTTTGCAAAACAAAATTACAAATAGTATGCGTGCATGTTTCTAGGTTTACCCAGGTGATGAGCTAGAGATTCATATGCCACATATATTTCTTTTCCTTCTTTGTGTTTCAAAAGATCTTTCTTTGGAGAAAATTGTCTTTCAAATTAAAGATTGATTTCCGTTTAATCAAATTGAATCCTGATCACTATCTATCACATGCTGGGACTTGGGGGGGAATAACCAATATCTGTACAAATACATATTGATCTTGTCCTAGATAGAGTTGCTTATTTTCTCCTCCTTTGGTTATTGTTCCTTGAAACTAGCCCTTCCCATTTATTTTTCTTGACTTCTCCTTCGCATGTTTGAGTGGTTACTTCCAACAGTATTCGAGACGTCTGTACATGTATTTTGGCCTCACAAAGTCAGAAACAATGCGACTTTCTTTGCAAGTATAGCAAAGACTTTGTACAGCCCGCTCACGTACATATGTACGTACCAGCACAAGTTGCATTTGCAAGCAACGTGTTCTTTCTTTCTCTCTCTCATTCTTTTTTTACCCTGAATGTGTGGCCGGCCGTCAGTAACATTTACCTCACTGAGATGAACGGCTCGGATTGATTGAGAACTGAAGAAGAAACTACCTTCGATGCCTCCTAAGCATGCACGTGTTAAGCTCAGCAATGCATTTAAGGGAAAACAGGAACCTTTTGCAGTATGGCACACCATATGGAAACACTCCATATGAGTCAGCTGCAAAACTCCAAGCTGTCTCTGGGATGGAACAGTTTAGGTGTATGTGCTTCTCGTGCTCAGGATCATCATTAGCTTACATATTGGTCCCCAGAATGTTCTTTTCATCAGTAGTTTCTGAACTGAAGTTTGATCTGGCCTGAGCAACCTGTCATTTTGTCTTCGCTAATGTGCACGTTTATGTAGGAAATATGCATGCAGGATCATGCAACAAGCTTCTCAATCGTAGAAGTAGTACTTCATCTTCCATATCCTTTATCGTTGTACCGTAGTATTTCATGTGTATTCGTCTTCAGCTCTTCGTAGTTGCATGCATCCCTCTCATTTCTGTATGTTAACCTTTTCTAACCTGTTCAATTATTCAGATTCCATCTTCTTGATGAGTTCGACGATGCCAAGAAGAGCTGCAGGAAGCGACTCGCCGACCACAACCGCCGGCGGAGGAAGTCAAAGCCGTCCGACGGCGAGCATTCTGGTGAAAAGAGAAGGGCGCAGGCGAATAAATCGGCAGCTACTAAAGACAGTGCGTGATCTCTCTCTCTCTCTCTCTCTCTCTCTCTCTCTCTCTCTCTCTCTCTCTCTCTCTCTCTCTCTCTATTCAGTATTTTCATTCATGATCTCAACCACACCTGAAAATGCATGCATATAACATATTCTACACCATTTCCTGGATAATCCTAAGACATGATGCATGAATGGGTTCTTAATCTGTTCAATTCCTATCCCCGCAAAAAAAAAATCTGTTCAATTCCTAGATAATTAACAAATATTCACCATTTCCTTCATAATTGACAGAAGCAGGAAGTAGCAGCAAGAACGCAGGCATTGGGGACGGTTTCGAGACACAGTTACTGGGCGGTGCACACATGTCCAAAGATCAAGACCAAGCCATGGATCTGGGAGAGGTGGTGAAAGAAGCTGTAGATCCCAAAGGTAAGGCATCGATGCAGCAGCAGCAGCAGCAAGCACACCATGGGATTCATCAGCAGAGCCACCAGCAGCATGGCTTCCCTTTCCCTTCGTCGTCTGGCTCATGCTTATTCCCTCAGAGCCAGGGAGCTGTCTCGAGCACTGACACATCAAATATAGCTCAAGTGCAAGAACCAAGCTTAGCCTTCCATCAGCAGCATCACCAACACAGCAACATCCTTCAGCTTGGACAGGCGATGTTTGATCTCGACTTCGATCACTAGTATAATTAATATTTATCAATCATCTCGATCTCTCCTTCTCTCTTTCTCTCTCCCTCGTACGTGTGTGTACGTCCAGACATCTCTTTTCATCTTGTCTCTATTAATTACTGTAATTTGGATATAATAATGATAGCTTATGCGTTATTGTCATGTGTACTGGCAGTTTTCCTCGTTGGAGAAGCTGGTTAATTAGCCGGTACATCAAATTTAGTGTAATTTATAGTTTGGTGCCACAAGAGGCTAGTTGGTCAATTAATTTCATCTAGGAAGAATGCACCACATGAAAGTTGTACGAATTTCTACATAACTACCTGAATTTTTCGTGCAATTGCACATGGCTAGATATTATAGTTCTTTGACTATATATAGTTTTAATTTATTTTCTATTGTTTTTGCATTTATTTCCAAAATAAAATTGTATGTCTTATACAATTGAATTACGCGTCACTCTAACATATATATGTACAAAATGGTCTACATATCTTTGTAATATATGGATATACCTGACCAGGAAATAAATAGGCATTTATATTTTTAATATTATAGTCGACATATAAATAGATAGGGTGCTCTAAAAAAATTATCCACTACCTTTTTTTTTTCATCGGCAAGAAAATTTTAGTATAGTCTAAATACATGACGAATTGTTTTTTTTTTTACCGGAAAACAGTGGGGGAAGCCCCCACGGTTAAATTTCATATATATTAAAAGGAAAGAAAGCTGTACAAGCAAGAATTTGACAACTTAATTAGTTAACTTTGCAAGGTTAACGCACAATTTGCTTAACTTTGCTATTTTCCGCGACATGATTCTCTTTGTTTTCTTGAACATATAATCGCATTGTCCATCATGGTCCATAAAAATTATTGTCTTATATACCCATATATCTAATGTCAATAATTGTACGTAGGGCGCACATCAAGACACATACACATGTACGCAGGGCCGGGCTGCGGCGATAACCGAAAGGTTCATGGTCGTATATAATAAAGCAAGTTAGGCCAGAAGAGATATTTACTATACATCATCCATGATCTGATGATGACAAATATCCCATTGTATTTTAACTATATTATCATTTATCAAAAGCATTCACTGAATTTAGTTGGACGCATGGTTACAGTGGAAGCCAAACATGACCAAATCACATAATCGTATGGCCCTGAATTTTATTTTGAAACAACCCGTACAAGATAGTGCGACGTTTCTATTGATAGAGCAGGAAAAAATACAAGTCTATATCCCTGAAAGACTATAGCCAAAAAAAAGAAAATACAGCCACACCACATATCTACGTCTGATCCTACTGTTAGAACAAAATAAGCACACAGCACCCCTAAGTAATGGGTCTTCTGAACGACGCCTCCAAGGAGGGAACGACGCCAAGTGCGCCGCCGTCGCCCGTCCTGGATCTCCAGGACATGGGTTTTCACCTAAAGAACCCATTGGAAGAGGGAAGGAAATGCAGCAACGCCCCAAGGGGAAAGCGGCACCCGCAGGCGTCACCATTGCCAGTATGGCCCTGAATTTTACAATTAATCATAACTTGTTCCAAAGGTGCGTTCAAAATGTTTATATATAGTTGATGTGTTGCATGGATGCACACACGGATCAAGACTGTAAGATCTTCGGGGTCATCTCTATTAATTATATACTACATTTTTTTAGAACTAACTATATGCACACTCACTGGAGTTATCTTTATAGGATTCTAAGAATCTGATGAGAATGTTTGGATTTGGCGTCATCCGGTTATGCATATTAATTTACGACAATTGATTATTATCAACATATGTTTCCAGTACATCCCCCAATGGAAAAAAAATAACCACAAGCAATATAGTAGAAATAGTCAAGTTAAATTTACACCAAACCATCGGCTAAAGTTCCTAGTTCTAACTGCTACTATACGGGAATTAAATTGAATTTGTTCTTTGTTAGAGGAAATTTGAATTCTATTTGAACTTACTTGTACCCGAGGATTGACAACGACATGTCCTAAAGCTATCCAGTTCTGCACAGAAACTTTCCAATTTAGTATTTACAAGTAAAAGGAGTGAGGTTTTAAAAGCCCCACGTTCTATAGTCAAAATTGTAAAATACCACAGGTATTATGACTTTTGGCATATAACCATAGGGTTTTGTGGTTTAAATGTTTCATAAACCCGCCTTCATTCATAATTTGATTAATTTCAGCATATTTGGATTTTCTTTTTTTAAAATAAAAGTTGTGAAGAGTAAAACTATCAGCTTTAGTAAAAACTTAATAACTAAAAATTTCATATGAAGTTATACTGATAGTTTTACTCTTCACTACTTTTTAGAAATTCAAGTAATTGAATTTGTGCTCAACATGTATAGGAGTGAGGTTTTGTCAAATTTAAAACCATTTACCTAGCGACTGGAGTTATGAGCCACCAGTCATAATATCAAGGGCTTTATGTAACTTTGACTCTTAAACATGAGTTTTCTGAAATTTACTCGATAATTAATGATATTGTGTTTCCTTTACTTTCTCTAAGGTGAATTGCACATGAGTTTTAAGAGCAATATTGTCTCCCAACAATTAAATTGTTGTTTTTATATCACGGGTTCAAAACAATAAATCCTTTGATCAGGATTTTTTTGATCATGTAACTGCTAGCAAATCAATTATCCTCGGCTAAGGTTCATATATGACATAGATGGAAATATTGATCTAGGGTACATGCATGCATATGCCCATGCTCTCTTTGACGTCATCCATAGCTAATATTTATGATGATACATCTATGTAAACTAACGATAGACCTGGTACTGTAACTTATCTTAAAACTTGATCATTGACGCGTCATGACTTCATGAGGTAGCGTCAGCTACACAGCGCATCTAGCACTGCATATCCTTTGCTCGTTACTATTTAATTGATATTGTCCGGCATCCATTCCAACATTATTTATTAAGTTGCATGCAACCATTTCATCCAAAAACGGAATTATAAAATGCAATTAGGGTAGGGGGGAAAATGGCCCTTTTTATTTGTCATTCGTACATAGTTACTCGTACTTGCTTTTAGAAAACAACTAATTAAGCTGTACTATATATTTGTTTGGGTAACAGAACAAATATTATGTCCGGACATAAATACAACGGGATTAAATCCTAAATTTAACAGTGGTGCTCGTATTTATGGTTAATTATTTTTAAGTTGTAGGCAATGTATGCATCGCCAATGAGACAGCTATAGTGACTTTGTCAATGTTAGGATATGACGACTCAGTATTTCTAGGTGTTTATACGGATATGGTATACGTGTGTGCATTTAAAGGGGCAGGCGTTTGCGTGTAAATATATAAGTTCTTGTGTCTGTACTATGTTTTTTTTAAAAATAATTAGTGAAATTGATATTCTCTAGATAAATAATTGCCTTTTATCAAACGCATTGATGTATTTTTGTCAATTTTTGTGTGAATATGTACTTAATTATTGAGAGTTTGGAAGATAGAATACGTCCCCGACATCTACATCTAAGATGCACTTAAAACTTAAGACCCCTCTGCAGCTACAAATGCATATAAGCAGTTCGTGCGGGTTTCTTTTTCACTCTATATAACTTACCAACTGCATCTGTTTCTTTTTTTAGGAAAAGGTAGAACCTACATATATATTAATTGGCTATTGTTTTGGCTCATCAACCTAACCGTGGAACTTACAACGGATCGATGAAGCTAATTTGGTTACGGGCACCCGGTTGTTGAAAGTTGACTTATGCACACAACTAACCCCAGGAGGCTTAATGAATGATCGATCAGCTAGCTTGGCCTCATTTATGAAGCAGTGCAACGAGAGCTAGGCATATGAATGCCAGATCGACAGTAAGACCCCTATTATGTATGTTGTACCTTATATTCTGGTACTAGTAGATTCATTTGGCACCATTAATTATTAGAAGAGCGTACGTGGTGTTGCAGTTATTTGTACAGGTACGTAGCTTGCGTTTGCAATTTAGCTAGCATATGCATCTCTTTGCAAGGCACTGTAATGCATGGTTGGGTCATGTGAAAGCTTAGCTAGGCAAGGTTTAGCCTCGATCTGAAGCTATCTATACTTGAATTGAAGGACATGTTGGGTGCTGTCTGGTCGGTAATTGTCATGCTCATGCAATATTTTCACAGAAAGAGGCCGCCCAACCTGCGGCTGTTTGGTACACAGCTGGCATGATCATGCATGTAGTAGCTAGCTAGCTAGAATCCAATACTAGTTCACGCTTTGCGAAGGGAAGAAAGTCGATGGCCGTACGTACGCAAGATCGATCGGTTAATTGATCGATTAGCCGATATGAATTAGGCCAATTGATTGCACATTCATGCTTCTTAAGAAACTTAGGCCAGGTGATCGAGGAGGAGAGTGAGAGTGTAAGAATCAGCTGTTCTAACTTCTAAGTAATTAACTAGTGAGAATAAAAAAAAATGATGGGTTTCCCCATCTTCTATCCTTCTATATTCTGAATTCTAAAACTATATATTCTCACATTCCTAGCTAAGTGATCATCTAGACTATAGTGTTCTTTTCTTATGAAGATAAAGATAAAAATGAAGATTAAGTTTTTTACGTAAAACGAGGTGGTATTAAAGTATAATTGATTGAGTTTTAATTATTATAAACTTGAAAAATAGATTAATATGATATTTTAGAGCAACTTTCATATAGAAAGTTTTCACACGAAACGTATCGTTTAGCAGTTTGAAAAGCGTGTCACGAAAATCTTAATCTACATTCAACTCTTGTTAGAGAAAAGAAAGGGAAGAGTTGGAGATTTGAAAGACGAAGCTTCCACTATCATAAGCTCAGTGTACACGGCCTTCGGTACTAACTCCGCCCGCCGCCGATCGCCTCCTGCAGGCGTCGGCGCACGTACGTACACATATGCGCGGCGTATTTCTGCCGATCGCGGTATACATGCTGATGTGGTGTGTTTCCGAAGGACGCAACCGCGGCCGGCCGCGCCGCGCGCTCGCGCGACGACGACGTCCACTACTCGTCCGCGACCCGGCCGCGTGAGAATCCGTATTTCCGCAGCCAGAATCCGTTCTTGGCGAGAAGCCAACGCGCGCGCTGCGCGGTGGCCGGGCGGAGAGGAGGCGGTACGCGCGCAGATACGGACGTTGCGTGGGTGGGGGCGGATCGATCGATCGTTCGGGCTCGGCGCCGTATAATCCGTGGAGGGATTTCGTGCATGGGATCGTCACGTACAGTACCATACACGGACGTACTTACGTCGGTGATTAATTGGTATCTTTATTCTTTACTAACCGCTCACGTTTTCATCATTAATTGATTGATACTGTAGTATACACCTCGCTTACCTGCAACAAGGCCGTTTTCTGGGCCGTAGTGTCGCCTGCCACACATGGGCTAAGCTCAAAGTGGGCCTTTTGAGAGTTGCTTTCCTGCGGCCCAAACAGCCTGTAGGATTGGAGATGAGGAAAAAGTGCACCGAAGCTCCTTCAACTTGTCATCGCGACTTAAAAAAAACATCCTCGAACCCGGTTTTAGTATACGCTGCGGCTGAGTCAGCGCGGGACCCATGTGGGCCCACATGTTAGTGTGCCATATCACCACCCTTTATTTCCCCTTTTTTTTCTCTTCTTTTTTTACTTCTCTTTGCCGGGGGAGTAGCACGGAACGAGCGGCGGCGAGCGGGGTTGAGCGACGGCCGGCGGAGGTGGCGTGCGATACGCGGCGGCCGGCGAACCGGAGTGGAGCGGAGGCGCGGAGTGGTGGTGGCGGCAGGAGGGCGAGCGCGGTGGCCGGCGTCCTCCTCCTCCTCCGCCGCCGCATCGACGGTGTGTGCCCCGCATCGTCGGCGTCGCCATGGTGGTCGTCAGCATCCTCCTTGGCTCCTCCACCGCCGCGTCCGCCGCGTCACCGGTGCCGGCATCCTCTGGCCGGCGGAGCTCTCCGCGCTCGTCGGCCACGCGGACGCCGTTGAGGCTGCGCGCCGTGGCGAGGTCAAGGTCGCGACCGTCGCCCGTCGGCGTCCTCCTCCTCCGCCGCCGCGTCACCGGTGCCGGCATCCTCTAGCCGACGGAGCTCTCCGCGCTTGTTGGCCACGCGGACGCCGTTGAGGCTGCGCGCCGTGGCGAGGTCAAGGCCGCGCCCGTCGCCGCCGCGGATCTCCAGCTGCTCCCCCGCCGCCCGCGCATATAGAGGAGAGACCTCCTCGTCGGCTCCAAGGACGAGGCGAGCACGGAGAGGAGCTGCCGCCGCCGCCTTGCTCCCCCCGCCGCGGATCTCCAGCTGCTCCCCCGCTGCCCACGCATAGAGAGGAGAGGCCTCCTCGTCGGCTCCAAGGACGAGGCGAGCACGGAGAGGAGGCTGCCGCTGCCGCCTTGCTCCCCCCGCCGCGCGCTCTCCGCCGCCAACGCTTGTCACACGGCCACCGCACCTACAACCTCCTGGACAACGGGCACGACACCGTCTAGGCCAACGTCGAGCTCGGCCTCGCCGTCGACTCCCGCGAGTACGGCATCGGCGCCCAAGTAGCAAAGTTCGTTGGGCTCAAGGGCTACGGGCTCGCCGTCGTCGGTAGGGTTCCGGCCTCCCCGCACCTCCGCCGTGCTTCCCCACTACGGCCTTCGCTGCCCTCCTCCTCTCCCACTTGCCCCGGCTAGCTTTGCAGATAAGTGAGTGAGAGATAGGAAGGGAGAGAAGAGGGGAAAGAGATGAGATAGAGGCTGACGTGGCACGCTGACAAGTGGGGCCCACGTAGGTTCTATGCTGATTCAGTAGCCACGTAGAATAAATCCGGTGTCAATACTGTCTTGGGACCTCGGATGATCGGTTTTGTATAGTTAAGGGACCTCGCATATCCGATTTTGTGGTTCAAAGACGTTTTTTTATCTTGATGACAAATTGAGGGAACTTGGGTGTACTTTTTACTTGGAGATGAGCACCTCCACGGCCCACGGGCTCAGCATGTGAGCTGTGAATTTTTGCGATAGCTGCGGTTGTATCTGATGACAATGTCATGTTTCGATGCAATCCCAACCCATGGACATGGCACGTTCCCGTACCTTTCGCATGTGACATGTTCGACCCGTCGGCACGGGCCTGTTTTGTACTGTTGCATTGCATGCCTTTCGACTACTAGTGTGTTCCATCTCCCATCACGACATCTCGCAGAAGAATCCATCTAGCGCGAGCATATGCGGCATGGCATACGTACGCGTTGATCCATTGATAATTCCAAATTCTCTCCATTGGTGAATACCACTCACATCACATGTAACGTTCTTTTTCGGTGGTATTCGCGTACAATTAATAGAACGATGTCACCAACTTCTGCAACTGCCAAAAGACCAAAACCAAACCCAGATGTCACGAGTGCTTTTCTGGTCGATCACCGTGTACCACCCCAAGCTGGAACACCAAGACAAGGAGGCAAGATAATAACAATGCATCACCCATCAGCACCATTCTATCACCCATTCCGTCTCAGCTCAAAGAATCGGCTACAAAATCCCACCACAAAACATATAAACAACAAAAAGAAACCAAAAAAAAAAGAAAAGAAAAAAAACACCCTGCGTCTGCGCCGAAATTAAATTAATCGTAGTACTACTACTACGTGTTTTTCTTTCACCATCCTACGCCAGCTAAGTGCTCCACTTTTTAAGTAGCAGAAGATAATATGCTAGTACGTAAACAAGCTAGTTGACGGCGGTGCAAACGCGGCGGATCTCGCCGTCGGAGCCGGTCTTGACGCCGATCCTGCCGAGCTTGGCCATGGCGGCGACGAAGGCGTCGAAGAAGGCGGTGGAGTTGGCGGCGAAGAGGTTGACGGTGGGGCGCGAGCGGCGGTCGGTGAAGAGGATCTGGTCGGAGGCGAGGAGGCCCTTGTTGTAGCGGAGGTTGTTGAAGTAGGCGTTGTCGAACGCCCGCGGCGTCGACACGTCCAGCATCGCGAACGCCGTCGGGCTGTAGTTGATCGGGCACACCCGCCGCATCGACCGCAGGAAGTCCAGGTTCATCGGCGGGTTGTACCCCAGCCGCTGCTTGAACGTGTAGATCCGCCGCACGAACTTGTCGCAGTGCGTCACCCCGATCGTGTGCGCCCCTGCAGTGCGTGTGCACCGTCAATATCAGAATCATTTCAGGGAGAAAAAACTATTGTTTGTTCCTGTCTGTGTCTGTACAGTTGTTTTAACCTTTTTACTGTACTACTATATGCAGAGTCAGGAGTGACTCTGGTCCGGTCAAAAGTTGCCGCTAGTGGTTGTGGTGGTTTCGGTTTTGTCACAGGGGTAGGGCCTCTTGTGTCCAAATCTAGACACAAAGATTGTTTAAACTAAGCTTAGGATCTGACAGGACCAAAAACATTCAGACAAAATCGCCCCTGTTCTCATGTAGTACTAGTACAAATGAGATCTTTTTTATTCTCCGTAGGACACTTTGTTCTTTTTTATTTTCTTTTTCTGAAAGAAACATGCGTGTGTGTTTTAAAAACAGCTTCGGTTTTATTGTAGCTACAAAGAATATTTCATCGCTTTCTGCCGGTCTTTTTTACATCTAAATGTGAAATTCCCTGCAAAGCAAGTACTACTATTACTCCACGCTTGTGTTTTTTTGTCTGCTTTGCATTGTAATCAAACAAAAACAAACTAGCCTCTTTTCGTTTTCGAAAAGAACAGATGAAACCTGTATAAAACAGCGAAACTGCTTTGTCTTCTGTTGCAAACAGAGGATTATGTCACTCACGTGAACTGCAGAGGCCACGAAAAAAAGATGCTTGCACTGCGATCAACCTGCTACTAATACTTGTAATAAAAAAGAATGCAACCCTAACGAGGAATTGTTAATTTCTGTGGGTAACCGGCAACCATGCCATTGTCGCCTCAACGTTCACAAAACAGTAACCTGATGCTTTTTCAGAACCGCTAGTATCAACCATGTAAAATTTCTCCATGTCAATGGAAATTTTGAGGCAGGAAGGAAGAAGCTTACCGGAAAGCGCAATCATGTCGGTCTGCGTTAGGCCATTGCTGGCGAACAAGGAGTTGAGCTGATCCAGATTGAAGCCAGGGCCGGGCAGGACGTGCTTGACGATGGCCCTGTTGAACGTCTTGCCGTCGAGCCGTCCGAGCTCCACGGAGTAGCTCGGCCCGCCGGTCTACAACAACACAAAGCAACATATCATGCAATGTCAGTAATTGAAAAAATTAGCAAATGCAACGCACTAACTTCTCTGCTTCAACGGCAATCGTTACTTCATTATAAGCAGTTTCATAATGCAGGTAGTATATCTGTATATGCATGGCGTGTGATTATTCAGCAACCTTTTCTTGGCTCTCCGAGAGAACTGTTAATACAACGTCATGTCTAGATGTCTAGATGTCTACCCGGTGGAAATTCTGTCTGCCTGCTTGCTAAGAACGGAGAAAATTTCCAGCCTTGCTCTGGCAGCGCCCCCGAGCCCAGCCACGGGACTGTTTTTAGGCAAGGGTAATACGGCAGGCGTCACGGGCAACACGGACAGGAGCAGCGTACAGTTCAGGAATCAGGAGAAGTATTTACCCAGTTGGACCGAGGCTACAACAATAGAAACCACTCCTACGGCTACGAGACGTCGCTTTCGCAGAAATCCATGCCGCAGAAAAAGCAATACTAGCTGCGCTCAAAGCTGTTGCCATCTCAAAAGATAGCCGAGAGCCGGAGACACAGGAGGAGGAGGAGACCCGTCTCGTACGCACGTATGCTCGGCTCGCGCGACGCGCCCCGCGCCCCGCGCTCCGCCACTTCGCGATATCGCCTATCAAACCCGGCGAATTCGCCACAGTGCGCGAGCCAGCAAATCACGACCGTGCGCATGCGCAATCGCAAGCGCCGCGCGGCGGTTTCCTCGCGCGGAAGCCGAGGCCGACACGGCTCACATGTCTCCGTAAGCGACTTTCCCCTTTCCTTTCTTTTTCTCGTAGGAGGGGGCCAAACTGGCCAATGCCAGCCAGAGCGACCGAACTAAACCGAACCTAGCACAGCGCTGCGGCTAGCTACTGCCTGCAGCCACTGTGCGGGTCAGGCCGCCCCGTGGGACGTGGAGACGTGGAGCACCGGAGCCAACCGGGGAGACATGGACCATGCGTGGCTCGTGTCTGCGATGTCTCATGGCGGCCGGAGTCAGCCATGACTCATGGCCATGGGCTCACGGCTGGATAGATCGATCGATCGATGGTCCAGTTTGTCAAAAAAAAAGGGTTACTGGCGCGCTGGATGCAACAGTAGCTCCGTCGGCCCCACCTGTCATCGCACCGGCGTGGTGGGGCCCCGGCTGCCCTCTGCTTAAAAGCGTTAGCACTTGCAATTGCAACGTACTCCAGTACTCCACGCACAAGATGATGGGGAGTATGAACGCTAGTACTACTACGCCGATGCTTGAGCTTGCCAATCAGGGTGGGTCCGTGCTTGCTGGCGACTGACAAGGGCGTGCCCTACACTACAGTCGAGCCGGCGGTACACCGCATTGTAGTACTAGTATTGTTGTACGCACGCTAGGACGTGACGAGTCGCGACAGGACGGGGATTTGCGTGTAGTGTCTTATTGTTACCAGGGAGACGACGTCGCGGGCGGCCATGGCGAGGATGTCCGCGCAGGAGACCTTGCCGGCGCAGCCGGGGAGCGCCTCGACCGCCGCCTTGGCCTTGTTGATCGCCTCCACCGCGTCCGGCGACAGCGTGGCGTCCGCGCCGCTGTGGCTCTCGTCGTCGCCGTTCGGCGCCATCAGCATCACCGACGCATCACACCCCTGCAAATTAGTAAAACGCAACGCCAAAGAAGATGAACACCCAAAACACCGGGAGAGCGAGAGAGAATGGCTGGCGGCGGCTACTATACGTACCCGGACGAAGCAGTCGTGGAAGAAGAGGCGGAGGGTGCCGGGGCCGACGGCGAAGCTCTGCTGGAGGTGCTGCGAGATGACGGACCGGACGGTGGACTCCGCGTTGGGGCACGTGCTGCCGTAGTAGTTCTGCCGCAGCTGGGCCCTCGCGCCGCCGCCGACGCCCACAAGCACCACGAACGCCACGAGCGCCGCCCGCGCGAGAAGCCCCAAGCCGCCGCCGTGCTCCGCCCTGGCCATCGCCGAACAAGCTCAGGCTCAGCTCGGCCCGGTGTGTGTGTGACAGGGACACAGTGTGTGGGCCTGCTTTGAGGGTGGTGGTGGGAAGCGGGAGCGAGGAGAAAAATGCGGGAGTTCGGGTGGCAATATATAGCAGGGGTTTAGCTTGAGGAAACGAAGGAAAAAACGGGCGATGTGGGGGAGGAGGAGGAGCCGGAAACATTACGGCGGGAATCGAGATAAAGACTGCGTTTAGATTAGGATGAAAAGTTTAGGTGTATTACATAGATATACGGATACACAATAAAAATATTAAATATAGATTAATATAAAATAAATTATAGATTCCATCTATAAACTGAGATAAGTTTATTAAGCATAATTAATTTATCATTAGCAAATAATTACTGTAGTACCATATTATCAAATTATGAAATAATTAGGCTTAAAAATTCGTCTTATAATTTATATATAATCTGTATAATTAGTTTTTTTAATATTTAATATTTTATACATATACATACGTCAAACATTATGGTGAAAGATTTTATCAGCGGATCTAAACAGACCGGAATCATAGAGGTGATTACGATCTCTGCGCAGATGGGACGGAATATCTTTTTCCCTTTTCCGGTTATCGATGAACTGAAACATTTTTCTAGCGCTTTTTTTTTTTTTGCGCAGCGTCTGATCAGCTTTGGTGCGGGGCTGACTCAGCCAACCTAGCTAGATTGGGGGATTACTACGTGCATTTGCCACTGACACCGTGTGATGTACTGCATCAACTTTACTTGTAATAAGACCTTTATTCAGCAACCAAAACCACAGAACTAGAGTACATCTACTGTAGACTATAGCACTGTATAAGTGTACATCTGAAAAAAAAAAGACATTGTATGTGTACGTTGTATACGAGCAGCGAGAAAAACAGGTCGCGTGCGTGCACCAGGTCTATGGTATGGTTACTGGGGCAGCAGCTAGCATCGTCTCCTCTGCAGTGAGCTGAAGAACCCTCTCGGCTTGCACGCATATTCAGAGTAGCTACCATCCAAAGCTTTCTCACATGGTCTCGTTGCGTCCAGCTTGTGGCCAGCATGCACCTCACCTCCCTCCACCTCCATGGCATGGCAGCAATGCCGTCTCCCTTTCCCTGTGTCCGCTACCCAAGGCGCACCCCGGAGAAAAATACAAGATTCACGGACATGTTGCACAGAAACACGCCCGCTTTCCCTGCCTATACATTTAGCTAGTAGTAGTATACAGTAAGCAACACTCCGGCATCGTCTTCGGCTGTGACCAACTTGTAGCAGCAGCAGTGTACTAGCTAGTGTCTGATGGATAATGGACTACTGGTGCAAGCGTTTCTTCCGCAAGTTGCGATGAGATTGAAACCATCCATCCTTGGAGTGATGGCAGCAACTAGCCATTACTGGGGACAGGTTTCATTTCGTTTGAAGCAACATATTCAGATGAAGCAGATATACATCGGTTTATCTGACAGAACAAAATATAGGGCCTCCATGAACCTCTTGCTTAATTTGTTGCAAATTGAGCAAGATGTAGTACTTGTTAATTTGACCCTCTCAGGAAATAACTATGGAAGCACACAACAGTTAACACTAGTTAACAGGATAGAAAAACCTAGCTACAACGCCTTCGACCCGTACCTTGGGTGCAGAAAACAAATCCCACATCTGAGTGTTTCAGAAGACCAACATGCAATGCGAGTGGTGCAGTGCAGGGGAGTTGTTTTCTTGGGAGAAATGGGTGGATCAGTGGATGTACTCAAACATTTTTTTTGAACGACTTATACGAGACGGTGCGAAGTTCTATTGATAGAGTAGGAAAAAATTACAAGATTACAACTCTGAAGGGTCGTAACCAGGAAAAAGGAAAAAATATACCACCACCCACACGGCGACATCGCCATCACACAAGCCCAGGAGAAGGCTAACACCGGACCGCCCGCCACTACGCGTGACCGACCGCCACTAGGCCAACAAAAGGACACAGACGAGGTCGCCACCTAGGAGATGCCAAAACGACGTCTTCCAGAAGAGAAGCGACGGAGAAACCACCGCCGTCGTCCGTCAGGACTCAAAAGAGCCAAGACAAGGCTTTCGCCCGGCAATCACCCTTGAGGGGTAAGACAGCACAACAACGCCCTCAGGAGGGGGGATAACCATCGTTGTCGGTCCGACCAAGGCCGGACTAGGTTTTCACCTGCCGCTCACCACTTTCGAATCCACGCCTGACGCATCGATGCTCCACCACCACACAAACTTTGCCGACATGTGGGACCCCTGCACTGACGTCCCCCGCCGGCCAGTCTTCGTGCGCCGAAGACAGCACCACACCCACCGGCAGCTCCTCCTCACACCTAGGTCGCCTCCTCCACCACCGGCTGTGCCACTCTGCGCCAAGCCGGCCTCCTCCACCGGACGCGCCTCGCGCCAATCCGGTCTCCCTCCATCAGCCGCGCCTCCCGCGCCAAGCCGACCTCCATCTCTGCCGCCCGCGCCTCTCGCATCGGGCCGGCCTCCACTGTCATCGGCTGCGCTTCTCTGCGCCAAGCCGGTCTCCGACCCCTCCACCAAACGATGCCGCGCTGGCTAGATGTAGTCTTCTCCCACGCCCTCAGCTAGCCGTCTGAGGCCGCCATGCCTCCAGTGACCGCAGACACGGTCACCACCACCGCAGCTGCTGCTGCCTAACGCCCAGCCACCTCGCCGTCGCCATCCTCGCCTCACAGCCGACTCCTTCCCCGCCGCCTACGTCGCCACCGCCTCCACAAACGGCCACCGTCGCCGCTGCCACCGACGCCAGCCCCCGCATCCGCAACCTGCCGCTGTGCCGTCGCCCTGCAGCTGGCCGCCGCCATCGCCAGCCGACACCGCAGCTGCCACTTGCCGCGACCGCCGCCGTCATCACCAACTGCCGTCGCCGTCGCCAACTGCCGTTGCTGCCGTCGCCGCACAGCCACCCTCCAGATCCGGCCGGAGCGGCCTGGATCTGGCGGTCACCGCCGTCCCGCCTGGCGGCTCCCCTGCCCGCCCGGTGAGAGGTCGGCGAGGGGCCCCGCCGCCGCCGTCCTTGCGGCCGGCCGGCTTTGCCGGCGGCCGCTTGAGCGGCGGCGAGGCGGAGGGGAAGGAGGGGAGGGAGAGGGGCGGCCGGGTCGTCGCCTCCCGTGCCACCCCAGGGGAGGACGACGCGAGAGCTCACTGTGTGATATCGGTTTTGTTAGGGAAAAAAGTATGTACTGAAACATTGGAGAATGGAAAAGCAAACCTTACTATTAGTATGTTATTTACTATGGAAGCAACTTGACAGTGTAGATTAATGCTATATAAGACCTTCTCTGGACTCTCTACTCTCTAGGGCATTGGACGTGTTGTTTTGTAGTGTCTCGAATGGGTGCATCTGCGGTCTGCATCCTCGATCTATCACAAGGAAAAAGCAAAAATATATGCTTTGTTTATTTCACCAAGCAGAATACGAGGGATTCTGGACATTTCTGCCGGAATCGTCTCGCCTCCTGTGATAGCTGGTGTCCATGTCTTGTGTTAAACTACTACTCCTTCGTGTCTTCTCTCTCGTTAATGTTTCCTGATACTGCCAATGCCAAACTGTTTAACCTTTACTCAATCTACACTACTGTATGAGGCTTTTAGAAACTCTCGATTTTCCCAATCTCCAATTCAGGCCCTCTCTGTCACTATAAAATGCAAACTGACTGATTAAGCTGTTCTTCACATATAATCTGTGCACTTGTGCTTGAAGCATGGGACACTCTCTCCTTCTCTATTCAATAAAATTGGCAGCTTGCACGATCCGTTAAAAAAAAATATGGGACACTCAGAATATGAGGAACAACTGCCATATCTTCCACTAACGGCTGGCTGGCCATTCCATATTGAACTTGAAGCTGGCGAAGGTATGTCCTGCCGATCCTTCAATCACGGACAAAATCCTGTCAATTTCGGCGAGCCAGTTCCCAAGTTGCCTTAAAGATGACAGGAAATATTTCCCTTCAATCACGGAGGGAAATGTTAGCACCATGCACGATCAGAAGGATATGATAGTGCACAAGTGCACAATGCATACAGCTAACCCATGCATCAGAAATACGGATCAATTGGAACTGACCATTTGAACAGGAGAAAATTAGGAAACAAATCATCCGGAACCCAAGCATCATCTTTACCTGATTTTTTCGCGAATGCACAAAAAATTACACGACAATATATTAGAAAAAACCAGAATTCAAAATACACAACGCAATGGCGAAAATAGAACACACAATCAAGTAATATATAGTTCGCCGTCTCAAACTCTTGAGCATAGAAGGGGCAAACCAAATGGCTGTCGACTCTGCGCTTTAACCGAAGGTCAATCGTCCATCAATGTCACTGGACTGCAAATTAGAGGAAAAGCTTGTATTTAGCTGTGCCTTTAGCTTCCCACATGTCGGCGCAAGCAAAAATATGGAGATCCAGAAAGAAGACCTGGTTTAAGAAGTTTCCAATGGATATGGCTAATTCATAGCCTGACATTATTAACTTCTGAGGATCTTTTTAAAAAGATAGTAGTATACCTCATGGCGTGTGAAAGGTCTCAAATCTTTTTTATGTAATCAGCAGGCCAATAAAATTGCGAATAGTCTGAGTGTTAACTACTACTTTTCTTTCGATGAATTTCTACAGGTAGAATTTCAGGATTAGTGGATTACACATCCCCCTTCTTCCCATAGTTGTACTGAAATACGAATGCAAGATACCTCTGTTTACATAAAAAAGATTAATGCCTTTTCACGTTCATTTCTCAGAAAGAGACGAGGACTATCATGCAGTACCTCTGTTTGATTGCAATAGCCTGTACAAACATCCAGAAGTACTTGTGATTTTCATTGACAGCTTCAGTCTGCAACAAAGAGCCAGACGGTAGATGTCACCGAAGTCTCTGAAAACTAATTTGACCAGTGTTGTCACCTTTTCCTACAGCTTTGGGTTCAGCAATGCATGATAGTATATGATAGTATGTACCAAAACTGTACTCTCTCTATCCCAAAATATAAACATTTTTAAGCTATAAATATAGACAATTGTATGTCTAGATTCATAGTTAAAAGTTGTTATATTTAGAGATGGATGTAGTATGACAAAAGTAACATCTTGCAATACGTTAGACACCTAGAGCCACAGAAAATAAAAGGTGAACATTTCAAGTGTGCAACGAATAAAGATACTGCATGTGGAATTGTGTTTCACAACTAAAGTTATCTGAGTAAAGAATTTTTTTTTGTCTAAAACTGATTTATGTCGGTCTGGCTGATTGCGATGTGTAACGTAAACTCTTTTCTTTTAATGTACTGACGTATAATCCTTTTACACATTCGTGAAAGAAAAAACTAAAAGTATTCATGCAGCAACTGATGATAGGTACTATAAATTTCAGGATTCAGAGTATGACTCTGATTGAGCCAACTTCAGTTTAGGTCCCAGCGTCTTAAAGAAGCTTCCAGTGCCTGGTTCATCATATATCAAAAATTTTCTGGACTTCAGCATTTTAGGTTCCACTAGCCAAATACCCCCGTGTTGCTACGTACAGTACTATTCAAAATAGCAACAAATATTACGCTCTTGTTGAAAAAATATTGGCTTATTCGACTTAAAAAAAGAGAAAAATCTCATATTAGTTTTCAGTACAGACTGATGACTCCAATCGTGATAACAAGATGCCTTTTGATGTGATTATAAAATATGTACTCGTCAATAAAGTGTTTTGCCTATCTCATTTTAAATTACAATAAAACCCTAAAAAGTTTGTGAGTTTTTTAAGTCAAGATAGCAAGAAGCAAATCAATAGAGAATTAAAGAACTGCACCCTACAGAGTAATGCAAGACTACGTACAGCTACTCCACAAAAATACAGAAAAAGACTGGCCAAACACTTTTTCTTGAACGCACAAAAGAAATGCACGTCAATATAGTAGAAAAAAAAAGTTTTATTACACAACGCAATTAGCCAGACTGGCTTATGCTTAGAGGTGGAAGAAAACAAAGACAAAAACCAAGGAAGAAAAAGAAAAACTTATACGACGGGTAATGCTACTCCAATCAGCGGGAGGGGGCAGAGCCACGCTACACTCCCAACAAAATCCCCAAAGGAAGCAACGCCCACTAACGACCATAGCCGGCCTTCCGAAAGGATGGACTCTAAAACCACTGAGATCGAAGAGAGTGCAGAGTCAAAAACCCTAGAGTTCCGTTTCCTTCCACAGTTGCCAAGAGACCAGGTGAATCAGGGAGTCGAAGCCGGTACGGAGGCGTTCAGGTAAACAGACCTTAGAAGATGGCCACCAGTCCTGGAGCCAGTGCCACGGGGGGAGAGAGGACAGCTCAGCTAGGAGGGGACAACATCCATAACCAGACCTAACGAGCGAACACACAATCGAGGAGGATGTGGTTCGCCGTCTCAAGCTCCTGAGCGCAAAAAGGGCAGGCCGAGTGGCTATCGATGCCACGCTTCTGGAGGAGATCAGCCGTCCGACAGCGCTGCTGAATCGATGCCATACTTCTAGAGGAGATCAGCCGTCCAACAGCGCTGTTGAAATGCAAACCAGAGAAAGAATTTGCATTTAACAGGACCCTTCGCGTGCTAGAGAAGATCAGCACATGCAAAGGAGTGCTGGCCATAGAAGAACGCCTGGCGCGAACGCGCCGAGTAGCACTAGTCACTCGTCCAGCGCTAAACAAGACGATCCCCGACACCCGGCGAAAGCTGAATGTGAAGCACAGCATCCCAAACAAAGAGAAACTGGGAGATGATTGGGACATTGAGGGCGCCGCGGATGTCAGAAATCCAGGAATTGTTTGCATGCTAGAAGCAACCATGCGCGAACCTCTGAGCCGCGGGGGCACAGCGAAGACATGTCAAACACTCATAACTTATACTTATACCATGGCCCACATGTCAGTCGCAGTTCTGCCAATCACCACCACCATTATAGATTTTAGGTTCCATTAATAGAGCGTATTTAGGGGGAAAAAACATGCTCCATCTGAAACTGAAAATGGATAGGTATGCTCTGCTGAAGAACATCAGGACTTCACTGCTAGAAAATTTGATCTCTCGTGTGTGAATTAAGTCAATTCGCATGATATTGCAATTGGTATGGATAAAAAAGAAGGGAACAAAATTACTAAAAAGTGACTGTGAGCAGATGATTTGAGCATGGCTACCCAGTCTAAACACCATACAAGAAGATGCAAGGGACCAAATAAATCATCTACTGTAATCCTGATTCCATATTTCAACAGCAGATAACTATCGATCTCTGCTAGCCCTTGATTTAGAAACAGGGAATTGTGTGAAAAATTGCTGTGACTATCAGGCATTACTCAAAAGTTTTTTCTTCAGACATTGTTTAGTGTTATCTCTCAAAGCAATGTAATTTAAATCTATTTGTCTCTGTAATACCTGTCTGAAGCTTTGATCAACTACCCAAATTCCGCCATCGCTGCTTCTCAGCAAATCTCCAATTCTCTTTCCCTCCCAGTAATAAAATGTAGATAAACAAATTTTCCTCAGAGAAATTTGTGCTTGAAGTGTGAGATAATCCCAGGATAAGAGGAATAAATCGCTGTCCTGTTGCTTCTACATTCCAAGTACACCGTCGAATGCGATGGTGCGTCTCATCACTCGATGAAATCACGATTCAACAAAAACACACTGCTGCAGTGCAGGTTTCTGAATTCTGATGCCATCATGGCATTCGTACGGAGATGGGTACAGTTCTTACCTGGCTTTGGCTTGCGCGTGGTGGGGATGAATCGCGGCGTTCATGGCGAAGTTGGCCGTAGCGACCGAGCTGCTCCCCCGTTGACCCGGCGAGCGTCCACTACGAACGCCGGCGAGCGAGGGCGGCGTTGTCAGGGGCTCAGGGCGGCGGCTCCGGCGAGCGGCGTCATCTCGTCCGCGACGACGAGGTGTGGCATCCGACTATCCGTAGCCGTTAGATCTGGACGTACGGCTCAGATTAACGTGTGGAGGAAGGCGGTTATTTTTAGAAAAGTCCCTGTAGATTTGCTTATTTCTTCTTAGGCCCCTCTGCCTCCCGTCCCTCTCCTCCCCCTCGACACGGCGGACGGCGGCGGAGCTCCGGCGAGCATCCGCTGCGACGGGGCCAGGGGTTCAGATACGCTCCTATACTCACAGTTCTCTTGGCTCAGTCCCCATGCGAGCCGCATTGGCGGCTTAGATGAGGAAACCCCACCGGCGGCGGCGCGCGGTAGGTAGGCGAGGGTTAGGCTGTGCTACGATGCTGTACTTCCGGGTGCTAGGCGACGCAAGGGCGGAGCGGCGGATTGTGCTCGAAGAGAGAATCCATGGCGATTTCAGGCTTCCGCTACGGCTGGCCATCTCCTATCCCAGTGAACGAGAAAGCTGGCAAAGGTATGATCTGCTGATCCTTCCGTCTCGGAGAAAATCCAGTTTAAATTCGTCGAGAAAATATGGCGAATCCGATTTAAGTCTCGGAGAAAAACCCCGTGTTACTAAGGCTGTGTTTAGATCAGGGGTAAAAAGTTTTAGCATGTCACATCAGATATACGGACACACATTTGAAGTATTAAACATAGACTAATAAAAAAATAAATTACAGATTCTGTCTGTAAACTGCGAGACGAATTTATTAAGACTAATTAATCCGTCGTTAGCAAAAGTTTACTGTAGCACCACATTGTCAGATCATGGAGCAATTAGGCTTAAAAGATTCGTCTCGCATATTAGTCACAATCTGTGCAATTAGTTATTTTTTAAGTCTATATTTAATACTTCATACATGTGTTCAAACGTTTAAGGGTGGGATCTAAACAGGGCCTAAGGATATGTGATTGGGCTCATGTGCACAAATTGTTGCTGCTAGACCATTCGTAAATATTGATCAATTGGATCCGACCAATCGTACTAGAGAAATGTAAGAAGCAAAGTCATTGGGAACCCAAGCATTGTATTGATCTTTTTTTCCTTTAATCTGATTTACAAATGTTGCAATGAATTTGGCCGTTGGTAACTTGAAACTCCCTCCGTTTTTAAATGTATGTGACGCCCATTGATTTTTTTGCTTAAACTCAAACGAATTAAAAAGTAACATCGTCATACATTTGAAACTGGAGGTAGTGTTATTATAACTTATGGGGAGGTAGATTTTGATCATTTTTAAATGTTACCATAAGCTCATACAGGTCATAATTGTTATAACTTATTAACTACTTCTTCCTTTGATGAATTTTCTTTAGAAATGATTTCAGGATCTCCCGTGCTGCATGATCCTTCTGAGCTTCGATAGAGGTGACCAGGTGGTTGTAGCATCGACGTTCAAACTCGGAGAAGATATCCTGGGGAGGACAGAACTCACAGTCAGCCAAATCAATGGCCCATATCTACATTACTACAGCAGGCAATGTGAAATGAGCTAAAGAAAAGGTAATATCACGGGCATACTTTCAAATCAAGCGCCGTGTAAGTCCTCTTTACTTCGGAAACAGAACTTGAATCCTTCTTGCCATAGTTCCTCTGTGAATTGCGCAGGAGGTTATTATTTCTGTTCATGTCCATACTTTTTCAGATAGAACGAGATGGTAACTTACATGTAGTACTTCTATTTGATTGTTGTCAGCATGACCAAGAGCCTGTACTATTAACCAGGAACACTTATGATCTTCGATGTCAGTTCCAATCTTCAATGTAGAATAATGTCAGCTGTCAGTTGTTCTCTTAGTTGCTGAAAACTATTTTGATATTTGTCCTTACCTTGCCTATGGTGTTAGGGTCAGCAAAACAGTCCAAGTAGTCATCCTGAAAAGGCAAAGTAAAGGTAAAATTGACTTTAAGGTTTCATTAAAGAAAAAAAAGCATGCCATATACCTGTATCTGAAAATATATGCCCATTTCAATAAGTATATCCTTTAGACCACTGAAGTCTTCAAGTTTTGCACCAGATAAGAGCAAAGCATTGGCCACCTATAGTCATAGAGGAAAATGTGAACACCATAATGCTCTAATTGAAGATACATAGATTACCAACCGATGTACTGCACGCCACAATTATCATCTGAAGAACGTAATTTGTGTCTGAAAAAGATTCATGTAGCAACTGAGGACAGGTATGATCAGAATTTAGGATAGCCTACTTCATTCTTCCTCAACATGTTTTTCCTGCACCTTTTTTCAAGAGTTTGCCGCAAAGAAACCCCTCTATTTATCTGATTCATATGATATCGTGAACTTGCAGAACTTGTACAGTTCTACAGCCTATATTCAGATACATGACGTTATGACAGAAGTGAAAAGTAGGATTGCATCTGAGTTTCGGTCTTCCAGACTTACAGGAAGGTAAAAGGAGTAGTACGCTGTCTTGTACTTAACAATGCGACGATAGCTACATGACAAGAGAAAAGATAGTTACTGAATGCCAGCAGCATCCCAATATTATCATAAGCAAATCAAATAATAAATAAAAGAGAGGGAGAGGTAGATGGATCATAGATTATGTACCCTTCAATACTGTATTTTGCAAGATCATCTGCTCCAGTATGTGTGCCAATAAGATCAAGCATCTGCCCCAGAGAAGTCTGCAGAGATATCTGAACAAAATATCCATTCTAAACAGTATCAACCACCATCAGAAATTATGATAATTGATGTTTCAGTAGTAATTCAAATGTTTGCTGACCTCGCTCCATATTTCTAAGAGATCAAGAAAGTAAGGCTTTTCTCTGAAATACTTTTTTATCATTATCAAGATGTGACATTTTAGTATGATACCATCGTTTATACCCCTGAGGCCAACCTGTAACAGAAATATAGGTGGAAGAACTAAGTGGCCTGTTTTGTTACAGCTTATTAAGAGAATCAGAGTATCATGTGAAGATGGGTTGAAGAACCTCAGGTCGCCGGTACCAGCAAATCTGATCTCTCCTGGTATGTGAATCGTCCATGATGTCATCAAGTAGTAGTGCACATGCTTGAAACTACATGCATTTTTGATAGAACCAAAGATAATTGAAACCGGTTAGTATCGGCATGAGCAGATTCAGGAATAAAAGGATGATGAGCAGATGGATTGAGCAACATTACCCATTCTACACACCAACCAAGCACACAAGCAAGGAAGAAGTCATCTTCAGTAACCTCACTTCCTTGTTTCAACAGCAGGTAACTGTCTATCACTGACAGCCCTCGGTTCAACTTTCCTTTAGAGAAACAGAAGATTGCATTGAAAATTTTGTGACTTGAGAATTTTGTGACTTGAGAGTTGAGACACTAGTAAAAGGTTTTTTCTCTTTTTTTTTTCAAAACCGAAACTCAGCTAGATTCACTTGCACTCTCTGAATGTAAAGTGTGCACTATAATTTTTTAACACTTGTCCAATTTTCAGATCAGAGATGCTCAGACTAGCAATGCTTTAGAAGATGCCTCCTCACCTCCAGGTACATTGTAGTCGATCATCTGCCCAAAGAAAATAAAGATAAGAAGGAATCAAAACTTTTAGCACTGAAACTATATAGAAGATTAACTTCACTTTCTTCAACAATAAAATTATATAAAAGATTAGCTTCAGTTTCTCCGTTACAAGTGAATAATGTATATACAGTATACCTGAGCAAGCCAGCGCCTGGCTTCGTCGGTGAGCTCACACGAGTCGTCGCCGACGAGATCGTCCCTGAGGCGGCCGTACGCCTGCACGAAACTCTCGCGGGCGTCGACGATGCCATGATCAGACCGCCACCGCTGCTCCTGCCTGGTGCATTTCGCCGGTGAGGCATCGCCGCGCAACTTCAGCTTCTCCTTGAGCTCGCGTTCCAGAGCATCGCTCCGGTCGTCGTCATCTCCGATGCGGAGCATCTCCTGCATGGACATGGTTAGTTCTTCTTCCCTTTTCACGTTGATGTCAGTAGTTGTCTCGATCGATCTGTGGTGATGTTGCTTGTGACTTGCGAGGTGAGTGAAGTCTATGGAGGAGGTGTATTTGTAGAGGCCCCCGAAGCTGGATCGGTTGCTTGTTGACTGCACAAGTGCAGAACGTGGCGGGAGAAGATCGAACCAGAAGGTAGGCCTTTTGCTGAGCTCATGCGAGCGTTCAATTTTCTGCCAAACAGGTGGTTCGGGCGGTGGTAGCTAGCTATTGCTGCTCGTAGAACTGGTTACTGAAGTATTGAAATACCAATGTATTTCCTCCTTCCTAGCTCCATCGGCGTCGTCGTAGCGAAAAGAAACAGCAAGCTACGTTGCTGACCCCTTCTGCCACCATGAGCACGTGATGCATGATGCATCAATCATCAAAGTCAGGCGTGCGTGACGCATGTTGCAGGCCTGCCAGTGCAGAGGTACTTAGACTATTGTTCTGTTATACTCCCTCTCTCTGTTTCAAAACATAAGGATTTTCGAGTATTCAAATTTCACATGCTTGCAAAGAGAATCTAAACAAATCAAAACTTAACAACAGTTACTAAAAAGAAATCTTATTTTGACTTAACCTTAGTATTTACTAAACAACCTAAAAATTTTCATATTTTAGAGTGGATGAAGTACTAAGTTATAATCAATCAAGTTCTGAAGTCTGAACAAGTTGCATTTATTTCCCAGCTTATTATTGCCTTTGTTGCCCTTATCCTCTGATTACAGAAGTACTCCCTCCGTCCCACAATATAAGGTATTTTCAGTTTTTGCTTGCAATGTTTGACCACTCGTCTTATTCAAATTTTTTTTGCAAATATAAAAAACGAAAAGTTGTGCTTAAAATACTGTAGATAATAAAGTAAGTCACAAATAAAATAATTAATAATTTCAAAAAAATTTGAATAAGACAAGTGTCCAAACGTTGCAAGCAAAAACTCAAAATCCCTTATATTATAGGACGGAGGGAGTAGAGAAGCTAAACAGGGTCGATCGATCCGGCGTTTCAGGCCGGCAGGTACGTACGTCGGCCGACCAGGTATTATCTCATCATCGCCAACTAAACTCTAGAGCACGTACGTAGGCTCAATTCTAGACGCCATTTGGGCCAACTTTCGCGCGCTTGGCTCGATCTAAGGCCGCTGCTTCACGTGACGCCTAACATGCGAGCACGCTGCGTCTCTAACTACGCGTACTGTTGCAAACTTGCAGCGGTTGCCTGTTGCTGCAACAGTGGCAGGTGCGGTAACCGCTGAGAGATTATGATCTGGTTGATCGCCGGAACACGCATGTTCGTCCATGAACTTTGCTGGATTTAGCGTAGTGTCAGTAAAGCCGGGACGTGGGGTTGTTGGGCCTGAATGGGAGCGAATTGAAATGATTTGCTGGATGTTTTTTTTTTAGGAAGCCATTTGGCGCGTTTTATTGATATGAAAACACAATTACATCTTTCACTAGAACGTTTAGCAAGAAGCTAGTGGATTACAAGAACTATTTGAGATGAAGGACTTGTTCACTTTGATGTCATTTTCAACCATAACTTTTTTGGTAAAGTTGTCAAAATTTTATCTACGTTTAGTTTGTTGCCAAATTTTAGTAAGTACATATGAAATCTTGTCAAATTTTAGCAACCTTACCAAAATTTAGCAATACCAAAACTTGGTAAGGTTGATAATGGTAGCAAAGTAAACAAGCTCGAAAGCATATCTAGCTGGATGTTTGCTGTGTTAGCTTTAATCTGGGATTGTCACACTGAAGATGCGCATAAGCTAGTTAGTAGTTGATCAGGAATGAATGCATGGGCCAGTTAGGCAGGCCGTCCAGTCCTCCTTCCAATTAGTATGGCCCAATTTGGATCGGTTCTCTAATTTATGATGGGCCTAATTTGGCTCCGAATAATATTCACAATCAAATTGCTACGGCCCAGACAAGATCTAAGGAAAGACCTAATTTGGTGGGAGTGTGACATTATGAATTTAGGATCTCTCATTAGAGTTGGCTATCCTAATTTTACGTGTGTTTTGGTTCAACAGCGAGGGTGGATGGACGCAATGCTAATTGGCGCGGAGGGTTTTATAACTTTGACTATCAATAACTTAAAAATTATTTAGTTTTAAGGCATTAGAACAACATATGCATATTTGCCATACAAAGTACTACAATAAAATAAAAAAATATATATTAATTTATTGTGTATATTTTAATAACAAAATATAGATAAAGATATATTTTAAAGACCATGTCATTATCCAAAACATTAAGAATTATGAAACCGGAGGGAGTAACTATTATTGATTAGAATAAGATTAAGGATAATTAGTATATGTTTTATTAAAAAAAAAGATTGACTCATCTCATGCTTAAAAAAAAAAACCGTCCCATCCACCCAACTAAAACACTTCATGGATTGCCATGTCCGGTCCAACAATGCTCTCAACATAGATGAATTTATGCATCTACAACCATACGTACCGTTTGTACTAAAAATTTTGTTAGTACCAAATTAACATTAAAAAAATTTTGTTAGTACCAAATTAACATTAAAAAACATACTTTTTTTCACATACTACGGAAGACCATTCTATTGCATATTATTAGTGTCACATAGCAACACAATACATATGTCTTCTTTTACTTAGCCACATGTGTGCATGGCAGTATCCTCTCCCAGTTCCAGAAGTTACAATTTTTTTTGTGAACAGTATCAGAGGGCATATGCATGTCATTCAATGTAGCGCATCGCATCCTCCAACTGTCCAACTTGCCAAGCGGTTGTGTCCGAACTCAAGCAGCCATTGTGGAAAGGTGTTTCTACTTCTTCCTCCTGTAAATCTTCTTCAGAAACGACTTCAAAATATCCCGAATTGCACGGTCAGTCTCGGCGTCGATGGTTGAAACCAGGTGCTTGTAAACTCTTGACTCGTACTCCAAAAATATGTCCTACATAAGTAGTAAAGGAACAAGAAAAAAAGCGTTCACAGTTAGCTGTCTCGTTTTCCTGTTGTTGGAAAATTCGCCTTTCGAGTAATCAAGTCGCGTATAGCAGTAACACTCAGGGTGGCTAATACAGGCATTGCATATCTTACTATGCTTTCTAACTAGTCTGGTTAGAAAGAGTTGTAGTACCTGAAGATCAAGCTCCCTGTAAACGCTCTTCACTTCTGCTACGCATTTTGGGTCAGACTTCCCGTAGTTCTCCTGAGAAATCAACAAATTTACATGCAAATATATGTGCAGTTAGTACTGGGAAAAAAATATCTGTGGTTGCTTTCTCCGAAGAGATCATAGCATAGAAGAAAAAAAATGGTGGTTTTTCTTACATATAGTATTTTCATCTCATTCTCATTAGCGAGTTCCATAGCCTGTACTATTAGCCAGGAGCACTTGTAGTCTTCAATGTCTGTTCCAACCTGTACCACATTGAGCTCAGTTAAGCAGAGCATTTTACCAGCAGAAACAAAATGTAAAGACAAGTTTTTATGTAAGTACCTTGCCAATCACTTCAGGGTCACCAAAGCAATCCAAGTAGTCATCCTGAGAAGTGCATTTATGTCAGAATTAATCATGGAGTTGGGGACAATACAAGTATACAACCATTTAGGAAGTATAAACGGACCTGTATCTGAAAGTATACGCCCATTTCGATAAGTACATTTTTCAGCTCAACATAGTCACTCAATCTCGCGCCATTCAAGAGTAATGCACATGCAACCTGATGAAAAGGAAACAAATTCAGAACTACTGGTCTACTACAACAAACAGTTGTCTTTTCAGAACTAGAGGAATTTTTGAAGCTCAGACTCACCGGCAGGTAGAACGAATAGTATGATGTCTTGTACTTGACTATGCGACGGTACCTGGCAGAATCAATTTGGGAGCAAATTAAGAGAAATCACTAATGCTATTTTAACTTGAGTAGAGTTACTTAAACACTTCATGCATACCCCTGAATTCTGTATCTGGCGAGATCCTTGGCGCCGGTATGAGTGGTGATGAGATCCAGCATCTGCCCCATGGCAGTCTGCAAGCCTATCTGTCCCAAAAAAACAAAGATCAAAACTGAGCAATATATGCCAATTAAAGATGAAATCCTAACAAGTTTTGTGTTTGTTCAGGCCCTCTAATTACCTCGTTCCATAGCTCCATGAGGTCCAGGAAGTAGAACTTCTCCTTGAAGTATCTCTTGATGATTGCCTGGACATGGCACTTGAGCAGCACACCATCGTTTATAGCAGACATGCCAACCTGACAAAATTGTCAATTACCCGAACATTTTTCAGTTAATCATTCTCAGGACAGAGATTCAGATCTACCACAACAAAGAGAGCACAGCAAGCAATGGATGAAGCGATCGCACCGTTGGTAGCTTGTACCAGCAGAGGTTATCTCGCCTCGTGTAGGCGTTGTCCGTGATGTCATCGAGCACAAGGGCTGACGCTTGCAGCTGCAGAATTCAGGCACCAAAATTCATGATGATTAGTACCAAGATCTGACAGACTGACACTACAGATTTTTCTTTCGCTAGTGATTGGGCAGGGATGACGGTGTTGTTTATACTTACCCATTCGACGCACCAACCGAGCACGCAGGCGAGGTAGAAATCCTCGTCGTCAACCTCGGTTCCTTGTCTCAGCAGCATGTAGCTGTCCACCACCGAGAGCCCACGGTTCAGTTTCCCTTCAGAAAAACGTCACGAGACATGTCAGCATAGCTTTCAGGGCAGCATGGCCAGATCAATTCTGCATGGGCATGGATGCTGGGAAACTCTTTTAAACGCTCGGGTGGACGTCCACCCGTTTCTTGCAATCAAAAATTTTCAAAAAAATTAACATGATAGGTTAATATGTAATATAGCACTTGACAAACATGCAAGTTTAAATTCGACTTCTACAAGTTGTGACAAAAATAACAAATTTGACTGTGAATATACGTATACTAGTTAGAGTTTGATTTGTTATTTTTGCTACAACTTATAGAAGTCGAATTTGAACTTGCATGTTTGTGAAGTGATATATTACATATTAACCTATCTTGTGATTTTTTTTGGAATTTTTTTATAATCATTTAGGTGGCATGTAAGAAACGGGTGGATGTCCACCCGAGAGATTAGAATCCATCCTCCATGGATGCTAGCTTGCTCACCTCCTGGCACGTTGTAGTCCATCATCTGCAACAGCAAAGAAAACTTCAGAGGATGCATTACATTTCCATTTTCGTCAGAAACAACGGAGATAACACCATATAAAGGTATTTTACCAAACAAACCATCAAGGTTAAAATATTTCTGCAGGTTTGATTAGATTGAAGTATTGAACATAGAAGTTACAAACAAAAGAACCATTTTTTCAGTGGTACTAGTACCAAGAACAGTTAAAGAACTCATCTTGACAGGCATAACCATCAATGTGAATTTGATGCGTATAGAGAAGCCATATGAATTAAGCAATCAAAAATATTTTATAATTTCCCCGTCTCAAAATATAGTTCAGAATAGTGCTAAGTCAATCATTTTTAACTTTGACTATTTAATAGCAAAAAAAATAAAAAAGATCAATAATGTAAAATTGATATTGCTAGATTTATCATTAAACAAACTATCATAATATGCAACTTTTTTTATTTAAAGCATCTCACTTTTATAGATGTTATTAGTCAAAGTATGTATTATTTATGGTTAAAAAACTAATGCTAAAAAATATACTTGGGGTGAAAAACCCCATCATGGAGTTTAAAGTTAGGTTTGAAATTTTGACATTTGTCCGTGACAGAACTATGTATGCACAGTGTTTGGGAGAAATTAAGATGGAGATAAAGTCAGAGCACACAAAACAAAAAAAAATCAATTAATTGAGCTTTAGTTATTTTAAACTTAAAATAAATTTATTTAATATTTTAAAGCAGTTTTTATATAAAAAGTTAAAAAAAACATACCGTTTAACAGTTTGAAAAAAAATGCAAATGAAAACCGAGTTAAATCTGCATCTAAACCTTAACGATCCATGGATCAAGCATGATTTAATCCAAACCACATGTATGTTGTAATAAACTTGCAATTAATCGTGTTCATTAGGTATAGAGAGAGTAAGACGCACCTTGGCGACCCACTGCCTGGTCTCCTCAGTGAAGTCGAAGTTGAAGGCTCGGTCGTTGAGCAGCTCACTCTTGAGCCGCTCGTACGCGCGCACGAACCTGTCCCTCGTTTGCTCGCCCTGCTCCGCCGCCGCGCCGCCCCGCCCGCGCCCGCCGCCGCTCAGCCGGAGAAGCTCCCGGAGCTCGTCCTCCAGCCCCGCCGCCCTCCTCACCACCTCCCCCGGGCTCGCCGCCACCGCCGCCACCGCCGCCGACACCCCTGACGGCAGGTGCGACGCGATCGACGCCGCCAGCGCCCCCATCAAATTATACCGATAGTTCTCGTTCGGTTCTTGTTCCAACTGGTGATTAACTGACGAGTTTGATCAATGGATCAATCGATCTCTGTGTGGAGACGACGTCGGAGGCTGCTGCTGATGTGTTTGGGGGTTTGGTTTTAACCGCGGATGCGTAGTAGTAGTAGCTGGTGATCTCAGTACGTGGATAGATCGATCGCGGCGAGCGAGTGGCGTTGGCTGCAGGTGAGCTAGCAAACAAAAGGAAAATTCAGATCGCGGCGCGCGAGAAGCATCTGCGACCGAGTGGTGCAGCACGCAAGAACGAGTGTTCGTTCGTGTCAGCGTCAATGATCATAGCAAAATCTGAAGTGTATGCAGCATATCCCGGTGGCTTTCAGCCTCAGATTTTGATGCGGCCGATCGCTACATCAGCCATATATAAAAAAATGCAGCTCTTTTTTTCTGAGTATCGAGAAGAGACTACTTCAGGTTTTGATCAGGCTGCAGATTTCAGAGTTCAAGTGAACGAACGTCAGAACGTGTCATCCTTTCCCATTCGGCTCCAATCAATCCATGCCATGAATTTATATTTTTCAAAATTGAATCCAGTTATAATTCTGATCAGCTAGTATTTTATTTCTCTGTTTCCATCAAATTTCCCCCTTTTGTAGTATAGAGCATCTCTGAATAATCCTGAACATTTGTAGTATATAGGACTTCTGAATACTGAACCTTCAAATATATATGGGTGCTATGACTCATAGCAGCGAAGCATCTAGGTAGCATTATCCTTTTCGGGCATTCGCTACATCACACAATCAAAGCAACAAAGTTCCAAAAGCATATAATAATTCAAGTACGAGCACGGCGCCAATCTTTCTACGCTTGGCAACCACATCAAAAGTAGTTAGTGTCACCAATCTGAATCAGAATTATTCGAATCGTTTCATACAAAACTACTCGGGTCAATTTTGCAATCGTTTTCAGCCATTGTAAATGCCCGGCATTGTCGCATTGACCTGTTTTTGAGCTTATACTGCAAGATGAAAATAATAGCACTACAACTGTACACCGGATAGCTCGATCGGTTGTCCTGAATCTTGAACAAAAACAAGCCGCCATGACTATCTCACTGCCACAAAAAACCAATCTACAGTAAACCACAAACGAATTATCGGAAGATATCCATCGAACATACCAGAAGAGATGCTCCAGAGCCAATGAAATATGTGAACATTTTTTTTTCAAATTTGTTTTTTTAGGTTTCAGAGATCCCAAAAAAATTTACAGTCCACAACTTTATTTTGTGAACACCATTTAATTACTCCCTCCGTCCCTAAATATTTGGCGCAGTTGACTTTTTTAAACACGTTTGACCGTTCATCTTATTTAAAACTTTTGTGAAATATGTAAAACTATATGTATACATAAAAGTATATTTAACAGTGAATCAAATAATAGGAAAAGAATTTATAATTACTTAAATTTTTTAAATAAGATGAACGATCGAACATGTTTAAAAATATCAACGACGTCAAATATTTAGGAACAGAGGGAGTAGTTTATTTGTCTCAGCCAGCCTGCATATACAGTTGCGAGGTAGATATCCGTGAGTCGTCGTCGTCGTCGTCGACTTGTCATCCATAGCCATTGACGACGACGAGCTCTACTAGCAATCGATCGATCGATCTCTCGCCGCCATGAGCAAGCTCGACTACTGCTTCAGCAATGACTACATGGTGCTGCGCCCTGACAGGGCCGGCGCGTACGAGCTCCTGCACCTCCTCTTCTCCCCCAAGGTCGGCCGGAACAAGGCCGTCGACTGCTTCACCAGCACCGAGCTCCACAGCTTCCGGCGCCGCCTCTCCATCTTCCTCAACCTCCTCCTGCAGCTCTTCCTCCTCTCGCTAGTCGGCCCCCTCGTCGCCGTCCTCGGCGGCGCGCTCGAGTTCGCCCTCAACCTCGCCAGCAACGTCCTCCATGGTCAGTGGTGACACTAGCTTGCATGGATGTCTCGGATAGTTAACCCTAATTGTGTGTTGCAGGGAGAATGGAGTATCCTGATCGGAAGTCGGCGTCGTACCGATCCATCACCGGGCTCATCGACCCGAGGGTTGATCTGGAGAGGAGCATCACGCCGGCGGACAGCCGGTACCACGCCGCGCTCTGCGTCATGGCGTCCAAGGTGGCGTACGAGAACGAGGCGTTCATCCGCGACGTCGTCACCCACCGCTGGCAGATGGAGTTCGTCCAGTTCTTCAACTGCTGGAACGGTAAGCGCTAAGCAGCATCGAGGACAAAGTTCTGTACAGATTCACGCGCGCACGCACGCACGCACGCAACGTGTTTGTTGTATTGTGCAGAGTTCGAGAACGCGTACACGGCGCAGGCGTTCGTGTTCTGCGACAAGGCGACGGACGCGGAGCTGGTGGTGGTGGCGTTCCGGGGCACGCCGGCGCTGGACGTGGCGCGGTGGTGCGCCGACGTGGACCCGTCGTGGTACAAGATCCCGCGGCTGGGGCGCGCGCACGCGGCGTACACGCACGCGCTGGGCGCGCAGCGGAACATCGGGTGGCCCAAGTGGGTGGAGCACGTGAAGGGCAAGCCGCAGCGGGTGCACGCCTACTACGCCATCCGCGACGCCGTGAAGCGGCTGCTGGAGGCGAACGGCAGGGCGAGGGTGCTGGTCGCCGGGCACGGCTCCGGCGGCGCGCTGGCGGTGCTGTTCGCGACGGTGCTGGCGTACCACAAGGAGAAGGCGGCGCTGGACCGGCTCGCCGGCGTGTACACCTTCGGGCAGCCGCGGGTCGGCGACGCCATGCTCGCCATGTTCGCCGAGAGGAACCTGGACAGGCCGAGGAAGAGGCACTTCCGGATCACCTACGGCGACGACCCGCTGCCGCGCCTGCCGCACGAGAGCTCCGCCGCGCACTTCCTCCACTTCGGCATCCGCCTCCACTTCGACAGCTTATACAACCTCAAGGTGAACATCCATGCCTCTCTTCTCTAGCTTGATCACTGTCTGGTTATATTTCCTTCAGAAAAACGTTCATTTTTTTTTCTCCTTCTGATCATATATTGATCAATGCATGCTTTTACAAGCACGTATATACCAGCTTCTGATACATTGGTACTCGAGGTATTATATTCAGGCTTAAACAGGTTAATTTTGACCCAATGTAGTATAGAAAAAACCGATCTGTTGGATCAAAGGCAATAGATGTTCGTTTTTTGGTGTAGGATACGGTAATAAAATTCTAGGTTAGTTGATACGGTAATAAGAACGAGGGGATATCCCCTCGAGGGATTAAAACAGTTTCCCGATACGGAAGAGGATTTTGATCCCTCGAGGGGATATCCCCTCGTTGTTTGCATGTCACTCAAATGGTTATGAAAAAATTTAAAAAAATTTAAGAAGATGTATTAATATGTGATATATCACTCCACAAACATGCAAGTAAAAATTCAACTTCTACGTCTCGCAACGAAAAAAACAAATTTGACTCTGAATATACGTTAACTAGCTGCGGTTCAATTTGTTTTTTTGGTTACGAGATGTAATTTGTGGAGTGTTATATCACATGTTAATACAACTTCCCAATTTTTTTCAAATTTTTTGATAACCATTTAAGTGACATGCAAAGAACGAGGGATATCCCCTCGAGGGATTAAAACAGTTTCCCGATACTCATCTATAACATATACTCCTTTTTTTAATATATATATATATGACACCGTTAACTTTTATCGTGATATTTAACTATTCATTCTATTAAAAAATATATAAATGTTATTTATTTTATTGTGTCTTGTTTTATCATCAAAGAAACTCTAACATTAATTTATATTTTTATAAATTTACACTAAATTTTTATATAAGACGAATGGTTTAGACAGACAAATCAGAAACGGGTGATGTACTGATGTTGACCGGTTGGCCCCAAAGAATGCTTGGTAAATTTAGCTATACGGTAAAGAAATTTCTTTCAGGTTTTGTGTTCATTTCGAGTGGAACAGCAAGCACATCGTATGAACAATCCAGACAGAGAATCCAGTGAAAGTGAGCTTTTGTTCGGTTCTTATGACACTAGTACATGCAGGCAGGCAGTCTTGATGGTGGCCTGAATAATCTCATTGCTGATGTAAGGACACAAATTTCTGGTTGTATGCTTCAGATGTAGTGATGAGTAGATAAATGAAGTGTGGTGGATAGTGATTGATGTAGGGAAATTCAACGAGAACCACTGAGCCAGAGCTGTACCTGAATTCAGCCCCAAGATTCGTTATCATCGTCTGAATGAAACCAAATGAAAATTAAACGGAATACAATCTTCTTCTGTTCTGCAGTTATCTGCAATGTCCTGTCTGAAGATTGTACATTTGGTTGCTGTTCTTCATGAAAGATCTTGTTGCTGCATGCATGTCCCCTTCCATGACACGATCTCTGAATATTGCTCATCAATCGTGCTGTACGTGTAACTTATGCAGGTGGTGAAGGAGTTGCCGGGAGATGGGAGCTCGTCGTCGTCGGCGGCGGAGTTCGCGACGAGCCGCATCAACGCGGCGTGGGAGCTGGCCCGGAGCGCGTACCTGGGGTACTGGAGGAGCGCCTACTGCCGGGAAGGGTGGCTGCTGATGGCGGCGAGGGCGGCGGCGGTGGCGCTGCCTGGCCTGCCGTTCCACAGGGTGCAGGACTACGTCAATGCCGTCACGCTCGCCGGCTCTAACATTCCCAAGGACATGTGACGATGTATCGAGTTTCTGAATGCAATGCTGCAGAGACTGCAGCTGCAGGCATCAAACTTGGATGAGAGATTGCAGCTGCAATATAATGGCAGATGACGACTGCATCGAGCAGGCAATGGGACTTGTGTAACTGTAATGTGAGCGTACGTACTGGTAGTAATTACGGGTGCAACTGTATGTTGTCGCGACTAATTCTGCTTCTACTGAATAAACATGTAGTGATAAGTGATATGCTTGTGAGTTGTGACCTGTAAGCATTTGATGTACTGGGACAAGTACTACCAGTATAACTATGTGAAGATAAATAATTGAAGTTCTTGTTTTCGTTTCTCACTCATTCCAACATTTTTTGGGTAGAGCCGTAGAGGGAAAGCATTAGCAATGTGGTGTTGAAGTTGTGGGTATATAACTTCCCTCGCTAGAGTTTAAATCGTAGTTTTCTTGAATTTTATATGCATCATTTATAGACGGGCTTTTAGCATGATTTTATTAAGGTTGAGACAACATGTGCACACAAGTCTTCTCGTGAGCGCAATTACAATACTACTATCACTACTAGAGAAAGGATCTTCAATCACGGTTTCTAACCCACTTTCAATCACGGTTCATAACCCACTATAATCCCGGTTACGAGAGAGAGACGTGGGAGAGAGATATTTATTTTCGGTTGATATTATTAACCGGGATTAAAGATATGATCTTTAGTCCCGGTTGGTATCACCAACGGAGACTACAGTTCGCTCGATGTCTGACATGGCCTGACAGTTATTGAACCGGGACTAAAAATGATCTTTAGTTCTTGTTGGTGTTACCAATCAGGATTAAAAATAAAAAAAATACCTCTGAACTTATAAACCGGGACTAAAAGTGCTTTTTAGCCCCGGTTTTTTAAAGAACCGAGGCTCCTGTAAAAAAGCATCGACGAGTTGTTCTCATGCCTCTCGTAAACAGCAATTCTCATATGTAGACATGTTTGCAAATATGAGAAAAAAAAAACCACTATGATCTCAATAGTATCTTCTCTTTACTGTCTCTTACTATAATCTTCCGTACATATAATTAATTATCCTATAATTATTGTAAATTAGTACTAAAATCGACCCATATACTATAGTCTACCTTCTCCGATCCCCAAAACTTTCTTGCTTCTTCCTGCTGCCCAACTTTATAGGACCAAATACTCGTATTAGAGGTGATCTTCTCGATGCTAGATTGCGAGTGTGACTTTGGTACAAATGCTGGTTCGCCATCACGAATAACAAGGTCAACATGAATGGTCTTAGGCCACTCATACAACCTCGGGAAGAAAACCTTGTTCTGCATCGACTTAAGCTTGGTTTTTCTCATCATTGTCGTGTATGTTCCAGTGAACAATGCCCGTCCATCTAGGGATTCCATCTTCTCCCACTCCATTGTCTCCTCATTGAGTTTGAGGACATGGATAGGCGTACCAGTGTAGCTGACGAGGACAGCCATGAGCTCACCTTGATCAGACTCGAACAGGTAGCTGTCAACGCGATCATGCTCAATCCCAAATCCCTTGAGCTTATCAACAACCTTGAAATTACCGTCGTGGTTGCACGGATCGTACACCGCCAGCTTCCCGTCTTCACCAAGAACGTACAGCAATCCGCCATGGAGCACCGGGTTGCTGATCGGCGAGGCCTCAAGCTGTGCTCCTCCTTCAACGTCGAACTCCGTCAGGTCCCATGGCCCCCACTCGCCGTCGTCATCTTGAATCGCGCGGGCGAGCCGCACCACGAAGATCGTGTTGACGCAGTACATCCTCCGATTGGCGTCGTCGTAGACGATGAAGTTGAACCAGGAGAACGGCATCTCCGGTAGCTCGTCGACGGCGCCGGTGACGAGATCGGTTTGCAGGACCAGCTTAGGCAGACACAGCGTGAGGCGTCGTCCGTTGGAGCAGCAGAGATTGGCTTCGGGCGGCACGTTGAGCGTGCGGCCGTCGACCTCGAAGCTCCTGTGGAAGTACGGGCTGTAGTAGCGGGCGTTGGCGACGCCGACGTCGGCGGAGCTGAGGAGGAACGGGGTGATCCACGCCGGGTAGAAGGGCGACACGGCGGAGCGCCAGTGGCGGCACGTCATGGCGAAGCTCGGGTGGTTGGACCAGCCGAGCCGCTCGACGACGAGCACGAGCATGTCGAACGGGAGAGACGACCAGCGATCGTCCCGTCGTCGTCCCTGCGCCGCCATCGTCGCATCCGCCTCCATCTTTTGCTTTCTCGATCGATCGTTCAACACCAGCGCACGTTACGGCGTGCAGGATTGGTCGAGACCTTGAGGGAGAGAGCTCTCTCTCTTTTTATTTCTCTCTGTTATATATGTGTGTTGCATGCCCCGTATTATTATGCTGCTTTCTTTTCGTGTTTCCTTCGGACTCATGGTCATAGTCATGAACGTGATCCACTCATCCACATTGATCATGCATACGCTAGCTCCCGTCCCGTCGTATATGTATTTCCCGTTTTTGATTCGTCTGACGCACATTAATTACAATTGGTAATTGATTCGATTTGGTGCTGTCGTGCCGCCCAAATTAAGTCATCTCGCGTTCGCGCCCTGTCCGCGAGCAGCCGGTGTCCCATACAGATTTACTACTCAAAGACATGTTCAATACACAAGACTTAAACAGCTAGCTATTTCCAGTTTTTTTTCATGCGACTTCTATATATGATGTTACAAAATAATATCCGTGCATTGCAATAGGTAAAGGTATTTTTTTTCCAGTGATACCACGCTATTTTTTTTAGATAATGGAATAAAACATCCGATCTTTGCTCAAAAGAGCTACAACCAATTATTACAATCTAGCACTCTAGAAGAGTTAGTCCAAAATAAAGCGAAACACACCAAACCAAAATAGAAGAAAACTGAACAGGACAAGGAGAACATTACTCCAGTCTATTGGTGAATCTCCATCCATAATTGGAAAAAAGTTGCATAACCGTCGTTTCAAGCCTACGACATGCAACAATCAGGAACTCTCCATCTTCATCACATTTATGTAATTGTGCCCACTGCCGGAGCCAATATGTTGCCCTAAAAATTACCTGCAAGCTGTCTCCTCTCTCTCGCTGCCAAGCGAGACCCACGCGTTTCCGTAGCGTCCTCCTAACAACAGTCTCGTGCTTGTACAATGCGGAGCCGACCCTTCCCATCAAATCCGGTCGAATCTTTCTTAATCTCTAAATTTTGGTTGAGTGTTTTTTATCCACTCGATCTCCTATTTCCGTTTCCCCTGATCAAAGCGAATCGGCAAAAATAAAAACGACACGAGGAAGCTCATCGGCTCCATCTTTTGCTTTCTGGATCGTTCAACACCAGCGCACGTGCGGTGCGCAGGATTGGTCGAGGCCTCGAGGAGGGAGATTGAGAGGTTCTCTCTCTCTTTTGGAGATGTTTATGGATTTTTATCCCTCGAGAGAACATCCTCTCATTTTGTACATATCATTTAAAAAGGTATTAACTTTTTAAAAATAACATTAAGATAGATAAATATATGATATATCTTTCTATAAATATGCAAGTTAAATCTTGACTTATACAATTCGAAAAAAAATAATAAATTTAACTGCGAATTACGCGTTATATTCAATATCAAATTTGTTGTTTTTGTTTCTAATTGTATAAATTGAATTTGAACGTGTATATTTGTGAACATATTGATCTATCTTATTTTTTAAAAAAAAATTGATGACTTTTTAAGCGACATGAAAAATGAGGGGATATTCCATTAAGGGATGATTAGCGTTTCCCTTTTCTGTTATACGTGTGTTGCATGCCGCGTATTATGCTGCTTTCTTTTCGTGTTTCCTCCGGACACCTCGTACTTACGACATGGAAACAAATCTCTGTTACTATAAATCAATTGTATACGTATACATGTATATTGATGAAGAGTTTTTGCTTCAGTTTCACCAGCCATACCCTCTATCAGGAAAAAAATCACCAAGAAGAGGAGTAAATTAAGATCGAATTCATGGAGGCAGGCCACAAGCCATCTGATGCATTGGATCGCCGGCTTGCTCCGCTGCTGCTGCTGGGAGTGGGACACGCCGCCGCCGCCGCCGACGATGGCGACGGCATATCCGTGTATAGCCTGCCACGGGGTGAGATGCTGCATCTCCCGGGCGGGAGAGCGTTCGTCAGAGGCCACCGCGTCTGGACCACGCCGCAGGGCTGGCTGCTCATGGCGCGCCGCGGCTTGCCGGAGACATTCTTGTGGGACCCTTTCACCGGCACCAGGATCGGCCTGTCGCCCGACCACGACGGCACCGTCCTCGCCGTAGACCACTGGCGGCGCCGGTGCCTCCTGTCGCGCCGCCGCCCCACGGACCCCGGCTGCGTCGTGCTCGTCGTCGACCTCCAAGACACGGTGCTATGGCATTGCCGTCCGGCGCTCGGCCGTGGCGAAGAAGAAGACCAGCAATGGGCGAAGCACGAGTACCTCCAGCCCGGGACGCCTCACCACGAGCACCGTGACGACGTCCTCAGGGCGATAGGGCGGCTCACGGCGGAAGACGGCAGCAAGCTCCTCGTGGACCTCGTCGATCACCGCCTCGCCGTGCTCGAGCTGTCGTCGCCGGATCAGCCCGCGGTCACCGTGGTCGCCGCGGAGGGCGTCTCGCTGGCGTGCTCGTACAACTCCACTCACTTGGTGGAATCAGACGGGGAGCTGTACTACGTTTGGTTTAGCCACCCGATCCAATGCCGCCGGATCGTCGCGCGCGTCAGCGTCTATAAGCTTGATTACATGGCGGCGAAGGGATCAGCGCAATGGGTGAAGGTGAAGTCGCTCGGTCGTGGAAGGTCGTTTTTCATCGGTCAAGATAGAATTGGAGCGTCGTTCGATGCAGACGAAGCTGGCCTGAAACCGAATTGCATCTATTACTGGCTGCCGAAGAACAGAGCTGCTTTGTATGTTCATGACATTGAACGAGGGACCACGGCCGTGCACAATCTATATCCAGACGATCTTTCCTATCATCTGTCGCCAGCCATCACGATGATGCCTACCGCTCGATGAGTATATATAGTTTAATTGGACTTACGCATATCCTTTTTACAGTTCTGTATACAAAAATTATTGAAAACACAGTATATATCATGATGCGTATCATATCACCTCAAATGCATGCAATTCAAATATTAGTTCCTTTTGAATTTCTAAACATACCTTTGTGCTTGGGAATATATGAGATATGAATTTTCATCCTCGAGGGATGCCCCATCGTTACTTGCATGTCATCTAAGAGCATCGCCAAGACGCCAACAGAATCCTAAAGTTTCATCCCCAAAATTTGGTTTTCCATAATCCTAAACAAAATTTAGGATGTGAAAATATCATCTCTCCAAGAGATGAGCTATAATTAATTCTCTAAAACTGAAAAGTATAGGCCCTATAAAAACTACCAATAGAAATCTGTTTCTTCCCTCCTACCGCAGTGATCACGATTGGCCTCGACGCTTACTGTCACCACGATCGCATTCACCTCCCATCCCACGACGTTGCTCTCCCCCTACCACGACTATACATGTTCTGCATATTATGGCCTGCAATGTTTGTAAACTACCATATGATGAATTTGTACTTGTAAGAAAATATCTCAGTACAACATTAGCAATCAGATCAGTACATCATCAAAGGGTGTGTAGTGGTATATTTCCCATGTATATCTAAAAAATTATAATGGCATGACTCTAAATAGTTGAATAGTATAATGACATATATAAGATTGGTTTAAGGTGTTATCAACTGATATATGATATCACTTGATGCTTTTAAGGGCACGTATATAAATATATTGTTTTTCGGAGGGTGTTTGTGTGATCGACAAATGCTGATACGAGTGACAGAGTGAGCTATCTGAATTCTGGATAGGGTTACACAGGCTACTGGAGTAGTGGTTGGCTGAGAAAAAAAGCTTCTAAGCCTCTTTCTCATCAGAACCAACCTAGCGGCTAGCGCTCATGGAAGGTGTAGCCGCGCAGTTCGCCGGTCCGATCCTCACCATCGTCGCCGCCGCCGCCGTGACCTTCTACGCCGTCAGCTTCATGGAGCTCCGAGACGTACGTCTGCTATACTGCTAGCTCTCCTCGTCGTCGTCCCCATCTTCAACCATGCATTTTTCTCACCATTAATTGATTTCGTCGGTGGTTGCATGCAGAAATCTTTCGAGGAACTCGACGAGAAGTACTCGGAGCTCGACGACGCCGGCGGCCGGCAGCGCCGCGCGCGACGGCGGGCCGAGCGCAAGTCCAAGAAGAAGTGACTGACCGACATCTCGATATGATGATCAGATCAGCCCAACTGCCTGAGAACAGGAGGATGATGAACCGTCGTCGTCGTCGTTGGTCATTTCCTTGCTAGATGCTAGTAGTGGTTAATTATCGAATGTAAACCTGATTTCAAGCTTGTTTCAGTAATGGTCTTCCATCTCATCCGTTTTTGTATTGAAAATTGGCAAGTTCAAAGTTGCAGAAAATAGCTGCCCTGGATCGATATTTTTGTTGCAACTTTGGTTTGACCTAAAAATATAATTGCAAATAAATCTCATGGAGGAGGAACTCAATCAGATTTCCGTTCATATTTTAAGAACTTTTAGCTACAAAATCCAAAAAAAAAAAAGAACTAGCAGCTTGGAATCTGAATTTCTTAGCTTGGCACAATTTTCCGGACTTTTCTCCCAAACAAACAGGTCTACAGTGCTTTCCTTCGGCCCGGCCACGGCAGCGGAGTACACTCCGAAGTCCGAATGGGCCAAATCATGAGATTTAAGTGGCCCAAAAAGTAATTATAGCCTCGTCGGCCCATTATGTTTCAGGATCGGCCCAATTCCCATCTTCTGGTGGCCTGACCAGAAGCCCATTGGCCAACAGCCCACTCGACTACTTCAGCTTTATCCTTTGCTTAAAAAAAAAACTTCAGCTTTATCCATGCAATAATCGTCTTCCAAATACCGGGAGCAGCAGTCAGATTGCACAAGGAATTGCATATACTTAGATAATCACTTTAAGCTGGAACCAATGCCCGGAATACTTTTCATCTCCCTACAAACAGCCCCATCGTCTGGCTTATTCGAGGAAAAAGACAAACGGCGTATTACAAACGAAAAATAATTTATAAATAAAACTTGCTAAAAATAAACTATGATGAAAAAAAACAAAATCAATTTTAAATTAAAAATTAAAAATTTAAATTTTGACTGATAAATATAAGTATAAGCGGAAAGAGGAGGCCGGAAATCTAAATCGGCTTATGAATCTGAATACTGCACTAATTGTCCGGCTAATCGGTCAATCGAGATATACGGGTCGCCGTCGCCGGCGCCCGCCGCCCACCATGATGGCAGGCAGTGATTGACCCATGGCGCATCATGACGACGGCGACGTACGAGCAATCGATCGATCGGTCACCTGACGGCGGCGTGGCGCGCCCGCGTCGATCAGTCACCGCAAACCTAGCTAACATCACTGGATCAAAACCATCGATCTGTCTTAATTAGCCAGATGGAGCATAGATTACTGGAAGTAACACGCTGTTATTATCATCCGATGTTGGAACAATCGATGATCCTATATTCCTATGACTGCACACAACTTGCTGGTCAAAGCCAGTGTGCTAGATTGTCTTTTACATATGCCTTTTCTTTTGAATGTATCTTACTCACGCAAGCTTTTCGGTATACACAATGACATATCAGCTAATAAATTTCATTAAAAATTCTAAAATAATTATACATATACTTCCAATGGAAGTATTACACCTATATGTAAATTCTTAACCTCAAATAAATTATATTTTAGTCGTAACAAAACAGATAAAAATTCTACTCTTAAGAGTATAAATCTATCAGAATTTTATATTTTTCTCCCTAAATATAGTGAATTTGAAGATGAGATTTTATACATAGATGTTATATTACTAGAAATATATGTACAATTTTTTCTATAATTTTTGATGAAATTGGTTAGTTGATGTGTAAAAAAAGGCTTGTATGTATAGGATATGTTTTTCTTTTAAGTTTATTCGTCATGGTTTTTAGAAAGTATTTTTTAAGCTTAAAAAATACTTTCTAAATTTTTTTTAATGTATTACTCGAACTATTTAAACTATTCATTATATTTATTTCTTAAAATTTTTAAATCAAATCGATAACCCGCTTTAATAGTCCGTTCAATAATCTAAATCAAACATACCACTAAGCTTTCCTTTATGTCCTTCCAACACCAAAGCCAAATTCAGGCAACCGGCACCTTATCTGAAGTCAGTTAATTACTTTGCAATACATTTCTTCATCTGAATACAGGTTAATTCTGCATGTACAACAAGCGATCAGTGGGGTGTATCCCTGATGTTCACAGCATATGCTACTTGGGAAACCAGCAGGTTGCGATTGTACAGCATGGAAACCACCAAAAAGCTTGTACACCGACAAAATGCGTCGAAGAAACGCCAAGGTTTTTTATCGCCTTTAGCGGTTAGCGCATCAGAACGCAACAGCAAAGCAAAACCCAATCAAATCCTTTTCCTCCAAATCTCGCCAAATTCTTCGAGCGAGACACGTATAAACTCTCACTCGCTCACTCACCTCACACGCTGCTGCTGCTTCTCGATGAGGAATAATTTTTTTGCTTCGGTTAAAGCAACGCTAATTCCCCGCGTCGCAAGCATGCGTTTCTAGGAGAAAGTAAAGCTTGCGTTTTTAAGACTAAAGCTTTGCGTTTTTTGGTTTGTTTATTAATTCTCGAGTTTGGGAGGAGGAGGGAAAAAAATCGCGATCAGGAAAAGGCATCTCGAGAATAATTATTTAAGTCCCCAGAGCGAGCGAGAGAGCGAGCAGTGACGCGAAATTCCCCAGGAGAGATCTCCATCTCCATCCACCTCCACTGCTCGGCGGGCATGTCGTCGTCGGCGTCGGCGGCCGGAGGGGCAGGCGAGGAGGGCGGCGCCGCCGCCGCCGCGCAGCCGCAGCAGGAGGGGCCGGTGGTGACCTGCAAGGGCGTGAACGGGCTCGAGAAGGTCGTCCTCCGGGAGGTCCGAGGCAGCTCTGCCGAGGTAAGACTCTAGTACTGCCCCCTACGCCTCTCTCAGTTCAGCTGTCAGATCTCGCCGCAGATCCATGGCGCTGCTTTGTAGTTGCTCAACTGCTGTTCCCATCGCTTACCATGCTCTAGTAGACTAGTACTACTCTTGCAGTGTTTTTTTTTTTTTTTTTTTTTGGGGTGAGAGATAGGAGTGGTTTGATTGCGGGAAGCTTGTGGTTCGACTCGTTGTAGGCGACAGATCGGTGTGGAGAGTATTTGCCTTCTCACTTTGCCTCCATTGACGAGTTGTGGTTGGAAATACATCATCCATTTATTTTATTTTTTTTGTAAGGCGCAATTGTCAAAACTTGACCTTTGACCTCTAGTTTCCCCTTGCAACATATTGATTGTGCGAAACAGTGGAAGTACTTTAGAACATGATGAATCTGTTGGTACCACTGTCTTATCCATAGACATATAAATATTTCAACTAACCGTTGATCAACAGATACAATGAATTATGTGCGTTTCTTATAAACTAAATGGTGGGAGTAACAAATAGGATTATAAAAATGGCTCAATACAGTGTACAATGGTGCTTCTATAACCCCTGAACACATGAGGGTGGTGAACATTCTCTTTATAGAGGGGTAGTTTACTCATATCTGGGGTCTGAGGAAAATCCAGGTTAGCAGGGAGGGAGTATACACTTCAGTTGCAATAAAATGTTTTTTTGGTCTAACTTAAAAAGCAACATAAGAAAATCTTCATACTCTTGCTAGTGACCCTTTATAATCAACACTTCTTGTTGTTGGGTACACGGATGCCTCATATTGGTTACAGCCTGAGAGTGCTCTTTTGGCCTAAAATGGTAGACCCAAGAAAGATAGGTTTTTTCATGATTATCTCAGCTGCTAAAGACTAAAGAGTCTGAAGAGTGGATTGTGGAACCTCATGCACTTGGCCTTTTAGGAGACAATAAATGATGGAATTTTACCTGAGGAGGTATATAAAAATGATAGTGACAGCCTGCTCGATCTTAGCATAGGGATTTTGGCAAGCGAGTTGTTTCTTTGGCTGATGTTATGGATATCATGGGCGTTTTATTGTAGCTTCTGGATTTGTGGGTCAAATATCTAGCTACTATGTTGTTTGGTGTACGCTTAGTACAAGATTCCAAAATCGTATTATCCGTATTCCATAGAAATTATGGATGTTATCAGGCCAAACTGGTGGGATGGAGCCCATGCTACCATTCATCACGTCACTTGAGGAGCCTCTTTCATTTTTCCTCCAGTTGCATACTTTGCTTTATGCTATCTCTGATGATGAGTAGCAGGGCCACCATTTGTGCTGTTGCCATGGTATTATTTTCAGTCCAATACGGATAGAAGCTCATGGATCAACACTGGTAGAAGAGAGGTGAGAACGCCAGAGGATGGTTTGAGTTGATGGGGAAACGATACGCCGGTGTCTAACTGGTCATGTTTGCTACTGGTCCTGGTCTTGTTGTGACTCAACTAGTCGGCCTTACTGAGGAAATATCCTCCTATATTCATCCAATACCTATTATCCCACTTAGACTTTCCAGAACTCATCCTAAAACTTGCTTCACCTACAATTTGGATGTTGGATGTTCGCCTGTTGACATTAACTAGGCCAGCCCCATGTTTTTTGGCGAATTAGATGTATAACAAGAAGCCCATGTTGTTTGTTGAATCAGATGTATACCAAGAAGGCATATGGAGCTAAGTAAATCATGGGCATATATGCTATAGTGCTATTGCATAAGGTCTGACTATTGGAAGCTCAATGCCAAGACTTCCACATTGATTTTGACAAAATAACAGTAAGCTAAACTATTCATTCTTGAGTTTAAAATGAAGATACTATAGTACATCTATCTATCTATTGGTCAAAGATATTGTAATACATCTATCTATCGATTTTTTTATGGGAACAATAGGAGATATCCCCACTGAACATATAAATTATATCATTCTGAATAGCTATTGATTATCAGAAACATAGTTAGTGGATGGGCATCAGAAGGACATGCCCCAAAAGCTAATCAGCATAATAAGCTCATTAGAACTCCACATGTGCATTTTTGTGACTCATCTCTTTATATATATCTAGTTCTTTGCTTCTGTCCTGGCTACATAGGACTTATTTCTTTTTTCTTGTATGTATCCTGTTCCAAAATCCAAACATATGGTTATTTAGTATTTCTACTCTTGCTGCTTTCAGGTGTACCTGTATGGCGGCCATGTCACATCATGGAAAGATGAGCATGGAGAGGAGCTGCTTTTTGTTAGTAATAAGGTGATATTATTTCCTATCTTTAGTATGGGCAATTGGGCACATCTCAGTGCCTCTAAAATTCTTCCATCATTGTTTTGGCTGTACCATAAGCCTGTCTGAGAGACTGATACTAGGCTAATTCAACTGGTAGAATATGATCCTTACCCTTAATTTCATTATCATCCAGACATACCTATTCTCGTAAACCATGTACCTCTTTGTTATCGTCCACCTTATGTTTTTGTGGTAATGATGTGACAAAGATTGTATTGCCACATCCCTGCTACTCATTTGACCTCGACATGGCAATGAAATTTGATTATGAATCTTACTGGATTTTTTTATTCTATGTATTTCTTTAATTGCCTAAGAGTTGCTTGGCTGATGCCTGTGTTCTCTCAGGCTATTTTCAAACCTCCAAAAGCTATACGTGGAGGGATACCAATCTGCTTTCCTCAGGTCCGTGCTTTTCCTTTCCTGCATTTTTTCTTTGCTCGTAATCTCTTCCGCTTTCTCAAATTTTAATTTTGCTCAGTACTTCGTATTCTAGTTTTCCAACTTCGGAAATCTGGATCCACATGGCTTTGCAAGGAACAGGACCTGGAGTGTTGAAAATGATCCACCACCATTTCCAGTACCAACTTCTAATAAAGCTTACGTCGATTTAATCCTTACACATACTGAAGAAGATCTAAAGATCTGGCCACATAGGTGGGCATATACTAAATAATTACATGTTAATAGTAAATTAATTACCATTGTAAGATAATTGAAAGTTTTTTTCCCTCTATTTCTTATCATATAATTGTTTTAGTAGAAGGCAAGGTAGCTGTTCACATGGATCAGTAAAAGCAAATCCTTTATTTCAGTTACGAGTTCCGTCTGAGAGTTGCACTTGGACCTGGTGGAGATCTGATGCTGACTTCACGTATAAGAAATACCAATGCAGATGGAAAGCCATTCTCATTTACATTTGCATATCACACATACTTTTCAATATCTGATATCAGGTACACTTGTTTAACTCTCGACAAAGCCCATCAGTTCTGAAAAATTCATTTCAAAGGCACAGTGCAGTATTGGAAGTGATCATGTTTATCATCCACCTAATATGTTTGTCTAAAATGTGGGCTTAATTAATGGAAAATGTTTCTGTATGTTTATCCACAATGAAGAATTCCTCTTCCATTTCAAATGTATTTCCATAGACATACGGAAACAATTTATTCATTGTGCATAACTTTATGCTAATATTCAGCGAGGTGCGAGTAGAAGGCCTGGAAACTCTGGATTACCTAGACAACTTACAAGAGAGAAATCGATACACTGAACAAGGGGATGCAATTGTTTTTGAATCTGAAGTGCGTTAACAAAACATTTGAACCTTACACTATCCTTCATTTTTCTTTGCATTCTAACTAAGGAAGCAAATGCAAACTTATTATACAGTTGGACAGAATATATCTGGGCACACCATCAAAAATTGCCATTATTGATCATGAGAAGAAAAGAACATTTGTTGTGAGGAAAGGAGGCCTTCCTGATGCTGGTACAGTCAATGATGGTCTTTATTTGCTTACAAGTTACAACCATAATAAACTATCTTTGTTATAATAAATGAAAAAAAATATGTATTGTGTTGGTTATTTCCTGGTTGTAGTTGTTTGGAACCCTTGGGACAAGAAGGCTAAGGCTATGTCAGACTTTGGGGATGACGAATATAAACGCATGGTCTGTGTGGAGGCAGCTGCTATAGAAAAGCCGATTACTTTGAAGCCTGGTGAGGAGTGGACTGGAAAGTTGGAACTGTCTGCTGTCCCATCTAGCTATTACAGTGGTCAGCTGGACCCTGATCGTGTTCTTCAGGATTCAAGTGTCCCGGAGGATTCAATCAGCTAGTCCTTAGTGGATATTTGTCCAGGTAACATTTCTACTAAAGTATCAGACTTGGTCCTGTCTTTGAGTTGTGAACATAGATTAGTAAATTTCTGTGCAGGCAAGTAAGCGGCATTCTTCTAGTAGTATGGTCCTATGTAAAAAATGTCAACATAGTATTGCGTGCAGACTAGAAGACGTAAGATGGTCCTGCATAAAGTTTTCAACATAGTTTACATAGAAAATACGCATGTACCATGCATAGCCCATATTATATTGGCGAGAATCCTTTTTTTAATCTAATCATCTCCGTACTGTTTTCTTGTGCAAGCCTGCCATTATTTATAGAAATGCTTAGGTGACGTGCCAGATTGCCAGAGTATGTATTGCAATTCTGATATCTAGACCAGTTCAAGTGTCCGGCTTTGGAGTGGTCTGTGGTCAGTTAGCATATACATAACACTCAGAATTTGACGGCAAGCAGACCAGTTTTTTTGTGAGGAGGTTATATTAACAAGGAAAAAGCTCTTGTGCTTGAGCTGGTGGGTACTCTCGCTATCTGTACTGTAGAGTGTGCTTTGAGATTCGGAAATTTAAAACCATGCCTGAATTTTTCCTTTTAATGTGATTTTCATGCATAATTGGTAGTCCAGTACCTGCAAATTTTTGAAATTTTGGCGTTTGTAATGTTTGAAGGAGACGGAATATTTGGAAAAGCTAACAGTGAAGAAAGCTGTTGCGCTATCATCAATTGTCTCCTATTGGAGTTAAATCTGCAATCTAGAGATATATGGGGGGCATTTTGCACCAATCTCAAACAGCAAGGAATGGTGCATATTCATGGGTTACCTACCCTTCAGTCTTTTCCCCTTCAGGGTATCAAAATCAGGGGTAGGGGAGACTCGAGGCTAACTTAAAATGGCATCTGCATACTATCTGGGGATACCAAATAGTGCGCATTATTGTTTTATTTGCTTGCAGTTATGAATGAAGTGATGCTGTAAACTCAGCACTTTTGGCCTTTTGGGCATGTACATGTATTTTTTCACCGCACATTTCGCTAAAATTTTGTTTACTTGCTTTGTACTGACCTTGACATGTTTCTTTGTTGTAGGTAGACTATTATATCATATGCATAAGGGACATTGGCAACAAGGAGTGTCAAAACGTTTCTTCCATTCTATTCAAATCTTTGTTGTTTTTTGGCATGCATATCTGAACTGAGGAATTTCAAAATTGATTTACGTTTTGATATCTACATAACGTAAGGGGACGGGTCGGTATTAATACCCTGTATATGCATGTTTGAAGTGAGAAACATCTCATTGGGTTGTAAAATAAAAATCAATACTGTATGTCTTTTTTGATCGGCTCCTTTTCCGTTCTAATATCAAAATAGTATACCTAGAAAACGTAGTCACCTGTCCTACGAACGTGCATATGAGGTATAAACATTCTGAGCTTGGTTAAAACCAGGACTTGTTTGGATCCATAATTTGCCTGTGCTTGTACTTTGGTTTGAACATCTTTTTCTTGATGGAGATAGATGCAGAAGTGTGAAGTCGCCTTGATGCTTCAGGGTAGCTGTTATTGCAGTAGGAGAAAATGAAGTATCTGGTGTTTAGCGAAGCTGGACATTATCAACGTCAGCTATTTAGAGTTAGCTCCAGATTGCCGTGCTTTGATTAATTTTCCAAGTTGATATGAAAACGCGGTTGTAAAAGGTACTGCCACAAATTTCTGTAGAACCAAATTATGGTTAGACTAATTATGCGATTATCTCTTTTCTTTCTCGCGCTTGTTCCATTTTCATAAATAATAATAGCCAAAATTTGCCTGGTTGAGAATAAAGTTAATTTCAATATGGAGTTGTATGCTATGTTGTAATCCGGATCGACCATGACTTGTGATACAAAATTCCGTTTAACAGATCAATTTCTAACCTTTAACCTTAAGAGGAAACGCGATGGACTTATTTAGACTTCTTTTAAATAATACGGCAGTACATTAGTACGTGAGTCGTACTTACTCCTAGATAATACTGTATCTCCTTTTACAACTTTGATTAAAAGATATACAGTTAGACAAACAATAAAATTACGTTTACCATAACATACATGTACCGCATGTACATATACTCCAAACAATTTTACTGTTCTGAAATGTAAATTCTATCCGGTGCAGTTCATGCTCCCATTCAGAATCAGAAATGATCATATAGTTATATACCCGGGTGTGTTCGGTGGTATAGCTACAGCAAGTGCATCAAAACTTGTATCGGCTTATACTGTATTGCGCATAAGATATACCCCTCACTTCCTAAATAATTGTTCCAACCATTATTTATATTTGAACTTTGATTGTTTATCATTTTTATTCAAACAATATATAAATACTTTAGAAAAGGTACATTATATCAAACTATGTTGCATTTTAAATATAAACATTAAGCTTTCGTCCATCTTAATTTGACCATTTAAAAATTATCAGTGATGAAAGTTGAAACAACTTGATTACTGGTTACAAGTATTTGAAGTGACAAGTATTCCCTTCGTTCCTAAATACTCCTATAAATATATTTCCATGTTGTTGGGTAAAAAAATAAATATAAGAGAGAATATTCTCTTTTAATCATCACAATGGTAAAATTTTGAATTGCTTACTCTCCCCCTAGGGCTAAAAATGTTTGGACTATTGTGCATTAAATCCAATGCATCGGATAATACTTATATTATGTATAAAATATTAATTGTAAAAATAGTTACTCCCGTCGGTTCCATAATTCTTAACGTTTTGGACAGTGATACGGTCTCCAAAATATATGTTTGACTTTATTTTTCTATTATAATATACACGATAAATAAATGCATGTTTACTTTTCTTAAATACTTTGAAAGACAAATCTATATATGCTGTGCTAGTTCTTTTAAACTAAATACTTTTAAAGTTATTGATAATCAAAGTTACAAAAATTTGACCTCAACCTTATCCAAAACATCAAGAATTATGAAACCGGAGAGAGTATATTTTAAATGAGTACTCCCTCCGTTTCGGATTATAAGTCGTTTTGACTTTGGTCAAAGTCAAACTATTCTAAGTTTGTAGACAAATATAGTAATATTTACAACATTCATTAAATTAATAATTGAATATATTTTCATAAAACATTTATCTTCCGTTGAAAATTTTACTATTTCTTCTACAAACTTAAGCGGTTTGACTTTGAAGAAAGTCGCAAACAACTTATAATATAAAATTGAATAATCACAAGCAGAAGCAGATCAGCAACTAATCACTGACCAATACACGCACACTGGCACACAACATACTGCAAAGAGGAGAGAGGCCGGGAGCCAAAAGGGCTCTCCCCTCTACGCTGAGGTGTCCCCCCCCCCTCTCTTTTCGGCTCGCCTCCGCGATCAAATCCAATTCAACGGCCCAAAAAAAATACCCTCCCAACCAAAAAAAAATAAATCTCCAAACCAAAAAAAAAAAAAAAAACACGAAGCGAGAGACAGCCAGCCAGCCAGCCCAAGCCAAGACGAACACGAAGAGAAGAGAGAAGCAAACCAAGCGGAAGCAAGAACCCATCTCCCACCACCCCCAGCAGCAGCCGCAGCCGCAGCAATTCGCGCACTCCGGCGCGCGCGGGGGAGCAGCAGCAGCAGCAGGAGCGGGAATTCCTCGCGGCGGCGGCGTCCTCCAATCCGATTCCGCCAATCCCAATTGCTGCCCCCCTCGGCGAGGTCAGCTCCAATTCTTGCTGTTTTTCTCGGATTCGATTCGGTCGTGGAGTGGGAGGCGGTTGGTCGCCCTCCTCGCCGGAGATCCAGGCGGCGCGGGCCCGGGGCGGAGCTCGCCGGGGTCGGGATCATGCCCCCATTGCGCTAGGGTTTGGGGGGGTAATCCAATTTGGCTCCCGCCCGACGACTCGCCGCCCTGGATGCTTGATTCGGGCCAGCCGCGCCGCTCCCGGGGCGGGTGGTTGCTTCCGCGGCGATTGGTGTGGTGCCGGCGGAGATGAGATCGCCTCCATGGCTGGCGAGCTGGGAATTGGGCTACGGGCTCGCGCTCTGCAGGAGGCGACGGAGGCCATAGTGGTTTGATCCGAGCTGGGTTGGTGCGGTGCTCTGTCTCCGATTCGTGGTTTCTGTGCTCTGAATCCGATATTGGGGTTCGCCGGGGTGGTGATTTTATGGACATGGTGAGGGAGGAGGCGTGGCCGCTCGCTGCACCGCAGCAGCAGCCATCAGCTCCTCCACCGCAGGCGCAGGCGCAGCAGCAGAATGGCCGTATTGATCTCCGCGAGGTGAAGCTTCAGCTGGAGAAGAGGCTTGGTCCTGACAGGTCAAGGAGGTACTTCAGCTACTTGAAGGGCTACCTGTCGAATAGGCTCAGCAAGGCAGATTTCGACAAGGTGTGCCTCCAAACGTTGGGGCGAGAGAACCTCCGAGTGCATAATCGGCTGATCCGCTCAGTTCTCTACAACGCCTACCACGCGAAGTGTCCACCTCCAACACCAGCACCGGATGTTGGGAGGTCTGTTGGAGCAACAGTGAAGAAGGTTTGTCAGCCCGGCGAAGCATTAAATTCTTGCAATGGGGACGTCAGGTTATTACAGATGCAGGGATCGAGGCATATGAGCACAATGCAAGATCATCAGTCAAAAGATCGGATGAAAAGCATGGGCCTGAGTTGTAGGGTAGATGCTGCTGCCAATCACAGCCAGATTGCTCACGGTGGTGCGGCAGTACCAGAGAATGGCACCCTAAGTTCTTCTGACCTCAAGAGATCAGTGCATTTTCAACATGAATCTGCAGAGCCATTGGCAAAGCACCAACGTGTGGAGCAGTCACCAACTGGAAACATAATCAAGTTGAGAAGAAGCATGAGCAATGTCTCAGATCATTCTGCAGAAGCATCGAATAGCCCTGTACGGGCACCACTTGGAATTCCTTTTTGTTCAGCGAGTGTGGGCGGGGCAAGGAAATTACCACCACCACCAATTAGTGCAGGTGAGGATCACTGTACCAGCTGTTGTGAGCATCGTGAATTGTTAAATACAGAGGCATTGCATCGGCGGATGGAGAAAACAGCAGAGTCACTCGGCCTAGCAGGTGTCACATTGGATTGTGCTGACCTTCTGAATAACGGTTTGGACAAGTACTTGAAGAACCTGATTAGGTCATCAGTTGAGTTAATAGGAGCTAATGTTCAAAGTGATGCAAGAAAAGGGGAATTGTACAAGCAGCATGCATATGGAAAACATATGAATGGTGTTTGGTTGCCAAATCATGTTCAGATGCAATCAGGCAGTGGACCGTCCGGAGCAACGAATGATATCAGAAATCACCACTTGATCTCCCTTGATGATATCAAGGTAGCTATGCAGCTAAATCCTCAACAGCTCGGGGAGGACTGGCCAGTCCTCCTTGAAAAGATATGCTTATGTTCACCAGAAGAAAATGACTGACAGATGGAAAGTGCTATTTGAAATAGATTTTTTGTACCAATGTGTTTTTGGTGCCCATCTGATGTACATTTGAGCTGAAGCGATTATACTGCAGTCAAGCAACAGAAGATGCGCATTTGGGGACAAGGCAGAATTCTGCTGACAGATTTGCAGCGAAAGAAAGCCAATTCTTTTCTCCTGATAAATGCCCTCATAAAGAAGAATATCTTCCGTTGACGTTGCTTAGACCTCATTAGCTCTCCTGAGATGGAGACTGTTCATCCAAAAGTCCCAACTTCTATGTAACATCTGGCATAAGGGGACAGAAGACAGCAAAATGCAAGAGCTGTCCTGTAACTTATAGGAAAATGTTCTGTAAGTTTCTAGGTCAGGATGTACATTATTGATTCCAAAATTTTCTAGGTATCTTCAGTACTAATTTCAGGGATGTTGAACGTTAATTTTATTTAAATTCTTCTGTAACTGTGTTTTTGAAAGTTATATGTTAGATCTCTAAGACCTCTCCTCTCCCTTGATGTGTTTGTCTGCTTGGGAGTGGGTAGATGTTTCCATCTTCACTCCAGATATGAAAACGTAGATATGTTTATGACCAAGCTGTGCACTATCATTGTGAAATTGTGATCCTCACTTTATCACCTTAAACGAATGGGTTCCTGATGAAAATTATGATATATTTGTTTTTTAATCTAAAATTTCTTGTTCCACATTCATTCTGAATGGGGAGAAGAATGTCTTTCAGATCTGTATGTGTAGGCAATTTTGTAGAAATATCTCAGGAAGCATTTTGACAATGACAGCTACATGTTGCGACCTGCAAGTATGCTGTGTCTGAATTTCCTCTTCTGTTCTATCTAATGTTGCTTTGAAGGATACTACTCCCTCTGTCCCAAAATATAAGAACCTAGTACCAGATGGGACGGAGGGAGTAGTCAAGAAGCTGTAGATGGTAAGCCTGAACTGTCTCTCCATTTTTAGTTGTTCCATTTCCCTAATGTTGGTCTGCATAATGTCGTTAATTTTTTTAACTGTTTGCCTTGTTGATTGGAGTGATTTTTTCATCATAAGGTGGGGGAAATTAGACTGGATTCCGTTAACGCTTAATGTCTGTGAATGCAAAACTTCTTCTATGGCGTGCTAATATGATGTATAAGAATGTGCATATTTGCTGCAGATTATTGGGTGCATGCAAAACTTATTGCTCTCAAGGATCGGACAATTCATACCTGTATTTGGTTTTGCTCTCGTGTACTTTCTTCTGCTGATTACTTGTGAACATAGTTTCGTTTGAGTATCCTTAAATATAATCTGCTGAGTTGTATAATCACCTTTTTTTTCAAGCAGAAAGCCAGAAAGCTGTTAGAAGTCACCTTTGAAGTTATGATACACGCGGCCTGGGATTAGCATCTTCTGAACCTTATTTCTGGACCTCTGATAGGTAAAATCTTGTTCTCTGTAGCATAGCTCGAGATTCACTGAACCACTGGGACGCTACAATGCCATTCTGATTTGCTAGGCTTGTGCTGACATTCATTTGATTGGCAGCTGGGTCTGATGGAAAGAACAGTATGAATGAAACGAGACTGTCAAAATATATGGTCGTTTGAATGGAAAGAATGATTGAGAAGCCGCCATGACTCCCATTACACCGATTGCAGAGCTGCTTCTCAGTGCTCATTGTACTATATGTCAGTTTTAGACTACCGCTTCAGGTTCTTTGATCCTAAATTCAGATCACCTGGCTGACACAAGCTCTGATACCCTATGCAGATCTTTTAATTGCATGCATCGTTGATTATCTGGTACTTTCATTTTACAAGGTATATCTCCAATGTTTTCTCAGCCTGCTTACTGTCTTCTCCTGAACTGAATATGTTGTTTTGTTTTTTCAGTGTGAGAGCGATATGCCTACAGCCCCATAGGCTGATGATAGCAGTTCTGATTTCTGAAACCAAGAGAAAGACTGCAGCAAAGTACAAAACTGATACTTTCTCTTGAAACTGTAAATATTATTTACATAAGTAAAGAAAGGTGCAAGCATCTAGAGCTATACAGCAGAAAGGGGGATTTGCATTCGCATGGCCCGTCAATGGCAGAGAGCTGGCCGGAGCTTTAGCTGAGACGGCCATGCTCGACCGGCCGCCGGCAATGGCATGTTCAGTCACTCTCAGCACCGCCGCCGCCGCCGCAGCCGCAGGTCCATGTCATCGATGGCGGCGGCGAGGCGGCGCTGCACGGCCGGGCCAGATGAGCGCCCGGGCGCTCCCCGGCGACGGCGGCGCGGCGGCCAGCCTCGCCGTCTCCGAGCGCTGCAGGATCTCCCACATCACCTGCACATCCTCGTACGCGCACGTCTGGATGTCGTCGTGGAGCTTCACCAGCACGCCGCGCCCATCTGACAAAACAAACAAAATTCAACTACCTACTGCAATGTAGTATTTCACCTGATTCTAAAATATAAGCATTTCATTCGTTCCAAAATGAAGCATTAGTTTATGGTTATGAATTTGGAGAGAGTACATTGGTGCTACAGTTGCAGCTGTAAAAAAAAATGTACCAGTAGATATGACAGTAAAAGTTGTTAAACAGAAAAGGTAGTGTCAATTCTCAAGTCCAATTTGCTGGAACTTCAGAACTTGATGACAAACAAGCTCTGAAGGAATTATGAATCTTGAGAATCTAGATGAGCTAATAACCAGTCATTCTTGTCTATAGTTTCTTTTTTTTCCTGCAAAAAATGAATATGTGATGCTGTCTATATGTATGATTGGGTGGTTAGCCGACTGCAGAATTGGATCCATGCAGAAAGCAAATCCTATTTTTATACTGATGAAAATCCAAGAGCGAATTGATATCGCACGTGCTCCACGCGTACACAAACACCTGACATAATCATCATTAATACGGTGCTATCTACTCCCTCCGGCCCTAAAAAGACGAATCTAGAACTGGTTGTGACATATTATATTGAGGGCCCCTTTGAATCGCAGAGTAGAAAAAACAGAGGAATAGGAAAAACACAAGATTCTGATAGGAATTGAAGTGTAAAACAGAGGATTGCAAAACACAGGAATGGTTGTTTGATTGGAGCGCAGGAAAAACGCAGGAATCGGATGAGAGAGAGATAGACTCAAAGGAAATTTTCCAAGAGATTGGAGGTCTTGCTAAATTTACTCTAAAATCCACATACAATGTGCCACTCCATAGGAATTTCATAGGATTTGGAAAGCTTCAATCCTTTGAATCAAAAGACCAAATAGGAAAATTTCCTATAGGATTTGAATCCTATGAAATTCCTATATAAATCCTTTGATTCAAAGGGGCCCTGAATCTGGACAGAGGTATGTTTAGATTCGTAGTACTAAGATGTGTCACATCCAGTACTAGAATGGTTTTTAATGGGATGGAGGGAATAGAAGCTAATTAAGGTAATGTCCTTAATACATTTCCTTGCCTGTCAATGACGTACTACCTCCGTCCCAAAATACTTGTCGTTCTAGGTTATTTAGCATATACGAAGGTTTAAAAATACTTGTTGTTCTAGGTTATTTAGCATATACTAAGGCTTGAAGAAAAGACTATAATACCCCTTAATTAATAATGCATGGTTGAATGTGGGATGGTGGTTAAGAGTAGAATGGGGAGAAAATTGAACTGGAAGTGGTTGATGTGACATATAGTACTTCAAAGTGATAACTATTTTGGGACAATTTTTGAATGCTAGAAAGACAAGTATTGTGGGATGGAGGAAGTATTTGATTAGGATGACACTGCATGAATGCATCGTATACATGCGTCCACAATGCGACGCGTACCTCGTTGGCATGAGAAATACTCCCTCCGTCCCATAAAAAACCAACCTAGTACTGGATGTGACACATCCTAGTACTACGAATCTAGACATACTAGGATTTGTCACATCCTGCACTAGGTTCGTTTCTTTTGAGATAGAGAAAATATAAGTAAGGTGATGTTTGGGATGGGAGGGACTTATTTTAGTTACTCTCACACCAAAACATAAGCCCTTATATTTTAAGCCCCTCCCATTCTAGACACCACCTAAGCGGTTTACCAAGTCATGTAGCACAATATGATAGCTAGACTAAACTAATGCATGCATGGGTGACGTTGCGCAATTAAAAAGTCGATCAAAAGCTAATCAATCGCTGTCAGTAAGCACTGTTGTCAAATAGCAAGAGGTCGCTAGCTAGATCGGTCGGTCGACACCCTACACGTGTGTACCCTGAACATATCATCACACACTCTCTCCGTTTCAAAGTAGGATTCAAAATTTATACAAACGATATAAATATTTCTATAACACTGATTCCAATGTACAAAAATCCGTTCATTTTTAGAGTCAATCGGATAGTCGAGAGGAAAATCTAAATAATTCAAAACTTGATCAACCTAAGATTTTACTAAACAAATTAGAAATGCTTATATTTTTTTAATCATGACTAATCGAGCATGCGTGTCCTGGATTAATCATGGCCAGGTCGAAATGTAAGTGCATAAGCATGCCACGTCGACGCTTCTAGAAGGCAATTAAGCATGAGTAGAGATGAGTGTCCGTCCAAATTGCCAAGAGAGTGAGCAGAGCAGGGGCGGTTGGTTGGTGAGAGTATATAGATAGTATCATCCTCTCCATGCATATACTGCATGCAGGTGTCACTCACACGTTGCCTAATTTGGCTGGTTCCTCTACCAACCCATACATATATACATGCAACAGAAGTATACATATGTCTACGTGTAATTAAATTATATATATGTATCCTTTATGACATGGAGGTAGATAATACGACACTGAAATATCTCATCACAAACTAGACGCCAAGAAGTGCCAGTTGCTGTCCATTTCAGCGCCGCTCCTTGACAACCTCCTACTCCTACCTCCCTCATCTCACGTTTTATACTAAGTTTATTTATTTTTAAACCAAGGAACCTCTGTTGATTTGATCAATCCCATCGGCTCATCATCGCCTATCTAGCTTCAAGATGTACACTCTCCATTAAAATAAATAACGGCATCATCTTTCCGCTTATGCTTATACTTATTAGCCAAAATTTAAATTTTCAACTTTAAATTTGGAACTGATTTTGAGGTTTTTTCATCGAAGTTTATTTTTTAGCCTTTACTTTTAGATCGCTGAAAACACGTATATAAAAGTTCCATTTACAAATTATTTTTCGTTTGTAAATATACCATTTCACTTATTCTGCAAATAAGCGAAACGATGGATCATTAAATTTTTGGCTATGAGTATTACCAGGTTCATAGGTTAAGCTGATTATATTTTAAGAAAATGGAGGGAGTAATTAAAATCAATATATGTCTGCATTCCTAATGTCAGAGCAAATAAGAGTATCATGAAGATACTACTCCCTCCGTCCCAAAATAAGTGCAGCCATAGTTTTTCGTGTCCTAACTTTAACCGTTCGTCGTATTTCAAAATTTTTTGAAAAGAAATTAAAAACATAAGTCACAAGTAAAGTACTATTCATGTTTTATCATTTCATAACAACAAAAATGCTAGTTATAAAAAAAAATTTAAATAAAACGGACGATTAAAGTTGGATACGGAAACTCATTGCTAGGCTTATCTTGGGACAGAGGTAATATCTTACAAGCATAAACAGGCAACGCTTTGATTAATTTCCACACGTGGAGATCGATCGAGCAGAAGAAGCAGACGAAAACCAATCTAGCTTAGCTAGTGGTGTTGATGAGTGCTGCAGCAGTAGTCTCTTGTTGCGTGGAGTGGAACCCAGTGAGGCGTGCGACAACCCCGACATGCAGCCACGTGACACGAAAACAATCTCTCTTTTTTTTCTCGCTCGAATTAAGAAAAAATAACACGCAGAGTTTCAGATAATTTCTACATTTTGCACGCATGCGTCTGATCTTATACTGCACTACTGTTGTGTACTAGGATGCAGATTGCGTGGCTTGGCCTGTTGCTCAGACGACGACGACGACGGCCGCCACGCGTACGTGTCCCCCAGCGACGTGTACTTGCTTCGGCTCCTTTATTTTTAAAGGTGCGATTTCCGATGTTTGGGATGAAAAACATTTTCAAATATGTTCAGACTTTTTTTTAACCTTCTCATGAGACGGTACGAAGTTCTTAAAAAATATAAAATTATAATCTGAAGGGTCGTAAGGGTCGTAAATAGGAGAAAGAAAAAATAAACCACCACCCACACCAACAAATAACACAGACAGAGATCAGACTTCTGTCTTCCCATTGCATGCAGTGCTAATTAATCCATCCCACCGTGATTTTGTTTTAATGCAGAATGACGAAAAAGGAGAAGATCAGAATGCTTCATGACGGCGAATTTTATCAGAAACAACTAGATTCTTTCTCTCATGAACCAGGAAAAAAAAGATTCAGTACTTAGAATTGACGGATAACTTACCGTATTCTTTCTTGCGACGCAGCCGGGCGGCGACGACGACCCAGGCGCGCTTGACCGGCACGACGACCGCCCTCTGCCACCACTCCATGGATCGACGACGCCGCCGGCGGCCGGCCGGCTAGTCGCCGGCGATCGACGGACTACTGACTGTCACAAGGAGAGAGATACAGAGAGAGGAGACAGATAGGGAGGGAATAGCGGTAGCAGAGGAAGATCAGGAGAGAGTGAGTGTTTGGTTTCTTTTATGCAGTGAGGGGATATGATGTGATGTGATGCCACCTAACCGCGTTGGCTGCGCTCCACGTTGCCTCGGCGGCAGCGCCAGCAGCCCATTTGTAATTGCGGCCCCCTCGGTGCTAGTAATACCCGCGTGAAAAATCTTAAAATCTTGATTAGTGTTTAGTATTCCAAGATAAGAATATTGGCACTTTGTCAGGCAGGCAGGCATCTCCTCCCGCCGAATGGGCACACGGGTGCAAAACTGGATTTTGTTTTTTTCTTTTCCATTTCTTTGTTATTTTTATTTAATTGATGGGGATTAAACTCCTTTATCTAGGACATAAGCAATGGTGTGATCTTACCATCCGTAAGAAAATACTCTCAATCGTCTCAAAATATAACAATATTTAGCTATAAACATTGACAAACATACTATAGATCTTGTTTAGGTCGATTACTTAAGGTAAAGATAGCTATATTTTATAAGAATACTATTTTTTTTGCAGTGGAAGGAAGAGAGGGGGAAGAAAGTAAGATGTCTCTCACTCTCAGCTTATTACTACCTGTGTCCCAAAATAAAGATTATATTTCACCAGGTTTATAACTAGAAATGGCTAGTAGTAAATATTTTTTAGATGGAGGTACTAACATACACATTGTATACCATATTATATACTAAAATATTAATTTTGGAGTAAATTTCATAAAACTACATATATTTTAGCCAAATTATCATAGAACTACAATTTAAGGTGATTATCACAAAACTACAACTTTAAGCACCTAAATTTTATCCAAAAATATAACAAATTCTTTATCAACATTTTCTTCCCAACCAATTACAACCCTCCACCATTCAAATTTCTCACCACCTTCACTTTTCAAACAATCACAACATTCCTCTATTTAATTTTACTACTTTCTTAATAACCGTATTCAACTCTATAGCTTTTTATATTCTGAGATGGAGGTAGTAATTAAGACTATCATTTGGACACTTTTGTTTCACTGGAATACATGGGCCATTTTGTATTTTTGTATCCTTGTGCCATAGCCATAGCCTAAAAAGTCTATCAAGTCGACTGGAGTACCAGACAACTTTCTGGCAATAATGAGAGCTAGACGACGATGACATCTGTTCTTCCAGTCGTGGATATCTGAAACCACATATTGTGGGCAACTTCTGAAAGCGAAACACTGTCTGAAGTTCACTATAATATATGAAGTTCATTATATATAGTTCAGAGTTGCAAACCATTGTACAAACGATTATATAAAAATATCTAAAATACATAAAACACAGCCGAAAAAATTCTTGTATACCTTTTCATGTTCTTTTATACACTATTGTATACTTGCACATGCAACTGTTCTGTAGAATGTAGGATGCAGGGGCACCAAAGAGAGAGAGAGAGAGAGAGAGAGAGAGGTGCAGTTTCAGAGAAATGCAAAAATATACAAAATCGGGTTGAGATAGGCACCTCGAGTACTTTCTCTATTAGACCTTTTGTTTTGAACTAATCATCTAAATTCTTCATATATTCTTTCGACAGTTTCGAATTCATTATCAGTTCTTGCTCTTTCACCAGAGAGTCCCCAGATTCAATCAATGCATCTACAGTGGTCTGATGAAGAAAATAACATCAGGATATTATACATATCAATGAAAGAAACAACAATTACTACTTTGATGATATTCAGTAGAGTAATGAAGAATCAGTATGTGAGCTTGCTGTTTTGACATTTAGCAGACTTTTTTTTAGGGAAAGACATTTAGCAAACTGATTATGACAAAGAAATCTCAGTACAACGCACGCCAGTTATGTGGCCTGAAAAACTGAATACCTTTGGAGGAATAAATGTTGGAAGCTCCTCTCCTTTCTTTCGCTTGAGAAGCTTTTCATTTAGTTGTTCATGACCACCAATCTCTTCTACCCACTGCACCCAGGAGATTTCCAGTTTACAGAAAAGTATGTCTGAAGTACAATACAGTAATCTACTACCCTAATGGGAAATTTATCGGAAATACTACTGTTAAAACTTTTTGGAAAAAAATTGTCTGCTTGTCAAGTTGTTTGGTGCACGCTGTCTCCATACACGCTGTTTGCTGCACACCAGTACATCTTCAACAGTATTCGCAAAAAAAGTACACATCTTCAACAACTAAACAGAGTAACAGACATGACATTGTTTCACATACAAAAAATCAGGTGAAATTTTTTTTCTAAAACGAACTGGAAAATAGAACTGCCAACTCTGTCCTAAATCAACACAGGTACCTGCAAGATTGCCCGATCGTATGTCCTGGATCTCAAAGCTCCATAAAAGTCCAGAGCTGCAGTGAGTTGAGTTCGCTCTTGAATATACTTTTCAAATGTAGTTGAAAAATGGATACTTTCTATGCTAAATAATAATAATAACTAGTTTCCACCAGCAACTGAACAAGGAAAATAATGAAGTTTGAGAAAAGGAAAAAAAAGAATAGGTATTTTGCTTGAGGGAATGATGGCTATGTTACTGTTCTAGTTCCTCTTCTATTTTTCTTTTCCCTACATATCATCTAAGTATGTTTGTATAAAAAGAAACATAGACCTTGTTTCATATGCTGCAAAATGAAATTACAGTTCTGGAGAAATGGTTACCTTGGTTTGGAAAAGTGTCTACAATTTTTGATACATCCTCGAAAGACAAACCATCCTTTATATACATGCGGTGAACAATGTTAATTATATCTTCACGGTCGGGCTGCCTATTAATCACATATCACATTCAAGTATCATTCTTTGAAGTTTTTTTGCCAAATTAAATCCGACTAGTTGTTGCAAATAAAATTCAGTCTGTACTTTGTTGCAACAAAATTTATTCAGATGCAAGAACGAACATACCAATAGAACTTTTCCATCCTCCCATCACGAATCAAGGGAGCATACAGTGTCGAAAAATCATTTCCGGTAACTATTATTGGCACTCTGTGTGTTACATCAGATTCTCTCCATTTCTGGCCAATGCTAACCCTGGTTGGATTATCCGCCAAGTTCATTAAAGTTCCAATCACAATTTGATTATTTACTGTCATTTGTGTGTTACCTGAAAACAACGGTGATATATAACACTTAGTTTGCTGTCAAAAAGAAATCACCATATGTTCGATGAAAAATAAAACTCTAAGATCCATCTCTTCCTACAAAAGGTGCTCTTCTTCTGAAGAATATTTGGAAAATAATTAATACACCAGATGAACACACTATTGTAGTATTGTTGACAGGCTCTCAAAAAGGAAGCATAAACAAACTATCCTAGGTCACTGTGATCAACAATTACCATACAAAATATGTTTACAAAACTTACCGAATCTTCCAACACCAGCATCTAGGTCATTGATCATCAAAACACTCATTTTCCCCTATACCATGAAAAAATTGTGAAAACAGGAATCATTGAAGTAAACTGAAAATTAACAAAACCCACAGGCATCATTAATCTGTTAACTTTATCATGATAATACAGTAATAACACAGAAGAGTAAAGCACTACAGAGTTGAGAGCACTTGTATTTCTCATAACGGACAAGCATCAAGTCATTCAGGAACATTTGCGCTATCTTGATGTATAAAAAAGAAAAAGGAAACACCAAATATTGAATCAGCTGTTTGAAAAGATGGTAATAGAAGACTAAAATATGTAAGGAGCATTTTTGCCATATTCAGAACTGAGTGACAGTAGTAATAGAATTTTCGACAATCTTTTTTTATGATTTCAAGTGTCAATTACGAAGCTAGTCAGATACTGGAGCTTTCCACACATACCAAAAAAAAAAAACTCAAATAGGTGAAATAACACTCAAGTTTAAAAAATTGAGACATTATTTTGTTTTGTGCTCAAAACTGAGAACTGAATTTGAAGGTACATATCTGAAACTGAGTAGCCGAAAACACCTGCTTACTTGGTTTTGAATTACTTGAGAAGCCGTCCTGTATCGGTCACGTATAAGCCTCCCAGGTTCTCCTGCAACAATAGCAGAAACACACATGAGAAAATAATGAACGTGAGACCCTTTGATGATCTACGGAGCACCACATTGATAGCAACCTTGCAAAATATAGCAGAGTACATAAAGCATGTAAACAGTAAGCACAAATTCAAGTGTCTTTGACCTGCTTTCTCAGATTCTAGTTCTCCAGCAGACATAATAACAGGTTCAACACCCATTGCTCTAAATATAAGTTCAGTCTGGAATGTTTTCCCTTGGCCTTTTCCACCCCAGATTCCTGCATTGTGCAATGTTCCTCAAAAATATTGAAACGAACTAAAGAATAATATTGAACTACAACCATGTATTATTTCATATCCCAATTACACAGAGAGAAACAAAGAGAAGTGCACTACCAAGTATAAGGGGAATCTTGATAGTAAGAATATGTGCAAGGTAGTTCTTCACAATATGACATGCTGCAAACATCAAGCGGTCCTTTTAGTATGTGTGCCTGGAGAAAAAGAATAAAATAAATTTGTCAAGCACACTATAGCCACAAGAATATATACCATATAAAAGTTCAAGATATTATTAAGGAAGAGTTTAGCATAATCACTATTAATGTAAATGTAAGATTTGCATATATTTCACATGCTGCCAACATTGCATGCCATTATTTGATAGTTTGACCCAAAAATATATATATTCAGTCTAGGCCTCTAGGGACTGTTGGTATATGGTGGTAAGCTTATTCGGCAACTGTTACACCTTTGTATAACTTGTTCAGTTTCTTATACAGAAGGACACTGATACTTCAGTAGCCACTGTTTATGCAGGCGAAACGAAAGATGTAGTCTCTTCAAACTGTAAGAGTGAGATACCTGATTATAACAATGTGCTTCCTCCTACATTAAATTGCTTACCAACTTTATCCTGCACCACAACGAATCTGCAGTGTCAAATCTTTGTCAATCAGGTACCTAGAACAGCATAAAAGTACGAGGATGCAGTAAAAAAAAAAAGATCAGCTGAAGATGAACTAAAATTACACTCACAAGGAAGAGGGGTGCGATGTAATAATCTCCTTGCAGGTACTCAAATGTCCTGGTCGCTTTCTGTCGGTAATCGAACACAATATCCGCTGCAAACACATTTCACAAGTAACTATATATATAGAGATGTAACCAAGGAAAGATCGTTTACTGCTGAAGTTAGTATACAGAAATCTCATGTTCAGGAACCAAACATTTCAGGACATTTTATTATAAGGTGGTATTTGGATCGAACGGGGCATCCAAGTGCTGGAGCGCGTACAGTCTTTCCCGAGGAAGTTGCCGACGAAGAGGTCGTCGACGATGCCGCTCCGCGCGCCGACGGCGATGTTCATGTTCTCGGCCTCCTTCCCGAGGCGGTAGAGGTAGTCATCCCCCTCGGAGTCCTTCGCCTCCCACGACGACTGCTTCGACAGCCTCCGCCCCTCCTCCTCCTCCTCCCCCTCATCACCGCCGGCGGTGGGCTGGGGAGACGACGGAGACGAGGACGACGCGCGGAGCACCGACGGGGAGCCGGGGCAGAGGCGGCCCCGGTTGGGGGCTCTCAGGATGGAGCTAGCGGCTGAGCGCGAGGGCGGGAGGCGGCGGTGCGCGGCGGAGGAGGCGAGGGAGGTGGCGGTGGCGGTGGCCATGGCGATTGCGGCTGAGAAATCGCCGGTGTGTGCGCGTCAGCGTGTGATCGGCGAGCGGCCGTTGTGTTGTGCCGTCTCGTACGGCGCTGGGGCCTTATCTGTAACGGTCGGAGTGAAGAACACCTCACGTTTTTGGGCTTTCCACCGGCCCATTACAAATCCGTAATGGGCCCAAATCCGCCAATGGCCCAACGAAGAAGGCTCAGGCTGGCCCAAGTGCGCGCAATCCAGTAGCCCAAACCTATATATAATCCATCGGTTCCTCTTTCTTAAATTATAGCGACGCAAGCAAGGTTTACAAGACCGCCCGGTTATCATATGTGGGTATCACTATTATCGCTCATGCGGGTATCACTATTATCGCGTGCAGTGGTGGAGCTAGAAATTATTTAAGAGTATGGCTAGCCTATGGCTCAATTAATGAGTTGTTGATTTTTCTTTAAACTACACGGTGATTTAAAACAATTTATACATGATTTTGGAGGCAACCCTAGGGCTTAGGCTATAAGCCCTAGTTGTCATAGGCTTGCCTCCGCTCTTGATCACGTGCGATAACCTTTTTCTCAATTCATGAAACCGATAATCGTCTTACCATGAAGAAGCAGTAACCCACTTTAAAACGGACACGGCTAGATCGCGCGCGCTAGCGGTATATCGCTAACCAGCGATGCCCTTCTCTTCCAAAAAACAGTTACTAGTAAACTCAACAGTACATGCCCTTTTTTTTTCTTCCTAGAGAATTTTCTCCTAAATTACTTATCCGATCTATAATCCGATTATACCATTATGGTCGTTGCAATTAAATCTTTACAACAAGATCTTACACGATTATATTCTGATAAAAAAATATCTATATTGTAAATTACTTTTATTATATATGTAAGTTACTTTTGTCCTATACATAAATTACTTTTAGATTTAAGCTCTTTAATAACTTATATCTTTTAAATCATGTATTATTTTCATGATTTATTTACATCATTGTACTCTACGTAAAATATGAGACAAGATTCATGTTGAATATATTCAAACATTTCATTAAATTAAAAGTAATTTATTTAAATTGTAGTAGTAACTTAGCTATGCAATAGATGTAACTTAGCTATGCAATAGAAGTAAGTTGTTACAACATTAGAAGTAAATTCGAGAGAAAAATATTTTGTATCTAAAAATTAAATTTAAAATCCATAAATTATAGAATTTACTAAAAACTATAATAAACATAATCGACTTAAAGCATTATGAATATATAAAAAGTAATTTAGTCAAATCTAAAAGTAATTTATATATATGATAAAAGTAACTTAAGTATATAATAAAAGTAATTTACAAGTATAAATATTTTTTCATCGTAGTATAATCATGTAAGATCTAGTTTTGAAGATTTAATTGCAACGAACATAATCGTATAATCGGATTATAAATCGGATAAGTAATTTGAAAGAAAACTTTGTAAGAAGGGGAAAAATACATGCATGAGTAATAGAAAAAAAAGGCATGCATGTGCGCTGGCTTCTCCACGGCTTCTATGGTTGGCGTCGCGCGATAAGAGCGAGAGGCCTCGCTGATTAGTTTTCGCGCTTTAAAACGGTTTGGTGAATCAATCAGAGAAGACTCGTTACGAATCTGAATAGGCGAGACGGTAGATATAGTAGGGACAGACAAGGCGAACACCAAAAGCCGAGCCCCGCGAAATCCCCCGAAGTCCGAACCGAAAGGAAAACCGACGAACTTACGATCGAAACAATGGTGCACAAGGTACACGCCGCCCGCAAGCCCAACCCCTCCGCTGCCGCGCCGCCGGATTCCAAGGCGAAGGCCGGTAGATCGAGGCCCACGAAGAACTCCGAGCCCTCGTCGTACCTAGCTGGGATCGATCTCCCCCCTTCCGACGACGACGACGATGACGAGCTCGCTGACGCTGCCACGCCGAGGGCGTCGTCGTTCGCGCCGGTCGACGTCAACGCCGCCGCGCCGCCGCCGCCGCAGCGCAAGGAGGTGAAGACGAAGAAGAAGGAGGAGCGGCGCAAGCACGAGGCGGTGGCGGCGGCGGCGGCGAATCTCTGGGACGACCCTGACTCGTACGTCGTCACCATCGGCGGGCGCGTCCTGGGACGAGCCGCCGCCGCCGCGGCGGACGCCGCGACGGACAACGTGAGGGACGTCGTCGTGGAGGACTTCGACGTGTCGGTGCAGGGGGTGGCGCTGTTCGAGGGCGCGTCGCGCACGGGCGGCGGTACGGCCTCGTCGGGCCCAACGGCAAGGGGAAGACCACCCTGCTCAAGCTCCTCCACTGGAGGAAGCTCCCGGTGCCGCGCGGCATCCGCGTCATGCTCGTGGTGCAGGAGGACGACAACCGCGACCCCTGCTCGGTGATCGAGGTGGTGCTCGCCGCCGACGAGGAGCTCGCCACGCTGCGCGCCGAGCGCGACCAGCTCGAGGCCTCCGCCGCCGCCGCCGCCAACGGCGCCCGGCTCGCCGAGGTGTACGACGAGCTCACGCAGCGTGGCTGGGACACCGCCCCTGCACGCGCGGCCAAGATCCTCGCCGGGCTGGGGTTCGACCAGGCGAGCCAGGCGCGGCCGGTGAGCTCCTTCAGCGGCGGCTGGATCAAGCGCATCGCGCTCGCCGGCGCGCTCTTCATGCAGCCAACGCTGCTCCTCCTCGACGAGCCCACCAACCACCTCGACCTCCGCGCCATCCTGTGGCTGGAGGAGTACCTCACCGCGCAGTGCAAGAGCACGCTCGTCGTCGTCTCCCACGAGGAGGGCTTCCTCAACGCCATCTGCGACGAGGTCGTGCACCTCCAGGACAAGAAGCTGCACGCCTACCGCGGCAGCTTCGACGCCTTCGTCGGCAGCTACGAGCAGAAGAAGGCCAAGGCCATGAAGGAGAGCGAGAGGCTGGCCAAGGCGGCGTGGAAGAGCGGCCGGAGGGCGCCCAAGAAGTGGCATGACTACACCGTCGAGTTCCACTTCGCCGCGCCCACCGAGCTCGCCGGCGGCGGGCCCCTCCTCCGCCTCGCCGAGGCCGGGTTCACCCGCGGCGGATTCGAGCTGTCCGCCATCGACGCCGACGTCTCCATGGGGCAGCGCGTCGCCGTCGTCGGCCCCAACGGGGCAGGGAAATCCACCCTCCTCAAGCTCCTCGCCGGCGAGCTCACGCCGACGAGCGGCGAGGCGAGGAGGAACCCCAAGCTGAGGATCGGGCTCTACTCGCAGCACTTCTGCGACGCGCTGCCGGAGGAGAAGAGCCCCGTGCAGCACCTGTTGAGATTATAGACATATAATGATTTAATCTATTCCATAAATAAATCATGACATTACAGATGAAAACTAGCATGAACGCATCATTAGATCTACACATGTAAACTACACAGTATAACATGAACAGATCAAATATGCGCAACATATTGAACACGTACCGAGGTGACGGAAAGACCGGCTGCTTGGTCGAAACTTTTCGCAGGTGTCTACGAAGACACGAAACACGCGAGCGAAGAGGAAGGCGAGCCGTCGCGAACGAAGAGGGAGCAGTGGCGCAAAGCGCTTCCCAAAAACCTTATTGCCGCCTTCTCCCGGTGCAGGACGTCGAAGGCAGAGGTTCCGGAGACCTGCTCTCCCGATCGCCGGTGCACGCCGGCGAGCGGGATGGAGTAGTCTACGAGCGACGGCGCAGTACAGAGTAGGAGGCAAACCCTAGATTGATTTCGCGTGTGTTGCGTAAAGACGGCAGGTCAGTTTATATAGAGAAGGGTCGCTTGATCAGGGCGCCCGCACGATCTCTACTGCGCGTAACCGAACCGGATAAGTCGCGCGTAACTTATCCGGACTCCACGCCGTTTGCACGCACCGGATTTTTCTGAACGTTTCCAAAACAAAAACGAATCCGAATTTGCAGCAAAACAAAACTGCAAAAGGAGGCTGCATCTGCGCAAGGGTGAGGAACCAATTTTTCGGACCATTCGACGCGTACGTCGTGCACGCGCGCCGCCTGCCCTGCCCTGCCAGGCCAGGCCAGGCGAGCGAGCGCGCGCGTGTGTTTCCCCTCTTCTCTCCACCACACATGCTTCAAGTGACTAGGAGGGCATCCTCCCTTTTAAGGAGGTCCCCCTCTCCTAGAATAAGCAAGGTGGTACTAAACTCCACATGCATGCCATCCCATGAGGTGGGCTTTTGTGATTTTCCAAAGAATTAATCTTCGAGTGGGCTAAGGCCCATTCATTAATTCCAACAATCCCCCACCAAATCTCAAAATCCCACTGAGATTTGCCTTTTCCAATATACTGTTTATATACCAGTGGTTCGATGGAGACCAATTAAGGTTGAACATCCACCTAGAACTCCAAGCTACACTTACTCACAACTTGAACAATGGACTACGCCTTGAATTGCAAGTCTTGTGCAAGCAAGTTTCACTCAAAGTCTTATCTGGTACTAGACCGTCTGTAGACTACCCCTCGGGTGGAGCGTATAAGTCATACTCCTAGGTCTTTAGTAAGCTTCCTAGAAGATTCACCCAAAATCTTCATAGACTGCGACCAACAGTCAAGCTCACAAAGGTGAGTTCTTTCAAGAATGCTCTGCAGGACAACATCTTCGCTAATTAAAGCCAACAGAACTCATTAAGGCATAGCCAACCTGCCTTGCAGCTCACGAGAGTATATGCATCTTCACTTGGAGAGGGTATATATATTGGTACTCTCCTCTAGTTTATTAATGGTTTGTTCTTCCCAGGATCTAATTCACGGGATCTCCGATCACATAGACTGGGTTACCACCATAGTATAACTCACATGGGTCTCAAACCCATCTCCTTCGATGCATTGTCTATCACATTTCGTGATAGTCCCTTCGTGAAGGGATCTGCCAGATTTCTCGCTGTTTGGATGTAATCCAACGTTATAACTCCGGAGTTTCTTAATTTCCTGACAGACTTCAATCGTCTTTTCACATGTCTAGACGATTTCATATTATCCTTAGAACTATTCACTTTGACAATTACCGTTTGATTGTCACAGTTCATAAGGATAGCCGGCACCGGTTTTTCAACAACAGGCAGATCCATTAATAGATCACGCAGCCATTCTGCCTCAACAGTAGCAGTATCCAGTGCCGTTAGCTCTGCTTCCATGGTTGACCTCGTCAAAATGGTCTGTTTGCAAGACCTCCATGAAACAGCACCACCACCCAGTGTGAAAACATATCCACTAGTGGCTTTGATCTCATCCACATCAGAGATCCAGTTAGAATCACTATAACCCTCCAGTACCGCAGGATACCCAGTATAGTGAAGCCCCAATTCCACAGTACCTTTCAGATAGCGCATTACTCGCTCAAGCGCACGCCAGTGATCATCTCCCGGATTAGAGGTAAATCGGCTCAACTTGCTTACAGCAAAGGAGATATCAGGCCTAGTTGCACTAGCCAGGTACATCAACGAGCCAATGATTTGGGAGTATTCCAGTTGATTCCTAGCAATTCTCTTGTTCTTGCGAAGCAACAAGCTAGGATCATAAGGTGTTGGAGAAGGCTTACTATCAATGTAGCCAAAGCGATTCAAGATCTTCTCCACATAATGGGACTGCAAGAGTGTAATCCCATTCTCACCTCTAATTAGCTTAATGTTTAAGATAACATTAGCTACTCCCAAATCCTTCATATCAAAATTTTGAGACAAGAATGATTTAACCTCATTTATCACCTCAAGATTTGTCCCAAATATCAGTATGTCGTCAACATACAAGCACAAAATAACTCCCTCACCCCCACCATGGCGATACTACACACATTTATCTGCCTCATTGACTGCAAAGCCTGCAGATGTCAATGTTTTGTCAAATTTCTCATGCCATTGCTTAGGAGCTTGTTTCAGACCATACAAAGACTTCAACAATTTGCACACTTTGCCTTCTTGACCTTCAACTACAAACCCATCAGGTTGATCCATATAGATCTCCTCATCCAGCTCTCCATTAAGAAAAGCTGTCTTAACGTCCATTTGATGAACGAGAAGACCATGTGAGGCTGCTAGGGAAAGTAGCACACGAATTGTGGTCAATCTAGCAACAGGTGAGTAAGTATCAAAGAAATCTTCGCCTTCTTTCTGAGTATAGCCCTTAGCAACAAGCCGAGCCTTGTACTTTTCAATAGTACCGTCAGGCCTAAGCTTCTTCTTGAACACCCACTTGCACCCCACAGGTTTACACCCATAGGGTCGCTCTGTCACCTCCCAAGTCCCGTTAGCGATAATGGAATCCATTTCACTACGGACAGCCTCCTTCCAGTAGTCTGCATCAGGAGATGCATATGCTTCTGAAATTGACTTAGGAGTGTCATCCACGAGGTACACAGTGAAATCATCACCAAAAGACTTAGCCGTCCTTTGTCTCTTACTCCTTCGAGGAGCTTCACTGACATCCTCCTCAGAGACAAGTTCATGTGTATGTTCAGTTTGTTCTGGTGGTGTGATTGAACTGGGAATTATCTCAGAGGGTTGGTTCGAACCACTATGTGTATCCTTCATTGGGAAAAAGCTCTCAAAGAAGGTAGCATCACGAGACTCCATAATTGTACCAACATGAATGTCCGGTACCTCGGATTTAACTATTAAAAATCTATAGGCAATGCTATGATGAGCATATCCCAGAAAAACACAGTCCACAGTCTTAGGTCCAAGTTTGCGCTTCTTCGTTATTGGTACATTGACTTTCGCCAAGCACCCCCATGTGCGCAAATAAGAAAGTGATGGTTTTCTACCAATCCATATCTCATATGGTGTTTTGTCCTTATTTCTGTTAGGAACTCTATTTAACACATGATTTGAGGTCAACAATGCCTCCCCCCACCATGCCTTAGGCAGTCCCGCGGTGTCCAACATGGCATTCACCAAGTCAGTCAGTGTGCGATTCTTCCTTTCAGCAATCCCATTAGACTCGGGAGAGTAGGGAGGCGTCCTCTCATGTATAATGCCATGTTCCTCACAGAATAAGTCAAACTCGTTCGAGAAAAACTCTCCACCACGATCAGACCTAAGCCTTTTTATCTTTCTGTCAAGTTGATTTTCAACTTCTGCCTTATAAATTTTAAAAAAGTCTAGAGCCTCGTCTTTCGTTTTCAACAAGTACACATAGCAAAATCTAGTAGCATCATCAATCAATGTCATGAAATATCGTTTTCCACCCTTCGTCAACACCCCATTCATTTCACAAAGATCTGAATGTAGGAGTTCTAGTGGTGCCAAGTTTCTCTCCTCGGCAGCCTTGTGAGGCTTGCGAGGTTGCTTCGATTGCACACAACTATGGCACTTAGAACCTTTGACAATGGAAAACTTAGGAATTAAACACATGCTGGAAAGCCGAGACATCAAGCCAAAATTAATATGACATAAACGTGAATGCCAAACATTAGCCTCATCATCCACACTGCCACAAATATGGTTCACAGACTTATTGCAGAAATCAGAAAGGGAAAAGCGGAACAGGCCTCCGCACTCATAACCTTTACCAATAAAATATCCATGTTTAGACACGACTACTTTATTAGACTCAAAAACCAACTTAAATCCGTCTCTGGTCAGACGGGAGCCACTAACAAGATTCCTGTCGATAGAAGGGACATGCTGCACGTTCTTCAGCTGCACGATCTTTCCCGAAGTAAACTTCAGATCTACCGTGCCAACACCATGAACAGAAGCATGTGACCCATTCCCCATTAGGACGGTGGAACCCCGTGCGACCTGATAAGAAGAAAACAATGAGATGTCAGCACAAACATGTACATTGGCCCCAGTATCAACCCACCAATTAGTAGACTAATTGACTGAAAAAACAGTAGGTAAATTACCATACCCGCTTCCATCTCCAGTGTTGCCAATGGTCACATTAGCAGACTTAGAAGTCTGCCCTGCAGGTGCCTTCATCCCCTTGCGCTGAGGACACTTCCTAGCCAGATGACCAACTTGGCCACACACAAAGCAAGTCCTCTCATCCTGATTAGTATTATTGTTGTTCTTCTTCTGCTTCTTGAAGTTGGTGGTCTGCTGAGCTTTGTATTTCCCCTTGCTCTTGTTCTGGGCCTTGTGCACAACATTGGCACTGGACTGCCCACCATCGCCCTTAGACGCGGCATCTTTTTCCCGAGCTTTCTCCTCAACATCAAGAGACGCTATCAACCCCTCAACGGAGTATTCCTGTCTCTTGTGTTTGAGTGCAGTACCGAAACTTCTCCAAGATGGAGGTAGTTTTGCAATAATGCACCCGGCCACAAATTTGTCGGGTAAGACACACTTAAGGAGTTCGAGTTCCTTAGCCATGGTTTGTATCTCATGAGCCTGTTCGACTACAGAACGGTTGTCAGCCATCTTGTAGTCATGAAACTGCTCCATGATATACAGATCATTGCTAGCATCAGTAGCACCGAATTTAGTATTCAGTGCATCCCACAACTCCTTAGCGTCGGTCATATGCATATACACCTCGACCAGACGATCGCCAAGAACGCTAAGAATGCATCCCACAAAGAGAGTAGTGGCTTCCACGAATTGCTTCTGCTGTTCAGCAGTAAGAACTCCTTCAGGTTTGCCAGTACTCACCCAGAAGCATTTCATAGCTGTCAGCCACAGAGTGACCCTGATCTGCCATCTCTTAAAATGCACACCGGTGAATTTATCCGGCCTCAGTGCATCGGCAAAACCAGCCATAGTAAAATCACAGTGCCTATAATAAGGTTTTTGGATTGTTGAGATTATAGACATATAATGATTTAATCTATTCCATAAATAAATCATGACATTACAGATGAAAACTAGCATGAACGCATCATTAGATCTACACATGTAAACTACACAGTATAACATGAACAGATCAAATATGCGCAACATATTGAACACGTACCGAGGTGACGGAAAGACCGGCTGCTTGGTCGAAACTTTTCGCAGGTGTCTACGAAGACACGAAACACGCGAGCGAAGAGGAAGGCGAGCCGTCGCGAACGAAGAGGGAGCAGTGGCGCAAAGCGCTTCCCAAAAACCTTATTGCCGCCTTCTCCCGGTGCAGGACGTCGAAGGCAGAGGTTCCGGAGACCTGCTCTCCCGATCGCCGGTGCACGCCGGCGAGCGGGATGGAGTAGTCTACGAGCGACGGCGCAGTACAGAGTAGGAGGCAAACCCTAGATTGATTTCGCGTGTGTTGCGTAAAGACGGCAGGTCAGTTTATATAGAGAAGGGTCGCTTGATCAGGGCGCCCGCACGATCTCTACTGCGCGTAACCGAACCGGATAAGTCGCGCGTAACTTATCCGGACTCCACGCCGTTTGCACGCACCGGATTTTTCTGAACGTTTCCAAAACAAAAACGAATCCGACTCCACGCCGTTTGCACGCACCGGATTTTTCTGAACGTTTCCAAAACAAAAACGAATCCGAATTTGCAGCAAAACAAAACTGCAAAAGGAGGCTGCATCTGCGCAAGGGTGAGGAACCAATTTTTTGGACCATTCGACGCGTACGTCGTGCACGCGCGCCGCCTGCCCTGCCAGGCGAGGCGAGCGAGCGCGCGCGTGTTTCCCCTCTTCTCTCCACCACACATGCTTCAAGTGACTAGGAGGGCATCCTCCCTTTTAAGGAGGTCCCCCTCTCCTAGAATAAGCAAGGTGGTACTAAACTCCACATGCATGCCATCCCATGAGGTGGGCTTTTGTGATTTTCCAAAGAATTAATCTTCGAGTGGGCTAAGGCCCATTCATTAATTCCAACAGCACCTGCTCGACACGCATCCCCACCTGGGGAGCAAGCCATGGGAGGCGCGCGCCAAGCTCGCCAGGTTCGGGCTGGCCAAGGAGAGCCACCTCACCGCCATCGGCAAGCTCTCCGGCGGGCAGAAGGCCCGCGTCGCGCTCGCCTCCGTCGCGCTCGGGGAGCCGCACGTGCTGCTGCTCGACGAGCCGACCAACAACCTCGACATGCAGAGCATCGACGCGCTGGCGGACGCGCTCGACGAGTTCGCCGGCGGCGTGGTCATCGTCAGCCACGACTCGAGGCTGGTGTCCCGCGTCTGCGACGACGAGGAGAGGAGCGCGCTGTGGGTCGTGCAGGACGGCACGGTGAGGCCGTACGACGGCACGTTCGCCGAGTACAGGGACGATCTCCTGGACGACATCAGGAAGGAGATGGCCGCTGACTGAACAATGTTTTTTTGTTTTGTTTCTCTGAACTGATCAACAAAACAAAAAAACATTGTTATAAGTAATCTGCCAAGGATCAATGTTTTTTATTCGCTCCATTTCATATTATATTATTATAAGTCTTTTGATTTATTTTTCTTAGTTAAACTTTTTTTTCCTTTGTAGAAAGATATACTATATTTTCAATACGAAACAAATATATTATCAATATATATTCAATGTCAAATTTAATATAACTAATTTGATATTGTCAACACTCTAATAGTCACCAACTTGTTCTAGAATCGTGTTTATTAACCCTTGGTTATTTCCCTTGGTATAATATTTTCCACAGTAATCTGCCAAGGTTGTGGATTGGTGACTACTGACTCTAATTTTTTTCACCTTTGTGATGATTCTTCTTCTTCATGTGGCACATTGGAATTTACAACCAAGTGAAGCAATCTACAATTTCGTCTATGAATTGATCCTGGCATTTCGCTATCTATATTCTACACGACGACAATAACTAACTCTAACTCTCTAAAGCAAGAGCGACTTGTGCCAACGATCACAGTGTCATCTTGACCGCTGCTGAAGCCTCGTGATCCGTGCGCGCTCTCCTCTAGGAAGCTATATTTGATCACAGCAATTTTCAGTTGTTGATTTTCGGTTCTGGATTGCTTGATATTGATCATACTACTCCACAACATTTACATTTGACGAAATAGTGCGGCCAAGTAACAGTATCATTCACCACAAGAAAGAATCGAATAATACGAATACGAATTATAATACAAGCATCGCAATCGCAGTTCACCGCTGATAGCTGTCTCTGCAATGTGCTGTTGAGAGAATTAAGAAAAACAAGTAAAATCAGTAGCAGAAATTAATACTGACGAGCCCCGGTTGCGACAGTACATCTTTTGCCAGTGCAGGAGCAATTTAGCCAAAAGGGATTTTCAGAGACACATATCAGAAATCAGAACTTCTGGGGAAGTCAATACAGTATAACATATGCTGTTCATGTTCTCCCAACAACTCACCTCTTCGAAACGCTCTGCTCTTGAATCTTGATTTCTGTAACTTTCTTGGATCGCAGAGATATTGGACAGGAACAATTGAGCATGATATATATATCTAGCAGTAGTAGGTCGGTTTCACATACAGAAACATGTAGTGCTAATTATCATTCATACACATCTCATTCTTGTGTACCATATGCAGACAGAACATTCCCCATCAAAGTTACTGGGTACTGAAAGAAACAACGTCAACAGCTATCTTCATCATGCAAACTAGTAACTAAAGGCCTTCATGCCAAACACCAGTGATGTTAACAATCTTATGTCAAATGTAACATCATAATGCTCAGAAGAATCCGCCTGTCTGATCATCAATAAGAAAATAAGCTTGTGGAAGCGATTCATCTATATAGAATCACTGAACCAGTACACTGTACTAAGCCACAGTTGTGAAAGAAAGCAGGAAGATGTATAGTTTTTTTAATGGAGGAAGATATATAGTTGGAACAGAAAGGACACATCCATGGGAATTCAGACTTGTACTATCCAGATCAAAATTGCTACTGCTAATTCCAAAGAATGATCACCCACATGATTATCATGAATGCGCTATGACATAACACAACATTAAACAATCCATAAATATAAATTTGTTGCATAGTCAACAGCGTATAAGGCTAACCTAGGTGAAGAAGAATTAAGTAATAATAGAACACGGTTGAAAAGACACACCATGCAGAAAACATGATCACTGCAGTGTCAATTCATAAAAGAGTTCATGCAGAGAAATTTTGCAACTTCCGCAAGCGCTTTGCGGCTGAGGAAGGCTTCTTCAAGACCTTCTTTGCAGATTTCGCTTTTGGCTTAGTCTTCTTCACAGGCGTAGGCGTTTCTTTTATAGGCCCAGGCAGAACACCCTTTTTTAGTGCACTCCCTCTTGGAGTAGCAGATGGTGGCAGCCTCAAGCACTGCGGTGGCAAAGGATTGTGAGGCTTCCAAACTAGATTATTCTTCATTGAGAACCTCACTTTCTTACCGCTCTTCTCCCCATCCTGGGAAATAATTGTACCTTCTCTGCTAACATCGTCTCCATCAGAAACCGATAACCTATCTGCAGATTTTGCTCTCTTCCTTTTCTTTGCAGCTTTCCCACTAGCGGGCGAAGCACTTGAGCTGCTGCCTCCATTGACCATACCAGCTTCTGCTGCAGCCTTCTCAAACTGCTTCTGGAGATTGGACATCAATGTCTCATCAAATGTAACAGCCTCAGTACCATCACCCATCTGTTGGTCCTCCTCTGCAGGAGCGTCTGTACTCTGTTCCGTGACATCTCCCTCATCAACAACCTCTACCTTCTTCTTTTTCTTCTTCTCTTTCTTCTCCTTCTTGACCTTTTTCTCTTGCTTTGAATCCTTGGCCCCCTCTGTCTCACCTTCCACCAATGAAGTCTTCTTCGCCTTTTTCTTCTTCTTCTTCTCCACCTTCACCTCATCCAAATCCATGCCATTCTCCACCCCTGTCACCTCGGTACTCTTGAACTCTGGCACAGCAATCTCGACCCCAGAGAGCTCCAATCCTTTCTCAACCATCACAAACGCATCCCTCAGCCCAAATAGCACCTTTCGGTTTGCTTGCACAGTCTCCGCTTTCGCCCCAATATCTGAGAACCTCTTGCTGAACCCAAACAGCAAGCCAACCTTCCCAATCTTCTCCTCTGCACTCCCCTTCTCCACCCCCTCGCCTTTCTTCGCCATGTCAAGCAATTGTTTGCCACTCTCGAGGAACCTCTCAAACACACTAGACATAACCTTAGCCACCATCACCCTATCAGATGACTTCTCCAACACAGCGAAGAAAGGAGATAGCAATACCTCCATTGTCTGTAAGCTCACAGGGAGCACAGGCGACAGCTCGTCCAGAAACACCTCGGCGACATGGTACCCAAGCCCACGGGGCGAGCCGGCGGCGACGTTGTCGGCCTCGGGAAGGAGTACCTTCTCCGACAGGATCGATACGACCTGGGAGGTGAGGTCGGCGGCGAAGGAGTTGGCGGCGAGGAGGAGGAAGGCGTGGTGGAGGAACCTGCGGTTGAGGAGGTAGAACTTGTCGAGGCGGTGGGTGTCGATGTGGACCCACTCGCGGCGGAGCGTGGCGAGGTAGGCGGCGAGGTAGGCGGCGGCGGCGGCCGGCGAGGGGCCCGAGGAGACGCCGGCGGCGAGGCGGGTGGCGAGGGAGGACTGGTAGAGCGGCTTGTCGGAGTGCCAGAAGCAGAAGAAGAGGCCCTTCCAGAGCTTGAGCAGGTCGGAGGCGGAAAGGTGCGGGGCCGAGGCCGGGAGGAACGTGGAGAGGAGGTGCCGCACCGCGCGCTCCCGTGCGGAGCCGTTGCAGGAGGCCAGGCGCCGCGCGATGGCCGCGGCCTCGGCCGATGCGTCCGCGGCGGCGGCGGCGGCGGCGGCCATGGAGAAGATTTGGGGGAGGGAGAGGTGGAAACCCTAGCTGCTTGATCCGGGGAAGGGGATTCGTTGTTTGAAATGACTTTGCTCGATTTTTTTTATTTCTCCGGTTCGCGTCGCGTGAGTGGGGGCGGCGCCTGTGGCTGGATGCTCTGTATTTTCAGCCGTTGGATTGAAATCGAACGATCAGCTTTTGTCGGTTGCTGGTTGGATAATGCTGTTACTGTTCATGGGCCTAATTCCAATTTTGGATCACGCGCTGTAGATTTGATGATGGGCCGTAGTAACTCAAGATTTCCGTGGGCCGTGGAAGGCCATGCGTCTTCGCTGGCCGGCCCACAGGCCACAACTACCGCCCTGGAACAAATTCCTCGCGCGATCCACTAATCAATCGCCAACAAAAACTCCAAACTTGTTCGAGGTGATATTCTTCAGCGAAAAAATTAAGATGTAACTTTAATTATATAATTAAAGTATAACTATACTATAATTACTGCACGATAATTATAGTACTATAACTACGGTATAACTTATTTAATACTTATATTCTACCACAGTTTGGTTGGTTAGTATCGGGTTGTTACGCGTGACATATAAATCTCGAGATGATCACAAATCTAAAATTTTTTGAGACACAACAAAAAAAACTTGCATAAGTTTTCTAGCAATTGAGCTTAACAAATGCCTTTGGCGTCGCTGTCGCGCTACTCTAATATCCTCGCGAGCTTTGCCTACCGAATGCTTGCTAGCTAGCGGCCGGCAGTGGCAGCATGCAGCCAGCGCGAAGTACGACCGGATAGGATCGGAGAAACGACACGCGCGGGCGCCTCGGAGAAACCGATAGCTCTGCTTACCTTCCATCGCCACAAGGCATTGGAAGCCTCGCATTGCAATCTTGCAGACTTGCAGCTGTTACGGCTGCGTACAGAGGGCGAAGCGGCGGCGGCGGCGACGGCTTCGGCGGCGCGTCCGGTGATCATCGCCGTTGGATCGACCGGCTGTTCTGCAAAGGTACGTACAGTAGGTACAAGATGACAAACTACAGTGTTCTTTGAAAATAGATGAGTCTAGTATAGTGGTGGTGAGAGTGAGAGGAAATATTTTCCCCTCAACATGGCTGATCTGTGGTATTAGTTAGTTCATGACGTTTTCTATCATGCTGTTTATTAGGTTCCTACCCTTAATTACTTCAGGCTTGAGTTAACCTGAAAACTAACATAGGATACATAAATGGATATATGAGATTTGTTCATGTCACAATGAGTAATTTTTTTAAGTAGTTTTCAGGTTTTTACTGTATTTTTTTTGTTTGGCATTTCACTGAGAATATGTGCAATTCACCTCTGCTTTGCTTGTACGGAGTACAGGCAACTAAGTAACTGGCACAAGAACATTTTAGAACAAGTTTCAGCTGAAAATGTTAGGTTTTGGTCGGATGAATGTGCAGAAATAGACAGCAAAAATGGCGAACCAAAATGCGAGTGCGGTCTTCCTGGCCTTCATCGTGATTCTCATCATAGTCATCTTCATCCTACTTGGTATCTGCTGGAAGTTCCTCAGGCCAGATATCATGAGGAGATTGATGAGGCCAAAGAGGGCTCCGTCAGGTGAACTTATCATTCTCATCAAACCTTCTGATCAACAAAAAACACAAACTGCTCCATGATTTTTTGTATAAAACTCTGCTGTTTTTCTTTCTGTCCGTGTAACAGAGGTACCCGAGTATTTCAGCGGCAACATGAGCGGCAATCTGAGGACAATAACATACTTTGATTATGCAACACTGAAGAAGGCCACGAGGGATTTCCACCAGAAGAATCAGCTCGGGAGAGGAGGCTTTGGACCTGTTTATCTGGTACACTTTTTTCTGCCAAGAAACGCCACAAAACAATACTGAATCTGTATTAGTGTCACCTACCATTCTACAGCAATTTCTGATTGCATTATGGTTTTTTGCAATGCTAATGTTCATTATCAGGGGAAACTGGACGATGGCAGGAAGGTTGCTGTGAAGCAGCTGAGCGTCGGCAAGTCAGGTCAGGGCGAGTCCGAGTTCTTCGTCGAGGTGAACATGATAACCAGCATCCAGCACAAGAACCTTGTTCGCCTTGTGGGCTGCTGCTCGGAGGGCCAGCAACGGCTGCTCGTCTACGAGTACATGAAGAACAAGAGCTTGGACAAGATACTGTTTGGTAAGCATTACATCCTGAACCTAAAAACTGTCAAGAACAAGCAAAAACATTGTTTACTTGATCCACATTTTTACACATCTATTAACTTTGCAGGTGTTGATGGTGCACCGTTTCTGAACTGGAAGACACGGCACCAGATCATCATCGGAATCGCGAGAGGCCTGCAGTACCTGCACGAGGAGTCCAACCTGAGGATTGTTCATCGCGACATCAAGGCGAGCAACATCCTCCTGGACGATAAGTTTCAGCCCAAGATCAGTGACTTTGGCTTGGCAAGATTCTTCCCCGAGGACCAGACATACCTCAGCACGGCATTTGCCGGCACACTGTAAGTACTGAAGAAAGTATAGTACTCAGCTCGCTTAACCCGTAGCTAGCTAGCTCTGAACACCTGAGCCATGACAAGGCTGTAATTTTTGTTTCTGAAGAACTTTGTGATCCATGGATTTTCAGAGGCTACACGGCGCCTGAATATGCCATCAGAGGGGAGCTCACGGTGAAAGCCGACACCTACAGCTTCGGAGTTCTCGTGCTCGAGATCGTCAGCAGCAGGAAGAACACGGATCTCTCTCTCCCGAACGAAATGCAGTACCTTCCTGAACATGTCTGAATCTTTTTTTCTGAACCCAAACTCCACATTACTACGAGTTTACGACACTGTCACAAGAATCTCTCTCATTCTGAATCTTCTTCAGGCATGGAGGCTGTACGAGCAATCCAAGATACTGGAGCTGGTCGACGCGAAGCTGCAGGCCGACGGGTTCGACGAGAAGGGGGTGATGCAGGTGTGCCAGATCGCGCTGCTCTGCGTGCAGCCATTCCCGAACCTGAGGCCGGCGATGTCGGAGGTGGTGCTGATGCTCACCATGAAGACGACGGAGCAGTCCGTCATCCCCGCGCCGGTGAGGCCGGCGTTCCTGGACAGGAAGAACCTCAAGGACAAGAACGGCGGGGGCTCGGACACGGCGGCGGAGATGAGGTCGACGTCGTACTGGCTCGGCACGCCGTCGCCGATGGTCGACAGGCCGTACGACATGAGCTGTGGCATATAAGGTGGATGCCGTACGAGCAAGATCACGCATTGAAGTCGCCATTGGTGATGATGGGATGGTAAGAACTGTTTCGTCCTACAGCGAGATCGTGTCTCAGCAATACCTACCATGGATGTTGCTGGCAATCAAGCACAAATGTTACATTATATGGTGCTTTTTTTTGTTGCACAATAGTATTAGTTTTGTACAGAGTAGTACTACCAAATAAGAAGAGTGGAGTTTCACTCGAGATAAAAGGAAAAGGTCGGAGTGGCAAATTTGTATTGCTCATTCAAAAAAAATTGCATTCTTCATGAATGACAAGGAACTGATAATCTGGGTTATCCGCTGCTATATTGTAATCTAAAATGGGTGTTTGATTTTTTTTACATGTTTGTGTGTGCGCGTCTTTTTTTTTACATATTTAACAAATTTTTTTGGTTGAATCAATTTGTTTCTATTTTAATTAAAAATTAAAATTTTAACTATTATAATTTAACATATAAACATCAAATTAACCGTTAGTCTGATATCTGAGCTTAAAATACTTACTTCCTCAATCAAAAACTACTATTGGTTTTTATTTGGACGGAGAGAGTACTGTGTTTCTCAGCGGAAGGAGTAGGAGGAGGAATATTTTTTTTAAGCTTTAAAAGTTGGGAGCAGCATTGTTGTTCATGATGTGATTGTGAAACGGTCAATACAAGCAGAGAAAGCTCCAAAATGATGGTTGGCATTTCCGATAATTTGAGTGAGCTACAAGGAAGGTTCACGACATGACAGATTTTTTGTAGCTTGAACACCCTTGCATTGATGCATTCAACAACCATTAGATAAAATAAGGAGATAAATAGCGGGCTATAAACCAGCTACAAACATATTTTAAAGAGATAAATAGGGAGAGAGAATGACAACGGGCTACAGATTTATAGCCAGCTGTAGCACGGACTTCAAGACACAGTGTGTATATGACAGGTGGGACTAGGTATTAATAGTGTAGTATGTAACTATTGTATGAATGAGCTATTAAATTGGCTATAAATGAATTGGAGCTAGTAATTGGCTATACTATTGAACTTGCTCTTAAAGAATTGAAATCATGGTCAAAAACATTCTCCCACTGATTGCTGCCTCTATTTTTTGCCGGCCTTCACTGGTTTACCTACACACTGCCCAAATTAACTCACCCTAGCGCCTCTATCTTCTCTATAGGTAAGCTTGAGGAGAAGGGGACTGAGAAGATTGGGAAGATACGTAAAATGAGGTGAGCTATTAGCGTATGATTAATTGAGTATTAACTATTTTAAATTTCAAAAATGGATTAATATAATTTTTTAAAGCAACTTTACTATAGAAAATTTTTGTAAAAAATGCACCGTTTAGTAGTTTGGAAAGCGTGCGCGCGGAATACGATGGGCTTTCTCACCCAATCCCCAGGAACGAACGCACCACCCTAGGTCTCCTTTCAGCTTAAAAAAATTATCGTTTTAAACAAAACTAATGTTAAACTTTTAAAACTCTCATTATAAATAACTTTTAAAGTATTTACTTTAGAAACATAGAGACAATATATATAATCGATTTAAAAAATACTTTAAAATTCGATATTTATCTACTACTAGACTAGTGACCAAAGCTGTTTTTGATAATACCGTGCCGAGATATCCGGTATCCATTCCCTAGAGAGTTATGGAGGATGAAAAATATGTTCTCCCATCATGAATTTAAATTCTTCATCAATATTATATATTTTTCTTTTAGCATTCTCGTTTTCCCCCAATCATTTGCTCTTGTTAAATAATATTACTACCTCTCATAAATATAAGTAACACGTTGTTGTTACTCCCTTAGCATAAAAAAATATTTTTCACTCATCTAACCCATACTGATACAAAATAAAAAAAACTAGAATATCCCTAATTTATTAAATTCCAAATGCAATTATTCTCTATTATGTATACTTCCAATATAAATTTTTTTACTTTAATAAACCCTAAACAATAATAAATAAACTTATTTTAAAACAAACAAAAGGAGAAAAAAATAAGTTTATTATGAGACAGAGGGAGTAATTTTTATGTACTCCTATGTTGTGTTGGGAGGAAACAATGTCTTACTGTTCCAAACACTCGCGATTAGTTCGAAACACAACGGGACAATGTAGCACGGCAAAAGAGAGAAGAGCCTCGGCCGTACCTCTGGTTCCGATTTTTACCTTTACAGGATAATCTAACGCCATTTATAGGCGTAGGCAGTAATTACTCCTCCTGTTTTAACGCTCCTGCCCTGAATCTTTCTTTTTATCGGAGACAACGACTGGTTTGAATCTGAGGACCGCTTCTAAAGATTTGATGATGATTTCTCTACTTCTACTTCCTTCGTCTCATAAAAAACTAAGGGAGAATAGCCAATATAATTCCTAAAGTTTCGCTCTAGGATCATTTTAGTCCTTAAGCTTTCATATTTATAAACAAGTCCTTTAAATTTGTCATGTGGGCTGATATAGTCCTTGGTCCCTCCAAAATCGCCACATAAACGTGCCACGTCACCTTTCTATATAAAATCTATATGATTTATCCAATTTACCCTCACATGTATCATAGGAAAATAAAAACAAAATAAAAAAGTTAAAAAAATATATAGTATATATAAGAGCAAAAATATACCTCAAAAGGGTGAAAAAAGGAGAAGTATTTTTTTCCTATGGTTATGTCTAATTCACACCTATATTTATTTTTCTATTATATACGTAAGGGTAAATTGGACAATTCATTATCGATTTTGCATGAATGATGACATGCCATATCCATATGATGATTTTGGTGGACCCAAGGACTATTCTAGGCCTTATGACAAAGTTTAAGGATTTCTTTGGATCATTTAAAAGGTCAGGGACTAAATTGATCCTATAGAGAAACTTTAGGGACTAAAGTAGCTATTCTCCCAAAAACTAACTAGTATCGAATTAGACGTATCCTAATACTACAAATCTAGATAGATATATTTTTAGATTTATAGTACTAAAGTATGTCATATCTGGACAAAATATAATTCATTATTAGTAGTACTATTCCAAGAAAAAAAAACAAGGGGGTGAAACAAATCTAGTTAAACACATTTTGTTGCTCGCCCCACTCCCATTAAAGACAGCGCTAGATGCATGGGGGCACTCACTCGCAGTCGCAGGGAGCAACGGCAAAAGGCAGAGGACCAGCCAGCACTGCCGAGATGGCAATGCTACCGTATTGACTCACTGGCCACCCAGCCTCCCTCTCCACTGCAGCAAGCAGCTGATCCTGATATACCAGTGAGGATTGTCTACGGTAATGTTGGTGCAGAAACAAATACTATTGATGTATAGACACAAACCCGGATGTCAGCTAGTGCTACTGCATCAGCAGTTATTCGAAGGATCTATATCTTCTGATCTATATATACCACCTTCACTGAAAACCTCCTTTGCTTCCTCTTCTTGAGTTTCTCTTATTTTTTTACTACTTAATCCAGTAATGAGGGTTACGGGTTATCGCTATCTCACGGTGTAATGATATACTATACGGTAATAGCACGACTACAACAAAAACTGTACGGTTACCATTAGAAATTACAAGATTTTAAAAATGGAGATTTTAAAAATGGAGAAGGTTACTACACGCCATTCACCTCACCGGTGGTACGGTAGAGAGACGAGCAGAGATAGAGAGCGGAGCGCTACTCCCTCGGTCACATAAATATGAGTTTTTGTTCACACGGTTTGACCACTCGTCTTATTAAAAAAAATTTAAAATTATTATTTAATTTTCTTATGACTTACTTTATTATCCAATGTACATTAAGCACAACTTTTCGTTTTTTATATTTAAAAAAAATTTAAATAAGATAAGTGGTCAAACAGTGTAAGAAAAAACTCAAAATCTATATTATGTGACGGAGGGAGTAGCAGTTAAGACTCTCCTGAATAGCAGCTGCGAGAGGAAATCGTCAGTCGAAAATGCAGCGTAAAGTTTCCGTTTTCACATCATGATGTCCTCTGTAAAGTCTTTCCCGGCTTGCTTGCTGCATCCGTCCACCAATAATCTCTGAAACGCGTGTAGTATGTGTATGTACTCCCTCTGTCTAAAAAAGACAAACTCTGATTTCCGTGTCCAACAATTGACCGTCCGTCTTATTTAAAAAATTATGAAAAAATAAAAAAGATAAGTCACGCATAAAGTATTAATCATGTTTTATCATCTAACAACAATAAAAATACTAATTATTAAAAAATTTCATATAAGACGGACAGTCAAACGTTAGCACGGAAATCCATAATTTACTTTTTTTTTTTTTTAACGGAGGGAGCATGTTGCTCAGACTTCAGATGTAAGCTGGGGAGAGGCTGGGACAGATATATATGCAGACATGTGCAATTGATGCGAGCAGCACTGCTGCATCAGCTTGCTGGCTTAAGGGAGAACCTGCATTGGATTGAAGGATGGATGGATGGATACTGTTCGTACCCATGTACTCCCTCCGTAAAAAAAAAACCCTAGATTTTCATGTCCAACGTTTAACCTTCTATCTTATTTAAAAAAAATTAAAAAAGATAAGTCACATATAAAGTATTAAATCATATTTTATTATCTAACAACAATAAAAATACTAATTATAAAAAATTTTTACATAAGACGGACATTCAAACATTGGACACGGAAATCTAAGGTTTGTCTTTTGTTTTACGGAGGGAGGGAGTAGGAGAAGGGTCCATGTCGATGAGATTCCTGAGCTGTTTGTTTGACACTGCACTGCTTGGTTATCTAGCTACCTCCTCCAGCTAATTGGTGTTGTACTAGCACGTACTCGTCCTTGTATTTCTTGCCAAGTCCTTGCCAATTGTCATGCATCTGTCATTCTGTTGCCACTTCTTTTTTTTTTTACTAGTACAAGATATCAGATATTTCATTAAAACAACAAAATAACATTCCATCTCTGTATCTACCATTTGATTTAGTCTCTGTTTGTTTCAGCTTAAGATTATTATAATCTAGATTATTAAATCAGATTACTATCAGCTGGATTATAAGCCAACATAGAAAAAGTTATTAGCTGTTTGATTTTCTGGATTATTAGCTGTTAGTTACCCAATAATCTAGAAAAAACACCTTTAGAGCGTATTACCAGATTATAGTAATCTAGCTTATAGATTATAATAATCTATCATAATAAGCTATCTTTTTGTTTCAGTTTACTCCTAATAATTCAGAATGTTCAATGGATTATTGCCATGAGTTATCTACTTAATTATAGGGATCGGTTAAATATTTTGAGAAATAAGTGTACCAAATAGCTCAAAATAAGTGATATAATTAATACTAGAACATAAGATTTTTTTATAAAAAAATTAAGTGTTGAGCAAATAATCTATTTTAATAATCCAACAAATACGCTGAAAAGAACAACACCATAGAAAAAATATATTTAAATATATGCTCTCTCCGTTATAAAATATAACAATCTAAAATAGGATTATACCCATTCTAATACAGACACGGTTAAGCAAACCTAATTAACCAAGAACACACTCCTATCAACCTGCACAGCAAGCAGCTGTGACATCAACGCAACTCGTCCGAGCGCTGTAGGAGGACAGCCTCTTGATGATACTCCGTGGGGATTAGAGAGCCTCTGGCGAGCACCAAGGATGGCAAAATAATTGCAACGGCGTCACATCGATCAAACACCTCCACTTCATCGATCGGTCACCAGATTAAGCCACTCAAATGTGACAGAAACGACGGATCATAAATTCATAATTCCCCGATCAGTCTCAACTAATCCCTGGAGGAAGAAGATTCAGTCTTGGCGTTGAGATATCAACAAACGCTGGGCTTCAGTGCTGACAGGAGATCGATGTGTGAGAGAGATTTGTGTGGGCGATAGGGAGCAATTACTGGGCTGAAATAGTAGTCGCACATCTGGATTATCTGCCCACCAATCACATCCAACATTTATGAAACCTTGCAGAATTTCCAACTAGATGAAATAAATTTGGACAGGCATGAATTGGATTTTCCTTTTGTTTTTCTTCACTTCTTGACAAAATTCCTGCTTTTTTTTTCTGATATTTGTATCCATAAGGGCTTAGGATTTAGTAGTAAACTGTATCTGGATATTTGGAATTCGAGAGGAAAATGCAGGTGCGCATTGCTTTTCCTGTTTTAATTTCCTGTTTAGTTGTCCACGTTGACGTTGACTTAAATTAATTGGAGGAAATGATAATGCAAAAAATGGGAAAAGGGAGTGTATGAAAGACTCAATAGAAATTAAATTGGGTTCAAAACTTTCGTCAATAAAGAAAAGAGGCACAAGAAATTCATGCTAAATTCAAAAGGGAATTCATCACATTGGGGTGATCGATTGATGTTCATCATTTCCTAACTTCTGGAAAAAAGATTTGATTTTTTTTTCACACAGTCATCTCTTCTCCCACAAGACTTCCCTTTTAATCCATTGCGTTCTCGACGAACTTCTCTTTTAAAAGCTATCGTATACTTCAATCCAAGATGTTTCTTTTGTGAACTTTTTCCCACTACTACTCCCCTGCGAAGATGCAGTAGTCTGATTGTTTTCATTGAGTAATTTAGCCTAGCTAATTAATCATTTTGTACCCAAAATTAATGCAAGGAAGCCAACTATGTGATTATACACGAGCATGCATGTACCAATATATACTACCAAATAACAACACAATCATCAAGAAAACAATAGATTAAGAGATGGATATGGAAACAAGAAACACTATACTCATATCTCTATCTCTCTTTCGATCAACAGAATGGCCTTGCTGTCCACTTCACAAACCAATCAATACAAGAGAGGAAAAAAATCAAAATAAAATCAAGAAAAAAAAATAAAAAAACCAAATTAAGTGGATCAGAAGAGGGACAAAGAAGAAAGGGAAGCAGAAGGGAAACAATACTGGACGAACTCCTCTCTTCTCCTTCCCATTCTTCTCCTCCTCTTCTCGTCGTCGTCGTCGTCGTCGCCGCCATGACGACTCTGCGATGGAGCTTTGCTTGCTCCTCGCGCCCACGCTAATGGCGGAAATATATAGAACATGGACGCGTCTCTCCAAGCCGCGGCAGGCTAGCTAGCTAGCTATACGTACGTACACGTACCACGTAGGTAGGAGTAGCACTCATCGGTTGTGCAGCGGGTTGGGCCCCGTCGGCACCCGCCGCTTCTCGTCGTCGACCAGGTCGCCGCCGCCGGGCCGCCACCGGTGGCCGAGCCCGATGCCGACGAGCCCGGCCACCACCACGTCGAACGCGCTCCTCGGCCTGACGACGACAACCGCCGCCGCCTTGGCCGGGGCCGGCAGTGGGCGCGCCGACTCCGCGCACGCGGCGGCGAGCAGCAGTAAGCAGGCGACGACGGCCGCGCGAGACCACCGCCTCCTCATCATCGCGTCGACGATGCCGGCAAGCTTAACGAACACGAAGAAGAAGGTGCGAGCTAGCTAGGTAGCTAGGTGGAGTGGAGTCAAAGTGGGTAAAAGATGGGAGGAGTAGCAGCAGCAGCTGCAGGGATCAGTGGTGGCAAAGGTTAGTTCTTGCAAGATTGCCATTGGGTTTTTATGTAGGTGGGGGTGGTGTACTGGTGTGGCAATGCAATGAAATGCAGTGCAAAAAATGCAAAATGCAAATGTGACATTGGGAGCAAAGGATGGAGGATGGGCCAGTGGGGGGATGCCACCAAACCGCATTTAAGGATCTTCAATTCTCTGCTCCTCCCTGCCACTGTCTCAGCTGCTGTGTATAGAGAGAGAGAGAGGGGAGAGGGAGGGATTGGTAAAGAGAAAGAAGAGAAGGAAACACCCACACACACAACTACACAAGGCCACTTTCTTCAGAGCAAAAAGGTGGGGAGGAAATGGAAAGTTTGGTGAACAGGGGCTCCACATCTCTATTTCTCATCCAGAGCTGGATTCAGTATCTCACACAATGGTAAAAAGGTGTTCATCTTTAAGGGGATAGCTGAAATTGATAGGTTGATGCATCATATGATTTTCTATTAGCTATTTAAGTATATAAACAAATGAATTAAGGCCTTATTTAGTTGGGGAAAATTTTTGGGTTTAGTTGTCACATCGGATATACGGACACACATTTGAAGTATTAAACGTAGTCTAATAACAAAACAAATTATAAATTCCGCTAGGAAACTGCGAGACGAATTTATTAAGTATAATTAATCTGTCATTAGCAAATGTTTCCTGTAGCACCACATTATCAAATCATGGCGCAATTAAGCTTAAACGATTTATCTCGCAATTTACACGCAATCTGTGTAATTAATTTTTTTCCCCATATTTAATACCCCATGCATGTGTCCAAACATTCGATGTGACATCGTGAATTTTTTTATTTTGGGAAGCCTAATTATTACTTCCTTCATTCTAAAATATACTGTAACTAGGACTCGATTAGACATATCCTCGTACTATCATTTAGAGCAGGGGTACTAGGATATATCTAATCCAATTCTATATTGCTATATTTTGATACGGAAGTAAGAGGTTGAAAAGTTGTTTTAGAAAAAAAAGATGAAAAATTGTATATAATAGTTTTTTACATGAAACATATCGATTAGCTAGGGAGATTGCGCAAATAAAAATTCAGAATCAGATAAGGATAGGATCTAACAGCAAGTTTTCTCCTCCTAAGAGCCCCTATTATTTAAAGGAAAAACATAAAAATTTTGGAGGATTTTAATCCTATAGAAAAATTTTCTATAAATATCTTTGAATCAAAGGATTGAACCATATCTAATCCTTTGGATAATCCTATAGTGATTTTGGAGGAAACTTACCAAGAGCTCAAAGCTCTTGGAAAATTTCCTTTAGTCTATCTCCCTTATTCGATTTCTTTTTTTTTTTACGATCCAATCAAGCTGTCATTTCTGTCTTTTTTTCGTGTTTTTCAATCATGTTACAATTATGTGTTTTTTCTACTTTTTTTTTATTCCTAAAAGGGGACTTAATATCATATAACTGATCCATTGATTATGTCTATGTAAAATACTTGTGCTTATCTGTTCATTTTCTTATCGATCGATGTAGGAGTAAAGTCTGGGTCGTAATGACTCCCGTGGCTAAAACTATGTAGCCGGTGCATGGTCAAAACAAGCTTTCAAAAGGCCCTGCCGATGGTTGCCACATGCCCCATGGGCACTTCTCACCCCTTTTAGATGCCAATAAATATACAAGCATCATGGTTCATAAACGGAGAGAGAGGTAATGCCACAGACAAGGTTTTATGGCCATCCCGGCCGGTTATTTTGCTTCTGGTACAAGCCTGTTACTTCTTGTATCCAATCCATCAGAGATAGAGAGATAGAGCCCTTGGCTGTTGTGTTTAGTTCACGCTGAAGTTTAGAAGTTTGGTTGAAATTAGAACGATGTGACTAAAAAGTTATGTGTGTATGAAATGTTTAATGTAATGGAAAGTTGGAAGTTTGGAAAAAAAACTTTGGAACTAAACAGGGCTCCGTTTAGTTCTTAACTTTTACTTCAAACTTTCAGATTTTTCATCACATCAAAACTTTTCTACCCACGTAAACTTTTAATTTTTTTCTTCAAACTTCTAATTTTAGTTACAATTTTAATTTTGATGTAGAACTAAACACACCCAGAGAGAAACACACACATTCTTGCATGCATATGCTCCTACATGTAGTAGATCACACTAGTACTATCACACCTGGACAATAGAGCAAGAACAAGCTAAAAAAAGGGAGATGTGTGTGTATTAGTTGTTGTAGTAACACAGGGGACAAAAACGGGTCAGCGAGAGACGGGCTGTGCAGCTGATGAGCTGATGAAAGATTGCACGGTGTGAGGGCGACAGCAAAGCATTGAGGAGTAGCTAGCAAGCAGCTTGTTTTGCTAGAGAAAAAAACAGATAAATCTTCCCCCGTTTCCTCCTCCTCTGGGTCGTTTCTGTGCAGGCTTTTGTAGGTGAACGAAACCAACAGCAACCATCCATGAGACGACCATGATCCATCGGTCCCTGTCTCACTCTCCCATCGATCGATCCAGAACGTGCCATACAAGATGAGAACAGCGTGCCATACAAGATGGATAGAATTCATCGAAATTTATCTCTCTTTTTTTCTCTCTCTCTCAAATAAAGTTAAGTTTGGATTTTAAATTTGGTGGGAATGTATCTTATGTCTATACATATCTCTAGAACCTTTTCATATTAGAGAATTTTTAGATCCGATTTTCACGAATTTTTACTTATTTAATGGTTTTTTTTCATCTGCTCTAAGTTGGACATATATATTTCTTTTTTTTTAAAAAAAAACACCGGACATACTCCCTCCGTCAAAAAAAACACAAACTAGGTAGGTAAGGATGTGACATCTTACAGGACAATGAATCACAACCCTTTATCCAGATTTATTATACTAGAAAATATCACATCTTTTTTTAGGTTTAGTTTTTTTGGACGGAGGAGTAAGTATGTAGCTTTGGGTTGAACGTATCAGTTCATTCAGTTGGTACTAGCTAGTACATTATTTGCAGGCTATTTTACTGGCAAAAGATGCAATATGCAATGCCTACTGTTTGCTGTATGTACAAGGATTCCCTGTTACCTGGTAAACAGATGTACAGTGGTACTACTATACATTTACTGTAGTACGTGTGTATGAATATGTAGGGTTTTCTTTAGCTAGTGCCTAGTTGTCCATGTCAGTGGAATTGATTTTAGCTAGGTCAGCCCTGTGGTCTAATCCAACATCATGGTGGAGCAAGCGGTACTACCCGTAGCATTTTGCTTTGTAATTGTGGCTGTATAGTACTAGTACGGGTGTGTTTAGATCTAAAGTTTGCATCTAAACTTCCTACTTTTTTATCACATTAATCTGTCATACACACGTAACTTTTCAGTCATATCATCTTTAATTTTAACCAAATTTCAAACTTTGGCTTGAACTAAACATAGCCCTAAGTTTTTGACCAACCAAACCACTGCTATATGTTACTGTGTGCTGCAGGGCTGCACTGTTAAGATAGCGTTAGCAACAACATGCATGCAGTGTTCAGCTAATCCAGAATATCTACGGGATTCCATGGTCTTGTGATCTTTTGGGGTTATTCGTTAAATTATTGAAATATATTACTCCTCCAGTTTCAGGTAAATATAAGATGTTTTAATTTTGGTAAAAGTCATACTGATTTAAGTTTGACTAAGTTTATAGAAAAAATTATAATATTTTCGACCCAAGATAAAATTATTATAAAAATATATTTAATTATTAATTTAATAAAACTAATTTGGTAGTGTAAATATTATTATATTAGTCTATAAAATTAGTTAAATTTGAAATAGTTTGATTTTGACCAAAGTCAAATCATCTTAAAACCTGAAACGGAGGGAGTATTTACTCTAAATTTTGAAAAATATATTTTCTAAAAGAAACTTTCTTCTATTGTATTGTTTATATATAACGACATTTACTTTAATTTATTTGTCAAATTTAATTTTCAAAATATTGATTTACCTCTATAATATGTAAGCAATAACCCGTTCGACAATCTAAGCCTATTTGGTAGGGATTCAATTCTTAAATTTAACTTCAGGAGTTAAGTCTGGAGTGGAGTTGTGAAGTTGCCTAAATCCAATTACTCTCTAATTCATTTTGTGAGAGCACTCTAACCAGCTCCATTATCATTTTTAGTAGAGCTGAAATCGTTTGGTTGGGCTTCAACTCTAAAAGTGGTGGAGCTGGAGCTTTGTTAAATAAACCCTAAATCAAACCGGTTGAGCTAGTTAGTCATGCTACTCGATTGTTTTAGCTTTCATTTATATTCTTATGAATATGTGGAATGTCAATATATTAATATATACTTGGTATATTACCCTTATGTACTAGGTAGTGATGCATGTGGTAAGGCATGATTTTTTTTTTATTAATTGGATCCATACCATTACAAATATGGCATATTAAAAAAATACCATTACAATTCACGTACTTGGATCCACGCCACTCCCGTCACTCTTCTACCCTCCTCTTTCACGTCGTCACCCTCCCCGTCGATCTGTCACGTGCGCGCGCAGGGAGAAGGCGAGCTAGCGCCGGCGCCAGCGAGCGGTGAGAGAACGAGGTGGTGCTAGCGAGCGGCGAGGACGAGGCGGCGCTGGAAGACCGGGAGAACGCGAGGCAGTGCCGGCGAGCGGCGAGGATGAGACGAGCGGACTACGGCGACTAACTGAGAAATGCTCCGGCGGCATTGGAAATCGATAGGACGACGGCGCGTCGGGTTTTTCCGGCCTTCGGGCTACCAAGGAGAGAAGAGGAATGGATTATAAATGCTATAGGGAAGCTACATGTGTAAGGAATCGCAGCCTAGCTCACCGGAAAAAGAAGAATCGACGAAGATGGCCGGCGGTCGGACTTGAGGAAGAAAGGCTCGATCTCCTCAACGACGACGCCTCAGCTCGATTCCTTCGGTGGGCTTGCTACTGGGATGATGGCGACGCTTGTGGCGCAGTGGCTCGACCGGAGATGGCTTGGTGCAGCGGGAATGATAGTGGCCGATGGCGACGCCGGCGAGCGGCGAGAGGACGAGGAGAAGGCGAGGAGGCGCCGACGAGTGGCGAGAGGACAAGGCGGCGGCGGCGAGCGGCGAGGACGAGGCGGCGCATCCCCCTCCGCGCCCGTCTTCGCCGGCAGCGGCCGCTCCTGTTCCCCGCGCGCGCCGTGTCGCCGTTGCCGCTGAAGTGCCGCGGCCGCCGCTGCTCCTCCCGCTTCCCGCGTGCACCGTGTCGCCGCCACTGCTTCTCCCGCTCCCCATGCATGCCGAAGTGCTGCTGTCGCCGCCACCATCGCCGAGTTTCGTTGCTGCTGCTACTCGATGTGAGTTATCTGCTAGTGACGCCGACATGCTAGTAACGTCGGCGTGAGGATGACGACGTGAGGGAGGAGGATGGAAGCAGTGACGGAAGTGGCATGGTTCCAATTTTCAAAATTAAATTTCCAGTGACGTGGTTCTCCAAATACGTGAATTGTAATGGTATTTTTCTAATATGACATATTTGTAATGGCATGATCCAATTAACCCTTTTTTTTCTTTTTTTGCAGGGACTAAGGCATGATATTTGGTAGGTGCTAATCAAAGATGGCTATGACCACAATGTGTTATCCCTTTCAAGAACCTTATGGACCCATACATAGACAAAGCTAGGATTAGATATGATCACCAAGTAGTATGATAATTCTGCCGCCGTTTTGTGTGTCAGCTGCCACATTATACCGTACCACAGTGGTACCTAGTACGTGCTGATCATTTTGATTGATTTGGGGCCAGTAAATCTCTTTTGGTTAAATGCATCTTTATATCATATCTCGTACATTTATTATGATCATCTTTAATTTGCACATTTTGCGTGTCTTCTTTTTGGTTGTCGTCTTGTCCTTGTTATGATCTTCTAAATGCTGGATATATATATGCAAATTAATTAAGGGACGGAAAGTACGTAAAGAGTACACCTGAGAGCGATAAAGAGAAACCACGCCTTTATCTCTATGATGGCAGAAGACAGAACTGTAATCATCAATCCCATCTTTTTAATGGTGAACTGTGAATCTGTGAGTAAATGTGATCATCAGTTACAAAATGAATATCTAAAGCTCAGGTTTTTTATAGGCCGGCCTGCTTAATTGAATCTACATGGGCCTAGAATTGAGGGGCCTAATGTCACTGTTGCAGAGACGACCCAACTGCCTGGCTGTGAAACATAAGCTTAACTGAAACCCCGAGCATTGCTGTGGGAATTTAGTATGATAAAAAAATAACGTGTAAAATAGCTAGATAATATCAAATTAAGTAAATTAATGTGGTTTATGATAATTTAAACTTAAATTGTAGAATGGTGATTCAAACGTAAAAAGTAAGGTGGTATGACTTTATGGAAGAAGAAAAGTAGGGAGATAGTTTGGACCGTAGATTAATCATCTAAAGGCTAAAAATAATTGATGTGATACGACTTAATTAGAGGAAAAAATGAGAAAGATAATTTGGACCATAGATTAATCATTTAAGCACTAAGTGAGAATGAACTATATATAAGTATATAGGATATCATAAAACATAATAAAGATATACATTGGAACATTATGTGAATTATGTTGGATGATAATTTAACATGTTTGTATTTGAAAAGCTCTTAAATTATAAAAACTATAAAGATATAGCATGTTTACATGATGTTTAAATGTGATAATTGTTAATAGATAATGATGTGGCATCTTGTTAGTGGATGATGATGTGGCATCTTTGCATGTTAAGCTTAAGGAGTTAGTGGGAGATAACTTTATAGTAAGATAGTGATGATGTGGCATATTTGCATGTTAAGTTTAAGGAGTTAGTGGGGGATAACTTTATAGTAAGATAGGATTCATTTGCTACAACGTTTTCTCCCCTCTATTTCTGCATAAACTGAACCGTTTCAATTTCGTTTTAGGTGACTAGAAAAAATGCCCGTACGTTACAATGGATGAATGCTATTTTATTTTTTATTAACATTGTTATACGGTTTAGTTAGGGTGAAAATCCTTGTGGGAATTCGCTTGATATTTTTTTTAGAAAATCATAAGTTATAATTAGGAATCCAACTCTTATCTCAATTTAGCATGCAAGTTTTTTTAAAATGATTTTTTTTACAACTCCTTTTGTATTTTTAAAAGTGTCCCGAGTTAGCATGCGAGTTTTTTTAAAGAGATTTCTTATAAAACATCTATTGTATTTTTAAAAGCGAACGAATATAAAAATCGACTTAAATACGGATCTGTATTTCCAAAAACGAATAAACTTAAAAACCGACTCAAACACGAATGACATACCAAAGTATCAGCAAAAACATCTTCAATTTTTATAATAGTAGAGATAAGGGAAGAATTTTACTACTCCCCCCGTTTCAAAATAATTTTATTTTTCATCCATCCACACACGTGTGTAAAATTTAAAAAGTTAGATACTTCCACTTTATCAAATTCCAATACAATTATTTCCCACTTTATCTACTTTTAATATATTTATCTTCTACTTTCATAAATTTTTGATGCAATAATTACTTAAAAACAATTTTATTTTGAGATAAATAGAAGGAGCTTAAAAATTAACTTGTCTTGAGACAGAATAGTCGCTTACAACAAATGGGCAAGGCAGCCATGCGTTGCACAGCAGCACAAGCCAACCAATCGAGCAGTTGTCGATTAAAGTGGACCTAGCTAAATAATCCTCTCCGTCGATCCAGTGAGTTTGTGGAGACAGCAGTACACTGCCGCTGCAATGCAGGGGTAGTGGAGTCGTCGTCCACCACGTATCGTGCAGAGGTTGGCTAAGGCTGTGTTTAGATCCAAAATTTGGATCCAAATTTCATCATATTAACATGTTATACACACACAACTTTTCAGTCACATCATCTTTAATTTCAATCAAAATCTAAACTTTGCGCTGAATTAAATACAGCCTAAGGAACGGATAGAACCAAACAACACAGCACATGGTCGCATGCATGCATGATATGCAGCGCCACTAACCGGATAGATGAGATCCATCTGTGAAAAAGGAAAAATAAAGGCGCATATAGCATGTCACGCAGAGGCATTCCAAAGCTTTAAGCATTGGTAGCAAGTCGTTGTGCTGTGCATCAGCATCATCGTACTGTGGGTGAGTGAGATGGAGACAAGTGCAGAAGCTGCGTGCGGACCCTGCAGGCTTCTTGGGCACTTGGCTGGCGCTCACCGTCCCACCGACCATGCGCGCGACGCGCGGCTGCCGATCGCCTGTCGGTGCAGGCGTGCTGGGTATCAGATAATATGGGGGCAAAAAACACCGACTCGTGTAGCCCGGCATTCACGTAACGGCAGAAGCAGCGGCAGGGCCAACCGGCCAACCGGCCAAGTGGTTTTCCACCAAGATTTTCTTAGTGGTGTATCAGTGAATGACAGCTTTGCTAACTGAAAGTATTTGGTGGTGACACATACTGCTAAGGGAAACTCAATTCATCCCTTATTTTACATGCGCTTAAATATCATAAAAAAATAAAATAGTTTCGTAAGATTCAAGAAGATAGATTAATATGTAATATATCACTCAACAAACAAACAAGTATATTCAAATTCGATTTATACAAGTATAAAAAAATAATAAATTTAATTATGAATAGAACACATAATTCACATTAATTTTTGTTTCTAACCGTATAAATCGAATTTCAACTTGTATATATAAAAAACATATATTATATATTAATATATCTTAATAGCTTTTAATTTTTTTTATAAATTTGTAAATGCTATGCACGAAATATCCCCTCGGGAATCATGAATCCACTTTCATACTAGTAAGACTGTAGGAGTACCATTTGAACTTTTCGTTTTAGGCTGTGTTTAGATCAGGCATGTAAAGTTTTTTTGTCACATCAGATATAGGACATACATTTAAAGTATTAAATATAGACTAATAACAAAATAAATTACAGAATTTGTCTATAAACTATGAGATGAATGAATTTTTTGAGCCTAATTAATCCATCATTAGCAAATGTTTACTGTAACATCGTATTGTCAGATCATGGAGAAATTAGACTTAAAAGATTCGTCTCGTAATTTACATGCAATCTGTGTAATTAGTTATTTTTTCATTTATATTTAATACTCTGTACATGTCTAAGTATTCAATGTGACCGGTGAAAAATTTTGCCGGGATCTGGCCTTATGTTTTTCCTTTTCGCGAGATGTGTGTACACCCTTCATGGGCTGGAACTGGAAGCTTGGAAGCCTTGAATTGACCCGATCTGTGACTGCGTAGGCCCGCATTTGGATAACTGTTTCGTGTCAGCCGCTCTGCTTCGCTCTGGGCCTCTGGCCACTAGCTGCTTTTTCACGCACTGTTTGTCCGTTGACCACAGAGAGGAAGCCAGCCAGGCCTTGCATTTATTCAATCCATCAGATATCTTTTCTCGTTATTTCCCTTCCTTTTTTCCCCGGGCCATGAGAGATCATCTGCTCATTCATACACGAAGAAAATCCAGTTTATAAAAGCTTGGACTACCCCCTAGAATACATACAGTTATGTGTACGCTTAGCTGAGATCCAGTCCTTTCACCTGTGACCAGGGACGGATCTAGAAAAAAATAATAGTGGGGACTGAATAAGCTACATCAGTATAAATCGAACCTCCAGTCCTCGCATCCTATGAATCTATGAAAAAAAATTAGTGGGGGTTTAGGGGGGTCTCCACTGTCTCGGGGACGGTAGTGGGGTCTCCAGACCCCTCCGCCTCCATTATGAATCCGCCCCTGCCTTTGACCCCCTACGAGCTAGGTTCTCCTTTACTATGGACATATTTGATAAAGCTCTCTCTCTTAAATTTAATTTTAGAAATTATGTTTGGAGTAGATTTGCTTTATCTCTAGTTCATTTTATGATGAAAACCCTTCAACCAATTTCACTTTTATTTTAGATGAAACCGAAACTGTTTGGCTAGATTTCATCTCTAAGAAAAATGAAGCGTGAGAAGCCGTGCCGAACAGGATTTTGCATCCTATATATCTATATAAAGTTCATTCCCACTAAGTGTAGTTAATGCTAATTCTCTCTTCTCTTATGAAGCCACATCATCTCAATTGTTTTTAACCTTAAGATGATTCATCAATGGTGTAAATTGCATCTCTTCACATCACTTCCATTGTTTTTAGTCTTTGGATGATTCATGAAGGGTGCAAATTGCATCTCTTTCCCTCAAGAGACACACCATACAACCCAATCAATTATAATCTTTGGATAATTGATAAAGGTAAAAAAAATATATAAATACATGAGAAATTTTTAGAACTCATGTATATTATATTATCACACAATTCTCTAGCAGGGGCGGGGTACCTATCTTGTTTACGACGACGACGCTGCCCTGTGCTCCCTGTGCATGCGAGAAACAGAGGAAGCAATGGGCCAGGTGCAGCGCATGAAGCCCAAACGGCAGGAAGCCTCCTGCGGCCGTGCGCGCGGTGCTGGACCGCGGGGCTGCCCAGCGCGCACGCGCACGTCGCTGGTGGAACCGCGCGCGCGCGTGGTCTCCCCCGCGCTCTCGGGGTCGCGGGGTTGGAGGTGGAGCGGATAGCGTCCGCAAGGCGGACGGCAACGCCAGCCGCTGGGCCGTCCGTCCTGGGCTCGCTTGCGCGCCACGCGCAGAAACGAGACGTCAAGCGCTTCGGCGCGGCCGGCCGCGGCACGCGAATCCCCCCCCCCGGGGCGCCGATGATCCAGCACCAAACGGCTCGGTGCGCCCCCCACACCCGGTGCAGAGCCGCCAAGCCCATCAGATGATGGGCAAGGCCGGGAGGTGGAGACGTACGTGGAATTGGCCCAAGGATTCCCACTACGCATACGTCACAGGGCGGCATGGCGCTGCACGTACGCCTGCAACCCATGACAGCGTACGTGTTCGTCTCACACGGAACAGCGCGCTTCATGTACCACCGTTCGAGTAAACCCCCTTCGTCCTACCTACATGCGCGAGGCCGTTGCGAATCAATCAAAACTTTGATCGATCAACACGGGCGTTAATCCACACCAAACAATTCGTTCGATTTCTTAGTTAAGTTTTTGCTTAATACTCTATTCTAAAGCACAAGGGAAGCAGCCAGGAAATGGATTAGTGATGACCAAACGGACAATCGACAGTAACGCTGTTGGCTGCTGACGAGTTTTTTAGTTGACATGTCCATACATAAATACATATAATCCAGAGAGATGGCCAGCTCCGTGACTAGCAAAGAGACAAGGCTGGTCTGAAAAAAGAAGCCCTCCTGAGCTTGACCTCCCTGTCTCGAGCCCCCCATACTGCATACCTCGTGCCATACTCTAATCAGTATAATCCAGGCATTAATGAGATGCATCAGCTTTATAATAGAAAGCTAATGACATGCCAATACATACTGCCAACCTTGCATTCCTCCAGCCTACATATGTGTCCATCGAAAGATACACATTTTGGAATTGCCTTCTCTCTGCATTTAGGCACGCACCAAATCCTTGTAGCTATGGGCCATCACTCACCTGCCCTGCTTCATGTTAGCTCAGATTTCAGCCTCTCAGGACCATTTCTTGTGATGCATATATACTAACTTGTTGTCTCACATGTTCATGGATCATGCATGTGTAATAAACTGCCATCATCAAGGATCAGCCTGTATATGCTCATCTCTATCAAAGTATCAATACTAGAAGTCTACGATTACTAACAAAATTAGCACTGCAACACTCACTAGCGGGACAGACAACATCAAATCAAGCTCCTACTATCTGACGACACCATGCTGTCCATGCAGCTAGGATGGAGGAGATAAGCCAACATTCAGACACCATCACCATGCGTGATGCCGTGATGAGAAGAAAAGTTTGGGCAGCTAGCTAGCATGGGTCATCAGATCATGCTGTTAGAGCAGACATGAGACAACATTGGTCAATAGTCAGAATTTTGGGTGTTTTCTTGGGTGTTGGGTCCTCATGACCTTCACCTTTGTCAGATTTAGCAGGGATCTAATGAGAAAAAAATTAACAAAGAAGCCTACAGCAAGTAGCCAAATGTTGCTGTCCCCTCTGCCCCTACCTAATAAGAACAACTACTGTACACTCCAAACATCTGCTCACTCACATGCATGTGACGTTTATGGTCCACAAACTACACATGATTATGGCAATAGTGCCCCATGTCTCGGCATGTTTTGCATAATGGAGTATGGATCTCAATCATGCTAATGGCTAGCTTATCCTTTTGTGAACTAACCTCCTTGCAAGTAGTATTATTCAGGATGGGGCCTGGTTTGCAAATATGTAAGAGAGCAGACACCATGGCCCATTTTTGTCGCTGCAACCATCGCCAATTTATATATAAACCTCGAAGAGACATTTAGAGGGAGCATTCGCTTCATCAGTTCATCTTCTCTCCATCTCCATTTCCAGTCGTTAGTTGTCACCAGTCATTAGCACAACCATGGTTATTGATCAGAAGCTACTCTGCTTAGTGTTTGTCTCAGGAGTACTCGTCCTAGCTAATCTTGCAGATGTCTCTTCTGCTGCTGCTTCTTCACTGAGCCGGCAGCAAGATCAAGTGGCTCGAGTTCTTGGTCGCAGAGGCAGAGAACTGATAGGAGAAGGCTTGTCAGGACACCAATACCGGCATGAAGGCAAGCACAAGGAGCAACATGAGGTGAGTTCATTATTCATATGCCCCCAACATTCATGAAATGGAAAACTGAATTTTGGTGTGTCTGCCTCTGCTGCATAATCTTTTTTTTTTATGTCAATGAAGAGCACATTGTGCACTACCATCTTCAGCTAGAAATGCAGATGAAAAACAAGAAATAATTGTTAAGTTCATGGTGTGTCCATGTCCAGGTAGTGGCTATGGAGGCGACGACGAAGGAGACTGCAGAGACGAAGGCAGGTTGGGTGGATGATGATGAGGGCGCAAGAGAAGGGCTGATCGACAGCGCTGATTACAGTGGGGTGGCGATGCACTCTCCGTCTCCACCCAAGCGCAAGCACCCAAAGAAACCATAGGCTGTCAGCTTCACTGCGTGTATAATCTTCTTGTCTAGCTTAGTTAGTAGTACTACTAGTACTAAGTACTCTCTTGGACTGTTAATTTCGTCATGAAATTACATGTACCCTTCTTTGCAAGAGATCGATCGATGTTCTGCTGCTGCTTCGTCTGTATGTGTTGCCATTGCTCTGTTCATGCATTGCTGTTAGCTAGCTGCAGAGATGACACAGCCAGGGTTTAAGTTTTCGATGAAAACCAATCAAAAACTGCAAAATTTCGAGGTTTTGACGTGGGATGAAAGTAGATTATGAGTGAAATTTCGAATGGTTTTCGAGAATTTAAATTTGAAACAGTAAAATTCAACCAGAATTTGATCGGAATATGGTGAAAAATGTCATTCCGCTACGGATTCAGGTCAGGCACTCGATCAGAAAGGTGAACCCTGACTACAGCTGAGAACTAACACCACTCCATGATGGTCGAGTGTCAACTGTCAAGTTATATACTCCAAATCTCCAATAGTGATGTTTTCATCGCTAGAACGAAGGAGCAACTGCAAGTTTAGCCCGGGATAAAAAAAAAAGGAAACATTTTTATTTCGAGGGAAGGACGCACGACTGAAGAAACTGAAGTGTCCCTGATGTGTTTCATCATCCGTTCTGTCACTCACAAATGGACTCAAAATACAGACCCAGATCAAGTGTGGTGTTCAACCAAAATGTTAACTGGCGAATGGAAGGCGAAGTGGTTTTCTACAAACTGCAGATTTGTACAGACCAATCCCCAGACACAAGAAATGCAAGATCAAGACTGGTGGGCAGCAAACAAATTTTGCTGGGATTTATTTGCCCCGATTCATCGTCCAAGTTCTTCATACCTTCAGGGCCAACTTCTTAGCAGCAAGAACCTCCGCTTCGAGGGTTGGCTCCCAAAGAATTGTGGTTTCAGCCAATAGTGCCGTCACGACGTATGGGTCCATGTTTGATGCCGGTCGACGGTCTTCCAAGTAGCCTATCAGCAAGGAGATATAGCATTGTAAGGGCAAGTTAATAAGATTGAGTTGAAAAATGCAAATACTAAGTTGCACATTGTGAATTGTGAAAACAACATTACAAGACATGCATTTGCTGATCTTGTGTTCTTTCATTTTCAGAAAAGAAAATGTATGTGTTTTCAACTCAAACCTGAAATATTTGGAGCGTAACAACGGAGTATTGAATTACGGAAGTACAAATGAGCAATAGGGGCAGTTACTACATGATGTGCTTATTTGCTATAAAAACTATGTTACTCTGGTTTTGGAGGGCTCAATTGGTTGCTTAATATACCAGTGGATGTTAGTGTTTTCTGAATCCCAAACACAACAATTTCAGGGGACATGGAAGAACATATACCTTTTCCCTTCGCCTCGGTGTCTCGCCCCACCCGAATAGAGCATCCACGGTTTGCCACACCCTTTAATGAAATGTCTCGTTAGTATAGCTTAAAAATAGAAATTAAAACATAAAGATATAAAAAGGCCGCTGAAACCATACCCATGAGAAATTGTCAATGCTAGCTGTCTCGTGTAAACCTGTCAACCTCCTTTCATTTCCTTCACCATATGCACTTATATGCAAGTCATGGCGAAGTGATAGGTTTAGGATTGCCTTCTTGATCACCTCAAATCCTCCATCTTCACGCATACTCTTGGTGCTACATTTGCAAGACAATCAGTATACTTCAATTGTTTGAGAAACAAAGAACATTCATTCAGTCAATCGAAGTGAATACAGGCTTATTCTGGATTTGTATTCAATAACAATTTAACACCTACGAACACTTGATATTCGGTCCGTATTTTGATTGGTATTTTAGGTCTTACACATATGTTTTCTTTCCTATCAAATTCCCAAGGAATTTATTTTTGTCTCTGAATAGGCATTAGTTCGGTCAACAAAGCTGTTCTCTCAAAGGAAAAATGTCAGCAAAGCTGTGTTAAGTGTTCTAAGCTTTGTTCTTATGCTGCAGGATACTCTAACATCAGAAGAAGATAATGAAACCTGTAGTTTGTGTGGCACCCAGCTCCATTCCAGTCTCCCTGTCAGTACATTATATATGTTCAGTCTCCTTTAACGTTTGATTCGCTTTAAAGTTGGGGACAATTTACTAGGACATACCTGAATTGGTTTGGGGTCAAGGGTAAGCACTACACCAGCCTGCTCCGTTATTCTCTGATTACAGTGAGCAAATGATAATTAGAGGTGCTTTTACTGATGCAGAAATTGATATAAGCAAAAGTATAGCCATTCATAGGATGCAACATTCTGATGTTTTGAACAAAACAAAGATGGTGGCTTTCAACACGCGATTCGTAAGAATGTCAAGGTGGATCACAAAATGTGCACATGTAAACGTCTTGGCAATAATATGCATGCAGCTTGATTTTTAAACCATGATTTGAAAATTAAGAGAGAAAAATCAAATTTTCATTATGTAGGGAAATATTTTATTATTATTTGAAATACCTCAAGAATATATCTTGAAATCCATATGTGGTCTCCAGCTTCAATACCGACACTAGGTCCAACCTGGTACTCCCACTGCATGAATAAGGATTGTGAAGTTTCACTTGTTAAACACTAGGATTTGTTCTTCATAGAAGTTAAAGCATATCCACTGATTCAGAAAACTAATTGACAAATAACAACACATACCTGACCAGGCATGACCTCTCCATTTGTCCCACTAATGTTAATTCCAGCATAAAGACATGCCTTGTAGTGAGCATCTGATATGTCACGGCCAAACGATTTGTCCGATCCAACAGCGCAGTAGTATGGACCCTGTAATATCCAGCATGATAGTGTTTCATTAAGCATACACAACACATGGACTTCAACCATCCTTATCTTTATTATTATCTGATCAACAAAGCTCCATTTTTGTTCAGTATAATACCTGGGGCCCAGGGTAGCCTCCAACGGGCCAGCCAAGAGGCCAGTTCACGTCTCTCTGGAGCAAAGTGTACTCCTGTTCTATTCCAAACCTAGAAAAATAGTGCATAGAAAATGTCTCAACTTCACATGTAAACAAAAGTAGATGGGAAAAACCGTGTTTTCTATTGTAATTTATAGCACAGAAGTGCTTGATGTTTAGTTACCATGGCACTTGGCTGACAACCTTTGGGTCGCTGAATACTTGTGCAGCCCTGTTACGTTTGTTAGTAGGGATGGGTTCCCCAGCTGGTGTGTAGGTATCACACATAACCTGAAACAACAGATTTTGTATCAGCTAGCATGCGATTTTGCACATGCGCCACTAACCATTGCACAGCTAATCTTTTATTTGTGCAGGTTAGTATGAAAAGCACATTTGAAAAGGATAAAACATTAAGGAGAAGGGATGGTACCAATATGTTGTTGCCACCTCGAAATGGGTCCTTGAATATAGCCTGTGGGCTGAAATCAGGGGGGATAGCGCAAGAGAGGAGACAGAATTAGAAATCTAGAATGCTTTACTGAAGAATCACATGTACTGCAATATTTTTACTTACTATAAGATGACTTCACTATCTTCTCCTGGAGCTTGCCCTGTGCTTGATCCATCGTAGTTCCATTTTGGTAGCTCCGAGGGGTCCTCCACTGGTTTTGATATTGTCTGAAATACAGGCATTCAATTTTTCTTTCAAGGGCCAAAGAGCCAGAAAGTAAATTACAAAAGGAGGCGCTCTGTGCACACTGCTAATCGCTAGAAACACACTTTTCTTCATAAAAAAAAGAACATTTGCGATAATGATGATACCAAGTGCATACCCTTGATTTGCTTCTGAGGTCAATTCCAGTTCCTCCAACCCTGCAGAATGTGGCAAAAAGGATTGCAGATTCGTTAATATATTGCTGCTTCCACCAGGAAAAGCATCGGGGATTCGCACTCCTGAAGTATTATTATTCAAGTGTGGGAACTGAAAGGCAGCTAGTGTGAGTCACCACCAGCCACCACCATGCTTGAGAAACTTTATCTATTTTAAGGCAAAAACTTGTACTCTACTACTGTTTGTTCACAGATAATCCTATGATTCATATCTCAACCATCCAATTCCCTAATCGAACGGTGCAGTGCAAAACCAACAAACTGTAGCAGTAGTACTAAATTGGTGCTAGTAAAAAGTGCGGATTTGGCCTATCTGAAATCTGAAAGTCTGAAACTGCTGCTGCTACTACTGTTGTGTGGGTCAAAGCAAGAACAGAAGCGTCACTGTGAGATGCAGCATTTGCAGTACCAGATGTACTCGGCGATGATCTTGTCGGTGAAGGGGGTGGTGTCCATGTTGAGCAGCTGCTCCATCCGCGTCACCACCCCGGTGGTCTCCGTGCTCACGGCCATCACCCTGAACCCCGACGTGCCGCGCCCGGTCCTCCTGACTCCCCACACCCTCCCCCCCGCCGCCGCCGCCGCCGCCGGCCTCGCCCGCACGGCCCCGACCTGGCACTGCATCGCCGGCACCACCGCCTGCGCCATTTTCACCCCCTCCCACAAATAATCACCAGCTCACTCAACCTGCATCAAACAACCAACATTGTCATCAGCAAAAACGAGACGAAACCGAGCACGAAAACACAAAATGCAGGCATTGCACGGACTCACCGGAACGCAGCGGCGAGGAGGAGGAGGAGAGGAGGCGACGTCGATGGAAATTTTAATGCGAGGAGGAGGCGCATAAATATTTTTAGTGGCGGGCGGGAACAGCAGCATATCTTGGCTTTTGCTGAGGGGATAGGGCTCCCCGTGGTTTGGGTGGACGAGATTTCTGGCCCTTGCGACCATCGGAGGCAACCAAGCACACAATCCAAGCGTCGCCAGGATAAAATTTTCTCCAAATTTTTTCCTCCATTTTTTTCTACTCGATTTATCAAATCTTCTCTCTTCTCCTGGATATGGAAGATGCGGCTCTCCTTGTCACGTCTACCTCCGATTGCAGCAGCGACCCATTTATTGTTGTTTATGTGCAGCGTTCATTGACCTGCAAATTGTACATTTAGTATTTGTTTGTTATTTATAATTTTGGGGGGGGGGGGGGGGGAATGCAGCCAGAAATTCACAAAATACAAGACTGTCACTGAGGTTATGACTGACCCCCAGATGGTGCAATAATTGGGGGAGGAGATTAGCGGTTTAGAAACGTCATCTCTTTGCAGGTGCAGAGCCAACGGGTTGATTGGGGGTCCAGAGGTTCATAGATTGGATTCCATCTGGTCGGTGGCAACAAATTGTGTTTGTTTGCTTATCAACTTGCAGTTTTGTAGCAGTAGATCAGGTGGTCATGTGGTCATGTGAGAGTGTGAGACTTGAGCAGAGAGATTCTGTGGGGCTTTGCAGCATGAGCAAGTGATTCATTTTTTATCATTAGTCATATCATGACAATAGTGAGCTCAAAGTTGTAACTAATCAGAATTGTAAGACGACAAGACAAAAGACCATATGCTGAATAGTTGAGTTAAAATCTAATCAGAATTGTGGATGATTGAGGTGGGGCAAATGTTTCCAGACAGATTTTCTAGTCAGGGAGAAAAGATACACCTTATCTGTCAGGAGGGAATTCTCCAGCAGTTAAATTTCATGCTTCCTGTGCAATTCTAGCATTCCCCTCATGTACTGATTCCTAGTCGTTCTATACATCTGAAGCAACATTTCAAAGCTCTCACATGCATCTTCGTACACTACGCACCTACAAAATTTTGACTTGAAATCGGTGAATCCAGTTAAGGATTGCTCAAGGTTGCAGCTGACTGCCTCAAAAAGCTCTTCAAGGGCTCCCAAAATGTTGCAGAAATCGATTTGGTCATTTGTGTTTCCGTGTTGCGGCAGATGCCGGAGCCAACACATCCATTGGAAGGGCTCATCGTTTTTCTCTTTCACTGCGAGCTCAATGCACATCAATGCCTCCTTGAAGTTGCAGCTCTTGTCGATTTTCTTAATTATTTCATCGAAAACTGATCTTTGGTTGCTTCTGAGAGCCTTCAAGTGAGTTGTCGTACATGAACTAGATGGTGGAAGCTTTGCTGCAACCATGCATGCCTTCCTGAAGGCTGCATCATTTTTTGAAAGCAGCCTGATTGCCACATGCAACAGGAGAGCAAATAACGAAGTTTGTACCTCCTCTTGGGACATAACAAATGGAGAGCTCCAGTGTTTCTCCATCCAACAATGAAGGGCAATATGCGTAAATCCCTCCCACCTGCAACAACAGTGATAGTGAGAAGCTGAAACACTAGACATGAAATACGAGAATTTTACATAGATATGAAGAGTACTTACTCGAAGGGTGGCTCGACCTCAATAGCAAGGGTCAAATGGAGTGAGCAATCGGTAGTTGAGTTCACTTCAAATCCACCAACATCAACATCAGTGTGAGCCTCGTGAACAAAGCCTCTAGGAACATACATTATGTCTCCTTCAAGCAAAATTTCCATCCTCCCACCACAATCATCCACCAAGTCATCTAAAGGTTCAAAAGGTTCATATAGTCTAGGCAAAAGTAACTTTGTGTCAGGCCAAATCATCCATTTCTTGCATTCAAGCAGTTGCCAAACAAGTACACAGTGATCATCATAATGCCGGGCCAGGCCCTGAGCTCTTGGAGGGGAGAAATATATATTAGCTCCCACAGAAGGTTGACCGAATAAATCAGCTACAGCAGAAGCTATAGCAGCAATCTTTTCAGAACGGAACTCCATACCACGCAAGGCAACTGAGAAACCATTTTTAAATGCATCCTTACATTTTTCAACGAATGCATCTGCATCCTGGAAGGTCATCCCATCATCAAAGAAATGTTCCTCCATCGCATAACCTATTGAGGTCTGATCACATTGGTCATTTGTTCTTACAACTCTGATATCTTGCCTATACTTCACAGCGGCACCCAAGGAACCTTGAACCTCACGGAGAAATGAACTAATGTCAAGTTCATCTGAAGCAATAGCGGGGCAAGAAACAATCCCATTTACAAGTGACTGGATGATAGTATCAGGTGTTTTCGGATCAAATTCATTAAGCAGTGAAGTGAATACACTATCCACATGCAGATTCTTCTGTTTCCTAGTGACCAAGTAAGTCGACTTCTCCCAGTAGTTTAGGAGAAAATTTTCATAGTCAGATACCGATTGTCCAAAAATGCTTCGTCTGACTTCATCAGGTTCCAGGTGGGCTGGACAGGCAATATTCATTGAAAGCCTAAAAATAGCTTCAGATATCTCATGTTCTTTCCTTTGAAGTTGATTCTTCGAGTTGATGCAGTCAGTTGACGATCCCAGTTTATCAACATTCTTCCAGATTTTATGCAACAAAGGCAGAACTTTTCTAACTACATCCTGTTGCAGATTATGCAAGCTATCAACTTGACAGGAATTCACCATGAGTACCAATGTGTCAACCATCAAGTAGAAGAACTTATTTGCTTTAGGAGCACTTTTTGAGCACTCAGTGCTTCTGATATCGATGACTCCAGAAATAAATTCCACCTGAGAAAATAGATACCTACAGGAAGTGAATTCAACCGGTCGAAGATATTCATCATATTTAAAAGGACTGGCAATGCTTCCCATCTAGTTATAAACTATCAAGCCATCTTCATCATAACATATTAACATGCTACCAGAGGAAGTTTATCATAATAACTGCAGACTTGCCATTGATCTATACATGGGCACATTGGTTAAGTTGATCTTGTGAACATAAGAGTCAAGCAACGGTTCTTGACATTTAGTAGTATATATCAGTATAGCACAAGCTACTAAAGCCGAAATACATATTGAATTTGAAAAAAACAATCAGATCAATCAGTAAATATGCTTACAATATGCTCTGCAGAACAGCAGAGCCCGCAAGATGCTCCCTGCCAGCAGAAGAAGCAGAGAGATCCATTATAGCATTACAGGCAGCCTCTGCCACTCGCTGGCTCCCACGCCGCAGCGCCCGTGCCAAGCAATCGGCAATGGCGGCATCGGACGCAAGCGTCTCGCTAGCCTCCATGGACTGGAGCGCCGCTGCTCCCAGCACCTCGCAGCTCAGCGCGGCCACAGAAGCAGAGCTGCATTGCCAATTACTGCACAAGTTAAAGCAAAAAAAAAAAAAAAAAAAAAAAAAAAACAGAAGGGGGAGGAGGATAGGAGAGGCTCTGTACTGTACCTGGAGGTGAGGAGGGGGGGGAGGATCGCGACGAGGGAGGCCGGGAGAGGGTGAAGCGACGGGCGGGAGCACGAGAGCGCGCGGCGGAGGAGGCGGGCGACGGTTGAGTCGGAGCCGTGCCGCGTCCGCCGGTGAGTGGACCGTGCGGCGGCGGCGGCGGCGAGCAGGATGGGGAAGACGCTCCGGTCGAAGGCGGCGGAGGCGCCACCGCCGCGCCTCTTCCGCTTCTTCATCTCGACCGCGCGAGTTCGATTCGTGGCGGCGCTCCGGCGAGGCCGCCGCCGTGGAGAGGAGAGGAGGAGACAGACTCGCGAATACGTGAGATGACTATCCGTGTCTCCTATAGTGGTTACGTATTCTCAGAGGCGACTCCAGCAAATTACGCTTTTCTTCCTAAGGACCTGCCTTTGTACTTTACGCCAACGGCATTCTTGGGAATGAATTGAACATATTCCAAAGAGAAATTTTATGAGCAATATTAACATACAGCATTTGGTACCTTGAGCTACAGATTTTTCACACAAAATTTTGATACCTCGAGGTACCAAATTCTATACCAGAGAGTATCTCGAGATACCAAATGTTGGATGGTAAAATTGCTCCTAAATTTTACATGATGGATGATGTTAACACAACAATAGCAATTTGAAGAAAAAATACTTCAAGGTACCTAAATTTTACACCAAAATTTTTATTTTCTAGAGGTACCAAATTTTATACTATAAAGTGTAGTATCTCCCCGCATTTTTTTTAAGGATGATAAAATTACCCTATTCTAAAAGGCAACTAATACTAAGAAAATTAGTCTCAACATGATGGATGATGTTAACACAACAATGGCAATTTGATCGTTCAGAACCAATTGGCAGAAATCACTTACTAGCAAGGAGGAATACTTTATGCTATCGACTTTGAGCTTTAGCAATCATACTGTTAGGTTAGGTGATGGAATAGTTCGTGTTCTGCATGCTCTGATTTTAAACTCTTATCTTTGTACCAAAAGTCCAACACGATTAGCTCACCTAACACAAATCCGTAGGCGCCAAGAAATTAAAACCCTTCTTTCCCTTTGCTGTTTCCTGCTGATACCAGTGCTATATATAAGAAGGCTAAGCTCTGTTCATTAAGCAGGGAGTAATAAATCACCCATCCTGCTTAATTACCATCTATTCATCATCATCCTCTCCTCTCTTATGTGCTAGGTTTAAATTTGCGTTTTTTCATGTTTTGCGTCTGAGTTTAATTTCTGGCTTCTAGATAGGATTTTGTTCGCTTCTTCGTCTGTTTACAGAGTTTCAGTGGTTCGTTAATTTGCTGATTTAAGTTGGCGTTATTGTGAGCATGGCCATGGAGGACAGTGATGGAAACAACGAAGGCTCGCTCGCCGAACCTAACATGGCATTTGCTCATATGCATGCCCTTGATGATCACAATCGTACTGTGCTCTGAGTCCTCCATGCTCTTAATTTTGTGCTGTTTCGTTTTAGTTGCCTGTTTTATCTGATGGTTAGAAAAAAGAAGTCCAAAAATTCAGACATTCAGTGCTGTCTTCCGAGTTTTTCTCCCGACAGTGTTTCTCCATCTTACATCAGGTTTAGAGTTTGGAGGGGGGAAGAGAAGATATGTTTCCAAACATCTATTACATCCCGATCTTGAACTGCGAGGTTTTCTGCCCAAAGAGTTGCTTCGTTAACCCCGCGTTGAATGCACGCTGTGATTGAAGGTGGTTGTCCTCTGAAGACTACATCGTGCCTATGATTCCAAAGCACCCAAAAACAAAGCAGATAGAATACTTGGAAGTGCTTCACTGGAAGTTCGCTAGTCGGAGCGAGACGGTAGAGTAAACTGACATCCTAAGTTTGAGGTTGAACTCCAATTGCCGTCCAGAACTGTACTGCGAAAGGGCAAGCGAAACACAGATGGTTCGCCGTTTCTGCTTCTTGATGGCATATATCACAAGTTTCCGATTGCACAATGGTTTTTGTCAGCAGATTCGATTTCGTGGACTATCGATTTTTGACCAGAAGCCAAGCAAAGACCTTCACCTTCAAAGGTGTGCGACATTTCCAGATTAGATTCCAATTTGGCGACTCCAATCATGTCCGCAACCTTGCTCCATATATTTGCTTAGTTGTAAGGATCCCAGAACGATTGTTCACTCTAGTGTCAGGCTCATTGAAAAGAGATAAGTTTGCAAGCTGTTCTTGCAGGGTGTGAAGCTCAGCTCGTGCCGCGTCAGATAATCTTTGAACTAGAACTCGTGAAAAGCCCCTTTGTAGCACCTCTCTTACTGAAACATTCTTGTCTGAAGTATGTGAAAAGAGTGCTTCAAAGCGATTTGCAATCGAAAAGTCTCCCATCCATCTATCAAACCAGAAGGATGCACAAGCTCCGTTCCCGATCTGAATTTTTGTTATTAACTGTAGATCAGGCAAAAGTTTTTGCATTGAATTCCAGTGCTGACCCAGCGGTAGCTTCTTCGTTAGGGATTGATCACCAAATTCTCTCCAAATCCAATTTGCCTAGGACGAGTCGTCATCAATGTACAGGCTGAAAAGTCGTTTAATAAGAAGTGATTCGTTCTGAATTTTGAGATTCTTGACACCCAGTCCACCTTTGTCTTTTGGGGAGCAGACCACATCCCATGCGGCCAAGCATTGAGCTCCAGAGCAAACATCTTCCCCTGTCCAGAGGAAAGCCCGACGACGTTTATCGATGTCTTGTATTGTCTGAGGAGGCAATTTGAAAGCTGACATTGCATAGACAGGAAGACTGCTTAGAACAGCGTTAATGAGAACTAAGCGCTCGGCTTGTGATAGAAGAGATGCTTCCTAGCCTGCTAGGAAACTGTCCACCTTGCCCACTAAGGGTTGTAAGTCTCCCGCAGATAATTTGTGTATCGAAAGAGGCAGTCCAAGATATGACATCGGTAAATTTTCAAGCTTACATTGTAGAAGATCAGAAAGTGCCGCTTCCTTCTCATGATCTACATGAAGGGAGATCATAGTGCTCTTACCAAAGTTGTTTTTCAATCCTGTTGCGTTGGAGAACTTGAGAATGGTGGATTTGAGAGCCCTGACATCGTTCTCCTCTGCCCTACAGATAATCAAAGTGTCATCGACGTATTGGATTGTTGCGCACGGTCGATCTTGATATATGGGGTGCCTGATTTCGAAATTCCTCTCTAGCTGACACTGAAGCACATCGGCCACCAAAATAAACAGGTATGGTGATAAAAGGATCACCTTGGCGCAGGCCCTTGCGACATGTAATCCATTTTCCAGGGATTCCATTGATTAGCACCGATGATTTCAAGGTGCCGAGCAGCTTTTGAATCCAAAGAATCCAGTTTTCAGGAAAGCCTCTAACTATCAGAATTCGAAGCAAGCTGTTCCAGTTTACCGAATCGAATGCCTTTGCGAAGTCAAGCTTGATGATCAGAGTTGGGCACGCTCTTTTTTGATACGCCTGAATCAATTCAGTGGCATAAATCAGGTTTTCCGAAATACATCGTCCTTTGATAAAGCCGGTTTGGTCTAGACGAATCATCCTTGCTAAAACCTTTTGACACCTGTTAGGATTATGTTGGGGCTCCTTGATTTTTTTCGGTTATGCTAGTATTTCCTTTGCGATAGATTTTTAGATTTCTATCTTTTACTTTTTTTTTGTCCGTGGGATATTTGCATTAAGATTCGTTTTCTTGTATATTGAACTTATAATTATACTCAGTTACAATGCATTTATACTCGGTTACATAGCACTTGTATCCAGTTACAATGCACCAAAATTAGATTTTATAATAGTTTTTTCTATAGATTTATGATTTTTTTTTACATATGTGTCTCTCTTTTTGTTATTTTATTTAAAATTGGCTATATCTATTGATTGAAAATTCTGCAAGATTTGAAGATATAAATCTGTGGAAGTATCAATAGGTAGTCTTTTTTTTCAATAACGGATTAAAGAACAACGGCCTCTGCATCCTCCAGGTTGGGCCTCCTTGATATGCCTTGGAATAATACGTAGAGATGAAAAAAATCAGGCGATCGGAATCAGAGATCTAAACCATTAACCAAGCCTCTCTAGTCTCTACATCTAAAACTTATGGTCACTTAACCTGAAGACTGTTCAGAATCAGAATGAACAATTAGATGGACCTCGAGTCCTCGACTAAACCATCAGGCAAGGCAAGGCAAGGATTCTTTCTGCCTTCAGGGGACAAGGATTCTTCAGTATTGTTCAAAAAAAATTGTAAAAGGAAAAGCAAAGATTCTGAACAGCAACTGTTTACGACCATCTTAACAAAACGATGTGGCACATAGTGATTGAATCTTGGATCGAGGCTGGACTTCCCTTCGTCAGTTCATCCATTTTGTGGAAATTTCAGAATTCAGATTCTGGAGTAATGATCGTGATCCGTACGTTGTGATGTGCATGGAGACAGATTTTGAAGGAACTCGTGTATTCTGCTAAGGCTCGGTATGAGCTGACAATGTTGTTGTATGCTTGAGATTATTTCTCTCAAAAACATTATATAAGATGCTATTATGCCCAAATATTTTCATGGGCCTTGTCTCAAAATTTACTCCAAATTTCCAGCATCTGCATATACATACGAACATGTACATTTGTTCTATACTTTTTTTTTTTTTGAAAACCTATTTGTTCTATACTTGCTCTGCCCCAAACCGTTTCTGGATCTGGGAACGTGTCCGTGTGCACACACTATACATACCAACTAGTAATAAATATCACCAAAGATTCTAAAAAGCTGTCATGGCTTCTCTTCCAACCTTACAAAAAAATCAGTCTTACTAATATCTACATCTTCCATCCAAAAAAACTATTTTTGAATTTGAATCCGGACATAGTTTACCAATGTTTTTTTTTATGGAGGGAGTAGTTGTCTACTCTACAGTGACAAGATTAGAATAGATAAACAAAATCAGACCCCTACACAGGACACAATGCAATCACTGTCTCACTGGTATCTACAGTAACAATGGCTGCAAAGCCAAGTTGCTCAATGGAAGCGGTGGGGGCAAGATACTAATACCGAACATACGGAGTAGATAAGTAATGATATTAGGAAGTGGATTTTTTTCCCTCAAGGGGACATCCCATCGTTTTGTGTATGACGTTCAAAACGTTATCAAAAAATTTAAAAAAAATTGTCAAGATGGACCAATATATAATATATCTTTTCACAAGCATGCAAGTTAAAATTCGACTTATATAATTCGAAACAAAAACAACAAATTTGACCGTGAATTGCGCGTTCTATTCACAGCCAAATTTATTATTGTTGTTTCTTCTTATATAAGCTGAATTTGAATTTTCACGTTTGTGAGGTGACATGTCACATATTGATTTATCCTACTAAATTTTTTCAAATTTTGAATGATTTTTTAAGTGACATGTAAAAATAAGTATCCCCTGAAACGATGAATTGAGTTTTCCATGATATCCACGTAGTGCATTGAACGTAGGGAAAGCTATCCAGTTTCCGGAACAGTACAGTTCCCTTCCTCAACGGCGGAGCAGGATTATGCATGATAGGAGAAGGTGGCCAGTCAAGAAACAGTAAAAACAATACACATGTAATATTAATTATAAACGATATATGGCGTGTATAGAAAAATTGAGGTATGGTGTCATTATATATTGACAATATTTATTACTTAAACCATTGCGTTATCCTCTATGTACAAGCAATCAGATTTCGTCAAAATTGTCAGGATCACCTGACCCCGACATGTTCATTACCTGTGCTACGTACCTGTTGAATATTGATGCTTGCAAGATGGTCTAAACTTTGAATTTGTTGATGGTTTTTAATTATCAATTTGATATATTATGTCACGTTTTGCAAAATATCCATAAGTACTGACTGGGTTTCGGACTTTCGGTTAGGTAGTTGACGAGCAAGCATAGGTATATTTGTTCCATTTTAGACCCGGTAAGCTTGTTAAGACGTATTCCTATTCCACCGAGACAATCCAGTTCGTTGCCATCTCTACTTTAGACCACTTATTAAAACCAGATCATTTAGCATATAGAGGATATCTATATGTTAGATTAGAAGGATATCCGTGTAGGATCACCGTTCATTCCGTATCCAATGGCAGCACTGGTTCCTAGCTTCTCTTCAGTCGTTCGGCCTAGCTCAGAGCCAACCAGGGGGAAACGTACGCCGCTACAAGAAACCCCGTCGTTTTGCCGCAGGATTCTGGGCCAAACGACGGAGGAGAGGGTAGGAAACTAGGAATTGATGCTGTCGTTGAATGCTGGGTAAACAACGATCCGGCACAGATATCCCCTTTGATGTAGAAATCCTCTTCATCAGAAGACCTGGTTCCGATTGAGTAAAAATGGGCTCTCACGGTTAAACCTTTGCATAGACCATAGAAACGTAGCCCTTGTTAAAGTGCCCGTTAAACCTTTGCACAGACCATAGAACGCAGGCACGCAGTCCATGATTCAAACAAAAAAGTAGATTAAGTAGAGTAATTAAGTATATCCTTTTGTTCTAGTACATCGGAGACGGTGTTCAGTTTGGTGACTACAAATTAAAGTAGAATAGCGAAATATATATATCCACTGAATGTGCGCCTGTGCGAGGGCGACGAATATACCTAACAGTCAACAATGCTGTTCCTCTATAGTTCGTCTGAAACCAGCGAATTAATCCGACTAGGCAACATTGAACTAGTGCTATCAAAGATCAGCGCAGCTGCCGTGCGTGGTTCTCTCATTGGCTGGATCGATGTTGAAATCAGAACCAACGGTTTTGACCGGTTTCTTAAACAGTTAAACCCGTACATGAAATCGGCGCGAACTCAGCTTGTTTTGTGGAATTGTGTGTTTAGTTATCGGCAAATAGCACACGCCAAATTGCCAACTAGCTAGCTATCTCGACAAATTAGAGCCTCATCCAAAACGATAGGTTGGCGATGCGTGTCGTCAAAAACTACCGTAGTACGTTACCGTACCTATAAATATGCATGCATTCTCGATGCATTGCTGCACACACATCGATCGCTAATCCATCAACCTATAGCTTAACGATCACTGCCATTGCAATGGCGCGGTGCACTTTGCTCGTTCTCCTCGTGGCGGCGGTGGCGCTCGTCGTCCCGCTCGCCGCCGGCCAGCCGTGGGCGACCTGCGGCGACGGCACGTACGAGCAGGGGAGCGCCTACGAGAACAACCTCCTGAACCTGGCCCTCACCCTCCGCGACGGCGCCTCCTCCCAGGAGATCCTCTTCTCCACGGGCTCCAACGGCGCCGCCCCGAACACCGTCTACGGCCTCCTCCTCTGCCGCGGCGACATCTCCCGCTCCGCCTGCTACGACTGCGGCACCAGCGTGTGGAGGGACGCCGGGAGCGCGTGCCGCCGCGCCAAGGACGTCGCCCTCGTCTACAACGAGTGCTACGCCCGCCTCTCCGACAAGGACGACTTCCTCGCCGACAAGGTCGGGCCCGGGCAGCTGACCACCCTCATGAGCAGCACCAACATCAGCAGCGGCGCCGACGTCGCCGCCTACGACCGCGCGGTGACGCGGCTGCTGGCGGCCACCGCGGAGTACGCGGCGGGGGACATCTCGAGGAAGCTGTTCGCGACGGGGCAGCGGGTGGGCGCTGACCCGGGGTTCCCCAACCTGTACGCGACGGCGCAGTGCGCGTTCGACATCACGCTGGAGGCGTGCCGCGGCTGCCTCGAGGGCCTCGTCGCCAGGTGGTGGGACACGTTCCCGGCGAACGTCGACGGCGCCAGGATCGCCGGGCCGAGGTGCCTCCTCAGGTCGGAGGTGTACCCGTTCTACACCGGCGCACCGATGGTGGTGCTGCGGGAGTAGGCGCTGGCCATGCATGTTGGCCCGGCAAGCTAATAAGCTAGAATAAAGTGGCACAGATTAAAAGTGTGTTCCACCAGAATAATGTATTGTATAGTGAATAAACCTGCATGCAGGATATACATCTATCTAAGCTGTAACCGGATTATATTTGTACTATCAAATAAAAACAAGTGTCTATGATTATATATCATCGTTAAAAATTATAGCATATTCTTACGCTCATGGAGTCAGGATCGATCGATATATATATCAGCAGTTCAGCACTATCTATCGTAACTCAACGACACATGTATTGGCCAACCATCTGGAATTGTTGTTCTAACCATACTAGCTTGACCAAGACGTAAATCTCGAGCTATTAATATCAACCAGGTATCATAAGTAATAAGTAATTGGATCCCGATTGTTCAAGCCTTTTATAACCAAGGTTTGTTAAAGAGAAATGACCACAATGAGTCAGACTAAATAGAATTGGATCCATAAATGGATCCCAAGTTCAATCCTTTTATAATCAAGGTTTGTTAAAGAGAAATGACCACAATGAGTCAGACTCAACATAATTGGATCCATTCCTAATTGTGATAATTAGGATACTCTTGATCCCTCTCACACCCTCTTTGAATTCGAGGATCCAACGGAGAGGTGTTTAGCTTCCGACTTACTTCATATATTTTATAAACTAGTAGTATATCCGTGCTAACATTATAGCATATTTGTTAATGCCAATAAAAAAAATCAAAAGAACCAAAATTTCTTTCTTTTGAGGTCAAGCTGAGGTGCCTGATGCATCCCTGAATGTGTACAAGCATGGGCTGAATAGGCGGCCTGGTAAAAAGAAAAAAAGAGCCCGATTCAGCATGGGTGAATGAATTGGGCCGGCCTGCTAAATAATGAAGCCAATAAAAAAATTGGAACAAGTTTATTTTACCTCCCTCATCTCTTGCCCCTGATCGAATCGTCCCTCTTAACCGTAAAACCAGTTATAACACCTCCTTATCTATCAAAACTGGTGCAAAACTGGGTATAACATCTCCGGTTTTTAATGTTTGACACACTTGATTTTAGGTGTCTTGGATATACATTGAACCATTTGTCTTATTTAATTTTATTGTAAAAATATAATTCATAGTAAGAATATGTTTAATAAAAAAACATAGTAAAAAAACACGAGATTTTTTAAATAAAACGAACGAGGAGTTAACGGCGTTCAAGCATTAAAACTAGAGAGTAATTCACTTGCCAGACCTGAGATTAGTCTGGATGGACATGGACCGACAAAAGCCTACTTCTAAAGATGGTACTAACCATGGGCCGAACTCGAGTCCAATGTGGAGTTGGACGCGGCTGGGCCGGCAGCTAATCTGGGCTTTGGGTTTCGCATCCCAGGCTGACACAGCTTCCGCCGCATCCCTCGCTCGGCCCGGACCTAAGCTCGAGCCGACGTTGCACGCGTGGGAGCCGAGCGGGGTCCGGCTCGAGCACGAGCCGAGCCGAGCCCGAGCCGAGCAGAGCAGCGCGTGGCTAAACCTAGTCGTCCTCTCCTCCTCTCCTCTCCCCGACACGAGCGATTCCCATCGCCCCCCAAATCCCCATCCGATTCCAAGCCCTAAACCTCCCGAATCGGTCGAGGCGGTGCTCGATCCGGCCGCTGCATCTCCGGATTCGAGCGGGGGGCGTTGCGGCGGTGCCCGGATCCGGAGGAATCGCGGCGCGGCGGGTTTTCTAGGGTTCCACACCGTCGCGCGTCCCGGCGGGTGTTCATGAAGGCCATGGGGTACAATAACCCCTACGATTCCAGCGGTGAGTTGCGTCGGGTTAGGCGGATTTTTGTGCTGGTAGGTTTGGGCGCGCGCGGTTAAGCCCTCTCCAGGATTTGTAGTTTGTATGTTTTTTTTTGTTTCCGTCAGATTGGTTGTCTGCTGCGTCCCTGCCTCGTTTCGATAACATGTGTCTTCTTATTTTTAAAAAAAAAATATTGCTTCAATAATATCGGTTGATTAGGTGCGTATGTATGGTAAGAAAAAAAGATGTTTTGCTGGCTGGTTATTGGTTATTATGAATTTGTAATTGAGGCAGTCAATGCAGTGAAAGATATTTGTTCCATAGTTTTACTATGCATTTTATGAACCATGGCCCAAGACTCTGCCACTATGGATTTTCGCCTTTGAGATGAGGTTGGCAATAGTTGCTTCTGAAGTGGATCCGCTTACTGTGTTCTAATAAAGACGGACCATTTTTTTTTTATCTTTCTGATATTATGTGAAGTTTTAAGGAAACCACTGTTTCTGTTTACACGCTCCTGATCAATTAGAGAAAGATCCTGTTGCCAAACCCTTGGTGCAGACTGATGGCATGACGTCTGCCAGCTCTAGATTCCGGCTTATCTTGCCAAATTGTGAAGCCCAATTGTTGTGGGCAGTTATTGAACCCTGTAGTCCACAAAATATTTAAGTCTTTTTTCTCATATAGTGAATTTCATGGTATAGTGACTTGTCTGTTCATTCTATCAAAATTTCAGGGACTGACGATGATCTCCCTCCAACACAAAATAGAGGATTAAGAGGGCGATCTTTTAGTGCGAATGGCAGGGCATCTGTTATGCCATTTTCTTACATTAGGCCGCACAATGATTTGGAGAGCGAAATACATCAGGTTGAGCAAGAGGCGTACACTGGTGTTCTTAGAGCATTTAAAGTGCAATCTGATGCTATATCCTGGGTATGTATGTATAAAAAAAGGAATCTTGTGCTAACTGTTTTAGTAGCCATTCTTTGCACATGCCTTTTTTGTGTTGAGAATAAAAAATGTATATTTTTTGTCCAGGAAAAAGAAAGTTTGATCACTGAACTCAGGAAAGAATTAAGAGTCTCTGATGATGAACACAGGGAACTATTAAACAAGGTTAATGAAGATGTGGCCATCCGCAGAATGAGGTCTTCATACAATCATTCAATTTTTGTTCATGCACATGTTTAAACCAACCATTTTATTTTTTCGTTAGTAATTTATTTATCCTTCGCAATATTTTGCAGGGAGTTGAGACAGGGAGGTGGATCCCTGAGTGCACAGCATCGTGGCAGCAGAATTTTTCATGATACAGAACCTGGCCCAGCTGCAAAGAGGCAAAGGACACCCCTTTCTATTCCTTCACATTCTGCTGGCCTCCAGTCCCCTGCGATGCCTTCTCCCTCAGTTCCTTCATCTACAAAGTGGGGACCATTTTCAGGAACAAAGGGCAAGAAGACTAGGACGGTGTGTTTTGAATACGACAAGTCATGTTTGTTCCATTCCCATAGTAGTAATATCATGAGTTCTTTTTTTATGCATTACAGAATACACCACTCGCTGTGCCATCCGCGGATCCAACTTCATTGATTAACCGAAAAATTTATACAAGATGGCCAGATGACAATAACTTCTATGAGGCCACTATAACTGACTATAATCCTGCTACGGTTTGTTGTTTAATTTCACTATTATTTTTGCTACTTGCTGCAGATTTGCATTTTTGTCAAGTAAGCGAAGCTTATGGACACCCCTGATACTTTTCAGGGTAAACATGCTCTCGTCTATGACATGGGCACAGTAGCCCAGACTTGGGAGTCAGTCAGACTTAGTGATGTAAGCAGTATTTTCAACCATTGCCTTGTTTCTATCTGTAGATTTTTTTTACTAATCCATAATAAAGTTTTTCTTTCTTGATCTGTGGCAGTGGGATATTCATATTTTTATGTTACATTTGATTTGTTGCAATGACAAACTAGTGACAGTCTGCTCGCGTGCCCAATAACATAGAAATTAAACAGGAAACATTTTTCTGTTGCTGGAGATTTATTGTCATAATTACGTTGATAGTAGTTCTGCAGGAAATTACAATAGTTTAGATGGCCTACCAAAACTATGTGATACCTTCTAAGTAACTCCCCTGGAGCAACTTGGAATATGATCTTAGTATCTTACCACTGCAGCTGATGATGCGGCAATTATTCAACAAATTGAGGGTCATGGGAGTTGAGTAGAAGCTAGATAAGATTTGGGAGAGTAAAAACTAGATAGGACTTTGGAATTGAGCAGCATGGCTAGTGCCTGAGTAGTCATGGAACTGGATGTAAAAGAGGGTTTTTATGACACCTTACACCCATTTTGTGATGAGTTTGTATTTTTTGTTCGCGGAGTCATTACCATGTGATGGGCCACATTATTTGCCTTGGTGGCAAGACCACCGTCAGGGCCGCCTTGAGGAGATGTTTAGATACGTTATTTTTTTCAAGTATAGTGGGTTTTAATGTTTTGTCGGGTGGGACAGTTTTAGAAGTCAAACATATTTTTTTTCCTAAATCTTAGAACCTTTGGTTATCTAGGTTTCTGAAGCTGAACTGTAGTGTAACCGGTAGGAGTACTAAAATTTATTTAGTTATTAGAGTATAGAGTTTGTTGAATAGCATGTCATCTGTTATAAATTTATTAAGTTTTACTTGTTTTAAGCTAGAACATGAAAATTGTTGAATCGTCCTGGCTAATTGCCACTGTTTGTTTAACATTTAATCAAAAGAAGATGATAAATCATTTCTCAGTTGGCACCTGAAGATATAATATGGGACCTTGATGATCAAGGCATCTCAAATCGAGATGGTTGGGGTCCTCATCCTGGGATGAGGAGGCACCCAGGCAACAACGGTACAATGGCAATGGCAAGTAGGGGAGGAGGAAGGTTTTCTCGAAATGAGCCTACTAAGGATAGTGCTCCTCCCCAAAATGGAATTAACAGGAATATTGGTCACATTGATGTACCTAACACTCGAAGTGTTGTCATAGAGGTAAATTATCTCATGAGATCAGATATTATGCATTCAGATATTGGTTTTTTACCTCACGATTGTATGTTCCAACCCAGGTGGAGAGGGTTTTGTCCAATCCAAATATGGGTGAGATCGAAAAAGCCAAGAAACTTTTGCAAGTGAGTTGGCTTGTGTGTTGTTATGCAATTTTCTACAGAATTATGTATGATGGAGAAAAGCTCCTTATAGATATCCTTCGTCTGAGAGTTGTGAGGTCAAATGGTTGTCCTTGTAGGACCAGGAGCAGTCATTACTCGATGCTATAGCCAGACTTGACGATGCATCAGATAGTGAAAGTGGTAAGTTACTGGCAGACTCTACTTGCACTGTTAAATAGTATCTCTGAAGGGTGATGAGTATTAGCCACATTAGTATATTTGGTTTTTTATACACAACCCAATAATTAGAAAGAGTGAAACCTGGAACTTCAAATTCTGCCCAAACATTGGGAAATTTTGGATGTGACTCAGTATGCTTTGATTGAAAATTTGTCAGTCTTTCAAATTTGTTACAGCTACTTCTCTTCAGCTATTATTCTAACTAGTCACTGTATATTACAGAAGATATGGCCGTCGGGGCCCAAATGGTTTCTGCTGGTGATCACATGGGCAGGAACGGCGTTGCTTGTTAGTAACAACTGGCAAAGTGTTGGATTTTGAAGATTGTGTTTGTGAAAGCGCCTGTGTAGATCACCGGTCAAAAGGAATCATCGATGGGGCATTGGCATGCCAAAAGTGGATGTAGTACTGAACATGTCCCTGAGAGGGCCTCTTCTTAGGCTGTGAACATGTCCCTGAGAAGGGCCTCTTCTTAGGCTGCGAAAAGTTCAGGTCACAAGGCGCAGGGCGCCGTGCCTTCAATGATAACGGTGGCTGTATTTGCCCTCTAACAGTCTTGAAGGAACTCTAATCATCTAGTAGAAATGATTATTAACATTCCAAAACTGTTAAACCCTTTGCCACCATCTCCAATCTGTCTTTGATGATTAATCAAACGCTCCGATCTGTCTTTGATGATATCTTGTGCGGTGCCGGCTTCCCTGCCCTTGACACGGGCACGACACGCCGCAATTCTCGTCGGATCTCGATTCTCACCGCCGGACGGCCGGTCAGGATGGAGAGCTCCAGGGCGTCCAGCATCCACACACATAAAAAACATGCAGTTTGAGATGTGGTTGCTCTGCCATAAACTCTGCAATCTGAACCTGGTTCGGCCATGTAGAACAGCATGGATTCTCTTCCAAGTTCCAACCCATCAAACTGCAGAGACGAGATTAATTAATAGAGAAACAAATCAGAAAAACAGTAGTACATAATGCTGTCACTGTCTCACTGATGTCTACAGTAACAAGAATGGCTACAAAGTCAAACTTGGCTCACTGGAAGTAGAGGATACAAACAAATAAATAGAGAAGTAGTAAATATCCACGTACACTGAACCTAGGGAAACAATCCAATTTCCCGTAGCAATACAACACGATCATCAAATCCAGGGTCAAAAGCAACGAACTATGGTGATCGGTCACCAGCAAACTTATTGTTAACCTAAGGCACACTCACCCTTCAGCTTACTTCAGCCATCAGAATACACGTATCCTACTCCGAGTTTCTCTCCATTTAACCCCGTGAGATTTGAATTAAAACATGTATACATGGTGGTACACAACTGACAACTACATTGGGTAACTTTTACCAGTTGTTTTTTAAGCATATCCACTACTCCCTTGCCCATGCAAGAAGCGCACGACAACACAAGTTATGTTGTCACTGCTCTCCCTCTTGTAGGCCTCTTGCAAGAGCTTCTTTGCAGCTTCTTCTGGGTCATGAATCGATCTGGTCATGTCGACAGCCTCCTGCATAAGAGCAAATGCAAAAGGGGGCTACATCAAGCACAAGGAATACGATTAAGATACATAAAAAATCTTCTCTTTTCATTTTCTTGAATTTACCTCATTGGTTACTACATCCCACAGCCCATCACTTGCAAGAATGAGGAACTCGAGAGAGTGATCAATAACTTCCTCCTATGACCCACAAAAGCATTACTGAACAAGGTCATCATTTGTGAAAGGTGAATATAAAGGATGATTATTCTGAAGCCTCAAAAATTAACAACATATATTAGAAAATGGTTCTTCAGGTCGACTAAGAAGCTGGCAGTAGAACAGATCAGAAGTGCAGCTGTAAGACATTGATAACAAAAAGGCCAAAATGAAACAATGCTGAAGACAAAATTGTCCCTGGTCGTTTATCATACCGCCCTATTAGTTGTGCTGTGGAATATCTAGAAGTGCCTCAACAACAAAGTTTTCAGCAACTACGACAAGACGCTGTGCGGAAGACCTCCGGTGGTCCCATCGCAGCACAAATAGTTTTAGCTGGCAATGTATACTAGATTGGGGGAACAAATTTCTCGCACTTTGTAATATATAGGCCCCTTTAGCTTCCACTCAGGCCCTCATCCCCAGTACCTCTTCACAATCTGTATGTAACTTGGTACAAATTTTGATCAATAAAATGTTCAGGCTGGTAGAAAGCCATCCTTAATTTTTCCTTCGAAAATTTATGCCACAAATATCCCCTCAATAAGTATATCATGATTAAGATGGCAACTACTATCAATAACACTCTTGACATTCAATCCAATGACACAAGGGAATCATGATTCCAAATGTTCACCTACTGTCATGGTGATACCTACATATGCATTTTGAGAGGTAAGTAGACATAACAAACATTAAATTGGTCAGGATTGCATACCCGAATCTCAGGATCCACAACTACATACTGCTTTAAGAGTTTGTCACCAAAAGCGCGAGAAACAGCAAGCACACCACCAACACGCCATGTTCCTAAGGAACAAAATATCATCATTAGGAACACGATCATAGTCCATTCAGATACAAAATAAGATAATGTAGTGCTTAGCACCTGCCCACATTACAAAACCTCCAGCATCTTCGATACGTTGTCGCTCATCTGTCTGATCAGGCTTGTGATCTTTTGAAACAGCTATAGCTGCAAAAAACCAGCAGAGCTTCTATGTGAAGAACTGATAAATTATCACAGATAACCTACAGATTATTTCTCATGGCACTCATTTCATCACCAACAAATCTTGATTCTCATGCCTGGTTTAGTGTGGACAAACAATGGAGGTGCTCAGTGGTAAATACAACATTCTAACAAAACAAGCAAAAATATTCGTACCTTATGAGAGGTCTCTATTAATAATAGAATATGCCAAACATAATCGGCTCTCTTGAATTTTTAAGCATACCATAAAAAAGAAAAAGATAATGTGTCATGCTATATAAAGTCAGAAAGTATCAAGTAAATGCAATCAGGAAGCTGAAGAGATGGTACAGTGAACTGTCAATTACCATTTCCCCCCCTGCATATGATAGCCCTAGAGTCTCCAACGTTTGCAACAAAGAGGCGGTCACCAACAAGGACAGCGGTTGATGCAGTTGATCCACACTGGTTTTGACTGCTGTCAGATTCTAAGAATTCACTGTCGGTACTTTTATAAGCATCATCTACAGCAAACAATATCACGTGGTAGTTTTCTGTCAATTCTATACACAAAACTCAAACATCTAGTGAATTATGGAAAGAGAACAAACCAATACCTATTGCCACTTTGGTGTCACTGATGAACTTTGGATGCCTTAGAAGATGACTGAAGAGATTCTGTTTAACATACTCAGCTACTTTAGCACCACCATGACCTATAAAATGAACTGTATGTTTAGCATTTATTTTTCCTAAAATAAGCTCAAGAGCTTGGTATATCCACACTTCTAGTTCAATTTTAAGCATTGTGCCCTAGTATGAGTAATCTTTAACTCTTTCTCCATGGACTTCTTAGAGTCATACTAGCTCTAACTGCGGAAACAAGAAATGTTACAAGGCAAATGCACTATTTTGAGCTTTGTTATACTATACAAGATTAGCAAAGGAAACATAAATGGTATGTTCTTTTGGTACAAAAGAGAAAGGTCTAAAACTTGGAAGAGTGTAATCTTAGAAATGTTCCTTTCTAAAACGATAAAGAATCATCAATTGGTAGAGATTATGCACGAATGTGACAAATTCATACATACCATCAAAAACTCCAAATAGACCAATAATCTGCCCATCAACAGAGTCAATTCTTGTCTCGTAAAAGTCTTCCATGGAAGCCCTTTTACCAGGGGAGCTCGCATACCCATAGCTAAACTTACCGTTCTGGCTGGCAAAAAAAAGAATGAGAAATGTTGAGCAAATAGGAGAGCAACAGTCCTAATAACTGCATTTACACCATAAAATCAAGCTACCATGACAACGTTGATTAATTGGAAATAGAATATTATTCATAAAGTTACTACCCTTGAACTTCCAGACGCAGCCAGATTGCAGGCACTACAATTATTACAGTTCACTGGTTCAAAAGGCTAGAACCGGTTGTGTTGTGTGGTGAGCTACAACAACATGACCTTATGTATATGCTGTTACTGAAAGAACTAACATGGCATGATGCAAGATGTCATATTCACAGAAAATGCATTTGAGAAATGAGGGAGACGAAGTTCCAGCTTGCAACTAACAGTACCAAATGCCCAAACCGTTCATTACTCATTAGTTTCCTTGATCTCAACACATAGAATGTATAAGCGCATCTAAGGTGGCCTCTTACCTTTTGCTATCATGCCCATTAGGACGTGCTACACTTAATTCTCCAACGTAACATCACATAAGTTCATTTAGTCTGTATTCAGAATAACCGTCCAAATTTATTCGACGCAACTGCTTATATGTTTAGATCAGGTATGTAGCATATGAATATCCTACTTAAATGGACAACATAACTCCAACTGGATTTATCTTGTTTATAGTCCCACCAAAAAGTACTAATAAAACAAACAAAAATGGGATTGCGTAGCTTATCCCATACTCCAACCTTGCTTTTGAGCTTAAACAGCTTGTTCAAAGCAAAGGAAACCCATACGAGCAGTTATTCGAAATTCGTGAGATGCAGCAAGCAACGTATCACACGCCTGGTCCGTACTGAATTGATTAGAACTAAACATTCAGCCATCATCTACTAGTCGCCAGATTAACCATTATCTTAAAAAAAAATCTGCTAGTCGCCAGAGCTAAGCTAGACAATCGAATTGACTAAATGGAGTACTCCAAAAAAAAAACACAATTCGGGTAAAGCAAACACGAATCAGACCCAAAAAAATGCGCAAAAAGAGAACAGGAGAGGTCTCCCGAGAATCAATCGCTCCCACCTGAGGCCACCGCCGCTGACCGGCGATCCATCCGTGGGGATCACGGAGCTCAAGTACCCCATATCCCCCACCTAGATCACACGAACGCGAACTCGACCAGCTCGTCCGAATCCCAGCAGCAGTAGCAGGGGGAGCGCGCCCCACGAATCGGGCCCCTCGCGCGAGTCAAATTTGGCGGATTTGGGTTTGGAAGGAGCGGAGGAGGGGAAGGGGGCGACGGGATTGGGCCATTTTTCTAGTGGAAGCTTCTCTTGCTTCGTCGGGGGAGGGTGATGGGTTTTTTTGCACCCAGGTCCTTGGTATCCCGCGTATTTGCACACGATAGAGGATAGAGGGGTGAGGTGCCGTGGCGTGGCGATGCGAAAAGCGCGAGGTCGAGGGGGTGAGGGGCTTTTTTTTTTCACGTGAGCTAACATGGCTCGTCGCGGTTTTCTGCAGGATCCTTCGAGAACATCGATGATGGATCACCCCCCCCCCCCCGGGGTGTGGTGGCGCAACTGGATTCGTGCGTTGCGTGCATGTCCTCTCGTTTGTTTAAATTCAACAATGGTGTACTCAATGATGGAGTATTTTCGATCATCATCATCTGTATCTGGTTAGGAAAAAGAGCAGATGATGGAGTACTGTGTAGAGGCTCTTTTGATTGAAGCCTTTCTCAACCTTGCCAAAATATTTGCAATGCTTATGGGTTTCAGGTTGTGGAGTAAATAAACAAACATGTCGCAAATCCAAAATCTCTAACAGCAGGTGTAAAATCCTTTTCAAAATGGTTGTAGCTGAGAATTCGTATGTAATGTACAAGCAGTAAAGCAAACATAAATAAATGGTTCATTTGGTTTGCAACCATGTCAAGATATTGGCAATACCAAATCATGGACAAGTTTTTGCCAATACTAATATTTTAACAATATTTATATGGTATTTGTAGCAAATCAAACATCATCAAAATTACTGTTTAAAATACTAATATTTTCGTATAACAAGTTTTGGCTTAAGACTAAATCAGCCCGAACTCTCTCTAACAAACATTCAGAACGGCCGTCTCTGTGGATTCGAAGTGATGATGGTCTCAACTCTCATCGGTGGATTCGGAGCATACTCCTTCCGTCCAAAAAAGACAAACCCTGATCTCCATGTCCAACGTTTAACCGTCCGTCTTATTTGAAAAAATTATGAAAAAAATTAAAAAGATAAGTCACACATAAAGTATTAATCATGTTTTATCATCTAACAACAATGAAAATACTAATTATAAAAAAATTTCATATAAGACAGACAGTCAAACGTTGGCACGGAAACTTAGGGTTTGCCTTTTTTTGGGACGGAGGGAGTATGTGCTAGTAATCTGTACTGTACGTACTTCTACGTTGCTACTCCAGTTCACAGGCTTGTTTGAATCCACCGGTTCCTTGACACGCGTCGCCCCTGTACCCGTACCGTACGTAGGTGACACAGCACGAGAAACTCGACGACGCACGAAGGCCGGCCGTGAGAAGGGGCTCGTACTTGTTTGCCAGGGTCAATATGCCGGACACCCAGTCGGCTGTTGCACCGTAGCGCTTCGAGGCGAAAAGGAGACGTGCAGCCAAGCGGGGAGTACGTCATACCAGGTGCGCCACCCCCATCAGCTATGGCTTGGGTCGTGATCCTCCAACTCGATCCGGCCGGAATCAACACCGCCGATTTCGCTGTGGCGATGCACAAGCGCGCGTGGCCGCGTCGGTCACCGATGGCGGACGTCATTACGTACGTACGTACTCCGCCTCGGCTCCAATCACGTACGCCCGAGGTGACATGTCACACGTACCGGACGATGAGGCTGCTGTTGTTCATATCATTTGTGGTGTCTCTGCCCTGCTCGGCAGTCTGGTGGGAGCTCTCGCTGTCGGTGCCATCAATCGTACGTATGAGTGGGCAGCCGCGTGCAGTGGGACACGGGGTTCGCGCACGAACATTGAACTAGCTTCTCATCAGCCGCCTTCGCACTGTTCGCAAAGCTAGTTCGTTTTCCTGAGGAAAAAGTACGAATTACCGCCCTGAACTATCGCGGTTAACCGAATTACCCCCTGAACCGCAAAACCGGACATTTTACACCCTCAACTATTTTTACCGGGCATATAACCTCCCTAATCAATCCGATTTTACGTCTACGTGGCAGTCTAGTCAGCAATATTTTTTATTAAAAAGTCGGTGTGGCCCACCTACCAGATTCTCTCTCCTCTCTATCTCTTTCTTCTCCCACCTCTCTCTATGTCTCTCACGCCGAAGCCCGACGAGGAACCCCACGTGCCGACGGAGGCCGAGGACGAGCGGCGCGCCGGCGGCTGTGAGCCTCCCCGCGGCAGAGGCCTGAGTATGAGGCGCGCGCCGGTGGACGCCGGCCCGTCAAGCTCACGAGCTGGGCCTTAGCGCCGGACTTGTGCAAGAAGATGGCGATGGTCGATGAGCGGCAGCCAGCGCCGGACTTGCGCGAGAAAATGGCGAGCGCGGCGGCCGGACTCATCGTCTTGGAACGACACCCACAATAAGATGGCGAGTCTGCATGTAGTTTTCCTATTTATGTTGATAACAAACCAGAAAAGTCGCAGCAGCAGTACGCGGCACCAAAATCTCGTCTTCCTCCGTGTACTGATTTGATCTAATCTTCTGAGTGTTTGTTGGCAGCTAGAAGTAGGTTGTTAGGATTTTCTGGGCGTGGCTGACAAAATGCGAGAAAGCACGAGAGCGGCAGCGGGCTCTTCGCTGCTTGCGCACGAGCTCCGGCAGACCGCCGTTGCATCCGCTTTCGCCCGAGTTCCACCGTTGGCCACCAGGCGAGCGCGTGCAGGAGTGCTTCGGCCGGCAACGTGCTGCTGTGCCGACGAGGAGGAGGACGCCCGGCCGGCGAGCTTGACGGGCTTGCCACCGCTGCCCGAGCTCCACCGTGCAGGAGTGCTTCCGCTACCGCGCGGCGACTTGCTGCGATGTTATGCCGACAAGGAGGGGGAGGCCCGGCTGGCGAGCTCGACGGGCTGGCCGCCGCCGAGTGCTTCAGCAGCTTGCCCTTAGCTCCGCCGATGGCAGACGGGCGAGCGCATGCAGGAGTTCTTCGGCACAGCGCGGCGAGGTAGAGAGAGGGGAAAGAGATAAAGAGGAGAGAGAATCTGGCAGGTGGGCCCCACCGACTTTTTTAATAAAAAAATTGCTGACTATACTGCCACAGAGGTGTAAAACAACTCCGAATTAATTCGAGGGATTATTTACCCGGTAAAAATAATTGAGGATGTAAAATATCCGGTTTTATGGTTCAGGGAGATAATTCGGTTGACCTAAGAGTAATTCGGTCGACCGCGATAATTCAGTTAATACGTACTTTTCCTTTTCCTAATAGGCTGATAGAAACCTCGTCGATGTCAAAGACGTACACCAATTATTCTGATGAATATCCGCGATACAAATTAAAGGTTCACGATGCCGAGCCGACTCGTTTTCTTGCCTAACCTCATGTACGTTGTGCGCAGTAATAATAAAAAAAGAAAAAAGAGTATCTACGTATTACGTCAACGTGACAAAGGTTGCGCGCAACGTGGGCAATGAACGTGACAGAGCCTATTGCAGAGAAAGAAAAGGAGCCCGTTAATTAATTTCTCTATGTGAAATCTGATCCGTATTTATACTAGGAATATATATATCTTACTACTATGTCTTGGCGACGTTTCCGCTTTTCCGTTTCTGCATGTAATGCACCTTTACGATATCGAAACGATCGACGACCGGCCAGAGGCGGCTAAAACCCTAATTAACGCGACCACCGGCGGCGAGATGGGTTGCTGCTTCTCGGCGAACGACGGCTACGAGTACGACGACGACGCCGTGTCGGGCTCGGTGAACGAGGTGCCGAGGGTGACCGGCGTGCACCAGTTCACGATCCGGCAGTACAGCGGCGTCAAGCGCAAGGGCGTCGGCAAATCCGTCCTCTCCCGGAACTTCACCGTCGCCGGCCGCGAGTGGTTCGTCCGCTTCTACCCCGACGGCTACAACAGCGACACGTCCGACCACGTCGCCTTCTTCCTCCAGTCCCTCTACCGGCCATCGTGCGGCTCCGTGTACCACGTCGAGTTCTCCTTCGCGCTGCTCGGCGGCGGCGACGGCGGCGCCGTACTCCACGACGTGCTGATCGATCGCCCGTGCAGGTTCGACAACCGCAACAACTCGTGGGGCATCCGCAAGTACATCACCCGGGAGCAGCTGGAGGGCGCCGCCCTGGGCGCCATCCACGACGACACACTGACGGTGCGCTGCACCATGCACGTCATCCAGCGCCGCCGCCGGACGAGCCGCGGCGCCGGCCCCGTCCGCGTGCCCGTGCCGCCGTCGTGCCACGCCAAGAACGCCATGGAGTTCCTCCTCAGCGGCGACGCCCCGTTCGACCTGGAGATCCACGTCGGCGACGCGACGTTCGGGGCGCACCGCCTCGCGCTCGCCGGCCAGTCGCTCTACTTCCGGAAGCTCCTCTACGGCCAGGTCGGGAACGAGGCGAGCTCGCCGGTGATCCGCCTCCAGGAGATGAGCCCGGAGGCGTTCGGCGCCGTGCTCCACTACGTCTACCACGACAGCCTGCCGCCGGAGGCGACGACCAAGGGCCGGAACGCGGCCGCCATGGCGCGGGAGGTGTTCGAGGCCGCCGACATGTACGCCATGGAGAGGCTGAAGCTGATGTGCGCGAGCAACCTGTGCCGCTTCATCGGCGACGACACCGCGAGCGGCATCATGGAGCTGGCAAGAGCGCACTCGTGCGATCCGCTCAAGAAAGCGTGCGAAAATTACATGAAACGCAGAAAGGATTCCATTCAACCCTGATAGCTGAACTAAGCACCCACTAGATAGCTCCCATTGCCTTGGGGAAAGTTTTGCAGGTAGGTTCTGGTCTGGTGCCACGAACTGATTATCAAGAAGAAAAATTGACTCTGTTTAAGCATTGTTCTGTATATACCTGTCTTTCTTTATTTTTCCACCACTGACAAAGTGATTATATATGTTCTGTTACCAGTTTATATGACTAGTAAGCTAAATAGGGGAATCTAAAATTATATGATTTTGAATCCAGAATGAACAAAAATGGTATTGCAGTCAACAAGAAATACCGGGAGGTATCACTTTTTAATGTAAAATTTAGTACCCCTGATATGGGAAACTATTAACTCTTAATTAAGGGGTTATTCTTTCGCTAGTTGCATGTCATCTAAATGGTTATGATTTTTTTAAAAAAATAACAAAATCGATTAATATGTGATAAATCACTCCACAAACATGCAAGCTCAAATTTAATTTACATATGTTACAACAAATTATAAATTTGAGTGCGAATATACGTTAAGCCATAGTTTAATTTGTTTTTTCGTTACAACCTGTAAAAGTTAAATTTTAACTTTCATGTTTGTTAAGTGATTTATCCCATACCTATTAATCTATCTTGTTAAATTTTTTTATAGCCATTTGGATGACATGCAAACAACGAGAAAATGTCCACCGAGCCACTATTGGTACCTCGAATTACTAAGAGGTATTAAAAGTTACACCATAAATTCTTACATTAGAAGATATGGTTTTATATGTCAAAATATCAAGAGGTATCAACATTTATATCAGAATTTCTAGAAAATATCGTACCTTTAGGTACTCCCTCCGTCCCAGAATATAAAGGATTTTGGACAGATGGGACACTTCCTAAGTACTACGAACGTGCAAAAGGATTGCACGTTAATATATTAGAAGCAAAAGAGTTTTTGTTACACACACAAACGGCCAGACATGCCTTTGTCATGGGGAAAGAAAAGGAAAAACCAGAGCTGCAATTGGTGAAAGAAAGGGAAACTACCAGAAAAAAAAGAGAGGGCGGTGGCGGAGCCACACTACACTTCCAAGAAACCCCCAAAATTAACAATGCCTTTAGATTCGTAGTACTTAAAAAAATGTATTTAAGGATGGAGGAAATATTTTCTTAAAAATTGTTAATTTTTCTGTCCAATATGTATGTCAGGTTTCTCTGTATAGTATATGGTGAGCATTTTTTTCTCTAGTTTCTTTGCAATAATGAGCATGTCACAACATAAATAGCAGATGTCCAGAGAGGAGCATATTCCGAATTATCAAAAACCGTCTACCCCTCCGTTAAAAAAAAGTCCAATCCTAGCTACGAACCTCGTGTCCAGGCTCGTAGCTAGAGTTTACCTTTTTTTTTTCCGAACAGACTAGTATCACATAATTCTCATGTAGGCACCACATGTATCATTGTACCATACTATATTTTCACATATATCAAAGAACCAATATATATAGGCAAATAATAATAATCTCGAGGAAATAAACAAAGAAAAAGGCCGCAATCACTACCACGTAGAAGTACCAACTCATCGTCATCGGAAAGGAGATTTGCTCCCAGCCTGTTTTTATTCCCAGAGATGTGAAAAGACATCATATATGAACACAAAAGAAGAAACCCTGATCTTCTACACCGTGGCTTTATTCAGCCCTCGTAACTCATATACAGAAAAAAGTTGTCAAAGCAGCTAACAAGAAGAGGTGCCGTTGACCCCACCCGTAATCCATGAAAACGAGCCCAGTGACTTGTTAGCAAGCAATGTTCAATTCATCCACGAAAACAGCAACAGGCGCATTGAAAATGATCCATAACAGTGCCGCTAATTCCCGGTCAGTCACTGTCAAAATGTTTGTGGTATATCGTACATCCTTTCTAATCAACATAAATTTTTGGTTGGCTAGTTTTGGTATAAAACCTGTGACTCGATTGTAACATAATACTAGTACAGTACTACTAATCTGCAGTTTTTAGAGAAGCCTTGGCAAACTACAGGCGCTCCTAGAAACCGACAATTTTGACAACGTGTGTTCTTGTAGTTGTAGTACATACAGGCTGTGCTGCAGTTGGACTTGTCAGGAGGCTACTATACAATGATTCAACGAACATGAGCGGCAGCCTCGTCTGCTCGTGCCATTTTTGTACTTAAAACACGGCGCGATTCCGGCTGTCGATACGGCAGAGTTCTCCCCCAAGTTTCCTACCCAAATCACTCACCAATCCAGTGACAACGCTAGCTTCACTAATTAGTAGACTAGTACTATATACTAGTATACTGCTCTCGCGTGTTCACTCCTCAGTCCTCCCTGTAGTCCAATGAGTCAACTTTGAAGGCTTCACTGAGCCTTTGACAATGGCGCCGCAGCTGCCGCTCGAGGTGGCCTCTGCTCCCAAGCTCGACGACGACGGCCACCCACAACGCACCGGTACGCTCTCTGTCGCCGAGATTTGTTCGATCTTTTGGTTCATCGACAAGAATTCAGGCATGCCGGAGGTGCTCTTGAGCTCTTCTCTTCTAATTTTCCTTGCGTTTGATGAGCTTTCAGGGAATCTATGGACGTGCGTGGCGCACATTATCACCGCGGTGATCGGGTGCGGCGTGCTGGCGCTGTCGTGGAGCGTCGCGCAGCTCGGCTGGGTGGCCGGCCCCATCGCCATGGTGTGCTTCGCCTTCGTCACCTACATCTCGGCCTTCCTGCTGTCGCACTGCTACAGATCTCATGGCTCGGAGAAGATGCAGAGGAACTACTCCTACATGGACGCCGTCAGAATTCACTTAGGTAAGTACCTTGATTAATCCTACTTCAGCTAAGTTAGTTACCCAATCTTTTCCTCAGGAAGTCCAATTGGTCAAATATATATACCACTTTTGGATTGTAAATTGGGTAGCAGTAAATTAATGACTTTTGGATTGTATATTGGGTAGCAGTAATTTAATGGTATGGTTTTTGTGGCAACTTGGCAATATGTTTAGGGAGGAAGCACACCTGGTTGTGTGGGTTGCTGCAGTACCTGAACTTGTACGGGATAGGAATTGCTTACACAATCACTACGGCAACATGTATGAGGTGAATTTTACAGTTTTTTTTTCATACAGATCTTCAAGTAGAAGATTAAACTGTTGTTAGTTCAACCTGTGCTTAATTAACTTGTTCTCGTTGACAGGGCAATTAAGAGGGCGAATTGCTACCACAGAGAAGGCCGTGACGCTCCCTGCGACTCGAACGGTGAACACTTCTACATGCTGCTCTTCGGAGCAGCCCAGCTGATGCTGTCCTTCATACCCAATTTCCACAAGATGGCGTGGCTGTCCGTCGTCGCGGCGATCATGTCCTTCGCCTACTCCACAATCGGCCTCGGCCTCGGTCTCGCCAAGACCATTGGTAGCTTGATCCTTCCATTTGATTGATGCCGATGTCACAATTCAGTAGTGCTTAATTAATTAGCTGGAAACTGTGTAAATCTTGATGCGTTTGATCCATGTCAGGTGATGGAACTGTCAAAGGGAACATTGCAGGTGTTGCGATGGCCACCCCAATGCAGAAAGTTTGGCGAGTGGCTCAAGCAATTGGCGACATCGCATTCGCCTACCCGTACACCATCGTTCTCCTGGAGATACAGGTGCGGCCATTTTCAGAACACGAAAAGCAGATATCTTTTTGGACACTTTTTAGCTGAAATTAGGCAAGATTCATCTGAACTGAGACTGATGAACCGAACAGGACACGCTGAGATCGCCGCCACCGGAGAGCGAGACGATGCAGAAGGGCAACGTGATCGCTGTCCTCGCCACCACCTTCTTCTACCTCTGCGTCGGCTGCTTCGGCTACTCCGCCTTCGGCAACGCCGCGCCGGGCAACCTCCTCACCGGCTTCGGCTTCTACGAGCCCTACTGGCTCATAGACTTCGCCAATGCCTGCATCGTGCTCCACCTCCTCGGCGGCTACCAGGTGAAGCTAAACTTCTTCAATGATTCAATCGCATCGTTTTTCTCTGAAAAAACTATCCTGAAATTAACTTTGCATGAACTCGATGCATCAGATGTTTAGCCAGCAGATATTCACGTTCGCCGACCGGTGCTTCGCGGCGAGCTTCCCGAACAGCGCGTTCGTGAACAGGTCGTACCCGATCAAGATCCTCCCGTGGCGGCGCGGCGGCGGCGGCGGCGGCGGCGCGGGGAGGTACGAGGTGAACCTGCAGCGGGTGTGCTTCAGGACGGTGTACGTGGCGAGCACGACGGGGCTGGCGCTGGTGTTCCCCTACTTCAACGAGGTGCTGGGCGTGCTGGGCGCGCTCGTGTTCTGGCCGCTCGCCATCTACCTCCCCGTCGAGATGTACTGCGTGCAGCGGCGGATCTCGCCGTGGACTCCGCGGTGGGCCGCGCTGCAGGCGTTCAGCGTCGTCTGCTTCGTCGTCGGCACGTTCGCGTTCGTCGGCTCGGTGGAAGGCGTCATCAGAAAGAGGCTTGGCTAGCTAGCTAGCGAGTAATTTAACTACTAAGAATGCTCGATTGCTCGTACGCGTGATGTGTGTAAAGCTTAGCTAGACATCGAGAACGAAATGTAAAGCTAGCTGACTAGCTCCGTGTGCCATTTCATCTGAAGTAAAAGGCGCGTTGAACTGTACAATACATATGCAGAAAAAAAATGGTAAACATAAAATGTTTGTTATTACCAAAGTATCAACTCCTCAGAAGTTCTGAAAAATAATGATACTAGCTGTTTGTTAAGGGGGATTTGCAATTAGCTATTAGCTATTGCTTTGAAAACATGCAGGGATTAAATTCGATTGATTTACTCCCTCTGGTTTTTAACGTTTGACATGCTTAACTTTTGGTGTCTTGGATATACACTGGACCATTGGTCTAATTTAATTTCTACTTCTACTTATACTACTTAAAAAATAAAAGAAATTTCCGTCGTCCGTCCGGTGAGAAAAAAAAAGCGAGAAAAAAAAAGAGAGAAAAAACTTCAATCAGCAAAACAGAAAAAAAAAAGTCCGACTCCTCCGGTGAAAAAGAGAAAGGAGAGAAAAAAATAGAAAGAAGAGAAAAAAAAATATATCGCAAAACAAAAAGAAAAATAGAAGGGCGTCCGACTCCTGGTGGAGAAAAAAAGACGAGAAAAGGAAGGAAACAAAACTTCTACCGTAAAAAAAGAAAATTAAAACGTCCAACTCCTTAAAAAAAAGGTTCGACTCCCTAAAAAAGATTTCTCATCCGTAATCTACTTAAAAAAACGTCCGACTCCTTAAAAAGGTTCGACTACTTTTTTCAAAAAAATATAAAAATTAAAGATGTTTTTTCCAGTACTTTGATATGTCTGGGTCGGTTTTTAAATTAGTTCGCTTTTAGAAATACAAATCTGTATTTGAGTCAGTTTTTAAGTCTGTTCGCTTTTGAAAATACAGAAGAAATCGTATAAGAAATCTCTCTAAAAAACTCGCACAGCTCATGATTTTCTAACAAAATATCCAAGCAAATTTAACATAGTGAATTTCATCTTAACTAAACCATATAACAATAATAAGATTAAAATAATCTTCACCCGTTACAACGCACGGGTATTTTTTCTAGTTATTTTAAAAAATATAAGTAATGGGAAGAGTATATTTAATAATAAAAATCATAGCAAAACAAAAAAACATTAACTTTTTAATAATAAATAAAAGAGTAAATTGTATTTAGGGCCACCTTTTATCACCAAAGTTCCACTTTGGATTACCCTTTAAACCATCTTTTCACTTTGGACTAGATTAGTTTGCCTCTGTTTCACTTTAAACCACCCCAAAAACTTTTCTCGAGCATATAAATGACTTTAACCACATCGGCATCTATAAACCGATAATCTTTCCGACTTACATATAGACTATTCTTCGCAAGATTAGAGGATAGATGTAGCTAGAAAAGTGACTTGGGGTGGTCCAAACTGTAACAAAGGTAATCTTACCTAGTCTAAAGTGAAAATATTAGCTAGAGGGTGGTTTAAAGTGAAACTTTGGTAATAAAAGGTTGACCAAAGTGCAATTAACTCTAAATAAAACAAACGAGAAGTTAGGCGTTCAAGCATTAAAACTAGAGAGTAATTCACTTGCCGGACCTTAGATTCGGCTGGATGGAAATGGACCGACAAAAGCCTTTTTCTAAAGGTGGTACTCTATAGCATGTTTTGACTTTGTCAAAGTTAAATTGCTTCAAATTTAACTAAATTTATAGATAAATATAATAATATTTATATTACAAAATTACTTTTATGAAATTAATAATCAAATATATTTTATAATAAATTTATCTTGGATCGAAAATATTATTATTTTTTTCTACAAACTTAATCAAATTTAAAGCGGTTTTACTTTTGACTAAAGTTAAAACATCTTAGGACATATATAATTGTCTTTATTAGCTGTCTCTCTTTATTTTCATGCAAACATATTTGATGACGTGGAAAAGAGAGGAAGAAAGAAAGAGAAAGATGGTTGCTACGCATGATAACAGCACAGAGTCGACTCTTAGCATTTATTAGTAAATTTTTCGTTGCATTGTGTCTAATAAAGGAAAGATAACTAGTAAAAAAATATTTTAGCACATTAATGATTAGAGACCGTATTATCTTAACTATTGTAATATGATAGCCTCTGCGTAATATCTGTACTTGTCCTTGTAGCCAGAAGCGGAGGGAGTACTACTAATTATGGGCCGAACTCGAGTCCAATGTGGAGTTGGACTCCGATTATAGACGTCGACGCGGCTGGGCCGGCAGCTAATCCGGTCTTTGGGGCCCCATGTATATATCGTCGTAACAGAAAGGGAGACAGATTCCGTGTCCGGTTTCACATCCCACGCTGTCGACACAGCTTCCGCCGCATCCCTCCCCTCCGCCGTCTCAAAATCCCCCGCCGCCGCTCGCCCGCCGCCGCCGAGAGCGAGACCCGCACGAGGAGCCAAGCATCTCCGCGTTCTACAGCTCCGGGCCACCGGCGATGAAGCTCGTCCACCGCAGCCTCGCCCGCAACGGCCCCGGCTCCGTCAAGGTGTGTACCCTCCCCTCCCCTCCCCTCCTCGCTCTCCGTTTGATCGCTTGCACTAGGTGTAGTGTTGTTTGGGTTTGGGGGTACGGTGGTGATCCCCTTTTGTGGGGGTTGTGTGGTTCGTGTGCTGATTGGATGACTTAGATCGATTTATTGTGAAAGCGCAGCTGGTGCCGGAGGAGGAGGACGACCTGTGGCATGCCTACAACCTTATTGTTCCGGGGGATACCCTCCAGGCCGTCACTGTGAGGTGAGTTCCTCCGTTTTATGTAGTGATTGTGTAGTGTTGGTTCAGTTAGTAGCCAGAGTAATTTATTTCGGTTTAGCAATTTTGAGCTGTTAATTTCGAACTATCCTCGATGTCCTACAGTCCTACTCTGGTAGAGGAATTAGGGCACTTATATTTAGGGAAGGCATGGTTCACTACGTGATAAATAGTTTTTGGCTCTTGGACTGGGACTTAAGAATTGGGATTGCAGGAAAAAAAAGGAAGTGTTGGAATTGGTGTTACTGTTTCGTTTACTTTAAACATCCATTTTATTAAAAAAACTAAACTTAGCAATTTCCCAATGCTATTATGCTTATATGTGATTATTGAAAAATTAGATATGTAAAATTACTTGAAAGGCTTTGATCATACTCATACTTCAACCTTGGTGGTAATGTAGTTTGTGTTACTTGAAGATTCTGTCCCCTTTATTCTTGTGAACTTCTCTGTTTCTCCATCAAAATATATCTAGATCCTTCAGTGCACAGTGAGAACTCATAATCCCCTTAAACATATTTTTATCCTGTTGATTCCCAGGAAAGTTCTGAGAGAGATGGCATCTGGAGGACGTGATGCTGAGCGTGTGAGGTTAAAGTTGGAAATTGTAGTCGAGGTGATATATCATCTGTCTTCCTTCTATCTGCACTGAGTGCTTATACTAGTGATTACAGTCAGATGTAACCTATGTGGATTGCAACCTGTGAATTTGAGACTTGAGTGGCACTGTCATTGTTTGATTATTTGGGAAGAGAGCCTAGTTTACCTACACAATGCGTGAACTGGAAAGAGATTGACAATCTAACAAACCGCAAAGGCTGTACAATGGGTGACCTTAACATAATATTATTGGAGTGAAATTCTGTACTTTTTAAATGCAAAATTTCTGCCTCTGCCTTAGAAAAATAATAATTTAGAGTTGTATAATGGAGTAATGGGACCCCCCAAGTCAAGCAACAAGCATCGTCACTTAAGCATTTGAATTACTTAGAACTAAGTGGCACCACAGCCGAAGAGGTCGAGAAATCTATTTCTCCTTGCATACTAAAAAATAATGCTGTCTTTAGTTTTTTAGCCAGTGATGCTCTTATTAGTTTTGTTCCTTATTGTCTCCAAATCAAAACTTACCTATTTTCTTGATGATAACTGACATGCTCCTTTGTTTTGCACACAGTCTGTAGATTATGATAAGGAGGGATCTGTCTTGCGTGTACGTGGAAAAAATATCACTGAGAACGATCATGTGAAGATTGGGCAGTTTCATACTATGGAGCTTGAGCTGAAGAGACAATTTACTTTGACGAAGGTATGCCCTAAAATTTGATCAAACTGCCTTTACCTGTTTACTAGGGGACCACGTTATAGTCTTCAGCTAATGATGGATAGGATTGTCTTAAACACTACACTAATGGTTCAAATTTTGGATATGATTCTAAATGGTTAAAATATGGCACCAATATCCGGCACATTCCAAGCTGATGTGGGATTTGTTAAGCCTTACCTGAAAAGTGTGGCTATTCATCGATGGTTTAAGGTGATTTAGCATGTTAACCCAGCGCAGCCCAAAGAAGTACGGTTTAGATGGTCTGGTTTCACGGGTTAAACTGTTTCCTCAACAAGAGAAAGAAGCAGATCAAGAGTCCTTCGGGCAGAGGAGCTAGAAACGGCCATGGCATTCCTTTCCTGTGAAGCACAGCAGAACACACAAAGATTGTGACAGGCCACTGGACACAGCCACGTCCACGAGTTGCTGTTGAACATGCAAGGGACGCCCCGAGTACAGAGGTGCAGCCAACGAGCGCGCGATGTATCGTCGCGTGTGAGGGGAAGTCGCCTTCGAGTGTGAGATGACGCAGCCACGGTGAAGGCCCATCGAGGGGTTGGGGTCATGGCCACTATTGGGACTTGTCAATCACGTGGGGATGTGGCCGCGGCTCCGGAGAATTCGTCGCTTGTGGGGGACATGGCCATCGGGGAGGCTGACATCGGTGGGGGACATGGCCTCTGCGAAGGTCTTTGCCGGTGGGTGGACACGGCCACCGCTCGAGATTGCAAAGATGGCTCTGCCTGCGTGCGAGGACGAGGTCCTGAAGAAGATGAAGGAGTCATAGTGTTTGATGGATTGTGGAGGAAACCCAACCAACCTATATATACAAGAGATTAACTGGTTTCGGTTGGTTTGGTTTGGTATGTTCATCGGTTTGAGCCCAACCTGTGAACAGGCCTACCTGAGAGTGCTACAAACAGGGTGCTTTGAGCTAGTAGCGTTTTAATAGATAAACTTTCTATCCCATTTGCAGCTCGCCCTTTTTTTAACTGAACCTATAAGTGAAATAGGATATGCAGGCATCTCTGCACATGCTTTTTTATTTACTGTCATATATCTTGAACATACTAGGCTGGCCAAATTTGGTTCATTTCTTTTAATAGCACTTGACAATGGGACCTTTCCTTAGCTTTGCAATATTTATATTATACAAATATCCCTTTACAATTAAACATTACTATGGACTCAGTTATATAAAAAAACTTGGCACTTTCATCAGACTGCTATCCTTTTCTTTCCCTAATTTTCTTAATGAATCTTGCACTTGCATATGAGTTTTTTTTGTCCCTGCCCATGGAACTTGTATCTTTTCCAGCCTCTGGTAATTCATAGTGTCTACGATGACTACTTAGGAGTTGGAAAGCATAACGATTATTGGCATAATATAGTTTCCTTCTTTCAGTGGCTGATGATAATGTTCCCCAACTATTCTCAGATACATATCGTTGTTGAAAATTTTATTACCATTGTTTATTTTTGTAAATTGTGGTAGTCCATTTAGAATTTACCTTCTTTTGGTCTGTTGTAGCTTACCTGAGGAGAGTTTGCTATTTCTACTTTTGCAGGATCTTTGGGATTGGTTAGCTCTTGATACCATCCAACAAGCATGTGGTATGTGAGAACTGAAATGTTACTATCTTCTAATTCTGTACATTCCATCTGTCTTTTCCTGTCTTATTGCTCTTATATTCTATGATGGATTGATCTGAATGGTTACATGGTTATCACATTAGGAACGCTACCTGTACCTCAAATTTTAGACTGCTAATGCTTGATATGTCCATTCATCTAGATTACTTAAGCCACTGGGAAAAAACATGTGGTTGTTTTTTTTCAGTCCTGATGAATTATCCAACAAAGTTGGCACTATGTTGATTGTACAATGATACTTAGTTACTCACTGAAACTCATAATCTGTTTTTTTTTTCTGGAGAATTTGTGGGAAGAGGCCAGCTTACAAATAGGACCTAAGTTTAGCAGGAAAGCCCATCCGGGTCCTGCCTGTTAGGAGGGCCTAAATATCTCGAAGTATTAACCCTAATTTCAAGCCGTCTTCCAACCATAATAATCAGTATAAACTGATTGCACATATCTCCATTTTTTCTGCCATCACCTCTGAGATATTTTGATTATCAGAGATTTTGAACATATTGCTCTCCTTCTTATGAATAGATTTTAATGCAGAAAAACTCACTCATAAATAGAGTATCTCTTTTCTTTCAAACCTGATGTGCCATTATGTCCAGTGTTTATATATTGTTTGCGTTCCATCTTCTGCTCTGCAAAATTATTGGTATGGTTGTACCGCGGATACCAGGAGTGCTTGACAACCTTTGCAAACTTGTTACTTTGACCTATTAATGAGAACTATTGATAATTAATCAATGAGTAAATTTCATAAAACTACAGATACTTTACATGATCTATCACAAAACTACAGATTTTAGAACTAGTTTCACAAAACTACAGATTTAATGTCTTCGTTTATCACAAAACTACAGGTATTTTGAACACTATATTACAAAACTACAAATTTAATAACTTGTTTCACAGAACTACAGGTTTAATATCTTCATTTTTCACAAAACTACAGGTTTAATTTTACGTGTAGTTTTGTGAGAATGGAGACACTAAATCTGTAGTTTTGTGATAAATGAAGACACTAAATGTGTAGCACTGTGATAAACGAATACACTAAATCTATATTTTTGTGAAACAGTTCTTAAATCTGTAGTTTTGTGATAGATTGTACAATGTACCTATAGTTTTGTGATAAACGAAGACACTAAATCTGTAGTTTTGTGAAATAAGCTCTTAAATCTGTAGTTTTGTGAAATTTACTCTTAATGAGCAATTTATCATCCATCATCTTGAATATGCATTGAGACCCCTAGTGATATCTATCTTGTGATTTCTATTGAGACATAAACTACTACTTTTGTTTTATCAACTTATCATATTTTCTGTTATTACTCTTTCTTGAGAAATGCAATGTTCTAACTGAGTGCATCTAAACCTCTATTAGACCCAACTGCAAGTGCTGATCTAGCAGTTATTCTCATGCAAGAAGGACTTGCACATTTGTTCCTCATTGGTAGAAGGTAAGTTGAGTCATTGACTTATTGTGCCATGGCACGACCAAGATAATTTTTATTGTACTTCCCATGATAGCATGCTAATTGTGATGATGAAAGAGAATAATCTTAATAGTAGCCCTGTTTGATTCCCTATTCTTTTAAAGGCTTGAGTTACCTCTTGCGGTGATTGTATTTGACTTATTAACTATGGTTATCTAAACAGCATTACAGTAACCAGAGCACGTATTGAAACATCTATTCCTCGGAAGCATGGCCCTGCGATTGCTGGTTATGAGTCGGTATGGAAACTGGTTCTGATATTGTGTAATCTAATTGTTCTATCTATTCCCAACTGACTTTGTTTTGCTCTTTTGCAGGCCCTCAAGAAGTTCTTTGAACATGTTTTGCAAGTAAGTGAAAAATGTTTCCTCAAGGAAATGATAATATTAATGAAACCAATTTGGACTGATGCATTACTTAATTTGCCTACAGGCTTTCCTGAAGCATATTGATTTTGAAGTAGTCCAATGTGCTGTAATTGCAAGCCCAGGTTTTACTAAGGTAATCCTCACGTACCTACAGTTTTGGTTTTATAAGTTGGTTTGGTATCCATGTGTCAAGCACATGATGATACAATTTTATGAATATAGTTTTTGTTTATCGTTTGCACATGTTTCTGATTCTAAACATGTGCATGTTAGTGAGAAAAAAACTACAGTAAAGCCTGGTATCCTGTTAGTCCATTTGTTGCTGTTGGTACTTGCAGAACCATGCTTGTATGACAGACAAAAATATCAACTTATGCAATTCTCTTCTTGTACTTTCTCTTCATATCTTAACAGGATCAGTTCCGCGATTATATGCATCTTGAAGCTGCACGGCGAGACTTAAGATTAATAATTGAGAACAAACAGCGCATTGTTCTTGCACATGCACCTTCAGGTTACAAGTAAGATATTCTATCTTTGTTAGACAATTGTTGCCATCTACTTGACCTATTCTCTTTGCCCCCTGCATTTTAGGTACATCAGAACCTATTCTGAACTGTGTAATATGTGCCAATTTATGTTATGCCTTCTAGCTTTCTGGCTTGTTGGAAACTTGATTTCTTGGATCTTCTCTGATTCATGTGTTCCATTTTCCTGTGACCAATTGCATGGTCCTAGTGAAAAGATCTTAATATAATCCTGTACTGAACATCATTTGATAGATGACCTAATTATGATGTATCACAAAACTACAAATTTAACACTAAATTTATCACAGAAGTACAAATATAAGGTGGACTATCGCAAAACTACAGATTTAGTAACAAAGTTATCACAAAACTACAGGTTTTATATCAATTTAATCGCAAAGCTTGGACATTATAACTCAAACATAACATTAATGCTAGATATTTCAACCCCAATGTCTATAGTTTTGTGATAATTTTATAATAAAAAATGTGGTTTTGCAATACTTAGCCTTAAAACTGTAGTTTTGTGATAAATTTATTGTTAAATCTGTAGTTTTGTGATACATCACCTTACATCTGTAGTTTTGTGATAATTTGGCCAAAGTATATGTAGTTTTGTGAAATTTACTCTAATTATATATCTATTCATTTGGTTGCCTATATTCCCCCAGCTGTCTCAATGGTCTCTGTTTTTTGTTTGATTGGTTATGTTTGTTAAAGGCATAGCCTGAAGGAAGTTTTGGATAGCCCAAGTGTGATGACACTAATAAAAGATACAAAAGCGGCGCAGGAGGTAAGCCATATTCAGAACAAGATATATCACTAAATGCCGTAATGTACACCTATGGTGCTTTCTCAAACAGTTCCCCCATGTTGATATAATACGCACTAAGGCACTAAGCACATTCAAAACAATTTCTAAGTACAGACAGCTTCTCATATTTGTTTCCTGACGCTCTTATATTTCCTTTCTAATTTGCAGGTCCAAGCTTTGAAGGACTTCTTCAACATGCTTACAAATGTAAAGCTTCTTCAAGAAAAACTACCTTGTAACAGTTGAATTGAAATATCCTACTCCATCCGTTTCATATTGTAAGACTTTCTAGCATTGCCCATATTCATATAGATGTTAATGAATCTAGGCACATATATATGCCTAGATTCGTTAACATCTATATGAATGTGGGTAATGCTAGAAAGTTTTACATTGTGAAACGGATGAAGTACTTATGTGTTACTGCTTAGACCCTTTTAATATGCATATACATTATTTGTATTTCATTTCGGAAGGAAATATTGTTTTTATAATATTTGTGGTTAGAGCTACTGATTCTGCTTAGTTGAAGGATATAATTAAACCCCTGTCTCTCTCTCTTTTTTTTTTTTTTGATAATTGCAGGATTCAGCTCGAGCTTGTTATGGACCTAAGCATGTTGAGATTGCAAATGAACGTCTTGCTATCCAAACTCTTTTAATAACAGATAATTTGTTTCGGTAGGTTGTGTTAATTAAAGAGAAGTTTACGAGTCAGCTAATTTACCTCTATAGTCTTGTTATTTTCCTACTGCTTTGTTTCCTTTTTTCTTCTGAGTTCTTGAATTTCTAGTTTTGTAACACTCACAGTAAACTAACATCAGTAAACTAACATCTCATATCAAAACTGTTGGTATGTTCATAAAATTTTAGTGGTGAGAAATAACATTGATTCTTCTATTTCTACCTGCAGGAACTCTGACATTGCAACGAGGCAAAATTATGTGCGCTTGGTTGAATCGGTAAAAAAATTCGGTGGCACAGTGCACATCTTTTCTTCAATGCATGTCTCTGGTGAACGTAAGTATTCGTATCCATTTGTACTTCACTATAACTGCTCATCAAAATGCAATAGACCAGTTCATAAATAATTGTCACATTTTCATATTAACCTTTTTGAACAAGGAATTTATAAATTTGTAATTTGCATTAGTTTGCTGCATTGTGTTCTCTGTGTTTAAGGTGGATTTTTTTTTTTTCATTTGAGCAGAGTTGGCGCAGTTGACAGGAATCGCAGCTATACTTCGATTTCCCTTGCCAGATTTAGAGGACATTGAGATGTGATAATTCCACCGTTCAGAATTGGCAATATGCTAACTTGTAATTCATGTGTAATCCTATTCAGTTGATTTGATATAGGTAACTCTTAAGAAATCTGAACCACAGTATATCCTAGCTGTAAATGGTTTGCATGCCATATTTGTTGATTGCTTTTTACTTAACAAAGTGCTACTCCCTCCATTCTTTATTTTTTCACTAACGAACTTTCAAACATCGAGGGATGTAGGTAGTATTAACAATGCAATGCATGATTTAGGCCAAGTAGCCGGATTAGCCATGGCTGAAAGCCTGAAACTGACTTACCAGGATGTTGGCAAATGCTAATCAAATCCTTTGAGGCTTTAAACTGGATATGATTTCAACTAATTATGTGGGGGTGTTCTCAACAGGATAAATATGTGGTTGCGAATGCCTCCTCTCTCTCTTTTTTTTTCAAGAGGACTCCAATTTACAGCCATTTTTTTATATGTTTCATAATATAAGGTATGCATGCATGTAGTCAATTAACTAGGATCCATTCTCCAATAAATTATTATTTTTTTAAATCTTACACTCTCATGCTCTCTAATTCTATTGGATACATGCATTGTATTTATTAGGATGATCCAAACTACAAGATGATAATTATTGTTTCTTTTATTTGGGTTATGGGTGGTTATGCCTTATATTTTGGAATGGAGGGAGTATAACTTAACATTAATGGTCATGTTCCTTTCTTATGTAAGGAGTGGATTAAATTTTGGATACTCGTGGCACGCTTTTCAAACTGTTAAACGGTGTGTTTCGTGAGAAAATTTTCTATATGAAAGTTCTAAAATATCATATTAATCCATTTTTCAAGTTTGTAATAACTAAAATTTAATTAATCACACGTTATTACTACCTCGTTTTACGTGAAACACTTAAATCTCTCGTCTTCATAGGATTCGAACACCACCATTGAATCGCCTTTATGCAACCGTGCTCTGCTGGAGCTCTCTTGGAATCGAATACTCCTAGTCCTAGCCAACCTGTGACTATTCTGTCATGCATTATGTCTTTGATGCGCTTTCTGGTATTGCTTGATTCTTCTTTCTTCTTTTTTTTCCCGTCGTCATGCACGCATAGCATCCTGGATGTTATCTATTTGATTTTTTTCCTCTCGATTATTTCCAGATTACCGTGGATACAAGATAGTTACTTTTTTTTTCTTCAATGGACGGCAGCAAAAGCTGAATTCCAGGTTAAATTAAAATTGAACCTGTAGTCCAGTACCGTTTGCATCGGTAATACTACAAAAATGTGCGTGGTAGAACTATAGATTATCCTATGTCACCAATGTGCTTCTCATGACATGAAAAAGAGGACACTGATCACGACCTATCATTTCTTTTGATCATAGTTTAGGAGGATTGATCGACCACGAGTTGCGTTGGTGCCATTTCTGATTCCTATCCGGAGGTATCTCGTTGGCCTCATGTTCAACTTGTCCAGGAGAAATGACAATTTTTTTTACTAGATTATGGATACGATAGGTTCAATACTGTTGACGTGTCAATTAGTTAGCTGCTCAGTCCTCTCATTACAACTTTGCCAGTTTCAAACAATATTCCATCTAGAAAAAAACAGAGCCCAAAGCTGATCCAAATTGGTAAGGGGTCCAACAATATTCTACCGTTGCTTTCTTTCCTTCGTCACGCTCTACAAAGAGACAAAGCATGTAAGAGAAACTTGTGTGACAATTCTTTGATTTTGAAATATTTAAATCAAAATGCTACCTTAGGCTTTAGAAATGGAACGAATTGCCGGCTGCTAGAGTCAAATATAGCTAATCAGAAAGCATTAGCTACCTGGGTAAAGTAAAGCAGAGCACACTATAGCTGAAGTAACCCAAGATGATATTGTTATCTTGGGTTATTTTAAGCAGACCAAATTGGGGCGGCGATGCCACAGACCACCTTCGAGTGGACTAACACCAGACAGTGAAAATGCTTATTCCAACCGGGTGATTACCAATGTCAAACCCTAGTGATTAGCCAATCCCCTGACCTCACCACCTGGCCATAACTAGTCATTGCGTGCTTGATTAACCTTTTATTTAATTAACCTCTCTAGTTCAATTAATCCTAGCTTTCTCCTCCTTGTGGTCTTCTCTGAAAGACTGAAACCTTAACACAGTTTAGAATTCGAATTCAGTAGTTAAACTAATGATTGCTTCCTGCGAATTCGATCCCGCGTGGCCATGGAGATGTCAGATACTGCCGTGGTTTGCCCGGATTTTGAGCTCGGCACGCGGAAATCGGCTGCAATTTTTCATGAATAATTTTGTATTCGCGTCCTGTTTCGAAAGGAACAAACCGGCAGCTATCTCCGGAGACCTTAATTAGTCTATCCATTTTGGCACACTTACACCTCACACACCAGCGTCCAAATTGCCCTCCTAGCTTCCTCCTTAATTTAATACAAGAAAATCAAAAGCAATTTAGGCTTTGCTTTCCTGACACATCAGGTTGCAGCTAGCTAACAATTAAGCAGCTGATGAGCAAAGGCTAAGCAGTTAGCTATACATCAATGGCTCCAATCATCACATCAACTGTAATTTATCCAACTTGACACTTGCTAGGCCATCCAATCCATTGCACCACCAACATCTTAATTGATTGATTTAGTTAACAAATCAGTTGTATCGTTAATCGTACGTACCTGAAAGGACCAACTAGGCAGTAAAAAGGAGAAAAATCCATTCTGCTTCAGGCCCAGACGTGCTTAATTAATAAAATCGCCAATTAAAGCTCTTTCTCATCAGTTCTCATCTCGCCAAGATCAGCTGGCCTTCACGCTCTTATATATCCATTTTGCTTTTCGAGAGCACAAGCAAGTTTAAGATATCATTAGGTAGCTAGAGATCAAGCTGATAGATTAACTTTAATTAATTTCTCGCATGCTTTAGCTAGCCACCCTCTTGGCCATTTTGTATTGTACATGGTACACTACTTTATTTAGTAAAATACATATACATTTAATCTTTGTGTAGCTAGCGTATGATAGTATGATCACAGATCATATCCTTTTCTTGTGGGACATGTACACTTAATTAAGCTGCCATGCAAATGATTAGTATTATGCACGTAGAGGGTGAGGGCCTTCTCAATTCCTAAGTGTGGTGAGCTTAGCGTTTTTTTAGCTAGAGAGCTTTGATTTTTTAAGACAAAAGGAGTTAAATTAAGGTGATACAACTACATTGAGAGCACTTAGAAGCGTCGTATTGGCATCCACTCGGTCTGTATATTTTGTGTCCAATAACTCGAAACGGTGAATCACATCCTCCTTAATTGTATGTTCACTCGCTAGGTCTAACATCGGATTATGTCTCTACCTGACTGGTCTGACCTCACTTCGACCCGTGGCTCCTCTCTTCAGGTCTAGTGGCCGACTTCTAGGGCCTGCCTACCTGATCATTGTCACAAGGGCTTCGACTCTTTAGCCCCCCTTCTCTCCTGGCAGCTATGAAATAAGCGAAACTCCAGAGTGTTCGATTACTCTCTCGTCGGTTTCGGTGGTTCTGAAGTCCATTCTACAGGAGGGATGCTTATGGTCAACTATTAGCATCGCGTCTTTTGGGAATCTATTGGGAGTGTAGTGGGCTCTGTCCCCCCTCTCTTGTATAGGAGTAGCGTCCCTCTGTTTTTTTTCTCTCCTTTTTTCAGTTTTCTTTTCTCCTTGTCCCTCAACAATTGTCCTCTGACTGGTTGCGGTGTATAATTAAACTTTCGTTTTTCTAATATATTGATGTGTAATCCTTTTACACGTTAAAAAAAGTACTAGCTTTGATAGAATGTTATCATCACGCCATCATCATCACCATCATAAGAGTGAGCGCATGCAGCTGCAGGCTATCTATAGTTAACTAGCTAATTACCATTAACACCTCACCTACTTAGGCTAATCGCGTCGCTCTTTCTCGCACTATAAATTAAGCTTCCTCACTAAGTCATCAGTGAGTGATACAGCTGCGAAACCCAAACACTGCTCAGCTCAGCCGGGAGAGTCAGATCACCACATCACTACATCAGTGTGTGCACAGTGTTAATAAACATGGCGAGGTTGGCGTCGCTGGTGGGGTGGAACGGCGGCGGCGGAGGCGGCGGCGGGTGGAGGGAGCGGAGGGCGCGGCAGAGGCTGCGGCGGCGGCAGTACTGCGGCGGGACGGTGTGGCTGGGGGGGCGGCGGCGCAGGCCGGCGAGCCGGTGCAGGCTGGCCGTGTCGCGGTTGGTGCGGTGGCGGCTGGTGGCGGAGCTGCTGCGGCCGATCAGGAAGGTGCTGATGGAGATGGCGGCGGCGGCGGGGCGGCGGCAGCTGGTCGCGCTGCCGCAGCTCAGCTTCCCCTTCGTCGGCACGCTCGCGCTCCCGGCCGCCGTCGCTTGACATACTCCGATCCGATCTCCTAACGCGATCGAGCTAGCGCCGCTGCGTCCTCATCATGTGTAATAACTTTTTTTTTTTGCCTTTTCTTTTCTTTTCTTTTTTTTTTCGTGTATGATTTCGAGCTTTAGCTTTCAGGCTTTCAGCTGGACGTCTAATTAATTAGCTTAATTAATTAATTAACTAGCTTTCGATCTATGCGAAGTCAAGACATTTCATCTCTTCGATTCTCGCCGTGTTTATAATGTTTATAAAGGCATTAAGCGCGCATGGTTTTGATTCAAAATGTGGATAAAGTGGAAAACAACTTGAGGATAACTAAACTAGTTAGATCATAATAAACAAATTAAACCACATAACTACGGAAGGAGACCGACTACTGATATCTACTAAAATATCATGGATATTGGATATGATAGTCTTCTTGTACAGGAATTAGGAATTTAATTTACAGCTGCAGTAAACACTTAAATTCCCTAGAAATTAGAAAAATTCCCGTATAATTCTCTACAGAAGGCGGTGTAGGTAGAATGATAGTGTATCCACGCACTTAAGTTCATGAGTTCAGAGCTCTGACGATATGCAAATTAAACAATATAGCATCGTCTGATGATGTACGGAGTTCAACTTGGTGTTGCGCAAGACTAATAATTGATCGTTTTGACGATGGAAGTAGGGGGAAAAAAATCAATCAACAGATTGTGGCAACAGGCAACGATCATCGATGGCTGATTAATTCACCAGTATTCTGGTAAATTAAGTACCGCCAGACATTCATTGATGTAATTAATGAATTCTTACCAGGACGGTAGTCTGTATAGCTATGATTTAAGATTTTGACGGACTACTCGTCAAGATTCAAGAAATTAAATTGAGGGCGTTCGTCAAGATGCAAGAGAAGAACTAACAGAACTTACTTATGATATGACCAGGTTGGAATTGAACCGACAAAATTTGTTAACTAATCAATAATTCTAGAGCAGGGGAAGCTTGCTTAGTAGCCATGCATTTGCACCAATTGAATCAGTCACATTATATGCATATGTCCATATGGCATACAAGGTTACACGTTACCATGAATAATATATAATCTGTACTGATCATGTCCCTGTACCATCCACTAAATACGTACAGGAATACAGCTAGCTAGAGAGGTGTACGTACGTACGCGCGTGGTACTCGCACCTACTAGCTAGTAGCTATTTAATTAATTATTATATATATGCGTGTATATATATAGCTAAGTCTTCTGAATATATAATTTCCAAATATTTCAGGAAAACAACAAAGATGTCATGCATGCTTTGGACATGGTCCTAACTTATGACGTATTCGACATATCTCCGTAGCGTCAGTCTGTACGTCCTTGTAGTTGGAGACAACTGTACATATATATATGCAACGACTTTAGTCTGACGTTTGCTATTACTTGCTAAGACAGAAAAGGTTGTTATTTAATTCTGAGAAACAGAAAAGGTTGTTATTTAATTCTGAGTAATTTTCTTCTGCCCATCGCCATAAATCTCGTGTTAATGTTAAATAGAAACAGATAGGATATATATGTACTGCATCATCTCGACTATTATGAATAAATATCCAATTTTTTCTATAATTTTTTTTGACATTTGCTAGTTGATATGCACAGAAAGTTAGTGTGCGTAGGATATGTTCCCCTATACTATATCTATATCATTAATCAAAGATTAATTATAATTAGCTAGCTAACCACTACACGCACTCCAATTCATGTTTGTTGTCTTGATCACTTCACTCTAATTCACTTATAACCTAATGAGTGTATCGAGAATTTTGTAGGAAAACCAACATTCAAATTAGTGGGAATATTTCGTATACCAAAGTTCTTACAAATTCCTGCAGCTCAGTACAAATAATGGAATAATGGGCCTTAGACTTCTTCTCGTTTCTTCTATATTGATGCCAGAGTAGATTAATATATATGGGCTCAATAAAGCAGCAGGAAAGGACAGTAAAAGGGACTTAAAAAAAATGAATTTTAGGGATAGGTGTCATGTATCCATCGGCCGCAATATAACCTCGTTAGCTTACACGTACGCATACATGATGCATACACGAACAGCTTTCCCATGTTATAATCTTACACACAATATATATAATTGCACAACTAATTAATTGTATACAAGCTTATACACAATGAACAATTCTATACAGACTTACACACACAATGAGTCAAAATGACACAAAATTAATTTGTACCGTACTGCTCCACGCATGCTAAGCTCTTATATACGGAGTATATTAGAGTAATACGCTAGCTAGCCAGCTAGGTTTGGTCGATCTAAGTAAAGCACAAGCGCTGTGTTAGCACGTAACATTCATCAACTATAACTTGGTTAAATCTCAACAAGTATATATACTTTAAATTAAAGTCAGCAGGTGCTGTACATGTGGTGTAGTATTGTTGGTAGCGTTCGGTTAATTAAACACATTGATCGCTAGATCTACAAAAACATTCAAACAACAGAGAGTACGAGGCGATACACATACAAAAGTCCCTGGAGGCATATATACGGATCCATGCATATGCATGCGTATACGTACGTTAGCCACGATATAAAGAAAGCCATGTACTGAATTTTCTATATATCTGCATTCCGTGCATAAGAATAGCTGAGGCAAAAAAATCAATTTAATTTGCACGGCATATTTATCCCAGATACATATATATGCTGTATATATAAGAGAGAAATTAAATGTGCATATTTGATATGCAACAGCACTACTTGTTAAAATAACTAGTACCCCATTAATAGTACATCCATCTATCTCGTGCACATGGTTTATTAACAATATTTTTTTTCGATTACCACAATACTCACACGGCCTAAATATGTCCCACGCACGGTCTGTTAATAAGGAATTTTCCTGATTACACAAAATACTCTTATGTGCGCGCACACACCACACTTACTCATCTCTAAATATGTTCCCTAACATATACTCAAAAAGATGAAGCTAGTGGCGATTGTAACTCATTAGCTTCACTAAAATCTTATTAAAAGCATATATACTCGTGTATATATGCCGCACTATATTTTAATCATGATGGATAAAATCATGCAATTATTATTCCATCGCGTACCATTGATGCTTCTCCCCGCTAATTAATAGATAAATTATAAGCAAGCATATTAAAAATTAAGAAGTATAGTGAGATTTCAGTGACATAAAATGGATATATCCATGTGGATAAGTCCTAACGAAAATATGACAGGTAATGATATATAGCGGCAATTATTAACTAATTCACCACATCCTGCTGAAATAATGATCAATTAGCAATACTGGGAATTATTTCATGCACCTATATCATCGTGTGTTTGACGAAATAAAAAAACTTTGATATATCAAATCAGCAAACTCATTAAATTACTTGACCATGCTAGCTAACTATATATATATATATATATATATATATATATATATATATATATATGTATATATATATATATATATATGTATATATATATATATATATATATATATATATGTACATATATATATATATATATATATGTACATATATATATATACATATATATATGTACACACACACACACACACACACACACACATATATATATATATATATATATATATATATATATATATATATATATATATATATATATATATATATATATATATATATATATATATATGTATGTATGTATGTATGTATGTATATGTATGTATTTTGGACCAATCTGGATCATCTTTTAATTTCTCTGCATTTTGTTCAAATGGAGCACGAGTTTTTAGTGCATTAACATTGAAAACAAAATTATATATAAGTCTATATATGAACTAATGGCAAGGCTAACCAGCAGATGATCAAAGATATTCTGAAAAATAGAAGCGACAGAAAGTCATATATGCAGTAATTAAACATGCATGATGTTAGAAAATTCCGATGTACTTCACAAATATGTGTCTCGATGCATATATGATACGCTACACACCGATGTTTATTTTATTTCAATATGTACATTCCAAGGTGTAGTGCTATATAGCATACATGCATGTCTGTTGAAGGAGATGATTATAGCCAGTTGATCAAATGAGTACAGCTAATCAGTGGGCCAATTATGATTAGCTGTTGATTCAAGTACCAAAAATGTTTTTAGTGATGTGAAATGGCTCCCTAATATAGCTATTTTTGTGGCCCAATTGCGAATTGGATGGTGATCTTACATGATTCCAAGCAAAATGCACACATGCATGTAGCTAGCTTTGTCCTGTCAATAGGTGTACTAATTTTGTCATATATGACAGCTAGCTATGGCCAATGAGCAAATTCGATATCTGAACCGAAAACGCCCCCCTATCGAATATCCAAATAGAAAACATATTAAAACCACACACTACAATATCGTCTTAAGTGGAAATTATATCTAGCTCTGTGATCACAACTAAAAACAATATATGCAAGTACAAATAAAATAAAATTTTAAAAAAGCAAAAGCAGAAATTTAGGGTATTTTATGGATGCTGCAGGCAGCAGGCTCTTCCTCTCTCAATATACCACGGTGCACAAGACATAATCTGTTAGCTAGCTAGTGTGAAAACACACAAATGTAAATACATATAGTTCTACTAAGATTCTTTGCATCTGCTTCGTCTGTATCTTTTTACCTTTTTTTTTCAGGGACATGCAAAAGACTTAAATATATTATTATATCAGTAAAGTAAAAGTAAAGAGTGTGGTTTCAACCATGCATGTCAAACTTGCATGGTACCAGCTAGTCTTTTTCTACGTCCAGTTGATTAACTACTGTTTGTGTTGTACATATATATATGATCCCGATGTAACATAACACTTAATAGGAAGCTTACAAGCAGAAGAGGCTAGCTTCAACCCTTTCGGATTCTTACCCCATAAAGGAAGCAACAAACACATGTGTCAAAGCCAACTGAGAGAAAAAAAAACACGACAAAAGAGCCAAGCAGAAAAACTTGCCAGCAGCATCAAGTACACAAAGAATACTCAATAGAGAACCGGTGGCACCTAAAAAGGAACAGGGATAAGTTGGTAGAGAGAGATGATGGAAGGGCAACAAGAAGAGAGAAGAAAAATAATAGCAAAAACACAAATACATATATGCTTATTTCCAAAGGGAAAAACACAAGGCCCTTTAATCAAAAGATGCTAACCGCCCATGGAGAGAATGTCTTTTGTTTGGTTCCTTTGGCCACAAGTTATGTGTGTCTTCTCTTCAAGCTCAAAGATTAGCAACCCTATCCCTCATAGATTGTGGCTCCCACTTTCCCAAATTTGAGAGAGGAGAAAAGAAAAAACACTACCAAACAACCAATTCAACATAACCACCCTACTAGTTAGCAAGCTAGCAGTACTCTAATAGTCTAATTAGACAAGCTAGGCAACAACTAGCTAATGGAGCATCATCTAGCTGTCAATCCCTAGCTAATACGAGTAGCGGATGCATGGGAATGATGAGATAGAGGTAGTACACACATATGCATCATGCATGTGCAGCTAGCTAGCAACCAATTAATACTTAATTCTACTAGAACAAAACGAATCTGCACACATGTAGCATAACACAGGGAAAAATTATCATGCATATATGATATGCAACATCCATTCATCTATGAACTCATTGTTAAGTTCTTTGATTAAGTAATTACCTGTTTCTTCCCCAATCAGATAGAAGACGTACCTACAGAAGATGAAAAAAATATATATCTACCAACATCGCAGATACAGATACAAAGGTTAGTTAGTAGCATGCATGAATTTTTCACAATTCACAAACACACATATACGCAGATATATAGATCGATTTACTGACAATTGACAACAATTAACACTGCACTAATTCACTATCATATAGTGTATGTAACTTCATCCTTCTCTTTATATGTTACAATTAGTTACCCCTCTCTCTCTCTCTATAAAGCCTTCTTCTTGGTATATATGATTCAATTCATTGTGCTCCCAGCCGGCCGGCCTATATACTTCTATACATGGATGTATGTATCCAACAATCTTTTCATCACCTACCAATAATCTTAATTACCAACAAAAACAAAAACATGTATACTAACACTCCACCCAATCTCCTAGATCCTCCCCTTAATTACCCCCAATAATAATCCCCTATCTTAACCAACCATGATATGCATCGATCGATCGATCCACATGAACAAGAGATAGATCGATATGATGTAGGTAGAGAAGTAGAACAGAAGCAGGAACAGCAGCATGTGATGCGTGCAAGACGAACGAAGAAATAATTAACCATATGATGCATATGTTAATTACTCGAGATGGATGGATCATTGGTATAAGAAGAGGTCGACGAGGCCTTGCATCAGCTGCACCTGCGCGCGAAGCGAGCGGAGGTAGTCGGCGGTCTCCTCCAGGAGGCTGGAGTACTCCATGCCGGCGCCGCCGGGGACCAGGCGCCGGAGCGCGTCGGCCCTCGGCGGCTCGCCCTGCTGCCGCGGAGGCGGCGGAACAGCCCGAGCCGCCGCCGACGTCTCTCCGGCAGCAATAATCCTGACGGCCGCGGAGGCGGGAGGCGGAGCAGGAGCGGCGACGACGCGCCTCCGCACCAGCACGGCGGCGCGCCTCATCAGCGTCCTGGACCTCCGCGCGCGCGCCTGGCCGAGCAGCGCCCGGCTCCACGCGCGGCGCGGGCTCGCCGCCCGCGCCATGGAGGAGTAGGCCGCCCGGCGGATGGTCCGCGTGCGCCGCGTCACGGGTGTCGCCCGGTGGATCCGCGACAGCGCGCGCAGGAAGTGGAAGGCCAGCATGTGCTTCGTCGCCGCCGCCGCTTCCCCCCTCCCAAATCCGCCGTCCGCGGCGGCGCCGCTGCTAATTACGCTAGGGTTAGGGTTCGGAGGCGTCGGCGGCGGCGGTGTCCTCTTCGCGTCCATCAAACGGCGCCCCAACCTCACCTCACCTCCTCACCTTCCAACGAGAGAAGAGGAGAGGAGAGAGATGGAGGAGGAGAGGAAGAAGAAGATTTGGCTCTGACACAAACGGATCAGATGGATTTGTGGGTTGCGATTTTAGAGAGAGAAAAAAGGAAAGGGAAGAGAGCGAGGAACACGGCTCTGACACAAATGTCCTGAGCAAGATCCGGTGTCTTATAATACCTAGTTGACAACGAGAGACAAAAGCAATCCAAATTAATCTTTTTTTATTAAAAAAATTAGTCTGCTAGTACTGTAGAGAAGAAAGAAAGTAAGAAATTGTTGGCCAAGATGAACATGAGACTTATTAGCTCTTGCTTGCATGTGGGCTAATGGATATAAAAGCAATCTGGTCGGACTTTGGTCGGATCGATATATTGATTCAGTTGCTCGATCGGTCACATACATCTACTCCTACGCAATCTGCTGATTTGGTTAATTAACCTGATTGCATTGACGAACATGAGGAAACAACACATGCTAAACTAGTATTAACCATGCATATATCCATGCATTTGCTGGATAGATATGTGAGTACGGTGCATGCATCATGCGTTTAGGAGTGGTAGTTACAAAGGGATGAAAAAAGAAGAAAATTAAGGCAATGCTTTTTTTCATGCAAATCAGCATCAGCATAACGTTGCCGTCCGCGTCTGAAACATTAACTCGATTTGTTGTGTTAAATTGTTCGTCTGCGTGGAAGCAACGTAAAACGAGTAAACCGGCCTGGGATTTGGGGGTTTGACACGTTCGTCAAACCATCGCCATGCAATGTTAATTAAGTTTCTATAGTAGCAATCGCCTAATCGGCGTGCAAAGCATATAGTATTACGCGTAAATGTGTGTGTATATTGCACAGCTGGAGAAAAATTAAAATAATTAATCCAGCAGAGAGATTATAAAGATGTTGCTGGAGCCAGGCAACAACTTGATCGATCAAATATCGACCAATTGATCGTAATCTTGGCCAACACATGCCACACGCTTTGCAGAAAGGTAACATGCGCCTCCATGCCGATTCGTTTCGTTTCCGTTAGGGCGTTTTGACATAGATACAGTACAGGCCCCTAGCTAGCTAATCCCCTAGAGAGAGAAACAAGGCAGTGGCTAATTCTGTAGCTTGATCCGTTCACAATTATAAGAGATTTTAGGTTAATTAGCAAGCTTTAAAATTGAGGTTAAAAAAAAACTCCAATGCCTCTAGCAGCATATAATATTACCACCGGTGAGTAATAAATATAGCGGTGTTGGATAGATCGAAGAAATGGTAGGAGAGATCAATTTATGGATAAACTTTAAACCCTAGCTAAGCTACATCATTTGCTTTTTAGCTTGTTAGTCGTAACTGAAATTTAAATTTTAAATCTAAATTAAATGTTATTTTGATGTTTTTTTTAAGTTTATTTCACAACGTTGAGTTTTCAATTACTAACAACAAATATATATAAGTTTTATTTATAAACTATTTTTAAGTGTTATACAGTTGTTTTTCGCGAACACAAGTGTTACAGCCCCTCCCTCCTTCATGGGATAGTTTGAGTCGTAGGGGCGATCAATACAGTTACAGTTTATAATAAATTATAATTAAATAATAAAGATTATGAAATTTCTTATATAAGTATAATATGCCCCATGCTTTATAACAAGTTAGACCTGAATCATAAAGTAGTTATACATATACGAGAAAAATAAACCGAGAACACAATATTTTTAAAGTAGTAGAGATTATAAAAGAGAAATGAGTAAGAGGGTGACGGCCGTGTACGCATTGTTGGGGGTACTACAGGTTAGTGAGTGGTGGGTTGGAGAGGAGGAGAAAGAGAGAGAAAGTCTAGAGAGAGAGAGAGAAAGTGGTGGTGGGGCCAAGCGTTGCAAACCACCACATGAGCGCACATGGCTGCCCTGGCCCACCTACCTCCTCCGACGGATGGACGGACGATGGATTCGGTAGAGAGAGAGACTAGCTGCTATATTAGCTAGCTAGAGAGAGAAACTACAAAGCCGCTCGATTGCATTGCATATAGTGCACCGATCCATCCAAGCGTTCTACGCAGCTACGTACGCATCAAGTATGCACTTTTCTTCTTCCTTCTTTCTTTTTTTTTCTTCTTCACGAAATTAATTAATTTCACGAAATGAGCGGAGCAGATTTGAGTTCAAATCTTAAATTTAACATAGGTGCTTAGATTTACGGCTAATTATCTGTTCAGTGGTAGACGACGTACCCGTTAACAGCGAAACGTCAATCTCAATATATGACGTCCAGTTGTTCATAGGGGTGAGTGTCGCACTTCGTTGTGAGAGCGCTTACGTTTATACTATGTTTCTTAGAAAAAATAAATAAATTAATTTCGGAGTACGTTATGTAGCAGATCGAGCTACCTGCTCAATCGTGATCGATCGTGCTCATAAAATCTGATCCTTAATTCGCTCTCGATCGATCCCCCGGCCTGCCGGGTCAACTGAAAACGATTTTTAACTATAATACTAGTTCGATTGATTTTAATGTATTGATTAGCGTATAAAAGTGTATGTATACGGAGTGCATTATTGTATGCATTTTTCAGGCTTAATCAATTTAGAGGGAGATCGAAGGGGGGCTAATTAATTAGCTGCTAATTAATCTGGTCGTGGTTTGGTCGCACGTCTAAACCCAACGACTTATCAGTTGTCGCCGATGGTTAAGACTTGCTAATCACATATGAGCACAAATCAACAGGGAGGTAGCTAGAAAGCTAATTAAGGAGAGAGAATCAAATTAATAATTAAGCTATATATATACAGGGAAAATTAACCTGATAATAATATATCGATCATCGATCGTGTGTTGCCTCCGTGACCGCTGACTTGTTGCCATCAATGGGATGATTAATTAGGCGTGCAAGGCGACGATTAAACTCTAATTATTGGAGCAAAGCCGGCCGGCCGACCGATCGACCATGCAAGAGGCTAGTCATGGATCCATATTCCATACATATGCACTGATCAAGCCATATCATGCACGCATGTGCATGGTATCTATGTCTATATGTTGCCAATTAAGAACGGACTTGTAATGTTCCTCTAATTAATCACATCATGTGAAATGACATGCAATATTTGAACAGTCGATTAAAACAATATATATATACTTAATTACATGCTGAATAAACTGCTAATTAATAATTAAAGTTGCTAAAACATGCACATATATATCGTCGAGAAATTAAAAATATGAGCATGTTCACACCAATCATCAATCATCAATTGTTGGCTTAGTAATGTTAGTGCCTGCAGCTAATGTAAAAATTTTATAAGTGCATGTCCTTGGCGTTCCTAATTAATTTTGTAGTGGTTATGCTCATAATGATGTCACTAGAAAGCTACCAAATTTTCATCGGATTGGTTCAAGCCCAATAATGATGCTTAAACAACGAGATAAATACTCTGCTCAACCTCTAATGATATATCCATGCTGCGCCTGATCTCCGGCATTTCCTAACCATGGGGCCACCAATGCATGGATCATGTTCTTGGAGCTGTCGGGTTTATATGTAGCAATTGTTTTTAGTTATAACGAATTGACAAATCGACCGCATACAGTAACTCGTGTGTCAATTTTTTGATATACTACTAATTATTAGATGGAGAAATTAAAGACATTCCATTAATGTAAATTAATTAAATAAAGAGAACTCCGTTTAAAAAGGTGTAGCATTTTTTCTCATATTCCCATGTGTTTGGAATGGATGATTTTCTTTGAGAAGTTTTGCAGGAATTGAGCCGATTTAATTATGTGAAATCCTGTAAAATTCTTGCCTTACAATGTAACCCTAATAGATTTTTTTCTTTGGACTTTATTCATTTCATCAATTTTCAAATAGGCTAGCTATATATTGACATGAATATATATATGTGTGGCGGCGTGGGTTCTAGCTTAGAAATCGATTATAAACATCCAAGAAACCTTTAGAGAGTACTATATAGTAGATGGCAAATTTAAATACTCCTATATAATTCATAAAATTGGACCAATTGTCAAAATTTTAAATTTCATTAGGAAGTTGAATTGATAAGTGTTGACGTAAAATTCGTCGCATACATGAAGGCATAAAAGATCTGTTTAGATCTAGTGCAAGTCCTATCGATCGGGTTCAGAGCGTGCCAGTTAGTTTGATCTTAGAATTAACAAGATAGACAATGAAAAGATTAGATCGTGGAGTCAATTGGTCATAGGGCCGATATTGTATCGTGTGCCCATCCGATGCGATGAAATTTCGGATCGATTGGCTGTAACCGATGGATATAAATATTTAGGATCAAAGTGACATCGGCCAAAATCTACATAATATATATTTGTAAAATCTTCTAACTTATTATAACCAATCTTGATAGATCAAATAAAACTGAGACAATATAAGATTGAAAGTAGCAAAGATAGCAACTTAGTAACAATTATATATATTCCTAGATGTAGGCCAATGCACTAAAATATTAATTGAAGCTTATCATTATTCGCAAAGTAAAGAAAAAAACCAACATCGGCTATAACAAGTTAAAGTATAATCGTTTAACAACCTATGATTATTAACCACAATCTTGATAGATCGGACCAAACCGAGATAGTATAAGATTGAAGATAACAAAAATAGCAGTTATCCGATTATGCTAAATCTTGTAACTCAAACGATGTAGCAAATTAATTTATAATAAACACATAACTCATCGGCTAAGACTCCGATGAAACAATTGTTTAAACCTATTGACTTGAATAAATTTAGCTAGCAGATTATAATCTTAGTAGATTGGACTTAACCAAGATAATTCAAGATTAATGGTAGTTTGATAGATTTAAACTAGCCAATTGGTAAAATTCAAAGTGATTTGATATAAAACCCTAACTATGAGAGCAACAATAAAAGATAGAGCTGATACATTAGATAGGCAACGCATCACTGGTGGAGAAAGGGGCTTTACTCCCGGGTGGAAACCCCCTATACTCCCGGTTATACAACTGGGACTACGAACCCGGGACTAAAGATGCGGGTGAAATAACCGGGACTAAAAATCCATCTTTAGTCCCGGTTGGTGTTACTAAAGATGGTGAGAGTAGTCCCAGTTGATTATTTTTTTCTCAAATCGGTATGCTCCCTAAATATCCTCAATCATATCCTCAAATCATCCACAAACCAAACTAGCATCACAGATTTGTAAAGAAATGCATCACAGATTAGGAAGAAATGCATCACAGATTCTCAAACAAAAAATACATCACAAATCCTAAAAGAAATACATCACAACTCAAATATATCCCAGATCAAATCCAATATCACATACATCACAGATCAAATCCAATCCAATATCATATACATCACAGATCAAATCCAATGAATCACATATTAACAAATATCCGGTAGCAGAGGGGAGAGCGCCGCCGGCCTCCCGTCCTCTCGCCTCCGCGCCAGCACGGCCGCCGCCACTTCCACCTGGCCAGCCGCCCGGCCGCCCGCCACGCCCGCCGCGCTCGCCCGGCCAGCCGTCGCCGCTCCCGCTCGGGCGCTCGCCCGGCCGGCCGGCCACCCGGCCGCCGCCGCTCCCGCCCGGCCGGCACTCCAGAGAGGGGAAAGGGGCGAACGGGAAAGGAAGGGGAAGGGGAGAGGAAGGATCAGATGGGGAATGAAGGGGAGAGGAAGGGGATGAAGGGGAGAGGAAGGGATGGAGAGGAAATATTAATGAGAGGGGGAAAGGAGATCGAGAGAAGAGCGGATAAAGATGGTGCGCGCGGCTCGAGGTGCTCTTTCCTCCCTGTTGGTATAAACAACCGGGACTAAAAATAGATCTTTAGTCCCGGTTGTTTATAACAACCGGGAGTAAAAATAGTTGGGGTCTGTCTTGAACACGACAATTTCTTAAACCGGGAGTAAAAATGATCTTTAGTCCCGGTTGGTGTTACCAACCGGGAATAAAGATCAAAAAGTACCCCTCAATTTTTAAACCGGGACTAAAGATGCTTTTTAGTCCCGGTTTTTATTAGAACCGGGACTATTGTGAAATTTGGCTAACCGACCAAAAATGGTTTCTCCACCAGTGCATGCAAAGATCAAATTAGTATATCGGACTTAATCAAGAAAGTACCGCCCAACCAATACAAGCGAAGTTGACGGGACTTACTTTCTCGCTGGAGATCGAAATCGATGCAGCACAAACTTGAACAAGAGCCAGTTGAAGCTAAACTAGGGTGGCGATGCGTCGAAAAAATGATTATTGAACTGTTATTGTTTAAAAAACCCTGGGTGCATATATTTATGCCCATAGGCTATACTAAGTCCGATACTACTACAATCGGATTGATGTTGGACTCTATCTCTAAAAAAAAAAAAAAAGCTATCATTACAACTCTGACTTTGACACAACTTCTGATCGGCTGATCAAAAGAAAACTCACCTAAGTCTCTGATCCCAATACTCATCGATTCAAGACTATTTATATATAAAAAAAAAGGATACACATTTCCTATTGCAGAAGGTTAATACCAAATCCGGATCAGCTTGCCTAACTGAATCTATACTCACGGCGTGAATTCGTTCTTTGACCCGATCTTAACTAACGGAGATTTCTAAATTTCACGGTTAACAATAAGTACTTCTAAAATATCATTAAAACCAAGTTTGGCTATCTCCACAAACGTCTCAGAATGTCCAAAATATACGTGTTAAGACACATAAGTTCCTGTCAGACACATACCCCCTACCTTCTAATGTCATTCTCATGTTTAAATGTCCAGTTCGTCATATATGTGGCCGAAGAGCATAAATACAGATTTAAACAATTACTGTATATCAAAAACGTATGCACCAAAAATATCACCGTCCAATTTATTGAAGTGAATGTGTATAGTTTGTCATCTGCATACATGCAAGTTCAGTCAGAATATTAATTCTCCTAACTCCTAAACAAATTACTGAATTATATATAACTGTACATTAAATTCATACGTGAGAATTAATACAGTATGCACTTAACAATTGAGTTGCAATAAAACTTTATAGATATGTACGTGTGAATGAAAGAATCTGCCAGTGCATGCATGCATGCTTTTTTTTCCCTACATCAACAGTGGTCCTAACTAATTAAGCTATAGCCCCGCAAAAAAAAAAAACTAATTAAGCTATAGGATCGCATGACCTATATATGCTATGTATATAGCTGCTGAAAAATATTTTCAAATCGCAGATGGATCATGCATTCTGATCTTAAGTGCAGCATAAACTATATGAGGATGATATGTAGTTTAAGATAGTATATATACATCGCCGGACGCTTGATGAGAAGTTTATGAAATCCTGGAGAAATTAAGAATTTAACATTTCTCAAAATCAGATGGTCTAATTAATTAACAATGCTTTCACTTTCATCTTTTGAATTAGCCGCCGAGAAATGCCCAGGGGTCTTCCGGCTAGCTTCACAAGGTGGTGAGCTAGACGATCTAGATTCAAAGCCTCACCCCTTCTAATTATTTGATATTAGATCCTTCCATAATATTCTAGTTTTTTTTCTTTTGAATTAGCCGCCGCTCTTTTAATGGCATTGTTCATGTTGAGCTCGTGCACTATGGTACGAAAGGTAGCGGTTGCCAAGCCGAAAAGTAAAGCTAGCTCATCCAACTGCATTCAACTAACGCTACTACGACACATGCTTCCAAAACCACACACCCATGTCTCCAACTAAAGTAGAGTCTGTACTAGCTCTGTAATTAATCGATGTCAGTACATGTTTGAGACTCACAACTAGTTAAAAAAAACGAGAGATTAATCACATATAAATAATTAAATGGCGCTAGAGATAGCCAATGAGGAAGCAACAAGTTACAAGTGTATATGATATGATAGAGGGCTTTGACGAATGTGATAATATGCGTGCATGTTCCCTTATCTATGCAGGACATGATGGATAGATAGATTCCGTTGTTTTATGATCCGCTAGCCGCAGCAGATAATAACTAAAGAAGGTTCCAAGAAGTAGGATTAGGAGATGGGGGATCCCACTTACTTTCGGAGATTACAATAGGGCCACTTTGTATACATCTCATTGATTTGGTCCCCTAAAGAGGCCTTAGCCCACATGCATGCAACAAGTAGTAAACAAGACGATTCATCCCCATATCGACGCCAAACATGCAAAAGTCATGCAGAGCAAACGGGGAGAGGCAGCAGCATTATATTATATATATTGTTCATGCTAGATTCTTACAGTACTAATTAATTTTTTGAGTCCATTAATTAAGATGCCATTTTTTAACAGCCAAATAGATTGTTTGGGAGAGCTTAAAATTCTGAGAAGCAGCTGGTTGGTAGCCAGCTTCTGAGAATCTGAAAAAACTGGGTTTACCAGCTTCTGGCTTCTAGTTTATTTTCTGAATTATACAACTATAGCTTCTCAGAATCTGGACCAAAAACTGAACTGTTTGGGAGAGTTTCTGATTCTGGAAAAAGCTGCAGCAGCTAGAAGCTCTCCCAAACAGGCCCTATGTTACATAGCCGAAGCCCGAAGGCTAAAGGAAAAGAAAAAAAAATGTATAATTCTGACTGCAAACAGCAAGCTTGCATTTCATACATTTCTACTCCTCTAATTAATTAAGATGTCATGCTAGCTAGGGTAATCGAATAGTAGTATTCATGTAGTTCCAGCAGATAATATGCAGGCTACAAGCTAAACCAAGCAATTTATGCAATCTGCAGACTGCAGGGCCGGGCATGCTCAATTTGGGAGGTTAGACCTGATGATCTATGCAAGAACTTTGCCAAATGTATTTAAATCGTGATGCTTCCATGTAGCATGCCTTACAAGACACTCCACCTCTTTTTCATGAAAGGAACAAGCCTCTGCATGCATGCCGCTATGTGTAATGTCCGTATATATGAACGGCCGGACACCACTACATATCACAGCTAGGAGGAGTATTTGTTTCCCCTTAAATTTGGTTCGTCTTATTACCCAAGCCAGCTAAGAATCAATCAGCACACGTACTGTTTTGATTACATAATGCTACACCTTAATTTTCCCATTAATTGGCATGGTTAGACGTCCATTAGTTGCTAGCTAATCAGAGGGGGACCAGCATGTATCTATGCAAATCGTTTCGTGTTTGTGTCGTCGAGCCGTTCTTAATTTATTTGCTGCAACATTTGCAGGGGAGAGTGTCATGGTCATCGTGGAGCTGTAGCCAACAAGGCGACCCGGCCGGCCGGCCGGCCGGCTCTTGTCTTGGAGGTTTAAGGATTTTGATGTCTTCTGCATGTTGCTGCTGTGCAGTAGTGCAACTGTTTCATCCGCTAGAGCTCTATACTGATGCACAGAATCAAGGGTTGCTGCCGGCCGGGTCCTCTCATTTGGCCAACAGTGCTTATCATTATGGCTAGCTCTCGTCTCTCGATCGCTAACTTGGCATGTTGATCGACATGCATGCATGATGAGGCGATTGAATTGATTTGTCGATCGATGCGTACGTACGTGCGCGTTTGCGTTCTGGCCGGTACTATCTCCAGATCGTCGGTATGTACTCCCTTCGTTCAGAAAATAAACAAATCTAGAACTAGATGTGATATATTATAGTCCAACGAATACGAACAGAGATATATATATTCAAATTTATAGTAATAGGATGTGTCACATCCAGTTCTAGATTAGGTTTTTTTTTATAAGAGGGAGGAAGTAATCGCTTGCTGCAGGGCTAGCTGGAGCAGGAAGGAACCAGTTTAGCACGAAAGTACGACATCTGACGAGTGGATCAAGATTACCCGCTCGTGCAATCGTTCATGATTGGTTCTTTAATTTGTTCAACTGCCGCTAACAGTAGAAGAGTAATGCGGAATAGAGGCCGTTCTGTTGATATGATTTTGCAGCAGAAAAGAAAATTAAGGTTTAGCTAGATGGAAAAACCTTCAATCCAGCGTGACCACCACCGTTTTCTCCTCGGACGCGCGGGGCGTGCGTGCGTGCGGTGAAATTATTGGTCATGGGCTCATATGACAAACCAGGTGAGCAGGTGAGCCGTGCGGGGCGGTGGTTCGTCTACGGGCTACGGCCCGTATGGCGCCACGATATGCCTATATCAATCACGACTCACCGCGGGGATCGCGCGTACACAGCACGGCACGCGGGTACGGTCGTGCATGAGTGGCTCTATAATCGGCGAGACGTTCTACGCTATTTTTTTTCTATGAACGCACAAAAAAATTACATGTCAATATATTAGCAGAAAAAAAAATTTTGTTACACAAAACAATCAGCCAGATTGACTTATTCCTAAAGGGGGGAACAAAATAAAAAAAAAACTTAAAGCTAGGAACTACTATGACGGTTAAAAACGCCACAACAAATAGCGGGAGTGACTCTATAATCGACGAGACGTTCTAAGCTAGTAGTATATGTTAGGAAACGATAAGCGAACAAACGATAAAGAAACAATAGATCAATCACAGAAGACACGAGATTTAACGTGGAAAACCCTCCCAAAGTAGGAGAGAAAAAACCACGGGCGCCAGCCAGCAAAATATCTTCACTATATCTAAGGTGAGGTTACAACGCCGCACGGCGGCTTACAAGAGGTATATATATAGTGGAACTCTAAAAGGGATGACGATCCGTTTCGCGGGGGCTCCGCCCTACGCTCCGGCCCAAGCCTCCCGGCGACGGGCCTCCGCTCCACTACGGCAGAAGCTGGCCTTTATTAAATGCAAATGAATTTGGATCACAACTCAACGGTATACGTAACGATGATTTGATGATGTATGTAGCTATAGTTGTGGTTTTAATTAGCCGGAGGAGGTAGCACGCAGGGATGGGCACGGTCTTCGAGTCGGAGAGATCGATCGATCGATGGATGGAGATGTACACATGTGCGTGAGGTTGCACAGTACACACTTGCGCTAGTGTGTGTGTTTGCATGGTGCGGTCGTTGTCGCGGGAGGACGTACGACACGGCTAACGGCACGACAAGGCAGGGGGATGGATCGAATCGAGTCGAGTCGATGGATGGATGGATGGATGGATCGAGGCGGGCGGGCGCGCGCGGGTCCCGGAAAGGTGCGTGCGCGCGCGTCCCCGTCCCGCATGTGGCTGACACAACTCCCGCGCGACACGGCACCAACCACCAATCCATCCATATCACACCCCCAACCCCGCCCGAGCCCCGAGCACAATCCCGGCGTGCATGCGGGGCCGCACTGCCGCCTGCCTCGCCCGCCCGCCCATCATTACTACGCTCACTCTCCTCGCCCAACTAACTGCACGCTAGCCGACTACTACTCGAGTAGCGTACTGTGCTACTGTTCCATTATCCGGCCCCCTCACGAATGGATATATATCGTGCACACGGGCCACGGCAGTGCGTGCATGCAAAACCGGCCGGGTGGCCGCCATATGTGGCACAATAATTCCGTATGTGCGGAGATTAATCAATACGGTGGTGGAGCCACGCGTACGTGCAGGGAGATACGCATGACCGGGGCCGGTACTCAATTCATGAAGCCGATCGAGCTGCTGCTAATCAGATTTCTTGTTCTTTTTATTCGGTGCTAATCAAATATCATGCTCTGATCAAACGCACGCACCATCGTGCGTACGTCCTGCAGGCGATCGACCTCACGTACGGTGGTTGCACTGTACGTACCGGTCGAGGCGCGATTGGAACGGGGGCTAATGCATGCTTTCCCAGCAGATCTGATGACGTCGATCGTACAAGAAGTTAGCTAATGATAATAACCAAATCGATCCTCCTTTTGAGCCGCGAGGCGAGGCTTTTTAACTAGTACAAGGTCGATCGGGACGACGTACGTATGATCGGTGATGCGTCGTCGATCGATCGTTCCACGGGAGTAAACCCCAATTCGCGATGATTGCTGCCGCGCGCGCGGGCGTTTCTGCTGGGGAACAGGGGAAAAAAGGGGCGGGCGATTCGCGCGGCGCGGACGGACGTGGCGGCAGCCGAGCTGGAGACGCGCATCTGCACATGGGTGGGGGCCTCGCGCGCGCGGCCGGCCGCGCCTACCGATGGACGTACGCGTGCGCGGGATAACGAGAGGCAAGGGGGCGTGGGCCGAAGAGCGACCGATGGATGGATGACCGATCGATCGCTAGCCGCAGCAGCTGCTCGTGCGATCGTGCGTGCGTGCGTGTGCGTGCGTTTGCTGCCTTGTTGCCTCCTACCGCGACCCGCCACCAACGGGCTATACACAATACACGGGGCCCAGTCCCTGTCTCCGAATTTGTCCTCCTCTTTGACCCTCCTTCAAGCTCCAGGTCCTACTACTAGTACTACGCCTACCCTGCCGCCGTATACGTCAGACAGCACGGCAATTAAGACACCGTATCCTTCCGTTTCCTGTGTGTGCTCGTCTGGAATACATACAGATACGGGCATTGATCTGGTATGCGTACCTGGTCAAGCTAGCTGGTCCGAAAAGTTCTCCGATTTGATACGACAGAAACGGGGAAAGCAACCCGGAACTTCTCGCATGTTCAACCGATCAAACTCGCCGGGATCACACATTTGCGCGCTGCTTAATTCTCTGCTCGATCCTTTGGGTTGGGCGCAATGATTCAGGATAGGGTTTGACATGATCCTTGGCCATCCTGCTTGTGACGCAGAATTGGTCAACGGATGAGAGGGGCACATCGTGGTTAAGGATCGATGGGTGATCGCCCCTGCTCCCGCGCTCGGCTTGTGCCATCGGTGTTAATGTGCACGGGTAGACAGCTACTCCCGCCACAGCCACACAGGTCAGGTTTTATCAGAAACTCAGTACCCTGTTCTTATCTTGAAAAAAAAATAGTAATGTTCTTCAACATGTCGTCTCAAGACTCAAAAAGAGTCAAGTCTCACCTAGTCATCTTGTAGGAAAAAAAAATGAGAACTCTTTCGTTGAATGTTGCCTTAGTCCATATCTCGTGCGTGTGTGAAGATATGAATGTATCTTCCAGTCTGGCTGATTGCTTTGTGTAACCGAAACTCTTTTTCTTTTAATATATTGCTGAGCGTTCGTGAAAAAAATATGAATGTATCTTTGCTATTTTTCTTCCTTTCTTCTTTTCGCAATTGGTGAATATGTAAATATATTAAATATAACACCAGCAGGTCTAGTTTCTCTTTATTTTTGAATTAGGTCTAGTTTCTTTTTTGTTAACATGTCCGAAGTATATGGCCACTACTTTTTCGTCATCTGCAGTAATATGGTAGAAAGCACCAACTAAGGGTATGTTTGGTACAGCCCCAGCTTCAGCTCCACTCTAGCTCCACCCCTCCTGGAGTTGGAGCTCAGCCAAACAGTTTCAGCTCCACCAAAACTGGGAGTGGAGCTGGGTGGAGCTCTCTCACAAAATGAACTAGAGTTGTGGAGCTGGATTTAGGCAGCTCCATAACTCCACTCCAGACCCAACTCTTGAAGCTAAATTTAGGAGTTGGAGCTGTACCAAACAGGCCCTAAGAGTAGGTTACCAACAGATGTCTCGAAGAGAAGAAAATTCCATCATGGTTTACCTTTTAATGAAATTCGGTTGGTTTTCACAAAAACCAGACGTCCTGAAACCTAGCTCGAAAGAATATTCCATTGGAAAACTCGATGCATTTCGGTCCAATTCAAATTTGATATGAAGAAAAATGAAAGTGATTTTAAAATTCCTAAAAGTACTATGATATTCATATAACTTATTAATGGCATGTTTTGAAAATATGAATTTTCGTGTGTTCTTTTAACTGCACACAATAATAGAAAAATATACTTTTAAAGGAAAATGACCTTCATGGGCCAAAAAGCAATGACAAATAGGGTCAGCCCACCCATTTTAGGAAAAAAAAGAGAGAGAGTATTCGGGCGGGGAAAAAGTATACTTTGACTCCCTCAACTATCGCTCGAGTATGATTCATGACCTCCAACCATAAAACCGGGTATATCGACTCCTTCAAGTATCAAAACCGGTGCAAACTATATTCCTCAGTGGTTTTGGAGGTGGTTTTGGCTGACGTGGCGCCCACGTGGCTGTCTTGACCGAGTCTTTGTCCTACATGGTACTTACGTGGCACTCGAATAGAAACAAAAATAAAAAAAATATGTGGGACCCATATGTCATTCACACAAAAAGTGGGACCCACATGTCATCCTCCCTCCCCTTCTTTCTCCCCCCCTCTCTCTCCCTCCCTTATCTCTCTCTCTTAGGACTCAGAGCAGTGCGGTAGCGGTGGCCGATGGGGACGAGGCGGAGGGGAGCGGGGAGCGGCAGCGGTGGCGGTCGGGAGCGGCGACAGTGGCGGCGGGAAGCGGCGACGGTGGTGGAAGAGATGGTGGTGGTGGCGGTGGCGGTGGGGAGCGGTGGCGGCGGGAAGCGGCGATAGTGGTGGAAGAGATGGTGGTGGTGGCGGGAGCGGCGGCAACGGTGGAGGTGGCGGTGGGGAGCGGCGGCGGCGGTCGGGAGGAGGAGGAGAAGGCGGAAGAGGTGGTTTGCGGGGACGATTGCGGCGGAGGAGAGTGGAGGAGGAGGAGGACGGCGTGCTTCGTGCTTCAGGGAGGAGCTCGTGCCGCCCCTGCCGCCGCGCTAGCCAGCCACCGGCGACGCCGACTCTGACACCCCACGTGGGCGGCTCCCTCTCGTACCCCTCCCTCCCTCCCGACGGCCGCGGGCCATAGCCGCGTTCTCCACCGCGCGTTCCCCACTGCCACCGTCACCGCTCCCCACCGCCTCATCCCCACCGCCACCACCGCCGCTGCCCACCGCCGCTGCTCCTCGCCGCCATCGCTCCCCTCCACCTCGTCCTCATCGGCCACCGCCGCCGCTCTCGAGTCCTGAGAGAGAGATAAGGGAAGGAGAGAGAGGGGGAGGAAGAAGGGGAGGGAGGATGACATGTGGGTCCCACATATTTTTTTTATTTTTGTTTTTATTATAGTGCCACGTAGGACAAAGACCCAGTCAAGACTGCCATGTGTGCGCCACGTCAGCCAAAACCACCGAGGGATATTGTTTGCACCGGTTTTGATAGTTGGAGGAGTCGATATACCCGGTTTTGCGGTTGGAGGTCATGAATCATACTCGTGCAATAGTTGAGGGAGTCGAAGTATACTTTTTCCTTCGGGCGGCAACGACGTTCCTCCGCCGGATACAGTGATTGTTCCCTGCAACTGCGGTAGTTTGCTGCTCGCCGGGCGTCGATTTCCATCCGGGACCACACAGAAACCGAGCGACCACAGCCGGATTTGGCCTATGTTTTGGTGATGCATATTGAATTATCAATTGCCTGTGCTTTAAAATTGCTTCATGAGAGTGTATTGCAATCGTGTGTTTCTCAATAGAGAGAACTACAATGTAGGAATGGTCATGTCAGCATTTTTATATAAATTCTCTCATTTCCTACACATTTCCTTAATTTTCCCTATTCCCCCATTTTCATAAAACAAAATTAATTCTGCAGTAATCTTCAGCTTTTCAACAAAACCGGGTGTTTTTTTTGGACATAGATCGATTTGCTTCTAGTTCGTGTAGCGAAAATTTCTTATTCCCAATCAACATTTCAGTGAAACCGACCAGTTTTTGTCATGTGATCAACTGAACTTGAGAATTTGGATTCAAATTTATGTTTTTTAAAAAAAAATGTTTAAAAATTATTGGTTTTCATGAAAACCGAGCTACCTCTAAGTTACCAGGATCAGAGCACCCAACAGAAAGGTAGACCCTGAGAGAGAGAGAGAGAGAGAGAGAGACCTCCAGGTTCACTAATCACTATACCTGAAAAGGACTAGCAAAGAAAAAAAGAACAAGAATGGGTATTGCATTCAAGTATTCAACTTGTAAATCGCGCGAACGTATAAAAGGAGGAATTTGGCTAGTTTTTAGTATCAACATAAGACAGGAATTTGAAACGCCGAAGCAACCTGGAAATAAACTGTATGCCTGCTTACCAGCAAACATTTTTACAGTCAAGTCTTCTGCATTCCAAACAAATGCGAAAGCACTCTGTTATATGGTCAATCCAGGAATTTTGTCAGGCATGACGTAGGTTTCTTTGGAACAGTTAGCTGTATCTGTGTATACAATAAAAAACCTCTTGTTCACTGATACCTCTCGAGTTACAAAAAGATCAGCAAAGGCCTTTTGCTACATCTTCTAAGAGCTATTAACAGAAATTTCATGGAGGAGAACGCATCCTTTGGCCTGCAGAGTGCATAAGCAAATAATCCCAGGGTATTGTGGGTCCAGAGCACACTTCTCTGGTAGCTTGAAAAAATGCTGCAATTATTAATTTGACATGGCCGTTTAAGCAGCACTGGCCAAGATGGGTACAAAACTGTGGAATTTAAAAGTAAACAAACAAGAAAAAGAAACTAAATGTACTGGTGCGAAGGAGCATCCTCCAATATCTCATCAACTGCGCAAAAAGGGGTCAAAATTTTTTAGTGGATTCCAATGCATCCCTAAGGTGCCATAAGCCCTTCGATTGTGTACTGAAGAGACTTGGCCCAGTCTTCCTTAAAAAGTAAAGTTTGTAATGTTTTCATAACATTGTAATCTGGATCCAACTTGCGCTGCCAGCCCTATAAAATAAAAAACAAAGTCAAGGATATGTAACGGAGCAATAAGCAATAGGCTATAGATAGTATTTGAGAGGAGAAAGAAACAAAAGTTCATGACAATTTTTTCACTTTTAACATAAGGAAACTAACACAGAAGCAGAAATAGAGAGGAAAACAAAGCAGTACAGAGGCACATGTACTGTGAATTACAGAGCCAGATTTCCAGAACACTGACTAAAAGTAAGCTATAAGAGTCATATATATGATATTTCATGAGGTTACGCTATGGTAATTTGGTTATTTACACCATTTTCTCCAGTTTTAAATACTCCTTCCGTCCCAAATTATAAGGCCTATATTTTTCTTTACACGGTCTTCAATGACATACTTTGACCATTTATTTATTCCATGCTATGTTTCCAATGAATATGAAATTAACATCACATGAAAGTGCTTCAAAATATGAATCTAGTGAATAACATGCATAATAGTTAGTATAAATATGATTAGTATAATCATTAGTCAAAAGTTACCAAGTTTGAATTTCCTAAAAAAGGGGGCGCCCTATAATTTGGGACGGAGGGAGTATGTTGCTAAAGATGTTGAAGATAATAAAACTGTGTTCTGCTATAAAGCACCTTTTCCCACTACTTTTTTTGAAAAAAAAAAATACTGCAACCAACAAAGAATCACTTTAACTGTGACCTACTATGTCAAGACACTTTTATCCTTAGGCAACTAGTAGGCATTATCAACGAATCCATAGCTCTTGAGACCATTTAATGAAGATGAAAATTCTCGTATTCATGAGTTTCCATCAAGGTCAAGGTCAGGGTACAAATATGCATAAACCAAATACCCCTGAAGTCTTTTGTCATATTGTGACATCTAGGGAGTGAATGTTCAGTCATCTGACTATGCCATTAGAAAACTTTGTGACTGAATTCCAGGGATCGAGTTCTCCTAACTCTTAAGTCCTAAATACATCTCCATATACCTTTCACGAATACAGCACATACTATAATCTTGAGAAACAGCTCATCGTGATCTATTGGACATATGACAGAGACATGTACACTAAGTTACACCAGAATAAGTGACTGACTGGAGCGTGAGATGGTAAAAGTACATCTTAAGCACAAGCAGTTGAAGTATACCTCAAGAACTAATGTAGTCACCATAACAGTACAAACGTTCCCATCAATGTTTACTTTATGGCGCCGTACTTGCTCAAGCAACTGGTGCATACACTCAGCTGGGTGGACAGCATCACCTTCAGAGGTTCCCCAAAAGGAAAATGACCGTTCAACTTCCTGTTGGCAAAAACAAGACATGTAGGACTTGTCATAATTTGTAACTATCAAATAAATAAAAAGGCATTGTACCAACACAACATTGTTTTAATTAATTTGTAGCTAAATGCATTTAAATAAAATGTGACATCACTTGTGAACTTGTGATAAATTAGTTCATATCGATGAGTTGAGGCAAATATTCAAGTGCACCGAAAAGTTTGGACCTAGAAATGCATACATCTAAAATGTTGACCAAATATAAGGTAACTATATTTCATGGACTCAAACCACCAAATAGTTGACCAAAAAGTCACAGGACTGACATTAAATATAGGCACAGACCCATAATGCATCAGCAAATTGTTTAATATCAGGTATTATAACAATTCAATTTAATGTAATGGTGCAATTTGTCAACAAGAGAGTAAAGAGAACACCTAAGATTTAAGAGTAAATTTCATAAAATCCCACATATTATTGTCCAAGTTGCACAAAACCACAGTGAATTTGGCACGTGGCATGTAACCCCAGGTATTATGGTCCTAGAGTTTAACAAAACCACACTATTGATGGGGTTATACAATCACATCTCAAATTTATGAGTTTTTTATCCATCGTATAAATGTTATATCCAGTTTTTAAAATTTTGATATAGGAGTATGCCAAATGGTTAACGGTGTGGTTTTGTGAAACTTTAGTACCTACACAAGGTTATGCACCATGTGTCAAAATCACTATGGTTTTGTGCATCTTGGACTATATAGATGGGGTTTTATGAAATTTACTCAAAATTTAAACATCCCAGGTGACTGCCCAAATACATCTTGCCATCAATTCATATCTTAAAGATATACAGCCTATTATAGCAGCAATCTAATTATCTTGAATAAAGGGTGCACCGAGGACCTCAACAAGGAAAAGCAGTGGTGTTACTGCCAAGAAACAGACCAGTGACAAGAAATAATAATTACCTCAATGAAGGCTTTTGGATTTGGGCAGTTTTGCTGTTTTGATAACTTCAGTGTACGTTCTGCAGCTGTACGACCATCTCGGCGTGCAACAGCCTTGAAAAATTCCAGTAAATTCACACGATCATTACTTGAAAGTTCAGCAGTCATTCCTACATCAAGGAATACTACATGTGGCCTAGACTTCAAAAGGGTGTTATTTGAATTCCTTGGTTGTATAACACGGACCAAAATATTTCCAGGGTGCATATCCGCATGAACGAAGTTATCAACCTGCAAAAGGTGGATGTTAACAATGCTGCAAAGTGGTGAAAACTAACCATAATTAAAAGCCCTAAAATGTTACTCCCTCCGTCCCAAAATATAACAACTTTTTACCCTCTGGATTTATCCCAAAATATAACAATTCTCCACCAACATTCTCTTCCCTACCAATCACAACCCTCCACCATTCACTTCTACCTACTTTCTTAATAACCGTGTCCAACTCTAAAATTTCTTATATTATGGGACGGAGGGAGTAAGTGCCTATGTGTAACTAGCAAATAGAATGTACTAAAGAGAGACGGTCAAGGTCCAGTGAGGTTCATCAATTTGGACCAAAATAATAATAAAAATAATGATCTTTTAATATTGTGTGGAATTGCATACAAAATAGTTCTGTAAGAAACTAAGAACGAAGGAGCTAAAGTGATATTATATGCACAAAACAAAATATTGAAACCCTTTATCTTTCCAAAATATGTCACATTTTGCATAATTTCAAATCCTTGGTTTCAAACTTGTGTAAATATATATTTGGATTAGTTTTGTCTAGAGAAGTGAAGTGACAGTTGTGCTGAATGTATTTGTTAACCTATATCAATATGAACCAGAGATGTTTCTAAACAAGCACTGAACTTTATAAACAGGCATTTCAATTTAGAGGTTAAATGCAACAATGCTCAATTGAACTCACGGGCTCACAGCATAAACAGTAACTCAGAAATAGACCATAAGACACAAGAGTCATCATTCATCAAAGGGGTATGCTATAACATTTCATTGTTTCACTCAAAAGAAATACATGCTCTCATCTCCAAACGCAAAACAATAATGACAATTCTAAGAGATGGCTGGAAGCATTACCAGAAGCATTTTCAGGAGAGCATGAGTGCCAATATGTGCAAGGGCACTTTTAATTCGATCATGTCCATCGAGGTCATCGACATAGTGTGCAACACTCTCACCGTGCTCATAAGTCTCGACCAATACAGCAGGATGAACAAGTGGGTAAAGAGGTTTTGGAAAAGACACATCCTTCCACCTTCGGAAGTTGTAGATAAACCGGCTCAAATGAGCAGCTTCCCTTGCAAGGTCAACTTGAGACATCATAAAGACAGCAAACTGTTGCACACTCTCATCCAGCCGCAACCAATTCAATGTAGGAATATATCTAGAAATTTTAGCTACCGCATTAATGATAGTGAAATCCCTCCGTATTGATTCTCCTACGCCAGGATGTCTTACTTTTACAGCAACTGTTACACGCTTTATATGCTGGCCAGGATACCGGAATCTCAAACCAGCTCGATGCACTTGAGCAACACTTCCAGAAGCAACAGGCTCTTCTTCAAAATTCTCAAAAAGATCAGATAGCTTTCGACCAAAAGCTTTCTCAACAGTCTTCTTGGTATAAGCAAAGCTGTGAGCAGGTGCTTTTGTGTGCAGCTTTGACAATTCAGCACAGAGGTCACTTTCAAACAAATCAGGGCGAGTAGCAGCCCATTGGCCCCATTTAATAAATGCAGGACCTGCTTTCTCCAGGGTACGATGCACAAGACGGAGCCATGTTTTCCTACACTTACTGTCAAGAGTATCTGCAAATGGGGCCATGAGTATACTTGGAGTGAACAACAATGCCAAATATATTGATCTGAAGATTATGATGACCAGCTCTACCGCTGAAAATATCAAGGAGGTGATATAGATACGACCATCTTGAGCACGCGTGTAAAGACTATCACGAATTGGTAAGTACTCTCCATCTGCACTGGTCTTCTGAGCTAGCATTACCTCCCCAGCAACGAAAGCAAAGAGGTAAGGAACTAAATTAGATCTAGTGGCAGCCAAGCTAATGGCACAAGCAACCCTACTTAAAAACGGAGATGCCTTTGGTACATGAGAACCAATTGTCATGAGTTGCTTCCAAGCAAGTTGACCATGAAATGCATTCTGGCTACATGTTGAGAGAACTGAAAAGTTTCTTGCAGCTGGATTCCGGTATAAACTCTCCTTTGCTCTTCCAAGCATGGATGACGTGCCCGGTCCATGCGGAACCTTCCCGTGCAAACAGGCCCTGCCTGTATGTGCCAAACCGAACGCAAAGTTGGATCCAATGTTCTGTGCAGTGAAACTATTGGGTTTCGAGTTAACCAATACATCATGAACTAGTTTTCTGCTCTTCCCTATTTGCATAAACCTGGAAGCAACAGGAAAGCCATTTACACTTCTACATTGCACCAAATTAAGCACTAATAAGCACCAAATGGTGAGCTGCGGAGCTGACCTCGACATCATGGTGTTCCCGTACAGCGGGCGAGTCAATGAAGGCGGGATCCAGGCTCCGGCGAATCGTACAAAGCTGGAGAGACACTCACATTAGAGGTTCGGATTTAGCAACGCGATTGGGCTCCGCTCATCCGCGAGCGAGGGGCGAGGACATCGAATCCCCTCGAGGTCATAGAAGCGAGCGAGAGGTGGGCGGGGGGGACCAACGGGGACTTACCGATGCAGAAGAGTGGTTCGTTGGCGGGGACGAGATCACCATGGCTGGGCCCGGGAAACCCTAGAGGCGGCCATGATCGGCGGCGGCGGCGAGACGGGGGCGCATGGATGGAGGAGAAGCGCGGGGGGTCGGTGGGCGGCGAGGCGCTAGGGTTTGGAGGCGGAGGAGGTGGAGGTGGAGGTGGAGGTGGAGGTGGAGGCGAGCTGCAAATTTGGTGGTCCGATGAGAGGAGGACGAGACGCCGCGTGGTGCGCGGGGGCGGACGGACGGGCGGCAGCCTGGCTGGAAGGAGGAAGGGGGGAGCGGACAGCGGAGGCGAGAAGACGATGGCTGTGCTTTCCTTCCGTTCCGGCCTCCGTGGACCGGGCCTGCTTGTGCTGCGCCGTCTTTCCAAACTTTTCTGAGTTTACCAATACTTTTGAGTAAATTTTACTTTAGGTTATTTCGCTTTAAACCATCTTTTCTTTATAGTACTTTGAATCAGATATTTTTATTTTTTTTTAGTATTTTGAATCACCTTTAACTATTTTATATATCTACATTCAACTTATTATTATATGCCGAAGAAATGGTCTTACGTATAGCTGTGAAAGTTCATTGATAAATAAGAGCCAACATAACCAAAATCGTTCATGTACTTGAGAAAAGAGACTGGTGTTTCATAGTGCAACATAGATAAGTTTACTCCATCTAATTAAAAAAATAGTTAAAAGATGATCCAAAATAAAATAAAAGATGGTCTAAAGTAAAATTTACTCCATTATTTTTGGCAAAGTTTGAATCCATTTCCAGCAATCCCTGCTGTTTTAGAAAAAGCTGTCCATGTTTAACTCGTTCGTTAATAGCTTTGTTAATCCACTCCACCGGTTCGACACAATTGTCGGTAGATGGTCATTTGAATGCTCATTTGAATGGTTAATCCACTCCACCGGTATTTGGAATGGTCATTTGAATGCTCGAGGAAATTCAGCGTCCTTGTCGATAAGTCACGATTATAAACCGAGAGCATTCACACGTGTATATATTCGTGTAGTACGCTAGTAGCATCAGCTTCGATTATTTGTGCTTAAAAGGAAAATATCTACGAAGTTCTACCGTAACGTGGCACCCAGCAGCTAATGGGTAATTCAAATGACCATTCCAAATAGCAACTGTCAAGGTAACATTTCTTCTGTCCTAAATCAAATACTGGTGGAAAAGTGGTTTTTAGTCCCGGTTCGTAACCCCTGTATATTCCTGGTTTTCTAACCGGGACTACGAATCCGGGACTAAAAATAGCGATCTTTAGTCCCGGGTGAGATAACCGGGAGTAAAAATCGATTTTTATTCCCGGTTGGTATTACTTTATCTTTAGTCCCGGTTGGTAACAACTAAAGAGGCAGATCCGGTTGCTTCTTTATTATTTTCTTCTCTTCATTATTTTTAATATATTGATTTCACCTTAACCCTATCCCGTCCCCAAAATCCCAAAACAATCATCCTCAAATTGCCTTCAAATCCACAAATCGATCATCTCAAATACATCACAAAATCTTAAAAAAAATCACATCACAACTTCTACAAAATTCAATCACATATTCACATCACACACAAATCAAATACATCACACAACAATCTCAGCTCAGAATCTAAAAAAAAAACTGCCAGGCGCCGCCTCGCCGCGCCAGCCAGCCGGCCCTCCGCGCCCTACCGCCGCAGGCCGCCGCCGGCGGCCACCGCCTTGTCGCGCGCCGCGCCGCCCTCCGCGCCCCGCCACCGCCTCCCAGGCCGCTGGCGGCCGCCGCCGCGCCGGCCGGCCTGGCCTCCGCTCCCCGCCGCTTCGCGCTGGCCTGGTATCTCCTCGCCCCACCGCTGCTGTGTAGAGAGGAGAAAGAGAGGAATAGATAAGGTTGAGGAGAGAGTTAAAAGGAGAGGAGGAGATAAGGTTGAGGAGAGGAGAAGGGGGGAGTTAAAGGAGAGGAGGAGATACCTCGATCCGATCGCGTAGGCCTCTCCGATCTCCGCGTCGATCTTTTTTCCCGGTTGGTGTTACCAACCAGGACTATAAATAGATCTTTAGTCTCGGTTGGTAACACCAACCGGGAATAAAGTATATGGAGATCTTTTTTTCCGGTTGGTGTTATTAACCGGGACTACAAATAGATCTTTAGTCCCGGTTGGTAACACCAACCGGTACTAAAGATTGTAAAGTACCCTTGGAGCTTTAAAACCGGGACTAAAAATGTTTTTAGTTCTGGTTTTTAATACAACCAAGACTATTGTGAAATTTGGTCGACCGACCAAAGATGGTTTCTCCACCAGTGAAACAAACATAAAAATAGAATGTGATACTATCTGTTATAACCAATCTGAATAGATTTATTTTTCAACGGGAAAATAGTTATTATAACTTAGTCCTAAAATAAATATATTATAATATGGCACATTCTAATACTAATTTTTATCTATATAGTATTTTTTATAGTATTACCGGATGTGTATCATTTTTTATAATAGGCGAAGAATGCATAATCTTTTTAAATTTTAATTTTATTTATTAAAATATTAAAAAATAATTTTCTATTTGAAAAATTTATAAAACTAGTCGCCCATCACCCAGAGGGTGATTTTGCCGACGTGGCAGACAGTTGTTGGCCCTCTCGTAATGACCGGTCACCGAGGGAGGGGCAATTTGCAAGCGGCCCTTTGTCGCTCTTTGGGAGGGTGATTTTTAATATGCGGGGGCCACCTACAAAAGGGCCCCTGTACAGTAGAAAATCGTACTCAAGAGGATGGCGAGGGGGCCCCTGCAAAAATGCCAGGCAGCTCCCAGCCCTTTTGAAGGCGGTCCCCTAGAGCCAAAAACTATCCTCTGAGAGGGTGGCAAGGGGGCCGTCTGTAAAATTTCGATGCCCTCAATAGTCATCCATTATGGAAGAGCCAACGACTGTCTATCACGTCGGAAAAATCACCTTCTGGAAGCAGAGGGCGATGAGCGACTATTTTTGTAAAATTTTCAGATAGAATTTTTTTAAAACTATTTTAATAAATAAAATTAAGAAAAAAAAATGGAAGAATGCAGACATGACACGGACCCATCTACGCGGGACGGCCTGGTGAGATCGTCCTAGCCCCCATCCATCAATGATCAATCCATCACGCTGGGCCGTCTGTGGGCTGTCGGTGACCTCGCTCGTACGGTTGGAGGTGGAGGACGGTGGAAAAATTCCACAAGAGTTGGGGGAGCCAAAAAGGACAGGGGAAGGGAAAAAAAAAAGTCGCCGATCCGTTTCCTCCTCGATTGCCGGCAAGCGGAAGAGGGAGAGCGGAAGCGAGGAGGAGGAGGAGGATCGAGGCAGCGTGCAACGTGGCGCGCGCTTTGCTTGCAACGGAAGCGTGGGGGATTATAAAAGAGGGGGCGCGAGATCCAGATCTGGCGCCGATGCGCCCCCCCTCCCTGCTCTCCCTCACCCTCGACTCCGCGCTCCTCCGCATCGCCCACCTCCACGACCTCTCCCGCCTCCCCGACCACCTCCTCATCGACCTCTTCCGTGTAGGTACCATCGCTCGCTCGATTGATCCCCCCACATCCTCCTCCCTCCCTTTGCCCGTCTCTCGTCCTGTCTGATGCGGTGTTGTGTTGTGGTATTTTCCTATTGTGTTTGTGTTTGTGTTTGTGTTGGTTAGTTTGGCTTGGCCTTGATGATTGCCTCACTGGTCTGTGGTAATTGGCTGCTTAGATTGATGATTAGGTTATATATATGGTTACATCGTGCGCGCAATTAGTGAAACTTGGGAAGAGGTGATTCTCATCACCAGTTTTGTGTTTAGATTTAGATCGTATCACACGAGGTGCCCAATGCGTCTGTTGATGCTACGTTGAACCTGTCAATTTTGCTGAGAGGATGGATGGGGGTTTATGAACATTTTGGCCATGATCTGGGGTTTAGACTCGTAGTTGTGATCCTACTCACTTTTTTTATTATGATAGATCAAACTGAAAGTAATAGTTTTGCTATTATATTTTGTTAATCTCTGAAGGCATCTTTGTTGGCAGAGAACTATAGCTGCCGGTAAGCTGACAGAAAAGGTCCTGAAGTTGTTTCTAGCAACCGATTGCGAGGAAATCGCCTTGCTTGTTCAGTTGCTCAACATTAAGCAGCCGCTTGTACCGGTCCTTCCCACGAGTATGTTATTCATCAGCCTATCTCTGTATAAAATGTTTGTCATGTGATTTATGTCAAAAAGATCTTGGTTTTTGACACGCTATCCTCTTGGCTGTAGGGTGCTCTGAGAAGTTCTAGAAGTGACACTGATTAGGTCAGTCTTGGTTACCCGAGAAGATGTCTTTGGAAATTCAGGACAGTGAGGTCGACATTGTGATTGCAGCACTCCAGCCCAACCTGACTACTTTCTTTGAGGCATGGAGGCCATTTTTCTCTCGGTTCCACATCATTGTTGTCAAAGATCCAGATATGGCTGAGGAGCTTCAAATCCCTACAGGTTTTGATCTCAAGGTTTATACGAAGTCAGATATGGGAGTGCTTGGAGCCACATCCATCGACTTCTCTGGTCACTCATGCCGTTACTTTGGGTACCTCGTCTCGCGCAAGAAGTATGTCATCTCAATTGATGACAATTGCCTCCCAGCGAAGGACAATGGCGGGTTGACTGTTGATGCAGTTGCACAGCATATGTCCAATCTGAAGACACCTGCTACACCTTTCTTTTTCAACACACTGTATGATCCATTCCGCAAAGGGGCTGACTTTGTCCGTGGATACCCATTTAGTCTGCGTGAGGGGGTTGAGTGCATGCTCTCTTGCGGGCTGTGGCTTCACAATGCAGACTATGACCCAATGACTCATGTTGTGAAGAGAAATCAACGCAACACAACGTATGTGGATGCTGTGATGACAGTTCCACTTGGTGCGATGATGCCTGTGAGTGGGATAAATGTTGCATTCAACCGTGAGGTGCTGGGACCTGTAATGTTCCCTGCTCTGCGGCTGCGCAAGGAAGGAAAGCACAGATGGGATACACTTGAAGACGTTTGGAATGGCTTGTGTGCTAAAGTGGTGTGTGATCGCTTACGGTATGGCGTGAAGACAGGTCTTCCTTATGTGATGAGAAGTGATGCAGAAGCAGGTAAGGCTCTCGAGAGCTTGAAAGAATGGGAAGGGGTGAAAGTCATGGACGTCGTTCTTCCCTTCTTCGAATCTCTGAAGCTATCGAGTACTTCAGTTACTGTTGAAGACTGTGTTAAGGAACTAACCAGCATTGTCAAGGAGAAACTGGGACCGCAGAATGCAATCTTCGCTAAAGCTGCTGATGCAATGGAGGAATGGACCAAACTCTGGAAATCTCGCGGAGCTCAAAGCGCTTAGGCTGAAATTTGGTTATCTGTTATGAGCATATCTGATTTCGATACACCCACTGTTATGAAACTGAATAAACCACATTCCTGTATGCTGGGAATTTTCTCGTTAGTGTACGCTCCAATACTCGTGCCGATTTCAAAGACAAGCAGTGATATGCAAAGCAATGCTGTGTATCTTGTGTGTTACTACTACATCAAGAGTTTTTTTTTTATGGTGATTTCGTTCATAGTTTTCAGACATCTTTTTCTGTCACACGTTCGTGGGAATGACTTTTTTCTTATGAAATGCGCCCATGGCTACGCCTGAAATAATTTTACTTGTCCCGTTTGGGATGAACGAATTATTTTCCTGTTCGTTGTTTAGTAATTCACACAAAGTCATAAACATACCGGTGGAAACACGCTCACAAAGAAAGAAACATCATGAAGTCAGGCTAAGGATAAGAATAGCCAGCACACCTAGAGCAAAATTTTACTAACATCAGATGCAAGAAAGTCTACATGAGTTCTAAAAAGGAAACTGGGGAAAACTAATTTACACCAATTATCACTAATAGTACACTAAATATAAACGACCAAGAAGGGCTCTAGGAACCCATTTTGTATCTAGCACCCGAACGTTGAACCTTTCTCCCGATAAAAGAGGGATCAGGCGTGCAACAGACAGACTGGCTCTCACGCCAGGGAAACCACAGGTACAAAAGAGGCAGCGAAAGAAGAAACAAAACTTTTCCTCCGGGGCGAACATATACAACTTGAGAGGAAAAATACACAATGGCCGAGAGACAAATCACAGTACTGTATTGATGTGCAGTGCTTTCAACAACGAGGTGGCCATTTGTTTGACCAACACCTGTTGACCGCCACGTTGCCCATCCCTTCGTTCTTCGATCAGGTTTTGTAGCTTTTGAGGAAGATCATTCTCAACTATGAGCTGCTTTGGTCGAGGATGATGCTCATAGACAACCTGAAAGCAATTCCAAACAATTGAACGTTAAATCATGGAGTTCAAACTTTACAAAGGTACATTAAACATATCGTTGATATTGAGTAAAATGAAATTCTAGACTTATTTGATCACTGCTAGTGGAAGGTTGATATATTAAAACCATGTAACCAGAAATTTAAATCGAGGAATGCAAACCTTTATTAATTTTAGCAGTGTCAAACGGGCAATAGCTTCTCGGTGGTCAAGCCTTGCAATAAGCAGTGTCGTTAAACCATTGGTAGCCATTGCTGTATTTATCCGGGAAGATTTCCTGTAGTCAAGTCAATGCAATTGCATGTCTCAATATTCTGTATCCTGTCATGTTCATATTATATAATGTCATCAAAAAGGAAGGTAACTCTTTGGTCTTACGTGATTATCTTCAAAAAAGCATCCAATATATGAACAAAATATTGTTCAGGGCAGTCTTGAAAAAACTTCACTAATTTCTGAATGGCATCTTTCTTCAACAAGGCTTGTTCCACTTTTCTGTGATCATTGTCATGGGACAAGCAAACAGCAATTGAATCTAACGCAGTACACGCCCATGCGTCATCCTCCAATAAGTTCAAGTACACATCCAATCCTCCATGAGCCCTCAACTGCTCTCTAGAGTTGCGAGAAGCGTGAGCCATATCACACAGCAGAGGTAAAGCATACTGCCTGAGAGGTGAGTCTGACATGACAAAATTCATTAAGTGAGGGATGATCCCATTTTCAGCTGCTTGTTCCTGTCTTCTTTTATTGATCTTGCAAAGATTGAACAGAGCATTGAGGACCTAAAACAGCAAAAAATTGCATAGAGTTATAATGTGCTGAGAAAACGTGCAGACCTATTTCAAATTCTGAATAGCCAACGGTCATGACATTTGTCCCTAACACAAAGTTTGCGAATTCCAGAAGAAGTGCAGTTGCACAAGCCATTGTAATTTTGCGATGTCACCGTTCGTTTTTCTACTCCTACGATCCCAATGTAAGTTGTTTGAGCCTTCTCAACTCTTTCCTACACATAAGCTGTTTTAGAACTTCTATGCAATTTTTCATCTGTTCTTACATGTTTGTCATTGTTAAATAAATGCTACTACCCGTTTTACAAACAAATGATTCATCTTTTCCAATGTATAAATGAAGGGCATCAAAGTCATTTTGAGTTCTTTTCTTAATTCTTGTGCAGAAGTCTAAAATCACTTCATTTGGAATCAGAGGGAGTACCATATTTACTTTATAATATCATGGTTTTGTCTATTTGATTCCAGTACACTGTACCTAATGAATAATGGTATGGTTGAATAAAATGCAAGCATAAGTTCACTAGTTTGCTCATCTAGACTCTGTTTGTCTGCCAGAGATAACATAAACTCTTCTTTAAAAAGCAACAGAAATTTTACTATTCAAAAGAGGGAGAAAACCAGGTTAAAAAACATTTTTTTAAAAAAAGAAAACGAGTAAGCATTTAAAAATTCATCCAAAGCAACAGGATATAATCACATGTGCAGCCAACTCCGTATGTTTAAAGCAAATAGCATAAGAAAATCCTTTAAAAAGAAACTACCCACCTCACTATGTATTTGATAAACTAGAGGGCCATCATGAAGTTCAAGAATCGGTATCAGATGCTTGATTGCATCTGTGCGCTGGAGTGTCTCGAGACAATTAGGATCACCCGACAAATGATTAATGCACCTAAGAATCTGCAGAAAAGGAAAGATGGTTCAAGAACAGAAACACAAACACAAACAAATCAGTCACAAAGTAGCAACACTAAGTCACTAAAATGCTTGAAGTTTTACCTTAAGAAGAATAGGTGGTTCTATCTTGTTAAACATCTGGAAAAGCCGTGCAAGAAGGCTTTGGCTAGACATGAGAGATTTTACGACAGTGTCTGCTTGTGCAAACTCCAAAAGAAGATCAGCAACTTTCTCAAGGTACTCACGTGCCACGTCAGCACTCATAGATACCATCTGAGCTAATAGGCCAGATGATGTTGTACTTCCCGGTCTTGCATTTAACACCCCTGATCCAGATAACACACCAGATGCTGTCTGTGATGCAGCTCCAGATGTTGATGCTCCCTCATTAGAAGTTGTTGGACCTGATGATGGTGCATATTTCATGCTTGGAACCCTATTTGAAGTTTTTATGTTGGAATCAAGGTTACCATTTTCTCTTCCCTGTCTAGAGACCTCTGCATGAAATAGAAAGAACAATAAGTGCATAAAGAAAGGTTGTTCCCTCGTACCTAACCACCTCGCACTAACTACACACAGTATTCTATAGTCCTAAATACTGCTATACGAATTCTACAAACAGAGTTTAGAACAGTCAAAACAAAAACTGTGTATATTGGGTTCATAAAAGGCAGATGAATAAATAGCCCACATGACCCAAGACATGGTAATCATAACTGCTGAGTGATGAAGAGAGAGGAATTAAGCATACCAGCAAATTCTGCCATTAACAAGTCAAGTTCGCCGTTAGTTTTCCTCTCTGTTGAAGCATGCAGTAATGGCAAAATACTTTCATGCCTTTCTAGACCAGATAAGTGGCGAACATAATCAAGTTGTCCAGATACATGCCGAGAGGGTGGTTCTTTCTCCAACAGGCTCAGTAGGGGACGAATTTGATCATTTTGACCACTACTATGCCCATTTGATACTAGCTCTATATGCTTTGGTGATCTATCTGTTGATGTCCTTCCTGCAGAAACACTAAGACGTTGTGGCCTAATGGGATCATTATCATTTCTCTCCATGTGACCAGCAGCTGCCATATCGGTGAATCTAGGCGATGCTGAAGGATCCATTATGATATGATGCCTATCTGCATCTGCTTGTAAAGATTGCAGTGAACCAGATGAATGGTGATGATCCAGCCTCGTTTTGGAAATTTCTAGCATTGGCGGATCTAATTGACCAGACCTTCGCCTGGGGGTGGAGCCATTCTGTGTTACTGAAGCACCAGACCCGGAGATGGAAGCAAACCTTGTTGCTTCATTCAAGCTATGAAGAGTATTGACCAGCCTAAGAAGTATCCCGTTTTTTGCCGCTATGCGACAGAAGTCATTTCTTGGAGTTGAATGCTGGAGTTTGAAGACCTGCCATATGCCATCGATTGCAAGATGAACCATTTCCCTGCTAATTTAAAATATATGGAATATACTAATTAGATATAATCATTAAATTACACCACAAAATTCCAAAGGGAGTGTTAAGAGAAGAGTGGACTCACCTGTATTTTGCATAATCAGGCTCCAGAAAACTCACCAATACAGGGATCCCTTGGCATGCAATGAACATTTGCAATGTCAAGGTGCTGAGGATGCAAATTTGAAAATTAGCCCACAACGTTTAATTCCTTTTATTTGTATCTAAACATAGTTAGACACTAACAATTAAGTCAAAGAACAAACCTGGCTTGACAAAGCTGCTGAAGGAACCTAGATGCTTGCACCCGAACTTCCTTTGCACGATCTGGCACGGCAAAATTCATAACCACCGGAATCTGCAAATAAATTTTAAACAGCACTTATCAATTCCACGTCAACAGAATTTATAAGTCGTAAATAGTTATCTGAATAAATGGTCTTACAAGGCCAACAAGGCAAGCATTTTCTAGGAAGGTCGTATTATCTTTTACTATTTGGTTGATGAGTTGCAGAACAGAAGTAATAATCTGCAGGGAAAACAATCAACTTTTCAGCGTGAAGATCCAGTAAAAAGGTTCTCTCAAACAAAAGTTAAACTTCATACACGGTTTTTGGGAAGTTCAAGAAGTTCCATCAGCGGAAGGAAACCATTTTGTGACACATAAATCTGTTTTTGCTCAGGCCGTTGATTGAAGGTTGACACAAGCTTTTGGCAAGCTGATAATATCACGTCCTCACTTTCCCCAGGTTTCAGCTGTGCTACTATTTTGCTGTATTCCACAGACTACAAAAAAAAACAGACAAGGAAAAATACTTCATGATCAAGACATGATAACTATAAATGTATCAAAACCTAAGCAGCAAATATTACTGCAATTTCAAACATACACAATAAATATGATTGTTTTGGGGAAGGAAAATACAAAAAACCTTTCCATACATTTTAGGCACAGAAAACCTGCTTTCAAAAAAGATGAATAAAGTGTTAACTTGCACAATCTATCCTCCTACGTAGACAGTTTGCCAGCAGATGCAGTTGGATTCTAAAACTTCTGCAGTACTCTGGGTGCTTCTGCTGGACCTTGGTGCTAGCATGCACATGAAATGACACCTAATGCAATATTTGAATACATGAGAAGGCAAATGAGTGCTGCCAAAGTCCATGGCAAATGTCACTTCTTGGTTGCGTAGCTGGACACTTGATCCATATATAAGACAAATACATACTCAAACTTAAAAAGAAAAGGTTAAGCAAGAGCATTGCTACATTATGATAAAGGTACACATCAGTCACAGAAACATCAGAGCTTTAGGGCATCGCATACCTGCAAAGGAAAAAGACTCTCTCCAGGAATAGTCTCATCAAATGCCTGAAATCATCAGAGTTGTGTCACTTATTTTATATTCTCAAAGGTACAGGCAAAATAAAATACATAGTACTATTACTATATTAGTGAAAGCAATACCGTTCCATCAATATCTTCTTCCCTCAAACGCATGACATATTCAAGAAGTTTTCCACCATTCATGTGCTCAGTATCATTTTCCTTCTGCTTCTGAGCCATCCTAGTCTTGAGTTCCTTCGCGAGATCATTTTGTGCACCATTGTATTGAAGCTCTTCACCAGTAGTGGATGTTGAAGCTTCAGCCCCATGATCTCCTCGCTTCTTAGGTGGGAATAAATCATCAAAGGAGGCATCTCCAGGTGTGTCACTGAATCTGCTTAGCTCGTTAGCCATCTCAACTGAAGTTGTAGCTTCCTGTCAAGACATGAAACATTCAACGGCAATTAATTAGCTAAAAACAGCTACAAATGAGAATATGCAGAGGTCACACATATGCTCAAGGCTTTGATAGTGAAGCCTTTGGGGGGGAAAGGCGATAACTGACAAGCTGCAGATCAAAAAAAAAAAAATCTATCATACATTGGATAAAAAATGTTCTCATAGAAACATTGCGCCACTCTAGTCATGCATGTCTTAATACTCCCTCCGTTTCACAATGTAAGTCATTCTAGCATTTCCCACATTCATAGTGATGTTAATGAATCTAGATATTTAGATTCATTAACATCACTATTAATGTGGGAAATGCTAGAATGACTTACATTGTGAAACAGAGGAAGTATAAAATATTCAATGTGCTGCATTTAGAAATGTTAAAATGTACATCCTTGACCCCCCAAAAAACTTATGTGCAAGGTCAAAATGATGTGCATAAAATTATCACCTTTTGGAAGTTGATATTTTGTCCTCCAGCCTGGAAGCTGAAAGCATCACCATCCTCAAGACTTGAACCATCTTTACTTTCATCTTCTACATATTTACCATCACTCTTTCTTGATTCTTGGCCGCTGCTAGTTAACTTGTTCGGTGGACCATCTTGTGATACCTCATGAGTTAGTTTACCATTTAAATCAGTTGCGCCTAGTGAAGATTCCAATGATAGCTTCTCATGGAAAACTAATGTAGGATCTTTATTAAGAACCACGTTATCTTTCATAAGTTCCACATCATTCGAACTACTACTCCCAGTAGTTTTTAACATTCCATCATGAAACTCATCAGGTATATCTTGCCTGGCAGATTCAGAAACCAAATCTTTTCTTCCATCCTCCTAAAGCAATGTTAATAAAAATGTTCACATTATGATAGCGTAATAATCTTGTGAGTCCACAATTTTGGACTAATTTCAAAATATGAGTAGAATATGGCATGCCAAGAACCCTGAAAGGCATATATACCTGTTCAAGGCCAGAAGCAGTAGGTGTTTGTGTATCTCGTGGTGGGCCAGAAAATCCAGAGTGATTGTCACCACTTGATCCTTCATCGTCCTCATCAATATCCCTGACAGTACTAACAAACCAGGAACTTAGCAATGGCTTATCAAGGTCACTTTCGAAAGACGGTTCAAAACAATTTTGGTGCCAGCTATTTGAGAGATCAATTTTGCTGAGATTTTAAACTATGATTTTGTTGGACAATTACTATGCAGTTGTAATTCCTGGTAGACTACAATACAGGGCTATGCAAAATCCATGTGAACAACCAACAACCAAAATCAGCAACAGACCGAGATATGCCGCCTATGTCAAATAAAATAACACTACTTAAAAAGTTAAAAGATGCAAGTGGCAAAATGCTACTTAGCTAACCACAAAATTTAAACAGGCACATAAAGAAAAAAATGGGATTATACGTATATGTACTATGTAAAAGCAGAGAGAGTAAAACTATAAGAAATTCCAGTGGCAAACCTCCAGAAGGAACATCTCTCACAGGAAGTTGCATCCATAACTAACGTAAACCCACTAGTACTGCAATTAACCCCTGGACATGTATAGTTGTGTACACATCCTACTTGTAAACGAATAACTCTAGCAATGCTTGAATAAAATTGACCAGTACAGGTTTAATATGCAGAATATACAACCATTATTATAGACTTATAGTGATCAGGTGACTGAAAAATGACAAGCTATGGAGCTATATTTTTCTGTTTTCTGTCCTGTTTGTATCTTTATGGCTATTATTGTTGGTTTATCATTTACAATGAATAGCAATTGAAAAGAAGGAGGCAGTAAATGTGAGCTACCTTGGTGATTGAACAGGTTGTCGAAGAGATGGCAAAGCTCGCCTTGAGTTTTGCAACCATGGGTGCATCAATAATGTCTTTGCATCAGGTCTTTGTATTGAATCCTACAGGTGCTTCTTGAAGTCAGAACAGCAAGCAATTTGATAAAATAATCATTAAATTCTCAAAGATATAGCCAGAAACGACACAGAACCTTTTGAAAACATTGTCGAAGAAAATCAGTAATCTCAGGAGATAAGCCTTCTGGTATTGGTGGATGCACATCCTATTGTCCATAGATAAAAACTTTCTATGTAATCATAGTCTCATGTGTGAATGGATATTGTGACTTTTGAAAATGTAGGGGAAGTAAACAGCTGCAAGTAATCAACCTGAACAATGCGAAACAGCGCAGGCATGGGCTGGAGGTCATAATATGGTGGGGCACAGGTGAGTAGCTCAATAACAGTACAACCAACACTCCAGATATCTGATGCAGCACAAACACCTGACATTTCGATGACCTAATGCACAATATAAATAATGAACAAACACATTAGCATCTCGCAAGAAAAAGTATGTTTCAGAATCACAAGATGCAAATAACTTTGGTTGATAACGCTTGGTGTAATGCTGGCATGGAAAATAGCAATAAGTTCTATCCTGTTGGCAGTAGTAAGTAGCTTTTGTGTTGATAGTACTAGTAGAATTAGGAGTTAAACCTAATCGATTGATTCATTGAAACAGCATAAGTGAAGATAATTAGCAAACCTCAGGGGCCATCCAGTATGGAGTTCCAACCACTGAATGTGTGTTGATATCAGCTTCAGTTAATTTAGTAGCAACTCCAAAATCAGCAAGTTTGACAAGGCCCTAAACAAGAGATTGTACATTAATGAGAACATGTAGACAAATTTGGTACATAACTGCCTATGAGGTATTCATTCTAGCAGTTCTCTGTTTCCATAATTTCTGCTAGATTGCTATATATGTGAATGAGCTCATCTCAGTGTACCCTTTCCTAACTCCTGCATAGTATTTAATTTGTGTTCTCATGTTAACAGAAGTGCATGAAGACGACAGCTTACAAGGATGTTGTTCAAAACATTTTTCCAAAATTTGTATACTTAAGATATTCCCTTTGCAATTATCTCAAGTCATCACAAAAGGGGTAAATATGGATGTGATGCAGCAATAAACCTCTTTGGTAGTCAATATATTTGCGCCCTTGATATCTCTATGTATGACACCTTGCTCGTGAAGATAAACAAGTCCTTCCAGCACCTGGTTCGATATGTAAAAAAATTAATACCGGACATAGCAAAAACAGGAAAGTTGCAGTAATCATCATATTCACCTGAGCAATGTAGACGGCCACCAATGATTCAGGGAATGGCCCAAATTTGTTTGGCTTGATAATATTGGCAAGTGATCCATTCTCCACATACCTGCAATCATCCCATGAGGATTAAAACTTCCAAGCTAAAAAAAAACTAATAGCCTAATAGGTATAATCATATCAAGAAACTGTCATGAGAATCGCGAACTGCTTACTCTAGAATGATATGGAGGTGACTCCTTGTCTTCAATGACCCAAGATACTTCACAATATTTTTGTGATTCAGATTCTGCGTAAAGTGGCAGAACTTAGAATTCGCAGCAATACAATTTTCTTGAGAACGTATATACATTTCAGATATCAAGAACCATTTAATTTCAAGTACAATAGATTATAGACGTGACCACTAACCACAGAAGAAGGAACAGTATCATTTTTCATTAAATTTTGGGCATCAGGGCATCCATAGGAACATGTAGCTAAACATTTAAATAGAAGCTTGTTGGGTGTATAAAAATAAGTATACATTGATGGAACTCCAAAATTTTCTTCATAAATTTGTTCATGTAAGGCTATAGTTATAGAAGCATAATGATAACAGCAACACTTACATCCAAAGATAAAGGGGAACAGATGCAACAAAAACAAGGATAGGTGGGGATAAGAGATTATTTAACCAGTAAGATGTGTTATTTAGTTGTTTGTCAAGTACAAATATGATAAGTAAATAATGTGAAAGAAAATGAAGACTTACTTTCAAGAGATCAATTTCTTGCTGAATCAGCCACAACAGCATACCATGAACGGAAAAGTCACAATAAAAAACAATTTATTAGAACAGCAGACTACAGCAATACAATAGAAATTATAAAATGGTGATATTCAAATAAAATCTTGACAATGAAAGCACTGAATAAGAAAGCACAATATGGTAGTTGGATAAAAAAAAGTATAGGATTTATCAGGTCGTGCTAAATGTCAACTCCAAGCACTAAACCATGCATGCACCAAATGACAAAAATAAACAATAGCTCGTGCAATTAGTTCACTTTAGCAAAAAGTAACACCAACAGATTAAACTTCTAAAATTTTTTGGTTTGGACTCCTTTATGAACCTCAACACCAACAGCTCCTTTGTAAATTTTAGCTTGGCACATGTTGGCACAAATAAACATTAATCAGGTAGATTTTTCACTGACTTTTTCATGTTTCTTTCCTAAGTCAAATAGTGTTTCAATATTTTCACCAAAATGTGTATCTGTAGTTGAACCTACCGTGGCCAGATTTTGGTTCATGGTTCAAGTTGACAATTCGATGATTCACATTTAGGGTTCCATCAGAGTGAATACCACTCTAGCTAAGAAATCAGAAATGGGGTCCGTGAACCCAACATCGACACCCAACTCTAGTACAAAATGTTGTATAAAAAGGTCAAGCTGTATTACAGCTTTCCGTGGGTTAATGATAAAAAGGAGAAAAGGGAAATGAATAGTTATTGCCTCCTACCCTTCAAACCCAAGGCAGTCATCTCCCTCTGTCCTTACCTGCCCACTGAAAATTCTTCTCTCTGTCCACCACATGAAGGTAGACTGATAAACAAGAGAAGTCACAAAAAAAACTGAAGTAGACATTGGTGAGTGTAGCAATGGCGATGGCTTCAGCAAGCAGCAAGCCAGCTGCGACAATGTGTGCGGGAATAAGGAACAAGGGTGACAACTTCACTGGGCAGCAAAAAGGATGAGTGACAGCAGTGGTCATAGCAATGAAGGGGAGAAACAGAGGTGGCTATGGAGACCAAAAGCCCCCATGAACACAGGACTGGAGGACAACAGCAAGGATAAGGTGTCAGTGTGAGCGTTGATGGGTTCACAACCAGATAGTGAATCATACTAAGTTTTGGCCTGAATCACTTCACTGCAGGGTTATCGTGGCTCACAGTCGTTGCCGCAAATCTGGTAATTATGATCTGGACACAAACGGAAGTAACTAGAACATGAGCTACATACTATTGCATTCGATAAACATATAACCTACCACACAATTAAACCAGCTATTTTATACTTCCTCCGTTTCATATTATAAGACTTTCTAGCATTGCCTACATTCATATATATGTTAATGAATCTAAACATATATATGTGCCTAGATTCATTAACATCTATATGAATGTGGGCAATGCTAGAAAGTCTTATAACCTGAAACGGAGGTAGTATCACCCTAGCGTATCTGGCCATGTGTTCAGGACTTCTATTACATGCCTGGATAGGCTTAGGAAGCTGACTAGTGAATAACTGAGCTAACAGAACTCCACTCTATGATTTAGTTCCAGGTCACGCTACCGAACAAAACGATATAGCAAACAACAAGCAGTATTTCCCCAATTTCCAGACGCACTTATCCCTGTTGAGGTCACTGCTGCCTGTTTATCAACTCCCGACAGCCACATTTCACATAATCGCATACATCATTTTTTTTCCTTTGGACATGTTATGCATCATAAGAAAGGCCCAAAAAGAAAACCTCACCATGATGATGTTGAGATCCTCCTGCGGGATGTTCTCCAACGATACTTGCTTGATGGCCACGAAGTCTCCATTTTCCAGGTCAAGCCCCTTGTACACTCGCCCATATGCTCCCTTCCCTATTTCATCTCCGAGCATCTGCACCGGCCCCCACACCCCCCCCCCCCCCACCATGCACACAGTCAGTGAGCGAAACCAAACCCAAAATTAACGCCACCAGAACACGAATTCCACCCGGATCCGAGGCGGTAGGCTCCGGAACACTCACATATTTGTTGTCGAGCGTCTTGTTCTTGTGGAACTGCGCATTGTGCTGCCGCGACGCCATCTCGCCCCGCCCCCACAAACACCCACCCCGAGATCGGGCCCCGGACGCCGCCGTCCGCGGCGGGGGCGGGCGGATCGGGGGTCACTGGCGGCACGGGGACGGCTCCGGCGAGCCCGCCGCGAGGGCCATTTAGGTTTTAGGGTTTGGGTGGGAAGGGAATTGGAGGTCGAGGCGGAAGCAGGAGGAAGAAGAAGACGGAGGCGATGGAAGAGAGAGAAGGGGAGGAGAGATGGGGGGCTTTTCCGTAATTATTTTGTTTTCGGGGGGCGTGGGAAACTAACGGAATGAGAGGGCGGCTTTTATACTCGGGGCTGTACTTTTGAAGTGGGCGGAAGCCAACGAGGATATTGAGAGATAAGCGGAGGAAACCACTGTCAATTAGCTGTCCTCAACTAGCATCCGCGATTTTGTAGCACATCATCCGGGGCCCCCTCGATTTTTCTTTCCAAAGGAAAAAATAGACCATTTTTGTCCGCTGCTTGCGTCATTTCTTCCATAGCTTTCTTTTCCGGTCACACCCTAGTGGCGTGTAAGAGATTTTATATATTTATTTGGTTCTATTTTACTAGGCTGGTTTCTATCGTTGGCATTGGAACAGTGACCTTGTGCACAAGAACAACCTTAAGGACAACAAAGACTATAGAATAATTATTAAAATAATAGTATAGATAATGATTAAAAAATATATTTATATATATAGTCGACTGATAAAAAATGGTGAGTAGTTGTGTACTATATAGAATCATTGTTAATAAAACATTATTAGCAGATAAATAGCTGGCAACTCTCTTTATTTATTTTCCGCATCGGAGCTCATTCTCTCCATATCTAAGCTTACAACAATAAAATGATGTTGGTTGCTTTCACAATCACCTCTGCCTCAAAATTCAAAATAAATGACACTTTTATTAATTATGTGACTCAATAAAGAAAATCCACATATCTATAGTTTGGAAGAAATCAACTAAAAATTAACGGAGTGTTCAACTTCCATGATAACCTATAGGCAACAATATATATTTATCATCACACCAAATCACCAATGTAACAATAATGGCAGCATAGAGATTAAGAAATAATCTGGACGATTTTACAATTGGATGATGTTAATAGGAGAGGGGAAGCACCAATGATACAGCAATAGAGACACAGCGCACTCATGGTTACGCTTTCGATTGGATTTTAGTAAGATTATAGAGTTGCCGCTAATTTCCATCTTTTTTATAGGATTAAGATCATAGATTTGTTGCTGATCTTTGTCTCTTTAAGCGTATTTTGGAAGATTTCTTGTGGGTATATGTGAGCAGTTAATATGGGAGGTTCTAGTAACTATAATTTATCCTAGAATAGGGCCCTGTTCGAGGAGCTTGTCCCAGCTACAGCTTTTAGGGCTGCAGCTTTTCCCAAAAGCTGCTTCTGCTAGAAGCTGCCCCAAACAGTCCACAGCTTCTGAGAATCTGTAGCTACAGATTCTGAAAAATGAACTAAGAAGATAGAAGCTGGAGAAGCTGGGTTTTAAAGCTTTTCCAAATTCTCAGAAACTGGCTACCAAACAGCTGCTTCTCAGAATTTAAAACTCCCCAAACAGGCCCTAGATTATCATTAGATTTAGTTGTAGAATTCATAAGCTAGGTTTAATCATAAGCTAGATTTAGCACTCTCGTAAACTGACGACCAAACAACATATTCGCTTGTGTAGCAAAACCTCACACTCAGCAAGCTGCTTCTTCTCTTTTTCTCAGCAACGCGGTGGAACACCCATCCTGGCACTGCCGACTACGTGTCGGCGCGCGGCCGCGCGCCAACAGCTACCATACCATACCATCACAGCACGCTAATTGTACGATAGGAAGTAACCTTAATCATGGATACGAATATACGACGCAGTCAAGTCAGTTGGTTGCCAGCCACAATGTGGCTGCCACTTGAACATGTTATTCTTGTCCTTGTGAGTGAACTTGAACATTTTATAGAGAATTGGCTATTTTTCCTCAATATTGATGGCAATGCAGTTTGCAACTTAAAGACATGCACAAAGATTCAAGAACATACGTACACTGACAAGAAACATTCAAGAAAGTACTTTTGCTCTCTAGAGCTGGAAGCAGCAATTTATCTTGGGTAAACTTTGGAAGTTTGAATGGACAAGGTCATTGATCCGATTATTGTGTATATAATATAATTGCATACACTAATCACAGTGGGCATCCTCTAGTGTCTAGAGGAAGTGTTCCAAAATCTCACAACAATTCTTTATTTCAGTCGTGCCAAAATGAATAGAAATCCTCAACTAAATAGTGATACAGCATGAGCAAACTTCAAATTGTAACACAGCTCACTCGCCGCTTAGGATAGGGTTGATCAGTGGCTTCAGCTGCGCAAGATAGACGATTGCCCACCTGCAGATAAGCATTGACAAATTACTATCAGAAAAATTGGCATCCGGATTGTCACACCCAGTATGGAGCTTATCAAGCAAAAGGGGGAAGATCAATGATGGAACCATCATGTAAGCAAGGCGGCAATACAACGACAATCAGATATCAAATCTTAAAAAAGAAGCCATAAGAAATATGAGTGACATTACTCCTTCAATAAACTATCCAGGATATCTGGCTCTCATGGACCCACAACCAAAGAATAAACAGACTTATATTGAGCACATGCAGGTTACAAGAACCAATGGAGTGAAAATAAGTCAGAATCAGATTGAGTTTCAGCGTACAACTAATACCACCTGTTCTACTTTAACAAGAGTTAATCATCAGTTCATATTGCTGCTAGAAATTTAGACCTTGCAAGATTACCTACTAGTCAATAAAATAATGTCACCATTTTGCGATTCAAAGTAGACTACATGTAGACCATAAGATGCCAAGTTTTGCTGGTAGTGTGCTTTTCATGTTTGCCAGCAATATTTTTGGGTTGCAATTAATCAATCAGCCTACTGTTAAAATCATATTTTCTGAGCAATCCAGTTTGGATAGACAAACCAGAAAGTGTAAGTGAACAAATGGATCAGAACTTACATCATCCAACAGCAAACCGTTGCTGTAATAACCAAGGTCAAATGGAATCTGCACAAATTAACATAAGTTAATTTAATAGGTTAGCAAAATAACCACATGCATGTAGACAAAGCTCAACAGCTAACTGCCATATTTCAAACATCCCAGTATTTTCTCAAGACAAGGTAATGATAAGAAGACGGTAGTAATATGATAGAAACACAGCCACACAATTTAGATAGAATCACCATGCTTTGAGTAGAATATTAATAAAAGAAAGTGTGTGATACAGTACCAATAATGGATATGAACGATGACGATATTCGTCACATGAACATAGTAGGCTAGAGATACAAATACTCTTAGTCACGATCAAATAATTAAGAACACAGGCTAGAGATACAAATACTCTTAGTCACGATCCAATAATTAAAAAAACACAGTAGTATATTCGGACTCTTTTCTTGAACCAAATCCTTGAAGACTTGAAAGACAGGATAACAAATCAGCACAAACTTTATAGTAACACACAGAAATTGAAGCAGGACTATACCATGACATTATGCCATAGTTCTCCCAAGATCAGTTATAAATCGTTCAGTCTACATATATTACCCTAAATTGTAGTTCTATGCATCGTATTGACCCTCTACAATATTCAATGTCATTTATGCCCCTTTTTTCTTTTCTATGCTAATACATAGCTATTGAAAAGTCCATACTCAGAAGTCAAAAGGGCAAAGTAGCGTCTTCCTGTTCTCTCATTCACAACACGATGGTAAGTTATATACATGGATATTCAAAGGCAAGTATAAAATGCCATCAGCACAGGCTTGCTGACAATACTTGCACTGAGAGGTAAATAAACACTAAAAAGAGGCCATTCTTAGTGCATCTGGCTTTAAACTGGCATTGTAGTTTCCAGTCGAAAATAATGCGTGAGTATGACTGTGTGATCTAATTACCCACGTTTTCCCGGTTCCGGTAATTTTGTCCATTAGACCCTCGTAATATGCACTGAAACAATATCATCCTACGGCAGCATGTGTTAATCTTTTTGAAGAAAAATCTAATTGGCATATTATTAGAGTAATTGAACCACTCGAATTAGCTGTGAAGAGCCAAACCTGGTTACAGCCTACCAATTTCATCTTAAGAGAGGAACCTCGGGTAAAGATTGAACAAATTTGGGGGTTTTCGCACGAAGCCACTCCTTTCACTGAACATGGGCTAAGATCAGCCGCTACCCCCATCGATCCAACCGTTTCAACCGTTATCCGATCGAAAAGACGACGCAATCTCAACGAGAAATCTACCAATAGAGGAAATCCTTAGCCCTACACAATACGCCCAAATCTAGATCAAAACCACCATCCGGCGGGTCAAATCCGCCCGAATCGCGCCCGCCCCGATCCGAAAGCTCCAGGCGGCATACAGGTGATCCCAATCACACCACACCAGATCAGCGGCTATCTGAAGAGAATCAGCGGGGAGGAAGAGCGTACAGGTTGGTCGACGGCCCACGGTTGCAGCAGAGCAGCGAGAAGAGGGAGGCGACGAAGCCGGCGAGGAGGAAGATGAGCGTGGTCACCCAGAACCCCATGGCCGGCGGAAAGCTCTTCGATCCTCTTCCCTTCCCTTCCCTCTCGATCTCCTCCTTCCCTCGGGATCGCTCGCTCGCTGGGTCTCGTCGTCTCGGGGCGGAGGTGGGGTGGGGAGAAACGGAGCGAAGAGGAACAGGGTCAGACGTGTAGTCGGTTTAGGCGTAGAGAAGACGACACAATGAATTAGGCCCGGGCTCCTTATCTGGGCCTTGGCCTGTTAATAGGTTTGGGCCCATAAAACTGTAAAGAACAAGTGGGCCCATGTGATGGGGTGCGCACCGGTGTTGTGCGGAATAAGTTTAGTTTAGGTCTCTCACGTTGAGATCGAGTAGCTCTGCTTCGCTCCGGCCGCCGACTTGCCGATGAAGGACGATAGAAAGGTGGTGCCTTTGGCTTTGGACATCACCATGCCCGTCGAGAAGAAGTTGGTCGTGATCGCTCCGGCCGCCACCATTCAGGCTGTGAGCGAGAAGAAAATGGCTGCTGTGGACACCGACATGCCGAGCAGAGTGGCTCCTCAGGCCACCGACACACAAGTCGTGGCTCCTCCGGCTGCCGCCATGGACAAGCAGAAAGTTGCTCATTTGGATGTCACTACGCCAAAGATAATTTGGATGTCACTACGCCAAAGATAATTTGGATGTCACTACGCCAAAGATGATCACTTAGGACAACGCCATGTGGACAAGCACATTTGGGGGAGTCAGGATAAGCTAGATTTAGCTTAACAAGAGTTTATTGTGTACAATTTCGGCTGTGTTTAGTTCGTGTGCTAATTTTTTTAAGTATACGGACACATATTTAAAGTATTAAACGTAGACTAATGACAAAACAAATTACAGATTCCGCCTATAAAATGCGAGACGAATCTATTAAGCCTAATTATTCCGTCATTAGTAAATATTTATTGTAGCACCACATTGTCAAATCATGGCGTAATTATGCTCAAAAGATTCGTCTCGCGATTTACATGCAAAATGTGCAATTGGTTTTTTATCGTCCACATTTAATGCTCTATACATGCATCCAAATATTTAATGTGACGGAAAAGTTGGAAATTTGAATAAAAAAGTTTAAATCTAAACACGGCCTATATCATCTACCCACAGATTTATATGTATTTTTTTGTTGTATCTTCTTCTTCTAATGTTCTGCCTCTTTCTTCATGTCCACTCGTTTTCATAAGAAAGTAACTAGTCTGACCTTACGTGGACCTCATAATCATATTGACGAATAGTAGCTAGCTTGGTGCTGCCACTTATTATGCCTGAGAGGGAGTGTGTCATCGGCGACTATTTAGCCACCTGCTCCCTCCCTCTCTCCACTCATTTTTCTGCCACCCCACTACTTTTGCCACCATGGGCACACTATCATCGGCTGAACTTTCTTATTATACCTGCTCTCATGCAGCGGCGTGGTGATTTGCTGCCCATTTACACGAAATTCCTTTTCCAGCCGCACCGCATCCGTGTCGGAGTCGATGCGGTTCCCAGCCGTGTCGGATTCGATATATCCGGCTCCCGGCCCGTCCATGTATATTAGGCGAACTTGGAGGACGTACTACTGAGTACTGACGAGTGTTACTATGACTGATCTGCAGGGAGGAGAAAAGACAATGGATTTTGATGCAAGTTGCGGAGCAATGCGTAGGAAACTGACGTGTTCCGTCGTCTTGACAGCCATCTCCCTCTCTCTGGGCATCTTGTGTACGCTCCTCAAGTTTCCTCTGGCCCGGCATATCAGCGGATCACCGGACCTTCGGGCTGTTGTTCTCGGCCATTTTCCTGATCGGAGCCGTGGTTCCAGCTTGGGATCATTACAGAGAATTTGGATGGTCTGTCTTCGTCTCCCAGATCGGGGAGCCTAACCAACCGAAGACGATGCAGGCGGCGGCAGCGCCGGATTCTGATCGTGATCGTGCGGAGGTCATCACAAAGTATATGGCGTTCGAGAAATCCGTCATCTTCATAGGCACCACGCTCTCCCAGGGAATCGTGTGTGTGCTCCTCAGCATCCTCTCGCCCGGCATATCTTGGGAGTATTCGGTGTGCAGCTTTCGGGGATTTTCTTGGTAGGCGCCGCGTTTGGAATTTGGGAGCATCACAAGAAATTCGGATGGTCTGTTCCACGGGTCGAGAAGCCTAACCAACAAGAAGTGACCGGTGCTGAATTATGCTGATGAAGTATTCTCTCGGTGTGGGGCTGAATTGTTGCTCATTTTTGGCATCAAATTCACTACTCCCTTCGTTTCATATTATATTAGAAAAATTAATAATATTTTCAAACCAAGACAAATATATTACGAAAATATATTCGACTATAGATTTAATGAAACTAATTTGATATTATAAATAATATAATATATTTGTCTATAAACTTGATTAAATTTAAAGTTGTTTATTTTGACAAAAGTCAAAACAATTTATAATATGAAATGGATGGAGCACCAAATACGAGAAAGCGCATCAGTTCGCGCATATGTGCATGCACACCAATTTTGTAAAAGACCGGTTGTGATCACTGTTGCGACTGCCATAGCTGTTTTGTTTGATGTAGCTTCAGATTTTAAATCCACAGTTATTTGAAATTTGTACATTAAATTATGGTGTTTTAAAATTTTATATTTCATCATGAAAATAAGATGATTCATCTAATGAAATTAATGAAATTGTACATCCAGATTTATAGGTTTGTAGAGCTAGAACATTCAACTCCACGAAATCTCATAGAGTTAATTACAACTGATCGACCTGTACTACCATCTAGAAACCAGAATCTGATTTTTTCAGTTAAATTAGATCAGTCTTTCTCCTTATTACCATGCAGTCGCGGTGGCTCTGCGCACGGACTACACTGGACTTCCAGGCTTCCTGCTTCGATCGGGCGACACGCAAGAAAAAACGCCGATCTTCGTTGCATGCCTGCACGCGCTTGCTGTTCCTAAACGTTTTTGCGCGATGGATGACTTCGTGACATGCTAAGACGACTAAGCATTGACGTTAATTCGTTGCGCTGTTCTAATACACGTTTTCCTTGATGATCTCAGTTGAATATTATTCTGACCGTTAAGCATAAGATCGAGCTTTGATACGTACGTCAAAGAAAGATAAGAACTTTGGGGGTTTAAAATTTGATCTTTCAAAAACACTTTTGAAACCTTAAGATATCAAGCGGTTATATATATACTTTCTCCATCTCAAAATAAATCAAACTACGATATAATGTGAGTTATTTTGTTGCAAGGAATCTCAACAATCTGTTAAAACCGTTGTACTAGAATAACTCAAACTACAATCTGTTTATCCTAGTTTAATATCATTTTATCACCAGGCCAAGCCAAGCTACGATTGCGGGTTAGCGACAGGAATGGTTTCTAATCACCGAGGTGGATGCCTACTAGTTTATTATATGTCAACCAAATAGTTATATTTTTTTTAAAAAAAATGAAGACAATATGAATTAATATGCAATATATCATTTCACCTCTACAAGTTGTATATACTGTTTGTATTAATTTATTATGTTTGTTACAATTTATAGAAGTTGAATTTAAACCTACATATTTGTAAAGTGATATATTACGTATTAATCATCTTGTAAATATTTTTTCATAATCCTTTAATTAGCATAGAATAATCGAGTAAACATTTACTCGAGTGATTATAACAGTTTCCCCATTAGCGACCCTAGCAGATTCGGGTAAGCGTTAGCAGATCAAGCCTCTAGTCTAAGGGGGCTTCATTTATAGTACTAGTTGATGCACATTTCCTATACAAGATAACCGAAGTATCGGATTGTTAAGTATTAAGCTAAAATAATTTAAAAATAATTTAATATGATTTTAAATTAACTTTATATATAATTTTTTTCTGAAAAATATATCGATGTGTACATGAAAAAGGAGAAAGTAAAGGCTGAAAAGTTGAGAAAAGAACACACCCGCATAGCATTTCTGGCCTATTTGCTGCGCAGATAAGCGCCATGCGAGCGCAGGCCGAAATCGCTAAAAAGCGATCAGTCACGTGCCTCCCCTCCCACGTGGCGTGGCCACATGGCACGCGCGGAGAAGGGGGGCTGCAATGGAACAGCGTGGGAGCGCCACGTGCGCGCGTTTCTCGTTTTTTATTTTCAGTTTTTCTTTTCATTTTTTTCTGGTTTTTTCCCTTTATTTCTTTTGATTTTTAACATATACATATATAAATTTCATATTCATGCGTATACAAAGTTTGTATACATACGAATACAAATTTTGTATACGTGGTGTTTTTTTTCTTGGTTTTCGGTTTTTTTCTTGGTTTTCAGTTTTTAAAATATGTATGCATTTATGTATATAAAGTTTGTATACTTTATATACGTACCACCTATTACTACTAGGACTATCTACTACCTCTACTACTGCAACTATTATACTACTAGTACACTGTTGTACATAAACTTTATATACGCGTACATAAATTTTGTAGTACTACTATACTATTACTAGTAGCACTACTTGTTAGGGTTACGGATAAGGTATACCCTCTACCCTTGGATGTACGTTGTATACTGATATGGTATACCTGCGCGTACACGGATGTTTCCCGTATACATTAAGGAAATCTATCACGTGATAGAAACAGAATCCACTAATGAGAGAAGTTCTACTCGGACAAGACTAGGTCGTTACTATATCGTGAGGGGTCTGGTACTTCCGAGTCCTACTTGGAGGTCAACTGACTTGTGATATAAATGGGACCCCCCGGGAGGACCTAAAGCATCGAATATCACCGCCAACACATCCACCACAGCCTACGAAACCGGAGCCTACAAGAGCCAAGTCGCCGAGTGATCTAGTCGAACCAACTCGACTACGACCTCGTCAGTATCATCGAGTTCCATTATTCCCTTTGTAATCTGTGATTTCCACCATATAATCCTATACCAACTGGATTAGGGCTATTACCTACCAAGAGGCCTGAACCAGTATAATTCTTATCTTCTATTTGCTTGATATCGTATTACGTAGATCCTCGTACCAGCGTACCCCAATACCCTCTATATCCAGTCTACGGGTATCCCCCGTCAACACTACTGTACTAGTAGTACTACTAGGAATAGTATAGTAGTAGTAGCAACAGTGTAGTAGTACTACTAGTAGTAGAGGTAGTAGGTAGTCCTAGTAGTAGGTGGTGCTAGTAGTATACTTTCTCCGTCCCGTAAAAATCAACGTAGTACCGGATATGAAACATCGTATTAGAATGTCACATTCATTCATTTTTTATGGGATGGAGGGCGTTATACACGAGCTGACCGCGCGGGCAGCTGGGCGCGCCCATTAGCAGTGGCTGCGCGGCTCTCTGCGCTCACCGTGCTTCCTGCAGTCCAGCTTCGGGGGATCACTGATTTCACATGATATGGCTCACATCTCACATTAACAAAATGCGCCGCTTGCTGTCACATTCCAGTAGTTCCCAGGACCAAGCAGCTTTTCGGCTTTCGCTAGATGATGATCGTGATTCCTGAACGCGCGGCCGGCGAAACCGTCGTGCGCAAGGCGTGTTTCTTCGGAGTTCGGATCACACGTTCACACGAGAAGAAGAGAGAAGACAAAAGCATTGACGTTTGTTGCTCCGCTCACATATACGTCTTCCCTGATGTATCATCCCATTTGAATATATCCCGGCTCGTTAGGGACGGGAAATTTGGAGTTTAAAATTGATCCCGCTGGACTTTACAGTGCATACGCACTCACAAGTCACAAGTACGTTTATACATATCCATTCCGAACACGTTCCAGAAGACGAATGGTAATATGGGATTCGTGTTCATAATTACTAAGACTCGTTCTATGTATCTGAGTGAACGTACGTTAGTTCCTCGAAGGAGATGGGGCTGCTTTTAGTTCCTATACTTAATTACATGACATGTCCTAACAGAATTCTTCAGGTTGAAGGCTAACTTAAACCTTCATATTATACTGCTAACAGCCTACTTCCGGGGAAAAGTACACATCCACATGTCGCAAAAGGAAAGATAGTTTATTCAGCTGTTTTCCGATCAATAGAAGAAAAAAAATCATTCATGCACAACTGCATGCAACAGTACCAACCAAGTGAAATTTGACGACATTTGACTCTGTCACAAAGTCACCCGGCTCATTTTTCTGTCAACGAAACAGAGGATTACATGAGACAGTGCCGATCTAGCCCAGGAGAAACAAGGGAAAACCACACCTGATTACTTTTTCTCGCGGCTCGCGGGTACAAATACTGGATCGGCGCCCGCTGTATCTGTCCATCTCTCAACTCAAATCACTCACGTCAACAGAAGTAATCAGCCACATTGGCAACTGGAAATGTGTGAGGGCGGAAGGGCAGCTGCATCCGTGGCTCGCACGGCGAGCGCGTCTCGGCGACAGCCGGAGACGACAAGCCTCGCCTTGGATGAGGCCGGAGGCAGGGCGTCGCGGAGGCCGAGAGGATGGAAAGCCGTCGGCTTCATGATCGGTCTCTCTCTGTTCATTGATTAGTATTCTATCCGTCCAAAAAAAATTTCAATATATTATTGGATATTTGGATAGGACGTTTTTTATATCCAGCTAAATCTAGTCATAGAAAACATCACATCCAATACTAGATTGGTATTTTTTTAATGGAGGGAATACTACAGTTGATAATAAGTTCAAAATTTGAGCCACTGTTTTGTTTAAGAGTACTGCTTTGTAAGCTAACGTCCAAATGCCTTTTGGTGTGCCTGGAAGCAGGGTTCTACCTGGCAATCGCCATGGCGTTGAACGCGTTCGCCCAGCCCGTCACCAACTACCTCATCAAACGTTACAACATGAAGCCGAATGCCGCAACAAACGTGGCCAACGTCTTCAGTGGCACCTACAGCTTCTCGCCGGTGGTCGGAGCCTTCGTCGCCGATGCGTTCTGCGGCAGGTTCTGGACCCTCTTGTTCGGAGCCGTCGCCGCCTTTGTTGTAAGTGATCAGCATTGCATCCACGACCCATTGGAAAACTATTTAGAAACTCTCAAGGGATATATCTCGTTGTTTGTACGCCATTTAAATAATCATAAATTTTTTAAAAAAATAAACAAGATAAATTTATTTAGAATCATGCATGATTAAATTCAACTTAAATATAAGTTGCAATGAATATACGCTAATTTATCATAGTCTATTTTATTGATTTTTTTAATATTTTTTTAACTATTTAAATGATATGCAACTAATTAATGAGGGGAATGCTCTGGAGAGATTGGAATACACTCTCATCATCCATCTAATGGCTGCTTATCCGGGGATCTCCTGTCGCGCATGCAGGGAATGGTGGTCATCACGCTGTCGGCGACGATCCGTCAGCTCAAGCCGCCGTCGTGCAGCGACGTGGCACGGCAAGCCGGCACGTGCGCGGGGCCGTCGGGCCTCCACCGCGCCGTGCTCTACATCGGCATGGCGCTGCTCGTCGTGGCCACGGGCGGCGCAAACCCGACCAGCCTGCCGTTCGGCGCGGACCAGTTCGACTACGACGACGCGAGCAGCAGCAGCAGCAACGAAGCCAACGAGCGGCGCCGACGCGCGATCGAGGAGCCCGCGGGGCTCAAGCGCTTCTACAACTGGTACTACGTGGTCACCATGATGGCCGCGTTCATGGCGCTCACCTTCATCGCGTACATCCAGGACAAGGTGAGCTGGGGCCTCGGCTTCGGCATCCCCACGGCGCTCGTGGCCGTCACCTTCGCCGTGTTCCTCGCCGGCACGCCGCTGTACGTCCGCGTGCCGGCCGAGGGCAGCATCTTCTCGAGCGTCGCGCGGGTGGTCGTCGCGTCGTGCCGGAAGCGGAGGCTCCCGCTGCCTCACCCGCGCGACGCGCGGCGGCAGGAGGCCGTTCTGTACAATCCTCCCGTCGTCGTCGCAGCTGGAACGGGAACCAGCCGCGTCTTCAAGCTCCCACTCACGTTGCAGCTGAGCTTTCTGAACAAGGCGGCCATTGTGACCGACGCCGCCGACGAGATACGGCCGTGGAGCCTGTGCAGCGTGCAGCAGGTGGAGGAGGTGAAGTGCCTCGTCAAGATCGTCCCCATGTGGATCTCCGGCGTGATGTGGTTCATCTCGGTGGCGGAGCTGACCAACTACACGTTCCTGCAGGCTCTGACCATGGACCTCCACATGGGCAGGAGCTTCACCATCCCGCCCGTGTCGATCGCCGCCATATTCAACCTCGCCATCGTGCTCTTCGTGCCGGTCTACGACCTGCTCGTCGCCCGCGCCGCGCAGCGCGTCACCGGGGTGGAGGGCGGCATCACGGTGCTGCAGAGGCAGGGCGTCGGCGTGGCGATCAGCGGCCTGGCGCTCGTGGTCGCGGCCGTCGTCGAGCGCAGGCGCCGGGCGTCTGCCCTGGACAACGGCGGGACGTCGCCGCTGTCGGTGTTCGTGCTCGCGCCGCAGCTCGCCGTGATGGGCGTCTCGGCGGCGTTCAACATGATCGGGCAGATGGAGTTCTACAACACGGAGTTCCCGGACCAGATGCGCACGCTCGCCAACGCGGCGTTCTACTGCGCGCAGGGGGCCAGCAGCTACCTGGCCACGGCGGTTGTGAACGTCGTGAACGCGAGGACGAGGCGGCCCGGCGGCGGCCAAGGCTGGGTCGCCGAGGACATCAACGCCGGGAAGCTGGACCAGTTCTACTACGCCATGGCCGTGTTCGCGGCGATCAACTTCGTCTACTTCCTCGTCTGCTCCTACTTCTACCGCTACAAGGGCGAGCCGCGGGAGGCGGCGGACTCGCCGCCGGCCACTCCAGAGGCCGTCCTCCTGAAGCACTAGCCAGTAGCTAGCAAGATTGGTTACGGTAGATCACTCTATGATATATTAATTCGATTTATTATTGGTGTGATTAATAATAAAGTTGCCACTACAACGGTGCTGCGGCGGCGCTTACGTCGAGCCGGCTTGCGCTGTCCTGGCTAGATCTGGCCGTCCGCGGCTGGATCCGTCCCCTCCGCGCCGGATCTAGCCAGGGCAACCGGTCGGCGGGGCGGCTGTGTGTGGCGGCGTTGCATGGTCCGGGCGGGCTCCGGCGAGCTCGGCGGCTGCACGGCGTCGCCTAGGCGGGCTCCAGCTGGGTTGCTCGCTGGCGGCGAGCCTCCTACTTGGCAAGGGGCTTCTTCTGCCGGAGGCGTGTTTCGTAGCTCATGGGCGGCGATGTGCGGATGTGGAGTTGGCGGGACGATGGCTTATGCTGGCGTGAAACAGGAATTGGGCGACTTCCTCGTTGCCGGCCGAGTCTTCTCCCTCATTTCGGTTTCTCCCCCTTCTTTGGCCGGACCTTGTTCTAGTCGTAGGGAACGCTAAGGGGAGGGCGGAGGCTTCGGCTTGCTGTAGGAGTTTGCGGTGGATTGATAGCATTTCGATGGTGGCCAAGGGCCCGTCTTTGCCGTTGGTTACGGTTGAGGTATGGGTGCTTGTGAGACGTCATGGACTATTCTGTGGCCGTCAATGTGGGGGTGCTTGTGTGAGTGATGTGAAGATGCTGGTGAAAGCCTTGCCGTGCCTTTGGCCGGTTCGACAATGGCGGCGCCCGTGGGTGTCGTTTCCCTTCTTGGAGGCGTTGTCATGGCGTTCTTTCATATCCCCCACAATCTCCAGGTGAAAACCTTGTTCCGGCTTTCGGACGAGCGACGGCGGCGTTACACGTTGTGTCCTCCTTGGGGGCGTCGCTTTGGAGAAGTTCCAACGCATCGACGACCGTTGATGGTCTTTTTCGGTTCAAAAGCTTTCATACCTTGTGTTCGGCGAGGCCTTCGCCTTCTTGGGTCCACTTCGTTCCTTGTGGTGGGTGTCAAGCTCTTCGATTGTTTCTGCTGATGAAGTCGGAGCTGCTCGCTGATGGGGTGCGGCGACGCTTGGCGACGATAATGTGCTGCAGTCTCTTCCAAGGAGTTCTGGTGCTGGCTGCGTGAAGGAAGTGGCTCCTCGGTGGCTTGGCTGATGTCCATTGTTAGATGTCGGAGCTACTTTTCGCTTTGGCGACTTTCGTGTCTTCAGTGTCGCTGCAGTTGTGAAGTCGGCGCTGCTGGGTCGCTTGGGCGGCTAGCTCGGCAACGATAACACCTCTTCTGCGATGTGGGAGCTGCTATGTCGCTTTTGTGTTAGCTTGGCGGTGACATCTTGCTTTTGGGCTCCGCCGTCGTTGTTAGTTGTGTAGCGGTGGGTTTCAGCCGGTTTTTTTATAATTAACCATGCAATTGTGTGGTTTTCGGGCCCGATTTTTCTTATAAAATAGGTCAATTCTTCTTCTAAATATAAAAGTGGAACAAAGTTCCGCCTTAGGTTTCCAAAAAAAAAACTACTGGACGCATCGCGTTTACGGCCCTTATATATAAAAAAAAAGCCCATACAACCTGCCGCGTGCCTGACATGGCTACCCAGCAGTCCAGTACCCACAAATGGACCGCTTATATGAGCCGCAAAGGCCGTGATTGAACGGCTATCAGATCCCCCAGGAGATCGATCAGGATTTAAGTGGTATGATTATACTATGATCTGATGAGTAGTCTGTTATACGATGGAGGCATGGAGCTGAAGGGGATCGACTTCCTGTGTTCGATCTGGGACACATAAGTTTGATCGAACGGTAGCTATAGATCCCAACAGGGTTCGGAGATTTACACTCCGAACCTTCAAACCAGCAATGGGCCTGTTCGGCTGCGCTTTGCAGCCGCTGTGCTGCCGCAGCTGCACATATAAAGCACTGTTTATATAGGCTGCAACACAATGCAAATAAGGGCAGCCGAACAGGCCCAATAATATCGTGACTGACCGAGCCGGAAGCTGTGGCCCTGAATAATTTTCCGTTTATCTGGGCCGCAACGGCATGATCCAACGGCTGTCAGATGTCCCAAGGAGGGTCGGAGTTTGAAACGATGACCCCAAGAACACCATCTGAAAAACGACAGATGCAAGGACTTCTTCACTGATGAGTAATGAGATGCATGCGAGATTTACTTCACATCACAAATGGCATGCATGATCTGAATAACTGATGATAAGATGACGATCGAGTACGGGTCAGCTCGTTGGATGGCGGATGGCCTCGCCGGCGCTGACCATGAAGGCACATCGTGGACGTGCACGATGGCCGGCGGCGGCATCTTTTGCTGCTCCGCTGGTGTGGACGGCGCCGACGCCGATTGGTTGGTTGCAGTCTGCCAGTCTGCAGTCGTCCGCGTCCGCGGTGATTAAGTTTAGTAATGAAGATGCTTGCAAGATCGATCAGAATGATGAGAGCTGGCCGCATCCCGGCCGTCCATGCTGAGGTACGGTGCACCCAACGGCGTCTGGGTCGATGTCACCGGCTCCATTCTTCCCTAGAGCCGGCCTGTCAGAGTGAGATGCCAGCTGCAGGAGGCCGTCCGTCCTCCTGAAGCACAGGGCCGTCGACGGGGGAGTGCGAAAACTGCGATCGCACAGGGACCCCAACTTTTGAGGGCCCCACACCACCATCTAGGGTGGGCCACATGCATAGCGATCTGCTAATAAGAGCTAGGGTAGAAACAAAGCCGAGGCGTCGCAAGCGTTAAACGATTGGAGATCGCATGTGTCAGTTGGATCGAGGTGTCGCAAGTCATGAATGAAGGAGCAGTCCATCCTATAATTCCCAGGTATTGCGCGTGCGTGCGTCGAGACGGCGAGAGCGCAAGGCGCCGCACAGGCAGAGCGTTTATCGAGCGGGCAGCGCGCGGCGGTGGCGCACATCGCGGCAACCATCAGCGAGGAGGACAGCCGGAGGCGAGCGTGGAGGCCGAGCCTAAAGCAACTTCTAGCGGCCGCTTGCCGGCTTCACTAATCACTTCATCAGGTAATTTACTAATTTGACAAACTACTGTTACAGTATTGTGAGTAAACAAACGATTGAATGGATTCCTGATTGAATTAAACACGTCTTTGCTTTTGTTTATAAAAAAAAATAATAGATTTGTTTCGTCAATCACCTCATCATGCCTTTTAGAAAGATAGTATGATTCGGGTGCTGAAAATATGTCTTCAAGATTATTAATTACGAACAATTAAAGATTTTATTTAAAAAACACTATACAGATGATTTTCGGTAGAGTAGTGGTAATACCTTACTCTTTTAGCATTAATATTTGATATATTTTTTAATCATTACACAAAATAATACATATAAAACTGAAATTATGCCTTGTATATTAAATTAGATATATGAATTATCTTAAATTTAGGGTCTTCATTTGCATTTCGCTCCGGGGCCCCAAATTTCTGGAGACGGCCTTGCTGAAGCACTATCTAGCAAGATGGCTGCATGCTCTTGAATCTTGACCATGATATAATTTCTAAATTTCCAGTATATGTGGTTGACATAAGAAGCTATCACTAATGAGGATACACACGAGATCGATCTAGTTACATGATGAAACGATGGGTATATAGTTAGTTAGTTAGTTACATGATGGAGCAAGCTGGAGGGGGATGATCCTGCTGGTGGTAGACTACGCTCTGCTCGTACTCGTAGGATGGCCACGCCGGAGCCGACCACGTCGAGGCGGGGACGTAGTGGACGTACACGGTGGCCGGCGGCTCAGGCGCCCTCTTCTCCGCGGCCGCCGTGTACACCTTCTCCTCGGCCGCCGGCGCCTGCTTCTTGACCTGCTGCTGCTCCGTCGGCTTGGACGACGACGCCGCCGGCGGCCCGATGGTCACGACTTCCGCGCGCTTCCCGGCCTTCCTCGTCCGCTCGATCACGTCCACCGGGTCCGCGCTGCCGGTCACCGTCATCGTTCCCTTCTCCGAGTCGATCTCGATCTTGTCAACACCTGATCAACATGGACACATATCCCGCTCTGCTTCAGATTCTTTTTGCACTTCGTAATTTAGAATCAACAGTTCACTTGCTTGTTTCTTCATCGATCTTTTCATGCTTCATACTACCTTTATTTTAAAATGTATGGTATCGATGACTTATCGCATAATGTTTGACTATTCGTCATATTTAAAAAAATAATATAAATACAATTAGTTTAAGTTAAATTTTTTTACCGATGATAAAATAAGTCATAACTATATAAATTGTATCTATGTATTTTTTTAGTAGAACAAATATTTAGACATGTGAAAAGTTAACAGCGTCGTATATCCTAGGAAGGGAGTACCTTGGAGGCCGGAGACGGCTTGCAGGATCTTGCGCTTGCATTTGTCGCAGGAGGTGTCCACCCTGAGCACCGTCTTCTTCGACATGGACGGGTGTGAGAGAGCTCAGCTCTCCCCTGCTACGTAGAGTCGTCCACGACGGCAGAGCCGTGCATGCCGGTGCAGCAGGTGCTTGCTGCCGCTGTCCTTGATCGAGCTAGCTAGATACAAATATCTTGCTTGGCTTTTATGCTGCTGCCTTTCAGGTCGCCGTGAATGGTAGCTCAACTCCTCGAGTAGAAGGGTCTCCTTGATGCGTCTCTTCATTGGCTAGCTCTACCAATTTGTCATCAACAACTCTCTAGCTCGCTACTCTACATTTCTAGAACACGGTTCACATTTTTCACTGGGTGTTTGTGGTGATTCCAAGCAGGTGTCCGGTGTACTCACTATAGTCATATATGGACATATTTCTTCAAGAATAACGGCTGGTTGGTAGTAGGCAAGTAGGCAACGAACCTTAACTGCAATTCCTAACTGTTCGTACTTGTAGGTTAGTGTTGCGCTCGCAATACGCAGCCACGTCTCCTCTGTGGATGTTGGTGGTTAGAACAACTTTAACCTATCCATGACTCCATGGGCTATACCTATACATAATTAACAGCCTTTAGCATTCTAGAGCCTAGATATTGCATATATAGACAAGCAATATCAGAAGAATAAGAAACACTTTCTGCATTCGGATGACCTCATTTTAGACATTTAGCGCAACAAAATCACAATACGCCTACACTGAAAATACTCCGGAAAAGAAAGTACAGAAACGACTAACTTGCCAGGCCGCACTAGGATGTCAGAACTCAGATCACAGATTCACAGCAAGCTGAGTATACGGGAATTTATCATAGATTTCCAAGGTAAACGTGGATGCCTCAGTATACAGTTTATTAACTCTTCTTAATGTTTGTCTACTGAAAATTCGGCCTACTGCTGAGGCAAACCACACGGTATACAGGATGTACTACAACAACTACCACTCTCTTACACGCTTTCCCTAGAAGGGAGGAGAACCTCCACATTGGACATGCACACTTGTAGAAACACAACAATCACCAAGATACAACAGACACTTGTCCTATGCCCTTTATATTTTAAGGTCGTCAATGTTGGAGCTGAACCTTTGTGTCACCACTAGGGCCACCTCCCTTTGGAGGATCACGTGGATCTCCCCCAACTTCTCCATTTCTAGTGTAGAAATTGACTATCTTTTGATCCAATTTAAAGTAATGTACCATCTTATCCAAGGGTTTCACATCCAGATCAATAAAATATGCCTGCAACAACAAATGTGCAAATCAATTGGTTGGTGGGAAAGAAACATTAATAAAAAGAGTTTTTAGAAAGAAAAAAACAATTGTTCCACAAGGAACTAGATGACTTATCGAACTTCTCAAACAAGAAACATATCACATCAATACCTTGTAATCATAGCTTTGGTTCACTGAATCAAGAAATACAGAATCGTACTCAGAATCTGTTGTTCCACTCTGTCTTGGTCGAAAGCTGATCATTAGGCTACAATCTTTTGCAGTAGCAGAGATAAGAAAGTCCCTGACAATCTTCTCACTCTTGTCCAATGGAAGAGAATGCAAGGTGGCGTACTTGCGCAGAAGTTCTGTATCAGTTATGCTTTTGCATACCAAACAAGGCTGAGAAATGATGTTATAGTACAGATGAATCGCCCCTTCGATGTCATGATCATCCAGTTTTTGAGTGGCTAAAAGTTTACCCAACACTCCAGACTTAAAGATTGCCTCTGACAGTAGCTCAATAAAGTCAGATAGTTGTAAGCCAGTAACCTTGCTCAGATCTTCAAGACATTTCTCTGTTTCATTAGGATGAACACTATCTGCGCCACCTCCCATGCCACCAAAAACTAAAGAACCATCCACAAAAATTCTAAAGTTGTTCTGAGGAGTTGAAAAAAATGACTTGATAGCCATATGTATTCTTTCTTTTGATCCAGAAAATAAATCTAGGGGATCATATTCACTTGTCTTCGATATCTGAAATGTGTTTAAAAATATGTTTAGAACCAAGCTGATTTGAAAAGCAAAAGGGATGATATAGCATTGCAACTTCCAAGAGTGACAGAGTGAATATGAAGCATCTATTAATATCTGTTTCAGCTAGAAGAGTAGTTTGTTGTCTTTCAGTGAGCAAAAGAGTAGTGTGCTATTATATATTTAGTACTCAAAATTATGGCTGCGGTGAAATCAAAATCTGGTACCCAAAACTAACATACCTCTCCCAGATGAAATTTTAGGTGCTGATGCATCTTATACCGTGTTACTTGTTTCTTGATAGAATTCTCCTTCGATATGTATTCAGATGACGGAAGAAATCCACATTTTGCCTGGAAGGCAAAGCATGTTAAAAGAAATGTGTACAAAAGATGAACAGTGAAGAAATAAATAAAGCTCAAAATGTACCTTTATCTCCACTGCTATGCAACTGCTGCCTCTAGGATTACCTGAGGTTTAGAAAATTTACCATAAAAAACATAGTGTTAAAAAAAATCTAGCTGCGAGTTACGAATAATAATTTAGCAATGGTGCAATGTAAAAAATTACCGGATCATCTTTAATCATTCAAACTAATCAATTTTGGACCAACTACCAATTTTAGGATGGAAACAAGCTCTTGCCGATGGAACAGATCAGAGTTAAGCTAGAAATTCGAAAAAAACAGGCAAGGGTTCTTTCATTCTTTCCATGTTTCAGAATAATGGAGAATCTTGAGAAATATAAATTGTATGAATCCTTCCAAACATATCCCAAGTTTCACAAGTGTCATGGAGAAAGTTGGGCTTACCAATCTTGATCCTATCTATTTGGTTGTGTCTACTAACACCAGATTAGAAAACCATAAGTTACAAACTTACCACTCTTTACAAACAAATAAGCTTAAAGCATGTGATGCAAATAGAAATAATAAACTGAGTAACAGTGTTGCTGCAAATGTTATATCATAAAGATTTAATAGATCACTAGACCTTACTGATATTTGCTCTTTCTTAGTACAAACAAGAGTCACATTATACTCAAAAGGGAAAGAGATGAAGTGTTCAAATAGCATTGAAACACCAAGACTTTACCAGAAAATAATGTGTGGTCAGAAATTAGAAGAGCAGAATCAGCTCCAGCATCAATTGCACTAGCATTCACTCTCCATGCAGGACGGTTGTCAAGCACATTCTTTCCAGCAAGCTCGAAAAAGTTCTTAGACACACGTACACGGACCTGAACATGAAAAAGAGACCTCGTTTATTCATTTTAGTCAAGTGGATCCAATTATCCAAACAAGGATGTATTTTCAAATAACTCGAATTTTCCATTAATTATAGAGCAAAAGAATTTTAAATTGGAAAACGTTGGTTGATTTATTTCTAATAAATATCACCGTAACAACATTAAATAATTGGATTTAAAACATACCCCGCCATCAACATGATTGGCACCCAAATGTTGGCTCATAACAATTGTAGCATAGGCTTGTGGCAAGCAATCATTTTTAACAGATTCCAACAATCCTGGGATCTTGCCCCACAGATGTTCCTCATGACTTGAGAAGACTATACAGTTTGGTGCCGGTTGTCCCTTGTCTTTTAGAATCTTTTTGACTCGCAGAACCTTGCCAAGCTGTTCAAGAAAACATCATCAAAACATTTTTCCTGTAAACATATCATACGAGGGAAACATAATACTTTGATCACAAACTAAAAATTTTAGTCAACCAAGTCAAGATAAGATTATTTTCTCTTTTTCCTCTCTTCTTTTAAAAAACAGAAGAACCTTGCTCTCCCTCTTTCGATTACAGGAAACAACAATGTTGTAGCAATACAGCAAAAGGAATTGAACAAAAAAACAAAACTAGACCGTGCAGGCAGATCACACAACTAAGATGGCGCCGCCACCACCCCTTCTTTTTGTGTGATCACACAACTAAGATTATTTTCTTTTGAATTATATAATATTAAAGTGAAACTATTTGACTACATGAAAGCTGTATGGGATTTTCTAATTTACATATACAAACATTTGCCATTTCAAGAGTGCAGCTCTGGCCATAGGACATGCATCCCTGGGCGTTGCATCAAAGTTGGTAAAACATCTTTATGGGGAGAAATCAGGCATTAATTAAACCGGCTTTGTGAGGAAAGCCAAACAAACAGAGTCTTATAGGAAAATAAAAACAGCTAGCTAAACTAGGACAGAAACGACTAGACACCAACTGCTGGGTCCTAGCTAGATCAAGCACAAGGCTACATCTCCAGATCACCTCATAAAACACCATCCAAAACATCTCATGAAAAGAGCTTGAACTACTGTCGCCTCCCAGACACCCAAACATTCATAGCTATAATCATCAGAACATCAAAAGTAAAATATCCTTCTTGAAGCACATGCATCAAATTCGCCAATTTACGGGAGACTATAGGTCAGTAACCAATAATGACACAAGCAGAACCTATTCGATGCATACCATAGAAGGTGACGAGCCAGTGTAGCTGAGGATTAGATTCGCTGCACCTTCTCCTTTGTAAACCCAATCTTTGGCATCCCCCTCATGCAGAACCACCTCCATCCCCACACAGAATCTGCAGGCTTACAAGTATGAGTTCAAGGTCTATTATTCAAAATAAGTAAGGAATAGTAGGCGAAAAACGCAGTAGGCGAAAAACGCAGTAGGAGAAACAGAAAATTGCTGCTTAACGCCGAGTAACACAGCAAACTCGAGTCCAAGTGCAGGTGCATTCATTTACTCATCTACCAAAGAGAAAATCAAGCGAGAAAGAAGCAACACTTGGTTCCTGGTCGGTGCGGCATTCCGTCGAGCAGATAGCGAGCTTTAGTTGCTTACCAGATAACAACAGCTGCTGCGGCCGTGGGGATCCCCTGCAGCCCTGCTCCGGCGATCGCCGCAGCAGCAGGGCGGGAGGGATGATGCAGCGCGCTCCAAGCCTCCAGCTGCCAATTTCCTCCTCGACGAGGAGGAGGAAGAGGAAGTGGAAGTGGAGCCGACGATGAGGAAAGCTGCAGATTCCCCTCCCCTGCAAGGAAGGATTAGCAAGGGGCAGGAGGAGACGTGGAGGGAAAGTGGAAGCCACGTGGACGCGGTGCGGGCCCACGTGGCTCGCCAGCTCACGACGCGTATCGGCTACGCCACCACACGCTTCGATCCTCGCCGTCGATCTGTTCGAGCAACGAACGACGATGGGCGTATCCTCGCTTCCCGTGGCGGCGCGTCGCCGCCCCGCCGCCCGCCGCCGCGACGAGGCGGCGATTCGCCACCCAGTGCATGTCGCCGGGGCTCCTGGTGGCTCGCGCGCGCGGCCCGATGCGCCGCCGAGACCAGCGGGGCCGGCCACCCGGTGCGCCGCGACGAGACCAGCTTCTAGCCCCGCCCGACGCCGCGACGCCACGCGCCGCTCCACCGGGGCCGGCCCAATGCGCCGCGAGACCGGCTGCTAGACACCGCCCGACGCCTCGACGCGACGCGCCGCTCCACCGCGGGGCCACGCCCGACGCTCAGCCTCGCCGCCGGCCGCCCGTCCCGGCCAGGCCCTTCCGCGCCGACGAGTCAAGAGGAAGATTTGGGGATTTGGAGGAGAGAGAGTAACGGTGGTGGTGGATGGTATCGGCCGAATGTTGATGGGCCTGTAGCTTGCTAACTTGGGTTTCACCGGCCCATTCGGTTTTCAACTACCCATAGGCCTCGTTTCGGCTCAACCCTGACAAATTCTAAGTTTCGACTTAGATGAGAAGGCTTCATCTCTCAGATCATAATCAACACTAGCCAGTCACCGTGTCAGATTCAACATTATACGTGGGCTAATTGATCCCCTTACCTAGGGATATTTGAAAAGACATACTAGTACTCAAAAGTGACATTTCAAAAGAACAAGGCAAACATAATCTAAAAAGAAAGAACAATGCATGACCAGAACAATGAAGTTAGACGAGGGGAGGCGAGGAAGAAGCTGAGGAAGATCGGTGCTCGACTTATCCGAGCGATTAATCAAACTGGGAGTCAGACTGCAGATAACGTGCTGAAAGATTGTTATAAATCACAGCACACAAGCTGCATCGAGTTGCCGAATTTGCTTCATTCGCACAGGCCACGGATACTACAAACAGCAATATAGCATGTCAAGCAAGACCAGTTAAGACAAAATCAAGGGGTTTGCACCCAAGCAACCTTCACAGGACGGTGAAAGGAATCAGCATTTTTCCTAAACCAATTGTTTTGCTCTTACAAGATGTACGGCCTGATTGTTACATAATCTATTCCCAGAATGTTACACCACGCACAACAAAAAAGAATGCCGAAGGAAGCGATACTAAGGAATGGCAGTATCTGACGAAAACTGCAGTACAGAGTTAAGGTGCAACAAGTTTTCACCCCGGGTCTATAAGAGACCCAATTTGAAGATGTCGCCAGGAATCTCTCCCACGGCTTTCAAAATTTGGGTGTCAGCTCTCCAAGTTGGATAGCTCATTTCAAGATAGGATGCAATTACATCAGATGATGTGCATGCCTGTAATATCTATTGATGTACTTTGCCTGCAATACAGTAGATACAGGAGTTAAAGCCAAGACAACTATATGCATAATCAACTGTTCCAAGATACACCTGAGCTGCAATGTCACATACCTTTACGTTGCTTACATCAGGGGTGTCTGGAGTTTTTACAGGATAAAATTTGTAAAATTTGATATTTTCAAATGCCTCTTTGACCTTAGGGTCCATATCATCAATAGCTTTCTTTCTTGCTTCCTTAGCCTGCATAAGATTTGGAGAAACAGTTAGTACTTGGATGCATTAAAGTATCTGGCGAAGGCAATTAACATTTCGTTTGACTATGACCTGTTTTAGCTCTCTTTTCCTTTCTCTAACCCTCTCCTTTATGAATTCCTGTTAAAAGAAATGTGTCAGCAGTTAGGAAGGAGAACTCAGTGAGGTAATTATTATAGACTGACTATTCTTCTGACAGCTTAAGCAAAAAATTAAGATGCACCTTAAATTTTTCTTTCTCATCCTCTGGTAGCACCTCATCTTTAACTTTCTCATCAGCAAAGTCCTGCATTGCAACAGAATGACTCAACGCAGGTGCCTTTCATAGGAAGCATCAGGCAAAACAACCAAATTAGTACAAACCTCGTAATCATCCATCTCCCAGTCAAAGTCACATACTATCTGCAATAAGCAGTACAATGTGAATACAAAATAATTTGATGACTGCTACGTTATCAACATTGGAGGCATCTAGGTGAACATAAGTAATACAAGTAAATCTAATAAATATCAACATTGGAGGCATCTACGTGATAACGTGAACATAATAATTTCAGTGTTTATATCAGCTAAGAACCAAGTGACTCAGGTTACATTATCGCTTCAGAACAATGAAATGTTTGTATCAATAGCAGGAAATAAACACTGCAACTAAGCTTCCATCCAGTGACTCAATAATGATCCTGTTTGGTTTGAGGAATGAAATGGGTTTGTCCATCACCTCATTCCTCAAAAGCAAATGCTAAGCTATTGGATGAGGAATGGAGCCATTCCTCAAATTTTGTGGAATGATCCTATGATGGATCGTCCTGTCCAAGATGGTTTGATTCCTCAAACCAAAACAAACTGTAAGTGACCAGCCTGAAAGATCAAGACTGACATGATTGCACAACTGCCTACCGGTCAAACTTGAGTGTGGGTGGCATGAAAACACCACATGTACACCTATGCAATTATGCTGACAACTAAGCAATGCCATAACGCCAGCCCAGCAAGCAGCAATTATTCGATTTAGAGGGAAACAATCAGTACGTCTATGCAACAGCAATTAAGAGGGAATTTCTAAGCATGTGGCAGCAGTTAGGAAATAATCATCCTGGAGCAGCAATCATAGAGGAAAACAATCAGCACACAGAAGCAATTAAAGATGAAAATAGTCGGCATGCAGAGGCAACTAGAAGCACACATAAATAAACCAAAATAGGAAATATTTTTTCAGATTAATGAAGCATAAAGAAGTACACATCTCCTGACTCAACAGACACAGGACACCAAACTTCAGAAGCATCCAACTGAAAATAGTGAAGGTGACAACAATACAACATTGCAGGAGTGCTAGCGCGAGAAATGACAGCAGCAAAAGTCACGATTTCATAGAAGTAGGCAAGGGGAACCAGCAGCATGTGGGTTGGTTTTGACCTCACAAGCTAAGGCAAATGAAGCACCACAGACAAAAGAACACGAATTCATAACTGGCAATCATGACATGGATGCAAGCAGCCTAGAGATGCATACAAATAAGAGAAGATCAATTCTTAGCTGCAGGAAACAGTGAAACACGATAAATTTTATCTTCTCACATAGGCCAGGTGCCCAGGTTAACAATGCAGTTTATAGCAGTGGAGAAGATACAGCTGCATCTGGGCTCTTCCCTAAAATGACTAGCTGACTTAATGAATCCCAAATATAGGCCTAATTAAGATCACAATCCAAGAAATTTATTTTAGTTTTGCCCATTACACATAATATTTTAGGTTTGCACTAATAAGATACCTCCATAAAATAAACTAATAGCTTATGTTGAGGAAAATTTATTAGGCAATACTGGAATAACAAAAAACACTAAGAGAAGCTTACCGGGGGTTCTAGGGGATATATGATGTTGACAACTGTATCATCTTCGTCTTCGGGAGGGTTCAGTGGCATATAATCTGCAACAACATTAAACGAGATTCATTTGCAGACTACATCACTCTCAGCCATTTTCATAAAACACTTTGCATCATATAAGTGTAACAATGTAAATAAAATGATCTGATCAACCAGTTGAGCATGATTGTTGACCTTGCGCCATGCTCTCACACTTTATAACAAGACTTACACAGTGTGCCTATGTTTGTGCCACAATTGCTAACATTAAAGGCACAAACAACACTGAAAACTGGCCCACTACAGACAGTGTTACATAGCTGGAAAGAAGTGCCTTCCTAAGTTAACACAGGATATGTAAATGGCATCAAATTATTATATTAAAATTAAGTACTAACCATCCAACGCAGGCAAATAAGCCAGCTAAAAAGCTCATCAAAGTCAAAAGGCATGGCAGCAATAGCATGTAAATATATCTAGCGTTCACCCATTCCAATGAAATTAACAAATTGTCATACAGAAACAGAATGGAAATGAATTAAAGAATGACTAGTAAAAAGCTTCTTATCCCATGGCATACTGACATTGCAACCATTTAACTAAGACATCATAGACGTCTTGCAGGATATTTTGCAATTGGACTGGACCAAGCCAAGGAACCACACTCAAGTTAACAGGCACTCAAAGAATCCTATGAAAACAGATATTTGTACACACAAAACAGGCCAACAGAAACTATCCCAAGTCAGCTTACATGGCATGCAGTAGTCAAACAATTTGACTCTCTCAGTTTTAAGATGCCTCAGCGCAGACCTGCAAAACATACAAATGAGGATACTCTAGAATTAGTCAGAAAAAAATCTAGGGAAAGATGTTCACAGTGAATTTATGTTGCATGCTTCTGGATGATAACATCCCAACAAACAAACAAAAATAAAATAGAACCAGAAATGCCATAAAGCATTAATCGCGAGTAAGGAGGGAAAAAGCATGAATTACTAACCTCCGCTGGGTGCAGCCAAGAGTAAATATTTTTGTTTTCAAACTGTCAATCCTACTAAGCCTGTAGACCAACAAGAAAGAATTGAGTAAAACACAAAGCTGCATATGATGATTGGTAAAAACAGAAGCCATTAATGAGGGAGCAAGGTAAGGATATAGGTTCTCAAAAGAAATGGTAAGAAATATTGTTCAGAATAAATAGTATGGGAGTACCGATCCTCCAGCGGAACATAAGGCACCCAGGCCATCTTCATGGCCTTCATTGGCACTATCTCTTCATTTTCCCTTTGGACAGAATTTATGCCAATTTTGTCTGAGGGAGGAAAAGGGCAGTCAACCTGCAGCACAGAAAAGGTAGCAAGTGCTAAATGAGATTCAACATGAGGCAAGTAAATAGTAAAATCGGTAATATATAAACAAGTCAACTGCCAATGACGCTGTAACCATAAAGTATCCAAACAATATTTTCCAAATTGCACTGTATACTCAATTTTAAAGAGGTTAGGGTTAAAAAGCAAACAAACAAATTCCAGAGTATAATAGTGTGATAAAAACAAGGGGGCCGTTGGGTACGCCATTACTGCAGTGTTGTAGGCTATGCTGTGCTGCCCTGCCCGGCCGTGCGGCACAGCGTATTTGGCTGCTGCAGGAAGCAGCTGCTTACTGCTGGCAGGCTGCAGCACCTGTAGCTGCTGGCTGGCTAGCTGCAGCTAGCTCTTCCAAACAGCGCCAAGGAAATTACTCCCATTGGCTTTTATGAAACTAAGGTGACTATGTTTGTACTGGCAGTACAAACATAGTCACCTTAGTAAAATCAACTTGTTAGCGATGGTGCATAAACAGGATAAGATGTTGAGTTGGCATAAGCATGAGATAAATGTTCAGATTTAAGAGTATTTGCTAAAGTGGACCGTTTCCTCAGATGCACCTTTCCATATCAAGAGAATGGAAGCGAACTTACAGCAACAACTATAGGAATAAGCACTATCTTCGATTCACCATTAACCTCCAATAGTTGAGCTGCATGTCAGCAAAAACAATCTAATCAGATAAACTGTATCGATGATTATTAAACAATCTGGCACATCCCAAGAACAAATGAAAATATCAGAGATAAGAAAACATTTTTCCACAACAACACCCAACATATCTAAAGTGCACATGGTAAAACAAGCAAATGCTGATACCAATCAACTTAGGAAAGGCAGTAGCGACTCGAACATTGACATGGAAAAACAGCATAAGAAATAAATAGAAGTATGGCCCTAAAGGGGACAATTTCATTGTTGGTAATGTCCAGAGAATCTTTCAGTAATGACAAAAACATGCAAGTGTATATCTACAACAATGTGCATCTAAGTTCAGAAAAATATATAATTTTCTCAGGGTGCTACTGCAGTCATAATTAGTGAATTTCAGGGGAACAAACAAACTGATAGATTTGATATTTAGGTCTGTCAGGAACGTCAAAAAAGAAAAATAACATGGTTCTTGTGGGAATAACTATTTCTGTGAAATTAAACCATTCAAAACAGGCATTCAAGTTATATGTCATAAAGTACACAAAAAAACAAGCTAATATAATCAGTTTAGTGCAGTTACTAAATGCTAGCAAGCCAGTAGGAGAATATATGTATCACGAACTGGAGATTTAATTTTAAACCTAGCACGAGTATGAAAACTTACGCTCCGTGCTTCCAAACAAGTAAACTGTTTTCCCATAAAGCTCCCCTCCTTCTTCTAGTGCTTTCTGCTCACCAACAGGAAACCTTATGTCATGCTGAAAGCAAGTGTGATAATGAAAAAAGAGTAGTATTGGAATACTATCTGCCCATCGTACCTCCAAATTTTCAAAGTTCCAGTTGAACTCCTTTATCTTATCAATGTTTTCCCACTGCAGATGAGAGGCCCGGATATGGATAATAGTTAGCGGGGCAAATATCCGTAGTACACAGTTGAATGTATGACAAAACATGCATCACTAACTGACTCAACCATAAATAAAAAAGAAAGAAATAGATAGGCCCATAGAAAGTAACAAACCTCGGTCCCAACCGGAAATGCTGATAGCCAAAGATCCTCCTGAACACAGTAACACAATATTAGCCATAAAACTATAAGTAATCATTTTGCCTGTTAGCAAAGACAAACTGATTATGCCCAAACGTTCCTTTTATATCCATCAAACACATTTCCAAACAATTAATTGCCCTATAACTGCTTAAATAAACACATGTGAGTTTTCATCGTTCCAATAATAGCTCAAACTTCACGATAACAAATTCAAGTAATCGTCTCATATAGCAAAGCACTTCACAATAAAAAAAAAATTATTCCTAACACTGACTTAGAAGAACATAAACTGTACAATTCAGTCCCACGCAGATGTGCTCAAACTCTACAACATAACATTCAACACAAAAACTATTCCTAATGAAATGGGGAGCCCCTATAGTCCAGCCAAATCCAGTCACATATTAACCATTTGTATTTCAACATCAACCACCATTACCATCATTTGGACTAATCCGACCACTACGAATCTCGCCGCAGAAGCAGCAACCAAACACACCACGCGGGTCCGCAACGCCAAAACCGAATCCAGACCAATCAAACCCCCCAACCTAATCGGGGCATAGCGAAGCGAAGCGAAGCACGCATCCGAGACAGGTAATCGGGGAAGCCTCCTCCTCACCAGATTCCGCTTCTCGGGGAAGTACTCCGTCTCCGGCTTGGGCTTGGGCGACGCCTTGGCACGCTTCCCCCGCCCCCGCGCGGCCGGCTTCTTCGCCTCTGCAGCCTCCGGCTTGCTGGAGTCCTCCTCCGCCACCGCCGCCGCACGCTTCCTACCTCTCGGACGCGCCATCCCCTCTCTCTCTCTCTCTCTCTCTCTCTCTCGATTGCTAGGGCTAGGGTTTCGGCTGCCGTTTCGATTGGGGATCAGTATTTATGCGTTCGAGGGGTGGGGGTGTGTGCGATTTGGGGGAATCGGCGCGTGAAATCGACGCGATCCAAATTTGAAGCGGGGTTGGAGAAGGGGACTACTGCGTGGGGGGAGGAAAGGGAGGGCGGCGCGGGCCGCGTGCGTGGCTGTCTTGCGGGCTTCGAGGACCGTCCGATCCGTTTTGGGAGATGGTTCTGAGCCGTCGGATTTCAGGGTAGGTGTGACGGTCCAGAGAGGGCGAGATTGGTCGACGACCAGTGTGGGCCCCATGGGGAAGTGGAAAGCAAAACAAAATTGCTAGTGCCATGACATGTGGGACCACCAGGCTCGTTCAAAACGTGGATGCCTCCATGGGCCGTGTTGGGCTGTCGGGCCTCTGCATGAACTACTGCACATTATATTATTATTTTTGGGCTTACAGTAATACTAACTACTAGTAGCAGTTTATATCTAAAAATACGGAGTAAGACTTCGGGCATATTTAGATTGATGACATTTTTAACCATATCATTATTTGGTAAAATTAATACTTATGTGGCTTCATTTAGTTTGTTACCAAATATTGATAATGCATATAGAATTTTGGCAATATTATTAAGCCAATCCTACAAAAAAATTTTGGCAATGTTGCCAATTCGCCAAAATTTGGTAAGGTTTATTTTGGCATCAATCTTAAAAGCCCCTTCATATCTACACCATTAGCAGTTTAAAAGCCAATAGCCAATGCTAAAAGTGCACTATGATAAAAAAAACAAAATCAAATCAAAAATTAACTTTTGAAATCTAATTTTTGGCTAATGAGACATGGAAGCACCAGTAGATATTGAAAGAAAAACAATTGATCGATATTATTGATTTAGTTCTTTGTTCCTTTCGTCGATGAAAGTACAACCACCCATTTTCCACACTTTTTCATATTGACTTAAGTCAATGAATTACCTGCGGCGAGGAGGAGTTTAGCTTTGAGAGTTGGAAAGGAAATAGGGCGGTGGGTAATGCTTATTTCAGAATTTTGTTGGTGGGTGGTACTATACGAGTGACTGAGGTCCATCAAAACTGTAGGTGCATTCGTCTAAAGGGCAGACCCTTGAATTCACTCTGTTTGCTTTCGGCGACTGCATTCAACTTTACCTGTCTGTGGGGCTTTGACTATGGTGGCTCCTCCTTTGACTCTAATCTCTGCTGGGTAGGGTAGGTTCACCTTTACTTTACTTTGCAGGGGAAGATCGTATAGATATCAACTAATCAATGAAGTCCTGGGGGTTCCCCGGCCGGGGAGGCAAAGGGGATTGCTATCATACATGATAAGCTAAAATTGATTATGTTTTGCTTATCATATGATATGATATGATATGATATGAGAGGCTAATATCGATTATGTTTTGCTAAGCATGTCTAAAGTTAGAGTTGTTGTTGTAACGTGCATGCATCTCGTCATTTTTATTTGATGCAACTAAACTTAACTACTCAACTCTTTCGACGTAAGGTAAAGAAATACCAGGGGGAAGTATTTTATCTTTCAAAGCACAATGTTGTTGCCCCTCCCTTGGAACATGTTGAATTTAAATATGTGTGCAAGCTGAAAACTAGGTGGATAGGAAAATGAAATTATCACAACAAAACAAAATAATTGCCAACGTTTAGCTACACATTGTCCATGTTTCTATGGGTACCAATTGGTTAGTAAAAAAAACTTTAAATAAATGAACTATGTTACTCTAAGATGAATAAATAAATAACGCAAACTTGCAACCATTTATCAAAAGGGGGGAATTGGGCTAGTAATCAATACTTTCACTATATGTACTTTTTACAAGCATCAACAAAAAGCGCAAAAAAAAGATATATCTAAATTTCTAACCTTCAATCCGCAACAAAGTTTTATTCCAAAAGAGCGCGGGGCCTTCAACAATGATCCTACCTACTTCAAGGCGAGCATCTTCTCTCGAGCACCATGGTTAGTATTTAGGTTTAGATCTAGAGTCACTCTATCTCGATACTATTAGAAGACCTCACTTTTTCTGGAGGAAGGTGGTTGGTGGAGGACCGGCGATGAGTGGCGGCGCTTTGCCCATAAAGTCGAGGGATGGTAGCAAGGGCAACACGAGCAAGAGATCTAGAAGGAGGCAGGAAACAACAACGGATCTAGTAGTGGTAGCCACCATATACAAGGAAGTAGAGCAAGACAAGCTCTAGGCGGCGGGGTGGGGACAAGGAAGGAAATAGCTAGGGTTTGGAAGGAAAGTGATTATATATGAGTTATATATGCTGCACAAGATCCGTTAGAGCCTATTTGGTGGGCCTCGATCCCGGCCCATTCACACCGCAGACTAAAAATTTTAGCATAGCCCAAATGAGATATCATAATATTTATTTTGTAAAGCTAGCATTTGAAAGATAGGTACGCAAGCCCGATTAAAAAAAAGTCTACTATAATGTTGGCGAATTGGAAGGTTCAATAAGAGCGAGAAAACTCAAACCAAGAATATTCTATTGGAAGGATCAACATCCAAATAAAATGAAATGGAATCATTGAGTTTGCTTGAAGTGCTTCTAAGAGAAAACATGGATATTAGTCTCCATATAAAGGTGTACTGTGAGTCTGTGATACTTCACAAATACAAAACTATTTTGGAGTACAAGAGAAGCCCCATTGGCCTCTACCTTATCATAGTTGGTTTAGGTCATGGTCAATCCTTGTGCACGCGACTTTCCCAACAAAGCTAGAACATGGACAACCAACCATCAATTTTTTTACTCACTAACATGTAAAAAGGGAATATAACACATTGATAATGTTACGATGGTATGCTAAAAGCAAGCAACAATTAAGTCCGAGGATACATGTTAATCCACGTAATCTCGATCTTAGACGGAAGAGCAATAGAAAAATATAGAGGAGGCACTTCATCTATCATCGGGTGGTAGCAAAAAGAAAAAAGTGAGACCCTACATCCCACTTTGTTGCCATGCCGACGACAACCTGTGAGGATTGTGGGATCCATGCTACTGCTGATGTTGAAATATGACAAAACTACGGCGGTTTTGGAAAGTTGGACTATAAAAAATCCTATGCATAGCTAATTTAATAATGTGTTATTGCACTCGATATCTTCGACTAATTTGCTATACATATGACGTGGGTATTTTTTGATCTGACTACCGGTGCTATTAGTATTGCTCTAAACTTGTTTCATGCAGCCTTTAAATTAAAAGTGTATAGAACTTGGGTTATGCCAATAACATGTTTTTTAACACGCAGGAGATCCGCGTATCATTTCATTAAAACATAGAAGAAAAGGTATATAGTGTTAGAGAAAGAATCCAACACTCACCCACTAAGGATACAACAGAACACCACACACCCAAAGGAAAAAACAAATGCGATCATGACAGGACTCGAGGAAGAAGCCCCGGCTAACTCCGTGCCAGCAGCCGCGATAAGAGGGGGCGGCAAGTATTCTTCGGAATGACTAGGCGTAAAGGGCACGTAGGCGGTGAATCGGGTTGAAAGTGAAAGTCGCCAAAAAGTGGCGGAATGCTCTCGAAACCAATTCACTTGAGTGAGACAGAGGAGAGTGGAATTTCGTGTGTAGGGGTGAAATCCGTAGATCTACGAAGGAACGCCAAAAGCGAAGGCAGCTCTCTGGGTCCACAAACTAGTGCATTAGCAGCATGGTCATAGTAAAGATATCAGCTCCCACTAGGCACCAAAGAGCACCCTCATTAGCAAAGGTAGCTCTTTTAATATAAGTATTGGACTCTATGTTATATGAACATGGTTAATGATGGAAAATTTTCTCATAATATTTTTATAACAACTTAACAATACTATCTCTGTTTCAGGTTATAAGACTTCTAACATTATCCACATTCATATAGATATTAATGAATCTAGGCACACACATATATCTAGATTCATTGACATATATATGAATGTGAATAATGCTGGAAAGTATTATAATACTCCTAAATAAATGCGATAGCACAATCTCACACTGATTCCTTTAGAAAACAAATGCGATAAGAAAAATACCAGAATAATTAACTTTTTGCCACTCTTATGAGTGGTTATAAATGATTTGCCACTGTATCCACACGTCATAGACACACGAAGGCCCACATATAATAGATAGCGAATGACAAATCGTTAATTGGCACGTCTTAGAATGGCAAATAATTAAATGTCTCGGAAATACCCCGCTGCACCTCGTCATTCCCATTCTCCATCCCCAACCCCGAGTGCAGAACTGCAGACGAAACCAGCCTGAACGCCGGCGGCGCTCCCACCGCGCTCGAGCTCTGCTCCTCCGATGGTGACCAGATGGAGCGAGAAGGGCCCCGGCCTCAAGATCCTGTGGATCTGGACCCTGGGAACCGCTGGAAGTAAGCAATCCCGTCCTATTCCTCATATTCTCGTCTCTCCAATCGCACATACTACCGCAGACCGCACTCTGATCTGTTGATTTTCGTCCGCAGTTATGATTACCAATGTCGTCCGGACGCGCGTCAATGATATGCAGAAGATCCTCCAGGAGGAAGACGAAGCAGCAGCCGCCGCCGCCCCCATGGCCTCCGGCGAGCGTGTCCTGAAAGACGATGAGTAGAACAGGTATTTTCTCCCCCATTGGTCGATTGAACTGTGTTCTGTATCATTCCTGCACCGTTAAGTTCAGTATTCAAGAATCATGTTTTAGGATTTGCTTTTCTCGTGCGGTGATTGTGAAGCTCAACTGTGAATCTGAGTTCATTCAGCTCCTAATTCGCAGCTGAAACCAAAAAATACTGACATAATTGATTTTAAGAGGTTTTGCTTATGCTAATTCGTGAAGAGTTCCGTCGGGCAAGAGCTCCGATTCTGGATACTTACAAAAACCCTGATTCCTATATGGTAAAACAATGACATTCATTTTGTTAGGCACTATCTAGTTCTGTTTCAGCAGTATTCTGGTATCAAGTCTAAACAGATTGAGGCATTATCCAGTTTTGTTTCAGCTGTTGTACTGGACTACCGGTAAAACTGCAATGTGGACTGATGAAATTTCTACATACTTCTCTCCCTCTATGGCTGAATCTTCATTGACTCTTTTGTGAAACATCAACCATTGGTCACATATTACGGCTTGTCGTTGGGAATTACACCAGGGCAATCTATCTCCAGAGCATTTATCCATGCTGCTCCATTTCATTAGGCTGTATAAATGGCCTTTCAAAGTGCACTCTGGAATTACCTCAAACATGAAGAGCCCTTTTTCTACTCTTGAAGCCTGAGCACCAATTTAACGAGGATATTTTTTTCTGCTGCGGACAACTGTTGATAGTAGATAGGGAGTGGGGTTTAATTGGATGGTTGTAAGCATGGGCGTGCCTCCAAAATCATGGCTAAATTATCTTAAATCACCATGTAAATTTAAGAAAAAAAAATAAACAACTCACTAGTTAAGCACTATTTTAGCCCTACTCTTCAATAATTTCTAGCTCCGCCACTAGTTGTAAGTAATACCTTTTTTTGTTAAGATTGTGTGAAGAGTAGCATGTGAAATTGTGAATGGGCAAACATTTTGAGAGCTTTCAGAGTGTTTATGTTTATGCTGTCTGGCCCCACTGATCCTCTTCGTTTTATTCTTTATCTACTCCCATGTAGACATGTAGTTCATCCAACTCCCATCCCCTGCCCACCAGGTGCTAACTTGATTGGTGCATTTACAAGTTATTAGTTATACAATATGTAACTGGTAAGTCTGCTACATATAGTGTAGGTAATTCTGGCAACAATCACTTTGTTGTTGCAAAACAATGTACACTACCTGCTTTAACATGACAGTTATCAGAGTGTTTTACTTTGAAATTGCACATATGGCAAGGGCAGCCAACATGCTGCTCAACAGTCCACGTTCGATTCTCCCCGAAAGTGCTCACCTTTTTTCTTTCATTGACACTAAGCTCCTCCTTAGTGCCCATGTTTTTTTAATGTGTTTTACTTTTATACAGCCGCAGATGTCATAGGCCCATCTTTTCGATTTTTTTTTTGTTTGGGTCTGTGTGTGTATAACTTTGATTCATACAGCCAAAAAGTGTTACTTGCTGTAAGTTGTAGCTTGCATAAGGTTTGAGCTGTGTAAGGCAAATATATTTTACCTTTATGATAAGTATGTTGTCAGGTGTACCTTTTGTCTAGTGTCACTTTGGCCAGATAAGACTTAAAAGAGATTTTGGGGCTTCAAAACTTGGGGTTGATCTAGTGGAATTATTTTATCTTTTAAGTCTTTTTAATTTTTAATTTTAAAATAAATCCTTTCAAAAATTATTTCCAGAATCTGAACCTTTTAGCCAGTTATTTGGCCACGCCGGTCTGGCTAGGCAACATTATTTGGTTACACTAGCTGCGGGTGGTGTGTCAGTGATGTTTTTCTACACGAAGCGTGCTGGCGTGACCAAAAGATTTAGATTCCGAAAATAAGTTTTGAAAGGGTTCATTTTTAAAATTAAAAAGATCAAAAAATAAAATTAAAAAATCGATCTAGTGTTAGTTTCCGGATGGAATAGTATATTAGTATGGGCAGTAAATTTTTGTGCATCTTCAGCAGCTTAACTGAAACTCTTTTTTTTTTCCTTATTCTTTTGCAGAACGTCTCTACTTGTCAAAATTCCCTGAACCCCGCTTTTGTACCAAGCTGAGTTAGGTATTATTTATCTGGCTCGTCTTAGTGGATTTTACTGGTAAAACAGCTACTTGCTTGAGCGGAAGTATGGAATTACTTGATTCAAAATACTGGGTCGTCTACCATCTCATTTAGAACTTTTTAGATCTTCATACAGTGAATTTTCTGTTGGCTAGAAAGAAGGTGATCGAACATCTTCAGGCATAGCTATAACTGAGAATCCTGAGGGTGCAGCAATGAGAACATGCAGTGTTCCTCAAACATCCAGCTGGTAAAATAACCTACTGCTGCTTCTGTGTCGATTAACTTCTTTGCAATATCCTAGGAGTGGTAACTGGCAAGTATAGGCGGCAATGGCAGCTATATGACAGATTGACAGGTCGGGCACTCAGACACTCCTAGGAACACGATGAAATGAGAAATACTACAGTACTAGTTTTGAAGAGAATATGGAAGAGGCTATCGCGTTGCAAGAAGGGCATGCATGTCCTGTGAATTGCCGTGTACATGAACTAGTAGCTTCGAAGCCTTCGATCAGCTTCTTTTCCTAGCTCGCTCGTTCGCGCTGCCAGCGTGCCGCTGCTGCATTGCCTCTTGGCTCTTTGAGCAGTCGAAGCGGTGGGCATGCGGGATGTAGGATGGGCCGCTTCGTGGTTCTGACAGGGACGCGCAACGGCGGGCAAATTCGCCGTGCGAATGGCGGGGATACGCGCGGACCGACGTTCGCCACCTCTACCCGCAACCAAACGTTAGGTCTGGTTTAGTTTCCAATTTTTTTTTCTAAAATTTTTGGACATATCTATAGAGCATTAGATATAGATTAAAAGAACTAATTGTACGGTTAGGGGGAAAATCGTGAGATGAATCTTTTAAGCCTAATTAGTCCATGATTAGCTATACATTGCTACACTAACCCACATACGCTAATAACATATTAATTAGGCTCAAAAAATTCGTTTCGCGGTTTCAAGGCGAGTTATAAAATTAGTTTTTTTATTCGTGTTCGAAAACTCTTTTCGACATCTGGTCAAGCATCCAATGTGACATCTAAAAATTTTCTTTTCGCGAACTAAACGAACCCCTTAGTTCAGGCTTTTTTTTCCTCTCGATTTCAAAAGGCCAGTTCATTTTTCCAAGGGAAATTTATAAAAACCACCCCATAAATCACTTGAAATTTGGTATTATATCTCATAGGTCATTTTGTTGTAAATACTACTCCCCTATTTAATTTTGTTGTAAATACTACTCCCCTATTTAATTTTGTTGCAAAACCCATCCCAGCCAAGACGTTTTACGGAATCAATATGTTTTCATAAATTAGGAGCTATCAATGTGGTCTTTACCAAAATTAAGTATGTCTAGAGTATAGTCTGGACACCCTTTTTTGAAAAATCCGCAGATAGAAATGGTAACGAGAGTTAAATGTTGTCGTACTGAGTTTCGCTATATCTAAAAAAAAGTTCAATAAGAATAAATCTAATACAAGCACTTGGATTTAAATAAATTTAATACAAACGCTAGCTTAGCATATGGTAGCTCTATATCAGCGATAACAGACTGATTTCGTTAAGCATATGCGTATTGAGGGTTTTTTTATACAATAAACTAGTTAGAAGATGAGAATCTGCAACAAAGTAACTCATCAGTTAGGTTTTATAATTTTTCTAAATGAAACGTGATTTGGACTTTCGACTTATTTTGATTGTGGCACCATCACCCACTGAAAAGCATCCATGGCACGACTCGTGGCAGGCTACCATTTAAATAGGCTTCGATTCACGACTCGGGTAGATGGGTAGTTCTTCATGTCACATAAAAAAACGAGGTGACACATTAGTACTATGAATTTTTACGGGACGGAGGCAGCACGTCTCTAGAGAAGAATATATCGAGTGCTACGGTACAGGAGCATACCAAACGTATCCTGTGCGTTGGATTTGAAATCAAGGGCTCGAAGCGATTAGGTAGTCGATACTCTCTCGTCGATGGAGATAGGCAGTGGCAGCCTCAGCCGCCGGACGCCGCCGCCCGAGATAAACCGACCGAAATAGGAGTAGAAGAGGAACAGCAAAAAAGGAAAAAAAATGTTGCCGGTGGAGGAGGCGCTGGCGGCCGTGCTGTCCGCGGCGGCGGCGGCGAGCGCGGCGCGGCGCGGCGCCGCCGAGGCCGTTCCGCTGCACGACGCGCTCGGGCTCGTACTCGCGGAGGACGTCCGCGCGCCCGACCCCCTCCCTCCTTTCCGCGCCTCCATCAAGGTCAACACCTTCCTTCCCCTCTCTTCTGCTCCCCCTCCTTGCCGCCGCGCCTGAGGGTGCTTGGGTTGAAACCCTCTGCAGGATGGGTACGCCGTCGTGGCCTCCGACGGGCCCGGGGAGTACCCGGTGATTACGGAGTCGAGGGCCGGCGACGACGCCCTCGGCGTGGTCGTCACCCCCGGCACGGTGGCGTATGTCACGACCGGAGGTGAGGTGGCTCGCGCTGTCCCTTCCGATGCTGCGTCGGTGATCGGTTACTGACGGTGGTTTCTCGGGCAGGTCCGATTCCGGATGGTGCTGACGCCGTCGTGCAAGTGGAGGACACGGAGCAGCTCGCCGGCGCGCCGGATGGGTCGAAGAGGGTTAGGATATTGGTGCGGCCAACTCAGGGGCAGGATATACGCAATGTGGTATGCTAATAAAGTTTCATTGCTTGCGTAATGCTTATCCTTACTTGCTTTATTCCCTCCTACTTGCGTTTGTGCAACGATTTGATTGAAAAAAAAAGCTACTATCCATGCTCTGCTCTTCTGCTATGTCAATTGCATCTTAATTCAGTTTACGTTGTTGATGTATTTCAGTGGATTTACTTATTTATGTCCTTCAGTGGAAGCAACATTCTTGTTTGTTATTATTGCGCTATTAGCTGTGTACTGTAGTTCTCAATTACTATGTACTTCTATAGTTCATGCAGAGCATTTGGTACAGTATTACTTCATCTGGTAACTGATGAGTTAGTATTTGAATAAAAATCCATAGGGACGTGACATAGAAAAGGATTCGGTAGTGCTGAAGTCTGGTGAGCACATAGGTCCTGCAGAAATTGGGTTACTTGCAACCGTGGGAGTAACTACTGTCAAGGTGAATAAGTCTTTCAGTTACCCTGTCACTGAATGCAGAAGAGAATCTCGCACAACTGATCATTTGAGTATGAATGTGCAGGTATATCGTCGACCAACCATTGCTGTATTTTCTACAGGGGATGAGTTAGTGGAGCCAGTCACATCATCTCTCAGTCGTGGTCAGGTTATTCCCACTATTTCACAATGTCTGCATCCCTCACCTTTATCTGCATTTCATATTCACCGAAATGTGTACTTGCTTTGCAGATTCGTGATTCCAACCGGGATATGTTACTTGCTGCTGCTATTCAGCACAAGTGCAAGGTAGTTGACTTGGGTATCGCAAAAGACACTGAGGAAAGTCTTAAGGAGCATATGGATGCGGCTCTAAGTTCTGATGCTGATATCATTCTTACTTCTGGTGGTGTTTCCATGGGCGATAGGGATCTTGTCAAACCTTGTTTGGCAAGCATGGGGAAAATTCACTTTGAAAAGGTATCTTGGAAATTCTTCCAAAATTAGGCGTGTACCATGCAGTTGTATGGAAGTACAAGCCAGGAGTTATGATATGCTTTTCTTGTTTCCAGCTGGATAACCAATTAAAACAGTTATTGCTGGAAAATCCTTTTAGTCTTTGGCACTAATATATTTGTACAATTCCAGTAATTCTAAACAGTTTGCTGTGTTTGCATGTACAGATTCAGATGAAACCAGGGAAACCATTAACATTTGCTGAGATCGTAACAGAAGATTCATCAAAGCCATCTAAAAAGGTTCTTGCATTTGGGTTGCCTGGAAACCCAGTGAGCTGTGTTGTTTGCTTCAATATCTTTGTTGTTCCTGCAATACGTTCACTCTCTGGCTGGTCAAATCCTCATCTACCAAGGTAGTTATTGTCATTCATAAGTGGTTAGCATTGTTATAAGTTCTTTATTCCCATTATATATCATTGAGCATATTGTCTTCACTGACATGACTGTTTCTACAGAGTGCACGCACGCCTACTGCATCCTTTAAGAGGAGACCCACATCGTCAAGAGTTCCATCGTGCAGTGATCAGATGGGTGCCTGATGATGGATCTGGTAGACCTGGGTAAGAGCTATATTTTAATATGATGCCTTATATTTGGCAACACTATAGTCTATAGGTGATACCGTCTGATGAAATTGGTCTTGGCAGATATGTTGCTGAAAGCACGGGCCAACAAGCTAGTAGCCGCCTCCTAAGTATGAAATCTGCGAATGCTTTACTGGAAGTACCATTAGTTGGGCAGATGTTGGAGGCTGGAACATCTATGCAAGCTATACTTATTTCTGATATGACCAGTTCACCTTTTGACAAGCTACCCACTGCTTCAAATCCGTTGCCATCTCATTTATTTCCTTCTGCAAAAAGTGTTTCCACAGATTTGTCTCAGGTTCCAGCCTCACAGAATACTGAAGTTAAAGTAGCAATTCTGACAGTGAGCGACACTGTTTCATCGGGTGCAGGCCCTGACAGGAGGTATTTCGTTAAGCGCCTTTTTCCTCATGATTGTTGCTGAAAAGCTGCTGTACTTTTGCTTGTGATTGGGTTCCAGATTGAATCAGAAAAGATAATGAACCAATATAAAGTCTTACCTTTTGAAGTGCACGCATCCTGATACACCTCTTTGTGTTGAGTTGCAAAGGGGTCACACCATGATGCAAAACTAAAGAGTCGAATTACTGTTTTTTCTTCACATAAGATGATGATGCATCTCAGTAAGGGCTCCACATTTCACAAGGCTGTTATTTTTTCCATTGGAACAGTTGATCAAGCAAAAGCTTTAATTCCTTGTGCTGTGAGTTTAGCATTTTTATAGAACACATGTGACTACTTTTTCATGAATACTTAAATCACTGTTGTTTCTTCTCTGTAATACAATATCATCTGTAGTGGGCCAAGGGCAATATCTGTAGTGAATTCTTCATCAGAGAAATTGGGTGGAGCGACTGTTGTTGCTACTGCTGTTGTTCCAGACGATGTGGAAAAAATCAAGAACATTTTGGTAAAGTGGAGTGACATTGATCGTGTCAGCCTCATCTTGACACTAGGTGAAAATGTTTTCATTCTGTAAGTTAGCGAATTGCACAATCCTTATTTTTACAGTGAGATGAGCATCGACTTCCTTTTTATAACGGATATGCAGGTGGTACTGGTTTCACACCTAGAGATGTCACACCAGAGGCAACAAAATCTGTCATAGAGAAAGAAGCACCTGGCCTCACATATGTCATGCTTCAGGAAAGCTTGAAGGTGATGACTGACATTTTTCTATATCCCCTTGTTCTTTGGTTTAACATGAAAATCCATTATCATCAACTTTTTCTAGAGATAAGAGATAACAACTAACCATGCAGATGACACTGGGACTAAACTTTAGTGGCATTTCATTTCAATAGATTTTAGTACCCTAACTTAGTCCTTTAATCTGAGCTATTGGACTTATCTGTGGTACAGGTGACACCATTCGCAATGCTATCTAGAGCCACTGCGGGGATCAGAGGATCAACACTTGTACACACTATAGCTCAAATTTGGCAATTTCTCACCTCATTCTGAAACGTTCACATGTTTATCAAACCTGTTGATATATCTTTTCAGATCATCAACATGCCCGGGAACCCGAACGCTGTTGCGGAGTGCACGGAGGCGCTTCTTCCAGCACTGAAACACGCCCTGAAGCAGATAAAGGGTGACAAGAGGGAGAAGCACCCGCGCCACGTCCCTCACGCTGAAGCTGCGCCTGTGGACCAGTGGGATCGGAGTTTCCGAGCCGCGTCGTCCGGCAGGGGATGCTCGTGCGAGCCATGACCGGGGCCGATGAGAATTTGGTCCTCGCGGGCTATCGGCGTTCACTTCGTCAGCTTGTCAGTTCCTTCGTTAGCCCAGCCGCGTTCAGCTCGGAGCTAAGCAGTGACGATTTTGGTTCTGCTCACTCTTTTGTTTTCACTTTACCCGAACCTTACGAACACCAGTGTGACAAATAAAGTGGTTACAATATATTTGATCCTGTAACTTCGGTCCTGTTTAGTTACCAAAAACTATTTGCAAAAACATTACATCGAATTTTTAACACATATATGGAGTATTAAATATAGATAAAAAAACTAATTGCACAGTTTGTATGTAAATCGTGAGACGAATCTTTTGAATCTAATTAGTCCATGATTAGCTATAGTGCTACAGTAACTGCTCAAAAGATTCGTCTCGTGGTTTCCAGGTGAGTTATGAAATTAGTTTTTTCATTCGTGTCCGAAAATCTCTTACGATATCCGATCAAACGTCTGATGTGACACCCAAAAATTTTCATTTCACCAACTAGACAGGCCATTCAAACTTTTGTATACACGGCAACCTGATTTTACAGCGTCATAGGGTGGGTCCTATTGTGGCGAGTTACTTAATTTTTTTTAGTACAGTTCAGCTGCCTACCACGCTCGAATCATAATGAACAACAACAATGGAGTAGCGGTAAGCAAGATGGATAGGCGAGCCAAATAGAATAATACGAACAATCTGCGTTTCAAGAAAAAAACATAACAGTAATCTTCAAAACTACAAAAATAATCGCAAGCCAGTGCACACCTACTGGGCGTTGGCGTTGCCAATTTTCCACAATCAAGATGGATTACATGAAATCGAAAGGTGGTACATGTCATATTTGCGTGGGTCGCTAGGCCTACAAAATAATGAAGTACATTGCTCTCTGCTAGGCTGCTAGCACAGAAGATTTAATACCCTCTGTATGGGCAAACCTCCAGCTTATCTACGCTGGTGATCCGCGGGCATCTTGCTACCGTGGGAATGCGTTGTTCAATGAATCAGTAGAAGATGCAGCGATATGCCACCCATCGCCTCACAAGGATGTCGAGGCATCTTAAAATCAATAGTATCTTCTATCTTCTTTTGACTGGAGTTCTGGATCTGGAACGCTTCTTCCTGCAATGATTAGACACAGATTTAAAGACAGCACCAATATAACACAAAGTAACACAGTTACTACACAAGTGGCATAGGGCACACAGGGTTCCAGATTTATAGGAGTTCACGCATTTGCTTTATTAGTGTCTAGGATTGGAGGCAGGCCAGCATATCAGCTCTGTCCCAATAAAACCTGAATTGGTGGTCTCTCTGTTTTCGGTGGTTTTTGAACAGTAGTAATATTACTAGGGTTGTTTGCTTTGGACAAATGGATGCTGAATTGGGCATCTGCCGATCCTAACTGCGAACTTGATGTCTAGTTTGGTTTGACTTTGGGCAATGTAGTGGGTTGATACACCGATATTTTCATCACTCAAAGCAGAGGCATAGTACAAAATAAAGGACAGTCATTCCACCAAAATCATCGAATGATCCATGAAGAACCAACCTGTCCTATTCCTAGAACCAAGCAGCCCATTAAGTGTTATGCATGACAAATATATTCTAGTTCTAGGAGAAATTTTGTACCAAGGGTCTTCAATTTCTCAAGCTGAGATGAAAGTCCATGCAATAACAACTTATGTAAATTTGTATTTAAAACACAAAGGTTTCATGTAAACCCAGGACACAGATTTTAATCGGGTACATGTTCTTAAGACGCCTAAAGGTTGACTTCTATTTTCTCAAACTCGTTAATATATTTTTCTGCATCCAATCAAATTCCTATAATCAGCTACAGTAAGATCGACCATATTACTGAAGCTGAGAACTCCTGAAAAATTCATGTGGAAATACCACCTGGAGTAACATAATGATAAAGGAAGAACTGATTAATCTCTTACCTTTCCGCAGATGAATAAGGCGAATGCCTGCGGTGAGAATGCTTGCTATGTGGAGACCGCGAAACTCGTCTAGAGATGAAACATAATACTAAATGGGTAAGTGAAAGGATAAGAGATATATGAACCTGATGTTTCTTCACTCAGAAGATACCTGCACACTCATATCAAATTCACAAGGCATAGAATAAAAGCATTCCTACACCAGACTTACCATAGCAGATATGTGAAAGCAGTGTCCTTGAGGCACTGCCTCAAAGAACATGAATCCAGACACACAAAAACAAAAATAGTAGTCATAGAAAAACCATGGCATGACTAGGCTTATTCATGATTAAAAAAACATCAAATGCTAAGCAATTTGTGGCTTCCAGATAACCAGAACAGAGTAAGTACGTCAGCCACATTATTGATGCCAAACATAAAACAACTTTTAGGATTAACTAATGTCTAATGATGCCAGCCATAAAACAATACCATCTACAAGCATGTTGAAGCTAACTGCTAACTCGCACATTTTTAACAGCATTAATCTGCATTATAAATATGCTGTAAACATATAGTTACCTGTTCCTAGATTTTGGAGGTGAGGGGGACATGCTGCTTTGACATGAATGAAGTTTTCTGTAACAGAAAAAAAAAGTAATGGACAAATTACCACGCAGGGATAACAATTAATACAATACACATTATGAGAATTTAAGAATGGCATATACCTCCTTTTCGAATTATCAGAAGGCTCATCACTTGAGACACTCTCTCGATGTGAAGAACTCTCCTTCTTGGTCCGACTTCTCGCACTTGGTGATCTTGACCTTCTACTGCTATGACTACTTGAGCCCTTTGTAGTTTGCCTCGACCTATCCTCCTTTTCATGTTTCCCTTTCTCTCTTCTATCTGCAGAATCCCTGCTTTTCTCTCTTACGTCCTTTTGATAATCTTTTCTCTCTCCTTTTGCGTCATCCTGCTTAGAGTTTCCTCTGGAACAGGGTTCCCTTGTATCAGCTCCATGTCTTGCACTCCTGTCAGATCCTTTTTCCTCCTTGAAGCTACCCTTTTTATCAATATTTCCATACATACTAGATTTATCATCATCATTATATCTTTTGGAAGAAGATTCGGATTCTTTTCTTCGAACAGCCTTTGGCTCCTTTACAAAATCTTCCTCGTTGCTGCTCTTCCCTAAATGCCCTTGACTGCTCTCCATATTGCTAAAATTTTCAACATTTTTGCCAGAAGGTGGAACTTTTCCATTTTGGGAATATTCATGTGCCTTCTCATCCGGGGTAGGAGCCACATCCTTCGGCTGACTTGATATTTTGGCATCTGAAGGAAATTCCCTACTATGTGTGTCATGAACACGTAGCTCTTGTTTAAGTTCTGTACTTGAGTTCCTATGAGACATTTCATCATTAAATTTACGATCTTCGCCTAATGAAGCATTTTGGACCACAGAATTTCTTTCATTATGATTTCCATGCTGTTCACCATCAGTGGCTTTTTCACCTATAGATTATTTACTCGAGTTAATATATTTAAGTGGACAAGTAATGCTCTGCAGGTATTTATTTAAGAACTTACCTTCTCCTGGACGAGCTGCGCCAGCTTTAGTTTCAGACGATAAGTTTAAAACTGGAACCTTATCCTCATTATCACCCTCATCATCATCATCTGAATCATAACTAGCAAGGCCAAGAAGAGCGCCTTTAGGGGAACTTAACCCAGTACCATCAGAATGATCAGCTGAGCTAACATTGGTTGGCTTAGCAGGGATAACAACTTTAGCTGAGACCTTTGGTTTTGATTCTCCCAGACCAGGCCCCTTCACACTAGAAACTCTAGTGGGCTCATTTGCTGCAATGTAGAAGAAATTATCAGAAATACAGAATGTCTATTTAAATTTACAATTTAGTACATCACTCACGTTCAGCTGATGGATCATCTTCATTCAATACTTTTGTCGCGATCTCATCAAAAAGATCATCAGTAACCTGGAAAGTGACAAGAGGATCAAAAACTAAAGAAATGACAGGACCTTGTCAGACCTAGCAAAGTAACTGCCAGTTCCATGTTAAAAACAAGACCTTTAAGAGAACTTCAGTTAACACACGCTTAATTTCCTGGTTCATTGCTGCCATCCGGGCTGCTTCAATTTCGTCCTGCAAATAATTTTAGTCCAGTAAAATTATTACAACTAAAGGCGGCTATACTAGACTATAAAATAGATAAAAGAAAATAGAAGGGGATAAAGCCAGCACATTGTTCAAAGAACTAAAGGTAGCTTTCCTTTAAAATGGAGTTGTTGTAAGTGCAAATAGCTTCTCAGTAAGGCCACTATATGTTGTAAGTGCAAAGGTAGCACATTGTTGTTAGTGCAAATAGCTTCTATATGTTCCAAAAGGCCATGAATCTTTTTTATTTTACAAATTAGTGAATTATCTTGTGACCAAAATGAAGTCATATAAGTAGTTTTTAGTAATAGAATAGCAAACTGCACCTCATCTTCTTCTTCATCATCAGTAGATTTAGCTGAATCTACACTTCTGCTGTCAGCCTGATCAGAACTTTTAAGTATTTTTTCAGCATCTTCAGATCCCGTGGAATGGAACTCTGTTGAGTGTTGCACCGAAGCACTCACTGATGTAGATTTCTTCTTCAAAAGTTCTTCGCGAAGCCAGTTAGGCACTGGAGGCTGGCCATAATACAGCGTGGAAATCAGTCAAAGTACTTAGGCACATGAGCAGACACACACAGGAATCTCAAAAATAAAGGTGGAAGAAAAAAGGAAGAGAAGAACAAAATTTACTTTCTTTGATCTTTCTGTGACATTAAAAGGAGTGTTTGCATCCACAGGGAATGCTTCTGTCACATTACCAACTCCAAATGCTGAAGGTGGAATATAGCTTGAACCAGAAACTGCTCCAAAGAGTGGTGCAGCGTGAACTGAAGGGTCCATCTGTAAGGTAAAAGTTAATTATCATATCTATGGTGCAGAGGAATCATACGGAGTAATAAAATAATAGAAATGAACCTGTGCTGCTTGTGGTGGTACTGAAGCTTGAGGAAAAAGTACTGTAGTAGATGGAACCCATGATTGTGCTGGCGCTGAATGTGCATCATGATCAGATGCTGCTATTGGAGCTGCTGGAATATTAGAATTGAAATTTGCTGTTCTGTGCACTGCCATATCAGGAGCTTTCCTACTATTAAATTCTAAAGGTTGATCACTGGGATCAACTGCAATCTTGGAAGACTGCCCATCATGCCCAAAATGAGGTTGTTCCAGTGAGGGAGCAATATGCATACTGGAAGGCGCTTGTGGAAATCCATCTTGCATTGCTGAGGCAGTTGGAGGTGGCTGAGTCTGCAAGCTTGGATATTGAATCATAGCATTCCCAACACCTGCTATTACATTGCATAGTCAGCATTAAGCCTGGATAAAACATGCAGGTTACCCATCCAAACACTGAATTATGTGCATTGAGCACAGCCAACCAGTAATTAGCTTCTCTAAAATGTGATTTTCATCTAATTTCCAGGACTGGCAGCAAGAGAAATGAAGTTTTTCAGTGCTTCAAAGTAAAAGGGCTCAACCAAACATTCAATTGCATTCATGACATATCAGAGGTAATTATTGAATCCATGATAAAATGGTAGTCACTGGGAAAGTGATTCTGAGTAGATATCTGCATATTCCTCCTTTTGAAAGTGGAGAACCCACCCAAGCAATCGCCTCGAATATAGGAAGAGTGGAGCATACAGTCATACACAACCAATAACGCTAGCTCAAATGTTTTTAGAAGGTAAAGTGTGTCATATCCTCTTTTTTCTTAAATAAATAGCTCTGTAGACTTGCAAGTCTTTCCATATTTGAATCTGAAGGTATTACCAGGAGGGACCAGCCTTAATATGATTCAGGCTACACAGTAAGTTATATTGCCAAGCAAGCATACCTGGAGTAGAAGGATAATTATAAGATACCTCCTGCTCATAGGCGGATGGAAATGAACTAAAGTTCTTTGCTGGTGGCGCCAATGGACCTCCATCTGCAATATTATCTTCAGCTCCACTCTGGAACTGACATATCCATATATAACATATATTGAGCAATAGTAATAAGATATGGTACCTGGCAGATAGTTTGTTTCCCTGTGCTGTCCTGTCATTTGAAATGGCAACTGGTCATTACTTGACTGAGGGATTGGTGGGCGTAAAGGTTCTGCGGGCAGACCAGCTGGTTGCTGATACTGATCCTGGTAACCATAATTATGAGCTTCTGGCCTATTTGCGGATATGGCATGCTGTTGAATATGATGGTTTTCTGTAACAGATTTAGCAGCAGCCCACGCCTTCGCCTTTGTAGCCCAATCTTCCTCATTTCCATGCCCTTCCAGATGGGGAGAAAAAACAAATTGAAAAGGTCAATCCTGAATCATCATCAGTAACTTACATTCTTATTGTACGGGATTTGTCTGCTCCAAGAAAGCTTAGTACTATCTTATTATCAATTAGTACCATCTTATTATCAAACATATGTAAGAATTCTTTTGAAGCACATGTACATTCAATAAACATTTGTCCCTATGCATAGTGTTAGGAGCTTAAACATGGCAACATGCATGCTGCATCATAATGATCAGCCAGTGCTGTGCATCGGTAACAACACAAGTTTCATTAACATCCGGTTGTCAAGCATACTGGACCAATAAAATTAGATCCAAATGAACATAAGCTTAGATCTAATGACAAACCTGCGTATCCATGACTTTGAGCCCACGAATGATTGGCCCAGCCCTAGAAAATAAGCAATGTCAACTAACAAAACAACATTATTTGAATTCAACAAAAGAACAGAAAGAAAACAGAGTCATAGGAAACATTATGTCATTTAGATTGGATGTTGAAGCCAACTGAATGTAACCTCACCAAGAGCACCTAACCAAATCTCATGAAGGAATGGCATCATATCTAAAGGGAACCAAATTGTTCCAAGGCACTAAGGATTTGCCACAAAGAATATGTATCAAAATGAAGTAAAGAAAATACAACAAGTGTAGGAGGTTTATTGAATGCATTCTAAAAGATGATTTAGACCTTCACCATAGATGATCTATCCATATGAAAGTCTCCATTGTGAATAAGTGAGAACTGTATAAGGACAACACTATTCATCACTATTCACACAATCATCCCTCAGTGACTCATCAGACCAGTTTCACAGCGTCACAAAACCACCCTAGAGTTATAGTCACCTCACCCTAATCAAACACCGTATCACACCCTTCCCAGAAACCCTACAGCCAACAGCGATCCTGAACTACAAACCCTAACAGAAAATTTACTATAGTCTCCAACGGAGACTCCAAAACGAAACAGGATAGCCCCCGACATACCTGGCCCGGAGGCGGCGGCGGGTAGCTGGGCGGCGGTGGCTGGGCAGCGGCGTGGTGAGAAGGCCAGGGATTCCCCGCCGCAGGAGGCGGCGGCTGCATCGGCATCGGAGGGAGAGAGGGATGGTACCCATACGGCGGTGGCGGCGGCTGCTGCTGCGGCAGCGGCGGCGGAGGGTGGGGTGGTCCCCACTGGTGGTGCTGGGGAGGGAAAGGGTGGTTGGCGTGGGGAGGGTACGGCGGTGGGGACGGCCCGGGGTACCAGTGCGGGCTCGCGTGGGAGGGAGGTGGCGGCTGCGGCTGCGGCGGCGGCGGCGGGGGGGCGTCGCCGGAGACGGCGAAGCGGCGGTGGTGGGGGTAGGCGTCCATGGAGGCGGAGGGACGGGAGGCCGGGAGGGGAGGGGGAAGAGTCGAGACAGACACGGACACGCGCTGCGGAGCTCGGCGAGGGGTGGAGCGTTTTACCCGGCTCGGTTTGGTCGGCCTTCTGTCTGAGCTCTGGGCTCCCGTGTCTATGGGCCGCCTGCCCGTCCACGCTATCATGTTATGGGCCCAGTTTCACACGGAGGGCCTAAGCCAGAACACATTAAAAACAGCTTTTCTTCTTGGGAGCCGCTATATTTATAACGTTATAATTTTTACTATAAAATAGTCAAAAAAATTCAATCTATAATTACATTAATTACATTAATATACATTGTAATTATACTGCATTTATATTGTAACTTTTATAAATACAATTTAACTACAGTATATAACTACAACATTAACTATAATATAATGTAACTATTGTATGATTAGATACTTCGTAATTCTCCGTTTCACCTTCCAACTTTTTCTTTCTCCTCTCCAACCTCTCGTCCCTGGATGACGTGTCATGAGTTTTTTGGGCAATGGAAATTTAAGGAGATAGATTACATGTCCAGATTACTAGATGTGTCACAACTAGTGTTAGGTTGGTTCTTTATGAGACACAGGGAGTAGGAAGCAACCTGACAGTAACAGCTACGAATAAGTTGGACCCGTGTAAAATAAGCACGAATCTCAACCCACATCACAAGAACAAAAAATGATTGTTTTTGATGGGAAAAATATGTTGACACATTGTTAGCGAATCCACCTTTTTTTTCTAGTTCTATAAATTGATCTCTCCAAATAACTTTTACACGTCACTGCCTTTTATAATCTCTCACATACAACTTAATTTGGTATAAAACACTCTCCATGAAGTTTGTTTTATCTTCTAACCTGTGCCTCTATCTAGTTTTCAATAATTTTTCGTTGTTCTCATCAACTTCTCACAACCTGTGCATCTTTAGCGTGGTGAGCAAAGTTGCCCCTATGTCTTTTCTTATTAGGCTTGAGATTTTATACGCCACTTCTATAGTAGCACGTGTTTGTCGTCATGATTTTACTGCCGTACCACTGATGGAATTAAAGAGTACAAAAGCATAAGGTGAAAGGAGACCGAAATACACACACCTTTGGTGGCAAGGGATAAGCTTCAATCACCAGATGGAGGCCTATGGAGCACAAGAAGTTGCTGAAAGCTAATAGAGGTGGGAAGTTGGAAGAGAAACTAAACTCATAAATTTTGACATTTTGACCCTTTGCAAAAACTATTTTTACAAATGAATCGTCGCAAAAACTTATTTCAAAACTGACCCTTTTGTTCAGCGCCAAATCGTGTGGCGCTGAATTTAGACACCTCAGCGCCAAATAATATGGCACTGAATGTATGTTGGCACGCTGATTTAGCCTCCCATCCACGGTGGTACGGCATTCAACGCCAGTAGACGTGACGATGAGTTGTCTAAGTTCAGCGTCACATAATTTGGCGCTGAAAAAAAAGAGTCATTTTTGAAATAAGTTTTGGCGGCGGTTCATTTGTAAAATTAGTTTTCAAAGGGTCAAATTGTCAAAATTTGTGAACTAAACTTGTAAGGAGTGTTTTCTATCAATTAAGTTGTAGGTGGGAGATTGGAAAGAACAGTTACTTATAGGGGTGTATTTGGATTTTCCCCACTAAAAAAAAAAATCTTCCAGTCTTCTACTAGTAGAGTAGATAAAACATAATAATGCTAGCCAAGCAATGTCACAATTAAACAGAACTGTAGGTTCTAAACATTATGAAACTGTATGCATTACATGATAACATTGAATCTTTTCTACCGTCAAGTCCTGGATAGGTTCAATGATTAAAGTTTCACAAATCACAACACACAAGCAGGCAATAAATAAGGAGTTTGCACAAAAGCCAGAAGTATCTCCCACGGTCACTACTCACTAGACTATTTCTACAGGCGAACTGCCAAGTGCACTCTCTAGCTAGCCAACTTGGCACGTTAGGAAGCAGGGAAGCAGATACATCACATGTCTTCACATTGCAGGTAAACTCGGCTGGTTTCCATCTAAGATTAGCAGTGATTCCCCAAGTAACTTTTGTGCCTCCTCTCTCCTCCTGCGAAACAATAGCAAGAAAGGTATAATCTCAGGAAAGTGATTCACGTGCTTTGTGCCAATAGGGATCCAAATCCATACATAGGACAAAAACGGGAGTGGTTTTCAATGTCCTGTAAGTTGCACAATTTCGCAAATAATGTAAGGGTTGGAGGTCAAAATTAATCTGAGCCTAAAAGTCGACATTTTTTCTAAAACAGCATGCATGATCATTGAAGTTCAACAGCCATTCTTAGTTAGCAGCTCTATTCAAGGTTTCAAGCTAAAGAAAAGCTCAGTTACTTACTGCTTTATATCTTCAATTGCTTGTTTCCGACGCTGAATTTGGTTCTCAAGCATGTGAATCAGCGTGGCTCTGGCCTACAAAGTATTTTGAAAAGGGAAATCATTTTGGCGAATATAGAGACAATCATTCATACTGTGGGATAAAAACTGAGTCTCTTACTTGGTGAGGTCGTAGGGAATTAAGAAGGTGGTGCAAGTTCTTGAAAATGAGTGAAATATCCTCTACCCTACGAGCATACTGTGATGGTCTCTCCACTAAAATATCTGCTAGCTCCAAAATATGGAGCTGAAGCTCTCTGTTCAGGGTCCTTAGCTCCTTTTTGAAATCTGCAGATAATTTGTTATTCAAAAAGCCAGCTCGTTAAATCAAAGAATACAAAAGTTGTTTAGTGCTGAAAGTAACAGCACAAACGATTTGTTCAGTATGGCCAGAAGTGTAGGAAGCTTACCATAGAAGCCCGAATAATTTTAACAAGTCGCAATGTAACTATTGAACTAAATATGCAGTCAGGAATTGCACATACCGATATCTGGGCTCTTCGGATAAAGCTGACGAACACCTTGATCCTCTAAGCTTGGCAGCACCACATCTGTCTAGAGAGCATATAGGCAAAGGCATAGTCAGTTTAACACATGTAACAACATAATATAAAGAAGAGTACAATAAGCAACATACTGTGTAGGTAGCACCGAAGAGTTGATATGGTCCATCAACTGGTGGTGGAGGTTCAGGTGCAGATGAGGGATCCTTTTCGTAATCCTTGTATAGTCGGTAATATGGAGGAGGTGGAGGATATGCTGACGATGTGGCCATGCCAGGTACGGAACCAACTCAACTTCCAAGCTGCCACATCACAGAATTTGAGAATCACAACTTTTGATGTGGCCTAGTTTCCTTAAGCTCAATAAACTGAATCTAATTTGAAACTATTGTTTACATGTAAAATGGAAACCAAATCATCTTCACGCTGGCAAGTCCCCTTTCATTCAGATTTATACTTTGTTTTAAGAATCTGTGGTCAAATCTTCCGGGTAGGTATTGCAGTTGCAGTTCTTGCAACATAATACAAACATTACATTTCAGGGACTTATAATTTGACTCACTGAATCATCAAAGAGCAAAACTAATCAGTTACTCCCATTACTACCAATTTACAGATGCGAATTGCAAACCAAAACAAATGCAAGGACAACTCGCACCGATCTGACTGATTACCTTGCGATCTCTTACCACGACATAAAACCCAGACAAGCCGACTAGTACAGTCGCACCAATTCAATCTCGAACACACCCATGAGACCATTACCCTCACACTTCACAACCCCCATGCCTACACACAGGACATCAATCCCATAGACGAAAGGACCATGGAGATCATGCCGAGGGAAAAGGAAGCAGAGGGAGTGGAAAAAGGGGAAGAAGCAGGAGCGGATTTAGCACCCGACCACCCTGGGCAGCTGCCTGGGCTAAATGGCTCAATCGCTTGCGGCAGTGAATGCATTGCACTGCTCTGCTTGCATCTGACGGTTGAGCAGCAAGCATTGGCGCGGGCAGCAGGTGCCTAGCAGAGCAGTGCAGCAACACTACTACACAACACGCACATGGTACATGACGCCATGCTTAGAGCACCTATTTTATTTGGGCGCTTGGCTACTAAATTAGCAGGCAGATGCAAATGCATACCAGCAGGAGCAAAATACTTGGACAAACTGAACTGGATTTTTCAACTGTGCTTATTTACACTCTTGCTCAAATTTCATACTGAGAAGTCGATATGAAAGGAACCATGGTGAATCTTATGTGAATGATCTTTGCAAGTACTTCCTCCGTTTCACAATGTAAGTCATTCTAGCATTTCTCACATTCATATTGATGTCAATGAATCTAGATAGATATATATGTCTAGATTCATTAGCATCAATATGAATATGGGAAATGCTAGAATGACTTACATTGTGAAAATTTCTAAGTTGTTATTCATCGATAGACTTGTCCAGGCTCAGAAAAATTTCTAGCCCCGTCAAGCAAGCGCCTAGTACACTCAACTGACTACCGGCCTGATTGAGATGGCTATCGTGTCAAGAGATCGCGGCAATAATACGAACTAAATTTCAACCACGAGATATCTGGGTCTTGATTCAAGCAATCGAGATGCAAATAGGGGAAATTTAGGGTGGAGAACGAACCAGAGTTAGAGGTGAGAATTTATACTCGGAATGGGAAAAACATGAACAGTTGTTTGGACAAAGCACAGATGGGGACGCCAACCTCGAGGAAGGGCGGGAGAGCCTCCGGCGAGCGGCGGCGGCGGTGGCGGAGATGGAGAAGGAGACGGAGACGAGCGGCCGAACCGACCCGAAGCCGAAGGCGAACCAGGGTTGTGTTGGTGGTGATGGGCCAAAAAGCCCAACTCGATCCAGTGAGCTTCATCTGGACCGTCCACTAGAGATCGAACGGTTTACGATGCTTCAATCCGAGTTCTTTTCCGTTTCCGTCCCTCTATTAAATCATTTTTTTAAAGAGGCGCACCCCTACCTTCCGCCTCCGCAAGAAAGAAAGAAAAAGAGGGGAAGCAAAGCGCAGAGGCGGCCGTCGCAGCAGCCACACAAGGCAGGGGAGGAGAGAGAGGCCGCGCCGCCGCAGATCTGTGGCCGCGTTAGGGTTTCTTCGCCGGAATCGAGCGGAGGAAGTAGGAGGGGAGAGGAGGAGGAGGAGGGCGACGAGTAGGCGGCGGCGGAGATGGACGTGGTGAAGGCGGCGCAGCTCTCGGGGCGGACGCTGGAGAAGGTGGTGGTGCACCCGCTGGTGCTGCTCAGCATCGTCGACCACTACAACCGCGTCGCCCGCGACACCCGCAAGCGCGTCGTCGGCGTGCTCCTCGGCACCTCCTCCCGCGGCTCCGTCGATGTCACCAACTCCTACGCCGGTAAACCTTCCCCCGCGTACTAGGGTTTGCGTGTCTCGGATCAGCCCCCTTTTGTTTTCCGAGGGATCTGCGCTGCTAGTTTGCCTTAGGGTTCGCCGCAACTGGTGGCGGTTGTGGGTATAGTTAGATCTATTGGCGTGAATTGCGTTGAACCTGCACAATTAGATCTGTGGAGTTATATTCCAGTGACGATTTACTGTATTTATAGCATGCTATGGCACTTGGTTTTGCAGTGCCGTTTGAAGAGGATGACAAGGATCCGAGGATCTGGTTCCTCGATCATAATTACCATGAATCGATGTTTTCCATGTTCAAGAGGATCAATGGTATGCGGTTTGCAAGTCTTCCTTTTGTTTGACCTGCCCTATATAACTGATTGTGTTGTACTGACGAGCTGTTCTTCGTGTAGCCAAGGAGCATGTTGTTGGCTGGTACAGCACCGGTCCAAAACTCAGGGAGAACGACTTGGATATCCACGCACTATTCAATAAGTATGTGATGTACCGAAACTTTATATCCTGTATTGTTCATGAAGTTATTATATTCTTGACTAGATATGTTGTTTTGGTGCAAGTAATCTTTATTAAATGGTCTGGCACCCAAGTTATAAAGCACTGTAGACTTTTCAGCTTGCTAGTATAACAGAAGGAACTGTTTTATATATAACCTAGATTCAATTGCTGTTTGACTTCCTACTGTTAACATGAGAGCAAGTCGAATGTTGTCTGTGCATTAAACTGTCGCCCTACTGCACTGGACTGTAAGCTCCTCAGAAGTGCATAGCTAGTCCCGCATTATCATAGATAACACCTTTTATCTTTCCCCCTTTTTTTTTCTTTCTTGCTGAAAACTTATCTGCTACCCTGGCCGATGGAAATTTCCTGATCAGTTTTGGTTACGAACATAATGAACTGATATGAACAGCTTGGTGCTAACTAAAGCATCATCCTAACTAAAAGCAGTTTTGTAGTTAATTTGTTCCCTCAAATTAATTTATGTGTTTGGAAAGTCATTCGCACATATTGGTGGCATGGGAGTTTAATAGGTGATGTTAGTATACCTGAAACATTACCTTCTGTATCTTTTTATTAAGTGTGCTTGTAATTTTTGTTAATGAAAGTGGAAGTAGTTTCCCTCCTTCAAAGTATTTTTTTCCTTTTTGTTTTTGTCCCTGGATGCTTGTGCCATATTTATTTTGGTGCTTACCCTTCATAGTAGCTAACTTAGTTCTTGTGCTTCTCAATTGTAGCTATGTTCCTAACCCTGTCCTGGTGATTATTGATGTTCAACCCAAGGAGTTAGGAATACCCACCAAAGCATACTATGCTGTGGAGGAGGTTAAAGAGGTTAGCATGTGATCTAAGAAGCTGGAGGTTTATTGTGCTTGTCCATTGTCTTGTTCTGTTTCATTAATGTACATGTTGTCTTTTACAGAATGCTACTCAAAAAAGTCAAAAGGTGTTTGTTCATGTTCCTTCAGAAATAGCTGCCCACGAGGTTGAGGAAATCGGTATGTCTGTCTCATCTGTTTTTACTAGGAAAAAGGGATGCTATGTGTATTTTGCAAGTTACAGATAATAGTTAGCTTGTTTGAGCGGTAAATATATTAAGTTGTTGATGCTAGTGAGGTTTCTTCACCAAGAGGAAAGAATCTTTTTGTGGTGAAGTCTTTTCCTTCAGAAAGGATTGTTGACTGATGTATGTTCATCCTACTTATAGGAGTTGAGCACCTTCTGAGGGATGTCAAGGACACAACAATAAGCACGCTTGCGACAGAGGTAATATTTCACAAGAATATGCATTTTCAGCCTACAAGTTGCTTTATTATGCCCTAATATATCATTTATCATTGTTGTCATTAAAGGTAACCAGCAAGCTTGCAGCCTTGAAAGGACTGGATGCAAGGCTCAGGGAGATCCGTGGGTACTTAGATCTTGTAATTGAAGGGAAGCTCCCACTGAATCATGAGATTTTGTACCACTTGCAGGTTCGCCTTCTATTCATTGCTTTCTGTATGGTATTCTTAGGAGTTACATATACCTCCAATTCTCTTGCATTTGCTATATTAGGAGGTCAGCACTTGAAAGCTATCTCATTCTACCGTCGTTTGGTTTTATGGAATATTTGTGCCTTTAAGATATACACCTCCATTATTGTGGTTGTTCGGAATTCAATATCAGTAAATATCACTCCCAAATCAAATAAAAAATGTGCTTAAAAGTTGCTTACAAAGTGGAATATGCTGCCACTGGTAATTCCTTGTGATGCTACTGGTAGTTTTCACAATACATTGGACACGAGATATATGAAGGGGTCTTTTGGATAGCCAAATCTGTTTTATGTATGTTTGTTATGATTTATTGGTTTGTTGTCTAATATTTTTATTCAGCTTGTCACTACCCTAATAAGAAAACTGTGATACAACATGTCTAAAAAAACTAATGAAGGTCATGACAGTTTACTACATGTAACTTGCCAAACAAAATTTAAATATAATTCAAAGTTCTGTTGCTGAAGCAATCTTACTGATGCAGTTAATAACCTGTTTATTTTTTTAAAAATCACAGGATGTGTTTAATCTGCTCCCCAATCTCAATGTAAACGAGCTTATTAAAGCCTTTGCAGGTAATAACATATGTTCTCACCAATTTACTAATTGAGCTGAATCTGTCGTCTGGGTTTCTTATCTTAAAATGGTTCAATGCTAATGTTCTTTCCTGCAGTTAAAACAAACGATATGATGTTGGTCATATACTTGTCTTCTCTTATCCGGAGTGTCATCGCACTCCATAACTTGATCAATAACAAGGTAAATTGTTTCTGTCTAATCTATTGAATATAGAAGATGCGGGAGTAAGGAAATACTTGTCATTTATCGCAAGACTTCCGTTTATTTGATTCCAGATGCTAAACAAGGAGCATGAGAAAGCCGAGGATTCGAAGCCAACTGCCATACCTAGTGCTGCTGGGAGCTGAATGTGCTTTATTTGCCTTAGATTTTGGACCCAGTGGAAGCCAAAAGAATTGTGACATGTTAGCATGATGGCGTTTGAACCAATTGTCTTTGACCTTGGTTTTACACTTTCGATGTTTATTTCATGTACGATAAGGTCAACGGCAAACTTTACATTCTGTGAGCTTAGGTCATACTACCTCTTGAGCTTTCATCTTGATCTTATATACAATGTTTCATGGGGTGCATCATGTTTTGTGATGCGGATTGTCGTACGATTAACTTCTAGTAAATGTTTACTTGACGCAAAACCATTAGTTTGTTCGGCTTGTGGCAACATTTTAATTGATACGTAGCAAGTTGCCAGGACAGATTTTCTTGGCGATGCTTATCGTATGTGTTCTCTAGTTGGCGTCGGTCTATGGAGCGCTGATGTAACCATCCAGGGTGCACACAGGTGGTTTTCGCTCTGGCGAACTAATTCAATTCAAGAAGTCAAACTAATTCATCGTTTTTAACAATTTTCAAATGGTTTTCATAAAAATGGACAACCGTTGAGTACTTGATCAGCGAACGGTTTTGGAATCGATTAGGCAGAATTAGAGTTGCAGGTTTTTCCTAATTCCTACTTTAAAATTGTTACTGAACCTCGTTGTAAATCTACCTTGAAATGAATTGCAGTCGAACGTTTTTCCCAATTCCTTCTTTGAAACTGTTACTTGCTGAGTTGCTGTTGCCTACTTTGAACTGTTACTGTTCTCTGACGTGTGCAGGTTGAATCCAATTCCTACTTTGAAACTGTTACTGTTCTCTGAAAAATAAAAGCACACGGCCAAATTCGTAAAAATAATAATAATAAACCCGTTCCAAACTCCATCGGCACAAGGCAAAATTCGTCCAAATCCTCCTCCAGAGTCCAGGACGGTTTGCGTGGTGTGTGCGTCTGCTGATTACGACTCGGCGAATTCGTAAGCCGTAGCGGATCGAATCGTCGCCGGTCGCGGCCATCCCCTCCAACCCATCGCCGAATTCACCATCGCGAGGCGCAAACGCAGCTCGTCCCCCCTATGGCCTTCTCCTCTTTCTCGTGGCCGTTCCGCCGCCGAGGCGGCGGAGGCGGAGGCGGCCCGAGCAAACCCTCCGCCTCCGCCGCCGCCGCGGCGGCCGGGAACGACGAGGAGGAGGAGCTGGGCGTGACGCCGCAGCTGCTCGACTTCCTCCGGACGCTCTCCCCGGATTCCTTCAAGTCCTCCGCGCTCCAGCTCCAAGGCAACAGCTACACACTCGCCATCTCCATCTCGATTTCATCCTTCCCACTCTGATCCGGCTCGATCGTGATGTCCGTGCGTGCTTCTCGCAGGGGTGGAAGCTGCCGACCTCACCGGCTGGCAGGAGCGGCATGCCGTGCTCGTGCTCTCCAAAGCCAAGGTACGCTTCCCCGGGGATCTCGGTTCTGTATCGCTCGCTTCTCTCTGTCTCTGATGAGGATGTTGTGGAAGTTTGAGCAACACATGCGTGCTTGATGCGCAGGAATTGGCCAAGATCCGGTACGATCTGTGCCCGCGCCACATGAAGGATAAGCAGTTCTGGAGGATATACTTTCTGCTTGCCAAGAGTTACACTTCTCCGTAAGCTCCCATTCTGAAATTATTTCGATTATCGACATGTAAATTTAGTTTCTGAGTACTGATATGCAACACAAGCTAACATCAGAGTAGCATCTCACTTTTTTCTGCATAATTCAATGAGTTATGCATTACCTTCTAATCCATTTTAATACAGTACACAATTATAAACTATGGACAATTACCTTGCACTTAACATTACGCACAACCAATTTATATCTCATCAGATGAGTTACATCAAACGTGAGCCCTTATACATACTCCCTCCGTTTCACAATGTAAGTCATTCTAGCATTTCCCACATTCATATTGATGTTAATGAATCTAGATAAATATATATGTCTAGATTCATTAACATTAATATGAATGTATCAAATGCTAGAATGACTTACATTGTAAAACGGAGGAAGTATTTAAAAAGTTGGGTTTGCTGTATCTGATGAGTATGCAAATCATGATTAACTGCTATCTCCTGGTGACGTAGTGCTTCTGCCAAATATAATTGCAGTTTACATCCTGTGATTTTGTTAATTAGTATCATGTAAGGTTATTGTTCTCCATTGTACCTCACTAACTTAAGTTACCTAAATGACCTATCCTGAAAAAAAAATGAATTATTCATCCTTGATTGGTCTGAATTATATGTCCTAAGATTTAGAGGTATTGTAGGCATATACTTCAAATAGGTGAAATTATAGGTAAAATGAATTATTCATCCTTGCCAAATAGAAGTGCTGAAGTTCCAGGATCCAGGCTAAAATTATAGACAGGCATGTAAACACTAGACCAAATATACAGTTAACTCCTCTGTAGCCTCGTGAGACTCTGCAATCAGCTTTGCTCATTATCTGCTTCCACCTATGCAATCGAGATAGGCTGATATTTGATGTGCAAAGACCACATAGATTTAGGCTGCTATTTCAAATGTTAGCTGCAGAAGTCTATGAATTTCATATTTACATGTTCTCCTAGTCCCTATTACCATAGACAATTAACAGCATCAACATTTGAAACATATGTTCTTTTTGTAGGTATGAGCTACGAGCCATACAAAAGGAGAAGGTAAGAAGGATGGAGACAGAAAATGGGAAGGCAAAAGATGTGACTACTGTTGAGGTCGAGATGCAAGAATCAAAATGAAGTAGGGATTCTCAAATGTCACCAGGTGATGAAGAATCTCAAGATTCATAGTTAGTATTGTGAACTGAATTTTAGGACATGCTGGTAGTATAAGAATCCATTTTGTGTGTGAGGAGCTATCTATTCTTTCTTTGGGTTTCATGCTTCCAGTTGAATGTCGGCTTGAAAACTGTTTTAGAAGTAACACCTATGCATGGCCTGAATGTGCATGCAGCTTCTTGCTGAATGGCGTAACGTGCACCATTGTAAATTTATAATGCCTATGTGTGCAGGAGATGGATTCTAATCTCTCGGCTAGACGTCCACCCGTTTCTTGCATGCCACCTAAATAATTATAAAAAAATTTTAAAAAAAATTATAATATAAATTAATATATAATATATCACTTCACAAACATGCAAGTTCAAATTCGACTTCTACAAGTTGTAACAAAAATAACAAATTAAACTCTAACTAGTATACGCATATTCACAGTCAAATTTGTTATTTTTGTTATAACTTGTAGAAGTTAAATTTGAACTTACATGTTTGTGAGATGATATATTACATATTAACCTATCATGTTAATTTTTTTGAAAATTTTTTATAACCATTTAGATGGCATACAAGAAACGGGTGCACGTTTACCCGAGTGTTTAAAACAGTTTCCTTGAATGTGCAGTAAACAAATATTGAAGATTGGAATCAAGTACGGTTCTTTTTTGCGGTGTGCACTATGCACCATCTGCTACTGGTTCATATAGCGTATAATACTCAGTGGCCACACAATTTTTTTTAAGATAATGAAAACTTTATTGAAGTCAGCCAAAAAAATTGTGCACACAACGATAGTGCACATAGGCAACACATCCCAACGAACACAGCTAAGATAACATCAAAGAGTGATCAAGGGCCGTCTATCCGTAGCCTAGATTGGCCACGCACTGACATGAGAGTCGATGACTTTGACCATGATAATCATCCTGCATAATCAGGTTGTAATGTGACAGGAAAATGCACTCAAGAACATAGGCAAAAGCGCTACTGTAACAGAGAAACGGCTACAAAATTGTATTAGTAAGTGAATGAACTGTCATAGGCGTTGAGCTGCATTACACAACATTGACAACAACAATGCACATGCAAGTAGTTCTGCAGCAAATCACGACCTCTCCTTAAAAAGTTCCAAAAAAAAAAAAATCATACACGAGTAGCTACACCGATGGACCCAGAAATTCTGCTCAACGATATTCTCAAGCCATAGCATCAAAATCGTCCAATTCACCATTATATTCCTGGACCTTTCTCTTGATCTTTGAGGAGTCAACCCAGGTGATGAAATCCTCCATGTTCCTGGTTACAAGAAAGGCTGGATCGGTGACTGTCTCTGGGCCTACACGCACATGACCCTGCTGTATGTATGTCACGGCCTCTTTAAGGTGCTCCGCGAACTTGAGCTTCACCATGACTGTTGCAAGCCTCCGCCTGCAATAATTTGTCAATACACACAATAAGTGACGTACGATATGTCTGGTCTCCTACAACTTTAGTCATATGACCGAGGTTATAGTGTTTGTTAAGTGGTTAGCCATGGCAAGTCTCATTTATGTTGAAGCGGTGGTACGACAACACTTTAACACACAGCATGTATATTATAGACTCCAGACAGCTTGATTTAAGCAAAACTTACAAATGAAGAAAAAAACAGCTGACCAATGAAATGTGCAATTAACAATGGTTGAACTGAGATGAGTAAACATTTGCCACTAAACGGTAAAAGATGGCTACACAGCACATATACATGGAGAGAGAGAGAGAGAGAGGACCTGCAAAAGGAGCTCACTGAAAGTTTTTCACATGTTAACAGGCTCTTTTTTGTTGGAATTACACCCATGTTGTACCTGAAATTTTACGAATTTCGTCAAACTACACATATGATCAAAATAGTGAGTAACTACAAAATCTGGAAATGGCACAGACAACTGAAACAAGAGAAGCATACAACCATCAAAAGTGCACAGTTCTATATGAAGTACCCAAGCATAGGCAATCCATTGGAGAAAGTAACATTAGATTATAAGTTCTGCTTAGGACAATTAATGGTCCATTATCAATCTTTTAGTCAGCCCAAGCTCGAAATGTTGGGAGTCAGAAAGAAGAGCATGACTACCGAGGTTCCTATCCAAACATAAGAGCGAGAATTCTTTGAAAAATCTTTGGCAGAATTATCAAAACAATTGTGTCCCCAGACATGAAGCAGAGAAAACTACTGAGAAACTAGTCCTGTGTTGATAAGCTAGATTGCAAATCCAATCAATTTGGTAATTCAAAAATATACACAGGAACACAACCCCTCCTCAAACACCTGAATTTTTTTTTTTTGAGAACTAACACATCCTCAAACACCTGAATTAGTTGATGTGCTATATTATTATCCTTGTCTGACATTATATACAGGAACTGAATTTCCCTGAGCAATTTCATCTCTAACTATATGCCAATTAGTTGAACGTGTTTGATGGGTCATGTAGAACTGTAGACCTTAACTGTCCAGCTCTAAATTTGTATGCAGACGATGCAACACGCAGTAACTTACAGCTTATCGAGCAACATGTCTGTCATCTCCGCTCTGTAAGGGTCTCTTGGGTCCATTTGCTTTATAATGTTGACGAGCTTTTGCACCATCAGGCATATCCCATTGTACCTGCCACCACCCAAAAAAAATCACAAATTTGCAGCAAATCCATGGACAGGATGGATAGTACACAGAGATAATCCTTTAACCAATCGATACAGTAGGAGTTGATACTCTGGAGAGAGAGAGAGGAGGGGAAGGGATGGGTTAGTACTTCTTGTAGTCGTCTCTCTCGACGAGGAGGTAGCGCTGCGTGACGATGGCGTCGCGGTGGCCTTTCTCCCTCTTGAAGTCGAGGAAGTTGGTCTTCTTGAGTAGCTTCTGCTCGTGGAACCTGAGCTTCCTCATCCTTCACGCTGCAAGGCAGGGCCGGCGATTCAGCAAGAACCGACGGAGACGAAGATTGCAGGGTGCGGGCGGCAGCAGCAGGTGGGCTTACCTGAGCGGAGAAACCGCACCGGCGAGCTTTCGCACGCTCCAAGCGGTGGCGGTGGGCGGCGGCGAGCACACGCGGGAGTCGGGGAGAAGCGAGGCGGCGCCGGCTCTAGGGTTGGTTGGGACTTGTGGGAGAGCTTGTGTGTGGTGTGGCGTGGGCTGAGTGGGCCTTGCGGGCCGTGACGTTGCGTGCCTTGTGGGCCCCGTGTGTGAGCCTGAATTTTCTTTTCTTTTTTTTGTTCTGTTTTGCTAGATTTCTGTTTCTTTTCCTGTGCTGGTTTTTTTAGTGGAATCCTATGCCGGTTTTAATGTGGGATTAGCTATACAACTTTCCACAGTTTTTTCAAACCTTTTAAATATAACTATATCATAATTATTTGCTTTCAATCAAAAGCAGGATGAAAAGTTTTTTTTCTTAAAATATTAGCATAATTATCTATATTTTCATATATTTTTTTAAAATTTTCTTTTTCCCCCCAAAATTTCAAACCGTACATTATGCAATTCGCAACCTGTCATCACCCCTGTTGGAGGGTGATCTCCTCCACAAGGGAACCGTGAGGCCCCACTTTTTTGAGTTCGGCCGGGGGCAGCGGCCCTCGGTCCGTGGACTCGGTCCACCGTGAGCCGCCCTCCCCGTGTCACTGCCATGTGGGGCCCGCATGTCGGCGCCGCCCTCTCTCTCTCCGGGATTTATTTATTGCGCAATAATTCAATTAAGGATTTTTCTGTTATAGTAAAAACACAGTGAATCTTCTAAAATTCATAACTAATTCATCCGTGCTCCGTTTAAGCCCATTCAAGTCTCAGTAAATCAAGAAAAATGTGTAGAATCCGTTAAAAATGGTTTTGTTCTCTGTTTTAGTAGTCTTATAGCCTGTTTGCATTGTTTGCCTTGTATGTCGTTTAGATTCCGGTTCTTCCGACGCTCCGGTGTACTTCGAGATAGTCGCCGAGGTTCCTCCAGCAGCAGAGCAAGGCAAGTCATGCTTGTCACTTGATCATATTGAACCTATATTGCAAATGCTCTCTCGTTTTCTCCTAAATATTGCATTATTTTATAATATCACTGTGGGATGTTTACCTACTGTCATAGCCGTACTATTTTGTACCATGTTCCTTTGTTAGCTTGGGATATAACATGACTAGAGATTGGACTAGGGATTGCTTAGCCATGCTTAGTTCAACTAGTACACAATGAGGGAAATCCTATTAATGTTTAGACTGTAGGTCCTAATGGTAATGTTGGATTAGTACCACTGCTTTGGTGTTGATTAATTAAAAGGAATCACATGGTGGACTGTGGGTGCATGGTTTTGCTAGTCGCACCCATGGCAATTAAGGACCGGTTCGCGGGAAACCCTGGAAGAATTTATCGTGCTTACCACAAGCCAGCGTGGGCAACGACTGGGCTTGTAGTGTAGCTTTCCTCTAGCTGACGCATCCAGGCAAGGGTGGGCGTGATGGAGCGGGGCGGGCCCTGCGACGGCCTCTGTCGCTTCCGGATTCACCTAGGCACGAGAGGGGACTGCCCGCTGCCTTGCGAGGAGTGGGGGTGAAACCTGAGGTGTGGTGTGCTTGGTTAGAGGGGGTTATGCGAAGGGTCCTGTCACGGCCTCTTTCCGGTATGCCGTGGTGGCATGTCGGCGCACGGAAACGTGTCGTGGGGCTGTGTCTTGTGGGTACAGTTGTACACCTCTGATCAGAGTAAAACTATTCGAATAGCCGTGCCCGCGGTTATGGGCGGTCAACCAGATTCACCGTGATTAGTTTCACCTTAGTTTAGTCTAATGTAACTGGATAGTTTAGGTGGATGGTTGGGCCTGTTGCAACGTGGGATAGCGTTGAACAGTGGATGATTAATATTGAGTAATTATTACAACTGTTTTTCTTCTTTCAACTCCTGTTTATAAATGCTCGCTTTATGCAAATGAGCCAGTCTATCTCCCCTTTGATAAATCCCTGCATCATACCACTATTCCGGTATGACTTGCTGAGTACAGTGGGTAGTACTCAGTCTTGCTCTATTTTCCCCAACCCCAGAGTGCGAGTATGTGTCCGATGGTGGTTTCTCTGAGGAGTAGGCTTCGTCCGTGCCATCGAGGATGCCTGTGGAGGGGTGTTCCCGCTGCAGTTCAAGCCAAGGCTTAGCTCCTGTTATCTTTCGTTTTTCCGCTGCATTTATGTAAGACTTTTAAGATGTTTGTAAGACGTGGATCTGAATGTCAACATTGTCGTTTGTATACCCCGGCTGGTCCTGGACGGGGATTTTAATGCACATTCTGCTTGGAATTCTATTCGGGAATTTCTGGGCGTGACAAGTTGGTATCAGAGCCGACCTTGACCGTAGGACAAGCCAAATGGAAAAACCTAAGAGCCCTCTAAATCCTTTTCATTGCATATGTTCTTTGTAATTGGATTTGTTCCGGGAAAATTGGGATCTGTTCTTGTGGTTCAAGGGAAAAATCTTGGTCGCTCGTTTAAGTGGGATTTGTCGAAACAAGTCGGTCTAGGGTTTTAGTAAAATTATTTGAGATTTATTCGTCTGTCAGTTGGGATTTGAGGGGTGAAATGCATTAGGTCCTAGCTCAGGAATATGGGTTGCAAGGTATTTCTGCTCTTATTGTTATTACTAGGATGTATCTATTTTCCCCATTATTTTATCGTTATGTAAGTCCGTCTTATTTATTCGCTCTCATGCAAAATAATCTATGCATAAAATTATGCTTTTATTCGTTTCTCTTATTTGAGTCCTTTTCTGTTTTATTTAAATTTGGATTTGAGCATGCATTGATCCTATCCCTTTGTCTTCTCTAGATGGCTGACCACCCACCCAACCACCGCGGAGAAGGCATGGATGACTTTGTGGCAGAATTGGCTCGCATGACACTGGTGGTGGGCTACCCCAATGCGCCGGAGTACAGGACTGTTCCACCGCTCAGTGGCGAGCTTCCTCACCGTGTCCGCCTGGAGGTTCATGGCTATGTGGGCACCTGCCTCGCTAATATGGTGGTTGAGGCGTCCGGAGGCACAGCAGATCACGCCTGTCAGGAGGCAGCATACCTGATGATGGCCAGACTACGGGAGCGCCACAACTACATCTTCCACGACACGGCGTACCGCTTCCACCCTCGTCGAGCCAGCAGTGATGATGTCAGTACTTTCCGTCCGACAGCCGGCGAGAACGACACCACCTTTGGTCACATGTGCACCGTGATGAAGGGGATGGACAGGATGCACTCGGATCTGCACAAGGCGTCCAAGGCCTTGAACGATGGGAAGCTCGTGAGGATCGTAGCTCTGAAGGATGAGATAGCACGCCTGAAGAAGGAGAACGCTCAGCTGAAGGGTCTCCCAGCTCCAGGAGGAGTCCGGATCCGCACCACGCCCCGCAAGACGACGACTGCACCCGTGCGCATTCAGCTTGCGCCCAGGAACCCACCTCCTCCCACAGCTCCTCCAGTTCCTCCCGTAGCCCCCGCGTCCGCTCTCTTCTTCGCTCCAGCGTCAGCCGCCAGGGGTCCAGCCAGTGGCAATGGGGGTTGGTTGCCTGCAACTCCCAGTGGCAGCCGCGACCATAGCAGCAGCAGTTCCAGTGGCACAGAGCCGGGCAGTGGCGAGGCGTACCTATCATACTCCAGGAGCCGCTCTGAGGGACCTGGTGATGAGCAGGAAGACGCCTTCGACTCCACCGACCACAGGAGCCGTTCCGAGCATTAGGCTCGCTTTCCATTAGTTTATCGACTGTTTAGCTTTTGCTTGTTAGTTTGTGTGTTTAGGTCTGCTCGCTTGTGGGTCAGTTGACGGTCGATATCATGTGCCTATGATATGGCTGTCTTAATAAGGATCTTTGCTTGTTGTTTTAAGTGTTTTAATTCAGATCAGAACAATCGCAGTTTAAAGCCCTATATAATAAAGCTTAGTTCTTGAGCATCTGTTTTTTTTCTTTTCCCCCGTCTGTTTTTCCTCCAGATGGTCTACACCAGGAATGGTAGCCGCGCAACAGGCGAGGGTAGCAACGGCGAAGAGCGCACTGACGGGGTGCATCCCAACAGCGATTCCGGCAATGGTCCGCCACCACTCCCCGAGAATCCGACCCTTGCCCAAGTAATGGCTCATCAGACGCAGATGATGACAGCCATGATGCAGCAGATGCAGCAGATGCAGCAGCAGCACCATCAGATGTACCAGAGGATGCAGCAGCAAGCCGAGCAACAGCAGCAGCAATTTGGTCCCCCTCCCCCTCAGTCCAAGCTGCCGGAGTTTGTACGCGTCAGACCACCCACCTTTTCTAGCACCACCAACCCTATGGAGGCAAATGACTGGCTCCATGCCATAGAGAAGAAGCTAAACCTCCTGCAGTGCAATGATCAGGAGAAGGTCGCTTTCGCCACACACCAGCTCCAAGGTCCCGCGTCAGCTTGGTGGGACAATCACATGGCTACCCGCCCGCCAAGCACGGAAGTTACTTGGGCGGAGTTCTGCCGCAGCTTCAGGAAGGCGCGGGTGCCAGATGGGGTCGTGGCACAAAAGAAGAGGGAATTCCGAGCACTCCACCAGGGCAACAGGACAGTGACGGAGTATCTCCATGAGTTCAATCGCCTCGCGCGATATGCACCGGAGGATGTCCGTACTGACGCCGAGAAGCAGGAGAAATTCCTAGCAGGTCTAGATGATGAACTAACCAACCAGTTGATATCTGGAGATTACGCCGACTTTGAAAGGCTGGTTGACAAGGCAATCCGTTAGGAGGATCAGCGCAACAAAATGGATAGGAAGAGGAAGGCGGCGTAGTTCCGGTCCAACCAAGGGAGCCACCAGCGACCGCGCTTCACTCCCGGACAGCAGGGTGGACCTACCACCCTGATCGTCCGCCAGCACCGCCCTTTCAATGCCAGCAACTTCCATCAGGGCACCAGTGGCAGCCAGAACTACCATGGCAGTCAGCCCAACCGTAGTGCAGCTCCACGCCCACCAATGGCACCAGCACGGTCAGCTCCATCCGCGCAAGCCAAGAAGGAGGCTGGGACAAAGCCAGGGTCCTGCTTCAACTGTGGCGAGCTTGGCCACTTCGCTGACAAATGCCCGAAGCCTAGGCGTGCCGGGCCAAGGTTTGTCCAGGCCCGTGTCAACCACGCGTCTGCGGAGGAGGCACAAGCAGCACCAGAGGTCGTACTGGGTACGTTTCCTGTTAACTCAATCCCTGCAACAGTACTTTTTGATTCTGGTGCAACGCATTCATTCATTTCAAAGAAGTTTGTTGGGATGCATAGGTTAATAATAGAGGAACTTAGCACACCAATGCGGGTTCATACCCCAGGGAATAGCTCCACTTCGGTACAATTCAGCCCTTCTATAACAATAGAAATCCAAAGATCACCATTTCTAGCCAACCTCATTCTTCTGGAATCCAAAGATCTAGATGTCATTCTTGGGATGGATTGGCTGACCAAGTTCAAGGGAGTCATTGATTGTGCGAATCGCACAGTCACCTTGACCAACGAGAAGGGAGAAACAGTAGTGTACAAATCACTAGTCTCACCAAAGTAAGGGGTCTCTTTGAATCAGATTGAGGTGGAAATCCCAGTGGTTACCAAGGAGAAGAATCCAAGGAAATTGGAAGAGATCCCCATAGTTTGCGAGTACCCAGAAGTATTTCCCGAAGACCTCACTACCATGCCACCCAAGAGAGAGATTGAATTCCGGATTGATTTAGCACCGGGAACCGCTTCAATTTACAAGAGACCGTACAGAATGGCAGCCAACGAGCTAGCAGAGGTCAAGAAGCAGGTCGATGAGCAGCTGCAGAAAGGGTACATTCGACCAAGTACTTCACCTTGGGGTGCTCCGGTCATTTTTGTGGAGAAGAAGGATAAGACGAAAAGAATGTGTGTCGATTATCGCGCACTCAATGAGGTCACCATTAAGAACAAATATCCTTTGCCGCGGATTGATGATTTGTTTGATCAGCTGAAAGGAGCCAAGGTATTTTCCAAGATAGACATGCGATCAGGCTATCACCAGTTGAGAATTCGGGAAGAGGATATTCCCAAGACAGCCTTCACCACTCGGTATGGGTTGTATGAGTGCACGGTTATGTCTTTTGGACTCACCAATGCACCTGCATTCTTCATGAACCTGATGAACAAAGTGTTCATGGAATTTCTGGATAAGTTTGTTGTGGTATTCATTGATGATATCCTTATCTATTCCAAGTCAGAAGAAGAGCATGAGCAACATCTTTGTCAGGTACTCGAGAAATTGCAAGAGCACCAGCTCTATGCCAAGTTCAGCAAGTGTGACTTTTGGTTATCGGAGGTCAAATTCTTGGGCCACGTCATTACAGCTCAGGGAGTGGCCGTTGATCCGTCAAATGTGGAGTCAGTTATCAAGTGGACCCCACCTAAGACAGTGTCACAGATTCGGAGTTTTCTTGGACTTGCGGGTTATTACCGGCGGTTCATTGAAAATTTCTCCATGATCGCTAGACCCATGACTCAGTTGCTTAAGAAAGATGAGAAATTCAAATGGACAACCGAGTGTGACAAGAGTTTTGAGGAACTCAAGAAGAAATTAGTGTCTGCCCCAGTCTTGATTCTGCCCGACCAGACAAAAGACTTCCAAGTTTATTGCGACGTGTCCCGCCACGGGCTTGGATGTGTCCTAATGCAAGAGGGCAGAGTAGTCGCTTATGCCTCGCGGCAGTTGCGTCCACATGAAGGAAACTACCCAACGCATGACCTGGAATTGGCAGCAGTGGTTCATGCTCTGAAAATCTGGCGGCACTATCTTATGGGCAACCGCTGCAAAGTCTATACGGATCACAAGAGTTTGAAATATATCTTCACTCAACCTGATCTGAATCTCCGACAGCGAAGATGGTTGGAGTTAATCAAAGATTATGACATGAGCATCCACTACCATCCAGGTAAAGCAAATGTGGTGGCAGATGCTTTGAGCAGGAACAACTACTGCAATGCTTTGTGCACCGAAGGCGTGTGTAAGGAATTGCAGCAGGAGCTCGAACATCTCAACTTGGGGTTTGTGGAACACGGGTACGTGGCTGCCCTAGAGGCACGGCCTACGCTCGTGGATCAAGTCAGAGCAGCTCAAGTAAGTGATCCCGAAATAGCCGAGCTGAAGAAGAATATGAGGGTCGGAAAAGCCCGGGAATTCCACGAAGATGAACATGGCACAATCTGGTTGGGAGAGAGATTGTGCGTACCTGACGACAAGGAACTGAAGGATTTGATACTCACTGAGGCGCATCAGACTCAGTACTCCATTCATCCAGGCAGCACCAAAATGTATCAAGACCTCAAAGAAAAGTTTTACTCCAACCTCTTCAGATCCATGAGAAGGGAAATAGCGGAATTCGTCGCACTCTGTGACGTTTGCCAACAAGTGAAGGCAGAGCACCAAAGGCCAGCAGGTTTACTCCAACCTCTTCAGATCCCAGAATGGAAATGGGAGGAGATTGGAATGGACTTTATAACAGGACTGCCCCGGACATCATCGGGTCACGATTCAATCTGGGTAGTCGTGGATCGACTCACTAAGGTTGCCCACTTCACACCAGTACATACCACCTATACGGGGAAGAAATTGGCAGAGCTGTACCTGGCAAGGATCATGTGTCTACATGGAGTACCCAAAAAGATAGTATCTGATCGAGGGAGCCAATTCACTTCAAAGTTCTGGCAGAAATTGCAAGAGGAATTGGGAACCCGGTTGAATTTCAGCACAGCCTACCATCCGCAGACAGATGGTCAAACCGAGCGAGTTAATCAAATATTGGAGGACATGTTAAGAGCTTGTGCACTTGATTTTGGTGGAGCTTGGGATAAAAGCTTGCCTTATGCGGAATTCTCTTACAACAACAGCTATCAGGCCAGTCTCCAAATGGCACCATTCGAAGCTTTATACGGCCGAAAGTGTCACACCCCTCTCTTCTGGGATCAGACAGGCGAACGTCAACTGTTCGGAACAGAAGTGTTAACGGAAGCCGAAGAGAAAGTCAGGACTGTCAGAGACAGGCTGAGGATTGCCCAGTCTCGACAGAAAAGCTACGCGGACAACCGCCGACGAGAGCTCATATTTGAAGCAGGGGATTACGTGTACCTTCGTGTTACCCCGCTCCGGGGAGTGCACCGTTTTCAGACGAAAGGCAAGTTGGCACCACGCTTCGTGGGACCATACAAAATCTTGGAACGAAGGGGAGAAGTTGCTTATCAGCTAGGGCTTCCTTCCAACATGATCGGCATCCATGACGTGTTCCACGTATCCCAATTAAAGAAGTGCTTGAGGGTACCCGAAGAACAGGCCGACTCGGAGCACATCGATCTCCAGGAGGATCTAACCTACGTGGAGAAGCCAGTTCGCATCCTTGAGACCAGCGAAAGGAGGACTAGAAACAAGGTCACCAGGTTTTGCCGGATTCAGTGGAGCCACCATTCTGAGGAGGAAGCAACCTGGGAAAGGGAAGATGAGTTGAAGGCCGCCCATCCGCACCTCTTCACCAGCTCTTCCGAATCTCGGGGTCGAGATTCCGTTTAAGGGGGTAGGTTTGTCACACCCTGAAGTTCCTTCCCAAGCCTTAATTGAAATTTTAAATGGTCTCAAGAAAATACCCGGGAAAAGCAAGAGTAAACCTTAATAAATTAATGCAAATAACAATCGAAATTGGCATGTGGAATTTTTCTTGAGTTCTACATGTCGAAATTCGCTAACAAGATTTTTAGTGGAATTTTCAGAGCCCTATAAATAATTTTAACCAATTAAAATTGAGCAGATGCAATTTTAATCCCAGGAAAATCCATTTTCCTTCTTTTTCTTTTTTCTTTTTCTTTCAATTGGGCCGCCGGCCCATTCTTCTTTTCTTCCCCCCCTCTCCCGCTGGGCCGGCCGAAGGCCGAGGCCCAGCCCAGCCCGCGCGAGCCGGCCGCCCGCCTCATCTCTCCTGGGGTCATCGACAGGTGGGGCCCACCTGTCGGGCCCGTCTCCTTCCTCCGCCCGCCGCCGCCGCGCCCACGCTCCCGCGTCTCCCGGGCCACGCCGCCCACGTCGCCCTCGCGCCCGCACCTCCCGCGCCCATTTCCCCCTCTCTCCCGCTCGCCCACGCTCCCGAGATGGCCGGGATTCAATTTTCGAATCCCGCCTCTCTCTCCTCCCCGCACCGCCCACGTCGGCCGGCGATCCCCGCCTTTCCCGCCCACGTCCGGCCCCCTCTCGCCCTATTTAAGCGCCGCTGTCACCCCTTCTCCCTTTTTCCCCATTCCGCCGAGCTCTCCCGTGCCCTCTACCACCCTAGCGCCGTCGCCCTCCTCTCCGCCGCCGCCGCCGCCGCTCCGGTCGCCGTTAGCCGCCGCTAGCCGCCGTGCCGAGCCGCGCCGTCGACGCTGCCGCGTTCGCCGTCATGCGGGCCGTCCCGTCCACCTCTCCTCCGTCGGATCCCGTCACCGGAACCCCCTCCGCATCGTGCGCCGGTGAGCACCACCATGGCCGCCGCCTTCGGCCGGCGTCCTCGCCCTCTCTCATTTTCCTCTCCCTCTCTAACCCCTCATGTCGTTCGCTCGGTGGTCCCGGTGCTCGTCCCACCGCCGTCATCTCCTTCCGTCGCTCGCCGTCGTCGATCGCCGTCGGTGAGGCCCTCCTCCCCTTTCTCCCTCTCTCTCCCGCGCTGCTTAGCCGCCGTGCCGCCGCTTAGCCGCTCGGTCGCCGCTAGCGCCGCCCGCGCCGCCGCGACGCCGCCGCCACCGCCGCCGCCGGCCGGTCGCCGCCGATCGCCGTCTCGCGCCGCCGCCGCATGTCCGCCGCGCCGCCGCGCGCCATGGCCGCCGGGCCGGCTTGAGCCGCCCGCGCGCGCCGGCCTCGCGCCCCCCTCGCCGTCCGATCTACCCTCGGGTAGATCGGGGCCGTCCGTTCGGCCGCCCGCGTGGCTGCCGCGTGGCCGCCACGTCGGCGCCACGTGTGTGCCACGTGGTACGCCGTTTTCCCCGGTCCGTGGACTCGGTCCACCGTGAGCCGCCCTCCCCGTGTCACTGCCATGTGGGGCCCGCATGTCGGCGCCGCCCTCTCTCTCTCCGGGATTTATTTATTGCGCAATAATTCAATTAAGGATTTTTCTGTTATAGTAAAAACACAGTGAATCTTCTAAAATTCATAACTAATTCATCCGTGCCCCGTTTAAGCCCATTCAAGTCTCAGTAAATCAAGAAAAATGTGTAGAATCCGTTAAAAATGGTTTTGTTCTCTGTTTTAGTAGTCTTATAGCCTGTTTGCATTGTTTGCCTTGTATGTCGTTTAGATTCCGGTTCTTCCGACGCTCCGGTGTACTTCGAGATAGTCGCCGAGGTTCCTCCAGCAGCAGAGCAAGGCAAGTCATGCTTGTCACTTGATCATATTGAACCTATATTGCAAATGCTCTCTCGTTTTCTCCTAAATATTGCATTATTTTATAATATCACTGTGGGATGTTTACCTACTGTCATAGCCGTACTATTTTGTACCATGTTCCTTTGTTAGCTTGGGATATAACATGACTAGAGATTGGACTAGGGATTGCTTAGCCATGCTTAGTTCAACTAGTACACAATGAGGGAAATCCTATTAATGTTTAGACTGTAGGTCCTAATGGTAATGTTGGATTAGTACCACTGCTTTGGTGTTGATTAATTAAAAGGAATCACATGGTGGACTGTGGGTGCATGGTTTTGCTAGTCGCACCCATGGCAATTAAGGACCGGTTCGCGGGAAACCCTGGAAGAATTTATCGTGCTTACCACAAGCCAGCGTGGGCAACGACTGGGCTTGTAGTGTAGCTTTCCTCTAGCTGACGCATCCAGGCAAGGGTGGGCGTGATGGAGCGGGGCGGGCCCTGCGACGGCCTCTGTCGCTTCCGGATTCACCTAGGCACGAGAGGGGACTGCCCGCTGCCTTGCGAGGAGTGGGGGTGAAACCTAAGGTGTGGTGTGCTTGGTTAGAGGGGGTTATGCGAAGGGTCCTGTCACGGCCTCTTTCCGGTATGCCGTGGTGGCATGCCGGCGCACGGAAACGTGTCGTGGGGCTGTGTCTTGTGGGTACAGTTGTACACCTCTGATCAGAGTAAAACTATTCGAATAGCCGTGCCCGCGGTTATGGGCGGTCAACCAGATTCACCGTGATTAGTTTCACCTTAGTTTAGTCTAATGTAACTGGATAGTTTAGGTGGATGGTTGGGCCTGTTGCAACGTGGGATAGCGTTGAACAGTGGATGATTAATATTGAGTAATTATTACAACTGTTTTTCTTCTTTCAACTCCTGTTTATAAATGCTCGCTTTATGCAAATGAGCCAGTCTAGCTCCCCTTTGATAAATCCCTGCATCATACCCCTATTCCGGTATGACTTGCTGAGTACAGTGGGTAGTACTCAGTCTTGCTCTATTTTCCCCAACCCCAGAGTGCGAGTATGTGTCCGATGGTGGTTTCTCTGAGGAGTAGGCTTCGTCCGTGCCGTCGAGGATGCCTGTTGAGGGGTGTTCCCGCTGCAGTTCAAGCTAAGGCTTAGCTCCTGTTATCTTTCGTTTTTCCGCTGCATTTATGTAAGACTTTTAAGATGTTTGTAAGACGTGGATCTGAATGTCAACATTGTCGTTTGTGTACCCCGGCTAGTCCTGGACGGGGATTTTAATGCACATTCTGCTTGGAATTCTATTCGGGAATTTCTAGGCGTGACAGTAGAGGGCATGGGAGAGCTCGGCGGAATGGGGAAAAAGGGAGAAGGGGTGACGGCGGCGCTTAAATAGGGCGAGTGGGGGCCGGACGTGGCCGGGAAAGGCGGGGATCGCCGGCCGACGTGGGCGGAGCGGGGAGGAGAGAGAGGCGGGATTCGAAAATCGAATCCCGGCCATCTCGGGAGCGTGGGTGAGCGGGAGAGAGGGGAAGTGGGCGCGGGAGGTGCGGGCGCGAGGGCGACGTGGGCGGCGTGGCCCGGGAGACGCGGGAGCGTGGGCGCGGCAGCGGTTGCAGGCGCGGCGGCGTCGGGCGGAGGAAGGAGACGGGCCCGACAGGTGGGCCCCACCTGTCGGTGACCCCGGGAGAGAGGAGGCGGGCGGCCGGCTCGCGCGGGCTAGGCTGGGCCTCGGCCTTTGGCCGGCCCAGCGGGAGAGGGGGGGGGAAGAAAAGAAGAATGGGCCGGCGGCCCAATTGAAAGAAAAAGAAAAAAGAAAAAGAAGGAAAATGGATTTTCCTGGGATTAAAATTGCATGTGCTCAATTTTAATTGGGTAAAATTATATATAGGGTTCTGAAAATTCCACTAAAAATCTTGTTAGTGAATTTCGACATGTAGAACTCAAGAAAAATTCCACATGCCAATTTCGATTGTTATTTGCATTAATTTATTAAGGTTTACTCTTGCTTTTCCCGGGTATTTTCTTGAGACCATTTAAAATTTCAATTAAGGCTTAGGAAGGAACTTCAAGGTGTGACACAAAGCCTCTAAATCTCCGATGTACAAGCTAGGGTTAGAGAAGCTTTGGCTCGGGGATCCAGAGTTCGATCCCCCTTCCCGCTAGGTATGGTCCTCCTTTTATACTCTAAGGGGATACCACATGTGCTGCGAGTGCTACCTAGGGAGAAGGGAAAATATTCTCTATATTAATTACATTTCTTGTGCCTTAGCTTGGAAGCCGCATACACATCATCTCGGTCGTGGGGCCTACCACACCATGCCGCCTGACACGGGGGGCGCCCATGTCATTTACCATTTAGTGGGTGAAGACTTCTGGGTTCTCGTTCGCACCAGGAAACGGGAACCCGGGTCAGTTCAGAGTGGTTGGACCAGCTCTGACCGGGGTAAGAGGCTGTGAAGCCCCTCATTATTATGATGGGATGAGACGGAGCACGCCTCACGCCGCCTGACAAATTGACAAGGCGAGGGTACACAGCCGCCGTCCCATCGGTCATTCGACCGGTCACGGACCTGTCACAGATCGGTTGAGTGCACTGCACGCCACATTAAATGCGGCGTGGCGCAACCGCTCAGGTCGCCATAAAAGCGGGTAGGTGAGCGCCTGGAGGCGGCCATCTAACCCATCGGACGTGGCGACCTAGAGAGGTGGTCGAGGTAGCCCGACCCCTAGTCAAAGGAGGGGGCGGCCGCCGCCCTACCTCGGGCCCGATCCCCTTCGGGGAAGGGCCATGTGGCGCTTGGGGCAGCCTCCTCCCTCTAGTCTCGGCCAGAGAGTGGCCGCCGCCTTACCTCGGGCCCGACCCCTCTTAGGGGAGGGCATCGTGGCATTGGGGGGCAGCCTTCTCCGTCCAATCTCTGGGAGGGAGTGGTCGCACCCCACCTCGGGCCTGACTCCCCTCGGGGGAGGGCCACGTGGTATTGGGGGGCAGCCTCCTCCGACTAAACATGATACCCTCGGACCCATATCACCGATAGTAGCCCCCGGCGTTAGCCTTGACCAAAACCTTTCTCAGGTGGTCAGGGTTGACGCCAATCTGTTAGTCAGTTGATATGTGGGTCCGATCTTCTGTCCTATCATTCTGGGAGTTGGGCGGTGAGAGTTTAGTCACGTTCATACGTCGCCTTAACTTCCAACTTTCCTCCCGGTTTCCGAGGCGCTGTGGGCTCGGGAGTTTAGCCCGCACCTTAGGCCGTGAACTTATTTCATGTATATACTTAGCAAACGTTGTTAGATTCTCTCGGGCCTGTGACCTTACGCCGCGTACCTCGCTTGCCCCTGCCTTTTGTTAACCTCTGTTCGTGTTCTACTTCATATATTTAAACGATTATTTTCGCGTGAGTGTGAGGACTGAACTTTCCATAGCCAGTAATCTTCACCTGCGATCAAGCCAAGCTGGGCGCTGTAGCCAGCCGACGGGGCCAGAGCCTGCTGCTACGGAAGAGCCAGCACAGGGGGCCTCGGGCGTCGACGGTGTCCAGAGCTCAACGCAGGGCTAGGATAGAGCTAGGAATCATAGCCCCCACGCTTTTAGCAAAGAATCGTTTGAATGGATGAAGCGAATACAAACTTTTTGTTACCAGGGGGCAAACGAGTGCGCGACACGTGGGTACCGCGGGACCGCGAGGGAGAGATGGGAGAGAGATAAATATAAGCAATAATAATTCTATGCAAACGATTATCTTCGCGCGAGTGCGAGGACTAAATTTTCCATAGCCAACAATCTTTACCCACGATCAAGCCAAGGTGGGCGCTGTAGCCAGCCGCTACGGAAGAGCCAGCACAGGGGGGCCCCGGGCGTCGACGGCGCCCAGAGCTCGACGCAGGGCTAGGATAGAGCTAGGAATCGTAGCCCCCACACTTATAGCAAAGAATCGCTTGTATGAATGAAGCAAACACAAACCTTGCTTCCATGTCGCGACCTTTCAAACCTTTAGCTCAAAGAGGGCCTCCCACCATGGGTTCTTGAAGCTTGAAAGGACGATTAGTTGAGCCGGGCCGGGCACCGTAGCCAGTCGGCGGGACCAAAGCTAGCCGCTACGGAAGAGCCAGCACAGGGGTCCCGGGCTTCGACGGCACCCGGAGCTCGACTGCAAGAGCCCTCCCAGGAGTAGACCGAGGCGGATAGCAGGTTCATGAGCGATCCCCGCGCTTGGCCCTGGAGGGCCATGGGGAAGAAATTCGCCTTGACCCGGTCGTCACCCCACGCCGCCTCTATGATCGTCGTGTGGATCTGGAGGGATTCGGAGGGGTTGACGCTACCGTGGTACCTTTCGGTGAGGCTGGGCCGAAACTTTGGGGGTCATCAGACATTCCGAAGACTCGCCATAAAGACATGGCCGCCAGCCTTACCCGGTGAAGATGCGGGGGGCCTAGCCCCCTGCCTGGGGTGGCACGGCACTCCTGAGGAGGCTGCGCCTTCCCCCGCATTGGCGGCGCGACGCTTATCACGCCGGCGCACGAAAGAACCTCAAAAATCACAAACGCGCGCCCTACCTAGCGCGCCAGATGTTGGAGGGTGATCTCCTCCACCAGGGAACCGTGAGGCCCCCCTTTTTTGAGTTCGCCCGGGGGTAGCGGGTGAGATCCGAGGTTTTTGAGACAAAAGAGACATAAGGAATTTATACAGGTTCGGGCCGCTATGAAGCATAACACCCTACTCCTGTGTGTATGATGATTCTTCTGCGCTTGCAAAACCTCTGAATCTCCGATATACAAGCTAGGGTTAGAGAAGCTTTGGCTCGGGGATCCAGAGTTTGATCCCCCTTCCCGCTAGGTATGGTCCTCCTTTTATACTCTAAGGGGATACCACATGTGCTGCGAGTGCTACCTAGAGAGAAGGGAAAATATTCTCTATATTAATTACATGTCTTGTGCCTTAGCTTGGAAGCCGCATACACATCGTCTCTGTCGTGGGGCCTACCACACCATGCCGCCTGACACGGGGGGTGCCCATGTCATTCACCATTTAATGGGTGAAGACTTCCGGGTTCTCGTTCGCACCAGGAAACGGGAACCCGGGTCAGTTCAGAGTGGTTAGACCAGCTCTGACCGGGGTAAGAGGCTGTGAAGCCTCTCATTATTATGATGGGATGGGACGGAGCACGCCGCACACCGCCTGACAAACTGACAGGGCGAGGGTACACAGCCGCCGTCCCATCGGTCATTCGACCGGTCACGGACCTGTCACAGATCGGTTGAGTGCACTGCACACCACATTAAATGCGGCGTGACGCAACCGCTCAGGTTGCCATAAAAGCGGGTAGGTGAGCGCCTGGAGGCGGCCATCTAACCCATCGCACGTGGCGACCTAGAGAGGTGGTCGAGGGAGCCCGACCCCTAGTCAAAGGAGGGGGCGGCCGCCGTCCTACCTCGGGCCTGATCCCCTTCGGAGGAGGGCCACATGGCGCTTGGGGCAGCCTGCTCCCTCTAGTCTCGGCCATGGAGTGGCCGCCGCCCTACCTCAGGCCCGACCCCTCTTGGGGGAGGGCCTCGTGACATTGGGGGGCAGCCTCCTCCGTCCAATCTCTGGGAGGGAGTGGCCGCACCCCACCTCGGGCCTGACTCCCCTCGGGGGAGGGCCACGTGGTATTGAGGGGCAGCCTCCTCCGACTAGTCTTTGGGAAGAAGTGGCCGCCACCCCACCTCGGGCCTCACTTCTCTCGTGGGAAGGCCACGTGGCATTGGAGGGGGAGGGCAGCCTCCTCCCTCTAAACATAATACCCCGGGCCCATATCACCGACAACCCCAAGTATATCATATTTTTTAAAGATTGTTTCATATACTTTACTCAATAATAAAATAATGATTATAATATTCCCTTTTGGTTTTATATGGTGTTCCCTGACCGTGGCAGGGTTCTTAGATGTCCAAAGATAAATCACAAAATTTAAGTGTCTTTTGGTAAAATTTGTCATAATAAGGTGGTGTTTGGATCAAGGACTTAACTTTAGTCACTATATTTAGACGCTAATTTAGAGTATTAAATATAGACTACTTACAAAACTAATTACATAAATAAAAGCTAATTCGCGAGACAAATTTTTTAAGCCTAATTTATTCATAATTAGAGAATGTTTACTGTAGCATCACATCACGTAGGCTAATCATGGATTAATTAGGACGTTTAATATTTATAATTAGTGTTAAAAATCCGATGTGATAGGGATTTAAAAGTTTTAGTCCCAACTGTAACAGGGTCTAAATAAATAAATTTGACCTCATACCGAATTTCACCGCCCGTAAATCCATATTTACCCGCGCTGTGTAAGTTAACTCGCCGCCTGTTTGCCCTGCGCCCACGTGTCCAGAGCCGCACGTGTAGCGCCGCAGGAGTACCGGCTGCCGCCCCAACTCTTGCAGTTTTGCATCGCGAGAACGTAACGGATCGGATCGGGCAACGGAGAAGAAGAAGGGAGGACGGGAGAAAGGACGGGGCACAAAAAGGCGGAGGAGAAAGGACTAGACCGCAAAAAAGAAAAGGCCGCAAAGGACTACGGAGTCGGAGGCAAGCAGAAGCAGGTGATGATGGGGCAACGGCGTGCGGCTGCTGGTCCACACCGCGCCGTCCCGGGCCGGGGGTATCAACACACATGCAGCGGGGCCCACGGCCCACATGCGCGCCCCTCCCTCCCTCTCCAACCTCCCCTCCCCCACCACCGAATCACACCCATCCATTTCAGCGGCAGCGGCAGCACAGTAAAAAATAGGAGTACTACTGGAGTACGTAGACCAAGTGGGATACAGATCCTCTGCTCTTGGGATCCACACATCAGTGGCTACTACCGTATCAACAGTTTTGCAAACAATCTCCACCAGACGAATGATAAATTTAAAACTAACTTTCAAATTTTCACCTTCCGATCTCCTTATTAGTTTATTATCTTTTTTTTGCAGGGATTATTAGTTTATTATCAGTTACAACCAAAATCTAAATTTTAAATTTTAGCTATAAAGGGCCTGTTTGGTATAGCTCTAACTCCTAAATTTAGCTCAGGAGTTAGGTCTGGAGAGTTGTAGAGCTGCCTAAATCTAGCTCCACAACTCTAGTTCATTTTGTGAGAAAGCTCCACTCAGCTCCACTTCTATTTTTGATGGAGCTGAAACTGTTTGGCTGAACTCCAGCTCCACGTGGGGTGGAGCTGTGCCAAACAGGCCCAAAGTTAGTTTGAAAGTTATCTTACAATAATCTAATGTTGACATTACTTTTGGATCACACAAATATGAAATTTATTTCATACTATATTATTTATATTACCATGCTTATTTTTCTGTGGTTTATAGCTCGAACAATCGGAGCCTACACAATAGAATACAGAATACTCTCTCTCTCTCCATCCCCACATACAGCTTAGCTCATAACTTTACGATATTTTTTTTTCGTCCACGTAATAATTGGACTAGATTAGCCGGGGGCCAGTACTGGATAAAACGGTTTCCTCCCTGATTGCTGAAATTTTGCAGGCCAACCTGCTGAAAATCTAGTAATCTTAAGGAGAGACGGACAAGAATCATCAGAGACAGGAGGAAGAAAATTCAAAAGGGGAATTTTTGAGAGGTGTTTGCTTACTACCACTGCATAATTAACCTGATCTTCTCTCTGATATAAAGAGAGAATATTTCAGGTTGCTGTAAAGCGTAGAGCAATATATAGTGCAATATACAAATCGTTTACTGAGTACCACTAGATGATAAGCTGCTCTCTTCAGGTTCAGTGTTTCGCCTGTTCGGTGCAAAGTGGACGGCCATACCGTTATGTGTTGAGATTCCACTAGAAAGTAGTAGATCAAAATGTTTTTTTTTAAAAAAACAGCTTTTCTGAACTATGGCTGTTGCTTTAAGAGCTTGACGGTATCTTCAGGCTTCAGGGATAATTTAAGTTGCTTAATTTTCAGTCCCAGAGAAAAGAACAGAAAATAGTTGACTACCGCACACAACATTGATAGCAGTAGCTAGGAATACTTAAGTTGCAGTATCAATTATCAGCCCATAATTCCGATCGGTCGCTGGTCGATGCATCCATGATAATGCATACCTAAATCATTGCAAACAGCCTAGCGACAGCTTGAACATATATTCTACCAACCCAATGACTAGAATGATATCCATAGTATTAAATAAGTTGCCATCTAAAAAAAAATGATGTGGCAAGTGAATAAATAAGAAAAGAGAAAGAAACCATGTCTTGCATGAGACATGGTTTCTACACAATATCCAAGACATCATGTGAAATAAGTAGCATTAAATTAAAATATAGAATAGTGGTGTTTGCATTGGAAGAGTAGTGTCTAGTACTAGTTTCTTGATGATGTGGAGTTTATAAAAACAATGTCTAGTATTATGGGTTGGGACTGCCCACTACTCCTGCTCCATTCTTAATTTTCCCACAAAAGGAGAAGATACCGTGTCAAATCCTTTTCTAATTAAGCTACCTCTAATTAAGCCCCCTAATAATCCGTACGGTCCAAATAGTAAGAAGCTTCAGCTCACACAGAAATGTAGTAGTAGCAGCAAGTACATACAGGACTGTACAGTAGAAAAAAATTGAGACACTGAGACTTTGTAAGGAAAGAATGTTTCAATTCACTTCCAATGGTGGCAGAATAATCGCAGTAGTACAGTTATTTACACTGGCGAATTATTAGGTGAAAAGAAAAGGAAGAAGAGGAAAGAATAAAAATCTCCGGTGCTAAATAATTTTCCCGGATTTGACAAGGGAATGGATGACTAGACTTGGCCGTCTCAAAATCCTAAGACTTTCTCAGCCATCTCACTTCACCGCCACCGCCGGCCGGCCGCCGATTTCTCTCTCTTTTTCTTGCTCCGGCGAGTCTCAGCTCCTCTCAAATGGCCATGGAGGGAGAGGGGAAAAAAAGGAAAAGAAAAGAAGAGAGAAAAAAAATGGTGGCAAGAACGGTCGCGCGCATGCACGCACGCGTAATGGCGAGCGGAGCGGCTAGCTAGGGGTGGGATCACACATCGCATTCACCACACGGCCTTGTCGGTGGCAATGCCGCGGAGGAGCGGGAGGGCGTCGCCGGCGGCGGCGCAGCAGCAGGAGAGGGCGCCGCTCTGGAGGTCCTCGAGGGTGACGAACCGCGCGGCGGAGGACGGCGAGGAGAGGTGCCGAAGGACGTGCTCGAAGAGGCCCTCGTCGCAGGGGAGCTCGATGGGGCCGCAGTAGGCGCCCGACGGGAAGCCGTACTCCTCCTCCGCCTGCCGGAGCAGCTCCCTGAACACCGGGTGGTTGAGGTGCGCCGCGCGCACCACGAACCGCCGCGACGCGCCGCCCACGCACACCGCCACGTGCCCCGCCGGCACCGCCTCCGCCGCCGCGCGCGCCGCGGCCCGGGACCGCCACCGCCGCAGCGTCTGCCGGAGCCAGACGATGTAGCGGATCTTGCTGCATTTGGCCATAGGCGGCGGCGACGACGACGCGGTGGGCGAGAGGAGAGAGGTGTTCGTCCGTTGGTTGGCTCGGCTAGCTGCTGTTGGGTGAGTTAATGGCGTGTGTGGGGGTGTGAGTTGGTGAAATGGAGGAGCTGGCTTTTCGAGTGGGCGGGGCGGGACGTTTTATAGGACGGGACAGACGAACTGGGAAAATGTTTTTGGGTCGTCCAGTTGGCTCGCAAAGTTTTTTAATACTACGGCGAGATGTGACTTTATTCGGCAAACTATTTTAATCCCTCGAGGGGATGTTCACTCGTTTGCTTAAAAATCATCTAAACGGTTATGAAAAATTGTAGAAAAATTTAACAACATTCATACAACACATTTATACAAGTCCACAAAATCTTATGTCCAAACTCAACTCACAAGTTGAGATAAAAAAAGACAAATTCAGCATATAAATAATAGCGTATTGTTTATATCTAAATTTGTCTTTTTTGTTTCTCGATGTATAGATCAAATTTGAATATGAATTTTGGTGGACTAGTAGGTATCATTATACTCTACATTGTTAATTTTTTTCAGAATTTTTCACAACTATTTGCATCGAATTTGTAAGAAAAAGGTATACGAGGGGATATCCCCTCGAGGGATTAGAATCCACTCCCACTTTATTCTCCTATTTTATACTCCTTTCGTCTCTAAAATAAATTAATTTAATAGTGATGTGACACATGATATATTACTATGAATCTTACGTCAAAAATATATATTAATATAAATCTAAAGAAAGTAAAAACTGTATTTAATCTTTTTTATCTTGGGATTTTTGAATCATCGTTCGGTATGTATAGGAAACAAACATTGTAAAATTCATTTGGATTAGTAGTTTGCCCATGCATGCATATGTTGTCTATCTATGGTAGGGAAGCCCATTTGTAAGGAAAATAATTTCAATTGAGTTCTACGGTATGCTCCATTCCTCCATAGGAGAAAAAAATGTAAAGCTATCATTTTCTTTTTTCGATACATAGTATAAGCACAGACACTCATATATATGTTAGTCTTATCAACATACACTTTTATACCCTGTCTTTATAACTATCTTTGAGGAACTAGGACAATGTATCTTGAGACGAAGCTATCACATGTATATCACTATCAATGCACATATAATTTACCACTCACAGAATAATTATGTGTAACATGTGTCACAATGAACCTTAGTTCGCTCCCTCCTTTGATATTCAATTTTTTTTGTTGCACCCTCCTTTGAAATTCGTTTGTACATACAGAATTATTTAAGTGACGGAATGGAATGTTGATGTGTATGGACTTGCTGCTTGTTAAATTGGAAGTTTGTATTTCCTAGAGACTAACTCTCAATGTCGGTCAATAATTTTTTTTTCTCTATAACACTTAAGTCACATCTACTGATCAAATTCTTTTTTAGCCTCCCACAAATGCACCATTCTTTGGGGTAGCTAATTGCCGAACTTACCCGAGTCACTTTAACGAGCGAACACGTTCCAACTTGGTGATCTATTAACTTCCAACTTGTGATCTATTAAGGCTAGAGTCTTTGATATTCATATTCCTCTTCTCTTTCTATTTGTTCCTCTCCGTTGAACACAAGAGTGTGAAACCAAATCTAGCCTCTCCCATTATTCCCCCTTCATCATTCCCGTTGCATCCCCTTCTTCACTGTCGTCAACCAGGTTCACGCCTTGTAGGCACCAACACATTAGAGGTTCTCGTTGTCTTTGGCGAGACAACGGCTAGCCTGAGGTCCTCTTCATCTTCCTCCACGATAAAGATCCCAAGCATTTGCTTCTACCTCCTTTTCGAACTAGACTTGTGCTTCATGATCGCAACCCCGATGAGGTTCCTTATATCCTTCTTCCTTAGATCTGGCCCACATATAAGCTTAGCACCCTCCGATTTTAGGTTGAAGGTTTCTGATTTTTTTAAGTAAAAACTTTCAAATATTCATATGAAAGTTTCATGATTTTGAGTAGATTTTTTTTAATTTGGTTGAAAGTTATTGATTTTTTTGTAGAAACTTTCAACTATTCAAATAAACTTTCATGATTTTGAGTAGAAATGTTTTGAGTTTTTATAATTTCTTTAAAATCTTATTTGTAGAAAGTTTATACTATAAAAATATAAAGTTTATATAACAAAATTTTCTACCTATAAAAAATATATATGCTGAAAGTTAAAGCTTAAAATCGCTTGCAAAGGGGAATAGGACACGTTTGCATGCACGGGGTCAGCGCATCCACGCATTAGTCCTTTTGTCATTCTTCCCATAAATCGCAAGAGTTGGGTCTAAGAAGAGGTTTGATTTATATGTGGAAGGAGGAGCTTTTGGTTGGATGAAATAATTCCAGCTGGAAAAAAGTGTACAACATATTAGAAGAAAAGGAAAAGGACATGTGATTGATGATATAGCCGTGCTGTTTTTTTCATTTCAAAATTTTGTAAGTCATCTATAAATATTGCTCATTACTCCTCTTTCACAACGCTCCAATGAAGGTCGATCTGTGATCTGAACGTTTTCTTCTAGAGTGCTGTAGCTATTTTGTCTAAGAATAGGATCCGAAAACTGTAGCCATGATATAGTTCTTGTTTGTACCTTGGACTAGCCATTAAATTTTGTGTGTCATTTTTTAGTTTATGTTCACAGTGATACATCATACATGCATGATAGTATGCATAAAAACGAATTGATGACTTCACTAAATGTGTTTCAAATTTTAAAACATGATGAAACAGGGCGCCAAATGTCATGTGTACATATTGTCTTTCTTTTTTTTGGTACTAACGAATTGGCTGTCTCGCAAGAAATCCTACTCATGCACCACGGCATTCCATCTTCAACTTATCAACAAACTCCCTTTTCGCGTGGATAACATGAGCCCAATTATAAGGATCGCCTCCAAAACTTAATATTTCTTATGTTTTCTAATAAGCTCATCACACACATTGAAAAATGGTGGAGATGCAAGGACAAACCACGGACTGCTTGTGAACTTTCTGAAACAGGAATTGCAGAGTGCACCACAAGGCAGTGTCTAGCACATTTTGGCATCTTGCAGACGTGTAGCCGAATGCCCGTCGCATTCAGGGCCACTATAGCAAAGCTCACTTCCTATTTCGCCGCTACAAATCTTAAACAGGAGACGCATATGTCGTGCTGCATCGGTGACTCGACTCGCGCAAGCTAGCGTAGCGGCGTCGTACACAGTAACGTGGGTCGCTGTAGCTTAAGCTTAACTGGGCGCACAATCTCACATCATCGCGAAGTCCCATCACATCGGCGGTGTCCCTGTGTCGAGCAGAGAGACGAGCTAGGAATCGTTTGCTTTGGGATGAAATAAAAATTTTTTGGTGTCATATCGGATGTTTAACCGGATGACGGAAGGGGTTCTCAGACACGAATGAAAAAAACTAATTCCATAACTCGCCTGAAAACTGCGAGACGAATCTTTTGAGCCTAATTAATCCGTCATTAGCACATATGAGTTACTGTAGCACTTATAGCTAATCATGGTCTAATTAGGTTCAAAAGATTTGTCTCGCGATTTATAAGCAAACTGTGTAATTAGTTTTTTTATTTATATTTAATATTGTATATATGTGTCAAAGAGATGTTCTTAGGAAAAGGTTATTAGGAACTAAAAAGATCAGCTTGCCCAAGTGGTGGATCCCTGCGGCCAGTGACAGTGAGGTGGTCAGGGTGGCCAAGCAACTCATGAGCATGCAGGGTAGCTTAGCTTGGTGGTGTACTGGTGTGCTCGTGCATGTGACCCGGCTGTGTCCGGGGCTGAGCGGGCAGTCAATCGGGCTACATGTGCCCGAATTTGGTCTGTCTGAATTCCTGATCTCTCATCAGATTTTGCGCCTGCGTGATGGAAAAAATCCCTGCCGGTCCTGTACCTGTCAAAGATCTCCACCGCAGATTTCAGGCCATGCGTGCCTCTCGCACCTAACGAGCTTAATTATTTGCACACGCCTCCACCCTTTTTGATACTGCATGTCATTTTGGCTAAAATGAGGATGATTTATCTTACTAACTGGTTGCCATGCTCTTCCTTCTTCAATTAAAAAGTTCAGTAAGTTAGCAGTACGATAAACAATTGTTTGGCAGTGCCATCCATAGTGGGTAGGAAGTGCATTACGACATTTTAACGATCCCTAACCGCCATGTGCACTCTACTAGTGTAACCAATTAAGCCTTTTGTCGAGTAAGGATTTGTTATACTATATAGGGTGTTCCATTCTTACTAGCTATAGCGCTGGTACATCTTCTTTGACAAAATTAAGCATCGATCCTGGCGGTTCAGTCGTGCGTCCGTCCAGAATCTGATCCCTGTCAAAAGCCGTGATACCGGTTAACTGTCGTGAAGCAGCAGCGTCGACATGCTTCCCAGGTAAGCAACTAGAGACTACACATGCATGCTTCCGTCCCCTTTTCCTAGCTAAGACCTCGGCTAATTAAGTTAACCCAAGTCGTCTCCTCAGTCGTCAGTCACTGATCGCAGCATGCAGCGTCTACTGTTGCACGTGCCACACTGAAATCACGCAGATGCGTGTACCTGCTCTGCGTGCGTACGTACGTATGGTCCAAAAGACTAGCTAAGCTCTTGCACGCAAAAAAAAAAAAACTCCGATCAAACTGGCGTCGTACACGCTCCCGGCTGGGCCGACCGGCCGCCGCGGACTCCACGATTCGCTAGGTAGATAACGCGATACGAATACCAGCAAGATGCCCCGCATGCATGCTCGCCCAGGTGCAGTGGAGAGAGCGTGGCCGCGGCGCGCTCTCCACGTGCCGCCGCGCGCGCGGCGACGAGAGGAGGATTTCGTGCCGGATTGGGCCGCGTACGTCGTCGTTCGTTAGCCCATCGCCGTTGCGCCCGCGCGCGCGCGGGCAGTTGGAATATGCTCGCGTCGCGGCTCGCGCCTCGCGGCACGGCACGGCGCGGCGCGCGTTTGATTTGGCCCCGGGTAAACGCCGCGCCGCGCAAGTGATCCCCACACACCGCGCCAGCGACCAACACCCATGTGCCGTGGCTGTTGCCGCGGCACGCCGTAGTAGGCGCGCGAAATAAATGTGCAGGCGGCGGGGAGGAGGCCGCGCGAGCCGGCATGCTACGGCGTTTGTGGCAGTTTTCGCCGGCCGGTTTGGGTGTGGTTGGTCGCAGGGTACGATCGTACGTCGGTCGGTACGTTCGCCCGGTCATCTATTGCGCGATCCAGTAGCATCGCCCTGCCGTGCATTACGTGCACCTCGTGGAATGTGGCCTGACCCCTGGTTCGTGTGTGCTGGTCCTGAGCCTAGGCGCCTAGGTAGTACTGTCGTACAGGCAACGTCGCTGGAGCAGCGCTAGCTGCCAACCAATGCAATGCAAAGGTTAATACTGCAGTAATTTTGATGATCATGTGGGGTCACATTTTGCGTTGCCCATAGTAATTCACGAGCTAGTTGAGCTTTGTTTTGTTTTGGTTGCCAAGTCCACATCTCGCACTGCCAGTTGCCACGAGAGGGCAGAGGTTACCGATTGACTCAACCAGCAACTAGCCTACGAACATTACACTCGTCTTCGTCTAGCACGTTCCACTGACAACAAAAGGGAGCATACGTGCAAATTCACAGCTTAATGCACGTACGTATTTGTTGTTATGCATAAATTAGCAAAGAGTAATTAAACTAGCGCGACAAGCCAACGGTTCCTTTCTCATCGTACACCCGAATCGTACGCACCTTCGATCGCATGGACGTACACCAAAAGAGAGCAAAAAGCTTTCACTTCATGAGCATGGTTGATGCTTGATGCTTCTGTCGACCAACCAACAGACGCCCCCACAAAATACCAAGAATACCAATTCATAGAGACCCTGCATGCGTCGATCAGGACAACATCCTCTGTTGGAACCACGGCCGACGCGTACGTGTGAAGTGATACACTCACTCGTACGTGCACACACACCAAACGGGGTTACATCGAGACGGGCATGTCACTTTGTCACGTACTAGTACGCGCCAAATAACGGTGTTCCATACCCCCCAAAAAAAAGGACATGAAGTACCACGAGACGTGTGGTCCGTACCGTGTCTTTTCCCCCACAGATTCCGCGATAGATTAAACAAAAACGAACCGCAAGTTGTCACGCAGGAATACGCATGGACGATGGAGGATCGGTGGCCAATCAACGGAGAGGCTCGCGTCGCGAGTTGCGGCGCGCGCGGCGCAGCCGGGCCGCGAATTTCCTTTGCGCTTCGGTGCGGCGGGAGGCAGCCGCGTGCTAGGCCGCTAGCTGGGCAGTGGGCACGCCGATTGCGCGACGAGCAGTGGAAAAACGGTGGCTCGCCCATGCGCCACCAGTTGGTCTTTTCGTCGCAAACTAACCGCCTCCATCTCCTCAGAGTTTGAGCGAGATAGCTGCTCGTCCGTCTTGTCAGTCACAACACGTAGGGGGTGTTAAGATTTAGGGGTGTAAATTTTTGGTGTGTCACATCATCGGATATTATATATGTGTTACATAGGGTGTTCGGACACTAATAAAAAAACTAATTACATAATCCGTTAGTATACTGCGAGATAAATTTATTAAATCTAATTAATCCATCATTAGCAAATGTTTACTGTAGCACCACATTGTCAAATCATGAAGCAATTAGGCTTAAAAGATTCGTCTCACAAATTAGTCACAATCTGTGCAACTAGTTATTTTTTAGCTTATAATTAATACTTCATGTATATTTAAACGTTCGATGTGACAAGGTGAAAAATTTTGAGGTGGGATATAAATAGGGCCTTAGTAAATTTTACGAAAGTACAGCTACTTTGGTCAAATCATCACAAAACTACATATTTAAGATAATGTATCACAGAACTATGGATTTAACAGTAAATTTATCATAAAACTACAGGTTTAAGGCTAAGTATCATAAACTACATGTTTAATAATAAAATTATCACAAAACTACGAGACTTAAATCCTTAGCACTAATGTTATGTTGGACTTATAATTGTTTATGTTTTGTGATTAAATTGACATCAAAACCTATAGTTTTATGATAATTTTATTGCTAAATCTATATTTTTGTGATATTGTAGTTTTATGGTAAATTTAGTATCAAATTTATAGTTTTGTAATAATTTGATCAAAGTAATTGTAGTTTTATTAAATCACTATTTTTTTCGATTACAGGACTGCATAAGTACATGCACCACCTTGTACACAACACCACTGACACACCTACGAATACATCAATTAACACACGATTATATCAATGCTATTTCTTTAATCCCACTAAATCCAATTAAAAACCCATCCGCATATGTTCAAGTTTCCTGCCTACGTCAACACGTTGACTGGCTGCATTGGTGCTCTTTCAGCCAGTTGAGCCTAGACCCTAGAGGAAAGCTGCGGTGATGTACCATTCCACAGGTCACAGAGGGCATAAGAATGTGAACGCCAAACTTGGTTAGCGTCTAATGGTCTGAAGTCGTATTGTTTTGGCATAACCACCGGGGCAAGTGGAAACCAAGTGGGTGTACTTGGAAGGACATGAGCAGTGTACTTTGGTCCGGTGGTTTTGAGGCTTGCATAATTAATTTGGAGTTATTACAAATTTAGTAGCAGTAGGATAACTTGCTTTAACAAAATATATCCTGATCCATTCCGGCCGGTGAAAGTTTAACAAAAGAGGTCCAAAAAAAAGTACTCACACCTCTGCCTTTTCAGGCTGGATCTCTAGTTTTTTAAAGCTCTAAAACAACAACAAAAGGAGAAATGGTCTGAAGTCTGAACCACTAAAGTAAGGATTCTCTTCTACTAGTAATTTGTTTAGCAATTTCATCCTTGGCTGCTGTCTACAACGGTTGTTGCAGCCCAGAATGATGAGGATGACGGTTTACTTTCCATGCCATCCTCTCTTTTGCATCCTATAACTAACTATATGACACCCTTAACTTCCATTTATGTTTAAAATTCGTGTTAACTGTTGTCAACCAAGTGATGATCGCCGTAGATGCACGGGCAACGATCAAAGGACCACGATGACGTGCTACAAAGTGTACCATAAAAATAAGAACTGCTCAAAGTATATGAGCTTAATTAGCATGCAGAGTGGCCGCAATAAGTAGGATATATCGTTTGCTTTCAGTCTGAACTGTCAAGTGTCAACACCAAGGAATGTAATGTATTGGTACATAGGCTGTGCTTAGTTCAGCGCAAAGTTTAGATTTTGGTTGAAATTAAAAATGATGCGACTGAAAAGTTATGTGTGTATGACAGGTTGATGTGATGGAAAAGGACTGAAGTTTGGATCCAAACTTTAGATCTAAACACAGCCATACTTCTAAATTGGTAAATTAAGATTATCTAAAAAAAAAGATTATGTAAGGTTCAGAAAATCAACCGGTGAAGTAAGGGGGTGTTTGGGAGAGAGGGGCTCCCAAACACCCCCTAAGCTAGCTAGTTATTTAGCTCTAGCCGGTAATCATGCTGATGAAACAAACTAAGGCTAACCACTGTTTTTGTTTTTCTCTGTTCATGACTAGTATGTTTAATTTTCGCTTATTAACATGGCACTTATCGTAAACAGCCAAAGCAAAACGAATCGAAAATTGACGTATATGCAACGTAGCAGACAATACCTGACCAAGCACCGGTGTACTAGTAACTTGTCAGTTCGATTTTTTCATTTCTGGCCTGCAGGATCATTATCTGCTACTGCATTTTGCTTCTCTCGATCGAGCCAGTGATTCAGGAAGATTGCGAGCACTAAGTATCAAACAAAAGAATATATATTTGCAGGCATAAACTATCATACATTTTTTACGCATTAGTAGTGCATCCTCCAACCTTTCCTGATAATATTATCATAGGACTGTCTCGTCATAAAGCACCAAAGAAGAAAGAATCAGCAGGGCGTGCAACCAAAAAAAAAAAAAAGCAGACATAGCCTTTTCATCTTTTGCTATTTGCGCCAGCGAAGCTGCGAAAAAAGAGAGAGAGAACAGAAACATTGTACTATATGTTTCGCATCAATTTAAGTGCAACGTCGTACATTGCGTTATATTGTACTCTAAGTTGTGCCCATGCATTGGAAAGAACGGTTCTAACTTCTACCTTTAGACAGAGTGTCATTTGTCTAGATGCATTCAGCATTCTCGCTGTACCGCATAAGGCTCAGCCTCCACAATATCCAAACGATTTGACGTGAACTAGTATTTCTTTTATGTGAACAAATTTTTAATTTTGGTCTACTGTCGACTGTTGGTCGATTACAGTATCACCATATTGTTTCTTGAGAAATGTTTTTGCCTGTGTGAGTAGGGTGTGTGTGGTTATAAATAATGATGTACACATGCATAGCTTCTGTGTAATAACGAAAAATATTTTTTTAGTGAAAATAATTATTGCGTGCATGGATCGAATACAAATATTTACAGGGTATAAAGAAGCCTGAATATTTAGCAGAGTATAAACTACTGTAGGATAGTTGGTTGCATGATCGGTTGACATGTTTTGCACTTTTAGTTAAAACTACCCAGTTCTGACAATCTTATTGTATGTGTGGAGTAGCATGATTAGCTGCAGGTACACATTTGAAAATGGTATTAGACGTCTTTAACTATCAACCTTGTTTGACGATAAATGATTAGCCAAAATGATTAAGCGTACCAAAATATAATCATATTTTTCATCCGTTTTCCCCTTTCTAAATCGCTTCACCGAACAGAGATTCTCTTTTATGATCTCGCCAATAGAAAAGGGTGTGAAGGGAACATTGCGAGGAGGAGATTTATATGTAGGCTTATAAGCCAAATGAGTCTATTCGTCCTTTTCCTAATTCGCTAATCATATGTCACCAAATCAACCTTTGTCCTGTGCTTCACAGATGCTCTACGTGTCAACCACCAACGCTAAGTACGCACTTGACGTCCTTGCAATTTGTTAAGTAGCATACTGGATGCCTTGCAAATGATGATTCTCCATGACCATGGTGATACATGTGGTGGTGCCATGTGTGTCATGGGAGCATGTGGCTGACTCTGCATAGCAATTTAACTACTAGATTCTTGTGACTCGTAGCTAATTTCAAAGTAATTTATATATACTACATATATAAAACATGCCTAGAAAAAAACTCATTTCTTTTTCAGCTCAGCTGGATAGCACATAGACCTCCAATATGAAAGAATCACTAGCGAACACGCAGAAACTCAGGGTCTTTCCTAATTAATCTGAAGAACAATACTCAATGCAGGAATGCACTGGTAATTGTTAGTCACGATTAGTACAACTAAGCACCAGAATGCCCGGTTCATGCATCTGGTCATTCATGTGCATGCATACATCTATGAGTGGAGTTAATTTATTCCGGAACACTCTAAAAATAAGAACACTCTTGTCTCAGCCTCTCAGCTCTCAGCTAGCTCCTATCTAGCTCATGCATAATGCATTTGCATTTTATTAGATGATAATATTGCGTGTAGCTAGATGATGTGATCTCGCAACCAAAAGGACAAACACCAATTTCGGTTGGAACAGTCGCTGAATCCACGGGGGTTCTTCATCATTTCACAAAGATTCTGGGGGTTGTGCATGTTCGCCGCCTTGGCGAGCTGACACGTACACGGCCGCCGTGATCGTGCGCTGAGCCTTAGGCGTCCTGCACGAGCGCAGATGCTTGGCTGCAGCGAAGGATATAATCTTCAGAGATAACGAACCTGAAAGTGCAGTGTAACTGGCTGAAATCCATCCTGGAATCGCCCTGGTACACACGATTCAGCTCGCTACGTGGCTACGATACGATGGTCAATTAGCTGATTATTAGTTTTATCTTGAAACAAAAAGATCCATGTGCTAGTAGTAGTATATAGACATGGCAAGTGCAGAGGTTTATGGTTTATAATTTTGTTCTGTTGTTCTGTTTAAATGACACATGTTAGTATAGTGATATCCGGTGCAGGGTGCAGAGGTAGCAAACATGCATGCAGTGAAGTTTTCAGCATTGTCAAATCTTGTCTGGAACGAGGTTTTGTCCCGTGAATCCTACAGCATTCTGAATGATCAGTTGGTCCAGAGCCCAGACTTCAAATCTTGTCTGGAACGAGGTTTTGTCCTATGAATCCTCAGCTGAACCAGATCTGCCTCACCCTGGATGATCAGACCAAGCTTTAATCAGTTGAATGTATTGTACTAGGAGTCACTATCGACAGGTGTTAGTAATTAGGAGCATAATAAGATGCATGTACTCAACTTTGTGCAGCTGAAATGTGCAACGTGGGGGCGTATGCGACACTGTTCCCAGAGTATTCTGATCAATCCAGTGTGGAATTGACAGTGACACGGTGGCAGGATGCATGTCCTAGATGATGGCATTAGCTTGATTTTTGTTTTTATTTTCCGCTAGGCCAGCGACGAAACGACGGCCAACTTCATTAAGACAAAGAAGAGTTTGTATATAGATTACGTACAACAAACAAGGTTGTGAGACTACAGGCCTAAGAACTCCAAAATTACATCAAACCAGTTAAACCAACTGTTGAAATTAGCTGATTAATTTCATGAGGCAGTAGCCCTGCTATTTCTCAGGCGTGCAGTTCGTTTGGGAGTTGGACAGCTGCAGCACATCCGCTTATTTGCTGCGGACGAGCTTGATATTTGCCGAAATGGATGCCTGGATGGAGAGACCATTAATCCGTATCCGGATCGGAAAGACAGGAACCTGCCACGTCCGAATCCAAGCGTATACGTGGTTCGAATTGCATGCTTTAAAGTTTAATCTGGTCCCTACAAATTGAATTGTCATACCAACTCTGTTATTATGTGACTCCAGCGTTATCAACCTCAGATCTTATATACAAGTTGGCAAGAGGGTGGAAACACACTTTGTTGTGGACCAACAAATTGAACCCTAGTCTCACATAAGAAGCAACTCAAATAAACGGTATTTCGTCTCCTCCAAGACCAACTTACTATCGATCGATAAATTCTTAAATACTTAGTCTCAAAATAAAAGAAATGATACATGTAGATTTATCTCACAAATATTATCATAATTCATAAACTTATTAGATTTTGTACTATATAACTGATGGACAGAATTTTAAATTTAATCAATTTTTTTATAAATATTTAATATTTAGAATAGTAGGGATTACTTATTTACTATGCTAGCTTACACGTCTTAGGGCATGCTCAATATATATGGACTACATTGCTATTATGGTGGATCCCACTAAAATATATTATCATGTCCACAATGTATATGGCAAGAGTGGATATTAAGGTGGACCCCACAAACCCAAGATTAGCCATTGAAAGAGGGAGAGAGAGTATCACTATTATGAGAGAGGAAAGAGTAAAATATTTTTTACTCCTTGTGGATGGTCTTTATACATATGACTAGCTCAAGTAAATGCCACTTATAAAGACTACTCTCCCAATGTATAAGGTTCACTTTAAAGGCTTAAGACCCACCCTTATATTCACATTGTGGCTGCCTTAGACAGCAATAGCAAAAGATGAGAGCGGAGAGACTAAGAATGGAGTGTAGGTATGCATATGCACATATGTATTTTGCAGTGGCGGATCTAGAAACTTTTGTTAGCCTGGACAAGCCTTATTAACAATGACAACAAATATATAACAAATCTCATATAACTCCATAGACTATGCACCATACAATAATTTTTTTTACCGTATTCTAATTTAGAGGAAAACGATGGTTGTGTTTTTGCATACTATGGGACTTAGTAATTTATTATCTTGAAAATGAAAAAAATATAATGGACGCTAGAAAATTTATTTTGCTTTCAGGTTGTAGACATCTAATAACTTGCACTCAAGTAATAGGTACAACGATCTAGTAAACATTCATGGTGCTTCAGGTTACTCTAGATGATTGTGTGTCTAACTTCTATTAACAGATTATTAAAACGTACTTATACTGCTGCATGTTGTGGCTAAGCATGCTCTCTAATACTTAATACAAATTATTAAAGTGTCCCAACCAAGTAGTGTGCTTATACTGCTGTGTGTCGTGGTTAAGCACCATGATTTAAGACTACTCTAAGAGCAGGTACAGTAGCAGACTATAAGCCAACTATAAACACATTTCGAAAAGATAAAAGAGAAGAGAGAAAAACAACGACCTACAGATTTATAGCCAGCTGCAGTACGGACTCCAACATATATGTGTGTATGATATGTGGGACTAGATATTAATTGTGTAATATATGTTTATAGGTAACTATCGTATGAACTGGCTATTAAATTGACTATAGATAATTTGAAGCCAGTAGTTGGCTATACTATTAAACTTGCTCTAATGATGCGTGCGGCGGTGGAGCCCGGGCAACTGCCCATGGTTACCGGCCCCTGGCTCTGCCGCTCGTATTTTTTACTTCCTCTTTCCTAAACTTTGAATCTGATTATATGTTGTTATATTTTGGGATGAAGATATTTTTTTTCCTACATCGTTACAACATACTAACTGCATTATTGATTGTTATAAAGCAGCTTTCACATTTTTAGCCATCAAACTATACTAACCATTTTATCAAAGTGTATGTAAAACATCAATCATCAAATCAATTCTCGGTAAAGAAAAGAAGTTCTAATGGCCTGTTGCAACGCGTGAGTATCCACTAGCATTGATGTTGAACCATATGTGTCCATATGCCTTGACTTTGATCTAGCTAAACTATCCGCATTAACTGTTCATCCGTCGTCCATCGTGTTCACTGCAGCTCTTGTTTTGCTGTTATTTTTTCCTGTATTATCGACTGGTGCCGGACTTCCGGCTGCTAGAAGCTAGGACAAAGACATGCCACTAGTTTAAAGGCTAATACATGGCATATCCAAAGATCCAAACCATTTTGGGTTGAGACAAGTTTGCCACATCAACATCACGAGCACATGACAAACGACGACAAAACGCATACATGCACAACACAATAAGCCATATATCGATTATTTATTAATTTCCGAGTAGAATCACAGGGAGAAGAATACCTAAAATCATCACCACCCTCTCAATCAGATTAGTATATCTTGTAGTAGCTGTCAGCCCATGGCAGATAGCTATAGCCTACTTGCTATGCTAGCTAGCTTAGCTAGCTACAGTACTGTGTGCCGGCCGCCTGCCCCAGTTGCGCGCGCCGCCATTACGCCGAGCACGGGAGGGCGCCCTTTAGACGTCGCATGCATGCTCCAGCGCGCGTTCTTGCATGTGCCCGCGTGCGTACGTGTCGTGCACGGCCTTCTTGTCCCGCGGTCGCCACGCGCGCCCGAACGATCGACCAGCTGCAATGCCGCCGACGACATGGACGCGCGTGCACGGTTTGCAGCTGCTTTTGCTTATCGGTGGCTTTATGTACGAGGCTTTCGGATTGGCGCGGATCACCAGACGAGGCTGTCCACGGCCATCCCTTCAAGCAGCGGCGCCCGCGACGACGACGACGACGAGGACGAGGACTCGGCGCGGCGCTTCGTGACGCCGCAGGTGGCGGCGGGCCGGCAGAAGGCCAGGTGGTGGCGCTCGTCGGAGGACACGCGGCGGAGGACGTCGCGGAAGTGGTCCTCGTCGCAGGGGAGCGCGACGGGGCCGGAGGCGCCGGACGGGAAGCCGTACTTCTCCTCCGCCTGGCGGAGCAGCTCCCGGAACGCCGGGTGGTTGAGGTGCGCCACCCGCACCACGAACCTTCTCGCGTCCTCCCCGCCACCGCCGCCTCCCACGCGCACGGCCACGTGGCCCGCCGGAACCGCGTCGCCGTCCCGCTCCATCTTGCTGCCGGCCGGGCGCGCCGCGGCGCGGAAGCGCCACCGCCGCACCGTGCGGCGCAGCCAGACGAGCGACTGGATCGTGATGACCTTGCACATGGTTGAAGGACGGCGAGAATGAGACTGATCGAACGATCGATTGAGCGGCGGCCAATGGCGGAACGAGCGAGCTGTGTTTGTTGCTCGGCGGTGGCTTTTCGATCTCTCTTGGCTCTTTGCTTGGCGCGCGAGCTGTTGGTTGGAGGAGGGCAAGACCGGGCTTGGAATATATAGCAGTTTGGTTAGGTGTTGGCCACTGGAGTTGGGCGAAAATTGCAGGAATGGCATCGACATGTGTCACCTTTTGTTTTTCTTTCTTTTGTGTGTGTGTGTGTGTGTGTGACTGTGCGTGTATGTTTCGCAGGTGAGGCGATACTTTGGCATCGGTAAGCGGTTTGTGTCGTTTCTCGAAGTCTGGGTGCTGCTGATTGCTGTGGTACCACCTACGAGTACTGCTCTAGTCCTGACTGCTGAGTGTAAAGTGAGAACACGAGATTGGGAATGCTTAGAGCATCAGTAATAGGTGCCTTCGATCCGTCCCCTCGCAAACAGCCGTTTCCCTCCCGTCCTCCTTTCGGCGTGAGCCGTCTCCCCAGCTAGGAGCACGTCTACTCCTTGGGAGACGCGGCTCTTTGCAAGGAGCGCTCGCTTTTTGCAGAGAGCCGGCCCTCACCCCTGGGAGGAGACCCGTTGCGAACTCCCGTCTCCTCACCGCTCCCCCCAAATCCCCCTCCTACCCTCGCCCCCTCGCCTCTCTCCCACGACGACGCCCACTCGTTGATCCGCTCCACCGGCCGCCATCGACCGGCGGGCAGGGAGGTCCGCGACGGCGAGGATGAGCTGGGCGGCCTTGAAGAGGAGGAGGGCGAGCCAGTCGTCGGCGAGGCGGTGGACGAGGTGACAGTGGGCGGGGCCGGGGGTGCCGAGGGTGGCAGAGTCGAGGGCGGAGTCGTCGGAGTCGATGTTGGAGAAGAGGGCATGGGAGATGGTGATGTGGATGAGGAAGAGGAGGGAGAGCGGGAGGATGAAGGCAGTGGCGATGCGGGCGAAGAGAGGGCGGTCGGCGACGGCGACGGTGAGCTTCGTTGGCTACGGCTGGAGGGAGAGAGGGGAGCGGGAGGAAGGCGACCGGCGCTGACCTCGCCGGCGAGCCGCCATACTTCTTGCTCGATCTTGATTTCGCGTGGTTAAGTAAGTCGTATTAGCCTTTCAGGTTAAAGAGGTTGTTAAGGTTTTTAAGTAAGAACCTCCTGTAGCTTACTTACTAGTTTGTGATGCTTGCTGTATTTTCTTCTAGTTCTTGGCTTGATGTAAGGAGCTTATGTTTGATTGTATAAGTTGTTTTCTTAGATAATGGATTGTATAAGTTGTTGGATGGATCAGCAAGTATTAGGCCTGGTCCGTCCTTCCTTGTGTACTACTATTACTCCCATGTACTACTATGTTTGGTTCTCTACTTATCAATTCAGTTAAGCATTTTTGTGTGTAAACTTTGTTAGAACTCTGCTTTTTGATGTTGTGGAATTGGAATTTGGGGGAGACACTGAGCGAGAGAGAGAACGGTCGTCGCCGATGCCGTGTGGTGTGGTTGGTGTCGAATTGAAACGGGAACGGACGAACCAGGGGAACGAACTAACCCACATGTCCGATTGGGCTCGTCTCGATCGGAATTGACTAGAGGATTCCAGGGTATTTCGGGAATTTGCCACCTGGGGCTATTGTGGACTAGGACACCCACACCCATTGTGGCATGAGTACCCTCACCCAGTTGCTTCGGATTTTGAAGCCACTGCTCAGGGGTATCCTATATTGTGAGGTTGGTTCTCCAGGGCCACTCTATGGGTATCCTCAGTTAGTGAGGACACTCTAGGAGTGGCTCACATTGCTGATTGCCCTTACAATCCCACCATGTTTCACTTTCACATGTTACAGGGATGCTAACCTGATTATTAGCACACCTGAAAGTCTAAAACAAAAGCAAAAGATATTGTTTGTTTTAGATCCTGGAGCATAATCAACTCATCGAGGTAGAGCAAGACTAATAATATAGCCAGCTGTTTACTGTATACTAGTAGATCTTTACACTTTACCTCTTAACCAACTCATATAGTGATTAGCTTTTCACTATTAATATATGGTCAACCTATCTCTCTCACATTTTTTTCAACATTCTATTATACTTGCTCTTACTAGTCTGGATCTTTTACCGATCATTTTTGTTCCAGTATTCTCAGTTCTGGAGGTTGGAATCAAACGTAAAAATAGCTTACCCCTGGTTCAATGGGCAGGTACATACGGAGAGTTCCCAAACTGGTCAACAATCTTTCCCCGAAACTGGACGCAGCTATTCAGCTAGGAGTACATAGCTGTACAGGTATAGCCATGGCACCGACTGCCTGTTCACCGTTAAATCCGGCTCAACCGCTCAAACGCGCACGTTCACCACGCAGGACGGCAGGAGGACTCTGCCGAACCTTCGCGAAGCTGGCGTGCATATCAGCTCGTGCGCCGAACTCAGAATTAAGACACAGTCATCATCGGTGTGCTAGATTCCAGGACTGACAAATAGATCCTGCCATTATCATTAGCATCGATCCCCTTTACATCGATGACATAGTATTTTAAGAAAATGAGGGTATAAACATTAGTGTCGTTGGTACCAAGACGTTGAACATGAAGGTCGCATTAATGAGAAAAAGAACCATTTTAAAATAAGTTTTTTTAATATATTTATGAAGTTTTTAAAAATAATTAAAATGTAAAATATCCACACAGACGTGTCCTGCAAAATCTTTCTCGCTACCAGCGAGATGACGATTACATCAAGATGCACTTGATAGTGCAGTGACAAGTAATATTTAGTTTCAATACTATCCTAACACCCTCGTAATTTCTTTTATAAAGTATATTTGAAGGGATATATCTCCTTTTAAATCTTGTTTTCTTTTTCTTTTTTATAAAGAAGGCGGCTGCGACGTACTGTAAAAATTCCTGCACGGATTCCCCACCAGCTGCACGGCTGCAGCCTGCACCACGCATATGGATGCGTTCGCGTGAGACCTGCAGTGTTGAAACATGCGTTTCTTATGTCGTCGGCCGAGGGGTACACCACATTTATTCTGCTTTCCTCGCAGCTCGTACGTGCTGCCGGCGGCGTGTCTGCCCGGTGCATGTGCACCCTGATCTGTCATGCAGAGCATGCACCCTTGCGAGGTGATCTACCGATCTCAACTGGGCATGTACGTGGCACCAGAACAGGCTGGTGTATGGATTATTCAGGATAAGCCTTTGATGGTGAGGTCACCCACTTGTGAACGGGTTCTAGATCCGAAGTACTCCCTCCGCCCTAAAATAAGTACAGCTATAGTTTTCCGCGTCCAACTTTAACAGTTCGTTTTATTTATTTTTTTAAAAAAAAATTAAAAACATAAGTCACGAGTAAAGTACTATTCTTTTTATTAACTCATGGCAACAAAAATACTAATTATAAAAAAATTTTAAATAAAACGGACGATCTAAGTTAGACGCGGAAAGTTATGGATACGCTTATTTTAAGACGGAGGTAGTACGCCGTAACTCGGTTTGTTTGCATCGTGTCGAGTTTAACAGGTCATTGAGTTCTCACCACAGGTAATCTGTCACCATGCACGATGATTTGACACTAGGAAGTGGAGTGGTACTATGTTGATTCTTTTCCGATAAAGAGAGGCTTCTTTTTTTTTTCGGCGTAGCTGGCTAGCTGCATGTGACGATACGATACGAGGATTCACCATCTCATACCGTTGAGCCCTCGCCGTCACCGGCACACATGAGCACTTCAGCAGTGAAATTGAAACCTATACGTCCATAATCTCTACTGGACCGGAATAATTCTGGCTTCCCCGTGATGACACGCGCGCCAATAGTGTTCAGCCAATAGATTGCAAAATACCGGGCGTCTGCTGCTCTGCTATGCTCACGGTTTTGCAGGTGTGGCAGTACGATCACCCATTAATTTGGAGCCTCCAAACTGAAATCGATGACATATTCTACAGGAACCACGTTACAGCATATCAGCCGCCGAATTATTTCGTCACGCCTTGCAACTTGCAGCCTGCACATCCATGCGTGCATGCAAAACCACAATATTTAAATTAAGCTCAACGGAGTTCATCGACGACGGATACACACGACATACACACACACACTCATAGCACACCGTATAAAATGTATAATTAAGGGAGATTGGAAAGTTTTGCCCGGTTTCGGCTCGCGCACACAGAGTCGGGACGGGCGCGGGGCGCCTTTGCCTTTTTGCTGCGGGCGCGCGGATGGAACAGCGCTGCGGCATGGGAGCGTACTACTCCTGCTCGATCTTGTCACGGGCTCGCGCGCGTGAGCGGGCGCGGGGCGGCCGCCTTTCCGGAGGAGATCGACGCGCGCCGTGCATGGCGAGCAAGCGACCGCGACGTACGGGTGCGAGATTGCGGGCGTTGCGCGCGCACGCTGCCCTGTGCGATGCGATGGTTTGCCTGCGCGGGAGGGCACTGCACAAGCGCAACGGGGACGGCGCCCACCGCGCGTGTGATCGATCGATCGCGTCGTCGTCGCGTGCCTCACCTGAGCCGGCCCACATTTCCGGGGATCCTGGCTGGCTCGTGCACCTCGAAACCGGGGGCTCGTCTGCCGGTTTTTGATTTACTGCTGGCTGCCTGGCTGGTGCACGGTGGGGTGACAGACTGACAGAGGCTTCCGTAATCAGCTTGGTTTTTTCTCTTCTTTTCTCGTGTGTACTTAAACTGCAAAGCATGGGAGGATGAAGTGATTTGAGTTGTCGCAATGATCGCGTCCTCAAGAACGGGACAGTGTAATTTTTAATTTGTGGCCCCTGACAAGCTGACATGGGGTTGGTTCATGACAGGCTGACAGCCGTCCGATAGTGCTCAGGTCACCCAGATCGAAAAGATCACGGAATATGGGGTTGGGTTCGTGAGCGGCGAACGAACGGATCGGGCGTTGGGATGGACGGCCCAGCTTGGATCTCTACCAATGGCGGCGATCTATGCTTGCGCTCGTGGGCCAACTTGTTCCACTTGCATGCACCAAGTGACTGGGCCGCATGATGAGGACCATTTCGCCTGCATTTCTTGCCGAGTGGTAGGCAATTGGCCAGTTAATTATCACGTCTGCATATGTTTGCCCTGTTCCTTACCAAAATTTAAAGGTCATGAGCGTGAGATATTTTCCAGTTCATAAATGAATTTGGTCGTGTTTCATATAAAGTTCTCCCCCTTTTGCTCTTTCTTTGACAAAGGGAGGCGGGAGGTCTGTCCCTAGCTATTACTTAGCCGATATAGAGAAAAGACGACTCTGAAAATGTAAAGAAGGTTTCATGTAAAAAGTCCTTACTTCGTATACTACTATATTAGTAGTATTACGACCGCTTCGATTTTCGACGGAAGATCACATTATTTCAGTCTTCAAGCATTCGTGCTGCAAATGCATAGACAGCATAGTTATACTTATATCTAGTCCACAGTACTCCACACATCGATCGCGCTGCGTCCATGGCGATCTAGGCAAGAATCTCGTCGAGAGACTTGGGCTTCTGTGCTGCCAACTCTTCCGCGACCTGCCTCGGCGGCGGCGGCGGCAGTGCCACCTGCTGCAGCTGCTCCTTGGCCTTCTTCTTTAGCTTGGCGAGCTCGAGGTCGCGTGCCATCTTGCGCCGGTACATCTCCGCGAACGTGATCGGCTCCTCCAGTATGGGCTCCTCCCCGTCGCGCACCGCCAGCGGGTACACCCTCGCGTCCGGCGCCGGGTTCTGGAACGTCGCGATCGACAGCCGGCAGCAGTCGGAGTTCACCACCGCCTGGTGATCCGCGTTCTTGAACCTCCCATTGCTCAGATACTGCAAGTTCACATTTGCCTAAGAGATGCATGATCTAAAACAAAATCACCAAGGATACAGTGTGGCAGTAGTACTCACGTGAGCATGGTCACCGAGGTTGACGACGAAGGAGCCGGGGATGGGCTGGACGGTGATCCACGTCTTGCCGGCGTCGCGGGTGGCCTGGAGGCCGCCGACGAGGTCCTGGAGGAGGAGCGTGATGGTGCCGGGGTCGGTGTGGCGCTTGAGGCCAAGGGTGAGGTCGGGCTGGGGGCACTTGGGGTAGAAGTTGACGACAACCTTCTGGTCCATGTCGACGCAGGCATCGGCCAGCGCGTTGGTGTCGAGGCCCATGGCCTCGGAGAGCACGCCCAGCAGCTTGCAGGCGAGGCCCATGAGCCGCTCGCTGTACTGCTCCACCACCGCGCGCCACCCCGCCGGCTTGTCGGGCCACCGCGAGTAGTCGCGGGACTTCACCGGGTACGAGAAGTAGGTCACGATCTCCCGCCAGTCTTTCACCGCTTCACCCTGCACGTTACAGTAACTCTTGACGTGTAAAACTGTAAATTGAAACTGAGAAATATATTGGACGTGACTACACGGAGACCGTGCACTATATTGTCTTAATGAGAGATCTTAGTCTCACAGGTCCGGTTGCATTGCCTACTACACCTAACAATATATGTCTTTTTTTATTCTTATAGATTTTTCTTTTAATTACTTATCCGATATATAATCCGATTGTACCATTGTATTCGTTGTAATTAAATAATTACAACAAAACCTTACATGATTATATTTTTATTAAAAAATATATATTGTAAATTATTTTTATTAATATGCAAGTTACTTTTATCATATATATAAATTACTTTTAGATTTTATTATTACTTCTTATACATTAATAATGTTGTGAGTTGTTTGGTTTATTATCATTTTTAAGTCAATTTCATAATGTGTGCTAATTAAATTTAATTTTTAGTTAGACTCATGTTTTCACCCCCACAACAGATTTATTTCTAATGTCATGACAAGTTACTTTCGTTTTGTTTTAAGTTACTTTTATAATATATGTATAATACTTTTATGCTTTATTGAATTTACTTTTATACGTCTAAAAAGTAATTTAATGAAATCTAAAAGTAATTTAGATATAATATAAAAGTAATTTATTTTTTATTAAAAATATAATCATGTGAGATCTTATTATAAAGATTTAATTGTTATGAACACAACAGTGTAATCGGATCGTAAATCCGATGAGTAATTTAAGAGAAAACTTTATTTGAAGCATAGGTGATAGAAATATATTTCTCTACTATAGTTAAGTAAATTCTTCCGGTCAATGTCGTGTCGTTGGTTAGGACCATAGTACAAAAAATCAGACGGGCTGGTGGTTGAACCAGAAAAAACCGGAACCGGCGACTTTGGCGGCTCGGTTCAACTAAAAGACCGCCCCTTAGTCGAACCGGTAAAAAACCGTGAACTTGCCGGTTTTTATGGGAACCGGTGAACCGGTAGCGGTTTTTTGAAGAATCAAACCGGTTTTTAATTTGTCCTAGCAGTATGGCATTATAAATTTATTATGTTACCACACTACATTTATTTTTTTTATGTTGTGGCCATATAATAATAGATATACTAGTTTATTTTTACATATTTTCACTAATTGGTGATGATTCTATATTTAAAATAATGCAAATCAAATATAATATTAATAAATAAAAAACCGGCGGTTCGACCAGTGAACCGACGACCAGAGCGGGTCGAGCTCCAGCCCGTTTTTTATTTACTATGGTTAGGACTAAATCGAGATGCTCTCGATTTAGATTTACCGAAATATATTTAATTGTTGCAACGAAGAGGATAGCTACAGAAACGTTGGTGGACAAACAATGGAAAGTTGTGCAGCTACAGAAACGGTGGTAAACAATTTGAAGTTTGAAAGGTTAAGGTTCTAGGCCTCTCATTGGTCGTACGGATCTGTCCATTCACAAAGACTGTACAGAAACAGTGGAAATGAGATTAATTTGAAGTTTAGAGAGCAACATGGGATCTGTCAATTTGTTTGTTGAATTGAAGACAGTAATCTACTCCTATTTTCTAAAAAAAAAAAACAAACTCCTGTTGTCTTCGTCCTTCATGACTCGTTCGTCTCCAAACTGTTCGTCGGCTAATGAAGGGAAATATAACACAAGAACATTTTACCACTATCCTTTTGGAAAATTCAGGATTGTGTAAGGATTCCATTCTTTTTCTTTTCTTTTGAAAATATAGCAGCCGAGGCCAATACGACAAACCATTGGAATTGCAATCTAGTCAACACTGGCATAGGAATATCTTCGGTGATCACTGCTCTGACGAAGCAACAGAGCAGACATGGTGATCGCCGTTCCCGCGCGTGCGTCGACTTCGAGTGCTCTAGGAACGTAACGACGTGAAGTGACGTGACGTGACGTACCTGGAGGTGGCTGGAGACGATGAATCCGCCCTTCTTGCCGCCGGACATGTCGAACCGGAGCTTGTCCTCCGGCGGCAGCGCGAAGAAGTCGCGGGCGAGGCGCGCCATGTCGGCGACGAGCCCCGCGTCCACGCCGTGGTCCACCACCTGGAAGATGCCCCACTCCTCGCACGCGGTGGCCACGCGGGCACGGATCTCCTCCCGCGCCGCTTCGCCGCCGTCGATCCCCTGGAGCGAGATCACCGGGACCGCGTCGCTGAACTGGTTGTACGCCACCCTGGGGCGCTCGTCCTCGTCGCGCACGAACGACGGCCGCAGCGTCGCCTCGTTCGACGCCGTCGGGAGGAACGTCGTGGCCACCGGCGCCATCTCGATCGATCGACCCGATGCACGCGCGCGCGATAGGCGTGGATGGATCGACCCTTGCGTTTCGGTTGTGGTTTTCGCGGGTTTTACGATAGGGAGAGCGTGTACTGCGTGAGCATCCGTATATAGGGAGGGGGCGTACAGTATGGGTGGAGCACGCTACCTAGAGAGGCTGGGTTGGCTACTACTCACACAGGTAGAAGAACTAAAGCCGTGCAGTGGGCAGTGGCACGTTCTAACTACTACTCATCCATGCGTTTGTGTTCTCTAGCTAGCTGCAGGCCTTTAGCATAACTGATCACCCGATCGATAAGCTTAGGTAGTTCCGATTTGACGGTGAAGGGTAGGTGTTATATCTAACATTCCGCGCTCTCCACTGCTCCAGCAAACATTTTTGGTTGTGCACGCTTCAATTAATGGAACTATGGGAGCTAAGCTAGCCCTAGGGATGAGCGTAGGCTGATCTGTGGGTAGTATTCTGGGTATGTTCGGGAGAGTTTTTGCCAGCTGCAGTCTCTTCCGGTGGTGGATTTAGCGTGGGGGCGGGGGGGGGGGGGGGGGGGGGGGGGGGTCTTAAGACCCCACTACTGCCACTGAGATCATGGAGACCCCCTAAGCCCCACTAAAAATTATTTGCATAGATTTATAAGATATGGGGGCTGAAGGCTCTCCTAGTTTGTTTAGCCCCCGTTATTATTTTTGTTCTGGATCCGCCCCTGGTCTCTTCCAGAATTAGAAACTCACCTAAACAGTTCGGATTTTCGTCCAAATCAAAGAAGTTGTAGTTATAAATTCAAAAAATAAACTAGAAGCTATACCAACCAACTGCTTCTCAATCTTAATCTCCTCCAAACATAACCTTTATTTATGCTACTTCCTCTGTGTTAAAATGTTAGTATTTTTTAGGTGGAACGTGTACTAAGAAAGTAGATGAAAATGATTAGAGTAATATTGTGATTGGTTGAGAAAAAAATAGATGATGAAATTAAATGGAGAATGATTATGATTAGTTGAGAGAAGATGGTAGGTGGAGAAATAGTTTTATTTGGGACAAGATGTAGTAATTCAATTAACAGAGTGAAAAATGAGGGCGCTTTAGAATCATAGGATTGGAAAAACGAAGTAATAGAAAAAACACATGATTCTAATAGTAACGTAAGTGTAAAGCGGAAAACTGCAAAACACAAGAAAAACATAGGAATGGCCTTTTGATTGGACCGAAGGAAAAACGCAGGAATCGGGTAAGATAGACTAAAGAAAATTTTCTAAAAGATTGAAGCTATTGCTAAGTTTTCTCTAAAATTTATATGAAATGAGCCATTTCATAGGAATTTCACAGTAATTTGCAAATAGTTTGATCATGCGCCAAACTAACTTGCAAAAACCTGTCTAGGCTAGGAAAATTATGAGGCGGTCAAGGTCTAGACTTGGCGTGGTTTTCTACAAAACCACTGTCACGGTCTAGAATTAGGTATGTGAAAAATATTTCGTAAAAAAAAAGTATGTGAAAGTCAAGGTGAAAATCGATCTAATGTACTGATCAAAAAAATAATGGATCGATGGATTAGTTGGAATCTTCTGATATCATTCGTCGTGGTTTGGTTATACACTAGCATTCTTATTATAAGACGTTTCGTGTTATATGTCGACAAAAACTGAAATACCCCCTGCGTTTTGGGTTATAAGATGTTTTTGCTTTGGTCAAAATCAAATTACTTTAAATTTAACTAAGTTTATAAATTAATATAGTACTAATATTTATAATACTACATTAGTTTCATTAAATCAATAATTGAATATATTTTCATAATAAATTTGTCTTGGTTGAAAATGTTATTATTTTTTCTACACTTAGTTAAACTAACTAAAGTCAAAACGTTTTATAACCTGAAACGGAGGTAGTAGTAACTAATTTCTCACGGTGCGCCATGTCCACTAGTCCACCTCAATCGCTCGATCTTGCCTTAAAATGCCTGGTACCTGAAATTTCAAAGGTCGGGGTTTTCTCTTAAGATTTATAGGAGAATATAAATGAAGGAAAGTTAGGAGGCAACACGGGAAGGAGTTGTTGCATGCTACTACTACTGTAGAAAAAATTGGCAACGGGCAACTACGTGAGGAAAGACACACTCTTCCGGGATGATCACATCATGCTACCATGAACTAATAACTGTTGGACTGGGATCGGTCAGGTATGAGGTAGTAGTACCACGTCTCATTTGTCTGCATGACGCGAGATGAGTGATCCGGTCCCGCGGCCGCTTTGAACGGTTGGTGGTGAGCGGGCGGGTAGCCGTGGCGCGCGTTCTCCCGGCGGGTAGGGAGACGTCGCGTGCTCCACCAACCTGTCGCAACAGCCCGTCAAAATACCAGTAAATCGCTAGCCCCGCTTCTACGGGCTTGTTTGGTTTGGTATCCTACCAAAATCTTGGTAGTTTTAGCACTATTAAAATTTTGGTAAGGTAGCATAGTAAATTTGAGTGTTTGGATTGATGCTAAATTTTTATGTGTTAGTTTTTGTTTGGATTGGTACCAACAAAGGGTTACCAAATCTTTTGTGTTGTAGTTGCTCTGGCAGAGGGAACTAGCTAGTTTGGAGTGAACTTGCGTGGCCGTGCGTCTAGGCTCTTCCAGCGGGCAGCGTTACCAATTTGAGAGCCCCCGCGTCGCTACCAATTTAAGTGACTAAAATATTGGTATGGCCAGTTTGGTAGCAAACCACAACGGTCCTACAATCTACAAGCTACAAGCACCAAAAGGGCAAAATACCAGTTGGTGCAAACCCCACGAGCCAAAAATATGCATATGATGCCCTCCAAAAAAACAAGAAAAGACAGCGAGTGCATCGGAGGGTCAAGAGAACAATCACATTCATTTAACACTACCACAGGAGCTGGAGTCATTGATCTCATCAAAATTTGCTACAGTGAAAAATGATGTGACAACCATTGCATCTGTGTATATATCTTTCTCGGCACATCTGCAACTAGTGCAGTATAGATTTCAAGTGCCGTGCAAATGAAAAATGGTACAACACGTAGTAAACCAAACCCTTTTGGTGCTTCCAGTGACAGCTTCAATATAATCTTCCATGTGACGAAAATTTTCCCTCACCAAGCAATGGAGATTTTCCTTCTAGGAAGATGTGGCACCAGCCCCGGTCTCGAGCCAATGGGCAATGTTTGCCGGTAACACACCGAACTGGTAATATGGCAAACGATGCCATAGCTGGGTACCAACTTTCAACCATATTAAAGTGGCTGCAGTACTTCTCTGAATGACGATGACGAATTAAATATCATGTATTCTTGGCCGATATTCTAGTTTGTATGATCTAAGTGATTCATAGTGCCAAGCCACTTGTATCTACTACGTTCTGTAGAAAGCGTGCCTTGGCAGAAGGGTCCGTCAAAAACTGACCCAGAACTGCAATCGTTGCAGTGCTACTCCTGATTTTCTCTATTCCCCTTGATATCATGCAAATGTGGTTGGCTTCTACAACAACTATGGCCCCACAATGCGAAACAGAATAAACTGCTTCAGCTATCTGCCTTGTCATTCTCTCTTGAACCTGAAGCTTGCATCCATAAAAATGAACCAAGGCCTGAAAATGAGATCGATCAATCACTTCACCATCTCCACTGTCAAAGTAGCCAATATGCACTACTCCATAGAACGGCAGAAGATGGTGCTCGCACTGCGCACAAAATGGCAAATGCAACTCAGAATGGATTGCTCGATGGTCAGCAGCATCTCCAGCTGGACTCTGGTATACACTCAAATTATTGAGCATAAAGCCATTCAGCTTCACATCTAGGTTACATGCTCTGAACTTCATTAGCCATTGCACGTAACGCTGAGGAGTACCAATAAGTTCTTTCCTGAAGGGATCCTCTCCAAGGGATAAGAGCATTGAGCTAACAGCAGAAACCATATTAGAGGGAGCTGGTACTGATTTGGGTGAAATTGTACCGTTGGTTGTAGCCTTCATGCAGTGCCCATTGCAGACTGGGACATCATGAGACCTTAAAGGGCACCAAGCTATGGAGGCAGAATGGCCGTCCCTCTCCATGTCTATGCCCCTAAGCTTAAGAAGTGCTGAGAAGTCATTCCAAAAAGAGCTGCTCTCACCCTCAAAAACTCCAGAGCGAGATGAATGTGAAGTGCTGATCCAACCTTGCGAGGTCTTGCATTTCAAGTTTTCTGGCAAAGGTATGTGCCAGCATTGAAGAGCAACAGCTACACCAGCAGGTTGTATGCTAGCATGCAATGCACCACAAACTTCACTAGCCAGTCTTTGAGGATTCTGCAACCTCTTAGCGAAGACATCAGCTACTCTCGAAAGCTTGCTTAACCCAACAACCCTTCCACCAGAGGGCACATACCCAACATGGCACTGTATGCTGAATGGAAGCAAGCATGACTCACAGTATGAGAAAAGATCAATATCACGAACAACAACTTGCCCTCCAGTTCCTCCAGCAGAACCAGTCCTCTTGTCAACACCAACCTCAGGAAAGAGAGCCCCCTGCACAATGTCCTTTACTTTTTGCTTGTAACCTGCAATATTAGTTTTAATTATATGTCAAATAAAGCTCATAAAGCAACTGCATTACAGTTTTTTTTTTTACAAAAAAATAGCAGCCCAAACATTGTAACAACAAAGAAGAGACGCTGATACAACAAAGTAAATATATTGGCACCACTGCCTGCTGATGGGGCTGAAAGGATTCTTTGCCTTGCATAAGAATAACATGACCACAGATTGTACACATGAACGCATGTGCTGACTATCCATGACTTCACACAAACCTTTCAAGATTAGACCCAGCATGATGTAGCTTGGATTGGGATGCCGCAAGTTGCACACACCAAGCTCAAAACTATCCTGTTCAGGTAAACTAGCAGTCTAGTGTAAAATGGTCCTATAGATGATACGGAAAAATATTATATTTATTCGACTCCAAAGCAATGGTAAGAGTTAGCAAATGTTCTCTAATTTGCTATATTGTATAACTCCAGCACTTGATTAAGTTCTACAACACCATTACCAGCTGCAACAAAGTAGCCAAAAAAGTCGACTCGTTATTTTGTCATCTATGCATGCACAGCTTGGGAGAAGACAAGAACCACAAGCTCCCTAGCCCTACCAGTTTGAGTATTCAAAGTTGCTATTACCATGTTACTGTTGTAAGGGTTCTGTTCTTGTGAGTTAACCCACTAAAATAAATATAAAATGACAGTTTTATTTCAAAAGAGATTATAAGAGAAACAGCATACTCAAACAACGCTCCAACGCTGACAATGGTCCAGTAATCCAGTAATACCACAGAACATCAGCAGTCCTCTTTACCATCACAGGTAAAGATGGCATTGTGTTCTAAAGTAATACGGGTATGGAATAATGTACAAGAACAGGCTTTTCATGGTATAATTTATGATGTAAACCAACCAGCAATAAAGAGTTCCCTTCTTGGAAATATTGTAAGAATATCATTGTTAAGTGTTGATTGTGGCCAAAAGAATGCTCCAAGAAACTTGGTGGTTAGTTCTCACTTCTCAGTTGCCCCTGAGCTTTATGTAGACTACGATCTCTCATTGACAGCAGTAATTTATCAACCAAGAAATGATGAAAAAAACAGTCATTCTTTTTGTGGTGAGTTTCAAGAGTACAACCATTTGATAAAACAAATATAAGAACAATGTAATCAATTCCAATGCCACCCCAAATCCCATGAATTGGTACTCAAACTAAAATGAGAAGCACTGTTTTATGGACAACTAGATTCAATTCAATTAAAAAATGGTTGCGTAAGACAGATTGATACAGAAAGCTCTCCAAGAATATGGTAACTGCCAGCTGGTCACAAAAAGGATACTAATGCTTGGCAAGTTGGCATGGCATCAGCTATGAAATAATTAAAGTAACTTTTATTTCCAAATTTTCTCTTTGAAGTCATAGTAGTAATGTATCAAAAGTCAAAACAGCGGAACAGTGCATAACTACGATCCAACATTACATTTCATAATGAAACAAAGAACATATTTCTAATTTAATCAAGGGGCAGGTGAGTTTGTGTAAAAAGTGCGGCTAGGATGAGAACTAAAAGAAAATAGATTACATTTTAAGTACTAAGTAGAAGAGCTGCCGGTTGAAGTTGCAATTAGTCTGTACGGAGCAGGAACCTTGGAAGGTAATAATAGATTAACATAATTTAAATAATCCAAAAAGACAAACCCAGGCACCCAGCACATGGCACAGCATTATCCTGCTGTTGCAGCCCATATGGCAAAAGTAGACTAATAAATAAAGGACATCCAGTGTGATTATTACAGGAATTCCCAGTGTTGCAGACTGAAATAAACAATTTTCATAACCATGAGAAACTGCAGAATGGCTTATTGCAAGTATGCAATCCAACCATCTCATTGTAACCATCCGAATCCAACTTCTCTTTGCACAATCCTGCTGCATACTTTGGTCATTCATGCTTGCACCAAAGTCTGTTTGGCGGCCAGTTGCTTAAATTTTTTAAGAGAGGGAAGTTAATTGCTGAAACTACAAGCATAGTAGCGCTGTAATAGCCTAACACCACCATAACAGCAATGATTATGACCGATGGGCAAAACCATTTACATCAAGTTATCACTTCTATGATGGGCTACCGAGATAGAATTCAATCATTCAGGAATAATTCCCAGACAACCGGACCCATCGTCCTGAGATCCAAACAACACCACACGAGTTCAAATGCCCCACGGCTTTGTTCTGCTTCACCAGGTTCAGTGCTAGGCAAGCAAGAGAGACAGCAGCGGCCCGCAGCTTGCAAATCACGGATCAAAAAATTATGCCATGGACTCCACAAACAGCACACACACACACAAAACGGATCCACGAACTCCGGAGGCCGGAGGAGGGAGTCTGGACCGTACCTCGGGTGCCGTCGCGGAAGGCCTTGGCGACGCGCTTGGGCGTCCTCCGCAGCCCCTCCCGGCGCGCGTCCTCGCCGAGCCCCAGCAGCAGCGCGCGCACCGCCGGCTCCATGGCGTCGGCGGCCGCCGCCTCGCCATCCCCCTCGACGAGATCATCCTCCTCCTCCTCCTCGTAGCACTCGCACTCGCACGCGGAGATGGCGGCGGTGGCGAGGTGGGCCTCCTCGAGCGCTCCCATGGCGGTGGTGGTGCCTGGTCACTCGAGCTATTATTAGGCGGCGGCGAGAGATAGCACAAGGTGCGCGAGCTTGCGGCCGCGCAAAAATAGATAAATAAAAAAACGCGGTGGAGTGGAGGAGAATTGATGCCCACCGCGCGCCTCGAGATGTGTCATGTGTGGATCTCGCCGCCGCCGCCGCCTCGCCTCCACTCCTCTCCTTTCCTTTCACAGGCCTCAGCGCGTCCGGGATTTTGGACCGGGCCGAATTCCAAAAGGGTATATAAATTGGGGCAATGGGCCCCGCTCTCCAGTGGCACGCGTTACGATGGGGGTTTGGGGATTTGTGGGGCCCATATTATGCCGGAAAGAAAAAAGTGCGGCTCCGGTCTTACCACTCGCGGTGAGGCGGGGGTGGTCGACCGGTCGCCGTCTCGTGCACCGGATGCGGTGTTTGGTGAGGTGGGGGGCGGTTGCTTTACGAGCGGTAGGTGGGTGGTGCTGGTAAGCGCAAGTTTAATATATAGCCCACTACTAACTACAAATCTTCTATAGTTAATATAATAGTCAATTTATATAATAGTTGTTTACTATACTAGTAATATCTGGTTTCACCTATCATACATACATTATATCTTGGAGTCCGTGCTACAGCTGGCTACAGATCTATAGCCCGCTGCTTTTCTCTCTCTTTTTTTATCTTTTTAAAATATGTTTATAGCTGGCTTATAACATGCTATTATACCTGCTCTAAGCCACGACCACGAAGGTGTGGGTGGCCAGGTCGGCTGCAGGGAGCTGCGCGTCACGGTGACCGTTGGATCGAGAATCTACGGATCGGATCAACATATGGAAGAGTCATCACGAACCAAGAAAAATGGTGCATATGGGTTTCGTTGCGGTCGGGTTACTCAAACGTGCGGTAACAGGGTCAGTGGGAGGGTCGGGTTTCGTTGAATTTTGACATTTTTTGTGGTTGTCCGTGGCTGCAAGCTATATCCATCCTCGCATTTCAACGAGAGAATAAAAAAGATTCTCCTAGTAGAAAAGATAATAAAAATGATAGGTGGGTATATTCTTCCGCTTATCTCTGTTTTATACCCGACGAAATTGATTGGAATTTAATTTTTTTAAAGATGCACGGTATAAATGCATACGCTAACAACGTGTGCGCACGCTCACCTCTATAAATACATACACGTGCGCCCAATCCTTATGAGTATCTCCAAGTGAAAAATATATGGGAACATCCATGGTACGTAGGGATGAAAACGGTCAGAAACGGTATTATTTTTCTTTTTAAAACAAACGGAAACGGTCGGAAAATTTCTATATTTATGAATTCATCTATTTAGTGTCAACTTCAATGCCACACTGACAGAAATTAAAAAAACTAAATTTTGAAAATGGTAACCATCGGTAAAAATATTATTATTATATTAGTTTTACGAAAATGGTCTCGGTACGGTCGAGAAATTTTCATACTATTTTTCGCCCCTAATGCTAGGCTTAAAGCTTAAATTCGAGTGGACATGGTCCACCACAAGGAACCTATTATCATATATTTATGTTTCCTATCCACCTTTGTTTCCTAAAGCCAATATTTGGCCAAATTTACTCTGATAACACTATCATTAAAAACATCTATGGGATTAGACCAAGAGGGTTGACTTAATTTCATAATATATGGAGCCATTACACACTGAAACAAACTCATTACAAATCGGATAATGTTGGGACCTACCAATCGGTTGAACCAACCAATACATTAATGTCTCTATGCAAGTCTGTGAGCATGGTAGAAGATTCTTCGGAGCATTTACAATGCAAGCGTGGCGGTGGTGTGGTTTTAAGAGAGATGGTATGTTATATAGCCCCAAATGTCATCCCATCTCCAATCTCTTTACACCCTTTTTATCATCTTCATGTCGAAGCCCCCCAAAGCCCTCACTCTAGGTACTACCACTCATCTACTGTCTAGTTGTCTATGCCCCTCTTCTCTTTAATCATCCTCATCCCTCATACCCCTCTAGCAGACGCGTTAGTTTCTGTTACCCATTCAATGAGTTGATTGTTAGGTTATTCGTAAAGAGGATGACCCAACCAACCAACTCGGCAAACCATGTATAGACTATTTCTTTATCTAAAAAAGAATGTACAGATTGTTTATATTGACCTTTGATTTATCCATGAGCCACTGTGATAAAGCTATAATCATCTGGCCTCCTTATCGCTAGGGTTGTAAAGGTCATCATCATGTGGCTCGCTTTTCAGTCGTACATGTGGCTCATCGTAGTGCTCAGCTCAATATTTGATCTCATCCCCTTCATCACTTTCTTCCTATAATTTCATACCACACTTCAAACCCACCTTCTTTTTTTCCATACTCCTATATCCTCCGCAAGGCATCTATACCCAATGAAGCCACTCTCTTAACTAAGGTCGAGGCTTAGGGCTTGTTTGGTAGAGCTCATACTCCTAAATCTAGTTTCAGGAGTTAGGTGTGAGTGAAGTTTGTGGAGCTGTCTAAACCCATCTTTCTAGTTGATTTTGTGAGAGAGTTTCACCCAGCTCCGCTCCCATTTTACCCATTTTAGATGGAGTTAAAATTGTTTGGCTGAACTCCTACTCTAAAAGAGATGAAGTTAGAGTTATACCAAACAAGCCCTTAAGCTATTTGAAGACATAAACCACTCACCGTATTACTTCATGACCTGGCCTCAAGAGGAAATATATCCTCTCAACCCATGACTTCTCAATCGAAAGCGACATCCTTGCCCTCGCCTAGTCAGCCAGCAAAAAATAGTTATGACCACAACATTTGCTCGTACTTACAGTTTTACTCCATGCTCAAATCTACCGACAAGTGGACCCTACGATGACGATGGACCACAAGTCAGTAACTCATCACCTCTCAAAGTACGACCCGTCGACGTCGTCTTGGGCCTCTTGGCCTGTCCATAGGAACGAAGCCCGGGAAAAGGCTGAAGTTAAAACCACGGACTTAACTAAACCCAGTGCCACTGGGACCACGAACTGATCATCACTGACAAGTGGGCCCCACCTTTCCCGGTCCCACTGGTCAGTGTCACATTTGACGTGATTGGAAATATCTCCCGGTCCGCTTTGATTAGTCGACCCACTAGCCGAACCCACTGCGTACTATGAATCCGCACTGGCTCATAAATAACTAACCCGCACATAAAAAGAAAGAGTTTCTATCTGCAATCTCTAATTTCAAATCTCCCCCATTCGTTGCTTCTCCTCTCCGCTACCCCCCGAACAAATCTAGGGTTTCGGATCGGAATCCTCCACCGCCGCCGGCGTTACTACCGGCGATAATGTCGGCCAGCGGCGAGCCCGAGAAGGTCCCCGCCGCCGCCAAGGGAGAGGAGAAGGCGGACGGCGCGAAGGATGCCGCGGGCTCCGGGGGAGAGCTGCTGTACTGCGGCGCCACCAACTTCGAGACCATGGGGCGGAAGGTGGTGGGCGGGGCGCAGGGTAACCTAGTGTCGCCGACGCGGATGCGGTCGCTCATGGGCGTCGACATACGATTCGTTGCCTCCGGGTGCAGTGAGTCCCCTCGTCCTTCTGTCAGTTTCAGATGGTCTCCTAGAGTCAAGTCATGGAGGGATGAGAACTGCCGCTGGTTTAATTTATATTTATTCATTGGATGCGTGAAACCAGGTCAGGTGGAACGAATTTGCTATATATTTGTCGACAAATTTTCCACCAAAAATTTGACAGATGTAATTATAGTAACTTGCATGTAATTACACTGTAACTATAATGTAACATGTATGTAACTTTCAAAAATCTCTCCATAACATTTATTTCGGTAAAATAGAGGTTGTGAGAACAAATTCTTTCACATATGTGTGTGATGTGATTTTTTTTCTTCCTCACCAGAACAAATTTTGTAATAGATCTAATGATTCAAAATTACGTGAAACTTATATACAAGTTACAGTGTAATTACATGCAAGTTACAGTGTAATTACATACAAGTTACAATGTAATTACACTACGATTGTACTATAATTACATTTGTCAAATTTTTAGAAGAAAATTTGTCGACAAATGTATAGGTGGTCCCCAGGTGGAATTGGTCAGGTTTTAAGTTCGTGGGCTCTTTCAGTGGCTGGATGAGCTAATGCCGAAACGGCGCCACTCTGTTTAGTACTATCAAGTTAATGCTGGAAAATGTTTTCCTGACCTATTAAATTGACCGTCTTGCGACATATAACACATATGGAAAATTCTAACGCGAAGGCGCTGGTTGATTGGATTTTAGCGATTTAGACACGTGTGCTTACTGCTTAATGTTGCAAAATGCTGTCATGACCTATTAGATTGATAGCATCGCGACAGATAGTACATATGGAAAGTTCTAACGCGGGGGTGCTGGTTGATTGGATTTTAGCGATTCAGACACGTGTGAGAAACATACAATGCAGTGGACTTAATGGTCTAGATAGACTGCTGATGCAACCATCCAGCGAGTTTGTGTGCTTTTAAGACGGACTTAATACGAGGTTGTCGTTTTCCTAATTTTGGTTTTGGGTGATCGGACGGAGTTTAACTCTAGGAGTGGTAAGAGTTCAACTTTAGGGCATTCTGTCATAAGCATTTAGGCTTGGTTGATTAAGTTTCCTAATTTATTTCCTGCAATCCACAAGCAAATTCTATCTTCTGGCGATCCTCAGTACTCCTGTAATAACTCTATCAAATCACTTATCCAGCGGCTTGCCATTGTGTTGCCTTGGATGCTGAAGGACGTTGTTATACATGGGGTCGAAATGAGGTACGAAATTTACTTGACGCCACCTTTCTTCACTATATTTTTTAACACTGTTACTTTCTAGCAGAAGGGGCAGTTGGGGCATGGGGATACTCTTCAGCGTAACCTGCCGACTGTTGTTTCTGAACTATCAAAGTAGGAACTAACTATTTGTTTGTACTTCAATTGTTAACAATTGCTCTTGGTATGCTAAATTTATGAATTGACCAGGTACACTGGTTGAGATGAATTATTTATGGGTGCTAAATGTTTTCAGGTACAAAGTCATTAAAGCAAGTGTTGGAAGAAATCACACAGTGGTTGTAACTGATGACGGGAAGTCATTCTCATTTGGTCACAATAAACACGGACAGTTGGGTACAGGCTCCCTAAGGAATGGTATGTACCTTTGGTTCATTTTTAACTCACTGACATCAGTAGTACACCAAATACATGTCCTGCAGACAAATCATTCTGTCTTTGGAAAAGTCTGGGTATATCTGCTTCGCGGATGGTTGATTCTTTTTTGGTAATGCTTCCATGTGTGATCTGTCTGTTTAGACGTTGATGCTGCAATGCAGTGTTTCACGGGGAGTTTTTCATATTCTTATAATACATGCTAACAAATGTTGGACATTTCGTAAATTCTTCCTAGCTCTGCGACACAATGTGTGATAACTGATAAACTTATTTTACTTGTTTTGGGCAGCTTATTTCCCCTTTATTTATTAAATTATTTGATTCTTGTTCTTTTGGTTCAAAAATTGCTGCAGAAATTGAGACATCACCAATGCCCTGTCTTGTTACTGAAGCAACTAATGCTGTTTGTGGTGCTGATTTTACTGTCTGGCTGTCATCAGTGGAGGGCTCTACTATACTGTATGTCTTGCTTATAATACGACACTAATATATTTTCAACCTCTTTTAATTATATCTGCTTGTGCTATTGTTAGTGAGTGTTGTTCGCGAACTTTTTTGAGGCAGTATTTTATTCTTCTGTGCTATTCAGTACAGCAGGTCTTCCCCAGTACGGTCAGCTTGGTCATGGAACCGACAATGAGGTTGTTTGCTACTCTATTAACACAGATAGCCTGTTCATTTATTTCATATCAATGCACTGATAATTGATTTGTGCTGTTGCAGTACAATATTAAAGATTCATCTGTAAAGCTGGCATATGATCCCCAGCCCCGTCCCAGGGCAATAGCTTCATTATCTGGGAAAACTATCGTCAAAGCTGCATGTGGAACAAATCATACAGGTTTCTGTTATATTTACAGATATATATTTTGGTTATTCTAACCTTTCAGGATTAACACCAATCTCACACTGTTCATTTACTTGTGTGCTGCAGTTGCAGTTGATTCAAGTGGCTATGTTTACACGTATGTTATTTATTCATCAATTTTTTATGCAATTTTATTCATCAATTTTTTATGCAATTACCAACTTTAAATTATTTTGACTTGCTAGTATGATAGTATCCATCTGTCCTGTATCAGTTATCAAGCCGTTTCCTATCTGCAATATCTAATAATACATGTTTTCTTCAGTTCCCTGTTTATGGTTTCTAATATTGTTTCTCTTTTCTTTTGGCACTGGCAGATGGGGCTTTGGTGGATATGGAAGGTGAGACACTGATGTCATATAACCCAATATCCCACTATAATCAGGATAGCATTGTTGGTCTGATCCCCATCCACTTGTTATTTGCATAGGTTGGGCCATAGAGAACAAAAGGATGAGTGGCAGCCTCGCCTTGTTGAAGTCTTCCAGAAGCATAATGTTCTGCCACCCAATGCTATTATATCAGCTGGTGCGGCAAGTTCTGCATGCACTGCCGGTATGTTTCCTTTCCTGATATTTGGACATCGATAGAGTAGTTCTGTTATTATTTGGCTCAATCATAAAGAAATACTTGATAAAAACCACTTTGGGCCTGTAAATTAGGAAATTAGCTGAGTATCATACATGGAAAATAAGCTACTTGTGATATAAGTTTATATTTTGTTTTGTTTGTAATTATAATATTATAGAGCATTTTGGTTGTATTTCCGAAATTCGATGATTGTACTGTTATTCATGTATTCAGTTAAATGGCATGGACTAATAAATGAGAAATGAAATTCAGCATGTCGCATGCTAACTTTTTCAAAATCGGGAAGACATTATTTTATTGTCTTCTGGAATTCCTGTGCATTATCTCTGCCAACAAATCTGTCAAGTTGTTATCAACTTATTGCCGTTTTATTGATCCTCCCATGTGTGTTATTATGTGAACAATTGTCATCAGGGTTTTGTGTCTGCTGAAATGCTGATACTATTGGCTTTGCTCTAATTTGCTGTTACAACCTCTTTGCTTTGATGATTGAGTAGCGAGGTGCTATAGGCAAAGGGGATCCTATGTAGTCGAGGAGCCAGTTGAGTGTTTTTAAATGCTTTAGCACGTACACTAAGCATCTTATAGCGTAAGCCTGCTCATTTTTTTTCTGGCCTTCTGATAGGCCGATATGAGCATGCATCAGGTTTATTTTTTCCCACTCTATGTGTTTCCTGCTAGTTAGAAGGAGATTCATGTTGTGTAGTATTATTTATGTCCTGTTAAGAATATCATACTTGAACCTTGGAGACTTGGATTCTGCTAACCAAAATGATGTTGATATGTAGCATAAAAAGATAAGAATGAACACCACATTACTATTAATTATTGGTTATTTGCTTTGTTTATTAGGTGGAGGACAGTTGTACATGTGGGGAAAATTAAAGAATACAGGCGACGACTGGATGTATCCAAAGCCATTATTGGATTTAAGGTTACTTGCGGACAAACTTAACTGTAGATACCATATAGTGATGAATAGTTCCATCCTTAGCTATTCTTTCTGTTGATAAATCATGATTAGCTGCCTGTTCAAATGATGTTATCCAAAGTTATCTGTTTAACTGGTGATTTTATTGTTCAGTGGTTGGAACATTCGTTGCATGGCTTCTGGTAACATGCACCACGTTGTTGGTGCAGATGATTCTTGCATAAGCTGGGGAACAGCCCAAAATGGAGAGCTTGGCTATGGCCCTAATGGGCAAAAGTATGCCTATTGAATACTGTTAATATCATTTTAATACTAGGCTAGCAATTGTTAAAACCATAGAATTCCTCTTACAGTCATTGAACTTGTAATGCAGGTCATCTGCTAATCCTAAAAAGGTTGACATCCTTGAAGGAATGCATGTTATAAGGTAACTACACTAAATCAAAATGTTTATATAGTTGCAGCTCCTGTATAATCAACTAAATTACTGACACATTCTGCAGTGTTGGTTGTGGATATGGGTTGTCTGCGATTGTTGTAGACAGATCAATTGCTAGTGACCGGCTTAATCAGGTAACTGAATGTGCTCCAATTCACAGGTCATCTGTTTGATGCTACCAAGAGATTACAATATGTTGCAACATTTACTTGAGATGTTCAACAAAGAAAATGAGTTGCTCGAGTTAGCAGCTATGTTAGGTGTTATGTGGTATCATAGTCTCTATCTCGAATAAGGCACATTAGTTTTGCCAACGGATGTTATGCTATAACTTTTAGGTTTAAAGACTTGCCATTGTTATTGAGGCGTCGCCATAGTGTCGTGGCGCTTGGCGGCCTCCAGGGCGTCCTGCCGCCACAGCCACGAGTGTATGGCGTCCGCCATAGGATCAGGGCGTCGCCATGGCGCTGTGAGGCGTCGGAGTGACCTGAGGCGCGCGCTACAGAGAGATTGCGTGAAATTTTGGGGGTGGGACGTGAGCCCGCCAATCCCAGGCGGCTGGGCGCGAAGTCAAGGGGCGTGGGCGCGAAAAAAGCCTATAGGGCCCTAATAGTGCGAGAGAAATAGAGGGAAAAGGGAGAGAGGGCGCCCCTGGAAACCCTAGGGGCGGCATCGCCGACCCAAATCGCGGCAGCGCCTCTAGGACCATCTCGTGCGCAGCCCTCGTCATCGCCGGCTCCACCGCAAGACCATCTCGTGACTCGTCATAGCGGCGCCTCTCCATCTCAAGTACGCTCCTTCCTTCTTCCTCTTCAATCTCTCTCTCTGCTCTGCGCTGCTCTGCTCTTCCTTTTCAATCTTCAATCTCTCTATGCTCTGCTCTTTCTTCCTCTTCAATCTATCTCTCTCTTCCTTTTCACCCTCTGCTCTGTGCTGCTCTCTCCCCTTTCTTCTCCTTATCCTGCTGCTGTCTCCCTCCTGCTTTGCTTCTTTGCAGTGAGGCTTTCCTCCCTTCTATACACTCTTTGCACAATCCCCTTCCTGGCTTTCTTTATAGTGCACCCAAACACCTAGCTCTTCTTTTGAAGTTCTTATAATAAACCTGTATTGAAATCTAGATATGCAACTATGCATGCTCTACTGAATTTCGGATTTAATTTGCAAAGATAGGATGTGTGTATGGCGTCGCCACGCCATACGCCATAACGCTATAGCTGTAAGGCGGTGGCAGGTCGCTATACCTCGCCATACCGCCTTAAAAACAATGAGACTTGCATTAGGCTATCTACCCTTGAAATGGAGCTACACTAATGTTAAAAATGGCTACATTTGTCCTTACAGTCTTTTAAAAGCACAGCTTTGATCAAGATAGTTTATCTGTTACCAAGGTGTTCTTTAATGAGCCTGTACCTTATTCACTTATCTTATTTCGTCTCTTATATTGCTTAGACTAATAATTTTGTTTTATCATCTAGCATCTCTTTTAGTAGTCGCAGTACAAACTGTACAGATGTATGCTAATTTCTTGCATTCTCTCGTTACCCTAGGTTTTCGGATTATTATTGGTTATCTTATAATAAATGTTTTTTTTCTCAGCTGGATATTTATGACGGTCATACCTCCACTGAAGGTTTGCATTTTGCATTTCCTCTTTATTTTGTTTTACAATCACATTGTTAAATTATGTATGCAAGCTTAAAGAAATTTAACGTTGTATGAATATCATCCTTAGTTTGGTTTGATATGTGCAGAATAAATTATTGTCTCCAATTGTATATAATTGGATAGTACCCTACCACCATGGTTCCTTTTGTTTACAGTCAATAGTTTTTATGTGCTTAGTTCTATGAGCTAATGTAGTTATGCCCTTGTGCGGGGAGGCTGCTCCGCTTATGGAGGGAAAATCGCTTAATAGTGCAGTGTGATTGTTGGTGTAACTCAAGTAGTCAAGTATGAGAGCAACTTTTGGCTTTACATGCCATTTCTATATCCTGCTGTTACTTTACATTTTGCTGTGAGCGTATTGTCTGAAATTTGAATGGACTGGTATTGTAATCATGCAGGCTGCTGAAATGCTTCTCATATCATTTACCATTTTATTATTTTGCATCTACTCATGGATGATTGGAACTCTTCACTGCAGTAGAAGACAGAGTGGAGGTCCAGGTTGCCAAGAAGGCATCTGCTAGCACCAATGCACGATCCAATAAGCGCAAGAAAACCAAGGATGTTTCCGAATCAGAAGAGGATGATGATGAGGAAGATGATAGTGACGACGATGAAAATGGTGAAATAAAAGGTGGTAAGGGTAGACGTGGCCGCAAACCTTCAAACAGAGGGAGAGGCAGGGGAGCTAAAAAGGCAACTCCTGAGCCAAAGCCATCTGCAAGGGGCAGAGGCCGCCCGAAGAAAACCGATTCTCCTGCTCAGAAAACTGGGAGCTCAGGGCGAGGCGGGAAGAGGGGGAAGCGAGGAAGAGCTCGGAAGTGAGTTTAAACCAAGTAGGGCATTGTTGAACTCAGATCGTGTGATCGTCTGACTCCTGATGCGATCCAACTCAGCCATTCAAGGGCATTTGTTTTCTTAGCAATGGTTTCTTACTCTTGCCCTCCTTACATTGTTGAGCCTGTTTTTTGAGTGGAATTACCTCTGGTATTGAAGACTTGTCTGATTTGAACCTGAAAAGCCCTGTTTAGTTAGCCTCCAAGAGCATGTGAGATAAGTTAGCTCTCGTAGAGCCCAGGGCTCAAAAGATTTTATCCACACCGCAGCTTCTATAGCCATTAGAAGCTTACTCTCTTGCTTAGGAAGTTGTGTAAATTCAGTTTGTCTGGCAAACTTAGGAAGTTGGGGGCGTGGAGCTCGGCCGTAAGATTCCCTTGTGAACTCGATGAAAATGATTGCTGGTTGCCGTTGGCATCAATTTTGTGCATGCGTGTAATGAGCTTACAGAATCGTCCCAAACAGAGTGCGGCGAACCTTGATAGCCAACGGCAGATAAATTCTCCATATCAAACTCGCGTAATGCTTAACTCATTCAGGAGTCGGCACTGCCTCGTTCAAACAACAGCATAGCAAATTTGCAAATCAAGTTACAGGCATAACATAACATTGTTAGATATACATTATTCAACTGCATAGAACGAGAATTTCGATCTCAACAAACACTAGCTTAGGTCACCAAGTAAAATGCCAGTTCAAGTCTCATGCTAGAAACGCAGAATTTCCTGCTGTCAAATCATAATATCATGCAGGCCTCGGTACAGGTGAAGTCTGCTAAGAAAGTTCTGGTTGTAGTTCCTACTAGGCAACTGCCAAACTGCCATACATGATATATACTGGTACTACACAACTGGATGCCACACTGGCTGGTCATTTTCCTGCCAGAAAGGTGTCAATTATATGTCCATGTCTATCAGTGCATCTTCCTCTTCACCATCAGATGGTGCACTGGTAAGGAAGTCATCTCCTGATATTTTGCTGTAATATAACAGAAGCTTGTGAGTGATTCAAAACATCGCACATTGTGTTTCCTGCAAAAGAATGCAGAACTGCATAGGAAGTGTCTACCTTATACAACTGCAACGGAAGCTCACAACTCGCTTTAGCTTCCGATTGTAGAAGAAAAAGTTGATCGACCATCTAAAAGAAAACAGTATACCATATCCATGTAACATCCATTTGATTGCTAAGTTAAAAGCATGGTTATCACAGCTTAACTTACATGACCCCCTTTTCAAGAAATGGATCTCCATCTTGGTCTGGATTATAGCTGTAGATGTCAGACTCTCCGATTTTGATAACCTACAAAGTAATGTTTGACAGTATAAAATATATGAATATCCAAGTTCTCTGAATTAAGCATCATGTAAGTGCAAACCTCATCAATGACGTTAGTCATACTGTCTAGAAGAGAAGTGCCCTCATTTGTTGCTGCCCATTGCTGAAAGATAGTCCAATTTTAGGTTAGGCAAATCACACCAGTGAAAATGAAAATAAATAAGTAGAACAATCATCATGGAAAAAATTAGCTATGTGTTAATACATACATTTTTGCTTTTGCAGTCATACCGTACCTATTTCTGAATTCTGATAGCATGCATGTTTACAAACACACCTATCTTTGGATTAAGAGTATATGCATAAAAAGAGAGTTAAAGTTGTTACCTTTGAAGCCTCAGATAAGTAGGTGTCTGTCATCTCCTTAAAGCTTTCCCACTCCTCTTCTTTGAAGAACAGGTGTGCCCGAACAGCACTGGTAAATGAAAAAATGTTGACAAAAGGATGTTATCTAAAGGTCATCCTGTCATGCATGTGTCACATAACAGCAAGAAGACCTTTAAGAAAGTTACAGCGCAGTCAAATACACAAAGGCAAGGGTAATGGAGAGAATTGAACTCTCAGCTCAAAGAGCAACGGATATCAATCCGTCTGTCATACCATTTGACAACACCCCCTTAGGCTGGTAGGATGGACAAAAGCGGGTTGCCAAATCGCCAAAATAGGCTGACTATGACATTACCCAATATCCTTCCTCCCAGATGGTTTTAGAACACACTAGTTATGAAGACAAAAACTACCTTCCTGTAAAATGAAAGAAATTTACCTGAAATCATAATCTGGATACATGTGGCTAAGGGTGAGAACTAGATAGATCAATGTTTTCCGACTGGAATGAGCAGCAAACACAAAAGGCGGTTAGTATTCTATAATAGAAATTCCACAACATAAGTAATCTAAACGTGATTACCTTGACCGACATGACAAATGCTCCACTGGTGATGAATGATCACTATCAGAAGACTTACTGAGGCAATCAAGAATCTGAGGACACGACAATCTTTTTTAAGAAATCGGTATAATCACAAACATATTTGATAGTATTCACTTTGCTTCGGTTTTCATATGATTTGCATGAACAGACATATAATTTTCTGAATAAGACATGGTAATTTATCCTAAAGCAATCTCAATGGTGATAATGCATGGAGGGAAAAATGTTAAATATTTACCTCATGTTCTAGACTTATTGAAAGTCGACGGTCATTACCAGTGTGCTTGCCTACAAATCAATATTAGAAGGTTGGTCTTCATTGTCATTAAAGTCATATACTCAATAAGAGACTTGGCAGGGAAATTCCTACATGAGAAGGCTTCAAGGTTTCCTCTTATCGTACAATCACCAAGGTCAAGATTATCAAGGAACAGATTTATACTGGAACAAAACGAATCAAACAGTAGAGTTAATAAGTTTATCTAAAATTTGCATGCTACCAAGAGTACATCAATAAGAAGAAACAAAGGATAGAACTATTACCTGTCGAATGGGGTGTATTCTAAAAACTTCATGTTGAGTGTCTTGTGAACTCATAAAAAGAACAGCGATATCAGATGTGTCTCGAGAAGGCGAGATCAAAAGCTCAGCTGCATAGAATGCCAAAGATTAGACATTAATACATAGAACTTCAACACGGCAAGAAATAGAGGAAAAATTAACTATAACAAAAACTATACCCAACACTAGCTGTCCTTAGAGAAACTATGAACAACACTTCAACGCATTTTATGTTAAATTACTGGTATTATCAGGTTGGTCGTGGAGGCTAAGGAAACAAACTTGGTTGCATCAGTAGTAGTTGGTTGGGGGCCAAGAGGCCAAGATCAGCAAGAGTGTATAAACCCAAGAAATTTAGACTTCAGCAAGCAGGTGGACAAGGTGGTGAAATAGTTACTTGCTCTAAAAGTTGGCATCAGGAACTAACAGGTCGCCGCAATGTTATCAGCGAACAGTGGCAGATGCCAAAGAAAGTTACTCTTCATTCCTTTCTCCTAGAATCCTATCCCACTAAAACTCGAACATAAAAAAAACCCGATCTACACACTACCCTCACAAAATGTGCAGACCAATTTCACAGTGTTTGCACATTACACGCGAGCGCGCGGTTCCATCTCCACTAGCATCGTACTCGTACCAGCATCGAATTAAACAAACATGGACAGGATGACCCACCGAAAATAACGAATAGGAACAGAAGGCATCATGCAATGGGAGGGGACCCGATGCGGACCAGAAGATCACCCCGTAGGTTTCTCCCCGGACTCCCTCAAATTCGAGGAGCTCGTCTCTGTGGATGAGATGGATGGTGGGGGATATTGCCCTCGGAGTCGGACCCGTGTCTGGTCTAGTTTAAGGGATAATATGGCTACCAAAGCCACACCCACAGGATGAGGATGAGGATTTTTTTTTCCTTTTTTTTTGGGAATATTCCTACCAGATGCTGTACCATCACGCCCCGCACGGGATCGCTCCGCTCCCTCACGCGGGCCTCACGTGACCCAGAGGCGCCGCGCATGGTCACCGGCGACGACGACGACGGGGCGTGCGGTGGCCGGAGAGGGCGGGACCGGTCGGAACACGGGGTCGATAGAGGGGGTTTGGAGGAGGATTAGCCGACGAGGAAGTGGACTCACCGGCGTCGGCGACGTGTAGATCGGAGCGCGGCAGCCGTTCGCCGGAGTTGACGGAGAAGACGGCGTCCCCGGAAGCGAATCGGCCGCCGGAACGCAGGGTCAACGAGTGCCTCGGATCTCCCCGGCGCGCCTCGTCTCCTCCGCCACCGCCTCGTGGTCGCAGGTGTGAAGGGGGAGAGGAGAGAGCAGGGTGGTTGGAGAAGGGGAAGCAGAATGGCAGAAGCGAGCTCGCGGCTCCGGATTCGATTTTGTCCGGAGCTGGAGTACGTGGCAGCCAGCCAGCCACGGGAGCGGCTCCTGCTCTGGAGCTAGAGCGGCGGCGAGGAGAGGGAGCCGGAGCCCATGGACCGTGATGGTCCCAGCAGGAGTAATATGGGCCTAAATGGGCCCATGGACGTGGTACGTCGCCAACTTTATTGTATATAATCAGGCTACAAATACAGGCCCTAATTTAAACTCCCTGTACAGTACAGTACTCTCTGATGTCATTCATTTAGTATTTATTATTATACTCCCTCAGTTCCAATGTACTTGTCATCGTTAACTAAAATAATATAGCAAATAACTAAAAATTATTTTATATGTTAGTGAGCGAAAATTGTATGGTTCTGTTTAACATGCAACGATTACATGTCGTATTCTTAAACATTTTGAAATTTGTTGCTAAGATAATGTTTGTCAGAGTTTGCATATAGATGCTGTATGTTGACAGGTGAGTATTTTTTTGCACCTCATGTGTTTTATTGATTTAGGACAAAATACATGAGTTGTGTACCAGGGAGGCAAAGCTGAGAGAACAGCTTGTTTTACATAAAAGCAATGGATGGGCAAATTACACATCGAGCATAACATATGCTAAGAAAGACATAAAAAGATATAGAAAAAGCAATCAAGTCCTTGCCACTCACAACGGAAGGGTTTGAAGGTGAACTCACCATCCAAAGGACAGGAAGGAGACATCAAAAAGAACGCCGACGAGGACCGCCATGTTTGTCATGCTAAAACAAGAAGAGTCGAATGCCGACCACCCTTTTAAGCTACACAAAGAATAAGGTGAACCTCAGAACGGGAGAGATTCGACTAGATCTAATCCTATCTCTACTAGTGAGTGACAGGTATATTTATTTGTAGTTACTGGATAGGATAAATTTGAACTGTACCGTGGCTATATACTGAGCTACGGGCATGTGAATGAAGTGGTAGTAATACTCGCAAGAAAAATGCGGCACTCCACTCCACGAGCTACCAGTGAGGCAATGAGCTGTGTGATACTGATCTGAGCTACTGAGATAAGTATACACCTTGTACAGATCATTTGCAGGTGGAAGCACGCTGACTTCACTTCCGGCTCTCAAGACATCCGATCTTCTGATCTGCAGTTAACTGTAAAATCATCAAACAGCTCGCTAATGAATAGTATAACGGTGCTAGATTGATTACAATTTGAGTATAGCAGCTGGAGAGAATTATCTATACGAGTATAGTAGGGGTAACATGCATCATGCGGCGTTGTCCTCTCCTCTCCGTGATCCATTGGCAGCAGCATGTGGGCGTCCGATCCGGTCGAGTACATGATTGACCACGAGCATCCAGCAGCAGCAGCAGCAGCTACAGTGTGCAGGTTCACAGCTTCCATCGGTCGCGCGCGGCTGCAACGAAGCTGTCCACGATGACGTCACCTGCGTAATTTGGCCGGATTTCACAGGGAGATTCTTCGGTGCTGATTGGAATTTTGGAGCATTATCTACTGGTGCTGCTGCTGCCTACTGAATACTTGTCACTTTGTTGGTTACTGACGATAGTATATATCTACTGTAGTAGGTAGCCGTAAAAATTCTTCTTCATACTCTGTCTTCGAAACAGACAAAAGGAAACTTCACCTGCGCTGATGTTTTGGTGGTTATTGGAAACTGGAAATTTTCATCTATGCATGGAAACAAGTGAAAGATACTTTTAATCACTGATTATTTTCGATAATTTCCTCTAACTAAATCAAAATGTGAATAGTTTTCTTGATCACGTACTCTTACATTTCATTTAATTTCTCAAAAACAAAACATAGTTAATTAACTTCCGATCTCTACACCAACTGAGGCAGATATACACACGGTTAATTTGATGTATCTTCTAGTCTCTGGTGGACAGGACTCATCAAATTGGTCATGTCACGGCAACGAAATGTACATTCATCCGTTGCTAACAGCGTTCTAGATTGTATCTGACTGCAGTGCAGCGTGTTTAGGCGTTGTCAAAGGAGTAGGTAGCACAGACAGGAAACATGGAAAGATAGACGATGGCGCTCTCCTATCTACTACTCTCTTCCGTTTCGAAATGTTTAACGCCGTTAACTTTTTAGCACATGTTTGACCGTTCGTCTTATTTAAAAAAATTTAAGTAATTATTAATTCTTTTTCTATCATTTGATTCATTGTTAAATATATTTTTATGTAGGTATACAATTTTACATATTTCATAAAAGTTTTTAATAAGACGAACGGTCAAATATGTGCTAAAAAGTCAATGGTGTCAAACATTTCGAAACGGAGGGAGTACAACAGAAAGAGGAAGAAGGCGACGACGAAGAAGAAACGTGATTGGAAATCGCCTCAATACCACCACAACCAGTTAGGTGAAGCTTCCTTGTCCTGAGTGCTAGCTAGTTTATGAGGACAAAGTTGGGTTATAGAGCTACTCATCAGCTAACTCTCCTTGTCATTTTCAGTTTTCCCCTCTCTTCAAGGTTTCAATATCAGCTGGGTTATCTTGTCATTGTTGCTTCATCCTCCGCGTAGCCTGCGATTGATTCACTAATCTGCCATATAATGCATCAAAGACTAGTGTTGGTTGAGTATGTAGCTTAGAATTGCATGCATGAAACTGTCCCATTGATGTGTATCTCCTGAAACCTAAATATATAGTGCTGTCATCCATCACTGCACAGAATTTAATTCCAACAAATGTATATGACTTGTATAAGCAGAAAAAAATCAGGCTATATTTAGTTCACACTGAAGTTTGGAAGTTTGGTTAAAATTGGTACGATGTGATAGAAAAATTGTGTGTGTATGAAAGGTTTGATGTGATGAAAAGTTGAAAGTTTGGAAAAAAACTTTGCAACTAATCAGGGCCTCAGTGAACAAATTTCTCTTCTATCTAGAAATTTTCTAACCCATGGACCAATTAAATATTCTTTTATGTACATAAGAATATTCCTGGTACAGCCAGCATATGGGCAAACATTAATTAAATTTCTTTGAATTTTCCTCTACCGGTAGATAGAACATACCACCAAAAGCTTGTCTAGACTTTAGACAGGTACAGCTTGGCTTAATTTCCTGATAAACAGGAAAATCTCATTTGATATCGAAGCCTGACCTTTCCTTAACTATTTTATCCTTTATCCGTTAAGATTTCAACATTGCTGACAATTTATTCCAATCACTTCATTTTATTTTATAACAACGCAATTAGCCAATTAACTGGACCCAATTTCCTCTGTTCCAATTGCGAGAAGGCTAGAACAGTAGGAAAAATCCCAGTTGTGCATCTGTAAAGTCTTCTAAGAAATGATATGGCAACCACATCAGTTCCACTGCATAGGAATTTTTTTTTTCGCGAACGCCACTGCATAGGAATACATATTGGATAGCATCGCTATCCCATCAATCCATCATTACCAAAAAGGATCCAGATTAGTGCACGTACCACGTACAGCTCGTTTGATTAGGATGGGGTTTAGGCCCCCCAAAACCAATAATCATACAGCCTTTCAAGAGTGAGCATCATTAACACATAACCTTAACCACAGTTGATCATGTCAATACGGAAATGGTGTACATGTTCTTTGTCATAACAGCATTTATTATTTTACCTATTAATTCGATCTTCATTGTTTTTATTTAATTTCTTATTATTACATATATGAAAGCTCCATATATAGTACAAAACATTAGCAGGAGTTATAATAAAGAGAAAAAAAATAAAGACGGTTATGATTGATACTGAATCTGTGTATGTACTGTCCAAACTGGTGGACACAATAATAAGCAGAGAACCCCGTTGGATCTCGTCTTCATCTTCAGATAGATAGATGGCAGTAGTCTCCAGTCCTCTCAGATGGCCTGTGCCCTCAAACTTGCTCTTTTTCCTCCACAAGCAACATGGAGTAGCCTGTCACTGCCTCCCAACTCTCTGACAGTGACCTTTCATGTGGCCCCTAATTAATCACCTCCCAAATTAACAAGAATAAACGAACTGTCACAACAAACCCTGACCTAATACATGTGAGCTGGTGCAATGCAGGCCAATTTGTGTGCCTCCAATCACTCTTGTCTACTTCTGAAACAAGCAACCCATATATGTTTCAGTGAGTGAGCAGAGAAAAAAGAAAGGTAGTGTGTGTGCCCCCTTTGTGTTGGGCATGCACGACTTTTGGGCTATCCAGGGACCATGGGATAAGATGTGCTTGCTGCTTTCTTGCTTTTAGTTTCTCACATCTTTGTGTTAAGTTCAACAAGTGGGGAGGAAATGAGAGAGCAATGACCTTTCTTTCTTTCTTAGTTTAATCCTCACATTAGCTGATCCCATATCACAATATCATCTTTCTTAGACATTTGGTCTCTCTGATCACAATCACTAGAACTTTCTGCTACATATCAAATTCATGGCACGTATCAAGTTCAGCATTAATTCCTCCTCAATGCTATTGGCATTATGCTAGAATATAGTACTATCTAGCTAGGTGGTGAACTGGTGACTACTACCACTGATCATCAACTCATGGTCAGAACAAATGTTGGCCTGCTAAGAACCTAAGATCAAGGTAGTAGTAGGAAGGAAACAACAATTGATATTAAGAATGAAAACAAAAGGTAGCACCACCACTACACGAAGAATCATGGCTGCTTTTGGATCCTGGTCCATCCCTCCATATATGCTCATGCTCTGCCCTAATCTAATCCACACTGCCGGTCGTTCTTTTCGCGTAGGATGCCTTTAGTGTAAGCATCATTGCACGCTGCCAAAAAGCACCTTGTTGTTTGGATATAGTAGTATCTCTTATTATGGTTTTATGCATCTGACGCTTGCTTAGGCCGTTAATTACTGTGCCACGACACCGTTGTTAACGAGGTGATTAGATGATGCTTCCTTTGAATTCTTTCTGCCTGTTTCTTTCTGGTCCAGAGAGAGAGAGAGAGAGAGAGAGTAGAACAAAGGCAGGAGCTGTAGGAGATAACGTTTACAGTGGCATCGCACGTGGCTGTAACGTGGCGAGCAGCGCGCTACGTGTCCATGTGCGAAAGGCTGGCACGTGCCCGGTGGTCTCGGGGTGGCCCCACTCGCAGCAGCTCGTAGTGGCTCGGACACCCCTCGTTGCGCACGTGGCCCCACTTTGTTTTCACATGCACTCACTCACCACCGTTAATAAACACTCGTAACGAGCTTAATTGCCACACACCGTTGTTGCGTGCAAAACCGCTCGCGTGGTGACCACTTAACCACCATAAATTATTAACCCCGTTTGACGGTCTAGCTGTCGAGAGCGCGCTTGACCGCTCTTGGACCGAAACGGCCGTGGCAGAAACGCAGTAGTGTCAGTGACTGGTCTTGCCGGCCGGTGCAGCTCGTGAGAGTTAACACGGTGAGAAAAGCTACTCCCGTGCCCAGCCGGGGAGGACGGGAGGCGATGGATGAATTCTCCGCTCCGCTCTCCCGTTTTTCTCGAACGCGATCACTGTGGAGTGGTTTGGTTTAATTTCTAAATTAGGCTTACTAATATTTTGATAATTTTAATAGTGTTTAGTGTCTATTTTGTTTGAAGCTTAAATTTTAATATGCCTAAAAAATAGGTAATTTCAATAGTGAATTTAGGCTATTTTAGCTTTAATCTAAACACAGCTTTACCTTACTAAAATTAGTCATACTAAAACTTACCAAAATTTAACATTAATAAAATTTAGTAAGACCTGTTTAGGTCCCAAACCAAACCAACCCTGTGTCTCACGTGAAACGCCAACGAACCAAACCACGGGCCCCGTCCCGCGCTTGGGCGGCGCGCGGCCAGCAAAGCTCGCGCGATCACCGCGACACCACCGCCACCACCAACCCAACGCCGCCCAATGCAAGCAGCAACCGCGCCGCGCGCCCGGCCGCACCGCACCGCACGCGGCCACACACTTTCTCGTGCTCGCCCCCGTCCGTGCCTCCGCGCGCAACGGCTCAACCCAGCGTGCGAGCATTCCGCCGGGCCGTCACGTCGACGCCCGTACCGTTTTTTGCCGCGACGTAGTGCCGGTACCGTGTCATCTCGATCGTTCGCTACCTGGCTTGTTGTTGGTTACGAAGGTCGCTGTACTTACCAGCCGCTTAATTGCAGGGGTATCGCCTTAGCCGCATGCATGCAGCTGGCCTCTCGCTCTTTACCAATAGTGACACGGTCAGGATCGGTTTACGATTAATTAATTAATAGTAGCATCAGTACTGAGAATTTAGGAGTAAAAACTATGGGAAGAACAAGTGTTGACCTGTGTACTGTACTTGGTAACAATAGGCTGGCCGCGGCCGGAGAAACGGAAACCCCACCAAAGTACGCTCTTGCCATGGCTAGGCTCGTCGGAGTTAGTAGATTGTTGCTTGCATTAATGGCCTTGTTATTGCGAACTTAAAGGCGCCGTGGACTTGCAATCACAACTGACCGGATCGTGGCCGGACGGGACGGTACCAGCGCCATGAAGAAGAAGAACATTTGTTTGCACCCCTAGGTCTAGGCTTGTTAATGGTCGGTCCAAGGACGGTACGAGTGATGTGGTACTCCTACAAGACAACGATCGAATGAGAGATGCTAACTCCCCCCACATATATTGCGGTATATTCCAAGAGATCGAGCTATGCAGCGACGAGACACTGTCCCACGGAATTAGAGGGACTAATTTTGTCACAATTAAATTAGATTAAGTCGTGTGGTGTGTCACACGTAGCGTTTATTTTTAAAATTGAAGTCGAATTTATCTCGCTATCTTTAAATGTATGATTTTTTTGAAAGCTAATCTTTAAATATATGAATTACCTTCTCACCAATTCCCTTTCGCTCTTTGTCCAAACCTCAAATCAAGGTGCAGATCGATCAGGGAGGAAACCCCCCCATACACATCCTTCTCGATGGGAAAAAAGAAAATATCCTATAAAGATTCAAAATTAAAATTTTAGAATACTATTTAGGCCACTGTAATCATTTAACTACATGCCCTTTTATCGATTTAAGATCTAATATTGTTGGGTTATAAAACATCTAAGCACTAAATTCATAAAATAATCTATTAAATGACTTCATCTACTAAAGGCTTAAATCCAATACACATGAATATTATGTGTATTGTACTCTTGTGTACGTAATTCACGGAAATTATGTGTTTTGCCGATTTGCGCGTGAACTGTCTACCGTGTGTTCGTGTGTATCTTCTCCCGCATAATAAGTGATGAAATGCAAAGGGTAAAGAAACAAACAAAATCACCCACAAAATTTTATTAAAACCTCTATTACGTATTAATTAATTAACCTTATTTAATTAATAAAAGGAAAAGAAATAAACAAAGCATATAAAGCTGCATTGGAGAAGGAAAAAAAAAAGGAGAAAGGAACAGCGGCAAGGTAGAGATAGCGGAGGGCCCGAATCCTCCGGAATATAAAAACTGCAAGCAAACAAGCAGAGCCGCAGCAAACGCAAAGCGAAACCAACGCAGAGCCAGAGAAGAAACAAGTCAGGAACGCAGCTCCCTATCCTGTTCCGCTCCAGACGCACGCACGCACGCGCTGCACAGCACTGCGCTGCACTGACTGAGGCCGACGCGGCGGCGGCCGGCGGCGGCAGCGGCGGCGAAAGCGACCCCGATGACGAAGCCCAAGAACGGGTGCCTCAAGATCCTCGCCTGCGCCGGCGGCGGATCCGACCCGTCCGCCGGCTCCGACGGCGACGCGGATGACCACGTCGACGAGGTACTCAGCGCGCCGCACCTCCGCTTGAATGCGCCGCCGCGCCGGCCTTGCTCGCCGAAGCCCTTTTTTTTTTGTTCTTTTGGGGGGTTCTCTCGAGCTGGTGCGTTTGTTTTTAGCAGATCTCAGTGGGATGCGTGGGGTCGAGGTGCGGGCGCGTGTTGTTTTAGTTAGATCTGGGGTTGATTCGTGGCGGCGAGCAAGACGCAGCCAGCAAATTGAGAGCTTTTTTTTTGCTGGTGATCCCGTGCTGTTCCCGCACGTCCTATGAGTTCATTCAAAGGCTCAATTTTGATTTCAATTTCTTGCCTTTTTTTTACCCCTTCTCTTCTGTTGCTGCATGGCTCTAGCTGCAGCAGCTGGAATATATGGCTGCTACTCTTGCCGCCCTGAGTCCATGCAAGATGTCAGGAAGGGATCTGGTGTTTATCTGCTGCTCAAAGTGCTACTCACTGTGTATGGTGTCTCTCGTCTTGTTGCATGATTGGCATCCGTCATTCTCTTCCTCGGAGCTGAGTGTTGCTAGCCTTGTCCCCCATGATTTGACACTTTGGTTGTAATGTTGCGCTGTTGATTACTGTTTTTCCCTACCAATAATCTCAGTGTGGGGAGGAGTCCACTGGACTCTGGAGCAGCTCCTTTTTCACTAATTGGCTGGAAGCTCATCGTATAAAATCTCTATGTTGAATCGAGAAAAATCCTCTCATCGTAGGAGACAGCCGCACCATAGTGTTGGTGAAATGGGATCTGGAATTTTCACGGGACAGCCTAGAGGATCTGTACCAACTATAGTGAGTGACTGAGAGTAGTTAGCTTTTTTTGATGTTCAGGGAAAAAAGGGAGTAGTTAGCTCTCTTTCATTGATATAATTGCAAAAGGACAATTTTTTTCTTGCTGGATCAGTGGTGATAGCTGACAGCAAACCAAATGTATTTTTGCTAGGATTCTATGCGTCCACCTGCAATTATTAGAAGTTGGCAAATTAAAAATACTCCTGATTAAGTAGTGCATAATTTCACCAAGGCATTACCTGAATCATGTTAGCTTACCTCCTTTTATAGTTTATTTACTGAACTGGTATTTTTGGATATAAATTGATTATTGATGGATATATCACGCCAGTAAGGCATTAACAAACTTTGGGTATTTTTTTGCGAGGAAAACTTTGGGGAGATTTATTAGGAACTGGTACATTAATTTCAAAACTAATAGAGTTTATCTTCCACTTCCTTTCTTTTTGTGTTGTTTCCCTTCCTGGTCAACGACATTTTGCTTCATTAAATGAGAAGTATGTTGGTTGCCTACATTTCAGATACACGAAACTAGCCCTCATTACCTGCATTTTGCTTGTAACATCTCTTCTAGTTCGTCTCGGGTGAAAAAGCTACCAGAGAATATCTGTCTTCTCTTCTTTATATCAAGTAGATGAATCATGCTAATGGCTGTTAAATGTTGGCTTTTACAGAACAAGGCCATATCAGATAAAAGTAGGTGGAGCTTTCGTAGGAGGTCTACAAGGCATCGTGTTTTGAAGAATTCTGATATATCTGAACCTGAAACTCTTAGTTCGAGCAAAGCAAAAGCTGAAATTGCTCCAAGCAACATCTATTCTTCAACTTACTCCTATGCCTCAGAAAAACCTCTACAGCAAGAGAAACCAGATGAGAAAATTCTGCAGCAAGAGAAATCAGATGAGAAAATTCTGCAGCAAGACGAACCAGCTGAGAAAATTCTGCAGCAAGAGAAACCGGACGAGAAAATTTTGCAGCAAGATAAACCAGATGAGGAGCCTTTGAATGAAGAGACGCCTGATGAAAAACTGATAGAGAAGCCAATTGATCAGCCAGGTGATGAATCAATTGAAAAGCCAGCTGATGAACCAATTGAAAAGTCAGCTGACCAGATAACTGAAAGGTCAATTGAGCAGCCAGCTGAAAGAGTAACTGAAGAGCCAATCCAAGAACCAGCTGAAAGGGTAACTGAAACTCCAATAGTAAAGCCAAATGATAATGATGTTGAGGAACACACTGATAAGACGGATGAAAGTATTTTTGTTTCATCAACTGAGGTGAAGCAGGAGGAAACCGTCTCTCTCTTTGATGGAAGCAGTGAAGACCATCAGGAAGATCGTGCGGAGACTGCTGCTGCTGTCATTCAGTCTGGCATCAGAGTGCACACTGTATGTTGCAGTATTTCCCACTATTTATATTTATTAAGTATTTTTCTGTTAGTGTTATTACATTATTGTCATTTACATGACTATAGGAAGAGCAAGAATTACCAAATGATAAGGACCTTGTGAAACTGCAAGCTGTGATACGTGGGCATCTTGTTAGGAGGCAGGCTGCAGAATCATTACAATGCTTGCTTGCTATTGTTAAAATGCAAGGACTTGTCCGGGCTCATCAAGCACAGCAATATGGAGGAAAGTTTCAGGTATTCAAGGCACTCTCATTTAGACACGTATGGTATCATTGTATCTAGACAGTATAAACTCTTTTGCTGCCAGTCAGTTAAGCTTGGTTTAATATTATTCAATACAGTATAAGTTTAAGATGCTATGTGAAGTCTATGATCTTCTTATCCTTCCTTCGCCAAGTTCCTTCTTCTAGTGACCTGAAAGCTGTCAACCTCTTCTTGGCAATTGATCTTAAGCTTTAGTATGTGCGGAGGCAATCCACTTTAGTTGCTACATTGATTGGATATCTCGCATCTCGATATTGAATTCCATGCACGCACAATCATTAATTTTGGATCAAAACCTTATCTGCTGCACTTAACACGTATATAATTCTTATATAATTCTTGTTTCTGTGTGACAATACTGAATAGTAGCCTTGCTTGAACATTTTGCTTGTTTGTTCATGATTTTACATTTCTCTTTGCAGGACTCTTTGATCTGTTCTTCAAGTGAGAAATTACTCAATAATGGATTTGCTCTGAAGGTTAGATGAAAGAACCCTTATTAACTAAGATTATCATACGTTAGTTCTTGGTTGGATTTTCTCATGTTTGTTACCTTCTGTCAGCTCATGGACAGCATGTCGACTTCAAAATCCATTCACATAAAATGTGATCCTTCTGAACCTGATGTTGCATGGAAATGGATGGAGAGATGGACATCCATGATTCCACCAAACACTGGGGGGCACTTGCTAGAGGATAGAGAGAATAACGAGTCGGTGGATGAAAAAATAAAAGGAGATGCTCAACATGAGGAAAATACCCTTCCTTTGGATTCTGACATCTCTTTCCCGAAGTTGGTGCCTGATGATGTGGAAGAGACACTAAGGCCATCTGATTCTCATCCCCTGGAGGTTTCTGCATGCATTCCAGATAGAACTTCTGGAATGGAAATTGAAGATGTTCCTGAACCAGATTTGATTGAAAAGTTCAAGGAAGATGTTGAAAAATTGACTGAACCGGAGACTGAGAATGTTGCAGAACAACCTTTGGAGGTCTCAGTTGAACAATCTACTCAAACTGATACATCAAGGGAACCCATTCCTCTTCCTGAAAAACCTGAATCTTCCTTTGATGATACTATGGATGCATATAAAACTGAGCAGACTTCGGAGATGGAAGGCAAAAAGTTTATGGCTAGAAAGTCATGCAATCCTGCATTTGCTGCTGCACAGTTAAAATTTGAAGAGCTGACTTCCAATTTGACGGTCAGTAGGTCCAACAGTCTGGATGGGGCAAACAAACCGAAGGTACATACTCCTCGTTCACAAGACAATGTCTCACCCAAGCAAAGTAATGACACAGGCATACCAGAGAGCTCAGTGGGGCATGATCCTAAAATCGTAGTTGCTGCTTCAGAATGTGGAACCGAGATATCAATCTCCTCTACACTTGACTCACCGGATAGATCAGAAGCTGATGGTGGCGAGATTGTACTGGAGATTGGATCCCTGGAAGATAGGAACCGTGTTGGTGATAATGCTGAAAAGGATAACAGTGTTTTGCATTCTGAAGTGAACACTTCTGGAGGAGCTATCGAGCCAGAAAAGGAAGTACAAACTGATGACACTGCTATCGCTGCCAATGCAATTGATCCTGTGCCTGTCGAACAACCACATCTGGGACAGGAAAAGCCTGATTTACATGACGAACTGGAAAAATCTGTAGGATCTTATGTGAAGACACCTGAAGGTACTCCCTTGAGCCGAACTACCTTTGCTGAATCTCATGGGACACCATCAAGTGAGGTCTCTGTTAACACAAAAAAAAGCAAGAGCAAAAGGCCCAAGTCTCATGTAAGCAAGAGATCACTAACTAGTCCAAGCAGCGATTCTGTGGGACGGAGCAGCATGGATAATCTGTCAAAGGATTACAAACTTGGGAGGCGAGAGAGCTCGGGCAAGGTTAAATCTGATCATGTTGATCAAGAACCTCGCATAAGCAACAGCACCACATTGCCAAGTTATATGCAGTTTACAGAATCTGCAAGGGCAAAGGCATCTGCTAGTGTATCACCAAAGTTAAGCCCGGATGTGCAAGACAACAATCCAAGGAAAAGGCACTCTTTGCCCATGACTAACGGTAAGCAAGATTCATCTCCTCGCATGCAACGATCATCATCCCAAGCTCAGCAGAATGTGAAAAGCAATGGTGCTGTTCCTGTTCCTCACAATTCATCTGGTAAGTGACTAAGCGCGCACAAGTCTATTCCTTTGCTAGTTGCTACTATCATCCTATGATCTTAGTATGATCAGTTTGCCCTTGAAAGCTTAGTTTACGAAGATGATTTGTAATGATTACCTGTTTTTCTCTGGATCACTGTAGCAACAAATATCTTGTAGCCTCCATATGCAGTTTAGGTCATTAAACTCTACTCTAATTTGTGAGGTCCACTTTTGTGAAGCACCCACTTGCATACACAAGCTATTTTAGGGAACTGCATAACATTAAAATTAAGATGAACATAGAAATGTAGTGTTTGGGCATTACCGGTAATGCGCCTTCCCTGAACATTCCCAGCGACCTGTGATCTCTTCAGTGGTGCTTTTAGTGTCGCCTCAGAACATTTTCGTCCTTTATATGTAATGTTCATTGTTTTCAGTTTATTACTGGCTATATTACTGATAAATGGTAGTGCACTAATCCCTGAATATTATCATGTACTTATATTTTTACTCTCTTCAGTGTGGTTTTGTGCTTGCTCAGTATGATCATCTACCAGTGCTGTTGCTATGTTTGTGTTACCATATATTGAACAGTATAGAATAATACGATAGACTGTATTTTCCATCCATGATGCACATATATCTAAACAAGAACTTCTGGTTTGCAGATAGGAGATGGCATATATGATGAGTGCGCCTAGCAAGAGTTTTTAGCGAGGTGCCATAGAAGCATTTGATGAGATGACTCAGATTTGTGCTTGTTTTCCCACCGCACACCACCATCTAATTCGTCAGTTTTTTTATTCTTTGTTGGAATACTCGGTATGGTTGGAACTTGGGAGAAGAACAGCAACAGCTTTCCTATAATGTACATTTGTTGGTTCTTGGTTTGTTGTTATTTGACTGGTAATGAATGAATGAATGATTTGTGTGTGTAATATATCTTGACTTGTAATGCAACAGCGGTCTGTTATATTTGCCAATATTGATGTTCATGTTGGTGTGGAGTGAGAAATGCCTGACCGCTGTATGAGCTTCTGTCGACAAGAAATTGACTTGCTCTATCTCTTGTCTTCTACTCCCGTGTGTCAGTGCGCAGGGAAAGAAAAAAAATAAACCAATGAACCCGCTAGGCCCAGTCCAAAGAGACGCACAATCATGTCTGGCCAACAAAATCAAATGGAGTTACGAATTGAAGCTTTTTTTGCGAGGAAAGTCCATTTAAATTTCTGACATCAACGATCCAAATGTGGCCCACAAAGTTATACGGCTCGTGGCTAATGTTAGAGATCATGCAAAATTCCTAATGCACGAAATGCCAACACCTCCACACGGTGCTCGGCATGCAAACGCGGGTTCAAATCCATTCATCCCCATGCAAAACAAAGTGATGGATTAGCGTATAATTAATTAAATATTCCTAGCTCAAAAATTAAAACTAAATTAATACTATAATTTTTTAAAACAACTTTTCTATACATATTTTTTTTAAAAAAATAAACCGTTGAGAAGTTGGGAAAGATTTATAGATCATAGCCTTAGGTCAGGTGGTTGCGCAACTTGCGCTCATTTCCTTCCTTAGCGTGTGGTTTTAGTTCATTCCTATTTCCTTTATCGGGTTGATCCATTAATACATGTATAAAGCTTCTATACCAAATATTCTTTTATGTACAAAGTTTTTACATCTAAATTCTATGTATAAAATTTCTATACCCAAGTTTCTACATATAAAGTGTATATATATATATATATATATATATATATATATATATATATAATTTCTATACTAAAAGTTTATATTTTAAAATAAAATTCAACCAAGTCGAATGCTCATGTGGTTGTAGGCTGAATGCACATGGGCTTTCGAACTTGGATTGGGCCACGACATGTTCACGGGCCTAATGTGCATGGACACATGCGTATTAGCCCCTCTCTCCAAAGCCGTGTTATCCTCCATTGACTATCCAAAATTCTTGTCATCTACGATGCTAGAGTCTTTGTGTTTAGGCAGAATCAGAGCTGCTGCATCGGGTTCAGCCGTTGGGCCGGGTAACGATAACACTAAACACTCCGGCTCTGGTTTCTTAGAGGCTCTACACCTTTTGAGGGAGTCTTAGGCGAAAGCCTAGTCTGGTCTCCCAGGATCGGCGACATCGACGCCTGCAGGCGCCGTTTTCTCCTTGGAGGTGTTGCCTTGTGGACTCTCTCCCCTTTTGGGTGAAAACCCAGCCCAGTTGGGCGGGCGTCGACAGTGGTTTCTGTCGTTGTTCACCTTCTTGGAGGCTTCGCCTTAAGGTCCTGCTCTTCCCTCGGTGTCTACTGTGGTTTGTAGTTTTGTCACAGGCTTTTCGTGTCTTCTGTGTAAGGTTTTTTCGGTTTTCCTTTAGCAAACTGTGCAGCTGTATGTTTTTGGACCTGGTTTTCCTTATAAACAGGGTCAATTCTTTTCTTCATATATATCCGGTAGAACTTCTACCGTCTATTGTTTCAAACAAAAAAAAAAACTATCCAAAATTCTTGAGTTTTTAGTATGCTCAACATGTTAAGAGTTGGTGGAAAGATTGGTCATGAAAGTTTCAATTTTTCTCATCATCCTTTATTTGGTAGTAGAGATGAGAATCACAGAAAGTTTGAGTGAGAATTAAATTTTATGATGATGTCCGGCTCAGATTTATCTTAACATACTTATGATGAAATTCCCTCATAGTTACATGTCCTACCTACCTAGGTATTGAAAAAGTGAGAGTCTACTCTTAAACTTCGCTATCCAAATAACGTACTCCCTTCGTCCCATAAAAAACCAATATAGTGTATGTCTAGATTCGTAGTATTAGAATGTATCGTATCCGGTTCTATGTTGGTTTTTTATGAGACGGATGGAGTAATTAAGAACCCCTACCCTCGAATTAACAATTCCCTCCAATGAAAACACACTCTTATTAAAGGAGGAGGATCCAATGAAAAATTAAGAAGACAACGATGAGAGCTCAAACGATTGACTAGGTGGCGTGCCAATGGTGGTCGATCAGGCAACGTTGTGTCATACTCTATCCATCCCCAAATATAACTTAGTACCAGATAAGACATTTCCTAATACTATTATGAATCTATAGTTTGTCAAGATTCGTATAACTAGGAAATATCTCCTCTGGTATAAGTTTCCTATGTTTTGGAACAAAAGGAGTATATGATTTATCCTACGTCAAATCTCTCTACTTTTAGCTAAATTTATAGAAAAATCTATGAACACCTATAATGACAACTAAAATACATTATCAACACACATTTTATATAGATGTTGATATAGTTTTATTATAATTTTACTACAAGTTAGTGAAATATGGAAAGAGAGTATGTATCTATACTATCTATGAAATTATAGCCGACTAAATCTAAAACTCAACATGTAACCATGCCACATCATCACCCACTAACAACAATTACATATTTAACCTCATGCAAACATACAACATCATCTACAATTTATTTAATTCAACAAATTAGCATACAAACATATCCAATCATCACCCCTCATCATTTGCATAATATTTTAACAAATCTATCTATCATTTTATAATATTTAACATATATTTATCAATATGGTTCACATTAGGTTATCATTTGTTTGTTTCATGATAAGTACTGATACACCTTATATTTCATTATTTTTTCTTTTTACTCCTATCTTGATTGTAAAAAAAAATATATTATTTTTTTCTTTTTACTCCTATCTTGATTGTAAAAAAAAAATATATTGAAAATTGCTTTGTAATTCTCGCAACAATACACGAGAAATAACCGAATCACCTAATAATAGACTGGCACAATGAATGCGAAGAAGCCTACGCTTCATCCGTGCACTAGTATTTGCAGAGTGCGACGTTTCACTGACAAACCGACTGTCACAACTAGAGACAGAATTAGTGAATTCAGAACAAGAGATCGAGCTCGAACTTGATTCAGTAAAAATTTGAGCACCAATCAATCATGAAATATTTTGCTTTCTTTCAGAACATCTCCTCTCCTCGACGAACATAAAAAAGGAGGCTAATGGAAGAGCTAACGGAGTAATATTTACTGATCCATGATAGATGAACCAAAGAACAGTCAAAAATTAAATGGCGGCTTCAGCTCAATTTCGACCGCCCATTGTGTTGTCTAATTTTATCCTTTTTGACCCCTTTTGCTTCTGATGATCTTTTCTTGTTGGGGCTGACGCATCATGTAGGAATGTGCAACTAGCACCATTTCGACAACCCTTCGGGCTGTTAAAGTATGCACACGGTTTCATCGGCCTCACCTTGCCATCTCTGCTCACCATAGCAGCAGCACCGTTCATGGCATCAATACCGCCATTTTGTGGAGGACCAGGTTGGCGGTACATACCAAACTGCATTCCATGCTGCTCAAATGGTTGTTCCAGTCTCTCCCCTCCATGCTGATGGATGAGGGTTTTATAATAGCCGACACCCCTCCCTGGAACACTTCCAAAGTTCACTGATGGGCTTGAACTTGGCAGGGCACTTCCAAAGTTCATTGCTGGGCTTGAACTTGGTGGATGATTCATAGCAACTGAAGGAATGGTTGAAGGTGGCCGATTCATCATTGGTGGTGGAGGCGGAAGGGTAGGATTCGTGCCATGAAAGGTTCCGACATGATCAGAGAAGGGGGCAGGAGAGCTTGCAGTTATTTGGGGTGGAGGGATTGATACCAATGGGGCAACAACAGAACTACTAGCTGATTGTTCATGTCTGACTGGGCCACACTCTTTCATTAACCTCTGAAGTTGTGAAGGATCACTTAGTATTTTGAAGAGTAGTTCCTGGTCAATCGTGCTCCCGTTTTGGTCAGCCATGCTCCCATTTTGATTACTCTGTATGGTTTGCATAATTGCAGTGACTGTTGCTGAGACTGCAGCCTGAGGCTCAATGGTGAATCCAGAACTTATAGCACCACCACAGGGTGGTTGTTGCTCAGCGGAAACAGGAGTATTTGAAACTCCTGTTATGTTGTAATGGCTTGGTAGATCAAGGGTTGGTCCTTCCAATTGATCAGAAGCATCATCATCTTCAAGAGGGATCAAAGGAACCAACAGGGTTTTGGAATCGTCATAATGGGCATCTTTCACATCAAGAGAAAGAAATGGGCTGGATTGGCACACAAAAAAATCATTATAAAAAATGGTATGTGACATCTGAAGAACTTGTAATGAAAAAAAAGGAGCTTGCTTACTTTGGCGGAATGTTCGATGGACGTGGGTAAATTGCCTCAAGCGCTCCATTTATTCTCTCATTTTGAATTTCAATCTCCCTACTTTCTTCTCCAGCAACAATATGCCAATCCTGCTCCAATACTATCTGCAATCAAGAGAGTGTTGGGAATTTCAGTAATCTTTGAACTTGTCTTGCTATTGTCCAACACAACAGTAACTGTGAGCCTTACATGTGGGGGGCATTTCCACCTAATTAGGGGGATTTGAGATATGTCAATTTTGAGGTCGTTGCTCGGCGGCAATGACTCAAAGCCTGGAGGCAAGGAATCATCTGAGATTGGGCCAGCTGCATGCAGTAACCATGAGCCTTTTGCTTGGAGATTATCCTGCGGTCTTAATCCAGCTTGAGAGGGGGAATCCTCTGACAGGAAAAGCCTTACCTGACACAAACACATGATACAAGGTTGTTCAGTATTTATAATTTATTACAATGCTTTAGTGACACAAGAAACATTAAACGAGACAATCAAGTCCGAAGAACACGGGCAATAAGATGATTCACTATCATGAAGCATTCTGTGAGCCAAATAACAAATTTGAAGAACTTGGTCATCGTATCATCAAAAGGGCTATAATGCTGGGTGCTAAAAACTTCAGCTCAGATTAAGTTTAATCTTCTGCTGACTACCAAAATGTATAGTTCAATGAAGTCTCAAATAAGAATAATTTTTTTAGAGGGTTCACAATGTTAAGGCATGATAACAGTTTGTGACAGACATTAACCTCAAACAAAGCAAGGAGCTAGTTTCTATCCAATGTTCTTTTTTCTTTTTTGAAAGAACTCCATCCAATGTTCAATCACTTGCTTAGCACCTACCTGCCTCCAGGATAGTTAAAACCATTCTTTATTATCCAGTAAAATAAAAGGATTGTTTAATACCTTCATGCCACTTTTATATATCTTATATGCCTATCCAAGACAAGATGAAAAGAAACAAGAACTAAACCCTTCCTCTTCAATGACATTTCAGGGCTACTTCAGCAGTTCAACTATTTATTCTTTTAATTTTCCTAACATATATTCTAACAGCTGGCAGATTGCAGCTTGTATGAATCCACAAAACACAATTGTTGACTAGTTTTAAAATGTTTCTTAACAGAAGACTATGACCATCCTTCAAAATTCTAGAACACCAATAAAAATCTCTTACAATTAATACCATCTTACTATTGATCATTTATTCAAAGTACTACTAAACCATCAGCCAAATTTTATTCCCGCAATCTGTACAATTTAAACACTCAAGGCCAATGTGAAGTGCCAAAATCAACTTTCAGATAATACATACATGATTTGACACATTGTATGCAAATCCATATTAACTTCTTAGATTTCACAGTCCATAACATATCAGTTACCAGGCACCAGCAATCAAGATTCGAGGAAAGTACTTCTATCAGTCCTATGTAAATCTGCAACTAACATGTCGTCTCACAAACAGGATACTTAAGATATGAATACCAATTTAGCTGATCATTAGCTGGATTGGCAGCAGGAATATTTTGTTCACATTGTTGATCCATTTAAAAAACAACAATGAATACCATTATAGCACGAAGAAAGAAAGGTGCACGTGCAAGGGGAAAAGGAGTGTTGTATTGGTGATATGGATGCACTTTCATACGGTTGTCAGTTATCCGTCCATACGTACAAAAAGGATATGAGTGGAACAAGGAGTCAACTCTGGACTCTGGACTTATCACAACATAGCATAAGGATATGAGTGGAACAAGGAGTCAACTCTGGACTCTGGACTTATCACAACATAGCATGGTATTGATATCGCTAAAAAAAATACTAGTGATATAACAATCATGGAAGCAACATGCATGTGTGATTACATATATATAGACGTGGCCTTTCAAGGATGCTTACTGCATATGCTGATTACTTGGTTTCGGTGAAATAAATGCTTTAGTATCTCATGAGCTTATTGTGAATTGCTGAATAAATTAGAGATTATTGTGAATTGCTGAATCAATTAGAGATCACTCTTTGTACTTCAAAGCAAAAAAAGGTTGAGATGAATCATATAACTCATAGAATATTTGTTTCATGTCTTACTTTCATCCTTTAAAGTCATGTGTTAACGAGTGATATAAGCTCCACATAGCTTAATATGTTAAAAAATGATATATTGGTCACTAAGTTCTATAGGACACTTTGAATTGAATCATCAAAGTTTATTAGAGTCATCAATGGCAGGAAATGGTCAAAATGAGACGAAGCGAGATAGCCTGATTAAATGTTTACATTACTTTTAAGTGTAGTGCTACAGTTCAATTCTTTCCCAAAATGAAGCACAATCCTGATTAAATGTTTACATTACTATTGAGTGTAGTGCTACAGTTCAATTCTTGAGCCCAAATGAAGCACAATCCAATATATTATACCATAAACAGCCATACTTTTGAATTATTTTTGTTTGTATCCTATTAACACATTAGAGCATCCTTTAGATTAGGTTTTAATATATAAAAGTTAACAATTTGAACCTAGACAACAGTCACATGCTTCAAATTAACATTGCTTGTGTTTCATCCCAATATATGATAATTCTGAAATATATGTAATGCCTGGTCAATTAAAAGTAAAAAAAAATCCAGCATTTTTTGCAAGCTAAACAATTCATGGTATTCGAGTTATAGAGGGTAGATAATGAGACATTTCTCAAATACACGTCTTATCATGCATACTGATGTGTCAGAGACATGACCTGCTTTGCATCAGAGGTGTCTATTGAAAATCAATAAAGCCCCAAACTCATTCGGTGTCTATTGAAAATCTAAGCCCCAAACTCATTCATATTTAGGGCAGTGCTTGCTGCCTGCTAGGGCATGAAATTCAGCATTACATGTGAACATTAACAGAAGTTGGTATAGACCTATGGAATAAAAATTATAAAAAACCTAAGACGAAAATTGTGAACAAATGCCATTTAAAATTATCTGGCTATACAATTTGAATAGAATCTTAAAGCATGCAGTCCTTCCACTCACTCAAGAATATGTTTCTAAATGAAGATCAAATGGCTAAATCTTGCTTCACCCTTCCACTCAAGAATATGTTTCTAAATGAAGATCAAATGGCTAAATCTTGCTTCACCGATGGTACATATTTTGTCCCCAAAAGAATGATAGTTTACAACAGGTATCATGTTGTTCAGCATTTTCATCGTCCCTTTTGTTTCATTATCTGTACTAATTGTGGTTCGGTACTGATATTTGCTGGGGGTTCCCCATCTTTTTTTCGCTGCAAATTCAGCATAAAAATTCAGCATCATTGGCAGAATGAAATCCATCTCAGTCGATTCTTCTGCATCATTGGCAGAATGAAATCCATCTCAGTCGATTTTCTGCTCATGGATTTGCAAACTGAGGATAGCATGTTCGTTTTTTTCTAAGCATTTATACATTTACCACTGAAAAAAAATGAGAGATCGTATTTGATCGTATTTTTCGCGGAATTTGAACAAAAGGCGACTAAATCAAAAAGCAAATCAAGGGTAGAAAGCGAGCTAGCAGAGCAAAACAATCTCCAACGAGTGCACTGCACGGAGACGATGCAAATCTCCGCAACAAAACTGGGAGATTCAGGATAAGCGAATCCGTCTCCTCGCCGTGGCGGTGGCAAGTTTTTATCACAGTACCTTGCAGAGATTGCCTCCGGAGGCCCATGAAACGCGCCTGGATCGCCTCGACCCCATCATTACTCTCCAACCCCAAGCAACCAATCCGAACCGATCCGATCTACAGCGCGGGAAACCCTAGATAGGGGGGGGGGGGGGGGGGGCGGGCGATCGACGGACGGACGAACGAGCGGAAAAGCCGGCGGCGGGTTCCCGACCCCGAGATCGGGACGGTTTGGGGTTTCCTCCTTCTTCTTCCCCACTCCCTCCCTCGCCGTCGCTCCGGTGGCGGCGGCGGCGGCGGCGCAGGCGGAGCAGCCGAGGGGAGGGTTGGATTTGGAGCGGAAGAGGGACGGGAGGTGGTGAGGCGGATGGGCTGGCTCTCGCGTCGGCGGCTTTGCCCTTATTTCTTCGCGTCGATTTGCTTTTCTTTTCTCCTTTTTTTTTTAATTTCTGCTCTCTTTCCGCGCTATTTTAGGGCTGCTTAGTTTAGCGGTTTATTAGTTTTTTTTAAAAAAAACTTCTCCGGATCTTCTAGGCAACGCTTTGCGTGTTTACCATGTTACCCTTGTCCGTGACGGAGGCAGGTCATGTGCCTGACGGTTTCGTTCTTGAACTCAATCATGGACCATGGTGGCCGTCTCGTCGTGTTGTTTTAAAATGGATTAGATCAGTGTTTCAGGAGACGTTTCAGATAAGAACTGTCATCCATCCAACGAGGATAATGACTGAAGGATATAACATACCAACATGTTAGATTTTGAGTTTGGTTGGTATTCCTAGCAAACCTGTATCCTGACTTCAACAACATTTATCTTAGAATTTTGGAACACCGGTATTTCAATTCCAGAATATAATAGCCCTTTCCATTAAAGAAATAAGGTCCTAAACAGCAGATATGCAGAGTATCTTCAAGATGCATCACCTCTCTTTAGGTTACATCAAGAATAAAACTCAAAAAAAAAAAGCCAAGAATAAAACGTGAAAAGCAGAATCTACACAAGTACTCATAGAAAATAAGAGCCAAGACACGCTAACGCTCGGCTACTGATCAGGTAGCCATGTAACCTCAGCTGCATTTCAGCTCCTAGATAAAGTATTATTGCTTCCCAGTTGATAACCATATCAGGTCGTTCGAACAGCTAAAGCATTCACTTATTCACTACAATCAGTGGCTCACATGATTAGAAGACTTAAAAGTATCTCGGTTCACATCTCATGTCAACAATCATGGTCATTAACATCAGGTACGTACTGCACATGCAGCCTTAAGAATCTAGACCATATTCCATAGAATATGGAGATGTCCGCCTTAAGTCCTTAACAACCATATCAGTGCGACTGAAAACACAGTGAGGAAATGGACCAGACAAATCCAACTTCCTGATCATCTCTTCTTAAAACCATACTTCTTTCGTTCATAGAAGAGATCGGTCTTGGCGCTTCCAAGATTGACAATCTTGGGACATCCATCTCGGTCCTTTTCCTGCTGAGTGCATTCCTTGCAGTAGTAGGCATCTGAGATGCCGACCCCTCCACAGATGACACACCTCCCTTGGAAGGAACCATAGTTGCACTCATCACAGACTCGGACAAGCGTACATGGGCGCACATATGAGTCACAGATGACACACTTGCCATCACATTTCTCGCACAAACGACCAATAGCAATGCCAGGCTGCTTCCTGCACATGATGAGATCAGGATGATGCTTTGCCATGGCTGTCGAATGCTAACCTGTGGAACCATAGCAGAATGCAAATATATCAGAAACAAGCAATGCTGGTCCATCATTAACAGAAATAACAAGCAGAAAAAAAATCCATCTGTATACTATTCAGCTGTTGGTAGAACAACTCTATGATCTTTGGGCATAGCCGCATAGCATGTGTAAGAGAAGCAACGCTGATTACAGACTTACCAGTGAAGAATTTAACAGGCACATCAACAGAAGAATTTCTAAAACAATAAATACTCATGGTTGAACAAATGGGTTACTAACTGAAAGATACTGCTAGATCTAGGACCACTCCGTTTTGTTAGACCTTAAAATATTAGTTAACCATACTGTCACCAGGCCATTCCATCGACTCTAGTGCTGCAATATGCAACCAAGGCACCAAGTTTGGCATGCAAATTTACTGATAAGCTGCACCAAAGCCAAAGACAGAAATGTACATGCAGCCAATGATCTCAAAAGGGTGTCAAGGCGATGCAAGGAGGAAGGGGGTGGTCAGGACTCGGGACCAGAGACAGGTGGAGGTAGCAGCAGGGAAGGCCTAAGGTCACTTAGGGCACACAATGCAGTGAGGAGGAAGAGGTGGCTGCGGACTGGGAGCAACCTGGACATGAGGAGGGGATGACTTAAACAACGGGGTAGCAGCTAAAGGTGGCCTGAACTTGAGTTGGTTTGAATCAACAGTACACTGCCCAATAGCAAAAGAAAACCACCTTGCAATCACACTAACAACAGTATACAGAGCAAAACAGAGATGCATGCTACAGGATGACTAGTAGTTCATCATCGAATTAACAAGCTAACCGAGGAGCAGTGCTGCCCCCGTGATCTCAAACCTTTCAGCTTAGCAATTTTTAATTAACCATGTCTATAATCGTAACCAGACATAGTTAATTAAAAATTGCTAAGCTGAAAGGTTTGAGATCACGGGGGCAGCACTGCTCGGTTAGCTTGTTAATTCGATGATGAACTACTAGTCATCCTGTAGCATGCATCTCTGTTTTGCTAAATACCAAAGCACTACTGCCCTTAATTCAACTGTGCATCAGTAAGCATAATTCTTAACCCAAACTCACTAAAACCCTGCCTATTGCCTAATCCAACATCCATCCGAATTCGCCCAAAGTACAATACAAGAAGCCTCCATGTGAAGGAATAGCAACAGAATCTCATGGATCAAAGATCACGGATAGCCAGAGATTGGCAGTCCAACCAGCCATCAAGAACACTCTGCTCGGCGTCCCTCCCCGCAAGGTCACAACCACGTCGCAAGCTGCTCTACTCGGCCGTCCCTCCCCGGGGATGGCAACGGGGCTGGATCAGCCCCATAGCCGACAACCGACAGAAAATCCACCATTGAAGCCCAGCATTATTCACCAATTGAGCAATCCAAGCAGCAGATTGAGATTATGGAACCAGAAAAAAGAGGCGTAGAGAGCTTGCTTGCTATACCGAAGAGTATGAGACGCGGCGGCGATCTGCGCGAGGAACCGAGGACGAGGTGGCGGCGTTCTGGTCGCGGCTCCGACGAGGAAGCGGCGGCGTGGTCGAAGCCGGCGGTCGGTGGCCTTCAACTCCTCGCCGCCACTCCGATGGCGAGGCCCGAGTCCGGCGGCGGCGGAGACGAGTGGTTTGGGGGATTTGGAGCGGAAGAGAGACAGATCAAACGAGAGGATCTCCGTCCAGATTGCCCGAGAATCCAATCCAACGGCTGGAACGCGCAGCCGCAGGAATAACGCGACGGCCCAATTAATTACAATGGGCCACACGCTCGTGGCAATCCCTTCCGGCCCAACTAGCACTGACCAGCGAGAGTTCGTCCTCCCCGGCGGCGGCGGAAACGCAATGGACCCCGGGAAATCGTTCTCTGCGTCGGCGGAGGAGGAGGCGACGGATTCGGTCTCTAGGAAGCCGGAGGAGGTCGCGGCTTACCAGAGCAGCGAGGCCAAGCAGGCGAAGCTGCAGTCCATGCTCGCCGCCCTCCTCGACGACCCCATACTCGCCGACGTGCACAGGAAGCCCTCCCTCGCCGACGTCGACACGCTGATCAACCTCGAGCTCGGCAGCGCCATGCGGCTAACCGTCGTCAAGCTGGATGGCACCTCCTTCGGTACTGGTCCCTTCGAATCCCACATTTCACTGCTTGTTTCGTTAATTTGCATCTAGTAGGTTGCATAAATCGTATGACATGTTTTAATTTCTTCTTTTTGTGTGTGTGTGAAAGACGTTGCAATGTTGAACACAGCCACAGTCAAGGATTTGAAGATGGCTATCAGGAAGAAGACGGATGAGATTGAACAGGAAAAGATGGGCCATCGTCATATCTCATGGTAAAACCCACATCTCTTTAAACAAAGTGATGATTGCAAATTGTTTCTCCTTTCTACAGTGGATGATATCCTGCGACGAATACCATCTACTTTGACTCATGGTAACCTTATTTGTCCTCTGATCACTAAATGATCATGGTAACATTATTTGTCCTGATCACTAAATGATCTTTGAAACATTTGCAATGGAATTTCGCTGTCTAGCAGCTCCTACAAGGGAGACTAGAGCAACGTATTGATCAATCAGAGGTATTGTGTATAAGGATGTCTTGGTATATATATGCTGAAAGGGTGAGAGTCACAGGATATATGAGATTGATTTGAGTTGCAGCTTAGCTCAAACCCCATATGAACCCAAGCTGAAATTTGTTTCGATTTTGAGTTGATCTTACAGCAAGTATACATGATGAGTGAAGCCCATTTAGGCCTGAATCAGAACATCTGTATACATGATGAGTGAAGCCCATTTAGTTGAGGTTATAGACAGGTCCTCCATATCTTATTACTTGTCAGATGAAACTAAGTAAATTATAAACATGACCGTGCTGATCCTTCTAGGTTTATATTTTCCTTTATGGCTTTTTTTTCAAGAACTATCAGATCCCTTCACAGGTATAATCATATTTCCTTAATTTAAGGAAGCTTTAGTCCAGTGGTCCTACCCTGTCAAGGATCACACTTATCTGCTGATTATGCTTGTGCATTTCTTTTACCTAGCAAGTAGTGATCACTGGAAAGAGATCCCAACACTAGTACCACTAAATTTGCATATATGGTGCCTGACATGCTGGGGGTAAGTTCAATCCCTGGAATCAAGTATGGCTGTTTGTTAATCTAAACTATAAATTATGGAAGGAATAACTTTTGTTACTTCTGTACAACCAGAGCATTTGCATTACCAGATGACTAGTGACAACAAAATAATGCGTTTTATTTTAGAGGAAGCAACGAAATAACATGTGTCGAAAATGTAGCCATAGAACTAGTTTGAGATTCTGTCTCCCTGATGCTAACACAGCCTTAGTCACAAACTTAGCTTCAGGTTTGAGCCACAGCCCACAGAATAGCTGATATAAGAGTTATACGTTATCCTGAAGGTGTCATCTTGGTGTTCCTTGTACCTAAAATTACATCTGTTCTCAGTTTTGAGGAAATCAGGAGTTCTTGACCTTCCTACAGAAGTACAGATTATACACCTGAAATTTCTTCGTTAATAACATTGGACTCTGAATTATTTTAAAATCCTGATTTGTATGCAGTTCGATAGCTCGTTGATGCATGAAGTTATTGGAAGTTGTGAAATTGAGTTTCATGTATATGTGAGCTAGATGTTCATCGATCTCTTTGTTTCATAATTCATCTGAATCCGTTCCGCAAACTCCATGTTTCCATCTGTTCCCTACACCTAGTAACTGAAATGCACGGACATGTTGTTTGTCGATATCTCCCACCGTTAAGGATATTGTGAGCATCTGAAATCTGATTTATGCATTTTTATTGTTATGTATGCCCTCTGTAATATTAGTTCTCTTTGTTCCAGGAAGCATATTTGGGATAACTACTGTCTGACACATCAAAATGAGAAGTTGATAGATGACAATTCCGTGCTTTCGTCTAATGGCATTTGTAATAACTCCAAGGTAGTTCTTTTATTGAAGAATACCAGAGTATATCCCCTTTAATTAACCATAATGTTCGTCAATTTTTTGTTAAATGTTTTTAATCACATATGCTTGTTGGGAGTTATATCCTTTATTTTCTGTTTTTCTCTTTTCTTTTTGCATTCTAGTACAAAATTTGAGCGCCTGTCTTATTTGATGATATGGCACAGTTTAACCTACATGGCACACATCTGTTTGAGGATATTACTTACTAGTAATACTTATTATATTACTTATTTCACAAAGTGTGCACAGTTGAGGATACTGCACACATCTGTTTGACTTCATCTCTATGTTCTGTCAATCTAGGTTTATTTCTCGCCGCACGTTATGTCCAGGGTATATCGAAAGCACTCAAGAAGAAGAAAACACCGCTTTTTCCACGGTCTTAATAGGAAAATGTGATCCCACCTTGTTTATTTGAGCTGGTGTTGGGGAGCAGCATGGTCACATCAGAGACAAAGAGGTGGCCAAGCTTCAGTTCTGTTGACATGAGGGAAGCATGTAGCATGAAACCATTGTTCTGAAATTCTTCGATAACCTCAGCTGGAAAAGAGCAGTAATATCTTTTTTTTTGAGAACCAAGAGCAGTAATATCGTGCAAGCATTTCATATGTTCTTATATTGTAGCTACTTTCAGTCATGTAAGTTTTCAGTAGTTAGGACTTAGGCGTGGTAATACATCTTTCACTTGTACTATCTTTTGAGGGGATAATATTATGGAACCAATTCCTCAGCTATGTTTGATCTTAAAAATGATGCTCTCAGTTCTTCAAGTAATTAGGTTGTGAATGCTCCTTAGGCTTTGTAAGTAATTAATCTATGAGTGAACTCCTACTATACTTTTTGTTTGTTTGTTTCAGAAAGCTCTGAAATGTTCAGGATCATTTTCATTTTTTATAATCGCAGCTCATAGGGTCATAGTATATAGTACAATATCTCTATCGAAGAAAAACAATATATGTAAGTTTTCTCTTAATATCTCTATCAAAGAAAAACTTGCATTTCTTCACTGTGCTAACAGTTATTGCAACGATATGCTTTGTCTGATCATCAGATATGAAAAGGCGTAAAGCGAGAATGTGTGTACGTGAGCAGGCGAGAGCATTTCCAACACTGCAGAAGTAAATGTGATGATCACACTGGAAAGGCTGACCATTTCCTAACACTAGCCAACAATTCAAGTTCAACCAAAGTGGTCCCAGGCTTGCTACTATACATGGAATTCTGAAACAAGAAACTGGCAGTGCAAAAGCGAAAATTATACTCCTGCTGAAACAAGGCATGAGAAAAATCTCAACAGGTGATGAGCATGAGCAACCAGGCAGTAGTAAACAGCAGACAGACAGAGAGATATAGGAGTCCGAGTAGATAACTTTTTTCCTTCAGCATGAAGCCAGCAAAGGGAGAGACAAGTTTGACACAACTGTGCCCAAACACATCACAACCAGCCAGCCACTAGTGTAGTTAGTAGTAGCAACTTAGCATGCAGTGCACTACCAGTTGAGGACCACTGCATTCTACAGGCAGCATGTATGTTATAATGCTGCATACTCCCTAGCTATGTAAATATATATAGTATCTTTCAGACATGCTTCTATATATGCTTCCTTCTAGCTAAAGCTCTCTAGTAGCTAGGACATGGACACCATTGCTCTCTCAATCAGAAACACTCACACTGTTCTTCTCATCAAGCAGTTGGCATCATGGCATGAAGGCAAAACAGCTCTATCACATGGACCCTGCAGGGTAAGGTGAGCATGAGCAGTAGTAGGAGCTGAGAGTGAGCTCCAGGGATGTGCCTGCTGCCGGCCCATCCTGGCTGTGCAGCTGGCTGCTGCTGCTGCTGCTGTAAAAGTTGTGCTGCTGCAAATGCTGCTGGACCGTAATGATGTTGGTGGTAGCAGCTGCAGCTGCAGCGGCAGGACCCCAGCGCTGGAAGTTGGACGGGAAACCGCCATGGCCGGCGTGACGCGCGCCGTCGCCGCCGCCGCCGCCGCCGCCGACTGGGAAGAGTGGAAGCGTCTCGGGCTCGCGAGTCGTCGTCGTCGTCATCGCCCACGGCGTCGGGGCCGCCGCGGCCGCGCCGCCGCCGCTCACGCCCATGTAGTCCTGCAGCATTGCACATTAGCTTGCTCTGGTGAATTCACACACACCTAGATCATACCTGGAGGAGGTAGTAGTACGTGTGATCATACCTGGAGGAAGGTTTTCTCGGTTGCCATGGCGGTGCAGTCCCAGTTGACGTTGGCGTGATCCGTCTGCACGGCGCCGCCATTGCCGATGTAGAAGCCCGGGAAAGAGGGAGCCGCCGCGCCTGCACACGCAGAAGCATCGATCGATCGGCGCCGTCTCGCGCATTACAGTTTGAGTTTAGCAGGTAAGAAGTGATCGGAATTAGCCATGACGTACGCAACGTACCAGCTGCTGTAGGCGAGAGGGAGAGGACGGCGAGGTGGCTGGCGTCGGCGTCGGCTGCGGCGGCGGCGGCGGCGGCGGCGGTGGTGACGTCGAGCGTGGTGAGGCGCTTCTTCTGGCGCTCGCGGGCCTTGTGGTTCTGGAACCAGTAGAAGACGTTCTTGCCCTCGATGCGGCCGTACTGGCGCAGCATGGCGGCGATCCGCTGGATCTGCTCCGAGTTGGGCGACCGGATGCCGCAGCTGTAGTACAGCTCCCGCAGGATCTTGATCTGCTCCGTCGTCGGCGTCCACCTCGTCCCGCTCGGCCGGCACACCGGCACACCACCTCCCCCTCTCCCCGCCACCTCCTCTCCTCCACCTCCGCCCACCTGCTGCTGCTGCATGTGATCCATGGAAACGGATGCCAAGTGAAACCAAGAAGAAGAAGATCAAGAAGAGGATCAAGATCAAGATGAAGAGGAAGAAAGGGCTTGTGGCCTTGGACTGGGTGGAGGAGGGACATGAGGGTTTATAAGGAGGAGAGAAGGATGGAGTGAAGGTAGCTAGGGAAGGGGAGCTATGGAAGGTAGGGGGGGTGATATAGGTTGGGGCGCTCTGAGGGAGAATCATGGATATCTTTTGGAGATGGACAAGTGAGGTTGACACACGAGGTAGGAGAAGGAAGAGAGGCATGTGGGGACTATGCAAGGGGGCGTACTACCATGCAGGCGCCTCCTTATGGCAATCGCTTCTTCCTCCTCTCCTCCTCTCCGATCCTATGCCGTCTAGCTTCACCTTAGCTAAGCTGCAAGCCTTCTCTCTCATCATACACACACACACACAGAGCATGCATGTTGATGCTTTCATTGAGCTGTATTTGGAGGCAACCATGGTGGTGGCATGGTTTGTGGTTGTGATGTGAGAGTTGGTACCATGTTGCTTCTTCAAACTTGTCTGTCTGTTTTTTTTTTAAAAAACATAGTACAGACGCAGGCGCTCACAGCGTGCGTACACTTACCCCTATGAACGCACATACGCACATCCTACCCTATAAGCACCTCCGGAAGACTGGGCCGGCATGTCTTGAGATTGACGAAGTCACCCCTATGAACGCACACACGCACATCCTATCCTATAAGCACCTCCGGAAGACTGGGTCGGCATGTCTTGAGATTGACGTGCGTACACTTATCCCTATGAACGCACGCACGCACACCCTACCCTATAAGCACCTCCGGAAAACTGGGCCGGCATGTCTTGAGATTGACGAAGTCACCATAGGCGCATGTCTTGAGATTGACGAAGTCACCATAGGCGCCTCGCTCACACCCTACCCTATAAGCACCTCCGGAAGACTGGGCCGGCATGTCTTGAGATTGACGTGCGTACACTTACCCCTATGAACGCACGCACGCACACCCTACTCTATAAGCACCTCCGGAAGACTGGGCCGGCATGTCTTGAGATTGACGAAGTCACCATAGGCGTCGACAGCACTTACCCCTATGAACGCACGCACGCACACCCTACCCTATAAGCACCTCCGGAAGACTGGGCCGGCATGTCTTGAGATTGACGAAGTCACCATAGGCGCATCGCTGTCGACGGGTACGTCGCCTACCACTGAAAGAATAATTAGCCGTAAATGCGAGCACCCATGTCAAATCTAGGATTTGAATCCGGGTGGGCTAGTTCTACCACAAGAAACCTAACCAGTTGAGCTATGCTCACTTCGCGTCTGTTTGTTTTCAATTCTCTGTGAATAAAGTTATGTTATGAGAGGTGTGTGTCGATCAGATTGACATGGAAAATAATCGAGTTCGTCCGGTGCTTTATTAGTACTGCGTTTGAATGGTGAAATCTGACGTTATTTATTTGATCCGTGATTCGACAATGTTTTGATCTTGAGAGATACTATTAGCTACTAGCTAGTAGGTATATAGCCTTTTCAACCTTGCATTTTGATTAGAGAAATTATAAAGAAGAAATGTAAGCTGCTGGTAGCCTGGTACGCAGGGGAAAGAAAGAGAGAGGTTTAGCTGACTTCTATACTCCATGTACCAAATACACATATTCTTTTTTGAACTCTCACATTACTACAGAAAAAGTTTTTACAAACTGCTAAAATGTATTTTTCATATATGGATGTAGCAACCGTCTTCCCCAAATATCTGTAAAAAAATCGGACGCGACATCACAACCGCATGCAAAAACGGGTCTTTACGAGACACCCTCTAAAACTTTCTAGATACGGGTTTTATTTTAACTACTTATAAGAATAAAAGGGTGTTTGTAAAGACAGAAGATCGACTTAGCCTTAGTTCGGCAGGATTGGTTCCCAACTCATCCCTCGTGTTCCGCGCGCACGCTTTTCAAACTATTAAACGGTGTGTTTTTAAAAAAAAATTTATATACGAAAGTTGTTTTAAAAAATCATACTGATCCATTTTTGAAAAAAAATATAGCTAATACTTAATCAATCATGCACTAATGGACCACTCCGTTTTCCATGCGTGGAAAATATGTTCCCAACCCTGGTGCAAACACAGCCTTACGTGTTGATACTCCCTCAGTCCCATATTATAAGGGCCCCATAGAATCGCAGGATTGAGAAAACGTAGGAATAAGAAAAACGTAGGATTTTGATAGGAATGTAAGTGTAAAACAGAGTATTGCAAAAACGTAGGAAAATCACAGAAATGACCGTTTGATTGAACCGTAGGATAGTGTAGGAATTGGATGAGAGAGATAGACTCAAATTTACCAAGAGATTGAAACTCTTGCTAAATTTCCTCCAAAATCTCTATAGAATTGTCCATTACATAGGAATTTCAAAAGATTGGATAGGATTGAATCTTTTTTCAAAGGGCTTCTTAGGAAATTTTTCTATAGGATTGAAATCCTCTAAAATTCCTATATTTTTCCTCCAAATCAAAGGGGCCTTAAGAGATTTTAGATGGAGGCGTCACGTACACCTAAAATTTCTTATATTATGATTATTATGAGACGGAGGGAGTAGTATATTAGAAGGAAACCAAATACACGTATGAATGCACATATACTCCAGAGTAGTTCATTTGGATTATTTTATTCGAATTTCATGTAAAGTCTAGGTTCATTCAGTTCGATTTTTCTCCCTCGGGAACGCGAGGATATTCTGTCATGATTGGTTCATGGACACAATAGACTGCTGGTAGGCGCGCGGTAGCATGCATTCTTGACAAAACTTTTTTCAGTACCAATGCATCCTACGCAGTCTACTGTAGCATACGATCCAGCTAGCACAAGGTTTTCTGTGCAATCGCCTTGCATGCAGTGGTGCATATATCCTCTGTTTTATGTTTCTTAAATTTGACAAACGTACGGTTTTGATGAACTACTGGAGATGTTTTACAATGATCTTTATGATTAGTAGTATAATTAATTTTAATTGATCGTATTATGGATTGTAGTATCTATCTATACTATTACCACTTAAATGCTGTAAAATATTTTATCTTTTATTTGTAAAACTCATAAATCAACAATTAAGATTTTTTCTAGTGATAATACTAGTATTAGGATATTTTCAATATAGATTATCCTAAAGGTACTCGGAATGTGGTACTATACATAGGTGCTCCTCATCAAAAGGTTAAGGGTATCAAAAGGTTAATGGTGTGTTTAGTTCCTGAAAAAAGTTGAAAGTTTGAAGAAAGTTGAGAGTTTGGAAAAAAAAAAGTTACTCCCTCTGTCCCACAATATAAGGGATTTTGAGTTTTTGCTTACAACGTTTGACCACTCATCTTATTCAATTTTTTTAAATATAAAAAAAATTATGTTTAAAGTACTGTAGATATTAAAGTAAGTCACAAATAAAATAAATAATAATTTCAAAATTTGTTGAATAAGACGAATGATCAAACGCTGCAAAAAAACTTAAAATCCCTTATATTATAGGACAGAGGGAGTAGAAGTTTATGTGTGTAGGAATGTTTTTGATATGATATGATATGATGGAAAGTTGGGAATAGAGGGGAAACTAAACACGGCCTAAATTATATTTGCTGGTATAACCAAACTCCTAGCTATAACAAGAGAATTACAATTTAGTACGTGCAGACGAATTGCCAGCACACACTTTAGCATTTTCAAGTTTCAACCAAAGCTTTCAAAGTTAGGCCGTGTTTAGTTCATGTGCCAAAAATTTTTTAAGTATACAGACGCATATTTTATTTGAAGTATTAAACGTAGACTAATAATAAAATAAATTACAGATTTCGCTTGGAAACTGCGAGACAAATTTATTAAGCCTAATTAATCCGTCATTAGCAAATGTTTACTGTAGCATCATATTGTTAAATCATGGCGTAATTATGCTCAAAAGATTCGTCTCGCAATTTACATGCAAATTGTGTAATTGGTTTTTTTTCGTCCACATTTAATGCTCCATGCATGTGTCTAAACATTTGATGTGATGGAATTTTTGGAAGTTTGAAGAGATCACATGAAACTTTTCAATTGTGAACACAAGCTTCCATATTGAATATTACAAATATTTTAACTAAAATAAAAAAACTCTCATATGAAAGTGTGCGTTGGGAATGCAACCGTGCTAAATACTCCCTCCGTCCCATAATATAAGGGATTTTAGGTGGATGTGGTATATCCTAGTACAAATAGATTGCACATCAATATATTAGAAGAAAGTAGAGTTTTAGGTACACAACGCAACGGCTAGAAAGGTCATCGCCGGGGGACATGAAAAATAAGTGAAAAAATGAAAGACTACTAAGATTAAACTACAAGAGAGAAGCAGCTCCCATATAGAGGGAGATTGTGGTGGAGGGAACCCTACTAAGCTCCTAGTAGGCCCCCAAATAAAGCGGCGTCCGCCGATGACCAGGGCTAGCCTTCCTGCAGGATGGATTTCAGAACCGCTGACACCGGCGAGAGCGAGGAATCGAAAACCCTAAAGTTCCGCTCATTCTACAACATCATTACTACTTATCATATCTCTTTATCTTGTAACGTCTGTTGGACCTTGTGCTGTAGCCGGCTTTGTGATCTCTGCTCTCTCTTATGTACTCAGGCCCTGTTTAGTTCCAAAGTTTTTTTTTCCAAACTTCCAACTTTTCATCACATCAAACATTTCACACACACAATTTTTCAGTCACATTATTTCAATTTCAACCAAATTTCCAAACTTCGGTGTGAACTAAACACGGCCTCAATATCAATTGAGTGGGGTAACAGTTGTTTACATATTATACTCACTCTGTAAACGTGTGATAAGTGATCAATTGACGGGAGCATAGAGGGGAAAATGTATCCATTCTTTTAATTTGCATCCACGGTTTTATTTAATTATTGGAACCTACTAGTACAACTTATTCGTGCCTATACATACAAGCATGTCCACGGCACGCGCCGCCCCGGCACAGTGACTGCTACAGTTCACATAGTGACCGCCACAGTTCACAAGAATGCATGCATGAACCCTAGTATACTATACTGGAGTAGCTAGCAGCAATCCCAGCCAGCTACCTCGCCATAACTCTTGACTTGAACTGAACCCCCTGTTGTGCAGTGCAGCAGATCACATGAGGAGAGATGAGATGAGATGAGATGAGAGATCGATCAACCGGTTGGTTCACCATGGAGGAGTATGACGAATATCTACAGAATGGGAAACGCCGAGTCAGTCAAGAGAAGAACCTACTCCCTGATCCCATCTCATCTCATAGCCCCTTCCACTCCATATCAATGGTGCAATTTTGTGTCCATGGCAATTCAAGCAGCAAGCAGCTAGAGAGACAAAGGGCACGCTGGTTCTTGCTTTCCAACAGAAGGACACAGAACAACACATGCATCCATTGCTGTGCCCGGACGGGCACCTTGTGATATCTTCTCGGTGATGTAAACTTTGATCTCCTCTCCCCTTCTCCTCTTCTCCTCTTCTTGCAGTGATCAGAAAGAGGAGCATGATTGCCCTATAGAAACTTGTCTCTCTCTTCCCCCTTTCCTCCCTTGTACCTATCTGTCCCTAAGGAACTTAGGTTCTTCCTATTAAGGGCCTGCTCTGTTCTGCATGCCCTCCTGCAGCCTTCTCTCTCTCTACATATCTCTTCTTCTCTGAGAGAAAGAGAGAGAGATTGAGAGAGATGTGTGTGAATTGAATGTGTTGTGAGCTGCAACTGCAAGAGAGCTTGTGTATAACTTCAGTTCAGCCATCAAGTGCTTCTTGTTTTGATAGGGAGAGGAGTGGACAACATCTCTGTGGCACCACATGGAAACTGGAAGACAGGCAAACGGTGACTGAAGAAAGGCAGTATGAAAGCTCTAGCTACTCCAGCTAGCTGCTCCTGCTATCAGTACCAGGGCTGAAGCTACGGTTAACTGAAGTTTCACGGGGATCCCGTGGTTATACTCCTACTATGAACTATCCAAACTGATACACAGGGAGTAGAGGGTAACAAGTTTCGGGTGTGTTCAAAGAAATGTTATGTTAACTCCGTCTCAAAATAACTTCACTTAATTTGACCTTTGTTGCAGCGTTTTAAGCTGTGCTGTACAGCGTAGCCGTTCGGCTGCATAAACACATGGCTACAAGAATATGTTGTTTGCTGCTGGTGGTTGTAGCTCCGGTAGCTGCTGGCTGGCTGGCTGCAACGCAGCAGCAGTTATGCCATCCGAACAAAGCCATGATCACTATAAACAAGCTAGGGGCAACAAAGGGTTTAAAAAGACATAAGAATATAAAAACACATGATTGAAATGTCACCTATAAATAAATTCCGCCAAAATTTTAAACACAAGAATATGGGACATATTTGTATTTTGATAGTTCATAGGAATATAACCACGGGATTTTAATGGCAGAGAGAGAAGAGAGGCAATGGAAAATGATAGAGTTTTAAGCTCGTAATAAAATTTTAACTAATTTTCACAAAACTACATATACTGTGATCAAACTACCACAATGTGTTGTATTAGAAAACTATAGATTGGCATCAAATTTATTGCGAAACTATAGATGTTAGATAGAGTTTCACAAAAATATAGATTAAGTAGCAGTTTTATCATACAACTATATAGTCAATTTAGTAACAAAACTATAACATTTATAACTCCAACATAGCGGTAGTGCTAGCCATTTAAACTCTAAAATATGTATTTGTGATAATCTCAATATTAAATTTGTAGTTTTGTGATACTTAGCCTTAAATCCGTGGTTTTGTGATAAAATTGGTGCTAAATCGGTAATTTTATAATATAACACCTTAAATCTATAGTTTTGTGATAATTTGATCAAAATATCTGTAGTTTTTTTTTTGAAATTTTCTGTAAAATTTTCTATGGAATTGGTGCATTAGATAGCAATCCATAGAATTTCGACGTGCGCAAATCCTTTATTCCAAATAAGACATATAGAAAAAAAAAATTCTAAATAAGGTTTGGAATCCTTTGTAATTTATTTAATCCAAAGGAGCCCTTAACCTGAGAGCAGTACTCTTGCTATCAGCTATACTCCTAATGAATAAATGAAATATGCAACGAAAACAAAATACAATACCATCATATTGCATGTATCCAAACACACATTCATGGCTACTTGCTGCATTGGCTTGTCTATATGAAATTCCAACCGTATTTGGTGTACATAACTGAGTAGTAACTATTTTCTTCGTACCAAAATTACTTCTTTCTTTAGTTTATTTGTCCCTAAAAACTTAGTAGCAAATATTTGATAAAGTGAAGGATATTTCAGTTTTTTCCTTCGTATACTGATATGTATGGGTGAAAAATTAATTTATTTTAGGATGGAGGTAGTATATTAAAAAAGAAAAGGAAGAGATCAGCTGGGGAAAACAAATTAAATGGACATACTGTTGTACTCATCAAACTTTGTGAGGATTGCAGAAAGGGGAGTGGAATAACTCGACCAGAAGACAGGCAGAGAAAAGCACCTATCGAATCAACCGTAAATAAAACAGTGTCGCGAGTTTGTACAGGATCGATCGGAGTTTGTGTTTATATTCAGTGAGCCAATCATGCATGTTCTTGTCCAAGGCGTATGGCGATCGTATTCGTGCAAGCATACGTTCCCGAGGCTAGCTATCACTGAAGAAAAGCTACTGTAGCGTTGGAAGGGGGCTACTAGCAGCCGGTTTTCAGTCCACTGCGTTGCGCTGCTGCCGCCGCCTGTCCATCGACCCATAGATCCATCTTTATTTACTTCGTGTCGTATCATTTCTTTTCTGCTTTTACAGTGGAGTAGAAGCGCATTCCCAATCCAATGACTAGGATGGTATCTATAGCATTAAATAAGTTGTCACCTAAAATGAAAAATGATGTGGCAAGTGAATAAATGAGAAAAGAGAAGGAAACAATGTCTTGCATGAGACATAGTTTCTACACAATATCCAAGACATTATGTGAGATAAATAGCATTAAATTTAAGTATAGAATAGTGGTGTTTGCATTAGAAGAGTAGTGTCTAGTACTAGTTTCTTGATGATGTGGAGTTTATGGAAATCATGTCTAGTGTCTTGAGTTGGGAATGGCCGAAGTAGTAGGATAAGCTGGTGGTAGCCATGGGCTGTGTGTAGTTCAGCACAAAGTTTGGATTTTGGTTGAAACTGAAGATGATGTGACTGAAAAGTTATGTGTGTATGACAGATTGATGTGATGGAAAAGGACTGAAGTTTAGATCTAAACTTTGGATCTAAACATAACCATGGTAGTAGTAGGAGGAGAGTACTGTACATTGTACGTCTATTCACAGCTCGTACGTCTACCTTTCAGTGTAATCTGAAAAAGATTCAGCTGCTCTCTCTATAGAGATCACTACTGCTAGTATCTCACACACGCAGCAACAGAAGCTAGTATCTCACACACGCAGCAGCAGCCAGCGGAAGCTTGCAGCATGCTACATTGCCAATTGCTAGCTACAGTAGCATGGAGTTCGGAGAAGGCGCCACCCTCGGTTGCCATCGGCAGCAGCTGGGAGTAGGAGTAGCATGCATGGAATGGAGGCATGGTGATCAGAGCTAGCCAGGGTAGGGCAACGTCGGAGACTCGGAGTGGTGGAGAAACGAGGGGCAGATACAATAAACCTGTCAATAGGAGATACTAGTGATCTCCACATCTCGTATTAATGTCTAGTTGGATACTCTTTTCATAAAAAAAATTTCTAGCAATAAATTTAGACAAATGATTATCCAGATTTGTAGACATAGTTTATTTTTTATTTTTTACCGAGGATTAAGAGAGAAGGCGAGACGAGAGACATGTGCTCAAAAATGTTTTTGGATCCAAACTGTACGATCCATGATCATGATAAAAATACTCCCACCATTGCAAAATATAAAGATTAATATGTTGTTTAGTAGGAGTAAATAGTGATGGAGTACATTATTCAATATAGGATATACTATGGTTATATTTTTAAAACCTTAATCTTTATACCAAATTAGTATAAAATGATGATTATTTTAAAACAATAATTATTATTTAGGATAAAGATAATATTTGAAAAGCATATCTAAGTAAACTAGAAAAAATATGGTTACTCGTGAGTGAGGATACTTGTAGTACTGCTCACTAACACGTGGACCCATAAATTCTCGGGCTCATATGTCGGTGAGCAATGCTGCATGTGTAATACTCCAACATATAGAATCTGAACTGGTTGCTCGATAGGAACTTTTGGTGTGCAAAATGAATGCACTACAGTGGAAGCGAGCACGGACAAGTTGAAGTTGAAGGGACATGTCTGCCCAAGGTGGAAAATGGAATGTGTGCTCTCGAGATTAAGGAGCCGACAGGCAGGACCACAGGAGGGACCGAGGGAGTAGCAGCCACCAACATGGCGTGGGGTGGTGAGTCTCCGGGCAAATCATGGTCGGGCAGAGAATTTGTTGCCGCCGCGGTAGTTGATGGGCAATTGGTCTTTGAAACTGAACATGCATGCCTACATTTTTTGTACTATCCGATCGATCGATCATCGATCAGGCCCGTGGTTGCACCAGAGTTTGTGAAATGAACAGCACAGCCCGGGGAAGGGCAGCAGCAGCAGCCTGCACGTACTTTTGCTACTAGTAGCAGGCATATGGTCTACCGCTAGCTCCCGCTCTGTGTGTGTTTATCTCGTACTGTCTCGTCACGTCCATCGTATGTGTAACTGTGTGTGTGTTCTTTCTACCCAATCATGGGCTCATGGCTGCAAAGGTATCCTTGTTCTCTCTTGGAACGGACACGGGCCAAACCTATGCACTGTTTGAGTAATAAACGATTTAAATTTTCACCTAGTTTTTGAAAACAAGTACCTACAAAATTTAGAAAATAAATTAGAAGTTAGGGTGTGTTTAGTTCACGTCAAAATTAAAAGTTTGGTTGAAATTGGAACGATGTGATGAGAAAGTTGAAAGTTTGAAGAAAAAATTTGAAACTAACAAGGCCTTATAAGCCGGTAAACTCAGCTTTTTTTATATTCTTGGTCCAAAAATTCGACGTTTGTACAGATTTATAGCTAGAAATAAAAAAAATTTGGATAAAGCCACGTAGGGAGTACTCGAGAAAATGTAGTTTGGTTTGACAGATACTGATAACGTGAGCCTATGATACTGCAGGAGCCGGGATGAATCGGCCAAGGGAACCGTCAGACATTAACGAGAAACCAGGCCATTTGCAAACCGATGTGAGATAATCGGAAATTACCATGTATGTGTGATAATCTGGACACGGGAATAGTCTACAATTTACAATACAGATACAAATTTGTATGTTATCGATTCCCATAAAACAAGGGGAGCATGAGAAAGGAAGCTCTATGCCGTTGTAGACCGATATTCTGTATACAAGACTCATTTCAATTCAATACTTACATGACGTGCTGCCCAGTCAAATGGCCCAAACATCAAATGGAGCAATATCTCCAAGGTACAAGAAAGATGAAACCTCAAGATCGTCCATTTCCCATGTTCAGATATGTACTGGCACTAAGGCAGCTATAATAAGCATTTTTTAGATAATGAGCTATATAATAAACATATACTCCAAAATTGTATTCAACGGTCCTCCCGTCGAACTGCATTTGGATCAGAAATCATGTCCATCATCATTTTCTCTGGAGAGTCCTCCCAATTGCCAAATGTTTTGAGATCAACCTGAAAACAAAAATAGGGGACAGTCGTTAAAAATTCTGTCACACGTTTAACAGTACTAGCATAGTCAGTAGTTAAAAGATTTAGGTGCTTTGATTAGTACTTTTCTTCGCTGCTCTGAGAAAATATCCTCCCTCTTCTTGTACATATCCTGTTGCCGTCTCGTTGCTTCTCCACCAAGGCCCCATACTTCAACATCAAGTACTGAAGCCTCAACAGGTAAATAACCCTACATGAAAAGAAACAGAGTGTAGAGTAATATGTATTGCTAGCATTTAATCGAAGGCCAGGATTTGTCTGAAGCGAGGTCAGATGATATCAGTTCATGAATTCTTTGTTTCACAACACATACTGCTACTACAATTCATTCCAGACCTTACAAGGGAAGGAAAGTGGCAAAGTGTTCTTGTGCCCTATTAAAATGAAACCTATAAGGCAGTTTACATGGCTACCAGTGTTGTTCGTAATTTATTGGTTGGTTTGGTTTGTGGCCTAAATAGGCCTTACCAAATTTTGTCAATACCCAATTTTGGCAAGTTTTGGTATGACTAATTTTGGTAAGGCAAAGTTGTGTTTGGATTGAAGCCAAAATAGCCTAAGTTCACTATTGAAATGGCCTATTTTCTTAGGCATGCCAAAATTTGGCTTCAAACCAAATAGACACTAAGAGCCTGTTCACTTTGATGCCAAAAAAAAACCTTACCAAATTTTGGCAATTTTGACAAACTTGCCAAAATTTTGGCAGGATTTCTTATATAGTTACTAAAATTTGGTAACAAACTAAATGTACCCACTTTTTTTGTAACTTTACCAAAATTTGGTAAGGTTGAAAATGGCATCAAAGTGAACAGGCCTTAAACACTATTAAAATTGCCAAATATTGGTAAGCCTAATTTAGACCTCAAACCAAACCAGCCCTATGTAAATTATAAACAGGATGCAGTTTCTAATTTGTGAATTCTTTTTAGCTTAGTGTCAGTGCTACTCAACTGAAAATCATCCATTGCCTCAATCTTATTACTTCCCTTGGCACTACAACGACATTTTAAAAAACCCATTTTGCTTCTGCTACCAACTAATTGACAAACTGTATTTCAGGAGCAAAACAGATTCAGATTTCCTACCTAAAAAACTTCACAGCACAATCAGGTTATAATTTGTAATGACTAGTACATGCAAAAATTCACCTGGTTGGGAATGAGGGAGCCATGTTGGTAAGCCTTATCAACAGCATGATGGCGAACTGTAAGTTTAGAGAAGTCCTCATCTAAAAAGATTCTCTCATTTCCAATTGTTCCACCAAATCCTAAACCAACAGGCTTTGGCTTTGCCTCGTACACCCTTATCTGAGGATGTAGGTGGCAATATATGAAATTCTTCTCCTTACCTGCTAGGTCAGAGGCACAGTAAGGCCGTAAGCTATTATCAGCTGTGGTAAAAAGGAAATGACCAGCACAAGTCATACCAGATGGTGGGAGCATGCGGAATATTGGATATGTGGAGCACAGGGAAGCAGAGCTACCATAGAAGGTGTCTTTGTTCTGTAAACCCTCCTCGGTTAATATACCAATGCCCCATCTTTGATCAGCATCAACATTGTCACCACCACTACGAGAGAAAGCTGAGAGTAAAATTAGCACTGGTCCTTTATATCCCTCAACACAAGACCAAAACCGGCTCAGCCCTTTTCCATGAACTGACGACCTGAAGAGATGTATTCAGTAAAGGCTAAAAGTTACCAAAATGTAATGAAAAACCATAATAGGAATTGATCTGGTATTGATTACAGTTTAGAAGTTTACGGCCTTCAATAGAAACATTAAAAAAACATAAGAACGAGTAAAATGTCACCAGATGTTTAGAACAAGGAATAACCTATAAAGAAGGTCTTCTGTATCCATTCCAATGACAGATGCTGATAAAAACTTTTCACTCAATGTGTTTCTGAGGCTGAGAGAGATTGCCCATGCCCTCCCATGTGTTAACAAATATACGTCAGGGTTACAAGATGACGTGTTACCAGTTGAAACAGAACGTTCCTGCGTGTAAGAATCGATGTCTAAGATCAAACATTTGGTTGAAGCTTAATGATCATTAATATGCCATCTAATTGGTTCCTCCAATAAAATGGGTAAAATAAATAAAGCTTCATCATTGTAGCAAAACAATGATCATCACAGAAAGGAGCTCCAAACTACTAAAACCAAGTGCAAACCAAAAATTTTGTGACTTATTTATCTTTTTGTTACAGTAAAGACCCAGCCACATCAGAAACACCAGAGCAATTTACTAACCAAACACCATTACGCCTGGACATCCTCAGTAGGATTCTTTAGTCACCCTGAACTATCAAATATAAAGAAGAAATGGCATGTTTTCTTAGCAGTCATTTATTCGTTTTGACTCTAAGCATCCTGTCTTCTTACCAGTCATTTACTCATTTTGAATATAAGCATCGCAGAATTTTTCTTATAATTTGCATACTGGGAATAAACAGAATCTGACTACATAATTTAGTTCTCCCACAACTGACAATGTGTCATCCAAAATGAATCTACTAAAGAACACCTAAGATTAATATCCCTTCCATCATTTTTTAATGAGGACGTTAAATTGAAAAAGTAAATAGAGGGAGTACAGCATAACTAATGAAAACATGGCAAAATCACATCAATTAAAGATCCCCCACCATTTTGCACTTATCTGAAGTATGTAATATGTCTGGTTCTCAAAATCCATGTTCTATGCAAAACAAAGGCAATGCAGCTAAACTTTCACAGTAAATTACTGACTCTGCAATGCAGCTTGCTTACCTCTACTGGATCAGCTGCGCACGACCGGAACCTTTCCTGCACATACCGCGAGAGGCAGTTGCCAAGCCCAGCAGCCGTGGACAGCACCCAAGACGTGAACTCCTGGACCTTCACCCCCTTCCCACCACGGGAAACCTCCCATCCCCAAACACCAGCGTCATCCGCGACGGCGCCCGCCGACACGAGCGCCGACAGCACCAGGTGCGTCACGTCCGGGAGCAACACGGGTTCCCCCTTGCCGCCTCCCTCCTGACCACCCGAAACCCCGGGACCCGAACCGCTCCACGCCATGACCCAGCACATCCAGAGCAACACGGCGATCTCCCCCGGCGCCAGCTCCCCCACGACCTTCCCCTCGCCACCGGCGCCGTCCTCGTCCGGGTGGAACTGAAGGCCGCAGGGAGCACCCGCATCGGCGCAGGCCGCGGCGTACACGCGGAGGAGCAGCGCCAGCGACTGCGACGCCGGAACGCGCGCGCAGCAGCGGTTGAATCCCCTGAGGAACCCGAGCCAGCCGGCCGCGTCCCCCGCGGGGCCGACGTCGGAGAAGAAGAGCGAGGCGATGGCGGGGCCGAGGCGCGCGACGAGGCCGTGGAGGTGCGGGGGCACCGGCGGCGAGTCGGATCGGAAGTCGGCGGGCGGCGGGGAGAGCGCCTCCGCCAGCGAAGCGGACGAGCGGGAGAAGGCGCCGCGGAGGAGCGGGAGGGCGAGGGAGGCCGACGCGAGGGTCTCCTGCTCCCGCTGCTCCTGCTCCTCCGGCGACGGGTTGCCGGTAGAGGTGGACGCGCCCATGGTGGCCGGTGTTGCTGTCGTCGCCGCCACGCGCGGTGGCTGCTTCGGCGTGTCGCGGAAGGGTGTGGAAGGTGGAGAGGTGGGGGAGAAGGAGAATCGATCGACTCCTGGAGATCCGAGGGGGTGGAGAAGAAGGAAAAGCTGCAGCAGCAAGACGAAGAGGAGGAGCCCAGGAAGGGGACGGTGCGTGTACGTGGCGGAATCGCGGAAAAGGCGCGAGGTTTGCGGGATCCAATCGGCAGCTGCCTCCTGTACGCGGGAGCACTCGTACGCCTGTCAGATACACAATTTCGTTCGAATTTCATTCGAATTTGTCGCCTAAAATGCCAAAGTATACCAAACAGCTGGATTTTTTGTGTAGAAATTTTTTAAAATTCATCATCTGACTGAGCTCGCATTTCGACCCAAAAACGAGAATGTAAGCAGGAATGCATCGATAACTTCCTGCTCAGTTCAGCTAATTCCAAATATGTTGTAGTAACAATCAATATTCATAGGTTGTCTTGAGCATCATTCCAGAGCAAATGTCTCCAGCAAAATGTAAGAATAAAACATAAATTTTTCGCAGATCGAGAGTACATGCACAGGTTTGTAACGAAGCAATAACCAACATCCAATTTCCCCAGTGTATACAGATTGACAAGGCCCATACTTCTGCCCCCAAACAGCCTCAATATGATATGCAGACAGCGACCCAGTGTATAGAGAATTAAAGATTGAGAAGGCCCGTACTGCAGCCGTAATCAGGCAGTCCTCAGTATGATATGCACCCCACTGTCTGTATCAACCACATCACTTATCTCCCCAACTTTCAGAGCAAGAACTGCCTTCTCAAAAGCCTTCTGCATCTTGCCTCTTTCAAATGGACCTGCAGCCATAAACCGCGAAAGTAAGATCACTCTTAATTGTGAGGTCTCGGCTAGCAAGAGAAGTGTGAAATCAAGAATCATCAGTAGAAATGGAATCATGGACATGAATTCCTTGTAAGAACCAAGTTAGTTGCCACAATAGCATGTGGCACTTTGCTCCCTGCAATTTCTTCTCCTTTTACGCACCAAAAAATTACTAACACCAAGATAAACAGTACCAAAATAATTTGCAAACATATCAATCATAAATGTATTTGTGAACTGTGTTGCCACTTGCCCCCTATATGTGGAATAGAAAGAACAGATAAATAGGAGACATCTGAAAAAAAGGGGCAATATCAAAATTTTCTGTCAGCTTACACCTATTGCCGTCTCCTTCTCACTACTTCGTAGTAATCACACTAGCAAACCATGACACTCATACGTTCCCTGTCAGATACCGTGCCAAATGCTAACGCATCTGCCAGAATAACCGTCTCCAAAAGCATCATTTCATTATGGCAGTGACATAATAGGAGAGACCACCCAGCCCAAGATATTCCAACTTAATTGTGATGTCACAAGTGGTTATTCCGATTTGGGCAGGTCATAATTTTCCGCACAGGGAACAATAGACCTGCAAGAAAATTCATTACTAGTGTATCGAGCGTTGTTTTGATCTTAGTCCCTCATGTGCATGCTCATAATAGTGCTTAATAGTCCCAGGGATGGAAATGCCCTGAATGCAAATATCCACAAACGATCAATATAGCCAGCCATCTCACGCTGAGAAAATCCTTTTGAGAAAATGAAAAGCTATAGCACATCGCTATATCTGTATAGTGTATTGTGCTGTGTCTCATGCCCCGAATGTGTTTGCCTCATGTACATAACTACATATAGCAAATTATGCCATGTTCCGCAAAACTGTCCATCTTATCAACAAATGGCACAGTAAAATACTGGTGATTATTCTACAAGGTATTCATAGAAAGAAGAAATGAAGGAATTGACTGCTGTCACACATTCCAAGTTGGTCACCATGACCATGGTTTCGGCCTGCGGAGTAACATTTTTCCTTTTTCCTAAAGAATAAGATATACAGTGCCGAGGAGACAGGGTCGGTGGGCACGAAGAGATAATTCAATCTAATTCCTACCCTAACCTGGGGAACCATCCCCTTTATATAGAGGGGAACTTCCTAACCCTATATATATAGATAGAGGGGAACTTCTAACCCTAGACTCTAACCAACTGAGCTACGTATACCGTTCCTGTTGGGCCTTGGCCCTCTCGGCCCATACCCAAAGGCGGACCATAAGGACATGACATGTTCATAACAAGAAAAGAAATTAATGATCACCGCCATAATAGTAGTTACTAGATCCCCAATTACATCAAAAAGAACAGTTCGATATGGAAAACACAACGGATACTAGATAAGGGTGGCGCGAACAAAACTGCATCAGCGCATGATTCTTAAGACTCTTATTGAGTGGACTAGGTCACCAATCAAAACTGAGAATCTGGCAGTGATGTTCATACTTTATCACGCTGAAGCGATGGTACACTGAAAGTAATTGTCTCATATTAAGAGCTAACATAACTGTCTTCACGAATTATAGCACAATTGTCACATGTAAAATTCAATTACTGCACATAATTAAAACGGGAATAGCTCCATTAAAATTGACCGTCGTAATACAAACTAACACGGTACCACCTCCTTCACATAGATCTCACGAAGTGTACTTGATAAATCAAATTTCTGTGCCTGTATAACATAAGTACTAATCTAAAATTCAGATCGATTCGAAATAACAAGTTCCATCCGCACATCTAATCAGACGCCCATCAGAAAGCAAATCTCATAGTTCTGTACAGAAACACACCAACAGATTGACATGGGGGGTTGTGGGTAGCGGCGTGTGGCGTACTGACCTAGGTCACCCCCGCGCTTGGCGGAGTTGCAGTCGGACTCCTCGGTGGCGACGTCCTCGAACTTGCGCTCCCCGGCGACGATCTTCTCGCGGAGGGCCCGCGCGAGGTCGGCGGCGTCGTCGCGGGTGGTGGCGGAGATGGCGACGCCCTCGGGGTCGCGCCACGAGGCCTTGCGGCGGGAGCCCTCGTGCTTGATCAGGATGTGCGAGGCCCGCAGCTTCTTCTCCCCGCCGCCCGCGGTGGACGGCCGGGCGTGGCCGTGGGCGTGGCGGTGGTGGCGGTCGCGGTCGCGGGAGCCGGAGGACGGGGGGTTGGGGCGGTGGCGCTTGTCGGCGAGGGGGGCTGGGGCGGGCGCGTCGCCGGCGCTGGGCCGCTTGCGGGCGGCGGCGCCATCCGCGGCGGGGGTTTCGGTCCCTATCTTGGCGTCCTTGGCTGCGACTCTCCGAGGAGCAGAGGAAGCAGAGAGAGAGGGTTCGGTCGAGTGGGAGAGAGCCTTGGTTTTTGGTTTGCTGCTCGGACACGAGAAAATGAGCCGGTTTTTGCTATATACTAGCGGCGTCCGCTTTGGCCTTTGGATCAGGTGGCTTCGCTTATGTATTCTTTGCATCAAGGAATTTCAATGGTTCGAAGGAATTTCATTATTTAAAAAATAAATTCTAGTACACTACACCCTCCGTAAAAAAAAACAAACTCGTATTATGATGTGACACATCTTAGATTTATCCGGATTCGTTATACTATGTTGCATCAAATCATATTACTAGGTTGCCTTTTTTTTAAGAGTAAATTTCACAAAACTACAGATACTATGACCAAATTATCACAAAACTACAGATTTAACTCGGTGTATCATAAAACTACACATTTAACACCAAATTTATCACAAAACTATACATTTAAGATGAAATGTCACAAAACTACATATTTAGTAACTAAATTATCACAAAACTATAGGTTTATAATCAATTTAATTACAAAGTATTGATGTTTATAGCTCCACCATAACAATGGTGCTAGAGATTTAAACTCCAAAAGTTGTAGTTTTGTGATAAGTTCAATATTAAATATGCATTTTTATGATACTTAATCTAAAATCTGTAGTTTTGTGATAAATTTGGTGCTAAATATGTAGTTTTGTGATACAACTCCTTAAATCTGTAGTTTTGTGAAATTTACTCTTTTTTTAAACAGAGGGAGTACTTACAACAAAATAAGTAGGATTGAAAAAATATATATAATGAATTAGGTTCCTCCTATAGCCTATGAGGCTATAACATCCTACTTGTGTGTTTTCTCTATTACTGTGTTTTCAAAATCTAAGTTTTAAAATGAACCAGGTTATTGATAGCAGAGTAAAAAATCTATCAACGAGTATTGCTTCCCATCAGGTTTTATGGCTATCCATAATTACCACTCAGTTATCAATGAACGGTGTAACCGTGGTCACTTCCTGGCTGCATAATGCTCTAAGTGGTTAATTGGTTATATTGGTGTTCATGGTAACAAATGTATATATCCTATATAATTACATCCACTAGCAATTATTAGATGCTAAAGATCATGTAAGTTTCTGTTTCTGTTTGGTAGAGCTTCAGCTCTTAAATTAACTTTTCTTAGAGCTGAAGGCTAACTAAATAATTTAGATTTGTCAAAAATTGGAGTAGGACGGTTCGGATCGCTTAAAAAAAAAGTTGAACTATGCTACCAATAACTATTTAAGATCATCTTAAATATCATGCAAACATGACATCTAGAATATAATATTATAGAGCTCGATGTCAAATCATTTTTCTCACATCATTTTCTCCATATTTTAACATTCATATTTTATGTTGTAATATTCAACATGTATTTCGAAGCAAAATGCGGGGTATCACCTAATTATGTTATAGTGATACTTTCAAGCACCGCTAGACAATCCCACACATAATAGAAAGGCCGAGGTATACAATGCAAAACCATGAGAAAACTATGAAGAATACCCATGAGTCGGATTTATACCTGTTAACCACAAATTCACAAGTAACCAATCTTCATGAGTTCTTAAAAAAAAAACTTCATGAAAAACGAAGAAAAACGCTGCTGATTGTCACAGTCTCACAGATCAATGGGCCTCTGCAATGTGCGCTGAGCCCAACGAAAACGTCGTCCAGAACTCCCAAACCGATCCATCTACACACTGGTGACTGGTCCTTATCTTCCTCCTCGAACAGATTACAGATAGGTACTCATCTATTCGAGCCCTACGTCGCGCGTTTGTCATCGAGCTGTATCGAATCGAGTCCCCGGCGCGGCATTCTCGTCGTCGTCGATTTTGGAAGGCCTAATGAGCGGCGGGTCCGGAAGTAAAGCGAGTTTGGAGATGGTGGCCGAGAAGACGCAGATTATTCCGGTACTCTGCCTTGGAAACGGCGGCAGCGGCCCAAACAGAGCGGTTTCGGAGGACCCGGGGAGCGAGCATACGGCGGAGGATGAGACGGCGCGTGAGATCGTGGACGTGGAGGTGCGTCGCCAAGTCGCCAGGTACAAACACAAGCTCATGGAATTCAAGCTGACAGTCATCGGCACCGCTGTCTTCCTCGTATTCTGGGTGGGTTTGTTGCTCATCGGGACCCTCGACCACCACATGTCCGTGTCGTGGCGCCGGTTCTTCGTCACCTGTGGTGTGTTTGAGTGCCTACTCTGGCTATACCTCGTCGTCGGCTATCTCAGAGAGTATGGCTTGTCCATCCCCAAGATCTCCGACTTCAGCAACGAAGAGAATCAACTGCCGCCGCTGGGGCACGGCAAATTGCTGACGATCTCAAAGATCGACCGTTCCTCGTGAGACAACAATATCCACGAGTGGAGAGCTTTAGGATCATGGATGCATGCGCTGATGAGAGCATAAAACTGACACGACGTAACGTACGCATAGAGTACACATAGTTTGGGGAGATTATCCAGCTACAGCTTTTTCTAAAAGCTGCTTCTGCTAGAATCTGTCCTAAACAGTCCACAGCTTCTGAGAATTTGTTACAGATTCTGGAAAATGAAGTAAGAAGCCAAAAGTCAGAGAAGCTGGGTTTCAGAGCTTTTCTAGATTCTCATAAGCTGGCTACCAAACAGCTGCTTCTCAGAATCTAAAGCTCCCTAAACAGGCCGGCCTTGTTTAGATTCAAGGGTGAAAACTTTTGGCGTGTCACATCGGATATATGGACATATTTTTCAAGTATTAAATGTAGACTAATAATAAAACAAATTAGAGATTTCACCTGTAAACTGCGAGACGAATTTATTAAGCATAATTAATCCGTCATTATCAAATGTTTACTGTAACACCACATTGTCAGATCATGGAGCAATTAGGCTTAAAAAATTTGTCTCGCAATTTACGCGCAATCTGTGTAATTAGTTTTTTTTTATATTTAATACTCCATGCCTATGTCCAAACATTCGATATGAGAGGGTGAAAATTTTTACCACGGGATCTAAACATGCCCTAACTTTTATGTTGTTTGCCTGTTTATTTCGCTGGTTCTTAAAGTTTAGAGAATGGTGTCACTTAGATCCACAATTTTGTAAAATTGATATCAAGATCTATGATCTTTTTTAAATGAAACACTATAGTCCAAAGCACATCTGACTGGGTTGACTTATCTATGAGGCTATCCAGTGTGGTCGCATTTTTGCAATTAGCCCTCTCCATGCCCAATCCACCCACCTTTCCTATTTTGTTACCCTCCTCACTGTGGTATCTAAGGCCACGAAATGCTGAGGAGGGAGGCGACGGCTAGTAACCTAATCTATTCGCTTATACTTATGTTTATCAGCTAAAATTTAAATTTTCAACCTTAAACTTAGAGAGTTGATTTTGGAGGTTTTTCATCAAAGTTTATTTTTAGCCTTTGCTTTTAGATCATTAAAAACACGTATATAAAAATTTTATTCACTTTTTTTTTTTGCAAACATGACGATAGGCTTATTCCCCGCCCCTTAGGTAGATTTGTGAGAAGTGTGCTATTGCTAATGTCAAAATTTGGTACGATTATGCAGTGAATTCGGTTGAGAAAAGAAATCGATTGTTGGATGAAAATTTATATGAACAAGGCTGAATGTAAAGATGAGCCGTGAAACCACGGAAGAAAGTTTCATATTTTTAAGTATAATATTAAAATGTATTTCGAAGCGAAACACGGGATATCACCTAGTTATATCATAGTGGTATTTTCAAACGCCGCCAGACAATCCCATACATAGTATATAGGCCGAGGCATACAATGCAAAACCATCAGAAAACTGTGAAGAACACCCATTAGTCGGAAAAGAAAAAGCGCTGCTAATCGTCAGTCACAGTCTCACAGATCAATGGGCCTTTGCAATGTGGGCCGAGCCCAACCATACGTCGTCCAGAACTCCAAAACCGACACCGACTCGGTCTTTGCCCCAGACCGATCCATGATCCATCTACACGCTGGTCCTTTTCTTCGTCCTCGTCGATTCGCGCCCTACGCCGCGCGTTCGTCGTCGAGGTGTATCGAATCGAGTCCCCGGCGCGGCATTCTCGTTGTCGTCGATTTTGGAAGGCCTGAGAAGCGGCGGGTCCGGAAGTACAGCGAGTTTAGAGATGGCGGCCGAGAAGACGCCGGGTGACGGCGGCGGCGGCGGCCCAAACAGAGCGGTTTCGGAGGACACGGGGAATGAGGATACGGCGGCGGCGGAGGAGTGTCGCCAAGTCGCCAGGTACAAGCAGACGCTCTGGGAATTCAAGCTGTCAGCCATCGTCATCGTTCTCGTCCTCGCATTTTGGGTGGCCCTATTGCTCGTCGGGACCCTCGACCACCACATGTCCGAGTCGTGGCGCCAGACCTACGTCAGCTCTGGCATGGTTGCGTCCGGACCCTGGCTATTCATGGTCATCTACCATCTCAGAGATTATGGCTTGTCCGTCCCCAAGATGTCCGACTTCAGCTCCGAAGAGCATCAGCTGCCGCCCGTGGGCCACGACCTTTGCTGACTGACGGCTATAGAGTATAGATCGATTATCCCTCACAAGTCACAAGAGGGGGGTCACTCCAAAATCCAGATCGTTGTTCTGTCATAAGCGCCATCTTTTGTTGTTGGCAAATTTTGTTACAGGACATCACGATTTCCCGGTTTCAGCTGTAGAACATCGCATGAAGCAGACTTTGGAGAAAGACATTTCAAAAATTGGATATTTATTGGTGGATAACGCACCCATTAAAATAAGGTAAATTTGGATATATGACATCGTGACTTCACAGTTTTAGCTACAAGACACCATGCAAAATGACTTTTGGGGAATACGCTATACAAACGTGATAATTTACCCGTAGACACCGCATTTATTAAAATAATAATTTCCGATTGAAGAGGAGAGCAAAATCACGTAAAATGTTAACCATACCCTGGAACCACATATCAGCTCTCCCGTCTCTCTGCTCTCTCTATCCCCTCCGTCGATGTCATGGGGATAATCGCTGTCAACGGGAAGCAACTTGCGCGGGCAGGAGAGGGATGCGTTCTGCCGCTTCTTCTAGTGGCAAGGCCTGGAGAAGGAGAAGCGTGACGCGGTCGAGGCCGAGCGCACCGCCAATGGCTTCATTATCGTCAACACGTTCTGGGACAACAAGGGTGCCTTCGTCGACGGCTATGCGGCGACACTTGGGCGGAATGTGTGGGCCATCGTGCCACGTGCGCCACCGTCGGCATGGACACCGACGCAAGGGCCATTGGGGCAACCTCACCGACGGTATCCTCTCCTGGCACGACGCCCGATGCCCCGACCGCCGGCATCCATGTTGTACATCAGATTTAGCAGCATCTCGCACCTAGCGGTGAAGCAGGTCATCGAGCTCGCCCACAGCATCGAGGCATCGGGCAGGCTGATGGATGGTTGGCGCGGACGACGCGGCTAGGAAGGCGCGCGCCAGGGAGCTCGCGGTGAGGGCGAGGGTGGTAGCTGTCTATGTCGCCTCCCCCTCCTACTTGTCGGCGTCGGCAATGACCCCAGGGATAGAGAGAAAAGAGATGGGAAGAGCTGACACGTGGGTCCAGCGGTATTTCTGACATTTCACGTGATTTTTCTCTCCTGTTCAATCGGAAATTATTATTTTAATGGGTGCGGTATCCGCTAGTGTTTTCCCCCAAAAGTCTCTTCGTGAGGTATCCTATAGTTAAAACCATGAAATCACAATGTCACGTAGCAAAATTTGCCTTATAATATTATTTGCATCAAAGTTGGTTAACTAGTTTTAAAAATCTCATTTAATAATATATGTAGATAATATCCAACAACATAGATAGTGATCTAAATGCCTATAATTTATATGGATAAATTAAAGAGTAACATTTGTTGTGAATCTAATGATCATAATGTATCATAAATAGTGTTCAAGTAAGTTGTGACTTTCACTATAAACAAGTACATATATCTTATGGTATGTTATATAGCTTACAATTAATGATAAATGTATAATAAATGTATTTATTTATTATTGTAGGTACCAATATATTTTTTATCTAAACTCGGTTATTGTTACATAAATTTAACTCTATAAAAAGTAAAATAACTTATAATATGGAAGGTAAATAATAGATACAAAATAATGTTGTTTTTTTATTTATAAATAATACAATGATACTAAATAAATATTACTCATGAATGTGTTCTATTTTTAGGTTTAACCGAGGTGTAAGAAATAAATATATTTCAAGTGTTTCAGGATGTACATCTAGAAACAAACTAAATAGCAATATGGGTTAAAAACAAAGTAATTTGTTATGTGCATACTGTACCATAAGTGTGTTATCTGAATAAATCCTTCACCCATTCAAAAACTATTTTCCTAATATTAAATTATTTTAGTACTATGTTAAAAGATAATGAGCTTGGACTAATAGGAGAAGGGATACTCGGGCCGGGTGTTGTTTCTCGCATTTTATGCCTCACTTGTGTTCATTACCTAGAAGCTGCTAAAACACATTACGGATGAGTTAAAACTTGATGCGTTCTTTTTTTGTTTGATCTCTTTATAGCTCTATAAGTTGAAAAGTGCCTACGACTTTAAGCCCACTAGAAAGACCGAGTTTATTTATTTGTGTCTCCACGCTATAAACTTGTGTTATTGTTTCTCTTTTTGGGTTGCCCAAAAATTAAAAAAAAACATCAGATTTACTTAGAAGTAGTTGCGTATATTGTTACTCATTTTCTTAAAATTATGGGTGCTATCGCTATCTAGTTATATTGCATGGCTAGTGATGTTGATGCGTTCGTCCTCTAAAGGTGTGGTTTCTGAAGGTAAAATGACTTAATTTGCATTGTTTCGCTTATACTCATGCTTATTCATATGGCTTATTAGCAATCAAAATAATGAGTAAATTTTACATTTAGTCACATATTTTGACCTAAGTTTTATAATGAATCATGACTACACTAATGTTTCACTTAACACCACATATCTTTACTTACATTATTTGTAATTTGGACTGGAGATGAGCATACCAATGAAATATCTGAGAGAACTTCAAACACATAACAACACAACGATACACATAAAAAGGCAAAACATTTGTTTTTTCATTTTTTTTCTCACACGGTATCTAATCAATTAGTGCTATTTATATTTTTTTTACTACTTTTCCCATGTATAGATTAATTTGTTCATTTATTAAATATATTCACATCACTAGTGTGATCTGCTGAAAAACTTTTTTTGCGATATGCTAAATTATAAAACCGTTTGATGAGATTCTATAAAAGATACTTATCTTAATAATATGACAATAGAAATGATTGCACGCCTAGCATCATTATATTTTCTCTCATATAATAGAATATATATATATATATATATATATATATATATATGCTACTACCGGGAGTAGCTACTCCCTCCATATTCACCCTCAATTCAATCATTTGCCCTGATAATGGTAATGACTATTAACGGGTTTAATGAATCCAATATTTTCACCCGTTTTCTTCTGCCCGTATTTTTTCTCAGTTATCAAAAGAAGGTTGTTTCTCTTCTGCACCAGATTCGAAATTTGAAACAAGAGTAATCGGTTTGTTGTAGATAGAAATTTGTTCGGAGACGAGCTAACCACAGATTTTTCCGGGTGGTTTATTCGCACTTGAGTTTTCTTATCCAGAGCGGGAAAGTAGGATGATTCTCCCGTCGAGCAGAACATTATCGATCTAATATCGTTCTCTGCGTTTTGTTAGTTCTTAACACAACTACACAACTGAACTCAGATTGGTAGCCTCGCCGGCGGCTGTGCTGAAAGCTCTAGCATGGAGAACTCCCGTTCCAAGGTTTGTTGGCATATTCATCTGTTTTTTTTCAATGAGTACGGTGGAGGCCATGGCGTCGATGAATAGCACGCCGAGTGCCCCAATCTTGCGCGACGCAGCGTGCGTGCCGAGCGCCCCGACGACAGCGGCGTCGAAGCTCGTGGCGGCCATGGATGGATTTTTTTTCCTAATATCGAGTCTTTTCTTGATCGCATCTGTTACTAATTCATTTTGTTAATGGTTTGCTTTGCAGTCCTGCAGCAGGTGCGAATGTTTCAGGTGGCGGCGGCTCTAGTTTTGTTTTCACTAGAGCCCTCCATGATGCTCGAGCAAGAAAGATGTATCAGCGGAAGAAGCTAGCTGGTACTACAGTCTCAAATTCCAAAAAAACAAGTGGCATCAAGGGTAAAAAGGTAGTACAAGAAAAAATTTACACCAGGTGCACTCCTGCTATTCTCTCAGATCTGTTCTCAGATATTGGTGACCAGCAGAAAGAGTTAGTGAGGCAAATGGGGTTTGATGGGTTGCTTTCCATGAGACTAACTAAACTGAACAAGCAATTCGGAGCATGGATTCTGTGCAAGCTAGACCCATCATCAGGTAATCTGTTTGCTGGATCTAAACATGAAATTTGTTTGACCTGTGAGGATGTCAGCCTACTTTTGGGAATCCCTTGTGGAAGGAAGCAGATTTTACCTGCAATTAAAAACGAGGTAAAAGATGTTAAGGCTTATATGTGTGAAATCTTTGAGAAAGATTCATTTGACGGAATAACAATTGCAACGATTCAGAGGATTTTGGAGAAAAAATTTAGCAGGACAATGACTGTTCACGAACAGATTGTATTCAAGACTGCTTTTATAATCTTCGTTGTAACCAAATTCTTGGCTCCTCAATCTGTTAACAATCACATATCTATAAGGTATATGAAGGCTTTGGTTGATGTAGAAAATATTCACAAGTACAACTGGGCAGAATTTGTTTTGTATGAGATTAAAGATGCAGCAGCAGCACTGCAAGACAAAATACGCCATCGAAAAAGCATTGGTTACATCAATGGCTGCATTATACTACCTGAGGTGAGATTATCCTAGTATTCATTGGAATTCTTTGCTTTTTACTTTCTGCTATACTCGCATCATCTTTTCACATGCTATAATTTATACTGCTCAGCTTTTTTATCTGGGCAATCTGGATTTCGGCGTGGACACTCCCGGGCATGAAAACATTCCAAGGATTGGCGTGTACAATGACTCCATGATAGCAGAATTCATTGAGAGGGATGTAATTCGCAAGAATCGGAAACCTTTCCCCGCGTATGGAAAGATGAAGGTAAAATCAAGTCTCCTACAAGTAGTATATTCATATTGACAATTCCCGAATGCAGAAAGTTCAGACTTTTGGATTTTTTTTTTGTTTCAGCTGCGTAACCGACATGTTGAAAAATGCAATCTTGGCCATCCTACGGGTGCAACAGTGGTGCAATCTCATGAAGTTTGTTCATCTATTCCATATTAAAAAATCCATTTGCGATAATAATTGTTAATATATATGTGCACAGGCTGCCCATGTGAATCGAAGCTTCGACACCTGGACGGACATCGAGCCCCCAAGCTTTGATCTAGGCATTACACAAGATATTGAAGATGCAAACATGGTGGCATGTACCCCAGGTCATGACTTCTCCAAGGTAGCTGAAGACTCTGAGAAAGCACAAGAACTCAAAGCACATACCCCAGATCAGGCAATCTCGAAGTTAGTACAAGCCTCTGACGAAGCTGGAAAGGATAATGCAGTGCACAAAACTCCCTTTTCTCAGGGCGGTAATTATCCCCACCGGCCTGTTTCTAATTTTTATTTTCATTCATAACCAACCACATGATACTACTTAGTCTGACTGTTCTGAATCATAACAGGTTACCACCAAACAAAACTTGGTAGTTTCTCTCCGCACTCTTTGCTGAAAGAGACAAGTGGTGCGAGGATTTACATGCGTGAGGAGTACGCATGCACAAAGTTCCCACCTAAATCCAAGAGGAGAATTATCGGAGCTCCTTCTGATATCCTATTCGATCGGCCAAAGAGGTCGATTAAACCAAGCCGTTCGGTGAAATCACCATTTCTCAGCAAGCAACACTCTTTCGTCAGACATGACTTGAAGGCACTTGATGATTTATACACCTATGTAACTTCAATCACTGATGAAGAAGCTGTTAAGTAAGCCACCTTTCCGAAATTTTTCCTTCTTTGGTACAACCACCATTTATAATACATATATCACATTTACCAGGAAAATTTGGGTTCACATCTCTCAACCTGTCCCTATGTCATTAAGCCTACATGACATACAGCAGGCTATTCGCCTAGACACTCAAATGCAAGAAGAAACATTCAATGTTGCAGTTCAAGTTTTGGCATCAGATGAGATACACAGATTTGGAGGGACAGATTTCGTAGGCTGGAGACATTTCTTAAACCAGGATTTTGCAGTAAGTGCTTGTAGTTACACTCAACTATTTTAATTCATATTTTAAAGGTCTAAATATTTTAATATGGCCCTGTAGATGTTTGCAACTGCTGGTGATGACCTATGGAACCCAGAGGATCATCTACCATCATTCAAAGATGACTCCCTGATACCATATGACCTACCAAGTTGCCACCTGGTATGTCATTTTTCAGCGTCTTGAAAACTTAATTACATCAAGTGCAAATGTTCAGGCCACTAACTTTTGCATTCTCAACATTATTCTGTAGATATTTATTCCACTCCTTCAACCTCTGCACTATTCTCTTTACGCATTTGATATGGAGAAAAAAAAAATGCATCCTCGACCCACTGAGAGACGCCTCGAAAAGATCGGAGGATACTGCAGAAAGACACTCCAAAACAAAGATTCACATTTCAAATGCTCTGAAGGAGTGCATGAAGCTTGCATTTCCGGATTGGGACGAGGATATACCAAACTGGGTTTCTGAGTTCCCTTCGACCATCCCAGCTTTATATAACAGGTTCGAGTTGATAATCCCGATTTGATCTACATTAATATTTCCATTCTACTCAATTTTGGGCATTACTATACTTACATTATGCTAGGCTGGATTGTGCCTTTCATGTGCTATACTACATGAGAAACTGGGATGGAACTCGTCTTGTCAACCCCCCATTAACTGTGAGTTTTCTGCCCCTACTAGGTTCAACATATCTTCCTTTTCAATAAATAGTTGTTTATCATAACAACAGGATCAAGGAGATCTTCGAAAGGAGTTTCTGTCCAACTTGCTATCATTCAAAAAAAACGAGGCTATTCTGCCGGACTTTGTCACTCACTGCCTAAAGTTATCTAAGAAGATATGAGCATGTTATGCAAGCAAGCCAGAATAGTTGCAGCATTTTTCTTTCAAAAATTTCTTAGTTCAGAATAATTTATGTCTGTTATAACTGTATACAAGGCTATATGTACCCAGCTATTCTTTTTACAAATTAAGGATTCTGTCATTATCCTTCCAACCGTCATAAATCCAGGGTATACCAAAATCAAATCCATGTTGAATTGCTACAGAAACTTCTGTACTAGTATTGAATTACATCTATAATTGCAACACATCACGTGATCAGCTCTCACCAATCCAGAGACTCAGTGTGCACATCAACAATCCTGGTACATGTTCTGCACTCCTCCGAAAAGAGAGCAGAACCTGCTTGGCTCCAAATCAGACCATGAACACCACCAAACTCAAAAGAAGTCATGTTCTGCTACCAGTGCAGAACAGGATGAAAAACATGTTATGCTTCTGCCATGATTCGTCCGAAACAAACTCAAACATAAACTACGTGACACAGTCATGATCTGCTACTACTGCAGAACAAGATGAAAAACATGCCATGCTTCTGCCATGATTCGTTCCAAACAAACTCAAGCAGAAACTACGTGACATGTTCTGCTACAAACCAAACAAATGGAATTGCTCTGCTCCGGGTGCAGAACAAGAAGATCAGAGTGTTCTATTTTCACCACGATTAGAGTTCGTAAAATGCAAACAGTGTTTGTAAAATCCAATTAAACATAACCTCTACATGTTCTGCTAACGACATATATTACAATAGGTCCCATGTTCTGCTAAAATTCATTGGAAAGAGAAAAGTCACTCAGTTCTTCCTCTCATAACTAGACTTGCGACCACATGTATTCCTATAGTGACCATGACCACCACAAAGCTTGCAGTACCTAATCTGCTTTGTTGGTTGTTTTCTTTCTTTAGCATGATTCATTGACTCGTCCTTGGAGGTACTCTCACCAACTTTCTTCTTCTTTGCCTTGCTAGAGGTCTCTCCCTTTGACATCAGCCTGGTACTCCTCGGCCTTCCACGACTTCTTCTAACCTCTGGAGGGAGTATATCTTCTTCGTTTACATCAACTATGCCCTCAACAACAAAATCCTCGTCAGCAGAAACATCCTCTCCATCGTCGTCTTCAACGACTACACAATAGTCATCAGACATTGAATCCTCCGAGTCAGAACTGTCATCACTCTCAACAACAGGTTTCTTCCCAAGTGTTCTTCCTCTGCGACGAATTTCCTTGTTGTTCGCATCTTGCGAATTAGACATGACCTTAAGTTCTCCCACCAGCTTTGTCAACACTTCCACTGTCTTCTCAAATGTTTCTGCACTAGTACCACCAAGCCTAACCAAATCAAGTGCAGACTTGTGCAATAGGGTGTTGCGATAAGTTCTCGACGCTGCTGCCTCCTTATCATTCAAGTAAGACTCCTCCAAGTGCTTTGGGATACAATCCCTAGCATCCTTTGTCCACCTCTTCAGGATGTATTTCTTCGGTATTTCCGTGAAACCGTACTGTACCAAAACCTGTATAAAAACAAAATGCATTAACACAGAAAAACACAACAGCGATACAAGAATGCTTAATAATCGAACATACTCTGATAATATGGGAGCATATAATTCCCAAGTGTTCAAAAAGCTTGCATCCACATGACAGCTCCTGTTCTGTCATATTAACATGAACCTCAAAAACTTTACTGCCCCAACTTTGCAAGGTGTCATCACCAATATGTACTAGCTGCAGAACATGCTGATCCAAAGTTTGATTAACCATATATGAAAAGCTGAGCTTGAATTGCTCCTTGAACCTAGAAAAGGCACCCCTAGTGTACACCTGAGATGCATGTCTCTCGATTGGCGAGCTAGTTAATGTTGAAACCTTCTCCTGAAATTCCATAAAAATGACAAGCAGATTAGAACACGCCGAAGAAAAATTACAGAACACCGATATATAAAAGAAACATACATTATATGTGTCATGCTCCTCAGCGTCTTCCGCTTCAATCCTATCACTGTAGAAATTCTCATACCTCTTTGAAATCCATTTAGTGAAGATGATGGTTTTACATACTTTTTCAGAACATGATTCATGCTCTCACTTCTTTGAGTGGTTGACATCTTTGCAAAAAACAATTCCCTGAAATAAGCTGGAGCCCATCGTTTCCTCATGTCCCACATCCTGTGCAAATACACGCTAGACTCGAGATTATACTGCTCCATTAAATCTTTCCAGGCCTTCTCAAACTCTGCCTCTGTTTGGGGTTCATTTAATACCCGGTGGAACTCCTCTTTGAACTTGCTTCTTTTACTGTAAATGTTCCCCAAGTTCTCCTTAGCATTCTTCAGTACATGCCACTTGCAAACTCTATGGACAGTTTCTGGCCAAACTGCTTTGATCGCCACCTCCATTTGATGACAGTTATCTACAAAGAAGATCACAACCATTCGAGATTATATACTGCAGCAAAGAACATGAGACAAAACACTGAACAACCCAGAAGAGAACACACCTGTTAGAATTGCAGAAGGTCTCTTCCCATGCATAGCCTCAGTAAATGTCTCAAAAAGCCACTTGAACGCTTCAACTGTCTCCTCCCTCAGCAAGGCACAACCAAAAATTGCTGTTTGAAAATGGTTATTTACACCGACAAAAATCCCAAATGGCATGTTGTACCTATTAGTTTGATATGTAGTATCAAAAGTGATTGCATCCCCAAACTGGTCAAAACTTAATCTGGACAGTGAATGAGACCAAAATATATTTTTAATCCTTGAAGCACCATCGATCTGTATGGTGTAAAAGAAATTCTTACTACGGCATTGCATTTCCCTAAAAAAATTCAATGTCTTCTGCACATCTTTGCTACACTCTTCCCTTTTGATGGCATATGCCATTCTTGTCAGAGCCCTCCTTGTGAAGGGAGTTAAAGACGGTCCTCCATGCATTCCTGAAACTAATCCTTATATAGCAGTAGGTGTCATCCCATTATCCACCATTTCCTTAATATTCCTCTTTGTCCCTTCATCAATGAAATTGTGAGACCTGAAGTGCTTAGTATGCTGTAGGTCCCGTTTCATACCATGGTTATGCTCACTAACAAATGCAGAAACTCTCCACTTTTGTCTTTCAGAGGAACGATTTAACCTGACCATAGCCTTGCAGGCTATCCTAGTCGGCAGCCCAGTCACGGTTTTATCTCTACCCTACATAAATTACGGGAACACCTTGTTATGCGAAAACCTAACAAATAATGTTCCTACATAGGACATTCTGCAAACTACAAAATCCATTGAAATTACGAAACCATGGAGTTCCCTAAAAAACTGCAACGATTTTACCTCACGAATGCAGCAGAACTCCTGCATGGACTTGACGCCTCCATCTTTGAACCTGTTCTTAGATCTCCTTATACCAAAACCAGTGAACCTAGCGTACAGATTGTAGAACGCATAGCCATCAGAGTCCTCATCAATGGTCTGCCCAATCTTCGGCACCAGAATGGTTGGGTCTGAAAGTAAATTAGGCAGCAGAACACTATCTTCCACCTCCTCAACTACGATCCTAGTATCACAGTACAAGAATGAAACATACAATTATGAAAGGGTTTATGTACATTATAATCCCGGAGAGAAGAAAACCATTACCTTTCCATCGGAACAATGTCCATGGTTTGGCCACCACGATCCTCATCACCTCACTCAGTCGAGTTTTCTGACTCCATATTGGACTAGCTTCGAAAATTTTTCTTCTCTCCAGCACGGAGTCCGACTGGTATCCTTCCTGTGAAACAGAATTTGCACAAGTGCCTCCTCGTTTTCAGATGGTTGGATATATACTGACAATTATTTTCGGAATTATTTTCCACCAGCTGCTCAACTACCTCATAAAAACAAAGGCTCGTACGTGGTAGGCATGTACATGGACCCCGGATAGTCTGCCACTACGGAAACAAACTAATTCTGAAGAGATCATGCCGCCGCGAAGATAGCAACTAGAAAAAATTGAGGCAACGCAACTCTTCACTCACATTAACTATTTCCGGCTTCTGCTCTATTCTTCTGTACAAATTCTGCACGTACAAGATCTTCTTGTCCAGCGTTCATGATAAAGATGACAACACGGAATTTGCATAACACAATCAGCAAAAATAGCAAAAAGTAAGGAAAATTTCTTGTTATCATTTCACTGACTGACAAGCATAAGTTACATAAATCTAAAATCAAATATTACTCGCTTCTCTATCATAGAAATTACCGTATAAAATGAGACAGTTCGAACGACTAAACTACGGTCTTGCAGAAAGCAAGCCATTATTCCAATTTTTCTGTTCACTAAACGGCTGGCTACATGTTCTCCTTCCACACATGTTCGGAACAACTTCTGTCGTGCCAGGGTTCTCCACCGCTTCTGAAATTCATGTTGCAAGCTGCGCGAATATCATGAAGCGAACACCAAGCGCATCTCTTTGTACGATTTGTTGTGGAAAGAGGATGACTTCTCTCCAAATGGATGTCGTACTTCTGGAGAGGGCGATTCATCGCTTCACTTCGGTCTGCTGTAGCCATGCAACAGATAAAACCATTCCTGACCAAAGAATACACAACACACGGTAAGAACCAAACACACGAACAATCAGAAAATTATCAACAGAACAGAAAGCAATCAGTGGATGAGTTCTGCACACACTCGCATCCCTTCGTCAGTTTTCCGTCTTCCAGCACCTCCCTCTTCTGTTGCGCAAAAGAACTCGCCGGCAAGGAACCACCGGCAACCACCGCCAGAATCTGCTGCATGTCTCCACTCGCCGACGCGGTTCTGTCTTCTTCCACCGTCGGCTTGTGGTGCTCGCCAGAACTCGCCGGCGACGACACGACTACGACTAACACCGGCTTCTTCTGCCTCCGCGGAAGGAGAGGCAACATAACTCGGAGACGAGGTTCTGCCATCTACCACCAAAGGATTCTGCTCCATCTAATTTCTGCAGAACTAATCAATATGCTTCTGCTCCCAACCTACTCTTCTTGCCTACCTGGTCGCCGTCTTAAATAGATGAACAGATAACAACCACAACACTAACGACTCCCCTATTCACACGGACTTGCATGTGCGCGGATTATCAAGACTTGCATGCAGATCATAAACCGATTTTTCCAAAAAAAAAAAAAAAAAACAATTTCTGCATGGCTTGGTTAGTGGATGCTTTCTCTCTAACCGTACCGTGAGTGGGATGACACCCGAAACCCAATTAGAGGAGGACAGGTGTCGGATGGCTAATACAAGAGTAGCTACTCCCGGTAGTAGCATATGGGCTTCCTATATATAGGAATATATATATAAAACTACTATACAACACCATAAGATGCTACGTATTAAACAACACCTCATACACTCTGAAGCCCAACCCACCCACGCTCCCACCCTGCTCCCCACCAGGTCTATAGTACGCAGTTAAAATTTAACTCATCGATGACCAATCTTGATCCCACCCCTGCGCCCCCTCCCCTCACTACCATAGTCCGAGTAAATTTTTAACTCGATCCCACCCCTGCACCCCTACCCCCACTCCCAGAGTAAATTTTTAACTCGCGCACCACCAAGAGCCACCCCTACCCTGTCACCGCTCCTGCCCAAACAATAGTAATTTTTTTACTCACGCCAATAATTCTATTTATACCATCCATAACCATCTCACCGTATCCAAACCCCCATTCACACTCCCGTCCTCTTCCATTTTTTTCGGATATGAGAAATTGGGGATAGAGCGGCAATGGGTGACCGGTCTGCTCGTCGGGGCGATGGCGTGGAGGCCGAGCTCCGAGTGGTGGCGAGGAGATCCATCCGTGAGGGGTGGCGTCGGCATGCATCCAGGTAGGAGAGGGCGATTGGCGTCGTGCTGCCTTCCTCTTGAAGGTGCCCAATGTGAAGGCCGGCACCGGTGGTCGTTCTTCTTCGGAGCCCGTGAGGGTGGCGGCGCCCGGCTACATCGTCCATGGCATGCCTCCTGGTCAGTTCAGGGAGCACATGAGATGAATTTTTCTTAGATGATTTTTTTTCTTAGCATGTTGAAGGTCTCTCCTCTTAGATGATTTTTTTCTTGGCTCAGACCTGGGCTGTAAGCTGTTCAGATCTGTGGTGCACGGTGATGTGCGATGGTGATGGGTCAACCGATGTGTCAGCACGGCGTCAAGGCCGGCCACGTCGCGGGTGGTGCACGGCGGCATTCACCTTGTGCGGCGGCGACAGAATGGATCCCCGACAGCCGGTCACATGCAGCCATCGATCGTCAATGGGATGAAGGTGGATGCTGGCGAGCGACCGTGTGCATGTGCAGCATCGGGAGGACGGGAGGAGTTCCTGGTGGTCGTCGGCTCCTTGAAACTACTTGCCACAGGAGTCGTCAAAAAAATATTCATTGATGGAGACGGAAATTACAAGTGATGATAAAAAAAACTAAACTATGGATATGGAGTCACTACTGAACGATGAGTTCTGAAGTTTTGCTTTTTGGCAAGTAAAAAAATTTACTGTGGATTTAGCCGTCCGTGAAAAAATCACTGAAGGAAAGATTGAAAAAAATACTATGGATTAATCAATCTTACCATACGCAAACAAATTAGTAAAGGAAAGAATAATGCGGATTGATGCAGGATTTGATTCCTTAAAATACGTTTAAACATTACCAAATCAAATATTTATGTGTTAGTTAATGTACCGACTTATAATGGTCACCACTTCTATGACGCTAATAATACGCACTCTACATTTTGTTCTGACGAAATATGGTGTACTGGCATTATTTTTCAGATCTGGACGTGGAGTCCGTTCATTATACACGACATCAGGATGTATCACATGAGAATATTCCGTTTAACCCAAGACCTCCTTTAACCACTTCTTGAATTAACACCGAGTAAATGCACGCTAAGATTACACAGTGTCTAGACCATAAATATTTTTTTAAGAAACCCTCTGTATTTGTGAACTTGTCAAATACATCATTACAAACCATAATCATTTTGCTTTCAATATAAACGTTAACTTTTCATACAAAGTTAATTTTTAACTCAGTAAAGGAAAGCCCATAAAACCTTCATCGTATCGTATTGCATTCGAGATTAACTACGATTCATGATTTAAAGTTAAAATTTTACTCAATAACATTGACATCCCAAATCACCATCAAACTTTATTCAAGTTAAATGTTGACTCTTAAATTCGCTATACTGGTATGTTCATACCATCAGTTGGCCAACGAAGGGAATATTTTGAGTACTTTTTAACTAAGAGTTAAATTTTTCTTCAACATAGCGGGTAATTTTTCTTAAACAAATAATACACTCCATAACTTTTTTACTCATACCAAAGGAGCGGGTAATTTTTTTATTCAGCCTAATGGAGTGGTGGAATTTTTTTTACTTGTACTTGAGAATCCGGGAGGGAGAAGCGTTCATGAAAATAGAAAGAGAAAATCCGGAAGCGTTGGGACGGTTGGGGTGCCCAGAAAAGGGAAAAAACGGATGGGGCCGCTGATGTGAGTTGCGCTACTTTGTTTCGTGGCGCGCGGCGTCTGGGTGTGGCGCCGTGTAGCGCCACCATGTATATATATATATATATATATATATATATATATAAGGTAAGACTATTCTACACCCGGGGTATAGAATAGTTTATTCTATACCCCCCTCCCCCTCAAGAGCCCAACCCACCTCCGTCTCATTTTATTGGGCTCAAAACCCACCTCCCACCCCAGTCAAAGCATGGTCAAAGGACGGTCAAATCGCTGCCATGTCGGTCAAACCCGTGTGCTAACTTCCTTCCACGTCTACCTATTTGTTGTCCTCGTCTCGTGTGAACGGTGCAGTAACATGACGACCACCATGCGGTAACGCTGTAGCTTACTTGCAGTAACACTAATAAAATATAGTTAAAATATAGTCATGACGGATCTAGTTTTGTAGAGCTCTTTTTTTAAAGCATTACGGTGCAAACGGTTCAAAAATATAATATGTGGTGTGAGAGATATTATTATTTAAAGATGTGAATTCAAAAGATATCACTTGCACTTACATTTTACTATTTCAAAGTGGGTGGTAGGTCCTGTACCTGTGTTTGGTTGTTACCACCTGTTATTGCAGTAACGCTATTAAGAAATTGCAGTAACATGCACTGTTACTGTAAAAATTATAGTTGTTACTGCACACATACAGTAACGTCATGATGGAATGGTAGTAACACACCATAAAAAGTAGTAACAATAATGATTTAGTATTATTACTTATGAAGATAAATTTCAAAAGACCAATCTTCGAGAAGAAATGGTAGTAACACACTCGATTACTGTAAAAGTACATAAACTGTTACAACTCTACAGGACACACAAAGTTCCATAGTTGTAGGAAGCTAAGTAGAAGAGAAATATATATGTTATTACAAAACTCATAACAAGTTATTATGTTTTAGTAGTAACATTATCGTATAAGTATTTTAACACGTCACGTTACTGCAAAACATATAGGATGTTACTGCACTTTTGATAGTAACATCGTGGTGAAATTATAGTAAACTAGGAATCGAAACAAAAATATATGAGTTAAAAGTCTACATGCTAACCATATTTTTGTTACTGCACAAAAGTGTAAGTGTTACTGCATGGCAGATACACGTTACCACAAGTTTATGCAGTAACACTATTTAAGAATTGCAGTAACGATATGATGGGATTGTAGTAACGTAGATAGTAATAACACTTATGATATAGTATTATTTACCACACTTTCATAATAACGTTATGATGGGATTGTAGTAACGTACAATAGATAGTAATAACACTTATGATATAGTATTACTACTTGTAGAGAGTTAAATTTCAAAATACCAATCTTTGAAGGTTCTCTCTACCCTTGCCCCATGAGTAAACCGAGCCAATTCATCTCTCTCCATGTTACTGCACCTTTTTTTCTTACTATACATATTCTTGCAGTAACGTTATCAAGTAATCGAAGTAACACACTATGTTACTATGAAACTTACAATCGTTACTACATCTTGTAGTAACGATATTATGTGATTGCAGTAACGCATAGCAGATCAGTAGTAATACTTATGATATAGAATTACTGCTCGTGGAGAGCCAAATTTTAAAAAAAAAACAATCTTTGAAGGGTAATATCTCTCACATCATGTACTAATTTTAAAAACCGTTTGGACCATGATGTTAGAAAAAAAGTGCTTATCAAAAGTAGATCCATCATGACTATATTATAACTATATTTCAATATTGTTACTATACGTAAGACATGGTGTTACTACGTTGTTCTGAGACGAGAGCTGAGAAGAGTGGAGGTGGTGGAGAAAATGAAGGGCGGGTTTGACCGAGGTGGGGGAGCTTTGACCGAGGTCTGGAGTGGGTTTTGCCCCTGGAGGGAGGGGAGGTGGGTTGGAGGGAGGGGGGTATATATATATATGTATATATATATATATATATATATATATATATATATATATATATATATATATATGTGTGTGTGTATATATATATCCTCAATTTATTATTAAAATATTTTAAAATGACAACATAATTTTAAATTTTGTACTAACTTTACCAAACTACTAATGCGTAATATTTATACAGTATTGTATATACATCATAGTTATTAATCATTTTTACTATCAAATTTTAGTTATTTCAAAATTATATTCCCATATGGACTCTAGACTCGTCTTCTAATATTCCTTATTTTTTAATTCCGAATTTCCATTATTTGTAAATTGTATTTCTATATAGACTCTAGGCTCTTCTTCCAATATTATTTATTTTTAATTTTGAATTCCGAAAATTTCTAAATGTATTTATATGTGGACTGTAAACTCATCTTTCAATATTCTTTATTTTTAAATTTTGAATTACAGTTACTTCTAAATTATATTCCTATATGGACTCTAGATTTTTCTTACCATTTTTTTTATTTTGAATTTTAGTTATTTGCAAATTGTATTTCTATATGGACTCTAATACTCTAGCCACTACTTTTAATTTTACTATTTTTGTCCCTAATTTTATTTAATCCTAAATTCCTATATGGACCCCATACTCTTCTTCCAATATTTCTTTTTTTTTAATTCCGAATTTCTATTATTTCTAAATTGTATTTCTATATGGAATATATACTCTTGTACTAATATTCTTTACTTTTTAATTTCAAATTTCATTTATTTCTCAATTGTATTTCTATATGGACTCTATACTCTTTTTTTGATATGTTTTTTTAATTCCAAAGTTTAGTTATTTCTAAATTGTATTTCTATATGAACTCTAACCTAATTTTAACTTTTTTAATTCTAAGTTTCCATTAAATCTAAATTGTATACTGGCATGGACTGTAGTCTCTTCTTTCAATATCCCTTATCTTTTAATTTCAAATTCAGCTATTTCTAAATTGTATTTTGTCGACGGAGGATACCCGTAGACCGGATATAGAGGGTATTGGGGTACGCTGGTACGAGGATCTACGTAGTACAACATCAAGCAAATATGAAACAAGGATTATACTGGTTCAGGCCTCTTGATAGGTAATAGCCCTAATCCAGTTGATATGGGATTATATAATGGAAACCACAGATTACAAAGGGAATAGCAGAACTCGATGATACCGACGAGACCGTAGTCGAGTTGGTTCGACTAGATCACCCGGCGACTTGGCTCTTGTAGGCTCCGACTTCGTAGGCTATGGTGGATGTGTTGGCGGTGAGATTCGATGCCTTAGGTCCTCCCGGGGTCCCTTTTATACCACAGGTCAGTTGGTCTCCAAGTAGAATTTGGAGACATCGGACCCCATACGATATAGTAACGACCCAGTTCTGTCCGAGTAGGACTCCTTCCATCTGTGGACTCCGTGATGAATTTCCTTAATGCGTACAGGAAATATCCGTATACGCGCAGGTATACCATATCAATGCACGACGTATATCCAAGGGTAGAGGGTATACCTTATCCGTAACCCTGACATATTTCTATATGGACTATGTTTTTTCTTTTTCTTCGATTAATATGATAATTTCTAGGCCGTGAGGGTGATTATGGAGACTCCTTTTTCTATTACTTTAATAAGTTAATTGATTTTTATGATTAGTATTTTTATTATTATTAGATGATAAAATATAAATAGTACTTTATGCGTGACTTATTATTTTTTTATTTTCTTAAATAAGACGGACGATTAAAATTAAACACGAAAATTTATGAGTGGACAGAGTAGTAGCTAGTAGCATCTGCTACAGCTTGTTCTTTTGATCGATCGTTTTCTACCATGGCAAGAAATATCTAGAGCCTGGCCGGTGTTTTCTTTGCCGCTTGTTTTCCAATGAGTAACAGAAGCTAAGGGCATTTTAGTTATTTTCTCAATAAACAGTTGATTTGTCTTGGGATGTGTACATTGCTTAGGGCTGCTAAATATGGAGGAACGGAAGGAGTAATAATTTTTTTCACCGGGCAGGAGTATTATTTTTTAAAAGAAATTGCAGAAAACAAGTGCTCCATCCATCCCAAAATAAAAGAACCTAGTGTCAAATGGGACGTTTCATAGTATTATGAATCTAGACAGGCTATCTGTCTAGATTCATGGTTCTAGTAAATGCCACATTCGATTTTAGGTTCTTATATTTTGGGACGGGAGGAGTATGACATAGGGAGACACTCTTCTGGGAGGATATTGGATTGTGTAAGCAACTTGCAAAAAATTTTCTTCACTGTACGACATCTTTTATTAAAAATATCATAGTTGAAAAAGTTTTGAATGCAGGTTAGAACTTACTCCAGATTCATAGTACTAGAATGTGTCATAAACAATCCTAGATTCGTTTTAATAGGACGGATCGAGTAGGTTCCAACCTGCATTCAATGCTTTAGTAGATGTCTGTTTAGATTCATAGTACTAGAATATGTCATCTGATACTAGTTTGGTTTTTTATGTGACGAAGGGAGTATGTCTGGTGAAGTCTTCCATGAGTATTGCTTCCATCCAATAAAAAACAATCTAATATCAGATGTGACATAGGAGGTGCTATGTATTTGGACATATCCATATCCAGATTCATTATACTAAAATGTGTCATATCCAGTCATCGATTCGTTTTTCGTGAGACGGAGGGAGTACTTATCAAGATTCAGGTGGCGAAGTCAACTGGATTGTCTGGAACGTTTGCAGGAGAGGATTGCTACCAGGAAGCGGTTTCTTTTGGATCGTCAGTAGTAGATATTTCCTCCATCCCAAATTATATGGCGCCCTCTTTATAAGAAAAATCAAACTCGATAACTTTTACTAACAATCACACTAACCATATGTATGCTAAGTATTATGCATATTATATCACTATTTTTATATTTTAAAGTATTTTCATGTGATGCTAATTTTATATTCGTTGATAACATAATATGGAATAAATTAATGATCATTAAGTATGTTATTGATGACCATGTAGAAAAAAATAAAAATATAGGTTTTATAATTTGGGACAGAGGGAGTACTGTTCTTTTGTGATTGCACTGGTTTTTTTTTTTTTTGCCACTGTTCTATTATCCTTTGATGCTCTTACATGTAACGTGAAGGGCTTAGGTGTTGCAAACTTTTGGAACCTTGCCTATAGAAAGTAGAAATGTCAGATTTTTCTGAAATGGTTTTGTGGGACAAGCTCTTACTCGTACGAACCTTTTCGGCCCTTGCCTGTAGTCTCACCCTTCTCCAGATCATATCTGTCGTTCTATAATACTACATTGAAGAATTTGCAAATCATTGTTTTTGGCTCTACAATCTAACTCATGTTTGTATACCGTACTACCTCTCCTTTGTATTGCAGCATGGAGAGATCAAACTGAATGTATACTTAGTTTTTTTTTTTGACGCGAATGTATACTGAGTGAAGTAAAGAACCAAATAAGTTTCTGATTCGACATAGCTCGCAACATACAGTGGAAGTTGGAAATGCATCAAAGCATATGAGTAATCACTGCACACTATTTTCCACAGCTTGGGCTTTCCTACCTAGTCTTCTTGCAAAAGATGGTTGCTCTTGTCACTAGAAACGTCTCCTGTAAGTCTCTACCACAAACACTACTGTCAAGTGTCAATAAATCGGCTTAACATTCAGTAATGCAACGCATTCAGATAAATACAGCTTCTCGGATGTGCATTTCTCTTGTGGTCTTTATGTCGATTAGAGCTTTCATCCAGAAAATGGTACTACTAAGCTGCTTGAATGCAGTCGTTCAAAACATGCATGCCATTCTCGCTCATCTGTTGTACTTCTGAAGGTGACAAAATCCGGATGCATCGGACACAGTTGATGAATTCCCTGTAGAAGCAAAAGCACGTAGGTATGAGTGTCATTAATATGCTGACCAGGAGTAGAAAGAACAGGAGACACCAATTCGAAGACATGTCTACTTACTCCCATGGATCATCTCCGACAAGAAGAACATCATTTTCGTAGTCGACATATACAAGCTTCCACTCTGAACTGCCAGGATGCTCCAATTTCCCCTGGAGACCAAACATGCAAGCGATAGCAGATCTCAACTCATGGTAATTTCTAAACCCTGTAACATCGATAGATCTTCCAACTGATCCTTGCTTTTGAACCTATGTATTGCAAAAAAAAAAACATAATAGATAGTTGTTAAGTTATATTTACTATCAAGAGCATTTGACAAATGGTAACATATAAACAGTCAAGTAGTATAAACCTTTGTATATGTCCGCACTGGTGGTTTCATCGGCTTCGCACTTCGGTCAAGGCTGTACTCGGTTGCATCCATACTGCAAGCTGATGTTCCCATGGAATTGGTATGAATCTCTGGCAAAGACAAGATTTGGGATTCTTTTAAACGTGGCAACTTTGAGTACATCCCTGCATCAAAGGCCCCAGTAGACATTGGTTGAGAGCATGAAGTGGTGTTTATGCTTCTGTGTGTAGATTCCATGTGAAGTCCACTTAAGTTTGCACTCTGACTTGCACTCTCTTCAGAAAAACTCATCTGTACAAACGAGTTGGACGTACTTGGCAAATTGCTTCCGTCATGCTGGAGTTGGACCTCCAAATTTTGCATGTCAGGTGAAAGAAAGGTTAATGAATTCAGATCTGGGCTGGAGATGAATTCTTGTATGGAATTAGGAAGGCAATCAGAAAGACATGAGGCCTGAAAAGTCTCCATAGTATCAGCAATCATTGAGGGAGGTATATCTGCAGAAGAACTGAAAATGTTCTCTGACACACCGGCTGGTTGAATTACATTGGAGTCTTGGTAGTAGGAAGGCTGAGTCATCCAATCAAGACCATCAATGAACTGCGAAAAACACCCTTGGTTTGGAAACGAATTGACAGACTTTCCTCCATCAGGTGATTTTGATGATTCTACCTTTGGTGGCGACAGCACTCCCTTTTGTTCAACCTGATGGCCATGTGGCTGTCCATCAAAATTACCTTGAGTAAGTGCACCTGATGAATCTTCAATATTTCCACAGTTTACTTGTTCATCACAACCAACCAGTTTCGATTCTAAACCAACCTGCTGATTGTCACAGATCCAAGAAGGGGCTGAAGAAAGGTCAGATTTCTCTGAAACGGTTTTGTGAGGCAAGCCCTTCTTACTCCTACGAGTCTTGCCTCTAGGCTCACCCTTACTGTTTTGCTCCGAAGTACTTCGACTTGTGTATGAATCTGTGTTTCTTGGATCTCTTGATGTAGCATTCAACTTTGACTCAGAAATAGAATCAATGACAGGCTGGACTTCAGAGCCTTCAAGATCACCGTTCTGCATATTAGCCATATGGAACTGGTGCTGGGCATCACCTGAAGGCATGCTTTCTTGCTTTGTCAAACAAGCTGAAGTGCTAACTGTTAGAGGAGGGATAAAATTTTGCTTCACATTTTGGATAATACTAGAATATGAGGACTGGTGAAAACTAAGGGGACTCCCAAGGGTTTGACCAGATTGGTTGAGAAGCATGATAGCCAATTCTGATCCAACAGCTGGAATGTGCTGCAAACTACCATAGGGATTACCCTGAGCCCTTGGAAATGATGACATATTTGCTGATCCAATTTCCATCCCAGGCACTGAAACTGCAAAAGGGTAAGGCATGTTTCAACATATTGCACGACCATAAAGATTTGTATAGCATGTCAGAGACATACCTCCATAACCAGGAAGACATTGCCGCTTCGAATTCAAGGCCGACGAAGGGAACACAAGAGTGTTTTCTGGAGTTTCAATATCCCATATGCTCACACGCTCAGGTCTTTCTCCATACCCATGTTCATCCCATTCGACCTAGTAGCAAGAAGTATATAAATATCAAATACACCATGATAGACAGAATTATGAGTTTTCCTAAAGCTTTTGCATGAAAAAGGCACCTGTAAGTTGCGCCATTTAGAATTGGGCCATCTCATAGGGTCGTAGTCACTTATTCCCACAACTGTACCTGTGTATCTGTAAAACAAGACAATTTTGTTTATAATATGGAATATGTTTTCTAGCTTTCCTTAATCAACAAGACACTAAACTCAACATAGAAAGCAAGTGTGCCCATGCGACGACATTTGATGTAGTCATTATTTTTCTGATGTGAATCATGAAAATTCACAGTTGAATTATTTATACTTTTGAAACAGCATAATCCATTACGTGGCTGTACATCAAGGTCTAGTTTGTGGACATAAATGCATAGAATAAAGATAAAATCTGAAACAGAAAACAAAAGCTACGTAAAATGATGAACAAAAAGTGGACAAACCTGCGCTTGCTTGACTCCTCTGTCTCAAACATCATTGCAAACCTCATTCCAACTGATGGTTGCATATATGTTGCCTTGTTGTACCTTGCTACAGGAATTACAAATGGCGAAGGACTTGTCCTATGGAGATTCCATGAATGACAAAATGCTCACCAGGAAAAAAATGCATATGTAAAAGGGTAAGTAAATTTCTATACCTAGGATTGTAGTAGATAGTAAATGAACTACCACTCGATGCGGCATGAGCTGCAGCAGCTAGAACGCCTATGTGCATGCTATCAGTAGATAGAACAGAAGATGACAACATTGTTTGTTGTCGCGTGGCTCGCCTAACACCCAAAAGAAGTTGTGACTTCTCATCCCTGCAATCAGGAACTTCTGTCAAAAATGGCATTTCATCCTCACATATTTGTGAAGAGAATATTATACTATTACATACAAGCTGTTGTCAGTCCGAGTGAGTAAAAAGTGTGGTGTCCTATAGCAGTCATATTCACATTAGAACTGACAAGAAATAGCAAATATTGTTATGAACTAAGTTATTTTTGTTGAGAATTTAATATTCTAGAAAGTTGAATATGTATATATTGGTTAAGGTTAAGTAGATAGCCAGCTGTAGGAAAATCTAATACTAGTAATGGACATTCTTTCAAAAGAGCAAATATCATAAGCAGTTCTTGTGGTATTTCAATGCATGAATTGTTTCATAGGGTTTAGTATCAAAAGGCTTAACAATCTCAGATTCAATTTTCTGATAGCACACACAGTTTAAGTCACAAACAGACTTTGCATTTATTTATAGAACTTCTTTCACCTTATAAATAAGACAGAGTCCCCTGCTTTTAGACGCTTTGCCCCAACAAAGAGACTCCATCCAGTTGTTAGAAGATGTCGTTTTGGCTGTCCTGCAAGAGACAAGAAAAGAAGAAACTTTTAGGAGACAGTGGCCCAAGAAGCATATATTTATGTATCAATGAACAAGACAAATAAAGTCCGAATACTGTTTGACCCTACCACGATAAATGTGACGGAATGTCCACATGTTATCATGCAAATCTCGAACAATAAGCTCCTGGTTAGGAGGTTGCATTGAGTAATCCTGTCGGTACAAAACTTAAACCCATGAGCTGAAGCATTTTTATTTACAAAAAGCTATGCGGCAAACAAAATGTAGATAAAGGCTATACCAGTTGTGGGAACAACTTCTCTGCAGCCCTTCGTGGCACCGAGAAACCACCATGTGTACTCGTATCACTTGCGGTTAAATTCTTGCAGAAATATTCAGTGGGGTGCTTGCTTTTGGTATAAGCACCAAGAGTTGGAATAGGGAATACATCCGTTTCCTACAATAGACAGCACAAATAGATGTTAATTTAGAATCCATCTTTTATTCCTTGCACACTGAATTTTTGTTTTTGTAATCACATTTTGTGCATTTCAATAACGATTGATAGATACAAATAAAGTCGTACAGCACTCAGTTACAATGTAACAGAGAAACATCATTACTTACAGAGTTCACTGGCTGAAGGGTCATCTGTGCATAGACTTCATCAGTTTCCTTGTCGGCCTGTGCAAAACAAACAATCAAGCACAGGCAAAACAAATTTGGCCGCAAATATGCTTGGAATTGAATTTGCTTGAACTCACATGCAAGGTGATGTTGTGAACTTGACACAGCAACTGAGATGGTAGGTTTGGGTAGTTCGGAATGCGGGAATTTGGAATCTTTCTAGTTGTTGCTGCAACCTGCAAGGGCATCATCCCTTCAACATTGATCATTCCAAGAGCAATCCCAAAGTACTATTGAGCATCAATCTGACCAAATTGTTGTCTATGGTTGTAGCATTTCCAAACGAGATTAACTGAACAATTTGTGAAAAAGACAGTAAGATTTTGGACCTGTTCACTGTGCCCCTGAGGGAAGTAGTACACGAGGCTCCCCCGCTGCGGCAAGCACACAAGCGGCCCGGCACAAGCATGCCAGAGCTCCGAGTTGATCACCTTCTTGGCACCTGTAGAAGGAACGGACACTACTCGCATCATGCCAAAAATTGCAACAAATTTGTGCGCAATTATGCATCAACAAGCAGCAGAATCTGACTGGAAGTCTGAAACACTCACCCTGTGTTTCTCCCATGAGCTGCATTTCGTCGAGCAGCGCTGCGGCATTTCTCAGAACACCCGTCTTGGCCTTCTCCTGCGAGGACGCCATATGTCTCCAAGAAACCCAAGAACAGCTGCAATCTGAATGCCAAGATCCCGATGAAACCTCAATTCCAGAGTGCTAAGCTAAGCGAGCAGCTTAGCCACACTTCACCATCGACCAAATGTCACAAATGCCTGAATACCATTGCAACAGAGGCAGAGGATATCATTTCATATGGTGTGCAGTGTGAGCAGCAGTCAAAGTGGAGAGCCAACAAAACAAAATAGGAATTCGTGGAGAAGGGAGGTTCAAAATGCATTGGCTAGCTATAGCTTGGGTGTTGGGTCCCCATGGCGGCCAAAACCACCTCCCTTTCCCAAGAAAGCAGGCGGCTTTTGTGTTTTTACGCCACACAGCTCATGTCTCTAGGATTAGTAGCAGTAGAAAGCTACGCGGAGAGTAGTAGCACTATTACTAGTAATAAATGTCACCACGAATATATCAGCTACGTGCTCGACGAAATGCCACTTGGCAATCATCCTCTGCCGTGCAGCTTGCAAATGCAAACACAGCTCCAGGCGAATGCCTACGAACAAGGGAACAGGAACGCCACCCCTCTAGTAGCACTAGTACCAGCCCTCCTTCCCCCAGGGCCCCAGGTGAGGCATTTTCACAAGAAGCGAAGACGGAAGACCCAATGACCATCACAGCATCACTCACCCATTCATATGAACGTATGATCGTTAGTCTCAAGAACAACGACAATGCCGGATGGAACACCCAAGATCACCAGATTAGAACAACCAAAAACTTAAAATGGGTAATGCTAAGAAGAAGCAAGTAGATGAGAGACAAGCCAAGAGCACAGAGCCCACTCACCTCCTGAGAGAGGAGAAGACGCCGCAATGGCACCCCACGAATGTCTCCAGTGGCACCCGCCCAAACCCGAAGTATAAAAAGGAAGCAGCGAGTGTGGCAAAACGCGCAACGCCAGCAAAGGCAAAGCGGTTAAGAGAGAGAGATGGGCAGGCGAGCTCGTGCTATAGCTAGGCCCGGACGCACGCGAGGAGGAAGAAGAAGAGGTTGTGGAGTGGAGTAGACGGGTGTAGGAGTAGTAGTAGGATGGGGGCAGTAGATGGCAATGATACGGAGGAGGGTGGTCGTGCTCCCCTCTTCCCCTTTGCGCCTTTTGCCTTCTCTCTCTTGGCTTCCCAGCCTCTCTCCTGCTGATGCTGCTGCTGCTCCAGTGTGTGATGCTGCTGACCGCGGCTGCTTTGCGCGAAAGATGCCGACCTTTCGAGGGGAGAAGCCATGATTCCTCATTTGCGCAGGCTCGCTCGCTGCGTGTCGTCCCTCGCTACCCGCTGTAGCTTTTCCTTGCGTCGTCGTCGTCAGTCGATCGTCTCTCTGGCCGTGGGTGTAAAGTATGTCACATCTAATATACGGATATATATTTAAAGTATTAAATATAGTCTAATAATAAAATAAATTATAGAATCTATCTGTAAACCGCGAGACGAATTTATTAGTTATACGGCTCGCAATTTATACGTAATTTGTGTAATTAGTTATATTTTTATTTATATTTAATAATCTATGAATAATGTATGTAAACATTCGATGTGATCGGGTGTAAAATTTTACAATAGAATCTATATAGGCCCTATGCATGACACTCTTATCCCCTTTTGCTCGCTTCTCTTTTCCATGGCGATCCCCCACTCGTCAGCGCAGGCGTACGTACTGTCCTCGTGTCCAGCCAAACGCGACGCGTCGAGCCGTGCCTCATCTCTGTCCCTCCCTCCACCATGCGACGCACGCCACATTTTCTCGGTCTTGTTTTCTCACGCACGCGGCCACGTCTACAACACTAGCAAAAACGTGAGCACAATATAACAGCTACTACTCCAACCGGTAGATCGACGGATGGAAGGCATGGCGTATTTGGCCTCGAAAGGTAAAAAAAAAATGGTAGCCAATAATGAGATTCGCGCAAGCGGTTTGCTTTTCGCTGTTGACGATAAAAAGTCACTTTTTTCCCCTCTTCTTACCACCGCCCGGGATCAACATGAGGAATCATGCAAATCATCGCTGTGGCGTCCGATGACCTACTGCTGCTGCGGCTAGTAGCCTGCTACTACGATCGATCGAGTGAAGTGTGTTGTAGCTCACCACGAATCATTTCGTTTTCCTCACGCTTTTGCACCAGTTGGGACAAAAGGTTCGTTTCGTTTTACAAATTTGCGAAAAGGCATGCGTTTACATGCGTCTATGCCATGCCGTCACAAAAAGCGCGCGATTAGTACGATTACAAAAAGAAGTCATGCGACGACTTTCATATTGTGAGTTGAAAATCCACTAACCTTTGCACTGTATCCAAAAGCAGTTTTTTTTTGGGACAGAACTCACATCGTGCACAGTTGCATACTCCATCAGTATAGTGTACTGTGCAATTGTGCAGCGTGTATACCATTAGGACATTCACAGTGCGCCACTAGTATTTACGCAGCCTCGCACGCCACCTAAATCAGAAACAATGTTTAACTACATGTGTCACAGTGCAAGTTACTCCTTATGGGTTTCACCAGTGCCACCTTTTACCACTTTTTTCTCTCCCTCTCTCTCCTGTCTTCTTTCCCCACCGCACTGAGCAGCCAAGCGGCGACGGCGCCGACCGTAGGGGTGGCGAGGCTTGGCGCTCGCCGGCGCCATAGTTATTAGGACTAGACCCGACCGGTGGTCCAACCGGAACCCGGGCCTCAGCCGGTCCGGTCCTCCTAAAAGATCGGTGGCGAGTCTTGGCGCTCGCCGGCGCGCACCACCCTCCTCCTCCTCCCCCCCCCCCCCCCCCGAAAAACAGCGAGCGCCAGCGCGCGCAAGTGGCGGAGGAGCTCGGCGGTGGCCTGAGCTCCTCCGGTCGATCTGGGATGGCATCGGGTGGCGGGGCGGTCAAGAGGACAGCGCGGCGGGAGCGACAGAGGGAATCGGCGCGGGAGCTGGGAAAGGCGAGGTCGGCGGCGCGGATCTGGCGGCGGGGGCCGATGAGGTCCGTGATGTGGATTCGGCGCGGGAGCGAGGACGAATCGACCTCGGCCGCTACGATGGAGGAGGCGGTGCTGGGTCTCCCTACCCTCTCCGGTGGACAACGATGGTGGTGCGCCGCCGAGCTCGCCATATCCACCTCTTCGGACGGCGGCGGCGCTGAGCTGCGACGACGATGGTTACTTACTCTCTTCTCCCAATCTTTGTCTCTCCCATGCCGCTGACGCCGCCCCATCGAGCGTGAGCGGCGACGGAGGCGGTGGTAGGTGAGCGGTGATGACGACGGCGGTGCCAGCCTCCTCTTCTCCTCCCCCGCTCTCCCCTTCTCCTCCAGCCCATCGGCTACCTCGCCCCTCTCCCCTCTCTTTCCTCTAGCACGAGTGTAGGTCCCGAGTGTAGGTCCCGTCTTGAGACGAGGAACAGGTAGCCGAAGTTGATTACGCAAACCTAATAAAGCCGCACAGATTAAGAATGTGGCAAGGAATATTCTTTTTTGGTGTAGAGGCTGAATGGCACGTAAGAGCAAGTATAATAGTAAGTTATAAGCCTACTATAAACTTAGCTGGAGGAGAGAGATAGTGAAAAATCAAGGGTGTTGGCTCTCATGCAAGAGCTAGCTTATCACCAACTCCAAGACAAATACATTAAATGTATAAGTGAGAGATAGAGAAAAAAGAAGAAAATTATAGCCAACCTTATAACTAATCTATTATATATATGCTAGCTTTAAGATGAGCTAATAGTAGAAAGTGAACTATACTATTATCCTTGCTCTAAGAGCATGTACAATAGTAGGCTATAAGTCAGCTACAAACATATTTTAAAGAAATAAAGGAAGAGAGAGAAGAGCAACGGGCTACAGATCTGTAGCCAGCTGCAGCACGGACTCCAAGATATAATATGTGTATGACAGGTGGAGCCAGATATTAATAGTATAGTAAGCAATTATTGTATATTTTAGCTATTGCATTGGCTATAAATGATTTAAAGCCAGTAGTGGGCTATACTATTAAATTTGTTCTAAGCCCACTGTGAGTGGTCTTTACTCTTGAGTTGCTCCTCCTGCTGGTTGAAAACAATCTCGATTCAATGGTCACGCTTACGAGGCAGCAGGAATCTTGTGCTGAGCTAGTACTGATTCACTTGGTGATTTCAGCTGAGGCTGAGCAGAGCAGATGTCATACAAGACGTAGCCGAAAAGACCAGGACGCGGCTACACACCCGCACACACGCTTCGGTCTTGGGTCGCGTCGATGGATGGATCGCTCGCCGCGCGGCGCATGGAATCCGATTCCGATCCATATCTCGTCGTCTCGGGCAGGAAGCTCGAGCTCTCGCTCCACACATGCACACACGTACACAGACGCACGCAGTCTCAGCGAGGCCCATCACATCACATAACAACACAAACACACACACGCGTCGTCATCTTGTGCATCACCATGGCGTCGAACGACGGATTCGACCGATCGATCAACGATAGATGTGCCAAAAGAAGACGCCTTCCATGTACAGCCTCATGTACTGGCTGGAGCATGTACGTACGTACGGAGCCTGCTTGACCGAGCAGTACAGAGAGACAGGTTTTCCAAGCAAGCTTGACCACACGCCACAAACGACTGCACCGGATGCATTTGGGCGTTGTATTTTTGCATGCATCGGCAACCACACACAACCACAGGCGAACAGGTGCAGCTATGCAGTGCAGGCCTGAAACTTTTTTTCGTACCAGTCCAAGTGTACAGTACACGTACTTTTCTCTGTATACTGTAGTACTCCGATGTGCGTACGGCCGGGCACTGTTTCGGCTGCAGTCGTAGGCCTATTTGGTTCTCTACCCTATATATTCATTGGTAGTGCTAAAATCTAGATAAATTTTGGCACTACCAATGTGTTTTGGTAGGATAAAGTTAATTAGCCTACTTTTGGTTTGATACTAATATAGAGCTAAATTTTAGTAGTATGGTGAAGAAGATTCTAGAATATGTCCAAATTGTGTATGGGTACTATCAATTGTTTGGTTTCAAACCAAACTAACATATTTACTATTTAAATTACCAAAATTTTGGTAAGTCACCGTTTTAGCTCCAATCTAAAACGGCCCGTAACTTGTGGCCGTCGGATGGTGGATCCATCGGCTCGCCGTCGTCGTCGGGATGCGAGGATTTTCGGTCGGGCATGAGACTGTCGTGCCGTTTCTCAGCCTGCGAGGCGACGACGACGAAGAGAACGGTGACTGCAACTGTGTGTGTTGAGAGGGTGGGGCCGCGTTGGCGGGAGCAGCGGGAGACAGAATCCCGGGAATGTTGCGTTGGGCGGGGCCCACGCCACGCCACTCGGGAGACAGGACGTGTCACATGACGTCACCGTCAGAGGGAATCAAAAGCAGCAGCTACGAGAGGTACGAGCTCCCCCTTGTAATCATGGTACAACCGCGCAGGCCTTTTCACCACCACGCCTCGCTATTCGCATGCGAATTGCCGCTGCGTGCCACACCACCCAACCACAACACCTCTGCCTCACATCGGCAGAAATGCACTGTGCGGGTTCAAACCAATCCAACCGATAATCAACAAAATGTTTTACTCGTGTCTTGACCAGTGACACCAAAATTAACCCAGAGTATTTCTCTCTTTTTTTCTGATATTCGAGCAAAATAGCTTTACTACTACTCCAAACAACACAGGCTATCCCCAACCTTACCTAAAAAAAAGAGGTTCCGAGAGTACAGTAATACACCGCTCCAAAATACAGTACTCCTACTACTAGTATGTTGTCGCATGTACCGAGCGGATTTTTAGAAGCACACAATGCGAGTTGTCCTCTCAACTCTCAAGCTGCAAATGCGGAACGTATAAACGTGGGGGTATGGTGCTCCATGCTGATACGTACAGGCGTACAGTCACACAGTACTGGTACTGTTCATAGCATGCGTTTCTGTGGAGTGAATGCTGGGTACAGTGGCGGCGCGGCGCGTGCGTGTTTGATGGTGAGCCAAAGCCTTTTCCTTCCCGTGTTCCATCCGTACACCCCCTTCGTCAAAAGCCAAAGCCATGGATCGGTCGGTTTCTGCATGCCACGATACACTTTGCTCAAACTGCCTCAAATTGCGGCCTACGACCTCAGCTAAGCTATAGCCTACGCGTGCAACAGTAGCAGCATCAGTGCACGCAGTGTAGGAGTATCTCTCCCCAGTGCACGCAGTGTAGGAGTATCTCTCCCTTCTGCCACTCGCTTTTGCTTTGCTGCTACTCCAATACATTGCACTCTATCAGTCTATCGTGCGAGCTCATAACCAAAAAAACAAGAAGAAATGTGCTCACAATTGCTCTGCAGTACATACTATGAAAGTGTTACTTTTGCGGAAAGAAGATTTTCTTTCACGATTACACATTTCGTCCGTCCTCTCCTCGAACATAGCGGAAAGAAATTCACATGAGCAGCTCGCAAGCGAATCACGAAGCGATGCCGTGCACAAGAAAAGCAAAAGAACTCTACGACGAATACGTGTACATACTCCGTACTACTACTACTAGTATGAAGTAAGCTCCCACCCGGATGGATATACTATCATGGAGGAAAAAACAAAGGATATAACACTGGCAGTTTCATGGCGAGGAAAGCATGTTGTACCATGCACTAATGATGAGGTTTAGGGTGGCCAAGCCCTGAGCTCCAACCATTTTGTCACGCAGAAAAAGACGTGCCACGGAATAAACAAAACACAAGCCGTAGTTAATCCTTGGAATCTTGCACATGATTAGACGGCGGCAGCCTTGCATGCCGCTTGTGATAGGAGTAGTATAGATTTGATTTGACAGCAGCCGATGAGCCGACGGTTATTATACGACCTGGAATGACCGGGTAGAAAGAAGCGGAACGCTCAAAACCCCTGTGGTGGTGGAATCCATCCAAAGGGCAAGTGAAAAGTGATGAGAAAGCGGCCGGCCGGGCGGTGAGAGGCTGAGGCGAGGGAAGAAAAGAGCCCCGGCTTTTTTGACCACGTCGCCATGGGAGGACGGCGCGTGCTACGGCTGTCGCCACATGCACGCGGCGCGGCTCGGGTCGGGGCGAGGCGAAGCGGACGGACACGGGACGTCCCGTGTTGGGGCTGGCTGCGCGGGGGTGGGCGTCTCGTAGTCCGCGCGGAATAGATGGCGGGGAGGAGGGGATGGTGGTGGTGGAGTGGTGGACGGTGAGGATGGGGCGGGAGGGGCGCGGAGGCCGAGGAGCACGCGGCTGTGTACGGTACGGGTAAAGGGCGAGAGGCCCCCGCGCCGCGCCCGCGCGACTGGGTGAAGGTGATCATTCGCTCGGATGCAATGGATGGATGGATGGGGCGCCCCCGGCCGTCCGTCTGCCACGGTCCTCGGCTCCTCGCGCGCGGATGTGACGCGTGCTTTTCGCTCGGGGCCTCGCGGCCTCACCTGCCCGACCTTTGGTTTCTCGTGAGCCCATGTCTCTCTGGTTGACTGCCCTGCATACCAGTGCTGCGACTGTATCGCTGTACGCATGTAGTATACCTCTGTTTTCGAACAGGCTCAGTATCTCGCCGCTTTCACCTTGTGGCACTAGCCGCACTACTATTGTGTAAAAAAAAACTATAATATACGTATGTCCAAATTTGTAGTCTTTACAGAGGAGGTACATGATCTCAAGTAAATCACAACACACGTATGTCCAGAATTATAGTTAGAATTATTTTTTTACGGAGAAAGTATATGATCACAAGTAAGTCACATTGACAGATGGTCCAGAGTAAAATACCAACAGCCACCAATGCAAAAGTACTCTATGTTTTTAAGGGGGTGTTTTGTGTTTAGATCCCACCTCAAAATTTTACACCCTGTCACAACGAACGTTTAAACACATGCATGAAGTATTAAATATAGGCTAAAAATAACTAATTGCACATATTGTAACTAAATTACAAAACGAATCTTTTAAGTCTAATTACTCCATGATTTGATAATTTGGTGCTACAGTAAATAATTAGGTTTACTGACGGATTTTATAATTAGTTTTTTTTATTAGTGTCCAAACACCCTATATAATACCTGATGTGACACACCAAAACTTTACACCCTGAATCTAAACACCTCCTAAGTATATGATGCTAAGGGTGACTTCGAACTATAGATTCTATTTGGTTAATCTATGTAATGTAAAGCTAGAAACTCGCTCTATCTAAACGAATTTAATGTTGGGCGTAACACATTTGTAATAAAATATGTCACATCTAATAAAATGTGTCACATCTAGTACTGTATTAGTTTTTTATGTGACGGGAATAGATCATTAATGAGTGACTAACTAAATAATATTAACTAGTAATGTATTACAAACTTAAAAATTGATTTATCTGAACATTTTAAGAAAGTCTTATATATAAGGTCCTCACAAGACACACCGTTTAGCTTTCTGGAAATATCTTCACTGGAAACAAGAAAGTAGCTCAACTGAATAGCTGATTTGAACACAGTCCAAGTTAGAACTGCATCATATTTATTACTCCATATGTTTCAAAATGTAATGTATAATCTAAAGATCAAAAAAAATAATTATTATCAGCTTATTGTTTGAACTCACATGGGTTTACTAGGGTTTACTGGTAGTTTTATAACGGAAGAGTGACACTGTGATAGCGCATGGCAAAAGGCATTGAGGAACAAACAATAGATTAGTGATTTACTGGGCCTCAATTGCTGGGCCTGTTTGGCGGCTTGATCCAAGTTGGGCCATGTGGGCCTTGCAGGCATATTGCACAGTCACCCTTCGAAATTCGATGGAACACTTGTGTTTGGCACAGCTCCAGCTCTACCCCTCCTGAAGCTGGAGCTCAGCCAAACAGTTTTAGCTCTACTGAAGCTGGGAGTGGAGCTGGGTGGAGCTCTCTCACAAAATGAACTAGAGTTGTGGAGCTGGGTTTAGGCAGCTCCACAAGTTTACTTTAGACCCAACTCCTGGAGCTAAATTTAGGAGTTAGAGCTGTACCAAACAGGCCTAGTATCTCTTGTTCAAGTATTATTGTCTTAGGGCCTGTTTGTTACAGCTCCAACTCCTAAATTTAGCTTCAGGAGTTGGGTCTGAAGTAGAGTTGTGAAGCTGCCTAAACCCAGCTCCACAACTCTAGTTCATTTTGTGAGGGAGCTCCACCCAGCTCCACTCCCAGTTTCGGTGGAGCTCTATTTTGTGAGGAGAGCTGGAGCTGTAGCTGAAGCTGTGCCAAACAGGTCCTTAGTCAAATCCCACTAGCAGCCTCATCGTTTTCTCTCACATGTTACTATCAGGGAGACCTACAGAATATAAATCCACGGATCATATCGACGAGCATGTCTATCTGTTCAACTGTTTAAGTTCAAACGTCCAAATCCGGACATGTTAACCGAAATCACAAGTCCAAACATTCAACTGGCGATTTTTCGCTCGTCAGCATGTTAACTGTAGCGTGAGTTCGTCACGTCGCCTTGTCTGCTTACTCAGGCCAACAACCCCGCTGATCTGTAATATCCGTGGCAGTTGCGACTCACCAAACTTTGTTGAAGACTTCACCAAATCATCACGCGCAGGCGCAGCACGAAACCGTGCAGGCAACACATTCTACGCGCCGCGCGCAAGCTTCATCATCTGTTAGTCGCTCTCACCTGTAATTATTTTGGAAGACTCAACTGCACTGTTTAGTACTACTACGTACTTCGTACTACTGAATGTCTCAATTGACCAATCATGCAAACTGAAGCTTCAGAGAAAGAAACTGAAAACTCTGTTTCCTCCTTCTGCTGCTGATCTGTTATGCTTTGACTATGCTATATATTGCTATGGACAATGGATCAATGCACCTACCACGGTAATCTGTTTCCGTTTACGTAGGTTGATTTGCCCTTACTTCTGAACGTAGTTCTTGTGAGCAATTCTGAACTGCCCGACTCCATGGAACCCAACAATGTATGAATGGCAAAACCAAGCTAGAAATTTGACTTCTTACAAGGAAGCAAGAAGTTTGACTAAGGAATGGTTGGTGTAGAACGATTTGACTATAAGAAAAGTACACACTTCACTACCTTGTCCAAACATATATGTCCTCGAAAAAAAATAGTAACTAAGAATTTGGTTTAAAAACAAAACTCAAACTCCCTCCAATCCACATGATAAGAAATAGAAACATATAGTAATATTTATAGCACTAAATTAGTTTCACTAAATCCAACATTAAATATATTCCAATATTTTTATTGAAAATGTTTTTTTATAAATTTGATTAAACTTCTTAAAATTTGACTAAAAAAAATCAAAGCAAATCATAATATGAAACGAATTGAGTAGTAACTAAGAACATGGACATGCATAAAATGGATAATTGCGTCAAAAATTCCTGCAATATTTTTTTTATCGATCCATTCCTTGTCTATTATCTATTATTAAGCTTGAAAACACGGTACTGAGGTGTAGAAATTTCATATTAACCAGAGAAAAAGAGAGAAAGATTTACATGGTTAGATCATGATGGGTCAGATTGTGACAGTGGAGATTGATTGATAATTGTTGTATATATACAAAGTATAATTGTATACTGATAATTAGAAATAGAAGCTAGTATTATATATAACATACAATTGTACTTTTTAGATATGTTGAATACGTAAATTCTGCCTATAAGATGGTAGTCTAAAAAATATAAAGTATATGGGCGGTCATATTATTATTAATAAGGTCTCTGAACTCTTAAAAGATATTTTCAAATCCCCGAACTTGTTATAGTGTCATTCCCGTCCAAAATTGTCATGACACATTTAGGATTCTACTTATCACTGACGTATCATGTCACACCATTAAAAGTCGATAAGATTTGTATATCAATGATTGTATAAGAGTTGTATATCAATCCAGTTAACCATTGAAAGCGTAGCCCCATGCGAAACTACACATAAAAATCCACTAGTTATATTATTATTGAGAGATGTCCTCATCTTCACTCTTGTGTGGACTAAAAACCACCACATTAATTTAAGATACATAAAAGAAAATTACACCATTAGATCGTAGTGGTCCAAACTATATCAGTACTTCCGAAATCAATCATATGCAATATAAAACTGTATCTGTAAAAACAAAAGCTAGAAGTTCTTATCAAATCTACTTGGAGACGTAGCGAAAATTCACTATTAGCACAATAATTTAGACATTTACTGTCTCATATGCTCGCCCATGCTTAGACCGGCCGGTCAATTTTCCACGTCTCGCTTAGCTGTCTTTGTTAAAGGCCTATGGATAATGATATTTGAAAGTTTACTTCAAATTCGCGGTCACTGTTTTAAAATCACCACCTATTCCATGGAGACTATATATGGCCCTTTTGAAGAAACTTAAGATCATGAGAAATTTTTGGTTGTTAGTCAGCTTTTGAGAATCTGGTGAATCTGAATTTTTAGTTTATTTTATAGATTCTCTAACTATAACTTCTTATAATCTAAATAAAAAAAACTACACTATTTGAGAGAGTTTTTGATTCTGAGATATGATGGAGTTGTCAGAAGCTCCCTCGAATAGGCTCTTAGCAATGGTATAACTAGTGGATTTTTCATATCTAATTAGGACTGTATCTAATTTTGAACACTGTAATCTTTTAGATACAGAGTGAGTACAACTAGATTTATGAAAATTAGAAGCTAACAGTTGTATATCATATCTAATTTTACCTTTTAGCTCTGTGATTTTGCACGGAAAAATGCTAATTCCAATAACTTCACTAATATTTTGTTGTATATATAAGTAGCGTAGTGACCCATGCAGATTACACAACTAACGTCATTACACAATTTTCTCATATGCATAATAGAAAATATACTTCCACAATTTATTGTCAAAAAAACAATATTGAAAGTATAATCTTGAGCTCTGGCTCAACTTAGTCAAAAGTATACGCATGATATTCCGACTAACATCTTACTCCCTTTGTCCCAAACTATAAAAGATTTTGAAGGGATGTGATATTTTCTAGTACTATGAAATGTCACATTTCTCCAAAATCCCTTATATTAGGGATGGATTGAATAACTTTTTATGTCTATAAAGGAAATATAGTGAACCTTTACTATTGCCTTAACGTCTGATATTTATTTCATTTCTTCCCTCCATCTTTTATCTTTAAGTGGTGTTTAGATCATGGACTAAATTTTAGTCCATGTCACATCAGATGTTTAGACACTAATTAGAAGTATTAAACGTAAATTAATAATAAAACTAATTGTATAAATGAGATCTAATTCGCGAGACAAATTTTTTAAGCCTAATTAATCTATAATTAGCACATGTTTACTGTAGCATCATATAGGCTAATTATGGATTAATTAGGCTCAATAGATTCGTCTCATGAATTAGTCCAGGGTTATAGAATGAGTTTTTATCATTAGTCTATGTTTAATATTTCTAATTAGTGTCCAAACGTCTAATATGACAGGGACTAAAATCCAAACAAGACCTTAGTCTCCTTTTATTTCTCCGTCTTTTATTTTATTGTAGTAGTTTCTCACCATCTGTAGTGTCAGTGACATTCTTCTACCTTCTAACGAAGTCACGGTATTTGTGATAGTATATAACCCATTTTAAACAAGAAATTATTCCTTGTTATCATTTATCAATACTTCTTTATTAGCAAGATCACGTAGGTATAGGTTTGATGAACCGAGAACACCAACCAAGTAAGAACGCATGCGCATATAATTAACACCTTTTTCTTTTGCGATCGCTTAAAAAATTGTTAGAAGGCTCCAACGGTCAACAAAGAAAAATCACATGCATATCCAAAACTAGTACGGAGTACTTTTTTTAACTAGGCCACTAATTATGCTGTATTGCTGTTCAGCTTCAGCCTCGCAAAGTTCACCGACCTCTTGCGAAGATTTACACGTGCATTAAGCTTCCAGGCTCCAGCAACAGTGCCCTAATTTCCTGAACACCGCTATATATATGAGTCTGAACACCATCCAGGAAATGCACACACGATTGTACACTTCGCCGGACACGTACCACGTCGGCCTAATTAAGCAGTCCAAGAACGTATATACTCACCACTTCACCAGCACATTTGATTCTGCACATGAAGATCACCGTGCACTCATCCAAGGCCGTCAAGCCGGCATACGGCCCCGGCAAGTTCCCCACCACCACCGGCGACGTCGTCCCGCTCACGGTGTTCGACAAGGCGAACTTTGACACGTACATCTCGGTGATATACGCCTTCCGCCCACCGGCTCCGGCCAACGCGGCCCTCGAGGCGGGGCTCACCAAGGCGCTGGTCGAGTACCGCGAGTGGGCGGGGCGCCTCGGCGTGGACGTCGACGGCAACCGCGCCATCCTGCTCAACGACGGGGGCGCGCGGTTCGTCGAGGCGACGGCCGACGTGACGCTGGACAGCGTGATGCCGCTGAAGCCGACGGCGGAGGTGCTGAGCCTGCACCCGAGCGGCGACGACGCGGTGGAGCTGATGCTCATCCAGGTCACGCGGTTCGCGTGCGGCTCCCTCGTCGTGGGCTTCACCACGCAGCACATCGTGGCAGACGGCCGCGCCACCAACAACTTCTTCCTCGCGTGGAGCCAGGCCACCCGCGGCGCCGCCTTCCACCCTGTCCCCGTGCACGACCGCGTCTCCTTCTTCACGCCGCGCGACACGCCCAAGGTCGAGTTCGAGCACCGTGGCGTGGAGTTCAAGCCGTACGACGACGACAAGGATGTCCATGCGTCCGGCGGCGGCGACGACGACGACGAGGTGGTGATAAACAAGGTGCACTTGAGCCGGGAGTTCATCTCGAAGCTCAAGTCGCAGGCGTCGGCTGGCGCGCACCGGCCGTACAGCACGCTGCAGTGTGTGGTGGCGCACCTGTGGCGGTGCATGACGAAGGCACGCGGGCTCGACGGGCGTGAGTCCACCAGCGTGTGCATCGCCGTCGACGGTCGCGCGCGGATGAGCCCGCCGGTGCCGGATGGCTACACGGGCAATGTCGTGCTCTGGGCGCGGCCAACCGCGACGGCCGGTGAGCTGGTGACCAGGCCGCTGAAGCACGCCGTGGAGCTCATCAACCGGGAGGTGACCCGGATCAACGAAGGCTACTTCAAGTCGTTCATCGACTTCGCAAACTCCGGCGCGGTGGAGGAGGAGCGGCTGGTGGCGTCGGCGGACGCGGCGGAGATGGTGCTGAGCCCGAACATCGAGGTGGACAGCTGGCTGCGGATCCCGTTCTACGACCTCGACTTCGGCGGCGGGCGGCCATTCTTCTTCATGCCCAGCTACCTGCCGGTCGAAGGTTTGCTCATCCTGCTGCCGTCTTTCTTCGGCGACGGGAGCGTTGACGCGTACGTGCCACTCTTCAGCCGCGACATGGACGTCTTCAAGAACTGCTGCTACTCATTCGACAAAGACCAAACTACTAGCCTTGCATGAACTATATTATTGAAAAACAAGACATGCAGTTAATGCTAGATCACTTGATTGAGACTAGTTAGCTAATTAGTATTTGTTTGATGTTGTTGATTCAATTATTATGAATTGAATTAATTACGCGAGATGTTCTGCCGATGAGAGTTGAATTGAATAAATAAAGTTATCTGTAAAAAAAAACTTGAAATATTGTAGTACTACTACGATCGATCGGTAGCTTTCAAGCGGTTCATTTTATCTGAAGGAAAGGAAAACCAAAGTAAAAAATTGCGCCGTTGTGGCCTTGTGGGTCCAAATGAGGATGGATTCTAATCTCTCGGGTGGTTAGACGTGTACCCGTTTCTTGCATACCACCTAAATAAATTAAAAAAATTACAAGATAGATTAATATGTAATATATTACTTCACAAACATGCAAATTCAAATTCGACTTCTACAAGTTGTAACAAAAATAACAAATTATTTTTGTTACAATTTGTAGAAGTCGAATTTGAACTTGCATGCTTGTGAAGTGATATATTACAAATTAACCTATCATGTCAATTTTTTTTAAAAAAATTCCATAGCTATTTAGATGACATGCAAGAAATGGGTGGACGTCCACCTGATAAATATTTAAAACAGTTTTCCGGGTCTAAAGCTGTGTATAATGTTAGCCTTTGACCTTTATCTTGCACTCTTGCTTGTTGGGCTGGGACTTGGGGGCTGGGGCTGAGATGTCTGCTCTTGAATGTACGCCAGTACGTGTGCTCATGCTACTTCGGCGTACTCGTTTCCTGATAAGCCGAGGTGAACGTGCCGCGACCAAACAATTCTCTATCGTGAATTCATTCTTTTATCCAAACTTCTCCATTTTAATGACTCTCAAGGCCCTTCTGGCCAAGAACCAACTCAATCCCCTTAATAGACTTATCACGACAGGGATTGGTACTAACGAGTAGATAGCCACCTAGATCGAACACTACTGTGATACTATCAGATGGATTTTTTTTTTCTCTTGAGAACTTATTTGGTTAATCCCTCCCACAAACAAATTGAGGGAGATTTGGAGGGGAACTATTCATTCCTCTCCAATCCCTCCCCTTTGGGATCTACCGAACAAAACTACATGTCTTTTAAAAAGCTATCGAAAAATTTGAATTTGAAAAAAATAAATAATATAGATCAATATGTAGTCTGGCATTTCATAAACATAGAAGTTTAGATTCAACTTATACAATCAGAAAAAAAATAATAAATTTGACTGCGAATTACACGTTGTCGACGTTTGATGTCGCGATTCCGGTATTTGCATAGTATGGGGATCGTTGGTACTAGGATATACGCGAGACTTAGGTAAAAGAGACGGAGACGAGGATTTTTATACAGGTTCGAACCCCTGAATTGTCAGGTAATAACCCTACATCCTGTTGGCCGAAGCCGGTCGCTGCTCTTATTCATCATAATCACACCAGTACAATATTTGGGGTAGCCTATCTAACTATTGTCAACATGGCGGTCTAAAGGTCTGACTCGTAGTCGACAACAGGGTAGCCTTCCTCCTCGAATCCACATCCGGCGAGATCAAAGATAGCGCTATGTCTCTCCTGATAGTATCCGTAGACACCTAGGGGACTAGCCATGCCTATATCTGAAGTCGATATCCGGCGTCTTGTCTTGACGTATGTTGGCTTGTATGTTGATCTTGTGTCTTGATCTATTGTTCCGTGTCTTCTATGGTGGGTGTGTCCCCTCTCCTCCTAGGGGTCTTGTATTTATACCCATAGGTGTCCCCTTATCCAAGTAGAATTAGGGAAACCAATATGGATACAATCCGAGTAGTTCTTGTTGTTTCCATGTAGAACTCTAGTTGTCTTTCCTTATCCGGAACTCTTTCTATATCCGAAGGTTGTTTCCGTATAAGACATGGAATGTGGTGGGTCCTGCCGAAATTTAGTCGACTACTATTAGGTATGTGGTATCCATAACCCTGACACACGTTCTATATAAAGTCAAATTTGTTATATTTATTTCTACTTGCATAAGTTAAATTTAAACATGCATGTTTCTATAATGATATACCACATATTGATCTCCCACTGAAAATGAGTAGGGCGGTAGGCCTAGACAATTCAGTTGTGGTAGTTGCTGACTCATACATATAGTTCTAGTAACTGCGAAAGCTGTAAAAAATACAACAATGATACTACTTGAAAGTATAATTTTAATATTGCCCATACATAATCCTTTATATAGAGGCTGATCGGTAGTGATTGCCGTTGCAGCCGCTGCGGCTGCGACAGCTCCAAAAGCCGCTGCCGCTGGCAGCCATTTTCAATGGCCACAGCCGCCGCCACTGCGACAGCCAGCAAAAGCAAATAACCTCATGGACGTTTAGGTGGATAGACACTAAGATGAAATAGACTCGCTAATTTACCTAATATACCTACCGCAAATATGAAGAAAAGCTATTTCCTTGTAACAAAGGGATCAAAACCTTCTAAACCCACGCTGGATTTTAGGGCTTATAATTTTTCAGTTCTTACTTAATTTTTAAAACCTTTTATGATTTTTTAAGCGACGTACAAAACGAGATGGCATCCCCTAGAGAAATGAATAGACGTTTTGAAAGACAGAATAAAAAAGATGGGACACTACGTTCAGTCAACTACCAAGACCGCCAGCAGAATTAGCTGAGTTCAGGGAGTACATAGCAGCAGTTCTTGAAGGTGTCCATGTCGTGGCTGAAGAGTGGCACGTAGGCGTCGACGCTGCCGTCGCCGGAGAAAGATGGCAGGAGGATGAGAAGACCCTCCACCGGCAGGTAGCTAGGCGTGAACAGGAATGGCTGGCCGCTGCCGAAGTCAAGCTCGTAGAACGGGATCCGCAGCCAGCTGTCCACCTCGATGTTCGGGCTCAGCACCATCTCCGCCGCGTCGGCCGATGACACCAGCCGCTCCGCCTCCACCGCGCCGGAGTTGGCGAAGTCGACGAACGACTTGAAGTAGCCGTCGTTGATCCGTGCCACCGCCCGGTTGATGAGACCCACCGCGTGCTGCGGCGGCATGGTCACGAGCTCCCGCGCGGTGGCGGTCGGCCGTGCCCAGAGCACGACGTTGCCCGTGTAGCCATCCGGCACCGGCGGGCTCATCCGCGCGCGCCCGTCCACGGCGATGGACACGCTCGTGGCCACGCTCCCCTCGAGCCCGCGAGCCATCGTTATGCAGCGCCACAGGTGCGCCACCACGCACTGCAGGGTGCTGTACGAACGGTGGCCGCCGGCCGACGCGAGCGCCTTGAGCTTGGAGATGAACTCCCTACTGAAGTGCACCTTGTGTGTCACCACCACCTCGCCGTCGTGGCCGTGTCCATGGCCGTCGTCGTCGTTCTCGTTTCTGTCGAGCTTTTCGCAAGTTTTAAACTCCACGCCGCGGTGCTCGTAGTCCACCCGTGGCGGGTCGCGCGGCGTGAAGAAGGAGGCGCGGTCGTGCACCGGGACGGGGTGGATGGCGACGCCGCGGGTGGCCTGGCTCCACGCGAGGAAGAAGTTGCTGGTGGCGCGGCCGTCGGACACCATGTGGTGCGCGGTGAAGCCCACGGCGAGGGACCCGCACGCGAACCGCGTGACCTGGACCATCATCACCTCCGCCTCGGCGCCGTCGTCGTCGGCGCTCGGGTGTAGGCTCGTCACCCGAGGCGTCGGCTCCAGCGGCACGACGCTGTCCAGCGTCACGTCGGCCGTCGCCTCGACGAACCGCGCGCCCGCGTCGTTGAGCAGGATGGCGCGGTCGCCGTCGCCATCCACGCCGAGGCGGCCCGCCCACTCGCGGTACTCGGCCAGCGCCTTGGCGAGGCCCGCCTCGAGGACGGAGTTGGCCGGAGCCGGCGGGCGGAAGGCGTATATGACGGAGACGTACGTGTCAAAGTTCGCCCTGTCGAACACACTGAGCGGCACAACGTCGGCGGTGCTCGGTGCGGCCACGGCGTCACCGTACGCCGGCTTCACGGCCTTGGATGAATGCACCGTGATCTTCATAGCCGATCCGTAGATCAATCGATCCGTATGGTTAAAATGCAAAGTAATTTAAGCTAGCAAGATTTTTGAAGTGTGTATATGTGTTCTTGAACTACTGAGGCGTGTGCGTGCGTACGTAGTACTAACACGATAAAAATGGTAGCAGATGTGTTGGGCGGTGTGGCACACTGAGCTAGTCGTAGCGAATGCTTTATATAGAGGAGAGAGGGCCGGGACGGATGTGCATACGAGATAGCAAGGCATGTGGCCATGTGGGTACACGAAAGATCTGATCCCCACAACCACAATTTGTACAATTGTACTGTCAACGTCCATAACTCCATACTGTAATCGCAGCGTTAGAATTTTCGTCTTCTAATCGAGAGATCTGATCCAACTAACGTGCTGTTGATGGCGGCTGCAGGATTTTGCCGCTATGTAAATCACAAGAAAATTAAGTTCACGCATTTTGTAGTACAAGGACTAGAGTTTTCTCGTGTACTTATGAATTAAATAATACGGGAATTTATTAATTGTGGAGCATTACCCTCAGTCTCAACAGATACCGGTCTTAGTGAGGTGAAAGCTGCCTTAGAATAGGTACGTACAGTAAACCTACGTCAGTGAGCTATAGTGATTATTACATCAGATATTTGTATACGCACCTCTCAACTCTCAACTCTCAAGGCAGACAAGCAGTGAGCCTTCCTTCTCCGGTTCTCATAGGTGTGAACTCCTACCAACCAATCGTAGAAGGTCCAAAACTGGGAATGAGAAAAAAAAGGAGAAGATATTAGGAGATAGCTTATCCTAGTTGTGAACGCTGTTATATGTCTTCCTATCAACCAATCGTAGAATCAAAAATCGAGAATAGAAAATTAAACGATGTCAGTAGATAGCACGAAGAAATACGTACACATGCAGCCAATAAGCGGCAAACATGCATGCTGACGTGCAAATTTTTAGAGCAAATGGTTATCGTTACTATATTAGCTTTGCTCTTATGTGACTTTACAAAGGGCTTCTTTTATCTCTTTGGGTTGCATAAGTTGATCTTTCATCCTAATTATTACATGCATGCACGCTAGACATAGAACTACCCGTCTCATATTATAGCTAGTTCTAACATTTAAATTTTTCTTGTAATATAACTACTTTTTTAATTAATTACTTGCTTTTTTTCATTTCAACTATCTCTCATTTGGTTTCATCGTATATTTTTTCATGTCAACCAATCACAACCATTTTTCACTTGGGATGGAGGTAGTATATATGATTTCTTCTACCAAAATTCTTGGGCAATTAATTCAAGTGAATACCCATAAATCACATGGGATCCATGTCGTTGATTAACTACTGCATTATCTGGCTTTCTGTAAAAGCTGGGCAGCTGGCCTTTTCTTAAAAAAAAAAACCTGCATGATCTATCCCCAGCCTATGACATCCCAAAATATGAAGGTGTCCAAAGTCAAACTATATACAAATTTCGCAGAGACGGATATTAATATATACCACATTAAAGAAGTAATTATGAAAATATATTTCATGATAGATCTAATGATGTTCATTTGATTGTAAATATTAGTATTGTTTAGGATAGTTTGACTTAGTGCTACATATAGAATCCTCGATACTTTGGGATGAAGGAGTAGTAGTTAAAATCTTACATTATCTAAAATAGTAGTTAAAAGCTATGAACGTTGATTTTTTTTAAACTAAGAGCACCTTATATTTTTGGAGGAAGAAAGAACTACCCAGATAAATAATGACAATGGTGGCAGCTTGCATGCTTGTAAGGCACGGCATTACCTAGCAACAAGCTGATTATAATTTGCGGCTCACCCCTTCTTCTGATAATAGAGGCATTAGGCATATATAGAGAGCTCGATGAATATACGTACGGAGGTAGGTGAGTTGTCGTCACGCATGTCACTGCAACACTCAAGAATTCAATCGAAATAAAAAAAAACAGTTTGAACACGTACGGTAATTGGTGTCATTTCGTTCAACATCGTCTGGTAGAAAGTCAGCTTTTGAGCTTTGGAAGGGTAATGTGACATTTTAGAATTGCAAATGCTTATCCCTCCGTTCTAAAACAAAATTCTTAATCCAATTTATAAAGCTAGACATATAAGTATTCAGGTTCGTAACTAAATTCTGATTCATTTGTTTAAGACAGAGTAGTACAGTATACCAAATACCATGTGAGGATGAACACGAACCATCGAGATCAAATCGATCTATCGGCTCAAATTGGTGTGGACCCACTTTGATTTTTTATAGGAATAATAATTGCAGCTAGTAGGTTGCAGCAATATTTCTAGACATGGAGTATGCACAACAAGAAGTCAGCTAGCAATGCAAGTTGGAGCCCTTTTTACGAGTAAATTGCATCACCGGTACGCGAATTTATCAGTTGGATGTAATTTAGTGCACAAACTTGTAAAATGTTCATTTTAGTACATGAACGACTTATCTGGTGCGTGCGGAGAAAGGTGAAAAGGATACTACATGGCTAGTCTGATTGATTTAGGGGCTAATTAGGATACTATGTAAATATATATCTGAAAAGGTTGCTATGAGACATACACCTCTTCAATAAAAAAAAGAATCAAATATAGTGATAGATGAAAAAGATAAAGAAAAAACTGAGCAATGATATAAGTGCTAGAAATATATGAAATTCATCATTTCCATGATGAAAGATAAAGTAGAGATCAAATTTATAAATATTGCATATCTTATGCATACTCAGTGCATGTATGCACGTTACATTCTAATCAACATCAGCTTCATAAAATTAACATTGCTAAGTTATTTTGGTTTTCGTTCGCACAAACTAGACAAGTTTGTGTACTAAAACGAGCATTTTACAAGTTTATATATTAAATTGCACGCGGCTAACAAATTTATATATCACCGATACAATTTACTCCCTTTTTATCCTTTTCCTCGATTCGCCAGTGATTTGGAACTTGGAAGTTGGTGAACTGCATCAACAGAGGAAAAACAGTGCTACACGTTACATGTTAGACCACCAGTAAGCTGATGGATAAAATATATTATATATAGGTGGTGTACTGGTGTATACTGTATAATGTATGAACAATACTAAGCTCTGATTGGATGCTTGGAGTTGGACGTGGCAAGTGGAATAAGCTAGCTAGAGAGACATTCGACTTATCCAACTACTCTGCGGATAAGAGACATTCGACCTATCTCTAGATGTCGTTTTCGACACCACTTGGCTATTCGAAATATAACTTTAATATTACCACTAACTTTTATATTCTAATATAATAAAGAATATACAAAATTATCATATTATATTTTTCCAATGTGAATAAACACATGTCATGTGTCAATTTAATCTTATAACGTTATGCTGCGTTGTACTGTATAATTAAAAAAAATATTGATATTTATCCTTGCGGGAAAAAAATGTTTAAGACTAAGAGGAGCTAAAATCTCTATATTCAGCAGTATGAATCCACCAGTTTTGACAATTGTTAGAAAATATTTAATACTGAGATTTGGGTGCCCCTTTTTCGCCTTTTGAAAACAACCTATAATGAACACGAGAAAATAAATGTCTATATCAACCAGTACTGATGGAGCCACATGTTGACCTTACTCCACAAATCCTTAAAATTTAGTGCTAACGTTATCCATATTTGTAGCAAAACATAAAAACTCGAATACGCGACACTGTACAAGTTGTAATAACGACACTGTACCAGGCATATCAATCAAATTATTGGATTTAGTGGCGGAGCTTAGTGGAGGCCAACCTGATTGTTGGCCCCTTCAGGTTTGGCTGACAATGCAACACACATAATATATATAAGTTAGCAAAACACGTTTGTAATTATGAATTTCTTTGGTGAGTTGGTTAGCATGTGAACCTTTCACTCTACAGGTTTGGGTTCGGATCACACAGAGCCCATTTTTTTCCTCCTTTTGAAAATATTCCTTTGTTTTATACTTTTTTTTTCTCTTCTGTTCTCAAAATTTCCTATAGCTCTTATAACAAAAACTTTTGTTTTATATTTTCCCCTTCATTTAGAACTTGTAGTTCAATTAATTAAATTGGTGTTTCATTCCATAGAATTCCATGCATGGAAGTTGGCCCCTTCTTGAATTTGTTTCAAGCTCCGCCGTTGATCGCCATATTTCTTCCTAGATGTTTATAGAGAAACTACAACACGAAAAATCTGCAAACACCTGTCAATCTGCAGCGTCTCGGTTAGATCCTCCTGTTTTTATTTGGAAAATATCATTTGATCGATGTAGGCCAAGGATAGGTTGCATGTCTCAAGCTGTTGGTTGGATGTCTCTACGCACTCCCAAATAGGTTGCATGTCTCTACGCACTCCCAATTAAAACTACGCACTCCCAATTAAAGAAAAATCAATTTAGGAGGACCCACCAGTGATGACATGGAAGATTTTAAAGTTTTCTTTGGAATCACGTATTGGGATACTCTTGGAGATGAGGGTGATTTTTTAGCCCAATATCTTTTGGGATACTCCCAATAGAGCCTAATTTTAGACATCTCTTGGAGATGCTCTAGGATTGTTTTTTTTAATAGAGTAGAACTACCTTTTTTGTTTCAATTACTCATCGTTCTAAGTTTGTCTTAAGCCAAATATTTTAATCTTTGACCATCCAAGGTAGTATAGCCGGTAGTTTTGCCTGACATGACAGTTTGACACAGATCAACAGTGCTGAGTTAGTGTGGGTCCCATATATCAAGGCCTTTTCACCTATCTCCCTTCCTCCCCTTGTTCCTATCTCAACAACCACCACAGTCCCGTTGTTGGAGGAGCCGGAGGAGGCCGACTGCGGCGCCAATGGTGATTGGGACATCGGGCGATGAGGGGCTCATGATAGGCGGAGGTGATCATATCGTGGTTGGAGCATGAAAGAGACTAGCATCTGTGAAGTATTTTTGTTGGATCTTCTTGGCTTCCATCTCAATCTAGTCCATCAGTGAAATTTCACACCTCGGCCTTGTCGGCCTCTCCGGAAACCGGCTCTCCATATGAGAATGCTTCTTCGGCATGGGAGCTCGACGAGGTTGGCTAGTGTAGAGCTCGAGAAGGTGCTCGCCACGCCATCCCTAAGCCATCGCCATTACTTCGCTGGGGAAGATGCAGAAAAGGGGGAGAGTGGTGAGGAGAAGACCCACGATGGGCGGTGAGGAGGCCGGCAGCCGGCGGCTGACGGCAGGTGGTGAGGAGGACGGTCGGCCGGCAGGATCCACTAACAGGGATCCAACGGGACACTGGCGACAGTGCCCTACCCACGCGCTACAACTCCCATCTCAAGGGCCGCCGCTGCCCAAGGTCGGGACGGGACGAGGGGCAGCGATGACTAGGTCCAAGATCTACACCAAATCGGGATGGGAAGTTGTTGCTTCGTCATCGTACTCCTCACCTCTAGATCTGCACACAGATCGAGACGTCCCGACAGCAGCGCACGGCCGTGGCGACGAGGAAAAGAGGAAGGGGTTGCCGCGAGCCTCTACCCGCCAACCGCTGTGAGCCTCCTTCGTCGGCCCCACCCTTCTCCCCGCTGGCTGCCGCCCTCAGGCCTCAGCCGTCGAGCCCTATACTGACTCAACGGCGCTGACCCAAGTCAAATTGCCACGTCGTACAAAACCACCGGCTATACTACCTTAGGAGTTAGGACCTATATTACATCGGTTTTGATATTTCAGGAACCGTTGTATCTGGTTTTTGTTTTTGGTTAAAGAATAAAAATCGGATTCGTTGTCAAGTTAAAGGACCTTAGATGAACTTATTCCTTCGCTACCCGATTTAGATCGATGAGCCCATACATTGTAAGATGGTTCCTTCTTGGTCAGGCCTCAGGCGTGAGGCCGCCTCATACCCGCACCCGGTCTCGCCGTCCCGGTGAGGATTGACAGGTCGCCGAGGCGCGATCGATGCTCGCCATCTCCAACACAAGTACACAACACATCCTTGCGATTCCGCCTATCGATCACACGCAGCCGGCAACCCAACACCTATATATCTGTTATCCTGTTCCCAAGTGAAGTCACAACTCACAACAGGCCGCTCGCGCGCGTCCACCTCATCCGCGCCCGGCAGAAACACACTGCGTCCAATCGATGGCTATTTCCTTTCAGAAGTTCAGAATGAATGGCCATCGTGCATGCTGGAGTAAACAGAGTACTATAGAGCATATGCCAGCAGCTATTACTGCACTTGAGCACCACATACAGGACCACCATACGAAATCAGCCCGTCGTCTCCAGCATTGACACTAGCCGTCGCGAGCTCCCATGCCTCCAGCTTGGACACCTTCACCGCATCTGACGCATTGTTGAACACGTACAGGTGGCTGCTCCCTGTTGCTACATGTTCAGGGTACACTCGAGCCGTCATGCACGTCCGCCCCCCACCGCCAAAACTCTCCACGATCGAATGATCGATCTGCCCAATTCGTCAGGTCGAGCATGTTATCAGTGCCAAATGTTTGTCAGGTGAGCGCTCAAAATGTGAAGTGAACTTACCAAGGTTCGAAGCGATATAGCCTTGTCCTTCTCTATGTCTATGTCCACGAATCCTCCGTGGGATGGCTTGTACACCCCTGCTCTTGAAGAGGACCTGTACAAGTACAAATAGAAAAATTGGCCCAAGAAGACATATGAACTCTCGGCTAAACTTTTCAGGCGGCTTGGCCCAAAATACGGGGATTTCTCCTAGCCCAGCCCGAGTAAGATGTCAGTTTTTTTACACTTACCGTGTCAGGTCCGTGCACATGAGGACCGTGTACCCGTGCGAGAGCCTGAACACTCTGAAGAAAACGGCGGTGCGCTCGCGCAGGTCGCCGGATGCCATGACGAGCAGCCCGAACGGGCCGATTCCGCCGTGCACCGCCGCGCCATTCGCCCCGCACAGCGCGTCGGGGTCACGCAAATGGTCGGGGTCGAGGCGGTCGGCGCCCGCGAGGCTCGCGATCTCGAACACGGCCTCCACGTCCGCCTGCGAGCCCGCGATGCCGGCGATCTCGCGCAGCCCGCCCGCCTTCACCTCGTTTCCGCCGAGCAGAACGCCGCGTTTCCGCCTCAGCGTCTCGATTTCCTCCACCGGCCACTGCACCAGCTGCCTCCCGCCCTCTTCCAGCCACACCGCCCGCGGAAATGACTGCATAAAACAGATCGCACGATCGAGCCAGTGAGCACTGAGCACACAGGTTGCGATTTGCGTTGCCATTGTATATGTTGATCGTGACGGGCGCGCTGACCTGAAGGCCGGACCAGCCCTTGGCGACGTCGTCGGCCTCGCTGTCGGACTCGTTCACCCACGCCCACAGCACGCGCCGTTTCTTGCCCGCGTCGTAGAACGTCTTGGACGCGTAGAGGTGGCCGTGGTCGATCCGCCGCCACCGCCGGTAGTCGTCGCCGTGGGCTTCCAGGTCCTCCGGCGGCACGGTGAACGTGTCGTCCGCGTCGTCGTACCGTCCGACCATGTAGTAGTCCTCGAGGGTGTCCGGCATGCTGACCTTGAGGACGTGCCTCACACCGGCACCGGCGCCGCCGCTCGCCAACGCGTCGAGGTCGAGTCCGACTTCGCCGTGCTCGGCGACGGGGAACAGGTCGGGGCACTCGGCCATGACCGCGTCCCGCGAGGCGTGCAGCGGCGCCGCGTTGCGCTCCCACCGCAGGAAGTCGGCGCTCCGGTACACGAGCGTCGCGCCCACGCCGTCGGCAACGGCGGAGATGGCGAACCGCCATAGGCCGTCGCGGCCGAGCCACGCGGTGGTGGGGTCCCGGAAATTGTCCGGCGAGACGTAGGCGGGGACAGGGATGACCGGGTTGTACCCGGGCTTGGTCCACTCGCGGAGGAGCGGATCGCGAGGGTTCTTGGGGAACGCGACGTTCTGGACCTGCCGGCGGGCGGCGTCGATGCCGGAGTACATGATGACGGGCACGCCGTCGGGGAGGATGGTGACTGACCCCGACGCGCAACCATTGGCGTCGAATGGCGCTGTGGGATCGAGCGCGTTGTCGAGGGCGGCCCAGTTCACGAGGTCGCCGGAGACGGAGTGCCCCCAGGAGAGGTTGCCGACGTCCCAGAGCGCGCCGTGCGGGTTGTACTGGTAGAAGAGGTGGTACATGCCATTGTAGTACACAGGCCCTGATCATATTAAGAACAACCTTATGGTCACTACGCCCTGATTAAGGTACAAATTACCATGGATTGAAGAAGACAGAAATATGAGCAGAGTATCAGTAAAAAAAAACACGTACCGTTCGGATCTAATTGTTTTCATCCGTTCCCACATGGTTCAATTCATCCAGATATATCCAAATGAAAATACAGTATACACTATCAGAGAACGGGAATTGATAGTATTTTTGGGTAAGAATTCACAGAAACTCAGAGAGGTAATTGCATACGCACCGTTCTGCCAGTTCTTGGCGGGTTGGAAGTGGTACGCCGTTCGGTCACGGTGGCGTGCGTTCGCAGGGCAAACCGGAGGAGAAGAGGAGGAGGAGAAAACAAGGCAAAAATGGACGGCGATGGCAAAGACGGAGAGGGGCAATCCAGCCAACGCCATGCCCGAACAGTACAGTGAAGCAGCAGCTAGCAAAACTATCAAACAAAACAGTAGAGTTTGCAATTTTGAGAAGACTTACAAGTCTCCGAGTTTAATACATGTTAATTAAGCACCTGCCACCATGTGCGCACTAATGTTTTCTTAATCACTGATGACCATTAGGTCATATAAAATGCGACGATATTTGTACGTAAGCATGCGGACCAACCTGTGATCGGTGCTAATCAGATCAGCTCTGCTGAGTAATTCAATATTTGTTTACTTCGGTGCATCAACCCACCACCATTGTCTTTTGACTAAACCTTGGCTGTCACAATTCACAAGAGATCCATTTGCCTCTGCTACACTCGATCGAGCAAGCGGCTTCTTTTCCAGGTGATTAGAATTTTCAGAGCCAAATGAAAGATTAACAATTCTTTGCTTGGCTTATCCTTAAAAATAGAGTGGTAAGCCTACGGAAAAAACTCTGAATATAACATCTTTTTCCTGTTTTTACGGGTAAGTATCTTCTCTCCTACTATATTCAATGAAATTGGTGTTAGTGTCGGTTCGTTTAAAAAACTTAAGAGTAATATAATCTGCAAGAGCAACATCCATCACTGTGTGGACTTGAGAACCGATCAATGTTTTTCTGTCAAACATTTGTAACATACAACCTTTATTTTCTCCGGGAATAAGCCTCCAGACAGGCAGGCTATGGCCTTTCAGGTCGTGTGACCGATGAAGGACAAATGATAAAATCGATCGGCCACAGCACAGTAACCATTATTGATCGAACTAGCCAAAGCCAAGCCATGCATACTAAGAGGTTTCAGCTACGCGTTATTGCGTCCAATGCATCTTCAGAGTTCACGGTCGCCGTGGCCATCTCCCACGCCTCGAGCTTGGACACATTCACCGTGCCTGACCCATTGTTGAACACGTACAGGTGACTGCTGCTCGTTGCTGCGTGCTCAGGGTACACCCGGGTTGTGATGCACGCTCTGCCACCGCCTCCGAAGCTCTCAATCATCGAGTGGTCAATCTGAATTTTCGTTCGATTTCAGTTCATGCGCATGGTTCTGAGTGAATTAAGATTTTAGTGACAGAATTTACCAGTGTTCTGAGTGATATGCTCTTGTCCTTGTCTATGTCCACATCAACGAATCCTCCGTAAGCGTCCTTATATACATCTGCTTTTGTCGATGACCTACATGTATGCAATTTGACCGAAAATTGTGCAAAAAATGGTAATCGTTTGGGTCACAAATTTTAAGTTTTAATTGGCTAGGAGGAGTTTCAACTTTCAATTACCTTGTCAGGTCAGTGCACATGAAGACCTTGTACTTTCCATGGTGTTTGAACACTCTGAAGAAGACGGCGGTTTGCTCCTGCAGGTCGCCGGAGGCCATGACGATGAGCCCGAACGGGCCGACGCCGCCGTGCGCGGAGGCGGCGCCCTTCTCCTTGCACAGCTTGTGGGGATCCAGCCAGTCGGGGTCGAAGGTCTCGGCCTCCTCCTCCAGGTTCGGGATCTCGAACACCACCTCGACGTCGGCCTGGGAGCTCGCGACGCCGACGATCTCGTGCAGGCCGCCGGCCTTCACCTCCGTGCCCTGCAGCCCGACACGCTTCGTCCTCAGCGTCTCGATCTCGTCGACGGGCCACTGCAGCAGCTGCTTCCCGTCGCCGTCCAGCCACACCTTCCTCGGGAACGCCTGCACGGCAGCTCAAGATATTCAGTTCGTCGCCGAATCAGATTGATGGCGACGTCGCCGGCGTGCATGGTGGCGAGCGGGAGGTGACCTGGACGCCGGCCCAGCCCTTGGCGACGTCGTCGTCCCTGCTGTCGTACTCGTTGACCCACAGCCACTGCACACGCTGATTCCGGCGCGCGTCGAAGAACGACTTGGCGGCGTACGCCTGGCCGTAGTCGAGGCAGCGCCATCTCCGGCAGTTGTCGCCGCGGTCAGGCTCCTCCGGCGAGAAGGTGTCCCCCTCGTCGTCGTACCGCCCCACCATGTAGAAGTCCTGGTGCGTGTCGAACTCGCTGAGCTTGAGCACGTGCTTCACGCCGGTGCCGGCGCCGTTCGCCGACGTGTCGAGCCCGTCGGTGCCGTGCTCCGCCACCGGGAAGAAGTCCGGGCACTCCAGGACGGGGACGGCCGCCGACGAGTGCATCGGCGCGGCGTTCCGCTCCCAGCGGAGGAAGTCGGCGCTCCGGTACACCAGGGCGGAGCCGGCGCCGGCGACCTCGGCGGCGACGACCATCCTCCACAGGCCGTCCCGGCCGAGCCACGCCGTCGTCGGGTCGCGGAAGTTGTTGTTGACGACGTCGGCGGGGAAGGCGATGATCGGGTTGCAGCTGGGCTTGTCCCACTCGCGGAGGAGCGGGTCGAGCGGGTTCTTGGCGAAGGCCACGTTCTGCACCTGCACCTCGTCGGCGTCCCTGCCGGTGTAGAGGAAGGCGGGGCGGCCGCCGGGGAGGACGGTGGCGGAGCCCGACCAGCATCCGTTGACGTCGAACGGGTCGGTGGGGTCGATCGCCGTGCCGAGGAAAGCCCAGTTCACGAGGTCGCCGGAGACGGAGTGGCCCCAGGAGAGCTTGCCGGTGTCCCAGAGCGGGCCATGCGGGTTGTACTGGTAGAAGAAATGGTACAAACCGTTGTGGTACAGAGGCCCTGCCATTTCAATGGAAAATTACTGCCATTACTGGGCAATTATGCTGATCATCCAAACTTTATTGTGTATGGTAAAATATGCTTAATTATCTGGACTAATACCTTTCGATTACAGGTTTTTAAGCTCACAAGAGTGAAGAGTTCGTGTATTTAAGACAGCTCCAAATTATGAACTGAAATGCATGGATTCATTCGGAAGGACTGAATAATGGAAGAAAAGAAAAATGAGGGAGGAGGAAGGTGGGTCATCGTACCATTTGGATCTGTTCAGTTTCGGCAGCGGCAGTGTCCATCCAAATTCAGAGATCCAAACACGATTTGACAAACAAGTTATAAACCTTGCCATGATTCAAGCAAACAATGATAGAACAATAAGCGCAAGGTGTACCTTACCATTCTGCCAGAACTTGGCAGGCTGGAAGTGGTAGGCAGTTCTGCCATCATGCAGCTGCAGCTTTCCGTTCACAGGGCACATTGGAGAAGATGAACAGGACGAGACTTTGAAGTTTGAATTGCTATGGACGAATGACGTTTATATATAGGAACCAAAAGTTGCATAAAACAATTTTTTTATTGACCAAGTTGCACGAGACTGCAAAATTATTGCCGTCCAGGTCAGTTTAATACTTTTGTAGAAGACTTTTGCTTTGTCAATATGATAGCACTCCGTCTTTTCTATTTCGTGCTTACACCTTATCGATTAGATATTTAGATGGCAGCTAATCAGATGATATCCTGAGCAACTCGGGAGTAGTTTGCTTCGGTGGAACTCAACATCTCCTATACTTCGACGAAATTTCAATTGCAGTAATTAACAAAGAAATAGTTATCTATGACGCAGTGACTCAGCTCCTGTACACAGTCTAATGGCCTCTATCTGTAGCACAAGATGTATATTGGAAGTGTATACAGTCATTGATTTTTTTTTTCTCTTTTGTTCTGAAAACTGCGTATGCCTAAATTTGATCATGTACTACATTTTTGCATTATATTTAGCTCATTGTACAAGGTTTTGTTCTGAAGCTAAATATCATGCCAACCAACCAGGATGGATGTTATCAGTTGCTAAAAAATACTTTCAAGAACTGTTAACTTTTGGCCGAATCCACTCTTCCAAATGACTTCTTTAGGACTTTAGGAGTAACAAATGAACCCAACTTTTCCCCATATATACGGGTTAGCAACTCCCTGAAATAAAAATCATCTTGCAAGTGTTGGGCTGGATTCCGGCCCAAAACGAGTTGCTGCACGGCCCAACGTCTATAGATATTTCTGCCCATTACTGCCGATGTGGACTCTATTCAGGCAAAAGAAAAAGAAAAAAATAATCCAAAGCCCCGCAACGCTGAGCAGAGAGAGGAAGAGGAAGAAGGCATCAATGGCGACGGCGAAGGCAGCCACGGCGCCCCCCACCCACCGCGCGTCCTCGCCGGCGGCGGCGTCCCCGCCGTACCCCAGCGCCGCCAGGATCGCCGACTCCGACTGCTTCCCCCAGTACACCGCCTCCCTCAAGTGTATGACGCATCCGTCCTAATCCTGATCTAACTACCCCCATCTCCTCGCCGCCTCCTTGACCCCTTCGCAGACTCGCAGTCGTCATACTATGTGGAGAGGTCGGATTTTCACGCGTGTGTGGTTTATCTCTGATTCTGTTCGTGTTGGTTCTTCAGGTTTGGAGGCCAACCAAGACAAGAGCAAGTGCCAGCAGCAGTTCGACGACTACAAGGAGTGCAAAAAGAGAGAGGTATTGCTATTATCCTATTTTCCCCTAATCTGTCTAAAGTATTTAGTGATGGTACTGTATGATTAACGACCCCAATCGATCGTGCAAGACATGTTTTTGTTTTCTGTACTTGTTGATGGTTGTTCAGTCTGGCCACATGCCTTAAGCACTTTTGGTGCATCCTAAATTAGAACTTTTGACACAGTTTGGCCAAAGGTGACCCTGATTACCTTACCAGTGGCATTGGCATATTCACCATACTCTCCTGTTTGTGTATGATAATTCCCCTCTACTGTCATCATGTCATGTGGTGCTAATATTAGTGACTATTCATGTTCCTACATGATATTGAAAAAAATGAAACTATTCAGGAAATTGTGTAGCTGTAGGATGGCTCGGTATACAGCAAGAATTAGGATGTTCACCCAAAGGGCAGTGCGACATGGTGTGCCACACCTTCATTCAGTTCACCAACAAGTACATTGTTGAGCGTCCCTGACTCCATGGGTGTACCATTGTTAATCCTTCAAACAAACATTAGTAGCTATTGTTTCACCAGAAAAACGCTAGGAAACTGTTTCTGTTTAGAGTTTAATTTTATGGCCCTCTTTTACCACTGTGATCGCTTTTGTTCTTATCCTATCTTACCACTGCTCTTGTCTGTTAATTTTCCTCCTTCCATGTGCTGATAAAAATCCGAGGCCATTATATAAGATTTCCATAGACTAGTAAGCACTATCGACTTGATCTACACTTCCTTTCTCCTCAGGTATAACCCATTGTTTGCACCATAGAAGTAGATATTTATAGTAGTCAGTTATTGAACCCATTGTGAACTCACCATAAAATTATTGCCCCTAGGTGGCCTGAATATTTTGTCATCTTATGCCTGTTGATCTGAACCTTCAATCTCTCAATCCTCCCCGTCTCCCTGAGTTAAACCTTTTTTTCTGATTCCAAAGCTCCCTCAATGCGCAGTTTTAGTGCTTGTATAAAAACATAACTTCCACCTAGAATTTCTCTGTGATGTGTTCATGTTTGTGATGGAATATTTGCCAGAACACATGAACAACAATAATCTGCTACATCAGAATTGTTTGAGTTGATAATTGAACTCCTGTTACATCTCTCTCAAACACGTTAGCTGATTCAGTAGTAATATTTGAGTCTGAAATATACCTATGTAGAGAAGCTATAATGGCGTACAGGTTTAAATATTTGGTACATAATCTTGGGACTCGGCCTCTGGTCCCAGTGCCCTTGACAAATCTATTCAAGTAAACACTGGTATATGATCTTTACGTGCAAGTTGCGAGCAAAGTTAACTTGTCTATATATCATAATATATTCAGATGCTGGGATGAGCTTACTTGCAAGAATGTTTTTATTTATCTGGACTAATGCCTATCGAAATTTTGCGTTTAAACAAGAATGTTTTCTTTATATGTAAATACCAAGGAGTTCTATATATGCTTGATCAATGATCACAACATTTTACTTCTCATACTATTTCCTTCAGTTGAGTATGCTTCATTTCCTTTGTATTTTATTATTAACAGAGGGAGGCTCGACTTGAACGAAACAAGGGTCGGTCATTATTTGGCTGAGCAGTACAGAGGACCGATGTGCGATAAGATGTTAGTCTGAAGCACGTGAACGGATGACTTTTATTTCCTGATGTTCCTTTAGCTTGTGAAGTTAGAAACAGTAGAGAATTCTCTGCCTCTCCGGGTTCAGTGTGAAATGTAAGGTTTGAGACGATAATTTACTGTTTGGTCGTGACCAAATTTCCCAAATAAATGGTATTTCCAGAACGATTGCATAATCTTGTATCTTGACCGACATATTTGCTGTATAGTCACAGAACTCCCCAACACACTATACAATACACGTACAGTGCCAAGCGAGACTGCGAGAGGGTACAGCAATTGCTTCTTCCGTAGCATATTTTTTGCTGAATTCTTTTTTTTTTTCACTTCCAGAATTTCCCATGAGAATCAGATTTGCGTAGTTGCGTTTAGCCATGGAATCAAGCGACCTGTTTCAAATACGCATGCTCACTAGTACTTCATCGGTTTCGGTTTCATATTATTTTTAGGTTTCACGAAATTTATAGAAAAAATAGCAATATTTATAATATCAAATTAGTTTTTATTAAATTTAACATTGAATATATTTTGATGATATGTTTGTTTTGTTTTGTAAATGTTACTATACTGTTTTCTAAAAACTTTGATCAAAATTAAATAAAATTAACTAAAAATAGTCAAACGACTTATAATATGACTGTTTTCTAAAGACTTTGATCAAAATTAAATAAAATTAACTAAAAATAGTCAAAGACTTGTAATATGAACAGAGATAGTACAAATCACTGTGCACGTGGACGTGCAGTACAAACATAGAACTCGTTTCACTGGAAGCCAAGGAAATGAAAGAAAAGCTGCAGCAAATTCGTTGCAACCACTCAAAACGGGCTCACCGAACCTACTACTATACGGATGCTGCTGTACGCATCCGTTGCGATGCTGTTATGGCGCCAGAGAGAGCGAGCAAACCACGTGGAAGAAGTGCATCTTCTCCACGAGCTCCCTCGCGTGCCTCGCCGCGCGCCGCTCCAGCCGCTCGAACAGCTGCGCGCCGCGGCGCTCGCCGATGTGCGCGTCCACGAGCACCCCGGCCACGGCCTTGCAGCTGTTCGCCATGGCGCGGCCGACCTCCGCCGCGTCGTCCGGCCGGTCCACCACCAGCGGGCTCCCTCCCCTCACCAGCTCGAGCCTGTCGATCGCGAACGCGCCGTCCGCGCGCACGACGTCGCGGAACTCCTGCAGGCTCGGCGCGTACACCGGGATGTTGAAGCCGTCCCTCTTCTCCCCCTCGACCACGCCCTCCTGGACGAGATCGTCCCACGCGTCCTGGAAGTGCGTGCCGAAGAGGAGGCCGGCGCCGCCTTGGTCGGCCGGGTCGCCGGAGCTCCGGCCGAGGCATGCCAGGAACATGGCGCCGCCGCGCTTCATCTCGCGCGCCCGCGAACGCAGGAAGCGGGCGAGGTCGGCCTGGAACTGGCGCTTGTACGCGGCGGCGACGGCCTCCGTGGCGCGGTGGACGAACACCCGCCCGCCATTGTACGCAGCCGACGCACTGTCACCGACCTCCTCCGGCACCTGCGAGAGCCAGTGCAAAGAGAAGGTGGAGGTGAACACGTCGATGGACTCGCCGGGGAAGAGGCGCCCGTAGAACGTCCCGGGGACGCCGGCCGCGTGGTACGGCCGCGTCGCCGCCGTCGTGCCTTCGCCCGCGGCGAGGCACTCCTCGAGGCTGCCGGCCACCGGCGCGAGGAGCGGCGGGAGCAGCTGGAACAGCGTGTTGAAGTCGTTGCTGGGGAGGTCGGAGAAGAAGACCTGGAACTCGGGGGCGTCGCGGCCGCGGGACTCGTACGCCTCGGTGACGCGGCGGACGATGACGTCGACGATGAAGAGGCTGTTGCTGCCGCAGGAGCAACCCAGGTCGGCCGCCGTGAAGAGCTTGTCGCTCGACGAACGTTCCATCATCGCGTCCAGTGTCTCCTCCAGAAAGTGAAGCATGCGCCGGGCGTGCAGAGCCTATTTATAGCCGGTTTACAGGTTAAAAACTGACGCTATCAATTCTTAACCTGTATTATAACTACCATGCATTACTTGTACAGTAAAGTAGGACAAAATATTGGATGGCTACATCTGATGTCTTGTGCAGGACAAAAACACTCGTCGTTTTGCACACATCTTCGGAAAATTTTTGAGTTCTTGTACTTGTAAAAAAAATTGTTGTAGTAACTGAAAGCCATATTCAATATATTAAATACAAGTGTTAGACGATTGAAACATCCACATGATCATTTCATAGAGCACAAGGGTTCAGTTCAGATCCTAACTTTTTCTTTACTAAATGTATGGTTCAGATCCCAGTGATTCATTTCACAGGATTTTCCCTGCTTTCTGTAAAGCTCGTGTTTGGAAACGTCGTACGTACCTGAGCTTGGGAGTTGTTGAGATAGCTGCCATCGCCGTTCCCTCCCTTCATGCAAAGCATGCTCGCCAGCTTCTTCATCCGAGGAGCTGCTGCTGCAGATACAGTGACGTTCTCTCCCTTCACTGACGCCATGGCCATTGTCATGGTGATTATGGCGACTTGTGTGCAAAAACAGAATTAGTCAAACGGATTAGTTCTTAACTCAATGCAGAGGCTCTATTCAGAAGAGATGGATATGGGCAGTGTGGAGTGGAGTGTGAAGCATGGTGGTCTCCATGCATATTTATACAGGAAGTTTAACAGTTAGTTTGCTTAGTCTGATCAAGTATGGGACGATGATAAGCATATTGCATATAAAAATGGTGCTATCAGTAATGCGACCTTTTAACGATATTCGAATGCGACAAGTGACTAACACGCATTACTTTATGCCCTTGCACAATTTTCGATTAATTATTAATCAGAGTCCATGTGACCCCAAAAGTAACGGCCGATTGTCATTTTGTCCAGTGAAAAGGCAGGAGATACTGATTTTGTTAGGTGGCTAAGCTATACTGTTTGTCTCGTTGATGCATGATGCATGCTTAGTTCCCTGATTTCCTGTAGAAGTCTGATAATCTTTTGCATATGGGAGAAAAGAAAATGCACAGTTCAGAAAATGTAGCTTCTAATCACATATAAGTTGTGCTCGTCAAAAGAGTGTAAATTAATCTTTGATACGACTATAATAACATTTTTTTTTCATAATGAATAGATCATATTAAACCTTGATTCACGGTCTAATAGCCGGCCTAGCTAGCAAGCTAGCGACGACATGAAAACGAGCCTAGTAGTGTGCTATGCACAAGCCTAAAATAGCTAGGTCAAGTCATTCCCGGACCCCGGTGCCATGGTGTGTAGTTCTACAAGTTTGAAGCCCATCCTACATGAAACTGCGTGCACCTTGCATGTGATTACTTGTACCACGATCAAGCCCTGAGACCTGAATATGGCATCCAATAATATGTGTCGCCAGATTGACCAGCAAGTTAGGGAATCAAACAAGGCTCAAAATCTGTTTGATTGAAACAATGACACCAATCACATTACGAGGCAAGATATGTTTTTGCCTGAACGCATCGGGATTTCTATGGACAATAAGCATTCGGTCGGTTGGTGATCCTGCACACCTATATATAGGGAACATGGAGACATTCTTTATCAGCATGGGTGACTGACATCTAATTCTCTATGTACCTGTAACTTTCTGCCTTGACTAGCATCTATTTGATGAATCATACCTTCGGTTCGTAGCTTGGCCCAGTTGTCTAGTTCTCGTTCTTTTCACTCTTATTACAGTCTTACCACGGCAGCTTAATTAATTGGGTTTTTGTTGTTATCCAATTATATATCATGATAAGGGTTTCTCAAATCCAGCGTTATAATCTATAATCTATATAGGCTTCAAGCCACAACAGATTGGTATTGACCAAGAGAACGCTGCCTTGCACATGCACAAGGATCATTATTGGACCTAGCACACGGCGCTATATAATGGATAGGCTGCTAGGATCAAATTCGGAAATCTGTAGCAGCAATCGTATACAGTTTTTAACTAGTTATGTGCCGTCCAAGAAGAACTGACCAAGGGTCATTTTGCTATCAGATAGTCAGATAGATGGTTTTGTTTTGAGGACTTGTGTCACTCAGATGAATAGATCAGATCATCATGCATAGTGCTAGGTGGAAGGAAGAGGTGAGATCACAGTACTGTACTATGTCATGGTATACGCATGCGCGTTCGGGACTCGAGTGTTTGTAGGGGAGCATTTCGTCGAGCAGCTGGTGAGCGGGGAGAGATAGGGGAGGAATGACTTACCGAATACTCGGAGAGTCGGAGGTCGTGGTTAACGGCACGCACGACGCGGATACCCTGGGTCCTGGGAGTGCTCCTCTGCCGTGCATAGCGTGGCTGGCGTGGCGAGAACGCGGCAGCGGCACCGTCTCCGGCAGGAGCGCGGCCGCCACATGCCGCCTCCGGCGGCGGCGTTCTACGCTCAGAGCTGACCCGACTCCGCTTGGGCACCGTACGATCGCAGATAGACGGATCAGATCGGTCCGGAAAGTAGCGATCCGATTCAGGTTGATCTTAAACCGTCCGATCGGAGTTGGGCGGATCAGATCGATGGGAGAGATCCTAAAATTGGGCCGTTTCTGTTTAACGCGCCGAGCCGGAGCCCAATTGCATGGGCTTCCTAGGGAGCATTTGCCCCCATCTCGCCTCAAGATAACTTTGGGCTAATCTGGACCGCGCAAGACATATCGAACGGTCGTAACAGGTCCGACACCACGTCAGTGAAACCGCTCTCCAAAATATCCGGTATTATGGTTGAGAGATGTGTATCAGCTTCTGCCACTAATTAAGAGAGTCGAAGTGGACTTATTCCTTTAAACTCCGAACCCCATGTTCGTAGCAAAAACGCCGCCACCGCGTCATGGCTAGCCTCACCGGAGCGCCGCCGTGTCCTCGCCGCCCCTGCTCCCCGCTCCTTCCTCCTCTTTGGCCACGGCGGCAACGCACGCACCAACGGCAGCTTCCAGATGAATCGTCTTGCCTTTGGCCATCACCTTCTGACAACAATGGTGGAAGAGGCAATTTTATCGACACATTCAGCTCCATCGGGAATAAACGAAACGGCATATTCGCAAATGAAAAATAATTTGTGAATAAAACTTTTATATACGTGTTCTTAGCAATCTAAAAGAAAATGCTGAAAAAAAAAACTTCGACGAAAAACTCTAAAATCAACTCTAAGTTTCAAGTTGAAAATTCAAATTTTGGCTAATAAATATAAGTATAAACGAAAAGATGAGAAATATTATCTAATGTTGCAGTTGTCTGGACTCTGGAGATCAAAAATTAGATGAACAAATAATTAGACGCATCGCGATGTGAACCAAGATGTCAGGACCAAGTTACCTCGTTGAGATATGAACTGCAGCTGTTGAGTGCAGAAGAGCCCTCTTCCTGCAGGGACAAGGAGACTGATCTCCTAGTGTCATCTCGACTAAAACCGTGCATTGAACTGCGTATGTCTTTGTACTTACTACTAAAGAACTACGCTATCTACCCATAAACAGATCAGTTTGCTCTAGACTGCGGATCAATATTTGCCATTTAGATAACATTAGTGTAAAGTCACAGCGGATTTTGACTATACTTTCAGTTTTGCAAGCCTCATTCTGATTCCATCAGACAGATGGTTTTGTTTTGGGGACTGATCACCACCCGACGGAAAACTCCCATTCTCCTCTGCACCAGCAAATCGGAACGCCATCAGCGAGTTGTGAATTTGGATACAATTCTGATCGACATGTCGTGAGAGCAAAACAACGGAAAACTCCCATTCGCCTGACCAGACAAAAAGAGGAAAAATAAAAATTAAGTTTATTTTTTTGAATCTAAAAAATAGGTTTAATTTCAATTTGATAATTGTTGGGGTTCTCCTTATGTAGAAAAACCCCTCAAAAAATTAGAGTACGCAGCTATTTGCAGCGAGCACACGGTATTCTTTAGTAAAAGGCGAAAGAATAGTTCGCTTTGTGCCCACTGCGCAGCTGCATGCTTTTAAGGGGCGGCCTTGGCTCTTGTTTTATACTGTTCCCATTATCGTTCCGCATCCAAAGCAGCGGTATGGGACTAATCACTGGTTGCGCGACTCTTATCCGTGGTGCCGTGTGCTATCCGTGGCTACGGGCCAGGCAAGATACAACACGGCGCAGTGTGCATGGGCCAGGCAGCCCAACGATGCTGGGGCTGGGTTGGTGACGCCGCTGGGCAAACGAGAAGTGCAAAATGCCATTTTCCCTCGCTCGCTAGTGGGCTTTGTCGCGTCCTCCGTTATACTCTTCAGTTTCTAAATATTTCACACAGTTAACTTTTTAGCATATATATTTGACCGTTCGTTTTATTCAAAAACTTTTGTAAAATATATAAATATATATACACACATATAAGTATATTTAACAATAAATCAAATAATAGGAAAAGAATTAATAATTACTTAAATTTTTTAAAATTTTTTAAATAAGACGAACTGTCAAACATATTTTAAAAAGTCAATGGCGTTAAATATTTAGAAACGGAGGAGTGGGTTGTAAGACGTTTTAAGTTTGGTTAAAGTAAAATTATTTTAATTTTAACTAAGTTTTAGATAAATTAGTAATATTTATAATACTAAATTAGTTTCATCAAATTGATAATTGAATATATTTTCATAATAAATTTGTTTTGGGTTAAAAATGTTACTATTTTTTTTATAAACTTGGTCAAAGTTAAAAGAGTTTGATTTTGACCAAAGTCAAAACGTTTTATAACCTGAAACAAAGGAAGTAGAAGTCTCGAGAAAAACGGAACGATCATTTCTCTAGTCACGTAGCGTTTCTGCATCGAGTAAAATTAATCGAATACAGGGTTGATCCACGTATGAAATTGATAGAACAATGTCATGTCTCATGTGACGAAAGGTGACCGAACACCTGAAGATTGAAGGCCTGAACCCCATCTAGATGGTACATACAAGAAAAATTAAGCTAACCACTATGTGGAACTGTTCAGTGTTTACACGTCCGAAAGGAATAACACAGAGAAGCTCGATTGGAAAGCCAACTCTCTAATTCCCTGAGAATCACCACACAGGACTAATCGAACGGTTGTCAGAGATCCAAGGGGGTTCGGAGTTTAAAACTCCGACCTCCTACATTTGTAGCAAGAACGCCGTCACCGCGTCATGGCTTGCCTCGCCGGAGAACGGCCGTCATCCTCCCTCCTGTCACGGGCTCACGGCGCCGCCGGACGCCCCGCACGCATCAACAGAAGCCTTCAGGTGAATCGTCCTCTCTGGCCCTCATCACCTTCTACTGACAACAGTGGGGGATAACCAAATTTTATCAGCGCATTATCTAATCTGGAACATGTCAATCACATCGACAAAGTTGGATGAACAATTAGCTGTATGCATCACTTACACATGCCAGGATGTTAGGACCAAGCTACCTCATTGAGATGTGAACTGCAGTCATCTTTCCAAAAAAAGAAAAAGAAAAAAGAGAGAGAGAGATATGTGAACTGCAGCTGTAGTCACAACAGACTATGATTCTGATTTTAGTTTTGCAAGAAAGGTTCTATGAAACAGATCACCTGCAGTCACTCTACAATGACGAGAGAGGCAATGAGACGGAATCTTAATCTTAAGACCTGCAAAACTAGAAGCATATATATCAGCATGCCTACTAACAGCTGAGCAGGAGGTAATCAAATCTTTTTTAAGAATTGTTGGGGTTCTCCAAATCCAGGAAAACACCTCAAAAAATTTGAGTATGCTGCTATTTGCAGCGAGCACACGGTATTCTTTAGTAAAAGGCGAAAGAATAGTTCGCTTTGTGCCCACTGGGCAACTGCCTGCCTCTAAACGGTGGCCTTGGCACTTCTTTTATACTGTTTTGGGAAGTGTTCTGCACCCAAAGCAGCGGTGTGGTACTAATCGCTTCTGCCTGCCACGAGAGCCACAATTTTGGGCCTCGTTTCGGCCTACTGAAGTGGGCTTTGCCCCCGCTCCGCCTCAAGATAATGGACCTCCGTTTAGTTGGCGATGTGAAGCCCCTGAATAATTTTCGGTTAATCTGGGGCGCAGAAGCCTGATCGAACGGTCGTTAGAGATCCAAGGAGGCTCGGAGTTTAAAACGGCCGCCACCTCCTCACGGCGTGCCTCGCCGGAGCGCCGCCGCATTACAGTTACAGATACCGAGAAAGCCAGGTCCAAGCACCTCATTGAGATGTGAACTGAAGCTGTGTGTTGGTGCAGAAGAACCCTGTTCCTGGGGGCAGGGGCCGTACGTGCCGTGCGACCGAACAGGCCCCCAAATTTTAAAGGCCCCTAAGTATGCCATATATATAATAATATTATAGGCTTTAATTTTGTTAATTTGTAGTCCAAATAGTATCAAACACAAGGCCCAAAACGCTACAGAAGGTGTAGCGATCCATCTTTCATCGTACTTCCGTCCAGGTGTTCGCGTCGTCGCGTATCGCCGAAGTCTCGATGCCGCAGCCGCTTCATCTCCTCTCCCCATTTTCCTCTGGCCTCTGCTTCTGCTTCATCGCTGATAATCGGCTAATCGCCACGTCCGTTTTTAATTTTACTATAAACAAATTTACTAGGTTATTAGGACCCATTTTAATATTTCGCACGGGGACCTGATTTGGCCGGGACGCCCCTGCCTGGGGGCTGGGGCATAGCATTACCTCGTGCTGTCATCTCAGCTGAAGCATGAAAATCTTAGTCCAGCCGTCCAGAGTACTCAAAGAACAAATCATTTTGCTGAAGTGTGGACTAGTATAGCCAACTTTTTAGCGTAACGTCACAAAGGATTCTATCAGCAGATGGTTTTGTTTTGAGGACTTGTCACAATAACGCTCTTTCCCCTCTGCTCAAGCGAACCGGGAGAACGAGATTGTGTGCAGATTCTGCCATTCGGCAGAAGGAGAAAAACGCATTATCTGTATATACAATGGCTATGGCGACAGTGATCTTCCACACTGGTGAGCCTCCAACAACTTGGTGAATTTTGAACTTTTGACGAATGATGAAATGATGCAGCACTAATTCCGCAGGAGAAAAACGCGTTATCTGTACATACAATAGCCATTTTTTAAGGTAATACATACAATGGCCATGGCGTTCCACCCCCGGTGAACCTGCAGCAACTTGTGAATTTTGACGAATGATGATACAAGCATGTTAGAATTCAAGAAGTAAACTACTGTATAAGATGTCCTTCCAAAATGTTTATTAGCGACCAAATGGAGAAAGAGTTTAAGAGGTCAATTTTCTATTTCATATATAATTGTTGGGATTTCTCCTTAGACAGGAAACCACCTCAAAAAGTTTCAAATTTCCATTTCATAATTGTTGGGGTTTCTCCTTAGACAGGAAATCCCCACAAAAAATTAGAGTATACTGCTATTTGCAGCGAGCACACGGTATTCTTTAGTAAAAGGCGAAAGAATAGTTCGCTTTGTGCCCACTGCGCAGCTGCCTGCTTCTCAATAGCTGCCTCGGCACTTCTTTTATACTGTTCGAGGGAAGTATTCTGCACCCAAAGCAGCGGTATGGTACTAATCGGTGGCTGCTCTGCTACCTTTGCCATCAGCGGCGATGGGCCAGTGAAGACATTCACTGCCAGGCAGCCCACTGGTGCTGGGCCGGATGTTCAGGCAAAGCTCATCTGCGTTCAAAGATAACAGAAGGATCATTTCTCTAGCATTTCTGCATCGAGTAGCGAATACAAATTCGTCACACATAAATTCAACAGAACATTATAGAACAGTGTCTTGTACGGAGTAACAAAGAAGATACATGGAATACAATACAACTTCCCGCCCCAAAATATCATCTGCACCGCACAAAGACTGATCGAACCGTGGTTTTTCTTGATATCCAGCAGGGACGCCGCCAGCGCATCATGGCGTGCCTCGCCGGAGCGCCGCCGCACCATGGCCTTCACTTGCTTCCCTTTCCTTACTCCAACAAGCCTCCCGTCTATCGTGGGCTCACGGCGCCCCCGCACGCAACAATAAACTCGGCAGCGTTGAGCTTGAAGGTCAATCGTCTCCCCTTTGGTCATCATCACCTTCTCCTGCCAACACTACCTAATCTAGAAATCGTCTAGAGATCAATTCACCTTCACAAATTTGGATGAACAACTCGTTATATGCATCGCTTACCTATGTCGAGATCAGATGTCAGGACCAATCTACCTCATTGAGATATGAACTGCAGCTGCACTGTAGAGTAGAGTGCAGAAGAGCCCTGTTCCTGGGACAAAGGAACTCTCCTGTTGTCATCCAAACTAAAGCAGAAAAGCATTGAGCTGCTTTCGGTTCAGGGGTGCTAGGCCAGAGAGGTCAAATCACGGAGAAAATCACATAAATTAGAAGATCAAATTTCAATTTCAGAATTGTTGGGGTTTCCAAATGCTGGAAATCCCCTCAATAAATTAGAGTATGCTGCTATTTGCAGCGAGCACACGGTATTCTTTAGTAAAAGGCGAAAGAATAGTTCGCTTTGTGCCCACTGCGCAGCTGCCTGCCTTTCAACAGCAGCCTTGGCACTTGTTTTATACTGTTCCGGGAGAGCGTTCTGCATCCAAATCAGCGGTATGGTACTAATCTCTGGCTTCAGTGGCTATGGCTTATGCATGGGCCAGTGAAGAAAACGTCATGGCGTGACGCAGCCCAGACGTGCTGGGCCGGGTGACTCTGCCGGGCAATCAGACAGTGGATTCCTCACCTGTGGAAGTCACTGGGTGGAATAGTTCATCTGGCCTCTGGCTCTGGGTATCCAACTAGAATGGAATCATGGATTTCTCAAGACACCAGAGCAATCATCTAGTCACGTAGCGTCTCCGTATGGACCGTACCTAGTAAAAATGTAAGATCAATCGAGTGCAAATTCATCCACATCTACTTAAAAGTTCAATAGATTTAGCTAGCAAGTGGCGCCTACAACGAACAACTACCAGGTGTCGACTTGAACATACAATAAAAGTTCGTGATGACTGCTGAACTCCTGATGACCTGAACTTCATCTAGATGATACATACAATAAAAGTGAAGCTAATCACTATGTGGAACTGTTAAGTGTTTACATATCCAAAAAGAATAACACACAGAAGCCTGATTGGAGCGCCAACTCAGTAATTCCATGAGAATCACAGGTACACAAACTACTAGTTTTCCTATTGAACCGTGTTCAGGAAAAGAGCCTCCGAGACCAAGTGGCGGCGGGCGCTGGTTGTACCGTCGCCGCTGCCACTGCTTTATGGGTGAGGTTCGCTGCCTTTTCTTTGGCCTCCATTATTCTTGCACCCTTGGGATCGGCCAAAAGGGACTTCTGAAAGGATTGTGGAAACCCTGTGGCAATGATCGTCACATGAATCTCACCGGTGTACCGATCATCAACAACAGCCCCGAAAATTATATTTGCAGAAGGATCAGCCAAGCTTGTCACAATCTGCAAAACGTGGATAAGCGTTCTCAGAATGTGTTTGTCAAAACAAAGCACTTCAATCGCCTAGGCTGCATAATTCCAGTAGCCCTAAAGTTTTTCGACTTAACATATTACAGTGCTACATCTCGACCTATCAGACTTCTTCAAAGACAGTTCAAGACAATGGCAAGAAATATACACGCACCTGAGAGACTTTGTTCACTTCTTGCAATGTTATGTCCTTTCCACCAGTGATATTGTACACAACACCAGTAGCCGCCTCAATAGACGACCCGATTAAAGGAGCAAGTGTTGCCTGCTCTGCAGCTTCTTGGGCCCGATTTTTGCTGGAAGAAACACCAACACCAAGCATTGCAGTTCCAGAGTTTTTCATAACAGCTTTCACATCAGCAAAATCAACATTGACAAGCCCAGGTATCTGCAAAGTTTTCAGATGAGTATTGTGTGATCACAAGTTACAGCAGCATAGATAAGAAAAATACTTACTGTAATAATATCTGATATTCCTTGGACACCTTGACGAAGAACATCATCTGCAAGAAGAAACGCATCTTGCAAGGGTGTGTTTTCATCAACAACATCTAATAATCGATCATTTGGAATAACAATAAGTGTGTCTACACTCCTTTCCAGCTTCTCTAATGATTCCAACGCCTGAAATGGAGAAAGAACAGATAAATTAGCTAGACAAAAGCAAAACACCTTGAACAGACAATTATTTTAAGAAAAATACAAACAGCTCGTGTATAGAAACTAAAGTCCAACAGAACCAAATGGGTTCACATAGGGCAAATTATTTTAAGTTGATATTGAAATGAATTGTGAGACATTTTCACAATGCAAATAACTAAAAACTGTGTATAGCAACAGCAACTCAAACAAATATTACTTCGCTAAAAAATGCTAAATATTATTCTAAAGCTCCTCAGCTACAAAAAATGAAAAGAGCTAGCTGAGGACCAGGCACCAGACCTTGAACTGAAAAAGCAACAAAACACAGGTATCATATGTTAGCACATTATGACTACCAGTCCAATGATTAAAACGTGTTGAATCATCATCTTAAATTACTCGCAGCTCCCCTAAAGAAATGTTTGTTCCATGCTTAACGGTTTATCAAAACACTTGCCTGAAGAGAGCGCTTGCGTCCTTCAAAACTGAATGGATATGTAACAACTCCAACGGTGAGATAACCGGCTTCCTTTGATATCTGAGCAACAACTGGAGCAGCACCAGATCCAGTACCCCCTCCCATTCCAGCTGTTATGAAGACAAGATCAGAATCCTTCAGGGCATTGGCTATGGCTTCTTTTGATTCCTCAGCAGCTTGCTCTCCCAGATTAGGATTTCCACCAGTACCTGTATGCATGGAATAAATTAGCTAATGCAGTCAACAATTTGCTTATTTGAATCAAAATTTGCTGCCTTTAAAATATGTCATACATTTCCCACACAGTTTATTAGTGCATCGAGACATGTGAATCATGTTATCGATACATCATAGACAACCATCAGATATCAATATGTTCTTGTAGGCAGACTAATCAGCATGAAAGATGTATAACATTTACATACAGAACATTTCATAATGTGTCAGTTCAGAAGAGAACAAAAAATATTACCTAGTCCACGAGTTAACTGCTCTCCGATTTGTAGCGGGTATTGCGCTTGCGAATTCAAAAGCGCCTGGGAATCTGTGTTTATGGCATAAAATTCGATGCCCTGAAATTGTACAGTACAGATGTTACTATTTGAGAAAACAAACAACGGTCATGCTGGAATTTCAGGCTAAACAATGCACTGGGTTCGCATTTCGTAGATGCTGATATAATTCAAAAGTATGATAAGTATACCACGGACACCAGCATTAATAGCGAATAATAACCCAACAAAGGTGCTCGTGCGCTTAACTAGATAGGGGTATTACGCGAATGGCAGCATGGGATTGCACGGGAGGACGGAAATAAAGTCGCAGATCAACTTGTTCATCAGTCCTAGGTTCAAATATAACTACCAAATGGATCTAGATGTCAACCGAGGAAGCCCAATTCCGGCAAGAAGGTTAGGCCCGCCCTACCTGGAGGCCGCTGCCGATCATGCGGTTGACAGCGTTGTTCCCGCCGCCGCCAACGCCCACGACCTTTATCCTCGCCGTCTCCACCGGCGGGAACGAGCACCGCACGGAAGCGTGGCGAGGCCGCCGCCGCCGCCACGCGCACCCACGGGGCAGGGCGCTGCATAGATGGATCGGGCCGGTGAGGCGGATGAGCGCGGAAGCCGACGAGGAGGACGCCGCCGACGCCATTTGCTCCCCACTTTGGGGAAATGCGCGCCGGAGATGAGGAGGGAAATGGGGATCTACCGTGCTCTCCTCCTAGGGTTTTGAGGATTCGGAGGGGTTTTTAGACGGTTTTATCTTCTTGGCTACTCTCCCTAGCTCGAGGATGATTTGATACGGATTAAAGCACATGATACGGTTGTTATGCTAGTTCGCCCACCCTTGTTAGGTTAGCGTCAAGGTTAATACCCTAAATTAAATAACAATGTCGATTTGTATAGTATTCTGTTTTTTAATATATATGCTATTTTTCACCTGGTTATTTCATTCAGAAGTTCAATTGTATCTCAGATTTATTTATTTTTCACTCAAACTTCAACAACCATGTGTGGAATATAATCGCGTTGCTTAGTACTCCCCTAGTCCGATTTTAAATGTGGTTATGAGTTACCTTATCCAATGTTGACAATGTTCGTTTTATTTTTAAAAATTATTAAAAAAATAAAGAATAAGCCATGCATAAAGTGATATTCAAGTTTATCATATAATAAAAATAAAAATACTAACCATAAAATTTTTTCAAATAAAATAGATGGTCAAACATTAAATATAAAAAATTACAACCGTATTTAAAATGGGACTGAGTGAGTAGAGGAGGATGGTTTATATAAGGATGTGCCATCACTACCGCAAAAGTAAGTTAGGTATCAAATATAACGCGAAACATTAAATATATTTATGTGTGTTACACGCTAATAAACAACTCATCAGGATTGAAGACTATGAGTTCGATATTAAGGTTTGACCTAGTTATGCCTCGTGGCTTTAGGATAAGAAAAACATTTTCAAGGTCACAATGCAATCTAAAAAAGAAAGTTGCAATGCCACATATTAGTTTGACATGGATGGCATATGAAAATGATAATCAGTAAGATTCAATGTTCGTGTAACAAACCTCAATTCATCTTAAGTTTTTTTTCTTAAAAATCACCTGTAAAATTTTTGGTTATTTAAAAAAAATACGAGTTATTTTTTTGAAACTAAAATCATGTTAGATCTATGTGGAATTTTATTTTTAAAATTACTTTATTTCTTGGCCCGTCACTCCCAGGCAAGGCGCTGCCTGACATTATCTAGCCCGGGCCCATGAGCCCATGATATCTCTGCCCCACGATCCTTCTTCTCCCCGGAGCCGAAGAGACGTCCATGGAGACCCCACCAGCGCAGAAAAAACGCGCCCCCCCCCCTCACCCACTCAACAACCGCATCCAAAACCATGGGCACTTCCGTAATTCCACGACTCGTCATCTGCAGACTTTCCATTGTCACGGGCCTCGTACCTAGCCCCTACCAGGACAAGTGGGCCCAACGCCACCCTATCCCGTCCATGTCCCCACCCGTCATCACCAGGGTAACAAAATCTAAGGTAACCTTAGCGAGTTGTCCTTTTCCCATCTTTTCCTCCCCTCCCCGACGAAACGCTCCCTCTGCTTAACAATAGATTAGACCCCAAGAGGAGAGAGAAAGAGAGAGAGGCCGGAGGAGAGAGAGACAAAGGGGAGAGAGACCAGGCGGCAGAGACACAGAGAGGAGAGGGGAGAGAGAGAGAGAGAGGGGAGGGGGGAATCGTGCGAGGGAGGGGAGGGGTTTTTGGGCGAGATTTGAGTTTTGGCACCCTCCCGCGCGCCATGGTGTCCGACCAGGAGATCGCCAGCTGCGTCGAGTCCGTCCTCCGCTCGTCGGGGGGCGCCGCCGGGGAGGCCTCGCTCGCCGCCGTGCTGTCGCAGGCGGAGGCCAAGCTCGGCGTCGACCTCGCACACAAGGCGACCTTCATCCGCGACCAGATGGACCTCTTCTTCGGCCCGCGCCTCCAGCCGCCGCTCGTCGCCAAGGCCCAGGCGGCGGCGGCGGCTCCTAATCCTCCTCTGGTCGCCGCTCCCGCGCCTGCCATGCCGCAGGTGCAGGTGCAGGCGCAGTTGCAGCAGATGCAGCAGCAGCAGCTCGCGGTGCTCCAGCCCCAGCTCATATTCCAGGCCATGCCCCAGCTCCCCGCTGGTGTACCAGGCGGCGCCGCTGGGGCGGTCTCCCCGCAGCCTCCCGTGCCGGCCATGGCGTTCTACCCGCCGCCTCCTCTGGCCTTCCGCGTCACCAGCGGCTTGGCTGGGGTCGCCACTGGTGGGACCGTCTCCTTCCAGCAGCCAGCCCCTGGAACCGGCGGCACTGCTTCCCCCACCGCCGCAGTACAGGCCGCGGGAGACAACAAGGAAAGGTGAGCCACCGGATGAAATTAGGGTTCATTCCCCCCAATTGAATCGAGATATAGATGGGCAGAATATTTCCGATTCGCTCTTAAATCTAGTTTGGTTGGACAATTAGTTGGTTGTTTCGTTTGATTAGGGCTGCTAATAATAATGACTTTGAGTTGAGATTACCTGTTTGCACTCGTGAATTGGCACCTCTAACTGAGTGGGGTTAGGGTTTAGGGTTCAGTCTCCTAGCAAAGTGATTTTGGTTCCAACTCGTGTACACCAATTTATATATACTATAGCTTTTAGGACACATGCTTGGGATGCCGGTATGGTGATATCTACTTTTTGACCATGTATGTTGGTTGTGTAACCGTCCATTTGTAGTTATGTTAGTTAGTTTCTATCTCATTTAGTTAACTGGTCGAATATAGTGGAATTTAGGCATGTTTTGTTTGACTGGTGTATTCTGTGTTGAGCTTCAGAAGGTTATAATTAAAAAAAAATGCACAATAGTCCGTTTTATATGTATTTTGTTTGATTGTGGTACCAAGTGCTTGAAGGATATTACAGCTGTTATCCTAGAATGTACAAACTGCTAAATTGGGCTTGCTTTGTTTCTTAAGTAGTGAATCTGATAGTTTGGACTTGTGGAATCGTCAGCTTTCTTGCAAGCCACTAAATAGAACTTCCTGCTTTTCCCCCCTGTTTGGATACTGTTTTCTGCCCAGACTGCTCAGCGTGAACTTTTATCTTTTTTCAAACAATGACATTTTGATCCTGCAAACAAAAGGTACAGTCAATTAATTTTGGTTTGTGTCCTTTGGTAGTATGTTGAAAAGCTTGCTTTTTCTTGTATGTGTATGAATCATAGTATTTGTAATAAAAAAAACATGATCGTTAACATTAGATTCATTGGATCTGTATGCTACATCTATTTTTCATGATGGGATTCTGTACACTGTATAGCTTGTACTGTTGACCTGTTGTAGGCCCTGTTTAGTTCACACCAAACATCCCCCAAACTCCCAACTTTCCATCACATCACATCACATCCAAAACTTTCCTACTCACATAAACTCCCAACTTTTTTTTTCCAAACTACCAACTTTCCCCAATCTTCTCCCCAATTTCAGGAACTAAACACAGCCGTAGTGTATTTCCCCTAAGAACCAAAGAAATATGTTCCCACTTATTGTATACCAAAACAGAGCTCAATGTTATATGGGTTATAGTTCTTAGTTTTTGCACATTTTTTTATTCACAATCAGTTAAGATTTCTTAGGCCATATAAGTATTATTGCATGATATTATTCTTGCTGGATAATATGCAAATGTCACGCTGAATCTATTTTGAAGCTGATATAAAGGTTATTTTGTTCTGCTTGAAGATATACTGGTTTAACCATTAGATTCATGTGTCCTTGGATTGACTTTTGTCATAAGTTATTAGGTTTTACTTGTTAGGATTGTACATTGATTCAAACCTGTGGAATTTACTCATGCATGCAAACTGATTGGTTTATCATATCTGTATTATTTCCTCTAGTGCTTCAAAGCGGAAACGAGGTGGGCCTGGTGGTTTAAATAAAGTTTGTGCAATCTCACCTGAACTTCAGACTATTGTTGGTGAGACTGTCATGTCAAGAACTCAGGTAATCTCAGCTTTCCCCAACTGTATTAGAGAAAATGGCATCCAATTTAATCCTGTGATAAACTCTTTAATGAATCAACCGAGACAAAGTAACTTGCTTCCTCCATTCAGATTGTCAAGCAGCTTTGGCAATATATTCGGCAGAATAATCTTCAAGATCCTGATGACAAAAGGAAGATAATCTGCAATGATGAACTTCGTGTGGTTTTTGGAACTGACACAACTGACATGTTTAAGATGAATAAATTGTTGGCGAAACATATAACTCCACTTGACCCAAGTATGTTCTTCTGCTTCTTTTGGTCTAGATGTCGCTGCTTATGTTTTGTTCTGATGGAAGTTCCTAATTATGTTTTCTTGGTTCTGCAGAGGATCAAATTCGGGAAGCAAAGAAATTTAAGCCCTCCAATGTAGCTACTCAGCCTATGCCTCTGATTAATCAACCCTCTGTGGTGATTTCTGATGCACTAGCCAAGTTTATTGGAATGGAAGGCACAGTGCCTCAAGATGATGCTTTGAGGTACCTTTGGGATTACATAAAAGCAAACCAACTTGAGGTATGAATATGTTTTAACTTTATATTTATTGTTGCACGATATCATTTTGCTCTTTGCTTCTGATGGATGCAAGTTGGAGCTAAGTATTGGCTGCAAACGCTGGAAAACTTTCAATGTTTTGAAACATCATTGTATTATATATAGTTATAATTGTTCATAAGCAATAGTAGTATTATGGCAGAGACTGAAGAATAATCTGCTGGCTTGTAATTCACCACATTCCTGTTAATGTTAGAGACAATTGAAATAGTGTATTTTGTGTCAAGTTAAAGTGCTAGTGTTTTATTACTACGTCTGTCTTTGGTGGGGGGTGGGGGGAAGCTGACTGCTGATACAGAGCTTATCTGATATGTAACACGGTTGCTGGATATCTTTTACGCACTACCAGTGTAATTCTTGTTTTATTCTTTTATCCTAGATTACTAGATTAACCTGCCAAGTATCTTAGCAAAGTTGCGTTCTTTCTGTCTCCCTTGTAATCGTTCCAATCTTGAGAATGTGATCCTTAAAGTTGGCCAACTGATATGTTCTTTTTATTCATTTACTGATTTCACACAGGATGCTATTACTGGATCAATATTATGTGACTCAAAACTTCAGGAGCTGTTCGGCTGCGAGAGCATTCCTAGTTCTGGATTATCAGAGTTGCTTGCTCACCACTTCATTAAGGAAACATAGCATATCCTCATTAACTGGTTAGTTTTCCTTTGCCAAGTGCCAAAGCCACTGAATTCTTTGTTAGGTTACAATATATAAAATATTAATTCTCTACTAGTATGACATTCCCAGTATGATGCTAGTACATCAGAGATTTATCTGTTATCTGCTAAATTGATTTGATTTGTTTCGTTCTGTTCTGTTACCTGTCCATGCAGATCTAGGATTGCAGTGGTGCCAGATAGGCCTAACTTTACAATATGGTGTTCTTGACAACAAAAATGGACAGCTAGCTTATGTATCTTTTCTATGCTCTGGATTATGAAGTTTGTCAGACAAAACCAGATTATTTGTGGTAGCCTGTAATTTTAATTCTACGTAGTGGCTACTGCCGCAGTACTTGGTGTAACCTCTACAGAATTCGTAGCGTTAGTTTCTAAATGTCAAAATGTCTTTGGCTGACTATGTAAAGTTAAGCTTTTTATTTGAGTGCCAGGTTGAACTTTTTAAAAAGCTGTAATGGATTCACGACCTCTTGGTTATTGAATGTGTGCCCCCTATGTTGGTGTATGTCTTTTAAGGCCAGCGCTGATTTCTTTACATTTCCCTTTGGTAAAGAAGGGAAAAGGAGAGCATTTCGGTGCTTGCATTATGAAGATGCGCGTGAGGACCATGTCCATATTCTTGATGATACTTCTACTGTTGAACATCAATCCAGGTTGCTGCTGAAAGTTAAGTGCAAATCATTAAGGTCTTATTTCTTAACCATTGACAAATTAATTCAAGGTATCTAGTAGACAATCCACAACAGCATTATTGCGTTCTGTGGTTGATATCCATTTTGTAATTTCCTTTTTCTGCGTAGGATGGTGTCATGGTGGTACACGTAGAACATCCCAAGCCCATATGTGAATGTGACATGAGCAATATATTGCCACTTGAACTTAACCTGTTTTTTTGCCTGCTAAGACCTAACTAAAACCATTAAGAAATGCAGTGCAGGCCAATTGAATAAGCCTAAATTTTACAACTCTCATCAAACTAACTACAAAAAAAATTAAGCGCGAATCTGTGGATCCCACTCTCTTTCTTAAAATATCCTTTTGAAACTTTCGCCAACTACACGGGCAAAAAATAGCATTGTGCGTATCATACGTTGAAGAACCAGAACAACATTTGTCAAATCAAAGTGCCAAAACACAGCGCAAAAAAGGCTGTCCTAGCTTATTTTGGACTGGAACCCGGCGTCGTCATAGCCGCTGCCAGCGACGGCCAGCAGCTGCACGTCGACGTCATCGAACGCGTCGTCGTCTCCGTCGCCGGCGGCGAAGGCGACGACGTCGTCCAGCTCCTGCGGTTCCATTACGCTCCTGCTCGCCTTCAGCTGGTCCTCGAACATCTTCTGCAGCCTCTTCCCCTGCTCCTCTATCCTCAGCTGCAGATTTCTCTGAATCTAGCGAGGCACACAACATTGAGACATAAAGAAGTTAGTTACATGATTACCAATGATGGCTATATAATTAAGCCGTTCTTTTTCTTATAATTGTAAAGTATCTAGTGTCAGTGTTGGCAAATGATGGAGCTAGCACCTCTAGCTGCTCATGGAGGCGCCTCTGCACGTCGAGCTGAACACGCAGTGCTTCCGTGATTTGCATTCCACTACAGCAAAAAGGGATTCTTGTTAATATATGCACGCATGATTTGACACTAGATAGCTAGTAGCACATGCACTCCATTGGGACTGGTTCGCAAAGCTGGTACTAGCAGACACAGAGAGCGAGAAAGAGAGATACGTTTTGGGGTCCAGATTCTGCATGTCATTTCCTGTTGCTCTTTTCTCCAGTTGCTTCCCTGAAAAATTCGACAGTATAGCAGCAGAATGAGGACATGTGTCAGTGGATGAATGGATAGCGAAGCATATCAAACAACAGTAGTAGGATAAAAGCATGGCGTTGAAATGATCTAGAATAAAGCAACACAACGAACGAAGGAATCCAGATCCTCCTGAACTCAGGGGATCTGGAATTTATGCTTATCTCTTACAAATGCTGCTACTAATGGAGGATTAACTTCTCTATTTCAGGATTCAGCTTAGACCCCACCCCCCCAATAAATAAATAAATAAATAAATAAATCAGTAACGAAGTTGTGATGGTTTACCTTCAGATGACGCTGGCATGTACTTCGCTATGCGATATTTCTGCACAGAAAGAAGAGGAGAGCAAATTGTTAGCTAACTACAGCTCGTTAATTAAACAAATTTCAACTAGATCAACCAATCCCTAGCTAGAAATCGACATTAATACGAAATCTGTTTGGTTACACATATATGTCATCTGTTTAAAATCGTTCGTGTTTAGTTGATCAAGTGACCCTGCTTTCCAGTTTCAGACTTTCAGTTACCTGAAGATGGCTCTTGATGTGGTAGATCGTCAGGCCATCCGAGTTCATCAGCTTCAGAATCCCCTTGGGAGTTGCCTCTGCATGCAAGAAGAAGAAAGAACTATGCGCCATGAGAAATCGTCATGCATGACAAAAGCTTCTCTGTTTTTTGCTGATCAAGAACACTCACTGTCTGCGCCGCCGAGCTGATTGACGCAGTCGACGAACCGCTCGTGCAGGTCCTGCGTCCACCTGATCCGCGTCTTGCTCGGCGCACCTGCCCCTGCTGATCCGGCGAGGTTTCCGGTGGGGGTCACCGGAGTTGCCGCGCCGATGCAGTTCCTTGTCAGCTGATTCTTCATCTGGTTCTGCGCCTCCATCACCGGCAGAATCGGCTTCGCCGCCACCTTCATCGGAGTTGATATTCAGATTACGATAAAAAAAATTCACAGGCATCTCAAAGAATTAAAGACAAACAGTAGAATTCTTAGTAGAGTTCTGTTCATGGTTGTTCCATGCTTACTTGAGGTGAAAACGAGCGGATTTTGGGCTCGCCGCTGAGAAGCCGAGTGGTGGGAGCGCCGGCGAAGAGCCCGTGGATTCTGTCCTGACGCTGTTGTTGCGACGGCGGCGGCAATGGTGTCCGCTCACCGGAATCCCGCTTCTGCGGCCGGACGTAGTACGTCCTCACCGAGTGGTCCGCACGGAGGAGCAGCGGGTCGACCGGCCGGTACAAGTCGCTCTCCGACGACCGGAACGGCGCCTTGGCCGCCGGCGCCGCCGCCGTACCGAGAGCTGGGAAGTCGAACTGCGGCAGGTTCTCGGCGGCGTAGAACGCGGTCGCGTTGGAGCCGACGCAGGTCTGCGCGAGAAGCGACGACGGCGGCGACGACCTCGGCGCGTAGTACTCCTCGTGCAGCCAGCCGCCCGCGCCGTGCTGCTGGTGCTGCGCTGCCGAGCTCACGAGCCCCGGGTGGAACGACAGCCCGGCGGCGGCGGCGGCGGCGGAGCTCAGCAGGTGCGGCGACGGCGAAGGGTCACATAGCGGCGAGCCGAAGTGGCAGTCGTGCAGCTTAATCTTCTTGGTGTTCATGATATCTTGCAACATTTAACTGAACAAACAACAACCGAATCACCATCAATCCAACGATTTCACAACCAACTCCATTAATTCAATTTACACATAGAACATTACGGTTACGTGAGGAGGCCAGATCAAACAGCGAAATTCCCACCAGAAATTAAAACAGAATTAGGATGAGATTAATTTGGAGGAGGAAAGAGGGATTAACGCGGCGGCGAAGCTTAAATAGGCTCTCGATCGAACGAACGGGAAGCTAGTGGCACATACGATAGATCAATGGGAATTAATTGGGAATCCGCACCGGCCTAGATTCGCAGGGAGAGAGGAGGGGAGGCGTGGCACGCAACAACGGCGAGAATAATTCGACGGCGGTGCATGTCCCCGGATACGCACAAAAGTACAAAACCAATCTCCAGAATCGCAAAACAGCCGACGACGACGACGACCACCACCACCATCACACCATGCAGCAGCAGCAGCCGCCGGAGAAGGAGAGGACGCAATGCAATGCATGGCAAAAAGTAGCATTATTACACACATGGTTGAGATGAACTTACAACTTGAAGGGCATCACATGTGCAGCAAAGGAAACACCACTGGAAACTTCCTGGTAAAACCAGCCCAATCTCTCTCTCTTATCTCACCTCAGCTAGATCACTTTCTGTATGCAGGGAAGGATTGGAATAATCTGAAGGGAGTCTTGATAATCCCAAATGGAATATGAACTTCTCACAGTGGGGGCCTCAGCAAACAACTGACAAGAATATAAAGATGCAAAGAGATGTATATATGTGTATGTATATAAATCCAACTGCTACATATATATAGCAGAGCATAAATTATCTCGCATGTCAGACAAGGCTAAGGTGACAAATAGCCACTTTGGTGCCCTCACCCTCGCTATCATTTTCTTTGCTTATCTGGTTCTTTTTAGTCTCCAGCTCTAGCTGAACATAATTTGCAAGCTTGAAACATATTACAGTTAGGATCAGAGGGGACATCTCTATGCTCCATAATTATTTGTGTGTTGCTTTGTCTTTTGATGTCCCAATAAGGGTAGATAACCTGACGAATCATACAAGGTTTCTAGTTTGAATCTTCTTGGACGTGATGTTTATTGGCCAAACGAAGCGGGTAAATTTTAGATCCATAGATAATCAAGTAAACAACTTTCTTTGTCACCATGAGGTAGACAAAGTAGTCAAAATAGAGCAGTAATTTCATCTTGTTTTTTTATTATTTTTTGGAACTCACAAGAGCGTTGCGTTAATATATTAAAAGAAGAGAAAATTGTGTACAACTGTAACTTGCTGTAGCGGTGTTTTTTTTTTGGGGGGGGGGGGGGGTTATACGGGGAGAAAACGGAATCACCAGTTATCTAAGCTAGGCAGAACCAACCCCGAACAAGCAAAATGGCAGGAAAAAGAAAACACTAAAGGACTACATGGCAAGAAGAACTCCAAGAGGACTCGGCTTCGCTTCCACCCAGATCGTCCCTTCTTGCACGATGCGATCAACCACTGTATCCACCCAGGAGAGGACCCCATCGAAGACGCGAGCGTTCCTTTCCAATCAGAGATCCCAGGTAAGAAAGAGGATGAATGAGTCAAATCCTCTCCTTAGGTGATCATGCAGCTGCCGGCGAGTACACTCCCACCAGACTTGGAGTGTGGACTATCGACTAGGCGAAGATAAGGGCAGTCCAACCTTGACCAGTAACTTGTGCCCAACGTATCGTGCGAAGACACACTCCAACAAGATATGATGGGCCGTTTCCAACTCCTACACACATATAACACATGAAGTGACTATCCATACCGCGATGACATATTTGATCCGCCGTCCAACATCGTCTACAGGCCAAAGGAAAAGCTTGCATTTCATAGGACCAACACTATGCCATAGGAAGTCAGCACATGTTAACACGATAACATCGATCTTTTTTGTTTTATCCAATTCAATTGTCTTATAAGGCGCCATTTTTCTTTCTCATTTGATTCCGTCATCTTTAAAAAAGACTACCATCCGTAAATTCAAATCTAAGTGATGATTTCTAGGTCCATATCATTTCCATCACTCCTTCTAAGTTTTTTTTTGAACGGAAAACAACACAGTAGTGCCTTTTCATTGAATATAGAAGGAGACTCCTTCTATTGCAATACACATATGTATCGTCAGCCATTTTAGGCCCCCTTTATCAATGCAAATTTTAATCAGATGTTTTTCATTTTATTGTTAGGACTTTGGAGGATGCTGTAATAAAGCAAGATTCTAGTAATCAAAATTTTCAAGGTGTGTTGAATTTACATGTTGGCATTTCATCACCTCTTCCACTGATAACAAGTTCTGAAAAGAAAGAAAAGATGGAGATCAGCTTTGACATTCTCAGGGTATCAGAAAATACATGCACAAGTACAACTGACAGATCAAAAAATTTTCTTGAGCAAAGTTATGCACCAATCACTAACTAAAAACAAAGTCAGACCATAATAAAATCTTCTAACCATATTTTTTAGTGTAATGGGGAATCTACCGGGTCCACACATCCCTTCAGAAGAAATACATGTGTTTGATGAGCATTGGACTACTCTTGTCTTTGGAATCTCCCTGATCGGAAACAAGAACGAGAAATCAAGGTCGAAGCTGTCATCCTGAATTCCAGATCCTACCCAACAACAGACACGGACACTGTCAATTGTGAAACTGTCAATCGTAATTTCGATCGATCAAAACTGTATGCACACACACACATATAATCGTTATCTGTATATACAATATACATACTGAACTCTGTATGTTCAGGTTGGTCAGGGTTTTACAGGAGTCTGACAAAAGAGGTGATAAAAAATGGGATTCGTCAATTCGATCAACGACAATACTTATGCAGTTGCAGATTTGGACATGCTGGTGTGCCAACGTGGAAAGATTAAGAAAGAATCTTATCTGGATATGTATGTACATATATACATATACCTGGCTTTAATTTTCTGGTCTTTTGCTGCGAGCCGGTTGGTGCTTCGTGGGTGGAGGGAGATGGAATTCGCAAGCTCGTCTTCTGAAACCCTGAAGGGGCAGCAGAACACGCTCGCCTCATTGGCTCCTCGAAGGCTCGAACCTTGTTTAATCCCATGGATTTAGGCCTTGACTCAGCTTCAAAAACGACATGGAAAGCTAAATGCGTTTATGTCAATCCCTGGCACTGCATCTTGGCGTAGTTTAATCCCTGGTTTTATCGAAGATTTGGCAAATTGTGAGTAGTTAATGATGTTCTGTTGGAAGATTACTTCACCTGTCTCCAAGTTGTTCCAATCTGTCGGGATGAATGCACTGTACGCGAGGTTTATCTGAACTAGACGCACGCGGCTCGCCGAGTAATTCTTCTTGTGGCTGCAGAAAAAAAAATGCACATCAGTTGTCAATGCCGCATCCGATTAGTTCGCCCGCGCCGCCGGCCGCCGCGCCGCGCGTGAACAGGAGTGAACTCCGGGCCTCCGGCCACCCACGCACCGGGGCTCCGCTCCGCCGCATCCCCCTCTCCTAAACCAATAAATAAATAAATAAATAAATTGGGCCTAACGACAGTTGCTGCTGATTTCAGATGGGCTATATTACTATAGAATTCTGTATGGCCCAAATGGCCTACGCGAATCGTGATGGGCTAGATACTCCGTGTCCCTGCAGGCCCACGGCCCGAGGACTACCTATGTATTTATTACTGACAAATTTCTTATAGATGTAACTATAGTATATAGTTATAATATAGTTATATTGTAACTTGCATAGAAAACACATTATTTCCGATAAGCACATGTCGTGGGACCGACTCTCCTCACATGTGTGCACTGGTGATCTTTTCCTTTCTCGCGTGAACGAATCTGGAAGCAAATCTAACGGAAGCAAATCTAACAGTTTAAAATTATGTGAATGTTGCATACAAGTTATAATGTAACTATAGCAAGAGAGTAATTTTACAATCTTTGAGAGGTACTAGAAGGTACCAACATTTTTAAGTAAAAACTTGGTACCTCGTAGTACCAGAGATACTAAATTTACATTAGAAAATATGGTATCTTCTTAATAACTGTAAAATCAATAGGATTATACATTATTTATATATGTTAATTCTCTAAAAAAATTATCTGATAAATATATAGCAAAATCGAAGCGGATTGCATCCTAGTCCTGTTTTTTTTTCCTCCATTGCATTCTCTCCTTCCGGCAATAGGACTATAGGAGGATAAAAAAACAATACCATTAACAGCAGCTTTATTGACATTCTAGAAGGAATTCTCCTCGTTCATCCCCAGCACTTCCCCGTGCAAGTGGGCACGTCAAACTTCCGCACGCGCACGCAGACGCATGCCGCACACAGACACAGGCTGCAGGCTCCAGTCCAGCGGCAAAGCGAGCGAGCGATCGAGCACTTTGCATCATTTCATGATCGCATGATCTGCTGATGAGCACATTGATCCGGTACGAGTCCACGTCGTGTATCTCCTGCGATCTCCTCCGGTTACAATCACAACACCAGCCTCTGCGAATGATTGCCATTGCCATTTCCTCAAGTCTTCTTACTTTGCATCTCCAATTCTCCACGGATGCAAACGCATGGTGTGTCACTGTTCCTCTGCAATTGCAATTTGCAAAGTATCCCAACAACTAGATTCCTACGACGACACAGAACTGGGCCTCACACCATCTCTATCTCCTACTACTGCTGCAAGGGATGCACACGGCGAATGCATGAGCAGCCAGGTGCATGAATGCATCCACACCATCCATGTCAAGTGCGTACACAGTTCATCGCTCCATCTCTCTCTTGTCTGTTATCCAGCTGAACAAATGTAAGTCATGGCCAATTATGTGGTGCGCTTTCTCATGGATCACCAACTTGGGAGTCTTGGACGCAACAAAACCGGGAAGAGAATTAGACCGGAGCTCCTGCTGCGTCCTACTGTCCTTCACTGAAACTGACTAGGTTGAGATACCACGCAACATTTACGTGGAGAAGTCTATGAGATTTCTTGATTTGGTTCTGCCACTCGTAAGTGGGAGGACTATCATCTGCAAGGATGACAATTTGATGTACTAATATTTGCTTCATTTCCAGCTGTTCCCAGCTCGGTTATGATAATTAAGTGAGCCAGTACTAATCCATATTGCAGCTAGTCAGTGGCGTGCAGGAAGAATCAAACAACAGATTAAGGTCCATTTTTGTGCCAACAGGTACTGCGATTGTATTTCTGAATTTCTATAGCAGGCTTGCTCACGGAAAGTTGTTCGTCGCTTCTCTTTCCTTTGAGAAGGACATGACTGGAGTAAGTAATTAGGCAGTTAAGTCGTCAGAATAGTAAGAATACACTGAAAAGACCATGACTAGCTATGATACATCCAGTACTCTCTGTTTTCTTCGGATTCTCCAATTGATGATTTGTAACATTCATCCTACTTTGTTGCTGCTTGGAACGCTCCATGCATGTCAGCGCTTATCACTGCTCTGCATGCCTCCAGGGGCAGAGTAATTCAGTTAATTTTGACTTTTTTCCATCAATCATTTTCGCGAACGCGCAAAAGAATTGCACGTCAATATATTAGAAGAATAGAGTTTTGATACACAACGCACTCAGCTAGACCGGCCTATGCCAAGGAAGGAAAAAAAAAGATAAAAAACAACGAAAGGAAAGGAACTCTACTCCAAACAACGGGAGGGGGCAGAGCCACTCTACGCTCCCAACAATTCCCCAAAGGAAGCGACGGCCGCTAACGACTACAGCCGGCCCTCTGAAAGGATGGACTCTAGGACTACTGCGACCGAAGAGAGCACAGAGTCAAAGACCCTGGAGTTACGTTCCTTCCACAGTTGCCATGAGACTAGGAGGACTAGGGAGTCGAAGCTTGCACGGAGATGATCAGGTAAACAGGCCCTAGAAGATGGCCACCAATCCTACAAGATGAATATAATGTATATGACTATCACGTGACAGGCTAACAAACGATGTTCAGGGAATATTTTGACTTGAAGAATTACAACCAACGTACTAATATCTTCGTAAACATTGTGGGGACAAGATTCAGAAACAAAGATGAAATGTCTTCTTCAACGGGCCTAGAGCATAGCAGGCTGGTCCACTTATCGAAAGCATGCTCAGTTACTGACATGCACCTTCTGAGCCTTGCTGATTTCTGTTCCCTAAACCCCTCAAGCACTGCTGTAATATTGCTCGGATGAAACAGTAACAACCTGTTGAATTGTCTGAATCATTGACATTGTTCAGTGCTCCATTTGTCTGTTGCAGAACAAAAGCTTCATGGAGCCAAGGTTTTTTGGCCCCAAATTCCCGAGACAGGCAAAGCATCCGATGAGGCATGCAGTGCATCATTTTTTTTTTACTTTTCTTTTTGACTACAAGTATTCAGTAATCAGAGTTTTACAGAACGAAAATGACGTAAGCTGTAGTCAGAGTTTCAGACTATGCAATGGTATTGTCGCAATTTATTTGAACTATGGTGGTATTTGGATACATGTAAGCTTTATAAGCCCAAGAGCTCACGCCGGCGAGCTCCACCGCATTCACCACCTCGATCCATGGCTCCATTGTTTCACATGGAAGCTCTGCTTCCGAGCTCGATCTCTCCCAAGCTCAATTCCATTCTCCACTCCCACATCTATCCGCAGGTCGGCCAAGTCTTCCGCGCCCTCGCCAAGTTCAAGTCGCTGCTCCTCGACGTCGTCCTCAAGAAGAGGGCGCCGACGAGAGGTGGCGGCGGCGGCAAGAAGTACGCCATCGGCTACCACTCGAGACCGGAGAAGAGCAAGAAGAGGATCGCCAGCTTCATGAAGCTGCTGCGCTTCAACTGGGCCGCCGCCGCCGCCGTCACGCCGGCTCGCGCCAAGGATCTTGAGCTGCACTACCACCCATACTACTACGACTACGACGACTCGACGTGGAACGTGGTGGTTCCGGCCGACGGCGCGGCGGAGGAGCCGCGCGGCGGCGGCGACGACGGGGAGGACTGCGGGTACCTGTGCTGGCTGGAGGAGGAGACGTCGGCCGATGCATTGCCGGCTGCCGAAGAAGGAGTAGACGACGGCGGCAACGGCGACGGCGACGGCAATGGTGCGGTGAACGAGATCGACAGGCTCGCGGAGAGGTTCATCGCGAGGTGCCATGCCAAGTTCTTGCTGGAGAAGCAGGAGTCGTACCGGAGGTACCAGGAGATGATGGCCAGGAGCATGTGAGTTCGTTTGTCCATGGCTGGCGATCCATGGAGGATTTACTGCACAGCTTGGTTTTGTGAAATAATTCTCTGTAACTTCTGAATTTGATCGACGACATTATGCGAGTACAAATGCAGTGTTAGCAGTGGGCAAGTTCATGTTGCAGCCTGTGCCCTGAATTGAATTTAGAGGGTTGCTTTTCGATCTGGAAGGCATACTTGCGTTAATGGTGGGGTAATCAGGTAATGTAAAACTCGAGTTAGGATAGCCCAAGAATTTCTGTCCCGAAAAGGCAACAATTATCAATCAGATTGTAAGTAGTTTGTTACCATCGCAATTCACAAGCAGTGAATTGTTTTTTTTTTCAAGAAATCAAGCAGTGAAGTGGCAGACAATGAGAAACTACGCAGTGAGGAAATCTCGAACCAAAATTCGATCTACACTGTCCAATACGAATTGTGGCCCAAAGCCCAAGACGTACACGACACGACGAAGACAAAGCTCTCCTCGAGATCCAATAAATATCTGACTCGGTGGAGGCCCAAAGCCCAACTACTCCATATGAACCAGCCGTTCCCCACGTCTCTCCTCTCTCTCGTCGTTAACCCTCTCGATTCCGCGGCTGGTCGCTTCCCCTTCCGCTTCCCTCCGCCAACCAAGAGCTAGGGTTTCGATCTCGCCCCCGCCCGGCTTCCCCTCCCTCTCTCCTCCCTCCCTCCGCGCGAAGGCTCGCCATGGAGGGAGCCGGCGCCGCCCGCAAGAGATCCCGGCCGGACACGGCCAACGGAGGCGCCGCCGGAGGGAAGCGCTCGAGAGGTAATAACGCCCTCCCCCCCTCTCTCTATATCACCTCATTATCCCCTTCTGCATTTGCTTGTGCGTACTAGATTTTTCGATGTCTTCTGTGCGCTATGCTGCTGGATCTGCAAGCCTCGACGCTCTCCTGGTAGTTTTAGGGTTTGTTCCGCGAGCATCGAGCGAGTGCGCCGGGCTGATGAGCCCCAGTAGGATTAGAATAGTCAATCTTGTGCTCGGACTTGCTATGATGAACCGTGATCACGAGTATGCACGTGTTTTCGTCAACAAGGACTTCGTAACCTAGCAATTTGTGCTGATTCGGATGGTTTGATGGGCTATTTGAGTTTATTTGTGAGTGAAATTCATTCAAAATACAACAGAATATTTCTGAGGGGAGTTAGGGAAAGTACCCATGTTAAGTCTGTAGGATTACTCAGATGATTACATAGTCCCGGACAGCCAGTTAGATTGGTGTTTCCCTTTCGAAAAGCAAAAGAAAAACTGCTTAATAATTTGGAAAAGGTAGTTTATAGATAGAACAGGTGAGCCCTTACTGCTTACAATAAAAGTACAAGAAATGGTGTATGGTTTGAGCTGTGGGCCTGTCTGTAGTAACTAAGGACCATAGTGCTAGCGAGGCCCTATCATATATAGACAAGAAATATGCAGCACTATTGATTGAAAATATCTGCAAAAGCATAGCATCTTGTGGCTCTTATAATCAGAAAGGGGCCTGAGGATGCTTCAATTGAGGTTACAAGAAGGAACACCTGGACAAATGATATTTACCATCTGAGAAGCGGTTGTGCAATGTAAATGTGAATGATTTCTGCAGGATAAATCACTCTGAAATATCATCAATATCATATCAAAATTATTGTTTATTCATCACATTCATTGGACACAAATTTTATATGTTTACTTCATTAGAAGATTAACAATGCAACTTCTAACAAGTCAGAAGATGTAACAAAATTTTATGCAACAGAAACGGAGTCATTTCAAACTGGTCTATCAAGCAAATCGAAGCCTTGCACCAAGTTTTTCAGGTTACAATCTTAACCTATCCAAGATAACATCAGAATAGTAGCTTCTAATATTCACTATTTATTACAGTTACTAATTAATTTACCCTTGCAAGTTTTATTTTTATTCAGAAGCTGTACGTCTAACACTAGACATATTGGTCCCCCTTTTCTAAGATAGTGTATAGATTAATAAAATGCATGGGTGCTTTAAATTCAGTTTTTTGCTGATTGAATCGTATTTTCAGTAGATCTTGCTTGCCTATTAAATGTCCAATGACTTATGGATTATTAGATATAATTTCTAACATGATCAAATGGCTATTATTCTGAGTTATGTTTCTGCATATTGAAAACGGTTATTATTATTATCTGCTCCCAGAACAGCCCCTGGGGAAGTTTGATGTGTAGACCTTGAATGAAGTGGAATCCTTGTTTTAATTAAACAGCAACAGCCTTACAAACTTGATGGCCATTGCCACTGACATGGAGTCTTTTAGGCGATAACTCCCATTTCCAAATGCACTTGTATTTATAAAAATTGCACAGGACAAGCATTGAAATTGATCGTCTTAGTATAAGTTTAAACTAAACATGTTATGCAGTTATGCTGTTTCCAGGTTTAGCTTATGTATCTATAAGAAAGCTATGCTGCTGCTTATTGGTGAAATAACAAATCTGTGATATAATGGAATGTTGAATTTAAGTTACAGATTCTAACCAACCAACCTACTGTCCTATGCTTCCAAATGCACTGTTTTGTGTCTCAATACAGTTACACTATTGATTGATTGATTTGGTTCTTCTCTGATTTTTATTTTATTTTTTAGGAAGTTTGTTGGCATTAGTCAATGTCTGACTTTCTATGTAATTATGTATCTCAAGATGCTTTGTGTTTATGCAACTTGGACTGAAGCTACACTGTATTTTTGTCTTTTGGAATGTAGAAGATTAACATGTAATGTTTTGATTTATGCAGCACTATCGGATGCCCTTTTGGCGAGGGTTGTCATTTCTCGCACTTTGTCCCTGGTGGGTATCAAGCAGTAGCAAAAACACTCAATCTAGGCAACCCAGCTGTGCCTGCACCGGCAAGAGCTCCTATGGATCATGCTGCTGGTGGTAATTCTCATCCAGCTTCTTCTGGCAAGACACGCATGTGCACCAAGTATAACACTGCAGAAGGCTGCAAATTTGGTGACAAGTGCCATTTCGCCCATGGTGAGAGGGAACTTGGCAAGCCAGCTTACATGTCCCATGAGAGTGCCATGGCTCCTCCTATGGGTGGTCGATATGGAGGCCGACCTGAACCACCTCCACCAGCCGCTATGGGTCCTCCAGCAGGAAACTTTGGTGCATCTGCTACTGCCAAGATCAGCGTTGATGCCTCGCTTGCTGGTGGCATAATTGGGAAGGGTGGAGTCAACACGAAGCAGATATGCCGAGTAACTGGGGTCAAGCTCTCAATACGGGACCATGAATCAGATCCAAACCTGAAGAACATTGAGCTCGAAGGCAATTTCGACCAGATAAAGCAGGCAAGCAACATGGTGGGTGAGCTCATTGCAACAATCAGCGCGAGCACACCAGCCAAGAAACCTGCTGGTTCAGCAGCAGGAGCAGCACCAGCAGGCCGAGGCGGCCCCGGGGGCAGGAGCAACTACAAGACCAAGCTGTGCGAGAACTTCGTGAAGGGAACCTGCACGTTCGGCGACCGATGCCACTTCGCTCATGGCGAGAACGAGCAGCGGAAGGGCGCTGCTTGAGAGCCGAAACGCATCTTGGGCGCTGCGCACTAATTCTCCATTGCCTTTTGTGACTATATATATCTCTGCATCTTTAGGTGATTAGCCTGTTGTATTGCGATTTTATATATGGATTCATACGTTTTCGATTCAGCTTTTGATAGATGTCTAAGAAGCAATTAACTTGGTCTTTCTGGGGTGTATGCCAGTGTAGAGCTCTCTCTTTCAGTATCTTCACCCTCACTTTATTCATCTATAGTAGTTTCATCAGTTGAGGACAGTGGAGTTCATTTTGCCCAAAACTGAGACCCTTGAACAACTTGTTGGATGATGCTACGCTTCTCTGAACCTGTGCCAAAAGATAAACTAGCACGATTGAATATGCGTACTAGTATGACTTGGAAGTAGCCAAAAAAATATTCAGGAATCCTGCGAGTTTGAGGAAATCGGGAATAAAATGTCAGCCCCATATTTGATTTTTCCGCTATTTTCTCCCACGGTTTCCACGTCGCGTGTGCATCTGCAACTCATCTCGGCACCACCACCACGCCGCTCTTCTCCTCTCTCTCTCTCTCTCTCTCTCTCTCTCACTCAGGTCCCGCATGGCCACCGCCGCCGCGGCGCTCATCACCGCCGCCTCCACTCCTTTCCCGCTGGTCTCCTTCCGCAGCCGCCGGGATGGCCACCTGAGCCTTTCGCCTCCTCGCCGCCCCGGCGCCGGGCGCTGCAGGGCCTCGGCGCCGACGTTCCAGGGGGGACCCGCCGCCAGCTACGCCCGTGAGATGGAGCGCCTCTCCGCCAAGGAGTCCCTCCTCCTCGCCGTGAGCTCCTCTCTACCCTCGTCTTCTACTTGGGAATCCGCTAGTTCTGACCTACCCTTGCACGTACTCCTACCTGGTACACGCAGGAGTATCAATTTCATTTTCCTAGCAAGTGCCATTTCAACTAGCAACATGATTGATTAGTGTGTACACGGAACAAGTATTGATCCATGCATTTACTTATCTCATTCCACTGCCGTGTCTAATTGGAGATGTTTTGAGTAGTTCCACAACTTAAAATTCCTTATCTCATTCCACTGCCGTGTCTAATTGGAGATGTTTTGAGTAATTCCATAACTTAAAATTTTGCCATTGCCTTCAGCGTTCAAGCGCCGTGGTGGAAGTGCCAACAAGAAAATGACGCATAAGTACCAACAAGTACTTATGAGAAAAAAAGAACACTTATTAATGAAAACCTCGATTCCAGAGACCCACCAATGAGTATATGTATTGAATTGTGCATTCTCAACATTCTAAAGATGAATTGTGCATTCTCGAGTTCTCTAAGAAGAGCTGTGCATTCCCATCTTTTCAGAAGAGTTGTGCAATATCAGTTTGTATCAATATTATAGCCAATTGTGAGCTTCAAGTTAATTTCTCAACTAGGATATGTAAAATTGCAAATTTCAGTTCAGAGATGCTGGAGGATTTGAATCCTTGGTTAGTGGAAAGACTACAGACATGCAGAAGATTGACGTCAATGAGCGGATTGTTGGACTCGAGCGTCTAAACCCCACTCCACGGCCCACAACGTAAGTGTCCAGCTCAGAAAATTTATCATGTTCTGCAGATCATTTGTAGTTTGATGACCATGCTTTTGGTTGCATATCTCCAGGAGAACTTCCATAATTTCTCTGTTTCACTCCACAGATCTCCCTTTCTGGAAGGTCGATGGAACTTTGAATGGTTTGGTGACAGCAGTCCTGGAGCACTTGCGGCCCGTCTTCTGTTTGAGTATGTCCTATTGCTGGATGCAAATGATATTTGCAAATTGAAATTTACATAATGTTCTGAAATTAAGTTGCCAGTTACTTTTTTTTTCTGATTATGAGTTATGTAGTCTGTATAAAATTGTCTTATGTTATGATGATCAAAATGCATAATTCCATGATGATCTTCCTCTTAATACATAAAAATGTAACCACATAACAAATATCCTCTATCTGTAGGAGGTCACCTACAACTGTTGCACACTTTACAGGACTTGATGTCCTGATCAAGGATGGATACTCAAAAATTTCTTCCAACGTGAAGTTCTTAAATACGGTAATTTCAAAAGATGAAGCAGTTTAAATTTAACAATTACACATTTTACAGGACTTATCATAATTTATCAACATGCAGGATTGATATTTTGCACAGACTCTTCTTGTTGCATTTATTTGTATTAGATTACATGGAATATCTTCAATAATCTTGCAAGATCAATTGATATATGTTAACTGGGATTTGTATGCTTCTGCTTTTGGCGAACTCTTTTGTCGCACTTATGTTGTCACAATTAACTAGCAGTCTTTGATGTATGCAGGTACAAAGCAAGTTCCTGCTGACTACTCAGTTGTCTGTGGAGGGTCCTATTAGGATGAAAGAGGAATATGTCGAGGGCCTAATTGAGATCCCTAGGATCAGAGAAGAAACACTGCCTGATCAACTAAAGGGTTTCATTGGACAAACTGCAGGTGCTCTGCAACAACTCCCTGCCCCCATAAGGGACGCTGTTTCAGAGGGGATTAAATTACCACTTAGTAAGGAGTACACTTCTCATTTCCATCTGCAATATTTCGCTTACGCTAAAAGAGTTATAACTTTACCTTTAGTTTATATTGTTTCTCATTTAAGTTGGACACAACTTGCCATATTTTCTTAGCTGACGCTCAGGATAAACAATGGTTTGATATTTTTTTGTTCTGGTCATGCTGGCATTAGTCAACATGATAACTGTGGAACACACTTGGATTAGTCGGTTAGAGTTGATGCATTGTTTTCTTATGGCAGATGGGATGTTCCAGCGCCTATTCATGATTTCTTACTTGGATGAGGAAATACTGGTATGTTTCTATGCACACATCCGGTGAAGACCACAATCATATTGTACGACATTTAGTTTGTACTAGTGTGCACTCAGAGTCAAACAAAATATGGTCCATATTCGAAATACATCTCCCTTTGATCTAAAACCCAATTTGCACTTAATTAGTAGGCTGCCTTAGCTCTCATGTACACAAAAGTGTGAAATCAATTGTATAATCCACATTATATCATATATCCTGCACGTTTACAAGTCTGGTTTGAATGAGTCCTTTAATATAGGTAGTATAATCATGTCTCCTGAGCATACAATGGATGGTTTTAAGTCTTAACTGTTTCAGCTATTGTTGATGATAACTCATCGTCTTCACAATGTCTTCTCTTTCAGATTATCAGAGATGCATCTGGAGCACCTGATGTCCTAACAAGATTGGAAGGGCCACAGCCAAATTCAATTGATGGCACATCAGACGCAGTGCTGTCAGAATATGAAAGCTAGTGTTAATTGGGGGCACTAATTAGAACGTCGTGATTAGTTTTGTTTTTGTTTTTTGTTCTTCTGTTCAGCCACTTTTCACGCTTGCACATACATAATAACTGTAGTGCGTAACAGCATCCACTTGAATGGATTAACTTACCTCCTTTCTTGTGAGCAGAGTACATACTGATACTGCTCTTCAGGATTTGTGATGGCTGTCAGCTCATGGAATAAGATGAATATCTCCACATAAACATTGGACTGGCAAACCACTTTGAGCTGGCCTCCTCCCAAATATGAACAGGCAAACAAATCTGTTTCTGATTTCCAATAGCACAAACTAAAGCCTGCTCTGCTTGTATCAGCAGTTGCAGGCTTGCAGCATCAGTGGGGTCTACAGCAACCACTCCACACGTCAATGACGCAAACATTTGAAACAGCCAACTGTTAATGAGATCGATTTACAAGCATAGAGGGTTCTTTCTTTTTAGTTAAGGGCAAATGTTCTACAGAGATCACTGGGTAATTCTCCAAGAAATGATGTTTACTTTCTAACAATGAGAAACCATTAGGCTTATCCCCATTGCATTGCAGGTCCTAATTTTGGTTCTATGCACGACAAGTTAGCCCCAGACACTTTATCAGAAAAATTCTGCCGTGTCAGACAAAAGCTGGAAGCTACTAAAACCCATCTAAATAAACGACGAAATGGGTGTTTCTATTCCGTTTTCACTTTATCAGTTATGTAGTGTATTTTAAAGAGTCTTCAAAAGACAAAAATGCAAAGAAACTGAGGAAGATAAAATTTGACGCTTCATCAACGCAAACAAGGAAAATAGAAGATCTCCGTTATATATTAATCAAATCTAAAATCATGTCAGGAAAGGTGAAATCATCTAAACGCAAGGGATCCGGATCAATGATCTGGAGAATTCAAGGCTATAAACTCCAATGCACGCATCACCTGATCGGATTCATGAGAAACCAACAGCATCCATGTCGATGCAAGAGCCACTCTGTAGCCACTGTAAGAACATGTCGTTCCTGTCCTCTTCCCCGAGCGCGTGCAGTAATCCTCCCGACGCCGACGCCTCCGCCACGGCCTCCTCCACCTTTATTTCCGCCTTGATCGTCGCCGCCGCCGCCGCGCCGGCGCCGTCGGCGACAAAGCCACCCTCGTCGCCAGCGGTGTCGCACGGGTCCGGCTGCGACGACGCCGCGGCGGGCCCGTCGGCGGCCGGCTTCCCGGTGAGCCGCTGGACGAGGTCGCGGAAGTGCCTCGCGTCCGTCTTGATGACCTCCGGCGCCAGGACGTGCACGATCTTGATCTTCCTCGGCGGCGCCTTCGCGATGGCGTGGGAGGACTTGTGCGTGGCGGTGGCGCCCATTGCCGACGACGAGGCGTGGGACGGGGACTTCATGGCATGGTGCTTCATGCCGAGGGGAGTGGCGTCTGCGGCTCGTCTCTCTCTCGAGAGAGAGGGAGAGATGCAGAAACGGAAATGGCGGTGGGGTGCTTGTGAGCAAAGGGGTGGCAGGGAAGAAGTCGGAGGGGGTTAGCTTTATATAGAGAGCCCTGAGGATTTTTGGCCGTTGGATGTGATCCAATGGTTGATAAGAGAACTATTTTTCTACATTTTGCCATTTTGGTGGCACAAAGATAATCATGAACTTAATTGGTATGGTTTCCATAATAAAAGATGTTTGAAATGAATTAGTTCAGCTCATCTGAATTTCAAATTTTGAATGTTAGGATATCTTTACTTTTAATTGTTTAGTTTTTTCTATCACTTTTTAATGAGTTAGACTTTTGTCTGAAAACACTACATTTTGGATGTTATGTTTTTTTTTATCTGGTAGAGAAGGAAAACGACTTCACTTTAAAATATCATAGATATATGGCTCTGTCCGGCAGCATATTATAGACACTATTTGACAACCAACAACCAACCGTTATAGTAAAAGAACTAGGATTTATTTGGGAGAGCTTAAAATTCCGAGAAGCAGCTGCTGAGAAGCTAGAATATGGAGAAGCTGGGAAACCAAGCTTCTGGCTTCTAGTTCATCTTCAAGATTATACAACTACAGATTCTGACTTCTAGTTCATTTTCAAGATTATACAACTATAAATTCTCAGAATTTGGGTAAAAAGCTGGACTGTTTGGGGAGCTCCTGTCAACTAGAGATTCTAGGAGAAACTGCAGCTGCTAGAAGCTCCCCCAAACATACCCCTAGGTTCATGCTGTTGCACAGCGCTCTAACAAGCTGTTGAACACGTCCATGTTTGCTTGCAAACGACTACTAGGAGCTCCAGTTGCCAGATGCAAAAACTCAATAATTGGATCTTCTGGCAACCGGACTACAAAGGAGCTTTTAATAATTGAGTAGATTCCATAAAACTATATATTTATTGATAATTATCAAAAAACTATATAGTTTTATGATAAACTTATTGTTAAATTAAATCAGTGAGATAATTTAGCTAAAGTATATGTAACTTTGTGAAATTTACTCTTAGTTATTCCATTGTGCATTTGGCACTTGTAAGTGCAATAGTATCGTAGATATTTCAAAAGCGCAACCTAAACTTCTTTATAAAATTGCAGCTAAGCCATGAAAAATGATTGTATTGAACGGACTAGAATATCAAACTAAACTAAATAAATTATGAAACCCTTAAAAAGAGTTTTTTAAAAAATCTTTCTAACACTTACTAATCATGACAAAGCCACTGAAGACTAATTAGGCTGAGTTCTTATCTTTACTTTTCTAATCGTTTTCCGCGCGCACGCTTTTCAAATTGCTAAACGGTGTGTTGCAAAAAAAATCTATATAAAAGTTACTTTCAAAAATCATATTAATCTATTTTACAAATTTATTTTAGCTAATACTTAATTAATCATGCGCTAAATGCTGCCTCATTTTGCGTGCTAGAAAGTAAAGGTTCCCAACCCTCTCGAACACAGCCTTAAGTTTTTTTGGAACGGGGCTAGCCTAATTAAGATTAAGGCCCTGTTTAGATCCTTTAGTTTTACCATTTTGAAGCACTTTTTTTCATTTTGAATCTAAACACTAGTAGCAAAAGTTATCAATTTGCCATTTGCTAGTTTATAGTAGCAAATTATAAAAAAGTGTTTTGGGACCACACACTCTCTCTGTCCACCAAAAAGTGCTAGAATGACAAAAGTTTAGTATGCATCTAAACACCAACTACTACTTTTGCATTGCTAAAAATTTTGCCACTAAAACTTTTGCCATTTGCTATTTCAAATGGATCTACACATGCCCTAATATAATGAATTAGGAATGGTGCATTCGAGCACCCGACAGCTTTACATAATAAATTGTACTAGTTGATCCATTTGTGATTAATTAGGTTAGTTGCACGCCCAATTCCATGTATTAGTATCGTTTTCAGTTCTTGTTGATACAGAACTGCGTTTGCAGGGCATGAACATGCCTTAATTGCTAAAGGTTTCAAACTACTGTTGACGAAAGCGAAACATTCTTTTCCTCTTTTTTTTCTTTCATTTTTTGAAGACTGAACATGCCGATTGATATATCCAACCAACTTGCGCCCAATAAACGTTAGTGGACGTAAAGCCTCATCAATTGTCCATATTTCTAAATAAATCAAAACGGTTTATTAGAAAACAAAAATTAATTATAAGTAAAAATTTTATATATTTGTTCTTAGCAGTCAGCGCTAAAAAGAAACTACGTTGAAAATATCTTAAAATCAACTCTAAAATTAAATTCAAAATTTAAAATTTGGTTTTTTCTTTTGCTTTTGTTGTACAAGTTTTTAGTAGCCATCGAAGAACGTGTTTACATGATCGAAAGAGAAAAGAAGTTTAGTGTAGAATTTGCGGCGCTGCTCTCTTTCTCAGAGAAAGAGAGAAAAATGTAGAATTTGTTAGATATAAATACAGTACATATAACTTATAAGCGATCTCTGTGTCCCGTCCAATTGGCAACCAGAGGATCGACCGATCGAGTATATAGGCGAGTAACTAGAAGATGGCCGTTTTTTCTCCCCTGGCGGTCGCGGTCACGCGGTTCGAGACTTCGAGCCGATCGAGTGAGGAGGCTTTGGGTGTGTTTAGATCCAAACTTTGGATCTAAAGTTTATAAAATTCCATCACATCAACCTATCATATACACATAACTTTTTAGTCACATCATCTTTAATTTTAACTAAAATCTAAAAAACTTTGGATAGAACTAAACGCAGGACAGTGTGCGACTCACGGGCACGAGAGCGGAGCAGGTGAATCCGGGGCTAGTTTTACGTTGGCTCGCTCGAGCGGCACGTCTCACGGTGACGCAAGCCGCCTGCGGCCTGCGGAGCCGCTGCGACGCGACGCGACACGAGCACGACCCTTTTGGTGTGAGCGAGCTGCAGTGCCGCGCTGGCGAGTCGCGACGCCGATCCGAGGGCGCGTCCGCGACGGGTCGCGGTGACGCACGCGCGCTCGCGCATGGAGAGGAGAGGAGGAATCCGGCCGATCGAGCATCCGTGTCACCGTGTGGGCTATGCATGCATGCTGTGCTAGCTGTGCTGTGCTGCGTCGCGGTTAGTACGACGTGACGTGGTGGTTGGTTGGTTGGTGGAGTCCCCCCCGCGGCCAAAACTCGTACGTGTTCGCTCGGGGTAATCCGATACGCAGTACTAGGCTACTAGCACAAGCCGGTGAATCTTCTCAGGAAAATGCGAGAGAATCTTCTCAGCATTCGATCGGCAGGCCGTCCTGCCGGCCCACGAGTTTGTTGAGCCTTCGTCTCATCCATCTGCTAGAACTCTGCAGATTCCACTACGTACGTACGCTACGTGATGCGCGTCGTTAATCTTTGATTTGATGGACGCTACCGCGCGAACGGCATTGAAAAATGTTCATAGAATGGCCACGTAGACGAATGGGTTACATTTGTTTCATTTTCTCCCGTAGCATTGTAGCAATCGAGGCGCGGAGATGATATGATGCCCACAGCAATTGAGACGCTGAGAATATGTATGCCGAGTTTAGTTCTAAATTTTTTCTTTAAACTTTTAAATTTTTCATCATATCAAAACTATTTTACACATGAATTTTCAACTTTTCTATCACATCGCTCTAATTTCAATCAAAAATTTTAATTTTAACGTGAACTAAAAACATCCATAGACACTTTTTTTTCCGAACAATCACGCTGAACCCATGAGAGCAGGTACAATATCAGGCTATAAGCCAGCTGTAAACATATTTTAAGAAGATAAATGAGGAGAGAGAAAGGCAGCAAGCTACAGATTTGTAGCCAGCTATAGCACGAACTCCAAGATATAACGTGTGTATGATAGGTGGGACCATGTATTAATAGTGTAGTATATAATTATTGTATAAATGAGCTATTAAATTGGTTATAGATGAATTAGTGCCAGTAGTTGGGTATACTATTAAACTTGCTCTGATGTAGGGTGGCGTTGCTCTCTCTCTCTATTAATTAGATGATTTCTGTGTACAATGAATTGCACACTTGCACTCGTGTCCCCAGAAAGAATATATGGAAGATTTATCTCTGATCTGAATTCGGATTTGCTCGCAAGAAAAGAATATCAATCCCCCTATCTATCTATTATTATATTATTAAAGGAATAGAAAAAGGAGCCTCCACGTTCACTCTCATGGCCTAGAAATTCTCACATTAATCGGAGAAAAAGAAAAAGAAAAAGCAGAGTCCATATAAAATACAATTTAGAAATAGCTAAAATTCAGAATTAAAAAATAAGGAATTTTAGAAGAGAAGACTAGAGTCCATCACTGGTGGAGAAACCATCTTTACTCTCGGTTGGGAATCCCCATTTAGTCCCGGTTTTCCAACCGGGAGTAAGGATCCGGGACTAAAAATGTCTATATTTAGTCCCTAAAGAGAGAGGATCTTTAGTCCCGGTTACCAACCGGGACTAAAGAGACAATAGCGGCAGTACCAGATGGTCCCCTTTTCTTTTTCTTTTTCCCTTTTTATTTTCTCCCGAATCAAGTAGGCAAATCTCCAAATCAAAATAACATCCCAAATTCACATCACCAAATCCACATCACAAATCATAAAGTTACTTGTCAAATACATCACAGATCCAAACAATGAATCATAAATTTGTAACTTCTCAGTCAAATACATCTCAGTGAATCATCACAAATTAAAAAAAAAACCAATGCCGCCGCTGCCGCCGCTCGCCGACCTCCGAGCGCGGCCCCGCCGGCCGCCGGCCGCGGCCCCTCCGCCCGCCCCGGCCGCCGCCGCCCGCCGCCGCGCGCGACGCCGCGGCCCCGCTAGACTTCATCCCGCCGCCCGCCGCCGGCCGCGGCCCTGCCGGCCTCCGCCGGGCGCCGCCGGCCGCGCGCGGCCCCGCCACCCGCCGGCCGGCCGGATGGGAAGGGGAGGAGGGGGGAGGAGGAAGGGGAGAAGGGGAGGAGAGGAGGAAGGGGAGGAGTTGGAGGAGTGGGATGAGGAAGATAGTTAGATCTGAGGAGAGGGGATAAGTGTGGAGGAGAGGATAAGTGATAGGGATTATATACTACGTGTTTAATTTTAGTCCCGGTTGGTATTACCTGGTACCAACCGTGACTAAAGTGGTGATCTTTAGTCCCGGTTATTGACACCAATCGGGACTAAAGATCCTCGGCCCCCTGACATACATCTGACAAGGGATGAACCGGGACTAAAGATTTGGTAACACCAACCGGGACTAAAGATCAAAATTTTTATAACCGGGACTAAAAACAATCTTTAGTCCCGGTTCTTTTTGGAACCGAGACTATTGTAGATTTTGCCAGACCGACCAAAGATGGTTTCTCCACCAGTGCATATAGAAATACAATTTAGAAATAGCTAAAATTCGGAATTAAAAAATAAGGAATAGTAGAAGAGGAGACTAGAGTCCATATAGAAATACAATTAGGAAATAACTGAAATTCGGAATTAAAAATAAGGAATATTAGAAGTAGAGTATATATAGTCCATATAGAAATACAATTAGAAAATAATATAAATTTGGAATTAAAAATAAGGAATATTAGAAGTAGAGTATAGAGTCCATATAGAAATACAATTAGGAAATAATAAAAATTTGGAATTAAAAATAAGGAATATTAGAAGTAGAGTATAGAGTCCATATAGAAATACAATTAAGAAAACAAAATTCGGAATTATAAAATAAGGAATATTAGAAGTAGAGTATAGAGTCCATATAGGAATTTAGAACTAACTAAAATTTGGAATAAACATAATAAAATTAAAAGTAGATTTTAGAGTATGTATAAAAATACAATTTACAAATAACTAAAATTCTAAATTAAGAAAAACATGGGAAGAAGAGTTTAAAGTTAATATAGGAATAAATACAATTTACAAATAACTAAAATTCTAAATTAAGAAAAACATGGGAAGAAGAGTTTAAAGTTAATATAGGAATACAATTTCGAAGTAATTGAAATTTGAAATTAAAAATTAAAGAATATTGAAAGATGAGTTTAGAGTCCACATAGAAATACAATTAGAAATAATAAAAGATCAGAAATAAAAATAAATAATATTGGAAGAAGAGCCTAGAGTCTATATAGAAATACAATTTACAGAAAATTCGGAACTAAAAGAAATAAATATTAAAATACGAGTCTAGAGTCCATATAGGAATATATATAATTTACAAATTACTAAAATTTGATATTAAAAATAATTAATAACTAACACGTATATAAAATACAATATGAATAGTACTAATGTTTGTAAAGTTATTGCAAAATTTAAAATTATGTTATCATTTTAATATATTTGAATAAAACATATATGCTATTATATGAGAGAAAATATAATAATGCTAGCTGCGCAATCTGCTCGGGCCACCATACTAGTTATTAATAAAGTTTCATTACAGATACAATAGAGCAAGAACACCCTCTCGCACGCTTTGTCTTTTGTCACCACAAGGAACAACCGCCGGCATGTCGCCATTGTCTTGAAAACAAATATATATGCCATTGTCTGCGCACGGCATTGCCAGAACTGGCACCCCTCTCGTCGGATCCGGTGCTCCCCAAGTCTAGATCTGGCCTCTTCGGATAGAGAGGGTGGATCCCCTGCACGGTGGCACCCGACGACGGCGACTGCAGCAGAGTGATGGCATGTGGTGAATCTTTGGAGGAGCGGCAGCTGCGGGAGGCCACGGGCGGCGTCGGGAGGCCGATGCGAGCGCTGACAGGGAGGCCGTCTTGGCCAACGGCGCAAGTAGTCGTCGCGCAATAGTAGAGAGGCCAACGTAGCGGCAGCGGAGGCGGCAAGGAGGCCAGTGACGGTGGGTGTACCAAAGAGGGACGCGGGGCTGGCTTGTGGGGGCATCGGTGCAACAAGGTCCATGCTTTGATGGAAGATGGCCGGTGGTGGAGCATTGAAGCGATTGCTGCGGATAAATGGGTTAGGGCGATAGGTGTAAACCTAGCCCGGCTTTGTCGAGCCAACAATGATGATATTTCGGGCGTCGTTTTCTCTTGTGGGGACGTTGTCGAGTCATCCTTCACCCTCTAGTAGGGTTGTCGGGTCACCTTGTCTGGTTTCTCATTGAGGCTTCGATAGACAGTGGCGCCGCCGGTACTCATCGTCGCTCCTCTCCCTGGAGATGTTGTCTAGGAGGGCCCCTTGCCAAACTTCTCTCAAACTGCTTGTGCGTGCTCTGTCTAGATGTTTTGTCCTCTTGCGGTAATGTCCTAACTAATGCAAGTTGGCCATTTTGTTAGGTCTTGTGGCGGAGAGCGGTTCCATTCTTCTCTCTCATCCTCTCCCCTTTCAATCTCAAATGCGTTGATAGAGTTGAGTGAATTGCTCGGCTATTAGGGTTTGGTTTTAGGCGGTCCGGGCCGTGTAGCTTCTTTGTTGGTTTAGTGATAGTCGGTCTGGTGCTATTCTTCTCCTAAGTTTTGTGTAGGTGTTGTTGACGTGTGGTGGTGTTTTTTTTTTCTAGCTCCTGTCTTTTAAGCATCTTATAATCTTTTTTCCTTGCACTATTCAATGAATCAACCCACTATCTGGTGCTGTTTGTTAAAAAAAATTGCCCTTGGAATGTTTATTCCCGCTGCATTAGGCATTTATTGCCATGAACAACTAAGCCTCGAAACCAGGTTCCTTTCATCTAGTTTACCGGATTATTGAGTGGATTATGCTACATGCATCGTAAAATTTTTACTTGCTTTTACTTACTTCGACTACTTGCTTTAAGCTACTTCTTATGTTTATTTTTTAAAAAATATTTAATTTACATTTACTACAAAATAGATGATGTATCATTTGTTTGAGCAATGCTACACGTACTAAATTTTTCTTACTAAACTTTTACTAACAATCATCTCAACCGTCTAATTTAAGTATATGGAAGTAATAAAAAAATCTAGACACACTCATATTATGACACATCAGTGTTAGTAAGAATCCAATAAGAAAAAGTTAGTACGTATAGCTTTTTCCCCTTCTTTTTTTTTATAATGAATACAACTTTTGCTCTTTGCTTCCAAGAAGTTACAACCATTTATTACACAATTCACTCAACTGATAACAACCAGGGGTCCAAAAATTAAGTATACAGAAACTAATAAACACCAGCACTTGAGGATAAAATATTTATTCAAATACGTTTGTAAATCTGCTTCCAAATTGGAAATATCTATATGACCGTTGACTCTAAGTTTCCACATGTAATATGTATTAGTTTCTTTTCTTCTTCACATTCTTGCCAAGAACTGGAGACAATACATTACCTTGAAAACTATATGCAAATAATATTTGGTTGGGGATTTATCAAACACCACATATTTCTACTAAGACATAGAGCCTAATTTAAAATTGATATTCCAACTAAAATAAGTTTCTTGGTGTTTGAATCAATGCCTATAAGTCAATTCCCATAGATGTGAGAAATGCTATTTGGAGTTCGTAAGCCAAAATAGATATTTATTGCTCTCAAAGGAAATTTATAGTATAATGACACAAAAAGTAGTCTATGAATAGTCTTATTTGGTTGGTACTAGCACCCTGACCATTATACGTGCCCTTGAGCGCCCATTAATTGTCCCCCGTTGTTTTGTTTTGTTTTTTTGTTTTGTTTTGTTTTTGTTTTTGTTTTTTTTTTTTGCGAGAGGAGGTGCAGGCCAGAAGCCCAAAAGGGATTTTTGGCCATTGGATGCTGTGATCGAAATCCAATGCTTGATAAAAAAAGTGTTTGTTTTCTTCTATATCATTTACGGGTGCAAAGATAAGCATGAATTCAAGTATGGTTTCAAAATGGTGTTTGAAATGAATTTGCAAAGGGAGGAATTAGATCTTATGCTTGGTTTATACATTATGTCATTTTATACATGCATGGAACTTTTTGTGCGACGCGGCACGGCACTTTTCGTGCGCAGTTGCTGCTGCGAGCCTGCGATGCGCGCGGTCGGTCGAGGGGCGCGTGCCTCGTCTCGCAAACCGTACGAAGGAGGGGTGTGGCCACGCCCGCGTAGAACACGCTCGCGGACTCGTGGTCCTCGTGGAGGTGGTGGGGTCACGGAGGCGGCGACCGGCGAGAAATGTGCAGGTCGTGTGGGGCTTCTACATTTGTACTGCCTGTGCGCTGCGGTGCTCCACGGATGGAGCACGATATGCGCTGCGCCGCGCCGTGCGGCTTTGACGTGGTGCACAGATTTGGATATATCCCTATCACATCAGATGTTTCAACACTAATTAGAAATATTAAACGTAGACTATTGATAAAACATATTCCATAATCCTAGATTAATTTACGAGACGAATCTATTGAGCCTAATTAATCCATGATTAGCCTATGTGATGTTAAGATAAACTTGTGCTAATTATAGATTAATTATGCTTAAAAAATTATCACATAAATTAGCTCTTATTTATGTAATTAGTTTTGTAAGTAGTCTATGTTTAATATTCTAAATTGATGTTTAAACATCTGATGTGATATGGACTAAAGTTTAGTCGCTGATCCAAACACCACATTACTGATCCTATCTTCGAGATCATTGGAGAAAGGTCACCTTATTTCGGTATGCATATATGCATGGGCCGCACGCCTTTTTCTTTTTTGGCGGGGTTCTGCCAGGTGTGCAAAGACTACGGTTGTCTAGCCTTGCCATGGCAGCTGCTTCTTTCTGTTTTACGGAGACTTCATGGTGTGGTAGTGCTTCGTGCCGGAGAAATGGTGTATGTGGTTCGCCTCTCCAAGGAGAAATACAAGAAGGGAGGAGCAGAAGTGGCGGTGGGGTCCCCAAAAAATAAAGGGACAAGAAGGGAGCAGGCGATGACGCTCAGGTGGCCGGGGGAGGCGGGTGTGGCTGTGTGGGGCTACACTACCCTGACGGCCTGACATGCGCTGCACCGCGGTTAGTACGATGCGCTGCCTCCACCGCGGGGAGTGTGTGGTGGTTGGGGCTTCGGCTAAAGTCCAGTACAATACGTGGCGAATCATGCCACACCTCCCGTTGTGACTTGTGAGTTTTGTGACTCGAGAGAGTTTTTGCTTGAGTGAAAAGAAAGAAAAAAGAAAGAAAGAAAGAAAGAAAGAAATAAAATAATTGTTTCGTTTTAGACGAGGGGGCTCAGTAACTGATCTAGAAATATTTTAGAGCTCAAACAATTTTCACTATAACTAATATTTACTATAAAAATTACGTCTCAAATTTTCTAATTATATGAAATTTTAACGGATTATCCGCCGACGAGCCTAAGCAGCCGCCCGAGATCACTAGGCGGTAGATCCACCACTTAGTTTGAGGCCTTAAAGGTTTAAAATCTAAACTAGTCACCTATCAGCCAGGGGATGTCTCTTTATTTTTATAAGAATTTAACGGTCAATTGGCAAAAAGATTATAGAAGGAGTCCAAATTAAAATTCATCGATATGTAACCGAATAAGCAAAATAGTTGTCAAATCCTCGGAGGAATAGAAGGGATTGGGTATACACGGGTAATTTTCTCTAAAATGAAACAAGGTTATTAACCATTGTGCCCTTTGTCTTCGGCGGGCATGCTCACCAAGAAAATTACCACCACACCCGTGCATGGAGTTGTGGGCAATTGCCATCCCTATGGGCAATATTGTAACTTCGCGTCCATAGTCCCACCATCGAAAATTGTCCTAGGAGGGTACAAGCGTAATTAACCTACTTTTCTTGCTATAAAAGAACCCATCATCTGAGACAATCGACACACCGCGCACCACTTTAGCTTACTACCAACCCCCTCCTCCCCTTCCCACCAGAGCCCTTCCGCCATGGACGGAAAGGGTACGCACAAGTATAGATGGTGGCTCGGCCCAAGCACGGCACGTTCCGTCAGGGATCGGGCCTGTGTCGGCCCGGCCCGACCACCGGGCCGTGCCTGGGCCTCTCCACCGGTACGTTGGGCCGGCCGGCACGGCCGGGCCGGCACGGCACGATGGGCCGCAGGCCAGGGCTGACACATAAACAATACGGAGTAAAAATAGACATATTATATGCCACGGTCGAAAGAATAGGGATGTAAAATAGACTTATTTTAGCTATATATATGTCAGCCCAAAGAGGAGGGACGGAAAATAGACTTATTTTCACTATATATATGACACAGCCCAAGGAGGAGGGATGAAAAATAGACTTATTTTAGCTATATAGATATGTCACAACCCAAAAAGTGGGGATGGAAATAGACTTATTTAAAAAAGGCACGATGGGCCACCCGCGCCTTCGGGCCGGCCCGACGGCTGGTGGGCCGTGCCTGGGCGGGAGGCGCAGCCCATAGGCCGGCACGGCCCGGCACGAAGTGCCGATCGGGCCATGCCGGCCCGATGGCTGGTGGGCCGTGCCGGGCGGGCCTTTTGGCCATCTATACGCACAAGATCACGTCCCTCCGCACGCCGGCGTCCAGCGCCTTCGCCGTGAAGCCACGCGGCACTCGGTGCACGAAGCGAGGCGTCGACTCCGCGCGCGCCATCGGGCGCCAGATGGTCCTCGAGTTCGTCTCTGGCGCGGCCCCCGGAGCGCGCGCTCCCACGGCGGTGCGCAACAAGTTTGCGTGTCTTCAGCTCTACGACGACGACGACGACGACGGCGACGACGGCGCGCCGGAGGAGCTCGACGACGCCGACGCCGCGGGGGAGGAGCCCGACCACGACGGGACGCCCCCGCTGAGGAGGTCGACGACGCCGACGCCGCGGGGGAGGAGCCCGACAACGACGACGACGCCCCCGCTGAGGATCAGCTCGACGACGGCGACATGGCGGAGGAGGTCGATGAGGCGGTCGGCAACGGAGACGCGTAGCCGCTGTGGAGGGTATGGCGTTCGATCTCTCGAGTGATCTCAGAGCTGTTTAGATCATTATCTAGGAGTAACTTCAGATTTCTACTTTAGATCTGGTGCTGTTGTGTGCTATCTAGAACTCGTCCTTTTGCTGTGATGGATTCGTATTAGAACCTTGATGCTGTGGATGCTATGCCAATTTTGGGCGAGACAGTGTGTGATTACTGAGTTTGTGCGTTGTTATCTACGTTTGATTAATCTGCCGGTGTGTGTAATGATTGTTTTCTGCTCTACTCCATTATCTAGTTTCATGCGTTCTTCAAAATTCTGTTTTGTCTTTTTTGTCTCCGATTTGTGGAGGAGGCCATGACCCGGCTGTACGTTCCATCTGTTTTTCATATGCTACTACTAGTTCTTTTTGATATTTTGGACTGCTACTACTGTCGTAAAGTTATGCGCACTTTATACTCTTCTGCCATCTTGACGTGCAAAGAATTGGTGTGCGTATTTTGTCCCGCTTCACTTTTGGATGATAGAGCAAATGTAGTACGGTGTTTTTGTTCTACTGTAGATGGAGTTGTGTGTTCTGTCTATATTGTTTCCGATTCTTCTTCTAAATCTGACCAGTCGAAGTGCGTTCTTCCAACTCGATCTCTAGTTGGGTTAGTTCGCACCGTACTATCTTGGCTTTCTTATTTTCAGTTCTTCTTCTAGATCTCGAGACGAGGCTGTGTTGTGGCGATGACAAGAGCTGCCGTTCTATCTGTATTATGCTCGATGATATGTTTTCCCTGTCGCAGAGGGGACTCAGGGAGTCCAAACTAGCCGGCTGCGTTCCGGTTCATCTGTGTTTGCACACGGAGAACGCAATCTAGGCACGCAAATGCACTGGGAGTCCAAAATATTTTGTTTATTTTTCTCTTTTTGTTTGTGTTCACCTTCTCCTCTCTTTTTTTTTTGTTGGTCTTGGGGCTTTGAACCTCATGACGAGACTTGAAAAATATCCGCCATTATTTTCGTTCATCTTCTTCTCAAGCCTCAAGGTGCGGTGAATGTTACTGAGAGATTGCCAGGCGGTGGTCAGCTTTTTGAACCTGGCATATTTTTACTCCCCTTTTCTTTGAACGGATTTTTACTCTCTTTTTGGTTTGAACTTTTTTTTAAGTACCAACTACACCAACGATTTAAATGCCCTATCGCATTTGTATAAGGCACATATATCTTCTGTTTTATGCCACTGCTACTCTCTCCGTTCCAATTCCATTTTAAGTGGAGTTGTGGATTTCTATATCCAACGTTTGACTGTCCGTATTATTTAAAAAATTTATAATTTTTTTTAAAAAGTCAAGCATACAATATTATTTATGTTTTATTTTTTTTTAAATAATAATAATTATAACAAATTTTAAATAAGACGGACGGTCAAAAAAACGTTAGACACGAAAATTTAAGTCACTTAAAAATGAGACGGGATAGAGGGAGTAGGATACACACGTTGGTAGCTCATATTAGAATATATGCGCCACAGTTCACACTGCCCTCCTGGGAAGTGCACACTTTCGTCGACGCTTGGCCAGTAGCCACAAATGGTTACGATGGGGCCATGTTGGCTGCTCCGGTCACCACCGCCGATGAATGGTCCCGCTCACATCCGGTTCTAAATTTGATCTTTATTTGGAGTACCTTGGGTTTGGGAAAGTCGTTTTGTCACCCAAGTAGTACTTCTCCATCTGCAACTCTGGCTAACTCGTCGTTGTTGCCAAGGCGATGGCTTAGCACTGCGCGCGAGTAGGCCGAACGTTTCGCGCGCGGGCTCTCCGGTAGATGTCACCCCAAGGCCACAACCTCAACATCGATCGTGATCATGTTCAACGTACGACACGATTACGCCAGTTTGTATAGGCGATGATGACGTCAGACAGCGTCACCTGAGACGACGACGCGCGCCTCAGGGTGCACCCCAGAGCGGCGGCGACATTTGACGAGGTTAAGACTTACGAGGGGAGCGCTATTGAGGTCACGCGCGCGGTTTGCTTGCGCGCCCCTCCACGTGGGTTTCACTGCGCACCCAGGTGTCCGACGTACGGCCGTGCCACCGGTAACTTCTTCCTCGCGTATAGCAAGCCACCTGCGTGCTGCGCCACCATCAACCCAGGCTTGTCGCGGTGCAGGTACGACCGTGCCTCCCTTCTTCATGTATGTACCGTGACCCGCCACAACCCATAGGTGTGTACTTCGAGCACCGCCCGTACGTGTTTAAGAGCCTGACGGATCGGAGACGACGGTCGATGATTTGACGGCCATACTGATCGATGAGACGATGACAATACGAGGTGGCGACGCACAAAGTACGATTCAGGCATCAGCAGGGAGTTCATCTCTACATTGCCGCGCTCGTACGTGTCGATCGGCTGGAGGGCACTGATCGTTCGCACTTCGTACCGCACCCTGCAGTAGTGCACACTGCGCAGTGGCGCATCTGCGGCGCCATAGTCTTGAAGGTTCGACGGGCGCCACCAGCGTGTGCGTCGCCGCTGACGGGGGCGCACGTACGGATGCGCCCACCGTTGCCTGATGGCTACAAGCCTACATACATATATGGATATTTCACCTTTTCACCTTTTAATCTTTAGAAAACTTATTTCACAAATAGACTTCTAAAATAAAATATTATAGAAATTATTCTTTTCGTGGTTCTAACGTCATTGCACCGTGGTCAAACATGATGGTGCCACTGACGTTCGCGACGTCCTCTAGCTCCCGGCGAAAGCTAAGTTACTGATGTAGAAGGGGACGACATTAACGTCGTTGACGCTGAGGACCTATTCGTAATTTTTTAAGAAAAATAACCTATTTTAATAAAAAAATGATCTATCAATTATCTATAGTAAAAGTATTTACAGATAGGTCATTGGTGTTGGAATCATTAATATCAAGAATCTATCTGTAAATATTTTTTATTATAAAAAGACTTTTTTTTTTCTAAAAAAGGTCTTTTTAATTTTTTACAAATAGATCATCGATGCCAACGATATTGACGTCGTCCTCATCACATTATTGACTTAACTTTTACGAAACGGTAAGGGGGACGAAAAATTAATTTCTAAATAAATATTTTTAGAGATATATTTATGGAATAAGTTTTTCAAAATGACTAAACGGTGAAAAATCCAGCAATACATGCATACACTGCCAACGTCGTGCACTGGGCACGGGCCGCACGGCCGACCAGGCGACCACGACCGTACCGCGCACGCGGGAGCTCGATCCTGAGTCGTCACTTGTGAGTCGTGAGAGTCATGACCATTCCGCTACAGCACGTGAGGATGAGTCTTATAAAGGTGATCAACACAATGTCTACTTCAGGCCGTTCATCGATTTCGCCAACGTAATTACGGTGAGATGGAGGAGCAGCTGGTGTCTCATCGGCCGACGCGGCAGAGAAGCTGCACAGGTAGCTGTGGATCGATCCCGTACGCGTTCTACCTTCTACGACGACCTCGATCAGCAGCGGCTTGATGTTCTTATTCAGGTTTTACTATCTGCGCCAGTAAAGGCCCTGTGCAGCTGTGCTCAATTGCTCCTCTTCCAGCGAGACGGGGGCGTGCACTCTTACGTGTCTCTGCTTACCCCAGCCGTGACATGGACATATTCAAGACATACTGCTTGTGGTATCTGCTAATGTGCTCCATGAACTCAGCAAGTTCTGTTCACATTTGCCTGGTAGTGTTGAACCTCATGGGATGATGGGGAAAGTGTTTTCGGTGGATATCTGTATTTCACCTAAATAGTAAAGAAAAAAAAAGTCAACAAGATAGTCAGATAGATAAATTTGATATGTATTACTCTATAATATGAAAAAGTCTGTTTGTCCCTCGAGGGGACGTTCCCTCTTTTTGCATGGCATTAAAATATAATAACAGGTTTTTCAAGTGTCCACTTGGGAAGAGGGTCAATTCCTGTTGGGGACTACTTATTGATTTTGCGACAAATTTATAATTTCAAATCTTGCAGAATTTTTAATCAATGAATATAACTCGTTTTAAATGAAAAAAAAGAGACAAACATGCCAAAAAAAAAGGTAGTTCTAAAGAAATAAATTGTTCTAAAGTATTGTAACTAATGTAAGTGATGTGTAAATGACAGTAGGTGCAGTGTAACTCAGTATAGCTGTAAATTGGATATAGAAGAATACAAATCTTCATGCAAGATCCTACATATATATATCTAAAAAAGATGTAAACCCAAAAATCAGGTGAAATAGCAAAACCGTTCCTACTGAAATAGTTGTCGGTGAAGTGGGCCCAAGGGTATGTGGAATGAGGGGAATTTACCTTCCCATCCTGGCGTATGACCTACAGATTGGCTCTACCACCGTACCCCGCGGGTCGTAGGAGTGGTCGGGGGGCCTCGGGGTGCCATGTCGTGCCCCCTCGGGCCTTCGCGCCGTTTTGCCCCGAGGCCTCGGGGTGCCACGTCATGCCCCTCGGGCCCTCGCGCCGTTTTGCCCCGAGGCCCCCGCCTGTCCGCCATTTGGCGGGGGGAGCGAGCGGGGAGGGAGCCCAAGCCGAGCCTCCTTTAATGAACGCAGCGCCCCAACTGCCCTCTGCCGCATTCAATGCGGTAGGGGTAAACGTGCGGCGTGCGCGACTGGCGCGCGGCGGACAGGAATGACCGGTCTGTGACCGGCCTGTCACCAGTTACATCTGACTGGACGGACAGCTGTGCCCCCACGTCGCATCTGCCTCCGGCGGAGTGAAGGCAGGTATGACCCGTCCCATCAGGAGGGTTATTCGAGATCCTCCCCGTCAGAGGACGGCCATCACAATTCTTCATCCATTAATGGAAGAATGACAGGGGTGTCCCCCGTGTCAGGCAAGGGACGGCGTTGGGCCCCACTCAAGGACAAATCGTGGCTCAGCTTCCAAGCGAAGGCACGAGTCGAAATCCGGTCAAGATAGGGTGGGCCCCCACCCGAGAGAAGAGTAGGTAGAGGCGGTGCATGTGGTATCCCCTTGAGGTATAAAAGGAGGACCTTGCCCGCCGAGAAAAGGGACGACTCTCAGGAACCCTGAGCTCTAGGAGAAGGGAAGCAAAAACCATCTCCAGAACGAAGGGACCTTTGTAACTTTAATCTAAATCCCACACACACAGGAGTAGGGTATTACGCTCCTAAGTGGCCCGAACCTGTATAATCCTACTGCGTGCATACTAGCTGACAATCTAGGGGGCGGAAACGTGACTTCCAGAGACGAGCCTTTTCCCCTGGCCGAACTAGAAAAGGGGGTCTCACGATCTCCCGCTCGAGAGGATCACCCCTCAACAACAGTGATAACAAAATGACACACCCAAAAGTCAATCCCGAAGATCTCAGCCAAAATGGGGCATCCCTAAAAGGCCCTGGAGTGGAATAGATGAAGAAGCTGTTGGGTTCATATACACGTAGAAGATTTAACCCATCTTGTTTGGTTTACGAGGTAGAAGATTTAACCCATGTTGTTTCGTTTACGAGGTTTTCTTGCAGGGCACGAACCCGGCTTCGGCCTCCATCCACGCGAACAGCCGCAGCGCCTCCTCGTCCATGCGGGCCTGCGCGTACACGCAGATCATGGCGTTTCCATATCCCGATCTGCCGGCCGGAGCCCGGCACCATGTCAAACACGTGACTCGCCTTGTCAACCTGCTTGTGGGTGGCGGCGGGTGGCCTACAATGCTACATCCTACATGTCAATCAGCGTGTTCACCACGAACGAGAGGTGGTGGCGAGCTCGGTGTCCTTGACGACGTAGGCGCGGCCGATGGCATCATGGCGAGTATCTCCAGCCGCAAGCACGAGGGGAGGGGAGGGCATTCGCGAACGTGACGCCGTCCGGACGCACGCCGAGCGCGACCATGTCGTAGAGGGTCTCGACGGCCTCGTCGACCAGTCTGCCCTGGACAAGCACGGTTACCATGGCACCACGTGACAACGTCTCTGCAGCCGGAGCGGTGCCGCCACCGCCGCCGAAGAGCCTCTGCGCGTCAGCGACGAGGCAGAGGCGGGCGTACATGAAGAGGAGCGCGTTGAACGGAGAAATTAAGCTCCTGGCCTGGGGGAGAAAGGGATCCGTTCTTGAGCACGAACGCGTGAGACTCGCGTGTGTGTGAGGAGGCGAGACCGGCGGGGAGGTTGGAGCAGGCGATGAGTACGCTGACGAGCGCGAAGGAGGTGAGCAGGTGGCCTGGTCGTCGGCGGTCGAGCATATGGGGTGGAGCGCGGCAAGCGCGTGGTTCCAGCGGCCGAGGAGGCAGATCGCGGACATGAGATGAGGCATGAAGGTCAACCGCGTCCGCGGCGACGGCGTGCCGTCGAACACTAGGAGCGCGGCGCCGAGGTGGCCGCAGCGCGCGTACGCGATGAGCACGAACCTCGAGAAGGTTTGCGACAATAGGGGAGGAGCGGTAGAGCAGAGCGTGGCGGGACTGGCGGGCGGCGTGGATGGCGCGGGCTGCGTGAGATCGGCGGCATATCGATCGCAAGCTCGCAGGCGGACGTACGCCGTCGAACGCCGTGGTCTTGTGTTCGAGATCGCGCCACATCGATCCTTACCGGCCGGTGCACGGTCGTGACGCGCGTATGCACGAGTCACGATGGACGAGAGCACCGCCGTATTCTTAGGGTACGGTGTCCTGAAGTCGGAAAAAATTTTTGGTGGAAACTATTTTAACAGCTCGAGTGGATGTCTACCTATTTATTGCATGTCACTAAATGGTTATGAAAAAAATTAAAAAAATATGAATAAGATAGATCAATATCTAATGTATCAATGCACAAACATGCATGTTAAAATTCAACTTTTACAGATTGTAACAAAAATAACAAACAAAACTCAAATTACTATATGTATATTTACAGTTAAATTTGTTATTTTTGTTACAACTTGTAGAAGTTGAATTTTAACTTGCATGTTTGTGGAGTGATATATTACATATTGATCTATCTTGTCAATTTTTTTGAAAATTTTTCGTAACTATCTAGTTAACATGCAATAAATGGGTGGACATCCGCTCGAGCTATTAGAATCCATCTCCCATCGCATCGGCTCAGCTCATCTCCACAATCCCCTCCCTCCTCTGCCCGGTTAGGTTGGTGTCGGCGAACATGAGGGAGCGATGACTGTTCACTACTCTACCTGTTCCTGATGCTGAACGGTGATGCTGTCTTCACTCTGCGCGCGAACCTGGCCCGTCAGAGATGGATTCTAATAGCTCGAGTAGACGTTCACCCATTTATTGCATGTCAGCTAAATGATTAGAAAAAAAATTCAAAAACAATGACAAGATAGATTAATATATAATATATTACTTCACAAACTTGCAAGCTCAAATTAACTTTTATAAATTGCAACAAAAAGAATAAATTTAACTGTAAATATACATATAGTAATTTGAGTTTTGTTTGTTATTTTGTTACAATTTATAGAAGTTGAATTTTAACTTGTATGCTTATGGAGTGATATATTACATATTGATCTATCTTGTAAATTATTTCTAATTTTTTTCATAACCATTTAGATGACATGCACTAAATGGGTGGACATCCATCCGTGTGATTAAAACAGTTTCCCATGTCAACGTGTGCACACTTCACCTAGCATGTCTATATTTCATCAGATTGCTAGTTAAATCCATATACGACATATTTGGTGGGTGTTGCTAGTGGGTGCATTCGCATACGCGCCGCTGGCGCACGTTTCTGAATCAGTTAGTTAAAACTAATCTATTAGTTAACGGTAGGGATAATAACGGTAGTAGATAATATTTTTTTCCCCGTGAGATTTTTTAACTAACAATTGAAAAAAAGAATCTATACCTGAAGTCAAATTTTCAAAATTTTAAACTTAGATTTGACAGCTTTCAACTCAAAATTTGAAAATTTTCAACTTTTCATATCAAATTTGAAAAACTTTCAACTCAACTTTGAAAACTTTCAACCCAGATTAGAAAACTTTTCACTCAGATTTGAAAAACTTTCAACTTGAGATTTGAAAACTTTCAGCTCAGAATCGAAAACTTTCAACTCGAGAATCGAGATTCGAAAACTTTCAAGTCCAGATTTGAAAAATTCGAAAACTTTCAATTTGAGATTTGAAAACTTTCAACTCGAGATTCGAAAACTTTCAAATCAAGATTTGAAAAAATTTGAAAATTTTCAAATCGAGATTTGAAAACTTTCAAAGTCGAGATTGAAAAACTATCAAGTTCAGATTTAAAAATTTTAAACTTAAAATTTAAAAACTTTCAAACTCAAAACATGCTATAAAATTAAAAAAAATTATCAGAAAAAGTGTGAAAAAAAAAGAAAAAATCGGTAAAGAAAAGAAAAAAACGTGGGAGGACGCGCGCGCGCCGGCACTGGGCCTTATGGGCTGAAATGCACACCACCGGCGCGCGTGCGCTTATTAGCGATTCCGATATTTGGTTGCCCGGACCGCACTTGGCTCGCACCCAGCTAGCAGATTTGCGTCTGATTGGTTGCCTGCACTTTTCTCAGAGCTAGGCCCGATGGATGCAAAAAGGCCCGCGGAGCTAGGCTAAGGGGAAACAGTCGAATTGACCTTCGCAACTCAGCCTGGCTCTCTTCATCTCCCTTCACAAATTTTATGGGGGTAACCTCACCACCCACAAGAATAGATAGGGCCGTCTCTTGAATTTCAGGGCCCCGACAAAACACAAATTGTGCCCCTAGAATTTAGAAAATCAATATGTCTAATCTAAATAAGGAATAGTGTATAGTTATGTCGTACAAGATTTTGAAATGCATTAAATATAAACAAAAGAAAAGATAATCACATTACTTTTGATTCAATACTAATCCAATCAATCATTCAAAATATTGTTTAATTCATATAATATAATCATAGTAATTGCTAAATGCTGATTTAAATTACCGGTGAGCGGCGAGGCAACGAGGATTGAGAATTGAAGTGAGTCGAGGATGAGGAGATGAGGACTATTGCCCTATTAGAATTTGACGATGACTTGATGACGAGGAGGCAGCCACGGCCACTCGGCTAGCCCCCAGGCCACAGCTGCGTAACCGCTAGGGCTCGGACGTTCGCCTAGCCGCTGCTCGGCGCCGCTCGCCTCGCCAGTTGCAACCTCACGGCTCGCGTCCGCAATTGGGGGCAATTGCTCGCGTAAATCGATCTGCTACTTCTGAAAAATTCTCGATCTGCTACACTGTGTCCCGGGCTGGTGGCAAGCAGTATGCATATCAGCATATGTATGGGATATCGATGCATGCATATGTTGATGCATGCAGGTGTGTGTTGACGTCAGCATGCATGCACGTGTACGCTGTGCATGTGTTGCTGATTGGTTTGCTCGGTTGGCTAATAGAAGCCGAGTAGGCTAAGTGTTAGGAAACGATAAGCGAACAAACGATAAAGAAATAATAGATCAATCACAGAAGACACGAGATTTAACGTGGAAAACCCTTCCAAAGTAGGAGAGAAAAAACCACGGGCGCCAGCCAGCAAAATATCTTCACTATATCTGGGGTGAGGTTACAACACCGCACGGCGGCTTACAAGAGGTATATATATAGTGGAACCCTAAAAGGGATGACGATCCGTTTCGCGGGGGCTCCGCCCCCGCACCCCCGGGCGTCCCCGGGTGCACGGCCCAATGGGTTGGGCGAAGCCTCCCGGCCCAAGCCTCCCGGCGACGGGCCTCCGCTCCACTACGGAAGAAGCTGGCCTTTATTAAGTGCAAATGAATTTGGATCACAACTCAACAAACTCCACCTTGAGACAAATTCCTTCTTGTAGCATGAAACAATCCTTCACCCTGAACACAACAAAGACAAAAACACTTTCGGCGCCAAATAGCCTCTTGGGCTAAACCACTATACCAACTAAGCTTGAGCAAAACTCAAACTTAGCAATAGGAACAGACTTTGTCATCATATCAGCAGGATTATCATGAGTACTTATCTTGCATACCTTTAACTTACCTTGCGCGACTACATCACGAACATAATGGTACTTGATATCAATATGCTTTGTCCTCTCATGAAACATCTGATCTTTAGTGAGACATATAGCACTTTGACTGTCACAAAACAAGTTAATGCAAGAATCAACTCCACAAAACTCAACAAACAATCCTTTCAACCAAACTGATTCTTTACATGCTTCAGCAATAGCCATGTATTCTACTTCAGTGGTAGACTGGGCAACAACAGGCTGCAACGTTGCCTTCCAACTCACAGCACAACTACCAATGGTAAACACATAACCTGTGAGTGACCTTCTCTTATCCAAATCTGCAGCAAAATCTGAATCCACATATCCAACAAGCCCCTTATCAGTCCTGCCAAACTTCAAGCAAGCATCAGCTGTGCCTCTGAGGTACCTAAAAATCCACTGAACAGCTTTCCAGTGTTCTTTACCAGGATTAGCCATGTATCTACTAACCAAACTCATAGCATGAGATAAATCTGGACGGGAGCAAACCATGGCATACATCAAAGAACCAACAGCACTAGAATATGGAACTCTAGACATGTATTCTACATCCTCATCAGTACTAGCACATTGTAAAGCTGATAATTTAAAATGAGGTGCAATAGGAGTACTAACAGGCTTTGCATCATGCATGTTAAAGCGCTGAAGAACCTTCTTAATGTAGCTTTGCTGACTAAGAAATAGCAAACCAGCATTTCTGTCTCTAGTAATTTCCATACCTAGAATTTTCTTAGCAGCACCAAGATCCTTCATATCAAACTCACTACTTAACTGTTTCTTCAATGTAGTGATTTGTTCCTTGCTCTTGGCAGCAATCAGCATATCATCAACATACAACAGCAAGTATATAGGTGTTCCATTAACAAATTTAATATACACACAGCTATCAAATTCAGACCTCTTAAAGCCATGTGACAACATAAATGAATCAAACCTTTTATACCATTGACGAGGAGACTGTTTCAACCCATACAAAGATCTTTTCAACTTGCAAACATAATCCTCCTTACCAGGTACTATGAACCCTTCTGGCTGGTCCATGTATATCTCCTCCTCAAGCTCTCCATGTAAAAATGCTGTCTTCACATCTAACTGCTCAAGCTCAAGATCATGCATAGCAACAATACTGAAGAATGTGCGAATTGAACTATGCTTTACAACTGGAGAGAACACATCATTATAATCAACTCCAGCAATTTGACTGAAACCTTTTGCTACTAACCTTGCCTTAAACCTTGGAGGCTCGCTAGGAGATAAACCCTCCTTTCTCTTGAAGATCCATTTACAACGAACAACCTTCTTCTGTTTTGGCAAGTGCACAAGCTCCCATGTGCCATTCTTCTCAAGAGACTGCATCTCCTCCTGCATAGCTGAGATCCACTTCTCACGGTCTCCAGAAACAACAGCTTCAGTGTATGTGGCTGGCTCAAGAGTATTCTCCACCTGTTCAGCACAACTAAAAGCATAATAAACCATATCACATTCCTCAGTAAGGCGGACTGGAGCTCCACAACTCCTCTTTGTTCTGCGATGTGCAATAGGTTCATCTTGTGGCTGCAAAACAGGAGGTGAGTGCTGAACAGTATCATTAACTTCATTACCAACAATTTCAGTTTCCTGATCATCCACGTGCTCCACCTGCACGCTAACATATTGCTGCTCCTTATTAGAATCACCTGGTATGATATCTGTGGGCAAGCTGTCATTAAACATAACAGATTCATTGAAAACAACACTCCTGCTCATGAATGTCTTATTAGTTTCAGGATTCCATAACTTATAACCTTTTACTCCTGAACCATAACCAAGAAACAGACATTTAATAGCTCTAGGCTCTAATTTTCCATTATCAACATGAGCATAAGCAGTGCATCCAAAAACTCTCAACTGTGAATAATCAGCAGGCATACCAGACCATACCTCAATGGGAGTTTTCTTATTAAGTGGGATAGAAGGCGACCTGTTGATCAAGTAGCAGGCGGTGTTAGCAGCCTCTGCCCAAAAACGCTTGTTCATGCGAGCGTTGGACAGCATACAACGAGCCTTGGAGATGATGGTTCTGTTCATGCGCTCAGCCACACCATTCTGCTGTGGAGTGTACGGGATGGTGTGATGCCTAACGATGCCTTCCTTCCTGCAGTAATCATCAAAAGCATCCGAACAAAATTCACCACCATTGTCAGTGCGAAGTACTTTTACCTCCTTTTCAGTTTGCCTTTCTATCATGACTTTCCACTCTTTAAAAGCAGCAAATGTATCATCTTTATGTTTCAGGAAATAAGGCCACACTTTTCTAGAGTAATCATCAATAATGGTAAGCATATAACGAGCACCACCAAGAGAGGGCTTACGAGAAGGGCCCCACAAATCAGCATGTACATAATCAAGTATACCTTTGGTGCGATGAACTGAGGTATTGAACTTTACCCTCTTGTGCTTACCAAAAACACAGTGCTCACAAAACTTCATGTTACCCTGAGTGCAGCCATCCAGCAGGTTCCTCTTCATCAATTCTGCCATACCAAGTTCACTCATATGTCCAAGACGCATATGCCACAGGTTAGTCTTACTAGGTTCATCTTTAGAAACAGCAGCAGCGGTAACAGAACCATGTAATGTACTTCCTCTAAGGACATATAAGTTTGCAGAATTCATATCACCAATCATATAAACGAGAGAACCTTTAGATACCTTTACAACTCCACCTGAACCGGAGTATTTGTATCCTTTCGCATCAAGTGTACTGAGAGAGATGAGATTTCTTGCCATCCCTGGTATGTGTCTCACATCTTTCAGCGTGCGTGTCATGCCATCATGTGTCTTGATCTGTACGGAGCCAATGCCCACAATCTCACGTGGGTTATCATCTCCCATGCGCAAAACATCTCCATTCTGCACAGACTTGTAAGAACTAAACCAATCTCTGTTAATGCAGATATGAAACGAACATGCAGTATCAAGGATCCATTCATCATGACTAGCAACACAACCAGCAAAAACGACAAGACAATCTCCTGAATCAGAGTTTTCAGCACTGGTAACAACAGAGGCCTTACCATCAGATTTCCTTTTCTCCTTATTCTGCAGCTTCCAACATTCTTCAATGAAATGATTTTTCTTTTTGCAATACTTACAGAACTTTTTACCTCTGGACTTGGAACGGCCTCTACTCTGGCTCTTGTCACGATCATTGCTATCGTTGTAGGTTCTCTGCTCAGATCTGCCTCTGACCTGCAACGCTTCGCCCTTAGAGGACGACACATCAGACTGAACCATACCTTTCATCTTCTCCCTGTTTTGGAGCGCCTCATAAACTTCCGCTAGGGTTAGTTCATTACGGCTTAAAAGTATGGTGTCACGAAAATTTGCATATGAACTAGGCAGTGAGCATAACAGTAAAAGACCTAAATCTTCATCATCAAACTGTACCTCCATCGACGCTAGATCGGCAACGATCTCCTTAAAGACTGATATGTGGTTCAGCACAGAACCACTCTCCTGCAACTTGTGCGAGAACAACTTCATCTTGATATGCATCTTACTGGTTAGATCTTTAGACATGCAGATCGATTCCAGTTTGAGCCAAAGTTCTGCAGCAGTCTTTTCCTGCAACACTTCTTGCAAAATATCATTAGATAGATGAAGTTGGATCAGCGACAGAGCCTTACGATCTTTCCGCTTCTCCTCAGCGGTCCATTCAGTCGATCTCTTCTTCCCGAAACTTTCCAGCGCCTCATCAAGATCCGAAGTTTGCGCCAGAACAGCCCGCATCTTGACTTGCCACAGCGAGAATCTCGTCTTGTAGTCTAGCAGCGGTAGATCATACTTCATCGATGCCATCGTGAAACCCTAATGTGGGAATAAGCTCTGATACCACTTGTTAGGAAACGATAAGCGAACAAACGATAAAGAAATAATAGATTAATCACAGAAGACACGAGATTTAACGTGGAAAACCCTCCCAAAGTAGGAGAGAAAAAACCACGGGCGCCAGCCAGCAAAATATCTTCACTATATCTGGGGTGAGGTTACAACACCGCACGGCGGCTTACAAGAGGTATATATATAGTGGAACCCTAAAAGGGATGACGATCCGTTTCGCGGGGGCTCCGCCCCCGCACCCCCGGGCGTCCCCGGGTGCACGGCCCAATGGGTTGGGCGAAGCCTCCCGGCCCAAGCCTCCCGGCGACGGGCCTCCACTCCACTACGGCAGAAGCTGGCCTTTATTAAGTGCAAATGAATTTGGATCACAACTCAACACTAAGGAGCAGCAGCAGTCGTCCTGGTCCGAGACGGCCCACGCGAGGAAAGTCCGGCTGCGGTCGATCCTTGGAGAAAAAGAAATATGGGGGTACGGAGTCTTATTATAAATAAGAGTTCTACACCTATTTTTAGATGAGGGTTGAGACTAGGAAGTATCAATTTTTTTTGGGAGAGAAAAGTTAGGGTTTACTTCGAGGAGAGAGAGGGGTGCTTTAGGTGGACTTTATAAACACATATTGATGTAATAAAGTTGATATATTTTTAAGTGTTTCGTTGATACGTGTTTTTTTGGATCCCGACGGTTTGACCGGACGCAAGACGGGATCTAACCAGCGAGCAGTCACACTGGTGTTAGGGAGGCAATTCAATCGGCGACAAGGCGGCGGTTAGACCGGCGGCGTGCGAGCAGTCCGACCGGCGGCGACAGGATTACGTCGAGATCTCCATTGATTTGAGGGTAACTTTTATTTCCGCTAAAATTTTTTGGGTTTTTGATTTTCCCTACTATTCACCCCATCTGGTAGGTTTGTTTGATCTTATTCGATCCTACAAGATGCCCCTCCAAACTTGTTTTAAAAGAAATTATTAATTTATAAACTACTTCGTATAGTATAAATTAGCTAGAATTAAATAATTAGAAAAAAACGAGATTTCGAGGGAGACACGTCCCTCTAAACATTTTTTTAAAAGAAATTATAAGTGTGTTAGAGATTGAACATGAGACCTTAAGGTTAATCCACACACCATTTACAACCACACTATTAAATACATCTTAAATAAAATAATTTACTGGGAGTCCTATACTCCTATAGCCTCTAGAAGCAAATTCTAAATAATATACTCTATATGTTAAATACGCTGTTGTAACCTAGACCTATTATGATCTAACGGTATAGATTTTTCTTTGATATATTCTACTTTGGCAGAGGTTATGAGCACAACGCTGTTGAATGTTTCATTCCGACAATCAATTGTAGGACCAAAGTTAGTTGAGTGGAATGATTTGATCTCTCAACTAGCTAACATAACCCTGTCAAATGAAAAGGATTGCTTTATTTGGTCGCTACATAAAAATGGCCATTTTTCGGTCAAATCCATGTATAATGCGATCATCAATTCCAATATAAGAATCCACAAGAGGATCTTATGGGAGGTAAAGGTACCACTAAAAATCAAAGTATTTATGTGGTTTCTTCAAAAAAGTAATCTTGACGAAAGATAATCTCATAAAGAGAAATTGGAGGGGAAACAAGCAATGTTGTTTTTTAATACACAAGAGACCATCCAACATCTTTTCTTTTGACTGTCATGTTGCACGTTTTGCTTGGTGATGTGTCTTCTTTGCCTTCAACATCCCCCCTCCCCACAATGCAAAAGATATTTTTGATGACTAGCTAAGGGGAGTGCCTAGACCTACAAAAAAATAATTTTGTTTAGAGCTAGTGCTTTATGTTGGTCAATTTGGCGTTGCCGTAATGATATAGTTTTTAACCTAAAAAAATGCCTAACATCATGCAGGTTATCTTCATGTGTTCCAATTGGCTCCACTCTTGGTGTATGATGCTTTCACAGGAACAACATGATACTATGCGCAATGGTGCTACACGCTTGGAATTAATAGCCAAGGAACTTTTATTCCAGTTTGTATGGCGTAGTACCTACAGAATTTCGTGATAGAATCTACGTGATTTTGAAAAAAAATTATTTTAGTAGATCATATAATCGGAATAAAAGTTTTAGTAAAAAATTATTTTCCCATCGCGCCTTTTTTAACTTTTTTGTTCCCATCATATAATCGGCATGAACCCCGACTCAAACAAGTGGAAATGAATAGTCCTGGATGCAGAATACTCCTTCTGATTCTTACACTTATTGCATGGACAACAAATAAAACCCTTCTACTTGTTAGCTTCGGCCACTCTCAAAAAATAATGCACGCCGTCAATAAACTCTTTAAACCGCCGGTCAGCGTACATCCATTGCCGATCCATCTACATGAAATGAAAAAAAATCATACACAAATAATCATTCGTACAATAATGACAGTCATACAATAATGATAAAATAATCACAAACTCTTTCAACAATCATACAATAACGACATATCATTATTCATACAAAAATTATAAAATATTCCACCAAATAATTCTTATTTATTATTTTTTAAGTTTTAAATTCTTTTAATTTTCAATTTAGTTTGTTTTCTTTTATTTAAGATTAACTTTCACTATATTTTCCTACTCAGCTATTTTATAAAACCTTATTTAGCAAATAAACAAAATTTCTATATATTCTTTCTTTTCCCACACAAATTTTCTCTCTCATCAACTTACAACAAAATTTTGGAGACAAAAAAGTGTGCAAAACATAGCTCCAAATGTAATATGACAAAAAAAATATTGGAGGATGAAATTGCTAACCTTTTAGGCACCTCCGATTTGTACATAATCACCAAAGTAAATTCACTATAAATTTTGGCATGACCTCCCCTCTTTTTTGAAGAAATTTTGAAGCTTGCTCGGTTTGGAGGAGGAAGAAGACATATATAAAGGGGTGGGACTTTAGTCCCGGTTGGTGTTACCAACCGGTACTAAAGATCACCGGGATCTTTAGTCCCGGTTGGTAAAGTTACGATCTTTAGTCCCGGTCGGGGGGCCTGACAAGTCCTGACAGCATTTGAACCGGGTTAAAGATGATCTTTAGTCCGGTTGGTGTAACCGGACTAAAGATCAAATATGCCCGTTACCATTTTTAGCCGGAACTAATCTTTAGTCCCGGTTTTTATTGCAACCAGAACTATTGTGGAAATAGCCCGACCGATAAAAGATGGTTTCTCCACCAGTGATAGAAACATGAAAATCATCGCTGCGTCAAAAAACAGCAAAGTAATGCGTATGTTATTGGTATATCTCGTCGTGCTCACGCTGGCGTACTTGATAGTGTTTCTATGATTTGGTGAATGTACGTACGTACGTGCAGACAAGAGTACTCGTAACTCATCTCTCTCTGTATCTGTTGGCCAATGTTCATGTGTTGCTTGATCTTCAGTTCTGTAGTATGCTTCTGATATGATTTCCCTTTGTTATTTACTAATTAAAGTTCAGATTTAATTTTCTTGATTACCGTTGTCCTTGTCCTTTGACGTGGCATGTGGCCAGCCTGCTATGGCGTATGTATTGTACGGAGACAATAGTGCTCGAGCCATAGTTTGGAAGGACAAAAAGTGAACTTGTTCGAATTTATGCCTGCCGATGTCTGTTCCGACGGGCCTAACGCGCGGATGCGGCCCAGCAGCGTGGCCAGAGAGCTGAGCTGCCGGTATACGCGCCGTACGTGAAGAGGGGCGGAGCCACGTGCGAGGCAGCTTGGGCTTAGGCCCCACACATGGCAAAGAATTTCAATGACAAAATATCAAAATTTAGATAGAAACTTAGTGAAAATTTTAAGACATTATAGCTTGGCCCTTGCCTTCGCCTAAACCACCTCGATGCGTACGTCTGCACGGCAATTCATGAATGCCACCACCTCCCTGATCAACCACGACGCCGTGTCGAGTATATTTGCCGAAACACGTTGACGTCGGCGAACATGGACGAGTTCCGATCCTGTACGAGTGAGGTGATACGTATGCATGCAGGGGCGCGTCATTTATACGTTGGGTGTGCCGCCGCACGTCGATCTCGTGGTCTCGTGGAAGTAGAAGCGGAGGCTTTTGCATTGCCATCGCGCGATTGCGCGGGCCGGAGCAGGAAGGGAAACAAGCGCAGAGAAGGGAAACAAGCTTTGGATCGTGATCGGACGGACGCCAGACGCAGCAAGACGATCGAGGGGCCGAAACGACCGCTGGATGACGATCCGAGGGCCACCGAGACGAGCAACCAGAAGGCAGCAAAACCAACGCTGCTTAATTCCCCGCACGCCGCTGAAGATGTGTCGGCCCACCGCAATGGCGCAATGGCCGCAACAGCGAAAACGCAATGAAGAAGGGGATTTCCAACAGGTTTGAAGATTTAAGATTGAGCCCCCAGAATTACAAGTTACAGCAGTACTGTAGTGGAATTTGAACAACTTCCTATTTGTTCTCAAGCTTTGTTTAGAGTTATCATTGTGGGTGCACTACAAGAATTGATCAAAGACCGAAACTGGTTTGGCCCAAATACCAGTCCTCCAAACAGGCCTTAAATAAGCACGTGATCCGATGGGATCGTAAACGGATCACCACAAGCATCCTTATTATCTCATTTTCAAACCCTGAAAAAGGCGCCTTCTGACTGCCTTCCTAATCCAAATCTTTATAGCCGTTGCAATGATCTAAATAGTGTCTTAATGTCATGATACGAAAATTAAATTTTCATAGAAACAAATTTCAGATTCGATTGTTTGAGAGACTCCTAATTTAAAATAACTACATACACCCTTCTCAATTTTTTTTTAAAAATCGACCTAGCCGTTAACTTTATTAAGTCAACTGGCCCATTGAGAGCTAGCGTAGCATCGATGGACTCATGGCGCACGTGCCGCCCACCGGCCACCGCGCGGCCTCGTCGGTACCACGCGTGAGTCGTTTTTTCCTTTTTTGCTCTACTCCTGATTTTTACCATCAACCATATGCCATATGGGTTCGTTCAAATTCTGTGTACCGGCCCTAATTAAAATGACTTTATATCCCACTGAAAAAAATGACTTATATTCGGGGTCAACAAACCAAAAAGGAAGCGTTGAATGTTGATGTGTTCAGTAAAAAAAAAAGGGCTAAAGGTTTCAGCGTGGCAAGTTATATATGCGATCGATACAGTACAGCTTTGCCAGCTCGAGCCAACTAATTACCCAGGAACAAGTTATACACATACACCCCCATACTCCCGTCGTGCGGTGAATTCGCGATCAAGATGCAAGAGCAGCAGCAGGACTTCAAGAACGTCTTCTGTATGGAGGGTGGCCAGGGCGAGTCCAGTTACATCAACAACAGCCAATCTCAGGTAATTAACAAATTAAGCTAGACTAATTAGCTAAGAAATACAAGCATAACTGTATGCAATAGAGGTGGCTATTAATTACTATTCCCTCCGTAACAAGATATAAGGTTTTTTTAAGACTTTGATACAATTTTCGAGATACTAGTTTGATCAATAAATATCTATAATGTTAAGATTTTTTAAATAAAAAGAATTACATATTATGATAGTTTGTTTAATGATAAATTTAGTAATAGTAATTTTATATGATTGATCTTTTTTATTTTTAGCTATTAATAGTTACTTAGCACTATTCTAAAAATAATTATATTTTGGGAGGGAGAGTATAAGATTGCTACGCCTGATCGAGCAAATTAAAACTGCCGGTGCAGTCCCGAAACCTGAAAATGATGCTGTACGCCCTTGAGGAGACACTGGACAAGATCCAGCTCCTTCGTCACCGGCCGGGGAACAAGCCGCTACTGACGGCCGCCGACCTGGGATGCTCATGCGGCCAAAATACTCTCCTGATCGCGGACGTGATCGTCGACCACATGACCAACAAATCCTTCGGCAGCAAGGACGACGACGGCCTGGAATTCTGCTTCTACTTTTCCGACCTCCCGAGCAACGACTTCAACACCCTATTTCACCTCCTCCCACAGCAAGCTGCTGCCGCGGGCAGTGATGGGCGGCAGAGTCGGCGCTACTTCGCCGCCGCCGTACCTGGCTCTTTCCATGATCGCCTGTTCCCCGAGCGATCCATCAACGTGTTCACCTCCACCTTCTCATTGCACTGGCTCTCACAGGTACGCTGTATAATATACAGTTTGGTTTTTTTTATAGTACATCAAATTAATCATAATGAATCGGGAGTGGATTCTAATCCGTCGAGGGGAGATATCCCCTTGTGTACCTTTTTCTTTTAAATTCGATGTAAATGGTTGTGAAAAATTCTGAAAAAAATTGACAATGTAGAGTATACTGATATCTACTAGTCCACCAAAAATAAAATTCAAATTCGACCTACATATCGAGAAAAAAAAAGACAAATTCAGATATGAACATTATATTACTATTTATATGCTAAATTTGTCTTTTTTAAATCTCGACGTGTGAATTGAGTTTGGAATTAAGATTTTGTGGAGTTGTATAGACATATAGTATGAGTGTTGCCAATTTTTTCCAGATTTTTTTATAACCGTTTAGATGGTTTTGAAGTAAACGAGAGACATCCCCTTGAGGATCAAAATAGTTTCCCCAATGAATCCTCCATTTTGTGTTGATCTTCACACTAACTAGCATATCTTCTCACCCAATTTTGCGTGGAGATAAATATATTGTACATCTTTTCAGTAGAATTAGATTTGTATACAATTTTTGCTTCAGTTTCCAATCAGTGGTGTGAACGTAGGATTCTGAGCGTGTGTATTCAAGATTTTCACAGTGAAATTAAAAAAAACATTTTTTGCGAACGCATTTTTTTTTTAAAAAAAGAAGGGATAGCACACAAGTGCTAATGAAAATTAAAAAAAAAGGTTTGTGTTACTAATGAAAATATGTGTTAAATTAGGAAGATAGTACAGAAAAGAAAACGTTTGTGTTACTAATGAATATGGATTATATTGATTCCAATGTGTTGTTCAATCTGAGAAAAATTCTTGCACGTTATACATGTAGTTAAGTATGGTTGGGATCAAAGTGAGCTACTCGACTGGTAAAATTCAGGTTTTGACTCGAGCAGTTAATGATCGAGTAGGATCATTAAGTTCAATATTTCGATCCTTGGTTAGTTAGCTACCTTGAGCTAATTTGTGAGTTACTTGTGTAGCTCGTTTAGCCTGTGACGTGTTGAAATTAAAAGTCCACTCCACATGCTAGCTAGTGTCACGTATGACACAACAAGCTCACAAACCACTTATTATAGTACAACCTTATATTGTCATGACACATAGCACGTCGGCCATAACTCCAATTACATAGGCCTATAAATCATACCAAATGTAAATTTTAAGGGAGTATATATCTATCTAACGTTCTATAGAAATTCCCTCCCCCCCAAAAAAAAAAAATTTAAAATGTAAATTAATACGATACATTATAGTACAATAACAATGTAAGTACACATGTACCTAGAATATAAGTGGTATGTAAATAAAAAAAAGTTGCACTAGCTCAGTAGGGGGACGCACGCAGAAGCTGTTGGTGGTTGCGAGCTAGTTCGATCGACGCCCACCTCACGCAATACGCTTTGGTTTTTAACCCATCCAACGGTCAGGGATCTTAAAGCCCATCGGATATGACGAACAATATAAAATATTAATTTTCTCCCAAAATTTATGTCAAATTATAAATAGCAAATCCTAAATTTAAAATCACTAGAAAAAATACCCGTGCGTTGCGACGGATGAAAGGTATTTTAATTTTATTATTGTTATTTAGTTTAATTAAGGTGAAATTCACTATTAGAATTCACTTAAAATCATGAGTTGTAATTAGAGTCCGATCGTCTCAAGTTAACATGCGAGTTTTTTTACAGAGATTTCTTATATGACTTTTCTGTGTTTCCAAAAGCAAACATAATAAACGACTCAAATAAGAATATGTATTTCCAAAAGTGAACGAACTTGAAAACCGACTTATACACAGATGACGTACCAAAGTACCGGCAAAAACGTCTTCAATTTTTATAATAATAGAGATGTATTGTGTCGTAGCAAGTTTAATAGTTTCAATGAGTCTGCTCGAATTTCTTAGCGAACTAAGCTGGGCTCATTTTTAATTTGTTATGTTAACGAGTTGAGCAAGTCGGCTCATTAACTCAACCAATTTTCGGCAGTCAAGCTACGGCTCGAGTTAGCTTGTCAACCACCCTTAAATGTAAGGAACTAAATGAAGAAGTTTAATTGGTTTAATTATCACACAGGTGCCGAAGAGAGTCGCCGATAAGCAATCGCCGGCATACAACAAAGGTAAAGTGTTCGTGCATGGTGCCTCAGAGGAGACGGGCACGGCATACCGGCGACAATTCCGGTCTGACATGATGCGCTTTCTACACTGTCGTGCCGCCGAGATGAAGCCTGGTGGTGCCATTTTCATTGTCAGCCTTGGCCGCCTATCATCCACCCGCGGCCCCACGGAGCAAGGCTACATCTATGAAGTGTATTGCGGCATGTTCGAGGACTCATTGCGTGATCTCATCGAAGAGGAGATGGTCGATGGCGAGAAGATGGACAACTTTAACATCCCCCTATACGCTGCTACAGTAGAGGAGTTCAAGGAGGCTGTGGATGCCGACGGCTCGTTCAAGATCAACCAGTTGGAGCTCGTGATGGGAAGCCCTCCCGTCGTGGATGATCCCGCTAACCGCGGCGTGGTCGGGCACATGGTAGCGAACTTCATGCGCGCCCTCTTTGGGCCACTCATCAACAAGCACGTCGGCGGGGCGATGGCTGACGAGCTGTTCATCCGGATGCAGCGCCGCGCAGAAATACGTGCCGAGGAGCTTGTGGATGAAATGTGCTTCGCCCATATTCTATGCTCGCTTTCACTGGCGTAATGGAATTTACAAATGTATTATTGGACGGTCTTTATATGAAAACTAGGTCTATTTTATGTGGAACTCTTCATATCTTAAGCATAATAAAAGTTATTCTGGATAAAATTGTTGGTTGTCTTATAAAATTCGGGCCCCATATATTAGCCGATCTTAATGGATATATTTCGTGGGAAACTCTTCATTGTTTTAGGCTTAATAAATGGCCTTTTGGTTGGGTACTTCAATTTACCTAAGTTTGACACAAATTTTTGGCTAACTTGTATAAGGTATGACTAATAAAATTAGAACCACTCGTTAGCTAGCATGAGGCACTCCTGCGACACTTTTTTTTATCTCAATTAATGACACATGTGGTCTATGTAATGGAGAATAAATCTTACCATAAATATGGTTATGAACTAAACAATCATCTATTTCAGTGTCTAACTTAATTAAGAGATATGACAACATTAAGTAAGTTGTGGGTGTCAAATAAACAGTACCTAAAAGTCATCCAAATAAAAGTGCTTGTTCTCCTATAAAATTAGGCACCTTGTAATTTATCGAAGTGAACCAGAGTAGACCGTGAACATTATTTGGCCTGTACGAGTTCCGATCTTGTACGACTGAGATGATATGTATGCATGCAGAGGCGCGTCATGCATGCGTTGGGTGTGCCGCCGCACGTCCATCTCGTGGAAGTAGAAGCGAAGGCTTTTGCATTGCCATCGCGGGATTGCGCGGGAGCCGGAGCAGGAAGGGAAACAAGCAGAGAATGAGTTAGCTTTGGATCGTGATCGGACGGATGCCAGACGCCGCAGCAAGACGAGGGGCCGAAACGACCGTTGGATGACGATCCGAGGGCCGCCGAGACGAGCAACCAGAAGGCAGCAAAACCAGCTGCTTTTAATTCCCCGCGCGCTGCTGACGGGTCGGCACACCGCAATGGCCGGAATTATAAGGTATAACAGGACTATAGAGTGGAATTTGAACGCCTTCCTATTTGTTCTCAAGCTCTGTTTAGGATTATCATTGTGGGTGCACTGCTAGAATTGATCAAAGACCAGGACTGATTTGGCCCACATACCAGTCCTCCAAACAAGCCTTAAATAAACACGTGATCCGGTGTGATCGTAAACGGATCACCCCAAGCATCCTTATCATCTTATTTTCAAACCCTGAAGAAGCCGCCATCCCACCGCCTTCCTAATCCAAATCTCTGTCAGGGTTATGGATACCACATACCTAATAGTAGTTGACTAAATATCGGCAGGACCCACCACATACTATGTTTTATATGGAAACAACCTTCGGGTATAGAAGGAGTTCCGGATAAGGAAAAACAACCAGAGTTCTACATGGAAATGACAAGCACTACTCGGATTGTATCCATATTGGTTTCCCTAGTTCTACTTGGATAAGGGGACACCTATGGATATAAATACAAGACCCCCTAGAAGGAGATGGGACACCCACCATAGAAGACACAAGATCAATATACAAGCCAACATACGCCAAGACAGGCCGCCGGATATCGACATCAGAGATATGTCTAGATCGACCCTATCCGGTACCTACAGAGGCCGGCCGTAGGGATCTAGCACTGTCTCTGATCTCGTCGGGCACGAACTCGAGGAGGAAGACTACCCTGTTGTCGATACGAGTCAGACCTTCAGACCGCCATGTCGACAACAGTTAGATAGACTATCCCAAATATTGTATTGGTGTGATTATGATGAATAAGAGCAACGACCGGCTTCGGCCAACAGGATGTAGGGTTATTACCTGACAATTCAGGGGCCCAAACCTGTATAAAAATTCATGTCTCCATCTTTTTTACCTCAGTATCGCATATATCTATATCCTAGTACCAACGATCCCCATACTATGCAAATACCGGAATCGCGACATCAAACGTCGACAATCTCCATAGTTGTTACAATGACTTGAATAGCACCTCAATGTCATGATTTTAAATTTTCATAGAAACAAATTTTAGATAGGTTTTTGAAGCACTAAATTTCTAATTTAAAAAGACTACGTATACCCTTCTTAAAAAAAACTTTTTTTAAAAAAGCGACCTAGCCGTGAACATTACTAGGTCAACTGGGCCATTGAGAGCTAGCGTAGCATCGATGGACTCACGGCGCACATGCCGCCCACCGGCCACCGTGCGTCCGCGCGACCTCGTCGGTACCATGCGTGAGTCATCTTTTCCTTTTTTTTTTGCTCTACTCCTGATTTTTACCATCAACCATATGGCCATAAGGATTCGTTCAAATTCTATGTACTACGGGCCCTCATTAAAATGACTTTATATCCCACTGAAAAAAAAATGACTTCATATTCGGGGTCAACAAACCAAAAAGGAAGCGTTGAATGTTGATGTGTTCAGTAAAAAAAATGGCTAAAGGTTTCATCGTGACAAGTTATATATGCGATCGATACAGCTTTGCCAGCTCGATCCAACTAATTACTCAGGAACAAGTTACACACATACACGGATACACCCCCATTCTCCCGTCGTGCGGTGAATTCGATCAAGATGGAAGAGCAGCAGCAGGACATCAAGAACGTCTTCTGCATGGAGGGTGGCCAGGGCGAGTCCAGTTACATCAACAACAGCCAATCTCAGGTAATTAACAAATTAAGCTAGACTAATTAATTACCTAACTAATACAAGCATAACTGTATGCAATTAGAGGTGGCTATTAATTACCTAGTAAGATTGCTACGCCTGATCGAGCAAATCAAAACTGCCGGTGCAGTCCCGAAACCTGAAAATGATGCTGTACGCCCTTGAGGAGACGCTGGACAAGATCCAGCTCCCTCGTCACCGGCCGGGGAACAAGCCGCTACTGACGGCCGCCGACCTGGGATGTTCATGCGGCCACAATACGCTCCTCATCGCGGACGTGATCGTCGACCACATGACCAAGTTGTGTGGCACCTCCCTCGGCAGCAAGGACGACGTACGACGGCGGCGGCCTGGAATTGGAATTCTGCTTCTACTTTTGCGACCTCCCGAGCAACGACTTCAACACCCTACTCCACCTCCTCCCGCAGCAAGCTGCTGCCGCCCGTCGCTACTTCGCCGCCGCCATACCTGGCTCGTTCTATGATCGCCTGTTCCCCGAGCGATCCATCAACGTATTCACCTCCACCTTATCCTTGCACTGGCTCTCACAGGTACGCTGTATAATATACAGTTTGGATTTTTTTTATGATACATCAAATTAATCACAATTAATCCTCCATTTTGTGTTGATCTTAAGACTAACTAGCATATCTTCTCACCAATTTTTGCCTGGAGATAAATATGTTGTACATCTTTTCAGTATAGAATTTGATTTGTATACATTTTTTGCTTCAGTTTCCAATCAGTGGCGAACGTAGGATTATGAGTAGGGTTGGGATCAAAATGAGCTACTTACTCGACTGGTATAAAATTCAGGTTTTGACTCGAGCAGTTAATGATCGAGTAGGGTCAATAAGTTCAATCCACTGCTGGAGAAAGTGGTTTTTTACCATCGGTTCGTAACCCCCCTCTAGTCCCCTTTTTACAGCCGGGACTACGAATCCCGGACTAAAGATGGCCACCCTGTTGAAATACCCAGGAGTAAAATACATCTTTAGTCTCGGTTGGTAAAGATTGCAGCGCCACGTGACTGCTACTGCCATCTTTAATTTAGTCCCGGTTGAGACCAACAACCGGGACTAAAGGTCCTTTTTTTTATTTTTTTTAATTTGCTTGCAAGTTATCAGATAATCACAAATTCATTCACAGCACAAGCAAATTATCAGATCATCACAAATTCATTCAAAAAACATTCACAAATCAAAAAAAATTCACACATATACATCCACATATCAACAACATCCACAACTTAGAACAAATCATCAAAAAAATTAAGAACTCTAGAACAAATCAACAACATCCACAACATCGTCGCTTCTGGCGGAGGGGAGAGAGAGAGAGGATCGAGAGAGAGAGAGAGAGAGCAGAAGGGTTTAGGGATAGGGAGACCGAGAGAGAGGATCGAGGAAATCGAGAGAAAGGCGTGGGAGATTAAAGAGATTAAAAAGCTAGTCGGCTCATAACTTAACCAATTTTTGGCAGTTAAGCTATGGGTTCGAGTTAGCTTGTTAACCACCCTTAAATGCAAGGAACTAAGTGAAGAAGTTTAAATGGTTTAATTATTACACAGGTGCTGGAGGGAGTCGCCGACAAGCGATCGCCGGCATACAATAAAGGTAAGGTGTTCGTGCATGGTGCCTCTGAGGAGACGGGCGTGGCATACCGGCGACAGTTCCGATCTGATATGATGCGCTTTCTACACTGCCGCGCCGCCGAGCTGAAGACTGGTGGTGCCATTTTCATCGTCAGCCTTGGCCGCCTGTCGTCCACCCGCGGCCCCACGGATCAAGGCTACATCTATGAAGTGTATGGTGGCATGTTCGACGACTCATGGCGCTACCTCATCGAAGAGGGGATGGTCGACGGCGAGAAGATGGACAGCTTTAATGTCCCCCTTTATGCTCCTACAGTGGAGGAGTTCAAGGAGGTTGTGGACGCCGACGGCTCGTTCAAGATCAACCAATTGGAGCTCGTGATGGCAAGCCCTCCTGTCGTGGATGATCCCGCTGACCGCGGCATGGCCGGGCACATGGTGGCGAACTACGTGCGCGCCCCCCTCGGGCCACTCATCGACACGCACATCGGCGGGGTGATGGCTGACGAGCTATTCATCCGGATGCAGCGCCACGCGGAAATACGTGCTGAGGAGCTCGTGGATGAAATGCGCTTCCCCCATATTCTATGCTCACTTTCACTAGCGTAATGGAATTTACGAATGTATTATTGGACGGTTTTTATATGAAAACTGAGTCTATTTTATGTGGAACTCTTCGTATCTTGAGCATAATGAAAGTTATTCTGGATAAAATTGTTAGTTGTCTTATAAAATTTAGGCCCATGTATTAGCCGATCTTATTGGATATAAAACTCTTCATTGTTTTAGGCATAATAAACGGCCTTTTGTTTGGGTACTTCAATTTACCCAAGTTTGACACAAATTTTTGGCTAACTTGTCTAAGGCATGACTAATAAAATTAGAACCACCCTTTAGCTAGCATGAGGTACTCCTGCCACACTTTTTTTATCTCAATGGCATATATGGTCTATGTAATGAAGAATAAATCTTACCAGAAATATCGTTATGAACTAAACAATCATCTACCTCAGTTAAACTTGTCTAACTTAATTAAGAGATATGACAACGTTAAGTAGGTTGTGGGTGCCAGCTAAACTGTCCCTAAAAGTCATCCAAATAAAAGTGCTTGTTCTCCTATAAAATTAGGCACCTTGTAATTTATCGAAGTGAACTAGAGTAGACCGTGAACATTATTTGGCCAACTAAGCCGCGAACGTTTGAAAAAAACACTTAAGCCGTGAACATTTGAGTAGTTGCGATACAAATACTGGGCGAGCTTAATTGAGTCGTTAATTAGTATTATTTGTTGGCATCCAAATTTGATAGCCTAATTGTGATATATACTTAAGCGTGAACTTGGGGTGTAACCGCACATTAACAGGCCGGGTTGATAGCGGACCCAACTCTCTTTAGCCTAAAAAAATTTAAGGGCTGAATTTAAAATGAATTAGGCTCAATTTCTATATATTTTTATCTAAAAATATTTAAGTAGCGGGTAGGGTTGTAAAAGAATCGGTTATTACCGTTGGAATGCAATATACTGTAATGTTCAATTGGTCAATCAAATATCACATACAAGGACAATACGATGCTCAGTGGTCGACGGCTGTGTTCTTCTCCTTTCTTTTCCAACTCACCACTCTCTTTTTACACGCACGCTTTTAAACTGCTAAACTGTATATTTTTTTATAAAAGTTTACTACAGAAAAGTTGCTTTAAAAATCATATCGATCTATTTTTAAAGTTTTCATTTTCTTTCTTCCTGATTCTTCCCCCACCACTTATAAATATTCCTACTGTACATTAACTACTACTTATTAATATATTGCTTATTAATATATTGCAGTAGGGGAGCCTCTCCTGCCGTTTTAATCGTTAAAAAAATTAATTAATCATAAGTTAACAGATAACACCGTTTTATATTCGTGGAGGTAGAACTAACTCCATCTCCCAAAGTCAGCCCCCTAGGTACATGTGTTACATGAGATTAGGTGCCCGAAGTCAGCCCCCTAGGTACATGTGTTGCATGAGTTTAGGTGCCCGTGCCTGGCCGTACGGTCGCATCAACCAGCTTTCCGTTGCATGTTGATTCATGTGCGCTCAGCCCACCGGCCACCCACGTATCGCGCGTCATCGCAGATATAGGCATCAGGTGATCCAGTTCATTGGGTGATGATCTATCTGAGCTAGCCATCTACCTACTGATCCAGGAACTAGCTATATATATATACGCATACACATACCTCCATTTTCTTGTTGTGCTGCCGATCGATCCCCAGGAACTAGCTATATACGCATACACATACCTCCATTTTCTTCTTGTGCTGTGAATTCATCAATTCAAGATGCAAAAAGTGTTGATGAAGGACGTCTTCTGCATGGAGGGTGGACAGGGGGAGTCGAGTTACATCAAAAACAGCCAAGTTCAGGTAAAACGACAACAAAAATGCTGGGTTACATACCTATTTAGCACAAGGTCATGATAAGTTCAAATTCAGCATGCTCTGGAGGTTATTTAATTAGAGTTTTCTAGTTTTGTTACTAAGGTAGGTGTTTTTCGTTTGCCTGATCGAGCCAAATTAAACTGGTAATGTGCAGTCTCGAAACCTGCAAATGATGCTGCCAAACTTCATGGAGAGATATTGGACAAGGTCCAGCTCCCTCGCCGACGGGGGAAACATCTCCTGACGGCGGCCGACCTTGGCTGCTCTTGCGGTCATAACACGCTCATCGTCGCCGATGCGATCGTCGAACACATGACCAGAAAGCTGCGCGGCTCCATCTTCGACGAGCAAGAAGACGGTGACGCCGCTGATCCAGAATTCTGCTTCTACTTCTCCGATCTCCCCAGCAATGACTTCAATACCCTCTTCCACCTCCTCCCGCAACACGCTACTGCTGCTGCTGGCGACGGCAGTGAGCGGCGCTACTTCGCTGCCGTGGTGCCTGGATCGTTCCATGACCGTTTGTTCCCCAGGCGATCCATCGACGTGTTCACCTCCACCTTCTCTTTGCACTGGCTCTCACAGGTACGTATCGTTATAGTGAAGTAGCAGATCTTTTTCCCCACACAATTTTTGCACAGAGCTGTTTACTTAAAAAGTAGATTTGTGATTTGTTACACAACTCATTTGCGTCATTGTTACATGTTTGATAAAACTATAGTGCCACATTTTTTTCACTTAAATTCGGTTATTTTTTTCCTTACGTGATTGCTCTCTCTCGTATAATGATAAGGTTAGCTAAGTTTTCTCATTCAGAGATGGATTTTCATCCCTCGAGAAGACATCTCTCGTTTCTTGCATGTCACCTATTAAATTATTTTTTTTAAAAAAATAACAAAATAGATTAATATAACATATATCACTTCACAAATATACAAGATCAATTTTTTTTCCAAGTTGTAATAAAAGAACCAATTAAACTGAAACTAGTTAACATACCTTTCCCGTTATATTTGTTTTTTTACGACTTGTAGATATTGAATTTAAACTTGCATACTTATGGAGTGATATATTTCACATGTATCTATCTTATCTTTTTTTAAAAAAAGAATCTAATAACTATTTAGGTGATATATAGGAAGCTAGAAATATCCTTGCAAGGATAAAAACATTTTCCCGTCTCATTCTACTTTATATTACTACAATAGATGGATGAAAGAGTTTTATCATTATATTTTAGTGACCTTGCAAGAGATCTAGTCTTCGGCCCAAGATTCAATTTCTCTTGCAATTTGATTCAAACATGTCGTTCAACTTGGAATCAATTGCACGTTCTACAATGCGCTGAGTAGCTGGTTGAAGAATAAGTTTACGACAATTTTTATAATCCTGAAGAAAGTATCTCAAAAAAAACCTAAACCTTAATAAATAACACAGGTCCCGGAAGGTGTTGCAGACAAGCGGTCAGCGGCGTACAACAAGGACAAGGTGTTCGTGCACGGGGCCTCGCAAGCGACGGGCGCGGCCTACCGGCGGCAGTTCCAGTCCGACATGGCGCGCTTCTTGCGGTGCCGCGCCAGGGAGCTGAAGCCCGGTGGCGTCATGCATTCCTCGTCTGCCTCGGCCGCCCGTCACACTACGCCTGCCCAACAAACCAAGGCCGCGTCCAGCTTCTATACGGCGCCATGTTCGAGGAGTCGTGGCGTGAGCTCGTCGAGGAGGGGACGATCGGGCGCGAGACGATGGGCAGCTTCAACGTCCCCGTGTACGCCGCGACGCTGGAGGAGTTCAGGGAGGCCGTCGGCGCCGACGGCTCGTTTGAGATCAACCGGCTGGAGCTGGTGATTACGAGCCCTCTAGCTGTGGAGGTCCGTCAGAGACTGCCGCGCGGTCGGGCGCGCGGTGGCGAACTACGTGCGCTCGCTGCTCGGTCCGCTCGTCGACGCGCACGCCGGCAGGGCGGTGGCTGACGAGATTTTCGTCCGGATGCAGCGCCGCGCGGAAGCGCGTGCCGAGGAGCTCGTGGACGAGATGCGTTTCCCCAATATTGTGTGTTCCCTTTCGCTCGCGTGATGGATATTGTGTGTTCCTGTCGAGGGATGATTTCACTTTCTCGTTTTTCAGCTCTCGGTAGGAGTTCCTCCTTCCAAAAATCTGATAGCTATTTCATTCTTTGGTTTTTCTAAAAATCTAAATTCTATTTGTTGAGTGAGTTAATTGCTTTTTGGTATTGATGAAAAAGAAATAGTTCTCAGATTTTTAAGGAGGGAGTAATGTCCTGTTTCATTACGAAAGAATAAAAATGTTTGGGCCAACAATGCAGTAATTTATATTTTTCGCTAGTCGTTTAATTTTTTCGAGCCATTCAAAGTAAATTAGCAGCAGTGAACATTTTAAGTGAGATGTCCGTGGACGGTTTTGCTAGAACTTTTTTCTTAATATTTGTCGATTTTTCTAACGGTGCAGCGCGCCGTTCGTACATGATATCCTCTTTAGTGGCAGCGGTTCGTGACATGCATGTATGTGATACATACGTACGTACGGGGAAGCAGTGCATGTGTATGTGTATGTACATACAACAAAAGTGATTAAATGTTAACTCTACTTAGATACGGATAAGAGAAATCCTATAACCTCCACTGAACATGAGAAACAGCGCTTACAGTTACATGCAAGTTATAATATAATTATAATGCACTTACATTTGAAACGGAAGTGTGGAGCCACGCGCGAACAGCCTGCCGATCCTCTGTTCCGACGGGCCCAACGCGCGGATGCGGCCCAGCCGCGTGGCCAGAGGCCTGAGCTATACGCGCCGTGAAGCCGGCCCGAATCGTCCAGCGACGCGTACCGCGTACGTGCACCGCGGTGCGGTGATCAACCACGACCCCAGGGTGGTTGAGTCCATTTTTGTCGAACACGTTCGTTCACGTCGGCGAACACATGGACGAGTTCCGATCCTGCGCACACACATGTACGCCCGAGTGAGATGTATGCATGGGCACGTACGTCATGGTCAGCTACTCAGCTACCGGCCGTGCATGCATGCAAGCTGGGCGCGCGCGCGGCTTGCCGCTGGAGATGATGACGACGTACGTATACGGTTGCGTTGCCCGTGACGGCGAACGTCGACCTCGCGGAAGTAGAAACGGAGGTACGGCCAGCGCCTCATCTGTTCTTCAGGATCGATGCAGCTCTCCGCGGCCGCGATTGCCGTGGGGCTCGTGGCCGAAATGCGGTTGGGTACGGGGTTCCCCCATGTCACATGTGTGTTTGATCATTTTGGCACGCGTGAGGGAGAGTATTTTAATTTGATGCTCGCGGCCGAAATGGACGTGCGATGCACGGTCTTTTGTAGCACCTAATCGCGCAGCTATCACGTATGTGAAACCTATCTATTTCTTGGGCGTACGTAAGTGTAATGAGCTGGCTCCGTCAAGAGAAGAATTTGATACTCCTTTAATTTTAAAATATAGCAATTTAAAATTAAATGTGACACATTCTAATATATCAAAACTGGATAAGTCTATGTCTAAATTCATTGTATTAGGATATACTCCATATGTTATTCTTGATTGTAACTCGTTAAGTAAGACCGGGATTCTATTCCATTATCTAAAGAAAATATATGTCTATAATATTTTGAAACGGGAGTAGTATTAGTAATTACCTTGAGCAGTCTATATTGGGCCAATTAAGGCACGAATAATATTGGATTGTTTAGGGCAGATTTTCAAAAATTTCAGAATTCCGGCAACCCAATATTAATTGCTAAACCGAAATGTTCAACCTTGAAACTGTCTGATGAGATTGTTCAGTTGTTGACAAAATTAATCAATCCTTCATGCATGTTAGGTAGCTAGGCGTACGTCAAGGTGTTCCGTTCAACTGTGCATATAGAGTGAATTGCATTGGTGATACACAAACTTGTTAGTTGGTTGCAATTTAGTACATGAACTTGCAAAATACTTGTTTTGGTACACAAACTTATCTAATCCGTGCGAACTAGGTTCAAAATGGCTTGGCAAGGTTAATTTTACCTAGCTGATGTTGGTTAGGATGTGACTTGCATACATATAGTGTGAGTATACATAAAACATGCTATATTTATAAATTTGTTCTCTACTTTATCTTGAATTCCGTATGTTTCTCTAACCCTTGTATCATTGCTCGGTTTTTTATATCTTTCTCTACAATCACTATATCTCATTCTATCTTTTTTTAACAGGTGTATGTCTAAATAGAAACCTTCTCGTATATATGTTTACGTAGTATCCTAATCAGCACCTAAATCAATAAAATTAGTCATGTAATGACCTTTTGACCTTAGTTCGCAAGCGCAAGATAAGTTTATGTATCAAAACGAGTATTTTACAAGTTCATACACTAGATTGCACCTACCTAACAAGTTCGTGTACCGCCGATACAATTTACTCATGCATGTATGCACGCACACTATAATTAATTGATCTCTACCTGCATCATCTCACAAAAAAAATCGTATCATCACCTTTCTTTAAATATAATGGTTACTGGCCTAATCTGGTTGCCTATAAATATAATCTAGTTTAATATCCCTTCTCTCTTACACAAACTTATCTTCTTATGTCAATTTTTTTAAAACACTATTATAGATGTAGGTGCATATATAAAAACATATGTAAACTCTCCTCTATAAACGTAAAAAGTGTATTGTGCCCATTATTTATCATTTTTTTCAATATACAGTCACACCAACTTTACCTTATATAATCCTTTTCAGAATTGTGTTTCCCAAGTCTTAACGAAAACTTTGAGAGAAAAAATTTCTTGCAGATATTTACTTCTCAATAACTCTATGCACGTCTCCGTTGTATTATGTTCTAGTCTTACAGCCCATTTGGTAAGCTAGCAAATATTCATCAACCTGTTTTTAAAGAAAAAAATCCCCTAAAATCCTCTGGCGCGCTTAAAGCACTCTATTTAAAAGATGATATTTTCTCTTTTCCCTAGTACCTGCTTATAAAATCTCCCCTTTATTGTGTCCACTTTCTTATGGATACTCTAGGAAGTTTATAGAAGCCTATGGTGTATATTTGGAACACTTGACAAGTAATTTCTTCGTCTTAAAATGTAACAACATATGGTATTCTCAACCAATTAAAGTCTTTCACCTCATAATTTTCTCACCTACTTCTCTTCTCAACCAATCGTAATCTTTTTATGTTTATTTTTACCTACTTTTCATAATAATCATATTCTAACCTAAAACTTATTATATTTTACGATGAAGGTAGTAAGAATTTATCAAAAAGTAGCCTCCCCTACCCCACCCCTACAAAAAAAACAAATAAAATAAAATAGATATGGGTGCTTTCCCAATTGTAAGAATCAAATCTCTTCTCCACTTTCTGAATCACGCCATATAACTACGTACTTTCCAACTTTTCCTGTATCAATTGTCATGCCAAAATAAGTTATAGGAAACTTCCCACTTTATAGTTCCATATCAGCCACTCTTTCTTCTCTCTTTATCAACTCTTACCACAAAAACCTTTTTTGCAGTTTCATTTCAGACAAAGCAAAAGAGCAGAAATTTCAAGGCTAGGAAGTTTTTGTCAATGACTTTAGCAACAAAACTGTATCATCAGAGACTACTATATATATTAATTAGATATACGCCCCCATCAACTCTACTCCCGCAGTGTGCGCACGGTACAACCAAGATAAGATGCAAGCGCAGGACATGAAGAACGTCTTCTGCATGAAGGGTGGGCAAGGGGAGTCCAGTTACCTCAAAAACAGTAAAGTTCAGGTAACAAATAGAACTAAATTAATTACCTAAATGCTACAACAATTAATTGAAGTTCAAATTCTATTTTTTATACGTATAGAATTAATTGTTGGAGTTCAAATTCAGCATTCAACTTTGAGCAATTTTATAGTACTTGAGAAGGTACCAAGGTACCATTTTTAAAAATTATAAATTTGATAACTCTTGGTATCTAGGTACTACAAGGTACCATGAGATACTAAACTTTACATTAAAATTTTGGTATCTTATGGTACCTCCTAAAGAACCGTAGAATTGCTCTTCAAACTTTAGTTACTTCCCTGTGCTTGATCGAGCGAAACTGGCAACTAAATGCAGTTTAGAAACCTGCAAACGATGCTGCATGCCCTGGAGGAGACACTGGACAAGGTCGTGCTCCAACCCCACGGACCGGGGAGGCTTCTGCTGACGGCGGCTGACCTCGGCTGCTCCTGCGGCCGCAACACGCTCGTCGTCGCCGATGCGATCGTGCAGCACATGACCAAGCTCTGTCGTCGTCGTGGCAAGGGCGAGCATGGTGACCACGCCGCGGCTGATCCGGAGTTCTGCTTCTACTTCTCTGACCTACCGAGCAACGACTTCAACACCCTCTTCGGCCTCCTCCCGCACCGCGGCGCCGCTTCCTCCGGCGAAGAAGGCGGTGGGCGGCGGCGCTACTTCGCCGCCGCCGTGCCTGGCTCGTTCCATGACCGTTTGTTCCCGGAGCGATCTGTCGACGTGTTCACCTCCACCTTCTGCCTGCACTGGCTCTCTCAGGTAACGCACCATTATAGATTTTCGAGGCGTGTTCACCGAAATGAGAAGGAGCTTGATCACGCAGGTGCCGGAAGAAGTCGCCGACAAGTGGTCGCCGGCGTACAACAAGGAGAAGGTGTTCGTCCACGGCGGCTCGGAGGAGACCGGCGCGGCGTACAGGCGGCAGCTCCAGTCCGACATGGCGCGCTTCCTGCGCTGCCGCGCCGCCGAGCTGAAGCCTGGTGGCGCCATGTTCCTGGTCTTCCTCGGCCGCCCGTCGTCCGCCGGCCCGACCGACCAAGGCCGCAGCCTGAGCCTGTTCGGAGCCATGTTCGATGAGTCGTGGCGCGACCTCGTCGGCGAGGGGTTGATCGACGGCGAGAGGATGGACAGCTTCAACGTCCCGTCGTACGCCGCGACGCTGGAGGAGTTCAGGGAGGTCGTCGACGCCGACGGCTCGTTCGAGGTCAACCGGATGGAGCTCGTGATGGGAAGCCGTCTCGCCGTGGACGACGACGACGACCCCCACGACCGCCGCGCGGTCGGGCGCACGGTGGCGAACAACCAGCGATCGGTCTTCGGTCCGCTCGTCGAAGCGCACATCGGCAAGGAGCTCGCCGACGAGCTGTTCGCCCGGGTGCAGAGCCGCGTAGAAGCGCTCGACGACGAGCTCGTGGACGAGATGCGGGTCCACATCCACATCGTCTGCTCGCTTTCACTCGTGGAGTCGTGGGACGATATTTAAATCGTACACTGTCCTAATGAAAAAAGAATAATCAAATTCCGGGTACAATAATTTAATTAAGGTTATATTTGGCACATCCCATGATTTTAGATAAGTTTGTATGTTAAATTATAGAGGTTTAAACTTTTATATTTAGCTTAAAATAAAAGCCAAATGATGCATTTATTATCAATGTAATCGCAGATTCAGATTCATAGATTTTGGAGTTATGGATATTCTCTTTAAGAAATTTTAGATATAGAACTATATCAAATAGTATGTAAATATAATAATTGTATTTGCTAAATAATTCTATCTCATTTGTTGGACATGAAAGTTGGGAGTACTTGACGATGCAAATAATAGACGAGCAAGATGTTTAGTTTGACCAAATTTATAAAAATACATAGCAATATTTTTAAAACAAAATAAACATAATATCAAATATATTGATGGTTAGATTTAATGAAATTAATTTTTTACAAGAGTTGTTATATTTTTATATAAATTAGCACGGTGGCCCGTACAGATTGCGTTGCTAACACCGTTATATTTTCTCACATGAATAACATATATATTTTCACATTTTATTATTAAATTATATTAAAATGGAAACATAATTTTAAATTATATTCTAACTTGTTAAACTAACCAATATGCAATTTTCATATTGTAGTATAGACACGTGGTAGTTTGACTTAGACTAAATTTACTGCATCTTATGATAGGGAGTAGCTAAGCTAGCATTGTTTGCAAGCTTAATTTGTTTGGCTCGATTAGGAAACCCGAGCATATATTCCATTCAGTATGCCCCTTCAGACGTAGGGCCTGTCTGCTTTATTCATATCCATCTATCCTAACAGTCTCGAATAGATCAGTGTCGGAGCCAAAATTATTTTTAACATGAGTGGAGCCAACTAGTTTTTTTAATTACACAGTGCAACACAGACTCTCACAACGCACGCGCACTCACCTCTATGAATACACGCACGCACGTAAACCCTATCTCTATGAGCATCTTCGAAGACTGGGCCGATAAATCTTAGAGAGATTGACGAAGTCACCACATGCGTCTCGCTGTCGAGATGGGTACGTCGTCTACTATTGAAAGCACAACACTGTTAAATACTGGAAAATCCGCTCCCATGGAAAGTCGAATCTAGAACCTCAGGTGTTACTGTGCTACTGACTATAGAAAAAACAACATAACAGTGTTGGTTGCCTCGGTTCCAAGCTTTTCTATGCGGGTCGTTGTGGAACTTTATATTGATGCTCTAATATTCTGACCAAGCCGTTCTAAGCTCTCTAAAATTTTTAGAATACTAGAAAAAATATCCGTGCGTTACAACGGGTGAAAACTATTTTAATCTTATTATTGTCGTATGGTTTAGTTTAGGTAAAATTCACTGCAGAAATTCACTTGGATATATATTTTATAAAAAAAATCATGAGTTACAGTTAAGAGTCCGACCGTATAAGTTAGCATACAAATTTGAGATTTCTTATACGACACCTTCTGTATTTCTAAAAGTGAACGAATTTAAAACCTACTCAAATACGAATGTATTTCCAAAAAAGAACAAACTTAAAAACCGATGACGAACCAAAATACCGGTAAAAACATCTTCAATTTTTATAATAGTGGAGAAGAGATAAGAATTGGAACTAATATATAATAACAATTGTTTTCCTCTTCGTGCTTGAAGAATCGAAGTTTGACTAAATTGAAGAACATAGAAATTAGATCTTTGTGTTCGAAAAAAAAAGTTCTCGCCAGAATAACCCAGCCAAATATCTACCTTGTAATATTGTAAGCAATATGTACTGTGGCGTCCCGGAATAATTGATGGAATATCCCGGAATAATTAGCAAGCTGTTGGCACATCAGCCTCAAAAGATGACCGATGACTGTTGGGCTTGTGGGCTAATTGTGCTAGGCGTGCAGCACTAGCAGCAGCCTTGGGCTTTGGCCCATCCAACGAGTACGAGAGCAAGCAGCAGCAGCAGTTTGCAAGTCTGTAGGGAAAGAATGATCCTACCTCGAGAATTTGAGGCGAAATGTTATTTATAAGGATGCTTGCCCTGAGCAATTATAACACCGAATTTATTTTTACATGAGTGTGTCAGTACAGCATAGGAGTGGTGAATTGGGCCTATGAGACGATGGGTCAAGAATTCTCCGAACCCCAGTATTCGTCACGATCGACATGCATACATATGTTCAACCGAACGCCACAGCAAGCACTGCACGATATAGCACACTACGGAGTACTAATATTCAATGGTCGAGGGTGAAGTGCATGTCGAAGACGACGACGATGGCGGTGTCCGTGGATCTGAGAAGCTTGCTGGTCATGTACCCGCGCGCGAACCGGAGCTTGCCCGTGCCGCCCACGATGCTCCGCTCCGACGGGCCCGTCGTGATGAAGTGGCCCTGCGTGGCCAGCGTGCTGCCGCTGTACGCGCCGTAGTCGGAGAAGACGAAGTTGATGGCCGTGAGGCCGCCCGTCTCGTCCAGCGACGCGTGCACCGCGAGGCCTTGCGCCCTCCCGATCAGCCGCGACGCCGGGTCCGGCCCCTCCCGCAGCTCGTTGTCGAACACGTTCACGTCGCCGAACGTCGACGAGTTCCTGCCGTACATGTACGACGTGCCATCACGCAGGTGGTACACACTCCAATTAAGGGGCTATTTACATTGTAGCCAAAATAAATCTTACAAAATTTTGATAAGTTGACAATATTATAAAAATTTGACAGGATTTCTTATGTATTTAGCAAAATTTGACAACCAACTTTGTCACAAAATGATATGGTTGAAAATGTCATTAATCTAAACACGCGCTAATTAAGCTTCCGTGGACTCATGGTCATTGTAGTCAAAATAAACCTTACTAATGTCAAAATTTTAACAAGCTGATAATATTATCAAAAATTTTGACAAGATCTTTTATGTATTTAGCAAAATTTGACAACAAACTAAATACAGGTAATTTTTAACAATTTTATAAAAAAAGATATGGCTGAAAATAACATCAATCTGAACACGCCCTAATTAAGCTTCCATGGACTCATGGTCAGGTACGTACCGGTGAAGGCTGGCGACGTTGACGACGGTGGCGTTGGGCGTGCCGGCGTCGACCTCGTGGAAGTAGAAGTGGAGATGGGTCAGCTCCGCGTTCACGACGCTGCAGATGATGATCGGCAGGAGGCAGAGGAGAAACCGAGCAGCGGCCATGGCGTGAGCTAATTATCTCTTCGATCTGTGCGTGGTGTCAGTGATAGATGAGCCAATTTTATGGTGAGGAAATAGGAATAAGAGGCTGTGTGGCCTATTACTTTGTACTCACAAAAATGACCCTTCGATGCGCCTCGTCTTGTTTGGTTGCGTGACTTCCGCACCTCGCGCGAGAGGAACTAGTGTCTTCTTCCGCTGCCAAACGTTGGATAGTCCCAATCTGATGTAGCCGCAAGGTTGTTGCATGGAACAGTTGTACTTTATTTATTCCAAGTAACACGCATCTTATTTAGAATAAGACGCCTGTGTTCGTTAGTGATAGTTTGGAGATTTTTTCCCTCCGTATGAAAACTAGATAGTTCATTAGCACATTTATAATTAAGTTTAAAGAATTTAAAAATAGATTAATATAATGTTTTACAACCTTTTTTATATATTTCTTTTAAAAAAGTATTGTTTAGCAATTCAAAAAAATACTATAAACGAGAGCAGAAGCTGAGAAATGAGTTCAGAACGCAGAGGCTAGCTTACCTAATTTCTACTATATCCTAGGTCAACTTGAAAGGATTGATGTCACACTAATAATTAGCAACTGATAGGAACATTTTATCGAACGATAACGTGGAAATCACCATCCGCTAGTCCATCTGATGCCACAAACATTTGCTACACTGCTATAGAAGTGAGCAGAAGCAGTAGTCGTGGCACACCAATGTTCAGGGGACAAAAAGGAGCTTAGTTCTAATAACTCTTCCACCATCTGATTCTCCTATGAATGTGTGCTACGGTTCCCTTTGTACAAGAGGCATCATTGCCATAATATAATCTGTTACTATACAATTGGTGTACAACATTGTTAGGTCATACCGGAAGGTTCTGTTAGCGGGTGATTGGTGAACACGTCGGCGTCGGCGAGTCGAAAATGATCATCAACATCAGTCACCTCTGCAGACGGTGCAAGGATGCAACCAGGGGCATAGCATTCTGATGGTACCTTGTTCTCAGCTAGTCAAGCGATTATCTGCTCTCTTTTGGTGTCCTCTCTTCCTGTATTTCCTCCAGGTCGTCGTCTTCACTACGCTTGCCAGCTTGCTCCTTCCAATAAGCAATTAACTTCTTCAACCTCATGATTTCCTTTGGGGCAACATGCTTGCTCGTATCATTGATAATGCAACGCACTCGTGAAGCATACCTGCAAGATGGAGAAAAAAAAATGCCAGTCAATACTCAACAGGTGTACACGAGCACCAGGGGCATAACACAAAAAGACTTATATACTGGAGCAATAGAAATTCATACATGAGTGAATTGTAAGTCTCCTCCAGGTTGGACTCTGCTGGTGAGACATTCACAAACATCAAGGTTTTCGCATTGCCTCCAAGAGAATCACTCATCAGCATTGTCAACTTATGGTTCCGATAAGGTATATGTTGTCCATCAGAAGATAAAGCCCCAATCACATCAGCCAATGCAGAAAGAGACTTATTGATGCTTTGAGCTTCTTTCAGTTGTTTTCCTGCTGAGCCGGACTTTTTCACCCTCTCAGAACCAGCAAGGTCCACGAAACTTAGCTATTCACACAGAAAATTTTGACAGCTTAGAATAGCATCTCACAGCCTAGTTTAACATGTAGTGTGTTCTGTGCAGAGTTTATTTATTCTTAATTAATTATAACAAATAAACAACACGAGAAAAATAAAACTTAGAACATAGTTTGATATGGATGCCTAAATCAAATAGGCAAGTGCTACAGCAATGCGTTCAGTTTTATGAAATATATATTCCGACAAGCATTCTGCGATAGATACTCCCAGTCAAAACTCAAAACAAAAGGCTGTCAAATTATGAAAATAACTAGATGCAAAGAGATATTATGGGTAAACAAGTATCATACATAAGAAGGCAAAACCTATCAACTTGAGGTAAGGTATGGTAATCAATCTTCATAATACGTCCACTGAAATATGGACATATATGGTAGATGTTTAGTTTGATATCTGAGGAACGTATCATGCAAAGGTATATATAAATAGGTATTTTGTAAAAGCGACAAATTTAAACAATATACAGGTAAGTGCTAGAGACAGTTAAATGGAGACAATAAGAATACTCAAATATAGTTTTTTTATAAAAAAAATGTGAAACAAATTGGTTATGCAACACAGCAAGGCTAGCATGAGGTTTCCAGTTACAACACACCATACCTTTCCTCTTGCATAAGATTGAGTCTGGAGGTTGGTACTTTCAATAATGATTGAAAGAATTAAATGAGACCTTGAGCTCTCATCATTCATATTTGTTCCAGCGGTGTGTCTTCTCTCGGAACCTCTTAAAATTATAGCCCTCAGTTCTTCAAAACTTGAAATGTTCACAACTGTCACATTTTCAACAGTAACAACCCCCTAAAAGGAAAATTATAAATTAATTAGCTCTATAAAACTGTAAAATAGCAACAATTCATGGGCAATTAAAGATATACACATTTTAACAGAGGGAAGTCCTGAAGGAAATTTGCATTAGTAAGAGGTTTGTCTCTACTCCCTGGCTACTATTACCCTCAAACTGTAGCTATTTGTGTTATATAGTTCTATTATGGAGGTACAGGAACACGGATGAAGTTACCAATGCATCGTCTTTTACCTAAAAGGTGCTAAATTGATTGCCAAAACTTGCAACAACAAATGTAAACCAAATTAGCGAAAATTATATTATCTTGCTTGAAATGAGCAAACATTAATTTTATGACAGTACAAGATGTTACTTTTGAGGCACAAAATATAGTCAAATGGGAACATAACTTTTCCTTCTTATCAACAGACTTCAACAAAAGCAGACAACGTGTGAAGCAAGAACAAAGAAGGTTAACATGTCTTGGTCCTATACCTTGGAATCCTTTTTTATTTCCAATTTTTGGCGTGTTGCATTTTTGGCCAACAACAGGTCCACAAGATTATCCTGATAAAGCTCAACCATATATGCCTGCGTATCATATGAAAGTAAAAAATAAATCACTGTGTTAATAGTACAACTCTTGTTTACATAGGCCAAATAAATAGGTATCATCCAATGCATATAAATGTATTTAAGATGCACACGAAAAAATTCTTACCTTCAAAGAAAATGAATATTTGTGACCATCACGCTTTATCACCCTAAAAAGCTCAGAGGTAGCCCTTGGGGTAAGACCAGGATTGTTTTCAGATCCATATATTGTAAAAGTTTTTCCAGAACCAGTTTGCCCATAAGCAAATATACAAACATTATATCCATCAACAGCCGATTGTACTAGATACTGCATCACAAAATTCATGACATGGAGTCCAATTGCAAATAATCTAATGAGCACATTTATGTTCAAAAGTGTTAAAAAAAAGGTCACCTTTGTGTCCTCAAATACTTCTTCTTGGCTAGTGTTAGCATCAAAAACACGGTCATATATATGTTGTTTTGACTTGTCATCTTTCCATGGATGTGCAACTGTAAACTCATCAGGGCTGCAAACAATATTCTTGTCCTTTTCAGTGAGCTCCTTATCATTTAGAGGACGCAGACGACAAAAAACTCTTATTTTTCCCTTCATATCTGTGAGCAATTATGATTCAATTAGAAACCAAGTTATCGTAAAATACTATAAGAACTAAAGAAAAGTAACTTCTATTTCTAGCATACCTTCAATTGTGTTATAATAACGCTTTCTCAGAACCTGCTCTTGCTTATAAAGATTTTCAAGCTCAATCAATTGTGCTCCTTGCCTTTTAAGAATCTCAGCAGTCTGTTGGTTTTTTCTGTCCACATCCTGAAATATGAAAAATAGAATTTTACAAATTTCTGAAGGTCCTATAAGAATATTGAATGTACTTGTCATATATCTTGTACGTACCGCTTTGAACTCTCGTAACTCGTCAAGTTCTTTGAGACTGTTTTGCAACGTATCCACCTCAGCATTTCTTAAGGCAAGAGTCGATTCAGTAACATTTAGGGAACGTGTTCTGCTTTCCAGTTTTTGCTCCAATTCAGCAATACGAGATTTCAGCTTGCAACATTCATCCTCGTAAACTCTTTCCATAGTACTTTTCTGTATAGTTGAAGAAACCATATATACTAAAAAATATGAAACAAAAAAACTATGCAATGCTCACAGTGAACTATAATTAGGGGATCCAGAATAAGCAAAAGAAAACCTCTTCACTTTTTGCTCTTTCAAGCCTTTGAACCTTCTGGTCAAGCAGATTATTTTCCATCATTAATTTCTTTGATAATTCCTTGGATGCATCAAGCTCCTTCTTACAGGATTTTAACTCCTCCTCAAGCTTTGCTAACATCTGTTCAGAACAACCCCCCCCCCCCCCCAAAAAAAAAAAAAAAAAGTCAAATGTATAATAACAATTTGCAAACCTAGGGTTGGCTACAAAAGATATAAGCAAATCATTTAAGACAAAACACAGCCTTAAATATATCTAATTGTTCTAAGGTACCTCAATGCTATTATTGACAGTGCCTACAGTTGGGAGAGTATCTCTCTCAAAATGATTTCCTGATACTCCTGTTCTATTACTGCTTTCTTGGCCCTGACCACTTTTTAATCTGGTCTCCAGTCTAGTTTTCTCCATCAGTGCAGCCTGATAAAATTGCAAGTTAGATTATACAAAATATTTAACTGAGCTGACAGTTTATCGACATACCTGCAAAGAGGAGTCCTTTTCGTCACAAAGGGATTTTAGTTTATCAAGATCATTTGTTACTTCTTTAATGCTTTGCCGTTCAGATTGCAAGGTATCCCTCAGCCCTTCTAATTCTTTTTGCATATCTCTTTCTTGTTTTGTCTTCTTTTGTAACTCCTCATTCAGCTATAAAAAAAAAAAAAAGACGACCAGTGACAAATGAGCTATGTAAGTAATGGTTTCTTCCATGCTAAATATACAATGCCATTATCTTCAATATGTTGCAACTTGCAAGAGCAGAGTAGGATATTAAAGATATACCTTACTGTTACTGAGAATTTTAGTATTTATGAGGCAAGGCATAGAGACCGTTTTAACTAAAAATGGCAGATGTACTCAAGCACTCCATGAACAGATGCTTAAAAGAAATATGGCGCTAAAAAAATCATGATTTTAAGCCATATTCTCTGTACGAAAATCCACCAATAACATGAGACAGAACTGTCTTGTAGACCTTTCGAGTTTGACCTACAAGTCTAGTTCATTGTCTACCATAAAAATGAGTGAAATTATAACATGTATTGAAATCCTTCGATATGCATGAATTCAGCTTTTCACCTAAAATGTTCTTTTTCTATGTGATGCTGAAAAAAAAAACTAAGTAATATACCATTCACCTTCTTTTTATCTGTCTATCACACAGGGTTATAAATTGGCATAGGCCAAGAAGCATTAATCAAATAACCGTTTGCAGACAATAATCCAATAACGATCAAGTGATCTAGATATTGAATCTAAACTAGCACAGAAAATTACACTAGATCATACATTTCAGCTATAGGCAATAACAAGACAGTTCTCCCAAGATTATAAACTATAAGCAGTGTTCATTATCAATATTAATTTTTACGGCTAAAACTACTTACCAGATCTGCTTTCCTTTCAGATTCCTCAACTGCTTTTGACAGCTCTTGGACACGTTTCTCATATATTTCAATATTTGGTGGTTTATATGTTTGAGAAACATCGTTTTGAGAAACCGCACTAGTAGCAGAGCGTGCTTTTGAATATCTGCGGAGCATCACATCATTGATATGCGTCTGAAGTGCTACACATATTTCCTCGCCCTAAAAATCATATGGTTATTTCACAGCCTACACATAGTATGAATTATTTCCTGCTAGACTTTTAAAACTAACCTGCTTAGTTTCAAACTGAAAGATATGAAGAACACCAGCGACTCTCATTTTAAAGAAAACAGCGGTATTGCTGCTCCCAAATTGCATGATATCTCTCAGTTCTGCAGAATGAAGATATTCCTTGGGAACCGGACGGAAAAAGTGAACCTGCATCAACGCGGAAAAAGAAATTAGCTAAAACTGGCAGAAAACGTGTAGCATTTCAACATGTGATTAGGCATCAGACCCCTCGTTTGTTTATTCCCAGAATGATTCTTCCAGGTAAAAGTCCTATTGGATCATCAATCTTCCGGACACTGAAGAAAACTGAGTTCCCATATGGGAGAGTCCTTAAGATTCTGAGAAACTGTTGCCTTGCATCATCTTTTGACAGATGTTCCTGAATGCAACAATAAAGCACTTAGGTAATTGAGAAGTATCAAGCATATTTTGCATGTAAGTTCGAATTGAGAAATTTACTATTTCATCCCAACTTACATTGAAATAATTCATTTGAGAGAATAATAAATTAATTTAGATTTGCAAAACCTCCCCTTTCTTACAACTAGAGGTTAGTCAATCATTGATATGATGGACGCAAGCCATGGAGTTGAATAGGAAAAGTATGTAACAAATTGAATAGACATAAAATAATGAGATCGAGTTGTGTGGTATCATAAAGTTGTACAGATAGGTAAATACCATTAACTGATAGCGCGAGACAATGTCAAGCTCCCAGTCTCGCTTTGCTCTTGTAATTGCAACTTGTCTGGGTAGAAATCTCTCTAAAAGAGATATCCATTCACTAGGAAGACAAGAAAATTTCATGTCAATAAAACAAAAGGATGTATCTTATTGTTACAATAGCTGAGACTACATTCAAGAGTGAAATGGGAGATCAGGCAGGGTCTCACAAAATACTTACACGCAAGACTCAGGATTGTCAACAAAGCCAATTTCGACCAATATTTGCAGAGCAGATAGCTGTGCAGCATCATCCCTACCTACTGGATAGTTTCCTAAAATATAGTCATGTTGTAACTGCATAGCAATTATATTAGTCAGCACTTCCAAGGAAACAATATTACTTCTGTAATGTAAGAATTGGCAGCGCTTCAATCAGCTGACCAGGCCAGTACCTGGACATAAGATAGCTGAACAAACATCGGATCAGTTATAGCCTCATCGGACTCGCGGAAGAGGCGTTTTTTAAATACAAGTTTGCAGTGTAAAATTTCTCCTTTGTTCCGATCCTTAGCTGCCTTGAATTCAGATAGGAGGTCACCAATATATTTGTTATCATCTAAACCAATGTACTCCTCTGTGTATGAAAAGTAAGGAAACACAAGTGCTGTTAAAAACAACAGAAAGGGAGGAAAAGGTAGCCTTGTGACTTTGTACTGAAAGAAATACCATTGCCAACTTCTGAAGACTTGGATCCATTAACAACCTTTCGGCACTCAAAAAGGCTGAAACTAGAATATACTGAAAGTTTGATAATGCCAGCAAGTTCCTGTCATTAGAAAATGTTATGTTTCCTTAGAGCTTACAACTTCAAATACACCGTACAGAAACAGTAAAAACTGTACAAAAAGTTCTGATGTATAATACAATAGTATTTCTGATATTCGAACCGAGTTGTGATGTTGGGAATATCTGCTCTGTGGCAACCAGAAGCAAGACCTAAGAACCTAATAAATTGAAGTAGAACTATTTTTGTATGGAAACATTGAAAATATATTTTGGCATAAAACATGAAATCAATTAATTATCCTAAGTCCCCATGCACATAAAAGAGATATATTCATAGTTTCTACCTATTTAACAAGCCCATCAGTTGGCTAAAAATCATGCCATGCTCATATGGTTATTATTAAACTACCCAGACAATGATAGCTTAATCACATGAAAGTTGCACCCATACCAACAAAATATTATGTCTGATTGTGAATTATTCTGAAGAACTCAACAGCATTAGCATATATCAATTTCAAATCTACTTGCAGAGGAGAAATGTAAATACCTCAACAGCATCAGCAACAGTTGTTGCCATGTCATATGTGATCTCTTCAAAAGTTTCATCCAAGAAAAAAACAATTGTTGTAAGCTTGCGGCTGGATAAAAGAGCCTCTATCTCCTCCCGTGCAGGAATTGTAACCCTAGGGCCTGCCTTAACTGAGCGTTTCAGTGCATTTAGTGTGTTCAGTGCTAGAACTCGAACATCAGAATCAGTTGTAGCGCCATGAGCAATGTAGTGAACATACTCAGACAAGTATGCTCCAATATCTTTGCTTGGTGGCATGGATGACGCACATAAATACATAAGCTCCCAAGCTCTTATTAACCAAGCCCTGTAAGTACAAATAATAACATTCATAAGATGGTTGTATCCCATCGAATTGCTATCCATGAGAAATCTGCTTCATACCTGTCGGGATTGTTACGTGTTTGTTTTGAAATCTGTGCAAAGAGCTCATCTCTCAGTTCAGAACGTTTCAAAGTATGCTTGTAAAGCTTTGCAACAAGTTCAATCCTTTCGTCCAAACTTATTATTGCTGGGGAATCGATGCCCATGTACTTCAGTATGACATGGAATAACTTAATTGAACGGCTTACAAGGTCACTACTTATTTTTAGCAATGACGTTGGAATAGGATCCTGCAAAAATAGACCAAAGAAACTCTGAATAATAGAAGCATTGCCATTTTTATCATAATCTTATACTTTTGCAAAGGATTTGAAAACATAAACAAATTGCTCAAAATGCAACCTAACAGATAATGTGGGGATTGATGGCATCACCTTTTGGAAGCACAACATATCTTCCAAGGTGAACTTTTCACGAACATGTGGTCCCACAGATTTCTTCGAAAAAAAACCACGTTTTCCAGCTGAATGGATCTGTTTTTGCATTGCCTTCAGAAAGCCCTCTACCTGTCATATACTCATATTTCAGTACTAAGATTAACATGGCAGTCATATTAATCCATTATACATGCGTACTGACACTAATAATTGATTCTATTGAAATATTTCCATGCTCCTATTGAATCACTGCAGTCTACAGGTACTGAACGCAGGGACAAAATTTACAAATAAACACAGAACTCTAACGAACTAAGTTAAATCAAAGATTCAAGTATGATCCAGTTTACAACCAATGAGAAGATTGTGAGGAGCCTTTCCCAATTCTTCAGCCTGGTAAGTTTCCTACTTGCAAATACTAATGTTAAGGACAAAAGGACTAATGACGAGGTAGACAAGCCTATTTATTCAAGTTAGAATAGTGCAAAATGCATAGCTATATGAATACTTATTCTTTTTCTCAATATTTCACCATCCATTTATAGAGAAAACATCAAGTCTTAGTTGTTACAGGATCTCATCAAATTTATTACATGGTGATAATTATGATGGGCATCTTCCGTCTCAAACAATCAACTGTTGCAATTGTTCAGCAAAACAATGCCTCAGCTCTAAAGTGTACGCTTGTAAACCACTAAAGGCACAACATGGTCATCAATCGTAATGTAAACAATTGAACATGGATGAGATATTGCTATCGCCATGGGATGTATCACACCATTGGGAATGCTAGCATATACCTGGAACCTATCAATAAGTGGAATTGCTCCAGCAAGTTCCGGAGGTATGGACATAGACAAAGTCGTCGGGGTACTGCAAAAACAGTAATGCAGAGAGTAAATAGGGATCCATTCTACCTCACAGAGCAAATAAAAATCGCATGTGAATGTGCACGGAACACAGCTTGGTAAATAGGGATCCAATGGCGAAGTTCAGAATAACAAAAAATTTGGTACCCGAAGCATTTAAGCAGTAGTGAGGTAGGCCAGGATTCGAGTACAACAAACACACCCAATTATAGCGACACTAATTCAAAATAAATGAGTAAATCCTTCTCTCAACCCAACTTTTCCTCTACTTTCCAGCAGCCTGGGAAACTTTTAGGTAATCATACACAATAGAAAATTCAAAACCTCAGACGAACAAAACTTATCCGAAATTTCAGCAGGAAATCAAAAATCGCTAAACCGACAGCAGAAACACCAGGAGGAGGAGACAAGCACTCACGGTGGCGCGAAGCTGTAGCCGTCGCTGTCGTACCCATCGCCGCCGCTGGCGCCGCCACCGTTCATGCTGGAGGTCGCCGAGCCGTGCAGCGGCGTGGCGGCAGCAGCCGCGCCGTTGCTTCCACCGACGCCGCCGGCCGCCATCTCCCTTATCCACTCCCCTCCTCCTCAGAGACGCAACCCCTCAACCTCAAGCCTCAACTCCCATCCACCACGCAGCAATCACCACCAACCACCGCCCAGAACCCCCTGAACCCCGCCCCCGTTAGCCGGCGCGGAGCAGCGCGGCTCTCAGATCCAGCGACACCCAAAAAACGCAAGCAGAAGAACCAGCTCAGAGCTCCGCGCCCCTCCCCGCTCCGTGCAGCTCGACGAATGGACGCAGATCCCGCCAATGCAGGCCTCGAAAGTATAGATAGACAGCTACTCGCACGGCGTGTCGGGGTGTGGGGAGAGGACCGGGTCGCCGCCGCGTCCGCCCGCGGCCGGCAGGACGAGATCCAAGCCAAGGGGCGGCGCGGGGCGGTGCAGGAGGAGAGAGAGAGAGAGAGAGAGAGAGAGGTCGAGGTGGGAGGGAGACAGGGAGAGGCGAGGGGCTCACGAGAGGGAGGAGGAGTAGTGGTGGCGAGGACGAGGAGGCGGAGGCGGAGGATTAAAGAAATCACGCAGCGGCGCCAGCGAGGGAATTACTACTCCTACTCCGTTCGTTTCCGCTCTCGCTTCGATTTTGATTTTTCGGGGGGGAGGTGAGCTTGAGGAGAACAGTTTTCCGCAACAGTTTGCGTTGTTTTTTTTCTTTTTGGAAAAATGCTTTTTTGAATTAAGAGTAAGGGGTAAGGTGGGCCCGGGGTGGCGTGCCTCTGTCCTGTTGGGCCCACTCTACAGTGATGACATGGCCGTCAAGCGTGAACCGCGCGATGAGCAACGTGACACAGCATGCATCCTGACGTGAAGATTTTTACTTCTCGTTCTCTAGTCCAGGCAGTAGATGAGTTGATTTTCATTTGCCTATTTACAGCTTCACGTAGTAGTATAAACATAGAGTCGTATCTGGTATGCAATGATATACTAATGGTAATACTGGTAACTCTTTTTTTGGGGGATTTTATAGTACGTACTGAATCACGCTATTTATTTGTGCAATGAAGTGAAGCGTACTAAACCAAAATGCATTCATTTACCCCGCATGAGTTGGAATTGAACGAATCCATGTCGGATGTCCCTCCCCCCTTGCGATTCCACGTGTAGCGATTATGGGTCCCTACGGGAGAGCAAATAGGATATGACATCGCTTTCTGTCCCGTTCCTCCCATCTCAAATTCTTAATTTGTCCAGGCATTTTGCAAGCCTATATATTCCTTCAATATTGGGAATGTTGTTGCATCGAGCCTACTCCTCCTAGTATAACGGCAAACAAGAAAAAAAAACATTAAGTTTGGCAGAACGTGGTGTCCTCGAACTCGTTTTGCAGTAAAACCGAGAAACATCCGGTATACTACTATCGATTTTGCTGGCGCCGCTTGTGCAGTTGTGTATATGTAGAGGGTATTTAGATTGTAGTTAAAATAAATTTTATTAAATTTTAGCATTAACTAAATGTAAGTATTTTTTAACAATTTAGAAATAATACTCCCTGTCTCAAAAATAACAACTTTTATCTCTCAGAATTTGTATTAAAATATAACAACTTCTCCGCCAACATTCTCTTTCCAACCAATCACAACCTTTCATCATTCACTTTTCCCACATATCTCCACTACTCATCCAATTATAAACTTTACCATTTATTTCTACATATTTTCTTAACAATTGTGTCTAACTCTAAAACTTCTTATATTTTATGATGGATGGAGTATATGGTTAAAAATAAAATCAATCTAACATCCCCGTAGAGCGCGAAGCAACTGGCCAGACTACTGTTCGCGTGGCCGTGCACCGCCACCTAACGACGGCATCTCGCGGCCCCAACACGCGCGGCAGCAATAAGGGGAGAGACGACGAGCTAGCTAGCTAGCCGCAGCGCGCACACGCGCGCCCGCAGCAGAAGCAGCAAAAATTTCAATCAACCGAGCAGGCGGCGGTGGTTCTACACGGTGGTGCGTGGGGTTTCCGCGGCGGCCACGGACCACGGCGAGCCGGCGAGACGGCGAGCTTGACGTGTACCTTTTGTCGATTTCTCACGAGTACGTACTGTACACGGTATCTGAGGCGAGAGATTAATTGCAACACAGAAAGGAGAGGGAGATCTCGTCCCCATTTTTATGCTGGTTTTACTTCGCTCCGCCTTTGTTCGGGCCCCGTTTGGACGCAGCGTAGGCCTACCATGTGAGATGCCAGGGCGAGAAGTGAGAACACCAATGATGTATCATGAGTACGCACGTACGCTGATAACGAAAGGAATCGTGCAGCAAACGCTCGATGTGTAGTACTAGCATGACACTTGCTGAATGCTGAATGCTGATCCCCTGAAAGCGTAAGCTGGGATTAGTTCGGCATCATCTACGTCGCCGTCGACAGCTATTGTTTGTAGTGTGTGTCTAGCTTTTTTGTTGGTCGTAGTCTGGATATCAAAGTCAAGAAAGCTCAGGAATTCCCTTCAAGTTTTGCCAAAGGGTATTTAGTGGCTACGGCTAGATAGCTAGGACACTGCATCATGCATGTATATTTACTGACCGGTTGTTAGCTGGACAAGCCAACAGATAGCCAGCGACAATCGCACTACGAGTCTAGAATAATGCTGCTGATTATCTGACTGTATCTATACATATCCAATTAAACAACTACTGTACTGATGTTTTATGCAGGATTGTACAGGTAACTAACCAAAGAGGGGTCCATTAAACAATTCCTATGCTCCAAACGGATCTGTTCTTCACAGGGGTCACGAAGCCATTGCGGGATTGAAAACATCTCCTTAGATGTTTTCTCAGTTTTTATTGAAGAAAAAGGTCCAAATTTATTTGGAAAACTCGTGAAATTCGGACAAAATTTATCAAAAATTAAATTTTAGTTCGATTTTTTAATCTAATTGGTTTAACAAGGGTTTGTCAACTAAAGCTATCTCAATTATCAAAACTTCTTCTTCTTCTTTTTTTTTCAACCGAATGATGTTCATTTCTACGAACCATGTATGAGGTGAATAAAAGACAGAGAATATAAACTATTCACTTTGACTTATAATATAGCAATTTAAAAATAGATGGGATATTTCATAGTACAACGAATCTATACATATTTCATTTGTAGTATGAATTGTCTTATCATGGGCGGAGAGAGTACAATACAGTTGAATCAACAAGGAGATCCCACCATTGTGTAAAGACTAAAATAAGTGTACCCCTCTTTAATGTTTGGACAGCCTATTCTCCTTTTTGGCTATACAATCGTTTTAATCTCTAGTAACAAGTTTTTTTAAAAGAAAAAAAATTCTAACACACTGATGTGAAATCACGAAAGCCGATTATTGCTAATAAGCTCGTACCATTACCACGAGGAAGCGAACGCCCTGCTGACAGGACGGTTTGGTCTCAGGATGTACAAAAAAGACCCCGGTTGAATCCACATGTTCCAGCCCCGATTTTTGCCACATCACGCATGGTTAAAAGTGTTAAACGTTGATAGTGTTAAAGATGCGTGTGGGAATTAGCGGCTGAGCCGCTCTGGCAGCTATTGGACCCCCCGAGCTAGTCCCAAATGGAATGCACGTACGCACCGTCGCACCGTCCACTGCCGCACCAGACGGCCACGAAAACGACGCGGCGCTTGCTGTACGTTCAACGAGGGCGCCGACCCGGATCACCTAACTCGAAATGCCCTTGCGTTGAGAGAGACAGTGTCACGTACTACGCCGCGGGCCGCGGCGAGTAAAAAAGACGTGACCCCCTCCGCCTCGCGTATATGTAATGTACCGGTTTTCTACCTTGATTGCTCGCGTCGCACCTGGCAAACGCATCCAATCCAACCACCATCAACGTTTTTTTTCCAAGGACAAGGATCCGTGTCGGAGACGGAGGACGGCATTGAGTGGGCGTCACGTATTTCCGCGAGGCCTCTGCCGTGAACGAATGAATACGTCTCGGCTGAGGCTGAAGCCTCGAGTGCCTGCTCCTGCTGTTGCCCGTGGAGACAGCTGCTTCTGCCTATACAAAAAAAATGACAGTTCCACCATGGCTGGATGGCTGGCCGGCTGGCCGGCGGCATGTTGGGTCGCTTTCGAAAAGAGGAAAAAAGAACAGCGAATGCGTACAGCGAACGGTGCTCGCCCGCACAGTTGTTGCGTCATGTGATCCAGTGGTCCGTGGGATCGCATTTTTCGTCCTCGATATACTAGTAGTGCATACCTGTTTTATTCGTGCGGTTCAGCCGAATAATGTTCAGAAAAAGCCATCGCACATCGGGTCCGTCTGGGCTCGAACTTGTCCCTTCTGGATCTTTGGTCCTTGAGCCGGTAGTATCCAACACCAACACTACTGGGATCTGGAAAGTAAAACGGTCATCCACAGGTTCAGAATAAAAAAGGGCACAGCTTGCAACACACTACACAGAAGCACTACTACAGTCTATACTAACAGATCATGGACCCTTTGGATCCGGATGGCTGTTCTCCAGAATCTTGTTATTTAATAATATTAAACGTAGATTACTGACAAAACTTATTCTATAACTCCTAAGCTATTTTGCGAGACGAATCTAACGAGGTATATTAATCCATGATTTGCTACAGTGATTCTACAGTAATCAGCCGCTGATTATAGATTAATATACATTATTAGATTCGTCTTGTAAAATAGTCTAGGGGTTATGGAATCGGTTTTATCAGTAATCTACGTTTAATAATCCTAAATAGTAAAATTTCAGAGGGCTATTTAATAGCCTGGAGCATCCAAACAAGGCCCATGTGTGCGAGCCACGGTTTTGGGCCTTTTGGCACCTATCTTCTCTGGGGTGCAGAGGTTTTAAACCAAAGCTGCACATAGTGCCGGGGAAGACAGAAATAACAAACAAGCCAAGAATATAACATCTAACAAGTTGAATAGGCGATGACTTTATTCATGCCTCGTAAACATGGCAAACCATTCCAAACAATAAAAAGAAAAGTAGGCGCTTGACAAATATTCTTGACCTACTGAAAAAGAAATGCCTCGTAATCTAACATGCTGAGTTCTATCTCTCACCGTCGTCTCAAATTTTCACCTCAACAGATGTAGCGTCCACTGCCTACTCTCAATCGTCTTTGCATCATCTGAAACTGTTCAATGAAGCTATATATCCTACCATTTCAAGAAGGTATTGTTCAAAAAAAGGAGGTGCCTCCTTGGATTGCAAGTAAACAGCCAAATATCAATGTTGCTTCAGGTCGAGAAGTCTCTTCCGCAATGTCTCCATAACTGATTGGATCTTATCTGATATCTTCTGGTAAAGCCATCTCTGAGCCGCTTCATCTAGTCCGTCTGGCATGATGCTTGGCCAACCCTTCCTTTCAAAAGATGAATCCTGGGGTACTGTTCTTGCTGCCTGCTTCAAGCTTGGCAGATCAAACTCCACTGGCTCTCCAACGATGATATGTATCTCCTTGTTCCAGAGAGGCACTGGCGGTCGACGTCCAAAAAATGATTTCTCTGGCATGACCTACAACCAAGTGGGGAATATATGGACATTATTCTATCAAAATTATCATAGTTTATACCAAAAAAAAAAAAACAGATTCACAAGTTGCTTGGGTTCAGTTGAGGTTTCATCAATGGAGAGTAAGCAAACCTCCAATCCATATATCTTGGACCTAGTTGTAATTAAATAAAAAAAGACAAAATTTTAACCTATCAGATCACTTATCACACAACTTAGCTTCTTGCGTCAATTCTTCCCAATATTTTAATCTCATCCAATTGATTTGGGAATCAAACCCAAAATTCAGATGTTAAGTTCATTGAATAACAGAAGAATGGGCGGTACATCATGCAAAATGTTCATATTCCAGAAAGAGGAAGATAGCTTTTTATTTGGAAGCTGAAACTGCTACTGGCAACAAATGTTGACATGCAGGAAATATATAGATTTCTACAAACCTTTTCAAAGCCAGAATGCACAATAGGCAAAACAATTGGAGTTACTGGTGCTCGGACGATAAGACTGGCAGTTCCCCACTTCAGACGTCTGATTGGCTGATCATCTTGAGCTATTTTTCCTTCAGGGAATGAATGCAACTGTTTGAATATGTCATGACGAGATTTGAAATTAAATAAAGGCCAAAATTATGAGTAGAGATACAAGAACTGTCAATGATAGAATGGTCGGTGATGAAATGAAGAAAATGTGCATACCCAGTCTCCAGTGCTAAGCACTTCAAGGGCTTCAGTCATATGATCCTGATAAATTCCAGCACCTCGTGTGATGGGCACACATTTCCCTGTGCACACAATTATTTGTCAACAGCAGGATTGTCACATGATGCAGAGAATATTTATTAAGACAAGATTGCCAAATTGTGATGTGCACAAAAACACCAATGTTGCACGAACTGAATTTCCCTAAAATGTAAGGTCAGGAGCAGCAAAAGAATAAATAAGCTGAAAACAGAACATGATATTTCAAATAGCAATTGAACTAGACACAACACATGTGTTAGAGACGATAATACTGTTGTTGTGTTAGCACCAGCACAAATAGCACGGAAAGTACCAGAACATATCATTTGGTGGGAGATACTGAAAATCAGAGGGATAATTAAATGGTTAATGCCATATATATGGCAAGTACAAGACGAATTAATACTATGCCCAGCAGTCCCATAGTTCAACAGGGAAATATTACCAACAGAGAATGGTTTGACAATCAGTAACATATTCCGACAGGGGAGAATGTCAATTAAGGATGGTTGACAAATCAGTCACTTCATTCAAAAACATATAAATCTCCATTGCTAAACATCAGAAAACCACTAAGAAAATGGCTCATATCTTTGAAATGAACTATGCGCTAGGGATCACACAGAATGGTGGGATGGCACCATTTGTTGTGTGGTCTGCCAGTGTTCATTGCCTTTTCTTTTCATTTCATGCTGTAGCTGAACTTTGTCGATTCCAGAATCTAATTTAAGCGAAGATCAGGCAAAATGCCCAATTTTCTACAAGGTATTCTGTTATGGTTTACCATTCTGAGTTGTCATCAGCCAACCAGTCAAATCAATGCAAAAAAAAAAAGAAAAGAAGAAAGAAATAGGAATATAATGACGTACAAGAAGCCTCACCAAGTCGAAATATGTAAGACATGAACACATTCCTGAAGCAGATGTCCTCTGCTGTCAACACCCATCTTTGAAGTTTGGCATCTGTAGTTGGAAAACCCTTGAATCCCCACATAAGTGGGTCATCCATCCTGGTACAAACAAGTATAGCATAACCTCAAGGTTATTGAAACGGCCAACAAAGATCAATTTTAAGCAGAGAACTGTACATCCAATTCATAACTATCCATCACTATTATTGTGGCACCGAGATGTCCCATACGTATATAAAAAGATAATTTATCAACCGGACATGTAAATATTCATCTTCTGTTTGTTTCACATGCATTTTGTCGCAAAGAAAAAAATACAAAATGCAGTTTCCTTACAAATAAGTTGGCATAGAGAGGAATGATCCAACTAAACAAAGTTAGATGAAAAATGAGAGATCCAAATTCCATAAGTACAGTCTCAATCTAGTTACATGCTTAAGTCTAACTAAAATTTCAACAATTTAAATTGAAAACCAGTTATGTAACATGTTCCCTATTGGCATCATTGTGGGGCCAGGGCCAACACAGGTGACATGTGAAGATGCTAGAGCAGCCAAGGGTAGGCGGTTCCATTTACCTTGCCCATCAAGTTAGTCCTTTGTCCGTTGGGATAAATTAGGAATACACTTAATCTCTAGTTGCACTCCGGCTCTATATTTAGTTGTAACCCTACGTGTTATGGACAAAAGGCAAGCAAGAATTAATCCAATGTATCTTAATATCTCTCCTTATTGCTGCGCATTAACTTCCGAGCACCTTCTACTCTATCTCCCCAACAACGGTGATCTTCCCTACGACTGCGTTTCCTATTATCTTCTTGAGAAATGGTTACTCTCTGTGCGCCTTTTGCTTTCTCCAACAAAAGCACCGGAGTGGCGAGGTCCAGGACTTCGCATTGTCATCTTTCACAGCTACAAACTTAGTCAAAATCTACCCCTAATCCACTAAAAAACTAATAGGGCTGCTTAAAAAAAACGTGAGCAAGGCTTCTCCAAGTTGTTTTGATCCACAAGGCAAGTATGACTAATTGACCATCTATAACATGCTAGCATCAATTATGGAGTCAATGTTATCTATCAGGATGTGATCCCATTCGCGGGTTACCCAAAAAAATCACTGAGATTTTGCGTACAGGAACCAGATCAGCGACAGATCAAGCGCAACTCAGTAACACAGAATCTCCAGTCTCTCTCCTCTCAGGCTCTCACATCTAGTTAGTTTGAAGCAACAAGGAGAAATAGCAATCGGACATGGGGGGTAAGAGATGACCAGGGAATGGGGATGTTAGGGAAAAACGTACGTTGACATGTGGTTGCTGACGGTGAGGAGCGGCGTGCCGGGGGGCCGCGAGGAGACGAGGCGGAGGAGGGCATCGGCGTTGTGGACGGTGGTGGTGTTGAGCAGCGACGCGTACGCCTTGGCGACCGCCCCGACGGCGGCGATCACCGCGGCGCGCGGGACTCCCCCGAGGTGCCCCGCGCGCCCCGCCCACCGCAGCGTCCGCGCCGCCGCCGCGGCTGCGCCCTCGGCGGCGGACGCCTCCATCTCCATCCCCCTCTCTCACGGTCTCACCCACTCTCTTCCCTTTCTCGACGCGCGTTCTTCTCAGCCTCCCTGTCCCTCTGGTTGGTAGGGACACTGTGAGAGTGGGGCCACCCTGTCAGTTGCTGAAGTCGCGTATAAGCGGTCGCTTTCTTTAATGTTTTTTTGGTAAATGTAAAATATGTATGGAAAAAACTCGCCTTCGTGATTGGCCGCTCAGAGGCGGCAGCTGTGAGCCGGCGAGTCGCCGGTGTTTCTTCCGCCGCCGCGAGCCGGCCGCCGGCGGCGGCGAGCTCCTCCTAGTGCTGTGGGCCGCCCATGGTGAGAGGGGGATAATGGGCTGGATTAGTGGTACGGATAACCATAGGCTTGTGATAAGCAATAGATTCGGCCTGATCCATCGCGGCATGGGCTGCAGATTCCCAAGCGCCCGAAGCGGAATTCTACATGCAATCTGCGGGCCGTGTATTGGAAATGATCCCGTTGAGGCCAACTTCAAACGGAAATTGCATACGCTCATGTTCTTTTCGGTGATGCTGGTTACTGGTTAGCCAGCTTGATCATTCTGAAATTTGTTTCTTAATTAGAAGATTTAAATGGATACTGTATCAAAATGAGCCAACTTTGAACTGAGTTAAAATTAAAATAGAGTTGGGAGCAGCTGTTTAGCTCGATTGCAAGCCTCACGTATAAAACAATGCATCATGCAAGTTCTGTTTCCATGACAACAATGGTCAAGTCTCGCGCCGTTCCAACGAATGCCGACACGGCGAGAGCCTAGCAGCAGAACACATCATCTCAGACCACACACAGCACACTCCCTTGCCGTACAACCCAAAATTAATACATACGACAAGTACCGGCTAGCCGAGTATCTTCTACTTCATCTGTCCCAAAATATAGTTATCTGATACAGGATGTGACACTAACTATTATTACGAATCTGGACAAGAGATAGAGATAGTAAAGGATTTGACACTATCTAGTACTATTAATCTGGACAAGATAGATAACCTTATTTACTACCTCTTGTCCAGATTCGTAGTATTAGTTAGTGTCACATTCTATACTAGATAGAACAAAGAAATTACTTAGTCCGTAGTACACAAGGATATCATATCTCATCACACCTCTCTAGCCGAGAACCAAACTAAACAACGGATATACATACATCCACGTAGGCAGAAAAGGAACAAACGCCCTGAGAGAGAACAAAAAATGGATAAGTCCAAGCTTGATCCTGACCGTCCATCTCTTTGGCAGGAACAGCTGCACCGCGATACCACCAAGACTGAGACAGGAGACAAAACCGAAACCTGGGCGGCTGTCCACAGAATTTTCACAATTGCAAACCTACGAGAGCTGCCAAAAACGGCCTTTTTTGGGATGCTGCCACTGCGACGTTTAGGTTTCAGGTTTCATGACCCGGGGGAGCCCCTCCTGGACAGCCAAAAAACACAGCATGTATGGCCAAATCAAACCAACTTGCCTCCCCCACAAATATTATCCGCTTGCTCGTCTTCATTTCCTTGGGTCTTAAGAAAATCCAGCACCCAGTTGCACGCGCCGCGCAGCTTGGCCTGTAGCTCAGCATCATCAATTCATCATCATACTCAAGATTCATATAGTATTGCTACTTGTGCATGATGCAGATGCGGTGCAACATCGCACACCACGCGCTCCCAGCGTACGTAGGTATGTACGCTGCCTATGCCCAGCGGCTTCTCCTGGACCAGATACAGGATACATGTAGTTCATTTCGAGACGCTGCAAAGTGCATGAATGGATGGAAATGCGTCGCCTAACTTGACTTCTCCTTTGGAGCCCCCTGTCCAGGTGAGGAGGATCCATCAGGTGTATTATGCACATGTATGCGTTCTGCTTCTGCACAGACAACAGAGAAGAACGGCGGTTTTTTTTGCACCAACCTGCAGCTGAAGGAGAGAATGAGCCATCAGCCTCGGCTTCCTATAAGAAGAGATGCAACCACAGCTCTCACACTGCGTACAGTTCTGATTCTGCATAACCAATTGGCGTACCTGAGCTGCGTGGGCTTCTTCGCTGATCAACAATGTCTGACACGTCGAAGGGTATCCCTCAAGAGCAGCTGCCGTCGCAGGAGCTCCACCCGCCGCCAATGCCAGTGATCAACCTTGGCCACCTCAGTCTTGAGGATCCCACAGTGCGGTCCCGGGTGGTCAGTGATATCGCCAAAGCATGCCGTGATCTGGGATACTTCCAGGTAAACTTCCTTTAACGCAACGTAGTGACACAGCCTTTTTGTCATGTTCTTACTCTCTAGACTTGGTCTTTTCCTATGTCCAAACACTGAAGACAGTACATTTTGACATGTGCTAGAATGGTATGGGGTAGTCGACCAAGGAAGCTGATCCTTTTGTCCCAGCCACATTTCTATCTGGCAGAAAACTCCAAATCAAAGAGCAAGTAATTGAACCCTAGGAGCTATCAGATCGGGCCCCTTCTTTGAAATCCTGCAGGTAGCAATGGCAGCATAATATTGTTAGCTAATGGTGAAGAGTATGGTATGCGCCTCCTTTTTATGGAAGTGGTGATATGGGCAGTCTGTATCTACTGAACTACATGTTTGATAAGCTGCATCCTATTTTTGCTCCCACCAAATTGGAGAGTTTGATCTGTGCAAGTCTAGGAATACTGTACATATAGTACAATACACTGCACCAACTCTTTGTATGGGCTAAACAGCTCTTTCATGAAAATCAGAAAAACTAAATAAGGAAAAAAACAACTAAACTTTATCAGTTTGTTATGTGGAAACCCACAAATGATGAAGCTGAAGCAAACCTTGTGCTGTGAGCATTCTAGACTTATTAGCTTGCCAAACCGAAGGTACACAAATATGTGACATATGCGAAGTACCGTATCATCGCAATGCAATCAATGACTAGATACTTTGAATTGAGACCTTAGTTCTTTGTAACAATAAATATTTCAATGATGAACTGTAAATTAGTATTCACAAAATTTGAAAAGATATGCCAAAGTATCTCTTTCTATGTTAAAAAAGACGTAAAACCTCTATATGATCATCTACTTTTTACAAGATTGGTTAACATTTCAAGTTCACAAGCCTGAAACTGGCTCTACACCTAATCGATATTTTAGCTTTGGGTTCTAAACCACTGCATTTTTTTTTCTTTTTCTGTCCATGTGGAAATATCAAGGCTGCCAGCACTATCACTGGGGTGTTTTATAAACCTTTCAGTAAAGACAAGAACATACCATGTATATAAAAGTGCAATTTGTGCATATAGAGAAGGACCATTCAAATGTTATTTTTCCTGATTTAAGTTGCTACTTCATAAGATAAGTACCAAAGTACTCTTTTCCTACATTATCACTAACTAGCAGGCAGTAAGGGAACAAAGAAAGCTTACTTGTGCACCCAAGTCTCTACTAATTCTGCCATTTTGCAGGTTATAAGTCATGGAATCAGTCAATCGGTCATGGATGGTGCTATTGAAGCTGCTTCAGAATTCTTCAAACTGCCAAATGAGATAAAGAAAGAGTATGCATCAGATGATATCCGGCAACCTGTTAGATACGATACCAGCTCAAAGGATGGCATTAGTATGTCTCGGGCATTCCTGAAGCATTATGCCCATCCCCTCTGCGATTGGCTGCAATACTGGCCACATCAACCACCGATATACAGGCAAGCAGTTTCTTCTCTTAAAATGTCATTTTACATTGTTGAACAAACAAAATAACAGTGCCTGACAGTAAGAATAAAAATGACTCCTTTTGTTTATTGAAAACAGGGAATACATGGCAAAATATGCCGTCGAAGTAAGGGTGGTGGCTCTGAAACTGATGGAAGCAATTATAGAAGGCCTAGGCATTGGCAAGGAATACATGCACGAGAAATTTAAGGCTTACAGCTATTGTCAGTGAATTGCTACCCTAAAGTGTCTCAAAGCGATACGGCAATAGGTCTGGCAGCACATTCTGATTATGGGCTCCTAACCATCTTGCTCACAAGTTGTCAGGGCCTTGAGGTTGTTGACCGCAGCAGCAACAGCTGGAAAGTGGTCCAGCAACTCCCACATGCACTGCATGTCCATGTAGGAGACCACATGGAAGTTCTAAGCAATGGCCGAATCAAGACTGTTGTGCACCGCGCTGTTCTGAATCCTCAAGAAGCAAGGATTTCTCTTGCTAGCATTCATGGTTTTGCACTGCATGAGAAGGTCTCCAGTGCCAAAGAACTGGTCGACGAGGAAAATCCACAAAAGTACAAAGAAAGCAGCTTTAATGACTTCCTAGAGCATCTCACTGCCAATATGGACAACAGGGAAAGGAACTTTCTTGAGAGCCTTAGAATGTAAGGGGCACATTCACGGTACGGTCTTCATTTTACGTCCAAAAGTAGGTAGTACGATGTGCATGTCTCCCAACAGTTTATCCCTATCTGTTTCAGACTAATGCTGCCTCTTTAGTTAGTCTATTTTGTACCTGTGGACTTTGATCTACTTTTACTAACTTGTTTACTGTCAAGTTGTTTTTCCTTTCCATCATACAGTATCGATATGGGTCTGTAGAAGGTAAGGAAAACCAATCATGTAAAATTTATACAATAACAATAGGGCTCCTGTTGTTAACCATTTAAGCTAGGACTTTGTATTAACTACTCCGTATGAAAGTGACACTTATTCATTTTGTTTATTTTTTCTTGGTGGGCACTGTTCATGCATATAAAATTTTTATATTTAAGAGCCAAGGAATTAAGGAAGAATAAATGCTTATGAATGAGAAACAATGAAAAGAGTGAAGTACAGAAGGTAATCACGTTAAGAAAAATGATGTAACCATCTATAAGGAGCAAATCCAGACCAGAAGTGCTCAATTATATACCTTGTGGTTATATACATGGTCATGTAATTTGTTTTTATGGTATGAGAGTCTAACATCACCCAATCATGCAGGCCAATTGGTTCTATGGTATTGAGAAGCAGATCAAGCTAAGGTTTATCTTCACATGTTGAAATCCTAAGCATCATCATCATCAATACAAGCCATATCTTTGGCTGCCAGGTGTCCATTTCCAGTCTTATAAGAATGAGAAACGCATGTAATTATCTTTATTCTTTAGCCATCATCTACAACTTTTAGGATCGAACATATTTCAAAATTCAAAGTGCATGTATGGTTTACATGTCTCAATGTGTAATTCCATTATATACATTAAGCATGCCATTTACACAATTTGGGCTTTTGAGTTGACTGCTGTGCTATTCCAATCTACTCTTTTGTAAAGAAAAAAATGAGGTCACAAACTTACAATTCACGACTACGGGTCTTGCACAGACAGCTCATTTTGTAAATGGGATTCTGATTGAATTTATGTTTTTCTAAAACGCTGGCAAAATCCAATTAGAAGGAAGTTCTTAGCACAGCAAATCCAAAAACGACGGTTGCTCGACTTAAATCGAAGGGAAACGGTTCCCAGGCAAGCTTGGGCACATTATCTGCATAAACAGCTAAGACCGAACAAGGCTGAACCGCAATCTCCCCATGGATGGATTCCGAATTCCAAACGAACGAAATCGAAAGGCGAGTCGAAGAGGAAGCGGCCGTACCTCAGCAGCGGATCGAAGGCGCGAAGCCTTCACGGGGTGCGCCGTGTGCGCGAGCACCACCGATGCAGTCGAGCCACGAGCCCACGAGTGGCATCAATCTCAAAGCAGGCGCGCGTCGGGGGCGCGTCGTCCCGCGAACCCCAAGGCTGCCACGCCCGCGCCGTTCGCCGCGATGCGGCGGGGGAATGACGACAGCTTTCCGCCTACCCCGATCTGCATCCCCTTCGCCTTCGCCGGAGAGGAAAGGGGCCCGGCGGCGACGACTGGTCGCCGCGCCGGCTGCCGCCGTAGGAGATAGGTTGTTTGGGCTTTGGGCTGGATTGTTTGTGGCTCAGCGTGGATGAGCTTGGACTCTCAAGCATAACGGATCTGATTTCCTCTTGGGCTTTCGGCCTATTATCAGACCAGCAGGTATTCCATATTGGATTAAGTTCACCAGCGTCCCTCAACGTTACTTCAAGTTTGTCCGATGTCCCTAATCTCTAATACCAGAAATCTTCACCCCTAAACTATACAAAACCATACAATTCAGGTCCCATAGCAATATAGATCTCTGATTTCGCTGACATCCTAGTCAGCAAAATAAAAAATAAAAAAATACAGGGCCCACATGTAAGTGATAAGAAAAAAAGTGGAGTCCAGACATCTTTTTCTTCTCCTTTTCTTCTCTTTCTCTTTTCATTTCTCTCCTCTTATCTTATCTTCTCTTCTTCAATGAGGGAGGGCGGCGATGGGTGGAGCAGCGATGGGCGAGCGTGAATGCGGGCGGCGGGCGAAGCACTAGCGGGCCTGCAAGGCCGGCGGTCGGCTAGCAAAGTGGACGCGGCGGTGGGTGAACGCGGCAGCAAGTGGTGGGCAAAGGAGGGAGCCGCAACGATGGAGGTGGCCTACTCCGCCCACCGCGTCGTTGTCGTCCTCGCCATCGGCCAAGCCATCCTTCCCTACTGTGTCCGCGCACACGCGCACCGTTCTCGGAGGTGATCTGCTCCTTTAAGGAGCTACGCCACCTTCGGACCGAGCTACCCACCGACGAGCTCACCATGGAAGAAGGTGTGCTACCCGCCGTCACCACTCCACTTGCCTGCTCGTGCACTGCTGCTCCGCTTGCCCTGCTTCTACAGAGAGACTGAGAGAGGATAGAAAGAAGAGAAGAGGAGTGAGGACGACATGTGGACCCACATTTTTTTATTACCTCTTTGCTGATTATGATGCCACGCTAGCAAAACCACCCATATATACTGCCATGCGACCTATTTTGGACGGTTTTGAATATTTAAGGAGTAGACATTTCTGGTATTGCGGTTAAGGGGCCTCAGACAGACTCGATATAAAGTTAAGGGATGGTAGGTGAACTTATCCCTTCCATATTTCCCTTCTGTAACTAGAAAACTATACACGTTTTGTTCTTTCCGTTTATAAGGACATTTTGCAAATTGGACCCATTTCGAAGTTATTTCGTTCAATATTAAGTTATTAAGAGCTTATTTGTACTACTGCCTCTCCCAAAACATAACAACTTTGGCTATAAATCTATATATGCAGTTGTCTAAATTAATAGTTAAAAGCATTTATATTTTAAGGCGGAATGAGTAGTATAGATTATGTCCTAACGTTTTATATACATATTAAACTTCTGAGAAAACCCAGAAACCCAGCAAAATGTCACACCCGCGCAAATCTGCAGCAGCGGTCGGCCGGTCTGGTAACGGCCAGCAGCCTCATTGGTTGCCCACATTTACTGCTAAGCTAATAGGAAATAACTTTTGTATATATGTTCTTAGCGAATTAAAAGTTAATATAAAAAACTATATTAAAAATATCTTACAAAATATTAAAATTAAGTTTAAAAATTTAAAGGAAATTGATTAAAATCGGGCGACCGGGGGAGGTGGGAAAAATCGGTCGCTCCCCCTCCCCCATGCGCGCGCTCCCCTCTCCCTATCTGGACCCACCCACTTATCCTTCCCCTTATTACACAAAAGATGTTTCACTAAATGTACTTACAATGTTTTACTATGTATAGATCTAATGTTGCAGTGAACTGAAATAATCTATTGTAACAAAAAAACCCACATATTTTAAAAACTCCCTATCAAGGGGATTTGGTTTATTTTTTGTTCCACCGAAAAATGTTTCACCTAGTGTACTCACAATGTTTCATTATGTATAGATCTAATGTTGCAGTGAACGAAACATTCCATTGTAAAAAAACCTACATATTTTGGAAACCTATATTAAGGGAATTTGGTTTATTTTTTTTCCACCAAAAAAATGTTTCACCTAGTGTAATCACAATGTTTTACTATGTATAGATCTAATGTTGCAGTGAACTGAAACATTCTTTCACTATTTGTTGAAACATTATTTTTATATGAGGTGAAACAACACCCAATTTAAACGAGTGAAACATTTTCGATCTACTTAGTGAAACAATTCCGATATACCTGGTGGAATATCGTGCAACATTTAAAAATAATTTAATAACAAGCTAATTTTTTTCGTCGGAATATATCCGTGTATGGTCTTGTTTTGAAGATTTAATTGCAACGAATTTAATTGTACAATCGGATCATAACTTGAATAAGTAATTTAGAAGAAAAATCAGTTTAAAATAGTTTTGCACGTAAATCGTCAGCGCCCGATTTTTATAGGCAGCCCCAAATTTAAAGTTGACTTGTACTTTGATTTATTAATTCAAACGATGGAATCCCAGGTTCTTCTAGTTGTAGTAGTTGCGGAGGAGCAGAACCTGACCCCCGCGACGGGTGCGACGCATCCATTTCTAGTTGTAGTAGTTGCGGAGGAGCAGAACCTGACCCCCGCGACGGGTGCGACGCATCCATCTCTCCCGCCTCCTGCAACTGCAAGTAGGCACGCCGCTCGGTAGAGACCCCGGCGACCAAAATATCCCGCTGTCTCAGCAACGTCACGCGGCGCGCGGGGGCAGCAACACGTACACCAGCCGCGCGCCGCGAGGACTCGACACGCGCGTCCGCCCATGCGCCTCTCCCTTTCCCAGATTCCGGGGGCCCTGCGCTGCCTTACCTCAGCCTCCGCCCTTGTGGGTCTGACCGGTTCGGCAACAGCGTAGCGCTGTGCGACACCGGGGCATATAAAAGAGGGCGTGGAGGTGGAGCTGCCCTTTCCAGCTTCGGAGGAGCGCCAGGATTGGAGAGGAGATGAGAGAAAACGAAGCCGCACCAGCAGCATCAGCAGCTCGAAGCAGCAGAGTGGCAGCCAGAGGAGAGGCCTCGTCTGAGTGAAAGGTCAGCCATTTTTCTCGCACAGTCACACACTCACACTGGCTGCTTCTCTCCTTTTCCATCATCTGTCTATCACTTCTCTTCTATCTGATCTGTCTCTCGTTGCAATTGGTTCCCCAGCTAGTATAATGCTGGTCAGCTCGATCTAGTTCCATGTGTCTGCTACTCTACTTTCTTGTTGATTTCTTCTCCTTCCTGGTAGTATACCGGTAGTCATCTCTTGTCGATTCTTTACTGATGAGTTTTTCGCACTGTTGCTCGCGGGAATTTGGTCAATGGTTGGTCAGTTGGTCGCTGGTCATTGGTCACTGGTCAGCACTCCAGTGAGCAACCAGTGCTTGGGCCGCTCAAGGGGCGACACGTGCAATCCCAGCAGACCACGTTGCGCCACCCGCGAGTCCCACGTGTTCTCCTTAAAAACATACTTGAGCCGCCATTTTTTTCCTTTTCTGAGGCGACAGTCGAAGTCATTATTATGTTGTGAAAAAACTGCGAAAAAGGACAGTACGCTTTGTTTTGTTTAGGCCATATTCACTTTGATGCCATTTTCAGTCATACTATTTTTTTAAATTTACTAAAAATATATATTTACGTTTAGTTTGTTGCTAAATTTAATAAATACATAATAAATTATACTAAAATTTTAACAATATTATCATCTTACCTTTAGTAATATTACCAAGGTTTATTTTGGCTACATCTGAACCGCCCTTATTGTTTTCCAAAGCCTTCAGGCAAACTCCTAGCCAGAAAAGCCTTCTCTTTGCTTGAATCTATTCAGATATTTTTAGGCCTGTCTGATCAAACTGTTTTGTTATGCCTAATCAAACTTAAGATCGTCTTAGTCGGTACTCGATCCTTCTCAACAAAACAGTTCATCTTGATCTTGTACTCCTTTAGCCGTTACATCCGTGTAGAACGTAGATACCGGGTTTTAACATATTATATTTTTTATAAAAAAGAAATCTTAATTGTACTCCTGATATTTATGCTGCCGACAGCTTCCATGTTATAGAGTATCTTCTATGAAGAAAGGCGGTGTTAAATTAGGCGCCTTCCTTCATTTTGATCGTCCATTGTACACCGGAGAAATTTTCCCTGACAAAAAAAAAAAAAAACCGACATCCTGTATACACCCAAGATTGAACATATGAGCGGCAGTGCTCATATATGCAACCTTGAATTTTCTCCAACTCAAAGCCCGAATCAGAACAAAATCTTGACGTTCACAAGATTGAGACTGCATCTACAGCAACCCTTTCACACTTTCGCCTTTGTCGGCCAACACATCGACTACTTGACCTGTGGATGGATTGGATATTTGGATGAGATAGCTGATAGCTGCAAACACTAGTGCTACGGCGATGCTAATGTCAACCTTGTCCTGCTTTGCCTTTCAACTGCTGCAAACGTCGCCGCCGTTTTGCATTCCCTGCTGGCTGCTGCCTTCGCATGCCACTGTCGTTGTCAGAGTGGTGGCCTCTGCAAATTGAGCTTGCAAAACGTTATCTGCGAGTGATCTCCCATTTTCGTCGTCTCACTGAGTTCGTTGCAGGAGAATCCTGACGACATTTTGACAACTGGGACTCACCTTTTTCGTTCTGAATTTCTGATGCATAGAAATTAAGTGTTGCTGCAAGGTCTTCGATCAATTTTCCTTTTAGGTTCTGTTTGAACTAGCCACTAGCTAGATCATAGATTATTTTGATTTTGCAGCAACTTTTTGAGGGTTCAAATGAATGAATTAAATATTTAAAAGTTGACAAATGGATTTTGAAAAGTATTCTAAGAAATCTCTATGTAGAAAGTTTTTCCAAAAAAATCCCATTGTTTAGAATCTTGGAAGCGTGCCATTGAATCTAGTAGCAGGAGCTGAAAAGAGCAGGGTACCATTGAAAAGCATGAAATTCAGGAGCGTTGGGTATTTGGGATCCTGTCCTTCCTATTTATTGTGCCGCCTTTCTTGAGGAAAAAAAAAGGAACTATGTCACTGAAAGTATGTGGTTAAAAAAATGCGATACAAGGATTATGTCAGGTTCCCTGTCAGTACTATTTTTGTTGTAGAGAAAATTTATAATTCTTGAGAGGTACCTGAGGTTCTGAGATGTACCAAATTCTCTGAATACCTCCTCGGCAAGAAATTTAGTGTAAAATCACTCTAAATTTTTATCGAATGCTAAGCAAGAAGGCACAACTAACTGTACGTACTCTTGTAGCTATAGTTATTAAGGATGTATAACTAAATATTGATTACATGTGTTACAGTGTTGCACAGTACAGATTGACATCACTTTTTCTTTGGCCAACAATCCAACATAAAGTCGAACAAATTTCCCGAAGTAGGAGTTTTTAGGTGGTTTAAATACTTTATCCGAATAATGCCATCTTGCTATATATGTTCTGATGCAGCACAACCACTGTTCCTCTTCAGGGTTTGTCGATCCTGAGGCTCTCGACATACCTCTTGTACCTGTTCATGTTTGCTGGCAGGAAGTCCAGGAAGTCCTGGAAGCTGCTTCCCCTGTACATTTTGGGGTGGTGTTCATCGACGAGCTCTTCGGCGCAGTGGACCTCTTCATCCATTGAGAGACCATGGATGCTGGCAATAGAAATCCTTGACTCCTTTGGGTTGAGAACGGCTCGATGGACAAGGGACTTGAGCTGGCCATTGCTCAACACTTCCAGGTGGTCTCCTACATGGACATGGAGAGCCCCAGGGATAGCAGGGACAGATGTCCAGGTATCATCCTCATGGTGCATCACCTCAAGCCCTGGGGAGCTCTGCAACAGGATGGTGAGGAAGCCATAGTCAGAGTGAGGAGCCAAGCCGATCTTGTCGGCTTTCTTCGCCGATGACTGCGGGTAGTTGTTCAAGGCCACGAACTGCACCCCTCCTTCAAGCTTTTCTTGCAGGTACGATGGCCCTAATCCCAGGCCCTGCAGGATTGCTTCCATGAGCTGCATTGACACTCGGTGCGTCTCCACGGCGTACTCACCCATTTTCTCCCTGGTGTGCCATTTGTCACACAAGTTAGGATGGTTGTCAAGATGCATCCAGTGAGATCACTCACCACTGTGCTAATGTGGATGATCTCTGCATTGCGGTTGCAGGTTACCTGTAAGTTGGTGGCTGCGTCGGCCAGAACTTGATCCAGTCATCCAGGGGATTGGCATAGTGCTTCAGAAATGACCTGGACATGCTGATCCCGTCCCTCGAGCTCGTGTCGTACCTGATGGGCTGCCGGATGTCGTCCGACGCGAACTCCTCCTTGCGCTCCGTCGATAGCTGGAAGAACTCGGAGGCGGCTTCGAGGGCGCCATTCATGCAAGACCTGCTGATGCCATGGTTCACCACCTGCAGTAAGTCGAGCACAATGGTCTATCAGCTCTGTCTCTGGTATACTGGAGCATCTGGCGTTCGTCAGTTTCGCATGCAGATGCAGTTTTGTTACTCATTTTCATGAGTTGGCAGCAGCTTCCTTTTCACGTACTCTCCCTCCCTCTGATAAAAAACTAACCTAGCACTAAATGTGACACATCATAATACTACGAATCTAGACATACTAGAATATGTCACATCTGGTATTAGAATCATTTTTTATGGGACGGAGGGAGTACAGTACGTAGAGGGAGTACGTGAAAGCAAAACATTCTTGTGTGTCTGGTATCACATGCATGTGTAATAACAACTGACAGGTGTTGGAGGACAGGACAAGCAGAGGAGGATGCAGGGTGGTGACAAGTAAGCAGCACTAACCTCAAAGCAGCCACGTTCACGGCACGCCAGCACAATATCCCGCACGGCGAGCGCCCGCGAGGCACTGTCCATGGTGAGCCGGCCCAGGTTGATCACCGGCAATGGCCGCGGCGGCGGCAGCGGAGGCACTCCCTTGTGCTGGCTCGCCATATACAAGCTCCCGGCCACGGCGGGCATGCCACTCTTCTATCTTCTCCGGCGAGCTGAGAGCAGACAACACAGAGGACAGGTCTCTGCACTGCACTGCACTACTACCTCCTGAGAACACAGGATGCCTCCAGCACAGCACAGATGCCCAAGTATTTATAAGCTCTGATGAATCTGCAGCATCAGAGAGACTGAAAGCGGCGTGGCATATAGCCAACTAGGCAGCGGGTAAATCCCCTGCACATAGACCATCTTGTATCGGCCAAATCAATATTGGGGCCTTTCAGGGCGATTCTGTCCAGGAGCAGGCAATTGGCTCTCCTCCTCACCTTGCGTTGCGTATGCACACACAACACAACAACAACTACTAATACTACTACTACCACTTACTCCGTGGTAGTAGTACATGCTTAGTAAGTCCAGATGAGCAGCTACAGGTGCAGGCCATTTCGATCCAAGATAGTGGCCACCAGCTGTGTCGCCGTCGATCCGTGACTGTGATGAGTGACCCTGCTGCCTGCCGAACATTTTGTTATTCCTCCCTCAGCCTGCGAGTTGCCGCTGGGTGCATCCCGCTTTGCTCTCTCTCTCTCTCTCTCTCCCTGGATAATGCTTGTTTTTCAGGCGGAGTTGGGGTGACTTGTGGTGGTGGGTCTTTTGCTCACGGTGGTGATGGAGACGACGAATCCCGCGGCAAAGTTGGGGGGAGGAGACCTGCCGATGCAGAGGGGGGTTTCCGGTTTTGGATTCTGGGACATGACAAAATGGCTCCTTTTTTTCAGTTGCAAGGGGGGAAAGCAGCAGCCTTGCTTTTCCACGTTAGAATAGTAGTGCTAGCACTTCCCATGTTGTAGCGAGTGGCAAAGAACTAGTAGAAAGCTTTTCTTAACGAGCAGGTAATCATCGTTATTGCGTAAAAATAGTACTCCAAGTGTTGGAATAGGAGCACACTTCCCATGTTGCAGCGAGTGGCAAAGAACAAATAGAGAACTTTTCTCAACGAGCAGGTAATCATCGTTATTAGATTAAAAAAAGTGCTCCAAGAAAGAGAAAATAAAACAGGATACGGTGCTTTAAACTTTTCTTAGTTTTCTTTTCGCTGGTAATTCCCTTTTTGTGAATTTTTTTGATACTTTTTCAGCGGAAGATACTTCTGAGGTCCTTTTGGTCCCATTGGCGTAGTTTATCACACTTTTTAACCAAATTTGATCACCTTTTTGGCTATTGTTTGGTTTATTGTCAAAATTTAACCCGGTGACATCACACCCTCTGTGCTATTGACGAGCTGTTTGGTTGATGGCTAATCTTGCCACGTCTAACATTAGATAAGAGCCACAGAAAATTCGTGCAAGCAAAATGGTGGCTACGCCCTGGACTAAACTAGACAAGATACTATTAAGTCCAATACGTGGGGTGATCGTATGAAAAAAAAAGATGGTATGCCTTAATGAAAAAAAAACTGGTAAATCTTACATTTGACGTAGAAAGTTTGGGTGTTCAACCGACCATCTAAAACTTGTCAGAAGTGTGTAATAACTTTTTTATTAAAAAAAAAACGCACACGCATCATACTCATACACTCTGTAAAATGTCTCTTGACACACATTTAAAGAGATGAAAACCAATACAATCCTTGATCTTACTAAATTCCAATCGGAAGCGCCCTTGCTAATTTGTAATATTCGTGGTTATTAGGATTTGAACTTTTGATAGGCGAAATCAATACCCCACGACAACATCATCACACTGCTAACGCCTCCCCCGAGTATGCAACAAAATTAAATCCATATGATCTATTGTCTTACCACATTTCTGGAACATATGTTAGGATAACCATGACCGGAACATCCCTGCCAAAGAAGTATCGAAAGGCTTTCTAAAGAAATAAAAAGTGTCAAGAACAAGGGAAGGTACCCACAACCCCTTTCCCCGCAAAACAAAAAAAGAAAAAGAAAAAGGGAAGGTACCCACAACCACAAGGTTACAGGTGCTAGGAGACGGCTCTTCGGCTTTCTAGCCGGCTGAGTTTGAATGTCTCACCAGATTCAGTTGATTCCTGATCGGATAAGCTACTACCACGAGCTCGTGTTGATCAGTAGTAGACGATTTTAGGAGTATCAATCAACTAGAATATATTGTGTCAGTACTGACCAAAGCCCAAAGAACATACATAGGGTGTGTTTAGCTCACACCAAAATTAAAAGTTTGGTTGAAATTGAAACGATATAACGGAAAAGTTGGAAGTTTGTGTGTAGGAAAGTTTTAATATGGTTGAAAAAGTTGGAAATTTGAAGAAAAAAATTGGATCTAAACTCAGCCATAGTAGTAGAAAGGTGTCTTACTGAATTGCCATAAACGAGAGAAAATGAGCAGCAGCAGTGCCAACAGGTGAAATTTGTCGCAGCTGGTTGATCAGCTGATCTGATGCATCCCTCCTGGAAGGACGGAACCAGTGAGCCGTGAGGAATTGATTCATTGGGCGTGGCCACACTTCTCTCCAGCAACTTGATTAAATTTGAGGACCAAGATGCCGAGTGAATCTGCCACGGGAATGAACCTGGGCAGGAGGGCACCATCGCCTCATCCGCATGGTCTCCAGGACTTCTTTATTTGCCGGTAGGCGCCAAAATTGCTCTTTTCTCTGGACACAATCGCCGCGGCGGCGACGCGGAATGCATGAATTTGGGTATATGCTTGTGCACCAGTGTGTGTAAGACTGTATGGTTTGCATTTTTCAAGCATAAAAGAATGGGGGCCTTCTGATATTTCTATGTACGGAGTACCAACAAATAACAACCGGAGACACGTCAAGTCGATGCAAATGAGTGGTCGACGTGAGTAGTGAGAAGAGAAAGTCACTTCATTCAGCCACCATAAAGAACATGAACATGGTTTATCCAGATTTATCCTCGAGAATTGATTTTTTTTAAGACGAATGGTGTATATGAGAAGAGAACACTGATTTCTTATATATAGTACCGTTGTTATTTTACAGCTTATATTGTTCTTGCACTTGTGCAAATAAATACTAATGATATACAATGGCGATTGATAAAAGAGCTTGGTAGAAACAAAAAGCGCTAGGACGAGATGGTATATGAAAATGAAAGAAGGCGCTCACATTTGATAGCAAGGGAATGGTGTAGCAAACATTCTTAGCGTACTTTTTTTTTATCATAAATTCACAACGAGGTCAATATATTATTGAAGAGATTCAGAACAAAGTTGCATCAGAAGTGGCAATGAGTGAGCGATATTAGGCAGTGTAAATGTGCAAGTCACCATACTAGTTTGAGAAATAACTGAAGAAGAGAGAAAAAAACGGGACGATTACTTAATCTTTCTTAAGTTTTTTCAATAGTACACCTTTTGTCATTTTACCACACATAACAGTAGACAAGATATGACCACGAGCTCACGCTGACTAGTGACTACTACGTCAGAACTGACCAGAGAATAGACATAGAAAGGTGTCTTGTTGCATTGCGATCAGCCGATCAAGGGAGAAAGGGAGCAGCTACAAGGCCAACAGGTGAAATATGTCGCAGCTGGTTGATCAACTGGTGCATCCCTCCTGGAAGGACGGAGCCATCAGCTATGAGTGATTGATTGGGCATGGGCATGCCCATCTCCCAGGTAACTACGACTTGATTAAATTTGAGGTCCAGATGCCGAGTGAATCTGCCGCAGGAATGAATTGGGCAGGAGGTTTTTAGTGGGTTCAGCAATATCCATAATTTTGTAGTAGATCATAGTAGACATGACAGCACGTTTACCAATAGTCATGTTGGATCAGTCAATTATTCATGGAAAGTTGTCATGTATACATTCTGTCTCACGAGGATAATTTCCTTCCTGGTAGACCAGTGGATATTTTAGTTAAAAGTAACGGGATATTTTTGCTAACACCTGGCTGGTAATCGAAATTCAGCATGTTTTCTGCATGTCCTGATTGTCAGTTTCCAAAAGAGAATTGCTAGTACAACAGCAGCGCATTAGGAATCTACTTGCCCTTACTTTCATTTGGCATTAAATTATGACAGGCTCAGGTTTTCTCTCACTAAAACAAACAAGAAGTGATGGCCACTGAGGCATAACTTAAATGTCTAAAATGAAAAATCTGAACGCCCTTCGAGAGTAAAAACATACCGTGGGAGCTCAAGGTAGTTCAAGTAGAAGACAGAAAGAGTGGGAGGCCTTTGTAATTTGCTGAACTAGCTTCACCTTTTTTATTGTCTCCTCCTCATGGCCTCAATCAGTTATCTGAAAAAGCTCTGTTTTGCTCTACTTTGCTTTCCTTGATAGCACTATTACGTTGAAGTTCACCGAGTTGGGAATGTTGTGCATGGTGGCCTTAATGATATTCACAGCATCCTGATTCAATAAAATGGTCACTGCATTTATGAGCCCGGAGAAATGCAAACAAGCAACAAAACAACCAATAGGCACTAGTATATAGTACTGCCAGACAGTGTGAATCTCTAATAATTAAAAGCTATATCCAAATCTGAATCATGTTCTATTCTGAGACATGACAGCTGCAACACCCAATTCACAAAATTGCAGTACCTGCAGTAAGCTTTTAGAGGATGATGAGCCATGATTTATTGGTCCAGGCTTCATACCATCAAGCTCATAGAGTGTTCCTACAAACGAATGGTATTCCTTACTAATATACAAATGCAAGTAAAACTGACTATTGAATGGAAACAGAGATATCCATTACAGACTTACCATCACATTCGACAAAACATATATAATGCTCTTCAACGTCGTCAGATAGCTGGTAGAAATGAGAGAAGTATTTAAATATACTCAATGAAAAGAGGAAAGGAATTATTTACAAAAGTATTATGTTTATGTTTTATATTCAGTATTTGTAGTTATGAAAAAACAGTAAGTATGACAAACTGATACAGCAATACAGGTGCCATCCTATTCTCCGTAGAACATTTTAGTTTTTCAGATAAAAATCCCAGCTCACACAAGCAAAGAACAAGTACCTTTGTGTCACCGGCACTGGCAGCCAATAAGTGAGCTCTTGCTATGTCATCATCCTTCTCAAGAAACACAGCACGCTGTAAAAGCATGGCATATGATAATAAGATAAACGTGAAAATACTGTGAGAGTGATCAAGGAAAATAGGACCATTTTAGTCGAGTAATAAGAACCTCGTATGAAGTCATGCCAGATGTTGATTTGACAAATATGTCCAAGCAAGAATTCTCCACTACAAAAGAACAGACAGGGTTCCTTTGAAAAGAATGGGGGAGAATGGGGAGTGAAATCATTGTACAGGAGTGACCTTACACAAACTGATTTCTGAATATGCATTTCCAACAGCATGAAATAGCGCAATAGTTCCACAAGCATTTCCTAGTGATTCAATTTGTTTTATGAAAAACAAAGTTTCCTGTTGCAGAAGGCATGAAAGAAACATGTATGATTAAAGGCAACCGTGATGGTTGGTGTAAAACTATCAGGATTAAGGACCCTGCTATAATTAAGGAATAAAATGTAGCCCTCTTTACGTGAAGCTCTCCCTTTCAGGTGGAACTATCTTGCCAAAAACGCATTTGTTCACCTTCTCTCCAGTAATTAAAACATGCTGTGAAGGATTACTTGCATCCTGCACCGAAGTAGGACTAAGTGTGTAAATCAAGAAAAGGCTGAAACCCATAATAGTACTAAGCTAGTAAATGCACATTAAAAAAAAGATTCTTTACACACATTTCACAGAAACAATCAACATGTCCATATATCATCATAAAAAAACACATTTAGTTATTGGGTGAGATGCGTATATCACAGAGTAGTTGAACCATAAATGCATAGAGCCATAGAGGTTCTATTACCCTTTTATATAAGATTATGCACCTAACAACCAGGGAATATCTGACAGAATATATAAATGGAGATATTAAATGGTGAACCTTCTGCCCCAATTATAGCTTATTAGAGATGTCAAACATACATAACAAAGGTCATGGCCATTTTATCTCTCCTCAACAGGTCAAACATACCACAAAACTAGTTTTTGGGCGCTCTTGTGAAGCAATGGGGGTATAGTAACAACATTAAAACAATCACTGAAGCACCTCAGTGATCTCATGTCTATACAGCATATGAAGCACTGAAGTCTGGAACTTGTACATTAATCTGGAGAGATTACAATGATGACAAAGAGATATAGTGTTCAATGGTCCTTTTTGAGAAGAATAACTCCTGAAAATGATATTTAAGACTTCTGACGTGGGTGTAGCATCGAATTTAGTCGAGCACACGGAAGCCAAGTCAAAAAAATTGAGACACGCGACCTAACCGGCTATGCGAAGGAACAGATATAAGCTCCAACTTGACCCTCACCGCAGTACCGGCTATGCGAAGGAACAGATATAAGCTCCAACTTGACCCTCACCGCAGTACCGGCTATGCGAAGGAACAGATATAAGCTCCAACTTGACCCTCACCGCAGTATACATAGTTTCAGTTCAGACACATCGCAAAATGAACATTGATCATCCACTTATATTGGAGTCATACGGTTATAGAAACCAAATCAGGAAGTATTATGCATTTGTATGGGTGAGCGGAGATCCGAGCGCCTGATTTTCTCAAAACTCGCGAAACAGAAAACAAATTCTGGAGCAAAGTGATGCATGCATATGCACCTGGGTTGGATCGGGGAAGCAGAAGATGACAGCGAGCACAGGCTGGGGCACCATCTCCAGCGCGTCGGCGTCGAGGCTGTACACGTCGTGGAATTCCGCCACGTCCTCCGGGACACCCAGCGACCACATGAGCTGCGCGCCCCGTGCGAGCGCATCGCCGGCACGGCGAGGGCGAGGCGCTAGGTCAGAGAGGCAGTGAACCGAAGCGATGGCCAAGGGGAGGGGAGGCGGAACCTGGTTGAATACGTCGGGGCTCGACTCGAGCGGCGGCCATCTCTCGCCGGGGGAGACCGGAACCGGCGGCGCGGCGGCGGAGGGCACCGCTGCCATGGGGGATTCGCCGTGGAAACCTCGCCGCCGTTGGCCTGGAAACCACGGGTCCACGGCCCACCATCTCCAGTAGTAGTGTGAATCCTGTATGGGCCGCACGTGCTACGTGGGCTATACGGGCCCAACAAAGTTGTCCCGGATTGTGATTCCGGTCTTGCACCGGAGCAGAGTATGAAGTGTGTGGCTCAAGAAACTACCGAGAGCAGGTACAATAACATGCTATAAGTCAACTATAACCATGTATCAAGAAAAAAAGAGAAGAGAGAAGAAAGCTGGCTACAAATTTGTAGCAGCTGCAACACGGACTCTAAGACATTATGTGTGTGAGAGGTGGGACCGGGTATTAATGATGTAGTATATTTTTATAGATAACTATTGTATGAATAGACTATTAGATTAGTTATAGATGATTTAAAGCCAGTAGTTGGCTATGCTATTAAACTTCTCTAATTGTACTCAAGCATATGTCAAATTTACTGCCACCCATTTTAACTAACCAAGCATCCCTCTGTTTTGTAGAAGAAACTCCAGATCAATATGTCAAAATTTACTGCAGAACTAGTGTGCGCGCTCTTTACTGAAACAATGAATCATGTTGCCAGTGTTTTCCCAATGTTTACTGCAATCAATCACTGTGGTTCTCACATCTGAAAGCACGCTTCAGGACCAACCGGATTAGTTAGAATTCGTCAGATACAGTTCACCAGTTAAGAAACGGCAAAAAAGAATCACCACTTTGTCGATGTGAATAAACTCAGTAAAAGCCGGTTGAATTCTTCTCTCGAAGGAAAGGTTGGATCAGTTCGATCACGCTGGCCTGCACTCGAAGAAAAGGTTTGTAATTATCATCAGTACTAGTAGAAAATTTCCATTTGCTCTGGCCAACGTGAAAGAGCCTGAAGGCTGCAGGATCTTAATTAACAAGCTGAAACAGGTTATGCACTGTGAACAAGCTTGACCGGTTTTCCACTAAAAATCTCTCTGCTTCAGGTGGATAAACTCCAACGGTGAGGTGGTTGCGTGGTTGTAGCTATCTGCTTTTCGCCTAACCCTAAATTTTTAAGAACAAGTTGCATGTTGTTTGAATCGTTTTATTTATTTTGTTTTGTCAATTCAATTATTCAGCCGTGCAAAATTATATAGTCTATAGCGTGCAGGTGCAGGGCAAGGATAATCAATAAATACACATACATTTCTCTCTCAAAATATCTTAAAAATGTTCTGTGTCAACAGGTGTGAAACGATGCCATACGATAGTTCAATGGCACGAAAGTAATCGTTTCAGCACAGCAAAACACGAAATTCAACTTCTAGATGCACAATTTGACCATCTGGATTTGGGATTGTTTTGTTCGACAAGGAGCCAAAGGGCTAAGCTTATTTGCATCAGATTGACCGGAAATAGAAGCCTGGGATGATGGCAGTCTCATCGATCACCTTATCGCTCTCAAATTTGTTTATATTAGTTACGGGTTTACTGTACAAAATTCCTAATAATATCCCAGTGCGTGGTCCTTGATGGACGCTAAAATGGATTGAGACATGATCCACTATAAGCTACGGACTGTGACCGGCATTTTTTTACTCCGATTTCAGGGAGCTTTCGGTGACCAATCTTTTGACTTTGCCGTCGGTTACAAATCCACCGTCTAATAGCTATCACCATCATGCAGATCACTATATCAGTAATAATCTGTATAGTAGCAGTGGTCTAACACTAGATTAGTACTACTAGCACAGTAGCAGCTGTGCTTAAGCACGCCAATTTAGAGCTGGTCAACTGGATATTCTATTCGTGCGAGGCTAGCTGGAAGTTGGACTCCAGCTTAAGAGTTGGGTCACAATTTGACCACTCCTCGATCTAGTAGTGATGATTAGCTCATTTGTGAGACCGACCGGTTCCAATTTTATTTTGTCTGTGGAAGATGGAGCACTGAACGTCTGAATAAGGCCGAGTTTAGTTCTAAATTTTTTCTTCAAAATTTTAATTTTTTCATCACACCAAAACTTTTCTACATATAAACTTTTAACTTTTTCATCACATCGTTACAATTTTAATTAAACTTCTAATTTTAACGTAAACTAAACACAGCCTAATTTCAAATTGAACGGAACTAAAGGCATATGCTACCTTTTTTGACGGCGATATGATCTTGTTTCGCAAGGCACTACTATTCCTGGGAAGGACGAACAGAAAGAATCGTGTACATTTCTTTCAGAATTCAGGTCGAACTAGATCAACGCGGCGAGAATCTTTGTGTAGCACGGTGTTCGAGATCGGATCGGATTCTCCGAAGCTGCTCTTTTCGCCGGTGTGTGATGACGTTCTCGATGGCTTTTCATCCAGATCACGGCGTTTCGATCAAAAGGGGGAGAAGCAAACGTGTGCAGCTTGGAAAACGCACCGCACCCAACTAGTATCTTTCCTCTGTCGCGATTTTTTCAGGTATGCGGCGGTCTGAGCAAGCAGTTATGTAAGCTGACGGATGGACGCACTCACGCAGGTACGATCGATAAATTCTGATAAGGTTGTTCGAACATGTGATCGATAATCGTTCCTTCGTCCTTAATCTTCATGCACGTTGGTATAATTGCTGGGAGATACAAAGTCCTCTCACGCCCCTCTCCTTGATGAACCAGTAGCGATTGTAACATTTCGACAATGGAAAATCTCGAGCCGCGCAGCAGCATTCAAAACTTTCTCATTCTGTCACTGGTCGTGTCTGGTTGGCGGCTAGTAGTAGTAACCGAGTGCCAATGTCGGAGTTGGACTAACCATTCACTAATCAACTACCACTGCACACTGCATGCACACACCAACTGATGAGCACTGACAGCTCGCGATATACTCCATCCGTTCTTAAAAAAAAGCTCATTAGAATAAAATTATCATTCGTTGTAATAAAAACATTTAATTTTATTCTAGATTAAATTTGTTTAGACAGTAGCTCATACTATAGTAAATTCATTTCTGACAGCTCCCCAAGTCAGTCAAGATTTTCGCAGTGAACAAGCCGCATACGTCGACAACGACTCGAGCTTGACCCGATCGCGTCACCGGTCACAGGGCCTCCCCATCCAAACTGCGCCGGAACAGAAGGAATTCCCGGTTGCGATCACGCCGCACACCACGTGGTCGCTCGCATACTGTAGTAGTCTCGAGCACCGCCGGTGTTTCGCTGCGCGTCGCACGATGGTTCGGCCGGCCCCCTTCGCCGCGGCTTCCTTTGCCCCGTTGCCGGCAACGTCGCGACCCCATTTTTGGGACAAAAGTATGGAGCATTTTGGAGTTTTCTCGCGTACGACGCGCGACTCGGGTATCGCCGGGTCGTCGGTCTGCGAGCGAGCATTTTGTTTTTCTATTTCGGATGACGCGTCCTCTGGCCCGGCCTCGCGATGCCACGCGCGGCGCCGGCTATAAATCGAGCCGCCTCTCTCGTGAAAACCCAAATATTTTTCGGCTTTCGTTGCCCATAGAACACATCGCCGCGACAAAACAAGCCTCTCTTGTTGTCACCTCCACCCGTCCATTTGTCACCGCTGGTGAGCTTTCGTGTGCGCCAGCTGCACAAAGAAAGACCAGTCCATAAGAGCGGCTGCTTGGTTCTGAATTTCTAGTCGCCACAGCGGAGAGGAGGCAGTACATCCATGGCCATGAAGGTACTTGGTTACTGTACAATTCAGAGATGTTTTTTCGATTTGCGACGTGTTTGTTTCAGCTTATGATTGCTCACCGGTTTGCCTGTTTATCTGACGGCTGCAGAAGCTTGTGCTGAAGCTGGACCTGCACGATGACAAGGATAAGCAGAAGGCGATCAAAGCCGTCTCCACTCTCCACGGTATATACTCCATTTCTGGCTTAAATTTTTCCCTTTTTTTCTCTCGATTTCCGCTTGTGCTCTGCTTCTTCACCGCCAAATTGAGCTCTGAAAAGAAAAGGAGAATTCGCCCAATAATTCGATGAAAACTCTGTTCTTTCCCTGAGCAACGATGTAATCTGACAGCAACTATGTAACCGCAGGGATCGACATGATCTCCATGGACATGAAGGGCCAAAAGCTGACGGTGGTCGGCGACGTCGACCCGGTGGACGTCGTCGGCAAGCTCCGGAAGGGCTGGCCGTCGGCGAGCCTCGTCTCCGTGGGTCCGGCGAAGGAGGAGAAGAAGGAGGAGAAGAAGCCGGAGGAGAAGAAGGACGACAAGAAGCCAGAGCAACCCAAGCTCGTCTTCTACCCGCCGCCGCCGGCGTGGCACGCCCACGCCGCGCCGCCGTCGTACAGCTACCCGCCGCCGCAGTACGTCGTCCACAGCGCCGAGGAGGACCCCAACTCGTGCGTCATCTGCTGATCATGGCGTCGTTAGCTTGTACATTTTGCAGTTGGTCTGCCCTGCCTTTAGCTCTAGCTGATCAAATCAACCTACTCACCGGTGGTCACTGATCGGGACCCGGACGTGGCGGTGGTTGGGTGTCGCACGCTTGCACTCCTCCCCTATCCTTTGGCTGGTTCTCTGGCTCAGCTCGGTGATGATGCGTTTGGTTTTGTGTGTATATGGTTGCTGTGCTTGCTTGTTGCTACTTGCTAGTACTAGACAAACAGGTGAGACAGGAAAGCTAAGCTAGCTATGTGCAGATAGTTTTGTGCCATTTCTTTTTTTTGGTGATGAGATGAGACATGGGATTAAAGAGAAATCGTACTGTTATAAAAGAAGCGTAATTCGACCTCATAAATTTTCCTGCCTTTCGAAATAGTCTGATTTGCATCACGCCGCACGAACGAACTGTTCGTGTGACTTTCGGGTACTGTACATTGCTCCAGAACGATCTGGAAGTGGAAGTGGAAGATACGGTGACGAAAGAGAGCAGAACGAGAGGAAAAGGTAATTAAAAACGTCGCTGCCTGGACCGTATTTGAGATGTGTTACACTAATGGACAACCCCACATATCTCCCGGTTCGCAACCCCTTTACTCTCGGGTAGCGAACCAGGAGAAGGAATCCGGGACTAAAGATTCATCTTTAATCCCACTAAAGATGGCTGAGCCATGTCCCGGATGATCTTTTTTTTTTCATTGTTAATTTACTATTGACAGTGTATTTTCTTGCAAATCGGGTGAAATGCATATCCCCAAATCAAACCCCAAATCAAGTAACATCCCAAATCATTCACCTCACAAATCATCCCAAATCATTCACCTCACAAATCATCCCAAATCATTCACCTCACAAATCTAAGTTACATACAAATCAAATACATCACAAATTCTTAAATAAATTACACACAAAATAAAAACATCACAGATCCATGCAATGAATCACAAATTCTAGAAATTATCTATCCAGTGAATTAAAAATCACAAATCACAAAAAAAAAAACGGAGGACGCCGGCCGCCACCTGCGTGCGCGGCCCCGCCGGGCGCCCGCCGCCGCTGGCCGCTTGCACGCGCTCGCCCGCGCCGGCCACCGCCCGGCCCGCCGCCGGCCCCGGCGCTCGCCGCGCCGGTCGCGGCTCGGCCTGCCGCTCGGCTGTGCAGAGGGAGGAGGGGGAGTAGAGTGGAGGAGGAGGAAGGAAAGAAGGGGAGGAGGAGAGGGGAGGGGAGGAGGAATAGATCGGATCTGAGGGGAGGAGAGATCGAGGGGACTTAACTGATTTTATATAGGACTTAACCGATCAGAGATGGGAGAGAAATATTTAATCCCGGTTGGTAGTATCAACCGGGACTAAAGATCTAAATGATCTTTACTCCCGGTTAGTATTACCAACCGGAACTAAAGTGGTAATCTTTACTCCCGGTTGGTAGTATCAACCGGGAATAAAGATCCTCGGCCCCTTGACAGGTTTCTGACAGGGGATGAACCGGGACCCGGTTGATAATACCAACCGGGACTAAAGATCAATTTTTTTTAACCGGGACTAAAAACAATCTTTAGTCCCGGTTTTTATTAGAACCGGGACTACTGTGGAAATCGCTCGACCCTCCAAAGATCATTTCTCCAGTAGTAGTGTTAATTATACGCAAGTTGCTGTCTGAACCGTATTTTGAGATGTGTTATAATTATACTCCGTACTGCATAAAGTAATATTGTACCTTTCATGGGTCATGTGACGGTGTGACGCAGTATCCGTTAGGGCATTCCCAACCCAATGACTAGGATGGTGTCCATAGCATTAAATAAGTTGCCACCTAGGATAAAAAAATGACGTGGCAAGTGAATAAATGAGGAAAGAGAAGGAAACCATGTCTTGCATGAGACATGGTTTCTACACAACATCCAAGACATCATGTGAGATAAGTAGCATTAAATTGAAGTATGGAATAGTGGTGTTTGCATTGGAAGAGTGGTATCTAGTACTAGTTTCTTAATGATGTGGAGTTTGTGGAAACTATGTCTAGTGTTATGGGTTGGGACTGCCCTTAATCAAGCTAACCTCCTACGCTTCGTTATTAATTACAGTATTATTACTCATCCCCGGAAGCCACCCTCGTCAGTTCATACATGGGGCAAACTTAACCAGAGGCTTCCAGCCTTGTGTGTTTGGTTGGGTGGATGAGTCTGGATGGGAGATGGCCGTCTGATTTTTCATAATGTTTGGTTGGAGGGCAGGGTGGATGGGGCGACCCAGAATAGGGAATATTCCCTCGATATGCTGGATGAGTGCATCTGGCCGATTTGGCTAGATGAAGCCATTCAATTTTGGTCTAGGTGATGTGTCCTATTCTGATTGGATGTGGTTGGTTTGATTTTATGTTAAGTAAAGCTCTAAATGATTTTTTTCTCCTAAACTGTTTATCTAACTCTTTGATTACACCATTATATTTGTTACAATTAAATCTTTAAAACAAGATCTCGAATGATTATATTTTGATAAAAAAATATATATGATAAATAGGTCCCACTAACTTATGGCTTTTGATATCCATGCTATATCCCTCTAACCAAACAAGAAATTGGATTGCCATATTCATACAAACCAAACAAAAAATTAGATCGCCATATCCAACAAAACATGGATGGCCATATCCCATCCATGTATGGCCGGGCGCCTCAAGACCCTGAACGGCTGGATTTTTTTTACATTTTAATCTTTTCTAAAAAAACTTATTTTATAAATAAATATTCCAATAATAGACCCTTTTCTCGAGGCAATGACATTAGCGCCGTCACCCTCACCCTCACCAGAAGCTAAAACACTGATTTGAAAGAAGTCGACATCAATAACATTTATGTCGAGGATCTATTTGAAATAATTTTTTTATATAAATATGTCTTTGGTGCTGATATTATTGGGGTCGAATTTTTCACATTAGTTACTTAGCTTTTAGGGGGATGAGGGTGTCGGCGCTAATACCGTTAGTGTCGAGATGTTGGACCTTGATGTCAAGGTACTTCATCCGTCCTAAAATATAAACATTTTTGAGGTTGCACGGGTATTAAGAAAGTAGGTGAGAATAATTGAAGGAAGTGTGTGATTGGTTGGAAAAAGAAAGTATGTGAAGGAGATAATAGTAATTGGTTGAGAGGATGAGGTATGTGGAGAAAATAGCATTACTTTGTAATAAGACTATGCAAAAATAGCTATATTTTGGAACGAAGGTAGTAATTGATGCTGAAAAAAAAGTCTATTTCTAAAATGTCTCAAATTTAAAGGACTAAGGCCTGGTTTAGGCCTTGTTTAGTTCATGAAAATAAAATTTTTGGATGTCACATCGGACGTTTGACCGGATATCGGAAGGAGTTTTCGGACGAATGAAAAAACTAATTTCATAACTCGCCTGAAAACCGCGAGACGAATTTATTAAGCCTAATTAATCCGTTATTAGCACATGCGGGTTACTGTAGCACTATGGCTAATCATAGACTAATTAGGCTCAAAAGATTCGTCTCGTGATTTCTATGCAAATTGTGCAATTAGTTTTCATTTTATCTATTTAATGTTCCATGCATATGTCCAAATATTCGATGTGACATTTTTAGAAAAAAAAATGGAAACTAAACAAGGCCTTATTCCCCATTCGATGTAACTTTTTTGGAAAAAAATTTAAAACTAAACAAGGCCTTAGTCCGTTAAATTTTTTTTTAAAAACATCGCATCGAATCTTTGGACACATGCATGGAGTATTAAATATAGATTTGTAAAAAAAATACTAATGGCACAGTTAGGGGAGAAATCGCGAAACGAATCTTTTAAGTCTAATTAGTCCATAATTAGCCATAAAGGCTATAGTAATCCATATATGCTAAGCATAATGGATTAATTAGACTCAAAAGTTTCGTTTTGCGGTTTTCAGGCGAGTTATAAAATTAGTTTTTTCATTCGTGTCTCAAAATCTCTTTCGACATCTATTAAATGTGACATGTATAAATTTTCTTTTGACGAACTAACGAGGTCTTGAATCTAAAAAAATCCAGCGCGTAATGGCTGAAGGTAGCTCCGATCGACCACCAGATTAGGCTGATTAAGTGGATAACCTATCAATCTGCCATTAAAAAACAATACTTTGCCATGTAGAACACGCAACTTGAATTGAACTACTGTCTCATTTAAAGAACGAGAAGAGAAAAAAATATCTATCATCTATAAAAAAAACAACTTGTTCTAACAGTATAACTTCCAATTCGTCAAGAACTGCGGTGTCGAAGCTGAAAGCACCACAAATTCCATGCGGTGAGTGCTGCTGACTCCAGCTTGACCTGTAGCAGTGATCCAAAAACGCGAGGCTTCCGGCGCAACCGCGCGAGCCCACCGAGAAAAACGAGACGGCTTCCACGTTGGACCCGCGCGGGCCACTCACCCGCTCCAAACTTCTGGTCATCCTCGGCCTCGCCTTCCTCCTCCTCCTCGATCCCAACCCAATTCCCCCGCGGCCGCATGAAGAGCTAGCCCCACCCGGCGAGCTCTGCACCCCCCCGCCTCCTCCTCCATGGCGGTGCTGCTCCGCAAGGTGTGGGGCTCCGTACTGGCCCGCGCGGCGGCGGCGCCGCCGGAGGCCGCCTCCCCGCGCCGCCCGCAGGCCGCCGGGGAGTACGGCTCGCTGGGCGCGCTCGACGCGCTCCCGATCGACGTGCTCGCGCAGATCCTGCGCCTGCTCGGCCCCGCCGACGCCGCGCGGTCCACCGCCGTGTGCCGCGCCTGGCGCCTGCTCGCCTCCGACAATGGCCTGTGGGCCTTCTTCCTCCGCCTCGGCCCCGATCCGTGGGAGCTCGTCGTCTTCGCAGAGACCCATCTCGCCGCTGGCCCGGCCTTGCACCCCGGGTCCGTACGCCGTACCGCCTCTCCCGCTGTCTCGCATATGTTAGGATTAGTATCTTTACCTAACACCATCGTTGTGCGCTTGTAGGCTGTACTACGATAGCTCGCCGCAGCTTTCGTTCAAGCATGTTTACACCCGTCGAGCGGTGGTTCCGGGTTCGATTATAGTCGATGGTATGATCCTCTTCGACATTCATATTGTGAATCTTTGTGTATGCTTTAAAACAACTATTAACCGATGCTTTGGTTAATAATAGTAGACACTGGATAGTAGAGTGACCGAGTACAGTGCACATTGATTGCTTCGTCCAAGTTTTCAATTGCAAAAGTTCGGTATTTGTACATTACAACAGCTGTGTGGTTTGTGGAGTCTATCGGTATTAGATTTTCTCAATCATGTTTAGTTGGTTGCAACAGAAGGGGGCTGTGTATTAGTTCTTCCCCTTTGAACTCATGTATCCTCTGGTGTTTTTCTTATTAAGGTGGATCGGGATATTGTAAGTACGGATGGAGCAAGTATGCTGCTCCATCTGGGCGTTGTGCGACATTCTTGGTAAGCTATCAAGACCCGCTACCACATCTTAATGACATATTCCCAACTATTTTGTACCATTATGATGACCAAGGCTGATCTATGAACATGAGTATTCGTGTTAATTGAATCAATAAGAGAGATTGCTCAATTGCTATTTATGTTGGGATCAACATTTAGGAATTTGGCAACATCGAGTCACCTATGTATGCAAGGCTTCGTCACTTCTTGTCCACAATCTACACCAGGTTCTAAAACTTCAACAGTACAACTTGCTTATTTCGTCTGATTAATCTTGCCTTAGCTACCACATATTTGTCCAGAATGGATCTTTTATGTTCCTGAAAGGATTTTCTTTTGTGTCGGCGTTGGATTAATTCAATTCGATTGTACCATGAAAACTTGACTTCTACAGGATGCAAGTAAAGCCTTCTACTCAACCAATTATTGTTGTTCTTCCACTCTGCCACTCGGATGGTTAGTGTGTAGTATTTTCAGTTGGGTCAATTTTCTAGATGGCAGTTCTGTATTTGAAAATAGTATATTGCAAGAGAAATTTATGGTCAAATTAATTTTGTAAGACCATACCAAGTCAATTTGCTCCTTACAAAAATGAAGGGAGGAGGGTATTCGTGTTGCACATCCCATCAACTCTCTTGTTGTTCCTGTTCCACTAAACTAATCCCAACTTCTTTTGCTGCAAGTCACCAAGTCTAATTCAAAATTTCACAGATACTGAGTCTGCTAGGGCTTCAAGAAAGCAATACAAGGACACATTATACTCGGTTCTGTTCGATATGAATGTTCCTGCTGTTTGTGCTGTTGATCAGGTGTGCATTCTTATATTTATTTTCTTTTGATGTTTGCTCAGTGATATGCATCCATGTTGCACACCGTGATATCCTTTGCAGTTCATTAGATGCTTATTCATCATCATTATTTTAATGAACTTTGTTGGGGAGTCAAGATTTGAAGAAATTTTCTTCTTTGGGTTTAGCTTTTAGAAAATTGAACTGTTGGTTTAATTGCCTTGCACCATCACGAGTTGTAGCCCAAGTTGAAGATTTTTCAATTGATTGCTTCGCATGGAGTATATATTTGGTCTTATGTCCTCAAGCTAAACACATCTCTCGAATTGTAGTTGAAGTACACCATTCTCAGACAAATATCCTTTTATGTTCATACTCCCATGTATACTGCATTAATTTTCATTTCTGTCTCTGTTTTGATGATAATATCTTTTAACTTATTGCCATTTGCCTGCAGGCAGTTCTAGCTTTATATGCTGCTAAACGAACTTCTGGTATTGTTGTCAACATTGGATTTAATGCCACATCTATTGTTCCTAGTAAGTACTTAACATCAGTTTAATTGAATCCTTCCATGATTCAGTTGATTGCACTTATGTTCATTTACTGAGATTTTCTCTAAAAATTGGGAAATTCCATTGCGTCTTTTACAATCTTACATGCTTCAAATTGTCTTTAGAAAGTAATGAGAAGATTTTTTTTTTAATGTCAATAGACTACCTTAGCTTATATAAAAGCTAAGCATGGATATCTTGCTGAATATTTTCAATGTGAATGTATCAGCATAGTGTTACAAAATACCAAAATACTCATTGTTTCCATTCTTATACATGTTCTTTCAACAGTATTTCAAGGTAGGGTAATGCATGAGATAGGTGTTGAAACCGTGGGGCAAGGTGCCCTCAAACTTACTGGATTTCTGAAGGAACTAATGCAGCAGAGAAATATAACATTTGAGTCACTGTACACTGTTCGAACCATCAAAGAGGTAAAGTCTTATTTATGCCAAGACAACTAATGTTATTTGGATGGATTTGACATAATAGCTACAGTCCAACTAACTGTGCCTGGGGGCCTATTAGTCGGGGCTAACCTTGAATTTCACGTGACAGTTGACACACTTTTCCTCTATGTCATTGTAAAGAAACTTTGTTACGTCGCGGCTGATTATGAAGCAGAAAAACGTAAAGATACACAAGCTTCATGTGAAGTAGATGGTGAAGGATGGTTTATTCTGTCTGAAGAAAGGTTCAAGACTGCAGAAATCCTTTTCCAGCCCCAGATTGGAGGAGTGTACGTCTCTTATCTGTCATATTTCCTATTATGTGATTTTATATGGTTCAATTATGGTTGCTCACTGCTGACCTTGCAGGCGTGCTATGGGCTTGCATAAAGCAGTATCTCTGTGTATGGATCACTGCTACAATTCAGAAGTGTTCGGTGATGACAACTGGTACAAGACAGTAGTTTTATCCGGTGGATCTTCATGCTTACCTGGTATATCAGGTGTGCTACCTTGTGCCTTTTTAATTCTGACTATATCAGAAATAATTGATATGAAAATAAACTGGAAAACTGATGCAAGTTTTCTATCTTGTGAATGATGTCATCTCTATACATTACAGAGAGACTGGAAAAGGAGCTCCGTGAACTTCTTCCAGCACATATTTCAGAAGGGGTAAGGGTTATTCCTCCCCCATTTGGCACCGATTCTGCCTGGTTTGGTGCAAAAATGATTAGCAACGTAAGGACAGGATCTCCCACCTTGATCATTGATTCTTGTCATCAACTTTTTGCCACTTAAGTTTTACTAGCTGCTGACTTGATCAAATTTTAGGTGAGCACTTTCACGGAGGCATGGTGCATCAAGAAGAAGCAGTTTCGCCAGAAGACTCGTCGCAATGGTCCATCTTTTGTGAATGTGTGGTAATAGAGCCATATAATTGCAATACGATTGCACGGGAAGAGTCCGTGATGAGGGGAAATAAACATGGGGCTGTCTGTTAGCTGTTCTCCATATCCAGAGTACGGTACATAGCAATATAGCCTAGTCCCAGGTGTATAGAACAAAAGTGAAGTCCACATTGTGTAGAAATGGACTACAGGTGAATACATAATATACTATTGTTTTTATTATAGGATGTTGTAGAAGGAAGTGCTCCAACACGATGTACGGACGTGAATTTTGTTGTCGATTGGCAAAAGAGACCTGCTGTTGTTTGTTATGAAAGTATATCTTATATATATGGTTGAGAAATGTGTAACTTATGGTCCCTGTCATAAAAATAAATTTGGATATTGCACAACAGGTTTTCTTTTGATAAATTGCACAACAGTTTTGGAGCAACAGGCGTTAGTCTCGAGCATGGTAAGGCCAATACCGATACAAGCGAGTTTCAACCATATGAAACTAGATGCAAAGTAAACTATAGAACTGGTTAAAACTAGCATTGGAAGACTGGAGTGTTTCAGTTCATCTAACTATATTTAATTCCATCCGTTGCTATCCAATGTCACAAGCAACCTATGAGACCACGAAATAAAATTACGCATTGAAGATCTTATTTCATTGACCGACTTCAAATCTGTGACATACACTCTTGATAACCATGAAATAGAACTCTCCATCCTAATGCTAGAAGGCAACATCGCCTCCGATAGCCCATCTGTACCCATATTAATTTTATCAGGCGCCGGCCATAGCCCATCTGTACCCATATTAATTCTCAGGCGTCGGCCATGCTCTGCTTGTACCTTTCCTCTTTAACGTATAATGACGTAATGTAACCCCTTTTTATAGCCTGGTCTTAGCAACGATCATTATGATATGGTGACTGCACTGAAGCAACGTGTAAGCTGAACCTAAAGTACATTCAGCAACACGCAAATTCTTCATCCGAGCCGTGTTGATCACATATAAATCATAGCTATGGCACCGACAAGCACGAATAATAAATATGATTTAGGAAACGACTTAAATAACAGAACAGTCAGGTAGAACAGACTACCAGACTGAAACGGACTTCACAAGGTAGGGTACATATGAGTTCAACTGGGCACAACAGCCCTCAAAAGTCCATTCATACTTCGTTGGGGGGAGAGTGGTGACTTGATGGTTATTTAGGTGATAACGTCGTTGGGTTTCGACACGTCCACCAGTTTGGCTGGCTTTAGCCCATGGCGTACTTCTGTGTCCAGGAGCGAGCGGTGGATTCATACTTGGCCCTATCAGTCTTGTACATGTGAGCAATCTCCGGCACCAACGGATCATCGGGGTTCGGGTCCGTCAGCAGTGAACAGATTGACAGGAGGACCTGTTAGAATTAATGATCACACAATTCATCAGGTGTTGCAGAAAGGCCAAAATGTTGGAATTTAGCAGGTCATGCTGATAATTACCTTTGATATGGTAAGTGCAGGACTCCACTGTTCCTTGAGGATGTCGAGGCAAATGCTGCCATTGCTATTAATGTTCGGGTGGAAAACCTTGGTGCGGAAAGAGACCTGACAAACAAGATCATAATATATATATACATCAGAGTCATTGTCCAAGTGAAGAAAACAGAGAGCAAAAAATGTTGTCCTTGGGACCCCCAAGAACTCGTGTTATCATATAACATTAGCTCTAAACATCATAACATTGAAATAAACCTTATTTTTGGATGTTGAATCTGATATGTTTATTTTGATCACCGCCTAAACATTAGAATCCAAGAGAAAAAATAGATAGCAGAAAATGTTTTATTGAGGGCCCCAAGAACTCATGTTATTATGTAAATGCAGTTCTAAACACCACGATATTGAAAATGTCCGTAAGGTAGTGGCGTTGAATCACATAAGCAAAGAAATTACCTTCGGTGGTTTAAAAGGATAATCTGGTGGGAAATGAATGTTCACCAAGAATACCCCACCAGCAAATGGGCTGTCTGAGGGTCCCATAATAGTAGCTTGCCAATGGAACATGTCCTCACCCACAGGACCTGGACAATAGAGTTCAGTTTAAATAATGTAGAAAGTGATTCAAGATTAAGCAGGCTATATACTGCCAATTAATGTTTATCCTAAGCCTGACTGCATGAGCTGTACAAAAGTTGTTATCCAAACAAGTTGAGTAGAATTTAGACAAATCACAAATGCAAACTGAAATGTCCATGTGGCATTCATGTTGGATATATAGGATTACTATAGATGAAGCAACACAAATGCAAACTGAAATGTCCATGTTGCATTCATGTTGGATATATAGGATTACTATAGATGAAGCAAGATGTCGTTCACCTATGTATATGACAAAAAGGATCTTGCAACCAAAATTACTACACATATTGTACTAAAGCATCCAATACATCTGCTGGAGTTTACACAGACCATGGCAACTAGCACACAAATTACAAAAGATATCCATTGAATGAAGTGCTCAACTGGTGAGAGACATTCCATAGTGACAGATCTGCCTATTATGAAGTAGGTACTGTTTAAATCGATACTCTAAATATTCATGACTTGCCAGACACATCAAATGTAACTCCCATGATGAGCCTATTGTAGCTTTCTTCATAACCTGTGCTAATCAATGAATGTTGTAATTATGATGGCTTTGGTCTATATGCAGTTGAAGAGCACATAATGTGATCTACTTGTGTAAATAGTTTCACATCTTAATCCAAAAACAGAATAGACATTATCTACAACTATTAAGTAAGCCTGATTGCCTTGCCCTGATGAAACTCAAACTAGTAACCATCATCCTCACAAGACATGTAGCATCATCATAATCACTGATTGCCTTGCCCTGATGAAACTCACAACTAGTAACCATCATCCTCACAAGACATTACGCATCATCATAATCACCATATGCTAAACGCAAATAACAGTCTAATATCCGCGTGTCCCGCAAATCAAGCATCTAAAACGCAACAGATACCACACAAACCAACACGTTCATCGCAATCGAATCCGGCAAGATCTGGGCGAAATCCAAGGCGATAGAGATCAAATCACCTGCGCTGCATGAGGTGGGAGGGTCCTTCTGCAGGTCCTTCAACTCCTTCAGGATCCTCTTGGACGCCATCGATCAAACCCTAATCACCCCCACACACACAAAAAAAAAAGTGAAATCCACAGATCAAACCTAGGGCACCACAGATCAAACCGATCAAATCGAGAGAGAGAGGGGGGGGGCTAGAGACGCGTACCGACCGGCGACGGGGCGCTCCGGCGAGGGGGGGGTCAGTGGTAGCGGCGGCCGGCGGCCTCTCTCTCTCGCTCCCCTCGGCGGCGACGGCGTGTCGAGGGGGGGTTCGGCCAGAAAAACAAGAGGAAGCTGCGAGGAGTCGGGGAGGATTTGGGTGGGGGAGACGGGGGGACCAATTTATAGGGCGACGGGGCAACGTGGACCGTCCGATCGGGGATCCGCGCGCGCCGACGACTCGCGTGATGCTTACGCTGGACGCGCTTAGATTCGCCTTTCGGTGCTCTTCGCTTTCTTTTTTTTTTCCAAAGGAGAAAAGTAAAAAGAAGTGTTCCTTTTATTGGATGATCTTGGAAGTTTAGCCTGGACACCTGCATCTTTACAGAGTTTATATCTATTTTCAACTTAGCGTTTTTTCCCTTACAATTCTATACAGAGCTTGATTTAAATTGGATTGGAGTAATTCTTAATATACAACTATTAGGTTTTCCATGTACAACTGTATTTTGTATACATCAATGCCAATTAATCCGTACTACATAAATCAATCTACACCACTATATAATATTTCCGAAAGTTAGAATTGAATATAATGTATAACTTGTAGCATCCATACATATAAACCCGTTTTACATACAACTATATCAGTTGACCTGCATTATTATAATTTAAAACCACAAGGAATCGAATTGTTTTTCCCTTTCGACCACTGCAGGAAATCTTGAAAGCAAATAGATGCATATCTTAATCTAATAAAGTTGATAAATTACACACAGTGAAAGTATTTATATTGGTTAGATTTATGGTGGTGGAACGTACTTTTCTTTCAATGATAAGCAATGTACCAATCGATAACAAAACACGCGTGTAGTTTGACTTTATGAATTTCAAGATAATGGGATGCATGTGGTTTGGCGAGTGTGCGTGTTATATAAATGTACTCCCTCCGCCCTTAAAAAGAAAGTGAATTTAGGATTGAATGTGGCACATTAGGGATGTCCAGATTCATTGTACTAGCATCTGTCACATCCAGTACTAGATTGATTTTTTATGGGATGGAGGGAGTATATGTGTATGTGTATATATTGTGTTTTTAAGAAAAATAGACTCATAGTACTGAAATGTATCACATCCAGTATTATATTGATTTTTTATAGGACAGAGTTACGTGTATATACTGTGTTTTTAACAAAAAAAAATTACGGTTCCCTATTGTTTAATAACAATGAGGTTTCCGTTACCAAATGACAACTATCCAAACAGGTCCCTCTGAAGTTCTGGTGATAGTCGTTCTACTCTGTTATTACCGAGATGGGGAGATAAACTAAACGGGATGTGGAGTAAAACTGTGCTTCAAACCATCCGCGGCGGCGTCAGTGCACCAGACGCTCAGGATGGCGGCGGCGGCGATGGCCGCGACTCGTCGCCTGCTCCATCTCCGGCTGGAGCTAGGGCTGCGCCTGCGCTCCCGTGCCCTAATCCCCTCCCCCTCCTGGTACCTCTCCACCCTCTTCCTCACGGCGGCCCTCGATCCCCTAACCCTTTTCGATTTCTCAGCTGTCCTAATTCGCTCTCCTCAAAATGCCTCTTCTTCAGGACGAAGGGGATGGGTCGTTGCCGGTATGAGCCATCAGCGCGGAGGCTCTCGAGCTGCCGGCGAGGTGCGTACGGAGAGGGGAACGCGGGTGAGCGTTTCAGTTATTGTTCAATGTAGATGTGCAACTGAACTGCTTGTTGTTCCTTTTCCAGCAGCCAAGAATGAGCGGCCATGGAGGTCGAGTTCAGATGAGCAGCTGACTGATGGCGATGGCACAGCCAAGTACATGGGCAGGAATTTCCCCGATGAATTCGCACAGCTTTCTTTGGAAGAGGAGGAAAGCGACGATGAGGTGCACGAAATCAGCGAAACCATGGTGAAAGATGTGGAGAAGGCTGCGGTCGAGTTGCTTGCTGGCAGGTAAGAATTAGCAAGCGATTTTCAACTCAACATCCATCCAGAAATATTGGAGGAATATCACTGAAGCACTGCTAAAGCGCTAATTATAACCAACATTTTCTCTGAGTGTTACTGGCCCTTCTCGTTTGGTGGTATTGGTTGTTGTTCTAATATAAGTGGTTGTTTTCTAGTTGGTGTATTCCCATGAACTTGATTCTGTAGGTGTCATGTCGCCACGAACAATGTGAAGATCTTCCTTGCCACTCTAAAAAAAGTACTTGAAGAAAAGAATCACGCCTTTCTGTTGTGCAAAAATGCAAGCCTTTATTTCAGGCAAGCATGGTTTATGCACAATGGTAAGGAAGCCAAAGAACTAGAACATAACATATGCAGCTAGCTGATTTGCTCATTTCTGCTATCATGGTCTTGTCTTGTTTTAAGTAGCTTACATAGTCCAAAGGAAATTTCTGCGCTATAAATTCTGCTCACTTATCACATAAGTATATCTTTAGTGTGTTGTTTACCACTGTTGAAATTGAAATCTGAAATGCACATCCTTGTTTATTTTGAGCAGAGCATTCACAGTTCATTTCTGCTATCATGGTCTTGTCTTGTTTTAAGTAGCTTACATAGTCCAAAGGAAATTTCTGCGCTATAAATTCTGCTCACTTATCACATAAGTATATCTTTAGTGTGTTGTTTACCACTGTTGAAATTGAAATCTGAAATGCACCTCCTTGTTTATCTTGAGCAGAGCATTCACAGTTTCAGATCTTAGGAAGAAACTACGTGCTAAGAAGTTTCCTGGTAATGCAGTTGATTCTGTAATTGCTGATTTCAAGTCAAGGTAAACACCTTTCTGTTGAATTGTCGAGCGCACTGACAGATAAACTGTAAAGGAACTTAGTACGCCACATTGCCATCCCAGTTGAATCAACTAGCATAGATACACAAAATTCTTCATACTCACCAATGGTGGTGATCATCTGTCTTTAGAACTTGTCTATATTATATGGAAGTTCCTACAACTTGACTCACCCAGTTTTCTAGATACTCTTGAATGTGGAATCCACAAAAAAAATGGCCTTCATAATTTGAAGGTATAATATTTGGTATTAGATTAAGTCATACTTGTGGACGCCATACACTAGCATATTCACTCTGACAATTTATGTTTTATGTGCCTAGCTTCTTCTCTTTCTTATTTACAATAAATTTGTTCTTTTTGTTCCTGAAGGGGTCTGTTGAATGATGGTTATTATGCGGAATCTTTTTCACGATCTCGATGGCTATCATCAACTTGGGGCCCAAAGCGTATAAAACAGGTTGGTGGTATCTTTTCCTCTCTTTCTGCACTCAGTTGTTCCAACGAAACATCTTGCACACCCTTCCCTCTTATATTCGCTGAAGTCCTTTGTTATCAGTTAACACATGAATATAAACTCACTATAGATTGCAATGGGTTTAGCATAATTTCCGTGTCCAAAAGTTCAAATTCAATGAAGGAAGAGTAGCTTTGAGAAGCAACATTACATTCTGATGCCTTTAGAAACAAATGTCTTTCGTGTATATTTCGTGTATGTGGTATATTGACATTGACATTCTAGTTATGTGGTATATTTCGTGTAGATGACTTTCTAGTTATGTGGTATATTTCGTGTAGATGACTTAACTAATATGAATAATTCATTATATATGTCATGTCTAATTTTTAACTGTAACTGACTGAAAAACATGTATTTTTGTCTGAATTAGGCACTTCGCCAAAAAGGGGTGCAAGATGCAGAAGTAGACCAGGCGACAAGGAGAGTATTCCAAGATGGTCATTCAAACCAGACAATGTATGGCATTTCCGAGGATTCAATGGATCATCTCTTTGAGCAGGCAGCTAAACAGTGGCAGCGGGGGCAAAGCTTGCCCCTTGAGAATCGCCGTGCACGCGTAGTGAGGTGGCTTCAGTACCGAGGGTTCAACTGGGCTGTAACCAATGCCATTGTTAGGAAGCTGGAAGCACAGAAACCTCCCTGAGTATGGAATTGATCCTTCTCCTTTGCTGCTTTGCAACTTTGCAATTTACAATGGTTTGCTATTTCTGTCGCAAGTTTAGCTTGCAGGCCCTTCTATAGTTATGTATCTGGTTTCTGATTAACATGCCATTTTGAACAACGGGGAACGATGATTAACATGGTCAATCAACATGGTCATCATCCAACTTACATTAACTCATCCAATTGCATGATTAACATGGTCAATCAACGCATAAGAAGCAAAAAAACAAAAAGAAAACAATGAAAAATGAAAAATAAAAAAATGAAAAAAAATGAGGTTCTTTTAGCCCTAATAATGGATGGGTGGCATGTATATATGTTTGATCGATTTTCTAGGGATGAAGAATCATTTACTTGGGCTTTATTCTTACTCGTTCAGGCGTCAGCGGCGCTCGGAGACGGGCTGGATGCGCTGCTGGCCTCCTCTGCCGGATCGGGGGCTGCCGCTGGTCCGGCGGGGCTCTCAGCCGGCGCCTCGGAGGATGACACGGATATCGCAGAGGTGCCGATGGAGGCGGCAACGGTCGTGGCCTTCGCGAACGGCGCCACCGCGATAGGGGCGGATCTAGAAAAATAATTTATTGGTGTCATAATGTGTCTATCGATGTTATAGCATTGTTAATTATACTTAGACTATAGTGTTATAATATATAGATAAGCAGTTTAATTATACGTTTTACCGAAATTCGTCAGGATCGCCTTGACACCTATGCTAACACTGTAGCTTCGCCCCTGCATCGTGACAGCGGCGAGGAGGATCATGGCGAGAACAACCGTGCGAGCCATAGTCGTTGCAGCCGTTGGTGCTCACGTACCTTACGTGTGGCTTGATGATGCAAGGGAAGGCGCGCACGAGGTGGATTTATACGTGAGATGGTGACCATTTTTGGTGGCCCTATGAGAGCAAGTTTAATAGTATAGCTAACTATTGGCTTCAAATCATTTATAGCCAATTTAATAGCTAATTCATACAATAGTTACCTATTGTCTGGTCCCACCTGTCATACACACATATATTTTAGAGTCCGTGCTGTAGTTGGCTATAAATCTATAGCCCGCTACTCTTCTCTTTTCTTTTTTGTCTTCATAAAATATGTTTATAGCTGACTTATAGTCTGCTATTGTACCTGCTTTGACAATGTTGTCCTTTTTAAGGTGCCATGCCAATGGATTCGACGTGCGGTTGTTATTTCCTTGGATCCGTTTTGGTCATCGTGATTTCTCTCCAATTTAGGCAAGTAGATGATGCATGCATCTAGTTTGTGCGACTGCGGGAGCATACAACATGATCTCACAATAGAAAAGGACAAATCGTTTTGATCCCTTGGGGATGCTTCCTTGTTTGTATAAAAATAATTCAATTAGTTATGAAAAATTCTTAAAAATTTTGACAACATTTATACAATATACGTATATACTATACCATAAAATCTTATGCCTATACTTGAATTTGTCCTTTTTTTTTCAAAACATGTAGGTCAAATTTAGAAAGTGATTTTTGGTGAAGTGATAGATGGCAATGCACTCTACATTACCCGTTTTTTATATAAAAAAATAACTATTTGCATTGATTTTTTTTAAAAGATACACGACGGGACATCCCCTTGAGGGGTTAGAACCTGTTTCAATATAAAAAGAACGTCAAATCTATTTGGTTGGGAAATAACCAATTTGGTTGTGTTCTTTTCCATGGGTTCCCAACCTATCTCCCTCGTTTTCCGCGTGCACGCTTTTCAAACTGCTAAACGGTACACCTTTTGCAAAAGGATTATATAGAAAAGTTGCTTTAAAAAATTATATTAATCCATTTTTCAATTTTTTATAGCTAATACTTAATTAATCACATGTTAATCTATCGCTCTGTTTTCTGTGCGGAGTGGACGGGCTCCCAACCCATCCAAAAGAATACAGCCAAAGCCATACTTTAGCTAGAAGAGAGTAATCTTGTCACACTTTTACGTGCCAATGACATGTAGAACTCATGTGATAAGGAAAAAGTCTTGTCACAAGTGTGGCTCGAACTAAATGGATGCCAAATTCGATCAAACCTGTATAACTTGAGTTGTGTGAGTTGTGGCATTACGAAACGAATTGTATTATTGACTAACACATGAAGTACCTTATATAGATTATGTATTTGTTTGCTTTTTAGGCAACTTAATTCGAGTTGTAATTCATTTTGTGGTTGGTTGCTTCCTATGTTACGAAGAAGAAAACGTGAGTGTTCAGCTGATTGGGTTTAACACCTAACTATAAACCATATCATATGATCATGTATTGTCAGGGACTTTGTAGGACATGAATCTTTTGGAATACATCTCTATATGCTCCTTTAGAACAAAGGAGCGGATCGTTGAAATTCCTATGGAATAACCAAATTCGTAGGAACATTAGTGGAAATCTAACATGTGTTCCAAGCTCTTGGAATTTTTTTTTGTGTCATCCCCCAAAGTTGTGTATTGTTTTTCCATGAAACATCCAAACAATACAAATAAACAATTCCTAATTTTTGTATTCGTTAGGATTACATTAACATGTGTTAGCTACCTAACTACCAAGGAGACAAGAACGAACCCATTCACATGATCAAGGATCGTTTTGTCAAGACAACTAAACAGTGGCAGCGTGCGCAAAGCTTGCCCCTCGAGAACCATCACGCACACGTAGTGAGATGGTTTCGGTACGAGTGTTCAACTGGGGTGTAACCAATGCCATTGTTTGGAAGCTGGAGGCACAACATCCTCCCTGAATATTGAATTGATGTAACATCCTCCCTGAATATAGTATTAATCCTTCTCCTTTGCTAGGTACATTAGTTTGTTATTGCAAGTTTAGCTTGCATGTGCCTTTTGTAATTATGTATCAGGTCTCAGATTAACATCATATTTTTTCCGAATAAGCTTTTGATTAACACTATAACATACCATTTGAACAATTGGAAAAGAAAATCTTCATCCAACTTATATCAACTCATCATGTTGCATGATTAACATGATCAATCAACAACAGAGGTAATGATAAACAAAAATAAAAATAAAAATAAAAATGAGGCTTTGTTAGCCTTAACAAAGGATGTTTGGCATAGATATGCTTGGTCAATATTCTAGGGATTAAGAATCATTCACTTGGACTTCATTCTTACTCGTTCAGGCATCAGCGGCACTTGGAGAAGGGGCAGATGCACTGCTGGACTCTTCCGCGGGACCTGGGGCTTCCGCCGGGCCTGCCGGGCTCTCGGCAGGTGCTTCGGAGGCCAACAACACCCTGGAGGCGGTGGTGACTGTGGAGGCTTCCGCAAATGGCGCCACTGCAATGGCGGCGAGGAGGATCACAGCGATAACAAGCGCGCGAGCCATGGCTGATGGAGCTGCTTGTGCTCACGTACTTGCCTTTGGTTTGGCGATTGATGTGATGGATTTGCTTCGCTTGACGTGTGGCCTAATGATGCAGCAAGGCGCACACAAGGTGGATTTATACGTGAGTCGGTGACTATTTTTGGTGTGGCACTTCAACGTTGGTATCCTTTTTTAGGAGCTCTGGCTGCTCGGTCAATGGATTTAACGTGTGGCTCATGTTACCTTGGATTTGGTCTGGTCATCGTGATTTCTCTCGAAATTAGATAATCAGATGATGCATGCATCAAGTTTGTGTAAGCAAGGGAGCATGCGACACGATCTCACAATAGAAAAAGGGAAACTATTTTGATCCCTCGAGGGGATACTCCCTTATTTGCTTAAAAAATATATTCAAATAATTATAAAAAATTCTCAAAAATTTTGCCAACATTTATACGATATATGTGTACCATTCTACAAAATCTTAGGCCTAAACTCAACTAACATGTTGAGATACAAAGAAGACATTCATCGCATGAATAATAATGGTACTATTTATACTAGAATTTGTCGTTTTGTTTCTCAGTGTGTAGGTAAAATTTAGAATTTGATTTTTGTGAAGTGATAGATGTCACTATACTCTCATTTTTTTATAGAAAAAATACAACTATTTGCATTGATTTGTTTTTCAAAACTAGCTAAATGTTCGTGTATTGTGACGGAAATTAAGAAAGATAATTTAATTATATGTTGTAAAGCGGTGAAGCCTAGTATTATATACACATAATGGATCAAAACTATCCATATTCTACGACTATCCTATACTCTCCTTTTTTTAACTGTAATTTGTTATACCGACATATATTATATTAAAATATAATTTGATACTATTGCTAGGTCCCACATATCAGTTGGTAGTGGTGGAGGCAGACTCACTGCCAGTCTACCACCACCACCACTGGCTTTTAAAGTAGTAGAGAAAAGGTACATGAGGCGAACTCCCTTAAGGGATTAGAACCCATTTCCATAGAAAAAGAATATTCAGGTTTGTTTGATTGGGAAATTGCCAAAGTGTGCTATACTTTTTCAGCTAACGTGCCTAACATGTGGCAAACAAAATTGAAGCCATACTTTAGCTAGAAGAGAGTAATCTTGTCGCACATTTATGTGCCAATGACATGTAGAACCTATGTGGTAAAGAAAAAGTCTTTTGATAAGTGTGGCTCTTACCAAATGGACATCGAATAACCTGCATAACTTGAGTTGTGGCATGGCAAAACGAATTGTGATAATGACAAGATAGGGAGTACCCTATATAGATAATTTATTTGTTTGGTTTTTTGGTGACTGAATTCAGACTGTAGTTTCATTTTGTGGTCAATTGCTTCCAATGTTATGAAGAAAAAAACATGAGAGTTCAGTTGATTGGACACCTAACCATAATCCATCTCATATGTTTCTGTATACTCCAGGCTCACTTTGTAGGATATTAATCTTTTGAAATACTTCCCTATATTATGCTCCTTTAGAACAGACAGAATAGATCAGGGCCAAGTTCATAGGAACGTGAGAGGAAATCTAACATGTGTTCGAAGCTCTTGAAAAATTTCCTTTGTACCATCCTCCAAATTCATTTATTGTTTTTCCATGAAACATCCAAACAATACAATGAAACAATTCCTATATTTTTGTATTTGTTAAGATTACGTTGACATGTGTTAGGTACCTAACTATCAAGGAGACAAGAAAAAACTCACTCGACACGATCAAGGATCTTTTTGCCAAGGCAACACATTGCAGTGTGGGCAAAGCTTGAGCCCCCCCCCCCCCCCCCCCCCCCCCCCTCCGCGGGAGAATCGTAGTGCACGCGTAGTGAGTTGGCTTCGGTATAAGTGTACAACTGGGGTGAAACCAATGCCATTGTTAGGAGCTGGAGGCGCAATAGCCTGCTTGAATATTGAATTGATCCTTCTCCTTTACAAGGTACATTAGTTTGATATTTATGTTGCAAGTTTTCCTTGTAAGTTCCTTCTGTAGTTCTGTAGCTGGTTTCTCAATAACATTATATTTTTTTCCGAATAAAATTTTGATTAACAATATAACATACCCTTTGAACAATGGGAAACGAAGATCTTCATCCAACTTATATTAAATCATCATGTTGCATGATTAACATGATCAATCAACAACATAGGTAAAGGTAGTGATAAACAAAAGAAAATAAAAAAAAATGAGGCTATGTTAGCCTTAACAAAGGATATCTGGCATATATATGTTTGGTCAATATTCCAGGTATTAGGAATCATTCACTTGAGCTTCACTCTTACTCATTCAGGCATCAGCACTTGGAGACTCGGCAGATGTGCTGCTGGACTCTTCCGCTGGGCCTGGGGCCGCCGCAGGCCCAGCCGGGCTCTCAGCGGGCGCTTCGGAGGCCAACAATACCCTGGAGGCGGCAGTCACTGTCGAGGCTTCTGCGAATGGCGCCACCGCGATGGCAGCGAGGAGGATCACGACGAGAACGAGCGCGCGAGCCATGGCCGATGCAGCTCTTGGTGCTCACTTACGTGCCTTTGATTTGGTGGATGATGGATTTGCTTCGCTTGATGAGTGACTTGATGATGCTAGTTAAGGCGCGGGCGAGGTGGATTTATACGTGAGTCGGTGACTATTTTTTGGGGGCACTACGACATTGGTTCTTTTTTTAGGAGCTCTAGCCTCTCGGCCAATGGATTCGATGTGTGGCCCGTGTTACCTTGGATCTGGTATGGTCATCGTGAATTCTCTCAAAATTAGACAATAAGATGATGCATGCATCTATTTTGTGCGAGCGCCAGAGCATACGCCACGATCTTACAATAGAAAAAGGAGAACTGTTTTGATTCCTTAAGGGGTTGCTCCCTTGTTCATTTTAAAAAATATTCAAATAGTAATAAAATGTTCTCAACAATTTTGACAAAATTTATGCAATATACATATATCATTCAATGAAATCTTAGGCATAAACTCAACTAATACGTTGAGATACAAAGAAGACATTCATCATATGGATAGTAGTGGAATTGTTTATGCTCGAATTTGTCTTTTTGACTCTCAATGTGACAAATTTAGAAATTGATTTTTTGAAGCGATAAATGTCACCATATTATCATTTTTTATATTAAAAAAATACAACTATTTGTCTTTTTTTAAAAGAAGGTACAAGAGGCAAAATCCATTAAGGGATTAGAACCCATTTCCATAGAAAAAGAATATTTGGGTATGTTTGATTGGGAAATTTCCAATGTATGCTATTGTTAACGACCAAATTTGGTAATCCAAGGATCGGATGTAAAGGAGAAATCGAGATGGAATCGAGATAGAGATTGTCCTAAAAACAGAGTAAGGATCGGCTGGAGTCCAAATCGGCTACGATTGGGATCGGCTAAGTTCGAGTCAGACTGGGTTAGGTGATACAGCCAATTCCGACAATACGACTTGGTGTACGACATCGGGTCGAGTTGATATGCTTCAAGATGATTGCCACGCATAGATAGAGTCCTGAAAAGGCAATTGTATCTATTAATTAGGATATTTTATGTAAATTCCTTACAGATATGTTTGGGCAAAAGTCTGCCGCAAAGACTTATGGTATCTTAGAGTTTGTTAGAGATAAGAGTCGTGTCCGATAAGGACATAGTTTGTAATTCTCGGGTATAAATAGACCCCAAACCCCATGTAATCAATTAACACACACGTTCAATACAATCCCGGCGCATCGCCGCCCTTTTTGCTTTCGTTTTGTTTCGACGAGTTCTTGCTTTCGGGTTGAGTTGCATCGGTTTCGATCTTCAACAAGAGGTAAAATTTGTTATGGTAGCTTGCGTTCTCGGGATTAGTGCTTCCATCTTTATGATACTCTAATCTTGTTTATGTAATTCGTCGAGTTATCATATATCTTATATAATATCTACCAATATCGCTATCTAACCTCTATTCGGCTAACATCTGTTACTAGAAGGCAGCCGATTAGGTTAAATATCGACGTTAACTTAGATTATATAGGATATCTACCACTCTATGAAACATCCAACGACTTGATTGTCTAGATATTATCCTTCTTTTCATACTTATAGCTGCATCAGTTGAGTTTGATCTTATAAGTCGTGATTAGAATCTCAATCTCTAGCCTGTCTTTGGTTGCCGATTAGGGTAGTATCGGGGTTTCAGCCGATTTTACCTGATTTAGCTTTATATTTTATGTGCTTAATTGATATGCTAGATCTGCCCTTTATGTTAAGATATTGTTGCATTTAAGTATATTAGGCTTTTTGTTTGGTATATTCTACTTGCTTTAATATCTTAATATAGAGTGGTATCGGAGTACTAGCCGATACATGCTAGATCTATCTGATCGGCTATGCTATGAACATATATAGTCTTATCATTAGTATATATTTCGATCTAAGTGATTTATACTGTCTCGGCATGGCGACCGATATATCCTAATCACTTGATTTAAGTATATATCGATATAAGGATTATATATTGTTAATATCTACAGCCGATCGAGTAGATTTAGTTCTTTTATTATCTATTTATGACTGCCGATCGATACATACATAACATCGGCTCAAAGATAAACGGTATGTCATCGGCACCTAGCCGATTGGCTATCGTTTATAGGTTTAACCGCGGTTTCTTTGCCTTTGTTTCTTGTTGATTGCAGGATCAAATCAACTGGCACGCTAGCATACCCGAAGGCGAGTTTTGGACTTGCACTGGAGTTAAGCAGATCTCCCAGGACTCGTATTTTTTCATCAACAGCTATACTTTTTCAGCTAACGTGCCTAACATATGGCAAACAAAATTAAAGCCATACTTTAGCTAGAAGAGAGTAATCATGTTGCATATTTATGTGACAATGACATGTAGAGCTCATGTGTTAAGGAAAAAGTCATGTCACAAGTGTGACCCTTACCAAATGGATGTCGAATTCGATCAAACCTGCATAACTTGAGTTGTGGCATAGCGCTTAATAGATCAACCACAGAGTTCGTGTGCTCGGGTACTAAAAGCAACTAAACAGTGGCACCGTGGGCAAAGCTTACCCCCCTGCGGCTGAGTTCGGTACTCCCTCTTCCCAACCCATCTCTCTTGTTTTTCACGCGCACGTTTTTCAAACTACTAAACGGTGTGTTTTTTTCAAAAATTTTCTATACGAAAGTTGCTTTAAAAAAATCATATTGAATCACTTTTTTTTAAAAAATAACTAATACTTAATTAATCACGTGTTAAAAAGCTGCTCCGTTTTGCATGCAGGAGGGATGGGTTCCCATCCTCCTCCGCCGAAGACACCCGTAGTGAGGTGGCTTCAGTACGAGTATTCAATTGGGGTTTAACCAATGCCAGTGTTAGGAAGCTGGAGGCGCGGCATCCTCCTTGAATATTAGATTGACTCAACATCCTGCATGAGTATTGAATCGATCATTCTCCTTTACAAGTTACATTAGTTTGATATTACCGTCGCAAGTTTAGCTTACATGTTCCTTCTGATTAGCATTATATTTGTTCCGAATAAGATTCCGATTAACAATGTAATATACCACTTGAACAATGGGAAACAAATATCTTCATCGAACTTATATTAACTCATCATGTTGCATGATTAACACGATCAATCAACAGAAGAAAGCAATAAAAAATAAAAATAAAAATAAAAATGAGGCTCTGTTAGCCTTTATGAAGGAAGGGTAGGACATATATGCTTGATCAATGTTCTTGGGATGAAGAATTATTCACTTGGACTTCATTATTACTCGATCAGGCATCAGCGGCGCTCGGAGATGGAGCAGATTCACTGCTGGACTCTTCTGCTGGGCCTGGGGCCGCCGCAGGCCCAGCCGGGCTCTCAGCGGGCGCTTCGGAGGCCAACAATACCCTGGAGGCACTAGTGACTGTCGAGGCTTCCGCGAACGGTGCCACTGCGATAGCGGCGAGGAGGATCACGACGAGAACGAGCGCGCGAGCCATGGCCGATGCAGCTGTTGGTGCTCACCTAACGCGCCTTCGATTTGGTGGTTGATGCGATGGGTTTGCTTCGCTTGGTGGGTGACTTGATGATGGGAGGGAAGGCTCACGCGGGGTGGATTTATACGTGAGGCGGTGGCTATTTTTGGTAGCCCTACGGTGACGGTGTCTATTTTTAGATGCCCGACCAATACATTCGACGTGTGGCCAATGTTCCCTTCGATCCAGCGCGATCATCGTGGTCTCTCAAATTTGAACAGTCAAACAATGCATGTGTCTAGTCTGTGCCAGAGTGGAGGTATACGGCACGATCTCACAATAGAAAATGAACATTCGGGGCTGTTTTGTTGGCATTCCAAAATTGTCAAAGCTTGCCATTCTTTTCTAAGCTAACATGCTACGTGATTATGTGACTAAAGCCACACTTTAACTAGCAGAGAGCAATCTTGTCATACTTTCATATGTTTTATGCCACGTGGAAATCATATGACCATGAAAAAAATCTTATCACAAGTGTGGTATGAACCAAGTAGGTTTCTAGCTCGGCCAAAACCTACTTAACTTGGTGACATGATGAGATAATTAGTGGCAGTTAAACACCCCCTACTTGTTTGTATTTTTGGCGGCCAAATCGGAATATTCGGAACCATATAATTTTCATTTTATGTTAGACCTCTTCCTATGTTACGAAGAGGAAAAACGGAAGTGTTCGGCTGATTGGGTTGAAGGCCTTACCTGAACTATCTCATATGTTCCTGTATACTCAAAGGCGAACCGAGTGGAGGGACGCCAGCCAGTGCTGCCTGATCCTCTGACGGATACAGGATAACCGATAGAAGCCGGCACCGTGCCGCTGACAAGAAACTGCAACCGCCAAACGACCAAAAACGTCCGAATCAGCTCCCCAAACGCCAAAAAACATCAAATTTGGAGTAGATTTTAGGATCATTCTCGTCCTTTTGCTTATGCTTATATTTATCAGCTAAAATTTAAATTTTAACTTTAAATTTAAAGTTAACTTTAAGATTTTTCAATCATAGTTTATTTTTCTGTATTTGCTTTTACTAGATCATTAAAAACACATGTATAAAAGTTTTATTCATAGATCGATTTTTATTTTATAAATATATCGTTTCGTTTTGTTCCTTCGATAGAAAAAATGTCCGTTGCAACGGGTGAAATATATTTTAATCGTATTATTGTTTTTTTTCTAAAATGTATATGGGAATTTTATATTGAAAGTATTGATATCTAATTCGGAATTCTTATTGGAATGATGGTCATATATTGTACGTTGTTTTTTTATGGTCTCGCAAAAATTCTTAAGCAATTAGGAGTATGACTCTCGTTCTAAGTTAGCATGTGAGTTTTATAAAAAAAATTATACTACTCCTTATATATGTATTTTAAAAAACGAACTAACTTAACAACGGGCTAAGGGTGTGTTCGGCACCCCCTTTTCCCAACCTCTTTGCCTCGTTTTCCGCGCGTACGCTTTTCAAACTGTTAAACGGTGCGTTTTTGACAAAAAAAAATTTCTATACAAAAGTTACTTAAAAAATCAAATTAATCCTTTTTTGAAAAAAAGCTAATACTTTATTAATCGTACGCTAATAGATCACTCTGTTTTCCTGTACGGGAGGGATTAGTTCCCATCACCTGAAACCAATCACAGCCTAAACACGAGCGACATAAATAAAACATCAGCGGAAACATATTACGTCAAACAATTAATCATTTTAAAAGATTCAAACACCACCTATACGGCACAGGGATGAAAACGGAGCGGATACGGACGGATAATACTCATACCATATTCGTTTTCATATTTTTTACCGTATAAAAAACGAATACGAATAGCTCGAATACGGAAACAAATACGGATTATCTCGAATACGAATAATAATCGAATATGATCGGACACGAATACGGAAATAAATTTTTCTCGGAACACGAAAACCAACTCAACTTCTAATAGAAACAAATATCAACATATATAATTAGCTCATTTTATATAAAATGAGGTATAATTTATAAATATTTTTTAAAATTTAAATAATATTAATAGTATGGACTAGTGTTAAGAGATAAACTACTATTAAAATCTATAAAAGTATATTGAAGGTTATAGAGTTAGAAAGAAATGGGGTATGTCTCATGGGTCCTGCGGATATCCGAATAGCACTGTTCACCGGATATCCGAATTATTATCCGTATCCGACGAAAACCCTGGTACCATATTCGTATTCGTATCCAGAAGAAAATATCCGTATTCGTATCCGTATCCGAAATATCCGAGAATTATCTGATCCGAAAGGTATCCGTATCCGTTTTTGTCCGGAGCGGACGGAAACTATCCGCTCAGTTTTCATTCCTTTGGCCCTTCCACTCCATTCCGTCTCCCCCGTTTCACGCTTCCAGGAGAGAGAGAGTGGACGCCTACTACGTCCAAAAAAGAAAAAAAAGAAGAGGAGAGAGAGCAGAGGAGCAGCCTGCGACTCAGGCAGGCGCCTGCCTCTGCCTGCTTCTCCTCTTCAAATCACCCCAGATTTGCGATTCCCCCTCGCCGATCTCGCGGCGATGGGTGACGCGGCCGCGCCGCCGGCGGCGGTGGCGGCGGCGGCGCGGGCGGCGCGGCCGACGAGCCCGTCGCGCCCGCCCAAGGCGATCCGCAGCACCAAGCCGCGGGGGCTCGACGAGGAGACCGCCGCGCCCGCCGCCGCCACGTTCCCCTCCATCAAGGCCCCCTCCGCCGCCGCCGCCTCGCTCCTCCACGCCGACGTCCCCATGGAGGCGCGCGTCTGGGCGCCCCTCCCCGACGACCTCCTCCTCGAGGTGCTCGCCCGCGTCCCGCCCTTCCTGCTCTTCCGCCTCCGCCCCGTCTCCCGCCGCTGGGACTCCATCCTCCACGACCCGGCCTTCCTCGCCGCGCACGCCGGGGTCCCCTCCCACGGGCCCTGCCTCCTCACCTTCTGGAGGGGCGCCGCGAGCTCGCCGCCGCAGTGCAGCGTGCTCAGCCTGCCCCTCCGTGCCCGCTACAAGCTCCCGTTCGGGTTCCTCCCCGCCTGGGACCTCTGGCTAGTCGGCTCCTCGGGGGGTCTCGTCTGCTTCTCCGGCTTCGACGGCGCCGGATTCCGCACTGTGGTTTGCAATCCGCTCACGCAGACCTGGCGGGTGCTCCCGGACATGCATTACAACCAGCAGCGGCAGCTGGTGCTTGCGGTGGATAAGAAGCGCAGGTCGTTCAAGGTAATCGCCGCGAGCGATGTCTATGGTGACAAGACGCTGCCCACCGAGGTCTATGACTCCAAGGAGAATAAGTGGTCAGTGCATCAGATGATGCCTGCGGCGAATCTGTGCTCGTCGAAGATGGCGTTCTGTGACTCCAGGTTGTACTTGGAGACGCTCTCGCCACTGGGGCTGATGATGTATAGAGTGGATGCGGGCAATTGGGAGCATATACCAGCCAAATTCCCACGGTCGCTGCTGGATGGATATCTAGTTGCAGGAGCTCGCACTCGGTTGTTCTTGGTGGGAAGGATTGGGCTATACAGCACACTGCAGAGTATGAGGATCTGGGAGCTTGATCATGGTAGGACAGTCTGGGTAGAGATAAGCCGGATGCCGCCCAAGTACTTCAGGGCTTTGCTGCGGTTGTCTGCTGAAAGGTTCGAGTGCTTTGGGCAGGACAACTTGATATGTTTCACATCGTGGAACCAGGGGAAAGGTCTTCTATATGATGTGGATAAGAAGGCTTGGTCATGGATTGCTGGTTGTGCAAGCCAGCTTTGCAATAGCCAGATCTGTTTTTATGAGCCAAGATTTGACACGTCGATCTATTGACAATGGTAGAGATGTCCTGTGAAGGCTCAAGCTCAAATGCTTCTCAGTTCAGTATCTGAATTCAGTACATTTTTCTATTGGAGCACAGCTACCAGCATTATCAAGTGCTGGGATCGATAGTGTTTTCTTCCTCGAGATTGTAAGTTGAGACATTTCAACAAAGAGTTGAGTGGCCAACAATGACAAATCATGCCATTGGAGATCCATCGATCCTTTGTTACTCGAGGAGTTATGTTGTATGACAATGCTGTATGAGGATATATTGAAGGAAGTATCATCAGAAATAGAGGTCCGCTTGTTCCCATTCCATTTTGTTAGCAAATCCGTGACTTGTAAAATATTCCATTTTCATCTCTTAAATGAAAATCATTAGCATCTTGTTCTATAAGAAGGAATGATTGTGTTCACTCGATTCATGGAATTCTATCTGAAATATAGCACAATTTCAGTTTGTTATTGCTTTTACTGGAAAACAGAACTCATGTAGATCTGTGGTAATATTTTTCATACTTGATCATAGCACTGCATTCTTATACTACCCAATTTCCCATATGCGTTGAATACATGATTCTTGTTCGGGATAAAAAGGAATTCCATAACTTTAAAGTTTAAACCTCCTAACAATAATGTTTATCAATAATTCAATATGTGTTTTTTCTAGTTTATTTTCACTTCATTTTCTTTTGGGTGAGGAAACTTGTCAACTTGATTAAGTTTGACAATTCAGTTATATGAGATACGAGATATGCATGACAAACTTCTTCTGTGTTGATTGGTCTATGGTGATTTAAGTAACCCACAATACTTCATTGAAGCTATGAGGGAATTCTAGATGGTGCCTTTAATCACCATGCATTTCACCCAGGACTCTTACCACTATACTGAACAATACCACAAGCCTAGTGTTGCAGATGCAAAAAATGAGTTCCTAAAGGTGAACATGTGTGACACCTAGAAGATGGAACCGCATACAGTTTCCATTTACCCAGTGGTAACTGACAGTTTCTGAGTCACAGATTGGTAGTGTTCAAAATATTGTGCAGTGGGAGTTAATCTTGTATTGTTTCTTCAGTGAGGCAGACCACAACAAACTATATGCATTGGCAAATGCTATCAGTTGCTGTGTGCTGGAGTGAGAAAATGACTGTTGTAATTGACTGATTGCATATGGAATTATGCACAGCTATGCAAATGCAGATCTGCCTTTTCACTTCGTTGCGCTGAAAAGGTAAGTTGTTTTTCTTAACTAATTTATCAGAGGATGGTGACCCTCAAATAAGATCAACTCTGGTGCTACTGTTCAGATCATTGTTGTCAGCTATTCTCATTACAATCCTGCAAATGTTATATAGAATAGTCCACCCTAAAATTTGGTTCCATTTTCAGTTTTTCACTGTTCTAGGAAAATCTGTAGGCTGCAAACCAAGATGTTCTCATTCATAACATGTTACCAAATATGTATATACCATTATACCAAATTATCTTTTGGTCCACTATACAGATTACAGAACATGAGTTGGTCTTGAGATATATTATTTTTTAGTTTTTTACTAGCTTCGTATGTGGTTACGTAAGATGTACTCCCTCCGTCCCATAATATAAGGGATTTTGGTGAGATGTGACACATCCTAGTACTACGAATCTGAACAGGCTTTATGTCCAGATTTATAGTACTATGATATGTTAAATCCCACCAAAATCCCTTATATTATGGGACGGAGGGAGTAGTGACTTGTTGGAGGCTCGGGAGTGCATTTTGTATGAGCAGCTATGAACCTACTGCAACAGAATTGCCATCCACTGCTAAATGTTGTAGGCTCTCTTTTTTCTCTTTAGAACAGGTAATCTCTTTCTTAGTATTTTTATGTATGTATTTATCGATCAAGTGCCTCCTCTATATGTCTTTATCAGTGATGTGGTATATTGATGTACCTGGCTATGTCCTATGCACAGCAGAAGCTTTTCCCCCTAGCAGATAAGGATGGCTTGACTGAACTGTGAACATGCCAGATGCTCTGCTCTGTACTATCCCAAGCAAGGATTGGAGTATTAAAGTGTGCAATCCAAAATGACAGTTTTATTCTGATCAGATATGGAAGCGTTTTAATCTGACCTGTAGGATTTATAAAAACGAAATAGAGGAACTGACCATCTTCGATTTAAAGTAGAGAGGAAACTTGAATCCCATGAACTATGTTACCTGATTTTTCCCTCTACCAAGAACTAGTCAAAACATATGAACATCCAAGAACCTAGTCAAAACATATGAACATCCGATATGTTCCACAGCAGGGTAAGCATCTGCATAGAAGAAAACTAGGGAAGCATTTACTAAGTGCACGTTTACAGGTCATACCACCGAACTTTCTTTGATGAACGGGAAGGTAAAGCACTTGCATTAAAGAACACTAGGTAGGCATTTACATCAAAAGAGATATTTACATCTCACAACACAAAGAATGTTCACCAACAGCTAAGAAACACCACCAGTGACATATTTGGGATCTAACACAATATACACAAGCTGGTAAGCATTTATTAAGAAGCACCTGTTTAACATAGTTAATCAACATGCATAATAACCCTTCTCCATACCCATCACCATCCTGATCTTGTTTATCTGAACATAACAAGTTTACATTGCAACACAAAGCTGTAGGCATTTCTCACATGAGCATATATCCCTTCCTGTACTCACTCCATAATAAGCAACACAAGTAGCAAGCATTACATTATTTTTCTTCTCTGCTGCTCTATGGTCCTACTCAAAACTTGCAGGAAGTGCCCAGCCGCTGCTTCATCCGCTGCCCTGCAGCCGCCGCACGCTCCTGCAGAGCTTCTTTCAGCAGCTCCTGGAACTTCTCAAGGAATATATTCCACTCTTCTGCATTCATGTCCGACAGCCTGACGAAGCATACACTTGATGGAAGCTGTTCGTCTGCACTCCTGTTCAGAGCATGCACACTGCCGTTAGAACCGCTGGATTTATCAGCACTGGGGAACTTCAACCCTCCAGAATGGACACGCTCCGATGAACGCTTGGAAGATTCACTTCGGCCATCATCATCATCATCATCATTGTCCTCATCGATGCTCTCCACAAGCTTTGAAAGAGGGTTTCTGAATCCATTCCCCTTTGCTCCTAAGCCATTGAATCTTGGTGATCTAATCACATCATTGTACTCTCCTAACATGTCCAGTGAGAATTGGAAATCCATGTCCTCCCCTTGTTCGATGACAGGTGAGTATGGTTCCCACTCAGCTAATTTTCTCCTAGCTTCCATGCAGACAACCTCCAGCTTGCTCGGTTCCTCCTCCAACCCTCTGAACTCCCTGGTCATCATCTCACCTATCTCTGCCAAGCAAAGACCAGAAGCAGCAGCCTCCTTAAGGAAGATTGTGCACAGCACCAGGACACGAAGGCAGGCCTCGCGGATTATAGGAAGCTCCCTACGCAGCATTGCTACATCCCTCATTGGATCAAGATTCTTAATGTACTCAAGCTCCTCTTCAGAGAAAGGGATTGATGACTGAGCCCAGTGGATCCACTCGAAATAAGGGTCCTCCAAATTCTCTGGCAAGCACAGGCCATGATCAATTGGAAACAATTCCGTCTGACAACCAAAGCGACCGGTGCCACCATCAAGCTTCCTCACCAGCACATTACCAGCATGCCTGTCAGTGTTGAAAATTCTGATATCCAGTATGCCGATCCTATGAACAGCAGCAACCGGGAAGCTCGACGTGCCATGATCACTGGCATCGAAGTCATGCGCGATGAACTGCTGGAATGAAGCGATCTTGCTGGAAACCTGCTGCTTCTGATCATGAGCCGGACTGCCGCCGTTCACCGGACAATTGATATGGAAAATTGAGTGTGTGATCTTCACCAGCGCCGTCGGAGGAACATTTGCGAAGTTATCATGATCCAACAGGTACGCCGCCACCTCCCTGAACCCTGTCTCTCCCACCCTGACAGATTTCTTCAGTCCCGGCTGCCCAAGCGCTCTCCCGACGAACCCCTTCGGGTTGTTCGGTGCAAAAGGCTCCTCATCCGTCGGCTTCACGATGGCAACCCTGTCACCGGAGATGTTCCTGAAGTAGTAGGAGCCACCAAGCCCACTGCCAATGGGGACCGGATCCACGCCGCTCCTGATGGCGGTGACCACGTCGTCGACGAGGCGCTTCACACGGGCGCAGCTGATCGAGCAGCCGAGCATCTCGACCAGGCCGCTGCGATCCTTGTGCTCGAAGTCCTTGGACACCGGGCAGAGGCAGGGCGTGGAGCAGCTCCGGTTGATGCTGTTGCGGGTGAGCAGCAGCGGCGAGTCCGGGCGGATGAAGGAGAGGTCGTTCTCCAGGACGCGGTCGCCGAAGGTGAGCGAGGTCTCGCCGGTGGGCACGTTGAGCGCGAGCTGCAGCCGGCGCTTCACCGTGTGCGCGTTGTCGCCGCGGTCGAGGTCCATGCCCAGCACGCACCCGGTCTCCGTCTGCACGAACACCCGCCGCCGCCCCGCCGGCGGCAGCGGCGGCACCGGCGACCGCTGCTGCAGGTGCTTCGCCTCATCCCGCCGCCCCGCCCCGCCGAAGAAGCGCCTCAGCAGCAGCGCCGGCACCTGGCTCTTGATGTGGCTCTCCAGATTGGGCGACATGGCAGCCGCAGCAGCAGCTTCCTCCTCTTCTTGGTGCGCGCGCCGTACAGGCCGGAGGCCGACGCCGTCAGGGAGAGGGGAAGCACCGCTCTCGTTGCTATCATCGGATCACGCCTGCAAACCAAACAAAAACCCAGAATTTCCACTCAAATTCCTCCACTACACACTCCCCAAAACACCAACCCATCAACGAATCCACCATAAATCGGATAATCTCAAGCATCCGAACCAAACAAGAATTGTAGCGCCAGATGCAAAGAAACGGCGGGAGTGAAACAGCGAAATCCTCTCCGCTCTCACCATGGAGGGGGTAAGTGCGGGGTGCGGGTGCACACAGCGAGGGTAAGGGGATCGCCCGGCGGCAGCGGCGGCGGCGGCGGCGGCGGCGGCGGCCGGAGCAGGGCTTGATTGCTCAATCCATCTACCTCTCCTCCTCCTCTACTGCTCCCGCACCCGCTGCCCAACGAATTCCGCTGGGTTCGCTTGGTTTTTCTCCTCCCTCATCCAAACGACGCGAGGAATTCCGGCGATGTTTATCCTCACAAACAACCCCCTCCATTTCATGCTATTTACATGTGACTCCTCCCTCCATGAAATCCTTGGTTATGAAGGATGCAGATCTGAAATAGGAGTTTTTGCGAGGGGTTATATGAAAAATGTAAAGCCGAACGGACACGATGGCTCGTGCGCAATCGCGCTTGTACACCCTACCGATGCGTCGGATGGCCAATCTGTCCCCGCAACGTGCGGCGGCCGTCGATCTCGCAGTGGACGGCCCAGATCGACTGGGAGGTTTGTCTAGGGCGGTGTAAAGATCGCGTGGTCAGTCACGTTTTTTTCCCGACCGGAGGAAAGCTCTAGAAGGGAGCAGCGGCTGCCGTCCGATGCGGGTGATGTTAAATCTCCAGCCGTTGAAATCGCTAGGCCCATGGGCCACATGGCCCTCTCGGCGACGGCGATCTGGATAAGAGCGATTGGCTGCGGCACGCCGGATGACGTGGGCCCGTGTCGTTGTGTGGGGCCCCTTTGCGGCCGTCTCCATTGCTACTCCAGTCCCATTTTACCATAATTTTCAGTCCACAATTTTCATCGTCTGTTTTATTTAAAAATGATTTTAAAAAAATTAAAAACATAAATTACATATAAAGTATTATTTATGTTTTATCATCTCATAACAATAAAAATACTAATTATAAAAAAATTTTAAATAAGACGAACGATCAAAATTGGATATAAGAACTTGTGGGTGTGCTTAAAATGAATCTGAGGGAGTAGTTTGCTACCATGCGGAATTTGCTGTTTCCAAGACATTTTTTGCGTCAGCTGATTTGTGAGAAAGTGAAGTAGGGGGAGTAAATTCTGCAACTTTTTTATGTGCAACTTATTTTCGCTTATATGATTTCAGCCTTTCAGGAAAGTCTTGAAAAACATCTGGACCAGTCGAATAGTGTTTTGAGAGGCATGTCTAAGCAACCAGCATATTATGGTTTTGAAAGCAATTGGTAGTTGGTGTGGTATAAGCACACACCTAACCACAAAAAGCTAGTTTTATGAGTGATACTCCGCACTTCTGCATCAGAGTATTAAGTTTAGTTAAAATGCAACAAAAATGTTCTAACATTAAAAAGGGATTCGTGCATTACCTAATAAGGTAAATCAAACACATTATATATATCTCTTATATAAACTCAGAATTTGTTTCTTTTCAAAAAAAAAACATATCTATATTAGTGTGCAAGGACCAAGAAGTGCATCTTTCTTTTTAAAAGAATTGAGAAAACACATCCCGACAAGAATCTGTCTAACTCAAATATTTATGACTGAATGAGTACATTTGCTCTCAACTTTATAGCCTTGTGATGCTTGATTTCGATATACATGTGATGTTACATGACATTCAACCAAAGGTCACATATTACAAAATTAAGATATGCATGCGGGTGTTTTTTCAATAGAACATTAATTATGCTAGAGATTTGTCACTTGTTGCCTTCGCTTTAGTATGTTTTAGCAAGTGTATTTGTGGGTGTGTAACTATCTATAGGTAATAGGTGAAACCCCGCGCATTGCTGCGGGAATTTAATATGAAGATATATATTGAAATATTATGTGAATTATGTTGGATGATAATTTAACATATTTGTGTTTGAAAAGCTCTTAAATTATAAAAACTATAAAGATATAGCATGTTTGCATGATGTTTAAATGTGATGATCGTTAGTGGATGATAATGTGGTATCTTTGTATGAAGATATACATTGAAACATTATGTGAATTATATTGGATGATAATTTAACATGTTTGTATTTGAAAAGCTCTTAAATTATAAAAACTATAAAGATATAGCATGTTTGCATGATGTTTAAATGTGATGATTGTTAGTGGATGATGATGTGACATCTTATTAATTAGTGGATAATGATGATGTGGCATCTTGTTAGTGGATGATAATGTGTCATTTTTGCATGTTAAGCTTAAGGAGTTAGTGGGGGATAACTTTATAGTAAGATATGATTCATGTATGTGCACACATACGTCTTTCATGTAACCAGAAAAAAAGTTATATATATTCATATACATCTTATGTAGCCAGAAAAAAAGTTATATATATTCATATACATCATCTGTATAATCTGGAAAAAAATAAAGATATTACCTTTGTTTTTTATGATTTTTTTATAATATTTGATCATTTGTTTTATTAAAAATTTAGTATAAATATCTAAAAGTAGAAGTTAAGATCACAACAAAATAAATGATATTTATGTAATTTATTTTCATAAGACGAATAATCAAATATCACATCAAAACTTAACTATTATGCTCAGGTAATACAAAACTAGAAACAAGACATACCAACATCACAACATGGGGGGTATGATTTGTTGTGCGGGCTAATCCAACGGTTAAGATCAGGCCACGGAGCCGATGGAAGCTTCCACAAAAACAGGAGTCGCAAATGGGAGAAACTCAAGAGAAACTGGCGGCTGCGGAGAGAAGAGAGAAGCAAGGAACAAACGGTCACGGTGGCGCAACGCCGACCGACCACCAGCAAGCAAAGGCGACCGCATTTCAATCGGCGCGCCCCGAAGTAACCCACCTCGATCGCTCGCCGCACGCACGCCACGTGTTGACGTCGCGAGAGATCGATCGATCGATCGATTCGGCCCGACCGATGGCGAGCTCGCTGGCGCGCGTGGGTGCGGCGCTGCCCCGGGCGCGGCCGCGCGCCGCGGCGCGGTTCCCGCCGCCACCGGGGCGGTGGGACTCCGCGGCGGCGCTCCGCCGCGCTCCGATGTACGGTGAGCAAGCTTGATGGTTTCAGGGCATTCGATGAGTCCTTGGCGGACTTGGTGCTCTCTGATGCGTTTTGCCCATTTGCACAATGCACACACTCACAGAGTCACGGTTCTGTTGCCTGCTGGTAATCGAACCGCATACTCTAGATTAGAACAACTAAACTGCAAAGTTGCATCTGTTTGTTGAGGCCCCCGAGTTCTCCGCTGCATTTCGTGTAAAATTTGATGAAGTTTTAGGCGTGTAATTCGGGAAGCATACTTGGATAGTGGGGTGTTATGCTTGTGTATCCTTCAGATGCCAAAACGGCACTAATGTTTTGTTGTTTGGTTTTGTAATTTTTTTGTAGTTTATGTAACTAATTGTGATGTCTGCTTCAGGTTTCAGATGTCAAGTTCACTCTGACGTCAAAGTAGGCCCTAGTTCAGGGTTAAAGGATGGGGAAAATTCATCTGGAAGTTGGAGGATCAAGATGCTCTATGATGGCGATTGCCCACTCTGTATGCGTGAGGTTCGTTGCACAATTTATTATTGCTGGGACTTGTTGTATTGAGCTAATGCATGCTTTAGAAGATCGTAAAATAAATACAGCATTTTGTTTTTCTACACTTGCTTGACTGGTGTGGCAAGGGACAACTGATTTGTGAAAACTGCAGATGTGAATGGTACATGAATGAAGCAACTAGTTGCCTAACTCAAATGGAGAGAACAAATCATTGTCTAGACACTTCATTCTGTACAAATTTCATAGTGTGGATAAATTTCTTGTTGAACTACCCAGTGACTTTTATGTTCTCAAATAAACAAAATATGGCTTGTTTTTAAATATGTAGTCTGATTAGAACTTATCTGACATCATCTTATTCTTCCCCCGTCATACTTTATTCTTTCCTTGGGAATTGCTGCTAGCCGTATATTTTACGTTAAATCGGTATAAATAACTTTGGTTGGGACGTCTGAGAACATGCATGAAGCTTATCTGTGAGACAATGACGAACACTATTAGCTGAAATACAAATACTATGAAGCAGTACCTTCTAAATAGTTGCATATTTTACTCATATTCATAAAGTACAATGTTGTTTTAAGTTAACAGATAAAACATCACATCAATGCTGACCAATATTGGTTTTGCAGCAGAAACTAAATTTGCCCTACCGCTCATGTATTTACAGGTAAACATGCTGAGGGAAAGAAACAAATCCTATGGAGCTATAAAATTTGTTGACATAAGCTCGAAAGATTACTCTCCACAAGACAATCAGAACCTTGATTATGAAACTGTACGTATTTCTTGTAACTACAGATTGACTTGTTTGGTTATAACATACATTGTACTTTCATGTCCTCATGTTTTTTTAGTGAAAATACTACTGCCATAAAGATAATCTAGGATCAGTGCACGAGGCAGAGGATTTATTTGACTTCTGTTAATCCAGCTACTTCTGTTTTTAGTACCTAGTCACTGCTGAATTAGTTAGTTGTTTCCTGAAATCATACTTCATCATAACGTTATGTTATAAAAGATGGAAGGCCATAGGGCCAGCTTTTATAGAAAGCTGAAGGATAATGCTTTTGTTACGTGGCCAACTTTGTAGATATAGAAGGTCCTTAAGCATAGTATGTATTTGTTTGTCCTCTCTTTTCCACCTGAAGTTTTTTTTTTTTCAGGCCATGGGGAGGATACATGCTATACTTTCAGATGGAACAATAGTCACAGATGTTGAGGTATGACAGAGGCACTGTATCAGTGTCCTAAAAATTTCAGGAATTTCTCTTGAAAGAAAATCAGAAGATACTGCCAGGTGAACCATTGGGTTATGTTGAAACACATCAGGTCACGTAATAACACATAGGGTTATGTTGTACTCCCTCCGTTTTGGGTTATAAGACGTTTTGACTTTGATTAAAGTCAAACTGTTTCAAATTTGACTAAGTTTATAAACAAATATAGTAATATTTATAATACTAGATTAGTTTCATCAAATCAATAATTGAATATATTTTTATAATAAATTTGTCTTGGGTTGAAAAAGTTAATATTTTTTTTCTACAAACTTGGACAAACTTAAAACAGTTTGACTTTGACTAAAGTCAAAACGTCTTATACCCTAAAAAGGAGGGAGTAACATATAATAGTTTGAACATATTTTGCAACTAATGAAAGAAATAAATTCCCATGTGGTCACTAATTCAGCATGAAAGTAATGGGTGACTAAATTGTATGACTACCCAAAATATTTAATTCCCATGTGCTCACTTGAATACTCTGCATCTCTGTGCATGTTTCTGTGTTTGTGTGCTTGATCTATTTCAAATACCAAGATTGAGTCTGTACTGACACAAAGTAAGCAAAAATAGCAGTGGTACTCAGCATTATATTTGTTGATGACATGCAAGAGGTATAGCTGTATTGCAATAGAGCTTATTGGCATGTATGTCATCACATTCCTAGCAGTAATTGTGCTAACTTTGTGAGATGAAATGAGATGATAAAGAACTGGACTTCAATGTTAGTTGACTTTGACAAAAGCTACCAAATAATCTCATACTGCAGTTCCAGGCTAACTCGTATGAGTGCGTAATTTCAAGATAAACAAGATGCTCTTACCTTGTAATTTCGGCAGGCTGTGTTTTTGTCAGCTATCTTTGCTTGGTGAATGATAGGATGTGAATTATCTTTAGTCGATCATGTAATGCTGTTACTCTGAATGAACTGAAATGGAAGCCATTGTTTGAAAAGGAAAACAGATGCTCTTATGAATCTATGCATAAGTTTTATGTTAGTATATAGCAGTATTATGTTCTATGTCATTTGATAATAGTAACTGTGGTTGTTATTGCAGGCATTTAGAAAGCTGTATGAGGAAGTGGGACTTGGTTGGATTTATGCTGTTACTAAGTATGAGCCTGTAAGTGCGTATTAACACAAAGCAAATAGCAGGATGTCACAATGTTAACTTTTAGCTGCACGGTTCTTATATATTGGTAAATTCAGTAAATCAACTTAAAGAGTTGTTGAGTGCAATCTGTTGTTATAAAACCGGCCTCCTGTTTGAACTTTTAATGCCTTTTACTTCTACTCATCTCATTCCGATATTCCACAGGTAGCCAAAGTAGCAAATGCAATATATGGTGTGTGGGCCAAATACCGGATGCAAATTACAGGTTTAGTGACTAAACATTTATCATCGGGTGCTCTGACAATGTTCTCGTTTCATTTATTTTGGTTGTCATCAGATGAAAATGAAGCACTTATGTAAACGAAATATGCATATATTTTTCTGAATACTTCGGTGATTTCTTTTCTGCGATGTATGACAGGTCGACCTCCACTAGAGGAAATTATGGAATCCAGAAAACTAGCAGTAAGCCATTTATAATTTTTAATCATGGACTCATCTCTGGAAATTTACCGTCCGCGTGTGAATAACTATGCTGTTCTTCCGCAGGCCGAATGCAAAGATGATAAAGTGTGCAAGATGTGAGCAACGAAGCATTAATCTGCTGTGCTACCATTCCCACATACGCTTAGGTAGACACACAATCACACATACAAAGCTAATCTCACCATACAGATCATTATAATGCATAATGCTATAGGTAAGATTATGAGAACGACGATACAGTAATTTGCCTGAGATGTAATAGTATCATTTGTACACTGAATAAATGACAAATAAATCTTCAGAAAAAAAACAAAGTAGCAGTATGATTGATTTTTCATTTCGCATTGACTTCTTCGATACTGCAGTGAGCTTCCTTCTCATCTTCACGAAATTCTACGGTTTGAGTCAGTTCCACCTTAGCTGCGCTGACTGCCGACCATATTCACCGTATGCTGCCTGATCATGAGCCATCTCCATTTCCCTTACAGAGCAGGTTTGTTAACTTAAAAAGCAGCAAGCAACCGAACTTTTCATACAACCACAGCACATCAAGGTTGCAAATTTTGTAGGGCTTCACAACTTGCAGTAACATCTATCTCATGAATATATTATATTTTTATTGTGATACAGCTAGCCTATTCTGAAGGATTATCAAGGATGTTAAGATTATAGTGGCCCCTATTTCTATGAGACTATGATGCACTCCATTCCAATGTAGGGTCAGTCACTCTTTACGCACAAGAGATTTTTTGACACAATCCACGATACCTTCACAGTCATCTTCAGGTATTACACACTCGGTGTCAGTTTCTAAGCATTTCTGCATGGAGTGAGGAGAACGAAGGTTTCCATGTGTTTGACAGGCCTTCATTGTCTTGCAATGTTCTGCCTCATCATCTCGTATATTGACAAATACATCATACAAGTTATCTGCAACGGGATATGAAAAACAGTGAACCCAACTTCATAGGCAACACAGCATCCATATATACAGTTGAAAAAAATCAGGATACAGAAACTCAGCTAATGATCAGCGGAAAGTGAATCGAAATGTTGATTTGATGGATCTTAAATTAGAACTGTTTGCTAGGAACTTCCCGATGACTTTAGTGACTTGATCAGATGGATCAGTGAAACTGAACTCACATGCTACAGCTAACATGCAAGAATCCAAGTTTCTGAAAAGATTAACTCAAGGAAACTGATAAAGGAGGAAAAGAGAGAAGGACATCCGTACCAATTTTAGGTCTCCTAGAACATGGGACTCTTGCTGTTTGAAATTCATCTGGGAAAACAGCCATGTAAGCAAAGGGAACAGATGGTAATGCTTAATACTGAGCATAAACGCTTTAAGTGTAAATAAAGCCAAAGCAAGAGCTAACCGAATAAGTAAAGATCCTCATTCAGGTAATAGTTTAAAGCCGCCTCGGGAGCTGGTAGCTTTTTCAACTCATCTGTTAGAAAGAAACAAACATCTGAAATCATGGAACTGGAAACCAGTTGGGACCAAAAAACTTTGCAACGCCCAGTGCAATACCAAAATTGTTCAAGAAAGACCGAGTAAAAAACGAACTAATAAAATGGTTCATAATGACTTTAGTCTTTCAGATTTATTACAGAAATGGCAGATTGATAGTTAAGTTCAACTAATTCGGTGTCACCTCAACATTGCCAACTTGATGATGCAAGCCAAAAAGGCAATAAGAGCCAAGGTATTACAAATCCACCAAAATCAAAGAGTCATAAAATTTACTCTAACAAATATCACTCAGAAGTAGAATTTTACTAGTTGTCATGATAATTTTTGCACGACAGGATAGATGTTAATCCATCAACGTTTTATTACCTTCATGGAGCTTAATAAACTTGTCATAGGTTGAGTACGCATGCCTCTCAACACATTCAGAAAAGTGGTCTGTATATAAGATAAAGGATTCCAAGCATTATCATTATAGAAAAGGCATGGAAATAAAAATGATAAAGTGTTTTACTTCATAATTGGCATAGGTGCACACTTACATGCCATTCTTGGGCTCACCATGTACATCGCAACAGTCATGAAGTAGTAAAAAAATGCAGCAAACCGTGCAAGAAAACGATCAGCCCATAAAGAGTTGCCACCCAGTTCCTGATATGAACCAAGATGAGGAATAAAGTCAGAACATCAAAAAGACCATAACCAAGATATTAAAAAATCAGCTAATGTGTCAATAAGCAGTAGGTTGAATTCCTTTAAAGATTATATTCAGGTAAAGAAAACGGGATATGCTAACAGCTAACATAATCTAAAAGGACATCTAAACAGGAAGAAACAGCATATATGAATGCACTGATGTGCAGACAGAAAGAGCTAGAGACATACTTCCATGATTAAGAGGTGATGGAACTCATTCCAGCTCTCAGCAAAGTGCACCTTTATATAATCGGCTCTCCTCCACCAGCCAAAGGTTTCATACATGTGAAGCACCGAGATAAACGCTGTTCAATAGTCAAGCAGTCAGTGAAACAGTAACTGAAACAGTACTGTGTAGGAACCATACTTGCATATTGCGAAATTCAGAGACCTGCAGGTTATAGCGAGCATGTAAGACGAGATCCTCACCAAAATACGGCACCCTAGCAATTGTCTCCAATACGAAAAATCTAGCGTAGTTGCGGTCACGGTACAATCCATCAAGTATCGTGATGACTGACTCCTGCGGATCGAACCGGTTGTAAAATTACCCAATCTGCATGGAATTTGATGTTAATCCGATTTGACTGGTGGAAATTACCGTGAGGAAAATGTTCACGGACTGCTCGAGCTTAACCACCCAGCTCTCCTCGGCGGTGACCAGCGGCTCGTCAGGAGGAGCCGTCTCGCTGAAGGGGAAGGACTCCTCGACGGCCACCTCGGTCTGCTCCTTCTCCCGCTGCGTCCTCATCGCCTCCGCGCGGAAAACCCTCCTGGCACAAGCAGCAGCAGAGACGCACGTGTCAGAGCGCGAGGAGGAGACGGGATCAAGGAGGGGGAGGGACGAGACGGCCTACCTGGTGGCGACGGTGCCGACGCGGGGGCGGTGCGCAAGGAGAGGGAGGAAGGCGGGCGGCGTCGGCGGCGGCGAGCAGCGGGTGGAGGGCGCCGCCGCGGCGGGGAGCGGGGAGGCGGAGGCGACCGCCGCCATGCCGCGCGGAAATGGGAGCGGCGCCGAGGCGGGGGGAGGAAGGGAGGGAGAGGGGAAGAACCGAAGTTGGAGTGGTGTACTGTACCTGTACTTGGAGATTTGGATAGTTGGATTGGAGTATATTCGCGCGGCCTGCACGGTGTGGCTGCGGTGTTTGTCGCGGACTCGCGGGGTTTTGGAGCGGAACGGCCGTTTGATAGTAGTACCAGAGAAGAGTGGAACGCACGGTGGCACAGCGGTGGTGGTGGCGTGGAGCGCGGAGGAATCACCGAATCGGTGGGCCGGTGCCGGCAAAGGCGCAGGATCTCGTCGTCGCTCGCTGATTCATCGCTCGTTGGTTGGGTGGGACAATCGCGTCGTGGTGTAATTAGGGTTTAGAAAATCGTACGGTTATCACGTACAGTAATCTTTTTACTAGTTTTTAAAATGAAAAAAATATGAATTACCCCAAAACTATCGCGGTGGTCCAAATTACCCCCTGAACCATAAAACCGGACACTCTTCACTCCCAACTATACAAACCGGACAAATTACCCCCCTCGACCCAATCCATAGTGGTTTTGGTCTACATGGTGTATGCGTGGCAGTCCAGTCGTCATTCTATTTATAAAAAAAAATATGGGACCCGCCTGTCATATACTCTTCCATTATTCCTCTTTCTCTCACTCTCTGTTTCACTCTTCCCCTCCCCCTCTCTCTCTCTCTCTCACGCGCACGCACGCTCGCGGCTCGTCGTCTCCATCGCCGTCGCCATCGCCGTCGCTCGCGCCATCGCCATCTCCCCTCGAGCCCCGCCCGCGCCGTGCGCTGTCATCGCCTCGAGCCCCGCCCACGCGCCGTCATCCGTCGCCGTCACCCCGCGCCCGCGTGCCCGCGCTCGCCGTCGCCGTCGCCATCTCCTCTCGAGCCCCGCTCGCGCCGCGCGCCGTCGTCCGTCGCCCATCGCCTCGAGCCCCGCCCGCGAGTCGTCATCCGTCGCCGTCACCCTGCACCCGCGTGCCCCGCGTGCTGCCGCCATCGCGTTTCGGAGGAGGCGAGCGCGGCGGCGGAGGAGGCGAGGGGACGGCGAAAGAGCGCGGCGGCGGAGGAGGAGAGGGGGCGACGGAAGAGTGCGGCGGCGGAGGAGGCGAGGCGAGGCGGCGGCGGCCCGGCCGACCACTACGACGACCTCGCCAATCGCATCAACGAGTCGCCGGAGTCGGATTCCTCCACCTAGCTAGCTCCGCCCCAGCCGCCGGAGTGCTCGACTCCCCTCCGCCGCCGCCGCCGCCGCCTCACCTCGCCGCCGCAGCCTCGCCTCGGCACCCCTCCGTCGCCCAGCTGAAGAGGGAGAGTGAGGGCGCGAGGGCCTCGGCACCGTGCTGCTGCTCCCGGTGGTGCGCGAGGGCGACGGCGGCGCTCGCCCAGCCAGCCGCCGCCGCCACTCGCCCCGCCGCTGCGTGCTTTAGCGAGGGGAGGGGATAAACGCGGGAGGAGAGAGAGAGAGGGAGAGGGGTGTGTGGATTGAGCAAGACAGGAGAGAGAAGAGGTGAGAGATCTGACAGGTGGGCCCTACCGATTTTTTTTTAAAGGATTGCTGACTTGCCTGCCACCTATATACCACGTAGATCAAAACCACTCCAAAGATTGAGTAGGAGGGTTATTTGTCCGGTTTTAGTAGTTGAGAATGCAAAATGTCTTTTTTTCGAGTTGAGGGGGGGTAATTTAGACGACCGCGATAGTTCAGGTGGGCAATTCATATTTTTTCTTTTTAAAACCACGGTATATCTCGTAGTAACCATATGATTATCACGCTAACCGTTAAACCTTAGATAGCGATAACCCATTCTAAACGGTTTAGTAAATCCTGGTCGTGGCACACCGTGCAAATCTTGAGGCAAGCCTGCTTTTTATGCAATTTTTTTTCTTTCTTTTTGGGAAATCCTATGAACATTGAACTCTTCTATTGTGGAATTATCGCCGAGGTTGTGTGTTCTGAACCATTGTTCGTTATGTGGAAGTTGCTTGCTGGGTTTTGCTGTCTTGGGCTGTTGGGCATGTGATTGCTGCTGATGCTGCTTTGCCGTGGGCGCTCGGGCGAGGCCGGTGCAGCGGGCCAGTGGATGCCGCTTGCCATGCGACCACGCGTGAGGACGCAAAGACCGCCGCGGAACACGGGGCAGGCAGCACGAGCAGTGTGGCCGAGCACGACTGCACGAGTGGTCGCCAATCTTGCGGCGAAGATACAAGCCCAAGGTTTAGGCCAACAGATTTTTCAATGCGTCAAATGATTCTTCTCACCTTTTTTTTTTTATCTGCAGGTTGTAACATTAACTGCTGGCATAGCCCATTCGCACGAACTGCAACACGAGATAATACTATGGGATCCCTGATATTATTCCCAACTGATCGGTTCCGGACACCAACAAATGCTGTGTCCATCGACGAATTACAGGTGCAATGCCTCAACGAGGCAGACACATTTTGAAAGGGAAAACAACATGGCAAAAAGGACAAATATCAGCCAAGCTAGTAGTAAACGGTTAACATCAGCGCAAGGCATTTTCCTATGAGAATTAGGAAGATAATCTCCCTAGTTCCGATCCTACATCTTATTGAAAAGGATGTTCCAATCCTACAAAATTTGGAACGTCTGCCAGTCGTATGAACCGGCTTCTTTGGTTTCTATTCTCAGGCACATGGGCATCGATGTTCATCTGTATTTCAGAGGAATCATGCACATCCCGCTGCCTGAGAGTTACTGTTAACATTTTCAGATGGTGCTTTCGCCTGTCAACCGAGGGGCCTCGACAGTCTTGGCCGCTGGTCGGTTCCTTCTGAGTCTGTTTTTGAGTTTACTGAAAGGCCGCCAGTGCCATCTGTGGTGTGAATTGATTTGGCCCATCAGCTTCTGTTGCTCTCTTCGGAAGCCTCTCCGAGCGTACCAGGCTCCACCCCGCCACCCTAGCGCATACCTAGCAAGGTACAAAAGAAGAGTGCATCTAAGTTTATGCAAACAAATAAAAATTTCATCAGTGTCATCAGTAAGGTAGTAGTCAGCATAAATAAAAATTTGTTACTAGCACTATTGTCATCAGTGTCTTGAAATCATTCCCAAACTTTATCAGACAAGTTTGCCGTATTTTTTCCACTGTTTGGTTAGTAGCACACTCTGAGGCCTTCTATAGTTCTATGCAATCAAGAAAAGAAGGAAAATTCATACTAAAGTAGGGAATTGATGCATGGCATATGAGGTTTAACACCAGACAGTGCATTTTCCAGTTCAGACTAAATACATGAAAAGATAACAGTTAAAATATGGTCAGTGTAGTGCCTACCTCAGCGGTTTTATAGTTGGAACAAGTCAGCAGGATATACCAACGAAATTAAAAAAAAAATTGTACCACTTAATGCTAGTTCTACTGGGTCTGGAAAAAAAATCAAACTCAAACTAGCAAAATAACTAACCAACAGTATACAGCCTCCCAATCCAACATTTTCATATCCTACGTCAGAAATTTAATGTAACAGACCAATGTTTAGAGTTTGCTTCAGCAGAGGATGCGTTAGAACCTTATGTAGAAAGCAAGTAGCAGGCCTAGTGTTACAACAATTGCATAAAATTAAACCATTTGGTAGTAGCGATTTCTAGAGTTGATCAATGTTTGTGAAAATTGAATTTACATATCAACAGAAAGAACATACCCGACAACTGAAGTTGTCAATGCAGTGGCTACACAGGCTGGAGTGCTGATATTACTGGAAGTGACAATCTTTTTAATCTCTTCATGTTCGACTTTGTGAGTATCCTTCAGCTGTGACAACAAAGAAAGAAGGAAAAAGACTTGAGGAAAAACATCTCAAACATTATCCATGGTAAATATCGGGAAAAAAAATACAAGAAAGCACTGAAGGACAAAAGGAAATCAAGGATGAAAGAAGGAAAGCAGATGGTCCAACTCCAACCATTGCCATGGACCAGGGCAAGTTGACTATTAGGTGGTAACAAAAATCTGACCATCATCATTTCATGGAAACAGATTTAAGCATCATCATAGTGTATAGATCCAATGTCACACTCACCATTACTCATTTGAGAAACTAATAAAAGAAAAACATAATGCAATTGCAACTAAAAAAAGGTATTTCAGTATTGTCATTAACATGGCAGCAAGCATGTCAGATTGGAATAGCAATACCGAACACACAGAAAGAAACCTAGTGATACATTCACAAATAAGTAAGCATGCTAACAGACTATCCAATAAATGACTTACAGATTGTTCAATTGAGTTAAGTCTCTTATCAATCCTTGATTGTTGCATGTGCCGCAAAGAATAACCTATAAAAGAAAATTCACAGTTTATATTAGAAAATTGTAAATCCAGCAAACTTAAGTAAAAGTATAACCGAAATTCCACAGGGATTAGGGGGCAAATGAGAACTGAAGCATAAAATGGTTGTCAGATTCAATCATGAAAGAGAAACTATCAGTTGGAATGGCGTGGGAGAATGCTGGGATCTTTTAACATAACATATAGCAGGGCAGAAAGCAGTTCATGCCAAATGAAGTGAGGTCCATCAAGGAACTAAACAAAAGAAAAATGAGCAACTACCTTCCTAATTTCCATAAACCTAATCAACAATCAGAAAGTGGGAAAGAGAGCAGAGTCCAACTGCAGCCATAATGTGAGAAATATTGCTACAGTTCAGCTCCGGTTTCTAATTCAGGTATTCCCTAAAGTATTCTTGCTGAACCAACTATATAATCTAGTTTATCAGCTCAGCAGTTGCACAATCGATCGCAGCACTCGCTACATCGGCTAAAGATATAGAAAAGGCTGTCCAAATCAATCGACATACAACTTGGCGCACTTGCTTCCACGCATCACCCACTACCAAATGACCGAAACGCTGAGGTCGAGAATGGCAATACGCAGCCGCGGAGGCAGGTAAAGCAGTAGCGTACCGGCCCACGCGGTGAGGACGGAGGCGATGGAGGTGCCGACGGTGAACACGACGCGGTGGCTCTCGAACACTTCCTGCGGGGCGGGGCATCACGCGTCAGCCGATACGGGATTGGGGATTGATTGACCTAGGGCTAGGGGGTCGCCTACCTTGGTGGAGAAGAAGGTGTCGCGCACGGCGGCCCAGGAGTTGGACGCGCGGCGGCGGAGGTTGGGCAGCGAGAGCGCCTGGCGGGACAGCAGCGCGCCGCCGGCGCCGCCCAGCCGCCGCACCACCATCTCTCTCTCTCTCTCCGATCTCGGCGCCGCCGCGGCCGCACCGGTGGCGGAGTGGAGTTCCAATTATTTTGGGGGAATTTGGGAGGGACGCGAGCGAGCGAAGCGAGAGAACGAGCGGACGGCTCGGCTTCGGCTCGCGGCGAGACCAACTTGCGCAGGAAGAAACCCAACCTGCGGCGCTGCGCCGGCGAGGAAATCGGAGTTACCACTCGTAATCCATCGCGCAGATGCACCGGGCGCCGAATAATACTACTCCACTAGAATCGTACTGTATTCCGATGGCATACGGGAGGGAAATCGCGTATTTCTTATTAATTCTTGGACATTCTTGCTGCCCGTATAATATGTATAACCATCAATAATTGGGTTATTTGGTATTGTTTGTGGTACAAGGAGTTTATAAATTTTTGGAGGTAGAATATAAGTTTGTAAATATGATTAACAATTTGCAACCCGATATATTCTGTGTAACAACTTGATTTTGAAATGATGTTGTTTTTGAAAAGAAAATGTGCTTCTTCTTCAGCTTTGAATGACTTTACTACTGCAACAGCTTGAGTTTTTTACCCCAGCGTATAGATGACGTTCTAGTCTACGGATAGATGGATTTTGATCAATCTATCTTGTGTTCCTTTTAAGTTGTGTGTGTGGGGTGTTTTGGCTGTGTGCACTTTCGTGGTGCAGCGGTCGGAAGTGTAAGCAGATTTTTAGTTCAATAAAGTTTGTGTTATCTTAAAGAAAAAAACAACTTGATGAATATGTGTGTGTTTAGCCAAAAAATAGGCCATACAAATTATTATGTCGCGTGACAAAAAAGCTCAGAAAACGATATCATTTCTACAAAATCTCAGTTGATGAGAGTATAATGGTGAAAATAATTATAATAATTAAATTTTATATATTACTAGTACTACTTGGGATCAGAAATTGCCAAAGACGATACCACTTCTATATAAACGTAATGTCAGGATTATCACTACTGTTTTCATCCTCGGCTATCAAAGCTAGGAGTTTATAATTTTACTATTTTTAAAAAGATATCGAGAGTTATCATATTTTTAATTGTAAGTTTGATATCTTCAAGTACTAGAGATGTATCCCGAGATACTATTTGTAATATAAATGTTTTTTAGACATTTTCTTTAAGTATCATAAAATTTCTCATGGAGTATATACATGATGATGAGATGTGCCCATCAGCCCATAATCTGTGGCAAGGCTTGTAATCTTGAATTCTCAGCAAACCAAGCACAGTTTTCACCGGATTGCTCGTATTCAAATTATGTACTACTACTAGAATTGATTTGCTCGTCAAATTGTTCCGTTCAATTGATCGATTTGCTGGTTGTCGTACACCAACCCGCTACTTGTGGCTTATCCAGTTCTCCTATACATTACTTTTCTCTGGACAGTCGCTTGCAAACCCAATAAATAAAAATAATAATTTTGATATTTTGCTGTTTTGACACTTTGCGAGATGAACAAACAAGAGATGGATCAGACCGTATTCGCCCTTAAAGATTGGGATATTTGTTCTATCAAGAACATCATGACATAAGTTGGAAAATCTCTAGATTTTTTCCTTTTTGAAATTGCTAAATATAATTTTAAAAATAGGACCGAAATCATGCAAATTTTTAACCTTAGAATTTTCTTTGTGATTTGTGCTCCAATCATCCCTAGCTCCTTTTTCTCCAACTCTGGACAAAGCTCCAGTGATCAGTGATGACTTGATGAGTTAGGATTAAGGATCTTGTGTGGCTATCTTGTGCTCAATTTTTTTTGGTTCACTTGCTACATACGATTCATTACCTTTAGCTTGTTTATAAATTCACATTCACTTTGTGTTTGTAAGTCATGAAAAAGCTAATATCATTTTCTTTCAAAACATGCTACAAATGCAGATACTCGTATATACGCGGACGCACACGTTATCCATACGAGCACATCCAAAAGAATACGATAGTATATCTCGAGATTGATAAGATCGAACATAAGCATCTCGCTGTCGATGGTATGTCTGTGTCAGGGTTATGGATACCACATACCTAATAGTAGTTGACTAAATCTCGGCAGGACCCACCATGTACCATGTCCTATACGGAAACAAACTGCGGATATAGGAGGAATTTCGGATAAGGAAAGACAACCAGAGTTCTACATGGAAACAACAAGGACTACTCGGATTGTATACATATTGGTTTCCCTAGTTCTACTTGGATAAAAGGACACCTATGGGTATAAATACAAGGCCCCCCAGGAGGAGAGGGGACACACCCACCATAAAATACACGGAACAACAGGAGCCACAACATACAAGCCAACATACGCCAAGACAAGACGCCAGATATCGACTTCAGAGATAGACATGGCTAGTCCCCTACGGTGCCTATGACTACCGTTAGGAGATCTGATCTCGTCGGATGCGGATTCGAGGAGGAAGGCTACCCTGTTATCGACTACGAGTCAGTACTACAGACCGCCAAGTCGACAACAGTTAGATAGGCTACCCCAAATATTATACTGGTGTGATTATAGTGAATAAGAGCAATACCGGCTTCGGCCAACAGAATATAGGGTTATTACCTGACAATTCAGGGGCCCGAACCTGTATAAAAATCCTTGTCTCTATCTCTTTTACCTAAGTCTCGCCTATATCCTAGTACCAATGATACTTATATTATGCAAATACCGGAATCGCGACATCAAACGTCGACAATTTGATAACCAATAAGTTAGGATTTAAAGTCAAGTTTGCATTTTCTATTGTAAGAAACCTAATGGCAGAGCTCAGTTCGCAGCCAAATAGCATTTTTCTTCAAAGATAAAAATTAATTTGCTTTATTTAAAGGTGTCTTTTTCATCAATGAACTATTTCGAAGTGCGATACGTCAATTTTTGCCGTAGAAAAAAGGTTTTTAAGTGTACTCCATTCGTTTAAGGCCTACTTGGCGAGTTGGGCACAGAGTACCATTTGCTGGATAACTGATGATATAGCCCATAAAATTATTTAAAAATCACTTTCATGATCATTTGCTTGCCACGATAGAGTTCTTTCCCCCCGTTGATAACCAATGCGGCGATGCCACACCTAGTCCCTACTCCCTACCAAGCAAACTGATCGGCACGAGTAAGATTTTGTAAGGGACAGAAAGTTATAGGAGGTGGATCACAAAGGAGATATGCGTGGCTAGAGTTAAAAAAGGATCAAAAAATAAATAAAATGCATATGAGATGATAAGTGATAATGCATGCAAGTGGCTTAAGCTTGTGTAATGATTTACAAGAAGGGGAAAAAAAGTTGATCGAGATTGATGCCGACGAACATATGCGTGGAAGCAATGCTAAATCGCTAGCACGTGTAGAAATCGTAGGCGTGTACTCATGAATTTCGTATAGAAATGTGTAGGAATAAAGTAGATCGTAATCCAAGAAAGCGAGGAAAAATTAGGTGTTTGATTTTGAAACTCAAGAGGGCCATTCCTTGTCAATTATCGCGTAAAGAATAGTGGTACAGACTATGTCGAGTCGAATACAAGCATCTAATTGAGAAAAGATGACGAGTAGTAGAATCGTCTTCTCCGGTTGCTTCGATTCGGTGTGGATTCCTATCAGAGCCGCAGGTCCGTGCACAGGTCGACGTGGTCCCGGTCCAGCGGCGGCGGGAGGTTGAGGTCGAACGCCGCCACGCGGGACCGAACGGTGGAGGCGTCGTCGGCGTCGTCCACGACGGAGGCCGACGAGGCGCAGTCGCTGTGGCAGCCGGCGTCGGGCGCCGGTGGCGCGGGCCGCGGGACCCGCCTCCGGGGCACCGCCGCCGCCGTGGCCGCCGGTCTGGGCCCGCGAGGCCCGCTCGAGGACTCGACGGTGGAGCTCGCGCTGCACGCGGGGCCGGCCACCGGCGCCGCCGCCGCCGGCGCCTTCCCGGGGAGGTGGTAGTGGGGCGACGGGAGCGGGAGGGAGGAGACGAGCGGGAAGTTGGTCCTGGCGAGCGGGCCGCGGAGGTTCCGCGCGGCGACGTCGTAGGCCCGCGCCGCGGCCTCGGCGGAGTCGTAGGTGCCGAGCCACACGCGCGCCCGCTTCGCCGGGTCCCGGATCTCCGCCGCGAACCTCCCCCACGGCCTCTTCCTCACCCCCCTGTACCTCGGCGCCGCCGCCTCGCACATGACCTCTCCCCCCACCATCTCCACAAATCAACAAACACCTCCTCGGCGCGGCGCTGCAACGCGAGAAGACTTGAGCTGCGGCGCGGCTGGGTTGAGCTGAGCTGGGACGCGGCGGATTTGGCTACGGGGAGGAGAGGGGTGGGGGGGGGGGGGGGGGGTAGAAGAAGGAGGAGGGCGTCGCGTGGTGGGAGGCGACGCGGGGAGGTGGATAGCTTTGGGCAGCCGCTTCCCACCTTCCCCACTGCCTCCCCCCCTCTCTCTCGTCGTCCTCTTCTCTTCATCGCGGTCCATTAGGACGGTCCCAACCCATAACACTAGACATAGTTTTTATAAACTTCACATCATTAAGAAATTAATACTAGACACTATTCTTTCAATACAAACATCACTATTCCATATTTTAATTTAATGTTATTTATCTCACATGATGTCTTGGATACTGTGTAGAAATCGTGTCTGATACAAGACATGGTTCCTTTTTTTTCATCATTTATTCACTTGCCACATCATTTTTTTTTGTCTAGGTGACAATTTATTTAATGCTATACTCATTGGGTTAGGAATGCCCTTACTTTTCGTCCGCGATTTTTTTTCTCTCTCTCTTCTGTGTCGTTGCCGAGTTTACTTCGTATTCCCGCGTCGAGTTGTGGCGCAGCAATAACACGTTTCGCTTTGCCTCTTTCGGTGTTAGCTGCTGCCGCCGCTCTCTCTCACACACGCACAGCACAGGTCGCTGTGCTGTCCACTACTACGTGGAACGGACTCCCGCCGCACTAACCCGAAGATTTCTCCAGGATTTGCTCGAATTAAACACCCAAACACTGACGACGCGGGATTCGAATCCGTGGCTCCGTGCGTCCGGAGTGAAATCGTTATTACAGCGAGAGGTAGGAGTACTCCTTGTACTTCGGAGTTTAAAACGAATGATGAATCGTGATGACCTTCCAGCTGACTGTCCGTGTCCGGGCGAGTTTTTGATTTGGTCGTCTTGTTTACCGTCGCCAGTAATTACTGTTGGTCAGACGTACTGTAGTTCATTTAGGTCGTGGGTCACTTTAATACACCGGCGCTAAGCTCACGGTATGTACATGCTAGTAAGGCTGTGTTTAGTCGAGCGCGAAGTTTAAATTTTAGTTAAAATTGAAGATGATGTGACCAAAAAGTTGTGTATATAATAGGTTAATGTGATAGAAAAGTACTGAATTTTGGATTCAAACTTTAGATCTAGAAACAGATCATGCATGAGGGAATTACCCACACTGTCATGTCGTTTCATTCTAGCCGGGGTTTGTTAACATGGCGCCATCATCCAACTTATAGCTATTAGTTCAACTATATATCTGTGCAAACCAAACTTTGTCTCCATAGCATTGCTAATTGCTCCTACTCATTAGGCCTCAATCAATGTTTAGACCTACATGTCTAAAGAAACAAACACCGATTGATAAGGGCTATTTGGTTTGCAGCTACTTGTTCCAGTTTCCAAAAAAAAACAAGAATTTTAAGATTTAAATTTTATAGACAATATATTTTTTTCACTGATTTCCATACTTTTCACCGTTTCAATTATTCCAAAACTAATGAGATGTTCAAAGATAACCCAAACAATTCAAAATTTGACAACTAAGGTAGCAAAAATACAAATTTTAATATAACCATAATTCGCTTGCAAATAACATAAAAATCATTATATTTTGAAATAGAGGGAATACAATTTATATCGTATAAGTTCGATCTTGTTAGACACCCGTTTGATTCATGCTATACATGTAGAACATTCACGTTACTAATGCATAAATGTGTGGCATGGTTGCATTCCTCTAGCCAAAGAGCCATTCATTTGGTAGCCAAATGTTAGGATACATTGTTGCCAATCATGTATAAGTTTAGACAAATCTAACTAACACATGCAACTATTTGGTTGCGTCATAAGTATGGCAAGATTCCTTTCTAAAAAATTAGGCCCCACACGTCAACGACTCGAAAAGTATGAAAATATTTTCTTAGAAAGTGTTCTATAGCTATTGTTGTTGAAAATCACTAATAAAAAGCTACACTATTAATCCGTGGCTCGCATCGCTGCCATAAAACTTTCATACGAACACATTGAGGGGCGTACCTAGTAAGAGCCAATAGGATCCTTGGACACCGGTATTTTTTTTCTACAGTTATAAGTTATGGCCCTGTTCGGCTGTAAGGTGCAGCCGCTGCACCACAGTATGGCTGCCGCAACTACTTCCAGATATTACTGTTCTAGTCGGCTGCACCACAGCCACATCAGTACAGCCGAACAGGGCCTATGTATTTATACCATGTAAGATATCCCAATTAAGTTAAATTGGACATTTGAGAAGGCTACTGCATAGACATATGAGCATAAGGACCTCCAATAATTTTCATTCCGGGTTTGCCATTGAACGCGCCCCTTAGGCTGCGTTTGCAACCCCATGTTCCCAACCCATCTCTCTCGTTTTCCGCACGTACGCTTTTCAAACTACTGAACGGTGTATTTTTTAAAAAAATTTCAATACGAAAATTGCTTAAAAAAATCAAATTATCTATTTTTGAAAAAAGATAAATAATACTTAATTAATCACGCGCTAATAGATCGCTCCATTCGTGCGGGAGGAATTAGTTCCCATCCATTTCCGAACACAGCCTAAGACGTGGCATAGATTTCAAGTATTTAGTTTTATGCGAGTAAGAACTTTTGTTAGCAAATGGTGATGCATTATGACCGTCAACCAAACAGATTTTTGAGTGTGCCAAACAAACTACCCCTAAATTCTTGTTACTAGTACAATATAGCAGCGCTGGTTAAACGTGTGCAGGTTCATATCATTTCACCGTGTAAGTTTAGGCAACCAGGTTCATAATATGATTTCACCTTGTACCGTTTGGGAAGAAAACGGCGATCGACAGGTGACTGGTCACACAGCTCGCAGCAATCAGCCGCTCGCTGCGGCGCTGCCTCCTGCCCATGACTCGTCCATCCTGTGGCTGGCTGCGCGCGGTTGCCACGCACCGCCCGACGCACACCTCCCCGTTGGTGGAGTCACGCCTCACGCACACGCAGTGGCTCCCCACACCACACCACGTCGACCCCACAAGCCAGAGGCGGGCGCGCAGCGGGTGGTCGCCCGCCCGCCAACCCACGCGGCTGCGCGGCCAGAGGGACGACGACGCGTGGTGGTGTCGCTCGCGCCGCTCGAGAAGCGCACCGTCTTTTGATGCGACGCGATGTGACTCGCCCGACCCAACTCGGGAACTGAGGCCACGCGCGGGGCCCCGTTTTGACCGCGCCACCACCGGGACCAGGGCCAAGTCTTCTCGCCGCGTGCAGACGGCGTGGCCGACGTGCGCTGCTGTTTTCTCTGGGCCGCCTAACCCTTTCGCGGGCTGAAACCGCGAGAAGCCCAACAAGACACCGCGAGGTCCATGGCGCATTTGCCGCGGAGAGCCGTTTACTCTTTAAAACCCGCGCGGGAGCCGATCCCCCGCGCGCGGCAATCGTGGGCATTCGCCAGCCACACCTCTCTCCATCCTCTCGTTCTCTCTCTGTCTCCTCTTCTCTCTCCCCCGACGGAGAGGAGAGAAGGCGAGGAGCCGGGGGAGATGGGATCGGACTCGCCGCCCAAGAAATGGGGCCTCAGGGAGCAGCGCGAAGCCTACCTCCGGTGGTTCTCCCTCGCCGACGACGGTTTGCCACCATCTCTGAGCGCGACGCTCTCTTTGTGTTTTTGTCTTCCTCGATCTTGCCGGTGAAAATGTCTCTGAATCTGTTGCTGTACGTTGGTAGATGGAGACGGGCGCGTGACGGGGAAAGACGCGCTCAAGTTCTTCGCCATGTCGAATCTCTCCCGCCCCGAGCTGAAGCAGGTGCAAATTCTCTTTTAGGCATAATCAGAATTGTAGAAAAAAGGTGCACAATTCTGGACGACAACCGTGATTGTTCGTAGATATATATAAAAAAAGAGAGAGAAAGTCAAACGTTTGGTTATGAAATTATGATGATGCACATTTTCTTCTGTTATGAAATTATGATCACAATCCACAAGCATTACATTTTTCCTTGGGACATTTAGGTCTGGGCAATCGCTGATTCCAAGCGTCAGGGTTATCTTGGATTCTCGGAGTTTATGACCGCAATGCAGGTATGTTCGTGACACTGATTTATTTTTGTGGGGCATTTGTATTTGATGCTGCAATTGATATGGTACATTAAAGCACATGCCGATGTGCAGCTGGTTTCTCTTGCACAAGCTGGGAATGAGATCAGTCAGGACACCCTTGCACATGTAGGTAAAACTGATGCAATTAGTAATTATATATACTTTTTTTTAGATAATGGAAATGGGTTACATCTCCGGCCTCCGCCCTTAGGCAGTAATTATATATACTTAGCACTAGGTATATTTCTGAAGAAACTATTGGCATACTCACCATCACCTTTTACATCAGATTTGGAGACGTTGCTACCTCCGACAATGGAAGGTCTGGACAAAAAACTAGTATGTCTGCATCGATCTTTTAGTTTCATTTGCGTTGGAAAATGCTGCAGCTACAGCACACGGACATTTTAATTTCTCTAACCATTTCTCCATTTTTTTGATCCTGAAAGAAAAAGAATTCTATGAGCAAGAGCAACTCTGATATTGTCGGTATGGATTGTTACCTTTACCTAGGGGGGAGTTCCTTTTTTTCTCTTGGTTCATTTGGCCCATATATAGTTTCCAACTTTTATCTTGCCAATCATGCAGTACGTCATCCGTCAGAATTGCCTGCATCAGCCAACTGGTTTAACTCCAAGTCAGGAAAGAAGGTACAACAATAACGCAGGTGCTGATAATATGAGTACATATTATTGCTCATAGTTTTACATGATGCCAATTATTCTCTGCGCAGATTCCTTTAAGATCAGTTACTTCGATCATCGATGGGTTGAAGAAATCATACATTGAGAAGTTGAGGCCACTAGAAAAAACATATCAGTTCGATGACTTTGTTTCACCTTTGCTGGTGTGTCACCTCCCTTTTTCTACATGAACTATTCCATCGCTTGTTGGTGAAATAATGCTTGATACATCTTATCTATTCTATTCCTCTCAGTTGGCATGCATGACTTCCTAATGGAGCTTTCTACGTCATGTTTTTCCATTTCGCAGACTAGCAGTGATTTCGATGCGAAGCCAATGGTCATGTTGCTGGGTCAGTATTCCACAGGAAAAACCACATTCATAAAGCATTTACTGAAGACAAGTTATCCAGGTAAACAGGATGAAATATTGTGTTCCTTTTCCTTCTTATTGAGAATTATATTTTCCATTGTCTCTTTCTACACATTTTCCCTTGAAAAAATGTAACAATTCTGAGTTGTTTCTCTTGCAGGTGCTCATATTGGTCCAGAGCCTACAACCGACAGATTTGTTGTTATTACTGTAGGTTCTATATGGAGATGTGTCAATTTGCTTTGCCTAACTTTTGTTTGTTCTACCTAACATATCTCCACTGATCTTCACTTCCGAATGATACATCCTCTCACTACTGCAGTCTGGACCTGATGAAAGATGCATCCCTGGAAACACAATTGCCGTGCAAGCAGACATGCCATATAGTGGCTTGTCATCTTTTGGGACAGCATTTCTATCAAAGTTTGAATGTTCTCAGATGCCTCATCCAGTATATTCCTTCTCTTGCACTGATTATTCTACTTCATATTTTTCATTATGTTGCACTCAGAAAGAAGCTAATTGTTAGCATCTTTTACATTGCCAAGCTACTGGATCATATAACCTTTGTGGACACTCCTGGAGTTTTATCTGGGGAAAAGCAGCGAACACAGCGTAGCTATGACTTCACTGGAGTTACATCATGGTTTGCAGCCAAGTGTGACCTAATTCTTCTCCTATTTGATCCACATAAGCTTGACATCAGTGATGAGTTCAAGCGTGTAATTGGGTCACTCAAAGGGCATGATGATAAAATACGTATAGTTCTGAACAAAGCAGACCAAGTTGATGCACAACAAGTGAGTGTTATTTCTATCCCTTCATTTAATGTGATACTCCGTAGCATATTCCATTTTCATCCTCTTTATGCATAGGAAAAAATCATGGAGCGAGATAAGAAACATCAATTTGTTTTTTACATTTCAAGTGGAGACAAAGAGTAGCTATGTTGATTGAAAGCAAATAACGATTTTGCTTCTGTTTATCTTAAGCTTATGAGAGTCTATGGAGCACTGCTATGGTCGCTTGGAAAAGTTCTGAACACACCAGAAGTCATGCGTGTGTACATAGGGTATGATGTCATCTTCCCCAGAAGCTTCACCTTCACATATGGCAATGCATCGATCAATCTGATGGTTTTGCAAAGATCACACAACCTTACCACTGACAATTCCAAATTAACATGTGACAGTTCATTTAACGACAAGCCGATTAGGGAGACAGTAGCTGGGCCACTGGGTAAAGAACTGTTTGAGAAAGAACAAGAAGACCTGCTCTCCGACCTGAACGACATTCCAAAGAAAGCCTGTGACCGTCGAGTGAGAAGCTCTTCATCATCATCAGAAACACCTTTTCTTGCAAGATTACATATATGCTCACTCATGCTAACCATTTATTCTGTCACTGAAAAACTGTTTGGTGTTTTCAGATCAACGAATTCGTGAAGCGTTCGAGGTCAGCCAAGGTCCACGCTCACATAATCAGCCACCTGAAGAAGGAGATGCCGGCGCTGATGGGCAAGGCCAAGGCGCAGCAGCGGCTGCTCGACAGCCTCGACGAGCAGTTCGCCAAGGTTCAGAAGGAGCTGCACTTGCCGGCCGGCGACTTCCCCAGCGTGGAGGAGTACAGGGAGACACTGAGCGCCTACAACTTCGACAAGTTCGAGAGGCTGAAGCCCAAGCTGGTGCAGGGCGTCGACGACATGCTCGCCTACGACATCCCCGATCTCCTCAAGAGCTTCAGGAACCCCTACGAGTGAATGAGCAAGCAGCAGCAGCAGTCAGAGAAGGCGTGTTCGACCACAATACAAACATGGATCATTCTTGTTCACAAAAAAAGAATGTGATCCGTGAATCGTCAATCCATCTCTTTTGTGCTCCACGAAGGCGCGATATATGGCTTTTTGTTGGCGATTTTCTTCAGTCTTCTGCAGTGATCTATGAAGAAGGCAGTGTGACAGGAATGTGCAAGTGAAGCCGATTGAGAAACGGCCAAGGTCTTCTGGCTAGCTCCACAAAGTGGTGGGCTAGACGATCTGGGTTCGAAATCTCACCCCTTCTAATTATTTAATATTAGGTCATTTCTAATATTCGCCTCTTTTTACAAGTGAAGCCGATTGGAAAGTTTGGAACAAAGCTAAACTGGGCTTTTGGGCTTGGGCTTGCAAGATCAGAATTTGCAATGTGCTCGGCCCATGGGCAAGAGGCGCCGGGTATGATATGACCAGGTGTGTGCGCGGTAGTCGGTACAGCACCACGAGTCGCATATGTAATGTACGGGCGTGTTGCGACACGGCGCTCGGGGAAGACCGAGAAGAGCCGTGAGGAGGACCGTTTACGTGGTCGTAGCATGGACTCGCGTTCGCCGTCGCGACCGATACGGCGCCACACGCGCGCGGTCGCACACCGCACCCAACCCCCGATTGGACCGGAGGAGAGACGAGAGAACAAGTGCACGACTGCAAGAGAGATTCCCGTACACCACCCGTCAGATTCCCCCGTCGCCTCCTTCCTCGGCTAAAGAGTTCGCACCCACCAAACCAAACACCACACGACGCGCTCCTCCCTCTCGCTGCTGCTGCTGCGGAGAACGAAGAAGAGAGGAGGACGAGCTGCGCGGGCGCCATCCAGCAGCGGCTGCGAACAGCAACGTCGTAGCCGACGGGAGCCCGCCACCTACCCGCACCAACCCATTAGCTGGGGGGGAGGATGAAGAAGTTGTACCAGGGGAAGGGCCGGAGGGTGCACCCGGCGCCGGCGCCGCAGGCGCCGGCGGATGCTGCGGTGGCGGCGGTTGTGCTGCCGGCCGCTGTGCTGGCCCTGGCGTCGGCGCTCACGGCGGAGGAGCAGGAGGTGCTCGCCTACCTGCTGTCTGGAGGTGGGGCGGCCGGGGGCCGCCGCCGCCGCCGCGGGGCTCACCCGCCGGAGATGGGGTGCGGGTGCTTCGGCTGCTACAAGAGCTTCTGGGCGCGCTGGGACGCGTCCCCCAACCGCCACCTCATCCACCGCATCATCGATGCCGTGGAGGAGGGCGGCGGTGGCGGCGGAGCTGGCCCAACGCGCCGCCCTCCCCGCCGCCGCCGCCGCGGCAAACGCGGAGGCGGCGACTGCGAGGAGGATGCAGCTGGCACCAAGGAGGGGGATGCCAGCGTGGAACACCACCCCGCCTGTGGCTTCGATGGCGAGGAGGACGGCGACTACGAGGGCGATGGCGACGACGAGGAGGAGGAGGAAGAGGGCGACAGCATGAACGGCGATGCGGACGACGAGACGACGTTGAGCGAGGGCGATTGCAGCAGCAGCAGCGCCGAGAAGAGCACGGTGGGGAGGCTGGTGCGCTTCATCGGGGAGAAGGTGTGGGGAGCTTGGAACTGAGCTCCTCCTCCTCCTGCAGCTGCTGCTCCCCTTGTTCTTGTAGATTAGGAGAAGGAAGAAGACGACCAAGAAGGTCAGGTCAAGGTCAGTATCAGTAGTTGTTTTGATCAAGAGCACCTCAGCTCTATGCTCCTTTTGCTGTTCTTTCTTTTGATTTCTTGCACTCTGATGAGCACTGAGGTTTGGAGGGAAAATCAAGATGGTCTACTCTAGTGTAATCCAATCCAAATTACAGTTCTTCCCTTCATTCAACCTCACTGTACCATATTTTTGCTCCTTTGGTTCAACAATGAACTTCTTTTGCAAGAGAACAATACCATTTCCATTTCTTCTCCTTGTAATTTAGTCGCTGTTTTTGCATTGACTTCATGGTACTAGCATAGCATCTGGTTCTGATGGCTGCATCATGTGTATGGATGGAACTGTTGAGTGATTCCTACTGTAATGAAGAGGAATGTTTTTAGTTAATTAACTTTTGTAAAGCTTGAGTGGGCAAGAAATCCTCTTTTATGGGATATCTGCAAATGGAGGCAGTATCAAGTTATGCTTGCCCAGTTGTACATTCCTCCTCTATTAAGGAAAAGCATATGTGCAAAGCCAATTGTTTATTCCATGATCGTTAAGCGTGTTCCATGCACTAGTTGGGGTTCATCTCCCTGAATAATGGAATCACAGCAGCATCCTTGATGTAGTCAATTCTAACAGTTTCACAGGCAGTGTAATATCTGCTAAGCAACATGTTTTCACCAACTTTTTGAAATAAGGCTATGTTTTGATCACAATCTTGAATGTGGTAAAAGAACAGCAAATTTGACCAACATGTCTTCAGCATCTGTTTGAAAGAAGGCAATGTTGTTGTCACAATTGTAAATGTGGAAAAGGAACATCAAATTTGGTTCAGACTCCTTCATGGATAAGTAATCAAGTACTGAGTTTTTTCCAGCCAAAAAAAGGCATGTTTTTTCATGTTAAATTTTTTACTTCTCCTTTTTGAATTTTAGTACATTTGTACGCCTTTTCTTTTCAGCTACCCTGTTGGACGGCTCGAAAAAGAAGCATTAGAGCTTTCCTCTTGCACTGCACTGGTACTCTAGAAAAGAATGTGAATAGAAAATAGTGCTACTTGCAATCTGCAATTTGCAAAGCGAAAGTTAGCCGTGAGCGAGCTATAGTTTTCACCCAAGGACGTGTACTCCACAAAATTTGTTACTAGTATTTCCTTTAGTACAATCAGTGCAAAGCTTTATTGAACTTTAATACTCCTTGCTACCACTGCTGAGATTTTACGGCTTCTTTAGTTTTTCCTCCATCTCATCAGTGACACATTGATGTGCTACTATTAAGCACAAGCTGAGTACCAAATGCAAAGGGAGCCCCTAGTGACTGTCACTGTTATCGTAGTACTACAGTACGAGATGAAGGACAGGAAGCAGGTTGCTGACACAATTTATGGGCTCTGCACTGCACCTCTCTGTAGAGAGATCAACAAGCTGCAGCACGGAGAGGCAGAGGGAGAGGCAGAGGCCGGTTGGAAAAGAAACGAGACGTACAAGAAGAAATGCTGCATTTGATGGCTACCAGTGATGTTTCGATCGGCAGTTTGGCAGGCGGGCGCTGCTCTGCGAAGATGCAAAGGCAAAAAGAAAACGAGAGCCATGACGACGCCGCAGCGCGGATGCGGAGGCAGGGGGACCCTTGTACTAGTATGACGGAGGCATCAGTGTACCTCCTCCATTATTGGGCTCCATTTGCTCCTGCGAGATTTGATCTCAAATTCGATTTCGATTTTGGAGGATGGTATCATAGGTCATTCAATTTTGGAGTAGCTTGAATTGAATTCTCCCGTCCTAAATGTCATTCAATTTTGGGGAGTAGGAGTACGTCCGCAAGAGTGTGTGGGCCAAAGTCGGGTTAAATTTTGATCGGTCGCTCTCACTCTCGTTCAGCACAGTCGCCAGCGACAGCGACAGTGCGCTCCGTGGAGAAGCCAATGGCTGTGTGTAGATATAAAGTTTGGATCCAAACTTTAGTCCTTTTTTATCACATCAACCTGTCATACACACATAATTTTTCCAGTCACATCATCTCTAATTTCAATCAAAATCTAAACTTTGTGCTGAACTAAACACAGCCAATGGTCAGCGGCGCTGGAGCCCTGAATTGCAGTCAGCAGCATATGCGTCCATCATTTTCAAACGCACTGTTTCCTATGAATTTCTTACGAAAATCTTCTCAAATTAGGCCCCTTGAGTTGTATGAAAAATATAGGAATTTTAGAGGATTTTAATTCTATAAAAACCTACAAAGATGTTTAAATAAAAGATTGAATCCATATATTTTTTTCTAATAAAAATCTATAAAATGGACAATGCTTTAAAGATTTTAAAGAAAACAACGAAAAACGAGAACATACTTTCACGAACTTCTAATCCAAAATGCTAGTTGCCTTGTAATGCATACACTGTAGTAAGAGTTTTTTAACTTCTTGAAAAATTGAGTATCTTTTTCTTGCTATCTAACTAAACAACCGTTTCTGTGTTTTGCAGTAATTTTCTGTTCTATCAACATTTCATGTTTTTCCTATTCATGTGGTTTATTTAATTTTGTGTTTTAAAGAAGTACTTAATGTGTTTTAAACAAAGAAGACTAAAGTACATCTAAACCTCCAAAAATGTTCGTCTTGCTGGATTGCTGCAGGAAGCATTTTGCCTAGGATACGAAGAAAGGTCTTCTCAACGACGAGGATGCGTTCTTGGCTGTACCTGAATACGGAGTAGCACTTTAGCAGTAGTAGTATATACTTCTTCCGTCCTATAATATAAGGGATTTTGAGTTTTTGTTTATAGCATTTGACCACTCGTCTTATTTAATTTTTTTTTGCAAATATGAAAAACAAAAAGTTGTGCTTAAAGTACTGTAGATAATAAAGTAAGTCACAAATAAAATAAATAATAATTTCAAAAATTTTTGAATAAGACGAGTGGTCAAACGTTGCAAGAAAAATTTAAAATCCCTTATATTAACAGATTGAGTACAAGGACTAGTAATAATCGGCCTGTTTGTAGCATACAGTTTGTAGAGTAAAGTAGAGGCGGTGAAGATGAGACAAAGGGGGGGAGCGGTGGGGAGGCGAGGTGAGGTGGTGGCGGTGAGCACGAGGAGCGGGAATGGCGACTTGGGCTTTTGTACGCGTCGGTATTGTCGAAAGGGCAGGCTTGCTGACCGGTTGGGAGAACGCGTCGCCGTCGTGGTGGTCGCGTTTTTCTACTGCAGATATAGCGTCCTCCCCGTCGCCTGTTCCCCGTGCTGCCGTTGCCGGTCTCGTCGTCCGATGCTTCTTCTCGTTTTAAGATTTTCTTCCCTAAATCGCAATAGGTTGGGGGTACAAAAATATCGTCAGCTGGTGGAACGGTTGGCCTAATGCTTGGTGCTTGGATCTCGAGAGACATTTGATACATGCTATTCTGGAAGGAAGGATTAATCTAGAGGCGAACACCCATCGTTTCGCTTATTTACGGAATAAACCAAATGACATGTTTGCAAACAAAAAGTAATTGTGAACAAAATTTTTATATACATGTTCTTAGCGATATAAAAGCAAAGGCTGAAAAATAAACTTCGATGAAAAAACTACAAAATCAATTCTAAATTTAAAGTTGAAAATTCAAAATTTGGCTGATAAGCATAAGCAAAAAGATGAGGCCCGAAGTGTGCTTAGCTCAATTTATCGGGTCTCTTGTGGTAAAACTTGAATTAGTCTACTATTTATATGTACAAAATGTTAATTTTGCAAGTTGTGTATACGTATTTCTAATGCAACTTGGGCAGAATTACATTTTATTCCAAACAAACTGGGGGCCCGAAATACATTTTATTCCAAACGGTAATGACTCAAATTATTCCGAAATTCTTTAAGTAGACATCTACAATCAGGTCAAATAGGTCAAGCAGAGTAGACTATGAATTTTTCCCATGTACGTATAACATCCTCTGTTTTGAAAGCTAAAGTTCGAAAAAGGCACTATTCGTTCACCACTCTTCACAAAATCGTTGGCAGCAGCAGCGAAGTCAAGTATCTCGCGATCACACATCGCTGAAATGGTCAGTGGTCTGCACACGGAAACGATCAACTTGACATTGCTGTTTAAAAGTGATGACAAGTTTAAAACCTCCGAAAGGAACACGACAGTTCAGTCACTTAAGTTTGAATTTGTGCATTAAAACTTTGAAACTGACATCGTTGTGAGGAACATAACACAGGACACCGACAAACCAAATGCTTGCTTAAGCCAGCCAAACAGCAGTACTGTAGTCATCCTCCTATGCATCCACTGCCAGCCCTATGAATCTCTTCTGCAGTACTGTCTTTTGATGTGGGTCACATGTGGACTTACTGAATTTGGGGCCCATATGTCAGCCACTCAAAGTCAAAGGGTAGTACTGTAGATGATCTTTTTTCCCTGCCAGTCCAAAAGAAAAAAAAAACAAGCACCTTAAACTTATTATGTTGCCTGACTGTCTCACAAAGTGTGGCAATGTATTTAATTTGAGAGTTTAGAATTGAACTAAATAGGAAAGGCAAAAGGGATGTTGTGTCTCTCAAAAGTGTGGCAAACTGGCAATGTTCAATTTGAGAGTTTAGAATTGAACTAGATAGGAAAAGAAAAAAAGACCGGAATGTTGGACACTTGAACAGTAAACTGAAACACGGGGTATTTATTCAATACTTTGTCACTATCTAAATTCTAAGGGGCAGTTGGTCATGCCAGAAACATACAAACTCCAGCGATTGTACATGTGTGGCTATGGCCGTTATGAGTCAAATATCTGTTGACGATCAATCCCAAATAAAAACTTCCAAATGAATGTCCGTAAAGGTCAACACATTCTCCCCAAATTTTATATACCACAGAGTGACGGCAGCCCAAAGCAATGTTAATTTTCCTTCTCCTGGGAGGCCATTAGGTGATTCTTGATCCAAGACTCAAGAGAATATAGCTCTTCCTTGGAAATTGAGTGACCAAGACCTGGATATGCCTGATTAAACAAACACAAATGATAACTTGATACAGTTAGAACCAGCTTATAAATCAAAGGTCCTCTTATGTGCAAGAAAAAAAGATGATACATAATTACCTTAAATTCACAACTGAAACCAGCATTTTGCAAAAAAGGTGGACCAGCTTGACCAGCTTCAAACAATACTACATTGTCAGCTAAACCATGTGACCACAGAATTGGAGTCTGAAAAGTTGAAAACAGACCAAAAAAAAATCTAAGCTTAATAAATCATACATATAAATAATTAATTTCACATCAAATTTCTATCCATACAGAGAATGGTTGACCTAACATTTATGAAAGTCAAAGTTATCATTCACACATTTATGGAAGTTCAATTACAAAGGAATAAACATTACTAAATATGCTGATGACATCCTTCAAGGTTCAACTATCCGCTTGGTCAAGAAAAACAAGTTCAACTATCTGCCTGATCACCTATTATTCCATTGTGCCTACGCAGCGCCATTCTGGGCTGCAATCAGGATTCAGCCCTCAGTCACTTCGGCCCTATTTATGGGGCAGCTACAACCTCCGGAGATCAATCTGGCCATGAGTACCGAGCCTTCTTCCTGCTTTGCTTCTGGCATCTTTGGAACCATCGGCACGATGTGGTCTTCCGAGGGGAAGCACCGTCAATTCAACGACTCCTACGCTGATGCATAGAGGATGCAACTTTGTGGGTGGAAAGAATGAACTATAGAGAACGCCCTGCAGTGACGTAGTGGAAAGTGGAAACACCGCTTCTCTTCTGATCTCCCTGATGTAACGCTGGATACTTTTTATCACCCTGTACCTCCCACTTTATCCATGTAAATAAAAATTTAGGTGGGGAAAATCACCCTGTAAACAAAACTATTCCAACGTTGGTTCATTTCATTCTACCCTACCACCTAAGCACTAATGTGGAGGTAAGCTCTTATTTCCAGTGAATTTGATTCTACACATGCAATTGATATGCAAGTTTGGGCCACAGTAGATCTTTACATTCATTTGATAACATTCAGGTAAGTCGGATCTTTACATTCATTTGATAACATTCAGGTGAGTCAGATCTTTACATTCAACCAGTTCGACAGAACTGCTACCGTTTAGTACATCCATATTTCTTAAGTTTGCTCAATGACAACTGAACAATGTTGATCAATAACTGCTGCGATAGACAGCACAATGATTTTCCAAGGTGAATCTGCAACCCATCTTGTATTTATGAGATATATTAAATTCAGAGACAAATCCTGGGTATGAATGTATGATCATATCAATGCAGGCAGATATTCCAGATGCAACTGAACTAAACTGCTCACTTGTGCCTTATGAAAGTTCATTAAACTAAACTTGATGAATAAAGCGATTGATTGCATTGCATACCTTCCTCGCTTCAGATGAAATCCTCTCAGTGACTGACGAACCGAAAGGCACCCACCCACTGAACACTGCGCCACCACCTAGAGTCTTGGGATAAAGCAAAACACTTGCTAATGTGAGAGCACCTGCCAACGAACATGCACTCCAATACTTAGTTCACAGTACAAAATTTCTTACCACTTCAGAAACTTACAATGCAAAGCACTAGTCCTACCTCCTTGACTGAATCCACAAACAAATATGTTCTCCGGAGGGATGCCATCGGCTACCTCCTTATCAATCATGGCGTGCACATTTTCAACAGCCTTAAGAACCCCACTGTCATCTTGTGGAGAACCCTACTCGTTGAAGATTTGAACAAGATCAAATACCTACTGGTACAGTTAATTATCAGCTTAGATAAGTGGAATCAGTGAACTCACAGCGCTCATGGGTAGCTCGTGGATGTCGAACCATGACGGCATCACAGCGCCATCTGCAAGGAGGAGGAAAATCTCGTTACTGAATCAGGAGCAAATCCGAAGCAGAGAAGACGAGATGGTGCGGGGGGGCAACGAGGCGTACGGTTGCAGGAGACGGGGGAGTTCGGGGCGGAGGGGAACGCCCACTTGGTGAGGCGGAACTCCGGCGAGGAGAAGAAGTTGCGGATGGGCTCGTTGGCCGGGCCGGAGTCGCCGAGGCCGTGCAGCCACAGCACGAAGCTCCGGTTGCGGGCCGCCGCCGCCGCCATGGGCGCGGGGACGAGGCGGGCGGCGAGGCCGGAGGGCGGCGCGCGGCGGCGGAGGGCGGCGGCGAGGAGGGAGGCTGCGGCGATGGCGGCGGCGAGGGAGAAGAGGAAGCGGAGGCGGCTACTCATTGGGTCATGGGCCGAAGTCAACTGGGCCGTGACGCGTCACTCAGCTTGGTCGGTGCGTCAGGCTATGAGCCGGTATGGTAGTTGACCAAACTGCAATTGGTGGAATTAAAAAAGTTTGAACTGTTTTGGGGGGTTTGATTTTGTAAGTTTTGCCAAATTGTATGTGTTGATTGAAGGATCGAATGAATCGCAATGCAAATTCTAAGATGGAATGGCAGAAATTGCAAGGATCATAAACCTTTATCAGATCATAATTCCACAACATAAAAAGGCATTTCGCAGTATATCAAAATGTAGCACCGATGTACCAACAATGAATGGTAGCCATAAATTGGACTAGAATATCCACATCAAGAACAAGAAGGAGCTATAAAAATTGGGGCCTAGGATTCCTGCCCTTTGGTTCTAAAAAAACAAGCAGCTACTGGAGATCCATCTTGTCAGATAAGGATGGCACTGGAACTCCCGTTCCTTGAGATAAACGATCCTTGATCCATCGTCGAAAATACTGGAGCTCTTCATCCACCAATGTATGCCCAAGTGTAGGATAAGCCTGGTCATTTTTATTAGTGAAAGAAAAACAGAACATTGTAGTCAGCAAACAGACAGATTCTTCAGAAAAACTGTTATTTTGTCAAATATGCTTCATTACCACCTTGAATTCGCAGTGCATGCCAATTTCTTGTAAAAATGCACACCCAGCATGCCCAGCTTCAAACAGTACCACCCCGTCAGCCATGCCATGAAACCACAAAACTGGTGTCTGCAAATTTTGAAGATTCAGTGTGAAGACAAACAGATCACATAACCCATTTCGTATTCCCCCAAAAAGAACATCACACGACCCATTTGCAGGAGGATATGATCATATGATCATCAAACGCTCATTGCACATGTTTGCTGATCTGTTACCTTTCTAGCTTCAGATGGTACCTTCTCAGCAAATGATTTGCTTAGAGGAAGTGATCCACTGAACACAACACAGCCACCTAATGTCTTTGGGTAGAGTAGAACACTTGCTATGGCTAGAGCACCTGTGAAAAGGCAATTAAAATCATAGTCTTGTGAGTCCTAACTAATGCCAATACCAGAAGCATGCAGATTACTACCTCCTTGGCTTAACCCACAAACGAATATATTTGAAGGACTCGTCCCAGCAGCCACTTCTCTGTCTAACATTTCGTGCACACGCTCGACAGCTTTGAGTACTTCCTTTTCATCTCTGGCAGTTTTCTGAGAACGAAAAAGAAAAATGTTGAACTTTTGAACCAATAAACAATGCCATGGTAGCAAAAGAAGACATTCACTAAGCATAAGTAATATTTTTGGATGAAGGCAACAAAAAATTTGGATAGTCGAGAGTAGGAATTACAGCAGTAATAGGAACTTCCGGGATGCTGAACCAAGCCGTGATCACCTCACCACCTACAGCAATGGCGGATACAGACATTCATTCATTCAGTTAGGGGTGAAAACGGTCGGAATCGGTAGCATCTCTTTAGAAACGATGCTCGATCGTCAGTTATTGACCATATTTATCATTTAAACTACTCAGTGTTGACATTAATATGATAAAAAAAATTAGAAAAACAAAATTTAAAAACGGTACTATCGAAAACAGTACCCTTATACAGAAAGGGCGCTGTCATGTCCTGTTTCTGTCTGATGAAACTTTGATGCGACGCCAAGGACATGAGCAAATTTTTGCACATTGGCGAACATGGTTAGGGATTAGGGCAAAACTGAAATTAGAACTCGCATCCTCACGCGCCTCGGTTTGGAAATTGCAAGAGATCAGTAGCTGCATAGGTTGTTGGGTTTTTGGTGGAGGGGCAGCGTACCGTAGCAGGGTATGGGGGCGGTGGGCGCGGTGGGGAAGGAGAGGCGGACGGAGGCGAGCTCCGGCGAGGAGAAGTAGGGGGCGACCTGTGCGCGGCTCTCCTCGCCGGTCTGGCCGGAGCCGTGCAGCCACAGGACGTGGCCGCCCGGCGGCGCCATGCTCTCACGGCGATCGATCGCCGATGACTCTTTTTCGTGTCGTTGGGGCGATGAGACGCGGAACGGCGGAGGGTGGTGAGGGTGAGATCACACCTTCGGCGTGCGCCGCCGTCCGCGGCCTGCCGTGCCGTGTGACGTCGGAACTGTAGCCTCCAAGGCTAGGTGCTGATGGCGACCGGCGGGCGGGTGAACGGATGGAGGAGGAGGGAGGAGCGCGGGTAGGCCAGGCCGTTCGTCCACTCGTGCGGGCCGTGGGCCTACTCTGAATTGGACTTCCATTTGGGCTTCGCCGAACAGCCATACTCTCTACTACTACCTCCGTCCCAAAATAAGTGCAGCCGTGGATATCCGTGCTCAACGTTTGACCGTCCGTCTTATTTAAAAATTTTGTGAAAAAATTGAAAAATATTTAGTCACACATAAGACGAACGGTTAAACGTTGAACGTGAATATTGCAAAATTACACTTATTTTAGAACGGAGAGAGTAGCAAATTGTGGTAACAAAACCTTTTCTTTATCGAACACATAGGAGATCTGCATATCAATTTTATTAAGCAAGGAATAATAGGTCGGGCTTACAAAAACAAAATATGCGCGCGCGCACACAAACACACCCCAAAAACACCCCTACTAGGGCACAAGAGCTATTGTGCCAACAAAACTACTCCTGCGGTCCTGCCTGGTTTGTGTTAAGATGGAAAAGAAGAGTGAAAAGGTACAGCCGAAAATACTGAACCTCCAATCATAACTTGTACTTATCAGGTCTATGTGATGAAAAGGAACAAAAGGGGGGCTACATCTCTTTGAAATAATAAAACAACAACAATCTATTTACCAAAAACAACAACAATCTATTTACCGAAAACTACAACTTTATTTGTAATAACACACTCGTCCATATCCATGAACATAAACGTTTGTGCTGAAATTCCATTATTCAGCTCATAACTAAGATGCCCGGAAGCTGGTAGAAGGCTTAGCCAAGTGGTGGAAAAAAGAAACATCGACCTTGCACAGTGTACACCCTTTTCATACCCAAAATACTAAAAGCACAAATAACTGGCCAATTCTGCTTTATGATAGGCACAGTCGCACAGATAATCGCTGATGGTGAACAGATGAAAACTTTTGTCTCCTCAATCAGAAAGGTTGTTAGATGGTTGGCCTTATCAGTCCCGATCAAACGATTGTACATGCACAATCACTTGCTCGATGCTTTCGAACTGGCGTCTTCCCTTCAGGATTGACTTTGCACAATTAAGGGCACGTCGCTCACACGATGCTCTCTTGCTGGCATCCTCAATCGACTCAAAATCCTCAACATGAGCAATTCCAACAATTCTCCTACATATGTATGGTCCAATTTAGTAAACAGAAGTCGCTTGAGGATCATGCACAAGGCATCGGAATACAGATAAATAATTTGAAAATGGCGTTTAAATGTGATTTTAAGTTCTTTACACTTAGCTTCTCACAACATAATATCCTGAATTGCCTCAATTCAACCATTTATGACGGTTTTCAGTCATACTTTATGCTCGTCAAAGGTGGTCTTCTGGAACATCTCTTTTAGGACACCACATACTGACATACATTTATGAAAAAGAAGTGCTGCATCAAAATTGACATCGGAAACCTCTACTTTGGCCTAACTTAGCGTGCCTTTGAGTTCCTTACCGTTAAAAAAGGGCAGGTCTAGTATATCTTCATAGTCTAGACGTAAATAAGATTCAGCAAATCAACTTAGTAGTATAGACTATATAATTGTACTGTTTAATACTAGAGTATATGGTAGTTAGAGTCATATTAGGATATGATTGATTCGTGTGGATTCTTTCCATATCTGTAATCCTTCCTTATCTCATGTATCTATATACTAGCCCCTCGATCTAGTCTATGGATTGATAGTCACTAATATCTATGTTTCGTGATGGGGGTTTAGTTTTGTCCTTTTATTGGCTATGTGCATATTATGCAGAGGCCGGGGGTGGGCTCAGTTGGAATGTATCATCTTGGTGTATTTGACTGAGTCTTAATAAAGTTTCCATTATCTAAAAATATACTGGCCCCTGAGGCTCTGATACCATGTTGAATATAATCCTTCCTTATCTCTACCCTATTTATCTCCTATATATACTGGCTCCTGAGGCTCAATAGAATGTGTCTAATATTCACAGTAATCTCCTCTTCCTATACTATTCAACATTTAATTACCTGATCATTTTTGCTGAACCAAATCCAAGACTGTCATGAAATAGGCTTGTCATGTACTTCTTCTGTGCAATGCTCAAAAGCTCTGAGCTGTTGTATATAGGGGGTAGGTATGCTTCCCCATTCCCATCTTTGTGTTTATTCCATAATTCGACAAACTTCTTGTGGAACAAATTCCATGAATCTTCAATTGTCTTCAAGATCCATTTCTTGTAAGCCTGCAAAATATGTACAGTCATAGAACTTATTTTATGCCCGGTGATACATCATGAAAATACCTTCTAGAATCTAGATGCTGTAATTGCACTTTGCCATATAACTTGTCATTTCTGCAGTTCCCATTACTCGGGGACATTCAAGTGATGAGTAAGGCAAGTTATTCAACTTATTGTCTGCCGAACACCCTCCTCCCTCTGTTACATACGGCATATCTCAACAATATCAATTGCTAATTATTCTATAGGATACAAGTACACAGGAAGACATGTGGTTGCCATTATCTTAGCAAACGCAAAACAACTTAACCACCCGAAAAGAAAAACTATCTTTTTGTCACATAAGAAAACAACAAGAGGACATTTGTGGACCAGGTAAAAGTACACACTTTCATTTACTATTATTAGCCAATAAATCCATACATACCTTACGATCATTTTCTTGATCAGCGTGTCCATCTTGTGAAAAATATGCCAAAATCAAGTTCCCCAGGAAGGCCCCAATGTCGTAACCCATTGGGCCATAGAAAGCAAATTCTGGATCAATCACTTGAGTAGAATCTGGTGTCACCATGATGGAACCAGTGTGGAGATCTCCATGAAGAAGAGCCTGTGCTCTCTCAATAAACCTGCATATGCAAATCATGCCCATCATCTCCAATGAAAAGAAAAGAAAAACGCTGGTTTAATCAGGAGAGCCACTTACATTGATTTCAATTCAGCAATCTCCAACTTAAGCTCAACATCCTCTCGAACCGCTGCAGCGTCATTATCTAGGAAGGGTGATGTGCAGCGATTGTATTTGGCGAGCATGTATGGGTCTGAGAACACAACTTGCTCTGTGAGCCTACACATCTCCACATTATCGCAGTACTGAGCAACTGCAATTCACAGAACACAACATCCCATCAATTTGGTTCTCATTTCTCCCTTTTCACAGTAACAGAACACAACATTCTATCAATTTGGTTCTCATTTTTCTCCCTTTTCACAGGCAAACCAAACCTGTATAATAAATCAACCAACCTCCTTTCTTGTGATCAGTGGTGGAGTTGTAGAGAAGTGAAGTGAAGAAGAGCGTGTTGGCCATGTAATCCGCCATGTGCTCGGCGAGCAGCGGGTACTCGACGCCGGCGATGAGGCCCTTGCGGAGGATGATGTGCGGCGGCTCGATGTAGCGCATCCCGATCAGCGACATGGCACGGTCGAAGTGGTAGACCTCGGGGACATGGTCCGGGCACAGGCCGCGATGCTTCTGCAGCGCGGAGGCCTCGAAGTAGGCACGCTCCCTCGTCATCGGCCACGAATCCCCCACGCAGCGGATGTACGGCAGCGCCTGGATTGCAGCGTCGTCAGCGGAAGAACGGAGACAAGAAGATGCGTACATGTGTGGCGGCGGCGCGTGGAGATAGGGACCTGCTTGATGACGACGGAGCCGGCGTCGGAGAGGATGATGTAGACGAAGTTGAGGTTGCCGTCGCCGACCTCCTTGATGGTGAGGGCGTCGAGGCGGCCGCCGAGGCGCGCGGCGAGGGCGGGCGTGGCCTTGATGTAGGCCACCAGGGACACCTCGTCGAGCGGACGGAAGCCCTGCTGCTGCTGCTCCGCCGCTGCGGCCATGGCCGGTGCGTGTGTGGCCGTGGCGTCGAGTTGACCGATGCGAGCGCCGGCGGCGAAGTGGCCGCGACCCGCGAGAGGAGTGGGGAATCGAGTGCGCGTGTGTGGGAGGCTGCGCTGAGGACTGAAGTGTGAGAGGGTTTTGTAACAGCTGCTGCTTCCGCGGAAGGGGGCGGTTCTCTGAACCTGGACTTGTTATTGGTACAAGGCGGATTCTTCAGTTGAGTCGTGTCATCAGTGTGAGCTAATCTTGAGGAGTTCATACTATTTTTGAGTTTTCAATTCAGGCCGTGTTTAGATCCAAATTTTTTTTTTGAACTTTTAACTTTTCCGTCACATCAAATGTTTAGACACATGTATAGAGCACTAAATGTGAACGAAAAAAGTTTATATGTAAATCACGAGACGAATCTTTTAAGTCTAATTCCACCATGATTTGACAATATGATGCTTCAGTAACCATTTGCTAATTGCTAATGACGGATTAATTAGGCTTAATAAATTCATCTCGCAGTTTACAGACGGAATCTGTAATTTGTTTTGTTATTAGTCTTTATTTAATACTTTAAATATGTGTCCGTATATTTGAAAAAAATTTGACAAACAAACTAAACACAGCCCAAGTATATTGCTAATTTTGAATTGAATGTGGCTTCTGGTCATTGGATTTGGTGAATTTTCCTCTCTGCTCCAAAATATACCATCATTTATGTTATCTCTATTATTACTACTCCATCCATTTTATATTATAAGACTTTCTATAATTGCCTATTGTTAATGAATCTAGATATAACATCTATATAAATACGAGCAATGCTGGAAAGTCTTATAATATAAAACGGAGAAAGTATTAAAGTTGAGTAATCCTCCGTTCATCTCCTTCTCCCACCGCTCGTGCGGTCCATTTGTCCGCTCCTTCTCAAATCATGTACACAACCTCCGTAGGATACGGTACTTTATCCTCGATTACCTTCCTAGCCCTTTCTTACTCGTCTCAATTGTATGTTTGATATGTTATAATGCATGAATATATGTTGCTAATAAATTTGAATAAGTGTTTGTCCACTTATAGTAGTATTTTAGGACGGATGAAATAAATAAAATTGTTTTCTCGAAAAAAAAACAATGAATCTTTCACTCATGCTTCAGGCTACCAATGGTGGTGTGCCTTCAGTTGAAGTTGGAATTTTCTAGCAAATCAACCATAATCGAAATGTTCTCATATAGATATATAGAAACATGCCATGCCTACATAATTTTTCTAAAAAAACAGCTCTAAGATAAGGACCATATATTCATTTGATAGAATGAAACGGTTACTATGTTCGTTTGTGTGTTTATTAGAAAAAGAAATTTATTGTGATATTTTAGAGGATTACAATTCGCAATTATTGTGTCCCTTCAATGAACTCTGCGAGTTGATAAGGTAGCATCCGAACGATTAATCAGTTGGTACGCATGTTCCACGCTGTTCTTTTCAACAAACAGGGAGAATATATCGACTGTGTTTGGCCCCATACTTAGGCTTGATGTCGCCGTCAATGCTAGCATCATGTATCTTCAAAATGACATCATATCCAAATAAAAGCAGCATGAAAGTGCCAGTCGTCCTCCATATTAAACGGCATGAAACTAGCTCACAAGACAAAAATCATTCTAGCATTCTCATGACCAAGCGAACCATAGTGAGAAAGTTGACAAACTCTATTATATTCACCGGATGAACTAGAATGTTCAAAGTATACATAGGTCTTTTGGAGAACTTCTAGCGTGTACAGTTTCTTCCAAAATCTCCAATTCCCTAAATAATCATATTATGAGATTTTATAGCTACAGAATCCAGAAAAAAAATCAGTAAAGTGCACGGGCGGTCCTTAAACTTGTAGCGGTGTGTCATCTAGGTCCTTAAACTCTCAAAATGTATATCCAAGTCTCAGAACTTGTCATAGTGTGTCATCTAAGTCCTCAAAATACATATCCAAGTCTCAGAACTTGTTATATTGTGTCATCTAAATCCCAAATCACCACAGATCCTTCAGGATCGTACGTGGTGCTGATGTGGCATGTCACACGGACATGACGTGGCATAATTTTGACTGACAAATGGGACCCAGTTGAAAATTTTATTATTTTTTCCTTTTTTCTTCTCTTGCATTTTCCTTTCTTCTCCTTTCTCTATGACCCGAGCAGAAGAGATGAAAAAAAGAAGAATAAGAAGAAAACAGAAAAGAAAAAGAAAAGAAGAAAAAAAATGACATGTCATGTCCATGTGGCAGGTCACATCAGCGCCACGTAGGATCCAAGAGGGGATGTGTTGATTTGGGACTTAGATGATACACTTTGACAAGTTCTAGGACATTTTGAGAGTTTGGGGATCTAGATGACATACCGTTACAAGTTTAAGGACCGCTCGTACACTTTACTCGAAAAAAATCTAAGGGGAAGCTAAGGAAAACATACTTTGTAGATTAAATTCTGAGAAACAATTGTGGAAATCTAGTTGTGAGAGCATAAAGAAGCAGGGAAAACCAGTTTTTTAGCTTTTATTAAGATTCTTTTAATCTAGATAAAAAGTTAAATTGTTTAGGGGAGCTTTTGCCATTCAACCGGCTGATTCTTATAAACTTAGCCAAGTGGCGAAAAAAAACATCAATCTTGCAGAGCATCCACACTTGAGCATGCATAATGTATAGTAGAACTAGTCCATAAAGAATACAATATTTCATTCAGCCACCTAACATCATTACGGAACTAGTCCATATCAAGCAAATAGCAAAAGTCACCCATAAATATATGAGTTGCCTATATAGAATAAAATATATTATTTATCTATGCTTTCTCTCTCCTTCTAATACTACTTACTATCTATATATATTATGAAGGTTACAATAGTTAAATCCCACATATGTGGGTCCATCTGTATGGACTACTTTGGCTATATACATTGTTGTTGCCCAGCACATATAACCGGCCAATTCTGCTTTATAATAGGCACAGATAATCGCTGATGGTAAACAGATGAAAACTTTTGTCTCCTCAATCAGAAAGGTTGTGTAGATGGTTAGCCTTATCAGTCCCGATCAAACGATTGTACATGCACAATCACTTGCTCGATGCTTTCAAACTGGCGTCTTCCCTTCAGGATTGCCTTTGCACAATTAAGGGCACGTCGCTCACACGAAGCTCTCTTGCTCGCATCCTCAATCGACTCAAAATCCTCAACATGAGCAATTCCAACTATTCTCCTACATATGTATGGCCCAATTTAGTAAACAGAAGTCGCGTGAGGATCATGCACAAGGCATCGGAACACAGATAAAAAATTTGAAAATGGCGTTTAAATGTGATTTTAAGTTCTTTACACTTAGCTTCTCACAACATAATATCCTGAATAGCCTCCAATTTAACCATTTATGATGGTTTTCAGTCATACTTATAATCGTCAAAGGTGGTCTTCTGGAACATCTCTTTTAGGATAGCACATACTGATATACATTTATGAAAAAGAAGTGCTGCATCAATTGGCATCGGAAACCTCTACTTTGGACTAACTTACTGTGCCTTTAAGCTTCTTACAGTTAAAAAGGGCAGGTCTAGTATATCTTCATAGTCTAGACGTAAATAAGATTCAGCAAATTAACTTAGTAGTACAGACTCTACATAATTGTACTGTTTAATTACCTGATCATTTTTGCTGAACCAAATCCAAGACTGTCATGAAATAGGCTTGTCATGTACTTCTTCTGTACAAGGCTCAAAAGCTCTGAGCTGTTGTATATAGGGGGCAGGTATGCTTCCCCATTCCCATCTTTGTGTTTATTCCATAATTCGACAAACTTCTTGTGGAAAAAATTCCATGAATCCTCAATTGTCTTCAAGATCCATTTCTTGTAAGCCTGCAAAATATGTACAGACATAGAACTTATTTTATGCCTGGCGAAACATCATGAAAATACCTTCTAGAATCTAGATGTTGCAATTGCACTTTGCCATATCATAACTTGTCATTTCTGCAGTTCCCATTAAGTACTCCCTCCATTTCATATTATAAGTCGTTTGACTTTTTTCTTAGTCAAAGTTCTTTAGGTTTGACCAGATTTATAGAAAAATTAGCAACATTTACAACAGCAAATTAGTTTAATTAAATTTAACATAGAATATATTTTGATAATATGTTTGTTTTGTATTTAAAATGTTATTCTATTTTTCTACAGATTTGGTTAAACTTAAAAAAGTTTGACTAAGAAAAAAATCAAACAACTTATAATATGAAACGGAGGGAGTAATACTCAGGGACATTCATTGTCTGCTGAGCACCCTCCTCCCTCTGTTAAATACGGCATATATCAACAATATCAATTGCTAGTTATTCTATAGGATACAAGTATCATGTTCCAAACTTCTATCCTATCGAATTTAGTACACAGGAAGACATGTGGTTGCCAACTTGCCATTATCTTAGCAAACGCAAAACAACTTAACCACCCAGGTAAAATTACGCACTTTCATTTACTATTATTAGCCAATAAATCCATACATACCTTACGATTATTTGCTTGATCAGCGTGTCCATCTTGTGAAAAATATGCCAAAATCAAGTTCCCCAGGAAGGCCCCAATATCATAACCCATTGGGCCATAGAAAGCAAATTCTGGATCAATCACTTGAGTAGAATCTGGTGTCACCATGATGGAACTAGTGTGGAGATCTCCATGAAGAAAAGCTTGTGCTCTCTCAATAAACCTGCATATGCAAATCATGCCCATCATCTTCAATGAAAAGAAAAGAAAAACGCTGGTTTAATCAGGAGAGCTAGTTACATTGATTTCAATTCAGCAATCTCCAACTTAAGCTCAGCATCCTCTCGAACCGCTGCAGCATCATTATCAAGGAAGGGTGATGTGCAGCGATTGTATTTGGCGACCCTGTATGGATCTGAGAATACAACTTGTTCTGTGAGCCTGCTCATCTCCACATTATCGCAATACTGAGCAACTGCAATTCACATAACACAACATGCCATCAATTCAGTTCTCATTTTTCTCCCTTTTCAGTTTTCACAGGCAAACCAAACCTGTAATAAACCAACCAACCTCCTTTCTTGTGATCAGTGGTGGAGTTGTAGAGAAGTGAAGTGAAGAAGAGCGTGTTGGCCATGTAATCCGCCATGTGCTCGGCGAGCAGCGGGTACTCGACGCCGGCGACGAGGCCCTTGCGGAGGATGATGTGCGGCGGCTCGATGTAGCGCATCCCGATCAGCGACATGGCACGGTCGAAGTGGTAGACCTCGGGGACATGGTCCGGGCAGAGGGCGCGGTGCTTCTGCAGCGCGGAGGCCTCGAAATAGGCGCGCTCCCTCGACATCGGCCATGAATCCCCCACTAAGCGGATGTACGGCAGCGCCTGGATTGCAGCGTCGTCAGCGAAAGAACGGAGAGAGAAGATGCGTACTACATGTGTGGCAGCGGCGACGGCGGCGGCGCGTGGAGGAGATAGGGACCTGCTTGATGACGATGGAGCCGGCGTCGGAGAGGACGATGTAGACGAAGTTGAGGTTGCCGTCGCCGACCTCCTTGATGGTGAGGGCGTCGAGGCGGCCGCCGAGGCGCGCGGCGAGGGCGGGCGTGGCCTTGATGTAGGCCACCAGGGACGCCTCGTCGAGCGGGCGGAAGCCCTGCTGCTGCTGCTGCTCCTCCTCCTCCGCCGCCGCCGCGGCCATGGCCGGTGCGTGTGTGGGCGTCGAGTTGACTTGACCGATGCGAGCGCCGGCGGCGAAGCGGGGAATCGGGTGAGCGTGTGTGTGGAAGTGGCTGCTGATGCTTTTCGTGCCATACCTTCTCCATTTTAAAATGTAATAGCATTTCTGATATAATTTTGGATAAGTGTTTGTTCACTTAAAGTATGATGAGATAAGAGTTAAAAAGATCGGAAAAATTAATAATTAATAATCGGATCACTTCAGGCTAGCTGCCAATGGCGATGTACTGGCGTACCGTCAGTTGGAGTTGGAATTTTCTAGGATATCCACCAGAGTCAATATATTGTACTGAACAAAATGTTCTCCTATAGATAAAAGATGATATTTGGATTCTAAACATGTTTTAAGAAGAAATTCGCTTTAGAGATTGAACACGGGATCTCAAAATTGAAATCTCACACTCCATTCTATAAGTGCATCTTGTTCTTCTGTAGAAACATGCCATGACTAGATAGTTTTGCTGAAAAAACAGCTCTAAGGTAAGGACCGCATGTTCATTTACTATGAAACGGTTAGTGTTCAGGTTCGTTTGTGTGTTTATTATAAAAATAGAAAATTACTGTGATATTTTAGAGGATCTCAATTATTGTGTCCCTTTCACGAACTCTGCGAGTTGATAAGGTAGCATCTGACCGATTACTCGGTTGGTGTTGGAACGGATACTCATGTTCCACGCTGTTGTTTTCAACAAATAGGAAGAACATGTCCATGTTTGGACCCATAATTCGGCTTGATTTAAACATGTCGTCGTCAAATGCTAGCATCCACTAATCTCTTGGTTTGGATACTTGTTTTCTTCGAATGACATAATATCTAAACAAAGCAGCATGAAAGTGCCAGTTCTCTAAATTGAACGGCATGAAACTAGTAGCTTGCATGACCAAACGTATTCATGGCCATGATATATTTAAGGAAAAAAAATCATTCTAAACAGTATATATTTACTGAATGAACTAGAAGGTCCAAGCACGTAATTACTCCACCCATTTTCCCTTTTAAAATATAAGGATTGTTACCATAAATAATTTCTTTTTTTTACTTCAGTCGTTAGCTTTTGAATTACTTATACTCCTTTTGAGAAATTTTGTAAAAAAAAACTGCATGGATTTTGACAAATAACACATGACCCATAGGTACTATGGATATAAAGTTCACAAAACCACATTGCTAACCATTTTAACATACCCATGTATCAAAATTTTAAAAGGCCATGGATGTAACATGATGGATAAATAACTCAAAATTCAAGATATGATCGCATAACTTAAAAGTATGGTAAATCAAAGTTAAAATGATAATTAGTGTGATTTTGTGAAATGGCCATAATACATATGGTTATGTGCCAAAAAAATCATATGTTTCTGTGCAATTTACTCATTCCGTTCTAAAATATAAGAATTTAGTACTAGATGAGACACGTTATATAACTAGGAATCTAGACAGAGTCTAGGATATGTTCCATTCAATATTGTGTGCTACTTATTCGGATTCGTAGTACTATAATGTATTCCATCCAATTCTAAATTATTAATATTATTTTTTATTAAGAGAGTATATCATAATATGTGGTTAAGTAAAATTTACTCATTCCTTTTTCCAAGCATTTGATTAGCTTTGAAATTATTGAAATGATGGGAATCACAGAAATCAGTGAAAAATAAGAATACTATGGTGTGAAATTTAAATCCTAAAAGTTTTTATATTTTGAAATAGTAGGAGTAATTCCAACACCATCGGGTTGCAATTGCAATAACTGAATAATTCGATGGAATTCAGGTTGGCTTCTGGGCTTCCTGGCCGGGCCCACATGTCTGTCACAGCCTGATCATTCGCTCGCGCCGTCTCCGAAACCGAATCCATTTCCTGATCCAGCAAAGGACACAGAGATCCCATCTCGTCCTCGTCGCCTCCGCCTCGTGAGCTCCACTCACCTACCCCACTTCCTCTCCTCGCTTCGGCTGCGGCCCCAAACCCTAACCCTCCCCGCGGCGATCCCCGATGGCCACCACCTCCCGCCGATCCCTCCACGCCCTCCTCGGCGGCGGCGCAGGTACGCACGCGCATTCCCGGCGCTCCCCGATCCGGGTCTAGAATTTGGGTTCGGTTTTCTCCTGACTCGGTGTTCTCTCTCGCTCACAGTCGCCGACGTGGTGCTGTGGCGGCGGAGGAACGTGTCCGCGGCGGCCGTGGCGGGCGCCACGGCGGTGTGGTTCCTCTTCGAGCGCGCGGGCTACAGCTTCCCGTCGGTCATGGCCAACGCCCTGCTCCTCCTCGTCGCCATCCTCTTCTTCTGGGCCAAGTCCGCCTCGCTGCTCAACAGGTGGGTTTTTGCCCTGGCTCTACAGCACCGCGTGTTTCTGATCTCATGTAGAGTCGCGCCCTGCGGCCCTGATTTGCTGTAGTTGTAACTGCGGTGTTCACTGTAATGTGTATGAGGTTTTGCTGAATAATGCGGACTTTTTTTCCCCAACCGTTTGGATGCTGTATCTTTTTGGCTTCAAGAAGCTCACTGCCAAACTGTTTCATAGACTAACTTGCTTAGCATTTTTGAATTACGGGTTGCAGTAAGAAACTAAACTTCAGGCCAGAGCAGTTTGTAATTGGAAGTGATCCGATGATATCCTAAGATTAGAGATTGTTCAAAGGTTTGAACTCTGCATATGTCGGGGTTTCCTAATTATCCCCTTTCCTGAAACCTGCATATTTCGTTTTTATTACATTACCAATAATGCATCTATCCGATCCCTTATCTACAAAGTAAAGAGGCTGCTTTACTTTAAAGCTAAGCTGTGATAGCAGTTCGATAAGTTAATTCTGCTAGCATGTGTCATTTTCTCTAGAGCTTGTAACTGTGCTATATGGTCTCTTCTGCAAGCAATCCACAAGGTTTTTGTCCTAGATTTACATTACATGGTCCATCACCGTGCTTGCCATTCCTTATCGGCTCATTTATGAGTTTGTGTTCCCCATCTGACTTGATTGTTGCCTAGAATTGATATGCATTTATGCAGTGTCTCTACGATTGTATCGCTAAACCGAAAAAGAAAGAGCTGTTTTTGGCACTTGGTTGTTTTATGTTGTTCTCTGTGACTGGCATTGTACTTCCATTGCCCATATCATCTATCCAAGTTTGACACAAAGTTGTGATTTTTGCAGGCCTCTTCCACCACTCCCTAAACTAGAGGTCTCAGATGTGGTTGTTGAGAAAGCTGCAGATCGGGCTCTTGTATGGATCAACAAGGTGTTGGCTGTTGGCCATGATATTGCCATCAAGAGAGATAGGAGTGTTTTTATAAAGGTCTCTCTCTTATACACACACATCCATGCCCACTAGTACACACACAACTGTACGTCTATACGGCTGTACCTGCCTTTGTATGCTTTCTTCTTATGCCCCTTATTTTGTTTGGTCATATAGGTTATATTGATTTTATGGGTGGTTTCGTACATTGGAATGCTCTTCAACTTCCTTACGCTCATTTACATTGGTGAGTTCTACTGAATTTGTTTCTCTTTAACTTCCTGGACCTATTCATGTATGGATCAATCGTTCTTTTATGATAGCTCATATGTACTAATTGTATCATTCTGGCTTTTCTCTAGGAGTAATGTTTTCTCTGTTAGTTCCACCATTGTATGAGAAGTACCAGGACCATGTCGATGAAAAGATTGGTATGGCGCACAGTGTACTATCAAGGCACTTAGATACCATCATTAGCAAGACTGGAGAATCAACCAAGCAAAAGAAGACTGAGTAACCGGTGTTTTTGCTACATTGGGTGAGCTTCTAAGACGGTTTGAATCTTTTTTACTAGTTCATGGTATACTCTAAATCCAACAAACCAAACTAATAGCTTTTGTGTTTCACATATTTAGTATGCTACACATTTCGTTAACATGATAGCATGGATAACATTTTTGTTTAACTCTTGCAATCTCAAGTTTACATAATGTTGCAATGGTTCAAAAAACCTTTAAGATGCTATAACGGCAATGCCAGTGGTTCTTTGTTACTCGAGAAGTCCCACTACAACCTAAGGGCTAAGGGCAGCAGAGATGAGATAAATTCTCGTTGAACAAATGGATAGAGTTACTTCCCGCCGTATTCTGTATTTCTGTTGTATTTTTCTAAGGCAAAAATGGCCTTTCTTAGAAAGGCGAGGCAGTGATGTCCTCCCTTTGTTTAATAAAAAGAGAAACCACCAGCCCAGGAATGGCATTCAAGGCACTCTAAATACAACCAAGTAATCACTTTCAGAAGTTTGTTTTTCTGGAGTTGAACTGTTACCACACATGAAATTTACAAATGTTCTGAGACCATCTTCTGTTGTTCCTGAGAAATGATACTTCTCTATAATGATCATCTTTTGTCTTATCAGGAACCTCTTTTGTCATATGTGGTTGGTCATGAACCTCATCAGTCACTCTTCATACCTGTGAACCACCACTGGAAATATTCCTGGATATCGAAGATGTCATGTTTGACTGCTGATGTAGTTTACATGCACTCTGTTCAATTTGAGAAATGGAATGCTTTGTATATTTTTTCAAGAAACATGACACATGCTGAGGTTTATCATGGGCACATATCTTGTGGATAATGATATATACTTTTCCCCTTAAATCATTTTCTGTAGCTGGCATATACAAATATGTTGGTTGCTGGTGCACTAAACCTTTTTTTTTTTTTGTGTGTGTGTTCTTGATTCTCATTGTTAAATAGTCCCCTAATAAACTTTAGTGAGCTCACTTGATGCCAAACTGCACACATGCATACCTGAATCTTTGGTAATCGTCTAAGGCCAGACATTTTTCTCTACTACTTATGTTGAACCTCTTTGTGTTCAGTTTTTACTATTCTGGTGTATTAATTTGCTGCAAAACTTATGTATCATGTAAGTATTTTGTGTTGGTGTAAAATCGCTATGCTAGAAATTAAGAAAAATTAACAAGACAAGGCAGAACAACCACATGCATATTTGGAAATTCTGTGCAGTTCATTGTAGAAACAAATTATGCATGAGCCAGCCTTGATAACATATTTTCAAACTTAAGTTGTCTGCTCAGGCTCCAGTATGTAACACCTCTCTTTAGAGGGGCTAAGGCCATTACGGGCACCAGTGGACAAATTGGCTTAGGCATATCCGAAAGGGGACGCCTATTGGCAATTCAATATGTGTGAGCATTATGGTACAAGACTACCCAGTGCAAAACCTTTTTGGGACACTAACATAGAAACTTGGGTGGGTATCCAAATTGTAGGGTCACTACTCACTGGGTCAAGCAGATAAGTTCTCCATCTTCCAACATTCTTTTTCTATACTCCACAGTACACATATATCAGCATTATTCTGGCAAAGAGAAGACACCTTTTTTCTGGTTTGCTATTATGAATCAGACGGCACATATGGACTTATATCAGCAGATACATGAGGACATATATTGCTTCCGGCCGAGTCATGTCATGCTGACTCCATGTTTAGCAAACGCTAATATGCTATGAACATATCTTTGCTACTGGTCCAGAAGATGATGATGTTCCACTTGCTACATACACACATTGTGCCTTTTGTCATGCCCCAGTGCCCCAATCATATACTACCGGTATGTACAGACTACAGAGCACTGAGCCCGGTCGTGAGGCAGCCTCTGCCCTCCTGCCGAGGAAAGCCGCGACGCCATTGCCTTCCCCGCACTGACCCATCATCAACAACTCAACTCAAAATCACAAAACGCCTTGACCGCACACTGCCTTATGTGTGTATCCACTTCGCGAGCTAGGCACGTAGCCACTTCGCCCCGGAATCGAGTGCCCGCCCCGCTCGGCTCGGCCAGTGGTCGCGAGCTGCACGCCGCCGCATCCTGCACGAGCGCTGCTTCATTTCTTCTTCTTCACCTCTCCTACCGCCGATGACGACTAATTAACCGCCAACCCCACTACCGCCTCTCTCTGCTGGGTGCCATTTGCCGCCTCTCTCTCCCCCGCAAAACAACCTCTCTCCTATTCCCATCTCTTTTTGGGTAACTATTTTAATCCCTCGAGGAAATATCTCCTCGTTTGCTTAAAAACTATCTAAACGGTTATAAAAAATTCTAGAAAAATTTAACAACACTCATATAACATATTTATATAACTTCAGAAAATCATATAAATAATAGCATATTGGTCATATATGAATTTATTTTTTTCTCAATGTGTAGGTAGAATTTGAATTTGATTTTTGTGAACTAGTAGATATCACTATAGTCTACATTTTCAATTGTTTTCAGAATTTTTCACAACTATTTGCATCGAATTTAAAAGGAAATAAGGATAGATATCTCCTCCAGGAATTAGAATTTACTCCCCTTTTCGCCCATAAAGCACGCTCCACTTGTGCTTCCATTCCATGTCAATGGAGTTCATGGAGAGCCATGGACCCATCTCCTCCTCCTCCTCCTCCTCCTTAAAACTCGTCTTCCCCCACCCACGTCTCACCACCATCTAACGTGCGTCCATGGCGGCGGCTTCAGGCAATGCGCGCCTGCTCGCGCTCGCGCTCGGGCTCGCCGCGCTGCACGGCGTGGTGTGTGACCCCAGCCACACTCACTTCGCCATGGTGTCGCGCGATGCGCCGTCGTGGAGGCCCGATCGCGGTGGACATGGGAAGGTATCGGCGCCGTCGCTGGATACGTGTGGCTGCGGGCCGGCGCCGGCGCCGGCGGACCCCCTGAAGGCGGCGTCGCTGGATAAGTGTGGCTGCCCGCCGGCGCCGGCGCCGTCGCCGGAGCCGTCGCCGGAGGACTTCCTGAACGAGAATCTGCGGGCGCTGTACCCGGTGATCCAGGCGTTCAAGGCGACCATCACCAGCGACCCGCGCGGCGTGACGGCGTCGTGGGTCGGCCCCGACCTCTGCGACAGCTACTTCGGCGGCGACATGTACAAGGGCTTCTACTGCGAGCACCCGCCGCCGGATGAGCCGAAGGACAACACCACGCTCACCATCGCGTCCATCGACTTCAACGGCTACGGCCTCGGCGCGCCCAGCCTCGCCGGCTTCGTGGACGCGTTCCCGGACCTCGCGCTCTTCCACGCCAACTCCAACAACTTCTCCGGCGAGGTCCCCGACCTCACCGACCTCCCGTACTTCTACGAGCTCGACCTCTCCAACAACAACTTCTCCGGCGCGTTCCCGGCCACCGTCGTCCCGCTCGGCCGCCTCCTCTTCCTCGACCTCCGCTTCAACCGCTTCGTCGGCACGGTGCCGCCGCCGGTGTTCGACCTCACCGTCGTCGCGCTCTTCCTCAACAACAACGGCTTCTACGGCAACATCCCGGACAACTTCGGGAGCACCACGGCGGAGTACCTGGTGGTGGCGAACAACCAGTTCACCGGCCCGATCCCGCGCTCCATCTACAACACGTCGGCGAACCTCTCCGAGGTGCTCTTCCTCAACAACCACCTCTCGGGATGCCTCCCCTACGAGATCGGACTTGTGGAGGGGCTCACCGTGTTCGACGCCGGCGGCAACGACATCACCGGACCCATCCCGCTCTCCCTCGGCTGCCTGGGGCTCGTTGAGGAGCTCAACCTCGCCGGGAACCAGCTGTACGGCCACATCCCCGACGTGCTCTGCGCGCTGGCCAAGACCGGGAAGCTGCAGAACCTCTCCCTCTCCGACAACTACTTCCACTCCGTCGGCCGCCACCATTGCCTCGAGCTCGTCAGGAGCAAGGTGCTCGACGTGCGCCTCAACTGCATCCCCAACATCCCCCACCAGCGGCCGGCGCTCGAGTGCACCCGCTTCTACGCCGACCCGCCGCAGCACTGCCCCTTCGTGCCGCACATCCCCTGCGACCTGCCGGGCTTCAGGCCGCCGGCGGCGGCGTTGCCTTCGGCTGTGGCAGCTGAGGAAGGCGGCGGCGGCGGCGGCGGAGGTGGCAACTGAACTGATCAGCGATCACCAACTTTGTCAGCGTTTTGTCGTTCAGATCGCATGATTCCAAACTTTGTAACTGTAGGTCAATAAACGGTAAACGGCCTACCAAATTTGTGCCGCAAATCTCAGCCTGATGCACTGCTGACAACAATCTGATATCACATCGCAATAAGAGGGAAGGTTGCAAACCTAAACATTCTTGCATCCTTCCATTGTATCCTTACAAGCAATCAGTGTTCTGAAATTCACTGATCAGATGTACTAGTTGTAGCTATATTTCGACAGAAGTGAATAATGAGAATTTGGAACGGTAAAACAGGATCTTCGTTAATGTATTCTCGAGATGATAAATTATAGAGTACAAATTGGAGAAGATAAATAAGAGTACAAATTGGATCGAGCTATGTACACAGATCACTGTAAGGTAAAAAGGCAGGCAGTAGAGTAAATAAGCTGTGTCCTCAAAATGCGACAACGATATCTTGGAGGCACGGAAGCAGAAATTTCAGAAAGGCTCCACGCTACCTCATCCCCTCTCCTCGCCGATTCTCGCCGATTACATGTTATCGATGAGCTCATGCGGTGTTCAGCTTAGCGAGCGTGCGCTTCAAAGCCTTCACGCTCAATGGGCTGTTCTTGCTCTGCACAATTCCAACATAAGGAAGGTCAGTTCGTACGTTCAGATATCTTGCACAATTCCAACAGAAGAAAGGTCAGTTAGTGCATTACAGTTATCTGAACTATCTTTGGAGCCAAAGCAACCTTAATGTCTAGTGTTTTCATGAAAAGCATGATGACAAATATTTGCTGAGTTCAGATCATGAAAACCTCGTGCGTTTTCAAAACTGTATAGCTTGTCGGAGCAGAATACTATGATGAAAACAATCTTTGGCATAGAATGTAGGCAGTATAAAGTTGCAGTAAGAACGAACAAGAAAGCGAGGTGATTACCGCTGAGCAGGTTCCAGCCCGGGTGTTGCAGACAGGGTAGTCAGGCGGGCAGCAGCTGGCATGATCCTTGCAGCAGGTTGCACCTTCAACTGGGCAACAGCCCCAAACCAAGCAGAGATTCCTGAAGCCGAATGCGCAGCAGCAGGTGCTACCCGCTGGGCAAGAGAAGTTATCATCGCAGACATGGTCAGGGGCAGATGGAGGAGGTGGTGTTGGAGGAGTTGGAGGAGTCGGAGATGGCTTGGGTGGGTTTGCGCCGCTCTTGGTAGGGTATGATGCCATCATGGCAATGCCACACTTCCCCGTGGTCACATTGATATTGCGCTCCATGCGAACGTATCCAGACTCACCCCACTTCGGGCCCCAAGAGTTGCGGACAATCCAGTAGTCTTTGCCATTGTCAGTGCCATAACCAACGGCAACCACACCATGGTCAAGGCTTGTACCACACCTACCGCTGAAGACGCCCTGTAATGTAAAAATCAAGAGTTGTTACGACCAAAACCTCCTATATGTGTGGGGTGATATAGCCTGCTTGTTTCTGCAAGTTCATTTACCGAATGATAGAGCTGGAACTCGCGGCCACCAGCCTCAATAGCAACACTGACTGGTTGGTGAGCAACCGCCTTCTGAAGTGATTTCTCATCATTTTGCGGTACATCCTCAAAGCCATCGATGCTCACAACCTTAGCATTTTCCTAAAACAATGCACCCGTTGAAACATTAGCGATTTGCATAATGTGGGAACTGAAAGATGAATGTATGAAGTTACTCATCAGAAAATAAGTTAATACCCTGTTGATGTCACACTTGCCATCTACAGCTTTGTAAGGATAGTCATCTTCAGTATCAATGCCTCCATTCTTAATGATGAAGTCAAAGGCATCATCCATGAGCCCACCGTTGCAGCCACTGTTCTGTCCATTGGTTGAGCATTCTACAAGTTCTTGTTCCGACAATGTGATCATCTCACCAGTAACAAGTTGGTTGATGCTTTCTACTGTGCTTACTGCGGAGAAGGCCCAGCAGCTTCCTGCATCCCACCATTCAAGACCAAAGATGTCAGTAACCATCAAAATAACTAGTGTCATCCAAGAGAGCAACAACTGCAATCATACCGCAAGCAACCAATTGTAATATGAGGCAAGAACCCTAAACTGTTTAATTGTATCAATATTATCAAGATCAAGATGGATAGTAAGATATTTGCAGACATTTGTTTCACCCCTGTTTTTACCCACAAAAGCAGTTTGAAGACACCTGTAGGCTAATATCAGCAAACAGCTCCCAGCACAGGATAAAAAGTTTGCTCTACTGAACACGAAAGGTTGATAAGGTGTGATATCCCTTAAAAGTCTTAAAGGACCAAAATAGTTGCAATGCAAAGCAACATCATCAAATCGGTTTAATGTCTTAGTAGTTGGTTACAGGGTCACCTTGTCCAAAGTATTTGACTCGTAGATGCACCGAAAAAGACCTTTTAAAATAAAGACAAAAGCAAGCACAACCACAGAAACGGCAGTCCTAAAATCAGGAAAAAACAAGCTAAGCTACACTACAATCCTGGAAGCAAGGAAACCACACTGAGCAAGTCAGCCCCAACCAACGGCGGGCCTTGATTCTGTTCAAGTCCACACCGCTGTCACTGCACGATTCACAAGTCACAACCGTTGCCAACTCCAGAAGCAAAGAACGAAGAGAACAAATACCTTACACAGTTAACCCAATGAGAGGATTTTCAAGCACACATCCTGCATCCACTACGTAATAAATCCTTACCATAGAATTCCAAACAATTATTCGGTCCAGTAAATTATCATCGTATTAAAAGAACAATAACTTGGTCATTAAATCAGATATGCTCATTCAGGGGGAAAAGGTCAGCTTTAGCTAGAAAGACCCATCTTTTCTAGAGACTAGAGGTGTGACTATATAATCATAATCTATTATTATTATGTATATATCAGAACGAAATCTGCACTGTTTTGCAAGTAGGGGCAAAAGATTACTAGCTGCGAACCTGAATTAACTGTTGTGAAATTGCCCTACTTAGATCCGATATTAGCGTGACAAATAGATAATCGCATCTAAGCTTTCAATGGTAAAGAATCGCACGAGGGAGATGAGATGAGATGAGATGAGGAAAGAGAAGAAATTCCTTACCGCATTGGCCCTGGTTCTTGACGGGGGCGACGGCGCCCTTCTCCCTCCAGTCGACGGACTCCGGCAGCTCCTCCACCCCGTCGTGGCGGTACCTCTCCCCGGCGGCGCGGCTCCTCTCGGCGACCTTGGCGCCGAGGAAGGTCGCGCGGAACTCCTCGTTGGTGAGATCGGCGAAGCGGTTCATCCCGAGGCGGAACCCGCCGCGCTCGTCGGCGCGGGCGTTGTGGGCGTCGACGAACCTGAGGTTGTCCCAGAAGATGCGGAACCGGCGCTCGTGCTCGCCGAGCGCGTTGGACGAGCGGCCGTTCTCGGCGAGCCAGAGGTCGTACGCGGCGCGCGCCTCGGCCTCCGTCGGCCCCTCCTCCAGTCCCCGCGCCCCGTGCTCCGCGTTGTAGGAGATGATCGACATGTCCGGCGCCGCGGTGGCCGCGCCGACGATGAGCAGCAGCAGGAACGCGGCGGCGGCGGCGCGGGCGGCCATGGCGGCGACGTGGAGACGAGCGTCTCTCTCCAACCTCTTCGCTTTCCTCCTCTTTTTTTTTTTTTCCTTCTCTTCTTTTTTTTACTTCTTCGTTGGGTTTGTGATTTTTTGGGCTTGATGGGCTCGACGCGGGTGGGATTTATAGGCGGCGGATGCGTGTTTGGGTCGGCGACTGGAAGAGGAGTTTAGGTTTGTTTTTTTTTTATCCAACGCCGCTAACTAACAATTCTGATCTGAATTAGGTTGCTAATCATAACAATTCCTATCTTAATTAGGAGCGAAACAGCGTGGATATTCTCCCCCGAATAAAAAATTTTCCATGGCGAGGTCGATCGGGTAAGAAATTAGGAACCGAATCCTTGTGAGTAATTAGTATAATCCAGCTCGTGGTAACTGGTAAGACACCTCATCGGTGTCGAGCAAATCAGTTGGATCGTAAATAAACAAGGCAGATTTTGCTCCCCTTTTCTCATCACGTAGTCGTCCTAGTAATTTAACATGTACTTCATCGGATAAGACTCTGAGAGGGTAATCTTTGCTTTGAAACGCTTTACACCTCCTAGAAAACCACTAAATAATACTCGCGTGCTGTAATGCGCCTGAAGCTAATCGCATGCCATAATCTTGTCAATTGTCACTAATAATATGGTAATACTATATTCATTTGCATCATGCCGTTAAAGTGATCCCGTCACTGATGGATGGCTGCGGTCGCTGTACTGCAGCTACCCATCGTAGACTGGCCGGTGACGCACACGCGGCCATCGCTGCCGTGTACCGTGTACATGGCGAGACACCATTTCCGGGCGGCCGAGCGAGGCGTCAACGATGGGCAACTGCCGGCGAGCGCGAGGCGGCGGTCGGACGAATCTCGTGTTCCTTTCGTTCCGTGGTGGCGCGTCCTACCGCGGTACTCCCTAAGTATTTTTAAATTATAATACGTTCGTTTAACCAATAATATCTATAAAACTAATAATTTTTAAATAAAAAGAATTATATATTATGATAGTTTGTTTAATGATAAATCTAATAACGTCAATTTTACATGATTGATCTTTTTATTTTTTTTATTAATAATTAAAATTGAATTTTTTAACTTGTTACTATACTACAAATAATTATATTTAAGGAAGGAGGGGCTCGATACGTATCACGACACGGGGCAGTTGGTCCCCCCAATCACGGCCGTTTGCTTGCCCGATAAGGAAAAAGAGTTGGGAGGAGACACAACGCGCCCATGCACTGCAAAGAGAGCGGCTGGTTGGTCACCACGGTGGCGTACACGAACACGGTCGATCGGGAGACGACAGACGAGACGCCATGCATGTTCGCGGCCGCTCGCCGGCCGGTGTCAGCGGTGGCCGGTGACCGGGGGTCTGAAATCCTATCCGATCTCCTTGGGAACCGGAGCCCCGTGCGCGAACATGAGCATCACAACGTCTGAACATGACGGGAACGTGGCTGGGGTCCGTCCCTTCCCTTCGCAGCCCGAAATGCGAAACGTGCTGCAGATCAGTGGTTGATTACTCCATACTTGTTTATGTGCACCACCGGGGACCAGTGAGTAGATCACGTGCTAATCGGCCGCACAAACTGACGGGATAGTGCCGTACTAGAATCATCGGCACTGGTGTACGAAGCGCTACTGTAGTAGTTGCCGCTTTTCACCGATGGATACAAGGGAAATCCAACGTGCAATCTGCCGCGAGGTTTACCGGGCGGCGAGGTCGGCAAATTTTGCCCGACTCCGCGTGAATCCTTTTGCCCACTCGGGGGAGGTTGCTTCCGCGATTTCGCCTCCGATCCTGCAGTTGCTTGGCTTGAGCGGCCACTTCTCCGCTCCGCTTGCTGCTGTGGCCTGTGGCATGTCCGCGCTGTAGCTGTGCAGCGTCAGCGCGGCTCGCGCAACACGCGTCTGTTGCGTACTATCTCCCCACCGTGTTGGTTGATGGCCACATCGCACGTACGCCTTCCAGGCTCGCCGGTGTCCTGGTGTGCTATGCTGACCCAATGAACGCATCGCTAGCATTGTTTTGCTCAGCGAAGATATGTCCAGGCAGCTACATATTGTCTATTTGTCTATTTTTTTCTTTTGAAATAGAACTACTAAATGTCAATTAAAAAAATCTATCTTTGCCTGTGAGCATTGCAAGTGGCCGGTGTCTACTAGCTAGCCAAGAGCCAAAAACGGGTGATCCAATAGCTGTAGGACACTGCGCCGACCGGAGCCCATCTCCCACAGATTCCAGTCGATTCCTCTTATCGTCTCCTATTATTTTTTTCCCACGAGAATTCAGATGGTATCGAAAATATCCTAGAGTAGGCTCCGTCCTCGTGCACCAATTATTCATGCACGCTACTACCGTCACATAATAATTTGAATAGTGCAACTATGATTACTTGGAAGATTAGCTTGTTGCCCTACGCAACGCACAACCCCAAACCCAACTGACGGGGTTAATATATATCACCAGCACGACTAATGACATGTCAATTAAACTTTGATTATCCGAGTCATCATCGAATGGCTTTCTTATCTCGCAACTCGCACATTGCTTTTTTGGGTGACCCAAAGGGAGCTCTCACAAAGTCCCAAAGAAAAGCATTTGACTCTGACTTAGTGCGAGCCACGTTTTGCCATTTTTCTGATTGCAAGATTGCAAGATGCTTTCCCTTCCTGACTGACCAAGGAGGGCTTCACCGATTGCTAAGCAACAACCCTGTAGCTTTGTCTTATGGATTTTCTTTTTCTGTAATCACATGGGGGTATGGACTTGCAGCTGGTGAAGTAGATAAGCTGCTTACCAGGCAAGATACTTCACGAGAAAACAGTATTATATTAAAAACAGATACTTTCACAGGAACAGGAAGGCAATTGTGACTGGTTATACTCCAAGATGAACCCATTATACTATCCCTCCATCTCAAATAATAGAGCGTCTTTTAGTTTTGTTAGGACAGGGAATACTCTATTATGATATAATTCTCACAAAATTAATATGCTTTGCACGACTGATCATTGTTTTACATGGCATTGATCCACAGGTAAAGTATGTATGAAGAAAAGAAGCTATGTATCAACAGCTCATTCATGTTTCTGTGCCCACTGAGATCACCACCTCACCGCTAGTCCCATGATCCCATCCTGAAACTTGGACAGGCTTAACAACAGTCAGTCAGCAGAAGGCAGTGACGTGAAGCTGTCAACTGGACAAGAGAAAAATCACCATCTAGATCATGGCATCCAAGCAAGGCAGACCGCAGACATCTCTCTTCAAAACTGATGCCCCGTGCATTCCTGGCTGCTACACTCTGAAGAGAACATCACCCTCGTCGATCAATGCTCATATGCAAAGAGCTCCTAGATCTGGTGCAACTTTAGAATCGTGGTCCCGGATGGCTGGTGTTTCAGCTTGTTCTTTCTTCTTTTGCTTCTTCCCCTTCTGGCCTTTCCCTTGGCCACCTTTGGTCCTGATGGGTGTAAAGCACATTAAGCAGATAGTATTAGTACATAACACTTCCAGCGTTGTGTTAAACATGCAATGCAACTAACCTCCCAAGTAAAAAAAGAAATAGTAAGCAATGCACTATGCAAATACGCTGGAAATATTGATTTCACCCCCCCCCCCCCCCCCCAAAAAAAAAAAAAAACATTTGAAAGAATGCTTACAATGCGAACAGCAGGACGTAAGGTCAGTTGTAGAATAGAATATGGTAAAAGACAACAAAAGGACAGAAACATTATGAAGGGGATTAGCTATATTTAAGGCACCACATTTTCCACCAAAGAACATTTTTTTTACACTAAAAATTTCAATACTTACACCATAATTTTTGTAGTACACACTATATAAGAGAATTAGGATGAAAACAATTAATTACCTACTTGAAAGAGAAGATAGTAGAGCGAAACATACTTACATAGGAGTATAAAAGAATGGTAGCAATCCGAATGGGAAAAAAATGACTGAAATCAAGTCAAAAATGTGGCGCCATATTTTTAGCAAAACCATTATAAAGCCATACTTTGGAGGTTCTCCCGATGGTGCACTTGGAGGTTCTCTCGATGCTACAGTTGTGGCTAAATTACAAGAAGGCTTGTGCTTCCTGGCAGATCCACAAGAGCATTCCTTGGTTTTTGACTTTCCCTGTGCAAAAGAATAAAGGGATAATTCCTATTTATTCCTTCCAACATAGTGTTGTAACAAGGCAATTCAATGTTTGGAAACTGTTAAGAGTCGTCCACATGATAGTTACCTTTTTAGAATGTGAACTGTTGTGTTTCTGAGCTGTTTCGCCTTTGTTAGAACAGTCCTTTTCTTCTTTCTTGTGTTCATCCAGTTGACTCTCATCCTGCTTCATGCTAAGCTCATCCTCTATGGTCTGTACATACTCTGCTGATCCAGGCAATATACACAATAAAGGAAATGAGTTCAGTGCATGGCCAATGTAAAACAAATATTACTTGAACAGGTATGAGAAATTGGATATTAATTGAAACAGTTAATGCCCTCAGTTTACAAAATGAACTACTTGTGCTTCTAAAATAGTGGTCTCCAACAATAACCACCCAAACAAAAATGTTACCTCCTACAGGGTGGTTAGATAGCACACTAACTCTTAGTACAGATATACCTCCTACAGGGTATGATATTGACCTTTGGTGATTGCCGATTGCAGAGGAACTGGACATGGAAAACACCCAGCACAGCAACTGGTATGGGCTGTTTGGGGGAGCTTAAAATTATGAGAAACAGCTAGTTGGTAACCGGCTTCTAGTTCATTTTCTGGATTCTATAGCTAAGAATCTGGATTGTTTGAGAGAGCTGAGAATTTTGGGAGAAGCTGCAGTAGCTAGAAGCTCCCCAACAAGGCCGTAGTCTTACTTGAGCTTTCTATAACACCGTTCATGCTTCTTGGTACTGTTATCGTATTTTGATGATCTTAAAAATAACCAGTAAATGGTAAATATCATATTAGTGAGGCATAAACCCAAAATGCCATGAGCACAACACCCAGTAACCTACTAGATTTATGTTATTGAATTGAGGGGTATGCATGAAACACTTGCTCAGGTGAAGCAGCTCATGTTTGGCAAGAATATGAATAGGATTAAACAATGAAAACTCAATCTATGGAATCCCAGAAGTACTCCAAATTTCACCATAAATTTCATTAATTGTCATAAAGCTGAAGTCCTCAAGAAAGATAAGGATGAGATTCATTCATAGGGACAGCCACTTTAGACTTCAGGATAATCAAATGTTTACCATCACATGCATAGTCCAGATAAGGATCTCCATCCGCATCATCAGAACCCAGTATTAGTTGCTCAGCTAACATGTACTCTATAGCAGCATCAACGTCACCATCCATGTCTTTCAAAACCTATGTGATGTGACATTGACCATTAATATATAATGACTGATTGGCTGCTACGATCAGCTTAGGCTCGCAGTTGCAATACAAGAAAGTCGATTTGTTGTATAATTCATACCTGTTCAACTGCAGCGACATTAGAACATCCAGTTCCAGCCATCACCAATTTAACCGATATATGATCATACTTTGATCTGTCTGAAGATTGCTTCAAGTCCTTTGCTTTTGTTTGAGCATTATTGCTTGTGCTAGCTACATTGGCATCCGCCTGTAATTTCATAACAGATAAAATTAAAATTAGTAACAGAGCCAGTTAAGCTACAACAGGATCTCACTGTCCTTCCAGGGACACAAGACAACCGACAGTTTACAATTTGGACAGTGAGAAACCTTGATAATAACCGGCATTGCAGGACCTTGACATGGATCTTCCCTCAGTCTGACACTATTGTAGTGCTCACCCTGATGATACGATCTATATTGGAATCAAAACAAAGGAACATGAGAATGCATGTCTTTTTACTGCCAGTACTAGCATATTAGTTTCACACAGCAGAACACACATTAACTTACAAATGAATCATACTGGTAGCTTCACGATCAGAAAAGTTTCTTATGTACCATCGTGGTGAGTTAAGCTGCAAATCATTCAGTAATGGTACAGGCATCAATCAAATGTTACACTACGTTCTCTTCTATAGAAGAAAGGCTATATTATGAAAATGAGTACGACAAATAACAGAGAGCCATCAGGGGATGTATAAGCAGCACATTGTTCTATATCACCCATGTGTTTCAAATTACAGACTAGGCAAGGCTCAACTGCCTAGCGTGTCATTCATAGGTTGAAGAAATAATACTGCAAAGCTTGTATTGAAAATTACCATGTGGATGCATATGTTTTTTCTTGTGAGAATAGAAGCTGCTTGCAACTCCATATGACCAGCCCAAGTCCCATCCTCAAGCATAGAGTCACAATATTTATCAAACGGTTCCTCGTCCTCGATGAATGGCTCAAAATCCACATGGTGCTCCTGTAAGATGCATTCAAGAAAGATTATGAAGTGTAAACAGCCCAATGCTTGCTTGCAGCATGTCTTTTTTACATAAAAGAACAACCCAGCCTGGCGGCCTGTACTCTACACCCAGATCAGATGTACACAGCCAAAGTTTGCAGCATGTGCAATACCTTATTGATTCAATGGCACCCTAATTACAGTTATTAAGTCACAGTGTTACAAGATGTTTCTTGGTCATAACCAAAGCTTGCAGTATTTATAATACCTTATTGATTCAATGGCACCCTAACTACAGTTATTAATTCACAGTGTTACAAGATGTTTGTTTTGGTCATCTCATCTGGTGCATACCTTAATGTATTGCACAATCATTGCACGGTACTTCATGTGCTCTTCCTCGTTGCCTTCGAGCTGGTCGCCCATTGCCCTGCAGACTACGATGAGTAACCATATAACTCAAGACTGCATAATTCATATACTACTACTCCTTCAATAAACTAACAGTGCTCTAACATATCGTGCAGCATCGATTAAACTCTTCTTGTAAAAAGTGGCAAGAATTTGAGTAATGGAATCGAAAAGAAGACCTAAAGAAGCAGTTGCCATCCGCACTAACTTCGATAATCTTCAACCCCAGCGAGTCCAGCTGCGCCCGGAACTCCGTCATGTCGGCCTTCTTCCCGAACTTCTTCTCCTCCTAACAAATCAACCACCAAAGGGAAAAAAAACAAGAAAAAATATTAGCTAAAGCTCAATTCCCCTTCCACCAAAAACGATCCAATCTCCAGCTGAACAAGGTTAGGCCACTGAGGCGCGGGGTATTACTGCATCACGCTTCGGCTTCCGGGCTTTGGGCGCCGCCACGGCTACCTTCTTCTTGTTCCGAGCCATTCCGACGCGTGCGGTAGCAGTGGAGTCTCGCCGAGATTTCCACGGCGGCGGCGGCGGCGGCGGCGGCGAAGGGGAGGGGAGGCGGAATCGCAGATAGTATCAAATCGAACTCTACCAGAATCCCGGAGAAGAAATCGGATGGGAAAAGGAAGAGGAGAAGAGAAGAGAAGTCGTCAGGTGATATTTCATGGGCCAAATGGGCCGGGCCGTAACACCTCAATTCCCCGATCTGCTACGGCCCGTGTATGAACGTGACACGTCATCCTATTTAGAATCGAATACCGAACCTGAACGTGACACGTCAGATTTAGGAGTAGAAGCGAGTACTCCGTACTCTACACGACACAGATCCAATACGAGACCGACACGTCGTCAGCGACCAAGTAAAATTCGGTCACGAACCGTACGCTACCAACCTGTATAAATTCATCGACCGCCAAGCCTCTCCAGGACATAACACAAGCCAACCAAACACCGCACGATTTCGTATCCACACATACTTCTACGTGATTTCGTTTCGACGATCTCGAGGCGCCGCGGCGTGACGTGACGTCGACGACAACCATGGCAGGCGGCGGCGGCATCGGCGGCAAGTCCGTCGCGGCGGCGCTGGCCGTGGCCTGCTTCCTCCTCATCCTCGCCGCCTTCGCGCCCCCCGCGGCGGCGGCGCCGCCGGACATCATGTCGATCATCAGGTACAACGCGGAGCATGGCGTGCGGGGGCTGGAGCGGACGGAGGCCGAGGCGCGCGCCGCGTACGACCTGTGGGTGGCGCGGCACCGGCGCGGCGGCGGCGGCGGCTCGCGCAACGGGTTCATCGGCGAGCACGAGCGCCGGTTCCGCGTGTTCTGGGACAACCTCAAGTTCGTCGACGCCCACAACGCCCGCGCCGACGAGCGCGGCGGGTTCCGCCTCGGGATGAACCGCTTCGCCGACCTAACCAACGGCGAGTTCCGCGCCGCCTACCTCGGCACCACGCCCGCCGGCAGGGGGCGCCGCGTCGGGGAGGCGTACCGCCACGACGGCGTCGAGGCGCTGCCGGACTCCGTGGACTGGAGGGACGAGGGCGCCGTCGTCGCCCCCGTCAAGAACCAGGGCCAGTGCGGCAGCTGCTGGGCGTTCTCGGCGGTCGCCGCCGTGGAGGGCATCAACAAGATCGTCACCGGCGAGCTGGTGTCGCTGTCGGAGCAGGAGCTCGTGGAGTGCGCGAGGAACGGGCAGAACAGCGGGTGCAACGGCGGGATCATGGACGACGCGTTCGCCTTCATCGCCCGGAACGGCGGCCTCGACACGGAGGAGGACTACCCGTACACGGCCATGGACGGCAAGTGCAACCTCGCCAAGAGGAGCCGCAAGGTGGTGTCCATCGACGGCTTCGAGGACGTGCCCGAGAACGACGAGCTGTCGCTCCAGAAGGCCGTGGCGCACCAGCCCGTCAGCGTCGCCATCGACGCCGGCGGCCGCGAGTTCCAGCTCTACGACTCCGGCGTGTTCACCGGCCGGTGCGGCACCAACCTGGATCACGGCGTGGTGGCGGTGGGGTACGGCACGGACGCCGCCACCGGCGCCGCCTACTGGACGGTGCGCAACTCGTGGGACCCCGACTGGGGCGAGAACGGCTACATCCGCATGGAGCGCAACGTCACCGCGCGCACCGGCAAGTGCGGCATCGCCATGATGGCGTCGTACCCGATCAAGAAGGGGCCCAACCCGAAGCCGTCGCCACCGGCGCCGCCGTCTCCGGCGCCATCGCCGCCGCAGCAATGCGACCGGTACAGCAAGTGCCCGGCGGGGAACACCTGCTGCTGCAACTACGGGATCAGGAACCACTGCATCGTGTGGGGATGCTGCCCCGTCGAGGGCGCCACCTGCTGCAAGGATCACTCCACCTGCTGCCCCAAGGATTATCCGGTCTGCAACGCCAAGGCTCGCACTTGCTCCAAGGTACGTACTAGAACTCATTCCAAATTAATTTTTATGTTTACTTTTAATTTTAGAGTTGATTTTAGCGTTTATATAAGTAATTTCTTTTTCATCATTGATTCTTTTTAAGTTGGTAAGAACATATGTAAAAGTTACATTGGCCGCTAATACGTGTTATGTCTGTGTGTGTTATGTGCTCACACGTTGCCATGTTTTTTCCTTGACAGAGCAAGAACAGCCCGTACAACGTGGAGGCGCTGATCAGGACTCCGGCGGCGATGGCACGAAGCGTTCCGGAACAACCTGATTCAATCTCTTTTGTAGTTTTGAGTAGGGAAGATCTAGTATAGAAGCCTTATCTTAGTTACTGTTACCGAGTCCTTTATTATTATCGCTCTTTTTTTTTTCGCAAGATGTATAAAGTCCTAAACAGTTACTGTTACTGATTCAGACTAGTTATTATCTATCTTTGGATATGAGTTCTCCCAAGTACAGCATCACGTGTTGTTACAGCTCTATCGTTCGTGTTCGTTTAGTTTACGTATCACATGGAACCTTTGACCGACGTTGAAAGGAGTTTTTGGACACGAATGAAAAAACTAATTTTATAATTCGCCTGAAAACCGCAAGACGAATTTATTAAGCCTAATTAACCCGTCATTAGCACATATTGGTTACTGTAGTATTTATGGCTAATCATAAACTAATTAGACTTAAAAGATTCGTCTCACGATTTTCATGCAAACTGTATAATTAGTTTTTAAATCTATATTTAATATTCGATATATGTGTCCAAAGATTCAATGTGATGTTTTTAGAGAAAAAAATTGGGAACTAAATCGTTAATAAACGTTACAGCTGACAAATGGGATTGTAGCTTTGACTGAGTTGACAGGAACAGCTTCCTCCATATGGAGAACCCTATCCTGAAATATCAGGAGAACCATCTCGTATTTGGCTCATCCCAACAATCCTTCTTTCCATAAAACTAATACCTATTAAACACCTAAAACTTAACATGAAAACATACTACCTCTGTTTCAGTTTATAAGATTTTTTAGCATTCCCCATATTTATATAGATATAAATAAATCTAGACACATATATATGTCTAGATTCTACCCATTAAGCACACAAAATTTAACCTACAAACATAGAGTAATTATATTTACAGTTATTTCATTATAAAACTAAATATATACGTGCTAAACCATCATCCTTCAATCATTTCATAATATTTCAGTTCAAATCATTTCATCGTTTCTTCAATATCTAACATATATCGCGCAGTAAAGCGCGAGAGATCATCTAGTGCATGTTATGCTTGTGCTTTGAACAATAGTTTCAGCGCAACTAATTGCATTGGTACTCTGTTTTATGATGTGGAATAAAACCACCGTGTTTAGTTTCTCCCCTATTCCCAACTTTCCATCACATCATATCACATCAAAAACTTTCCTACACACGTAAACTTCAAACTTTTTTTTCAAACTCTTAACTTTCTTCAAACTTTTAATTTTTTTAGGAACTAAACACACCTCTACTAGCATGAGTTTCCAAAATAGAAATATCAGGAGAATCCTATTTCCAACAAAGATATTACGTACACTGTAGGAGGGTCGGACGAACCGTCCTATTTTCGAAAAAAGATACAGTATTACACAGTACTGTGGACAGGTGGGACGAACCGCTTCCACAAAACTACAAAAGTTCCCCGTCTCAACGAGAAACTCGCGCGCGCCCCGACAAAAAATCGCGGTGGCCTACCAGCGATTTCGCTTCACTGCAGTCCTACCAGCGATTTCGCTTCACTGCAGTCCGTCTACCGAATGGCCGCGGCGGCGCGGCCCGTCGACGTCGTCCGCCACTTCCCGTGCTCCTCCTCCGCCGCCTCCTCCTCCTTGCTGCTGTCGCGCTCCAAGTCCAGGCTCGCGTCTCCTGCGGCGGCGGCGAGCTCCATGCGGCGAAGGCTTGTGCTCGGCGTGGGCGCCGCCGCCGCCCCGGCCGTGGCGGCGCTCGCAGCATCGGCGCCGCCGGGGGTGCTGCAGGACGGCGCCGCCACGCTGCTCATCACCGCGGGCGCGTACTCCCTAGTGCGCGCCTTCGACGGGCTCACGGCGCGGCGGCTCATCGAACAGGTGTCGGGTTCCGTTTTTCCTTTTTTGTATTTCTTTTTTTTTGAGGTGGAGCTGAAGCTTTGATCTCCGCCATTCTTGCAAAAATATCAATTCTTTAGCTCTGTCGACTGTTATCCGGAGAGTAAAATATGGTATATACAATTCAGTGGATGCGATCTGTATCTTGAATTTATTTTCAATCGCTGGGAAGATCTGACTGGTTCAGATAGTAGTGTGGACTGCTACTGTTCAAAAATACAGTAGTTAGGATAGATAAAAGAGAGGTCTTTCTTTATTGATCAATCAAAGGAAAATAGATTATTCCAGTATAAATTTATACCTTGCTTAATTATATCTTGTTAACTTCTGATTCTTTTCATCATTAATCTCAGAACCTGAGCAGAAAGATTGTGCATGTGCTCTCCGGAGTCCTGTTCATGTCTTCCTGGCCACTATTCAGGTCTCCCTTGCCACTGCTTCTTCCAGCATCGAAATGTTTTCTACAACCAAATCAGACTAGAGATCTTAAGAAAATCATGTCCTTTTCGCAGTAAGTCGACAGAAGCACGGTTCTTCGCGGCAATTGTTCCGTTGCTGAACTGCATAAGGCTTCTGACCTACGGGCTCCGCCTTTCCACTGATGAAGCTCTAGTAAAATCGGTGACCCGTGAAGGAAAACCAGAGTTCGTGCTATGACCCTTATTTCTGATACTCCTTCGTTCAAAAACCAAAATAGTACTCCTTGACATGATCTTTGGTTGCTTTCAGGGAATTGCTGAGAGGTCCTCTCTACTATGTCATTGTGCTGCTGGTCAGTGTTTTGGTCTTCTGGCGCGAGTCTCCGATTGGGATTATTTCGTTGTCGATGATGAGTGGTGGTGATGGTAAGATGTTGGATCTCCTGGGAATTTAGGCAAATCTGCAGTTTTTTGTAATACCCCAGTTCAACTTGATGAAATGAATGCTTCTGCTAAGTACATCCACCTTCTTGGTTCTTAATTTTTCAGGCTTTGCTGACATTGTTGGGAGAAGGTATGGCTCCGCGAAGCTGCCATTCAATGAGAAGAAGAGCTGGATAGGAAGCATCTCAATGTTCATTTCTGGCTTCCTTCTATCTGCACTGTAGGTTTTTGCTTCAGAATGCATTGTTGGTTCTTGTTACTCCTTGTTATTGTTAACTCATGGATCTTTTGCATCACAGAATGCTGTTCTACTTCTCTTGCCTTGGTTACTTCACTGTCTGCTGGGATCTGGCACTTGGTAAACTGGCTCTTGTTGCATTAGCAGCTACTGTAGTGGAGTGTATTCCTGTCAATGATGTTGTGGATGACAATATCTCCGTTCCTTTGGCCACCATGTTGGCAGCCTATCTGTTATTTGGCTACAGTTCATGTTGTTGAGACTATAAAATTTCTCCCTTTTGCTTTTCATGTCCTGAATTTGGTACTGCCAAACATCATAGATTGGATCTCTCTGTTGAATCAAAAGGTATTTTGCTCATGATCATGCATGCAGTTTGGGTGAACGCTAGCCAAATCATTTAGAAGCAACAAATATAAGGGACTACGTACTGTCTCAAGCTTCTCTCTGAGTAATATGGAAAATTTTCTGCGGAATGGGCAGATTCATATATGAATTCTCATGGCAGTGAACCAACAAACCTCACACATGGAGCAATGCGGGGAATCACTCCAGGCGAAATACAATTGACAACAAGAACATAATAAACCTACTGTTGAAATTTCTCTCATATTTGCACTACAAACAATCCATAAATTGGCAGGGAATGCTAACTAACTCCTCCCATGGGGGATTGATCGCTAATACTAACAATCATGTTTCGCAAGTCATGTACAATGGCACCGAAGAGGGATCGATGTTCCATCAGGTTTTCGCTTCTCCCGGGTAACCGCTTCTTGAATCATCGGCAACTTTTGGTGAATCTTTTTCCAGATGTGGTTCACAGCACCATCTTGTGCAGCAGAGGCCATCCTACCTGGGTAAATACTATCATACTCAAATATAGGCTGGACGCGAGCCATGTTTCTTCGGAATTCATCTTTCTGCTGCCTGGGGACATTTCTTAAGTAGTTTGTGAGCCATTTTGGTCTCATAGCATTATTGACTGAGACAAAAATGGCGAATTCTGTGTAATCTATCATCCCTTCAAAGGGCAGCTCAATCTCATCGCTGACAATGACAGGTATGCACAGACTAGCAACAGCATCAAAGAGACGACATGAAGTTGGGGTGTCACCAGCTGGGTGCAAGCAAAACTCTGATGTCCGCATCCCTTTTATTGATTGTTCACGTCCTGTGGCATTAGGATAACCTTCTTCCATGACAACAGCAGGCTCATTAACCATCAAGTCCCATAGTTTCTCTCGTACCAAACCACCCTGAAAGAAAACTTCAGAAGTTATAGTAAGATAAAGCTGTATAGAGATGCACAGTAGTACAGAACAACAATCTCATAAGTCATAATCAATCCTAGCAATTGCTGACTAGAATGCTACGGACAAAGTAGCATAAACAAAGCTGGTTTGTAAATAAAAGTTCTGTTGAGAGCATAACGCTTCAAATGGTAATAGTTTCCTTGTAGATACATAAATAATATCAAAGAGCTGTGGATTCAGACTCAACAGGTTCTAAAATAAAATTTTAAAATAGCCCATATCATACTAACATGTTCTTTTATTCCATTTTCATTTCCAATTGCTTAGATTCAGATTATTACAAAGAAGATAAATATTGCCATGCATACATTAAATGCTAATTAGTATGATAAATGGTACGAACCCGATGCCTGTGTTTGGCTCCCTTGAAGTACAGAAGAGTGGGGCGGTCCTTATTCTCTGATAAGTGCATTGTAGGGAGCAAATGAGTGTAAGGTACAATGACATCTTTGAGTAATGACACTTGTGTATGCTGTATCATATGAGAAACATTGCTGCTTGCAGAGTTTGAATCAAGTTTGTACCATCCGCCAAAATCAACCACCAAAAGAATTGCAGGAGCAATCTCTTTACGGACATGCCACATCGCCACAGGGTCTGTCAAAGAATGCCTCAATATTTAACAAAACCTGACATACAAAAGAATAATAAGCTACTATGCAGATCAATTACAACGAAAACATAAACAGTATATCTTATATTCCTACATTGCTTGCAAAACAGTTGTGTCTTTTGCTCCGAAACACTGAGGATTACCAATACCCCCTTGATGACAAATGTACAGAAAGTCACATGGTTCAAAATTGTTTTTCTTTAATGATGGCATTTCAAGGGTATGCCACTCCCTTGCACAAGAAAACATGTAAAGCGTGCCTAAGAAACCAAAACCAGCTACCTTGACCCCCCCTATTCCAAGTATGCACATAACTAATTTCAAATTTATGAGTGCATTGTGAGGTTCCTGTCATGGTTAAATCTACATGTCAATGTGCTCACTGTTCTGGGCACACTCCCTCTGTTTGGAAAAGGGAACTTGGTAAGTCTTACACTGAGGCGCCGAGCAACAAATCACATGTATAGCCGGTAACTAACAGAACACACAGAATGATTTCAAGCCTAAATCAGCTCACGGTTTTTAGAGTTGAATAGCTAAACCCTGTAGATATCAGTCAGAAAGTGGGATTGAGTATGGAGAAAGAACTAGTTTCCAATCATATATTCATATACTAGTAGAGAATTGGGATTGAGTATGTAATAGACGGACAAGTACAACAAGCATAACTTAACCTATCGATTGCTTAACATATAACCCACACCAATTGGGAGCAATGGGGGATTAATATGATCAACAGCCCGTTCCATTATGCCATTTTGATCACTTAAGTTCACTCAAGGAAAAAAAAAACACATTTCCAATTTCCAACTGAATCACAGTACCTGTCAAGACGAAGACGTGGTCACGGCCACCGGAGCGCCGCCACGCGGGGTGCGCGGTGACGCGGTCGACGACCTCCCGCTGACGGCGGTAGTCCTCATTCCCCTCCTTCCTGCGGAACGCGCCCTTGGCGCCCCACCCAAGCTCCATCTCCGCGGACAGCGTCGCGAAGAAGGGGACGAACACCACATCCGCATCCCTCCAGTCCGCGACCACCCTGACGGCGGGCGCGGACGACGAGCCCGGCTGGAGGGAGGCGAGGAGCCAGTACTCCGCGCTGTACTGCTTGATCAGCGGGCTATCCGGGTACGGCGAGTGCGCGCGCGGACGCGGCGGCGGCGGGTGGTCGGGGTCGGAGGAGGCCGGGATGCGGGAGTCGGCGGCGGGGAGCGACCAGTAGAGGTCGAGGAGGCCGTGGTTGAGCGCGCGGGGGAGCTCCGCGACGTAGACCCTGAGGAGGCGGCGACGGTCCGGGCCGGACGCCGCTTGCTGCCGCGAGAAGGGGAGCGGCGGGGAGGCGGGGCGCAGGAGGAGGAAGGAGAGGGAGAGGAGGAGCACGACGGGGACGGCGAGGAGCGCGAGGCGCGCCATGGCCGCCTTCCAGATCTCGCTCTGCTTGCTTCGGATGGGAGGAGGAGCCGCCATGGCCGCACTACTGCTTGTGCGATGCGTTCGTGGGCCTGAAACTAGTATACTTAACTGGGCCGGCCTTTCACTGTGTCCGTGGTCCATTTGCCGCGAAAAAACAAAAAAAAAACCTCCTCTTCTCTCTCGCCGGGAACCACTTAAGCCAGCGCCACCGTGTCCCATGCGCTGCACCGGCCACCGAATCATTTTTTGTTTATATTTTTAACCTTTTTTATTTTAAAATTTATTTATATATAAGATCTAAACATTTTGGCAACGTTATTTGGATTAGCGTGGCAAGATAATACTACTACGTTGATCTGGCTAATAGCACGTCTATTATCCTAACATTACAGCAGTGAGAAAGGCACGAGAGAAATGGAAGTCGTCATTGACGTCGCCTACTCCCTCCTGCTGCTCCCGCTTTTCACCTCCACAGCCATCCTCCTAGTCCTCTCCATCGTGAAGCCGCCTGTGGACAAGAGTGGCAGCGACGGCTGGTCTGCCACTTCCTCTAACGACGCCCGCCCTGCATTCATGCCCACCGCCATACTCCGGCTCAACTCCTTTCCTACCTCACTCCGCTGGTCTCTTCCTCCTCCTCCCCCCCTCGGCCCGTTGGTCTGCCGGCCTGCTCAGACGAGGAGAAGAGGATAGGGTAATGACTTAGTTACCATGACATGCGGAGCCTACGTGGGTCCTACGCTGACCCAGTTACTTTGTCACGGAGCCTACGTGGGTCCTGCGTTGACCCAGTTACATTGTCGAACAAAATCGGAATCAATACTACCTAAAGACCTAGAATAATTCGGTTATATAAGTTGACAATTTTATAATTCGCTGAGGGACCTAAGTTGTACTGTTTACTGTAATCTAACCAACTGGACAAACGATACTACCTAAAGACCCAGAATAATTCGGTTCTGTAAGTTGACAATTTTGTAATTCGCTGAGGGCCTAAGTTGTACCGTTTACTGGAATCTAACCAACTGGACAAACGACCCATTTTCTACTTCCTAGGCCCATATACTACGTGGCATGGCCCACGAACTGATCGAGTCACGAGGCCCACGGCGAGAGCTTTGCTGGGCTCGGGATGGGCCCTTTCTTCCCTTCCAAGCCGTACTCCCCCCCACACTTACCATCTCCAATCCTATTCTTCCCCATCGGCCATCGCATCGCACATTCGCACTCGTCTCGTCTTCCTCACCCCGCACGTTTCCACTTCTCTCCCCCACCTCACCAACACTCCTCGCCGTCCCACCAAACCCTACTAACCGCCGCGCGCGAGAGGGTCCCCTCCCCGACTTCGCCGCCATGGCCGGCGCTCCTCCGACGGCGGCGGAGAAGGAGTCCCTCGTCACCTCCTTCCTCGAGATCGCCGCCGGCCAGACGCCCGAGACGGCCACCCAGTTCCTCCAGGTCCGTCGTCTCGTCCCTCCCTCCTCTAGAGTCTAGCTTCTGATCGATTCGAAGGGTTTGATGCGATCCCGTCTCTTCCAGATGACGAGCTGGCATCTGGAGGAGGCGCTGCAGCTGTTCTACATCGACGGCGAGGCCGCCCTGGCGGCGCATCCGGCCCCATCGCCGGCTGCTGCTGCGGCGGCGGCGGAAGCGGCCGCGGCGGCGGTGGCAGCAGCCGCTGAGGTGGAGGACGCGATGAGGTAGGTTATAGGTGGATCGGCGCGAGATTTCTCGGGTTTGGGCTTTGGTTTTTGGGTCCTTGAGTTTTCTGTTGGTTTGTGTACGCTTACCTTGTGCTGTGATGGGCAGGTTCGCTCCACCCCCAGCTGCTGCACTGGGTGATGGAATGCTGCAGGGACTTGGGGAGGAGGAGGATGTGCGTGCACCGCTGCCCACAAAGCGGGAGACTCTCTACGGCGATGCCCCCATGGTCGTGTAAGTCTAGTGCTTGGTTAGCAAACTCTTTATGATAGTTGGGTTCCTGGGATTGAGTTCTTCAGTATAAGTGTTATGACTTTGTGTGAGACAACTTCTAGTTCAATGCAATATCTGTGCTGCCCCTGTGGTGATTGTGGTTTATGTGATGTACTGATACATGTAAATAGCCAAATAGGGTGTATCGGTGGCACAAAATCAGTACTAGTAATGCCTAGAATCATTGGTTTGGTTCATAGAGAAATTGGGATAGGTTCCATGGGGCATGTGATTGTCTAAAAAAACTCTTATCCGACAATGTTAAGGCCATGCTGTTTAGGGGAGCTTTAAGTTTTTGATGGCTTCAAATCGAAGCTTAAGTCCTCATAAAAGGCATGCGTGTGTTTGGTTGGTGATGAATAGATGTCACTAACCTATAGTAATTTTGTTCTCGTCCAATGGAATTAGCATGTGTTGTTGGTAATCATTGTTGGCTTGCTGATGGGATATAAACCTTTTGGCCTAAATTGCACCTTTGGCTATGTTAATAGCTAGCACCATTTTCTAGTACCACTAATTTGCAGTCAAGCCTCCTGCCCTCTCTTCCCCTGCCAAGTGGACTAACATCTCTTTCATATAGTTTGCAACCAATGAGATTATTGGTATTTGGTTGGTCACCGACAAATTTCGTTCGTGGCTACGAGTTAGATATGTTTACTTGTCACCAACAGATATGATGACAATCACTAGCTCAAACTCAACCAGAATTTACTGATCAGAAGAAACATCTAGTCATTTCATTTGCTGCCAATTATTTTCAAAACAGGAGAGATTGTTGCCTCCTGAAAAAGATAAAGTTAGGAATGTTTTTATTCGGGGTGCTATCCTTCTCTCCATTAGGACAACACAATGACCATTAACATATCAGTCACAGCTCTTATTTTATCCCTTATTCTCTATGATACCGATGGCATATCTGGGACTGCCCCAATGGCACTGCAAATTAAGGGGGTATACTTAGATATATATACTTAAATGCGCTGTGCCAAGTATTTATTATAATTGGGGTTGATTTTGCTGATATTTAGCCATTTCTTTGGTAGATGCAACACCTCTTGAATACATATGACATTATTACTATGGTTCTTTGTTATAGTCCACTTTTGTTAAATCTGGAAGGAATAGCGCTGAGCCACACCTAAAGTGTGGGAAGTGATGCAATTTTTGTTCTACTCTTTCTTTTGGAGATGATTAAGGCCCAAATTTTGTTGTACTCTTTTCTTTTGGGCCGACATGCTTTGTTAGGCTTCTATGTCTTGCTTTGCTAAAACCAAAATTCTAAAACAACAGCCTTTTACTCTAAAGAAAATTAGAATAGGCTAGAGATGAAACTCAAGTTGAGCCACAGTAACCAAAGAGAAGTATAGCACTAATAGAACCAAACTTTTTGCATCATTTTCCTGGAACGTGGACTACCAATTTAAAATCTATCATTTTCTAAATTTGAAACGGTTTTATGACTTCTTTTCAGCGTTCGGCCTAATTCAACAGTTGCATTTCGTAACTTTGAAGAGGAGGCAAGGCAATCTGCTGTTTGGGATTCTGAGCAGAATGCTGCATCTAGTTCTCGTGATAATCTGGCGGCATTGTATCGTCCACCATTTGCTTTGATGTTCAATGGACCCTTCGACAAGGTCAGCTATCCTTTTTTTCTTATTTAACGTCTGGTGTTACCTTTTTATCTCTAACATGACCATGTGCTGCCTTTGCCTGCAAACTTCAATAACCTGCTTTGTCTGTGGGCATTTGGTATGCATTGGGAAAATTGCAATATTCTATTAGTGACGTACTGAATTGTTATCATGGAGCAGCACGCCATGTAACCCACGAACTCTTCATGTATCTCAGCTGCTAACAATCCTACATGTCAAATAATTAGTTTGGTTTATTAGCTGCTAAGGTTCAGTTTATTACTCAAGTAAACATTGCCTCCCTTTTGTCAACAAGAGGCATGGTCAAACATGCTTCTTAATGTTCTTTGTTCACACTATTTATCACTGAAAGTACATTGATGTTTTTATTAGTTGTTGCAAATTCATTTGTTGTCTAATGACCAGTGCACGAGAACTAGTAAACTGCTACTAATTTTCATATGAAAGCCTGGAGCTGATGAACTTCATAATACTAATTTGTTTATCCTTTAATTTTCTATAACCTACCAATTTAATTCAGATTTCTAAAAACAATGAATTTCATAAATGTAGGCAAAGTTAGAGGCTTCTGTTCTGGACAAGTGGCTCTTGATCAATTTGCAATCGACTGAAGAGTTTAGCTCTCACATGGTACAGATCTTACCATTAATGTCATGCAGCCTTGTGTTAACCCTTCATTCTTTTTCCTGCATTGGCAAAGTTTTTACTCTTGAGTGTTTCTTTCATGAAGCTTAATCGGGACACTTGGGCTAATGAGGCTGTGGCTCAGACAATTCGATCGAACTTTATTTTCTGGCAGGTTGGTCCTTACTCCTTTGTTTCGCCTTCTATACCTGAGCCACATAACTGTATCTCCAATTTTTATTCCTGATGTATTAGGAATAGTATTGGAAAGAAAGAGTTTCTAATGTTCACTTTTTTTCCCAAACCCCAAGATGGATCAAATTTTTAGCATCTCTAGTTGTCTACTGATATGTTCTATAATCTTAAATGTAGGTTTACCATGACACCAGTGAGGGGAGGAAGGTATGCACCTACTACAATTTGGTCTCTGTTCCTGCCATTCTTCTGATTGACCCTATCACTGGGCAAAAAATGCGTGGGTGGAATGGAATGATTCACCCGGACCGTTTGCTGGAGGTAATTTGGTAACCCTATCGACCTACTATCTTTCATCTCTCATGTTACTAACTTCTGTAGTGATAACATTCTTACTTCCACATTCTAATACTGGAATCTTAACTGTGATTTAACATGGTGTTCCTTGTTACTGTCTGCATGTGAACTGTCCACAGGATTTGATGCCTTACCTGGACAAAGGTCCAAAGGAGCACCATGCAGCTCAACCTCAAAAACGGCCAAGAAAAGTTGATCAGGAAACTTCTATCGGCAAACAAGGTATGGCTTGTGTGATATGTTAACTAGCAGTGATGTTTTTTTTTCCCTTTGAAACATTTAAGCTGGAATAGTTTGTTTCTGCAGAACTATTATATGAACCAAGCACATTAGTACATAAATAACCATATGTTGAGCCTATCTTCTTTCGTTGCAATCTTTCTTCACATTATATGGATTTATCTTTTAACACTGTGAAATAACTTTTTTGTGGAATAGATGCATAGTTAATCCTAAGTTTGTGACAATCGAAACTTCATCTGTTAAAGATATGGGGCTTCCATACAATCAAAACTTTCAAACCTTGTGAGTGGATGTCCAATTCTTGAAAAAGTAGCAGGGATGATTGTCATGTGAGGGTGCCTCTAGGTGCATTGTGTTTTGTTTTCTAGTACTTAGTATAACAGCATCAGCCTTTGTTCCCAATCAAGTTGGGGGTAGGCTAGCTGTACTAGCATTTGATGCTTTACAAAATTGGATAAGGGGGAGCGGTGTTCATTTGTATCATCCAACTACAGTTAGGTCGTTCTTACACTACATAAGCGTGATTTCCAGGAGCAGTTGGTCATTGGGAGGTTGCTTGTAATTGTTATGAGAGTAAATTTCACAAAACTACAGATACTATGACCAAATTATCACAAAACTACAGATTTAACTCAGTGTATCACAAAATTACACATTTAACACCAAATTTATCACAAAACTACACATTTAAGATGAAGTGTCACAAAACTACATATTTAGTAACTAAATTATCACAAAACTATAGGTTTAGAATCAATTAAATCACAAAGTAATGATGTTTATAGCTCCACCATAACAATGGTGCTAGGGATTTAAACTCCAAAAGTTGTAGTTTTGTGATAAGTTCAATATTAAATATGCATTTTTATGATACTTAATCTAAAATCTGTAGTTTTGTGATAAATTTGGTGCTAAATATGTAGTTTTTTGATACAACTCCTTAAATCTGTAGTTGTGATAATTTGGTCAAAATACCTGTAGTTTTGTGAAATTTACTCTTGTTTTGAATTATGATATAACGATGATTATCTGGTGGATGTGCCTGGCATAATCACTGACCTTTATGGGAGTCGGAGGATTGGCCTTACGAGTCATTCTATCCTCATACATCATCTGTCACCAGATTTTATCCTGTTGGTGATAGCTGGCAATAAGTTTTAGTGGTTTATTTCAACTTGTTTTTGGCAGGTACTTCTAGATATTAAGGATTCTTAATTGGCCCAGATAACACAATAATTGGATAGTATGGACACGAGACTCAATGGACATTTTTTTATAATAGGAAAATCATTGGAAATGTATGGTTTCTGGCAGTACTTGTCTTAGCCATGTTTCAAACTTGGATATGAATCATCGCTGACATATCACTTTCCATTAACACTCATCTTGAACAATGATAATGCATAACATAGACCAGACGCAAGGAAAAAAAAATATTTCAGTAGTCTATATGTCAACAACAATCTATTTGTTGTGTAGTTAGGAATTGGAATTTGAATCATGTCTAGTCACAGTTATCTTTAGGCAAAAGTCACAACTGGTTTTGCCACCCTCTGACAACGATGGTCTTTGTGTGTCGATTGTAAGTTAAGGTTATTTCAAATTTGACTTGTGATAAGCAACTACCCAGATTTATTTGCAAGAGGGGTAGGCATAACAAAAGTTAGCGTTAGCTCTCCATGCATGGCATGACATGCACAAAGAAAATTTGTAATTTTCAATATTACCGGTATGGTCATATGGATGCCACTACTTAAGGGGATATTTTGATGGATTAATTTCGCAGCATTGATTGTGTGTGTGTGTGTGTGTGTGTTTATTATGTTAGGATCTGGTTACGTGCAATGCATTTCAAGGTTGACGAAAAGCACATGTTCACAGTTCCATTTCTTTGTAGGTAAAACCCCTGTACCCGTAGTAGCCACAGAGGATGAAGACGAAGAACTAGCACGGGCAGTAGCGGCTTCTCTTGAGGAGAGTAAAGGCTCTGACACTAGTGAGGAAAAGATTGAACCTGAGGTAGAAAATGAGCCTAGCCTGAGTGCTAAGCTGAACTATCCTCCTCTCCCTGAAGAACCCAAAGGAAGTCGGGAGCTTTTGTGCAGAGTTGCAATTCGCCTACCTGATGGTAGGAGGATCCAGAGGAATTTCCTTCACACGGATCCTATTAAGGTTAGAACACTGAAATAAATTTCCATAGTTTTGTCTCTTCTCCTACATTGTTCGCTGATGCTTTATCCATCTCGCTGCAGCTCCTGTGGTCATTCTGCTATCCTCAAGTGGAGGACGGGGATAAGAAGGCTTTCCATTTCGTACAGCCCATTCCTAGGGCATCCACAAACCTGGAGTACGACAGTGGTGATAAAACTTTCAAAGAAGCCGGGTTGGCCAACTCGATGATCAACCTTTTGTGGGACTAAAAGCCTATTTTATCAACTCATGTTATTTCTTTATTGGCTCCAAGTCAAGATTATCGAGTTATTTTCTGTGAGGGTTCATTAATTGCTTCTCTTATTTTTCTTTTTCCCTCCTGGTGCTTGGAGCCAAATGACGAATCTGGTTTCTTTGGTGTGGAAATGCCCATATTCCTTTTGTAGTGGTTCCTAGTATGTTTATAGAACTCTTGAGTAGGTTTACTCCAGTTCTCTTTTAATGCATATAATATTATTATACTCCAGCCAGGTACTGAACAGATGCTGATAAATCTGGTTCTTCTTGCCTTTGGGTCTTTGTCAAATGCTGGAAGACAGTCCACTAACCATGGTGCCCGTGGTAATCCTTGCGCTTACCTGCATCTTACTTTTTGGGAAAAGACAAGGGTGTGATGGTTTTGGTTGGTACTCTTGAGTTCTGTTTCGTTCAGGCAGGCTCCAGTTAATTGTGCCGAGGGAGTACTCTTGGTGATCAGAGCTGCTGCCATACCAGCCATGTCCGTACGGGCACAGTTTTATCTTGTCTGATCGAGGAGCGTGAACAGTTGCTTTGCATGCCATGTTGACTGTTGACTTTGTCTGGACGTGAACCATCATTATATATTGGATGTCGGTTAAATGTCTCCGGGACTGACTGTAGACTGTAGTTGGACGCAAAAGGTAAGAATGCTACAGCTCTTTTTATCAAAGTAATTTTAAAAGAATTTAATAGGAACTAGTTCAGTTTTCATGAATTTCCTTAATTATAAGACCTTTTTAATGTAGGATTAAGAAAATGTAGTAAAAGGTAGCGCTCGATTTAGGACAGAGATATAAAATAGAGGATTTTCAAACATTTTAAAAATACAGAAATGACCATGTATATAGAACACAAGAAAAATGCAAGATTGAGAAAACACATTAATATGAAAAAATGCAAAATTTTTAAAGAAAAATAGAAATGTAAAACATGGATTTTTCAAACTACTGACTAAAATTAAAGTTCTAGTACTACCACGGAATTCTCGTTCCAGCGCAGTATTCAAGGTTTTTAACCCATGATGCATCCCAGTGGCCTAACCTAATTCTCTCTCTCCCCATGGCACAATGTCATATACTGTCACGGCCGCGACCCTTGCTGGACAAGTACACGTACGGCGTTGGATGGATGGGTTTGTGTGGGGCTGAAACACAGTCGGGGGGAAGAGAACGGTGGAGTTTTGACCGGGTCCGTTTGACTGGCACGCAGCTGCGTGGGGGCAAGCCTTATGATTTGCCTGCCTCTTCTGCTGCTGCTGCCGCTGTTGCATTGGCCGGTGTCACCCGCTCGCCGCAGCGGCTGGCTACGCATTATTATTGCAGCTGTGGGTTGGCTTTGGCTTGGCTTCTTCGTTTTCACTGGCCCCCGTGTCCCTCCCGGATAGGAGAGGAGAGGTGATTGGTGGCGGTTTGGCCCCTGGCCATGGGCCGGCCGGGATTGCATTTATACAAGCTGCCATCTCCGGCGCATCCGTCGACGTACCACCGTCTCGCTGCCAGTAAACTCCATTTCAATTACTCCTGTGTGCGCGTTTAAGATAGCATCGTAATTCTATTCTTGTATGACTAGCTAGCTATGCTACTGTCGCACTAGAGGACCCTATATATTCTGGTCAATCAATCAAGGATCTCTCGACTAATAACACAAGATTAAGGGCTCCTTTTGTTCAAAAAATTAAGGCATATTTTGTTACGTTAAGACAAGATTTAGACCGATAATTACTCCATTAGCATATAATTTTTTGACATCAAATTGATGTTAATAGTTTTATATTCAGAAGTACTTTTTATGATTATGCTTTTCATCACATGAATATTAGTATATAAGTAAAGCAATTTATCAGTCAAAGTCTTATACTAATAATACAAAATACTTTATATATATATATATATATATATATATATATATATATGAAAGAACACTGTAGATCAGTTCGACTTGCCTCTGCAGCTCACTTCAACTAGTTACAGATCACCAGAACATCAGTAACCCACTGTGTGTGTATCAATTTCTCGGATATAACCAGCAGTTCATGCCTTCGTTTTATTTCTCTTCATCCAATATAATAATGCAACTATATATGCAAGGCTCCAACCCAAAATCCTGAAATAAATGGCCACAAGCTCAATTTATGTCCTGCATGTATTGGCGGTTGTTGTAAGTAGGGGCCCGGCCTACGCTCCTCCAATGGCACCACGTCCATACATGAGCTTATTGTTGTCTTAACTATAGGTACGGCGTTTCTCGTCGATCTGGCCGTCGAACCATGCATTCACAGTGTTGTTTGTAGCTGCAACTCATATTCTTTTTCAGGAGGTACTAGCTTTTTTAAAGAAATTAATTAAAGCTGACTCACAATTGGCTCATTAAGGGGTTGTTTAGTAGCTTGAAAAACTGCTGTACGTACTTGAGTTAGCCAAATTCAGTACTAGCTTAATTAGAGCATACTGTGTTCAACTGAAAATAATCCAATACCTTTTTTTCTCGAAGAAAGTTCAGTTTTGCAACTAGTGCTGATACGTGTTCCACTTCATCTTAATGAACAGTTAAACAGTATGTATCATTCCATTCTACCGGGCTCTTTTTTTTCTTACGCTTATACTTATTAGCTAAAATTTAAATTTTCAACCTTAAATTTGAAGCCGATTCTAAAGTTTTTTCATCAAAATTTACTTTTCAGTCTTTGCTTTTATATCACTAGGAACATATATATAAAAGTTTTATTTATAAATTATTTTTCGTTTACAAATATACCGTTTGGCTTATTCCACGTGTAAGCCAAACGATGGGGCTGTATACGTGGCACATAATTCAGGCAAAATACCACCAAACATTCCCTTACTAATTAAGGTTTATATTCGCAGTCATGCAAAGCTCTTTTCTGGCAAATTTAAGTACACCGTACTTGTTGGACGGAACGGGAACGGGGGTCCTTGTGCGTGCGTGCGTGTGTGCGTGGAGAATCGTGCAGGCTGTGCCTTTTTTTTACAGCTTGCATGCACCGCTAGCTCGCGTCAGCTCCGGATCCCCTGCACACGCACTGCATCTGCATGCTTTTTTACGGAGCGCCTCTCTCTCTCTAGAGCTCATTTCAGTGGAGCTACTAGCATCCAATGCTCCAATGCTTTTGCCCTTTGCAAGTACGCACCTGTAGGCCCCCCTACTCCAGCGTTGCCACACCATTTTCTCTTGAGAAAATTTTAGTCCAAGGAGTACAAATTTTACGATTTTTTGAGCTTAATTAGAGACATGCATAATGGAATAATGCATTGTGTAGTACAATAGAGATTGGGGGGTAGTAGCTAGCACACTGCACTGTCTGTACTGTAGCAGCAAGATGACAACGAAGCGTAACGTCAAAAAACTACTCGTAGGCGGCTATGCATGCATGGACGGTGAGAATTATAAGGGTGATCGATATGATCGGTGAGGTGAATTGAAAGGAGCAAAGTTGTACTCGTACTAGTAGTGGCTACTCCTAGCTAGAGACATGTGGAATTAGCTTTAAGACCTATTCGGGAAGCTTCAGCTTATAATTCAGATCCTAAAAATATATAGTTACAGAAACCAGAAAATAAAGTAGCAGTTAGAAGCCGAGAAACCTAAATATTTTTAAATTTTCTAAAGCTAACTACCATTCAATTTATGTTTCTCAAAATTTTAAACTTCTCGAAACAGGTCCTTAACTAAGGTTACGTATACCTTTGTGATTGGAAGGGAGGGGCATTTCGGGGATATGAGTGAGTGAGTGGCATGGCATCTACTCCTCTGTCCGGTCAAGGGGGTTTGACTACGGCTCTGAGCGGGGATGACAGCTAGGGGAGATTGTCAGGGCCTTTTCTGACACCACAAAGCGGGGAGAGGAATCCATATACTCCCAGTAGTAGTAGTAGTACGTGTAGTACTAGCACTCCAAGCCAACCTCACCACCACCGCCTGTGTCCAGTGTCCAGTGTCCTGTCCACTCTCCTCTCCTCCCACCCCACACCAAAATCATCGCCATCGCCACCAAAATCAATTAAAGCCTGATCGCCACCAAACGTAGGAGTACTATCCTATACTACGCTGCGCCGCCATCTCAGTATATCTTAACCTGACCTGTTTGCTTGCTTACCGTTGACGAACGATGTAGATTACCATGACTTGTGTTGTCGTAATATATCATCTAAAAAGTTAAAAATTAATAAGATAAATTAATATATCATATACCACTTCACAAACATATTTATAAGATTGGATTCAACTAATACAAGCATGAGCAAAAATATTAATAAATTTGACTACGAATATGGAATACATAATTTATTTTTTTTCTAATTTATAGGTTGAATTTTAACTTATATGTTTGTGTAGTGGCATGTCATGTGCTATCTTTTGATATGTACTATTCAATTCTTTTAAAATATTTAACTTCTTATACAACATACATGAAACAGGGAACATCATGTGAAAAAGAAAAAAAATCCATCTCCAAGGAGTACAGGTACACCTTACGTCTCAAAAAACTAATTTTTAAGAATGAATCTAATTAAGATAAATATTGTTCAGATTTGTTAACTCTTTTTGTGACTCAGACTTTCTTTTACACTTCTCTCTAACTTGGTTAATTCTCACTGCTGAATAACCAGGCAACAAGACAATATGGAAAATTACATGTTGTTTTCCCCGAGCGTGTGGAAATGAAAGACCGAAATGCTCCTATCTGCGCTGCCTTTGGGGACGGTGAGGTGAGGTGAGGTGAGATGATGGGAGCAAAGCGACAAGACAGCGGTCCACCCACACCCACTCTCTCTCTCTCTACCTTCCCTCTCTCGCTAGAATAGATTAGCATAATAGCCCAGGTAGTACAGCACAGGGCGGTGCCGGTTGATCCCCCAGCAAAGCGCAGCCGTCGCACCAACCCCGCGCGATTCGCCGCCTCCTACCGCGAGACGGCCTTGATCTCCTCCTCCTCCTCACCACGCCGCCCCCGCAGAATCGTTCGTGTGTGCGTTTTGAGCCTTTTTTGACCGCGCGCGTCCCATGCGATGCGATGATCGATCGAGCTTTTGGCAAAGCTACCCACCACACAGGCAGCACAGCAGAGTAGCTAGTGGAATCGACCAGAGAAGAGAATCTCTCCCCTACTAGTTCTTTCTCGCGTTAATTTCTCGGTGGAACGAACGTACACAAGCAACTCCAGTGTAAGCAAGGGTGTGTTTATTTCACGTTAAAATTAGAAGTTTGGTTAAAATTAAAACGATGTGACGAAAAAGTTATAAGTTTATGTGTGTAGGAAAGTTTCGATGTGATGAAAAAGTTAAAAATTTGTTGAAAAATTTTGAAACTAAACTCGACCTAAATTATTTGCGCAAGAAGAAACAAATCGTGAGGAATCATGCAGGCTAGGGATCGATGAGCTACGTACTACTACTGTCTGTAACGTAAGCAAAGCATCTACGAGAGCTAGCAGCTGGTTGTTAACCTGGAGAATCAGCACGTACTACTGTACGTACTACCACATGATTAATCTGTCTATGATATCGTCTCTAAACTAACAAGCTAGTAGTAATATATGTGTCGTGCATGCAGGGCTAGCTATACTAGAGAGGTGGTTGTGTGTTCGCTGCTGCTCAGCACGGCTGTTCGATCCGGCCGCCGACCTATGCATGTGGAGAATAACTTATGCGAGGGAATATCCTCTCATTTATGTATGTTATCTAAATAGTTAAAAAATTAAAAAAAATTGGTAAGATAAATTAATATAAAATATGTCACTCCATAAATATACAAGTTAAAATTTAACTTCTATAACTTGTAAAAAAAATAACAAATATAGACGCGAATGTAAGGTAACTATTTTCAGTTTAGTTTGTTATTTTTGTTGTAACTTATAGAAGTTGAATTTGGTTTTGCATGTGATATATTTTGTATTAATCTATATTATAAATGTTTTATTTCTTTAATAACTATTTAGATAACATACAAACAATAAGTTGATATCACTCGAGGGATGGAACTTATCACTGTTTTTTTCTCAAACCACAGTTAAGTTTGCAGTGACCAGGAGTTCAATGCTGTGAGACGAGACACATGCATGCACGCGAGCAAAAGCAGGTGAGGTGAGTGAGGGTTTAGCGCGTGTGTCGGCGAGCATACATACGTGTGGGACTGTGGGGTAATCGCGGTCTTGATCACTTGGCCGCGTGCTTGCGTGCGTGCATGCATGCATTGCATTAATCCGGACTTGAAATGGGAGCAACGTACTTGGCTTACCCGGCAATGCAGAGAGACACACGTCCCTACAATTAATTGTCATTTGCTCAGATTACAATCTGCAAATCACAACTGCTAGCTAGAGTACCGTACTAGTGATACCATTAATTAATTGACAGAAGAGTTCGTCTCGTGCTGTGCAGATATCTGTAGTGTAGCCAGTGCATGCATGGATCGGTACAATGCACGTCAATTCCATGTACTCGATGGACATGGACGGGCGTCGTCGTATCAAGTGATTTGCATGAGTACGTACTCCGCTGTGCTCGATCTCATGCTATCTTGTGCTCAACAATTATTACATCACACGAACGTAGTACTGTACTAGTACTCCTTTTGTAAAAAAAAAATAATCTAAATGCAGCAGTGTGTTTCTTTGTACAACGACGTTTAAACATCCATCTTATTTAATTTTTTTATTAATACTTTTATTTTTATTATAGATAAAACATAATTTATGCGTGACTTTTTAAAAAAAAATCATATTTTTTTATATAAGACAGATGGTCTAATGTTGGACACAAAATCTTATAATTGCACTTAAAATGGGACTTAAAATAGGACGGAGGGGTATATTTTTATACTCCCGCAATAAATTAGAATGTGACACAATCTAATACAACGAGTATAGAGAGGTATGTTCAGGTTTGATTTATTATATTAGGTTATGTAAAATTCAATTCAATGTTAGTTAATTATGAACGGAGTATATTGCAAGTACACCACGGGGGCAAAAGCGGAATCTCGAATGTAAAGTGGTAGCACAAACTCTGATCTGATTCGTCCAACACCACCATACCACAAAAGCAAGCAGAAGTAGCAGCAAAGCTTGTATAGCTCAGCACGAGCTCGTTCTCGCACGCAGTCGCAGCAGCTATAGCGGTAACCGTGGTCCCCATGCGCAGTAGTGATCACATGACAGCGCAGCGAGACCAAGCGACCTGCAGCTAGAGCTCAGCTCTCTCATCCACTGTGCCGCTAATGATCGCCGTCCACGACAAACCCAACACCCGAGAAGAAAAAACGCAGCAACAGCAACAGCACCAGCAGCAGCAGCCACACTAAACCATTTCGATCATTCACACCACACACCTGCCAGTCTCTCCACTAGTTGCACGAAAAGAATAAACAACAAAAAAAATCACAGGACACAGGAGAGAAAGAAAGAAATCAAGAAACGGAGGCGTTGTGCATGCAATGCACCGTACTCCCAATACTTGCAGACGACGCGATGGCGATGCACACTCAAAAAAAAATATATTAATCCCCTAGCCTAGCTACTCCTCTTCTTGCAGCCATTCCAAACAATAATCCGATGCCTCGATCCATGCATCTCCATGGGTTATTTACATCGATCGTCCTTGCTGCATTGCATATGATTGCAATGGCGATCATCGGCCGGAGGAGTCGCCGCTGCGGTGGTCGGAGACGAGGGCGTGGATGGCGGAGGAGAGGCTGTTGACGGCGGCGATGAGGCCGGCGAAGCCCTGGCGGCGGACCTCGGTGCGCTCCTCCTCGAGCCGCAGCCGCCGCTCCTCCAGCTGCAGCAGCTCCCGGTGCCGGCGCTCCCGCTTCTCCTCGCACGCCACCAGCGTCCTCGCCACCACCGTCGCGCTCCTCACCACGCTCGACCCCAGCCGGCTCAGCCGCCGCCGCTTCGCCTCCGGCTCGCCACCCGACCCCTCCTCCTCCTCCCCCGACTCCGACGACCCCGACATCTCCTCCGCTACATACAAACCACACACACATTAGTCAACCACTTAATTAATCAATCAATTATTACTGCTAATATAACGGACCATCGTATTTGCGGTATATTTTCAAACGAAAAAAAATTTCTGAATAGAACTTTTATATACACGTTTTTAGTGATATAAAAGTAAAAACTGAAAAATAAATTTCAATGAAAAAAGCTTAGACCCTAAAATTAACTCTAAATTTAAAATAAAAATTTAAATTTTAACTGATAAGTATATACATAAATGAAAAGAAAAGGCTCTAACTGTACAGTATATAGTTTTGCTGATCGATAAAGAAGTCCAAAGTAGTTCAAGGTACGCAGCGCGGCATGCATGCACGAGGAGAAAACAAAAGGTGCTTTTTTTTGCTCCAAAGTTTCAGGCTTTTTTTTTTCAAAGCGAGTGATTTCGCAATGTAACGCATTACGCATGCATGCAGCATGGCAGGAGAGGGATAGTATCGACGTGGAGTAAATCTTTCAATTAAACCCCCATAAAATATCCGGATTCGCATCACCTTTCCCATGCATGAACTGCACCACACTGCACGCAGCTTTATTCTCCCAACCCCTGAGCCTTGAAGACATTATTATTACCGCGACCACCCTCTCCCGAACCCCACGGTAAAAAGGTAAAAAAAAAAGTAGCGGTAGTAAATAATTACGACCAGCTCAACTCAACAACGTAACTAGCCCGATCCCGCCCAATCATAACGTGGGCTTTTAATAACGTATAGTGGCGGAGCTCGGCTCGCTGCGAGGTGGGCCCCACATGTCAGTGTGAGAGAACAGTAGTAAATGGTTTGGAAAGGAGGGGATGTAACAGCTACTACGAGTATTAAGTGTACGGTGCGCGCACCGACCATTACCGGAAACGGACGCCGGCGGCGGAGCCACGACGGCCGGAGGGAGCTGCAGCGACGAAGGCGGCGGCTGAGGAGGAGGTGGGTGGTGGTGGTGGCCGTGATGGTGGTGCTGCTGCGCGACGAGAGGCTTCGGCGGCGAGGGCGGCGGCGGCGGTGGCAGCGCGAGCGGCGGTGGTGGCGGGGTGGGCGCGATCGTGGCGCCGCCGCGTCGCGCCGCGCGGCGGGAGAGCACCTCGGAGAGCGCGTCGTAGACCTCCGGCGCCAGGTTGGTGGGGAGGTTGCAGTCCTTGCGCTCGTGCCGCTCCATGCTCCAGTACGACGGGAGGGGGACGGAGTTGGCGGCGGCCGCGCCGCCGGCGGCGGCAGAGGCGGCGGCGGCGACGCGGGACTCGTAGTCGCGAACCTTCTTGTAGTCGCGGAGGAGGTTGTCCCACTTGTCGTTGCACTGGTTCTGGCTGCGGAGGCAGCCGTTCTTCCAGCAGTAGTTCTCCACCCACTTCCACCGCTGCTCCGCCGACCTCGGCGTCGGCGGCGACCCGGCGCCGCCGCCACCAGCCGCCGCGCCCCCAACGCCGGCGCGGCGGTCGTCGTCGAGACGCTTGGCGGTGATGAGGATGAGCGTCTCGTGGAGCGTCCAGTTCCCCTTGCGGTAATCCCGCGGCGCCGACCCCGACGCCGGCGACGGCGGCGGCGGCGCCGGCCCCGTCGCCGCCGACGGCGGCGTGAGGTGCCCGTGCCCGTGCGCGCGGAGCAGCGCGAGCGGCGAGGCCGCCGCCCCCGCGGTCGAGGCGGATGGCGAGGGGTCGGCAGAGGAGCCCGACATGCTCGCTCGCTCGCGCGCGCGCGGCGCGGCCGTGGCGTCGCGGGCGTAGCGACTCGCGAGAGCCAAGGCAAGCTGAGGCGTTTGGTGTTCGGGGAGCGATGCGCGTCGGCGTCGCCCGTATTTACAAGGCCGCACGGCGTTGTGCTTTTGCGTGTGTTTCCACCGTTTTTTCCCTCGTTTTTTTTCCTCTCCTAATCAACGAGCGTTTAGCTGGTTAAGTAGTCGCGGGGAGCAGAGGCGTTCCATGTGAGAGAGTGGGGGCTGAGCTGATCTGAGCTGAGCTACTTCGCTCTCATCTCATGTGACAGACCTGACACTGCTCATCAAAACTCTGTTCGGGTCTTTTTTTTTCCTTCTTCTTCCTGGTCTTCTTTTCAGTTCGCTGACTCTTGTTTGTTTGGGTTTGTAACTGCACTGCTGCTTTACCTTAATCACAGGCTTTAATTAATTACTACGGAGTACTACTTAACTATTTTCTTTCTGTAACACACTGATAGTACTATCTTAGGCTAATGGTGCCAAATACTAGCATGCGTTTTGCATTTGCCGTGGGAACGGAGGGAGAAGTAGAGAGCACCATGCATGCAAATGCAAAGCGTCCGCTAGCTGCCGGGGCGTCCTCTCCTCATTTCCGGGCAAAACCCGGGGCCCCTTTTATCTGCACCGGCCTGCCACGCCATACTAGATACTGCTACCAATAGCTTTTTAACACTTTAACCCCACACTTTACCATGGACAGGACAAAGCTCAACATATTATAGAGTTGGGTGCAATGCTAACATATTAGGAGATATTTAAGTATTTGCTACTCATAGATTACTTGACGTTTAGCAATTTGTTACCCTATGCGTCTACTCCTATGTCACACGAGTGTTAAATTTTTCAGAGGTGACAAATAATTAAATGCCTCGCATATACTCAATCTGTCTTTTAATAGATGACACGTTATTGATTTTTTTCACACGTTTGATATTTCGTCTTATTAAAAGACATATGATAAAAAGTGAAAGATGTCATTTATTAAAAAAAACAAATACGGAGGTAGTATGTATATATGCAATTAAAATGATTGATGCAAATAATGCAGCTATGAGATGGAGCACACGTACAAGGTGAAGGTACAAGTAAATAGTGCCTAAATTGTTCGCATGAGATGTTGCTCAAAAAACCATTTCCCAAACGTGCTTGGTGGAACCGGCCCTATATATGTTACTGTGAGAGGTGCAGCAGAGGCCCCTGTTTATATGTGTGCAAAAATCCAACGGTGGCGCACTGGCAACTCCCCCAGAATCCCTGCACTTTTCATCGAGGAGCCTTTTCGCCGGTACTCTGGGCCTGTTGGTTTTTTCTGCAGTTTAGCACATGATCAATCAAAGTATCAAACAACAGACACATGGAAAGAAAATAAAATAAATAAATAAATAGGTGAATAAACGAACTCTTTTGCAATCATTTAGTTTGCTTTCAGGAGTCCCCACAGATGTGGTTTTGCACATTAAGGCTTTGACACTTGCGAGCTTGGGACACAGAAGCAACTAGGCTTAGGTCCACTCCATATGTTCCATTTGTATAGAGACGTTGCACTTTGGACTGGATGACATGTTCTTTTCTCTCCTTTTTGCTGCGTTATCTTGGTGCTAGCTAGGCCCCTCCTCTCCTCTATTGAGCCTGCAAAAAGAAATGAGGAAAATTGAATGCATGGATGATCCCGCTCTCCTAGCCAAATCACCCTACCATGCAAATGCAAGCTAGAGGTGCTACCGTACCGCTGCTAATCAAATCCAAGAACATTCCTCGCCAATTACGGCTTTTTTCCTTGTCCTTTGCTTGCAATGTAAACGCGCGTGAACTCGTAAAGGGAGGGGGTTTACGCCGGTGGCGCGGTTCACGGTTTTCCATCTTGTCACCTCACGCTGTCACACGTTGCGCTATGGATGGATGGATAGCTCATAGCCTCATAGTCATAGCCCCATGGTTGCCCCAAAAATATAATAAGGTTGTGTTTGTATTTAGTTGACACTGAAGTTTAGAAATTTGGTTGAAATTGGTACGATGTGATAAAAAAATTGTGTGTATGAAAGTTTTGATGTGATAAAAAGTTGAAAGTTTGAAAAAAGAATTTTGGAACTAAACAGGGCCTAAATCAAAATCAAAATTTAAATTTTGAAATAAATTTTTCAGCATTACCTTTTAAGTCGTAAGAACACACACATATAAAAGTTTCATACAGTCACTGATAAGTCTAACGATCCCTTATTTGCTGAAACGGCTCGCTCGGCAATGCGTTTTCCGGCGTTTTTTTGCAGGGAACGCGCGCGCGTTGTTTGCTACGGAGTACTTTTCACGAAATTGATTGGGTCACATGGCCCAAGGATTTACGGGTGACGCCTCTGAAAATGGCCCGTTGGGTTGTAAAAAGAAGCGATCTGCAGACTGTGAGATGGGCTTGACTTCTACGGCCAGCGGATCAGCGGACAGCCAGAGCCCAGAATCATAGGCACCTTCTACGGCCTATTCCAATTTTATACTACCTAAATACGAAGTTCTTTGTTTTTCATTTCATTTCATCACAATAAAATAAAGTTCTAAGTGATGAAACTGTGGTGGAATGAAAAAAAAACAAAAAAAAGATTTTAAGTTATGATGAAATGGAAGTTCTAAGTGATGAAGCTGTGGTGGAATGAAAAACAAAAAACAGGTTTTAAGTTATGATAAAATGGAAATCAAAAGAAAAGCAAAAAATGGAGGTGCGGGGAATCGAACCCCGTGCCTCTCGCATGCGAAGCGAGCGCTCTACCATATGAGCTACACCCCCGTTGTGACGGTGAGTTGCTATCAATGCTGTAGTATAATAATTCCTATCGCCTTTAACCGTGATACCTTTCTCTAATCCAGATACTATTTGGTTCCTGCTAAAAGGGTAGACACATTTCTTACCGTGAGGAGATTGCATTCGAAAAGACAGATTTGCTACTTGAACTGAGCCTGTGACCTCTGCTGTATTCAGCAGCATGAACTTACTTGCATATTCAGATAAGACCCAACCTGGGGCAAGGGAAATTTCAGAACCATGTGCAAACACTCTCAATGTGTCAATAGCACCAGAATTTCATTACAATGGTTGCTCTGTATTGCTTTCAAACAGGCATAGTTGCAAGGAAAATATTACTATCATCACAAGGCTTGCCTTGTGTTGCTTTCAACAAGCATAGTTGGCTACAAATAAATGTGTATTGGTTTATTGGAAGCTATCTCATTTAAGAATAACAACCAGCACACTCATCGATCATGGCATCATGCAAGATCGATGATCAATCACCTATACAATTGAGTGCTATATCAAAATAATTTTGGTAATAGAGGTACAAGGAATACTCATTACTTAACTACTTCTGGCATAGGGCTACAAATACATAACGAACATTCCTAAAGCAAAAATCATGCTGCTGCAGATCTTTCATTGCCAGGGTCTTCTAAATTCAACGCTTGCAGTAACTTCGGCCATGATTCTGGAATTCCTCCTGGTAGATTGAACTCCAAGAGTTTACCACGTACTCTGTAGAAGTCCTCCACTGGCTCACACTGCAAAAATGACAGCTTAGAGAGGACTGCACGATGCCAAAGTAAATTAAATGTAAATTTTCCCTTATTCAGCTTTTCACTTGGACGCAAAACAAGACAAGCCATTAGCACATGATAAATTGAGTATTAATAAAATTGAAAATTGAATTTATTTTTTTTTTTAAATAACTTCTATATAAAAAGTTTTTTTTTTAAAGAAACACATTGTTTAGCAATTTGGGAAGCTAACGGAAAACGAGGAATTTGCAACTGCCGAACGCCCAAAAGAATGGAGCCTTAGTCTATTACCAGCAAACTACAAGTGAGGAATTCAATAAATAAAAATAACGCAAGTTAGAACATACCAAATCATGATAAACTCGCAATCGTTCCTTTACCACCTCTTCAGTATCATCAGGCCTAGTAATCAGCTTTGATTCACACTGTGGTGGAGGCAGTAGTGGAGGCATGTACATTCGAGGACCACCATTTTCGCCCTCCATATCAATGGATGCTACATTAAAATTTCCACCACACTGGCTGCACATCCTTCTACCAAGGCATTTTGCAAGCAGAGCCTCTTCTCGGAGTTTGAGGTTGATAACCAAATCAATATCCGTGACTCCTTCAAGTATCTCCTATCAAAGAACAAAATAGTTCCAGTGGATAAGATTTAACAAGTAGTTGATGATTGTTGGCCTCAATGATATACGCAATATAGGCACAAAAATAGCATCTTAGCTGATCGATTTATGGAATTATGGTACACCTAAGTAAACTTTTTGCATAGCTACCAACTTATGCAAAGGTTAACAAATTGATTTGTCTAGTCAGCATCATACTCCAAAATGCTGCTAGTAACCAGATCAAGCTGATTAAAAAGGCACAGCGTCTTAATGTTGAACTGCCAAAGATTAATACTATCAAGTTACACATTATGTGTATCAAATTGCATGCTATGTATATGATTTCACCTCTAATATGAAAATGCAAATTTGAAGGCAAATAATAATTGTATACTGAGAAGATGCAAGTATGTGTTTTGCATACTTACAGTCAGGTCAAATAACTAGCTCACCGCTTGTCTTATGGTTCTTGGAAAACCATCAAGGATGAAGCCCAGCTCACCCTTTTCTGCTCCCTCTTCAAGCCGCTTTGACAGAAGATTTATTATGATCTCATCCGACACTAGCTTTCCATTATTCACAATCTCCGCAAGCTGAAATCGGATCAGACACAGAGCAATGAATAACATAGAAGTAATACATGACTATTCTCACATCAATCTTTAGGCACCGTAAGGATCATCCTTTTCCTTTTCGTTGTTATAAACACACGTACTAAAAAATTCTTACATAACTCTCACAAACAATGATCTTAACCGCTTGATTTAACTAGATGGGGGTTACAGGAAATCTAGATGTACTCACAGCATAATAAGTGTTTAGTAAGAACAATTTAGTACTTATAGCCTTTTCCGTACTCGATGCAGGGGATCCATCAACTTAACAAATGCAATTGACAGCAAGAAATTGGAATCTGAAAAACGCATGCTCTCTTGTTCATTATCATCCACCCATCACCATCATTGTGAGACCTCGAAGGCCAAGAGAGAGGAAGAGAGGAACGGAGGCGGCGTTTCACCTGCTCGGAGAAGGGGCCCGGGGAGGCGAGGGCGTCGCGGACGAGATCGCCGGTGGCGATGTGGGGCACGCGGAGCATCTGCGAGAGGCGGCTGGCGTAGGTGCCCTTCCCCACCCCGGGGCAGCCCAGGAACACCCACTGCACGCGCCTCCCGTCCTCCTCCCGCCCCCGCTCCCGCCCGCGCCGCGCCACCGCCGCCGCCGCCCTCGCCCCGGCCGCCGCCACCTCCTTCGCCGACGACGACGCCCTGCTCCGCCGGGACCCCGCGGCGGCGCACGCCCGGATCGCGCGCGAGATCGCCGCCATGGGAGAAGCGAACGAGTGGACAGAGATATTTTTTTCCCCCGATTTTCTGTTTGTTTTTCGTGTCGGAGTAGTAGTATTTTTTTGACTTTTGCCGTTTGAGACTTGGAGTTCGGGGCAAGCGTTAGGTACGTATAGAGAGGCGTAGCATGGGTAGCGTGTAGTCAATGACGTGTGGGTCCCACCCCTGGCCCACCGGCTTAAGCGGTGCGCTCACGTGCGTGAATAGGAAAAGGGCTCTCGTTTTCTTTTTGGAAAGGGAAGGTTAGGGTTCCACGTGGAATCTTGGGAGATTCTGCCATTGTGGACATGTCAGCTCAACCGGTCTCCCTCCCAACTCCCAAGTGATGATGGAGTACTCCCTCCGGCTAAAGATTTTTTTTCATGTTTGTCTTATCTGAAATCTCTACCATTATATAAAAATTGAAGATATATTTTACCAGTATTTTAATACGTTATTCATGTATGAGTCGGTTTTTAAGTTCGATTGCTTTTGAAAATACATATCCGTATTTGAGTCGGTTTTTAAAATTGCTCACTTTTGGTAATATATAGAAGGAATCATATAAGAAATCTGTTTAAAAAACTCGCATACTAACTTGAGACGATCTCGGTCTCCTAACCACAACTCATGATTTTCTAAAAATATATATGTCCAAACGAACTCCCACAGTGAATTTCATCTTAATTAAACCATATAACAATAATAAAATTAAAATATACTTTACCCATTGCAACGCACGGGACAGTTTTTCTAGTATTTATAAAAATTTAAAAATATAGTACTATTTACATTTTATCATCTAATGAAAATAAAAATACTAATTAGAAGGTTTTTAAATAAAACAGAGAGTTAAATGTTGTATTAAAAACTGTTTTTTTTTTACGAAGGAAGTAGCGTTTTATTGTCGTCACAAGATGACCTGTCATCTTCAGAACTATGCGTGGCGCCAAATTTGTGTTCCACCACGTCGACGTCGAGATCAGCTGCCATCCACCGCCGGCGACGGTCAAAGGCTCAAAGCAAGCAGCCAAGCAAAGCCATGAGACGAGACAGCCGTGCACTTCTCCCTCGCAGGTTGCAATCACAGCAGCAAAAGACGAACAAGCAACTCCAGCCCAACTACTCACATTCATTCACTCCAAGGTTGTTACTAGCATTAATTAATTGAAACTGTGTCTCCCAGTACAAAGATCTCACGCATGATCTCGAATTATTTATTCAATAATAACATGAGGATTACATAATTAATAATTTTGATTCATGCAGTTAATCCACCGCATGAACTTGAACTTGTATGAGTGATTATCCAGATTCCATGGCAATGGCAGGGTGGAGCAGGTTCAGTTTTTTCAGGTCCTGCAAATCTGAAGAGGAGCAATGACTCCGGCCATCTCCTCGTAGGCCTTGACCTGGACGAGGTCAGGGATGCCCTTCTGCATCAGGATGCGCTTCCGGCACTCATCGGCGGCGGCGATCCCCGACGAGTAGGCGCCGTGGACGGACCCCGAGTGGTCGGCGCTGGCCGCCTCGCCGGCGAAGTAGAGGTTCTCCACCGGTGCGGCGAACCGCGCCGACACGTCGGCCGGCTTCCCGACCAGGTCGCACGAGTAGGAGCCCAGCGAGTTCGGGTCAGAACCCCAGCGTGACACCAAATACTTCGTCTGCAACAACGCAAATCAACAAGTGCAAATTGTCAGTCGCAAGAACATGAATTTATTCAGATAATGCGAACTCGAAAATGGAACTATCTGTGGCATGATCTGAGATGGCAAACTCACAGGTTCAGTGGCATCAGGTAGCATTTTCTTCAGGTGAGACATGACCAGATCAACGGCCTCCTTGTCTGACAGTTTTTCCACTTCTTGAGCAAATCTACCGGCGGCCATGTAGACGAGGACCGGATTGCCGGTGGCCTTGTGGAGGTTCAGGAAGTACCCACATGCTTTAGGCGTTGGGCCAACCATTCCAAGCACCTCAACATTAGGCCAGAAGACTGTATCGAAGTGCATGGCGATCTTGTTCTCGATACCGACACCAAGGTCAGCGATTGCAGAGCTCTTCCATGAGGGCAACTCAGGCTCAAACTTGATTATGTTTGCCTTGAGCACACCGAGCGGTACTGTAATGATGCAAGCATCGGCAGAGTAACTTGTTCCATCTTCAGTGGTAACTGTCACTCCATTGAATTGGCGGGCAATTTTGGTTACCCTGAAGATTTAGCAGTAGCAAAAGCGAGTAAGCAAAACTGTTTAGCAATATTGACAAGTGAAACGACAAGGAATTTTGTGGCGCCAAAATACACTGAAAAAGGGACTTCAGTATGCTGAAATTAATTCTTGTGTTTGTATGCTCGGGAGGTAAAAGAACACACCTTTGATTAAGCCGGATATCTATACCTTGTGCAAGAGCCTGAATTATAGGATAGTATCCATTCACCATCAGACCATGGCCACCGGTAAGAACATGCTCCTGTATAGTTAAGAGGAATATGAACATAAGTAACTATCTATGCAAGATGGCAAACAATTCGATGTAATTCAATCAATATCTTTAGCTCAGCAAACTAATGTCACTATAAGAATGTGCAGTGTGCTAATATAGACTGATTTCAGCTAACCTGATCCCAGTTTTTCAGAGATATTTCATCAGCATCTGCAGCAAACCATGCCTCAAGCCGACAGACACACCATTGCAAGACTTGATCATCTATCCCTTGTAACCTACAAAGAATGGTAACCATATCAGTCAACCTCTCATGATGCATCCTAGGAATTTATTAAGTATGTCGTGAGTAAATTGATGGCATGGTACAAGAATGTACATACTTCAGATGGGGATGCCTCTCAAGCACAAGCGAAATTGCCTGTAGAAGGGGCATGTCATGTTCCTGCTCATCACGCACTTTAACTGTCTGCAATGCAACAGAAATTAGATAGTGAGCTGGACATGCTCTTCAAAAGGCACCAGAAGTACCAAGTATAAATAAGTTCACTATGTACCTCATCAAGAATTCTTTCAAATGTTTCTTCAACTTTAGCAACTGTCTCCTTTGAGACCTGATGGCCAGCCTTATCAAAGAGTGCATAACTGTAACAGAATCAATTGACAGAGTTGATGTAAGAATCAACAAGGACTGTGCGGATCGGTAAAGAAAAGCGTAAGATCAAGAGCTAAAAGATTACCTTTCTAAATCATGATCATACAGAACAGAGTTGTCGCCACTAGTGCGATATAATTTCAGCCCAAGATAGCCAATCAATGGTGCCAAGGAGTTCTCATTACAAATGCCGTGGAGCCTGAATTTTTGGAATGAACAGTAAGTAAGCTTATATGAACAGAATCTAAAGTGAATTTCTCACACATTCAGGCGCAAGACTGACCATGAGGCTCCCATATCAATTGGGCATCCGAAAGAGTAATCGGTATGGACACGACCGCCTACGCGATCTCTGGACTCCAAAACAGTCACCTCAAACGATGCGTTGGAGAGAGCACGAGCTGCTGCAACCCCTGAAATTCCCCCACCGATCACGATGACGGATGGAGGCGAAGCACATTGCCTCTCAATGGTCGGAAGCAAGAGGCCTGAACAAAAAAATGTTTTTACTGTCAGGTATAGGAATCATAAGAGAACGAAATCTCGTTGAAGCTCACTAATCTACACAGTACTGTAGATACCCAAGTTACCAACTAGCTAACCAATTTGTACCCAACTAGAAAAATAAATTCTAATAATCTTGTAAAATCTAAAGTGTGATGATCACCTTCCCTATGTGGAAAATTTAATTCTAAAATACAATAGATAGATTTCAAAAAATACAATAGATCATGGGGAAATCAGATGCGCCACTAGGAAGTACTCCTACCAGATATAAAATTCAGAAAAGAAAAATACAAAAAAAGTGGGAATAATTCATACCTCCAGTTTTGAGGCTATTGGGATCCATAGCCGCCAGCGCCGAAGCCGAAGAAAGATAGGAAGAAGAAGAAGAAGAAGATGAACACGAAGAGGAAGAAGGTCCTCCCGTCCCCGTACACGCAGCCGCGAGGAGGAACTCCGCTTACAGGATATTACTACTAATACTACTACTGGAATTACAATTATTACTACTACTGCTACTAGTACGTATGGGAATCGAGATGAAGAACATGAACACGAGGAGGCCGTCCTGGCGGCGGCTGGCGGCGTAGCAGCGGCGGTCCGCGAAGCAGCTCATAACCCTATCTTGGGCTCCAAACCGGCAACACCCGCGAGGTTCCCCTTCCCCAAATTCAACTCCAAATCCTCACCACCACCTCGAGGAGGCGATCGCTTCTCTTCTCCTGCGAGGTTGGGGGTTGGGGGTTGGATTTGATCTGGTTGGCGCGTGTGATTTTGGGGGGATTGGAGTTTGGCTTTGGGTTTGATTTGGTATGAAGTTGATGAGGGGTTGGGCGAGGCTTATATGGAGCGGAGGAGGAGGAGTCGGCGACGACACGGGATCCCAGCTCCGGGCTCCGGCCTTTGCGTTTGCGTTTGCGTTGCGTAGCCGCGTTTGGCTCCCGGACATGTGGGCCCGAACGCGGGCACCAGTTTTTTTTTTTTATCTTCTCTTTCTTTTACAAACGGAATTAGAACAGAGATAATATATGTACTCCCTATGTATTTGTATTTTAATAGATAACGTCACGATAGAGCATTATTAGAAAATTTTGTACAAATAGATAACATATAAATATTGCTTAAAGTAATTTTAATATTAAAATAACTCACAAAAATATAAATGATAATATGTATTTTTTTTAATCAGACGACTGGTCAAACGTGTGTCCAAAACGTAATGACATCATCTATTTAAAAAATAGAGGTAGTACTCAGTCCAGTTTTTAATATATGGTTGTTGACTTTTAGACATGCTTGAATATTGGTCTTACTTAAATATTTTGTGTAAATATGTAAAATACAAATCATGGTAAAATGCATTTTATGATAAAACAAATTATAATGAAAACAAATAATATATTTTTGAATAAAACGGATAATATATGTGTTTAAAGTAAACGACGACATACATTCAAAACAGGAGGGAGTATTTTTTGAAAGAAAAAAATGATTTTTAGGGGGTGGGGGAGGGAATTAATGTATTCTCTGTTTGTGGCTATTATAAGTCTGATGCTACAGGATGGGATGGACATTGCAAATTGTGGCAGCAGATTTTACAGTGGAATGAATGCGTTTGATATGGTTCACTCGATGGTGGAATCGTTTCCGAATATGCAGGATGCTGTATGGTTTATTATTAGTGGAGATCTACGTATGAAAGTAAAGAAAGAAAAACCTCCACTGTTTATGACCATTGAACTGCAACTAGCCTGCATCTACAACCTTTTATACATGCAAAATGAAGCAAATGGGGGCACAAGCCAAGTTCGATCAGACGATTACTAGTTTACTACAGCCCTTCAGTCTCAAGGCAAACACTGAAAACTAAAATGAATTCAGCAGTACTGGCTGGGAATGTGTAAATGAAAAGCAATATCCATGGATTCAGAGAACAATGTCTGTTGATATATAATTACTCTGTTTTTATTTGAATACACATAAACGATCAAACTGTGAAACGGTACAGGATCTGAGATAATTAGGACACTACAGAGCAGCAGCTACAATGTTAACCATAGCAGCTGCAGGATAAATACGGTGCTAAATAGGCAGGCTTTGTTCTTCTTTCACAGCCTGGATATCTGGAAGGGGACCATGACTTCAGTCATCTCCTCCCTCATGATAATCTTCCCAACCTGGAAAAGGTCGGAGATGCCTAGCTGCGTCGACAGATGCCTTCGGCAATCCTCTGCAGCAACAATGCCTGAAGAATAAGCTCCATGCACGGACCCAGAGTGATCGATGCAGGCGGCCTCCCCAGCGAAAAACAGGTTGCCCACCGGAGCACAGAATCTTTCATACAAGTCAGCTGGCTTCCCAACAAGGTCACAGGAATAAGAACCAAGTGAATTCGGGTCGGTTCCCCACCTTGAAACCAAATACTGGACCTGCAGTTGTGTAGCACAAGTGTTAGAGCTACTGTTCATAGTCTGGAATTGACAGTACTCAACTGTACATGGTCTGAAAATGAATTTTGAGGATTTACCGGTTCAGTAGCTCCTGGTAGCATTTTCTTGAGCTGAGACATGACAAAGTTTACGGATTCTTCATCGGATAGCTTCTCGAATTCATATGCGAATCTTCCTGCTACCATGCATACAAGAACCGGATGCCCTGTGGCTTTGTGAAGGTTAAGAAAGTAACCGCAGGCATTTGACGTTGGGGCAACCCTGCCTAGCACTTCTACGTTTGGCCAAAATACACTATTGAAGCGGAGGGCTATTTTGTTCTCAATGCCAATACCAAGATCAGATATTGATGAAAGCTTCCAATCTGGGAGCTCAGGTTCAAACTTGATGATATTTGCTTTAAGTACACCAAGAGGAACAGTTATTATAGCAGCATCTGCAACAAAGCTTGTCCCATCTTCAACACATACTATAGTTTTGTTGTACCTCTGGATGATTTTGGTAACCCTGGAGGAAAGTTAGAGATAAGATACTATAGATTTGGGATTATAACTATGAAACAGAACTTATGTGAATTACTTGGCCATGAGGATATGTTGTTGCATACCTGTGGTTCAGGTGGATATCAAGATCTCGAGCGAGAGCTTTGATAACAGGATCATAACCATGCACCATAAGCCCATGGCCACCAGTAAGAACATGTTCCTGTAATTTTGAAAGGTCAGTCCACTGCTATACATGAACATGACAATTCTTCATGTGCGCATGTAAATACAAAAGTGCCCCCTATTGCATACCTGATCCCAATTTTTCAGAGATATATTATCCACATCTGTGGCAAACCATGCCTCCAGCCTACACACGCACCACTGCAGTACTTCATATTGCAAACCATCAAGCCTGTAAGAGTGAATGCATATCGTTAGAATATTTCACCCCTTCGCTAAAGCACCACCATTCCAGATATAGGTGAATACTAAATTCCACTTACTTTAGGTGTGGATTCCTGTCAAGCACAATTGAGATGGCTTGAATAAGAGGCATGTCATCTTCATGTTCAGCTCTTACTTTCACCGTCTGCAATATTAACAAAGTAAGCTCACAAGAGTTGTATAAAAGCATTTGATGGATAACAAATGAAATGTAAACGATGGCAATACCTCCTTAAGAATTTTCTCAAATGTTTCCCCGACTTTTGTCACTATCTCCTGGGGAACTTGACGACCATCCTTATCAAAGAGAGCATAGCTAAATGAACAAAAACAACAGCTGTAAGAGAATGAAAGCCCATCAACTTAAGGAGGATAAACTTATGGGTTAGGAATAACTCCAAACCTCTCCAGATCATGGTCATATAGCACAGAGTTATCACCACTTGTGCGATATAATCTAAGGCCAAGCAGCCTGATCAGTGGTGCCAATGAATTCTCATTGCATACACCATGCAACCTGAACCACATGATAAAACCATGAGATGAAAAATAGTCAAAAGAACCAAGATAATAGCTACTTCTGGGATGCAACTAACCAAGATGCTCCCATGTCAATTGGGCAGCCAAAAGAATAGTCAGTATGCACACGGCCACCAAGTCGGTCCCGTGACTCTAATAGTGTGACCTGTAGTTATGTAACAGTATCTAATAAGTAAAAGGGCCCGGGAAGCATCAAAACATTAACTTATTTTTGGAAAATAAGCTAATAGAATATAGAAGACAGAGATTTGGTCTTTTCATCTTTCAATGACAGCATTTACCTTAAATGAAGCATTAGACAGCGCACGAGCAGCTGCAATTCCTGAAATCCCTCCACCAATCACAATGACAGAAGGGGGAGAGGCATTTTGCCCATCAATGTGATGAAGAAATAGACCTGAATGCACCGCACAATAAATTTGTCTGTATTAAATATTGAAATCAATTTGGAATTGTAGCTCAACTAATATCACATATTTCTCAAACATGTACATGAATAAGCACATTTAAAGTTTCATTCAGTGCAACCATGTGTCATTTGTTAAATTTACGACTCAAAATAGTTGTGCTTTCGAGCACACAAGTGGCCAACCAAATAGTATTTTCTTCAAGGGACAATAATTTTTCAGGAGACGGGAATCTATGTTAGTGATTTATTCATTACAGGTGGTTTTTGGCAATAAAGTGTCATGTTGTAATTAGATTGAGCAGAATGATCCATAGAGTTATTTGACGCAGAGCAGTCTGGATTAGTCGATGCAACAGCATATTCTGCAAAAATGCAAACAAGAACAAGGAAACAATTCGGCCTCGGATGCTACTTCTTCTGGACAAGGGATACCATTTTTTTCCTATTGACCTTTTACTCTTTTAGAGACCTCAATTTTTGGAACCTTGTTCCACATCTCTTTCACAGTTTTGCTAGCAAATTGCCATCACAATCCCTTCCTTTCCTCTAGATTCTTGCTGATTGATGGTATCTACACTACTGTGACACATCTGATATTGCAAGATTTAAAACAATGGGGGATGGTCCCCAATCAATTAAAGGATCCTTTTACAACATTTCGTATTTTAAAAAGAAAACAGTAATAAAGGGTCCTACTTTCTGTATTTATATAATTATATTACAGATTATGTATTTATATAATTATTATCACAGAGAACAGAAAAGGTATAAAGTTAAAGATATGTACACATTTCGTGTTCGATAATAACAGCTCCAGACAAAGGTGTCAAGGATTTTAGCTTTGTTTTCACCACCTTAGTCCATGGCTACGCAACCCCTTTTGCGCATTCACCGGAACAAAAAAAAGAAAAAAAAAAGGATGGCTCCATATCAGCATTTACTGAATCGAAACATTCAGACCCTACGATTTGTGACACTAAAGCACTGCACTGTCATACTCACACAATCGATTGCGATTGCCGATTGGGACGCTAGTCCACGACAGGTAGACAGCAATATTTGCCGTAACACAATCAACTTGGATTTTATATTTGGATAGTAATCTAAAGTTGCGTGTGGGATTTGTATGCATGGTTGAAATTGAATAGCACTGATGAACATATCAATTTGCAAAAAAAATAAAAATAAAATAAAAAATGACTTCTCTACCTAAAAATGGAAAAAAAAACAGGGGAGTATTCTGATCGGAGACGCACCTCCGGCGGCGAAGCCATTAGAAGGCTGGTCCATTATCCTCCCGATCCGAGTTGCGTTCGACGGCGACGAGGTGGAGAAGATCGAATCGAATCGAATCGAAGCAGAGAGAGAGAGAGAGCGGGATCAGAGAGTGTGGGGGAGAGGCCGGCGAGATCGGCTAACAATTAGAGGAGGAGATTAACGAGTGGTCGCGGCCGCCACGTATAGGAAGCGAGAGGTAGAAGACGAAGATGAGGAGGCCGTCCATGGAGCCGCGGCGGGGGACGCTCGTGGTCGGCGCCGCATGGGTAACCCCTCTCATACCCAAACCAGCTCGTCGCCGGCGAGTCCCCTCGCCGCCGCCCTCCCCACACCGGCGTTCCCCTCCCTCGGCGCCACGCCGCCCCCCCGCCGCCGCGCGAGCCGAGCCGAGCCGGTGCTAGTGGAGAGCGCGAGAGAGACACAGCGAGAGATGGCTCGAGCCGGAGGGAAGCCGATGATGCGGTGGATTGGCGCCCGCGGAGCCGCGGTTTTATAGCGATGCCCCTTTTGCGTTTTGTCCCCTCTTTTTTTGGATTATTTCGAAACACGCCCGGCTCGTAGATCGAGCCGGCTTGAACAGCCGAGCTGGATGGGCACCTGTCCATGTGGTCCATGAACTCACTCTCTCCGTCGATGCAGAGTTTTTATTATTATTATTTTTAGAACGATGCAGAGTTCTTGGCTCTTGTGAATTCTCACAACCAAACCAAGATACAACGGCATTATTGAAAAAAATGTGATGCTGAAAATCATGTGTGTTGGAGTGTTGCAATGTTGCATGCATTGTGATTTACGGGTAAACTTTAATAATTATAGGTATGCTGTCGTAAAAGTATATATTTAATATGTTGTATTATAAAATTATAGGTATGCTTTATGCAAAATTTATTGTAAACCTACATATTTAAGATCAAAGTATTTCAAAACTACAAATTTAACATTGAAATTATCACATTGTTTAAATATCTAGCAGTTCCGTTATCGTTATGTTAAAGTTTATTATAAATGTTGTAGTTTTGTACTTGTTGGAAGACAAAAAAAAATTTATGATAATTTTATTGCTGAATTTGTTGTTTCGTGATAAATTTAGTTCTAATTATATACTTTATGATATATTGATTTAAATATATAGTTTTCTCATAATTTTAATTTTATGAAATTTACGCGTGCATTATCATCAGTGTTGTGTAGGACCATGTCAGAATGAAAGACTTCACATCGCATTTTTTTTTTTACGAAGGCTGCGCACAACTTTTTCTGAAAGCTTCTAACTGACCATGACACGTGTGCTTTGGTTTCTGGGCTCAATGCATGATGCATGTGCTCCTTTGTTACTGTCAGCAACAGCGTAGATAGTCTGATACTGTATTGTATTGTGACAGTTTTTTTTTCTCCGGACGAGAAGAAAAATCAAGCTGCAGAGCAGACAAACACCAGTGACAGAATAGCCAATCTGATGGTCCAGTATGAAACGAATGCACTACAAACAGAGAACACTTCTTCAGTACTCTGTATTTAACATCAACCACGAGCAATGTAAGGCCTGTCAAATCTAGATTATACTGCCTGTTAATCACAAGGGTTTCTGAGAAATCGATTTTTAGGGAGTTTTCTGCCTGAATTTGATAAGTTCTTCAGAGTAATTTTCACATACCGCCTTATTTGTGTCAGCTAAATTCTAAACTTCAACTCCAAACTACAACTTTATTGTTTTTTATTAGCACGTTTTCTGAACTAATAAATTATATGTTTTTTAAAATATATAAGTTTTCTTAAAAAATTAAATAAATCTATTTTTAAGTTTATAATAATGTATACTTAATTAATTAAGTGTTAATGAATTATTCCGTTCTACGTGTTTAATAGAGGGTTTCAAAGACACCATAAGCTGCAGAAGAAAATGGCCCTCCAGAGTAGCCGAGAGACCCGGTGGTTGGCCGAGACGTACACGGACAACTCCACATTCAGCAAGTAGACCAGACATGCATGGTCCATGGGGATCTCCATATTTAGGGTATATTCCCCTGCTTTTCCTTGATAAATTGTGCTATTTATTAGCTGGTATATTCCAGGGGAGAGAAGAGGACAACCAGGCTTTCAGTTAGTGGTAGTGTATTCTCTTGGAGAGTTTCAGACTTTTAGTTAGTGTGCCATGCAGCATGTTACTGCCTCTTTCAGTTCTTGTATAAGTATAATCCATGCGTTCATTGCTACATGTATGACAATAATTCTCCAATCATATGAGCCAATTGTTTACTCCCTCGTTTCTCGAATTACTGCCACTGATGACTACGATCATCTTACTTTGACTAATAATCTAATACAACACTCTTAGGTGTTTATAAATTTCAGGAAAAACCAAATTTGAGCTTGAATAATAGTACTGCTAGTGTCAATTATTCGAGAACGGATGAAGTAATTAGTTAGCTAGTTTCCAAAAAGTGATTTTACTGTGATCTTTGACTTAGCATTAGGTGATCTGTACACATCCGACTGAAAAAAAAATGCAATACGCTTCAGAAGAGTAGAGGAAACAAGAAGACAGGCAATAGCAGTAGCAACGGTGATCGGCTACAGCGATTGCCGCCCATGCCAGGGCAGTTGATGCAGCTGATTATAGCCATATATAAAGGGGAATTAGGTTGTACGTTAATTGCAGGTATGATTGATCGCATCTGGCTCTTGATGGATCGATCGAGTTGTTTTGTCGAGGAGGAGGCGCAAAGTGCAGGCCTCCGGGCCCCACCGCCATAAAAATTATTGGATTGATTGTCATGGCCCGCGCGCGAGATCGATGATATTTTTTAGCTGATTCATGAATCAACACAGCTGCTTTCAATTTAGATGGTGATGTAGTTTTAGCAGGGAAAGAAACTGGATAGAAAAATGAATGCCACGTAAGGTAAGAACAGTCTTGAGCGTTTTCTCGGCAGGTTCAGAGATTAGCTTAGCTGTTGCAAGATGATTCTCTCGGTGACTGTACCTGCAGCGAGGCAGTCACTGTTCATCTTTGAATTAGAAGATACAATGCATCAGCGTCGCTCACATGAAGACGAAATGATTCATGTTATCAGCAACAGTTTTCCAAGATGGAGGCTGTGCAAATGCAAATTGTGCAGCTCCATACTGCAGTTGCAACGTGAGAGACGAAAGAGCTGCATCAGAAATTCAGACAAAGGAAAATTCAGACAAAGCTATAGGAAGGAAGGCAAAGGGAAGCTGGTTTCGGTTGTCCGTTGGTTCTGTGTAGGGCCCACGTCCTTCCCCGGATTCCCTCCACGTCAATCAGGCTGCAAAAATATCACTGCAAAGTGGGCCCACCACGACTGTATACACCTGTTTTGGCTGTCACCATTCAGCAGCAAGGTTAGCTCAGTTCAGGACTTCAGGTCCCGGGACAGAGAGCATTTGCTGTTAACGAGTTCTTGAGCTGACAATCCCGCGGCCGGTTTCACCGGAGAGATGCAGGTTTTCAGGTTTGGACCCATTAACTTCCTCGCATGATCATCACACGGATTCAATTGCTTTATGCGAAATTCTGTGCCACAAATTTATGTTTTGAAGTCTTAAAGTTCAAGTATAGGATCAAGGTACTGGGTGGAGGAAACTTGGTACACTACTTACAAGAGTTTTTATAAGGTGTAGACGAAAATATCCCTACGTTTATGTGACAGGGACGATATTCCTTCGACCCTGTTTCCTATTTTTCTGTGACTAACAGTGGAAATTTCCACTGAATTCAGAGTGATCAACTTGGCAGCTTCTGTTTTGTTTTGGGATCAGCTAGCATCTGTTCCATTCCATCTGGATCTTCCCTACTTTTATCAGGGAGGAAGGGTACTCCAGTGCATGCAGTAACAATCCTTGTGATAAAAACCTGAGAATAATGATTTGAATGAATGATTCATCCTGGCCCAGTTCACGGCCGGTGAAGAGCATTATTTGGTTTCCATACCTTTCAGCTCATCAATGAGAAATGTGAACTGCGATAGCAAAGGCTCACAAAAGATTTAGGGTGTGTTCGGATACTGAAGTTGGGAACCCATCTTCCCACACGGAAAACGGAGCAATCCATTAGTGTGTGATTAATTAAGTATTAGCTATTTTTTTAAAAAATGGATTAATTTGAATTTTTTAAGCAACTTTCTTATAGAAACTTTTTGTAAAAAACACACCATTTAGCAGTTTGAAAATCGTGCGCGTGAAAAACGATGAAGAGTGGTGTGTAAGATGTGCAACGCATGAAATGACGATCACCACCTCTCTCTTTCCTTGCCTTTAGATGCTCAGATGAGGATGTTAATGAAGGTCTTTTGCTTTTCTGCATATTTTACCACATCCAAAGAACATGTTTCCTATGGATAAGTTGGTTTTAAAAGATCAGTTGGACTGGGTGGAGTACTAACACTGAATATTCTAGGCAATTTACCATGTGCCTGAAGAAAAACACAGAAAGTGTAGCTACCAAAGATTAGGTTCATCATTCTCGGTTGTCAACTTTCCAAATATCTTTTCAGCAAGGGGAACAATCAGACATGTATAAGATGACAACGATATGGAGTGGCTTTTCTAATCTAAAGATATCAGGGGAATGAATAAGGAAGTTTCAAAAGATTGCATATACCGAATTACATCCCATCCATAGGGTAGGTGTCTGGATTAGTTTATTTGTAACGAAAAAGGCCCTTCTGGGGCCTGCATTACTCGTATGTATGGACATGTTGCGTATCTTGTAGCCTGTTCTTGTTGTTTGTCTGATCTGCACGGGTAGCATCCAGCATGACGACGCCCAGGGAACTCTGTTGACAGATGCCATAGATGATAGATCCTCCTGCAACTACCAACTATCGCAGTTACTCTGAATGATTAACTATCTGTGCAACTCTCCTGCTCCATTTACTTCTATATAACACTTACTCGAATAACTGTAATTTGTGCAGCTGTAGTGTAAACCGTTCTGTTGGCTAGCTGTTGTCATTTGTAATACGAAGTACATGTATGTGCAATACTATTAGAAGTACATGTATGATTTTTTAGAATTTTTGTGTCAGTTTTTTAAGTTGATGTGTACGATAAATATATCGAACTTATATACATATATATAGAATACGTCCTCAGTCAATTGTCGCTGGGATCTTGAACCTTAGGGTAGTTATGTGTTGGACTTGTCAATTGTACAGTATATTATCATTAGATTCTAAGCAATCAAAATGTACATTCATTGCTTGATAAACCTGCAGTTTTCTAGAGGCTGGATGTCTCATCAGCAATGATCAATCAGCAGCTAGATGTTGACTGCATCTTTATTAGCAATAATGCAATACTACGTAGGCCGGTGGATTGGATCTGCATAAAATGGATGATGATAGGAGTAGGATATTTTGGTGCTTATTATTCCCGTGAATGCATGGTCTGATTGATGGCATATAATTTGGCTAGCTAGCCAGAGGTCCATCTTGGACCATGTCCGGCACCAATAACCCACTTGCAATTCGATCTGTGATCCTGCATGTGTTGTGGGAACCTTCAGAATCCCTGAATATTAATTTCAAGCTAGAGCTATGTCTTGTGTGTAGCTTAGGCTTTTAGCCTCCGGATTGAAGAAACACCCATGAGTTTTCTGGCTAGCTTTATAAGATGGTGGGTTAGTTGGATTAGATTCGAAGTCTCACATCTTCTACTTATTTAATATTAGGTCATTCTTCTACTATTAGCGTTTTTAGTTAGCCACCACGTCTTCAGTCCAGTCTCCAGTGTAACATCAATGTCGGTAACAGTTAGGAGCAGTGAAACAGATTCGTCGGTGAACGCTCCAAAACTTCAGAAAGTACAATATGCGGTTACACACCATATTCGATCTTTTCGCGAGAGGTTCTTCAGGCTGTCCGTAATAGCGTAACTGAAGATCACTTATGTTTTATTTTTCAAAAACATAACTGAACATCACGACCTAAGAATAGCATTATGTTTTTCCGGAAGATATAACTAATGGCGTGTGAGAAGGATAAGGTAGAAGAAGCGGTCGCGCAGAAAGGCCAAGGGCACGCTAGGATTAAAGGGCTCGGAGCTGCCGTTTCGTCGCTATCTTTAGCGCAAGTGGCGAGCTTTGTTTTGAGGCAAAATTAGGTGGCAAGATTAGCAGCCTCATATCATCATCATCAATTCATCATGGCAATAGCATGTGTTTGTTTCGTTGCCGCGCATGAGCGAAAAGCCGGCAAATTAAGCCCAAAGCTTAGTTATGTTTCGTAGTGCGTGCTTGCGTGGTGACCTTTCTCTGCTTATCTCATTTCCTGCCGCTTTTGGTTCCATCGATCGGCAGGTGGCGCTGGTGCCATGCGCTTTACCCAAACCTTAACTGCGTACCTAATTTTTGCGATATTGGAGATGAAATGGAAGGAAGATTCAGACGATTAATTTATACAGTACGTGGGTGTGACTATTATACTATGTTACTCTCTCCGTCCTAAAAATAATTTAAATTTATTTATACTAAAATATATCACATTTACCTAAAATTTCTTATATTTTAAGACAAGGAGGGCAGTAGAAAGAGCAAATTGATGGAAGAAGTTATGCAAGCTTAATCTCCTAGTTCTGTAGCCTGCAGAACGAGGAGGGGATGGGAAAGGGTGGTGGACGTGTGTCTGGAGAGAAGGGTCCAGCGCCATAGCCTCTCATGGGAATTTTAAAGGATTTGGATTTCTAAGGATTAATTCCTATGAAATCCAATCGATTCATAGAAATCTAGATATGGAAATACCAAAAGAAAATTTTCTTTTCTACTTCATCCGTCTCAAAATATAACAACTTCTAGCCTCTAGAATTTATCCCAAAATATAACGATTTCAATACCAACATTCTCTTCTCAACCAATCACAACCCTCCACCAATTAAATTTTTTACCTACCTCTATTTCTCATCCAATCACAACACTTTTCTATTTATTTCTACATATTTTCTTAATAACCGTATCCAACTTTAAAAATGCTTATATTCTATAACAGAGGGAGTACAAGTTATAAAAAGAAAACATTAAAAAAATTCATCCACTCTGACCTATTTGAAAATTCCTATGGATTGAAGTCTGCATACATTCCTATTCCTTCACTTCTCCTATTCTTATTTGTTAATTATTTTTTTTCAAAACGAATAGGCCCTGAGAGATTGAGAGATCAGAATTCAGGAGGAGAGGAGAACAGCCAACTCAGGTGGTTTGACCAAGGGCAATATGCCGTCAACGAATACCACCTTCAATTCTACTTTGAAGTTATTTTTATACCGGTTTAAGAAGTTGTCACAGCCGCGTTCAAGGGATACAAATTAAATTCAACCTATCCTTAGGGAGTAGGGGGTGAAAACGATCGAAAACGGTCGGAATCGGTAGCATCTCTTCGGAAACGATGCTCGGTCGACCGGTAATTGACCATATTTATCATTTAAACTACTCAGTATCGACAACGATGCAGAAAGAAATTAGAAAAAACAAAATTTAAAAATAGCCAAAAATGGTACGGTCAGAAATAGCACCCCTTAAACGGAAAGGGCGCCCAGTCGATCGGTAATTTCCGTGACCGTTTTCACCACGTCAGTGTTGGACTTTTTCCTTCTCCGATCGCTCTCGCGGTAATGGGCTAACTTTTGTGGGCCGCACGGTGAAGCATGGCCCAAGAAATACTACCCAGGTCGGCGAGCTCATCAAATTCAACTGCAGTTCATATCATACACAGGAATACCCAGGTGCAGCTCCTTCTGCTCGTACAGACATAATACTATAAACACGCAAACCTTTTAAGTAATTATCTTACTTATTTCAAGCACAAAAAACGATAGCAGAAGACAGTCTATCAGGTGTGCAGTAGTACAGTTTGGTACAGTATCGGTAAGACTGTATATATGTAAGACACGGCTTTGGGCTTTCGTCTACATATATCGCGTGCAAAAACGCTGGGACCTGACCTCTCGTTGCTTCAGAAGGAGACCTTGATGCCAAGCAATGCCATGAGCTGGGAGATGAAGTCCGGGTGGCCAGGCCATGCCGCGCCGGTCACAAGGTTGCCGTCGGTGAAGCAGCGGTCGATGGGATTGGGCTCCAGCCATGTCGCCCCGCCGAGCACCACGTTGAGCTTCACCGCAGGATACGCCGTGCATTTCCTTCCCTGCATATCATATTATCATCCACAATTAGGGGGAGCATCGCTGCGTGCGTCAATCGGGTTTGTGTCCATTTGTGTGAGATTTTCGAAGCAATTCAATGATCCTGAATAACTACGCTAAGAAGGATAGTGACATACTGATACTGTATTACTGTAATAGTGCGTCTTGTTGCCTACCTTACCACACTATGAAAATGCTTTTACTTTGCAGGAATGATTTAATCATTTAGTTTTCCGTTAATCAAGAATAGATCTTGTTGCATTTTTTGTTTTGTTCAAGGTAAATTTTGCTGTCGCTTGGCTATAGAAGTAATCAAGTAAGTACGATTAATGTAGAGCAATGGTAGAATATTAATCATTATCATGTACCTGAAGGACTCCAGCAGCAGATAAAATCTGCTGTCCATGGCAAATTGAGGCGACTGGCTTTGCTTTATCCATGAAGCCCTTCACAAGGCTAATGACTTTATCGTTCAGTGCAAGGTACTCAGGAGCCCGTCCACCAGGAATTACAAGCGCATCATAGCTTGGTGCATCCACGTTGTCAAATGATGCTGTCAAAGCAAAATCATGACCAGGCTTCTCGCTGTATGTTTGGTCACCTTCAAAGTCATGTATGGCAGTTGGGCATTTCTCCCCAGCACCCTTGTCAGGGCAAACTGCGTCAACATGGCAACCAAGGGCTTGAAGAGACTGAAATGGTACCATAACCTCATAATCTTCCATGTAATCCTGTTAAGCATATAGTTAAGCAAAAAGAGGTTCAGCAGAGATGTTATGACTTATGGAAAATGAGAAAAACAAAAGGTAATCAAATGAATTCGATTGAATGAAATTTCCTTAAACATACCCCACAAAGGAACAATATCCGTTTGTTTGAGCCAGTTACAGAGCCTCCAAGCGCTTTCACAAAAAGGCTGACGAATTCAGGATGTGCATCGTAAGCCACTGCGGTGACAAGATTTCCATCAACTGTGCATTTGTCCATAGTATCAGCTTCTTCCCACTTAGCACCAGCAGCAACCAAAACTGGTTTAACAGCAGGATATGCGGTGCATTTACGGTTCTGGACTACTCCAGCTGCTGCCAAAATCAACTGTCCATGGCAAACTGACGCAATAGGTTTCTTCGCATCAGAGAATTTCCTTACTAAATCAAGAACCTTTTCATCCATTGCGAGATACTCTGGTGCACGGCCTCCAGGAATTACCAAGCCATCATATTCATTGATATTAACCTCATCAAACGAAGCATTAAGTGCAAAATTGTGGCCCCTTGACTCAGCATATGTCTGCATGATGAATCAAAATGAATCTAGCTTATCAAAGCAAGAAAGACGAAAAGTACCAGCACCGTACTATCACACCTAAATGAACCAACAATACAGATGATCCTTATAATTGAGTAGTAATCCAGTAGACAAAGAGGACCCCAAAAGTAGTTTTGAAAGAAGCAACACCATCTAAAGAGAAACACAAACTAATGCAATAATATGGGAGACAGACACAGATATGAATTTATAAGAAATCTCTACAGCAACAGTTAACCCCCAAATCATGAACCAATCAACAGTTCACTTAAGTGACGAAAGAAATAAGAATGGCCAACTAAGTATATTCAGTATCCAAAATGTTCGAATGAATTTTCCATTCAATCATGCAGAAGAGCTATCCCATTTTGTCGACAGTTGAGGAATATTTCTGCTCATGACTGATTATTCCCTCGAACTTATCTCGCAATGCCGAACCAGATATTTTGGAGAATATAAAGAATAACAGATAAAGCTAGTGGATCAATCATACCAAGAAGTCTGTCATTTCATTATGAGCTCTAAAAAATAAACCTAATTGCACATATATTTTCCCTGTCCCATTTTGTGACTGTGTGTACTCTCCTTTTCTTTCCTCCTTTTGCCAATTGCGATGAGCAGATGTGTATTAATCCTAGAAATTACATCCTAAAACTACTCAAAGGCAAGAAAGCGAAGATATTCCAGACCACTCTAGAATGGGAATCCGCCCTGTTCAATTCATCAGACCAAGCCCTAACTAGTTATACTAAACCCTATCCAAATCGAGCGGAATCGAATCATTCCAAGTACCTGGTGGCCAATCCCCTGATGGACGGCGGTGCGGCAGGAGTCGCCGGCCTTCTTGCCGGGGCAGGCGGCATCCACGGACACCCCGTACGCTTGCAGCGCTTGGAACGGAACCATGGCCTGATCCACAAGATTCCAAGAAAACCCCATTGGAATCGCGAGGACACAAATCGAACACACAAGACACGGAACAAGAGTAAGATTTGCCTCACCTCGTAGTCCTCCATGTAGTCTCCGCAGAGCAGGAGCACCTTCTTGGGAGCCATCTCCGATCACTTCTTGTTTCTTGGGTTGGTGACGACGAGGTAGAACTAGAAGAGAAGAGCTTCCCGAGTCTAGAAGCTGAGAGACTGAGAGTAGTACAGTAGTAATCCAGTTTGTATATATGCCACTGAAGGCTCATCCTCTTCTTGTCTTCTTCTGATGATGCAAACTGTTTCATTCTTTTGTGAATTTCTTTTTCAGTTTTTGCGATCGTGATTTATCCTCTTTTTTTATAATGAAATTGTTACTAGTATTTTTGAGTACTTGCTAAATGCTGAAATTCTTAATTAGGAGTAGCATCCAATGTTGGTTCTTTGGGGAAAAACCACAAGCTTATTGTATTTTACAGAAAACATTGCATTTCAGGATTACTCTCTCAATCCTCTCTTGTTTTTTTTTAAAAAAATTTAATTTGAATTGTAATTTTTGATCTAACGGAAGAAATACACATGCGCCCTATGCAATTTTGAAGGGCATTTGATGATGTGCAACAATATATGCATTTGGTTGTTGGTTTCCCCGTCCAGAAAGGTGTGCATTTGTTGCTCTTAGAAGGCCATAGAATCTCACGATTGCGTTCAATGATCATGCAGGCAGATAATTTAGCATATAGCAGTACAGTTTGCAAGGGTATACATGTGAGCTTCCCAGGAGACTTAATATACTGATAATCTCGTGGTTTGCGAGGATTGATTTTCAGTCCTGTGATGATTCAATGCGGAACATTTTGGTCAGAAGCAGAGATCCAGTAGGTGCGGCACGATCACGAGTATATTTAAAAGATAGTTAAGACTAGAGAAAAAAAATGCTCGCGCGTTACAACGGGTGAAGGTTATTTTAATTTATTGATGTTATACGATTTATTAGTTAAGATGATATTCACGAATTCGCGGCTTGGATATATATTTTTCTAGAAAATCATGAGTTGCAATTAGGAGTTTGATCATCTCAAATTAGCATGTGAGATTTTTAAAGAGATATCTCCTATATTTTTAAATGCAAACGAACTTAAAACATATTTTTAAAAGCAAACGAACTTAAAACCCGACTGAAATACGGACGTGTATTTCCAAAATCAAACAAACTTAAAAACCAAACTACTAGCAAAAACATTTTTAATTTTTGAGTAAATTTCACAAAACTACAGGTATTTTGACCAAATTATCACAAAACTACAGATTTAAGGAGTTGTATCACAAAACTACACATTTAGCATCAAATTTATCACAAAACTACAGATTTTAGGTTAAGTATCACAAAAATGCATATTTAATATTGAACTTATCACAAAACTACAACTTTTAGAGTTTAAATCCCTAGCACTATTGTTATGGTGGAGCTATAAACATTATTACATTGTGATTAAATTGGTTTTAAACATTTTATTATAATTTAGTTACTAAACGTGTAGTTTTGTGACAATTCATCTTTTAAATATGTAGTTTTGTGATAAATTTGGTGCTAAATATGTAGTTTTGTGATACATCTCCTTAAATCTGTAGTTTTGCGATAGTTTGGTTATAGTATCTCTAGTTTTGTGAAATTTACTCTTAATTTTTTAATTTTTTAATAGTAGAGATAGAGATTTTTTAATAGTAGAGATAGAGATGATCGTGAGTTGAGAATCACACTCCGTTGACCTGATAAAATAGTTCGTTATGATTATAAGATGATTATATTTGAATGAAGCAGCAAAATTTTACAGAGTCCCAGACGGCCAAATTAGTTGACCTGATAAAATAGTTCCTTCACTCGTTCAGAGGCTGATGCCATCTTAAGAAACTTAGGAAAACTGAGGAACCACATATGTACAATCACACATTAGTCTTTCGTGAAGAAAAGAACCCCTCCAAAATGGGGCTGATTATATTACCCATATCAGGCAAAAAAATTATCAAAGAAATATCTTGTCTGTTAGTTAGGAAACTAATACAATACAATAGTTTCAGGATAGATCAGATATATGCTGAACACGACGAGTGCAGCAGTTTTTACACGTAAAGCCCTTTTAATTTATGAAACCTACCCCCGCTTCATACCTGACCTATACTTATCAGTTATCAGCCTTATAAATAAAGGCTTTGGCACTATGAACTTCAAGAACAAAACACAAAGCACCAGAGGAATTTATCCAAATAGATTCACTAAGGCAAGCATTTTCAGCTTTGCTGCATGCAACAAAACCAGGAGAAGGCCCATAGAGCTCAAGAGAAAACAACCCCTACTTTCCGAGCAAAATCATCATCGTCATCATACTCTTCATCATCATCTTCATAAGCATTCTCGTCATCGGATTTGTAGTCCTGGCCTTCGATAGGCTCATAGTAGGACTCCCCCTCCCTCTGGTCATAATTATCAGCATCTTGATTTTCCACGGGATCCACCTCAATAATATCTTCAGCCTCAAGTTTGTCACCATGAGATGAAGATTGCCCATGGCCCTCCACAGGGATGTGGCCTTCGTCTCTGAATTCTTCATCGCCAGATCCACTTTTGTATTCATCCGAACTAATTATGTTGTCACCTTCCTTCTCAGCTTCAGCCAGAGAAGCTTGCCTGTGTGAGACCTCGGCAGATTTATCTTGTTTGGGGCTACAGGCAGATGTGCCATTGGCCCATGCCGCCTCTCTTTTCCGCTGTAAGATGACACTAAGGGGCTTTGGGCCCTCAAAATCAAGCGATGCTTCAGGCTCAACACTTCCATTGGCCTTACTGGAGTCCCTCAAGTTTTTGCGATGAGGGAAGTTGTGTGAGTCAGGCACATCCTTTGTCAAATGCTGGCCATCTGCATTCCTGGAACCTAAAGCAAGTTCACTTGATCTCCGCTGGGTCTGCTCTTCATGTTGTCCTGCCTCCCTATGCCTGGTACCCTGAAATTCCGTGCGCCTAACTGGAGACAGCCTGTCCCGGAGTCTTCTTCTATCTCGCTCTTTCTCGGAGCGAGTATCAACTCTGTCAGGAGATCTTCCAGGAAGCTTTATTCTGCCTTGCAGACGAGAGCTAAGAGTGCTTCCTCGAGAGCTCTGGTGATGATCCCTGTGTGAACGGTGACCATATGCCCTTTCCCTGTAGCGCTCATCCCTCCGCCGCTGCTCTCCATTGCGTTCTGGACTAATTGCCAATGAAGACTCATTTATTCTTCTCCTACGGAGCCGATGACGTAAATCCGATCCATCCATCTCGACACGGTCTCTATCTCTTTGCAGAAACCTTCTTTCTGAGTGGAAAGGCCGTTCCATGCTCCTCTCAGATGATCTACGCCGTTTTCTCTCATAGCCATCATACATATGTCCCATCTGGTCTTGCTCATCCATACCATTGAACCGCTCTCTTTCATGATGTGCACGGACATCAAAATCAGCTGGAGCATATTCATAATCTTCCACTGGATACATATCTCCTCCAAAATCTTCATCATGTAAATAAGCAGCACCATCTGCATCATTGTCCACGAGAACATCAAAACCTGGTGAAGATTCACCCAAAAGTTCATCAGCCTCCCTACTGTTCTGGGGCAGATCATCTGCAGGGGGCATTTCATAACTTTGGTTCCAATCTCGCACAGGATCACTATCCATTGGAAAATGGTTCTGGTAGCACTCAGGATGATCCTCACCTGAAGAAGTAGTGAAGCTTTCCTTAAGTGCTGCTGGCGTACTATTTTTTACCTTTTCTGACTTAGGACAAGACATTGCATTGGTAGCAACCGGTATTGCAACTGTAGCTGTCCTGGCAGAATTAACCGTTGACCGATCAACAGCTGTTTTGCCCCTCTCATTAGTTATTGGAGCACCATGCTGAATGGAATTAGTAGACTGCACAGAATCTTTAATGCCCAACAAATCATTCTTTTGAGTTTGAAGCTGCTCCAAAGGTAAGGAAGAAACTTTTGCCACCTGTTCTGATGGATTATTTCCCACTGATTGTGGTCCATGATAAAATGCGCATCTGTCACCTTTCAAGCAGTTTCCCTTTTTAAAGTAGTAGCATGGAACCAACTGCTTTCCAGAGTTAAATGGAGCGTAGTGTGAAGAAACTGCAGGCATTCTAGTGGTTGGAGCACCAAACATACCATCAATTGGCTGGGTAAAAGTAGAAGACAGAATTAGACTCCAAATAACTTCACTGGACAAAATGACCAAATAATATTAAGCTTAATAACTAGGAGCAAACACCCTGTTAGTTTCTGATGAACAGAAACATAACAACAAATTTACTAGTCTTAGACAATGCTGCTTGCTGGCAAGTATTGATAAAAAAACATAATACCAGTGCATAAGGGGAAAAAGGAAGGAAAGGGACATACCGGATGGCGAAACGGACATTTTGGATTCAAGCAATTGCTATTTAACCAGTACCAGCAGTCTCTAGGGTTCATACGAGCATTGTCACTGTGACGAAAATCACATTCGTTCCCCTGATGTAAGGAACAAAAAGAATCATTATCAATTAAAATATTCAAGCTAGAAGTTAGTAACAAATCCATGATGGACAAAATATTCATGGTAAATAAGACACAAAAGCCCATAAGGATTAATATAGCATTTTTTAGTGTTACATTAATGTTTATATATAGAGAATTGCACATATTTGCATTAATGTAGCATAATTTTGATAGTATTATCAAACAAGATTACAAAGTTACAACACATCAGATTGTGTGACAGATTTGATTTATGGCAAGCTTTTTGCCTCTCTGTAATTTAACCATAGTTCATCAGAACAGCTCCAGAACTAAATCAGTACAGCATCATACGTATTCCAAAATAATAGAGGGGCTAAAAGCAAATGGAATTCTGAGCCGAGCAAGGATTCCCAAAGAGAAACAAAAAAATTGTGAAGCAATGATCTTGAATAACTAGACTAAGAAGGATACTAACATATTGTTATAGTGCTCCTGGTGACAAGGGAAGCATTACAATTCCTACCTTACCGTACTACTAAAAGCCATGTAGCCACTGCAATAGCGATATATTGGGAACAAATGCGATAGTAAATTACATTGTTTTCACTTTTCACCCGAAGGAGCATCAATTCAGGACAACCATACCATTCAAATTTTAAATTATAGAGCTGATTCAGAATTTGACCTAGCATAGAAACCCTGAAAAATTCAGGGGCTAACACCAAGAGGCAACAAATACCCCGAACCTGAAGGCACTACGAACTTATATTATTACGTTATCTACATTAAGCATCACATCTTGGATGAGGGGGAATAGCCATATGAAAAGATTCCGTCTTGCACCAAAGAAATTCGTGTTTACTTAGCTCAGAAATCAAGATTCCGGAAACGAGGTGCGGAATTCAAATTCTAAGCTCCAATCGAGCAAAGACAAATTACCACCCCGCCCCAAAAACAAACTAGCTTATATACGAGGGAAAAGAGACGACGAATCGTCGAGAGAGAACGAGCACACACCTTCTTGCATGTGAGGGGCGAGGCGAGGAAGTAGACGCAGTCGGTGTTGCGCCGCAGCGCCTCCTCCTCGGGCGCCAGGGGCCTCGTTCCGGCCTCCGTGCTCGCCTCCGCCGCCGCCGCCGCCGCACCGTCCGCCTCCATGGCCCCCGTCTCCAGAGGGGCCGCGGGATCCTCCTCCTCCCAACCCACCCCGCACGAACGCGGCGGCGGGAGGACGCCGATCGCGCGCGCGCCTCCGGCGGCGGCGGGGAGGGGGGCGGGGCGGGGCGGGCTAGGGTTCGGCGGTGGCGGCGGGATTGGATCTACGTGGAGGGGAGGCGGGTTAGGGTTGGGCGCGACGGGGGAAGGGGGTTCGCGTTGCGTTGCGCGCTTCGCTTGGCTGCGCGTGTCGACTTGGGGAAATAGGGTTGGGTTGGTGGAGGCCGCAGGTTTTTTTTTTTAAAAAAAAAATAAATAGATAAAATAATTGGGAAAAGGTCGGTATTATAGGCAACGGCGACGGGAGGGTTTTTCTGTATAAATCCGATTTGGGTTGCGCTTGCGCCTCTCTGTCTATGCAAATCTTGGTTGACCGTTGAATAGCACAGTGCTACTCCGATTTGAGTACCTCTGTGATGTCTTTGACTCGCTGCTCGGTGATGTTAGTGGCTTTTTCCATCTATTTAACTCAAAATAAATTCGTATTTAATTATTCATTCGTCGTATCAAAGTTTGTATAGTAAGACATAAATACATTGAAAATAGATAAAAACAACAATAATTATATTAGGATTTAATAAAGTAGAATATTATACTATTTTTTTCGTACATGAGTGAAATATAAATTTATTTTGAGACGAGGGGAGTAGTACACCACTACTAATAGAACAACTCTATTTTACACTTTCCTTTTTTTTTCTCTCTAGGAAATATGTTTTACATTTGAATTCACTTGTTCAATTATTGGATTTGTTCATACGGCCTAGCTGCGGTTGCGCTACAACCAGCCATCTAGCGGCAAGCAGCAGCTTCCTGCAGCCATGTGTTTGTGCAGCCAAACGGCTACGCTGTGCAACACAGCTTAAAACGCTGTAGCAAAAGCCTACCGAACAAATCCGTTCACTCAACACAACACCCTTGTAAAAGAATTTATTATCTACACTTCTCAAACATCTTTTATGGTAGTCCTTGCCTAATGTGATGTCATTGTCTCCAACTATAACAGGGCCAGCAATGACGTATTCAGAAAAAAATAGTAGGAGGTCTAAGAAATTAGACAAAAGAACAGCAACTCCCTTTTTATCTATGTATGGCAAAAAAAATTTGTAGAGATTGCGTGAGTTGTCCGTAATCCTCGCATCAATAGTGTAGGCTCGAGCCACATCACTTTTCTGATAGATTTGCCCCAAAGAACTAGGATTTACAAAACTAGTGAAAACGGATGGTGACAAAAACTCAATTTCTCGGGCTAGTTCGAGGACATAAACCGCTTAGTTTAACAATCAAATTCAAAAAAAGTTCAAAGTAGATTTTTATTTTTTTATATAAAAATTAATCGGATTTTGCCATGATCAAACGGTTTTGGTGAAAACCAAGAAACCGCTCCCTCTTTTTTTTTTCTCCTTTTTTGATCGGAACAGTTTAGCACTATGTGGTCGGGAAAAAAAGGGGGGGGGGGGGGGGGGGGGGGGCAATCCAGGTTTCCTCGTCAGAAAGGAGGTGCGATAACAACTGAGACAGATCGTACATTCCCAATCCTTTATAACGGCACACGCCGCCATGGAGCCTGTTGGATCATGGATGCCATCCCTCTCCACGCAAAAGCTCCCAAAAATTACAGCTTCCTCCACCACCAGTTGATTCCCTCGCCGTCGCCGCTCGCCGACCGTCCAGTGGCAGGGTAACACCGGTCCGCCGTGGATGAAACTCGACGCACACGACGGTGGCAGGCGGCGCAAGGAGAAAGGCAAACACAAACGAGCCCACGCAAAACGGTATTTGCTCACCTTGCCTCAAATCTCACACTCTTGCCAGTTCGTCGATCTATGTATTCTTTAGATTGAACCATCGGAAATAATGTGCTTTAGATTTGGATATTCAACAACAGAAAAGATCACAACAGTATATGTAGGAAATTTCCCGACCGTACAGATAACGTTTCCGTAAAACTAATATAATAATAATATTTTTACCGATGTTACCGTTTTCAAAATTTAATTTTTTTAATTTCTGTCAGCGTAACATTGAAGTTGGCATTAAATAGATGAATTTATAAATATAGAAATTTCCCAACCGTTTCCGTTCTTTTTGAAAATAATAATAAAATAATGTACCGTTTCGGACCATTTCCGACCGTTTTCATCCGTAAGTATATGATCAGCATTAATAATAAAAGCAAAATATTAGGCACTAAAGAAAAAGCTTCAGATTGACAGCTCCTCTTGAAACTGGCATAACCGGACAATCGGTGAAAATCCAGATCCTACAACACGAATTGAAACAATCCTCGTGCGCTTCGATTATTGCAGTTTTTTTTGGTTGAAAGCATGTAGAGGAATCTCAATACACATAAATCCTGATACAATATCAACTAAGTTCAATGTCTAGGAAGACTCCATGAAACATGAAAACAGTGGCCTGCCGTGCGAGTTACAAATCATCTAGGATAAGAGTTAAACCGATACTGATTCCTAAGTGGAACCTACAAAATATCAGGTTTCGTTGTTCCGGTGGCCTGCACCGAATAGGTAACAGAGAGTTCTGGAAACATGTACGGCGTACACGCAAGATACAAATTTGGGACTTCTGACGACGTGCATTGTCGAGAGCAAGAGTGCCACCATGCACTGCAGAATCCTCCTGGAAGCCCTGTGATAGTATACCAGGACATGTTAGTATGCAGAGATGAATATGCATAAAAGACTCTAAATTAAATTTGAGTCGTCAATTAAGATGTGAGTTATTCCGAGCAATAAAAATTAGAGCAAACAGACATACTTCAACCCGCACAATGAGACCATTTTACATTCAATAAGGGACAAAAAACACATGATGCCAATATGTCAAAAACTATCGGAGTACACAACATGATAACAGATTACTCAGAAAAGTACATCTCTATCCAGTCATAGTTTTTTAAGGATTAGTGTGGGATTTGGTAATCGTTACAATAAATATAATTATGACATCTTACCAGAAATGGCACCATGTTCTCTCACTTCAGGACAGATACCGTGGATCATTTCCTTGCTTTCCCATCTTATGCACATCCTCAGGTGAAAGTATCTTGATGTACCATACACTATTCACAAAGGACCTACATCATATGAGGATGGTCAGTTTCAAGAAGAATCATGTCTGATGTTTACTCTCACGAAGGGTCTTGGGTAACTGAGCATCAACATATAGTGACCGACCAACACATATTATTGAAGGAAGAACAGTCTAGTAAAAAAATTTAACATATTAATACACATTAAAGATGTTTGACTGAATGCACATGAATTCTGTTTGAGATCACAATTAGGCACCGAACATTGCAAAAATATACTCCATATAACACTAGTACTTTTAAACATATTCATTAGATACTGTCCATGAGCTGTCAACATGTCTTTCAGTGAATGAAGAAGGGATATCCATTCACATTGTACATACCTTTCCTCAATAAGCTATTAGTTGTGGAAACCAGGAAACCAAAGTATTGTACTCCCTCCGTTTCATAATGTAAGACTTTCTAGCATTGCCCACATTCATATAGATGTTAATGAATCTCTATATGAATGTGGGCAATGCTAGAAAGTCTTACATTATGAAACGGAGGAAGTATAAGACAGCCACTTTTGCACTTGCTAGTCAAGCCAAATTTTGTTGATCTTAGGCACGTTTAATATCTTTAAATTATATAGATATACAATGAAGTTACAATGCCTGATGTAGATTTGAAAATTTTACTTAGCATGTTAACTTGGCCGTTTTGAGGCCAACATCAATTAAGAGATTCAGTTTGTAGTGTGCACACATGGACAGGGTATGCCAAGTGTAGCACTAAAATTTTAAAGAATTTTTTTGCAACCAAATCATAGAACGGTAAGATGAAACTTGAATTTATATTGCTTACTAAAACTTGAATTTGTAGTGAGCATGCATGGATATTGATTACTAAAACTAATAAATAAATCAGAATTCTGAGAATATTTCTTACTCCCAAGGGTCGTCTCCAAGGAGAAGCACATCATTCTCCCTGTCGACGAATACAAGCTGCCAGCCTGATCTATCAGGGTCGTCCAATTGACCCTTAATGCCGAACATCTGACCCAGTTCTTCTCGAAGTTCAGCATAATTAGAGAACCGGGTGATGTCCAACGACCTCCCAACCGAACCTGACTTGTAAACCTGCAATTTTACAATGGTTCCATGAAAAGGAGAATATATATTTTTTGGAGGAAAAAGAGGAGCTCATATTTGACCTAGCAACAATGCAAATTATACTAGTTACCTTCACAAATGTTCTGGTTGCTGGATCGTTCTCTCCTGTATTTTGCAATAAACCAGAAGAGTCGTCCAAGCAACCATACATTGCATTCTGCAGATAAGTTGATCCAGAAGGGATCGTTGATAAGTTGCCATCCGAAACATTCGAAGTCAGATTAGGAACCATGTTGTACAGGAGGGATGAAGAGTCAACTTGTGGACTAAAAAGGGACTGGTTTTGCACATCACGACCAATTTTGTTTTCAACAGAACCATCTTTGCTTGTGGGTGAGTTATGCAAAACCGAGCCCCCAAAAGACACTGACTGTGAACCCATAAACTTCTGCTTCCATGCCTGTTGCTGCTGCTGCTGCTCACTAGCTACAGGCTGATTAAATCGAGATAAGTCCACAGCTTTCGAACTTCCCTGAAGGAAGCTCGAATCCAACATATTATCACTACTGCTAGAGGTGATGAAGCTTGAAGAATTCGCATTAGGATCAGAGAAGCCAAATTTTTCTCGCAAATGACTCGGTAATGATGTTGGACTTGGGAGAACTGCACTTGTAGGAACTTGGTAGCTTTGATCTGGTTGAATCTTCTGCTTCTGATCATTCTGAACTTGCTGCATTTGCTGTAGTTGCTGGAGTTGCTGTTGTATAGCACTTGGGCTCAACATCGTTTGGATATTTTGGGCATCAGGATTAATTATCTGTTGCTGGCTTGCTTGCTGCAGAATTTGTTGCTGCAATAACGGGTTGAGGTTGCAGTGTTCTTGAGGGGACTGCATAGGTTGCTGAAGGTGCAAGAATTGCTGTTTTAAGTAACCACCAGATTGGGAAGCAGCAGCAGCAGCAACTACTGCTTGGTACTGATCGTGATCGCTGCTCAGTAAGGATGGATGGAGCCTCTGTTGTCCCCAGGAGCCAATACCAGGTGACTGAAAGTTCAGAGACTGAAAACCTCCCTCACCAGCAACTCCTCTCAGCCACATTAAAGCATTGCTGTCATCTTAAGTGTGATACAGCAGTTAATAAAAGAACAGAAATACGAATGAGAGATACTAGAAAATGGAATTATGTTAGGCAGATCAATGCATTCTCCATAACAAGAATGCACAGAAAGACAATGAATAAAAAGAATGCATATTATAGAACGTTAATTTGCTACGGAAGAGCCTTATCAAATAACATTGATCCACCTTGGGTGCTTAAGAAATGGAAGGAAGAAATCAACTTTTCACTTACACCATAACTTGTTTTACTTTTAGCCTATATGAGCATTTTATAAAGTTCCCTGATCAATCTCTGTATCCAGAACCATCATTTGAGGCATATTGTTCACAGTAGAGAACACTGACTTGAACTATAGCCTCTTGCTCTTGCACCACAATCTCAACTTCAGGTTATTTTAGTTAGAATCATCAGCTGGTTGATGTGGCAGGTTCAGAAATTTATTAAGGCTGTGGCTTCAGTAATTTGAGTGTGATGGCTAAAACACTATGTAAATGCACCAAATAAACTTCCACATGACAGGCGCACACACATAGCAAGCATACAGCAAAATAGCTTCAAAACTAGTTTATGCCTGACACACAGTAACAAGAATCTTAAGCGTACCATGCAGGGAAGCAACTCCTGAATACCAAGGATGCTTAACTCTCAGTGGGAACAAAGATGGATACATTGGAAAGGTTGTCAATGGTTCAATTTCCCATAAAGAAACTCTTGGTGGCCTTTCCCCTGCAGTTGATTCATCCCAACCAACCTGAAAATAACACACTAGTTAGTGGAACTGTGGAAGCAAGCACTAGTGCAATAACATCTGAAGGCAGTTCCATGATTGTTATAATGAAAACCAGAGGTACAGATCATAAGAAAATGCAACTAAAGAAGATGAAGATAATCAGGAAAGACAACACAAATCACGTTTAAACCCCCACAGCTCTTTAGAACAACCTCAAGTAATATAAAAATTACCTTCACAGATCTCCAATAGGAACTAGGCCAACGGACTGGGTCTGCATCACTAACTTCAGTTATAGTTCCCATATACCTGTGTTTCATTAAAGTGTGCATTGGGCGCATTAGTATATTATGGATTTTTATGGAGGCCCAATTATAAAATTCCCATAAATAATGGGGTGATGTCCTGACAGATGCGCAGATTTTTCAAGAACATCGACGCGTGAAAGCATAAAAAGTAGAGATAATGGCAATTTCAGCCACTGGCATAGTCACATACATCCTACAAACATGTATAGGATCTCCTGGTGCTAGGTAACCAAGTATTATCTAAAAAAAGTACCATCATTTATATATTTGGCCTAGATTATAGAATAAGGACTGAGCATTGACATTTGCTAGGTCACCTGCGAACGCTTGATTCCTCAGTCTCAAACAACATCCTGAACCGCATCCCAACCGATATCCGGGTGTGAAAAACAGCCTTGATGTATTTTGACAGTGGTATGACAAATTCTGATGGACTTGCCCTGCAAACACTCTTTCTGTTAACGGTGTACATGGGGAGGAAAAACAACAATGCATATATACTAATTTAAAAGTCCAACTTACCGGGGGTTGTAGAAAATAGTGAAACGGCTGTTTGTAGCAGCAGCATGAGCTGCTGCTGCAAGGAGACCTATGTGCATGCTATCGCTTGAAAGAACAGAGGAAGGCATCACAGTCTGTGGCCGACTGGCACGTCTTATTCCAAGTAAAAGCTGGTTTTTCTCGTTCCTGAGTCAGAGAATCAACAATGCGCCCTACTCATTAGCACAGGTAAAAAAGAAAATCACAAATGCAGGAGAGATAACAAACCATATGAAAAGCACAGAATCTCCAGCAACAAGTCTCTTAGCACTGACAAAAACGCTCCAGCCAGTGGTTAGCAGGTGTCGTTTGGGTTGGCCTGTCAAAAACAGCATATTACTACAAAAGATAGTAACATGGCATATTCAAAAATATAAAACTACTAAACGCAATTACTAACAACATCATTAGTGTTGAGCAGATCCCAGTTCATAATCAATACAGCACAAGTACCTCAAGCATATGTACTATCAACATTTATGTTAAGACAACATTTTTTTAGTTATTGTGATCAATACAAAGTACATTCTGTGTCAGAAAATACACTAACAATAAGTTCAACCCTGCAGAAAGATGAGAATTCAAGGCATACAAAAGGAAGCCTACACCGAGAATTATACTGTCCAGTACAGTGATTGCTCATTGTGCAATTTTTTAAGACCTGCGAACTCTAGTAAATATTTCAGTACGCCTCTGAAAGTATCATGTATTCATGTGTCAATTGTAACTTGATCCACTGCTAACTATCCTAACATATTAAAATATGATATTTTTTATGTGCTTATCCAATTAATGATTTCGTAACTTCATTTCTATGCATAACCCTAATTCAATCAAGTATCTCTTGCTCCATTCACACCAACTGATTTTTAAATGAAAAAGACGCTTACATCACATTGTGTGAGAATGGTTGAAGTTTTTCTCAGAACACTTGAAAATGTTTTTATTAGGAAGGTTTTAAGCCATGATTACAAAGGGTGAACTTATCCAATGGAAAAGGGGCAGAGATGATTATTAGGAAATTCCCTTTAAAAATATCATAATTCACCGTTATGAAGAATTCAAGACTGCCATAAGCTCTACAGATTTTTAAGAAGTTACCTCGAAAGATGTGCCTGAACTTCCACTCGATGTCATGAATATCCCGTGCAATTAGCTCCTGGGCTGGAGGCTGCTGTGTGAAATCCTACAAACCACACTATACCACCTGTTATTGGCAACAGCAAACCCAACCACCCAAGAAGTACAAGAAAGGAACACAGCCCCAAATTACACCACTCATCACACCAGAGGAGGGAAGACGCGCTCAGCAGCACGGCGGGGCACGGAGAACCCCCCGTGCGTGCTGGTGTCGCTCGCCGTCAATGTCTTGCAGAAGTAATTCGTCGGCTGCTTGCTCATTATCCCCATCTCCGCGGGAAGGTACGCATCGTTCTGCTCCTGCTGCATGAATGAACACATCCAAAAAACCATCAAATTAACCGCATAGAATATTTCACTCCTCCAAACCATCAGAAGCTCAGCACTGCAAACATCATGCAAAAACCCCAGGCGCCTTACTGGGTTCAGTGGCTGGAGCGTCATCTGCGCGTACACCTCGTCAGTCTCCACATCCGCCTGCAAAAAATTTGCCAGCCCAAGTCAGCACCGACAGCCATGGAGATAAACTGGAGGAGTGGAGTGGAGGTGACGCCGCATCGATCTGAGAAATTAGGGCAAGGAACCACGTACATGCATTGTGACATCGTGGAGCTGGCAGATCAGTTGCGCCGGCAGGTTGGGGTAGTTCGGGATGTGACCCTCCACCTCCTTGTTCGTCGACGCCGCCACCTTCACGTATGCAAGCTCACCCGCGTCAGAAACAAGAGAAACCAGCAGAGATAGAGAGAGAGAAGCAAAGCAAGCGCGCCCACGAGACGGCTGAGGAGGTGAGCTCAGCCTCACCTGCTCGCTGTGGCCTTGCGGGAAGTAGACGACGCGCGTGCCGACGGTGGGGAGGCAGACGAGCGGGCCGGCGCAGGCGTGCCATAGCTCCGAGTTGAGGCACTTCTTCTCTGCAGCAGCAGCAGCAGCAGCAGAAGCAGATCGAGTCATCAACCAAACGAGAAGGGAAACAAAGTGAACCGCGAAGCGAAGCGGCGGAAACAAACCTAGCCACCCACCTTCCTCGGGCGGCGCGGGGGGCGGCGGCGGCTGCGGCGGCCCGATGCTGGCCGCCGACGACGAGCTCATCTCCTCCTCCTCCGACCAAACCAGAGAAGCACAAACTCTTAATCTATCCCCTCACAAATCCACCCGAAAACCCCATCCCCCTCCTCAAATCGGCCGCATTCTGCACCACCACCACCACCACCACCAACACCAACAACAACAAGCATCAACAAACCAGAGAGCAAAGCATAGCAAAACCAATCCAACCCCCACCCCGCCGGCAAGGGACCAACCAACCTTTCTCTTCCGCTCACCCGAGCTCGGAGATCGCCACCATGGTGGGGAGAAAGGGTGGGGTTGGAGAGAGAGAGAGAGCGCAAGAGGGGTGGAAATGATTAGGTTTGTGGCATTTAAGCGAGAGAAGAGAGAGAGAGAGAGGGGTTCGCGTGGTTCGAGTAGTGCGAGTGCGTGTGTGCGTGTGCGCGACCCGGGGGGGGGGGGGGCGCGGCGCAAGGGGCCGTACAGTAGCGTGAGCTCGCGCACAGTGTCTCAAGAGTTTTGAATAAAGCAGAGAGGAGAGAGACAGAGAGAGAAAAGTTGGGAAGCGAGGGGGTTTTGAAAAAGCCGTATTTTATGGGCTCATGTAAGCGGCTGTCGGGTCGGTGTAACCACGGCCGTAACCACGCCTACTGCTAACTTCAATTCATACAATAGTTGTTTACTTTACTGTTAATATATGGTCCCACCTATCATACACATATTGTGTCTTGGAGTCCGTGCTGTAACTGGCTACATATTTATAGCCTGTTGCTCTTCTCTCTTAGAGCAAGTCTAATAGTATAGCCCATTACTAGCTCCAATTTATCTATAGCCAATCTAATAACCAATTAATACAATAGTTACTTACTATACTATTAATATATGATCCTAACTGTCATACACACAGTGTGTCTTAGAGTCCGTGCTGCAGCTGACTACAGATCTGTAGCCCGCTGCTATTCTCTCTCATCGTTTATCTCATTAAAATATGTTTATACCTAGCTAATAGCCTGCTATTATACCTGCTCTTATCGTTTATCTAATTAAAATATGTTTATAGTTGCTAATAGTCTTGGCCTGCTCTAATGGTGATGAGAGAGATCCATCCATCCACCACCCCGGCATATGCAGCTCTCCATCGCACGCAGCGCAGACTGGTGTTCCCGTGGGGCACCACACCGTTCCTTGTAACCTGTAGCCCGTGTTGGTTTGTGAACTCCCCGTCTGTGTTACAGCTAGTACTGCTCCTCCTACGTGTTTGTCCGGTCCCGTCCTCCAGATTCTACCGGTATCATGAAGTATCGATTTCATTATTTGGGTTAATAATATGGTCTTATGGTGCTAATTTTGTTATATACTTCCTCGTCCAAAAAAAATCAACTTCTAAAGTTTAAATTTTATCTCAAACAAAATCAACTTCTACTATCCTATCCTTAAATATCCTTACCTATCTATCAACAGTACTATTTTTTTCAATAATAAAGGGGCATTTTAGTCTTTTTACTCTTCATTAATCTCACCTTGGGATGGTAGGGATGGGTTTTATGTGGGACGGAGGGAGTACTCTATTACATAGAATATTAATCGCTCAACAGAATATATCCAACCGGGTGTAGGTAATATTTTGTATATGTAGAGCTCCGGTGAATAGAGAGGGGAGCATAAGGTATCTTGGGACACACTTTCTCGATGCACTGACTATAGTGCTTACAGTCTGTCTAATAAAAGCCATGGCAAAAGTAAGAACGGGCCCATCAAATTAGTACATAAATATCTCGAGACATTACTTTACAGTAGTAAGAGACATATATATATATATATATATATATATATATATATATATATATATATATATATATATATATATATATATATATATATATATATATATATATATATATATATATATATATATATATATATATATATATATATATATATATATATATTATAGATATAAAAAATTATGTACTTGATGCTTCTATTTTATGAGTCGGAAATCACAATTAGTCAAAAATACCATAATCATGACAAGACTAATCAAGTACTACTACTATCTTTTTTTCCACTTAAAGAGCTGCCTGCGGATTAGCGACTAGTAGTACTTAATTAACTGGGAGCCCCTTGTGATCCTTATATAATCAGTCCTTGTATGCTTGTCCTCCTACGTACACATATGTTTGATTACAGCTAACCTTGCCTCCTTAACCCATGTCATCATCATCATCATCATCCACACCCAAACGGGCAACCTGTCCTAGAACCTTTGATTCCACGAGTCCGGCCGGTTTTTACCATCCCCACAGCAGCAACGTAACGTCCCCTACGTGACAGCGCACAAACAGGGGGGTCATTTTTTAAAAAAGGAGGAAAGGGATGGGGGTGTGTACGTACGGAGCAATCTTGTCACATCAACCCAACCCTAGTGTGCGCGACATGCCGGTCGTACCGTGACGTGACCAATCCAACCGTGAAAGAGAAAAAAAAAGAACTCGAGATTTTTTAATTTTTATTTTTATTTTTTGCTCTTGTCGACCACTGCATGCCATGTCCATGGCGTCCTCGTCCTCTTTCGCCGATTAAAAAGGGAAGACGCGACATAGACATGGAAAACACGTTTGACTCGTACATGGATGAATTGACGTTTCGTCCCAGAACAATAAGAGGGAAAAAAAACTTTTAACTCGTCGTAAGAAAAAACTTAGGGCATATTTAGATCCGGTAAAATTGTTCACCATGTCTTATCGAATGTTCAGACATATGTATAGAGTATTAAATATAAACGAACAAATAACTAATTATATAAATTACGTGTAAATTGTAAGACGAATCTTTTAAATCTAATAACAATATGGTGCTACAGTAAATATTTACTAATAACGGATTAATTAGGCTTAATAAATTCATCTCGCAGTTTACAGGCGGAATATGGAATTTATTTTGTTACTATAGTACTATTATTCTATGTTCAATATTTAAATGTGTGCCCGTAAATCTGATGTGACACGTAAATAAACACCTCCTTAAACTTTCTGTTCTTCGGTTAAAAAAAAATGGTACTAGTCGACCAGTGTACGTTGCATGCATTTGCCCCTAGCTACTCCTGATCGAGTGAATATTTTGCCCGTAGTTTCGTACTCATGCTATGCATCGGATTAGTGCAGTAAGTACTTTCTAAGAATTTCGGATTGGGCCTCTTGATGATCTCTCGCTTTCTCCATAGCTGTACAAGCCTGTTCGATCGCTGTACCGATAGTAACACTGAAATTGCTTCGACGTGATCCTAGTCTTCATTGCCAAGACTGTCGACATCCCTATGTCTGTAGATTGACGTCAATATATATGGATGGGAGTCTTAATTTCTTGATGTTATTGTGCTAGCTATAGCTTCCAACGTCTGCAAAAAAGACGAGTCTTGTTAATTATGGTGGTAATGGGGGGGTGTAAAGTGTAAACCTTCCAAAGGAAATGTGACCTGAAAAGTTGATGACAAGTGAGGCTCATGCATGCTTTATATCCTCCTTACCTGGGTCCAAACTGGTAAAGTTTATGGCATATTCAGGTTAATCTTTTGTGTTATGTTAACCCAAAAATTAAAAGAGAAAAGATCATCTCAGCTGCCAAACGAGAGGCTCCGGAGCCATCCGTACAAATGAGCTTTTGACCGTGCGTATCAACTTAAATGAGCTTGACAAGGAGTAGTATGAATTGGGTGCAGCAGTTCAGTGTACTGGTGCTCCGGCCTGCGCTACAGTACTCCTATGTACTGTATGTACTGTACGCGAGCAACTTGGGTTTATTTGTTGAGAATGATAAAGAGTGGGAGTATATGCTTTTATTTACCTTGGGTTTATTAGGATAGTAGACTTTGTACCAGCTAGCTGGTCTATTGATCAATACTCCTATGTTTGTCCCAGAAGTGCAAATGAACAGTAAATTATCAGCAGAAGTTCTACTAATTAAGGTTGTGTTTAGTTCACACTGAAGTTTGAAAGTTTGGTTAAAATTGGTACGATGTGATAGAAAATTTGTGTGTGTATGAAATGTTTGATGTGATGAAAAGTTAAAAGTTTAGAAAAAAAACTTTGGAACTAAACAGGGTCTAAGATATAGACTAGTCTATGTATATAATTAAGCTATATTTTGTTGTGTTTAATTAGTAGCCGTATTTTTCTTATTAAAAATTTGGAGGATCAAGACTGAGATTAGGGACAGAAGGAAGTTGTTTAGATGGAATCTCCCTATTTTATTGAGTAAGTACAGTTGCAACAAATACCCTAAGACATGGAGCACGGTAGCTGGGTTTCATCAGCTAGCAAACATATCCAGCACCTACTATCAGAGGATGATTTTCTGTTTCCCATCACTGGCCTGCGTCCACGATTCCTGTCGCGTGGACCGAGCTTAAACGGGGAACATGGGCTTGAAAATGTGGTTTCCTGTCACACTTAGCCGAACTAAACTTTAGACAAGCTTGACTATTTGTGTCTCGACGTGTTTCACGGTTATAGCATGGCATGCATGTCGTGCCATGGTATACGTTTGATTAGTCCTCTTTACTCTTTACTATTTGCGATAGTACTCTTTTTAATCACAGATAGTATTTGATGTTTTTGATAAAATTTAATCAAACTCTTTCAACTTTTAACTATTAATAATCTCTTAAATATTTAGTTTTTAAAAAATGATGCGTAGATTCGTCTTAAAAACTACTACCACAATATTAAGAAATTATAAGAATTTATACACTATAAATAATATAAAATTGACAATAAAAGTTAAATTAAATCTTGTCCCGTACCCCCTTTTTTTTTGATAGGACAAACATCAAATATTTGTAGCCGAAGACAGATTGATCATCTCATGTCAAAATTTGGTAGATGAGTTAATATAACATCAGTTTTATAACACCAAAATCCGAGTCACATGTCTGCTGCATGCATATGGCTCACTGAGAACGTATAATAGGAGTTTTGTACAAGACTACTGTAGTTATTATTTCAAAATCCATATTTTTCTACCTCTAATACTAAGGGCTTATTCGTTTCTGAGTTTGGTATGACACCCATAAAACTCATTAACATATAATTAATTAAGTATCAACAACTATATAAACTTAAAAAATAATTTATTTAAAATTTAAATAAATTCTATATGAAAATATTTAGAGAACATATCATTTAGCAGTATGTAAAACATGCCTAGGAAGTTATCGTTTAGGTCCCAGCTGAATAGCATGATTGAAAAACGAAGCAATAGATTCTAGTTAACTAAATCTCGGCAGGACCCACCACATACCATGTCTTATGCGGAACCAACCTTCGGATATAGGAGAAGTTCCGCATAAGGAAGGATGACTAGAGTTCTACATGGAAACGACATGGACTACTCGGATTGTATCCATATTGGTTTACCTAGTTCTACTTGGACAAGGGGATACCTATTGGTATAAATACAAGACCCCCTAGGAGGAGAGGGGACACGGAACAACAGAAGCCACAATATACAAGCCAACATGCACCAAAACAAGACGTCGGATATCGACGTCAGAGATAGGCATGGCTAGTCCCCTACGGTACCTACGGATATTGTTAGAAGAGATATATCGCTGTCTCTGATCTTGCCGGATGCGGATTCGAAGAGGAAGGCTACCCTGTTGTCGACTACGAGTCAGACCTTCAGACCGCCATATCGACAATAGTTAGATAGGCTACCCCAAATATTGTACTTGTGTGATCCAGATGAATAAGAGCAATGACCGGCTTCGGCCAACAGGATGTAGGGCTATTACCTGACAATTTAGGGGCCCGAACCTGTATAAAAATCCATGTCTTCATCTCTTTTACCTCAATCTCGCATATATCCTAGTACCAACGATCCCCGTACTATGCAAATACCGGAATCGCGACATCAAACGTCGACACTAACATTCAGAATATAAGTGTAAAATAAAAGAATGAAAAACACGAGAAAAATATAGGAATGATTGTTTGATTAAACCACATGAAAAATACATGAATTAGATAAGAGGGATAGACTCAAAGAAATTTTTTAAGTGGTTGAATCTCTTGCTAACTTTTGTACAAAATCTTTATAGGATTACTTATTTCATAAAATTTTTAAAGAATAAGATATGATTAAATTATTTGTTTCAAAGGTTTTCATACGATCGAAATCATCCAAAAAGTTTATTTTTTCTGAACAGATCAATGGTATTCTCCTATGTAGCTAGGTGGCGGTCCATCAGGTGGAGGCGGTGGACGGCGTCCAGGAAGGAACCCGGCGCCGGCGGGCAGGACACCGCAGGAACAGCACCACCCCCTTCTGAATTTTCCACGCTCAACAGAGCCGGGGGAGCAGCGCGCTGGCCCACCCCGCTGCGCCAAAAGCTGCGGGCTCCTCCTCCTCTCCCCTCTCGCTCTCTGCCGACGACCACCGTACGTGCGCCCCTCCTGGCCATCCCCTGCGCTGCGCCAAGCCACCAGCTTGCACCCGTTCAACTTCAACTCGCCGCCCATGGCTGGCCGCCGCGCGCTGGCGTGGCTGATGAATTCGCAGCACGCACAGGCACACAGCAGCGGCAAGCCGCCAGCTATTGCTTGACTAGACTAGCTATCAGTTCTAGCACAGTGTTTGTAGTGATCTGACTAGCCTCAAAGTACTTGAGTGTAAATCTCTAGAGACGCGAATTACAGATTCAGTTATTTATCGGCCGTATATATCCGATTGGACATAGAAACCGGGTAAAAAAATTACCTTTTTAAGGCTGTGTTTAAATCTAAACTTCCAATTTTTTTCATCACATTAATTTGTCATACACATATAATTTTTCAGTCATATTACTAATTTCAACCCAAACTTTTAACTTTGAAAGTAACTAAACACAGCCTAAACAAAGGAGCTACCTCTTGCTTCTGTTCCTTGTGTACCCGCGCGTGCCGGGGCATGACTGACGACGAGTCATGCTCATCTCGTCGCGTCCGTCTCCTACAGCTACAGCCTTTTATTCGGTTCGTTCCATGCCGCACTCGCGCGTGCGTGCGTGCATACGTGGGCGGCATGTGCGACTGGGGCGCCCGTGCACGTGTGCGGTCTGTTTGCGGTGCACATACCCCCGAGCAAGTCCTCCTCGCAAAGGGATTCGGATGGCCAATCATCAGGGTTTCTGTGGAGGATCGCCTTGAATTTACCTGCGCCTTTGTAACCGGTGGTACCACACGTACTAGTGCTACTACTACTACTTCCGGCCACGGCGTTAACTGTTACATGCACGTGTCTGCTGCACGGAGCACATAGTAGCCTCCTGTTTGGTTGTCTACACGGAGTGGCATCAAATTCAGTTTGATTATCTTATGAAAAAAGCTTGTAGTAACCCCACAATCGATCGATCCCGGGTTTCTCAAGCTCAAGCCAATGCATGATAAATCGAGCAAATATATGCCAGTAGATAATGTTTTCGAGCAAAGGGCGAAGAAAGTTGGCAGCCCAGGTTCACAGCCACAAAAGGGAGAAGCACGATCTGGAAAAAGCTACCCACAATGTTGGGCGGCACACTGGATCAGATCAGCAGTCGGCCCGTGTCTCCAAGAAAAAAAAATTGAAAAAAAAGATCGATCGATCGATCGATCACTACTCATCGAGAGCCCACGAGGCCCCACCGGCCACTCGCGCAGTCGCAAACACCAACAGCAACAGATCACAAAATGGTGATCGATCGATGAGATGAGAGGGAAAAGCTTGTGTGGTTTTTAGTATGGTCCCCGTATTGTTGAAACCCCCCCGGCCGGTCGAGGCAAGTTGCCGTGCACCATCCCCCAGCTTTAGCGGCAAAACTCTGAATGATTCGTCCATAATTCACCCAGGACACATCAGTGAGAAGCTATAGCTTAGCCTGCTGCTCCAGGAGGCAGCATAGATCTCCGTCTACGTCCCGTTTTGCTCTTTTGCTCCTGGAGGCAGCAGCTGCAACATTAGTGGTACTGATCCTAGCTACTCCAGCTAGCCACGCATCCTCTAGAATAATAATAATAGTCAAAATTCTCCTATTGCCACAACACGTACGGCTGTTGGTCTCTTTCTTCTTACAACCTCCGCCCCAAAATACCCAAAATACAAGGAGTTTTAGATTTGACATACTAGGTATTAAGAAAGTAGGTAAAATTAAACATATGATTATTGTGATTGGTTAAAAGAGAAGGTAGGTGGGGATATTAAGACACTGGTGGAGAAGTAGTTTTTACTCCCGATTCGTAACCCATGTATAGTCCCGGTTTTCCAACCGGGACTACAAATCCGGGACTAAAGATAGGGTGAAATAATCGGGAGTAAAAATCGATTTTTAGTCCTGGTTGGTAACCCCAACCGGGACTAAAGATAATTTTATCTGTTACCAACCGGGACTAAAGAGGCTAGATCGGTTGCTTCTTTATTCTTTTCTTCTCTTCATTATTTTTAATATATATGATTTCACCCTAACCCTATCCCGTCCCCAAAATCCCAAAACAATCATCCTCAAATTGCCTTCAAATCCACAAATCGATCATCTCAAATACATCACAAAATCTTAAAAAAAAATTTACATCACAACTTCTACAAAATTCATCATATATTCACATCACACACAAATCAAATACATCACAAAACAATCTTAGCTCAGATTTTCCAAAAAAAAGAGAAAAAAACCGCCAGGCACCGCCTCGCCGCGCCGGCCGGCCGGCCCTCCGCGCCCCGCCGCCGCCTCAAAGGCCGCCGCCGGTGGCCACCGCCTCGCCGCGCCGCCCTCCGCGCACCGTCGCCCTCGCGCCGGCCACCATGCCGCCGCCTCCCAGGCCGCCGCCTCGCTGCGCGCCGCACCGGCCGGCCCTCCGCGCCCCGCCGCTTTGCGCCTGCCTGGCATCCTCGCCCCACCGCTGCAGTGTAGAGAGGAGAAGGAGAGGAATAGATAAGGTTGAGGAGAGAGTTAAAGGAGAGGAGGAGATAAGGTTGAGGAGAGGAGGAGATACCTTGATCCGATCGCGCAGGCCTCTCCGATCTCCGCGTCGATCTTTTTTACCGGTCCAACCGGGACTACAAATAGATCTTTAGTCCCGGTTGGTAACACCAACCGGGAGTAAAGTGTATGGCGATATTTTTTCCCGGTTGATGTTATCAACCGGGACTACAAATAGATCTTTAGTCCCAGTTGGTAACACCAACCGGTACTAAAGATTGAAAAGTACCCCTGGTGCTTTCAAACCGGGACTAAAGATATTTTTAGTCCCGGTTTTTAATACAACCAGGACTATTGTGAAATCTGGTTGACTGACCAAAGATGATTTCTCCACCAGTGAGAGGTGGAAGTTTGTTATTGGTTGAGAAAAAAAATAAGGTGTTATATTTTGAGATAAATGTTGAAGTCTATAAGTTACACCCTCCGTACTAGAATATAAGAAGTTTTAGAGTTTGACACGGTTATTAATAAAGTAGTTAGAAGTGAATGGTGGAGGGTTGTGATTGGATAAGTAGTGGAGGGTGGGAAAAGTGAATGCACTACTGGAGAACTCCTCAACTCTCCTGGTTCGCCAACCCCCTTTACTCACGGGTAGCGAACCGGGAGGGAGAATCCGGGACTAAAGATGTCGGTCTTTAGTCCCTTTTCAAATAACCGGGAGTAAAGATACATCTTTAGTCGGCTAAAGATGTAGCCAGGCCAACACCGATTGCTACTTTTTTTATTGCTTTTAACACTGAATATTGATTTTACTCCATCCCCAAATCATCCCCAAATAAATCATCACATATTACAAATCCAAATCACGGAACAAAATTTATCTCCAAATCCTCAAATCGATCATCTCCAAATACATCACAAATTCTAAAAAAATTACATCACAAGTTCTACAAAAATCATCACAAATACATCACATGAATACATCACACACAAATCAAATGTATCTCAGATCTCCAATCACAAATTATATAGAAAAAATCGCTGACCCGCCGCCCGCCGCCCTCCCGACCTCCTCCTCCGCGCGCGCGGGCCGCCGCCTCCGCTGTCGCCCGCTCCTCGCTGGCTCTGTGAGAAAAGATGATAAGACTGTGTGTGAGAGAGAGAGGAGGAGGAGGAATAGGAAGATAAGGAGAGGATAAGAGTGAGGAGGAAGAGGAGATATAATTTTTTGAGGATACGTACAAAAGGATTATATACGGTATATTAACTTTTACTTGCGGTAGGTATTCGAATACCAACCGGGATTAAAGATCTCTATAAACTTTAGTTCCGGTTAGGAACAACAACCAGGACTAAAGTTAGAATCTACCAACCGGGACTAAAGATCTTTGAGGATCTGACAGCCTCTGACACGAGGTGAACCGGGATTAAAGATGATCTTTAGTCCCGGTTTGTGTTATCAACCGGGATTAAAGATCACATAGTCCCCTTGCACAAATAAACCTGGACCATAGATCATTTTTAGTCCCGATTTTTTAAGCAACCGGGACTATCGTGGAAATCGACCGATCCAGCAAAGATCACTTCTCTAGTAGTGATGGTGGAGGGTTGTGATTTGTTGGGAAGGAAATATTGACGGAGATATTATTATATTTTAGGACTAATCCTGAAAACTAAAAATTATTATATTTTAAAACGGAGAGAGTATTATAATTTGGAACAGATGGTGTAACTCCAGTCACCAAATAACAATGTTTCCGCTCGCGTTGCTCTGATCTAGGAGCAGCGAAAACAATAATTCGAGCTATCCCAGGAATCTCCTGTGGATCGCCATTACTACTCCGAGGAAGGAGTACGTCACGAAAACATTGTTGATGTAGCTTGCGTTGCTCTGCTAGTACTAGGATCTGCCCAACAGGGAACGTAAGCCTAGTTTGCTCGGTGACGCAAGCCCCAGTAGCCTTTGTATTGATTGTACAAGTAGTACGAAGTATAGGAGTACACCGAGTACTCCTTTATACTACGGCCTGCGCTCAAAATAAGTACAGTCATAGATATCCGTATTTAGCGTTTTGACCGTTCGTCTTATTTAAAATAATTATAAAAAAATTAAAAAAAAGTCACATATAAAGTACTACTCATGTTTTATCATGTAATAACAATAAAAATACTAATTATAATTTTTTTAAATAAGATGAACGGTCAAACATTAGACATGAACAGTACTAAAACTGCACTTATTTTGAGACGGAGAGAGTGTACTACTTCTACGGTAGCAGTATTGGTAGTACAAGTGATTAGTTTGCTACTACTCCTAGATGATATGACATGTAATAGTCCTTCAAAGGGGAAAAAATGCATGTTTACTAGCCACTTTTAAGATGATAAATTTAAAGTTTAGAACTTAATTTTGAAGTTTCATGACTTAGCTTTAACATTTGGACCACTAAAAAGGGTGTAAAGTTTTTGCCTAAATATTACTACCATATATGTTTAGCTGATTTGGTCACATGTCTTCTATTAAAAAAAAATCGAGGTCTTGATAATTTAAGTTTGAAGGGGATAATTAATACTTACCGAGCATGCATGTATGCATCCTTGATCCTACTAGGAATGGTTGAGGACAACTTTTGTGCTTGGCAGCTTAAGATGCAATGAGCCAATAACATGGCATCCCCACGAAGAGGCACGATCACGAATTGTGGATCTACAGCAATAGCCTCGCTAAATAATTGCTGCATACTTGAGAACCAACACCTTATGTAATCCCAGAAAGTGCTCGTTACACACCACCCAACAAGCGAGTCAGCCAGCATCCCCAAAGGAAAGGGCAAGTTCAGTGGAGCTGTCCCGTTAACCCGTCCAAAACCACAACTATCTCGTAGACTCGCTTTGCAAACCTGATCTGTGCTCGGGGCATCTTCCGTTTCCTCTCCCTCCTGGTGTCCCTTTCCTTGCCTTCCCGAACATGAACATGATTTGATCATGCAGTGGCATTGGTTGGCTTCGGCTCTTAGATATCTAGAAAACCAAGGAAAAAATACGATGAAAAAACACCTAAAAAATTTAAAATAAAGTTTGAAAATTTAAAATTTTGCTGCGGTTTATAAGCCAATAAGCAACAAACGATAACACTTTATATATCTCTCTCGATTTTTCTTTCTTTCTTTTTTCTTCGGTTTTTTCTTCGGTTTTGCTATTTCACTTACCATAGACTTTTAGGTTTCTATATTTCGTATGATGCTACATCAAGGTTCGTGTTTTTTTAATCTAACTTGCACTTACACTTAATTACTCCTAGATAGCAATCACGCTTAGTTACAGTACATTTACACTCAGTTAAAAGTGCATCAGAATTAGAATTTTACAAATGTTTTTTTCTCTTAATTTATGGATTTTTTTTCCTTTTGGGGCTGTGTGTTGAACCACATGCACCGGCTACTGCGTGCTTGGGCAGGCACGCCATTGATCAGTATGGTTGTCTTTGAGAAAAAGAAGAGAGGGGATGGGGGAAAACCGAAAAGAAAACGCTCTCAAATCAGTGGTGGCTGATGGGTGGATGCCGTGCGTGCGTGCGTGCGTGCGTGCATGCATGCATGCAACTGGAGTATGTGTAGTATGGTGGTGGTGCGGTGGGGGCGGCGTGGTGGCGCTCGGTCGATCGGCCAACTTTTGGCCAGGTGCGCGGCGCAGTGGGGGGGAAGCGGCACCGCGGGCAGGCACACACAGGCTTTGGCTGCTGCAAGTGTGAGACCCCAACATGGCAACGCATCGCATGCATGGGTGCATGGGCCTCCTCGCCTGCGCTGCGCCATTGCGCCCACTGCCGCTGTTTGGCTTGCCTGGGGGAGGAGAGGACTTGCCTTGGCTTCGCCTCGGCTTGAGTTTTGGGATTAGCACTACCTCCCTCCTATAATAGATATCGCTTTGACTTTTTATTTATCACGTTTCATCATTTATCTTATTTAAAAATTAATATAAATATAAAAATGATAAGTTATAATTAAAATACTTTTATTAAGCCACAAACAAAATAAATAATAATTTTATAATATTTTAAATAAGATAAATGATCAAAATTTATAAAAAAAACTTAAAGCGACTAGTATTATGAGATGGAGTAAGTAGAAAGCAAAAGTAGCCACCCACCAATCCACCATCACTATAAACCCCGCCCTCTGAGATCTGCTCCCTCGTCTGCACTGCAATGCAGTCCATCCAATGACGCACTGCGTTTGCATCTTGCGCAACTACAATCTGGTCCTTGTAGAGAGAGAGGAGATATGGAAATGGCGGCTAAAGAACAAATCATTTACCTCTCAAAAAGAAAAGAACAAATCAATTTTTTTTTTCATATCACTACTACTACTAGTAGAAGTAGTACAACTCTACATGGATGATGGATCATCGAAGCTTTGGATTCCAGGGCACCGTCGGATGTGCCCCGAGCACATACTATCAGCGGACCAATGTTGTACCAACGTGATCGAGGTGTGGGTCAGCCGCTGGCGTGGCGGCGATCGGCTTCCGCTTGCCGCTTGCGCTGTGCGTGCGCGTAGCCGGGCCGAGGGGCACCACCACCATTGTTGCGGTCGAGAGTCCTTGGTGGTAATAATGGTGGCCGGAGATGGGATGAGAGAGGAGAGGACCAGAGAGAGATGTTGCACTGCACTGCATCCCCTCTGGCCCCCTGCATCGTGAGATGACAATGCAATGCCAATGCCATTGCCGCCAAGTACTACTGCTGCTGCTGCTGCTGCTGCGCTGCTGCTACCGGGGTCCCCCACCCAGCCTGCCTGCCCCTGCTTCCGTGTTGCATTGCCTTGTTCTCTGTGGATGGGAGATGAAATTATTCCCGTGGCTCCCTTTTTCCGATTTACTCGATATAGAGAAATTTACTTAGGGTGTGTTTAGTTTACGTTAAAATTAAAAGTTTGGTTGAAATTGAAACGATGTAACGGAAAAGTTGAAAGTTTGTGTGTGTAGGAAAGTTTTGATGTGATAGAAAAGTTGGAAGTTTGAAGAAAAACTTTAGATCTAAACTCGGCCTTAGGCCTTGTTTAGTTGGGAAAAAATTTTAGGTTTAATTATCACATTAGATATACGAACACACATTTTGAAGTATTAAACGTAGTATAATAATAAAACAAATTACAGAATCTGCCAGGAAACTGCGAGATAAATTTATTAAGTCTAATTAATCCGTTATTAGCAAATGTTTACTGTAGCACCATATTGTCAAATCATGGCGCAATTAGGCTTAATCGATTCATCTCGTAATTTACACGTGAACCGTGTAATTGGTTTTTTTTCCACATTTAGTACTCAATGTATATATCTAAACATTCGATGTTATGGGTGAAAATTTTTTCTTTTGGAAAGTAAACAGGGCCTTACACCATCGACTAGTCGAAGCCTCGAAGGCGAAACCCCACGCTGTCAGTGTTTAGTGCGTGTTATTGCCTTTCTTTGGCTTACTGCACGCTGTGTTCTGGTTGATTTTTATGAGGTGCGACCACCACCATCTGGTACAACTAGGAGTTTGTGTGTAAACCGATGGATTCAGACTACGTGGGGGCAAGTACAGTCTGTACAGATTGCAGAGGTGAAAAAGAGGAGAGAGGAGCGAGAGTCTGCACTGCTTAAGTTTTATGGGACAGGAGAGAAGAGCTTTGGCTAAATAGGCTCCACAGTGCTGGATCGAGATCTAATAACTTTACAGGCCTAATCCACTCCACGTAGGTAAGGATGCCCGTTTCTAAGATTAAGATTTAGTGGTCCAAGCAACCACATATATAGTTCTCAAAAAAAGCAACCATATATACGTACACTACACAAGTGAACAAGTGTCGTGTGCTCCTCGAAACAGCAGGGCAGCAGTCTACAGCGAGCAGCTGTAGTCGTACGACCAGCACTGGTCAGGTGTTGCTGTTGTTGAGCTCATCTGCATCTGCTTGTAGTTCCCGTTTTTTGGCCCAACCAGTGGAAAATACCAAGAGAAGAGAATGCGAATAGGCTTATTTTGGGCCGAGGCGCTTGCGTGAGAATAGGCCGAAAGGCAGCCAGCCAGCCACGCGGGCTTTGCCGTTCGGATTCGTCCGGCTCTATCTCCTTCCCCCACCTTTACGCCGCCTTTGCCTGTGCGGCTGTGCCGAGGCTGGAAACCGTGGAGCACCGAGCACGGCGCGCGCGACGGGCGGCCTCGCCGGCTAATCCCCTGCACGCGCCGTCGATTTTCGGGTGGTGGTTGATCTGGTACGATGTACTACACCGTTCTCTGCTCCTTCCGCGTTTTTCCTCTGCACTGTAGAACGATCGACAATTTTGTGCATGAGCAAAGGAGAGGCCTATCCAGAATAGGTCATAGCTTTTTTAAAAAAAAGAAAAAAAATAAGGCTTGGGTACCACAAGTTCCCTTCTAAACTTCTACTCGCTTCAAAAATAACTTTTTTTTAAAAAGTAATATAGGAAAATTGTTTCAAAAATCAAATTAATCCATTTTTCAAATTTGTTTGAGCTATAATACTTAATTATTCCTGTTCGAATAAGTATCCTGTTTTACCTACACGAAAAAGAGTTCCCAACCTTCACTTCCCAACCTAAATCTTTCGAACAAATATGAGAGAACAACATGAAACGTGGAAGAAATCACCCCTGCCAAAGCACTGCAGTGCCAGTACTGCATGCTGGCAAGGTCAAACCATCAGCCAAATGAAGACAATGAAGCTACTACAAGATCATAAAAGATAAAACCATACAGCAATTTACCAGTATAGGCTGAATGAATTCCAAAACAATGTAACTGGCCATACCATCTGTATCTGACTCTGATATGGCGGTGCTCGCATTCTGCAGCGCTGCATAAGACCTTGATTTCTCATATTTTACATGCAGTGAGAAGGATCAGATGTGAAAAATGGAAAATGGACATATAAGATAGCACTAGCTGGAGCAAATCACTGAAAACAAATGCCCCACAAAAGTTCATTCATACCATAGCAGTAGCTGAAATTACAGAACATACAATAAATCTGTAGAAAAGCCGGTTATGTAACTGCTAGGGTGTTATCCTGAGGGTTTAAACCTACAATGCATTTTTACATTGTGGTGATCTTGCAACCACCTTATGAAGAAAGGAAAGAGGATGATATGAACTATTACTTGAAGGGTGGCACGAGAAGGAAATTGAACTCTTGGCATTTCACGCTATGTAAATATTATTTACAGAACTAATCATCTTAAGAAACTATCAGGATGGATCTTGATCGATCAAACTGAAACCATTTAAGAACTTACTGAACCTTAACCTTCAGCGATATGGTCAAGCCATTCAACTAGCTGCTGCGATGTTGGTCTTGACTTAGGAGCAGCAGTCACACAAAGCAGTGCTATCTCCAGGATTCTGATCAACTGGCTTTCATTCTCCTTGTCATATATGGTTGGATCAAATACTTCAGTTTCCCTGTCTTCCTTCTTCATCTGAAGCACCCAGGACACTACATCTCTGCTCCCTTTTGGCCTGCACATGTCCACAGGCCGCCGCCCAGTGAGTAGCTCCAGAAGAACAATTCCAAAGCTGTACACATCACCCTTGTAAGTAGCCACAGGTGACTGCCCATATTCAGGTGGAATGTAGCCCAAGGTTCCCACTACATCTGTTGTGACATGCGTCTCGTATGCGCAGATGAGCCTTGCCAACCCGAAATCAGCCAAATGAGCTTCAAAGTTCTCATCCAACAGGATATTGCTTGACTTGATATCTCGGTGCAATATATGGGGCTCACACGACAGGTGCAAGTATGCCAGCCCCCTTGCCGATCCCTGTGCAATCCGTAGCCTCTTCTGCCAATCCAGCAGGGCACCACCATCAGCCCTCTCATGAAGCCAGTAATCCAAGCTGCCATTCTCCATGTATGCATAGATCAGTAGTCTGTCATTGCCTATCTTGCAATAGCCTTCTAGCAGAACAAGGTTGTCATGCTGGGCACGTGATAGTGTTTCCACTTCAGCTTGAAACTCCCGCTCAATCTGAGAGTAATCGCCTGAAAGCCGCTTGATTGCAACTCTCCTCCCATCTGGTAGTGTTGACTTGTAAACAAGTCCAAAACCACCACAACCAACTATATAGGCTTGATCAAAGTTGTTGGTTGACTTCAATATATCTTCAATACCAAGATCCTTGTTGTTCTGGAAAAGCAGCACCAAGCTTGAGTTCGGAGACTCTGAGCAGTCATCAGCATTCGCTACTGCCTTTGGATTATGCTCCTGCATTCTTGAATGAATAATCCTTGATATAACCACAGAAGCAATACACAAGACAAAAATAACCCCCACTGCAGTACCAAGTCCAAGGGCTACAAGGGTTGCTTTGTTCTTCTTACGATGTGGTGCTTCTATAGCAGGAGAATTCTTTGTGCTGGAGGAATTCCGAGGAAAGTGTAGTGCATGATTACCTACAAAATCCTCACTAGTGAACGTGGAGAATTGGCCTCCTGTCGGGACATCTCCAGACAAATTGTTGTACGAAACATCAAACTTGGACAGAAAGTTCAGCTTCGTTAGAGATGATGGTATGCTCCCACTGAGATCATTGTGGGCTAAATCCAGTACTTCCAAGCTCGACATATTTGATAACTCATCAGGAATTGGCCCAGAAAAATTGTTAAAGCCCAAGTCCAGCACATGAAGCTTCACTAGACGGCCAAAGGCTGGCAATATTGGCCCAACAAGCTTGTTATTTGAGAGGATCAGTGATGACGGGAAGCTACTGAGTTGGTTGTACTGCAAGCCTTTACCAGTCGAAGTTGAATTCTTCTTGACGAATAATGGGAGGTCTCCTGTTGATGCCTGCCCACTTGAGCCATTACTTGAAATTAAACTCTTCATCTGTGTAAAGGTTGCAGGAAGCTCCCCACCGAATGAGTTGTTGGACAGATCGATGTAGAAAAGACTGTCGAGGTTGCCTAACCATGGCGGGATCTCCCCATGCAAATTGTTCCATGAAATATCCAGCACACTGAGGCTCTTCAAGCTCTGCAGCCAAGGCGGAACCGTGCCCAAGAGTGCACAGTTCGCCAGGACAAGAACCTGCATTCTCTTGAACCCTTCGATGCCGTCCATTGGCATTGTTTCACCACCACGGAAGTTATTGGTGAGCACCAAGCTAGTTAAGTTGGGCAGGTGCTGCAAGACTTGCAATGCTGATGACAAGTTGGTAAAACCATTCCCTGTAAGAGAAAGGTATGACAGTGATGTCAAATTCTTGAAGCTCTCCGGTAGCTCCCCCTGAAGCCTGTTCCTTGCAAGGTTCAGCGTCCTCAACTCAGTGCACGAGGCAAGGCGAGGCGGAATAGCACCACGTAGCTTGTTGGTCCCAGCATCAAAGTTGTTCAGCCTCGTGAGCAATCTGCAGTCAATGGTAATCTCACCGGACAGAGAATTGTTCCTCAGGCTGACCACTCTAAGCATCGGGCAGCTCGACAGGGATAGAGGCAATGTGCCATTCAATTGGTTGGAAGCCAAGTTTAAGGACTCCAAGCTCCTCAATTTCCCAAAGACATCAGGGATATTGCCATTGAACATGTTATATGACAAGTCAATCTGCGTAATCTCAGTGAGGTTACCGAGGTCTGCGTCGAGGCTGCCGGAGAGCTTATTCTCCTGCAAACTTAGTTTTCTCAGCGCTGGCATCATGTACAGGTCTTTGGGGAGGCTCCCAGTAAGGCCATTGCCATCAAGGAAGAGGTCGTTGAGCAGCTTGCACTGACCAAAGCCGGCCGGCACATCACCAGAGAAGGCATTCGCCGAGAACCGCAGGACCTTGACCGGCGAAGCGCAGAGCGCGGTGACGTTGATGCCGCCGGAGAAGGCGTTGCCGGTGATATCAAGAACCGTCAGGTTCGGCGCACCGGGGAACGCGGGGTGCGGCCCGGTGAACCCGTTGGAGGAGACGTTCACCACCTCGATCGCCGGGAAGCCGCCCGCCGGCGCCGGGAACGCGCCGGCGAGGCCGTTCGCGCTGAGGTCGAGGCGCCGCAGGCTCGGCAGCCGGCCGAGCCGCGCCACCGCCTCGCCGCCGCGAAGCGAGTTCCGGGAGAGGCTCCGGTTGGAAAGATCCAGCGCCACCACCCTCCCGAGATCGCAGGACACGCCCGTCCACGAGCAGCAGGCGGCGTCGCCGGGGCCCCATCCGACCAGCCCGGCGGCCTTCGTGTCCAGGCCATCGGAGAAGTCCAGGAGCGCCGCCAGGTCGGCGGTGTCGCACGCCTGGCTCTCGGAGCGGCCGCCATGGACGTGGAGCAGCACGGACACCACCAAGAAATGGAAGAAGCAGTAGTAACCTCTCATCTCCGCCGTCGACGGAATCAGAAAATGAACCCCTTCTTCCTGCAGGGCATGAACAACTTCAAGAATCCAGGAAAACAACTCACACCACCTTGCAACGAGGCAGCATGAATCTAATCACCAAGAACGAACAGACTCCTCTTTTGGGCAAGAAATCCAGGAGCGCAAGAACGGGAAATTCCCTCTCATTCCGTCGGCCACATGAGCTGGATCGCAAGATTGTGAGGCGCCGAAAGAGGAGGATGGCATCACAGGAGGAGGAGGAGCAAAGCAAGAAGAAGAAGAGGAGGAGAGTGGGGGAAAGTCAGAGGAGAGAAAGAGACGGTTGGTTTTGACTCCAATGCGGCTCTCATCAGCAGCAGTTCTTCTTCCTCCCAACCTCTTCACCCGATTTGTTTATTCATTCATCACAAACTTAAAAAAAATCAATTTCCTCTCTCTCTCTCTAAAAAAAGCTTTCTCGTGTCCTCTTTTCTCTCACTCGCAGACTCGCTCACTGGTAGAGGCCGCACCAGTGCTAGTTGCGCATTTGATATGGTGACGCAAAGCAAAGGCGGGGGAAATTTAATAAGCGGCGCGTATTTTAGTGGAGAAAATGGGTGAGGAAAAAAAATGCCGGGTACTCCATTGTGGGCTGCTTGGACTTCGAAGAGAGAGAGAGAGAGATTAAGGGGGTGTTTATATCCCACCCAAAATTTTACACCATGTCACATCAAACGTTTAAAGTATTAAATATAGGCTAAAATAATAACTAATTACACAGATTACGACTAATTTGCGAGACGTATCTTTTAAGCCTAATTGCTCCATGTTTTGACAATATGGTGTTACAGTAAACATTTGCCAATGATATGTTAATTACGCTTAATTAATTTGTCTCGTGGTTTATATAATTAGTTTGTTATTAGTCCAAACTCTATATGTGACATACTATATAATATCCGATGTGTCACGCTAAAACTTTACACCACCTATCTAAACACCCCCCTTAAAGAAGAAGAGGAAGAGAAAGGGGCAGGTCAGAGTCAAGTCGATGGCGACAGCAATGGGTGGAGCAATTGGTGGACGGGTCACTGTTACCACTAAGCTACCAGTAACTTGTCTGCGCTGCAACATCAATGCGTGGATAGATGGATCCGATGCTGCTGCTGCTGGTGGTGGTGGTAGAGTAGAGGATTATTTTTCCCCGATCATTTCTCACGTAGGCTCTAGTTCACACCAAACTTCTCTCAACTCCTAACTTTTCATCACATTACATCACATCTGAAACTTTTCTACACACATAAACTCCTAATTTTTTTTTCAAGCTACCAACCTTCTTCAAACTTCTCCCCAATTTCAGAAATTAAACACAACCATATTAATAAATAGCAATAAAAAGACTACAATATCTGTATTTTATCAAATTGTATTGTAACTATTCTTTATTTATCTATTTTCAGTGTAATTATTCTCTGTTTTCATATATTCCAATGTAATAGCTATTTAAAAATAAACTTATTTTTGAATAAATGGGAGAAAAAAATGAATTTACTATGAAGCGATGAACTAAGTGGTAGTAACTGTTCACTTGCTCAGTATTAATATGAGCTTTTGCTTATGCTGGGAGAACCAAGAACAGTGGAGTATAATGTCCATCTTTTTTTTTTAAGAAAATGTCATGATACAAATTCCTGTGCTTTAAAGAAGACCACCGTTGTTGTTGGAAAATATGCAATTTTTTATGTAGTTGCTGAAAATGTTCACTACATGTATGCACAAAAATTAGTGGTTTTAGACCTGGTTTGATGCTAAATTTTGCCACACTTCCGATCAGTTTTTCTTCTTTTGGGGGAATCGTATTTTTTTTGGATTGGCAATTATGCTAGTTCTTTTCATTTTCTTCGCTGGATATTTTTTTCTTAATGTTATATGTTTGGACTACATGTTCTAAGTTACTCCTTCTGTCCCAAAATATAAAAAGTTTTTGCTGGATAAGATATATCCTAATACTATGAATCTGAACAAAAAGCATATCCAAATTCGTAGTACTGGCATGTGTGCAGTCCAACCAAAACTTTTTATATTTTGGGATGAAGGGTATACTAAGTTTATTTTTAAAATATTTAATTTATCACTATGACGAATAACTTGTTTCACGCTGTCTGGGGTGTTTGGATGGGACTAAAACTTTTTAAGCACCTGTCACATCGGATGTTTAGATACTAATTACAAGTATTAAATATAGATTATTGACAAAATCTATTTCATAACCCTGGACTAATTCGTGAGACGAATCTATTGAGCCTAATTATTTCATGATTAGTCTATGTGATGCTACAGTAAACATATGTTAATTATAGATTAATTAGGTTTAAAAAAATTATCATATGAATTAGCTCTCATTTATTTAATTAGTTTTATAAGTAGTCTATGTTTAATACTTCAAATTAATATCAAACATCTGATGTGACATGAACTAAAGTTTTAGCCTCTGAACTAGTGCAGACACAGGTGTAGCACGACAAGTCTAGGAGCCATTTGATCAGCAGGTACTGGTACGTACTGCTGCTGCTCTTTTGGTTTTGATATGGACCTTTGCATGCATCACTGAATTCTCTTTTCCATCCATCCTCCGCTGAAATTTGTCTGCGTGTAGGTAATGCTCGTCTTTATGAATGTGCAGAATTTTAGGTGAACGGCTGGCTAGTTCAGCTGGTTGGGGCATCCAAGAGTAAAGCATCCAAAGGTAAAGTCAGAGCTGTGTCCAGCGAAAAAAAAAATTAAAAGACGGGTCGTGAAATTGAAAAGATGAGAAGGAATGAAATGGCAAAATGAAAGTAAAGCAGGGAAGGTCCAAGCTAAGCAGTGTTAGGCCTACCAATTACCTTGCTGGCGATGCAAAGATTTTACTCAGCTGGTACTCCAGGTAATAACGCTAGATAGGAGTATCAAAGTTGCAGATTCTGGTACAGTACGCGAAAAATCTATCTATCTATCTATTCTATTATATTATTAAAATAGCTCGAAAAGAAGGCACCACGTTCGCTGTGGGGGCTAGAAATTCCCACATTAATCGGAGAAAAAGAAAATAAGAATCCAAGTAGAAATACAATTTAAAAATAGCTGAAATTCGGAATTACAAATAAGCAATATTGAAAGAAAAGTTCGTATAAGAATCCAATACAATCTAGAAATAACTAGAATTCGAAATTAAAAATAAGAAATATTAAAAGAAAAATCCATATAAGAATCCAATACGAGAATTAAAATTCGGAATAAAAATAAAATAACATCCGAAATTAGATAAATAAAAAAGATAGTTCGAGTAGGATGAAACAACTATAAAATTGAAAATAAAAAAACATTTAAAAAAATAATTCATATAAGACATAATACGATATTAACTAAAATTCTAAATAAAAATTAAAATAAATTCCAAAAATAGAAAAAGAAAAATAATAGTTCAACTAGGAATACAATTTATAAATAACTTAAATTTGTCATAAAAAATAAAAACTATTGAAATAAGAGACCATCTAGAACATATGACGAGATTAACTAAAATTTGAAATAACCAAAAAATAAATTCTGAAAATATTAAAATAATTATAAGAGTTCAAGTAGGAATATAATTTATAAATAAAAATATCAGAATGAAAAATATGGACTTTTAAAAAAATCCATCTAGAACACAAATGATGACAAATAACAATAAAGAGGGGGAGAAGCAACAGGTTTATAAAGAAGTATAATGGTGGCGGTTGATAGGACATCTAAAAACTAGTAACAAAACCTCAAATAGAATCCCAATAACGATTAAAAGAAGGGATGACGGATGGACCGTTAAGCAGCCCGGTTATAGTGGTTGGCGAGACTTATAGAAAGTAAAATATGAACCCAAATAATAATTATGTTCAATTTTTAAAATCCCAATGACAATAAAGAGAAGAGCCAGTGGACAGGCCGAAGAGAAGTATGGTGATAGAGTTTGACATGACTTCTAAAAATTATAAAAAGATGACAAATGACAACAAATATAGGAAAAACAACATGCATGTAAAGGATTAGAGTGGTGGCGGTTGATGGAATATCTAAAAACTATAAACAAAACCCCAAATAGAATACCAATGATGATTAAAAGGACGGACAATGACCAAGTCATTAAGCAGCATGGTCACGACGGTTAGCGGGACTTCTAGAAAGTAAAAATAAAACCCCAATGATAATCATGTTAGAATTTTAAAATCTCAAAGACAATAAAGAGGGGGCAACGGGCGAGCTATACATGAGTACAGTGGTAAAGTCACTGACAGTTTGGTGGAACTTCTAGAAAGTAAAAAAAGAACCCAAATGGTAATTACGTTTGAATTTTAAAATCCCAATGAAAATAAAGAGAAGAGACAGTGGATGGATCGTAGAGTAGTATGGTGGCAGCATTTGACGAGACTTCTGAAAATTATAAAAACAAAACCCAAACGAGACAATAAACTCTAAAAACTATAAGGTCTAATTTTTAGAGGTTTCGGTGAGAACAAATAGAAGTAGTGGTAGATCGAGGAAGCAAATAAATGATGGGTGATAAAGAATTTAGGAGTAGCAACTGGCATAACTTTTAAAAAATATAAAATTAGAAACACAGGGATAATAAGGTTTGGTTTTTCAAAGTCTTAAGATAACGAGATATCTATTTAACAAAAAATTTAAGTAAAACTATATTAAAAAATAGATAATTTTATATCGGTGTTAGCCGCGCAATTACATAGGCCACCAGCTAGTTGTCCTGAAAAGATATGCTACTCCACTACTCAACTTGTTGTAACGTGGAAACAAAAACAGCAACAGTCTATTCAGGTTGTGTGTTTGTCGATGTTGTTGTGGACGATAAGCGGAGGACAAATTATCATCTGCATTTGGCTAGCTAGCTGTCCGTGCAACAAACGAACTGTAGACCTAACCGATGCTGCTAGGTGATCACTCTGTCACGGAGACAGACTTGTTTGTTACTCTACCGGTTGTTGGATTTTCTCAACCATCTTTGTGGCAACAGTTCGTTGATAATCATTTTTTTCCTTTGGAAAGAAAGAATGGGGAAAAACGCATTCCTACTTTGGTCAAGCACGCCGCGCCCACTGCACGCGTCTACTTGGCGCATGGGCTTAAACGCCTTCGCTGTGCTGAACAGTTGGACGTACGCATGGCGCGAGACGCCGTGGCGTGGCGTGCGCGTGCCGACGCGTGGAGGGAGTTTTCCGCGTGCGAACGAAACGCTCGCTCGTGTCGTGCGCCGCCGCCGCCGCGCCGCGCGCCGAGGCGAGGCGTGCAGCCGGCGCGCGTCGCGCGTCGCGGCCGCGTATGCTACGTTCTGTTCGGCGCGTCGCTGCGGACGCACGCCACCTCGTCGGTCTTTCCGCGCCACCGTTCGCAGCTCGCCTCGGTGTAGGGGTGGATAACGAGTCAGCTCAGCTCATAGGGCTCGGCTCGTTTGAGCTCGTTATCTTAACGACTCTGCTCGGTTCGTTAGCGCTAACAAGGCTAAAAGGTTAGGTTGGTTTGGAAGCTACTCTTTTTGTTTCATATATTATAAATTATTAATATCTTTTGGTCATTTTATTAAGTTTGATCGAGTTTATAAAAAATACACTAATATTTTCAATTCAAAAGAAACATATTATCAATATATTCAATATTAAATTTAATAAAACTAATTTGGTACCATATATGTTACTAATTTTTTCTGCAAATTCGATGAAACGTAAAGTATATTGCTACGAAAAAGTTAAACAACTTATAATATAAAACGGAAGAGTATCTAGGTTAACTCGTTAGACTAACGAGCTGTATCTCTAAGTATATACGATGATATCCTATACTCCCTCCGTCCCATAATATAAGGGATTTTAAGTTTTTTATTTGTACTGTTTGACCACTCGTCTTATTCAAAAGAATTTGGAATTAGTTTTTTTTATGATTTACTTTATTATCCAAAGTATTTTAAGCACAACTTTTCGTTTTTTATATTTGTACAAATTTTTTAAATAAGACGAGCGGTCAAACAATACAAACAAAAACTTAAAATCTCTTATATTATAGGACGGAGGGAGTACTAAGAAGCTAAATGAACAGCTCACGAGCCCGACTCGACATATGAGTTCAAATCGATCCAAATCACGAGCTTTTAAGTTTTTTTTTTCCACACCTACCTCGGTGGCTGGCTTGGCTTTGCTTTTTCCGCGTATATTCTTTGCTCCGCCCTGCAAGCAAAGCGGCTTCTCAAATTGCCCATGCATCCGTTTCCACTGGACCTTCTCCTACGCAAATTGCTCATGCATCCGTTTCCACTAGACCGGGCACGTTTCGCGACCCGTTTTTGGACCGATTCTCTCGTCCGTTATTTTCAGCGAATTTCTCTAGAAACAGCGACTGCGATTCGGGCCGTCCTATTTTTACTCGGTCTGAAACTAAGAAACACATGCATGGACGACGTTGCTAGCTAATACTAATACTTACTATTTACACGGTTTGACACTATATATTCACGACAAGACGACTGTATATGAAAGCGATAAATTAGTGAGGACTCAGGGTCGACCCGGTTCTTCGTTTCTTTGCATCTTATTCATCAGAATATTGAAACGGATTATTTGCTCATATTTCAAATATTATGTTTTCTTTAAAAACTTTCCTTTAGCTTAGACCATTTATTTTAACTATCTATTAAAATTATTTCTTAAAATATTTAATATATTTAATTTATCACTATAATCGAGTAGATATATAATTCGTAGCAATAATTTACCTAATAATCTAATCAAACAGCTAGCTATAGGGAGGATCAATTAATGGTGAGCATGCATTTTTGGTTTTTCTTCCTCTTCTTTTTTTTAGAGAAAATTCTTCCTCTTCTTCTACTTCTTTTAAAAGAGAGCAAAGCATTAGAATTTGGCCAAGTGGCTATATATGAAAGAGCAGTAGAGTCCTCAATGCGGTTGGCAAGGTAGCTTTGTTCACACTTTTGGAAAGTTATATTTGGGGCCCTTGATATCTTTGAGTGTAGCCCAGAAAAGGCCATCGTTTCTGTTTGACTCTTACCTTGGTTCGTTAAAAAAAAGTGTGGCATTTTTCAAAGCCAATTAGATGGCAATTTGACCATTAAACTTTGTTATCGCTTTGTGACAAAGTATACTAACTAGTGTCTCAATATTAGTAGTAACCAATTGTGTAGCGAGTCACAGGTGACACTCATATTGCACCTCAAATTAAAGTTGTGTCCTACTAGTAGCTATAGCAGCCAACATCCTATATGCTGTGCTTGCTGTGTAAGCAAACATCTATGCCCCTTTTTGTATGAACAACTGAACTGAACTTCAGTCTGAACATATATGCTATTATGCCTCAAATGCTGAAACATTGAAGAATTGAAGCAAAGCCATGCTTACTGCTCAAGTTATATATAGGTAATCAAGCTAGGTGTTTCTTACACCGAGGTGAATATTAATAACACGTTGACGCAGCTTAACATCCGCAGCGTCCGTGACGGCCACGTCGGGGACTCATGATCATGACATTTTCTGCAATTTTGACCCAGAAAATCTGCAGAATTCAGCCAAAAGCAAGAGCCTACTGGTTGCTGGGAACGAGACGTGTGTTTAACGTTTATGCATCTGATACTAGAATATGGAGTATAGATCATATAGACTGAACAAGTACAGAGAACTCTGCATTCTCCAATTGCAGAAAAGAGAGATATATGTGCATTGCTGCATTGCTTCCATGGCAAGCATGTTTCCTTCAGTTTTCCACGAAAGGTTAATTACTGCACTATCTAGCTACTACTACTACTAGTATTAGTATAATCAATCGCAGTTAGCTAGCTCTAAGCTCACTGGATGGTGTGTTAAAAATGGCAGCTTGGTGCTGCTGCTGCGTTGACGTCGCCAAGTCAATATCTCGTACGTGGTGTAACCGTTGTGCTAGCTCTCCGATAATATACTACATCACTAATATAATCGACTAGCTTTGCCTGGGATCACGGTTCAGAAAGTTCAGAAATGCAGAATCACATGCAGTTGATTAATTTAATTGATTAACCTTCTTCTACTACTCCAATAGTCTCGATCCGAAGAACAACCGGGCTGTCGATTTGCATGCAGATCGTGTCCTGTTCCCATATGGTGATGACAGTGAGAAAAGGGCTGGGATCATACAGTGGTCAGTGGAGTTGCTAGATCATGTCAGACCAGAAGTGCATGCCAAGAAGATAGTGCAAGCGTTGATCCTGAAAAAGAAACCGAATAGATTATCCAAGTTTTGGTTGACACACATGACCACCAACTCCTCACCTAGTCACCTTGTTTTGCCCCACACAATACAAGTCAACTTCTCAACTTGTTTTGTTTTGATGAGCAGGAATCCAATTATTGTGGCATGACATATTGCAAATCAATATAGGATGGAAAAGGTTATTATATTTTTTCGCTTTTCCTTAATTTGTCAAGAACAAAGAGGCAAGATTAACTGATCAGGACGAGGCATGCAAGGAATTCATCAGTTCAGAGTGTAAGGGCAGTCCCAACCCATAGTGTCCAGATACAGTGTCTATAGTGTCATGCTAATAAGACATCACAATAGAAACTATACTCTACAACCCATGGTTTTTTAAAGTGGGCCATTAATAAATACATCATCTCTCTTCTCTACCAATCAAATTTATTCTTCATCTATTATGAAGACACTATTCTCTCACAATGTAAAACTTGATAGTGTATAGTGCATAGGTTCTCGTGTTGAAGCTGTGTCTTGTATGTATAGTGCCACATAAGTTAAAAGTCTTACATGGCAATGTAGTTAATGTCATATCTTAGGTGGAGGGTTGGGACTGCCCTAACAATTGCAGAAGAGATTGATTAATTAAAGCCCCTAAATCATGCCCTTGATTACGGTAAGAAATTAATTCATGTGGGTGGATCGATCACGTACGCACTAAGCCAGTCTATGCAGAGAAACATGCCAATGCATGCTAGCTTAATTAAGCTTTGCATTGCATGTGAGTATGTGACGCCAAGGCAGGCACTTTGAGCTAGCTAGATGAGACATTAGCTGCTAATTAATAACTTATTAAAACTAAGTAGAACTGGTTACAACTAATATTTAAGCTCAGTTCTCACCCATTAACAATTAGGTTAGGTTGATCCGTTAGGTGCAAACCCACAAAATTGTCAAAACCAAAACAAGATTCGATTCATACAAAACTTAGGTTTCTATATGCCCATAGGACTCTAACCAAGAAAACAGGACGACAAAAAAATCAGATAACTTTGACTTCAGCGCCAGTTAGTTAAACCTGCATGTTTCATACATGGAATCTTTAATTTACTCCATATATATATATGCATAATACTACATTAATTAATTTCTGTTGCTTGCAGTATCATACAGTTGAAAGCGTCTTTTTTTCTCTTTTCGAAAAATGTTCATTTTACTTCCAAACTATTTTTGTTGAACACTTATCCCCTAAGCAATTTTTTCAGCTTATTTTACACATGAAATTATTTAAAACGGTTCAACTTACTTTCTAATAATATTTATTTTTTTAATGAATGGACTAGAACGGCCAATAGAATATAAATAAATAAATTAACTGTTATGAAACTGAAAGGTGGATTTAAAACATAAGTATAAAAGAACATATATTAAAAGTTCTTTTAAAAAAATAACATACCATTTAGAAGCTCAGAAAAGCATGCTGCCATTTGCATTCTCCTATTACGAACAGGTTCTAAATAATCTAGAAGCAAGAAGAGCTTGAAGTAAACGCTACATTGAAACGTTTACATCTGAAAGCGAGATGAATTTAGTTTAGATCTGCAAGACGGCAGCAAGTTCAGTCAACACATGCCGGCGCACGTGGACAGTCGTCGCACGCTGCATGCGATGCAATGGTTAATTTGCTCGTCACTTCGATCGCCAGCCACACTGCCGCTGGAGCTAACGTAGCCACGTACGTACGCATCAAGATTAGGAGAATAATCTCTCGGACAAACGGAAGCTTACGCGAAAATTTTGACCAAAACTTGTTTGTCTGATCTGCAGATGCACTTGGCCGGTCAGTGGTTGTAGTCGTAGTCGGCGATCTAATGGTGTTGTGGTCTCCAGAAAGTCTTAATTAGGGGAAAAAACGATGAGATCACCAGATCGATCAGACAGCTTCTGCTTAATCGTTCACTAAAATATCAGTCATTGTCGAACAGGTACATGTTTTAGTATTGCAAATTTAGCTGGATTTTGAACTTGATGTTGAGAGGGAAGAAGAAATTTGATTAATAAGGTCTGAGTTTCTTTCAAGGAAGGTATATATATGAGAATCGTACGTTGGACCGGCTGTACGTTGAGGGCTTGAAACGCGTTGAGCCGCTGACCTATATGTCCGTACCTAAGCCATCTTTTGTCAAAACATTATCTAAGAAATTTGTTATAGGCTTGGAGAAAGAATAATGTTTATGCAACTTATGATCAATGGTCCTTAATACTCTCAATGATCTCTCTTTTAGTGTGTGAGTGTGTGTTTTATCTGTGTGCATCTTAACTATACAGAATCCGGAAGTGCTCTCGGTGCAATTGGATTGCCTCGATGTATAACTGACCGAGATCAGTAAAACTTCCATTATTATAAAAAATATTTTTTTGTAAAAGAACATATTTTTTGAAGAAAAAAAGAAAACACAAGAAGGAAAAAATAAACCACTCCACTGCTTTTGAAGCTACTTCCCCATTCGAAAATATAAAAAAAAAATCTAGGATTACATACGACACGTCATAATACTATGGATCTGGACAGTTCTATCCAGCTCTAGGTTCTTATATTTTTAGATAGGGTAGTAAGAAATACCTCGGCCAAATACAGTAAAAGAAAAAAGGTCAGAATCCGCTCTAACCCGTCCTTTGAGGTCCCTGCCTCATATATGAGGTTGTTCACCATAGGTCGTGTTATCGTTTCATAACACGAGTTTTTTTTAATCAATGGACATGGGGTGATATTTTTTAAACCAACTCTGTGCAAATTTAACTGCCTCTAATTTAAACCGCATGAAATTTAGAAACTAAAGATATTACTTAGGTGAAAAATTAAAGCCGTCCATTTTTTAACTTATCAAATTCAAGGTAGGAATCATGTATTACATTAGGTTCATCTCACAATTTAAAACATGTTTGGGAAGAAACATATTTCACAAATTGCACAGTTAAGGGCCTAGCTAGCACCAAGGCTCCTTCAGAACATATACAAAAAATTCAGGATTTTTACACGAATTACTTCAATTTTCATAAAAAGAATCTCTAAAATTTCTCCATTCCGAAGGAAGCCTAATATTGCGCGGAATATATGACGAATCTACCCTTCTAATTTGTTGATTCGAGACCGAATCTCACAAGGGAAAAGAAGGAAAACAGAGCGATTTTAGATATGGGTCCATGAAAAAAAAAAGAACTGGATGGATATATGTACTAGCTAGGAGCATAAATGAGATGGGCCTCTGCATTTGGCGTAGCTATTAGCTGCAGGTGGTGGTGGTGGTTAAGTGTCAGCCTTTCAACTTTTTCGCAAAGCTAAGCATGCATGCCTGCCTTGGTGTGGTGCCTAGTAGCACAGTACCAGTGATGATCCTGTTCGATGAACACGAGAAACCGGCCGGCCATGGCGACTGTTTTCGTGTCAATGATCATCATTAGGATCGCTAAATCGCCACTGATTAATTTTGACGTGCATGCGCAGGCGACCACTACTGCTAATGCAAGAATAGGTTACCACTTGTGTGTTGATTCCAAATTGTGCCATTTCCACTTGTAGTGCCGTGCATTTATTCATGCCTGCATTTCACTTTCACTTCACGTGGGTTCCTTGATTCGTTGCTAATTTTCTTTAATTTGCCATAGGCAAGTGTTTCTTATTTTACTGTTTAGTGATTTGCTATATGTTCAAACTGTAATTAAGCCGCTGGTCAATGGTCTACAGTTGCAGCTGTTCAAGGTTTGAAATAAGTAAGCAAACCAATTCCAGCTGAAAATTATACGTGTTCTTTCAAGCTTCAGAAGTTCAGATTCTGGGTGCTGGGCCATCGATCAAAATCAACCGTACGTTTCCAAGAAAGTTTTAGTTGGACCATCCAAAGGTTCTTGTTCTTGTTCTGACTTTGGACTAGAAATGCCAGGGAGAAAATGGAGTATGTGATTCTGTTCCTCCACTTGCACAGCATTTCTACATCTTTCTGAAAGAACACAGCATTTCTACTTTGTTGGAGTGCAGACCACGACATGGTTCTCCTGATAGCATCATTTTCCTTTTTCTTTTTTGGGGCTTATCACAAAAGAATCTATAGTGCACATTGTGACTGCTCAATTCATCACAAACTATCTATTTACGCCTTATTTCTGTTGGTTATTATGGTAGACATTTTCCAGAAAAAAAAATCTTTCATCAATGCTGAATTGCTGATCAATCATGACACTATAGTTTTCATCTTGGTGCTCCTTTTGTTTCATTCTTCTATGCTTATTTTATCCATTCATCTTCCACAGCTTTTTTATCCAGGGAAGACCAAATTGCAGGGTGACACACTGACATGAATCGACACCACTAGCATCATCAGTGGAGGTTAATGCTATCTGAACTGGGACTCAGATGTCTGATGAATCTTTACACCCCGATTAGTGGAGGTTAATGGAGCAGGCATCCTAGTTAACAAAAAAAGTCTACTACGATCGAGTAATCATATCATTCTTTGACAGGCAGGTCCGTGTGCCTACTAATTGAGCAAGGGAGACATCACCTCAAGTGCCACGATTGCCAGGCAGCGAAAGGAGGAAAGACTCTCATCAAAGTGCCATGTGTGTGTGCTGCTTGGCACTCAAATGGCCTAAAGGCTTAGCCTGGCCTTTCCAGTGCAAGCCATCATGATCCGACGTGGCAAGCAGCACAAGATGGTATATAATGGCTAGTACTAATACATGCTAAATGCTCAAGCCTTTTGTCCATTCCATTTGTTGCTAGGCTCGACTAGCCTTTTGCTCAATCGAATCATTTCTCAAACTACTAGGCTTATATGATTAAATTCTGGATGGGTATGTATAGACTATAGAGAATGCCCTCCGCCAAAACTGTGAAAAAGCTTGGGCCGAAATTTAGATGGAAATCCTGCCCATAGTCTACACAGAGAATAGACTGGATCCCAGGCAAAAACAGCCCAACACAAGCCTATCTATCAATCTATGCCAACCAAGCTTGCATATTGGCATCTCAAAACTACTATCTAGCACTACCTATATATTCCAGGAACACTAAATGTACACTAGAGTAAACGAAAGATTAAATTTGACATGGGAACTAGGCAGGTATGTATAGCTAACTGGAAAACCGGCAACACAACCCATATGGACACCGAAGCAACACAACCCATACGGACACCGAAGATACCAGCCATGACAAAGTTTACTGCCAGGGATGTGCAACGATTCACGTTCAAGTCGACAAGGTGACAGGTAACCTACAATAAACAAATCCATCCGACCGGTTTACACCACCTATAAGTTAAACGGACCGACCCATGGACCATGGTACGACGGTAAACGCTTTTTGGGCAGGGCGGTGTATAACATTCACATCACATGTACAGCACTAGAGAACGGCCCAGCAAAAAGCAAAGAGCGATCAGCACAAGGGGCTGCAACATCTACCTGCCCTTCTCTCGAAGAGTTGATAGGGCGACGAGGGTATCAGCTGCCCGAGCGACATTGCTGCTGCTAGCATCGTCTGGCCCAGACGATTGACTGTGCGCTCCGCTCTGTAAATGCTGGCCTTTTGACTCCTTAGGTACTGCAGTCGCCAAGGAAGCATGAGTTAGCAAAAAAAACGAGCGATGTTACCAACAATGTTGTTCCATGGCAAGAGTTTCCAAGCACCGTACTGGGTGTGGGAGCATTATACCCCTTGGTGACCGCATTAGGTGCTTGAGAGTGCTGGCTTTCCGAGACCATGCCTGCTATTGGAGATGCATCGTCCTTAGGCTCCTTACTTGATGCTGGAGGGTCATGGACTTTCGATGCAATACTCAAAGATAGAGAACCACGGGCCTCAGTGGCCAAAGCTTTAGGATTTCCATGCCCTGCACGGTAATGAAAGCATTGATTATCTACATTTTGTACACAAGAATAACCCTTGAAGTGCTACAGATGATCTGCAGTTGGAAGAGGGTTTAACCTGGTGCATGTACTGGACGTGCGGCACCTGATGTCCCATCATGGCCTTTACCTGAATTAAGAACTGGGCTTTGTTGTGATGAAATACTCAATGAAAGAAACTCCTTGTCTTTAGGTGTCACTCTTGGTGCAGAATTGAGACCTTCTGCACCTGCACATTTGGAATTTCCCAATGCCAAACTAGGAGCAATAGATTCACCGCCCTTTGGCCTGATACCCGGTGGAGTTACTCTTGGTGCAGAATTCATACCTTCTGCTCCTGCACATTTGGAATTTCCCAATGCCAAACCATGAACAAGAGATTCACTGCCCTTTGGCCTGATACCCAGAGGTGTCGCTCTTGGTGCAGAATTGAGACCTTCTACACCTGCATATTTGGAATTTCCTAATGCCAAACTAGGAACAAGAGATTCACCACCCTTTGGCCTGATACCCGGAGCAAAAATCCCACAACTTTTAGAGGCATTAATTGGTTCTGTAGAAGCACGACCTGAAGGTCCTGTGCTTGGTCTAACAGAATTGCAAACTTGCGCTGCGAGAGATGCTGATTTTCCAGATGGCATCCTTAAAAGGCCATTATGAACTACAGGTGCCACTCTTGATACCAATGGATCTTGCCTTTTGGCACAATCCATAGCAACGTTTCCTGATAAAATGGTTTGTATAGGAGAATCCCTCACTTTGGGTTCCACACTTGGAGAAGCCCCATGTACGGGGCCAACAGAAGTAGAAGTTTCCGGCACACCTTTTGGTGCCAGAGAATCATAGCCCTTGGAAATCATGCCTGTTGCTGGAGTATCACATCCTTTGGTGCAAAGACTGGTGCTGTTTTCAGCTACTGCATTTGGGGCATGAGAATCACCATGTGCAACACTAACAGTTAATGAACAATTCCCAGTTTGATCCAAAGACCTGTCTTCTGCAGCTGTCCTCGCAGGATCAGAAGATACTATTTCGCCAGCAGATTTATACCATAATGATGGCTGCAACAGAAGCCAAGGACACAATGACATCAGAAGAAAGGTGCAGTTAATCACACCAGTACAGATGCAGCAGCAACTATGTGAAATATGAGTACAGATAAACTGGTACAGTAAAAATAAGAGGATGCCTGAGACAAGTGAGAAAAATATCCAAATAATTTATCCAAACATGAATTCAAAAGGCATGTGCCTGTTTTAGGCATGTTTGGCTGCTTTGAGAGTTTCGTAATTTTTTTTTCAAGGCCTTGCTAGTTTCGTAGCCCCTACCAATTTTCTTGTTACTCGTTTAAAAAATTTAGCAGATATTTATTTATTTGACAAATATGTGTGATTTGATAAACAATGTGATAATAAACCATCTTATAAAAATTGCAACACCTGAACAAAGACTTCCTAAAATTGTGCCTGTTGTCGTATACAAACTTGTCCATAATGTATTAAAAGTATCCTTAGTATGGATGTGAACTGAGAAAACAAGCATATGTCACCAGAAATTGTTTTGAAGGATAACAGCAGGGGAGAGCCGACTTACACAGTAATGAAGCCTCTTCAAGGTTTCCAAAAGCAACTTCTCTCCAACTAATATTATCATTTGCTTTACCATCTCCTCACGAGCTATTTTGTTTTCCTGTCAAATAAACAATTAAAACATTTCAGTACCCATCACACCAACCAACCACACAGCCAATGCTAATAAATAAACACAGTGCAACTTGTCGGCTAGTTAGTACCTTCAGCTCTTCATAATGATGGAAGAGCAATTCCCTTGCTACCGATGATATATTTTCTTGAATCATGGCAAAAAGAACTCTGAAGGATATCCAAGGGGAAGTTGGTCCCTCAGCATTTCCACTCATTATCTGCATAAAAATGTACAATAAAGCCAAGATAATGTCAGATAAAAGAAGAGCTGACATTATCTTTTTCATTTTTCATTTAAAGAAGGGAGGAACAATGTGTAGTGAAATTGGATTGCTGTCAGATCAGACTTCTATTCTACCACTGTTAGCAGTACATGCACATCTAACTGGTAAACCAGAGTGTCAATGGAAAAGAAGAAACGAAGAAAACTAGGTTGCCTCACAGGTACAAGAGTAGAAATATCCACCGCAACTTCCTTTGGTGATGGGTGAAACCATAAACCCTTCAAACCAAGTAAATAATCTGAAAACAAGTGAACCAAAAAATATATTCACTCCACCTATATCAACAAGACATGATAAAAACCTTTAACTATTATTTATCATCTTACTTCGAACTTTCGAGGAAAGCCTGAAACTAACAAGATATTCTAAACGAATATGGGTGCTAAGATGAGATGGCCACATGACGTAGCACTTTGGATTTGAGCAATCATCAACACCAGAATCATATATGTCACTGCTTGGAAAAGAGTCTTGTGATCCAGGCATGACAGCCTCCATGTTCCCCAAAATCAACCGGCAGAGCAACATATATTGCACTCCTTTTTCGTCAACATCACAAAGACCAACACTGTCAAGCAAGATATCATGTAAATAAATAAACAATTAAAATGGAATGGTCAATACATTTTTTTAAGTCCATAAAAGGTACCTGGAAAATGCTCGGTTTTCTGGTGAAAGATAAACACCAGCACTCAAGCCTGCCTTCTCAGCAGGTTTTCCATTGCTACCAAAACCATTAATTAGGATCCTAACTATGTCATTCTTCCTAGATCCCAGCCATCCATACCTTACATTTGCATCACCTCGTTCTTCCTTGGTGGACATCATTTGTTTTTCAAAAGCTTGAAGTCTACACTGTGCAGTGATATCATTCGGAGAGTAGCGGTGGATGTGCAGTATGTTATTTGGCGTTGCAAATGGACCCATGCCAGAGAGGAAAAGGTCCTGCGCAAAAAGAAAGCCTTCACTGCCTCGTTCCACAGATGCGATCTTTTTGCGTAATATGTCTGCAGTGGCAGGCTTCTGTGGAACTGGAGGACTAGATTCAAGGACAACTTGCTTCACTACTTCTGGTGGAGAATTTGCAACCTTATCCAACATTATTCCCTGTGTGGCGCCCTCAAAATCACCGCCTACTTTAGCCACTTCATCAGCTTCCTCATCAAAGAATAGAGAAGGATAAAAGCACTTCCCAGTGTCATCAAACCATGCCACAGACCGCTGCTTTCTAGATTTTAGGTTGACCAGGGTCATCGACAAGAAATCAACAAGAACAGGCTCATCGTCCATCACAGCAACAACACTAGATTTATTGCTTCTAAATTCTTCAATGAGAGACTTCATTATCTGCTCAGGAAAATTGTGCCAAGAACCCTGTTTGTAAAACATAACACGGCTGGGCACTCCACTTTTTAGGTAATTGACACAATCACTGGCAAGGTTAGGTCGAGTGCAACAGCATTTACAGCGCTTGGCAGATGAATCAGATGATGGTCCCTTCTCAGTTTTGATGCGACGAGACTTGCACTCTTTTGACAGGCAGTCATCAACAAGCTTGCGCTTCAAGCACAAGGAATTGGATTCTTGTGGTGATGCCATGGGATAGCTCAGTTCCTAGCAGAACAAATGGAGAAAGATAAAAGAATAAACTAAGCCTAATATGGTATACAACTTAACAGATCTCCCTACATTTTTGACCTCAGTGGCGGAGCATGCCCTGTATAAGATAACAAACAGATGCCTCGAATACACAGCTATATCCAATCTGTTATGCTACTATATCTGTGATAATTAAAAGCTTTCTAAAATAGTAAAATACATGAGAGCCCAATTTGCGCTGCAACTTGCGAGCCAAGAAATCTCTTAGGAACCAACAAAAGAAAATTCTTGACTACATCCTCCACTAGATTAATCCATTAAAACTTAAGTTTCCAAAATATAGAATACATGACCAAATGAATACTCCAGGACCACCAAATCACTTTTATATGCGCCTATAAAAAAGGTAAGCGGTTCAAACAACTGATCATCCAACAAACAAAAATGAGTATTGCAGTAGGCGGGACACGTGAGCCAAAGGAATAGACAAAAAAAACACCCCGTAACGACATAGTAAATTACACACACCATCTCAAAACGGCACAAATAGCAGTTCTCACCATTCATATTGCGACAAAGCGCATTAAAAACATTAATAAGCAGCTAACGAAACCTATCCGATGACATTAGCAGGCACCCAAACCCTAAAATACTACTTCTGATGAAGGGAAGAATAGCACCACCTCTACCAATCCATCAAACAGCACCAACGTAAGGCATCCTTTTATATAACTCAAATATTCAAACCCTCCACCTGCTATTATCCTCTCTACTCGCTTCGTTTAGCAGGAAGACTCTGGAATCAGGGCGCGGTGATACAACGTTAATCCGCCTAAAGCTAAACCCACCCCGTCGACGACATCCATCCATCCATTCCCTAGCAGTAATCAAGCAATCAGAGATACCAACCAGGCCGACGGTCTTCCGAAATACCGGCGAGGCGACGTCGAGGCCCCCCAGCGAGCGGAGACGCACGCCCCCGTCGCCTGACTGAACGGCGCGGCGTTTGTTGTCCCGATCCCGGTGAGAGACGGCGCCGGCACCGGCGGTAGGCCGGCGGCGCGGTGAGGTAGCGACGGGGAATCGATCGAGCGAGCAGGCGGTGGCGGTGGCGGTGGCGGTGGCGCTAGGGCTAGGGCTAGGTCGCGACGCCACACTCCACCAGCATCGCGCGATGGGGGAAGGGAAGGGGATTGTAGAGGTTGGGGATGGAGATCGCTCGCTCGCTCACGAGGCCCGCAACTGCACGCGCCGCACGCCGCCCGGATGAAGCAGGCCAGGGCCACGGCCACGGACACCAACTTTGGTTGGGCCTTGGCCTCGAGATATTTCGGCCTGTATTGAGATTTTCGGTTTGTGAAGAACACCACCGACGATTTTTATTCGTTAAATTCGTGAGAAATTTCAAACGTTTTCAAAAGAACTCGTAGAACGAGAGAGAGAGTAATGTCATTTTGTGCAGAATTGCATACTAGATGTTAAGGGTGGCTTTGGGTGTTTGTACTGGTGTTTTAGGGTGCCTTTGATTTGGTGGTAGTACTGAGAACAACGGAAAGTGAAGCACTTGTCAAGGCCAAGTTGGTAGGGTGTATATTTCGATTTCCACCACATCTGTACAGTGAATACATATTAAAAATAGATTGCGGCTATACTCTAATTCCTATATAAATTGATATATCTATACTACTCTAAAAGACAGTGGTCTTGTTCGGCTGCCGTTTTCATGGCTACGCCCGCAACCGGCTTGCCGAACGCTCCAAGTAATAGTGATAGTGAGTCTACCAACTATCATCACCACTAACACGTGGACCATTTTTTGTTGTACTTGCGTGGAGTACTACCATGTAAAGAAAAAAAAAAGACAAATCCTAGTTATGAATATAGACACGTATGTGTGTCCAGATTCGTAGCTGGGATTAGTTTTTTCGTGAGACGGTTGGGTAGATATGTACTCTTCTGCTATTGCTTTGTAAGACTAGCTCCGGTTTATACTCTCTAGGCTGCAATTATTTAATTTCTATTGATTATCTTCTTGCCATATGATTCAACGGGAAATATCACAAATGTTTTAGGTTTTTTTGTAATTCAAACGAGATAAACAACTCAATTTATCGACGAGTACACATTTTTATAGTCGTATGAGAAGGGCATTTTGTTAAAGCAGATGGAGCCATTGACCTATACTGAAAACTATGGCATTTTTCTTTTTATTTTTCAAGATGAAGAATCTTGTTTCTCAAGTAGAAGTTAATATTTTTTCCAATAAGAATGAAGTATTTTTTTAGCTATTTTGAATAACATGTTGTAACTCATAGGTATTTTTTGGCTAGTAACATAAAATAAGTTCATGCCAATCCTGAAAACCAAGGGAAGAATGGTGCATGAAAGCGTTGAAAACAAGCAAATGACAGATGAAAGTGAAAAAAGGCTGTGCCGACACCCTAATCCCAAAGCTCCATAGTTCGCTCTTGAGGTTATGATTTGCAGCCAAAATTTAAATTTTAAAACTTGATTTTAGAGTTACTATAACATTGTAGTCCTTGTTTATCAAACCATGCTGAGCGCATCCACATTAAAAATCCCATGAAAAAGAATATAATTTCCTATGCCAACTCTAAAACTTTCAATTCCGTCTGAGCCGCTCAGTTCACGAAACCATGGATGTTCTAACCTAAAATGAGTTTGATGCGTCCCTATTGATATGAACAAATTTATATACTACTTTCTCCGTTTCATATTATAAAACTTTCTAGCATTGCCCACATTCATATAAATGTTATGTCTAGATTCATTAACATATATACAAATGTGAACAATGCTAGAAAGTTTTATATCCTGAAACGGAGAGGAGAGGGTAGTTTAGAGGAGCAAAAAAAAAAACAGTATCTAGCTGAAACTACGCAAATATAAATGTAAACTAATTACCTTGAATTTGCAATATATAGAGTATTCCACAGGTTTATGCTATAGCTGACTGACAAATAGCACGTGTGTAATGCAGAGTGCAGAGAAATGCAGAGGCTGCGCGCATGGCGTAAATGGGAGTCGTTGGGGGTGCCAGTGCCACTAGCAGAAAACACGAGCATTCAAGAACCGAACCCCGGATGCACTGCTACTCCACAAAGGCATAATTATTCGCTTCAGATCTTTTACAGCTAAGCTGGGACTCGCATGGCAGAAATGGATAGCTTCGCCCCCAGCTCATTTACACCAACAACAATCCATGGATCTCTCTCTCTCTCTCTCTCTAACTCTCATCAAAGGCCTCACAGCAATTTACATGTACAGATCAAAAGAATTCAGGGAGATCAGGTCAGGCAAAGGTGACAATGGAGCACTGATCGAGCAACCCTCCCAGCATTGTGTCTGTCAGGCATGAGAGCCTGGCTGCATCATTGCTGCTGCTACTGTTGCTTCCTCCTCCAGTTCTCTCCTCCCAAACAAACCAAAATCTGATAACGAGAAGCGAAAATTCCAGCTATGAAATGCACTTCTGAAACCGTTGTCGTGTTTCGCTCCGGTGACGACTACGCCTCCGCTTTGCCACCGTTGATTGCGAGCGTGAAGTATATCAGTATCATTGTGCCCACGCTCGACCTGCGACGAGAAACAAGGAAGAGAAATCAAAATGGGTATAATAGGTTTGTAAAAGAGAAGGAAGAGATGACTTAGAAAACAAGCAGCTAAAAACACAAGCAAATGATACTTGTACCATCAATGGCATAAATGCGTACCATCAATTAGTGTCTCTGCTATGAATACACAAATAATCTCTTGGAGCATGCAATACAGTTAATGTGTGAACGTGCATACTGACTAGGGCCTCAAACCTAGACAAATTGGCAAGCAAGGGATAGAGTACAGTATGTTCAGGAAATTGTGTAGCAGATTACTATGATAATGACTGACAAGAAAACCACGCCACACTATTCAAGTGCAGTTGAACAGTACAAAGAAGCACACACCAGAACATGGACCACTTGTGGGGGGCATGGTACCAATTGGAAACCAAACTCAGTGTCTCAGACCAATTGCTTCAACAGCATAGACATATCACAATTTCAGAATGGCAAGTGACTTACAGAGTTGCAAAGAAGAGTAGGATTTTCCGGGGGTGAACCGAAGTAAGTCGATTGAACTTCTTGTTCCTTCCTTCCCCAGAGTCAGTTAGAATAGGTGCACAGGCAGCACATTGTGATTGTGGAGTGACCAAGGCTTTGTTCTGCACCAGGGGCATCTTAAGCTGCTCCAACTGAGATGGCACAACTGCGGAGATAAATATCCAACAAAAAAAAGCAGCTGTTAGTGTTGATGCTGTTGCATACCAGATGAGTGTAGTACGACAAAAAGGAAAACAAATATCCTTATAAAAATGATGCTAAAATTAAGATTATTAGGCTTGGATGCAAACAGAAGTACAAGCTACTATAGTCTGAGAATACCAAGCCAATACTTATTTAGCTAAATGTAAAGTTGGAATTGGAGAAAACAAGCTCCTAGATCTGCAGGCCACATATTGTAGGAACATGATAGAAAAAATCTGTTGGATGGAAATACAAGCAATCACACAAAAGAAAGCTAGCTGCTTTTGACCTTTTTCTCATCTACATACAGCTCACGGACACAATGTGATGATGGCTAAGATCAAATGGAACTTCACAAAGATTATGGTTTGAGTTGATCCAAACAAAGTATAAGCTGTTTGGTTTTAGGTATGCATAATGAAAAATTTAGAATTACAGAGACTATAACTTTTTTTACAAAAAAAAAAAAAACTCAGAGAAGAACAGTAGCTTGTTACCCTTAATAATAAGTTTCTTCACCAAGTCATCTTGCTCCTGCTCTTCACCGCCCCTCCTTTCCATGCGATTTGAGCCCTTGCGAGATAGGGCTCTCTGCACATAAAAAATGGAAGGGTGGGAGAGTGAGATAACCACTATCCTTTTCTTTTTGGTCTTATGTGAGTCATTGAACATACAGTCATTTTTGGACTTCCAGTGCAGCATTTATCAGGTTGCTGAGGCAGCCCTTCAATATCCAATACCACATTTGCTGCCTTGTCCATGCTTGTCATCTGGCCCTGCAAGAAATCTCTCACTTCAATGCCATGTGCAAAATCACGTTTAGTAGCCATAAGATCTCAAAGTACTAATAACATGCCCCATCTGCCAATATGATTATATTATTGTACTATCATCTTATACAGCACCAAATGGTAAAGTGTGCTAACATGCTTTACCAACCACTAGTAGGACGTCTCCATACTCTCTATTAGTAATGGTAAGCAAACCATCATTTGGCAAAGCACAGCAAAACAACATTATTAAAGCACCAGAACAATTGTACGGAACATAATGATTTCTTACAAGCTTTCATTTGTAAGCTTTGAGACCAAACCAACTAATTATAAAGGCTGCACCTATCTTACTGCAGCAATCATGATGCAGTGCACGCACAATTCAGTATCGCACTATCATTAGTTTCTTATACAATCTCCGCAAGCTAATCCAACCTTTCAATGTCTAAGCAATACAATTAAGTAAAGTGGCCATACTTCCGAAAAGAAAAATGCACAGATACAATAGCGCTACTAACCTGCAGTAAACCTTCTTCCATAAGAAAAGCTTACCCCACAGAGAACGTGAAACGTGCAACACGCCAACTACAGACAGGAAAACAAGCAAATGACAAATGAAATGAATGAAACTGACTAACTGATGCAAACTAAAGGGGAAAAAACAGATAGGTAGGAGTAAGAAACACAAGAACAAGCATCAAGCTAGCATTTCATACGAATATTACAGCCAATAAGTAGGACCTGAGAGGGCCGTGCCAAGTTTGTGAAGTCTTTTCCAACCGTGCAAGATCCCCATATGTATGCAATGTTGCAAAGCAGATAAGACAAACGGATAGGTAAAATTAACAACAGCAAATGCATCCCAATTGGCCCACATGCTCTCAAGCTACACCACACATAATGCTAAAACTAAAGCTGTGCATAACCTAGTTGGAAATGGTCTTTGTTGGGTCATTCTAACCACTAGGAATCTGAAGCACACACTTAATAAAAGTGACGATGTAAGAAATGGGTCAGAACTAAAAAGTACCTTTTCACTGACTTTTGCTATCCCCAATTCCCTCAAGATAGAAATGGATCGTGATTCGTGAGTCCTCTCCACTTCTCTGCGGCCTCCTTGCTATCTAAACCTGCAGAAGTAGGTCGCAGCAGTTTATCAGTATCAATTTGTGCTGAAAATGCTCAATGCAATTTGGACTGAAAACAAAAGGACGGCCTTTTTCGACCACCAAAATAAAACCAAAGTCGACCAATACTCTGTACAAAGCAACTAAAACTTTAGTTTGGCAGGGCAGGAAGCGCTTAGTATGTGGCAATTCCACCAAATGTTCAGACCTAACAACGATTTTTTAAATAAAAAACAGAACTGATGCAAATGCAGTTCCGAGCAATAAAATACTGATTTTTTTCCAACCAAAATAGAAAAGAAAAGACTAATCTTTTCTCACAGATAACACTGAAAACCCCAACCATTTCGGAGCAATAGCGGAAATACATTCCGGTAAACACATCAAAAATACTCTTAGCGCTCGCCTCACCGATCAGCCGCAGCCTGCATGCCTGCAGCTAACAAGAACGTTAACCACGGCATGTACCGCCTACCAAGAAGCAAAAAAGCTTAAGAAATCGCTGTAATTTCACGAATCCCTCCCGCATTGCATTAAACTCGGAACTTGAGACTAAGCCATAGAAAACCAGCAGCTGCATTGCCAAGAACCCAGACAAAACGAGTGACAGATTTTGCAGCAAACAACCCAAGCAGCCCAATCACACATGACGAACACAAGCTCCCAGATTGACCATGCACAACTGCCGGATCCGAGCCCTGGAAACGAAGGCCCGTGGAATGCGTATGATTCTCCGCCCCCAAAAGAAGATGCAATCAAACAACAAAGCACAGGAGAGAGGGAGAGAACCGAACATGAGGATGTTGCTGTATTACCTGAGATTGCTGGGTGCTAGCTCCGATGGAATGGCGCAAAAGATTGAGATGAGCGCGGGGAGAGGAGTGAGTGAGTGAGGGGGTAGCAAAATGGAATGATACCGGAGGAAGCAAAAGAAGAAGCAGCGGTTCTGGTAATCTGGTTTGGTTTCCGTGGGTTTAGTTCACGAGGCGTCGTTGCGCTTTGGGGGCTCTGGGACCCACCTGTCCTGTACCTCACCACAGTTGAAGCCAAAAGAGGCGTGGACCTGGTCCACAGAGCCAGAAACCCCAGTTGCCTCAGCCGGTGGTACATACTGCCATGGACAGCGTCCAGCCATCGGTAACTGGTGTGTGCCTGACAGGTGGGGCCAAGCGTGCGCGGTAACCGAGACGGCGACGAACGGTCAGACGAGGAGCGCTCGGCTCTCCTGTGGGCTGTGGCCGCGGCAGCGGAGTCCATGGCCCGCGGCTGCGTCCGTCCGTCCACCTGCGCTACGCGCCCCACGTCGTCTCGTCTGCAAGCCGAGAGCGCCACGACGCGGCCGCGCGGCCGCGCCACGGTCTCGCTCTCGCTCTCGCGGCCGCTACACTCGTTGTCGTCACGGGGAGCGGCACCCGTGGCCGTGTGGGGGAACAAGCTCGTCACGGCTCACGGCCGCGTCGCGCTCGGTCGCTTCCGTTCTGGAGTAAATTTGCGTCGGTCCGGGTCACAGGCTACAGTGGAATTACCCAACGACGGGGATCATGGATCATGGCTATGTTTTTCACAGCTCCAGCTCCACTTCATACTCAACTCCTGTAGTTAAATTTAGAAGTTGAAACTGTACCAAACAAGTTCGGATGTGATAGATCATAATACGTTAGGATGACCCCATTGACCTCTATTCAATCTAAAGCGCTAGAATCATGGAATGGATGTGACCGGTGTTTGTTGGGGGTGCACGGTAAAGGTGGCGAGAAAAGCGGCCATGTCGTACGTGTGTCATGCTGGATCTTTGCCTTAGATCCCTCCGGCACGTACAACAACAGCGATCGTCGGTTGCACTTGCACAGTAGGGTGTGGGGGAGAAAAACAAAGGCTCGCATCAAACTTGGCTCATTTCAACTCGGACCCGAGTCGAGTTATGTATACTGAGGTTTTAGTTGGTGAGCTTCCCGAGTCAGTCAGCCTTTAGTACAAAAGATCATCGTATCTATATATAGGTAGCATGTGATATTTAATTATATTCAAACTATATGTATTTATTGCATTCTTTGGTGGCTAGTGAATGAAATATAGCTTGTTATCGATCAAACTCACGAGCCGAGCCAAGTTGGCTCATTAGGAAAATAAGTTCAACTGGTTGATATGCGAGGATGTTGCACATCACACTATGGTCTTCGATGTCACACATAATGTTTACGATATTACAAACACAATCTCTTTTGTTCCGTAAATGGTACGATGAGTTCTTAATGTAGCAGTCATTTTTCCTTAGACGTTACATTATTTGATTTTTTGTGTTACCGTCATTGTTTTTTAGTGTTGCATTTGATTGAAACATTTTTTTATGAAACGATGAAATGTTTTTGACTGGGTGATATAATATCTAACAATTTTTTTGTCAAAACAGGTTTTGCCTAACGATAAAACAACATTTCTTTACATTACAGATGGTAAAAACGTCGTCCGATGTTCGGACCGTAGTTGCCTCCGGTTAAGGCTATCCCCGACCCTCTATATCATCTAGTGTTCATAGCATTTAATATATTGCCACATAAACAAAAATATGATGTGGCAAAAGAGTTAATGAGAAGAGAGGTAAAAAGATGAAGAAACCATTTCTCATACAAGAAACCATCTATACACAAGAAACAAGAATAAAAACAAAATGATAGGTGCATAAAAGGAGAGAGAATATAGATGATTGGATGAGAATTTAATTTGAAGACACCATCCATTTGATAGATAGTTTCTACGCATAGTGTCTATATGATATGGCAAGTATGAAAACTAGTAGATGGTTTCTGGGTTAAGGATGGCCTAAGTAGCTATCGACCCCCTACTGGTTGCACACTGCAGTCTTCCACGGGCACGAGATGGCCGAGCCGTCTGCGCCCCACCAACCGACCTCATCCACCTACCCCTACCACCACATCCCGTCCCGTCTCCTCTCGCGCGCCGCGCCGCGCCGCGCATACGCATCCGCCTTGCGCGCTCGCGGCGCCAACCGAGCAAAAAATGGCCACCGGCTCCGGCTGTCCGACTCCAGCTGCGTGCGCGTCACCAACTCCTCCGGGTCCTCCCATCAGATGGCGTTGTCCTTGCCTGGATTCTACTACTACATGCGGCTACCACGTTCAAACTCGCCGCTAATCCGACGCTTTAATTTGTCGGTATAAAAAAGATTATAGTTGGGGACTTGGGAGAGCTCAGCTCACATGTCGATCGTCTGTACTGCACTTGTGTGTCCACCGCGTACGTACTGTAGCAGGTAGGTGTGTTTGCAGTTTTCGTGCACCTGTACGTGCCAGCCATGGAGTTTGGAGCAACGCGTGACCATTACTTTCTTTAATGAGATCGCCGTCGATCTGGAGCCAGCCAGCCAGCCAACCGATCGAGATATGAAGCTGCGTGTTATCTACAGTAATCACCTTGCTGCTCACTGTCTCAGCTGTGAGATGGGTCACTGAAATCGCCGAAATCAACATAACTTAAGAACTTAAGATCACAAAATGCATTGCATAATTGCTTCCGATGTGAATAATTGTTCTGTACTAGTATAATAATCCATTCTATTATTCTGTTTTTGTCTCAATGAGTCGGTTCATTATAGTTGGACCTAACCTAAATTTCCGGCTGATTGAGCTACGCCCATTACTCGTACTCTCCAGTCTCCCACTCACGGGCCTGCTCCATTTTGGTCTTCTCTGCATCTCTGAATTCTGAATTTCTGATCATGCATGCACCGCTTATAGACGCAGGAAATTTCTTGTGCAGTGTATCGATGCTGCTGCAGTCGAAGTAGTATGTTCATGTGAACAGGAAAAATTCGGCGGAGCAGAAAGCAAAGGTTGTTGTCTACTGTGATGGCACACAGAAATACTAGTATAAAAACAGCTGCGTTGGATTGTTGCAGCCGAAGTCCCAACTTGCGGCTATTTATATGCATGTGTTTCTCTGATTGTTTATCTGTCGCGTGCGTACCTCGCCTGATTTGCATGCAGTCTGTGTATATTTTCATGTGAAGCTGAGCTATAGAGTACAAGCTGATCGGTCAGTTAGCACTTAGCAGCACTAATCTACAGCTGGCCTGTCGTGATGATTAAATAAAGATTGGACAGAATAATCCTGCAAGTTGATGAGGTTTTGACTCCTGTATAATCGCATTCGCATGTGCCTTCTCCGTCCAGAGCTGCAACCATACTTGAGCATGTGTTTCGTTCTCACGGGCTTACCGTTCACTCACCTGGCTTCAAGTAGTCCACTCCTAGACTCCCCAGATCCCAGCCCAACCAAGCAAAGAATTATTAGGCCATTTCAGACTTCGTTTGAATAGGGCCCTCATTGGCCCATAGGCGTAGATAGGCCGAGAAAAGAACTGCCCAAAACGAGGCCTGAAGGTTACGGCCCAAGCCTGCGGAGAGCCAACGGAGTCGTCGTCCTCCTACTAAAAGAGCATCCCCAAGAGCAGAGTAGTAGACCACCCCACCAAAAAACCAGTATTTCAACATGAAAATGAACCTACAAAACGCATAGACAAAAAAAACTGAACATCATAATTTCAATTCCGTTACAGCGCACCGACATTATACTAGTCATATAAAAGAGAAGAGCTCTCCCATCTCTATTAACAAAACGGCTTTGTTCAGCTACAGTTATTACAGAGAGAGAGAACAACTTGAAGCTTAAGTATCCACCACGCAGCTATCAACACTGGCACATCTGTACCAAATGGAAATCATGTCTACAATACGATGTGAAAGCAGCACTGCTAAATGACACCTGAGTTGAAAACAATCAAGACACCAAAAGCTGGAGAAATACAATATACAGAGTACATAATTCGATTGAAGAGCCTAGTTAGAACTAGTGGAGAACCCCGTCTGACTTTGTTTTAAGGATGATCTTTATGTTCCCATTTCCTTCTGAGTCTGTTCAAGTTCACCATTGTTATCACATAAAACCTATCAAAGAAATTATCAACCATCTGAAAATACGCGGCCCTCCAAGAACTTGCAAAGAACAGTACGTTCCAGACGGTTAACAGTCCAAAGGCAAATCCAGCTTCCACGGTCAAAAAAAGCCCAAAAGTAAAACGTGTCTCAGAACTCATTTCAGTCGTGACCGCCCGCTTGTAGCATGACTGGCTGTGACTAAGACACAGCGCAGGATTGCCCGCGAACTCCTCTTCTGTGAATGTGGAGAATTGCCCTCCTGTTGGGATATCTCCAGACAAATTGTTGTACGAAACATCAAACTTGGACAGAAAGTTCAGCTTCGTTAGAGATGATGGTATGCTCCCACTGAGATCATTGTGCGCCAAATCCAGTATTTCCAAACTCGACATATTTGATAACTCATTAGGAATTGGCCCTGAAAATTTGTTGAAGCTCAAGTCCAGCACATGAAGCTTCACAAGACAGCCAAAGGATGGCAATATTGGCCCAACAAACATGTTATTTGAGAGGATCAGTGATGGCGGGAAGCTACTGAGTTGGTTGTACTGCAAGCCTTTACCAGTCGAAGTCGAATTCTTCTTGACGAAGGATAATGGGAGGTCTTCTGTCGACGCCTGCCCATTTGAGCCATTACTTGAACTCTTCATCTGTGTAAAGGTTGCAGGAAGCTCCCCACTGAATGAGTTGTTGGACAGATCGATGTAGAAAAGACTGTCGAGGTTGCCTAACCATGGCGGGATCTCCCCATGCAAATTGTTCCATGAAATATCCAGCACACTGAGGCTCTTCAAGCTCTGCAGCCAAGGTGGAACCGTGCCCAAGAGTGCACAGTTCGCCAGGACAAGAACCTGCATTCTCTTGAACCCTTCGATGCCGTCCATTGGCATGGTTTCACCACCACGGAAGTTATTGGTGAGCACCAAGCTAGTTAAGTTGGGCAGGTGCTGCAAGACTTGCAATGCTGATGACAAGTTGGTAAAACCATTCCCCGTAAGAGAGAGGTATGACAGTGATGTCAAATTCTTGAAGCTCTCCGGTAGCTCCCCCTGAAGCTTGTTCCTTGCAAGGTTCAGCGTCCTCAACTCAGTGCACGAGGCAAGGCGAGGCGGTATAGCACCACGCAGCTTGTTGGTCCCAGCATCAAAGTTGTTCAGCCTCGTGAGCAATCTGCAGTCAATGGTGATCTCACCGGACAGCGAATTGTTCCTTAGGCTGACCACTCTCAGCATCAGGCAGTGCGATAGTGATAATGGCAATGTGCCGTTCAGTTGGTTGGAGGCCAAGTTTAAGAACTCCAAGCTCCTTAATTTTCCAAAGACATCAGGTATGGTGCCTGTGAACATGTTATAAGACAAGTCAATCAGGGTAAGCTTGGAGAGGTTACCGAGGGCCTTATCGAGGCTGCCAGAGAGCTGATTTTCCTGTAAGCTTAGCCACCTCAACTCTGGAATCGTGTACAAGTCCTTGGGGAGGCTCCCAGTAAGGCCATTGCTGTCAAGGGAAAGCTCGTTGAGTACCTTGCACTGGCTAAAGCCGGCGGGCACATCACCAGAGAACGCATTCGCCGAGAACCGTAGGATCTTGACCGGTGAAGAACAGAGCGCGGTGACGTTGATGCTGCCGGAGAAGGCGTTGTTGGTGATATCAAGAACCGTCAGGTTCGGCGCACCGGGGAACGCAGGGTGCGGCCCGGTGAATCCGTTGGAGGAGACGTTCACCACCTCGATCGCCGGGAAGCCGCTCGCCGGGAACGCGCCAACGAGGCCGTTCGTGCTGAGGTCGAGGCGCCGCAGGCACGGCAGGCGGCCGAGCTGCGCCACCGCCACGCCCCGAAGAGAGTTCCGGGAGAGGCTCCGGTTGGAGAGATCCAGCTCCACCACCCTCCCGAGATCGCATGAAATGCCCGTCCACGAGCAGCAGGAGGTGTCGTTGGGACCCCATCCGACCAGCCCGGCGCCCATCCTGTCCAAGCCATCGGAGAAGGCCAGAAGCGACGCCAGGTCGGCGGGGTCGCACATCTGGGAGTGGCCGCCATGGATGTGGAGCACGAAGACGAACACATGTAAGAAGCGGATGCAACGGCAGCAGCTTCCCGCCTTCCGCTGGAGGCAGAGGCAGAAATGGGAAAGGAGGCTCATTTCCTGCAGGGCACCGCACAAACAACGGCGAGTAGTCATGATGAATGTTGAGTAGCCTAAATTCTAGTACCACCTTGCCGGTCGCAGCGTGGGTTGTCTGCCTATTCTTGAATCACGGTGGTTGCATGGGAAAAATAAGTACTAGTAGGTGGCATTGACCTGTTTTGCAGCGTGGACTGGATTTTTGGTTTCGCACTTTCGCACAGCCGTTACTTTACTTGAGCTATTGTGCTAGTATCAAACAATACAGTTTTCTATAATACACCCAGAAGCTACTGTAAGACTTGCATGTGTTTAGTTCACATCAAAATTAAAAGTTTGGTTGAAATTAGAACGATGTGATGGAAAAGTTGGAAGTTTATATGTAGGAAAGTTTTGATGTGATGAAAAAGTTGAAGTTTGAAGAATTATTTTGGAACTAAACACGGCCCTAGAATGATTTCGGCAGAACCCTGAACTGGTACACTGAACAGTGCAATTTAGACAGGCGTTAGCTAACGAAGTTTAAAAAGAGATATACTGCAATAACTAAATCTGAACAAATCATAAACGTGAAGGACCCAGAGTTCAAGCTTCTAAAATTTCTTTTAACCGCCTAATGAAGCTACAACTACTATATGCAGGCTAGAAGAAAAATAATTGTGTAAAATCTATTCATGAAACCAGAATTCAGGGTAGTTCATTTGCCATATCACACTAAAACAAGCTTTTAATAAGAAGCAATATGCCCTGAACTTCACTGTCCATCTTACTATCTTTACGAAGCACTGGCTAGGAATTTGATGGTGAAAAATGAGCAGCAGACGAAGTTAACTATGCATATTAAGAGATTAATGATGGATCTGGATGATTGCCGAATCAGAGAAACTTGAGATATTCAAACTTCAGATTGATGGAGTATCAGCTGTCTAAAGTTCTGAAACAAAAGAAAATGAATTAATAAATCAAACTCTAAAGTGCTATGCTTCACCAACAAAGGAAGTATTGATTCAGATTTCAGGCACCTTGCATGGTATGAACGGCTTGATTGAGACAGGTTGCTCTGAAGTCCGGGGTCCTTATGCCGTTAGTTAAAACTGAACATTTACCGAGATAACTTTGACATAATGTCCCATAGAAGCAAATATCAAGACTGAAAAATGTGTAACCCATATACTGAGGAAGCTCTTGTCAGAAACAATATCAGATAGTACTCAACAAGCAACAACAAAATTATTGAGACCATTAAAAAGGGCAACATGGAAATTTAGCTAACTCAGAAAATCTCACATTTTATGATCAATTTTATGATCAAAGTTGCAGAAAACCACATATATTATGATGTGTGGCACACAACCACATGTATTATGGTCTAAATATTTCATAAAACCCCACATTTATTGAAATCTTGATTAAGGCCCCGTTTGATCATCCGTTTGGCAGATAGATTTTTGCTACACGCAAAACGAGAAATCTCATTAGCACATGATTAATTAAGTATTAATTATTATAAATTTCAAAAATGAATTTATTTGCTTTTTTAAACAACTTATGTATAAAAACTTTTTTAAAAAACGCACCATTTAACGGTTTGAAAAGCGTGCTAACGGAAAACGAGAAAGTTGAAGTTTGAAGTTGAAAAATAGAACTAGGCCTAATTTTGCATATCTTGAACAATTCTTTTGAATTAGTAAAAATTTTAATTATCAACCTTAGTCAATAACTTAATAATTAAAATTTTCATGTACACACTATGATTTAGAATTGTAAGTAATCTGTGCTCAAAATGCATAAGGGTAGGGTTTTGTCAAACTTTAGAACTGTTATACCTATATGGTTAGGTGCCGCATGTCATAATACCTGTGGTTTTCTGTAACTGTGACCATAAAACAGAGGGTTTTCTGAAATTTACTCAAAACATATCCATAGCAAGAAATGCTGCTGCTGATCACATATATACACAAAAAAGGAGCAAGCAGTTGCATTGATGTAACGGAGAAAGACACTAGAGCACTGACCCAGAATTCTGTCCCTTTTTTGGGTTATTTGCACATCTATATCTTGTTTGATGGAGCTTGATACCTTTAGTGTCTCTTTCCTGCCTCCAATGCTGCCGGGAGCGCTAATTTGAAAGTTGGAACCATTAAATCAATAGGTTGTCCCTTCACAGATAATACCTTTCTTATGCTCAAAATCTTGTATAAGTCTATTTTGTTGCCATAAGTCATAGGACCAAAGGAAGCAAATGAAATCCTCTAATCTGTTCATGCAACTTAGCCACTTGACATGAACTCATTTTCACAAGTATCCAATAATTCCATGTTTCCTTTAAGTCTAAGCAATTCGCTGTGGCAGTCATCTATATGAGAGTGGCATTCATCGTCTGCAGAGAAGACATGAACCACATTTTTCATCTCGACCCAGCTCAGCCCAGGCTCCTTATCAGCCATTAGCCCTCTCATTCTTTTCCTAATTTCAGCAACAAAGTCCCATTTACCTAAAGAGGCGTAAAGGTTTGAAAGCAATATGTGTGTTGAAATATCATCTGGGTCCTGCTCTAGCGCCTGTTCAGCAGCATGAACACCAATGGATAAATTTCTAAATGTTATACAGGAGCTTAGCAGAATTCTCCATAGTTCAGGGCATTTCTTGGCGAAAGGGGATTTCATCATTAAATCAACTGCTTCATCCAACAAACCTGCCCTACCCAACAAACTGACCATGCTAGTGTAGTGCTTGAACCCAGGCACAATACCATCAGTCATCATACAGAACCAATAGAATTTTCCTTTCTCAACTAGTCCGCAGTGGCTACATGCAGAGAGGATGGAGATGTAAGTTACATGGTCAGGTTGCAGCCCATCCCGAATCATCTCACCAAATAACTTAAATGCCATTTCAGAATTCCCATGGTTACCGTATCCTCCAATTATAGAATTCCAGCACTTCAAATCTGGTCTTTGTATGTTACGAAACACCAAATAAGCCCCTGGGAGAGCACCATTTTTTGCATACATGTCAACTAGGCTTCCGGAGGCACAAATATTGCCTTCATAACCACTTTTTACCACTTGAGCATGGAGCATCTCTCCTTGTTTAAGGCCTGCAAGCTCGGTCGTGGAGTTTAAAGCACTGCTCAAAGAGAAGCTGTCGACCTTGTAACCTTCCTGAAGCATGCTAACAAAGTACCTTAAGGCCAATTCTCCCTCACCCAATGAGGAGTGGCCTGCAACCATCTCGGTCCACATGATTACATCCTTCTGGGTAATGGAATCAAACAAAATCCGTGCAGAATGGGGATCATCGTTTGTAAAATACATGTTGAGCAGTGTGTTCCCTACAAACACGCTGTTCTCCAGTCCAGCTTTTATCACTTCGGCATGAAGCGGCTTCCCACCAAACATTGCAGGCAAAGTAGCAGAAGCAGACACCACAGCTGCAAGCGTGTACTCATCAGGGACAACTCGTTCATCGAACTGTACAGCCTTCAGCTGCACAAAGGCATGCATAGCGCTGCACCCATCCCCAACTCCAGAAAACCCAGCAATCAGAGTATTCCATGACACCAAGTCCGGCGTCTCAATTCTCTCAAACACGCGCAGTGCAGTATCCAGATCACCACAGCTTGAGTACATGTCGAGCAGCGCGTTCTGTAGTGGCATGTCAGGATCAAGCTCCTCCAACTTCACCACCCATCCATGGAGCACACGCCCTCGGAGGCAATCCCCAGCTCGTCCACAACCACTCAGCACTGACGAGAGCGTGCTCTCGGTGGGTGGCAATCCACCCCTCACCATCCGACAAAACTGACCTAGAGCGCGGTCAAGGTAGCCATACCGCACATTGCAGTGCATCACGCAGTTCCACGCCACCCCATCCCGCGTCGCCATTTCGTCGAACACCTGGTTGGCGTCCCTCGGCGCGCCGCACTGGGAGTACATCTGCAGCAGCGCAGTGGGCACGATGTCGCTCGCGAGGAAGCCGAGCGTCGCGGCCTGCGAGTGCGCGGCGGCCCCCGCGCGACGGTCGCGCAGTTCGCCGGCGGTGCGCAGGAGGGCGCAGAGGCTAGGTGCGGTGGGGCGGAGGCCCGACGCGTGCAGGCGGCGGAAGAGGCGGAGACCCTCGGGCGCGTGGCGCGGGGCGCGGGAGAGCGCGGAGAGGACGGTGTTGTAGGAGACGACGGAGGGGCGCGGCGTGGAGCGGAGGAGCGCGAGGGCGTCGGGGACGGCGGAGAGGCGGGCGTAGAGGGAGAGCAGCTGGTTGGCGAGGAAGGTGGTCAGCGCGGGCGACGAGGGCGTGGAGGAGACCACGAGGAGCGCGTGGACCGCGCGCGCGGGGCGGAGGACAGCGCGGCGAGGGGAGCACGATCGGAGCAGCAGCGCCGCCGCGGCGAGCGCCTCCTCCAGTCCGAGGCGCGACCAGTCCGGTGGCATTCGTGATCACGCTCGCATGCAACGAACCAGTGTACGCTCCTCTCTCCCTCTTGAACGCTTTGCTAATGGCTGAGCAGTATTTACAAAACCGCAGGGTTATCGTGGTTGTCACGTGTGGTAAACATTTTAGTTTTTAAAATCATGATATACCACCCTTGATGGTTTGGTAAACCAAGGTTCAAGCCTCCCAATAAAGCCTCCCAATAATTGCTCGCTCAACGGAATTCAATTTTAAATAAATTATAATGATTGTTTTTATCATAGCTTATTTTTCAGCACTATTTATTTCATCCTTAAAATAAACCTATGGTTTCTAGACTTGGGCGTGTCTTTTAGTTCTTTAATAAATCAAATATAAAAATGTTACTTATATATTAAATTTGGTTGCTTTGGTTAATTTTCTTAGGGCTTATCTTATCAAATAATTGAACAAACGATCAGAGGAATGTGCTGTACTGATGCAACTAGCAGTAACCTCTGCTAACAACAATATCGTTCTGTCGTACATGCTTGACCCAGTTTCATTTTAGAGACTGCAAAACTGAAGACGTTCTTGTTCATCTTGTTTATTAGTCACACTACTGAGCCTGCTGGTATGGTATTAATAAAGGTTTCAGTTCAGTTCCTCTAGTCCTCTACTGATTGGTGAGTTTAAAATCGGATGTTTATCATGTTTGTGAAATAGAAATTTGATTACACATTATCTAAAAAAATGAAATTGTATTACAATCTGGGTTTCACTTTCATGTTTCGACGGATATGCCTACGCAGTTAATGTAGTACGTTACTGTTTTCATTCTTCTAGTTGGATTTTTTTGTTTGGGAATGATTTTCTTTTCTGATGAACAAATATAAATTGTTTTGTTTTCACTCATTTCAGTCACCCATAGCGAGTATTCAGGTTCAGAAACCCATCGGTAGCTCTGGTTTAAAATGAAAAACAGGTCAATTCGTTGGTTGGTTCAGTTCAGCCTGGGTGCTTAGCTTGTAATGGTCATGTTATTTGCATACACTCTACCAGGTGGTCTACGCTAACTCCACGCTTGAGTTGGAGGTATTGTCAAGCAATCAGCTTACTTTATTCAAAGCAGCTGAAGCTGGTTTTGTACAGCAAATACGTCGTAGTTTCGATCTGACGAGCACTAAAATGTAGATTTGTTTTTGGCCGGCAACTAAAAGAGGGCAGAGTTAAACCGGAAAGTCTACATCATTGATGCAACTTCAGAGCACACAGCTTATATTTATCAAACTAAAAAGAAAATCTGAATCGGCTCCTATTGATCATGAAAACAATACCGTATTTATTTATTCTGAATTTCCAAAGAAAAAAATTAATACTATCCCATCACAAAATATAAAAAACTAATACTCGACCGTTCATATTGTAGTATGATGTGTTCTACGTAGACACGTAGTGTAGGTTGGTAATATTAACGAAGACAGATTGTAGTATGATGCGTTCTACGTAGACACGTAGTTTAGGCTGGTAATATTAATGTTTAGTTCACGCTAAAATTAGAAGTTTGGTTGAAATTGGAACAATGTGATGGAAAAGTTAAAAGTTTGTGTGTGTAGGAGAGTTTTGATGTGTTGGAAAAGTTAGAAGTTTAAAGAAAAAGTTGAAACTAAAAACGGCCGAAGACAATAGTTTCTTTTAAAGTAGTAATAACAATAACATTTATAAAAAAATCACAAAGAAACAAAAAAGAAATTCTTGGATTAGTCCTTTCGTGGCTTCCTCTGCCAAGAAGATAAGCACATCAGTCTCATCACGCCCCGCCTCGCTTCCTCTCGTCGCCCCCGCAATTTCGCGGTCTCCTCCTCCTCCTCCTCCTCCCCTCGCCTCCACCTCCCAATCCGGCGATTCCCCAATCCACCACCACCTCCTCACCCACCCCCCCGACGACCACCTCCCCCACCTCGTCCAACCACGCGGGAGAAGCAAGTCAAGCCAAGCCGTACGCCACCCCACCCCCACCCCGCGCAATGCCGGGCCTCGCCGCCGACCAGGACGCCGTCTCGCTGGTGCGCCGCGTCTCCCGCGCCCTCAACCGCCGCCTCTCCGACCTCGTCGGCCTCCTCTTCCACCACAAGGTAAACATCGCGTCGTAGTTTCGGTTTTACACGCGCGTCGCGCGAACCCTAACCCTAGATGGACTTCCCCGTCTCGTCTCGTATCGTGTGTGTGCCCCCACCAGAGCGCCGGATCCCTCGGGGCAGTCGCCGGGTTCGCCATCGCCGTCGTGTTCGCGTGGAAGTTCCTGCGGTCGTCGCCGGCCAGGCCGCGCCGGCCCCCCGGACCGAAGCGGCCGCTCGTCGGCCCTGCTGCCCCCGATTCCGACGCTCGCGATGCGGCCGAGCCTGCCAATACTGGGAAGGTTGGTCTGATACTCTGATTGGTGTGATGATTTTGGGATAATATTTATTCTCGGTTCTATTTGTTTGTGGGTTTTTCAACCCTTGATTGGATTGGGGTTTGTGTGTATGTCAGCTGACGACACGGCAAATCGTGGTAAAGCGACTGGGCGGGTGTAGAAAGGTATGGTTTCTCCTTGCGCCTTGTCATCAGCGGGTTGATGAAACTTCGATGATGTGATATCAATTACGCGTTTAAGAAATAAATGTTTAATTTGCCTATGTGGCAGCTCATTGCTTGGGTTTGGCATGCCTGATTGTCTAATGTTGAGATAAATTATATTTGAAAACTTTTGGAATTTAGCTTCCATAAATGTACAATCACGCGAGTAAAATCTTGGATCAATGAGAAGACAATGGCTTAAAATGCACTGGTTCCACCTATTGATCACTAATTACTACAGAAAACCGCATTAACTTATGATGCATTACTACCTGTACTATGACGGGACAAAAGGTAAGGCTGTTGAGCCTAAGGTTATCGCATGCACACAGAAAAGTTCAGCCTAGTGGCATGTTCAGAAGGTGGTCGGTCCCTGCAGCTGGGTGGTATTAAGAAAGCACTGACCTGAAATATCTGAGGCTTATTATTTTATTTTCTTTGAAATATTTGTAAATTGCCGGGATACAAAGAAACTTGTAGAGCCTCTACTGTAACCTCGGGGTCAATTGTTCACTCAAACTGCTCTAGCTACGAAGAATGGTGATTTGATGGGTTATTTTGTTTTTTTAAATGCTTTGTCTGTACCAAATAATTTCCTAAACATATTTTATCCTGTGCTTCCATGATTGATTTTAAGGATCTAGAGCAGACCTTATTTGAAATTTAAGCCTGTAGGCTTACATATACTCCTAAACAAGTCAGTTTCTCTTTGTTTGAGGATGACCGTAGCAAATGGTATAAGGAATTAAAAAATGAGGACAATTTTATTGTGATATAAGTTTACCACTAGAGAGCGAAGACCAAACTGTTAGGTGCTTTCTGGCTATAGTGATCTGACATAATACTCTTAGTTACAAAGAGCAAATGCTTTAGTGATTTAACTTGACACTGAAAATTGTAATCATAAATACTGGCAGACTTGAAATAAATGAAATACATATATGGTTTCTTAAAATTTGCAGAAGTTCATAATATTTTTTTTATCCAGGTGACTTGCCAACTGCTTGGTGTTGTCTTTGAGGAGATAACTCCTCAGGAGCTTCAGGTTTGTTTAGCAATGCCTCTTCCAACGGTTATGTGCCCCTCCAATAATTGCTGAAATGCTAAAATCATCTGCACTCTTCTTGATGCAGACACATGCCACTGTTAGACCTTCAGTGGTGGAACTACTACTCGAAATAGCCAAATACTCTGATTTGTATCTGATGGAAACTGTACTTGATGATAAGAGTGAGGTATGAATTTCATAGTGCATCCTTTCATTTCTTTGCAGTTTTATCATGTCAGATTTTTTATGAGAATTATCAAGGGAAATATTGATATATACCGTATTAATAGTTCTGGAATTTGATTTTGAGTAGGAGAATGCTCTATTGGCCCTGGAGAGTGCTGGACTTTTCAAGACTGGTTGCTTGATGAAAGAAAAGGTGAAGTGTTTGCGTTACTTTTAGTTATTGTACTGCGTTTGTTTTTTTGTTCCTCTCATGTTCCCTCCATTCCCCACGTCATTTCAATGCTGCATTGAGTAATTATTCTCATTTTATTTATGGATGGTAGAACATGAATGGCCTGTTTTCACCAAATTCATAGGAGGATACAGATGTTAGCAGTTACAGTAAACGTTTCACATGATTGAACTTTTGGTAGAGGCAACTGATACTAATTGATACATGTGCATGGAAATGCTATTGGCGCTTGCATATCAGTTCTGCATATGGAGCTGACTTTGTCTGGCACTCATATCAGTTCTGCATACCCAGCTGAGTTTCAGTCCAAGTTCTGGCTGAGAAAAGAAGTATTTCTCATGTATATTCAGAAACCTGAAATATCTAGGTGTTAAATAATTTATTTACTTCTGTCACCTACATCTATAATTGAGTGAAAAAGGTGGGTATTGCAGGTACTCTTCTGCAGCTCTGAAGTTGGGCGAACTTCATTTGTTCGACAGTTAGAGGCAGATTTTCACATTGACACAAGCCTCGATATAATTTCCCAACTATCTGTATGTACTCTTGCATCTTCATTTCTTTTTTCTTTGACCAGGTGCCTTCTGATAGTCATGTTCTACATGTTTATCTTCGTTTCTTTGCTACCAGCGGTTCATTCGGTGCCAACTCTTTGTTTCCTCAATAGAAGGAGGACAACTTGCGGGTAATGTATTTAACTCTCCAAGCCTTGAGCAGTTCTTCTCATGAAACCAGAGCATAATGGGGGTTCGTATCTAAACGTGGCAACTACAGCAGCACGTGTTTCAAGCTTTGAAGGTGTCATGTGATTCTGTGACACCAATCTAGTAGTAGAATCCTCAGGTACATAATGGAGGCATATGCGGTTGGCACATATGTTGTGTGCTATGTTGTGCCTGTTGTTCCCATCTTTCTCATAGCTGTATCTTAGCCTCATAGATAGCGAGAACTATAAGTTGGATGAGTGCAGTTCATGGCCATCTAATGGTGTTGTAAAATGTAAATTGAATGGCACAAGTCTTTTTTTTTTTGGGTTTATTAGTTTCTGTAGCTTTCATTCCATGACGAGCGAACTAGTACCTCTCTATCGCAATAGAAGCAACTGTAGCTGATGATTCCGGTAATCCGGTTTACTTTCGACTGAAGTGCTGGATGGAAATTGCTCCTCAAGCTGAGGAAATTAAGTTGTGCTGTGTTTGTTATTGTGGGTTAGGAACTAATCCTTAACGCGATGAAGTTGTGCTGTGTTTGTTATTGTGGGTTAGGAACTAATCCTTAACGCGATGAAGTGGTGGATTAGCATATGACTAATTAATTATTAGCAAAAACTTGATAAAGTATTAATATAAATTTTAAAGCAACTTATAAAAATTTGTTGTAAATGTCAAAAAAAATATATTGTGTTGTTTTCTAATGTATTATGTCAACTCTCTATTGTTTTATCTTAAAGATTTTATCTTTAGGACTATAAAAATAGAAGTTGATAAAAAAAGAGAGGATGTGAGGATTAAGATCCTTTGCCACTGACACGTGGGCTTCGATCTGGCCCATGTGTCAGTGACAAAGGCGAGGTGCAGTTGATTGCAGAGGATAAATAACACACCCTAAACTGCTCTCACGTTGAATGGTTCCAAGCTAAGCTAACCTTTTTGCTTACAAGCTAAGCCAACCCTTTTGCAGTAAGCAAATTCAGGCGCCATCACCGTATTTGAACGTCGTAGGCGCCACCGCGGCCGTCAACTCCGACGAGCTGGCCGCCCATTGCAATTCGAAACTAGGCTGCCGGGGGCCAGGTCGTCGTGGAGCCATAGGGTAACACAAAGGAGAACGCGTAACATTTGCATTTGCAGATGGTGAGGAGAAGAGAATAAAAACGGGGGAGAGAGAGGCAAAGGCAACACGCCCGCACGCCCGCCGACCACCTCACCACCACGCCTTTCCGCTCGCCTTTCCTCCCCAAAAGCGCGGCACGAAGCGATCCTTCCTTCCTTTCTTTCCAAAATTCGCCACGAAGAAACACGTACCAAATCCTCGTCGTCTTCTTCGTCTCCGATCCGATCGGGACTCCCCCCGATCGCGGTAGGGGCTGCCATGGCAGAAGGGGACCCCCCCTACGCCGCCTCGGCCGCGGCCTCCGCGGCGTCGCCGCGGACCCCCGCGCCGCCGGAGACGCCGTCGACGCAGAAGAGGAGGCAGCGCGGGCTCGTGTCGCGGGTGTGGAAGGGGATATTCGGGCGGCGCGAGGACGTCGAGAAGCTGCTCCAGGCGCTCTCCAAGGAGGAGGAGGCCGTGCGCTCCCGCCTCCGCCGCCGCGCCCGCGCCTCCCGCCAGTCCGCCCACAACGTCCTCGCCATCGCCGCCGCGCTCGAGGTATCCCTAGTTCCCAACTCCCCCGCCGTTCCCCATCCGGCTATTCCATTCCGCTCCGCTTCCTTTATTGTAGCAAATGTAAATACCATGTTCGTCCAGACGAATCGATCGCTTGTAGGTTGGGTCGATAAAATCGAGGATTGATAAAATCCAGTTCCATATGAAAGTCCTGATGTGGTACAGCTCTGGGAGGCTAATTAGGCATCGATTACCATGACATACAGCCTTCTAAGATAAATTTTTGCCGTATTATTCTGCAATTTTCATGTCGTGTCAGAGATTGTATGATGCATTGCATTTCTCTAGTTCTAGTGACACCATTAGGCATATGCCTGTTGTTAGATTAGATCAGGGTGAACTGTGTTTTTTCACAGGGTTGTATGTGTAAGGAAATGCTTATTTCTCCTTTTTGGAACAGATTGCGGCTGTTGGATATGCGATTATGACTACAAGATCACCGGACCTCAGCTGGCAGATGAGAGCAACCCGGGTGCTGCCCATGTTCCTGATTCCTGCTTTAGCTGCTCTCATTTACTCAACTATTACAAGCGTCACGAAAATGCGTAAGGAATACTTGCATCTGTTTTGTGCTGTATCTTACTGCTGTGTATGTTCTGTTGTGTTCAGATGTTAATGCAGCATTAGGCTCTACTCCATTTGTCCCATAATATAAGGGATTTTGGAGGGATGTGACACTCCCCTGTCCAGATTCGTAGTCCTAGGAAGTGTCACATCCCTCCAAAATCCCTTATATTATGGGACAAAGGGAGTAGCTATTTTTCCTATCCCTAGAAGTCAGGGAGACAAAAAAAACAAGGCAATAGACTATGAGACTGCCATGTTTCCTGCCTGATTCTCGAGATGTTTTTGAGTTGACCATGTTACTTCCACACTTTATTTTTTGTCATTTGCTGAATGGTTTTGTGGAACAGCCGAGTTACGTCTAGTAAACTGCTCCAACTAATGCACCCTATCCTTTATGCCTAAACTGCAATACTGATTCTATCTTGCAGTTGACAACAGAGATCAACATACTCTTGAAAACCTCCGTGCTGAAAGACAGGCTAAGATTGATGAGTTGAAGGAGAGAACGAATTACTACACTACTCAACAACTTATACAGGTGGGCATGTTGCCTACTTGCTCTATGTTATGGCCACCCAAGTGTGCTATTTTTTTACTCTTCCCCTTTGAAAGGTTTACATCTTCTAACTATTGCTGAAACTTCGTTTTGGTCATGCAGAGATATGATCTTGATCCTGCTGCAAAAGCTGCAGCAGCAACTGTTTTGGCATCTAAACTGGGTGCTGATTCTGGATTGAGAGTCTTCTTGGGAGATGAGTCGAATAGGGATGCAACATTGAGTAAAAGTAATGATGCCCAAACTACTGGACCGAGGCAAAGAAAACCAGGACACTTGAGCAACAGCACTGGAAGGACATACGGCCCTGAGTCATTAGGCGGTTCATATGCCTATGATGGTAATGAAGAAGGTGTCACCACTCCAAATCAGAGGACTGTTGACCACTTCAGAGGTCCAGCTGGTAATGATGGGGGATGGCTCGCACGAGCAGCTGCTCTGCTTGTAGGGGAAGATCCAACTCAGTGCTACGCGTTAATATGTGGCAACTGCCATATGCATAATGGTATGAAAGTGATAACTATCTTCCCAATATTTCATACAGATTCTATATAATAAACCATTCACTGTTGCAGGTCTTGCAAGGAAAGAGGACTTTGCATTCATTACATATTACTGCCCGCACTGTAATGCCCTCAATGGATCACGGCAGCATGATGAGCATGAAATGGTATCTCCTTCTGGTAAGGAGACTCCTATTTCTCATTCCGATGGCAGCATTGGCCACGCCGGTGCAAACCTTGCAAACTCAGGTGCCGGCAGCCCTATCGTTAAAGACTTACCCACGGTTGAAGAATTACCTGCGGAAAGTTCTGTTGCTACTAACTTACCATCTGCCGAAGAACTACCTGCAGAAAGTCCTATTGCCAACAACTTACCAGCAGTTGAAGAATTAGCTGCAGAGAGTCCTGTTGCCAGTAGCTCACCTGCTATTGAAGAACTACCTGCAGAAGAACAACTTACCAACATTGATCATCCTGCCAGTTGATCTTTTGTAAAGTAACTGCATATGTATTTGTTCACGGAGGGCTTTTAAATGGCTCACGGTGGTTTTATAGTTTGCTGCACTGCTCATTGCTCAGAAAGCACACAGCTTCTGTTCCAAACTTCCAATGTTTTGTGCTTGCTACATAGCATATGCATGTTGCAGGATAGTGGTTTTCACTGGTAGTGCTAGCTAGGATGTTTTCCTTGTGTTTCGGGCACGGGGCAAGGCTCATTTTTCAAGTCCAGTAACAGAGCTTGATTTAAGGGGTGTTCTTGCATTTTTCTTTTCTGGAGTGTATATGATTGTATAGTAGTACTATTTGAGGTGCGATGAGGGGTCATTTTCGGCTTTTTAATAATGGATTATATTTTTTGTTGTACAGTTGCAGTATTTACTATGTCAACAACATGCAACATTTGGTTTCTGTTCATAATAATAGCCTGTTAGTTAACATGTTGCTATCAACATAATAGCCTGCTGAAAATTTGGAACATGTTGCTGACACATTATTTATCGTGTTTGATTATGGAACTTCCCAAAAATGTGTCCTGAGGTAGCACACAGGATTAGTGTGTTTTGCCTAAACTAGCCCATAGGGCGTCCATCCTAGTACTCCCTCCATCTTAAAATATATATAGTAATAGTAATTATTTCTGGAGTTCTTTATGGAGGCGAAGGAAAAGTGTACAAATGCCTTTATTAATTGTCCCGACCGGTAGAAGTGAGATGTATTTTAGATATTTCATCACTGTAAACTTTTACCCATGGTACTTGGAACTTTAGAACAAAGTTTGAACTACTAGAGTATTTTGGAACATACAGGTGGTGTTCTTTTCTCCTGAAGACGAAGATGAAGATTAAGTTTTTTTACGCAAAACGAGGTGTTATTAACATATGATTGATTGAGTTTTAATTATTACAAACTTGAAAAATAGATTAATATGATATTTTAGAGCAACTTTCATATAGAAAGTTTTCGCACAAAACGCACCGTTTAGCAGTTTGAAAAGCATAGCACGAAAATCTTAATCTTAGAAGATCAGATGTGGTTGGCGGAGGACGGATGCAGGTGTCAGCGCAGTACGTGCGGCTGGCTACTCATACTGCCTCCGTTTCATATAGAAATCATTTGAACTTTTTCTAATTCAATTTTTTTTAGTTTTGATTAAGGTTATAGAAAAATTTAGCAATAAAAAATTTTAAAATATATTGAATGTTAGATTTTGGTGCTATAAATATTATAATTTTCTATAAACTTAATCAAACTTTTAAGAAGTTTGACTATAAAAGAAGTTCAAAACGACCTGAGGGAGGAATAAGGGCGATCACAGAACGAAGAATATAAATGCAATGGGCATTCTATTCAAAACCTAAAGGCTAAAACCATCTTTTTGTTGGTTTTATCAACACGATCTTCCAACTATGCAATAATACATCAGGTGCCCTCCTAACTCTCCAAAGTGGAAAATCATACAAGGTACCCTTCCGAAAAATATATTGACGACCAATTAGAGAGAACAAAACAGGACAGGGGAACACCTCCAGCCATCCAAATATTTACAGTCACTTGTGTGTTACTCAGTCCCGAATCAAGTGTCTGGTGTATTCATTTCGCTGGATACGCAACCAGGTATAACAACAGCAACTCGCTCGCCCGTGTTACCCCGCAAGCAGCTGCAGGACTCAATTTCCGGTGCTTTCAACAGCTTTCAACTCGGGCAGGTACGCAGGCGGGCAGACAATCAGATCACTGGAAAACAATCTCGCTGGAAGAAAGAAACGCCAGGACTGTTCCTGGTGCTCGCTCACTCAGTGCAGCAACTTGAAAGCCTTCTTGGTCTACGAGACTTGGGCAGCGGAGCTCCAGCCATCTGTTCTTTTTTTTTACCTTTTCAAGTCCCTTGTTTTCGTGTATGTTTCTATTAGCTTCGCGGTTCTTGCTTCATATGAGAGGTTTGCGTTACGCCATACGAAGGAACCTAGCAGTGGGTGTCGATCATTGTAGTTAAGGCATGTAGATTACAAGATCCTGCTGTTAACATCCTATGTACCGACTACATTAAAAGGAAAGGGAATAAAAGGAAGTAAATGGTGATGAACGTGCTGAAAAATACCACGTACATGTTTGAATCTCTTGTGATTACGGGTCATGTGCTCTTACCATTCTGTCCAGCTGAAGAAGTGAACTTAGATGGTCTTCGTTTACTTGCACTGGCAATTGGGGCATCTGGCCCATGATACCAGGCGTCTCGCTCATTCTGCAGCACAAAAGGAAAAATATTGTATTTTGTTTCTACGAAAATGAATACAGAATACTGCCTATGAAAAAGAAACACCAGTTAACTAGGAAGCAATCCCAAAATAATAAAAGATTAAAGATGGTACAGGCTTTGATAATGATAATGGATGGTACAGTTAACTAGGGGCTCCTATCTAATTTGGAACATGATAATGGATGGCATGGCAGTATTTGGACATGATAATAGTATGCGATGAAGAGTAACAATCGTCCTCAAAGCGATATATAGAGAACAAGATACATGGCGGGCACATAAATGACGCTTTACCTGCTTAAAATACTTTTGAAGTTGTTGTTTGTCCGAAAAAAGAGATCCGTGTTCTCTCCCATCTGCAAGACACTCAGGATTCAGGCATAAAATTAAAAAGAAAACGAATGGTAACCCACACTTGTCCTGCCTTGTTTTTAATATTCATAAAGCCCTGAGAGTGACAAGTTCCAACTTATATTAAGCGTTTCCCCATATCTAGTAATTGATGGCAGATGACATTATTGGTTTCACATGATGCCTTGTAAATATAACAGTTAAGGGGTCATACCTATTTTCTGGGCAAGGATTAGTTGATCACATATTACAACAGCATTTTCAATAAATAATCCGACTTTTAAACCATCTATCGTAATGAAATTAAGATGTTTGGCAAGCACCATATGCTCCTTGACCGGCGCTCATTAACTTCAAAAGCAACAACTTAGAATTAAAATGCAAGAGGCTTATGAACATACAAACCTTGAATGTTTCAATATTTGTGGCGATTTGGTTGAGTAAATGATTGTTTTCTTCCAGGAGATGCTGGGTTGCACTATCCACGACAGGAACTTCTACATAATGGAACCAGATGAGTGTTTTAGGAGAAATAAGGCATCATAAGATGCATGCAGTTGCATGAGATAGTTGTAGTATCTAAAATGATAATGATACCCAAGGTGTTTTATTACATTATGTTCCCTAAAGTTTACGGTGAAAGACAATGAAAGGATGAAAGGCAAACACAAACAATATAAACACGAGGGTGCAATGCAACACCCTTTTCCTTTACTATGGGATGTATGAACCTTTCCTCCATCATAGACCTATAAACGGACAAAACTACATGATCATCAAATACAGCAACCCCCGTTCTTTTGCAGTTGTGGATTTCTAGTATCCGATGATATCAGTAAGCTTGTACCACGAAATAATAGTAAAGCTAACAATTACTATTTGCCAAGGTATTTCACAAAACAAAAAAAAAAAGTTTCTAAAGATGTTACCAAGGATTCATAATCCTATATAAAAGATTGCTTCGCGTGGAAATTGGAAACACTGCTACTTGCTTGTGTTTTGTCCTAGATCTTTCTTGTATTTGCACGGGGATCTATAGGTGACACAATCATAATACAGCATGCGCACCACATGAAGGCATCTCAAGTTTGCTTCCAGAGGATGCTTCTACTGACTACAAATGTAGTAAGCAGCCTCAAGAACACAAGCAATTTGAGTTTGTTTGGAATTCTTGGAAGAACATTAAAATCTACTCATATGGTAAGTAATAATATATATATAGTCAGCCAGCGTGAAACTTAATGTTAGCCCAACAATGTAAGTGTGTGAACCACGTTTCTATGATGAAAATTAAACAGAGGGAAGCACTGAGTCTCAAGTTGTTTTTTTAACATGGGTCTTAAGTTTTGATGTTTACCTCACTATCTAACAGACCTAAAATTTTCACAATTTTAGAACACACTGTGGGTCAAACCTCAAACTTGTAGTACAAAATAAAGATGAACTAAAACAGCTGAACAGAAGAAAGCAAACATATAGATGCTAATGTTATTGCTGTGGTCTTACCTTCCTTAGGAACCTGACATTGCTGATTCGTATGTTGCATTGATATTGAGAAAGGGGTCACAGTGTTTGCAGGTGCCAGGTGAAAATTAGCCATGGAGGCAGATGCAACCATCTTGTCCTGGATTGGCTGTTGAGAAATTAAACACAAAAGAACATGACTGATACAAGCAAAAGAAATGAGGGACACCAAACAAGTTAAAAATAGAAAACTACCTTCATGTCTCTTATCTTTTTCCCTGTATAAAATCCATCAGGTTTCTTCCTTCTATCTTTGCTCTGTAACAGTAAACGAATGTGAGCAGAATATAGTGCATGAGCTGCTATACTAATGCAAGCCAGTAAACAAATAACCTGTTGGAGGAGCCATGCAAGAGAAAACAATGCATGCAGCAACAGCTAAATATCAACTACATGCATCATGATGCTATTTCCAAATTTTAGGGGAGGCACAAAAGCTTTGTACATTTTGGTATTAACGGGAGTAAACAAACAAAGTGTCTATTTCCAGACTAAAACTACAATGAACAGCTTTGTATTAAGAAGAAAACAAACAAACAAAGTGTCTATTTCAGCCAGGGCAGGCCATTATTATTGCCTTGATATTCTGTGTATACTTGATATGCCTGTTGGAATTGATCGTTTGCTAGAACTTTAAAAGCCATATACTCCAATTTACAATACATCTAGAATGTAATTGGCAGATGGCAAGTAAGGTTTTTATCAAATCAGTCACAAAAGGAAATAAAGGATTATAAAAAGGAAAATTAAATATATGAAGCACTTAAGCAACTCTATCAAAAAGTCAAAAGAGCAATGTGGTGAGGGTGCTAGGTGGTGTCAATTTCGGTCTTCAGTGTACATCTGACTTAATTTTTAGCGAAGTTAAGAAGTTCTTCTACCCAGTTTGCACATGACCAGAATCAACATATGTTAACAAGTAAACAGAAGAGATAACGTGGCATTTGAAAAGAGTAACTTAACTGTAGCCCACCAACACCGCAATGCAACATCCCTGACAGTCCTGTTGGGTAGCATAGCTGCTATTTTTATGTACTTCATGATATTCGGTTCGCGAACATATCTGCCAGTAAGATTGAAGAAATTATGAGGAACTGAAAAGAAATTGTCTGGTCCCCAGATAAGATTGACAAACCGGATAGTGACTTTATTAATCAGCTATAGTGCAAACATATAGTCATAAGGTACTCAAGTGTGGCTACCAAGACGTTTTATGGTTTCGCTGGCCCGGTGAAAAAGACGTTCTATGGTTAAGAACAATGATTCTACAAGTACGCTGAATAATTACAAAAGTGCTATAGAACATTCATTGATATTGCTCTAAACTCAAAAGGTAACAGGGTTCAATTGAATGAATCCAGCTCCAGATTTCCTGTTCCGGATTGATGCTCCATTAAACATAAGAGGGGAGAAAAAACGGCTTGTTGCACAACCAAAATTCCATCAGCCACAACCGCACAAGCAACAGGTCACACTAGCACAGCACAGGCAATAGCAATTCAGAAAGCAAAAGGGGAATAGGGATTTGCTACCTCACAAGCCCTTCCTTCAGTGTGTTCAGCTCACGGTCATTCCAATCTGAAGGCGAACCAGTGACGAACTTGTACTTGGGCGCCACCGTGCTACTGAACGCATCCCCCGACGAGCTCCTCGACGGGCCGGCCACCGATGCGTTGCCCAGCACGCCGTTGTTCGGAGAGACGAACAGTCCAGCGCTGCTACTAGACCCGTTCATGCTCCTCGGGGCCATCACCATACCGGCCGCAGCGCCGGCGCCACCGCCCAAGTCGCTGTTAGATTGGAAGGAGAGCATGTGATGGTTGTACATCGAGGCCGTGATCCCCTGATGGAATCCCATGCTGGAATCGGCGGCCATCTCGCAGAAACAACTAGAATTCTCGATCTAATCCTCCATAAACAGGCCCCAAATCCTCAGGGCGCTCACTTTGGATCAAACCTGCACAAATCGAGCCAGAAAAAAAAAACTCACCCAATTGAAACGAAACGAGTAACTGACAGAGAACGACTTTTCAGCAGAGGATCGAAAAGCTCGACGAATCCCACGAACTCCAGCACGAACACCAAGGGAATTCCTCCCTCGAGAGTCGTGCACGCGTCACACTCAGCTTCGCATTCCCGACTCCCGAGGAGGATCCGATCGAGAGGCCCTGGAGATGACCAGGAAGGAGACCCCACACCTCAACACGACCAAGCCACCACAACCACCGCAAGCAACCACCACCCACAACTGAGTCCCCCACAAATCCAGACGAAATCCGAACCCAACCCGGCGAACTCACCTGCCACCGAAGCCGCGGAAGGATCGTCCTCCGCCCGCGCCGCGCCTCCGCCTCCCCACGCAATGGTGGGGGCAGACTCCAAGCCGCAGCAGAAGCTCACCCGCCCCCGCCGCCGCTGCCAAAGTCCTCGAAAATTCCTCGCCTCGAATCCAAATCCAAACCGCTCTCCGAATCAGGAGGTGCACGGGATTCCGCGAGAGGAGAGAGTCCTCGAAAATTCCACGCCCTGTTCGTTCACCTCGAATCCAACGAATCCAAACCACTCTCTGAATCAGGATGCGCCGGATTAAGCGCGATTTAGGAGGCGCGCGGGATAGAACTGAATGAGATGGTCTCGCTCGCCGCCTATATAGATAGATAAAAACCCAACGAACCCGAGAATAAAACTTTTTTTTTACGAGCCCGTTTGATCTAAACAAATCGCGTGGAGTTTTGGTTCGGAGTCTTTGTACTTAAACGGAGGCTACGAGTAGCCCCCCTACCTCTAGGCTTCACGCCCATATCCTTTGTTTTTGTAGATATTTGGCCCCCGGAGTTCGGGGTTAATTACGGTGGCGTGCCATTTGGCGGGCAAAGTGTCGGCCTACGAAACGGATCAAGCGAGGCGGGGGACGCATCTCAGCCGTCGGCGGTTGGACGGCCGGATGCGGGGGTGAATTCTATTGGACGGCGCGGATGCGTTCGGACCGGGCCGGATGGGCCGCCTCGGCACGTGGTCCCGAGGGGAATCTCCGAATCTGGCTGTCTTTTGTGGAATCACGAATGGGAACTGTAGCCGTTGGGGTATATCGTTAGAGTAAGTTTAATAGTATAGCACACTACTCGCTCTAATTTATTTATAACCAATTCATATAGTTATTGCTTACTATACTAATAGTATATAGTCCTACCTGTCATACACACACTGTGTCTTGCAGTCCATGCTGTAACTAGCTACAAATCTGTAGCCCGCTGCTCTTCTCTCTTCATTTATCTCTTTAAAATATATTTATAGCTGGCTTATAGCCTATTGTACCTGCTCTTAGGCGTACCAGATCCCTCGCGTAAATATTCTCGAATGGGTCACTTACAGGTGGGCCCAGAAGGAGGGTGTAGGTGGCTTGTCCCACTTGTCAGTGAGAGCAAGTTTTCTGGAAAGAAGAGATATACATAAAAAAAAATGTGACCGGTTTTGTAGAAGCTTGACAAGTAGAAAGACGCAGATTAGTGGTAGCCGGTCATGATGGTTTTATGCTACTTTGAAAATGGTGAAAATGCTACTCTCAAGAAAAAGAACAGATGATGTCCAAGTCAGAAAAATTACAGTTGACCGTAAAAAAGACAAAATAGACTTCCGTGTTAACATATAATTTGTTCAGCCACCGGATCAAAAGATAACTTTTCTCCGGAATCTTTGCAACTCCAATATAAAAAGGCAAAGCACTAGCCAATATATACCTTTTAAGTTAGTAATAACGGTCTCATAAAGTGATGATTTGTGGGCCGCAAATATCTTGCTATGACAGCGTTGTAAAACATTTGGTTAAAGAAGGGCTATTAGAAATTAAATAAACAATTGCTCACTCCGTTCTCATCTATAAACATTTCTAGGTTGTTTAGTGTAGATTAGGTCTTAGAAAAAGTTACTATAGTGTCCCTAACTAAATGAGGTGTGGTTCGAAGTGGGAGGGTGATTTATGACAGAGAGAAATTTAATTGACAGATGATTGATAGGATACTCTAGAAACAGGGGCAGATCTATCCATTAGGTGGGGTGGGTTGACCGGCTCAGCTACGACTTATGTCGCCCCACACCCTCAAGACCCCCTTACCTCATTATAGTAGTTATAGGCCATCAAAATTAGTTATAACAAGGTATGAACACCTAACTGTTGACGAAAAAATCGAACACACCGGCCTGGGAAATCCGCTTAACTCCTGTGCAGGTCTAAAGATTGATGAGATACGGGCGTGCCAGTCAGTTTGATCCTACAACTGACAAGACATACAAACAACAGATCAATGAGCCGATCGGCTGACCAGCCGATGGAGCAATTCCAACCGATGCCGAGACCAGCCGATAGTGATAGGGTTTTGAGCAATCGGCTATATGTCCAATGTATATAATGATAGAAATGCGATCGACTGTTGATGATGTAATAAAATAACAATATAATCGAGTAGAAACCAATAGGCTAGAAACAAGATATAATAAGCACCGATCCGAAGGTTAAAGCATACATCGGCTGGAGGTCCGATGTCATTAAATCCACAGGATTAAATAAACAGTAAAATCTATGTTGTGATCGGCTAAATCCAATATGTATGCAATCCTTGTAAGCTGATGCAACGCCTAGATAACTCATCGGCTGAAACCCCGATGAAACCCTTATTGGCAGTCAAAAAGCAGGCTAAAGATTATGGTTCTAAGCATGACTTAGTAGATCAAACTTAACTGATGCAGCACTAAGTATGAAAAGAAACACAATATCTAGACAATCAAGCCGTTGACTGATTTTCAGGGTGGTAGATGCCTAGGCTAATCTAATCTAGCAAGGCGATTTAGCCGATACCGACAGAAACCCTAAAGCGAGAGACAGCCGATAGAGCCAAATTGAGATGCTAGAACTAGATTAACATAGACATATGATAAATAGATAGGCAAATATATTATCCAAACCAGAGTAATCCAAGAGGTCAAATGTACTGATGCAGCCTTGAACGACACCGACGTAGACGATACAATTGCCTGGACCGGCGGAACATTGGACTTATCCCTTCGCCGGAGATCGAAGACAATATAGCCCCGCGTTGGGTGCCAAGTTCCGCCGGAACGTAAATACAAAAGTAGAAGTAAAAAGGGTGGCGATGCGCCGAATTATATTGATCGTGGAGATAGATTACAATGACCCCAGGTGTATATATTTATACCCATGGGTAGATACTAGTCCTTGTAGGACAAGAAAGAAACTTTTCTAAAGATAAAAGGAAAACATAAAGTCATAATCGGGCACTAAAAACACTTTCCTAAGGATAAGAAGGAAACTAACAAACTATTCCTAATTAATAGATACAACTGCCTTCTTCGGACTCGATCCGTACGTGGCAATCATCATGAAGCACGTCAACTCAATCCGACAATGATTCCATTATCACCTTGCCGGAATCGGCTACATCGGCTTGCCTTATCCGATTCGGTAATTGCCAATGCACACTGTAGCCGATGCGGCTCCGAAGCCGATTCATACCCTGTTTCCATTATCGATTTTCTCCCAAATCCGCTTCGGCCTTAACTCCAAATCCGATGCATGATTTACCAAATTTCATTGTTAACACTAATAAATTGAGGTAGTTATGCGAATGAACTATTAATACGATATGTGTTGTGTTCGAATGCTCTTAACGAGTGAACATCTCCGTTCTCCGCCTCGTCTATATTTTAAAGCTGCATCTGCCACTGTCTAGAAATACATATATTGTGTACAGAATTTGAATCTAAAAAACATATACTACGTATAAAATTTGAATCATAAGAAATACTAAACGGAAGGATCAAGTCAAAGAATTAACATGTATATGCCAAACATTTTTGAAAGTCCGTGGCGTTGCGTTATCAATAGGATTTCAGCGAGACCACTGATCAATCGCTCGCTTTCATCTTCTCGGTGTGTGTTAAAGATGTTGTACCACAATTTTAAAAAATAAATTAATATATACATGAAACTAGTACATGATACAAACTATACATACACCTATCTGGTTAGACCCCCAACCTTAAAAGTCAAAACATCCTGTGAGGAAGCGAGCCTACAAGGATTCCAATACATGCAGTATAAACTAGGCTACGAAGCGGATGGGCTTCAATAAATAGCAATAGCCAGTGTCCTACTATTCTTAGTGAGCTTAAGATTTTTAAAAGTAGCTAATCAGAGACCATCTTGTGAGAATCCGAAAAATCTAGGAACTCAAGCTTCTAGTTATTTTCTGATTGTATAATTATAAATTCTCAGAATATATATGATAATTAAACAGTTTGAGAAAACTTCTGACAGTAGTAAGAGATTTTTGACATAAGCTACAGCTAACAAGAGCTATCCAAACATGGCCTACATAGGCTTTGCTATAGCTAGCATGGGGCAGGCGCACGTGCGACGCTCTTTGCTTTCGGTGAAGGCATCACGGCGCCCAATCGAGACGCGCAACGTTTCGCCCCCTGATTGGCCAGCCACGGCGGCACGGACTCTCACAGGTCACATGGAAACCTCCTGCCCACCAAGATCGAGCAAATGCTGCATGGACACACCACAAAATTCCACGCACCGATTAGCTGTGTTTAAGTTCACGTTAAAGTTATAAGTTTAATAGAAATTGAAACGATATGATGAAAAAGTTAAAAGTTTATGTGTGTAGAAAAGTTTTGATACGATGAAAATGTTAGAAAGTTGGTTGGATGCGGCCGGTGTTCTTGTTGAGTCTCCTGGCCAACTTCCAACCCAACCGGGCAAAGTCCTGCGCCTCGTGAATTCTTTCCACGGCAATATCCATTTTCCATCTCCTGAAGAACGCCTTTCCTGCGTGGTGCTTTTTGGAAAAAGCTCCTTCGTCCAGAACTACCTTTATCATGTATCTTAGGGAAAAAGGTAGTGATGAACCCACCCGGTGCAGATGAACGTATTCGAATGATGGGTAGACACGAACTGGGTTTGTCATTGTTGCTTACTAGGATATTACCGATTTGGATGATGGATATCGTCGAAATATGATGTTGAATTTCAGTATTTATATTGGATGTTGCTTAGTAGCGGTTTTGGTCAACTAATCTAGTATGGGAGAACTATTTTATCTGTGCAGTCTTTGTTGGTGTGGTCATTATACAAACATATTCGTTATAAAGCATGCTAGCGCGTGTTTGTGGTTGTTTGTAGGAGTATCTTTTATGTTTGCCATATGTTATTACTTGTCATGTAATGATTGGACATAGATTTGTTTTTAGCCTACCTATAGGATAGTAATGGTCAATTATGTGCTTAATTTATGTGTGCTTTTTATTACTTTGGGCACGTTTTTTTTATTTTTTTCTACCAAAGATTGATTCCGTGTAGCTGCATTTTGGTTGCACCGGTGCAAGTGGAATTTTCGCATGTGGTTTGTATATATCCACACACACACATCTCAGCCCGACACGTTGTGGAATCATCTTAAACAAAAACCCATTGACCGCGATAGAATACAAAGTCTTAATTTTTGCCTTGGTCAACCAGGAAAAAACCTTGCGATTGACTGATAGTTCATGTTGTTCTCAGCTCTTTTTATTTTTTTTTAACGAGTAGGAAAAAATTACAAGATTACAATCCTGAATGGTCATAATTAGGAAAAAGGAAAAACTATACCATCACCAACACACCGACATTATCAACACACAAGCCCAGTAGAAGGCTAACACCGGACCGGCCGCTGCTAAGCGTGACCAACCAAAACGAAGTCTTTACGAAGATGAGATCGTCCCTTAGGAGATGCCAAAACGATGTCTTTAAGAAGAGAAGCGACGGAAAAACCGCCGCCGCTATCCGTCGGGACTCAAAGGAGTCAAGACTAGGCTTTTACCCGGTAATCATTCTTGAGGGGTGAGACAGTACGACAACGCTCTCAGCTCATTATTATCGTACGCGATATGCATCCCAAATTGTTTTAACAATGCACAAGTTAATTAAGCAACAAATTTACTACTCTGTGTACGCGTGGCCGTGATCATCACGAGCCAGGAGGGCTTGCTTGTATGGCCGTATTGATGACGAGAGGATGCCATGCCATGTAGCTAGCGTACACATGAAGCAAAAAAAGAAAAATAGAAAATAAGAAAAACACAAGAGAGAGAGAGAGAAATTAAAAAACAATGAGAAAGTTTGTGGGGCAAAGCAAAAGAAAGACGAGCAGTGAGGGCGACACAAAATTCCCCTGTGGGGAACACCACACGCACGCCGGGGCCCACCACTGTACTTTTGAACGGACCAAAGAAAGAAAAGAAAAAAAAAAGGGGGAAAAGAAATCAAGGAGAAGCTGAGACAAGAAGAAGAGTGCCTCGTATCTGTGGCTTTGCTGGCCTACTGCTGCGTGTCCCAAACCTTGTGGAAAAGGACCAAATCTGAAATCCCACATCCCACAATCCACCAAAGTGGAGCATCCAATCTTTTCTCAACCTTTGTATTATTCTTTTTTCTCGCCTGGATTCTATGCATATTTTCGGGTTATTGCAATGGTATCTTTAATTTGTTTCTGATGAAAATAACCATTATTTTAGGGTGCATTTGTTATATAGGGATTTTTTTTATAATTCTTATGTAATTAATAAATTCCCATGGCAGTAAAAATAGCATTGAAAAATTAGAACCATGGCAATAGTATGATTTTGATGTTACAAAATTCTAGAAGTACGTGATAGGTATTATGAATAATAATGTCATTTTTTCAGTTGGATAAATTTACAATGGCATTGATCCAATTAACCCTAGTTACTATATATAATTTATGGTTGTTGTCCAATAACCCAAATGAACTAGGGATGTAGCAAACCAAAATTCCTCTCACTACTCACTACACATTACACATTGTTACAAAGAAACACTTTTCAAGTTGTAATTAAGTCCCTAGCAAATGTCTCAACACTAGGGTAATGCGATTGCATAATCTTTCATTTATCCTTTCTCTCCTTTTTTAAAAATGTTGATTTCATATCCTGTTATTAAATATTTTTACTCATGGCTCCGATTGCTTGAGCTACAGTTAATAAGCAGTAGGAAAATAAATGAAACAACCGAAAATAGTTTATGGGTAACACTTTTACATCGCAGAACTAGTTATTTGAAAGTCAATACTAAATAGACCACAGTGAAAAGTCCCAAAATCAACTATACAAATAGTTGTGACTTATAAGTCAAAAGCAGACACTGAGAGTAGGGTTGTCAACGAGCCGAACTCGAGCGAGCTCGCCTACCTAGGCTCAAGCTCGATACAAGCTCGAGCCGAGCCTATAAAATATTTGAGCTTTCAGACTGGCTCGGTTCGAGCTCGAGCTCGACTACCAAGCTTGATTTTTAAGTAGAGCAATTTATATTTCAAGGATAATCTTTTTTTAAAAAAAATAATTTCTAGTTCATCATATTAATAGAATAGGAAAAATGATAAAATAAATATATGATACCAATACAAGGCATATAAATAACGTATTTTATATCCTAATGTATTAAATAACAACAAAAATTACTAGGTTCGTTGGAAGCTCAAGCTCGGCTCGACAAAGCTCGCGAGCTTTGGGAGAGGCTCGAGCTCGACTCGTTTGAAGCTCGAGCCGAGCTCGAATCGAGCCTAGGACGAGTTGAGCCCGAGCAGCTCGCGAGTCTCAAGCATTTTTTTGACAGCCAGTAGTCCAATCTAACTTGGAGCCAACTCTAAAATTCATGGTTGTTGTAACAACCAAGATGATACCAATGCAAAATTCCTCTCACTGCTCGTTACACATTCCATACTGTTGCACAGAACGCTTGCAAGGGGTAAGGCCCTAACAAATGTCTCAACACTAGGCTAGTGTGATTGCACAATCTTACCTTTATCTTATCATCTTATAAAAAAAATCGATGTAATTTCATCTCCTATTGAGGAATATTTTTAACGTCTCTAATTGGTTGAGCTGCGGGTGATAAGCCTCAGCCGTGTAAATATAAACGAAACAACTGAAATAATTCATATGTGAAACATTAATTTAAACATATATAATTAGCGGTTCACAAATTATGGTTGATAAATAGACTATGATAAGAAATAAAAAAAAACTAAAATCAAAGTTTCAGATTTTAAATTTTGACTACACAGGTCAACGAACTGTGATCTGTGAAGGGCTACTATTAACTTGGAGAGAGCAAGATGGGAAATGGAACTTGTTCTTGTCCTTGTGCATTTGATGTCACTATAGTACGGCGAAGAAGCCGGGTGCATTGTGACAAATTGGCTAATTAAACGCGGGCCCGTTTCTTCTTTCGGCATGACACGCCAACATGCTGCAACTTGCATCTGCATCGACATTGATCGCATCTGCCGTTGACGCAACTGGCAGCCAGCACCCCCAGGACAGCTACCCGTACGCCGCGGTGTCACCCTCCTCCTGCTGGATTTTCCTTTCTTTTCCTCCAAATTTCCACTCAGCTTAGCAGCAGCAGACACAGCTTCCATTTTGACAGCGACTAACAAATTTCATCTAGTAGTGTAGGGAAATTAATTAGTACTAGTAACTGCATATGACAATAGCATGATTATGACATGACTTAGCTAATAATTTATCTAACCATGTCTTAAAGTCTAAGCCACCACTTCATAGTTTTTTCATACTAATAATCCAGATCAGTATGTAAAACCTGCAGGGTGTATGTGTGTGTGACTGATATATCGAAACTGTGATGTAATTTCACTACTGCGTCATCAGAGAAACTAAGGGTGGCCGCCGTTTTCAGTTGAATTCCACCTGGGTTTGGAATTGGATGGATGAAACCGATATCCATAAGCAATTGTGCAGATCGATCCATCAACTGGGAGACGGTCATGGCACTCGGCACCACATACGTCACTCAAAGTACTTTCTCCTTTCTGTGGTATGCACATCGCTGTGCTAGAAAGTTATAAAAAGGCATATATGTGTACATATATATATACCGGCCGGACAAGAGGAATACTTTCGCTTGTGTGGTTCACAGTGTTCATCGTGTGTGGCTTCGGTTGGCTGCGGAAACCACCTTTAGACAATGTTGTTTTTAGCTTAAGGGGGTGGTTAGATCCCACCCTAAAATTTTACACCCTGTCACATCGAACATTTGAACACCTGCATAAAGTATTAAATATAGACTAAAAAATAAATAATTGCACAGATTGCGACTAATTTGCGAGACGAATCTTTTAAGCTTAATTGATCCATGATTTGACAATGTGGTGCTACAGAAAACATTTACTAATGACGGATTAATTAGACTTAATATATTCGTCTCGCGGTTTACTAACGAATTTTGTAATTAGTTTTTTTATTAGTGTCCGAACACCACATGCGATATCTTGTATAATAACCGATGGAACACGCCAAAACTATATACTCCTGGATCTAAACATCCCCTAAATACCCACGAAAGCTCATGGATGAATATAGACATAATTATACATCTTAAAGTTTATAATAGTTCAGAAAGTTATCTAAGCAATACATACTGGTTATAGATTTCTTTTTTGAGAAAGCACACTTTTCAAAGCATAGACAAATTAAATAACCGGTTGATAGGCTATGAGCTAAAATAACCTGACCTAAGCTGTACTTCCTCCGTTCTTTAAAAAAAAAAACCTAGATGTGGGCACTTAGGACAATGAATCTTGTCGATCTTTTATCTAGATTTATTTTATTGTCTTAGGTAGACATATCCCTACCTATATTGATTTTTTTTGACGGATGGAATACTTCCGTAACAAATTTTAAATTTTGGAATTTAACTTTGAAAATAGTTTGTTTTTTTGTTATTTGTATCATTTAACTTTGGTTTTTAAATATAAGTACAAAAGTCTTACTGTAAAATAAAATTATTTTTCGTTCACCAGTCGAGTTCTTTCTGTTCATAGGCCACAACCCAAAATATTTAGACTACCAAACGGGCCCCAAGCTACCCTCCAGTAGTCTAGCTTATCTCACCTTTGTAAAGGGGCGAGTGGTAGCATCTTTAATTTCTTCCGGTGGCTTAATAATCACAGTTTTCCCTAACAACTCCCTAAAACAACAGTTACAGTTCATTAAAAAATAACCACCCGTACGTACCAAGTGACAGTAGAATACGGTGTATGGCAGGAACAGCAAGCAGACAAAAACACAAGAGAGCAAAACAAGACGAGACGTTGCAGTCGCATGCTAGTAGACTTGATCATTGCAAACGGAACGATAATTAACTACCATTAGCGTCAGCTTTTAGTGCTTATGTCCACACAGTGATGGTGATGTACCATTTACTTAATTACCTTTTTCTCAATCACATGCATCCCATTTAATTAATTAAGTAGATTAAGAGTTCTAATCTCAGAGTCTCAGCCAATGGTTAGAGCCTGCCCAGGATAAGTACGGCCAGGAGAGTGTATAATATATATATTGTCAAAGTTCAGAATGTCCCAAGCTGGATTTGGAGAGAAAAGACATTTTTTATATGTCTCCTCTAAATAAATAAATTATATGAAAGCTCCATGAGTGGCTACATGAAGGCCAGCACGACACGACTGAGCAGTCCTTAAACTTTCAGCAAGCTGCTAGGTGATTACGGGGCAAAAGACATGCATGCATCTTGGTTACCCCTAAAGCAACAACATTAACCTATTAAACATTTGGCATATTTATATAATTATTATACTAGTACAGTATATTATGATGAACTGGTTTGAGCTGCCAACTACGTGATCCCCCAACGGACGGCCAGGACCACCGCTCTCACTTGCTATAAAATTCGCGTTGCAAATGGCACGCATCTTGAAAGTTGGAAGGCCTACTTAGTTACTAGTTATATAATATAGGTCTATTTAAAACTAAAAACTTGTGAAACTTTTCTAGAGCATATACGAAAGACTGAACTAACATATCTTTATATGTATATATTAATAAGGTCATCAAGGATGTCTCAATATCGTCTGTCACTGAAAAAATACTTAGTCATAAATCTTATGACAGTTTGGAGTTTGAGAGGAGAAATCTAATATTGCTATGAGAAATATATATAGGGTGGGTTTTAAGGGCTCATTTGAATCGTAAGAATAGAAAAAAAAAACACATAATTCTAACATGAATGGAAGTGTAAAATAGAAAATTGTAAAATACAGGAAAAACACAGAAATGTAATCGGATATGAGAGAGAGACTAAAGAAAATTTCCCAACTAAGTTTCCTCCAAAATCTCTATAGTATTGTCCATTCTATAGTAAATTTAAAGGATTGGATAGTATTTAATCCTTTGATTCAAAGACATTCATAGAATTTTTTTCTATAAGATTGAAATCCTCTAAAATATCTATATTTTTTCAAATCAAAGGGGCCCTTAGATATCTATGAGCCATTAATTTTTTAATCAAATCTGTCAACTTTTAGGAGTAGCACTGTCTCCTAGTTGAAAAATGAAACTTTATTGGGGTTACCAAGTCGTTTGTTGGTTTCAAATTTTGTGGGTGATGATTGAAACCATATTTAATCATCATTTACTTTCTTGGAAATTTCCAAATCTATTTGCACATTTTGTTTACCAAATTGGCAGGTCAGGGACATGCTATAACTTAGTGTTTTCTGGTGCACCCAAAAATGTGCTTCATAGTATATTCGCAAGGAAAGAATTAAGTACAGTTAAGACATTGTAGGTATACAAAAGAGAGAGAGACGCGACTCCACCTAATCCATCCATTATTGCCACCGCGCATGACGTGAGAGGAGGCATTAACACTCTAGCTCTAGTAGTACGTTGCACAAAAGCAACCCCATTAACTAACACCGAAAATAAAATTTGTTGCCTCTGATTAATTAAAAACATAAGTTAGTTTACATTGGCACATAAGAATTAATTTAAAATCAACTTAGATGGGACTGTTATCCTTCATCTATGATACAATTCAGAAAAATGGGTCGGGAAAGAGAGATACTTCATCCATCCTAGAATTAATATAAGTATTTTTGTAATTATTTTTTATAAGAATTAGTGATGAGTGTAAAATTAAATAGAACATAGTTATGGTTGGTTGAGATAGGGAAGTATTTGAAGAAATTAAATGAGATACATTATGATCAGTAGCACTTCCTAGATTTTAATCGTTAGAAATTGCTATCCTTTAAAACGGAAAGTACAATTTATTTGGTTAAAAGCAAAGAGACGATAAAAAGATGAAAAAAAACTAGAAGTTCCCAGGAGAATTACATTTAAAAATGGTGTTAAGAGCTAGGACAACTACTCACATTTAAAGTCGAAGAAAACAAAACACATCAAAAATATCTTAGACCCTGAATAAATTAAAGAAGGCCAAAGTGCCAAGAGGAAGAGGAAATAGAGTAATGGAGAGGTGCAGAGAAAAAGCGAGAGATCCAGATAGTTGCTGGACAGTTGCGGGGCAGCATCATTAGGGAGCGGCTTTATCATCACCCGTTAATCATTTCGAGTTTAAGGTTGACTCATACTAGCAGCTAAGAGCAAGTTTAATAGTATAGCTAACTACTAGCTCCAATTTATCTATAGCCAATCAAGCTCATTCATACAATAGTTACATACTATACTATTAATATCTGGTCCCACCTGTCATATAAACACTGTATCTTGGAGTCCGTGCTACAGCTGGCTATAAATCTGTAGCCCGCTACTTTTCTCTCTCCTTATTTATCTACTTAAAATATGTTTACAGTTAGCTTATAGCTTGCTATTGTAACTGCTCTAAGCTAGTGCTAATCCTAATCCTAAAGTAAGCTCCACGCAAACGAGGCCATGCCTCCACCACATGCATCCCGCTATACCGGCCTTCCCATTGGCCAGTTCCCCGAGATGTGAGCTGCTACTCTCACTTCACTTCACCCCCGTGATCATTGGAGATGTATGCCACCCTAGCTGTCCTTTTTTTTTCCCCTCTAACATTGTGGTAGTACATTGCTCTGGGATCTGAAATAAATATAGCCACATATTTTGAATTAAAAAAATAATTCTTGCCGTCAGAGATGATCATGGTCCTTTATAACAGAGGAATTTAATTAAAACTAGGGAACTTCCATGCACGATTTTGCGTGGGGTAGTTAAATTGAATTCATATACAATTGTACTTTTGCATAAACTATTGCTATCAATCTACATTAGATCCTAGCATGATCTACTAATATCTTAAAAAAAATCTATAATTAATGTGGTAATTTTAGCTCTTTAGGATGAACGCCGTGTTTGTAATGCAATAGATTGGATATAAAGTCTAGAACAGAACTTATCCAACGAAAATTCATATGTTTTAAAGGAGCTCGCCAGGCTAGAGCTTTCAACTAAGAGTATATAGTTTTATATTTTTTAATAAAGAAATAAATCCCGGTCTTTGTTTCAAAGAAATTACAACCGCTTATTACGGGCAATGTTTGCTCAGCAAAAAACAAATAATAACAAAAAGGAGGTAGGGACTTAAAAACTTCAACACATAAGGAGAAATATATTTATTTAAGTCTATTTGTAAATCTTTAACTGAAGTTGACAAATATCTACATGCATAATTATCGACTCCAAGTTTTAGCATCCCAAATAAAATGGTTTTAATTTCGTAAGCAGGTGGTGATGATGCCATCAGCCTTACAGTCTTGCGGAATAATTTGGGGAAGAATATATGTTCGCCTGCGCTGTAGCGATTGTTATTCCCATCAAGCAGTCTGTTCCTCTTTTGAGAAATTTCGTCAGGAATCAGCCCACAAAGTGTGGGGGGATCCGTATTCATGTTGACTCGAAAGCAAAGATCCGATTCTCTCGATTGCACTTGTTCTCCATCGCAATAATTCTGGTGGTTTTGAACGACTTGATTCGCCATCTGTTTTAGTGCGCGTATATTATAATTTTATGCTGCTCATTAGCTCATATCGCCACTAAAGTATATAATTCAAAATATTTCTATAGCTTATTTCCAGAGATGGTACCGAAATTCCCTGGGGTTCAGATTTCAGAGGACACAATGTAGTGTATCTGTTTATTAGGTTGGCATTAATGCAGCTGGGCCTTCTATAATTAGACAAAAATTAGTGGGCCTAAAGCCCAAAAGTGGCATAATTATGGGCTAATATCTATGTCTAGTCTGAGTAAAACCAAACGGTTGATTGACAGGCCCGATTAACTAGCAGCAAAAATGAATTAGTGCACAGGTCTGAATAGCCGACCTATGCAGAAATTCGGGCCTTGATTCTGGCCCACTGGGTAAATACACAGCACTTGTTTGGGCCTTCGAAGTTGTTGTCCCGGCCCAATGAGGAAAAAAATGCTTTCCTGCAAAAAAATTGTCCGATTTTGCTATACGTCTCACGACAGATTTTTTTGCCTCAAATCACCCGAATTTGCTTCCGTCGGATCTCTTGGGCATGGTTTAATTTGACGGTCGTGATTTATCCCTCTACCACCACGGCACCACCTAGCAGTATCTTTACCGGGCACACAATGAATAATACAAATAAACTGATGAGTACGGGCAAAAATATGAGCACCATGGTTTAATTTACAGTGCACTTACATGCCATATCTACTGTTTTTACAAATGTAATTTTAGTTATAAAACACTATAATTTTAGTTATAAATGCAACATTTGTGTTAATCTCTACTAAATACTACTCTACTAACCAATACTATTACCAGCTATACCTGGACGGTTTCTCCGTACTTTTTTTTTTTACGGTTGGATGCAAATATAAGGGGGGTGATTTTTTCTCAAAAATCATACGACAGATGCCTAGACAGTCCCAAAATTGTCGTGGGATTCAAAACTATTGTGGTGGAGTCAAACGGTGAGTGTCCAATTTGTCAACACATGCTCAAGTTCATCTGGAAGTAGGGGCTTATTTTCTGTTTTCTTTACACCATAGTGGCATAAAATAATTGACTTGAAATATGTTTGATTTTTCCAAAGTTGAATGGGCCTTGACAGGCTGTAAATATATGACTGACATTTGTGGGGGGAGCTAGTCAATTGAAGCCTTCAATTTAAACCTTTATTTTCCTTTTATTTATTTTTAGAAGATTGCTGGAATAATATTGATAGCGAAATCAGTATAAAACTACTAATGTCTAGGCTACTGGCTACATTTCAGATTTTTCCAGCATATGCGCTTGACACGACCAAACCACAAAAAATGCAATTTGGATTTCAAACTGGAACCGTCAAGATTGCTTCGCTATTCTTTTGAGCAAATGTTGCTGTCAAAATCCCATTGAATATCTCATGAAATCTCTCCAACTCCGGAGGGTTTCTGAACCCAGACACTGAAGCCCGGGTCTTCCGAATAGTAGCTCACCATGAACAGAATGTCTCGGCATTTCTTAATTCTGGGCTGACTACTTCGGTATTTGACATTGCCGATGGCTCCATTAAACTAGTAACAAGATCACCAGACGCAAGCACATCATCTTCAGAGTTTAAAAACCATATTACTTTGACCGCCCAAAATTAAAAGATTTCAACTATGTTGCGTGACTAATACTGTACTAGTAGCAAATACTACTCCCCTTAATCAAACCTCGTTGACATCGACTACGGAATTGGAAATTGCATCATTGCCTCGTCCTGATACGGATCCCATTTAGTTGCCGTAGTAAACAACAAAATTCACTGACGTGGCGATTCTCTTCGATCCTATGATCTGCTCGAGAATATTGTGACATGCAGATTAGCTCCCCCCATGTTGACTTTCGAGTCACAACTCAACACAGCGAAACTGCCTCGCCGGAACAGTTGAGGATTTGCAGACAGCAACCCACATACTGTATGTACAGGCTGCACGCATGTTCATTGGGATATTTGAGATTTGACAAGGTGAAAGCAAGAGATGCAGAATGGAAGGAGTGAGTCGTGCATACAGTCGTCTCACCGACTGTTCTACATGCACTTGACAGTACAGTAATAAAAGATACTCCCTTCGTTTCTAAATATAAGTTATTTTGGTGAGATGTGACATATTCTAATACAACGAAGATGGACACACTAGAATGTGTTACGTGTCATATCCCATCAAAATTCCTTATATTTAGAGACGGAGAGAGTATGTGGTTTCAATCTCGAAATCTTATGTTCAATCATCGATACGCTAATAATTTATTTTTAATAAATGTTTAGAGGGACTATCTCCTTTTAAGAGTAAGTTTAATAGTATAGCCAACTACTATCTCCAAATCATCTATAGCTAATTTAATAGCCCATTTATGCAATATTTATCTATAAACTATTAATATATAGTCACACTGCAACTTTCATACAAACATAACGTATTGGAGTTTGTACTGCAGCTGGCTACAAATTTATTTATAGTCCGTTTTCTTGCTCTTCTTTTCTTTTATAGCTGACTTATAGCAACTACTGTACTTGCTCTGGATCTCGTTTTTTGTTTCTCACCAACCAATCAAGATTCGACAGACCAGGATGACAATGATATTACTACTACTACTACTCTCTTGATCGGTGGTCTGGGCCGTGCAGTGCGTACGGCTCTAGGGCGAGGGATCTGCCACCGAAACCGATGCAATCTCATCAATCTCCGGCGAGAAGCAAATCCGCATTCCGCAAAGCAGCAAGTTGCAGTGAAAAAAAAAACCAAAAACAAAACAAAAGGATAATCAGCCACGTGAGCCATGCCGACATGCCGGCCATGAGTAGCACACGCAAGTGGAGAGTAATTTTGACCGCCTCGCTCGCAGTTTCGAGGCGCGCGACCGGCAGCGAGCAGTCGCGCGCCGGTGCCATTGCCACTATCGTTTCTCGCTTGCCATCTTCTTGGACGATTTTGGGGCGGATATCGTTGGATTTTGCCGTCCTCGCCGTTGCCCATCGTCGGTGTTACTACGGCCATCAGAATTGAGAGAGATGCCGTTGTTTCTGACTGAAGAACGTACACCGATCAGGGTACCAGCAGTAGTGAGGTTTTGATGGGTACGGATAAATTGTAAATGCTGTTCCCAATGTGGAGCAGCACAACCGATTCTCTGACGATATCTCCCCTTCTCCTACCGGACGCCCCCACTTTAGGAACGAGAGAATCTTTAGGTTCTGATGACTTGGGCAAACGAGCCTTCTCTATCTCTATCTCCGAAAGCAGCAGCAGCAGCGGCAAGGATTCGATACGATGCGATGCGATTCTCCGGCACGAGAGCATGTTGCCGCGATCTCCTCATCTACTCCTACTACCACTCTCCCGGGTGGTCCATCCACATCTACTACTCGCAGCTTGAGCTGCAGGTTGCCGCAGTGAACATATCCCGGAGTAGGAGTACTACTCCTGTCCACCGTGTCCTCCTGACGCCGACTACTCTTGTGATTCTCGGGAAGCATATCCAAATTCACAAAAAAAGAAGAGGAATGCGTGGGCATGGCTGGCGTGATTGTTTGCATGCAGATCACGCCTGCCTCTGCTTGCGTTCTCTATAGGAGTATCACACTTTCAGAGAAAAGCCTCTGCTTGCGTTATCTAGGAGTATCACAGTTTCAGAGAAAGCGAGCGAGCTGCTCTTCTCCTTTCCCTTCCCCTTCGAGGCAAGATACTCAAAGCTGCAGCATAGCAGTACAAGATCTGCGTACCAAAACAAGGGAATGACTGACATCCAAATCGACACAAGCTGCGACGATGCTTCCCATGATGTAGAACCTAGAGACAAAAACCAGGGTTCTTCTGGCTAACTTCACGAGGTGATGGGCTAGACAAACTAAGTTCGGAGCCTCACCCCTTCAACAAGTTATTTAAGAACCCTTTTAATAGTAGTAATTTGCCCGTGCTAACGCTACGGCTATATTTAACAGTACCGATCAAATATATGATTCAGACAATCAAAAGAATAGTTTAATATATTGCTTATTATATAACCATGTACAAATGCATGTTTCCCACGACATATATTGCTTCGAGCTAACATTTTGCATACTCTATACACAAGGCAATCCATTTGCATGTACAAAATAAATAATCAAGCTTCATTGAAGTTGTAATTCAAACCGGAAAAGAAACAAAAGTAAACACTTCATCATCGCACATCTTGCTGGTGTTGATGCTTCCAACAGCTGTAGCACATCACTAAACTGTGAACAAGGCTGAATCTAAAGCATGCATTTGCGGCAAAGATGGCAATTACCCAAGGCCCCTTCAGTCTAGGGTATTCCTGAGATCATCCAGCATGCTCGTCCCGTTGATGCTTCCTACATCTGCATCACATTAAGACAATGTCAGGTGCAAACTAATGTGCAAAGTTACAGATGGATCATGGTCATCTTCAGCTAGCTTTATGTCAGATGGTCAGATGAAGTGTTTTTCAGAATTCAAACACAGATGTAAGAACCTAATTCTTGACTTCAGCTCAATAACTTTTCATCAAAATAATTATTACATGCATTTTGCAATGCCATCTACTTTAAAACCTTGGTTCAGCAAATATTTAAAGACTATAAATTAGTTGAAATTTGATTTTAATTTTAATTCAGTTGTACACATCAAAGACAAATTAGGAGGGAGATATATATTAGACATAGGGATAATACCTCCTAAAACTGTCTCAACTTTTATTGAAGCTATGGAGATAATTTCACCCTGGGCTATCAATATCAAATATCTATGGTACATCAAGCAATGCCAACATCGAATTGTTGCCCTCAGAAACGATTATATGCTACTGAAGCAAAACATGGAAGCGGCTCATTTACCTAGCGACCCTACAAATAAGGGGATCAGGTGACCTGGTCACAGAGCTTGCAGCCAGGGACGGAGAGGAAGAACATGGCGACAATCCTACATGGTGCCCCATCATCAGTCATTTAGAATAAAAAGATTATACAAGACCTGTTGCTTTTGACAGATTGCATTCTCACCAGGAAATAAAATCAGTCCACTGACAAAAAATTGGAGGCATAAAAGCAGAACAAAATGAAGCCCAAAGGCATAATAGTATCTTGCATCTGGAAAAATGAGTAGGTTAACATTATAGGGTAGATTACAATCTTGTTGGTTCTTGTTGTTAATCATCTGGCCTATTTTATACGACAAACCCTTCAATCCTTACCAATCTAGTTTACTGAGACGCAGTAGTACTTGTGGCACCGCAATGGAGATACCTATATGAATCAAGGTTGTTCACCTGAACAGAGCAAAAATATATTAACAATCTCATTTGTGAAAGGGAGTAATCTAGATTGCATGTAGCTAATCCAATTTTCGTCGGTATGAAATTAAAATTGAGTAAATACCCCAGATACATTAGACCAGATTGTAAGTACTGATAAATCACTCTGTCCATTTAAAAAGTATTGATTATATAATAAGTGTATCACTTTATCACTGGTTGTAATACAATGCGAAATACTTGACATGCATTAATATCAGACATGTAACACTAATATAGTGAGTGTCAGCCACATGATTTGCAAGGCATTCAAAACACAACACTTACGTTACGAAAGTGTCAACCATTTGTGAACAAGGCCACGTCCTATCTGGTAATACAAAAGATCATGGGGCTGTTTGTAGCCAAAAAAGGAACAGACATACACATGAATTCACATGGAGCTGTTTGTATATAGCCAAAAAATAATACTCCCTCCGTTTTAAAATGTTTGACACCGTTGACTTTTTAGCACATGTTTGACCGTTTGTCTTATTCAAAAAAATTTGTGAAATATGTAAAACTATATGTGCGCATTAAAGTATATTTAACAATGAATCAAATGATATGAAAATAATAAATAATTACTTAAATTTTTTGAATAAGACGAATGGTTAAACATGTACTTAAAAAGTCAACGGTGTCAAACATTTTGAAACGGAGGGAGTAATTAGGCCTGACTCGTCAAATAACATGTCCTTCCCTATTATACGCTGTCTAAGCATTTCCTGACTTAGGAAACATTATCCTAGCTTGACAAAACATTACGCCTGCTATCTTAATTAGAGAGAAATATACAGATAATACTTTTTCTCTCACACATTCACATAATAATTTGTTTTTCTCACAGGTTATGTAGAAAATAATCAGAGAAACATATAGATTGAGTCCGAAATCAGTGTGAAACAATAACTTGGCAATACATTTTTATTTTCAATTTTTTGAGTGGTGTATGCTATAGTGGGAGGGAGGAAAATTAAACAATAAGTATATATTCATTTTTATTTTCAATTCTCTCTATTTCAGAACCTTTCGAAGAGATGCATAATAGCCATTGATATTGGGATATGCACATACATACATAAGAGACTGACACTATCATTCACAATCACATCCACTAATTTCGCAAATTTGCATTTGAACTGTAATGGTTAGGAACGGAATCGAACGATGATTACCTTATTCACAGCACGGTGGACCGGGTTCCGGTAATCCGGTGGCAGCGAGGTGGCACTGGGGGAGGGGGATCACAGGCGATCAAACTGCACGAAGGCAGAGCCCAGGCACGGCGCCGATGCAGCGGCGGTGGAGGGAGGCACCGGCGTTGACGAAGACATGAGCGGCGTCGACGAAGTTGTGCAGAGACGTGGCAACGCGGTGGCCGGAAGTTGCGCGGGAAGACACAGCAATGGAGACCAACAAATCTGTTAACGGAGGATTCACAAATATGTGTCAGTACATTTGTTTATACACCTATGACCTATCAGAATCATCCATGAATAATCTAAACAAGAAAGATTGCAACGCTGTCATCCTTGTGTCATTAGCAGAAAAATGTTAATAGCACCAATCAGCAGTGCTCAGCTAGGTAAATGGTTAAGTAATCAAACTGATGAAAAAACTTGATAGTGAAGCCATTAATTCCCTTTTGTGTAGTTTTGAGCATGTTAGACAGGTATATGACATGGTTCAGTAATATGCTCATAAGAATTTACTGTTTGACACACATTTTAATCACAACACTAAAGGGCTAAAAAAAAATTGAACCGGTGAGTTTAACACCATCTCGTGGTATCAGCATTTTCAGATAAGGTGCTGTATTATTCACCAATTGTTCCACCAAACATCAAAATCATATGGGTAACACAATAGAAGAATGCCTCATATCAAATAGAAACATAAAACTGAGACGATACCCTGAACAAGTGAGTTGCTAGCGCCCTGAAACCTGCCCTGCGTGGAGTTGATGCGAGCTGGCGCCGAGAAATCGGGGGAGCGACGACTTGACGGCGAGGCGACAGTGGTCGGCACATGGAGGCAGTGACGAGACCTGATGGTCGTGACGGCGAGGCGGCATTGGGGCCGGTAAGGAGAATCGCGGGTGATATTGAGGGGTCGGCGGTGGCCTGTCAACGGAAACTGTCCGGCGGCGCCAGCAACTAGAGGGCGAGGTGGAGGGGATCAACGCAGGCGCTCACAACGTGCGCACACTCACCCCTATGAACGTACACATGCACACCCTACCCCTATGAGCACCTCCGGAAGACTGGATCAGCATGTCTTGAGATAAAACCGATGTTCTTTATTTGATGAACTATAAGGTAGATGTTCCTTTATCGATAAAACCGATGTTAAATTTGTTGTTTTTATACAATACGTTAAATCTGCAATTTTATAAAAAATAGTTAAATCTATAATTTTTATATACATTCTTAAATATGTAGTTTTATAAAAAAATATATGATGTTAAATCTGTAGTTCATCATACACGTTCTTAAATTTATGATTTTCTGATAGGTCAATAAAGGACATTTAGTTTTGTAAAAATTACTTTAAAAAATCTACGTACGAGTGAGAAGGATTGAATGATGCGATTGTTCGTACCAACTTTTTTTTTAAAAAAAATGCAAGTGAGAAAGAAAGGCAGAGGCCAGACAGATGCGATTGCCCGTACGATTGTAATTCCTGATCTGCCGAGGATTCTGTACTGTACATACACCCCCCACCCAGATTCTCCGTATCCGTCACATGCCAAACCAACTGATCGATGGCGTGCACAGATCCAACACGATCAAGCAAAACTGATTTGGAGCTTCTCCTCCCATATCTCAATCCGTCGTTTTATTTTGTAAACTGCGTGCACCGTACGTTGCCAACTCCCTCTTCTTTTTGCACGATGCGTTTCAGATTATGAGCAATATCTGTATAATCCAATCGATGATTTGATGGTACACAATTAATGTCCGCGTTACTCTCTCTATTTACTTTACACAAGCCGGTCAATGCTAACAAGTGAAATTGACCATAAAGTCCTAGGAAACTACTCGTACTATCTCCCTCTCCGTTCCATGATTAATGATCATCGTATAAAAGAACTAAAATTTTCAAAATACTTATCGTATAACATATGTTTCGTTTAATGTGTAATATTATTTGTTATCCTATGTGGTGTCACATCCTATTTAAATTGGGCCTGTTCAACAAGCAGGTGCAGCAGCTGGCTACAGCCATCCCGCTGTTTTGTTGTTTTCTTGCTTCACTGATCCTACCAGGCCATGAAGTGAACGGAAATTCTAGAAGCCCGAAATGAAAACGATACTAGCATGATCATACAGCTCCCATGTGATAAAGATAGTCAGATATATACACTGCCGGCCATATCGGCAATAGACCGTTTCTTGTTTTTCTCTTAATTCCAATTCTCCGTTAACGTTTGACTAAGCGTAGGCCACCTGAGAAGATGGAAACGAAAGAGAAATGCAAAAGGGGGCCAGTGTGCTGCTGGGGTCACAGGTCAATGCAGGTTTACATCCAGACACACACGGTAGTTGGAGGAGGAGAAGGTTTCAACCAAACTTTTCAACGCGACAGGTGAGAAGTTTCGACGCTGAGAATCCGCTCGGATACGTGGTTGACGCAAGCAAGCGCACAGATACCGCCTTCCTGCAAAGCACACGGAATTCGCAGCTCCTGACGAAGCGGCGGCAATGGCATGAAGCCATGAACTTTTCTGTCGTGAAGAAAAGATTATCCAAAAAGGAGAGAGAGAGGGGGGGGGGGGGGGGGGGGGAGCATGTGCCCCAGCTGATGGTACCACGATACGGGGCTAATAATTTCCTGAAGCTTTTGTCGTGTAGAATATCAATGGAGATCTTTAGCAACTGGTCAATGGAGTCGAGTGTACATATAACACATCCCAATTAAAAGGCATGGGCGGGGTCAGAAAATCTCTAAAAGTAGGCACAACTTGCTTAGGGTGTGTTTAGTTCACGCTAAAATTAAAATTTAGTTAAAATTGAAACGATGTGATGGAAAAGTTGAAAGTTTGTATGTATGAAAGTTTTGACGTGATGGAAAAGTTGAAAGTTTAAAGAAAAAGATTGAAATTAAACTCGGCCTTATTCTCTACGTATTTATATGGGTAAATACCTTTTTTATAAATTATGCATTTATGCGGGTAAACAACTCCATGTTCACTCGGCAGAAAAGACCTTACCTTACTCAGATCGGGGTCCGACATCTTCTATTCTCATTGAAGAAGTTTTTGTTCTTATATATTGTATTTCCATATTTGAATATACATTTTGCATAATATCAGATATGTGGTATTCCTGGTAGTTAGGAATATAAGTATGGGATGTATTCATAATTCATAAAACTGACACACACATATATATCAACCTTTAGGAAACTTTATATTCTACGGTTATTGTGAATCCAACAGGTGAGAATATAGAGAAGCCGAGAATCTTAAAAAAAAGTTAAATTCTTTGGGAAGCTTTAATTCTGTAAGAAGTTGTTACGGTGTAGTAGAAATACTATTATGTGTCAGTTTTTTTATGATCGAGTTAAATACTACCTCTTTATCCAAAAGTTTTAAGTATATTTCATTTTTTGTAAACGAGATAGTCATATTTGTAATCATCATGTATCCAAAACTTAAATAAAGATAAATTTAATGGTTGATTGAAACTTAAGTGGCTATCTTAATACTTAGGCTTTGTTTGGTAAATGGGATTGGGAAATAATATCTCACCCTACAAAAGACAATATTGCATCTTAGTCATCCATTTTTCACAGCTCATTTAATCCTAGCCATTCATCCATTTCCATTTTCCAATCCCATCTCCCATATCCCATTTGCTAAACACATTCTTATTGTTTGTATGGATATATATATTTATTGATTTTTATTACATATAGGATGAGCTAATTTTTCTTTGATCTTCATAAAAATGAAATACGTCCCAGAATTATAGATGGAGGGAGTACTTCGGATAAAAAAAAGTTTTGTCTAAGTCAAATCCGATGTTGGAATCGAGACAGAGGTGGTGTTTGAATGTTCTGGAGATGAAGATGAAGTGTTTCACGTAAAACGAAGTTGTAATAACGTGTGATTAATTGAGTTTTAATTATTTCAAACTTGAAAAATAGATTAATCTGATATTTTAGAACAATTTTCATATAGAAAATTTTTTTACACGAAACGCACCGTTTAACAATTTGAAAAATATGCCATGAGTATCCAAAATTTAATCAACTTTTGTTGAAAAAAATAACAGGGCCAGAGACAGGGGAAGGACACATTGAAGGGACGATCACAAAGGACATTGCTTCCGATCTCAAGCGTCCGTAAATGATAATCTCTGAACAATTGTCGCGCGGCCTTAATTGATCTTCTGAACATGAACAGGCCCAGCACAGCACGGAGAGTATCGCAGAAAACGCAGATGCGCACTACTCCTACTCCTCCTGGCACAATTATCCGATCTTGCCTTTTGGTACAGGACCAAATCGAGCAGCAGCACCTTGGCATTCATTTATCCATCAATCCGACCACAGCAGCAGCTAGCAAATCTGCACACCGATCTCTCGAATTTACGCACCCGAATCCCCATTGGTTTCCGCGGCAGAGGAGTTAATGGATCCCCTGTTCCGCTGCTCGCCGTCGATGCAGCTGGCCCGGCCGCCCGGTCGGCCGGCATGCGTGCAGCCATGCGGATTGGGTGTCGATTATTTAAGGATGCAAACGAGTATCTACGAACCCACTTATTTCCATGCTAATAAATGAATAATCCGTATTACTCCCACTTAAGTATGAGGCATTGAGGCTATGTTCGTTTGTGCCCGGTGAGAACCATCCCTTTGACACAGAAAATCGGAATAGCTTATTAATACAATATTAATTAAATATTAAATAAAATTACTTTAAAAATGATTTTTTATAATTTTTTAAAGCAACTTACTAATACATTATTAATTATAAGTATTAAATAAAACTTATTTAAAATGAATTAATATAATATTTTAAAAGCAACTTTTTTATTATATTTTTTATATGGTTTAACCGTTTAAAATACATATGCACGAATAAAATGAGAACACAGCCTTTTAAATATAGTCTAAGTGGATTTGTGGACTAACACGTTTACACCTCTGGTTAATTGCAGGTCCCCTCATCGGGCGGCGTCGCGGTCGTCGTCGGATCGGACGGCGTACGTGCCGCGATATAGATCGATCGATTCATGTACATATCGATATCGAAAGCGAGCGATCGGATCGGATCGGCGGTGATGGCAACGGATTGAACCACCGGGCTTTGAATTCGCGGGGATCCTGCCATGCACGCCACGACTGATTGATATGATCGTGTGGCATCCAGAGGAGATCGGGTCCAGGGTGTTGCTAACCCAGGAGCCAGGAGGTTTTGTCAGACTAAAAACTAATCGAATCAAATGGCCATCGGGGAAGCGATTAGTACTCTTACTTAGGATATTTCTTTAATCTTTCCCAGCAAAGAGCCAGCTGACCTTTCAGGAATGCTAATCTCTGAAGAACAAAATCCTCTCCCAGATGTTGGCATTGTCTGGTTCACACTCCGTATTGCCTTTCGGGTTAAGTCTCCATTTATTTAATAGTAAAAAACGGTGTTTCAAACAGAGACGCCTAAAAACAAGCGATCTGTATCATCAGTCAAACCCGCACTGCAGAAGAGATCAGAACAAAACTTCTTCCGAACCCTATCATCGATGATACGGATTTTGATATCGACGAATCCTATTTGAACTGAGGCTGTGTTTAGTTCAGCGCAAAGTTTAGATTTTGGTTAAAATTAGAGATGATGTAACTGAAAAGTTAAAGTTGTGTGAGGCTGTGTTTTCAGCGCAAAGTTTAGATTTTAGTTAAAATTGAAGATGATATGACTGAAAAGTTGTATATGTAAGACAGATTGATGTGATGAAAAATGACTAAAATTTAGATCCAAACTTTACATCTAAACACAGCCTGAACTAAATCAGCCAAACCGGATAGTTAAATCCAAGACCAATCAAAAGCGGATTGTGCAATCGAGGAAAAAAAAAAGAAGGCAGAGAAGAATCGCACGCGGCACCCATGCATGCAAATCTCCGTCACGTAAACAACTCTCGGATTCGCCTTCTGATACCGCGAGCAGCAGCACAGCAACCACAGCATTCAAAAGCGAACATTCAAAAGCGAAGAAGAAGAGAGGAGATCAAAAGGCCAAAAAAAAGAAAAAAAAGGAAAAAAAGGAAAACAGCTGCGCACGCAGAGGAGAGGAGAGGAGGAGGCGAAAGCGACGGGGGAGAGAGAGGGGCAGGAAAATCCCAGGCGGATCGCGGGGTGGCGGTGTCTGGCGTGTGGGCCCCGCGGATCCCGTCTCCGGATCGAGCCGTGTGGGTGTGGGCCCCACCCGTTGTGAGGGTGGGGGGGGGGGGGTTTACTCGATCCCCGAGCCTCGGATCCCTTTGGAGATCTCGCAGGATTTCTCCCATTTATTATTTTCCCTTTTTCTTTTTCTTTTTCTAATTACGAGTCACACGACACGCATATCACCCCGCCTGTATAAATTCGCCAGCGATGGCTCCGCCTCCACCTCATTGCAACCGCAAGCATCTTCTCCTCTTCTTCTCCTACTCGCTTACTCAATCGCTTGAGGATTCTTGGATTGGATTATTGGGTTGGTTTTTGAGTTGATCAATGGCGGCAGCGGCGCAGAGTCCGGCGGCGGCGAAGGTGGTGGTGGCTACGTCGCCGAGGGCAGGCGGCGGCGGCGGCGGCGGGGGGGACAGGAAGGTGGTGCCGGTGGTGGTGGCGGCGGCCGGCGACGAGGTGCAGAGCGAGATGCACGTGCTGGCGGTGGACGACAGCTCCGTGGACCGCGCCGTCATCGCCAAGATCCTCCGGAGCTCCAAGTACAGGGTGACCACGGTGGAGTCGGCGACGAGGGCGCTCGAGCTCCTCTGCCTCGGCCTCGTCCCCAACGTCAACATGATCATCACCGACTACTGGATGCCCGGCATGACCGGCTACGAGCTCCTCAAGCGCGTCAAGGTAAATTAAATTCGATCGGATTCGCGATGATCCATGTGAATGTGGAATCCCCAATTTCTTGAGACTGAATTTGTTTCGTCCGTGGTTCTTGCTGCAGGAATCGTCTCAGCTCAAGGAGATCCCGGTGGTGATCATGTCGTCGGAGAACGTGCCGAACCGGATCAGCCGGTGCCTGGAGGAGGGCGCCGAGGACTTCCTGCTCAAGCCCGTACGCCCCTCCGACGTGTCGCGGCTCTGCAGCCGGATCAGATGATCGCTCGCCATGTTGGATCATGTTGAGGATGATTAACTCCTAGGATTTTTTTTCCTCTTTCTTTTTCTTCCTTTCTCAATTCTTGGACATAGATCTTCTTCTGCTGCTGCTGCCTCAAACAACAAGCTAAACATTTGGGGCTTTAGGAGATGATTAGCCTTACTGCCTTAGCGAGTTAGAATTGAAATTAGGTGTCAGGCATTTGCTTGTTCCCCTCTGTGTGCTCTGCAAAGACGCCATGAAAAAAAAAAACAGAGAGAAGAGATTCTTCTGAAGCTTCTGTTCAGGAGGTTTCTCTTGTCACAATGTTGAAATGGCATCAGAGCATCAATCTGTTCTTTTTAACTGTTTCAAGATCGGTCAGAGTTTTGACATTAATTTAAGTCTTGCCAATTAACCATGCATCATCATCATACTAGTTTCTTCACATATTTCCGTCCTTGTGATTGTCTTTCTTGTCTGCTCTGCGCTGCCCTACCCTGTATGTGACTAATTCATCAAGAAAAAAAAAGGGTCTCTTATCTGTTCTTTTCTCTATGATCTGTACGTGCTGTATTATTGTATCAGTACAGGTATAATCGCAATCTTGTTGTGATCATCGCACTAGCGTGTATACGTATAAACAAATAATACCACAAATGTTCTTGGCCTGTCTTAGGTGAGCTGTTGTTGTATACGGTGTGTAAACAAATGAAAAAGTCCAAAGGGGGAGCATAATATAGATAAGATAATCGAGGAGATGACAAGACGGTGGAAGGATCTGCTCAGAGATTTGCTTACCTGGAAGCAGATTCTTCAAAAGAGACCCTGCATTGCATGTGGCCTCTCAGCCCTGATGTCGTTGGAATGTACAGTGCTAATGTCAGTACTAATTCCAGATTATGAAAAGAGATCTGAAGAAAATAAAAATCAGAGAGATAGAAATGCATTCAGATTGGTTAGCAACTGTTAGGTCAGGTACAAGAACTGTTCTGATTTCTTGCGATTTTCTGGAACGTCAAAGTTGGAGAGCCTGGATTGGACGTGTTGGTTCGTTGGAATAGTTTTTGGTTTGCTTGCGAGGAAAAGTCCACGAAAACACTGTGCGATATGCCATGCCATGTTTTTTTGCTTGATCGCTTCAGCTGTGTGTGTGTGAGCACGTCTGACTTTGACCTTGATTTGTTTACTGGTTAAAAACGATGTACTCGAACATTTTTATTTCTTTTGTCCATCTCCGTTTGATTGCTACGCATGGACGTTTCACTTGTGTAGATAAATCAAACATTTTTTTCCCTGGACGACAGGTCGTCTCTCGTCTGCACCTCGTTGCATCTCTACACTCAAAATCTAACCTGCACGTACTCCAAATCCTGATTGATAGTGAAATCGCTTTTCTTTGGCCCTAAATTCGTGTTGAATTAGTACTAGCTTAAACGGCACGAATGGAATCAGCTTGATGAGAACTTTCCTTTTCTCTTGACGACATTGCATTGATTGCATTGCACGGTTAAGCCGGTCACTAAACTCTTCCGGCCGGGCACCATTAATTTCACCTGTCACCACTGCTCCAACTGAACTTCATATGACCAATCGGCTACAGTAGCAGTATCTTAAATGCGTTAATGGAAAAATGTATAATACTACCTCCGCCCCAATATAAATGTAGTTGTCGTTTTTATATCCAGTGTTTAACCGTCCGTCTTATTTAAAAAAATTATGAAAATATTAGAAAAAATAAGTCATGCATAAATTATTATTTATATTTTATCATCTAATAACAATAAAAATACTAATCATAAAAAAGATTTAAATAAAATAAACGGACAAACGTTAAACATGGAAACTCATAACTACGATTAAAATAAAACGGAGATAGTAGTTCGTCATATCTCGAACTAGATCAGTTTTTCTCTGGACGGAGATCGAGCGTACCGGCGATTCCGATTCTCTACGGGAAAAACCCAACCAAACGCATCGATCGCGCGTACGGGGAGAGTTGATGGCCGAGGCCGTATGCAGATTTGAGACACAGCGACGGGCGCACGCAACACGGCACGGGTGGGTCGTGTAGCGTGCGTGCGAGTGTGTCGCGGCGCGTGTGGGGACCCGACGGGATCGTATCCCGTGTGGTACGTGGTGTACGGGGGGAGGTGGGGGCGTTGTACTTAAACTAAACTAGTGGAGTAAACCCTGTGTGCTTTGGTTCAGTTGCTACTTGCCACTGCCACGGGCCGCCGCTTCTCGTGGGATCCTCTTTTTAACAACTTGGTCCATCCTCTAAGCTAGGAGTACTTAATTAAGGTGTACGTGGAAGCGGTTTCTCTGACGTAAACTGCCCGATAACGTGGTCATTGATAGGTGGGCCCACGAGCGGTGGGACCCATCTGTCAGTGACCACGTTCATCTGACTTCACATCAGACGATCCTAATCCGGTGTACGTTGCTTCTTTTTGAAAGATTAAGTTGATTCCTGGGCGTGTTTAGGTCTGTACATTGCCACCTGGAGCTACATCTCTAACTCTGTGTATTGATGTGTATTATGTAGTACTAGTAGCATATTATTTCGGAGAGCGGGTTTTAAACTCTCGAGAAACGTTCACTCGTTTTTTTTTCACTTAAGTAGTTATAAAATAAATTAAGAAGATGTATAGCATATAATCATCTATAAATATGCAAGATGAAATTCAAATTTTACAAGTTATTAAAAAATTAAACGACAACTAGTTAACGTATATTCACAGTCAAATCTGTTTTTTCCCCGAAAAAATGTTTCATTGTAACATGTAGAAGTTAAATTTTACATTGCATGTTTATGGAATGATCTATCACATATTAATTTATTTTGTTGATTTTCTAAAAATATTTTTATAACCATTTGAGTGATATGCAAACAAGGAGGAAATATCTCCTCGAGAGTTTAAAATAGTTTCCCAATTATTTTGTCATTACTTTTTCTAACTACTTTACGCAGGGTGTGTTTGTGCTCACGTGAAGTTCTAATATTTGTATATTTAAGTTTTTGAGGTTTAACAGCACGTATTTTACAACGTCATTTATTTGTAAACGGAAGCACTCCTGTACGAAAAACAGATGCAGCACATGGTCACATTGCATTTACCAGATCAGATGGGAGTACATTAGTAAATGAAAATGAATGACGACCTCGCATTCGCGTAGAATGGACGATACAAGCAGAGCTGTCAGGGTGTGTACAGTGTATGCAAATTGAACCCCAGATGTCGTACATGAAGTTTACCCTGTCGTCCACAGTAGGCCATAGACGTGTCCGGTGCAACTAGGCACGTGCTATGGTTGAGGCCTCCATGACTGAACATCGTTGCATGGCCAGACCATGGGCGTTGGCGTTGGCGTTGGCGTGGCTGTCATTCCATGGAGAAGCATCCAAATCTCGGGGATTACGGGAAAGGGATCAGGACGACGAGGCAAACCGCTCATTACGAGAGGCAGGGCAGAGGCGACAAGCGAGAAGAACCGAGACCTGGGGCTACCTGCCGTCAGGTGGAACCAAATACTCCAATCCCAGCCCCAGGTCATGCAAAACGGCAGGCAGCCATCCACATTCCACGAGGCTACGGTGGTGGTGTTCTTTTCTCCTAAATATAAAGATCAAATTTCTTAAGTAAAATGAGATGGTATTAACATATAATGATTGAGTTTTAATTATTACAAACTTTAAAAGTAGATTCATTTGATATTTTAGAGCAACTTTTATATAAAAAGTTTTCGCAAGAAACACACCGTTTAACAGTTTAAAAAACGTGTCACGAAAATCTTTATCTTCATCCAACACTTCTGAGAAATGAACGGGACAGCTCTCTCGTATTTGGCATATCCACGAGGGAAACGTGGGCGTGGAAACCATGAGCGCGAGCGAGCCCTCGCGCGGGTTTTGCATGGGCATGGTGGCGCGGTCTGGTGGTTGATTGGTCGGGGGGGATCGCGTTGCCTCGCCTCACCCGCGACACGAACGCGATCGCGGGGGATTTGACCGCAGGATCGCGAGGGAGATCTCGCGCGGTGGACCGCCACCCAACCGGTTGATAGCGGCCAGCGCCGACGCGGCCGCTGGCCTTTCCGTGCCGCTGGCCGCTGCCACTAGCTGGATCGATCGGCACGGTCGATCGGGGTTGGCCTCATCCGGACCCCTACTACTAGAAGAGGGAACACTAGTACGGTACTTACCACTGTAGTCCTGAGTACCACAGGAGAGAGATCTACCCACCAGCAGGAACAGCTAATGGTTTCAAAGGAAGCTTTTAGATTTTAGTAAGAAACATATAATGGTAATTTAGCTGATGAGAGTCTATAATTTGGGAATACAATCTTATGGTTTTTGTAGTATATATTTTTTAAAACTTTACCATAAGCTACTTAAAAAAAATATCAGCCATGCATGTGGCGTGCATTTACCCAGTGAAGAAGGTAAGGAACTAGAGGGTGAAGACATAAAATACGGGTCCACGGCTGTACATCTGAGATACTAACGGAGTAGCATATCGGTCTTACTAGATGTGACATGTACGTTTGCCCGCAGACACCGGCCATGCATGGGACCGGTAGGTGAGCTTACGATGTACAGCGTCTCAGGTCGTCAATTGCGTCCACAGGTACATGTTATCATGTCCCCAGGGCGTAATGATAATCAAATGGGCACGGTACAATCAAGGAGATTGGGCAGGAGCTAGCTCACCTCGTCGCTTTCAGAACGACCTGCGAACAGTGCAAGAGACCGGCTGCTTTGCTGCTAGACTTCCATCCAAGTGCGTGCCGATCTTTTCCAAGATCGGCGACTTGCGATGCTTCCATTGCCATGGAGCCCACTGTACGTACGTAGGTGCGATTTAGTAGTCATGTTATCAAACATGAGATGGAGCTGGGTGAAACATGGAAGTCACGCTTGCAGATCTGCAAAGATCCGGTGATTTTGCCCCGTGGAACGGAATACTTAAAATTTTGATGTGAGGCCGAGAGATTACGACGGGAGGATGCATCGATCGCACAATCACAATCTATCCAAGACTTGACGGAGCCGGAAGGATCGGATGCGATGTCAATACATGGAATGCCACCATGTCGTTTTCTACTGCCCCCGGTTTGAGCTGATGAGACAACGTGCATGGTTGTGTGTCAAGTTTCAGCAAAGCATCTGGACTCTGGATGGACTACCACGTTGTGATGCCTGATGCGTACGTACGCTGCGATTCTGGAGTTGTACCGCTTACGCGGCGGGATACTGTATTACTAGTATTACATGTCACTCTCTGGCTGCACACACGGCGACTGACGTGCCGGTTTTCTGCAAGCTCTAGAAGCATCTGTCTAATTATTCGCAGGCAACCACCTGCTGTACAAAAAATACGACAGGCACGGTAGGTATCGTGCGAGACGTGAACCCTCTCACCTGCTCATCACGGGCTAAATACACACTCTGTACGTAGGTGCGGCACTTATCGAATTAAAAGAGGGGACATGTCTCTAGCACGGGAATTTCTTAGGATCTAAGGGTTGGTGACAGGTCTACGAGCAAAATCTAAGAGGACAAAGGGATCCCAGATGAGGAAGGACGATCTGGCTTTATGGTATTTAAAAAACTTGAAAGGCCAGGACGGTTGTTAAGCAATTCTTCAGATCTAACAAAGCGACCAAAATGGCGCCCAAGCGCTACGCAAAGTAGCTGCACATACGACAACCGAAACAATTTAGATGTTTCGGTGCGGCATTAGATACTAAGAACTGCGTAATTACATGCATTTTGATCGGCCATATATAATTTAAGGTCCTACAAAATTTTGGCCGAATTCGATGGTCCTTGCAACAAGTACCTAAAGCAGAGGTGGTTGTCAGGCAGACAGACCACATGATGTCTTCAAATGGTCTAGAGTTGCCAATCAATGGCAGATAGTCCCAGCCTCTCCAAGATCTGATTCGTTTTAGAAAAGTGCCTGTTTAAGATAAACACAGCACAACGATCATCAATAAAAATTTATCCTATTGCAGGCTGATTCAACGATAATCACAAGGGCAAAAGTATCATTAGAATGATTTGAATTGGCCCCATAAACAGTATCTGAGATGCCAATATCCAATTCACGTTCTATATGTTGTGCCTGAGCTAATGCTCATTTGGATCTAGCCATTAACACTAGTGAGTGAAACGGCAAAAGTAATATCAAGTTGGCAAAAACAAGACAGGACAAGACGGCCAAAAGCATTGAGGGTTTATAGCAGTATAGCACCACTCAGCATGGACCGACAGTACCATTGTATAGTGGTGCAGGTGAGTTAAAGTTGATCGTAGGATAAATCATTATAACCCACCCACTAAATCATCTACAGTAACAAAGATACCAGCCATTGGTGGTTGTCTAGCATCAAATAAATATTATGGCGCCGCATATAGGGCAATCCTTGCAAGTGCTGAACAATCATAATAATTCAGTTTTGCACTAAGTACCATAGTCTTTATTCTCTCTGAAGTATGCGATTCAAATTTAACCTAAGTTACAAAATATATCAGCTCTCCCTTCTGTGATGTTTTACTCCTATGTAGAGTCTTATTTTATTTTTTAACACGCAGAAACAAATGACAAGAAAACAAACCTGCATCCAAAGAAACCTCTGTTTGCAGACAGCCCTGATGGATGAGCGGATTTCAAAATGTGATGTTTTGTTTCATCAATCAATCTGCAAAACAGCATGCAGGTACTCTTGTCTCTGAGCTGACATTATAATGGCCAGTTTTACAAAATATTCTTTTGATAGCGCCAACATTCCAAGTCACAGATTTGCAGATGTGAATGAAGCAATACCTTGTCTTTGCTTGAGCTGAGTTTCCCCAGAGAATAAAGACTATTCCAGATTTCTTCAGTGATATTGTCTTAATGACAGCATCAGTAAATTGCTCCCATCCTTTCTTGGCATGTGAATTGGCTTGATGTTCTCTCACTGGCCCGACAAGATGAAAATGAAATCAGCAAAAATATACCCAACAAGATACAACTTCCAAACAAATCAATTCTACCACAGCATTCAGGTAGATCAGACACTGAGAATGGATTTTAATGGGAAACTAACATGGTAATGATATTAGTATTGTTTATCTCCTGCTGGAACTGCAGAACAGCACAGAGCTGGTGGCAGCCAAACTTTTTTTTTTTTTGCAAAGAACCAAACTTGTTGGAGCTTTCAGTAAGGAAATTGTTTAGTGTTTACATTATTATCCTAGCGATAAAGTAACAACAAAAGAGATGTTCTATTTCTCTGATTATAGATTGACACTAGAGAAAATCAAGAAGTAGGATTGTTCAGTGGTGATAAGAAACCCGCGCAAGGATAGTGCAACTAAGATCACAATAGTGAATTCCCATGGAATAAAGAGGAATGCATTACTTTGCACTAAGCAGAGGAAGTGGACAAGCAACATCAAATAAATGTGATACAGTAGCAACTGGAAGAAACCTTTGGGGAGCCTGTAATCCCCGGCCCATCTCTGTGGATGGGCCATGGATCGTGGGCTCCCAAAACAGGCCTATGTGTAATGCAACACTGTATTTTTGTGGTCATGATTATAAAAGAACCTACAAGTTACATCACAGTTTAATCATGATTATGAATACACAAGAGCTAAGAAAGCAACAAAAAGAAACATAGTTTTCTATGTAAATGGGAACAATAAACATACCAGTTAATACAGTATTGAGCATAAGAACACCCTGTAAAACATGTGTTTCCCATGTTAGACAACATCTCCCAAAAAACAGTCATAGAAAGTTTATCATGCTTTGCTAAGAACTAATGGAGTAACAGCTGATCCACTTTCTATATCAGATAGAATTAATAAGAACAAACTAGACCCTAGTGGACTTTTTCTTTCACAAGACCTGTCTCAAAGTAACAGACCTATCATCTCCATGGCATCCAAATAGTGTTATATATATTATATAGACCAGAAAATACGAAACTATCTAGTTGTTAAAGGTACTAGTGCATACAAATCCTCTTCTTTTTGCAACGAGTTAACATTAAGATAAAAAATAAGAGAAACGGTGTATTGTTACAGATGTCAGGGACTCAGGGCAGTTTATTCTGATGTTTATCAAACCGCCTTACCTGCACAGCCCATCTTTCCAAGTTTCCATGTGAAGGCACGGTGCAACCTAGATCCTTTTGCAGCTCTTTAAATATGTTCGCTAAGCTAGAAGGAATTTTGATCCCCTCTGGTACTGAGAAAGACAACCCCATCGCCTGACCAGGTCCATGGTATGGATCCTGAAGAATAGACATTCCGCAACATGACACAATGAAAATGAACAGTTCAATTCAAATGCAATTAAAGTACTGCAGGAACTCATGGCATGTTCTATGATGTCAGAAAGAACAATTTACATCTACATGGGTCAAAGTTGCTCAGGGTTACAAGTACCGAGTGGGTTTAAGGACAGATCAAAACATATGGTATGTTTACCATACAAAAGCAGTAAAATAACACCATCAATTAAATGCTGAACAAAAATGTGAGGCATAAACATATTTTCCCCTGAACTAGCTGTTGTAGAAATATAATTGAGCAAGCTAGCAGTGTCATACAAAAACCACACCCCTGGAGATTTATAGCATCCAAAATGATTAAAAAAAAGGTAAACAGTATTACTATCATATAAAGGGCAAGCAAGGTGAACAAGCTAAAGAACAAGCTCAAATCAATTATTTTAACACGATATGATACAAGGAGAACAGAAGCGATCATTTATATTCTGATGATATAATACTGTCTTATCCGTGTTGTCAATCTAATGCCAAACAATACCAACACACTGAAACAAAAATAAGCACCAGATCCTCAAAATGATGCTACATTAGTGGACCTGTCGGGCGTTTTCCATTGCCTATCAAGCATTTTAGTACTATCTAGAAACAAATTCATACCATCTTCCGTAAGAATTAATCAGCAATATAAAACAACAAAAACACCCCCACATTAAACACAAATGCATCAATGGCCACAGAAGCAGTCCAGCAAAACAAGTGCTGCACAATCTCCTAGAATTAATGAAGCACACTATAAGCATCAAAGATAATTAGCCCCATTACCAAAAAATCCTGATCACAAACGGCATACATTCATCTATTCCTTAAGAAACAAGTGCAACCATTACATGTAAGCGTTGATAGTAAATTCTACAAGCAAGGTAAAATGGCCACAAGTTTACGCTGCTATGTATATTTGAAAAGGAAACCTCCCAAGAGAACAGAAATCCACGCAAGTGAATTAGCTTAGGCAGTGACGAGAAAAAATTGGGGAGAATGCGATACCTGGCCGATGATGACGGCCTTAACACGGTCGAACGGGGTGGCGTGAAGCGCGTGGAAGACTAGATGCGGCGGCGGGTAGACGGGCACCGGGCTGTGCAACCTCTCGTGGGCGACGAAGCGGCAGAGCTCGAGCGCGTAGGGTTTACGCAGCTCCCCGGGGAGCGCCTCCATCCACGTCTCCTCGACGAGCAGCTCCTCCAGCTTCGCGGCGCCGCCCGATGCTAAAACCGCCAGCACCAAAACCCTAAGGGGCGGACGGAATCGTAGATTGGGGGGGTGTGCGCGGGTCACCTACCTTTGGACTCGGCGAGGCGGAGGTGGCGGCGCGCCCTGGCGAGCGCGAGGTTGGTGTCGGCGCGGCGGCGCTGCTCCGGCGAGAGGCTGGAGGAGGAGGAGGAGGAGAGGGGGGCCGACGCAGCGGCGGCGGGAGCGGTAGAGGTGGGGCGGAGGCGCTTGGAGGGGCGGATGAGGTAGTCGGCGATGGTTTTGTGGGCAGTGGGAGGGAGCGGCGGCGCCATTGGGGGTGTGTGCTTGGCGATTTGGGGATTTTTCTGGAGAGGACGAGGCGTTTTGCTCGACGAGCAGTGGGGGCGCGCGTCGCGAGGAGGCAGACGATGAGTAGAGGAGGAGGAGGCGGAGAGCGGAGTAGCGCTGTGCCCGATGTGGCAGTGGCGCGCGCGCGGGAGAATTGGAGCGATTGGCGCGCCCACGCCGCCGTCCTTGGCGCGTGATTTTGGCGATGGTATGGCTGTGCGTGTTATTGTGTGGAGGTATGTTCTGTTTTTATGCGGCTCGTTGCTTCCCGGACGAAGAGAAACATCGCGTCGCGTCTGCGAGCCGAGGCGCTAGCCGGCCCGGTTTCTCTACGGTCCAGCAAAGAGGACGTAGAGGCATGGGTGGACCGCAGTTCAGTTTCGGGGATTGGCCCGAAGACTAATCCCATACAATTGCATCAAAATACTCTCCTCTCAACCTCCACACTATAAGGGATCAGGTTCCTCTACACTTCTACAGTCGAAGTCGCATGATTTGTCCCTGATGTAGTCTGATCATCCTTAGGTCCACATGTTAGTGATAAAGACATCGTACATCTGACTGTAGATGATTTCAATCCCATTAAAAAGTTATGTTCGGTCTTATTGGTTGGGAACGTTTTCACTTTTCATAGAAAATAAAGTAGCTCATTGTCATATGATTAATTAAGTATTAAAAAAATTAAAAAATGGATTAATACATTTTTTAAGTAAATTTTCTATAAGTTTTTCTTTTTTAGAAAAAATCATCATTCAATAGTTCCGGAAGCGTACACGTGGGAAAATGAGGTAGTGGAGGATGGGAAACTATGAATGCACGTTCGTAGGATGAGTTAGGAATTTCTCCATCCTGCAAAAAAATGAGGTAGCTCGTTAACGCATAATTCATTAATTATTAGTTTTAAAAATAAAAATAATCAATCGTTTTTAAATAAATTTGTCCATATAATTTTTTCAAAAAAACATATTGTCATACAGTTTGGGAAGTGTGCGCATAAAAAATAGGGTAGTAGAAGATAGAAAAAAGGTGTAGCGAACGTAGTCTAATACTTAGAAAAAAAAAACGAGGTAATGGTTTCCGCATCAAAGACAAGGAGGAAATATCTAAGCACAACACTAAGAAAATCGTGTTCTTCTTCCACGCCAAATCTATTCTATATGTATAATACTAGCACATCACCGTACGTCGACTTGGAATTTCTTGATAGGCCTGCCATGGTCGGTGGAGTTTTTTTAAAAAAAGAAAAATCTCAGAAACCTATCTGTTGAAGCTATTAGTTCGTTGCAAGTTTAGCTCGTTGTTTTTCACTTTATTTGTCTAACAAATTTGACTCCACATATCCCTCATGTTTTTTTTTTAAGTTAGACCTATATATATCATTCACATGGTAGATAGAGTTATATTTCTTTGATAAAAACCGTTTGTTGTCTTGGTTTTGTAAAATACCACGTCGAAGTTATAGCAAAGTGATAGTTCAATCAAATAATTGTAATTTTCAAAATTATTTTTTTTTATAATATCGCAAAGAGAAGTACAAAGGATGGTCCGCTAAAGATGGTTTATAGTTTATAGTTTAATCAACGAGAGAGGCGCGGTTTTCCACGGGAGAAAAATGCGAGTGCAAACTGAAGGTTTGGGATGCAACATTCAACAAAGTCACAAATAAATTCTCCAAAGTCAATTCCAAATACAAAAAAAATCTAAGTAAGAATTACACGAGATTGAAATGAACGTACGAGCACGTCAAAAATCGCTAAGCATAACACTCGCAAAGACCTGACAATCTACAAGACGATATCAATTCGATCGGGCATGCAGCTACGGTGACCATCAGACACCGTACACGAAGACCGGCAGCAGCATGGCCGCGACGGCGAGTCCGCCGGCGCCCAGCGCGGAGGCGGCGCCGCTGGGGTGAGGCGGTGTAGGAGGAGCGTTCGACGGCGGCGGCGGCGGGCTGGCCGGCGGAGGCGCGTCGTGGCCGATGACCTTGATGACCATCCTCTGCCCGCGCTCGCAGTGGCCGGCGACGCCGCTGATGAAGTAGAAGAGTCCCTGCCGGTCCAGCCCCACCTCCGTGTCGCCGTTGTTGGAGAAGAAGATCGGGTGCTCCGCCTTGCACTTGTTGTAGTCGTCCTCCGTCACCACCATCACCGAGTCCTTCGCGTACTTGAAATCTGCATCAAATATAGCAAATCAATGGCTCCGTTCATTGCCGACAGAATTACTCGAAATGGAGATTGATCGATCGATCGAGTGATCTTACGGACGCTGTCGCCGACGAGGAAGCGGTTCTTGGACGCCCAGTCGTTGTACACGCCGGCGTCTTTGGCCGGCGGCACGGCCCAGCCGTGCTCCCCGCCGACCTCGAAGGTGGTGGCGCCGGCACGCCGGACCGATGCGCCGAAGAGGGCGAGAAGCAGCAGCAGCGCGAGGGAGACGAGGTGGTTCGTCGTCGCCATTATCGGTCGCGAGATGATGCAATGCAGAGGGCGGAGAGCGAATTAATAGCAGGTGAAGATCGCGGATGGTCGAGCGGCAAGCCAGGAGCCCAGGTCCCAGGAGGAGGAGGAGGAGGAGGCGGCGGCGGCGGTTTTGGAGTCTTCAGCCAGGGAGGGAATAGTGGAGATTGCAACTACGTGGGCCGTATGGCGTAGCTGCAATCTTGCATGTCTAGTATGACTCGGCGATTGGTTGTCTCGTTTGACCGACATGCCAATCAACTGCCAAGTGCCAACTTTTGGTTCTCAGGCTCTGAGCTGATGGGCGTATCCTGGGCCTAATTGTTGTAGTGGAAGTTTCGGCCCTACTAGCCAACGGCCCAGTGCAGAACGCAGAGCAAAGCGAACAAGAACTAGTATTTTTTTTATAACAGGCTAAATATTGATCACCCGGCTTTTGGAAGAAAGCTAAAACAAACACAATCTGAAGAAGAACTTCCGTCTCAAAATATAAGAATCTAAAATCAGATAGAATAATTCTTAATATCACGAATATAGATGAGCTATAGGATTAAGAAATATTCATATAATATTAGATTCTTTTATATTTTGAGATGGAGGGAGTAGTAATTTTCGTACACCCGTACACAGCCGTTGTAGACGATGCACTGTCCAGTGGTAGCCTGGCAGGCAGTGCGATCGTATCGGATCCAACGGTGTGTGATGCACCGAGCCCTCCTCGCTGGCACCGGATGCGTGTAAAAAGATACTGTAGCCCTAGTACGTTCGAGAATCCGAGCAAGCACGCGACTCCGTATTGTAGTACTCCTACTCTATCTCGCACCAAGGAGGGACAGTGTGGTGACACCAAGGACAAAGCATGGCGTCCCCATCGGGAGTAGCGGAAGTGTATCGGCAAGCGCCGTGCTCTGTCGGGGCCGGGCGGGCTACCGCGACAGCAGCGGCCGACCTGACCTTCACCTGACCCTGCCCCGGCGCGACCTTCTTCCGCTTGCCGCGACGGCAAACCTGTGTGCCCCGCGCCGCATGTGCGTGCGCCCCGCGCGCGCGCGCGAGATCGCTTGCGTGACGGCTCCGACGACCGCACACATGGGCTATGTGTGCGCGACTACTGTGCGTGCGCGCGCGTGGGCGTGGGCGGGTGGTGCTTGACCTCGATCGCCTGCGCGGTTGAGTGCGCCACGGCGTCCTCGTCGTCATCGTCGTCGCCAAGGCCAGCGCCTCCTTGCGCCTCTCGGCAAGCCAACCTCGCGGCTCGCGCCCACGCCGTGGTGGCCAATGCGGGCCGCGCCGCTGACATTTTCGCCGTACGTGCGGCCGCGGTTCGATCGCCGTTGGTGCCAGGTTGCTCGTTCTCTCACACTGGTTTGTACGGCTCGGCTAAGCTACTCCCTAGCTATGATTCCCTCATTCATCGTAACCACATCTTCTAAAGTATTAAATGATGCGATTTATACAAAATACTTTATATATAAAAGTTTTTTTTAGAAAAACAAATAAATCTAAAATTTCAAGTTTGTAATACATTAACACATCCGGCTCTAGACAAGGGTTTGTCTACCTAGATAATCAAATGTTATTATATTTTACAACAAAGATAATACTCAATTATTCATGCATTAATGTTTTGTTTCATTTCGCTCGCCAAAAAAAAAAAACAGCCATAATAAGCTGATTGTGTCTGTTTCAACTGGTGAAGTCGGTAAGAGAGGGATTTTCATCACAAAGTTCCTCATGGTATACATACAGTATGTATGAAGCCGCAAAATTACATAGGTAGGTGAACATTTGCCACGGTTTTCCCAAGTTTTTACTGGATTCCACATCTGCAAAAGGGTGCGAATTGCACTGTGTTCTCATATGTGGCAACCTTGACACACAGATAGTAGTAACAACTGGTAGAAAAAGCACCAAACCACTGCATTTGGCTGAGACACCACCCCATGCTGCCTTGTACCTGTAGAACTGTACTACTTCCAGAATTATACTTGTATTTATACAGTGACATACCAGTATGGCTACGGACGACACACGGTGGAAACGGCTATTTACACGCCGTCTTTTCGGCGGGTCCCACCATGATGCTCCCGAGCTCCGCGTTGCGGAGGCACAGCGCCGCCCGGAACACGCCGTTGACGGCGTCGGACAGCCGGTCCAACGGCGCCGTCAGCTCCTCCGTCCGCCTCTCCACCTCCTGCGCCGCCGCCCGCAGCGCCGCCTCGTCGAGGTCGCCGTCGCCGTTGTCGAGGACGGATTTGAGCTTGCCGACGGCCTCGTCGACGGCGTCCACCTCGCTGGGTTTGGTGGTGAGGGCGGCGAGCTGGATGGACACGGCGTTGAAGGCTTCGGTCCACGGGAATTCGCCGGAGACCAGGGGGAAGGCGATCTGGTGGAGGGCGTCGCCGCAGAGGACGGCGGACGCGGCCGCCGCTGCGAGCGAGGAGACGGCGTCGACGGCGAGGAGGACGGTCGCGGCGCCGGAGACGCGGTCGCGGGGCTGGTCGAAGGGGAGAGAAGGGAGCGGCGGGGGAGGCGACGCCGGTGCCCGCTCGTCACGGTCGGCGAGCGCGGCGCGCGCGCGGCGGACCGAGGAAGGCAGCGGTGGTGACGTCGACGAGAGGAGGTGGAGCGCGAACCGGGACAGCAGGCGGCGGCGTCGGAGCCGGTCGAGGCGCGCGGTGATCGCGTTGCAGGCGTCGAGGAGCGCGACCCCGGCGTCGAGGTGCGCGGCGACGGCGGCCGCGTCCCCCTCACCCGCCAACGCGGGAACAGCGTCAGCGAGGGCAAGCGCGAGGAGATCCGCGAGCCGCGCCAACGCAGCCAACGGCGACGCCGGCAGCGGCAGAAGGCTCCCGAGCCTCGCGGACAGCGCGGCGCCGAACCGGGCGGTCCCGGGACCACCACCACCACCACCCGCCGCCCCGGACACCGCCTTGCCCGCCCTCCGCCGGTGATCCTTCACGCCGCCGGTGGCGTGGAACGGGAGAAGCGCGTGGTACTTGTCGGTGAGGAACATCTGGGTTGCTAAGGGTGATCGGATCGGATTCAGGTGAAGCTCGCGGCGGAGACGAGGAGCGAGGATGTGGCGGGGAGAAGGATATAAAGGTGGCGGTGGCGTCGCGGGGGGTGTGAACGGTGGCGAAGGTGAAGGTGACGGGACGTGAGGCTTTTGTCCCCGGCAAGAATGCGTTTCCGGGAAGGGGGAGATGACCTCTCTCTCTCTCTCTCTCTCGGCTGTGATGAAGAGGATGGGAGGGCGGCAGCGTGGGCCCGCCGCGTAAGACGCGTATCAGGAACACTTCTGAATAAGAATTCGCCTTTTCACTCCTCCACGCCTCTCTCTCTCGTCTCTCCTTTTGGTATCGAGAGAGAAAAAAATTCAGAATCTAATCAGGGTTAGCGCTCCACTTGTCAACTTTAATACTGGACTTAATCGAGATTATCTGTCACATGGTTTATGTGCGGTAATCCACCATATATATGTACTTTTACTTCGAGTATGCGCGTGGCGTCATCTACTTTTTTACCTTGGCATGACGTTTTCTTTCTTTTCTTTCTTAACATTGGGATCGATTCTTTTTTTTCCTTCTTGTTCTTGCGATCTTGTAATTGCACAACAGCACACCGTAGGTACTTGGCAGACTGGAATGAACACATACACGTAATAATTTCTTCTCCTACCTTGCGGGCTAAAGATATGCGAGCAGAACATACTGGAACGTTTGGCTAAGCCCTAAAGATATTTTTTTCCTTATCGTACCATTAAGGGCATTAATAACTAGACTGGGATCACTGGCTTATTATCCCCACTAATAGAGCTTTCATCTTTATGACATTTGATCTTACAATCTCCAGGCACTCAAGCTCCGTGCAGGGCCGCGCGTTTCCACTGGTGACATCGCATCCTACATCATCGTACAACTACAAGTGCAAGGCTTGCACTCTTCTGCAGTTCACACTGGACTAGTAAGTTACTGTCAGATGACATATGTGCCGACTCGATCAGCTAGGCTTATAAACAAAAAAAGGTACGGGCTAATAGGTACGGATGGGCCAATAATATTTTTCTGGGTACATATTGATCAAAGAAAAAAAAAATCTCCTTCGATATGCAAGTTCTAGTAGTTTGTGTGCTTCTGCGCTCAAAGCCATAACGAAAATTTCATAGGAAACAGTTGCAAAAATCAGAAAGATATATATGCATTTCAAACGGAGGATCAAATCGATTCCGATGCCAGGCAAATGCGCTGAAGCTGATCGAATCACAAAGGCTATGTTTAGTTCAGCGCAAAGTTTAGATTTTGGTTGAAATTGAATATGATGTTACTGAAAAGTTATATATATATAATAGGTTGATGTGATGGAAAAGAACTAAAATTTGGGTTCAAACTTTAAATCTAAACACAGCCAAGGTAGCCTAACCTAGGTTAGTTCAGCGTGAACAGCACGCCCTTTTTATCGTGATTTTTCTTTGGAGTGTGTGTCTGTGCCCATACCATGTCATTTTCTGATTTTTGCCGAGCCATTTTTCTTTACTTACCGTGGATGCCACACAACAAACCGTACATCACTTGCAGGGAAGATACTGATATTTTCCCCGTGCAACGAACCAGCCCCGTCTTTGAGGGTGTCGCGCACACGTGTAATGGGTATGTTCCCATGTTCTGTTACGCCCCCATTCTGCATGACGCAACGCTACAAACTGCACACTTCACTTCTGTATCATATGCAATGCAATACCGACATCATCAGATTAGCAGAAGTAGCAAAGGCCATACCTCCTGATACCTCTCCTGTGTCCTGATAGACTCGTTGGGGGTGGCAACAGCAACAGCAACAGGTGATGGAGAAGAAAAATTTACCATGAGACGGGGTCCAGTGCTACAGTTGCCACCACGCTAGCTTCGCTTTGGCTCCACGCATCCGAAACGGTAGGAGAGAAACGTGGGCGCCCGTTTTATTCTTCGCCCATTGGCTGTTTTTTGAAAACCAGGTTCGGGCCATCGACTTTGACCTGCTGAAAACTTGATCTGCACACAACATATGGATAATCAGCGATAATGGTAATTTGAAAAACTTTATAAACCTGAAATTAAGGAGCCGTTGACGCAGACCCTTTTGAATTGACGTGTATTGTAGGTTCAGATGGCCGACTTGGCCCCGTTGATCTTGAAAAGAATGATGTACAAGTGGGGATAGGTACATCTAAAGTTTGGCATACATAAAGTATAAACTATAGCGATCTAGCAAGCTAGTGAAAATTCTAAAGTTTGGCTTGTATAAAGTATAAACTATAGCAATCTGGCAAGCTAGGGAAATTCCTAAAGTTTGGCATATATAAAGTATAAACTATAGCAATCTGGCAAACTAGGGAAACTCTAAAGATTGGCATACATAAAGTATAAACTAGCAAACTGGCAAGCTAGGAAAATTGTGAATTCAACGTTTCTGGACCTAAATATGAAAATAAATAAATGCCTATTTAGCACCGGAGTATATAGCAAATGGTAAAAAAAGGCATTTTGCATGTAACATATGCCTTGATACTTGAGGAGAAAAAAACAATGTATTACTCAGAGTGAAAGAAGAAGATAAAATCAAAATTAGAGCTTTAGGTATGAAAAAAGAACCTGCAGATCAGCACACACATTTGGTTCTCGTTCCACTTTGATGCTTTGATGTGCTTAAAATGATCTCATGAGCCATGACTATGTGGCAACTCATAAGTCCTGTCTACAACTGTAACATATGACTGAAAAACATGAGGGATTTAGTGTGATAAATGATATGAGCATTTTCAGAAAACCTTGCATTAGTGCGTCATAGGCAATAGAATGTCTAGGACAGGATATGGTATTTAGTTATTTGCCAGATCAATGTTGGCACACAATGAAGGAGTACCAGATCAACAAAGCTATCCATATAAACTAAAAGAGTTCTCCTTCCACACACTGTATCACACAGGAAGCAAATCAGCTAAACATCACAATCAACACAGCTAATATTTCCTGTTTTTTTCAATTTTTTTAATTAGGTAGAGTATGCTAGGAATGTTCTTATCATCTTGCATGTGCTCAAACCAATCCAGGTGGTGGCCCCACAATATCAAACTTTAAGAGTAATCTGTTGTGGCACGAAAGAAAGCATCTTCCCTATCGCTAATCTGGTGTGGAATTTCAGCAAGGTGGAAAGCTGTTGCCGGATTGGCCCGGTCAGCTCTGAAGACCAGAATTACAAATTCAGACTTCAGCGTTGTGGGTCATATGTGAACCCACTCAGGCGACAAAAATACCTGAACTTCCCGCAAAATAGGGGAGCAAAAGATCTATTTTGATTAGGTAGGGCATACATGGAGTCCATGGTGGTTGAAACTCAGACATAAGATAAGAACAAACTTATCTTCCTTAACAAAAAAGGGAGAAAAGACCATGGTTTACAAAAGAAAAAAAGAAGGATAAAAGGAAGTAGCATGCCAAATGTAATGTATCTAACATAAATTAAGTTTTGGGAAAAAAACAGTGATGACTGTTATTGGGAAATGCTTGGCTACTAAGGGTGTGTTCGGCACCACATGTTCCCAACTCCTCTCCCTCGTGTTCTGCGCACACATTTTTCAAACTGCTAAACAGTGTGTTTTTTGCAAAATGTTTCTATACGAAAGTTGTTTAAAAAAAATCATATTGATCCATTTTTGAAAAAAAATTAGCTAATACTTAATTAATCACGTGGTAATGGACCGCTCCGTTTTCTGTGTGCAGGAGATTAGTTCCCATCTCCTTCATACGAAGGCAGCCTAAGTCTAAAAAATGTGTTAGTTCATAAGTGATGGCCCAGTCATACATTATTTTAGTCATTTTACTTGCCTCTTTCCATTATGTATGTTCAGAATTCAGAGAAATGTCTGATTAACTGGCACACATTTCTCAACTTACAAACCAGCCATTGTTCTGTCAATATCAAAATAATAGCAAACAGAAGGTAAGAAAATGTGAGCTGTCGGTCAATACCCGAGCTTAAAAACCACAAGGAAAATACCTACTGTAGGTGGAAAACAGCAAAGCTACTCAATGAGGAAATAGCAGTAACCAGTAAGTTTGTGCTTTCACAAAACCAGCCAATACAAAAAAGTGAATGCCTCTTTCCAGCTCAATCAGATGCAATCAAACTCGAGTTCCATAGGATGAGCTTGCAACTGCTAGCAAACATACAATAAATAAGCTGAGGAAACTAAGTTCTGAACCATGGTTTGAATATCATGATATGTTTTCTTTAGTTCAACGGACAAGGCACCCATTAAAATTTTTGTAACACTCAAAAGCCCCTTCCTTGATTATTGGAGTGCACAACTTGAGATTTAAAAAAGCTGCCGCTATACAAAATAACTACCAAAGGCTAAAACCATATTCAAGTCCCGCTTTACAGGTACAGAAGCAACATATGTAAGAAAGAGAAGTGCACAACACAAGAAAGGAGTCTATTTAATTAAGCAAAATCAAACACATGCTAAAATATTACTACCTATGTTCTTTTTTACTTGTCGTTTTGGACATTGACAAAATCTCCAATGTACATGTCTCATACTCTCATCATTTACTTTTTCTAATTATATATGTATAAAACTTATTAAAAATATAACCATGTGAAAGTGTTTTTCATGACAAATCTATCAATGTCATTTTCACATCTTAAATCCTTTTTTTTTAATTTTTAATGATTTAACATATCGAGATTTGATTGTGTGTTCTAGGATGTCATCCTTTTGAGAACAGAGGTAGTACCTATCCAATGGGCACCTCTTTCACTCTTTGTCACTAACCTCAGAAGAAGAATGTATGCAAACCATAAAATGTAGATGAATTTCAAAAGATATTTAAAAAGGGTACATAAACCCCAGATTGAGTTATTTCTCTTAGCATATCAGTACTAATTGAGAGGAAAGTTGTGATTAATGATATCGACAAATTTAAGCATTTGTGAAGTTAATGCATGAAACGTATGCTTACCTTGCATAGCATCTGTTTGTTAGGAACCCAAAGGGATGAACATGTCAGCAAGGTAGTTAATTACATCCAATAACAGAAGGAAATGTTTTGATTTTTGACATGTAGAAGTGTGGAGAATCGCCATCCACTGAAATTTCTACTCAAGCCATCAAGCCCTGTCATTTTCCCATTAGTTAGCTTTCAAATGAATTCATCTAGAACTCTGGAATACGCAGACGAAAAAGAAAGAGGTAGATATGTAATATGTTCAACAACTTTTCCAAAAAAATCCTCTATATAATATTTAGCTAACGATATTACCTCATCGTTCAAATTGTGAACAGTTAGCATCTTCAAAAGAAATAAGGTGATAGGATATCCCTGAATAATGATACAAATATCCACTTCTCTCAGGCTCAGTTTCAGCTGACAAACATTACGGTGAAACAGAACCATCAATCCATGAAGTCTTTGGTTGACTGCGGCAACCGCCATTCTGTGACCTATCATGCAAATGAATTGCTCATGATAGTGTCAAGTAACAGAAACTTGACCCTATCCGTCTTGGTTGACGGGTTTGCTCTGATCATTACAAAATAAACCTTGAACAGGAAATCAGTCTACAATACATAAAAAATGCAGTCCTTCGGGTGAAACTCAAATGTAACTGGCAGGATATGATAATATGCACGTTTCTGATGCATTCGGGGAACTGGTGAAACATCATATCATCCCTTTTTTGAGATATCGCCCTCTGGGAATTATTAAGCAGTTTATTCGATTCTGAATAAAATCTGAGAGAGTATGTGTAAGCTTAAAAGCTGTGGTTAAGTGTATAATTTGTCCATAAACAAAAAGAAGAAGAAGAAGAATATAGCATTGAATAGTATAAATAATAATCAGAAGAAGAATGAGTGCGTTTTCATCAATGTTCTCCATTAGATATTTCATACCTTGCGCATTAAGGGGATTCAAGCTGAATCATGGAAGAGCTGTGAGAGAGCCTAACAGGAACAACCGCCCATATGCTGGTAGAGTACATCATTCGTATACAAGAATATTTTACTGTACTAAGAGTATCAGGGGTGTTTGATATCTAGTTCTGAAACGAAACTCCATATAGAACACCATAAAGAAAAATCAAACATTAGCAGTCTCAGGTAGATTTAAAATAACATATGGAATTCGAAAGAAATGTTTGAGGACTACACAAATCTCTACATGCTCAACTCCTGTCAAATCCTTGAAAAGGATACATAAACGCTGAACTATCATGTGGTTTTCGAAACGATGAATTCATCAACCAATACATACTAGACAGTAAACAGATGCACGCCAAACCACACAGATGAACTTGAGGCGTACAAGACCAGCAATACTGAGCTTGAGAGCTGAGACAAGCTACAAACCAATGGAATCAGAGCCTTAACAAATGGAAAACGAAATGCCATCTTCCAAGCTCCATGTCATGTACCAAACCAAATCCTGTCCAGCGCCACCCAAAAGTCTGAGCAGTTACCGAAAGCTCACGAGCTGTCGAATTCGTTACCCTAGAAAAAACCGCACGCGCATCCGTACGCAAGCCAAGCACGAGCATACACGCATAGATAGAGAAAACTCGGAGTGAAAGGGGAGGGGGAATCCGTACATTACGCGCTGCTGCCCGATCGAGAGCCTCCTTCTCCGGCTCCGGCTCCGCCCCGGAGATGTCCCCAAACTCCAGTAGAGCTCACCCGCACCTCGCGGCCGGAGAGACTCGCGGCGAGAAGCGGCAGCCTCCGGCGGGGAGCTGCTCCCCAAATCGCGGCGACCGGCGGCGAGAGATGGAGGGAGTGTGTTTTGCGTGTGAAGCTTCTGGCGGAAGCTACGATGGTTGGGCCTTAGTGCGGGCCAAATTAGTACTAGGCCGGAACGGGACTCCGGCCCACGTGCAGCGTGCGGCCCGTTCTAGTTTGCCTCACGCGCACCGTTGGAAATTGGACGACGTCTTCAACGAAAAATCAATGATATGATAGCGAAAAAGAGACAATACGATATATACTGGTGAGAAGTGTCATACGTACGACTCATACATACGATTAGCATACGTCTTACCTCATCAGACTAATTACCTATTTTGGATTACCTTCATTAGTTATGAACTTATGGTTGTACACTTGTACGGGAGTCGTATGTAACAGTTGTATGCATAGTCATTGTGTATACTGGTGACAGTTTGAGGGTTTATTTGGTAAAGTTTTTAGCAGCTGCAGCTTCTCACATAATCTCCAACTCTCCAAACAACGTAGATTGTCACCTAGATTCTAAGAACCTGAAGCTATAAAATCAAGAAAATAATATAGAAGCCACAAGCAGAAAAATCAGATTCTTGTAAGCTGGTTACCAACCAATAGATTCTCAAAATCTTAAACTCTTCAAACATGACCTAATCCTAATAGACACTGTACACTGCTAAGAATGATTAAGGACATTTTTTTAAAGATGATGGAAGAGCATTTTCCTGGTCCCTGACCTCTATATAGAATGAGTAAAAATAACTAGACAGGAATATTTCCATGTGTTTCACTAAACTATTCACTATTCAGAATTTTCACATCCGCCCGTCAAATACACATTTCTTGCCGGGTGAAACTTCCTCCTGTTTGGATGGACTATGATGATGATGAAACATCAGCATTGGCAACCTTCTCCCGTAGCTTTTGTACACGAGCCTGAAACAAAGGGGGGTTGAGTGTGTCAAAATGGAGAGTTCACAGTGTTACAACTGCCGTGCGTGTGATACAGACAGAAAACACTGACCCTGAACGACTTGGTCCGGCGAATGGATGGATCAAGGTCCAGGGCATCAGCATAAGCATCCTCTGCAGCTCGGTACTCTTCCATTGCAAACAGAGCATCGCCTCGTGACAAGTGAGCCTGCATAGAGCAGCACAGCCATGACAAATAGGCCCATGGAAAAAAAATACAGATAGTGAATTTAAAGACTGACTCTCTAAGAAACTCCATTTTATCAGTGCATAGAATAGAACGTTATGGTGTTTCAGACTTTCTGTTAGGCAGGGGGAGGCTCCATCTACATTATACAAGTGAATTTCATTGAACACTATGTGCGAACGGAAGCTATATGCCAGAGACATATAAATCAATAGAACTATACTTGCTATCGCCCGTCATCTTTTTTTTGAGAATCCGCAAAAGAGCTGCGCATCTTTTGTATTAAGATTGGGGAGAAATTGTGACATCTTTACAAAGCAACTGAAATAGAAACCGAAAAAGAAAGGCAAGAAAAGGAGGCTAAGCTATAATCTCGCGACATCAATTTTGCGACCACGACAGCCATGATCTACTCTGGGAAAAGACCTGCTAGTCTCCAGAGGGCGGCCTCCTCTGCTGCTGCCCTAGCAACCTCCTCCCACGATCGCTGCTTCTGGTTGAAGACCCTATTGTTCCTTTCTTTCCATATGGACCAAGCGCCTAGGACCACCACTGTATCGAAACCACGCGGAGTTGCTTTGCCACTCCCTTCCTGGATGCCGACCACCAAGAGATGAAGGAATTCTGAGAGGCGGGGAAGAGGTCCGGACGCCCAATGGCATTCATTACAATCCACCAGAATTGCGCGGATTCCGGGCAGGAAATCAGGATGTGGTCTATCGTTTCTTCTTGTTGGTCACAAAGCACACACCTCGCCGGGTGGGGCAATCCTCGGGGCCTCAGTCGATCTGCAGTCCAGCAACGACGATGAGCCACGAGCCACATGAAGTAACGGCAGCGGGGAGGCGCTTTGTGCCCCATTGGTCCATATGAAGGTTGAGGGCACTTGTGCCCCGTTGAATTGAAAATTAAGCATTTCACTGTCATGCCATCCAATGATCTAAATTCTGCAATCACTGTTCACTACTATTTAGTTTGGCAATCATGGCCAGCCATACTGTTTGGTTTTATTGATCATTATAGCAACCTTTCCTCTCTGCATAAACTACTAGGTAGCCAGGTAGGTAATCTGTTTGCATTTGCAAATGTTTGTGGCATACACGACAGTCCGCAACAAACAAGCTAAGAAACACCAATGTGATAAGGAAAAAAAATATTTGTATTGTAGCAATCAAGAGTATGGCTTGGCTGTGGACGAGTAGTAAGAAGAAGATGATAAATTCAATTTACAAGGCAGGTGTTTACCTGAGGAAATTTCGGAGCAATCTTTGTTGCTTCCTCGGCATCAGCAAGCGCACCAGTGATATTCCCCATTGACAATCTAGCCCTAGACCTGCACATTAAAGCATCAAGCACTCATTTCAGTAAACGCAAACTCTCATTCTCACTTCCCAATAGTTCAACGGAGGCAGCATCTCCTAAGATAAAAACATCACTTGTGAAAAATTAAGCTAACACACTTGTTCTCGTAATCAAAGCTACAGAACGGACCTGCTTCTGTACACTAAGTGGAGACCGCCACCAGCATTAATCTCGATGGCCTGCAGTGTATACAAGCAACAAGTTAGAAATTGGAACAAGAACACTACATGATAGTACCTGTAGCACGGGAGATGCAGCTTTCTTGACGCCATTTTCAAGAGAAAAGAAAAACAAAATTGGCAAGCACAGTTTGCTTGTAAGAATGGGGTGAATCCTCTGCAGAGACCTCAGTCAGGAGGGCTTCCGCTTCGGCGGCGGCACCCTCCTCGAGGGCGGCCTCCGCCTTCTCCTGCGCCGCGAGCGCGGCGAGCCCCGCCGCCGCGTCGAATCCGGAGTCGCCGAGCAGGTGCTCCAGGAGCTGCGCGGCGCGCGCGGCGGTGCCCACGTGGCCGAACACCGCGGCGCCGCCGCCGGAGACGGAGGCGCCAACGTTTGGGCCCGCCCCGCAGCGGCCGAGGCACCCGCAGGAGGCCACGTCGGCGCGCGGCGGCGCGAGCCCCTCGAGCGCCGCCAGGACCTCGCGCCCGCCCTGGCGCGCGCACGTGCGGTTGGTGCAGACCCGAATCTCCACCGCCGCCCCCGAAGCTCTCGCCGTCGTGGGCCACCGGCGGTGGCGCGGGGAGGCGAAGGAGCAGGAGAAGGCGGTTGCTCCCGCTGCCGCCATCGCCGCCGACGAGCTCTGATGAGGCGGGGGGACACGGAGATGGAGTAAGTAATTGTACGTTTTTTTAAGGGTTTCTTTGCAAATTTCCGCGGACATTTTCCGGGTCCACGAGCCAAACCGGATATTCGGATCGCAATACCGACCCATGTTTTGCTGGGCCTTACGAAAGCCTGTCTCAGGCTGGCCCAACTTTAGTAGGCCGAAGTACGGTTAGGGAGGATGTGCGGCCCATGAAGGCTCGGCACATTATACTGCAACTAGGCCCAATACCTAGCCATTCAGAGTTTCGGACCTGTGGCTATCGCGGAAGGGAGCGGCGGCGAACCCAGCTCGGCGAGGCGGCGACGGCGACGGCGACGGTTAGGACCACGTGACGCGGATCAGCTCGGAGGCAGCGACGACCCATCTCTGATCTCCCTCACGATTCAGAGGCGCGACCAAGCGTCGAGGGGGAGCGCTCGACGGCGAGGTACGCGTGTGCAGATCCCCTTCAACTCTAGGTCGCAACGAAGCCTCGACAGTGTTCCCAAATTTTCTTGATTTTTCTGTCACCTGCTAGTTTGTTGATCTGCTTGATTTGTTTTTCGCCTGCTAGTATGTTGCAACTATCGGTGCTTAACGATTTAGCGATTCTTGCAGATCTTTCTGTGTTGACTCGCTGGTGTTAGCCTGTTAGGAGTGATGCTCTCTAGCTGTTCGATGAAATGCCTGATAAAAGCACCTTTCCACGCCAATATATCTATCAACATTTATTCGCACGATTTGTTCCCCTTTGCTAATGTACCTATCACCATCAATTTGCATGCGATAGGATCATTGGATCATTAGATTACTGGTGAATGTCGTATAATGATTTTTACCATACAAAGTATTGAACAAGAATGCAAGTGGCTTAATGGTTCATTGTTCTTTCCGATTTCTTTTTGGTTTGTAGAGTCATGCAGGGGGCGCGTGTTAATCTGAAGGGGTGGCAACAGGCTGCTGTTGCATTCGGTTCTGCATTTGGGGCCTTGCTTGACCCTAGAAGAGCTGATCTGATAGCTGCTCTTGGGGAGACTACTGGGAAGCCAGCATTTCAGCGTGTGCTTCAGCGGATGAGGAACAGTGCTGAAGGCAGGGTAAACTCCTGCTACCCTATATCGCCTAAAAGTGCAGGACGTTATGTCGATGCATCCATTTGTTGTGCTTGACCATCTCTTTATAGCCTTTATTACTAGCATATTATGTAAATAGTATACATATATACTCAGCTTCTGAAACAGTAACAGTTTCTCTGCCAACAAATGCTAAGGAGCATATGATGATTATACATCAATACTACGAAGTAGATTTTTTGTGTGAAGTAGCATTATCCTTTTTACTTGGTTGTTTCAGGGAGCAATGTTATCCTGAAAAATGGAATTAAGGTGTAGATGAAGAATTATTTTTCATATGCTGTCCATTTTTTTGTTGTTCATTTGTTATTTATGCATTTAACTCTCCAAAATATGTTCCTTGTTTGGCTGCAGTCAACTTACCCATTCAATAAATTTAAACCTGCAATTGGTATACTTTGATGAAATTTTCCTTCTTGTTATATCACTGCCATGCAAGTAGCAACACATGCCAACTGAAAATGTGTACTCAACTCTGTGGACTTCTTTCCCAATTGACTTAACTAAGATACTATTCCTACAGGATGTTCTCCTGGAGCGTCCTCGAGTTATATCCACACAGGTTTCTCATGCCTGGGACATGCCTCGGAACACGTTTGGTGCAGCATATGCTCAGTTCATGGGATCAAGGAACTTCTCACCAGATGACCGCCCACCTGTCCGTTTCATGGATACAGATGAGCTTGCGTATGTTGCGACCCGTGCCCGTGAAGTCCATGACTTTTGGCATGTGCTGTTCGGCCTTCCTACGAACCTGATTGGAGAGACTGCCCTTAAGGTCATTGAGTTTGAACAGATGTTCCTTCCAATGTGCATGCTTTCAGTCGTTGGGGGCTCTGCGAGGTTCAATGAGAAACAAAGGACACTGTTTTTTCAGCATTATTTCCCATGGGCTTCAAAAGCAGGTCTTAAGTGCACAGATCTTATGTCTGTGTACTATGAGAAGCATTTTCATGAAGATTTGGGGGAAGCGAGGAGGAACTGGGGAATTATACCATGCCCTGATCCCAAAAGGAGCAGTGTTTAGACTTTTAGATCGGTACATTTTGCATGAAAGATGTCTGAACTTGGTTTTCACTTTGTCTACGTTAGTATTAGCTCTTCCCTTTGAAGAATAATAGCAAGAGTTATGCTATTGATACCTAAAAAAACTAGTAATTCTCTTTAACTTAGCATAGCAACTAAGCTTGCAATGTTGATGTTCCCTTTAACAATAGTGTAGATGAGTTAATTACATTTTTATGTGTAATACTAGCTGAATGCCGGTACTTTGCTATGGACAGAAGAAAACATGTTAATATTGTCTGAAATAAATAAAATTATATTTTCCATGAAATGTGTTACCCATCCTCCTTTTGCAGCACCAGGTACAACTATCCTTGCATGTGCAAAAGCAAAATTAGAACCTCATACTAGATCAGAGTCAAAATTATTTGGCAGGCCCCTTCTTGCCAGTGGCTGAGGCAAAACTATCCTGAAACCTATCAAAATTATTTGGCAGGCCCCTTGTTGCCAGTGGCAGTGTTGCTGGTACAAACGTACAGTAACACGGTTACACCACCTCTGAAGAGAACTGCATATCGGTGCGTATCCCAATACGAACGGCAGAAGTAAACAAAGCTGAGACCAAATGGTAGTAGGAGTAGGTAGTACGTCCAAAAGCTGCACTGTAATTATGGACCAAATCACCTTAAAGTTACAGCAAAAGAACAGAAGAAAGAAAGCATGCAGCAAAGGGACAATGGTGAAAAAAGAAATTTACATCCCCTGTCAAGCTTGCTCATCTTCATCTTACTCACACCGCCAACGCAAGACACAAACGAAAAATCAAAAGGGAGAGCCCAATCAATGCAGTAGATCAGCAACTTAATTTACAGGTGAAAAATTAAGGCGAGCTATGTATTTAAATGCCCCTATGTGATGTGGTGGCAAATCTTGACCAACAAAAAGAAGAATTCAAAGAAGAAGACGTATTACTGCTTGATCCATCATTAGCACAGCCTAGGCAAGCCTCTACCGCCGGTTTGGTGGCAGGCGGCGGCGCCGAACGACGACGACGGCCTGCCGCCCTTGGCCATCTTGGACATCTGCCCTCGCATCTCCTTGCACGCTCTCTCCAGCTCCACCACCCGATTCTGCATCTTCTGCAGGTTCAGCTTGAGCAGCTCCTTCTCGTCCATGGCGTCCAGGTCCACGCTCCGGGCGCGGCTGCCGCTGACGATGATCTTCCTCGGCGTCTGCGACGGGTCAGGCCTGCCGCCGCCGGTGCCCTTCGCCGCGGCGGCGGCGGGTCTGATCTGGAGCTTGGACTGCTGCGAGGCTAGCGCCTGCACGGCGATCCCCGGCGGGATCCTCCGGTTCTTGGCCAGGTCCTTGCACGCCTCCAGCGTCAGCTTCTCATAGTTGAGGCACCGGCATAGCGTCGTCCGCTCCTCGATGGTCAGCGTCGGGTGAGCCTGCATTGAGACATGGAGGAAATTTCAGTCAAATTTGCACAAAGTTCAGCTAAGTTTCATCAGCATTCAGCAACACTCTCTTGCAGCCTATTTATTGAATTAGCAGAAAATTCAGCAAAGTTCCATCAGCAACACATTCAGTTACATAATACTAATGCATTGATCAATGGTACTCGCTGTTAATTGTAGCACAATTAATTAGGCCCAATCATGCATGCAGCTAATCACATTAGATAGTGTCAAGGAGCAGCACGAAAAGAAGAGAACTACATCGCAGAGAGAATTAAAGAATTGTATAGTTCCTTTTTGCGCGCGCTTTACCACGCTTGTGAGAGTGGCAGTGGATGCGATGGAAAACAGGAAGCACAAACATGTAGGAGAGGATTAAAGAAAGGCCATTTGCACATAGAAAGCACCAAAGCCAGGATAAAGGCAAAATCTGGGCAGACCGGTCACTTGTTAAAGCCTCCCTAGGTTTCATTGCTGATAAACAAATTGGCGAGATCTCAGTTGCAAAAATGATCGGTTGGCCAAGACGAAATGGTCACCAATGTGATGGGCTAACGACAGTGTCATGGATCAAAAGTGCAACGCAGACAGGGAAAAAGGTTAAAGTTTACGTCTGCATGCATGCAAATAAAGCTTGAACGACTATGTCAGAAAAAGCAGCTGTATCTATCCAAGGGTTGCCAACTCTGCAACTATGAAGAAACAAAGGACCACAGTCCACAGAAAAAAAAAAGTGATGCAGAAGTGCAGAAATGCTGCATGAATTCCTGAGGTAAGTATGTGATCAAGACATAGCGAGTTTCAGTAAGTTGAATTTATCAACTTATGATTTTGAAACAACTTAAAGTTAGCATTTTTGTTGAAATGGGTTCAGACTTCAGTGGCTAGGACTGGTAGGACAGAGGAATGTATGGTGGCCAAGTGACAAGGTTTCAGATCTGACGAACGAAAAGCTCACACTGCACAGTGCAAAAGGGTTAAAGGCAATGGAATTATGGAAATCGGACAAATGAATTGTTCTACCCATAACACAAAGTACTAGGCGATCTATCTGTCCATCATTAGCGTCCCATGATAGTACTATCAAACTTTATTCAGTCCTTTGTAAAAGACCAGGCAAGAACAGGCCAACACACAGGAATTATGCAGTGACTAAGAAAAAAACAGTTCGAAACAAAGTTGTTGCAAAGAAAAATTGGAAAGATATGCAGAGTCCTGGAGGAATGGTATATCCATGACAGAAGTTCCAATCAAAGAAGCTGTATTGAAGACAGAACTGACAAAAATGTAAATGTTGAAATCATAGCCATTACGACGGTGACCTTCAGGTACAGCAAAAGCGTACCCCTAATATCTCTCCAACTATTAACCTTCCTATCACAGTTCTTGCCAGTGTTTATCAACATTCTAACTGCCTATTGCCACCTCCAGGAACTCATCATGGCTCCAATCATAGTGTGAAAGAATGCTCCTATTCACTGTCAGTGTCAGGTGAAATTCCCGGTGCCCTAAACTACCTACAAGTCTGTTACTACCCAGTCATGATCAATCATTCACGAAGTCAGAAGCTCAGAGCAGAGCAAGTAAACCTCAAAATCCAGCTAAGGGGGTACAGAGAGAGACAGGATTCACGTCGAATTTTCCAAAATGTAAAATCTGGATGCTTACTAGACGACCAAAATGCCACATCTTGTCCCATACACAACGGTAAACTTTACCTTGGCATGCAAAGAATTTTACCACTGCTCCTACTAATCCAAGACTAGACTGGCACCGCCCCTATAATTAGCCACTCAATAGCATCAAGCCTTTTGAACAGCCTATCAATCATGTTCCCAATCATGAATTGAAACAGAGGTATTACTATTCCTCCCTCCCTCCAACTTTGATCGTCCGTCTTATTTGAATTTTTTTCATAACTAGTATTTTTATTATTATTAGATATAAAACATGAATAGTACTTTATGACAGACTTATGTTTTTTCAAAAAAAAATCAAATAAGATGAACGATTAAAATTGGATAAGGAAACTTATGGCTGCGCTTATTTTGGGACGGAAGGAGTATTATCTATAAACAGGTATTAGGACGAAATTAACATATATTTTGTTCACTGAGCCAAACACTACTACTGAAAATAACATTTTTTGTGCTGAAAAATATGAAATATAGATTTCATAGAAGGTGATCTCTTTAATTACCTCAAGGTAGATGTCCAATGCCCTGTACACGCCGTCGTAGCATTCCCGCGCCGAGTCCGGCAGGCTCTCGGCGACGGCGAGGAACTTGGACACCCTCAAGCCATGGTCCGGCGAGATCTCACCGAGGTACTTGTCGACCAGCCTTCCAACCTTCCTCATCCTCTGCGACGGCAAGTCGGCCTCCTCCTCGGAGCCGACGAACACCCTGACCAGCCGCATGACCAGGTTCACGTCGTACACGCCGCCGTCGTCGCCGGAGACGAGGAGGTCATCGAGCGTGGCCTGGTCCAGCATCAGCCCCATGAGCCTCTCCAGCTTGTGCCTGCACTCCTTGCTCAGCCCCACGGCCGACACGATCCGGAGCACCCAGAAGAGGCCCCGGCACGAGAACGCGGTGCCGCCGACGAGCGCCACGCCGTGCACGGCCGTGTCGGCGAGTCCGGCAAGGCCTCCGCCGCCGCCGCCGCCGCCGCCGCCCTCCCTGCACAGCGCCGGCCTGCGCGTGGCGGCGCGGAGGTAGTGCAGCAGGAACCGTGTCAGGATCAGGTTCTTGTTCTCGATGCCGTAGCAGCCGAGCACCCTCATCGCCTTCTCGATGGTCTGCGGGCACAGCGACGTCATGTCGTCGAACCACCACTCCCTGGCGAAGCACGGCTTCATCGACTCGGGCGTCTTGGTGGACGACGACCGGCCGAACCCGAGCGTGTCCGGCGACGACGAGCACGACGACGACGAGCGGTTCGGCGTCCCGACGGCCCCCGCGGCGACGGGCGTCTCCGGATTGGCGGTGATCTTGGAGAACAGCGCGGAGATGAGCCTCTCGAGGAGGCCGGAGGCGTCGGCCGCCGCGGCCAATGGCTCGCAGCCCTTGACGGCGGCGAGGACGTCGGCCCATGTCCAGTAGTAGAGGCCGTCCACGAATGCCTCTGCCTGGGTCAGGAGGTTGCAGGTGCACACCTCCTCGGTCATCTCCAAGAACACGGCGGCGCAGTGCAGGAGAGGGAGGTTGGACGGGCAGAGCGGGACGCGGCCATTGTTGTAGCAGAACCTGGCCACGAGCTCGAACCCCTCGCCGCCGCCGGGGAAGTCGGCGAGCTTGACGGACAGGCTCTCCTCCCGGCTCGTCTTCCTCTTCTTCTTCTCCTGCGTCACCATTGTCCTCAACCTCCCCGAGAACGCACACATGACGCTCTGCACATGAAACAACACCAATCACTTGTAAGAATAGATGATTCTTGATTACGTGAACCGATTTCAAAGATTTACGCAGGTCGCACGTACCTGATGAAGAAGAAGCGTGTGATGGCCGTTGATGTGCACCTTGAGGTCGCAGAGCTCATTCATGGCTCGAGAGAGAAAGAGAAAGGGAGGGAGAGAGAGAGAAATGGAGGCAATGGCACTGCAGAGAATGGAGTTTAATAGTATCTAGGAGCAAGTGAGAATTGGGAAGATTTGGTTGCTTGGTTGCTGCCTCAGTTCAGTTACTTGGGACCTCAAGGCAGATACAGTCACAACTCACAAGCTCACAGTGTAGACTGTAGACTAGTAGTACCACATTGCTTGAGTGCATGTGTCCTGTGGAGAGATATGGAGGAACACCTCATGATCCCTGAGAAGAAAACAAAAGCAAGTTTTGGTCTGGGTAGGCAACAGGTTCTCTGAACTCTTCACTCTTCAATGCTGGGCTGATGGGCTCTGCATGCAGTTCAAAGAATGAAGGGGAAAAAAAGTACCCCTCTGCCTTCCAAAGGCACGAGAGCAAGCAAACAAAAAACGCCCCCTTGTTCTATTCTAAAACAGAGAGATCTCATATGAAAATAAAGAAAAAAAGAGAGGAAAGAAACAGAGGAACAGAGAGATCTTGTTCATGGCCACTATGGATTGAGTGTTTGCACTGCTCAAGGAGATGATTCAGCATCTGGATGCTAAGATTGCTAGTGCGCCTGGCTGGAATTGATTGGCAACATGTCACCAACTTGACATCAGAGCACGCAACAAACTGTAGCTATGCACCCTTATCCTGTAGTATTACTCTAGTTCATGCTGTGCATATTTGTCAAAGTGCAGTAAAAATTCTGTGGCTAGGCAAGGACCAACTTTTGCAGGATGAAAGATGAACTTGTAGCTGTTACAAGCACTGTTGAAAATTTTCCCCTTCCTTTTGCTCCCTAGTCCCTATACCCTAATCCAGACATTCTATGGCTATAGTACTGTTGAAAATCCTGTGCTGAAAAACAAGCTTAGAGAGTTGAGAGGACATCAGGACACATGGCCCTTACAATGTATTCAATTAACTAATCAGAAAGAGAGAGAGAGTCTGTGACATTTGTTCAGGCATGTGTGCTCTGTCAGGAGCTGGTGCAATTGCAGTGGCTCTATCGCTCCAAAAACCTATTATGCCAGGGTTGTCATATTGGCAATTTGATATGGCTTAGGCCACTCAAGGCTTTGGTATTGTCTTCTCCCTAAGAAATGGGCTTTGGAGTTTTACTGGTGCTCACAGTCACAGGCTTATCATATTCCATGTGGGAGTTGGAGAGGAGCCCTCTTTCATGCTTAAATTATCTGTAACATAAAGTGTTCATATGAAAAGATGAGGAGGATGGAGTATGGACCATTGCTACTACCTTTTTGGTGACATATTAATGGATGTAGCTCAAGAACCTTCAAACAAGAAGAAGAACAAACACGCAAAACAACAACTTCTTCTAGTTCAGGCTGAGCTGTCCGCCGGCCATACTAATAGAGGTAAGCGTGGGAAGATTTGCCAAGCGTTTAGTTTTTCATGTTCAGATGTTTAGGATGTCTAATATCAGGTTAGCTGATATACTGATATAAACACATGAGTTAACTAAGGGACAAATCAATTGAAAGGTAGGTACAGCATAGTCCACTATTATAATCTTATGGACAGAAATTCAGAGGGTCAAGACGAATACCGTGATAAGATATTGCTGCATATGCATCCAAGCTAGCACGGCGAGAACAGCAGGGAGCAGCAGTACGACTAGCTAAGGAATCCCGCTCACAAGTGCCAGAAGAAATGCCACTCGTGTTAGTTTATCATCAGGCTCGCAGCAACTCCAACATGTGCAGTGTTAATACCACCATCAAGTACATCCAATGTGGTACTGTAGAAATTAACCACCTAGGGAGTAGAAGAGTATGGTCAGTTCGTGTTTGATCAGACAAACCTGGCTCTGAATTGGTTTTGACTGTTTCGGACCAAAAAAAAAACTACATATTTGAACATCGCATTCGAGCAATGCGAATTCGACACATTGTACTTACAAAAATTTAAACCACCGGATTAACACGTCAAAGAAATGCTACTACAATGTATATATGCTACTCTCAAATTTTCGGTTGGCCTATCTTTCAGCTGAACTGATTAAAAAAAACATATGCTACTGCGGCACCTGTTTTTTCGGTATCTTGACAGGTTAATCTACAACCAATAGCAATCAAAATCAAGAACAGTAGCAGCCAGCAACCTGTGTCAAGAAACATATATGTCTAACAGATATCCACATATCGCGGCAATTATTCCCGCGGATGGATCACGGGAGAGGGTTTCGGGAGACAACCATAGGTTGGCGATGGCTAAAATACGGGTGTTGGGAAGTGGAGATGAATGTTCTCTTGGCGCCCACTCACCAACTGAAACGGATAAGCGATTGATTCCCCTCTCCCTGGACGCCACGGCATCACCTGCCGGTGTGGCTCACGAGTGCAAGAGAGACCAAAGATGATAAAGAAATGCCATACTCACTTAACGGCCACCGTTCTTCCTCTCATTACCATCAATTCAGTCAGTGATGAGAACCTAATTGCAGAGGTTAAATTGCTACCTACTTCTATTTGTTAATTTGTTGGATGCTTGACTAGAGGGAGAAAGACTTACGTTGTTCAGAGTTGACGATACACAATCTGTGTGGTTGTTTCTGAACCGAAGCGCGGCATTTTTATCAGCTTTTCTCTCCCTGCATTTGAAGAATGTTTAATCCGAAAATCCAAGAGCATGAGCATTTGAAAAGATGAATGATCAAGTAAATGTACGGGAGAAAGCCAAAAGCCGCCATGAATGAGAAGGTGAAACGAGCAAAGGAGTTCACCTCACGAGGTAAACGAGATCCGCCTGCAGAGGAATGGCGATGGGCACTACTGGGGTCTGCAGGTCGCCGCGCGTGCCCGCGTAAACCAAATCACGGATCCGCCGCCCCCCACCCCACCCCGGCCGATCAGTCCAACGCCACGCCGCCGGCGTGATGTGGGCGGCACGCACGCACGCACGCCCTCGCGTCGCCATCCTCTCGCCGCCGCCGCCACCGCCGCCGGCGACGGCCTCTCACATGCTCTGCAACTGCAACTCACACGCGGCGGCGAGGCCCATCCCGTCGCCAGGCCTGTCCATGGGCCGAGACAACATCGAAGCCCGCGTCTCTTCTATACTGGGCCAGCGAAGAGGAGGACGCGGCGGCCCATCTCGAGTCCCCTCGCGGCGGCATTGTCTCGTCTCGCCTCGCCTCCGCGTCACCGCCGCCGGCGAGAATTGGAAAGGCGACACGTGATTAGTTTAATCAGGAAGCTTTGGGAGACGCACGAAACCGCGAGCATTTCTGATTTCTCCTCCCCTAATTACCGCCTCCTCCTAACGAAAAGCCAAAACCCAAATTCGCTTCCCCCAAATTGCTCTTGCGGCGCCGCGGGTTCTTCGTCTCCACCACCGCCCTCGACGTCAGATCAGGTATAAAATCCGTACGCGGGGTTGAATCTTCTGGCTGGTTGTTTCGATCTGGTTCCTGCCTTTGATCGAGTTTTGAGGGTGAGGGTTTGTTTTGGTTTTCGCTTGCGCGGGTTGCAGGTGGTGCGGTCGATTTTGAATCCATGGCGGCGACGGCGGCGGCGGCGCTCGCGGTGACGGACGAACTGGCGTTGCCCCTTCGCGCGGTGGGGGATCTGGCGGCCGCCGCGGGGGTCTCGCGGGAGGAGGTGGTGGTCATCACGCAGTGCGCCTCGCTTGGTGAGCTTCTCGTCTCCTTGCTTCCCTTTTTCCTGCTATCATATGAGACTCCGATATGGATAAGGATTTTTCGTGTTTAGATTCAATAATATGGAACTTTGCCTAACCCTGTTACGATCGTTTGTTCATTGCTGGTTAGGATCAGTTCCAATTCAACAAATCGCAACAGTTCAATCGATTCATGGTAGAGTTCTTCGAAAAACTGTTTGGAGCTCACCATTCCTTTAGTTTCCGACGACGCCCCTTATGATGCTTCATATGCTAATTCCTATATAGATTCATTTCACCACACATGAGACCAAACAGGGAACACTTACGAGACAGCGCTATTGGTTGACGAAGGAAAAAAAAAGTTCCATATTCTCACATTAATCATGAGGAGAAAATATTGGAGATCATCTCCCTATATGTTTTGTATTCATTATCTAAATTCATTAGTGGTAATATTCAATTCTCACTCATGACTAATACTCCAAAATTTTGGAGTATATTTCAAAATTTGGACCCTATAATTGACACACTGTTTTGCTCTGTTATATGTTCAGTTTTGATTTCTGTTATGCTTCAGTATACTTTATCCTTGTAGTATACATTGGTTTGTCATAAGCTTGTTTTGAACATTTCATGTTGGCATGGTTCAGGTGGGAAGTTGCCTTTTGATGATGCATCAGTTGGTTCTGTTCTTGCTGTCATTAAGAAAGTGGAAAACTTGGGGAATCAGTTCATAACTGAAATAAGCAGGGTTCTCAAAGCTGGAGGCATGGTGCTTGTACAGAGTTCCCCCTCTGATCAGGATGTATGTACTGTTTTTCCAATATACTCTATTTTGTAATGTTTAATTTTCACTTCCTGATTTTCTGATCTTCTCTTCTTCAGCCCAATAACTCTATTGAGCGCAAGCTACTGTTAGGAGGATTTGTTGACGTGCAAGCTTCTGCTGCAAGTTCGCAGGATAATGAGCATTCTGTTACTGTGAGTGATCTAGTGCCATAATATGTGTTAATGCTTCTGTGCGGTCACACTTTCCTGTGCTAACTGAATCACCATGCAGATTAAGGCAAAGAAGGCCTCTTGGAGCATGGGCTCTTCCTTCCCCCTCAAGAAAGCCACAAAGGGTCTTCCAAAGATTCAGATTGATGATGACTCTGAACTGATTGATGAAGACAGCCTCTTGACTGAGGACGACTTGAAGAAACCAGAACTTCCAGTTGGTACTGTTATATAGAACCCTTCAGCTTTGTTCAACATCTATAAATTAAATATGTAGATCCTGAAGGTTTGCTTATGTTTTACCAGTTGGGGATTGTGAGGTGGGAGCCACAAGGAAGGCATGCAAGAACTGTACTTGTGGCCGGGCTGAGGCTGAGGAGAAGGTGGAGAAGCTAAATCTCACATCAGAACAGATCAATAATCCTCAGTCCGCTTGTGGCAATGTGAGCATAACTGCTTTTTAATTAAGTGTTTCTTTTTTTTGCCTTTGGTCCTCTCCCTCTGAAAATCCATAGTTTCATCCTGTTACCCAGATTTGTTGCCTTCCTGTTATGCTTATGTGTGAAATGATAATTGCAGTGTGGGTTGGGTGATGCATTTCGATGTGGTACTTGCCCATACAGAGGTCTACCAGCATTCAAGCCAGGCGAGAAGGTAATTATCTCTCCTGACCCTAAATTCTTGATTCATGAGAACACCTGAGATGCCAGTTGAACTTGTTTTTAAGAAACAACTCACTGTTCTCTGATTGGCAGATTGCCCTACCTGGCAACTTCCTTGCGGCTGACATGTGATGATAGAAGGGAACATCGGCAACAGCAGCAGATAGGAATTGGCTTCTTTAATTTGTTCGTTCGTTAGAATGTTGAAGTTGCTGGCCAAGTATGGGTGTGATAGTAGATGGAAAGAAGAGGACCATTTGCTGTAGTCCCTGCTAGGGATTGGGATCCAGTGCAGTTGCTAGGGTAACTGCAACTTAAGCAGTTGCACTAGCACCACATGATAACAAATTAATGGTTCAGATCAACACATCACTGTAGCACCTGTATACTGTAGCAGAAATTACTGTTTCACGTGTTTTGTAGCAAAAAATCTGGACCGTTGGATGAAAATACAAATGGATCTCAATCCCCCTGCTAGGTATCACCACTTTCTGGTTCCCAGGTTTCAGGTGTGAGTATGACTCGCCTATGCGTTCTGTTTGAGGATATATGTAACTGAGAAAATACTGCACTGTTGTTTCATTGTGAAACTGTCAAATCTCAAATCGCACGTCGCTGCTCTCTGTTGATCTTGCAAGACAGTGACCCCTTAACAAATGGCATGTTAGTTTCAATGCAGTGGGATGTTGTGAATCTGCTGCAGTGCTGCGTGCGGCGTGGTGGTGGTGGTGTTATTTTTTCCTGATTATAGCCTTTTATTCCTGTTGTTTTGTTCGTTTTTCTGTTATACATAAATAATATTAGACCTAGTACTATCTTGTGCAGTTCGTTAATAAAAAAATCGTATGTTCGCACTATTTTGTGTGGTTTGTTTGTTTAAAAAAGACAAACAAATGGCATGCTCGTGATCCCTGAAAATGCAAACTGCAAATATAAACTTATCTCTGCGGCATGTAACCCACTTGTATCAACTGTATGTACACAATAACAACATAGTAGTAGTAGTACTGTACTAAGCATCCTATGCTGGAAACCTGAATACGATTAGTTAGCAGGAGCATAGGGTCCAAAACAGGAACAGTTCTCTGTACTTTAGCAGTGCACACAGACTAGCGAAAAAAAAAGGAGAGAATTTATCATTCGAGACTTCTTGTCCGAGATACAGGATATCACCAAAGTAGGCCTTCTTTGAAATTGAACTAATTAGTCTAATTTATATGAAAAAAAATCATGTAAAATACCTTTGTTCTAAAGAAGCCAGAGTTGTATTTTGCGATTACATGGTAGAGATGTACACACTATTACAAACGCAACGCTACACTAACGTCACGAGTGCGCTCCCTAGCACGTCATGTTTGATATTACTCTGTAACTAAGGGATGTTCGGTAGTCTTGAACTGCGGTTGTACAGCCACAGCGCTGCCGCTTCCCTAGCATCTTTCTTGTGGTGTGACTATACCCGCTGGCTGCAAGGCAGTCAACTAGTAGCACTATCGAACACACCCTAAGTTTTTTTTACAAATTATTTGGACCTGAAATCGTGATAAAATTGATAATATTTTAATGAGCCATTTTGTTTCTACAAAATATAAAATCTAAATTACTATAATTTAACTTGAAACTTTAAACGTGGAGGTGCACTAAACATAACCTTAAGTGTTTTCCTTGTACCAGTGTCGCACTTGACCCGGTCTAGAACTTAACGGGGGGTTAGATCATGCGCATTTTTTATATACATCATACATGTGCTCAAGGAAACAACACTATATGTTTTTTTTTGTCAAGTAGAATAGTCAAGCTGCTTATCCTATCTTACTATAAAGTTATCTCCCACTAATTCCTTAAGCTTAACATTAAAGATACCACATCATCATCCACTAACAAGATGCCACATCATCATCTACTAATTAACAAGATGCCACATCATCATTCACTAACAATCATCATATTTAAACATCATGCAAACATGCTATATCTTTATAGTTTTTATAATTTAAGAGCTTTTCAAATACAATTTAAATTATCATTCAACATAATTAACATAATGTTTCAATGTATATCTTTATTATGTTTTATGATATTCTATATACTTATATAGTTCATCCTCAGTTAGTTAGTGCTTAAATGATTAATCTATGGTACAAATTATCTTTCTCCTTTTTTCCTCTAATTAAGTCATATCACATCAATTGTTTTTAGCCTTCAGATGATTAATCTACGATCTAAATTATCTCCCTACTTTTCTTCTTCCATAAAGTCATACCACCTTATTTTTTACGTTTGAATCACCATTCTACATAGTATTTAAATTTAAATTATCATAAACCACAATAATTTACTTAATCTGATATTATCTAGCTATCTTACACGTTATTTTTTTTATTGTTATTATACTAAATTCCCGCAGCAATACGCGGGGTTTCACCTAGTTATATGGAATAAGAATGACACTAATGCTTGATTAAATAGCAATTTTTGGGCTTCATGAACCTCTCTGTTTACCTACAATTTTTTTTTTGAAGTTAAGCACCTACAATTAACAATCCTACATGATATGACATGGTAAGCACCACATGAAGTACTCTTTTATAAAAGAGAAAAGGAGAAAAGGGATTAAGAGCCTCCACCATGAAGCAATTCTTTTTGTTTGGTCTTTTGTACCGTTTAAAATTAACCTCAAGTCATCTTCCCTTAAACTGTTCTTATCGAAACATATTCTCTCCTCTTCTCCGTCTCCGCCTCTATTCCGAAGTGTAGAGAACCCTGCGGATTTCCCAACCACCGCCTCCGCTCTCTCAAGCAGGCCTCGGCTCCCGGTCTCCTCCGGTGGATCCGCGATGGAGGAGCAGCAGCCGCTGCTCGAGGTTTGCCCGTCTCTCCCCCTTTTTCTTTTGCCGCGTGCTTTGGCGGCATCGCCTTGTAGGGGTTTCGTGCTGTTCTAGTGCTCTTGCGTCGAATTGGGTCCATGGTTGGGAGCATCATTGCGCCTGATTTACAACCGTCGGCGCTCGGTCTTGCCTAAGTTTCGCACCCATCTTTTTGGTCTCCGTTGCCAACACGCGAGGGAATTTCTAGCCTATAGGATAATTAATAATGGGTCGGGGCATCGCCCTCTACTTGTTATGTAGATTGTAGAGGTGTTTTTTTGTTTTGTTTTGTTTTGTTTCTTGGGTAATCGGCGCATCCAGTTGGATCATGAGCTTGGGGTTTATCCTTTTGTGAGCTTGGGTTGTCTATATCACTCATTCAATTATTGGGTTATTTTGTTAAAGGAGACGTCTGATGCTTGATATCTGGATTATTTGTAGTATGCCAAATGCTCTAGGAAGTAACTGATATCCGACGAGTAACCCTGCTGTAGCCTTATAATTGATACGCTTTGGTCTGGATGGTGATTTGGCTTTAGCCTTATAATTTTGTTGGTCGGCCCAGACAACGAGTCTATGACCATGATCTTAAGTTGTAATGCAATTCAGAAACACGGATATTATCTGTGGTAAAACTGACATGATATTTTACAACTATGTGCTCCGAGAATCACTAATGTACCCTTTGTTTGTTGGTAAAACTTCTGAAACAGGTACTAGCAACTTAAAATAAATTTAATTTGTGTTCAGAAAGAACCCAGAGATAGGCAGTTAGCACAGCATAATCAGTAAATTGTGTTGACATTGAACATCATTTATAATACATGATTGCAGTTTTGTTGATTTAGATATGTGTGCTAAAAGCTGTGCTATCTGTGCTACAAATCTCAGGGGAGAAAATCTGTTATAAAGAATTGCTCTTGAATAAAATTCTGTGCTCTTGGCTCAGTAGCAAGAATGATATTCCCTAAGTTTCTTGACTGAAATGATAAACAAGTCAAGTTTGTGAGTTACAGTTTGCTGATTGGAAAATGATATGATGAGTTGTTTTAAGTTGGACTAATATTCTCTACAGTAATGCGCTAATTGCAATTGTCCTTCCATTTAGGTAGAGCAATGTGTAACATCTATACCAGAAGATCATGAGGCCACTTGTTGGGGATGTGGACTCCGTCTCATTTTTGCAAGTTATGCTCCTGTTTTTAAGTGTGGCTGGTGTGGAGCAATCACACAAAGTAACCAAACTTCACGAGAACCTGACAGTGTATGCTTTTCTCATTGGAGGAATTTCCGGGACAGGTTCTTTGTGACTGTGCTCATCCTCTTCATGCTCTTCGTCATATGTAGGTTCTGAGTCTATTGTCACTGCTTTAGATAAAACTTTCCATCTTGATCTCTCCATGTTTATTTGTTTATTCATGCAATTTGTGCTGCTGTTCCATATGACTAAACTTGTTGTCTCACAGGTGGTGGGGTCTGGGCGGTATATCCAGTTGTTTTCTCGATCAGCACATTTTGTGGCATCTTTCACTGCATATTAACAGGTCTACTAGCTGTATTTACCATCACAAGTTATTGCTTGGCCTCTTTTCAATCTGCTGGTGCACCGGCAGACATGCAGTGGGGCAGCTATCCCATGGTTGGGAAAAATGACCTGGAAAACTATACCTTCTGTACATACTGTAGTAAACCAAAGCCCCCAAGGGCACATCACTGCCGATCTTGCAAAATGTGTGTGTTAGACATGGATCATCATTGCCCATTTGTAAGTCGGACAACTCTAAAACTAACTTCCGATACCGTTATTCCTCTCTACTTATTTGACTTGACCTGGTTTGTTTCCTTTTTCTGTGTCCACCTGCAGATTGGGAACTGTGTGGGAGCTTCAAATCACCGTGCTTTTGTATTTTTTCTTATTTCTGTGGTCATCAGTTGTAGTTATGCTGCTGGTATGACCATTTATTCAAGTTATCGTATATGGCCCCCACTAGATTTTGAAAATCTAGCATCAACTCGCCGTTCAATGGGTTATATAAAGATGCTAATTGAGATTATTGGTACCTTGGCAAGCTCTGCATTCTTCTTGTCAGCAAGGGGTCTTGTTACAGTATATATTGCATTTGCTAGTCTATCAGTTAACGCCGGTATAGGTGTGCTGTTGTTCCAGCAACTTAGTTATATATATGAAGGAAATACATACCTTAACCGTTTAAGTTCGCTGAATGTCATACACGGCGAGAGAGGTCTGCAAAACCTTATTCGATTTTTTGGGTGCCCCTACTCAGTTTCTAGAGTATTATCGGGCTACTCAAACACTGGCAAGTTACAAGACAATTCGAGTTCAAAACTTCTTTAGAGGTACATAATCACAAAGTCTTCAAGCACTGCTTTCGTTTCATATGTTGGTTCATGCATTTCATAAGCCATTTTTTATGAACTCCTTCCCGATAGATTATGTAATTGTTGGAGTAAAAAAAATGTGGTCCTTAACTAAACCTTCCTTGCCTCTTAAATCCTTTGGCTTGGTCATAATGATCCATCTTGCTGGTTTCAACTACTTATATTTCTGCAAATTTTTCTTTTTACTTTTTCAACTTAAGGAAATGAATAAGCATGCAATCATGCATAATGTGAGTATCTAGGTAATACTAATTTCTCGTTGTGATTTTCTTTAAATTAATTTTAGCCTACTCACTTGAATGAAAAAGGACTGGAGCCAACTAACAGATTGTAAGATGGTTGTAGATGATGTTATTAGTTATTCCACCTGCTTGGTTACTGCATGCAATTCATTCATGATGTTTTGTAATAATTGTAATCATGGACTAAAGCAGAGGTTTCATTTACATGTTTTCAGTGGTAGAATGTGTATATTATCATTTGAAGAAGCATTTATGGACCTTCTTGCAGACATAATGGTTCTGCTGCTGACACTAAAACAGTGGATTGACAGTCAATAGCCAGTTAGTTTGCATAACTGAAGCTAGTTGTGAACATAACATTACACAAAATAGTCCACGCAATCTGGTAGAGGACTTCATTTTGAAGGGAAGTTATACTGTCGGCATTAGTCATGAGCTGGAACTATTCTCACATTGATTTACTGGATGCAATTTCAGCAGATGCTGAAATACAATGTGGTCCAATATATTCATTGCCTACAGAGTACGGACGATCTTGAGGTGCTGATGGTTGAGGCCATAAATTGCTCTATCTGTAATTGTGAGCATCATCAGTACTTGTTCTGTGTGAAAGATCCCAGTCTAATGCTTCGGTGTTGCAGGAGAAATCAACGTGAAGATTAAATCTGGCAGTGATTTCGGTGTTGTAAAATGCTTGGACCACACCTGTTTGTTGTCGATACATTAACACGGTATATAGGAAAAGGAACCCCACGGCTGCTTTTGTACTATTTACACACTAAACTAGCCTTAAATTGGTCGGTAATCTTATAAACGTGTCATATACTGTTCCATGTGTTCTTGCCATTTTTGGCCAGATTTTATGTAATTCATTCAACTGAGCTTTTTGGCCTGGCAATTGTAACGGGACACAGCTCACGTATTTAATATTGCTGCTGCCCTTGTAACCATTTGACCTCATTTTTGTTCCTTACGGAGTATGGCCTTTCATGAAATCATCAAAGTTTGGAATTATGAGATCTGCCTGCGTCAGTTTGTTGAATGGTTCGTCTGACCATATATGCAAATGGACATGGTTACTCTGGCCATACATGCAACTAACCAAGCTGCATTGATTTCATCATTTCATGGCAACAGTACATTATATTAATATTATTATATACTGATGATTGCGTTGTCTGCCTTCGAATGGAGGCTGGCTAACTTGTCTTCAGTTTCAGCTTCAACAGTTTCTTTCTTCTCCTTTTCTTTTGTGAGGGAAGGAATTTGGAGTATGCAAGATTGCCTTGGAGTAAGAACCTTTTTTTCCTTTTTTCTGATTAGAAGGATAAGCTTCAGTATTACTTGTTGGCTTGTTGCATTTTTTCTAACCTTCAAGCTCGTATGATTTGATGTTGTTGTAATGGTCTGATCATGGGCTTTCCTGAACTGCAGATCTGAAGAAATTGCTTCAGCTTCCACTGCATGTACGGATGCCATTTGACAAGGATCTACCGTGCAATTTCACGTTGGATCGGGGAGAGAGAGTGATCATATTGTTAACTACAAAATCACTCTAAATTCAGAGAGAGAGAGAGAGAGAGAGAGGAGAATGCGGCAAAGTTAACTGCAGGTATGTATGTCTCTCAGATCTTAATTCCTTCACATGCTTTCCTTCGATCGCAAGCAATTTTATCAATTAATTGCCTGTCCTTGCATTGCATTTGCATGCCCCGTTGTCCCAGCAGCAAGCAGGCTACCTCTCTCATCTCATCTTTCCCATGAATTAATCATCCATCTCTCTTTCTTTCTTCCTTTCTTTTTTTTTCTTTCTCTGCAGCCACATGGCATGTACAGATGTACTGCTATGCCATATACATATGCTCTCTTCTGCAACAGCACAATATGCAAGCTGCACATTGCTACGTGGCACTACGATTCCGTACACACTTACGAGGTTAAACAATGGCGCATTATTTGATTACTTCTGATGGAATTTTGTGCTCTGAGCTGCACATGCAGGGGCAAGCTAGCATGATTTGTGCATACGATGCATTGTATATTCATCATCGAGAGATACAGAGACCAATCAGCAGTTGCAAAGTCAACATGTAAAAACGCAAAAGAAAAAAGCCGGCCATTGCTATGTCCGGCCGGTGGGAGGAGAGACAGTGCAGTGCAAGGCTAAGGCCAAAGCCAAGGCAAGGCTGGCCGGTCGTCGAATCAATCGATCGATCGCCATGTTGCCATGTGCTTTTCCACCGTTGCTGTGCCGCGGCACTCACCGGCAGCGCAAATATACTACTGCGACTCTGCTTGCTTATTATTTGGAGTGGGTGCAAGCAAACGACAAGCTTATTACGAGCTTTGCTCGCACATAGATTACTCCATCCCGCTTACAGCATAACAGGTTTTGGTGCCTTCCTCCGTCTTTAAATAACTGATAACTTTAGCTTTACTATTTGAATATTGACTAATAATTACTCTGAAATGGTTAGAGTAATTGAATAAAAGTTTCATGTTTTATGTTTAGAATATAATACAATTCAATAACATATTGTTCCTTTTAGTCCTTGTAAATATTTAGTAAAACGACGAGTGGTTAAATTCAAAAGGGAATAGTGTCCACTATCAGTCATTTAAAAACATAGGGAGTATTTTGTTTTTGTTTTACATCATTGGCAAGTATGAGGAAGCTATCACTGATTTGAATTGTCAACCAGTAGTAACAATTCTTTTTTTTTGAGAAAAGTAGTAACAATTCTCAACTTATGAAGGGGAAAAGGATGTTTGTTTTTTTATCCTTTGGAGTTCCAACAATCAGGGCCCAGCTAAAGAGGGGGGAGCAGCGAGCGGAAATGGAGGGAAAGCAATCTCTCGTTTCGTTTCATTTCATTTCAACCTGACGTGCGTGTTGCTGCACAGGGGAATTGCAGAGGAGGAGGAGGCCCGCTTGTCTTTACAGCGCAAAGATTCACTCACCAATTGCCACATGCTCCTCCTGCCTCTGCCTCGCCTCATGCTCATCCCTTCTTCCTCCATGATCCATCCATCTATCCGGTTCGCTGGCGAGAATTTCATTAAATTTTAATATTAATAAGTAAATTGATGTTAAAATTATAATAAATACTTCCTCCGTCCCATAAATAAGAAATTTTGGGTGGATGCAAAACATCTCGCTATAATAAATCTTCATTGTACCCATCTATCCAAATTCATTGTATTAGAATGTGTCACATCACCTAAAATCTCTTATATTATAGAACAGAATAAGTACTAATGATATTGAAGTTTGTCCAAACAAAAAAATTTTCTGGCTCCGTCACTGCATCCCTCCACAGGAGAGAAAAGGGCAAGAAGAAGAAATTAATCTCAATCGGAAGAAAGGAATAAACAATAATTCTCCATGGATCGATCTCACAGCTGCCGATTCAGGCCTCAGATCCAACAGAAATCCGCTTTTGTACCGTGAATTCGCCGCTCTTTCTTCCTCCTATCGGGAGTACGAACCGAGCTGGGGCCCCGATCCGTCCGTTCATCCTCTCCGCCTTTTCCTTCCTGTTTCCCGCGTCCTTTTCTGAGGCTGTGTTTGCAACCCCTCCTTACCAACCCCTCACCATCGTTTTCCGCGCGCACGCTTTTTAAACAGCTAAACGGTGTGTGTTTTGTAAAATGTTTCTATACGAAAGTTACTTTAAAAAGTCAATTTAATCTATTTTTAAAAAAATTAGCTAATACTTAATTAATCACATGCTAATAAACCGTTCCGTTTTTCGTGCGGAGTGAAAAAGTTCCCAACTGAGACATGGGACATGAAAATTAGCTAATACTTGTTTGCCTCTCTGCTGCTGCCGTTCGCCGCTGCTTTTATTGATCGGTCCTTTTTGCTACTGCCCAACCTGTTGCCGCCGTGCTCTTGCCGTGCTCGATTAACCTGCAGCTAATCCGTCATCGAGAAGGTAATTTAACTGGTATCTGAATTGGTTTGTCTTTTAATCTGCTCTGCATAATCATCTACCACATGGGCTGGCATTCAGAAAGATTCATCAGAGATCAGGGATTAATTCATTAAGTACGTGTTGATGGATGTTGTAGTGTAGTAGCTTTACTCGTGTGGCTGCACATTCTTTTCTCCTTTTGTTGCAACAGTGGTGGCCATGCATCATCCACATCTTTCTGCAACCCCAATGATATCCCCCTACATGCTTGGTTAATCATATGCCAAAAGCTGTGTACACTGTACACTGCAAGTTTTCATACGCTCATGATAGCGACTGCATCCGACAACAATCTGAGTAGCTAATTATGCTAAGCTAAATTAGCCGTGAAAGAAAAAAAAAGTTCATAAATCATAGGACGCAGAGTAGTACTTGCCATGTCACTGCAAGAATTCGTAAGCTGCAGTGTCCATCAGATTAACCTCATACTGAGATGAGAGAAAGATCAGGTTTAAACAGTGACCTGGCCAAGTGAATTTTCTTTTTTTTTTTGGGCCCTCACAAACAGGGTTTGTCCATTTCTCTGACAGTACATGTGGTCCAGATCCTCTTTAATGTGTTAGTGCGTACAAAAGCCCTTGCATCAACTCGATCAGGGACAGGATTAGCCTGTCAATTGCCTCTAATTGGCCCAATTAGTTTATTTATCAGGGGCATATGCATGCAGCCGGATGTACAGTGGATTATATATGCAGAAGAACACATGGCCATGACGTGATGGCGATAGCATAAGCAATGGAAGATGGATTATAAAAAAAAACAAAAAAAACGCCTCATCACTAGCTGCAGCTGCTGCTAGCACATGGAAGGGACAATGAATCATATCGCTACACTAATCTGCACGACAAGCCATGGTTAAAGAAATTCCTTGCACAACTGGAGGCGAACGTTTTCTCGACTTCTGTTTTGGAAGAATGTGTGTATGATATTCGGTTGCTGCCTCTCTCTGGCTATCTGCTCGTTCGATCGATCGATCGATCGATTGCTAGCTCGTGGTTGGTAGCTGGTGAATATACTGTATTATAGCTTGGTAGGAGTAGCTGATTTGTTTCAGTCCCAGACTAGCTGCTACTCACCGATTGGTAACTGTAGCTGATCATTGAGCTCTTGCAACGGCCAGTTGGTACTGCATCCACAGACTGATCGATGATCTGATGAGATCGATGCATCTGCTTGTCCCGGCCGGAGACATCTTGACTGATCGATTGATCGAGCATGGAAAGGAGAAATGAGCAGGGGCCTTCCGGCTAGCTCCACAAGGTGGTGGGCTAGACGATCTGGGTTCAAAGTCTCACCCCTTCTAATTATTTGATATTAGTTCCTTCCCTAATATTCTAGTTTTTGATCAAGCATGGAAAGGAAGGAAGAAAGTGAGGGAAGAAATTAAAAGAATCCATCGATCGATCGATCACGGAGATGAGGGGGGCAATGTGCGTCAGGCATGGGATGCTTCGCAGTTGCAGATAACAAGATTTGGCCGATTTCATTGACGAAGGCCACAATATCAATCTTTGCGTCGTGTGGAAGATAAGCGGCATGTGTGAAGTGTCCTGGACGACTCCGGCTGCAGCTAGCAGCAGTGACAGCAGCAGCAGCAGCAAGCAAGCAAAATGCAACGTATATCCGTGATCTCATTCATCCATCGATCGAACCACCTGTCACCGGAAAAAATTCATGGCGATTGATCGATTGATCTATCGGATCCATAGCTGAGATCGAGCTCTAGCTAGCTAGCCCGTGCATGCAGATGCAGATGCAGATGCAGGGGCTGTCTCTGTCCGATCGAATCGAGTGAGACCAACCATCCAAGCGTGCATGCATCGGTGGCCGGCAACTAGGCAGCTACGCCCTCCTAGCTTAGCCCTGCCTTGTCGATCGATGAGCTGGCCCTGCATGAGATCGATCGATGGCCAACGTCATAATAACCTTGGCCGGTGAGGTGAGAGTTCGTGCGTCTCTGCATACTGCGTCATCACCTATGCTTCACTCCTCCCTCCTCTGATCCTCTCGCAGTTTGGAGTAGCTTTTGTCCACGGTAGTTTACCTTCCTGATATATTGACTTGCAATTTTTTTTGTGCGTTCGCCTGGATCGCGCAATTCTCACCGGAAAAGCGGGAGCTAACAACCAAAGCCGGCGTGTGTGTGTGTGTGTGTGTTTTTTTAACTAGTAGGTGTGGTGAGAGCTGAGATTGGGTGGTGGTGGCAGAGCATGGAATTCCGGGAGTCCCGGTGCGGTGCCGGCAGGTGCACGGAAAAGGAGGGGATGCGTTTGCGTGGGGCAGCGTCGCCATGAGGCCGAGCCGAGCAGCCTGGCTGGCTGGCTGGCTGCTGCTGCGTTGCAGAGCAGAGCAGGACACCGTACTATATACCGGCCCGTGCCACACCATCCTCCCGGTTGGTTATCTCCTCCCGCTATTTATATCCCCCCGCCTCAGTGGGCCGTTGCCCCTCTCACTCCATCCATCTCTCTCTCTCTCCATCTCTTCCTCTTTGCAACCACCTCTGCATCTTCTCCTTCCTCTCTCTCTCTCTCTAGATAGTTTTCTTGCTGTTCTTGTGTTCTTGGGTGGTGGTGGTGGTGGTGGTGGTGGTGGTGGTGTGATGAGGAGGTGAGAATTGTGATGTGGGGGGAAAGATGTGCGGGCATGCTTTCCACAGGCTTTCTTGAACTGTGAACTCGTGGGGGTGTATGTGCTCATGTTGGGATTGTGGTCGGTGGCCTCCAATTCTCTGAAAAGAAAGCTGAATTGTCGAGCTCCCCGTTCTGTCTTTGGTCGTCTCTACCTGTTGATGGTTCAAGAAAGCCCATGGAAACCATGCCGCGTCTTTGTGTGCTTCCCGTTCCGCCACCCGGAGAATTCTGGCCACACCGATCCCTGGGGGGGTTGAATTCTGTGGTTTTGGTTCTGAATTTGGGTGGTTTTTGGCTCTCTGGGGCGTAATTCTCTGAGAATTCTCTTTGTGGATGTTCTTGGACCATCCAGTACTTGTTGCTCACTTGAATTCCGCCGTTGCGGCGGAGAATTTTGTTGAATTCTTGGTGTTTGTTGACTTCTGTGGCTTGGGAAAGCCCATGGCAGTTATGCTGCATATTTACTTTGGTTAAATTCAGCAACAGGATGGTTCTTCTCTTCTGAATTTTGCCCTTCTTAAATGTGTGTGGTCAGACGCAATTCGGCAAAGCTTTCCTTGCTTGGAAGTCTGCCTTCTCTGGATCTTGGTTTTCCTCGTTTTGTTTCTTCTGCTCGATCCTGCAATTACTCTTGCTGCTGATGTACTGAATTCCCTACTCTAGGAGAATTGGGGTTCAACAGTTTGTCTAACATTGACTTGTTCTTTGACACACTGTTTATCAGAATTCAATTCAGCACAGGTTCTTATGAAACAATTGCCTGACGAAACACGAGAGAGCTAGCATCTGGATTCAGCGAAAAAGATATTCAGATCATACACGCCCATGGAAGTTTGATGAAGCAAATGCTGCGGGGAATTGCTGAACGGTGCGACAGCCGCGCAGAGAATTCAGATCAGAAGTACGCTCAGAAGGTTTGGCTGAAGCAAATTTCAGAATTTTTTTCACTGAAGCAATCTTCAGAATTTGATAATTCAGAACCAAAAACGTTCTGGTGTTTTCAGAGTTCATCTAGAATTCATCAAGTATCCCAAAAACTACTTTTGCGTCCGTATCCCTAATTTCAAAATGAAACCACTACAACCAACGCGTTTAAATTTCAAATTCACCATTCGCAATTCTCATTGGATCTCTCTGTTATTTGCCAGAATCCGAGCCCCGACAGCTCGTACTTGGCCACACGACCGGAAGCTACTGACACTTGGGTTTCCAATTCTAAAACCGGCACGAAATTAGCATACCATGCAAGCTCTCTCCTAATTACTGCAGCATTTACGACAAAAGCCCTTTTCCAAAGTAGCCCCCAACCCAGCCTCACATCCCTGACAAAGAAACAAACAGAAAGGCGAGCTACCTTAGCCTTTGCTGCTTGTCCTCATCAGTACTTCACCACTGTATAATTAGAGCTAGGTCAGTTCACTGCACAAGATTTTTTTTTTCCCCCGGACTTTGGCAAAAAAAAAAAAGTTAATTAGAACACTACAAAATTCATGTAAAATTTTAAACTTATCGTATTCCAAACTGCCATTCTGAGTTTAAAAAAAATTAAGAGAGAGAGAATAAGAAGTGAAGTGAAGGAGGCAGAGGCAGAGCCGCCAGGGCGGTGGTGGGGGTTCTGTCCTGAGCAGGTGGAAATCACGCTTGTGCAGAAAGAGATCTGAAGGAGGCGAAAAGAAAAGAGAGAGAGAGCAAAAGCAAAACACCATCCAAAAGCTAACATAACCCCCACATAAAAGTCATGTGATTCTCCCAGCAAAAAAAAAAAAACCATAAAATCTCACTCGATGGATCCATGATCCGTCTCGCGATTAATTACTGCATCCGCTGCTGCCTGTGCCTGCCTCACCTCACCTGCAGTGCAACAACCCAATCCGGGCCTGCACTGGCAGCAATCAGGGGGAGGATGGAATTTTTCGCGCTTCTCGAGGGGCAAAGCGAACTGAATTTTGCAGCTGCCTGTGATGCCCATTCCCATCCAAATTCCCCCAGATCCACGCGGTGTTACTGTTACTGTATCCCCTCTAATTTCTTAATTAGTACACGGAATTGCATAGAGTGTACTGTTCTTCAGAATTACATGTTAATCTCTGCAATTCTATAGCTGTTACTACAGGCTGATCTCCACTTGTAACCCATATCTCCTACTACCTGATCTCTGAATGTAGATTATATATCGCAGTATATTTTCAAGTGAATTCCTGCAATGTTATGTCGGAGTGATTAGCTAGCTAGGAGGTAGTAGCATGGTGGATAGTAGAGTTATATGGATCACATGACTCTCAATGATGGAGAGGCCGGCCTGGGCTGGCTGGCTGACCCTGTCTGACCCACGCTGGGCTGTGCAGATCCAGACCCTTCCTGCCCTCCGAGGGGACCAACCAGATCTCCCACAGATATTCGCCTCGCTGTATTCTCCTACCTACACACATCAATCTGACCTAGCTAACTCCTAGTACTACCTCTGTCCTAAAATATAACAGATTCGCACCAACAAAATCGATTACTTCCTCCGTTTCATATTATAAGTCGTTTGACTTTTTTCTTAATTATTTTTTAAGTTTAACTAAGTTTGTTGCAAAATAAAGTAACATTTTTAATATATTCAATGCTAAATTTAATAAAACTAATTCTGTGCTGTAAATGCTACTAATTTTTTATATACTTGATCAAATGTAAAAAGATTTAACTAAGAAAAAAGTCAAATGATTTATAATAGTATGAAGGAGCGGGATTGAGGTAGTACTTCATCATTCTCGCCCTCACCCAGCAAAAGGTAAAGGCGAGAAGAGGGAGAAACTACGTACTGGTTCATGCGTGCAACCCAAAAGGTAAAATGATCATGTTATCCTACTATAAGTCGTAGTGCTAGAAAGGTACGCACTTGAAAAGTTGAGAGCTCAGGTAGATCAGATTTGGTTGCTGCTGTGTGTTGGTTGTGGTAATATTGACAGTCCAAATAATGTAGTACTTGCATTGCTGCTCGGTTCCTTAGTAGCTATTTATATGTGTCACATGCATGCATGCGGGCTACTAGCAAAGGCATCTGATTCTAAAAGGAAGCAAGACACGAGGAGGCTACGAACTCTAGATAGTACATTAATGTATGTGCTACTGCTAGCTATATATGAAGTTGTCATGAGCTAGATAGATAGCTAGCTCGTCGATCAGCTGCATGGTGATGGTAATGGTAGCTAGGAGGAGGGGAGCTTGGCGATGAACGCGTCGACCTTGATGTTGGTGGTCCGGGAGAGGAATTTCATGCAGATGGGAGGCTTGACGCCGGCGAGGGCGAGCACCGACTGCGGCAGCGTCCAGATGCCGTCGCCGCAGATGAGGCCCGACGCGACGGGGGGAGCGAACGCCTTGGCCCTGGCGCCGTCGAGGCGGTCCCAGACGAAGCGGATGAGGCTGCCGATGCACATGTCGATGCCGAAGTAGGGGCCGAGGTAGAAGGGGATCGCCATGGCCATCGGCAGCGGGAGGAACCTCGCCACCTTGGGCGCCGCGAGGTCCCTGGCGAGGTTGACGGCGATGGCGGCGACGAAGAAGCCGATGCAGAGGTCGAGGCAGTGCTTGGGCAGCGAGCCGAGGCCCTGCACCCCCAGGATGGCCATGTTCCGGTACACCAGCGCGTTCGGCGACGGGTACTCCGACCCCGGCATCCCGATGTCGTGGAACGCCTTGTAGAAGAGCCAGAACACCGACGGCGCGATCACGCACCCCATGGCGGTGCCGATCACCTGGCTCACGAACATGGACCGCGGCGACGCCAGCGTCATGTACCCGGTCTTGAAGTCCTGCGTCAGGTCCGACGCCGTCGACACGATCCCGATCATCACGCCGCACGCCGCCAGCCCCGCGATGATGCCGCCGTCCGACGCGTCCGCCCACGCCCCCACCGTGAAGATGGCCAGCTTGCCGTACGTCGTCGCCAGCGACCAGTCCGTCAGCCCGCACCCGTACGCGTTGCAGAACGCCAGCACCGGCGCCACCACGTACGACACCGCCACGTGGTACCACCTCAGCTGGTGGAAGATGCGGGGCACCGTCGCGATCGACACCGCCGCGATCACCGCGTACGCGCTCAGCGCCAGCCAGTTCGGGATCTGGTCCTTGAGGAACAGCTCCGTCCGCCGCTTGTCGTCGAACGTCTCCTCCGGCGTCTGCCCGCCGCCACCGCCGCCGCCGCCGGAGACCGGCAGCGTCGGCTCCGACATCATCGCGCGCACCTGCATCACCAGCGCCGTTGTGGTTCTTGTCATCACCTTCAGAAAGTTGTACAGCCCGTCGCCGATGATGAGCGAAATGGAGATGAACACCTGCATCGATCGAGAATCACCATTACTAACTGATCATGCAACAGATGATCATTTGTACTCCCTCCGTTTCAGGTGATCATTTGTACTCCCTCCGTTTTAAGTTACAAGACGTTTTAACTCTGGTTTTAGTTTAACTAAGTTTATAGACAAATAAAATACTATTTATAATACTAAATTAGTTTCATTAAATAAATAATTAAATATATTTTCATAATAAATTTGTCTTAGGTTTAAAATGTTACTACTTTTTTTTATAAACTTAGTTAAATTTAAAATAGTTTGACTTTAACCAAAATCAGAAACGTTTTATATAACTTAAAACGGGGGAAGTAAGAAATTGCGGATTTAACAAGACAGCTCGTTCTACCCGGTAGCCGACGATGCCGCGGAGGCTGCTGGGTTTGAGGTCAGCAGGATACCAGTCACCCTTCTTGTGCTCGATGAGAGGCCACATGATTCCCCACGACATGACGCCTCCGAGGAGGACGGAGATGTTGACGAGGTAAGGGCAGATCATCCCGACGCCGACGTACGTCGCCGAGAAATCGAAGAAGAACCTGCAGCAAGAAACCAACGGAAGAATTCAGTTCAACTGTTGCTGACTGTCCAGTGTGGCGAGCATCTGTATGTTTCAAGCTGCGAACTGCTACCTTCATTAACTTTCGGTATGACATTTGACTATGTGTTTTATTTAAAATATTTACATTAGTTTTTATTATGACTTGTTTTATCATAAAAAAACACTAACCTTAACTTAGTTTTTTATAAAATTATATTAAATATTTAAATAATATATTATACGAAATATTAGAGATGTCATGTATAAAAAAACGAGGATAATAGTACTTGTTTCTGTAGGCCTCGAGACCCAGCGTCGGGAACGACATGAACCCGCAACCGTCGCCGCCGGTGTAGAACCACTGGAAGAAGCCCCACGAGAAGCTCATCACGAAGAATTTCCCCAGCATTTTAACCTGCATCCTGCAGGAAAATGATTCAGAATTCAGACAAGAGTCTTATTTGTTCTCTGTATTCAGCACATGTACATATCTTTAGCAAACTTTCTTATCTGAAAAAAAAAACGTACTTGGCAAGCTTTGCACCCTGGGGAGTGTGGAAGCTGTTGATGAGATGTGCGGTTGCAGTGCCACTCGGGTATATGAGCTTGTAATCGATGATCATTATCTGACAGAGAAAAATTAACATCATGGTTCAATTAATTTAACTATGTCCTTCAAAGAAATCATATATCTCTGAATTTTAGGAGAAACTGTAACAGCTGAGCTGATGAAATGTACTAGTACCTTCCTGAGTGGCACAACTGAGAAGAGGCCCAGGAAGCTGACAATGAAGAGGAATCCAATCATCCAGCCCAAGCTGGGGTTCTTGATGTTGTGCTCGTCCCTGGCCTCGCCTGACTGGTCGCTGATCCTGTCGCTCATCGCGAATATGTAGCTGCCAAAACCCCCTGTACCACCAGTGCATAGATCAGCATCTGAAACCATCACCACCCTGACACTGAGCAGAGAACGTAGTGCACAGTGCTCTCTGAGTCTCTGTGGATGTACTACTGATAACAGGGATACAGTGATAAAAGTCTAGGGCGTGAAGAACAGAGCATGTATGCTTATAGTAACAAGGTGCTTAAAGAAAGATAAGTTTTTTTTTTGATAGTAAGGATGCAAATCACCAAGAGCTAGGGGAAACAACATGAGAAAAGAGTCTCCAATGAAATCATTTCTTTGTAGGTGCTTTCCCATGGGCCATGGCTACATTATCATCTGTATTTAAATGTAGCAATTATTATTTTTTGGCTAAGCACCGTATTTGTCCTACGTGGCAATTAGAAGTACACCTGTGTTGTGTACTCTCTTCGTCCAAAAAACCAACGTAATATTAGATAAGACATTTCGTAATACAATGAATCTGGACATTAGTCTTTTTTTTAGATGGAGGAAGTATGCTCAATAGGCCAGTTTCCAATGGTGTGCTAAAAACATCATTTTGGTTGGAAATTCAAACACCTGAACTTTAAGAAATGCTAGCACAGAACAAGAAAAAGAATCCAGAAAAACCTAAGATCAAAATTCATGCTACACACACCGAAATGGAATTGTGGCCTGCGGGCCTTCATATACATCCAAAATGAGCCCATCAAGACCTAATTTACGGCCCAAACAAGTGATCCGTCGCCATTCGATTCGACGCAAAATTTCCATCGTGCAATCACTGAATCGTGCAGCGAGCGATCCGATCCGCGGCGAATGCGAAGAATGGCAGCGGGGAAACCGTACCGCTGAAGGCGATGCCGGAGCAGGCGACGACGCAGGTCTGGACGACGGTGTTCTCCTGGCGGGTGAAGGGGCGGACGCGGGCGACGCCGGCCTTGTCGAGGAGCTTGGTCCACGACGTGAGGAGGAAGAAGCCGAGGAGCCCCGCGGAGACGTTGAGCGAGGGGATGATCCCCGTCGTCAGGTTCAGCTTCATCACGATCACGCTGAACATGGCGCCCAGCAGCGCGCTCACAGCCAGCGCCCGCAGCGTCACCTGCTCCTTCCACCCCGGCACCACCCTCCCCTCGAACACCTGCTCCACCGACTCCACCGCCGCCTCCTCCTCCTCCTGCTCCCTCCCGCTCCTCGCCATGGCCGCGAATTGAGCTCTCGCTCTCGCTCTCTCTCTCTCGATCGATCGCGGTTGCGAGGTGTGGAGGTGAAGGCGAAGGCGCGCGTGTTTCCGGGGAGTTAAGAGTTGTCGTCTGGGCCCCACATGTCAGTAGTACTGGTTGTCCGCTACGAGGGGATGACATGTGGGGTCACTGGTGAGTTTCACTTGGGTTCAGTTTGTTAGTGCCACGTGGCAGGGAGGGGGGCTTTTCCCCGTCGGGATCCGCTTCTATCTGCGAGTGTCACGCCCGTCTCTTGATCGTCTTCCCCGTCAACGTAGCACTAGCACGCGGTTAAATTTGGCAAACCAACCGCATGATAGATATGAGCCCGGAATTTGACAACCAAATGCCCAAAATTTTACGAAACATCGTCACACGGACACATACGTAGTGCGAATCACAGGGCAAAACAAATCTACCACTCCTTCCTAATATAAGTGATTTTGATATTTTATTTATACTGTTTGATCATTCGTCTTATTAAAAAAAATTAGAATTACTTTTTTACTTACTTTATTATCCAAAATACTTTAAACCCAACTTTTCGTTTTCTATATTTATACAAACTTTTTTTAATAAGACGAGTGGTCAAACAGTACAAATAAAATGTTAAAATCCCTTATATTATAGGATGAAGGGAGCATAAATCTAAATCTAAAATCTATTATATTATTAAAGGAATAGAAAAAGGAGACTCCACATTCGCTCTCATGGCTTAGAAATTATCATATTAATCGGAAAAAAAAGAAAAATCAGAGTCCATATAGAAATATAATTTAGAAATAGCTGAAATTTGGAATTAAAAAATAAGGAATATTAGAAGAGGAGACTAGAGTCCATATAGAAATACAATTAGGAAATAACTGAAATTCGAAATTAAAAATAAGGAATATTAGAAGTAGAGTGTAGAGTCCATATATAAATACAATTAGGAAATAACTGAAATTCGAAATTAAAAATAAGGAATATTAGAAGTAGAGTGTAGAGTCCATATAGAAATACAATTAGGAAATAACTGAAATTTGGAATTAAAAATAAGGAATATTAGAAGTAGAGTATAGAGTCTATATAGAAAAACAATTAGGAAATAATAGAAATTTGGAATTAAAAATAAGGAATATTAGAAGTGGAGCATAGAGTCCATATAGAAATATAATTAAAAAACATAGAAATTCGAAATTAAAAAAATAAGGAATATTAGAAGTAGAGTATAGAGTACATATAGGAATTTAAAACTAATTAAAATTTGAAATAAACATAATAAAATTAAAAGTAGAGTTTAGAGTCCGTATAAAAATACAATTTACAAATAACTAAAATTCAAAATTAAGAAAAACATGGGAAGAAGAGTTTAAAGTCAATATAGTAATACAATTTAGAAGTAACTGAAATTCAAATTAAAAATTAAAGAATATTGAAAGATGAGTTTAGAGTCCATATAGAAATACAATTAGAAATAATAAAAATTTATAAATAAAAATAAATAATATTGGAAGAAAAGCATAGAGTCTATATGGAAATATAATTTACAGAAAATTCGGAATTAAAAAAAGAAATATTAAAAGACGAGTCTAGTGTCCATATAGGAATATATATAATTTACAAATAACTAAAATTTGACATTAAAAATAATTAATAACTAGCGCGTATATAAAATACAATATGAATATTACACATCAGTAGTTTTGTAAAGTTATTGCAAAATTTAAAATTATGTTGTCATTTTAATATATTTGAATAATATAATGAAAAAACATATATTCTATTATATGAGAGGAAATATAATGATGATAGCCGCACAATCTGTTCGGGCCATCATACTAGTTATGTTGATAATATTTAGATAAATCATTTAACATGTAAACTCTTCAAATCTATCATAGATCTTAGATCTAAAGCTATGTGATCACAGTATAGCAAATCTGTAATTTCAATCAAACAGGCTATGGCTCGTGCTGATATTATATCGACAGAAACATGCCATGCCATGACAAGGCGGAATGCATCAGCCTCTGCCTGCACCCGACATTATCTGCCTGTGACTCTGTGCGAACGACGACGACGACGACGACGACGGTACAACTGCTGGCTAGATGCCGCTACATTTTACTGTTGCGGTTGGTGTTGGTGCCCCTAGTGGTGGGCCCCATCTCCTTGGCGATATTCCGGAGCACGTACTTCTGGATCTTTCCGGTGGACGTCTTCGGTAACTCGTCGCGGAAGATCACCGTCTTTGGTACCATGTACCGCGGCATGCGCTCCCGGCTCCACGCGACCACGTCCGCCGCCGTCACCGTGCTGCCGCCGCCGCCCTGCTTGAGGCTGACGAACGCGCACGGCGTCTCCCCCCAGAACTCGTCTGGCCGCGCCACCACCGCCGCCTCGTTCACCGCCGGGTGGCCGTACAGCACGGACTCCACCTCCACGCTGCTGATGTTCTCCCCGCCGCTGATGATCACGTCCTTGGACCGGTCCCGGATCTCCACGTACCCGTCCGGGTGCATCACCCCGACGTCGCCGGTGTAGAACCACCCGTTGTCCCGGATCGCCGCCTTCGTCGCCGCCTCGTCGTTGAGGTAGCCCAGCGTGATGCAGCCGCCGCGGAGCACGATCTCGCCCATGGTCGACCCGTCGCGGGGCACGCTGCGGCCGGTCTCGCCGTCCACGACGTCCACCTCGGCCATCCCCGGCGTGCGCACGCCCTGCCTCGCCTTGAGCCGCGCGCGCTCGGAGGCCGGGAGCTTGTCCCACTCGCCCTTCCACGCGCACGAGAGCACCAGCCCCGCGGTCTCCGTCAGCCCGTACCCGTGGCAGACCTCGAAGCCGATCGCCTCCGTGCGGTACAGCACGGCGGCCGGCGGCGGCGCGCCGGCCGTGAGGATCCGCACCTTCCCCGGGAGCGGCTTCCGCACGCCCTCGGGCGCGTTCGCCAGCATGTTGAGCACCACGGGCGCGCCGCACAGGTGGTTGACGCCGCGGCGCACGATTGTGTCGAACACCTCGGCGGCGTCGACGCGGCGGAGGCAGACGTTGGTGCCGCCCACCACGGCCATCCCCCATGGGAAGCTCCAGCCATTGGCGTGGAACATGGGGAGCGTCCACAGGTACGTCGGCCGCGGCGGCACCGCCCAGTCGACCAGCGAGTCGACGGTGATGAGGAAGATCCCCCGGTGGCAGTGCACCACCCCCTTGGGCGCCGACGTGGTGCCGGAGGTGTAGTTGAGGATCATCGGGTCCCACTCGCTCGCCGGCCGCACCCACGAGAACTCCGGGTCCCCCTTCTCGACGAGCCGCTCGTACGTCAGCGCGGCGGCGGGGGCGGGAGGGAACTCCTTCTCGTGTGGGTCCTCGACGAGGACGACGCGCGGGGCCGTGTGCCCCGCCGGGAGGAGGCGGAGCGCGTCGCGGAGGACGGGGAGCAGCGCCGGGTCGACGAAGATGAGCTTGGAGCCGGAGTGGCGGAGCAGGACGGAGACCGTGCGCGCGTCGAGCCGCGTGTTGATGCTGTTCAGCACGGCGCCGCTCATCGGCACGGCGAAGTGCATCTCGTACATCGCCGGCACGTTCGGCAGGAGCACGGACACCTGACTCAATCCAGCTTAGTTTAGCAACACGAGGAAGGTGTTCGACGAAATGACTGTGGAAGGAAAAAGGATCGATGGATGCTCACGACGTCGCCGCGGGAGATGCCGAGGGAGGAGACGAGCGCGGAGGCGAGGCGGAGGCAGCGGTGGTGGGTCTGCGACCACGTGAAGACGGTGTCGTGGTAGACGACGGACGGGCAGTCGCCGAACACGGTGGCGGCGCGCTCCAGGAAGCCCAGCGGCGTGAGCGCGCACGAGTTGGCCGGGTTGGCGCCGAGCTTGTCCATGGCCGTCGCGTCGATCGCCGGAGCACGAGCTGCCGCCTGTGTGAACGCCGGTGACTCCAGCTATCGCGGGGTGGTTGGAGTGGAGGCGAGGAAAGAGCGAGTGAGGCGGCTGCGGTGATATAAAACCAGTTTGCTATTGACCAGATGACTTATTCTCCGAATCTCAGTCACCTTGATTCCTGTCCGTTGGATCGAGATCAACGGCTAAGGATAGGGCAACAGTGAGTGAAATTTACGCTGGTCAACTATGTCAAATAAGGAGGAATGGATTTAGTAGTTATATATGTAGTACTCTCTTCGTCTCAAAATATAATAATTTTTGGTTGGATGAGACATATTCTAGAGGAATGGATTTAGTAGTTATATATATAGTACTCTCTTCATCTTAAAATATAGCAACTTTTGGTTAGATGGACATACCTCCTGTCCAGATTTATAATACTAGGATATATCATATCTAAACAAAAGTTGTTGTATTTTAGGATGGATGGAGTACTAATTTCCAATGGCATATATATATATAAAGAAATCAGTGGTCTTCCATTTAAATAAAAAGAAATTTCTCCATATAAATTGGCAGCAGCTTCGTTTGATGGGGACGGCCACGATCAATTGCAGGCGCAATCTGGATACACGAAATGTATCCTTCCTTAGTCCCATAAATAGATAGAAGAAACAAACGTATCGTTTATGACACATTAATACAATAAATCTGAACATATTACTGTGTTACACTTGATACTAAATTAGTGTTTAAATTAGTGTTTTATGTGACGAAGGAAATACCTCATCATATGCTAGTTCACGCCGCAGTAAAAAGAAAGAATGGAGATAATTCATTTTCTTCGATCCAGCATCCCAGCCAAACCTCGGAGAACCCAGAGATGAGACAAGAGAAAACGAATCAAAATACTTTTCATCATATATGAACAGATGGCTAGTTGGCAAGTAGCATGTTTTTTTTTTACTACTCCCCCTTCAACCCCATAGATTTGCATCAAATGCGCATCACATGATCTAGGACCTCTGTCTAACACGGTAGATTAGCAAATGATAGAGAAGCTGGTACCTCCAAACTACTGGCTGATGTGCAGTATTTAACTTGTTTTAAAACTGGTAAAAACAAGAATCTCCCGTTTCCATATACCCGGAACGTACAAAAGCTTGAAACTTTTCATTTGTTCTTGAACTATGGATAGATGATACAGATCAGCAGCACGACAAATCAATACCTTAGCATGATCTGGCGATGTGTATGTACGGTCCAAAAGATGAGTCACGAACCCACGATATCTATACGAGCCTCATCGGTTGACCTAATTAGTCAAAGCAAAAACTAAAAACTAAATTTTTAAACTTGATTTTAAAATTAAATTTAAGATATTTTTAACGCAATTTTATTTTAGCATTAGCTTTTAAATTGCTACATATAAATATATAAAAAGTTACATATAAATTAATTTTATTCTCTTATTTTATTAAGAAATATGAGAAACCGACGACACTCTACCTATCTCCCATGCTACTCCACTATGACAACTCGTATGCATGTGTCGCTTTCAGAGTTCCGTGTAGGAGATGAACATACCAGAGTATTATCTTCAGAGAAAAGAAATACACCGGAGTATGTAGCACTGTTCTTCACCACTGCTTGCAGCTATCTTATCTGCTAGTTGCTACTGCATGTGTCCAATTTGGTCGGTCAAATGGCAATTTGCAAACAGGCTAGTCGTCTAGCTCGTGCTCGGCGAAGAAAAGATTGTCTAGCTCATCGATCGTTTTCATCCGTAGTTTGAGTAGTTCTAGTCTAGCAATTGGTTTTTTTCTGATAAAAAATAGTGCCTTTTCTATATAGGAGTATATGTCTGAGTCGTTTATTTGATTTCAGATTATTGGGTGGACAGTCATCTTCATCAGTTATACTGGTAAAACATTCGTCAATACTCCATAGAAATTGCAGACCAACGTAGCTGTAAAATTTCTTGTGGTCTGTTTGAAGTTTGAACACACACCAGCCGCCTTTCAATTCTTACAATTCTGCGTACTCGCGAACGTGAAATTCAGACGACATCAATGGAATTTCCCTCTCGGCCTTCCGTTTTTTCTCTCTAGAAACTGTAAAGCTACCGTGGAGCGAAAAGATGGCTGGTGTGGGCATGATCTAGTCATAATCCACCCAAAGCAACGCTGATATATTTGACTGACCACTGCAAATTGCAGATTGGCTAGACCAACTACAGCTGGTCATTCCTGCTCTGTCTCCGGGGCTTTGGAATCATCACCATGATGTAGTTTTTAGGAGAATCTCCTTCTCTGAGAGCAAGTTTAATTGTATAGTCTACTTCATCTATAACCAATTCATATAATAGTTGTTTACTATACTATTAATATATGGTCCCACCTATCATACACATATTTCGTCTATGAGTTCGTGCTGCAGCTAGCTATAAATCTGTAGCCCGCTGCTCTTCTCTCTTATATTTTATCTCATTAAAATATATTTACAGCTGGCTAATAGTCTGCTATTGTACCTGCTCTAAATCGTTTAGCATCGAAGTGTACAGAGGATGTTACTCTTTGGACATAAAGATTGAACTGTGCCGACAGGATCGTAGTAGAATCCTAGAAACAAATTCTATCTTCTCCTCTCCGTTCAAATGTATTACTCCCTCCATCCAAAAAAAAAGACAACTTATAAAAAGATGTGATCCCTTTTAGTATAATGAATTTGGACAAAGAGTAGTCATCTAGGTTATCTTTTTTTGAAACTGAGGGAGTATGACTTATTGTATTCGATCTCTCTTTAAATGAAAATTCATGTGGGGTAGTTCTCCCTCTGGTGACCAGTCAAAGAAAACTGGAACTGTTCATCTCCTTAAATATCTTCTAGAAGCGAAAGAAATTGCAAAGAAAAACACTGTCATTGGCAGCTGAATTCCATCTTGAACCAGTTAAACACAAAACTGAAAAAAAAAACATTATATCGAAAAGACAACCAGTGTGGAATAATGTATCATTGGCAAACTGCATGTTTCTTTTTTGATGGAAAGACAAGGTACAGATTTGTTTGACTGATTGCAACAATTTATTCTCTATTTTTGTAGAATATAAAAAGCTTTGCAAGAAAATAAGAATTAGAAAAGGAAGTCGTTGGCAGTTGAATTTCATCTTGAACTAAGCACAATAGCAAAAACACCATGTCACAGTGTTCTGCTTAATTTCAACATAAAAAACATACAGGCGTGCTCAGCAGAAAGAATGGAGAAATCACAAAAGCTAAAAGAAAAGATCTCTTATGCCATTCCAAGTACAGAAGAAACAGTGCATGTCCATCTCAAAGCAGTTGTGGTCAAAGGTGACATCACATACTCGTTGCTTCGAGATTGCACATCACCTGTTCGCTGAAAAGCAGCAGCCAACCACACACCAAAACTAAAACGGAAAAAGGAAAGGCAGAAATCAGTCGTCGTCGTCGTGCCATTCTCAGGCCGTCTTGTACTCGACGACGGCGATCTTGGCGGCGGGGCCGCCCTGGATGTAGACGATGGTGAGCTGCGCGCCGGCGTCGAGCCGTGTCATCCACGACGGGAACTCGTACATGTCCTTGGCGTTCGTGCGGGAGACGCCGTAGATCTCCCCGGAGAGCTCCTTGATCTGCAGCTTCAGGTAGGTGATGGCGTGGCCGCACGTGTTCTTCGCCGTCACCACGTGCCGGTAGTAGTCCACGCCGTTTGTCTTCCACGTGTTCGTCACCGTGTGCACGAACTCCAGCGGCGACCCACCTGACAAAGAAACGCACGATCACTTCAACTGTGCTAGAGATGGAGAGATCTCAATGGTTACTAGTTCGATTGCATTGTTGCTGTGTTTGCAATCTCGTGTTCCCAACCCTCTTCTTCGTTTTTCGCATGCACGTTTTTCAAACTACTAAAAGTTACGTTTTTTAAAAAAAAATTCTATACAAAAGTTGCTTAAAATAATCATATTGACCTATTTTTGAAAAAAAAAATTAGTAAATATTTAATTAATTACACACTAATAGACCACTCCATTTTCTGTACGGAGACGGGGAGTTTAGTTTGGTTAATTACCATTCGATGGCGAGGGGCCATTTGGCGCCGGCGTGTACTCCGGCGTGTTATCGGCGGGCGAGGCGGCGAGGCGGGCGAAGACGCCGGACATGGGCGCGTTGCCGGCGAGGGTGGGCTCGGCGTGCTGGTAGTTGCAGCGGTCGTCGTCGTAGCCGTCGTTGGCGTCGGGGCCGCCCACGAGGGCGCCGTGGAGGACGTTGGGGTCGGCGTTCTTGCTGTTGTAGTACTTGTCGAAGCCTTCCATGCACCCGACGGTGGCGTTCATGGCGTAGATGGACGGGATGGACGCGCCGCGGTGGTGGACGTGCGTCGGGTAGTAGCTGCCGTATCCGACCATGTAGCTCATCCCCTTGGGGTTCTTGCCGAGGACGTAGTCGACCTGCGACCTCGCGAAGCGGAGGATCTCCGCCGGCTTCACCTCGCCGTCCGGGCACCTGAGCGTTCCCCGCGACTCGGCGAGGTAGTCGGCGTAGACGGTGAGGAGGAACGCCGACGAGCTCACGTACTGCATGTTGCTCCAGTCGCTCACATACAAGAGACCACCTGATCACCAATCCGATCCAAACAATTCAGAACAATCACATTGCGAAATCTATTACTCTCTCTGTTTCGGATTATAAAACGTTTTAACTTCGGTCAAAATTAAGCTATTTTAAGTTTAACTAAGTTTATAAATAAATATAGTAATATTTATAATACTAAATTAATTTCATCAAATTAATAATTGAATATATTTTCATAATAAATTTGTCCTGTGTTAAAAATGCTAATGTTTTTTTTTTATAAACTTGGTTAAACTTAAATCAGTTAAACTTTGACAAAAATCAAAATGTTTTATAACTTAAAACGGTGGGAGTACTGATTCTTGCAAGAAGAAGAAGCAGCAGCTAGCTAGGATGGGATGGAATACCAGGGGTCATCTTGACGTTGTGGCCGTTGTTCTTCTGGAGGCAGGCGCAGAGGAAGAACTCGGCCTTGGCCTGGTACTGCTTGAGTGTGTCGGCGTAGCCGGCGGCGCTGCCACCCTGCTCGAAGAGGACCTTGGAGAGGAGGACCTGGAGGCCGGCGTACTTGTTGTCCCAGGAGAACTCGGTGACGGCCCAGCCCGTGCCGCCGAACGCCTCCGCGTTCTGGGACACGTAGTGGAGGTACTGCTCGTCGCCGGTCGCCTCGTACAGCCACGCCGCCGCCCACAGCAGCTCGTCCTGGTAGCCGGACGCCGACGGGTAGAACTTCTTGGCGCTCTGCAGCGAGTCGTCGTACTTGCCCCTGAACGTGTCCGCGAACGTGAACAGCTGCCCCCAAAAAAAAAGAAAATAACTCATCAGAATGTTGCTGCTGCATTTGCTGATTGCTCTCATACGCTGGCTGCGTTAGAGAACCCCTCCTCCAGCACGCAAAACGAAACTCGTATTATTTCATAATTAATTAAGTATTAACTATTTTTTTAAAAAAATGAATTAATATAATTTTTAAAAACAACTTTCGTATAGAAATATTTTTGTATAAATTACACCGTTTAACAGTTTAAAAAATATGCGTGTGAAAAAACGAAAAGTTAGGTTGGGAAAATGGACGAAGATCACAGCCACATGTGTCTCTGTACCTGCTTGGCGTGGAGGAGGAGGAGGTCGGAGTACATGCGGTCGTAGGGCTTGAAGGCCTTGACGGCGGCGGCGAGAGCGGCGGCGGTCTCGCCGGCGACCTCCGACCCGGGGTTGTTGATGTCGATCTTGAACGCCGTGCGCGGCGTCGACATGTCCTCGGCGCGCTCCCAGCACAGGTGGTCGCTGTCGCCGTCGCCCACCTAATCAAGAATTCAGAAATTCTTTTCTTGATGGCACTAGTGGGCCGTGTTGGGCTTTTGGTGAGATGGGCCTTGAGTGCGTACCTGGACCCAGAGGGCGTTGTGCTGGGTGTGGGCCTTGACGAAGTAGTTGGTGCCCCAGCGGATGGCGTCGAGGACGCGGTGGAGCTTGTTGCCGTCGACCATCTCCTTCTCGAACTCGACCACCCCCCACGACAGCATCGTCACCGCGTACGCCATCGGGAGCCCGAACTTCACGTGGTCGCCGGAGTCGTAGTACCCGCCCACCAAATCCACCTGCAAATTCATCCATCCTTCGATTCAATTCGCGCCGCATTACTCAACCCGATCGAGCATTTACCCGGCCTTTTACATCCAACTGGATATACACGGCCATTGCAATAGAGAACTTAGTCCTGTGGACAACCCAATCTTAAATTTACTCCTATGAAGATTTGAACCTAGAACCTTAAGTTACTACTTTGATCACTGTAACCACTATCGAGCATTTGGTTGATTGAATCGGAGGCGGCGGAGATGTATGTATTACCCCTTGGGAGAAGCCGTCGGTGAGGGCGGAGTCGCCGCGCCACCGGACGAGGCGGTCGGCGGGGAGCTTGCCGGAGCGCTGCGCCTCGAAGAACAGGAGGCACTTGTCCAACGCGCCGGCGTAGTCGAACGGCGACGCCTCCACCGATGCGGCCGCCGCGAGGAGGAGAACCAGCGACGCCGCCGCTATCAGAAGGAAGGTGGTTGCCGGCATCTTGTTCATCGTCGCCGCCATTGCTCGACCTCGACCCGGCCGCGGCTGATCCCGATCGGTAGTGGGAATACTGGATTGAGGGGAGAGGCCCGCACGGCGGAGGAGTTTTATAAGGTCGCCATGATCGACGACGTGGAGGACGGGAACGCGCCGCGCGCGCGGCCGTGGCATCGTGGGCGCACGCGATGTGCCTCGCACGTAGCGAGGAGAGAGACGACGACGACGACGAGGTGAGCTTTTGGCGGGGTTTGAGCCATGCACGTCGTGGAGCCGAAACTGCAGAAATGGTTGCCACTCATGCGTGTAATAGTTTAATTGGTAATAGAATAATAGTTGAAGATTAGTTTTTTTTTAGATAATGGAGTTGAAAATTGGATGCTTGTAGTTTTAAGGAAAGATTATGAAAAAAAAATGAAAGGCTGGGTGCCTGGGTCTGATGATCATTGTGCCTTTTTTTTTTTTTGAATTTGATGATCATTGTGTAAACTACCAATTGTGTCAATTGTGTCGGCTTGGATCGACATGAAGTCCACTCCAGTTACACTGCGTGATCTTGTGTTGCAAATGATTTTCCAATCAATTTTTATCACTTTTGTGCCATTGATCTGGATATTTGTGGAAGGTCAACCCAGATATTATGCATATATATTCAAGGTGAGCTGAACCAAACATCTCTGTACCTTCCTGCTGATCAAGAGCTTTCGCAGCACTATCTGCACTCGATCTCTAGTGCATCACGCAGCACTATCTGCGCTCGATCTCTAGTGCATCAGAACCGAAGTACCTTCCTTGCTCTCCTGTGAATCCTGCTGTATGAGTTTCGGTTTCCTTATCTCCTGAGACAGGCAGAACTCCGTGCATGTTCTTAGGAAAATGTGTCATTTTCAAAAAAGAAAAAGAAAAATGTTGTGTCCTATAGACAACTGTTGGCTTAAAATCATCTATAATCAACTTAATAGCCAACTCATACAATAGTTACCTATAAATATATACTACATAATTAATATTTGGTCCCATCTATCATACACACATACACCTTGGAGTCTGTACTGCAGCTGGTTATAAATCTGTAGCCCCGTTGCCATTCTCTCTCTTTTTTTTATCTTTTCGAAATGTGTTTATAGCCGGCTTATAGCCTGCTATTGTACCTGCTCTAAGCAGACCAAATGCACAACTGCACACTAGTTTTATTCAGTGTAACTGCACATCGACTCCGCCATGGCGCGGCATCGATCTACCATGCCGGCCAGGCTGATTTACTGAATTCATCAGCAGCCAAGAATAAAATTATCGATCACTTCTTTTGGTTGTTGCCACCAGGAGTGATCAGCCGACGACTAGATGTGCCAGCTTTCAGCTCTCGAAGCGAAGTGGCAATGGTGTCGGAGCTACGCGGCTCTGGATTTCCGGCGAAGGAGACGGCGCGGCTGACGTAGAGCCGCACCACCCTGGCCGCGAGATTCGAATCCAACGGTGTATGTACGACTACGAGCCATCAGGATAGCGATCTACGGACAGTTTCCACTCGGCCGCGGTGATCCTGAGTTCCTGACCGCTTGATTCGGATCCGACGGTTTCCGTACAGGCCCATACGGTCGCTAACGATGCGCAGCGTCGCAGCGATCCACGTCGAGCAAGGACTCTAAAGAAAATACTAACACAAACTGAGGGCTCTTTTGCAAAAGTCACGCGATCGCAGCCATGAGGTTACGATCCAACGGTGTCAGTTAATGCCACTCCTCTCTCGTCTTCTTCCCCCGGCGATCTCTCCGTCCCAGCCGCCGCGGCGTCGCTCCGGCAGGCGCATCCGCCGGAATGGCGCGGCCTCGTCGTTATCTCCGGTAAACTCGCCTCTCAGAGCCTCCCCTCACCTCCTCCGCAGCGGGGGCCGCCCCAGCACGCTCATCCGACGGAATGGTGAGGCCTCATCGTCGTCTCCGATAATTAACCTCGCCACCCAACACCGCCCTCGCCTACCCTCTCAACGTAATCATCCACTGCGGCCCCGCGCCCCAGATCCAGCATGCGCGTCCCCAGAACGGCGAAGCGTTGTCGTTGCCTCCGGTCAATCCAACTCGCCTGCTCACCTCTGTCGCAGTGTAATCCTTGGAACGTATGCTTCTTTCACTGGTCATGGAGTACACACCCCGTCCCCCCCCCCCCCCAAAAAAAAAAAAACAACTACTTCAAACTATATATTTCGATATAGACTATGTTCAGATACAGTATTAGAAGTTACTCCCTTCATCACATAATATAAGGTGCTCACATATTTTAAGATTCCACCTTCAAAACATTTTGACCATTATTTAGTACAATATGAATTGAATTTTACTTGCTAAAAATTATATCATTGGATTAACAATTAAATTTACTTTTATATGATTATAATTTTATTACTACAAACCTTATTATATATGAAAAATTATAACACAAAAATTAGTTTTGAAGACCAACAATATTATATTATAGGATAGAGAGAGTAGTTTTTTTTAATACGAATGGAGGAAGTAGTTGGTAGTCAGATGGCGTCAATTTGAGCCTTGTGTTTAGTGGTCCTGCATATGATTGAGCAAACATACTTCAAGGTGGTGGTTTTCTTTTGATAAAGAAGTTTAAGAAGATGGTGGGAGATGTGTTCGTTGATAACGAAGTTTAAGAAGATGTTCTTCTTAACGAAAACAAAGTCTACTTGGGAGCAAAAAAAAGATGATAATGCTATTGAGTATTGGCAACTCTTTCAAACTAAACAAAGATGGTGATTCTATTGACGATGCTTCCAAACTACAATGATTCCATTGCAACTTGAACAACCGGAAATTTAATTAGTTGTTGAGTGATTTTACTCTTTAGCAGGTACAGTGAGGTATCCTTTTTTTTTAAGAAACTTGGTATACCTCTTCTCTTAATACCTCGGCTATTGAGAGATACCAAAATCTACATTAAAAAATTGCTCTCTAGGTATCCACAATACCTCGGCTATTAAGAGAAACCAAAATCTACATAAAAAATTTGATCTCTCTAGGCATCCATAAAGACAGTAAAATTTCTCTTGTTCTACATATGGGATATATTCAACTGTCCTACATTCCGACATTCCTCCTGGGGGCAAAAAAAAATTGCCTCGCGAAAATAACATTGAGAACATTCAAACGAGCACATTCTATCTGGCATATAAAAAACCGCCTGGAGGATCGACCTGCATGGACAAAAATTCCCATTTCAAGCAAGCAACAGCATACACTACAGGCCATTTGAACCCATCTGCAGGTACACAGAAGCAACGCTCTTTAAGTCTTAAAGGATTTACTTAAAGGGGCAAGCATCTGAAGTCGAAAACCCACGGGGCGAGTCGCTCTTTCGAAAAACCAAAAAAACCCTTCGGGTGTTCTGCTACCAGTCTACTACTAGAAAGAGCTAAAGCTCATCAACTTCCAGCCTTGGTATGATGGTACCACGCTAGAGCATAGTCTGAAACTCTGAAACTCTGAATGTTGGGACTATGGAGGTGCTTCTGGTTCTAGGACCCATACAGTACAGGTAATGGAGAGAACATGATGTATTTCGATGCCGCGGAGATCATGCAACCATTCAGTTAGACCGAGATAGGAAGAATTCATAGTCTGGATGACGGTTGATAGACTTCTCCCCGTTGGCCTTGGGTATCACCATGCTTGACATAACTGATGCACCATGTCTTAATGTCTTCAGCCTCTGTTTCAGGACTTCAGCACGATCAGTTTTGGGGCCAACATCTAATGACATTGGCTTGATCTCTGGATTTCTCAGTTGAAACCATTGCTCTCCCTGTAAACAAAAATTATAAATAAGGATGAGTTCAGCATTAAAATATCTATGAAAATACTACCAGCAAGAAAACTAAAAGGTTTTTCTAGTACACAAAGGTTTCCGCCATCTGGTATAATAACAAAAAACTTTATATTCCTTTACTAATACAATGATTTTCCATAGTGGATTGTCCACCTATGCACAATCAACTTGGTCACAGACATATGGGATGCAGATGACGTTTGTCCACCACCATATCTTACTGTATTAAATTAAGCTTAAAAGGTGAAGTACACTAGAGATATAAGCAAGCCACCTATGGCTACAAGGGAGGTCACAACTTGATTAGTCAAATGAAAAAAAAAACAAGAATTAAAGTTTACTCATAAAGCTTTTGTTAGATGAAGATGAGGTTTTACATTGAACTTTTAGTACCGTGCTGAATGTGATTAGTAATAATAATAAATTGTGGCTACAAACCTATACTATCCATACCGATACAAAAAATGATTATTGTAGAGATGAAATATTACCTTGTCATTGTAACTCCAGAAACCAACAACTGGACAAACCAAATGAGTAGGTTCATCAGCCTTGTCTGGAGAGTGAATTTGGGGAACTACTTTGCCCAGGGAGTGGTAAGTCAGGAATGCAGCACGGCAGTTTCCTTGAGGAATTCGGCAAATAGGATACCACGCAACACAAAACCTGGAAATGGAGTCCGGTAATATCATTAGCAAGAGTTAAAAAATAATCAGCACTAATAAGGGAACAAATGGTATATAAATTCAAAATTCAGTGGATAGAAATATCCAATATTAGAACATACCAGGAAGCAGGATGAACATCGCACAATTTAAGATTTTCCAACATCTTGGGATCCCCAAATATTTGGCAAGTAGAGAGATTTTCACCACTGGTAAGCTGTTTGATCCTATAATATATTGTAATGCATAAGAAAAGGAAACGTTTTAAAACAAAATTGCAACGTCCTCGTTTTATTTCAGCAGTTATATGCATAAGGAGATAAAAATAAAATGTATCAAGTATCATCAAGAAAAAACATGTGACAGCCCATTAATGACTGGTAAGCATCTAAAAAGTCAAGAAGAAGAACAATGCTTCCTGGCTAAGCTCTTTATGATTTTAAAAAATCAAGAAGAACAACAACAATTCCTGGCTAAGCTCTTTATGATTGATTTCTGATTTATTTTATTTCATCTCTTCACAACTTTGTCTGTTTCGGTCTTTTTTTTTTAAGTCTAGTGTAGATGATTACTACAGTCTGTAGATACATAACATCAACAATAGAAGGCTTACTTCTCAAAAAGTGGAGGACGTGAAGAAGGATGCTCTGATTCAAAATATTCAAACAGGGGTTCCCCATGGTCTTGTACAGATAAAGATGGTTTTGGTAAATACACACCATTTGGTTGGGATAATAAGAGATCATCATCACTGTCAAACTTATGGTCCAAGTTATTCTTGGACTGTTCAAACAATTGAATAGCAGATAGAGAAGGTAAAAAGTAAGCACAGAACTCTGAGACACCACAAGCTGATCTCGTAGAGTTGAGACTTCTATGGATTTCTACTTCCAATCCATAGGATCCAGGTTCCTCATACCATTCCCACACATTTCTCAAGGAGACATCCGATATCTGATATTGATATGGTGAGCTGCCAGCTTGCGGGTCCTGCAAACAGTTGCCATTCCTCATGCAAGATGTCTTAGCAATGACTGGACTTGCAGAATATATAAAAGTCTCAAAATCAGCAAGGGGGTGACCAGAAATCAGATGAACATCTGATGCACCTTGCACTTTGCAGGCATCATTTGCAGCCTTGATCATCTCACCTAATTGCAATTTAGAACTAACAGATCTTTGCTGGTTCGTGTTATGGCGCCCTTCAAAAGCTGATACACCATGACAGCCAACCTCCAAACCACTTTCAGTAGGCCTGGAAGTTTTCCAGTAATCTGTGGTGCATCCAGGGAACTGAGAACCTGAATCTTGGGATTGTAGATGGTGACCTTCCATGCCATGAGATCTGCTCATTACAGCATTATCTACTTTCTTCTGTTCTTCGGAATCAACAGAAGAAACATGATTCAAAACATCAAGAGAACCTGTGCCAACAACATTTTCTTCTCGAAGCAAAATCTGCAGCCCTCCTTTCTGCACAGGACCTATTGGCGTACAAATTTCCTCAGATATCTCTCGGACCGTCACATCAGAAGCTGAACTCGATGCTATCTGACCAACACCTGTTTCTGTTGAGTGTGTAATTCCAGGAAGCATTTTCGCTGTACAGGCATTCTTCTCTTCAATAAAACCACCGTTTGCCACTTCACTCAAATGAGAGTACTTATGTGGTTTCCCCCTACGGTTTTGTTTTGGATCCTGGAGGTGATTCATATTTGCTCCTATCATGTAATCATTTAGTGTAACTTCATGTGGAGTCCATGTGCGAACTTTAATTGGGTGAATGAAATCCTTAGTGGAATCTTTTGATGCAACTTGCGTGCAAGAATTACTTGGTCTAGAAGAAATTTTGGATTGTTTTCCACTTTGACCATGCTCAACACCACAAATATGTTCCACATTACAACCCCCCAAAGGTTGGACCTTTCTATTTTTCCGGGCTCTTTTTCTAGAAATTACTGGGAGGAAATCACCATCGCTACCAGCATTACTGCATGATTGCATTTCTTGTGTACCACTGCAAGCATCAGCACTGTTTCTGAAACAGGAGAATTTATCATGATTTGCTTTGTTTAGCCAACCTTCACTGCCACCACATTTAAAATCCCTGAGATCTGTCACTTTTGACTGAACACACGGAGGGCACTCATTTTTGTCAATCAACAAGTTCTCGGTATCATCACTGAAGTTCCAACTGCTATCTGTGTAATGGCCATCCAAAGAGGAATCAGTAAGAGTGGAAGTAGAGGCACTGTCCAAACATCTGGAGTTATTGCTGCTAGATTGCTCACAGCATTCAAAATAAGAAGCATGCCTAGACAATTCTATCTCATCACTAAAAGATGTACTTGATATCAGAGTTATGAAAGAACCATCGTTACCAGTTTCACTATCAGGTCTCTCCGCAGAAACTTCTCTCACTGAAGAATCAGAAGACAAATCCCCAAACAATTTGTCAGCCACATGGTTTGGAGGCAGTGTCAAAGTTTCACTTCCATCAGCGATAGAAGGAAAAGTCTCCTTTCTACACCGCATTTCAGATCCAGCATGAGCCACATGGTTGGATGAAAGTGTCAAGGATTCACCACCAGCAACATCGATGCAATGAGAAGCACCCTTGCTCTGCATAGACTGTGTGTCAGATGCCTCAGATACTTTTTTGCCATGCACTCTTTTGTGCCTCTTGTTTTTCTTTTTGCTTTTCTTTCGTGAAGTTCGCTTCATGTCCACACTCGCGTTGCTGAAGGTGTTGACTGAGAAATCATTATCAGGGGCTTTATCTGATTGTTGGGAGTCCTCTAGCAACGCCCTTGATGAAGTTAAACATCTTGCCAAATCCTCTGGATCATTGAAGTGAAAAAGTAACAATGATGGTGATGCGGATGTCTCAAGTTCATCTCCATTTTCCACGAGATGGGATGATAAAGACAATGTGAAGAATAAACGACCACCATTGGCTCTGAAAATAACAAACCAGGCAAGAAAGTTAATGCAGTTCTTCAACTAACATGCTGAACAAAGAATAATAATAACAGCTAATAATAGTGACATGAAATCATTACTGATCAATTATTAAAACCACTAGAAAATGTTCAGTATACTGGAGATAATACAAAACAATGATTTATCAAAGCACATTGATGTTAGAGCACATCAGCGTACCTCTTCCTCTGTTCTTCCTGCCTGTATTCAAGCGCAGCTACTTGACGTTCCTGCAAAATAACAAAACAGAAAAAAAAAAGGATAAATAAATTCTCCAAAAAAATGCATGCTACACCATATCTCTCTTTCCAAGTTAGTACTTACAAACTGGATGTTATGAGGGTTCTTCTTTTCTGTTGAACGCCTAGGCACTAAGTGACGATGCTTCCTGTTTGCAGTTCTATCAACATCTCCAGAGGTGCTTGCAGGTTGCCGCAGCATATCGTGCTACATTGAGGGGAAACTAATCAAGTGGATGAAAAAGAATGTTTCAAAGACAATTTTTTGCAGTTCGGGCCAAACAACCATGTCATGAACACACTACTCACTGTATTTTTACTTGCAATTTGGACAGTGTTTGGCTTTACTTTCTTTAATTATATCTTTACAACAATACTAAACATATAACAAGGTCAAAGTCGAAGTACTTTTGATGAGAAATAAGCTAATCTAAAAATGGTATGAAGCTATTTAAGAAATATATATTTCTGAAAAGAGCATAGAAGACGACAAAAAAATATATTCCGTCCGTTTTCGAATAACTGATACTGTTAATTCTCTCATTCAAATTTATTAGCGGAAACGCAAAAGCTTTGCACGCGAATATATCAGAAGAAACAAATTTCAGTTACACAATGTGCCTACATGGCGGTGGCGCGAAGATTCTCTCGTTCAAATTTGACCAATATTAATTTCAGCCGCGTTGTTTTGTGAAAGAAAAAACACATTGTAAGATTCATTTCGCGCCATACATTTATAGTAGTGCCGAGATCTAAGTATTTGCAAATGTATTGATGAAAACACAGTGGTCAAAGGGTCTGCAAATTGGTCAACATTATCTTTTTCACCCGGCCAGCCTAAGTTTTATTCAGATTGATAGTGACGTTTCCAATTAGTCAACACTATCAATTACTTATTTACAGTCAGGTAGTGGTGAAGATGCTCCATATTGATCACAGCCACAGATAAACAAATGATAAATAATAGCCCATCCTAGCACTCTACTTGTTGCTGCACCTAAACTCTCCAAAAGAAATCCCAATAGACAGCTAAGCTAACAACAGAAACAGTATGCTTATGAGTTTTTCTCCATTAAACAAAAGGGGGAAAAGCTCTAGGGTGAGCAGCACGATCGACTAAACTAACGAGCTCCACCGAACTCTCATCACTGCCTGAGGCTTAGTGCTCAGATCAGGAAACACGCCAAGAATATGCTGGCATAGCGCGGATGCGCTCCACTCCGATGATCCGATCGACCTACCAAAATCCCCAAAACAGCACACATCTATCTCATCACACCAAGGGTAAAAAAAAAAATCCTCAAAAGGCGTAGGGGGGAGGCCAACCGCTTCCCCTGCAGATGATGTTCCGATCGATCGAGCCGAGATCACCCCGCCTAATCACACCCCCCACAAGAACACCCCCTCGAAATCGGATAAAATCAAAACAACCACCGGAGACGGAGCAGATAGACGCACCTACGCTCGCGGCTCCACCGAAGAAAAAGGATTGGAAACCCCAAACAAAAAACTAAAAAAAATTCCCCCAAATAGAGACGAGTTATCCGCTCCAATGCGCTTCACATGCGATCCCCCCCTCACGGCGCCGGCCCGCGTCGAGCCGGGACGCGGCGGGGCGAGATCGACGCGGAGAATTCTGGGGGGTTTTGTTCGCCCGCGAGGCAGCAAGGCTGGGTTGGCTGGCTGCAGCAGCGGAGCGGAGGGAGGCGGACGGGCGGGTGGGCGGTGGAAGAGGAGGAGGAGGAGGGGGAGAATGTGGAGGACCAGATGAGCCCGTTAAATAGCCCCCGGAGAAAATGATGGGATTTCTTGGGGAAAAAAATTATATATATGAGCTCATACGAGGCACGTTTTTTTCTGATTTGCCCTTCGCCTTTGATCTCTTTTTTTTTCCTCTCCGTTGTTGGGTTTTGGTGGTTAGGTGCCAGTCCGAGCATTGGCAGGGGCTGAAAGCGTCATTTTGCTTCCAAATGTGACACTGTTGGGTGTCAAGCATGAACCATGAGACGACGAGTTGGTGTCCTGCACTCAAGCTTGTTGAGCCTTTGAGGTTTGGTGGTGATAGTGGTGTGGCTCCTCTTCATCGACAGATGTCTTTTTATGGCGATTCTGTTGGGTTGCATTTGTCTCAATGTACCTTTGCTTTTTTTATATAATAAGATGGTAATACACTACACTCTATCTTCATGTGTCCTACACTCTCTCTTATACTCCCCTTCGCCTTCCCCCTTTTCCTTGGCTCCGATGAGTCGTTTCTATCTCCGACTATTGATAACCGCGGTACGGTGGCATCTGGCATCTACTTTATCATGATCATTGTTTTTTTTTCATCGCTCCCTTTCTCCAGGACCCGTTCTTCTTGTCATGATATTGCTGACCTTGCTCGTTCCGGGCATCTGCTACCCTTGTATCTCTTTAGACCGTTCTTCATAGCCTGCTTGTCCTCCTTCATCACGCCGCCATTTCTATCCCAATCGCATTTTTAAACTAATTAGCGTGATTATATCATTGGTGGTACAAAACTATTTTACACGACGAAGGTTGCTCGGGTGGTCTATTCAGTTTGGAATAAGGTGAGGTACGGGTTAGAGGTACGGATGATGAATATATAGATGTGGTACAAGTAGCCCAACAAAGTTTTCGTTTTTTTTATTAGTGGAACAGTCGATCCGTTTAATGCTAGGAGTACACGAAAGAATTTAGTTACTGTCATGACTTTCTTTTATAAATAGAGAATATTTATAACCGATAGAAAATATATTAATCTTTTATACAGCTGGCTAAAAAAGATCTAAGTTTTACTAAGCCTGTTAGCGAATTGATAATGTCTACAACTGCTCAAATCGATTACCAAATTATTGAATACCTTTTTAAAACGAAAAAAAAAAACTCCACCTCCCTAATCGTCCAAACAAGGTAGCATTCAATTAAGCAACCTCACATATGTACAAATCCGTTTTTTCCGGCTTTTCGCTAACGCGGTTGATTTAGAGTTCACATCACCCTTGCTTCTATACTTAACCATTTTCGTTCGTCCGTTTTGTTAGATGCACAGGTTGCTGGCAACTACACCGCTGGCAACATCGAGAGCACTGTAAACAGATCAGGGGTGATGATTCCTGCCTCAAATTGAGAGAGGGTGATCATCAACACGACATATAATTTAGATCGGGTTACACATGCTATCTTTCTTTTAGGCGCATAATGCAGTTTATCTTGTTCTACCTACCCACACTTAAGACGGTGACGTTGTTTCCTTTGTCAAGGTAAGAGAGGTGATGCAACATGAGGAGAAAACGGTGGCCCCATCCTACCAATCTCCATTCTTTGATGAAATCCTCCCAACAACTTTGGTTCAGAGAGTTTTGTCATCAGCTGCTACCCAGTTTCACTTACTTATGTGATCCTGACGTACAAAAGACACGGGCTGCAAAATTGAAAAGAACAGAACGATTTTTTTTAAAAAAAATACGGTGTAAACATAAGCGCTCACAGCACAAGCATACTCATCCTATAAACAAACACGCACACTCTATTTTTACGATTATTTGGATGTATTGTCACATGTTAATTTTTTTTTTGCGGGGATCATATGTTAAAATTTACGAAGTTATTACAGACTTTTCTTTGTCATTTTGGTTTTAGTACGTTTGGTGGTAGTCACTGTTTGTCTGGAGCGACAGGTATGGAATGATTGCTATCTTGTTTTTTTTTTCCTGATGGATATTGAAACGAGGCATCCATATCGTCCGTTCGGTCCTCGAAAAACATGCAGCCACGCCTCATCGCCTGCGGTATCCATGCTGCTGCTGCTGCTGCTGTATCTGTGCCGCTGTTAGGTGCCAGTTCAGTTTCCTGATTTCCTCTCCAACTGCAAGCACCAAATTGCAGCGTTTCTGGCCTCCTAATGACTTCGATATGAATCGATTGCACAAATCACAATCTGAATTGTTAATTGTCACTAGCTGTATGATTTGATATCTTCTTAAGAAAAAGTGCAAAGCTCCATGTTCAGATCACAGTAGTACAACTAGTACTAGCAGCAGGCAAAGGCAAAGTTGGTGGCTTTGCAGATGGCACGCGATCCGGCCTGGGAGAGCATATGCAGGATTGCAGAGCAAAGCAAACGGCAGAAGCAGCCACATATTCCTATGGGCTGCGTGATGTGTTGTGCTACGTGTGCTAGTTGTGCGTGGCGCCCATGTCTGCGCCATCGTCTACTACTCTTGCGGCGTTTTGTGTGCAGCTGCGATTCTTTCATCTGCAGGCTATGTTTAGATTTCAATTTTTTTCTTTAAATTTTAAATTTTTTCGTCACATCGAAACTTTTCTATACATAATTTTTTAACTTTTTCGTTACATACTATTCTAATTTATTTAAATTTTTAATTTTAACGTGGAATTAAACACAGCCTGTATGAGAATTCAGAAGACGGTCAGATTGCTCGCATCAGCGATCACTGGACTTGAAAACGCCGGGACTCACGCGGTCACGCCGCGTCCGCGCGCCAACAACCAGCGGAGGCTGCATCTACTCGCGCCCAGGAAAACAACAATTATCACGAAGCTGTAACTTGTGACCTGTGGAATGGAATAAACGGGCCCTGGAATGGAATATACTCCGCCTGACATCTCGTCTGTAAATCCGTGCAGTGAATATAAATTGATTTTGACCATAGTTATGGTTTTGGAATAGTAAATGTCTTGGACATAAAAAATTGCGTAACCAGGTTTGTTATAATCAAAGCTTTCATAATAGTGTTATTACTTCATCGTTTCACTTATTGACGGAATAATATACTTTTACAAACGAAAAATAATTTATAAATAAAAATTTTATATATGTTTTCTTAGCGATATAAAAGCAAATGCTGAAAAAATAAACTACGATAAAAAACTCCACAATCAACTCCAAATTTAAAATTGAAAATTCACATTTTGGCTTATAAGCATAAGCATGAGCCAAAAGATGAGGCTGTTAGCCCTTGTGTAAGGCATAGTTCTTTTTTCTCAACTCGAAACTTCAACTTACTTGTTTTCTGTTAACACGATTTTCAAACAATTAAATAGTGTGTTTTTATAAAAAAAAGTTTTTTTAGAAGTTGTTTAAAAATCAAATCAATCCGTTTTTAAATTTATAATAATTAATACTTAATTAATCATATGCCAATAAGTTTTATCATTTTGCATGCTCCTGAGTATCTTATATTTACGCAAAAGAGTGAAATGATCAAAGCTACGTTTTATTGACTTTAAAAAAATGCAAAACCACTTTTTTTTCTACAAAAGAGAGTAGGGGCTAATTTTTTCATCAAAAAAAACCCAACCATTCATACGATAATTACTGACATGGTTTTAAATAGGAAATAATCCACCAGCATTATTGACATAAATGGTTACTCCATACCTTATAAAATATAATAACTTTTAGAGTTTAAACTTTATTAGTAAAAGGTGATTTTCCCCACTAAATTATACTTACCATATTAACTCTTTGTTTTATTATATCTTCAACTAGTATAACTCTATATTTCACCCACTCAAGGAAACTGAGTCTTTTTGGATCTATTATTAATACTCGCGTTGAAAACTAAAGCTTACTATATCTTGGAATAAAATGAGTATACAAGGACCAACTTAATTAAATTGAAAATAAACCATCGGCTGCTATTGCTACAACTCAGCTACATCTATCTCTTTGCATGTAGAGGCTGGGTTTTAACTATTTTCTTAAAAAAAAAATTTGCTATGACCCGACTGCTTTGGCTACTGCTGCTGCTACGGTTGTCCGCCATAGGACTTTATCATTTCGCTTATCCAAGGAATAAGCGAAATAACATATTTACAAACAGAAAATATTTTATAAACAAAATTTTTATATATATGTTCTTGGTGATTAAAAGCAAAGGTTGGAAAATAAACTACGATGGAAAAAAACCCCAAAATCAACTACAAATTTAATATTAAAAATTCAAATTTTAGCTTAAAAGCATGAACATAAGCCAAAAGATAAGACTGATGGTCAGCAGTTAGGACAACTAATCGGAGTAATCACCCTACTCATTAGTTCATCCGTGGTGTGAGAGCAAGTTTAATAGTATAGCCAACTACTATATTCAAATCATCTATAGTTAGTTTAATATCCAATTCATATAATAGTTTCCTATAAACATATACTATATAAGTAATATTAGGTCACACCTGTCATACGCACATTGCATCTTGTAGTCTGTGCTGTAGTTGGCTATAAATCTGTAGCTCGCTGCTCTTATCTCTTATCATTTATCTTCTCGATATATGTTTATAGCTAGCTTATAGTCTGCTCTGATTAGGCCTCTATGGCGAAAGGCTGAGTTTGTTTTCCACTTTGTTTTCCCTCTTTCTCAACTCGTGCTTTCTTCTTTTTTCACGGACAAACTTTCCAAACTAAAATAATCTATACTCGAATAGTAAACCTGCTTGAAGAAAATATATATTATTCTATTGTTCGACGTTTTAGTTAATAACTAATTAATTATACTCTAAGAGCAAGTTTTCTATAGCCAATCTAATAGCTCATTCATACAATAGTTACATACTACACTATTAATACGTGATCCCACCTGTTATACATATACTGCGTCTTGGAGTCCGTGCTACAGCTGGCTACAAAATCTGTAGTCCGCTGGTATTCTCTCTCTTTATTTATCTCCTTAAAATATATTTACAACTGGCTTATAGTTTGCTATTGTACCTGCTCTAACGAGCCACCCTATTCTCGGAGGGATTAGTTATTACCAGCATGGAGCAACGAACACAGCCTAAATGGGCTGCTCTGCCGCACCAGCCGGGCAGTCCCATATCGGCCATATGTACGATGAATCGTGGGCCAAGTTAGCGCTCCACATTGGGCCGTTTAACTATTAAAGGCCCAACAGAGCAGCACCCAAATAAAAAAAATGTTATGGAAAGGAGGCACTAACGTGGGCCCCACACGACAGAGAGACAGCGGCAGGTGCCGGGAGTCCCTTCCGGCGTCCGGTTCGCGCAGTCTTGAAGAGGAAGGAGAAGGCGTGCGAACGAGTCGACGACGAAGCCTCCGCGAAAAGGCGGAGGAGTCAAAATCTCCAACCAACGCCCGCAGCCGCAGCAGCAGCAGCGAGGGCGGAGGCAAAATTACGAGCGCTCACGCCCAAATCCGCGAATTCCCACCCCTTCTCCCTCGCCCAAAAAATCCTCGCCTACTCCCCTCCCAAACCCTAGCCTCCTCCTCCTCCTCTCCTCGCGCTTCCAATGGCACGGTAGCTTCGCTTCGATCGCCTCCCCGCCCATGGATCCCGGCGGGATGCTGCTCGAGGACTTCGGGCAGCGGGTGGACCTCACGCGGCGCATCCGCGAGGTGCTCGCCAACTACCCGGAGGGCACCACCGCGCTGCGGGAGCTCATCCAGAACGCCGACGACGCGGGGGCGTCCCGCGTCCGCCTCTGCCTCGACCGCCGCGCGCACGGCGCAGGTTCGCTGCTCGCGCCCGCCCTCGCGCAATGGCAGGGCCCGGCGTTGCTCGCCTACAACGACGCCGTCTTCACCGACGAGGACTTCGCCAGTATCTCCCGCATCGGGGACAGCAGGAAGGTGTCCCAGGTCTGGAAGACCGGCCGCTTCGGGTGCGCCCCCCTTCTCTCTCTCAAGCTTGTTCGAGCTGTAATTTGCAATGCTAAGCTTCATTGGTAGTAAAATCGGCGTGACGACCCGCTTATTTGTTCCTGATCAATGCTATTGTGTTCTGATGCCTTCCCCGTTGTAATGTTTTAGGTATCCATGGTTTTGGGTAGTGAATATATCAATGTCGCTGCGACGTCCCGCTTATTTGTTGTTCTGATGCCATCCCAGTTATAATGTTTTAGGTATTAATGATGGGTTTGGTATAGAATATATCAATGTCGCCGTGGTGTCCCGCTTATTTAGTTCCTGATCTATGCTATTGTGTTCTGATGTCATCCCCGTTATAATGTTTTAGGTATTGATGGGTTTGGGTAGTGAATATATCAATGTCTAGGCTCCTAAGTTTATTTTGAACAAGCACCCTGGAATTGTCAGACATGCCACTAATGATTCAACAGATACTTACCTTTGTTCTTAACTGGTTATGTTTCACTGTTTAATGTTCACCCTGTAATAGCGCATGATTTTATTTATTTATTTAGTTTTGCTGTGAGCGATAACTCACGATTTCTGTTTCCGCAGGGTTGGTTTTAACTCAGTGTACCACTTGACTGACTTGCCATCATTTGTGAGTGGCAAGTACATTGTCCTGTTTGATCCCCAGGGTGCTTATCTTCCGAATGTGTCAGCTGCAAATCCTGGAAAACGTATAGATTTTGTCAGTTCTTCAGCAATTACACTGTACAACGACCAGCTTTCACCCTATCGTGCATTTGGCTGTGACATGAAAGCACCATTTCAGGGAACTTTGTTTCGCTTTCCTTTAAGGACTGCTGAGCAAGCATCTCTTAGTCGGTTATCGAGACAAGTGTACACAGAAGATGATATCTTATCTCTGTTTGCTCAACTTTACGAAGAAGCTGTATATAATTTACTTTTCCTTAAAAATGTGCTGTCACTTGAAATGTATGTATGGGAATCTGGTATGAGTGAACCAAAGATAGTGTACTCTTGCTCCATAGGGTCACAGCATGACAATTTGCGCTGGCATCGACAAGCCCTTGTCAGGTTTTCTGGCACTGCTGCTGAGTCCTCTGAGCAAAAGATAGATTCCTTTTCAATGGATTTTGTATCAAAGTCATTTTTGGGTGAGAAGTTTGAGAAGAAGAGCTATACCTATTTTATTGTACAGGGAATGGCATCTGCATTAAGTAAAATTGGTATTTTTGCAACTACTGCTGCCAAGGATTATGATCTTCACCTACTACCTTGGGCTTCTGTTGCTGCTTGCATCTCCAACGTGGGACCTGAGGTAATATCTAGTTCGTTTTGCAGTTCTCTTTATTATGGCTATTATCACCAATTTTTTAGCAACAGTAGGGCGTTGCCTATTGTTATCTGATGCTGAATATTTTTTAAATAATCATTAACAATATGACCATGGTTATTGATGTGATTTTTTTTTTCTGGTTGAACAAACTTTGTACACTGCATAACTTAATTGATTATAATACCTTTGACTTAAAAAATGTGTGTTTGATTTATGTTATCTAATGGACTTCATGCTATATCAGACGTTCTTCAGAACATGGTGCATCATTTCAGTGTGTTTTTTACACCTTAGCATTTGCTATGGTTACTCTATGGTAATTAGTAATCACTGAATTTGCAGGAAGTTATTCTCAGACAAGGCCGCGCATTCTGTTTTCTTCCTTTGCCAGTAAAGACAGGATTATCTGTGCATGTGAATGGTTACTTTGAAGTATCATCCAACCGACGTGACATTTGGTATGGAGCTGATATGGACAGGGGTGGTAAGCTTCGCTCTGACTGGAATATGTTATTGTTAGAAGATGTTGTTGCTCCTTTGTTCAGAGAACTGCTGCTACAGTTGCGTACAGTTTTGGACTACAAAATATCATATTATTCCTTATGGCCAACTGGTTTGTACGAGGAGCCCTGGAGTATTCTCGTGGAACAAATCTGTAAATTTATTTACACCTCTCCAGTATTTCACTCGGAGATCAAAGGTGGGACTTGGATAACACCAGCTGAGAGTTTGCTTCATGATGAGGGATTTTCAAGAAGTGATGATCTCAGTGAGGCTCTTGTGATGTTAGGCATGCCTGTCGTTCGTCTACCAGGTGCGATTGCTGATATGTTTCCTAAGTTCCATTCGAAGTATATGCTCAAAATAGTAACTCCTGCTACAGTGCGACATTTCCTCAAGGATTTTGAAAATCTTGGTACATTAGAAAAATCTCAGAAGCTAATATTATTGGAATATTGCCTTGCTGATCTGGACAGTGGTAATATCGGCAAATGCATGAATGGCCTCCCATTGATTCCATTAGCAAATAAACAGTTTGGGATTTTTTCTGGTATTTCACAGGAGAATCAATATTATGTCTGTGATAGCATAGAGTATGAGCTTCTTTCTGCTGTTAGCGATAGAATAATTGACCGAAGCATTCCCCCTGTAATACTAGACAAGTTGTATCAGATAGCCAGTAGTTCTCAGGTTAACATTTCACTTATTGAAGGCCGCACATTTCTTCAGTTCTTTCCCTGGCTATTTCCTCCTGGATGGAAATGCCGAAACCAAGTTCCCTGGGATCCAGAATCGGGTGGATCATCTCCTACAGCAGCCTGGTTTAAACTTTTTTGGCAATACATTGGGGATTGTTCATATGACCTTGATTTGTTTAGTGATTGGCCTATATTACCTTCTACCTCAGGGCACCTTTATAGAGCATCTACAGTCTCAAAATTAATTAATACAGGCTCACTGTCTAATTTGATGAAGGAACTCCTGACCAAATTAGGTTGCAAGATACTAGACACAAAGTATTTGAGTACGTGCCAGCATTTGTCTAATTATGTGTATGATGGTGATGCATCTGGAGTACTCCATTCAATCTTTGGGGTTGCCTCATTGGAGGGTGTTGATTTGCAAGCTTTGTTTCAGCGCATCATTCCTGCTGAAAAAAATGAACTATATCAGTTTGTTCTTGATGCAAAATGGTACTTAGGACCCCACCTTTCTGATATGAGCATAAATCTATGCAAAAAGTTACCCATTTTTAGGGTATTTGATGGAGGGTCTCCCAGTTCTTATGGTTTCTCGGATTTATCCACTTCAAGAAAGTATCTGCCACCTCTTGGTGTTGCAGAGCAATTACTGAATGATGACTTTGTCTTCTGCATATCCCCAAGTGATGAAGATATAATAATGAGATATTATGGTATTGAGCGCATGCCAAAATCAAACTTCTACCAAAGGTACGTTCTGAATAGGTTAGATGAGTTGCAAACAGAGTTTCGTGATTCAGTTCTACTAACCATCTTGCAAGATCTGCCTCAGCTGTCCTTGGAAAATCCAAGGTTTAAGGAAGCCTTGAAGGTCCTTAGATTTGTTCCCACGACCAATGGGGTCTTGAAAAGTCCTCAATCTCTTTATGATCCTCGGGTGGAAGAGCTCTATGCTCTTCTCCAGGAATCAGATTGTTTTCCCCACGGCTTATTTCAAAACCCCGAAGTTCTTGATATGTTGCTCTGCTTGGGGCTAAGAACATCTGTATCTATTGATACCATAATACAAAGTGCTCGGCACATCGACTCACTCGTGCACAAAGATCACCACAAGGCCCATTCAAGGGGTAAAGTGCTCCTTTCATATCTCGAAGTTCATGCTCACAAATGGTATGTACATAAGCCATTTGATGGCCGTAAGAAGGTAAATATGCTAGCTAAAGTTACCACCGTGCTCAGATCTCGCGATACATCTTGGGAAGCTGATCTTGAAAAATTCTGGAGTGATTTGAGAATGATTTGTTGGTGTCCTGTGTTGGTTACTGCCCCAAGTCCAGCTTTGCCATGGCCTTCAGTATCATCAATGGTTGCTCCACCTAAGCAAGTAAGGATGCAGGACGACATGTGGATTGTTTCTGCTAGCTCACGCATACTTGATGGTGAATGCACTTCGTCAGCCTTGTCGTATAGCTTAGGTTGGTTGTCTCCTCCATCTGGAAGTGTAATTGCAGCTCAATTGCTTGAGCTGGGTAAAAACAATGAAATTGTGACTGATCAAGTACTCCGGCAAGAGTTAGCGTTGGTGATGCCTAAGATTTATTCGCTACTGAGTAATTTGATTGGATCTGATGAAATGGATATAGTGAAGGTGGTACTTGAAGGCTGTAGATGGATATGGGTGGGGGATGGATTTGCAAAAACTGATGAAGTAGTTTTAACTGGACACCTTCATCTGGCACCTTACATTCGCGTGATTCCAATTGATTTAGCAGTATTCAAGGACCTGTTCTTAGAGCTTGGCATAAAGGAGCAACTTGACCCTGTAGATTATGCTAGTATTTTGACCAGAATGGCCACAAGGAAAGCTTCGACTTCACTACAAGCTGAGGAACTTAGAACAGCTGTCTTGGTTGTGCAGCATCTAGCTGAGTTTCGGTTTCAGGACCACCAAACACAAATATATCTTCCTGATTCTTCAGCTAGGCTCTGTCTGTCTTCTGAACTTGTATTTAATGATGCCCCTTGGCTTCTTGATTTTGATGAGGACATCACTGGGAATGTACCAAGCATTGCTTTCAATTCGAAGAAGTATGTTCACAATTTTGTCCATGGCAACATTTCTAATGATGTGGCGGAAAGGCTAGGTGTCCGCTCTCTCCGCCGTCTCTTGCTTGCTGAGAGTTCGGACTCAATGAATTTGAGTTTGTCAGGGGTTGCTGAGGCTTTTGGACAGCATGAAGATTTGACTACACGACTTAAGCACATCGTTGAGATGTATGCAGATGGACCAGGGATTCTGTTTGAGTTGGTACAGAATGCAGAAGATGCTAAGGCTTCTGAGGTTGTGTTTTTACTGGATAAGACCCATTATGGTACTTCATCTATTCTATCACCTGAAATGGCTGAATGGCAGGGGCCTGCTCTCTACTGCTTCAATGACTCAATTTTTAGTCCCCAGGATCTTTATGCCATCTCACGAATTGGTCAAGACAGCAAACTTGAGAAACCTTTTGCAATAGGCAGGTTTGGTCTTGGCTTCAATTGTGTATATCACTTCACAGACATTCCTGGGTTTGTTTCTGGTGAGAATATTGTTATGTTTGATCCGCATGCCTCTTATCTGCCAGGAATATCTCCATCTCATCCAGGTCTAAGGATAAAATTTGTAGGAAGGAGGATCTTAGAACAGTTCCCTGATCAATTCACCCCATTCTTACACTTTGGTTGCAACTTGCAACAGCCATTTCCAGGCACACTCTTCCGCTTCCCTCTTAGGAACGAGGCTGCTGCTTCTAGAAGCCAAATAAAGCGAGAACAATATACACCCCAAGATGTGGAAATGCTTTTCTCTTCCTTCTCTGAAGTTGTATCTGAGGCTCTACTTTTTCTCCGCAACGTAAAGAATATAACTCTGTATGTCAAGGAGAGTGACAGCCAGGAGATGGAACTTGTACATCGTGTCTCGAAGCATAATAGTTATGAGATGGCCAAAGAACCTCATGCGCTTAATACGATGCTTGCATTTATAAATGGAAATCAACCATCAGGAATGGATAGGAATCAATTTTTCAATAAGTTGAATAAGACTAAAGATAGTGATTTACCTTGGAGTTCTCAAAAGGTCTCTATCTTTGAGCAAAGCCCTGCTGCTTGCTTGGTGCATTCATGGATCTTAACAGAGAGTATAGGTGGGGGCCATGCTAGAAAGTTGTCAACTGCCTCTGGTAGTAAGTCCCACTTCTTTGTTCCCTGGGCATCTGTTGCTGCTTATCTGCATTCTGTGACTGTGGACAATACAAAAGAACTGTCTGGTGAAGCTGAAGTCAACCTTGATGATTTGGTTCTCAAGCAACTGTCTCTTGGATCCTCTAAGGACAGGAAATTTTTTGAGGGTCGAGCCTTCTGCTTTCTTCCTTTACCAATCAACACTAGCATGCCAGTGCATGTGAATGCTTATTTTGAACTATCTTCAAATCGAAGGGATATCTGGATAGGAAACGACATGGCTGGGGGAGGAAGAGTACGATCAGAATGGAATCTTGCACTGCTTGAAGATGTTGCTGCTCCTGCTTATGGTCACCTGCTTGCAGCCATTGCACAAGAGCTTGGTCCCTCCGATCTGTTTCTCTCATTTTGGCCTACTGCTGTAGGTGTGGAGCCATGGTCTTCCATGGTGAGGAAGCTTTATGTATCTATCGCAGAACTTGGACTTCATGTTCTGTATACAAAAGCACGAGGGGGACATTGGGTGTCAACAAGGCAAGCTATCTTTCCTGATTTCAGTTTTTCAAAGGCCATTGAACTGGCAGAAATTCTTTCTGAAGCTGGTTTGCCTGTGGTATCTGTATCCAAACCAATAGTTGACAGTTTCTTGAACGCATATCCTTCAGTTCATCTCTTGAATCCTCATCTGCTGAGGAATTTGTTGATCCGACGGAAGCGTGGCTTCAGAAATAGAGAAGAAGCAATACTTGTTCTGGAGTACTGCTTGAGTGACATGGGAGATCCTTCCTTTCCTGATAAATTGCAAGGGTTAGCTCTTCTTCCTTTGGCAAATGGATCATTCACAACATTTACCAACCGGGGGGAGGGTGAAAGAGTATTCTTTTCTTCACAAATGGAATTTGAGCTTCTGAAGGACTCTATACCACATCTTGTTGTTGATAACTCTTTACCGGATGCCATTTTGAAGAAGTTATATGACATAGCTTGTTCTGCACGGTCAAACATTTACTTATTCACATGCAATTTTCTCCTTGAGTTGTTGCCTAGGATCTTGCCACCTGAATGGCAGCATGCTAAGCAGTTATTTTGGTCTCCTGGACATCAAGGTCAGCCAAGTGTGGAATGGATGGTGTCACTCTGGAATTTCTTGCGACATTCATGTGAAGATCTTTCAATTTTTGCAAAATGGCCTATATTACCACTGGTAGATGGCAAGCTTATGCAACTTGGCAATGCTTCAAATGTAATAATAGATGATGGGTGGAGTGAAAATATGTACTCGTTGCTTCAGAAACTGGGATGTTTCTTTCTGAGATCTGATCTGCAGATAGAACATCCGCAGCTGGCAAATTTTGTTCAGGAAGCCACTGCAGTTGGTGTTTTGAATGCTGTGCAGTCTGTTGCTTCTAATTTTCAGGATATCAAGGAATTGTTCATGGGTATTTCACTGGCAGAAACACATGAGCTACGCAGTTTTATTTTCCAGTCAAAGTGGTTTTCAGGAAATCACATGAACTCTTCCCATATGAATACAATCAGGAATCTTCCTATATTTGAATCCTATAAATCTAGAGAGCTTGTTAGCCTGACAAGTCCTAGAAAATGGCTTAAACCTGAAGGTGTTCATGAGGATCTGTTGAATGAAAGTTTTATAAGAACAGAATCGGCAAAGGAGAAGTCAATTTTGGTATCATACTTTGCTATTAGGGAACCTCAAAAGGCTGAATTTTACAAGGACCACGTGCTTCCTCGAATATCCGAGTTTCTATCACAACCAGCTGTTGTTTCAGCAATTCTCCGTGATGTGAAACTATTGGCAGAAAATGATACTTCTGTGAGAGCTGCATTACATGAAACCCCTTTCGTCCTGGCAGCGAGTGGTGCATGGGTACATCCCTCCAGGTCTCTCTCTCTCTCTCTCTCTCTCTCTCTCTCTCTCGCGCGCGCGCACACACACATATGTAGAAGTGTATTTTGTTTAGTAGACCTCTTGATTTTATTGTGTGCTGCATCATCTGCTATGTGCACTAGGACTAATGTTCATTTGGCAGATGCTTTGTCTAATCTGTACGTCAGCTTTTCCTTTGATATTTGATGAAACAGCATGCCATGTAGAAGTAAACCTTCATAATGGAAACAAATAACTGGAACCTATTTGATGTAGGAAGTTTTGTATAATTCTATATTGGATGTAATCTGCAATTTCTTTTTATTTTCATCAATAATGAGCTTGTTACGTCCATGAATACCATGGATTTCATTTTTATATTTTTCTGCTTCCCTTTACTATCTAGATTTTGGTACATAGAAATAACTTATATTTTCCTTCAGACTTTATGATCCTCGTGTGCCTGAGTTACATAAGTTGCTGCACAAAGAAACCTTCTTTCCTTCAGAGAAGTTCATGACGACTGAAGTAATTGAACTGCTTGCAAGCTTTGGACTTAAAAGTAAATTGGGTTTTAGTACTTTGCTTGACATTGCGAGGTCAGTTTCACTGCAACAAGATGATGCGCTTGAGCATGGGAAAAGGCTACTTACCTATCTAAATTTTCTTGAATTCAAGGCTTCAAACATGGAGGATAAAAAAACCTTCCATGGGGATGACAACCAGGAAGCTTCTAAGACTGATGGAAGTTTTGAAGCAGAAAACGATGGGGATGGGTATGACCCAGAAGAAACTATTTTATCTTTGTTCTCAAACTTCGATCATGATCTACCAGAAGACGAATTTTGGTCAGAGCTGAAAAATATATCTTGGTGTCCAGTCCATGTTGCACCATTGCTAAAAGGACTTCCATGGTTCATATCTGAAGATCATGTGGCTCCTCCAATCACAACAAGGCCAAAATCACAAATGTGGCTTGTTTCATCAAAAATGCGGATTCTTAGTGCTGATTCTTGCTCCATGTATCTGCAAAGAAAACTTGGTTGGTTAGACCCACCAAATGCAAACATTTTATCTTCCCAGTTAGTTGAGATCTCCAAGTCTTATGATGAACTCAAGATGTTTTCTGAAGACAGTACCAATGATGCCGTTCCGCAAAAGGAAATTCAACTGATCTACTCAAAATTGCAAGATATTATTGACACAGCCGATACCAACATTCTAAAACGGAATCTGGATGGACACCCATGGGTTTATATAGGTGATAGGTTCGTGCCACCTCAGGCACTTGCTTTTGATTCACCTGTAAAATATCACCCTTACCTTTATGCAGTTCCATCTGAACTGTCGGAATATAAGAGGTTACTGTCGGTTTTGGGTGTGAAGCAGACATTTGATGCAGCAGATTATCTGAATGTACTTCAGTGTTTACAAAGCGATGCCAAAGGAGAGCCATTGTCTACAGAGCAACTAAGTTTTGTTCATCGTGTTTTGGAAGCATTTGTTGATTGTTATCCTGATAACCAAGCACCTGATATGATGGTGAATTCATTGTTGATTCCCGATTCATTTGGTGTTTTGACACCTGCCAGAAATCTTGTCTACAATGATGCACCCTGGATGAATGCTGATCCTACTTCAAAGAGCTTTGTGCATCTTAGTATTGGTAATGATCTAGCTAATAGGCTTGGGGTTCGATCTCTTCGTGGATCATCATTACTGGATGACAAGCTAATGACGGATTTGCCATGCATGGAATATGCTAAAATAAGTGAGTTGCTGGCTTTATATGGTGAGAGTGACTTTCTTTTGTTTGACCTTATAGAGCTAGCTGATCATTGCAATGCGAAGAAAGTGCACCTTATCTATGATAAACGAGATCATCCAAAGCAGTCCTTGCTGCAGCAGAGTTTAGGTATGATAGAAATTTTCTCCCTAGTCAGCTATTTTACTGATATTTTTCTTTTCCAATCATAATTGTGCAAGTATTTTGTTTGTCTTGTTCTCTTTTCTGTTTATGTTTATATAAGTAACATATTTTTATTTTCCAAAAAAAAAAAATCTAGGTGACTTCCAGGGTTCTTCATTGACAGTCGTCTTTGAAGGAACGATAATGAGCAGAGAAGAAGTTTGCAGCCTCCAACTTCCTCCTCCATGGAAATTGAAGGGAAACATTCTTAACTATGGACTTGGACTTCTTAGCAGTTATTTTGTGTGCGATACCTTGAGTATTCTTTCTGGTGGCTATTTCTACATTTTTGATCCCTTGGGCTTGACTGGTGGCACGACTTCCACTGCTACCTCATCCGCTAGATTCTTCTCATTGATAGGTGTGTTTTTACTTAAAATCATGTTTGTTCGATTATTAATATTATAAATATGACCATAATTTGTTTAGTTTGTGCACACTGCGCATGATGAAACCACATTCTTTTTGGCAGAAGGCCTCATTGAAGATCAAACCATAATAAAACTCATTACTCACTAAAGCTTATTTCGTATCCATGTTGGAAAACATATCAGTCCAAGTCTGCTAAATGTATTATTTATGTTACTGCAACTGTTGCATCTCTGTTTGCAACATGGAAATTGAAATCATGTAATGTGAATCTTCATGATAGAGCTATGCCTGCATTTTGTATATATTCATTTATTTCCTTTTTTCTGGCGAGGGAAAATAGATTGAAGTCCTTAAATGCTATTTTCTTTTCAGGAAATGACCTGGTCGAGAGGTTTCATGATCAGTTCACACCAATGCGTGTTACACAGGAGGCTTCACTATCTTCAGCAAACTCCACAGTTATTCGTATGCCTTTATCATCAAAGTGCCTGAAAGAACTTGAAGCTGGTTGCAATAGAGTAAAGCATATTTTTGATCGATTTACACAAAATCCATCCAGCACTCTCCTATTCTTGAGGTCAATCATTCAGGTGATAATTGTTTTTGAAAACCATTACTGTGTGCTAGGCTCCACTCTCAGTGGTTTGTGTTTGTGTGGTTAGCACGTGGTTTTTGGATGTGCACTTTGGTGCACTTCCGACTTCGACAACTTATGTCGTGTTTTTCTTGTAACTTTACTCCTCCTTAATACATTTGGATGGCCTCCTTCGGCCTTCCTGGCGAAAAAAGAAAACCATGACTGTACATCGGTAGCTTTCGAATTTCTCTCTGAAGTATGTTTTTAGCCTTTCAATTTTTTACTGCCATCATATGAAAGTAAATTAATTTTATAGATTTAAACAAGACTTGTTGCATGAAATACATTTGATGAATTAATCAATTTATTATTAATTGCTGGACAGCAAAGATTTGAAGGATTATTGCATTTCTTTTGCAATAATATTATTGATCCAATGCCTTTGTGTCCATAAGATATATTCTACGCTTTTTATATTTTATAATACACATATAATCATATTTTTGCATAGACATTTGGGTGTGCACATATTAATATGATCTACATGTATGTGTTGTTTAGATTTAGAAAGTGCAAAAGTGTGAGATCCAAATAATTAAGAATGTGGGTGCAGAAACACACATGACTCATACTGCAGCATCCCATGCTAATAACTGACAACACAATGTGTGTGCTGGGTACCAGTTTTCCAGAAATAGTAGTGAGAAAGTTTTATTGGGTGATTCTAAAGCATAATCTTAGAAAAAAAAAAACTGCTCCACGTCTAATGTGTTGTTGTGTGATTTTGATCAGGTATCTTTATCAACATGGGAAGGTGGAGCTTCTCAGCCAACTTTGAACTACTCTGTACTTGTTGACCCATCAGTAGCCACTTTAAGGAATCCATTTTCAGAAAAGAAATGGAGAAAATTTCAACTATCCAGAATATTTGCAAGTACAAGTGCTGCTATTAAAATGCAAGCTATTGATGTGCATGTGATTGACAATGGCTGCAATTATATTGACAAATGGTTTGTTGCCCTTTGCCTTGGATCAGGGCAAACACGAAACATGGCTCTTGACAGGTTTTGTCCCTTTCAATCCATATAGTTCAGAATCTTTTGTACTTTTGTAGTTATCTACATTCACCATTTCTCACAATTCTACTAATTAATAATGTTATAAACATGTGAATTGGTCAAAGGACCTCTGGCATAATGCTTGTTGATTTTTTTCTATTTCAGGCGGTATCTCGCCTATAACTTAACCCCTGTTGCTGGAGTAGCGGCACACATAGCTCGAAATGGAGTATCAACCAATATACATGCATCCAGTTGTATATTATCTCCCTTACCACTATCTGGGTCTATAAGCATGCCAGTCACAACTCTAGGCCATTTTATTGTGAGGCATAATGGTGGGCGGTACATTTTTGGCAGCTCACATGATAAATCTCTGTCAGACCTTGAAATGCATAAAAACAAATTGGTTGACGCATGGAATAAGGAACTTATGCTATGTGTGCGTGATTCATATGTTGAGATGGTCCTGGAATTTCAAAAGCTTAGGAAGGATCCTCTGTCTTCTGCTATTGAATCAAGGTCTGCACACTCGGTGAGTACAATTTTACAGGCTTATGGTGATAGGGTGTACTCTTTCTGGCCCAGATCGAAGCAGCATCCTGCTTCACTCACTGGGTATGGCTCTACTGTAACTAATGTGAATTCACCAAGAGCATCTAAAGCAGATTGGCAATCCTTGGTAGAGCAAGTGATAAGACCTTTCTATGTACGCTTGGCTGATCTTCCTGTTTGGCAACTTTATGGTGGGAATCTTGTTAAAGTGGATGAGGGTATGTTCTTATCCCATTCAGGGAGTGGAGATGATGATAATCTGCCATCTGCTAGTGTCTGTAGTTTCATTAAAGAGCACTACCCTGTATTTTCTGTACCCTGGGAGCTGGTTAGGGAAATTCAAGCAGTTGGAGTTAATGTAAGAGAGATCAGGCCCAAGATGGTTAGGGATCTACTAAAAGCTTCTTCATCCATTTTACTCCGATCTATTGAAACATATATAGATGTTCTTGAATATTGCTTCTCAGATATGGACCCATACCGTTTCTCAGATCTTCATATACATGAGGAATCACGAGTTAGCAATCAACAATCTGAAATAATGAATTCTTCAATATCAAATTCTATGCCATCTTCAAGCAGCTCTGTGTCTTACCATAGAAATACACAAAGGCAGGGTGCTTCTGGGGGCGACGCGCTTGAAATTGTGACATACTTTGGAAAAGCTCTCTATGACTTTGGTCGGGGGGTTGTCGAGGATATCAGCAAGACTGGTGGCTCAGCATCCCATAGGACCCAAGCTGCTGAAAATAATGTGCTGTCATCTATCATCACAGAGCTCAAAGGAGTCCCGTTTCCGACATCGACAAAATGTCTAACAAGGCTGGGATCTACCGAACTTTGGATAGCAAGTGAGGAGCAGCAGCTATTGATGCGCCCATTCTTGCATCACTTTATCCATCATCAATGTTTACAAAAGCCCTTCTTGGAGCTATTGCTCACCACTCAAGTTATTCATAGACCTCTAAAGCTAAGAAGTTTTTCTCCTCACTTGTTGTCAGGCCATTTGAAGCACATATTTGATGAACGTTGGGTGCACCTTGCAGTAGAGAAGAAGTCTCCATGGATTCCTTGGGATAATAATGCTAATTCATCAACTGCTGGACCAAGTCCTGAATGGATTAGGCTCTTCTGGAAAATATTTAGTTCAATGAGTGGTGACCTTTCACTTTTATCTGACTGGCCCTTAATTCCAGCATATCTAGACAGACCTGTTCTCTGCCGTGTGAAAGAATGCCATCTAATATTTGTACCACCAGCAGATGATTCAAATCCTGATAGTGGAGATAGTGCAGCTAGAGTAGTTGACACGTCTGCCCACCCAGGAGATGAGACTGGAGAAGCTGAACAGAACAGCATACTTGATACTGCATTTCAGTCAATGAACTCAGCATTTCCATGGTTACCTGCTCTGCTTTACAAGTTGAATATACCAGTTTTTGATTTATCTTTTCCAGAGTGTGGTACAATATGCAATTTGTTTCCTTCACGTGACCGGACTCTTGGACAAATTATTGCTTCTAAACTGGCTGCAATAAAAAATGGTGGCCATTTACCTTTGCCACTTAGTCTATCAAGTGAAGACTGTGAAATACTGTTTGCATTGTTTGTCTCAGAGTTCAGATTGTCCAGTAACCACTTATATCAGAGAGAAGAATTGGATGTCCTGAGAGAGCTTCCAATGTATAAAACAGTTACAGGAACATACACTAGTCTGTCAGGGTCCGATCATTGCATTCTTTCTCCCACAGCATTCTTTCACCCTGCTGATTCTCGGTGCCTTTCTAGTACAGCTAATGCAGATCTATTTCTTCAGGCTTTGGGGGTTGAACAATTGAGTGACCAAGAAATACTAGTAAGGTTTGCTTTGCCTGGCTTTGGAAATAAATCAGCTCAAGAGCAAGAAGACATTCTAGCCTACTTGTATTCTAACTGGAAAGATCTGCAGCTGAACTCTTCTGTTGTAAACACCTTGAAAGAGACTAATTTTCTGACAAGTGCAAATGAGTTTTGTACAGAGTTGTTCAAACCAAGGGAATTACTTGACCCTTCAGATGCTTTGCTTACTTCAGTATTCTCTGGGGAGAGACACAAGTTCCCAGCTGAAAGGTTCTTGTCAGATGGTTGGCTTGTTATACTCAGAAAAGCAGGTCTTCGAACATCTACAGAGGCTGATATGATAGTACAGTGTGCAACAAAAATAGAGTCCATGGGAAATGATATTGTGTCATCTTCAGAAGATCCTAGTGACTTTGAGGCAGACTTTTCAGGCAGCAAAAACGAAATTCCTTTTGAGCTTTGGTCTTTGGCAGAATCTGTTGTTAATGTGATTCTTGCTAATTTTGCTACTTTGTATGACAGTTCTTTTTGCGAAAAGATTGGCAAAATCGCATTTATTCCTGCCGAAAAAGGTTTTCCAAGTATTGGTGGGAAGAGAGGGGGTAGAAGGGTACTTGCCTCATATAGTGAATCAATTTTATCAAAAGACTGGCCATTAGCATGGAGTTCTGCTCCTATTCTTACCAATCAAGCAATTATCCCTCCTGAATATTCTTGGGGAGCATTTCGACTAAGGAGTCCTCCTGCCTTCACTACAGTTCTGAAGCACTTGCAGGTCAATGTCATAACATGCTTATATGTTTCTATCTTATGAAAATGTTCTCTTATTTTCTTTTCTGAAACAAAGCAGAGTGTTGGGAGAGGCAATGGTGAGGACACACTGGCACACTGGCCAACTTCATCAGGAATAATGACGGTGGAAGATGCCTTTCTACGGATCTTGCAATACTTGGATAAAATATGGGGAACAATATCTTCTTCAGGTAGTGCAAATGCACCAAAATTATGTTTACCTCCCTGTATATGCCCTACATTTGTTGCCACTGGGTAACAATAGCTTATGTTATTATCATTTTCTCTTTCCTTGGTTTTAGTTACTAGCAGCGATTTTTTTTTTCACTGGAAAACACTTGATTTACTTACGCTTCATTGCATGGCCATATTTGAGTACAATCATGCAAAGCATCCCTGTAGGATTTAGGATAAGGGTTGAACTGACTAGATTCATATGAAGGGTCAAATATGCACTCCCTCCGTCCCAGAGACATCATTTTTTGCCTTTATTTGTCCCACAAAGGCTTCATCATTGAGAATCAATGCATTGGAGTTTGAGAAAGTGGGGGACAAATGCATTGAAATTTGAAAAGTGGAGAACATTCTAGTCATTTGATTTTGTATTGGGACGGAGGTGGTAGCTGGCTAATTGTGCCAGGCCGGCCCAAGATAGGCCAACCAGTAGCTGGCTAATTGTGAGGAGTACCAACTTTTTCTTGTGAGTTTGCATGTTTTGCTCCTAGTAAGAATTTTGAAATCTTGAACCGATTCACAATGCACTCACTTGAAGTGAAGTTCATTAAATTTTTTTTTTCATACTGTTATTCGTCTCGGGATGTTAAAAGGGAAAAGGGGGTAAATTGTAAGCTTGTTCAATTTAATATTTTGAACAACAGTTGTCTGGCAGATCAAAGCATTTCACATTGATCTTACTTTCCTGAGGTTTTATTTTGAAAACCCATGGAGACAACATCATCGTATTGAAATTGACCTGAAATGGGCATGCAATCTTCCAATAGAACATCCAAATTTGATATTTGGGAACAGCTTTGTAGACTCTTCATTTTGATATTTAAGATGAGGTATTTAGAGTGGCTTGCACTATGTATACAAGCTCAGTCTTGATTCTTTTTTTTTTTTTGGCAAGAATTATTATGTTGTTACTTCTTCCTGAAGAAATAAAGATATATCATGAACAGGTATTATCTTGTCAGTGTGGTCATGTATATTGACGATTCCTATAAGTAATTATAGTAATTACTATGTCATGCCCTGTGCATATGCTTTTTTATTTGCTGTATAAATAATTAAAGATAGCCACACAGCGGAAAACTGTAATTAGTTTTTGTTGCTTTGGAAAGAGATATATCAATACTCTAGTTAAGTTGTATTTCTTTCTTTTTCAGAGAAAAATGAGTTGCAGACCCTGGCTTTTATACCAGTTGCAAACGGGACTCGCTTAGTCACAGTGAAATCACTTTTTGCTCGTCTGACAATCAACATGTCGCCTTTTGCTTTTGAACTTCCAAGTCTTTATCTTCCATTTGTCACCATCCTCAGAGAAATTGGGATGCAGGAAACCCTTACAAACACTTATGCAAGGGAACTTCTTTTGGATATACAAAAAGCATGTGGTTACCAACGCCTGAATCCAAATGAACTCCGCGCTGTGATGGAAATTTTAGACTTCATGTGTTCTGGTGTCAACCAGGCCACAGATGGATCAGAAGACATATTTGATTCAGTAATACCGGACGATGGTTGCAGGCTGGTATCAGCTGTATCGTGTGTATATATTGACCCATATGGTTCTCATTTACTGAGTAACATAGATACATCCAGGATAAGATTTGCTCACCCAGATCTTCCCCAGAATATTTGCAACACGTTGGGCATAAAGAAGCTTTCTGATGTCATTGTAGAGGTACTACTATTATAGGATCTTTCTTTTTTTATGGCTGTAAGTTTAATTAATTTTGTATTTTTCAAATAAACATAAGTTTTTTCCCTTGTCAGGAACTGGATGGAAAAGAAGAACTAAAGATGGTGAATAGCATTTGCTCTGTTACTCTGGACAAAATAAAAGAGAAGCTGCTTAGTAAATCGTTGCAAGATGCGTTAAGGATTGTTATGATTGGTGTATCCAATCATTTTCCTTCATTTGAAGCACTCAATCTGGCGCAGATAGAAAGTGTACTAAAGGATATATCACAGAACCTGCAGTTTGTTCAGCGTCTCCATACTCGCTTTCTACTACTCCCCATGCTCCAAGACGTTACAAGAAGCAGCCAGCGTCCTCCATTTCCTGAATGGTCAAGCAATGGAAAGCACAGAAGTGTTTGCTTTGTGAACAAATCCACGGGTCAAATTCTAGTTGCAGAGCCCCCAAACTTTTTGACAATACACGATGCTATTGCTATTGTTGTTAGTTACAGATTAGGGGCACCCGTGATCTTGCCGATTGCTTCAGTATTTGCATGCCCAGATGGCACAGAGAAAGAGGTGCTTAAAATACTCCGTCTGGGCACTGACATTGGAGTTTCAAAACGTGAAGGAAGGTACAATGGTTCCCTGGGAGCAGAGTTGTTGTCCCAAGATGCTCGCCAGGTTCAATTCCTTCCTTTAAGACCATTCTATAGTGGAGAAATTGTGGCATGGAAGACGGGGAAAGAGGGTGAAAAGCTCAGATATGGCAGGGTCCCTGAAGATGTAAGGCCATCAGCTGGCCAAGCTCTTTACAGGTTTCCAGTGGAGACTTCTGCTGGTGAAACTTGCATGCTACTTTCCAGTCAGGTTTACTCATTTAAAAGCGTTTCAATGGCTGATCTCTCTTCTGCACCATTGCAACTGGATAGTGGTAGAGCTGCAGGTGGACAGCAGGGCTTCTCACCCATCAACACAGGAACTGAAGCTGCAGATGATGTGGTTAGTTTTATTTTTGTGCAAATTCTAGTTTTGCTAGCTGTATGTGTTGTCGTAATTTTTGTCATACTTCGATTTACAGGCTACTGGCCTTGAATATGGGAAGGTATCTTCAACCGAGCTGGTACAGGCAGTCCACGATATGCTTTCAGCTGCAGGGGTAAGGATGGATGCTACAAAGGAAACGCTTCTACAGACTACTCTTTCCTTGCAAGACCAGCTTAAAGAATCTCAAGTGGCTCTACTCGTGGAGCAGGTTTGTCCACTTCGATATCTTCTTGGGTTGTTTTATATTCATTTTTATTGTCAACATCAAGAATATGTTTTGATCAGTTCTGTTTACCATAAGAGAGTAGTTGTGACCCGTAATTTGTAGCGGCTCCTAAAGAAAATTGATGTGGGGAGGCATTTGTTGTTGAACGTCATACTATTGGATGCTGCTGCACACGCTGTGTTCACCATGCTTTCTTTGAGATGGAGATGAGGGTGGGTTAAGAATTTTTCTAGGATCTTCAGGCATTCCTTTTTATGTTCATTATTTGCACAGAGAATGTATACTATCAGGTTATAAACAAGCTACCAATTTTAGGGGAGCCCCAAACTTCATAATTTGCATTGCCTATCATATCATATTGTATCGTATCATATAATTACTTTCTTAGCTCTTTCTGCTTATGTTGTATGTTGTGGGTATTGAAATTTGTTTTAATTGTCACTACAGGAGAAAGCGGAGGCAGCAGTTAGAGAAGCTGATGTTGCCAAGTCAGCATGGTCATGTCGTGTCTGCCTGAATGCGGAGGTCAACATGACTATAATACCATGCGGTCATGTTCTTTGTAATCGATGCTCAAGTTCGGTTTCACGATGCCCATTTTGTCGGACGCAAGTATCTAGGATGATGAAAATATTCAGGCCTTAATTTCTCTTTCTACAACTTTCGCTTTCTATTAGTATGTATAATATTAGACACGTTAGTTTTTTAGCTGTAAAACTATAGGGCTGTAAATCGAGGGTGTAAATATACATTATAGTCCATGTACAGCTACGGTGCATTTTACTGTGCCGATTCTTTGGAAAATCGAAGTATTCGGTTCCAGTTTGAGGCGAAATCTATCTTTTTAAAACTGGGATGTCTCAAGACATCTTAGGTCCCGCTCTTTTTTCCAACAAGAGTTGGATTAGAGTTGGATTAAGATTAAGATTGTCGTGGCACGTTTTTTAAACTGCTAAACGGTGTATTTCGTGCGAAAACTTTCTATATGAAAGTTGTTCTAAAATATCATACTACCTCCATTTTTTAATAGATGACGCCGTTGACTTTTTCTTACATGTTTGACTATTCGTCTTATTCAAAAAAATTTACGTAATTATAATTTATTTTATTATGAGTTGTTTTAGCACTCATATTACTTTAAGTGTGATTTATATCTTATGCATTTGCATAAAATTTTTTAATAAGACAAATGGTCAAACATGTGATAAAAAGTCAACGGCGTCATCTATTAAAAAACGGAGGGAGTATTAATATATTTTTCAAGTTTGTAATAATTAAAACTAAATCAATCATACGTTAATGCCACCTTGTTTTGCATAAAAAACTTAATCTTATTGATCCATATAGCGGTGTTAAATTTGAAAATAAGAAATTATGCATAAGAAAAAATAACCAATAAAAAAAGAAAACAAATCCAATTTCTAATACTTTCAAATTATCTATCCTCTGTAAGATAATATATTACTATGTTGATTTTCTAATATATAGTTCAGCTAGTTCTCTAGTTTTTTTAAAATACAACGTTAACAACTCGGTATTTTTTTCCAAACATAACTGCTCGATCAGCGTATGTTGCATTTTTTTTAGCAAAATTACTGCCAGACATCGCCCAATATGTTGCATGTTGTGGACCATAGCAGTTAGGGAAGCTGATGTTGCCAAGTCAGCATGGTCATGCCGTATATGCCTTAATGCAGAGGTATCGTGACTATAATAACATGTGGTAACGTTCTTTGTAATCGATGCTCAAGTTCGGTTTCAAGATGCTCATTTAGCCACCTTGATTTTTTTAAAGGGTCTGTGTATACAACTTTCGCTGCTACTAGTATGTAGACACGGTAGTTGCTTAACTGGAAAACTATAGGCCCGTAAATCATGGGTGTAAATATACATTATGGTCCATGTACAGCTACGATGCATTTTACTGTGTAGATTCTTTAAAAAATTGAAGTGTTTGGTTTCAGTTTGAGGCGAAATATATATAGTTATAAGCCGCTCAGTGGAGGGGCAAAATTCAAAACAGCAAATTTCGAAGTACAATCATTCTCTTAGCAAATTGTTGCATGGTTGGTCCAGGCTATAGATGGTCAAACGAGCTACCCGATCCGGCACGGTCTAGGCACAACCCGGCTTGGGTCGAGATCAGTCGGGCTGACACAACCCGATCTACACGCCGAGCTAGGCTGTGCCATGTCTACCCACGGGCTACACCTACGGCCCAAGCAGGGCTGTGCTGGTCCGGCCCGAAGGCACAACAGTCCATCGTGCTTCTCCATAGAATAATTCTGTTTTTCTTCCCTCATCTCTTTGGGTTTTGTTTATATGGCTGAAATTTGTATTCCTCATCTTTGGGCTGCGACTTGTCTGGCTGAATTAAGTCTATTTTGGATCCTTGTACTATTTTTATTGACTGTGCCATGCCGGGCCAACCCAACATGCCAAGGCATCAGCCCAGGCACAGTCCAACTGTTGGACCGGCCATATGGCCATCGATAGTCCAGGCGTTGCCGCAACCGGGGCAAACAGCAAGGGGAAAATATCTGTGCCAAGCAGCAAGAGCAAAAAGCGAAAAGCGCAACGCCGCCGCGAAATATCTCACCTCACGTAGCTCTCGCCCCGGAAGACGCCACCCAGCGATCACTTCTGCTGTACTACTGGCCAGTGACCAGTCACTTGCTCTTCTCCCCCATTAATTGAGCTCCAGCCGTCCGGGAGACGAGATAATTCCGTTCAATTTCAAGTTAATCCCGCGGCAGCCATGGCTGCGCTTCTCATGAACACCGGCGCTGTCTCGATGCCCTTCCCTACCACGCGCACCGCCGCGCGACGGCGAACCAGCAGCAGCAGATGCCAGGCTTCATCTAGCGGCGGTAGCAGCAACGAAGGAGGCGGCGAGAGCTACCGCGGGAGGAGCGGGCGCGGTGGGTCGACGACGTGGGTGACGGAGTACGACCTGTACGGGCTGCTGGGCGTGGAGCGGTCGTCGCCGCAGTCGGAGATCAAGGCCGCGTACCGGTCGCTGCAGAAGCGGTGCCACCCCGACGTCGCCGGCGCCAAGGGCCACGACATGGCCATCGTCCTCAACGAGGTCTACTCCCTCCTCTCCGACCCCGCCGCCCGCCTCGCCTACGACCAGGTACGTTGCTTCATCGATCGATCTCTCGCATATACGTACGCACACCAACTGTTCGTACAATTGTTGATGAGGCAATCGATCTGCACGGAACGCATGCAGGAGCAAGCGAAGCAGTCGGAGTTCGTCGGGTACACGGGGAAGCCGCTCTACTCGGCGTGGTTCGGCGGCGAGGCCGAGCAGCGCGCGGTGTTCGTGGACGAGGTGAGGTGCGTCGGCTGCCTCAAGTGCGCGCTCTACGCCAACAAGACGTTCGCCGTCGAGTCCGTCTACGGCCGCGCCCGCGTCGTCGCGCAGTGGGCCGACGCCGAGGACAAGATCCTCGACGCCATCCAGACGTGCCCCGTCGACTGCATCTCGTAATCCAACACACCTCTAAATCCCCCCAATTAATCTGTGTTCTGCTTGTTGATTTGTCCTGATTTGTTCATCTCCATGGTTGATTTGGTTCGGTTTGTACGGTTGATTAGGATGGTCGAGAGGTCAGATCTCGCGGCTCTCGAGTTCTTGATGTCCAAACAGCCGCGCGGCAGAGTCCGGGTCTCGGAAGGCAACACCGTGGGCGCTCGCGCACCCGACATCTTCAACGAGGTAAGCAAGTTTCAGAAGAGGTTCCAGGAGATGAAGCAGAAGTCTGCCACGAGAGAATCCGAGGTAGTAAATCTGATGATTTGATCCAGTATTCAAGTAGCCTTGTGATTTCATAAGGGACTCACTAATCACCATTAACAAGCAGAGCTGAAGCTGAGCACAGTAAGCTCGGGTTAACTAATCTCGCTCGCTCGCGTGCGTGCAGGAGTCGGAGGCAGCAAGGCAATCGAGGAGCTCGGCAGTTCAGACGATCAGGTCGATCTCGAACTGGTGGTACTGGCAGCCGTTCAGAGCTCCGGCGACCACCGTACTCGCTTCTCTCCACCTGCCGGCGCCGCCGCCTTCTCCTTCCATGCCCGCCGACCCGGTGACGGACAGGCTCCAAGAAGCGGCAGCTCGACGCAAAGCGGGAGGCGCGACGGCGGCGAGGACGGTGGCTTCGTACGCCCGCCGCGACGACTACTGGACTCCGCAGCTGAACCTGCCGTCCCTAGCATCGCCGCCGGAGCGACCTCACCGGAGGCAGAGCGCTTCTCCTCCCCGCAGCCAGACGCGGCGAGCAACCCCCACCGGCGATGGCGGGGTGACATTGGGCAGCATCGACCTGACGGCGCCGCTGCTGATGGCGATCATCTCGGCCGGGTTCGTGGGTTACAACAGGGAGGAGGTGGCCGGAGTCGGCGGCGGCGGCATCCAGGAGCACGTCGGTGGCGCCGCCGCTCTGGGTCTCGTGAACAGCTTCGAGCTCAAGATCGTCCTAGCCTCCGTGACATGGTTCATCATCGGCGCGGCGATTGCCGGATTCATTCAGTTTCTCGCGAGGAGCGAAGTGAACTTCAGGAAATGAAGCGAAGACATGATTTATTCACGATGACATAAAGATACATAGGATAGATGAAGTATACATAGTAGTATAGATGCATGTATATAAAGGTTACTGCAATTAAGGAATTTATTAGTGGTGAAAAAATGAGATATAAAGTAGAGCAAAATGAAATGTACGAGACGTATAGCATTCAGCTTATGTGGTTTGGACGAGAAATCAGTTCTCTTGTAGGGTGCAAGAACTGCTGTTTTTTATGAGGCAGCGAGTACTGAGTACTAACTAATGAGATGATGCAAGTTTATAGGCATCATTTATTAACATAAAAACGACTACTGCGATTGCCACAAGATGATGAGAGCTCACAGAGGAAAACAGAGCAACCACAGTTAAGTTATTCATTGTTGTCTTCAACACCAGAAAATTGCAAGTGTCCCGTGTAACCCGATCTAAAGTTACTACGCAAATAAGCTGTTGTGCTTACAAAAAAATCTGGAGTACTGTCATACCATGCTCAGCAATCAAAAAGTACTCGGTCGTCGCAATTGCTAGTTCTGAATGGCACCTGATTACATCTAACAAAATGATATAGGGGAAGACGGATGATCTTTACTTCAAACTGACCTATGGTCTACTTCCGTCAGTCTCACCAAAACAAAAGATCGCACTTGGGGGCAGCTGATGCAGATTTTCAAATCAATTGCCCGTCTCCTGTAGGAACTCCAATACGTTTTGACTTGACACAATGTACCTCAAGGTAATAGCACCAGATACTAACCAAGAGATGATTCCTCTCCTCAAGACCTATTCTTCGGGGGTTTGACCTTGTATATGCGCACTATCCAGTTCGAAGTTGTGAATGCCTCCTCCAAGTACTCAAGCTTAATGTCTTTGTTGCCAATCTCCACTCCTCGTACTCGATCGTATCTACATACAAAATAAATAGCAGAGCTAGCATCCATTACCATATCAAAAACAGGCTTGTTATACAAATAGGACAATGCAAGCTACAACCAGCAAATTATGGTGCCTGGCTTATTAGGGAAACCATTCATAACCAAAATATAATACAGAGTACAATGTAATATCTATTTAAATAAATCAATGAAGTACAAGCAATAACAATGGCAAGGATGTGCCATACCCTGGAGGTTTTCCATATTCTGTGGTCAGTTCTCCAAAACGGTAATAACAAAGCTTGTACCTGTCAAACAAGAGAGGAGACAATTAGAGGTGATGGAAGGATAGAAGTAACACGGATAAATAACAAAATAGTACATGTGTTGACAAATAAGTCTCATTAGTGTGTTTCATACTTACATTAAGCAATTCAACATTTTTGGTGCTGCCCCCTTGTCGACACGATACTCCCCATTAACAAGGTAATCAGGCTCTTTGATTACAGGAAAAACTCCACCACCAATGCGCACCATCCATAAGAACCTGGAAATAAGCAGCTAAGTAAGAATCCATTTTGTAGTTCAGTTTTAAAAAAAAATGTTCAATACTAATTCGAATAAAACCAATAACATCGATTTATTAAAATTTGCTCTAGATTCAGTGGATAAACTTACTTGTTAATGTCATCTGAAGAATAACCAGTAACACCACCAAATACAACAAGCACATAATTCACATCCAGTGACTGCATTATCTCATACGCTTCATCTTCATAGGATGACATTGCACGCCCAACTGTAGCTATATGTGTATTATTCCATGTGTTGTTATCAACAATAACAGTTCTGTTCCCCATAGCTGTGATTTGGTATCCATAATCCCACCATGACATAATCTTTGCATCAGAAGGAGTGTTCTGACGAAGCCAATAATACGCTTCACGATAATCATCAAATATGACCCTGCCTCCATTATGACCCCTTGCGGCCAGAACAATGGAAGGAGAAGAGTAAGCCTCAGATGTCACCCAAGTGCAGTGTACAGCATATCTACTAAGCAAGTAGAAAGCACCCAGAAGTAAAGCAATGGCCACATTCTGCTGGAAAGGCAAGGATTGATCAACTGCACCCTGTTTACACAAGAAACCAAGTCAGCTTCTGAGTGATGTGAAAACCAGAAACTTAAAATAATTGATACAAGCAAACTGAAAACCACAAAATTATGTGCAATTGAATCTACTGGAATTAGAATTGTCAGAGAAAAGGCGCAAATCCTTTATATTCTTATCAGCCATGCACATGGTAAACTGGAAAATTGCAACCCAGCATTTCAAATGGCACAATACTCTCTGGAGGGTATTGATTGGCGGAAACAAAGGATTTCAATTGTACCACTTGATTTTATCTAAGTATGTTTCAGATTTCAAGCTCCATCAAATTTATTTATTTCAACTATCCATCTACAAAATATAAAGCATGCAAGCAAGCATAGACAAAAAAAAAAGGGAATACCTTTGCAGCTGCCTTTGAGCCAGATGATTTTCCAGAGACAGTTTGTGGACTTTTGCTTTTTGTCCGAATCAAGGTAGTAAGATTTTTTATTGTAGCTGATGCTGCAATGGCACTAATAAGGCAAACAGCTGGCGCTGCAACAAGAATTAACCGAACCATCACACCAGCAAAGTACATACTCGTGAGGCCATACATAACTATAAATATTGTGGCATCTGACAAGCGCTTGAAACAGAAGTAGAGGCCTGCTGGGAACAGGAAAAGAAGGATGTGGAAATCAAACATGAACGAAGACCACGCTGTTGGTTGATGCTCAGATACTGATGCAATGATTGGTATATGGTCCTTTGCATAGGTTGGATCAAGCAGGGAGTAAAACCGTCCTGTCCAAGGGGAGATGTAACCTGACGCGGTACCAATTCCAAGAGCTAGGGTGCCAACAGTTATCACACATGTCAGGGTGATTCTCAGGAATGACTTGAATAGTTTGGCATCATTCAGCAGGTACTTCACCCAGTCCAAGAAAAAGAAAACCTGCAAAAAGAGGAAATGGTTTATGATAGCTCTCTTATACATGTGCTATACTGCTCTATCTATACAAAGTGCACAAAGTACCTCACAATAGAAGATAATTGTCAAAGCATTCATATTAACAAATAACAAAGGTACGCTATGTTTGATATATACACACAACAAACACAATAACGACATTGAGTTATGTTGGCTGTGGGACATATTCAAGAGTAAAGAGTATAGCATCAAACATTTTACAGCCAGGCATAAATGGGCCACCAATCACACTGCAAACATACAAGAATTCACAGTTCCATAACATGTCTACCCAGTAAACATGATCTATCTGAAGAGGCAAAATGAGAGTAGCAGCAATCTGACACAAATGCCAATGTTCCATCTAATCATCTGGGTTATATGAAACTAACAATAAGTACTAACAAGTCATTTGATCTTAACTGTTCTACAAAATTACCTGTCCAATTTACTCCATAGTTTGCCTACAAACCAAGATCGGGTTGCCTTCAATTAAGTGTTTCGCCCTTTCTCAGTTACAAATAATCCTAACTCATTTCCAGGACAATTAAGACGGGTGGTGCAAATTTCCTAAAGTGGCGGGACTTTTCATCTGAATCATACCTTTTTATGTCAACTGTTGCTAATTTACTAAACTAGCCATCTAATAAACCAGAGCTGTAACTAGCTACTAATCTTAGAAGGCACTTTCATCGCTACGGATGAATTGTTGCATCATTTCATAACAATATGTGTAAGAAATACCTGCAAAAGGAAGAATACTCCCATAGCGGCCATGTGCTCCCCAGACTGGACGTGTTGGAACCCAACGAACCGGATCTGCATCGCAAGTAGCATTCCAAGCACATACGTGGAATTGTAGGCCACGTAGAGCCTCTGCGAGTACCTCCCGGTGACGAGCAGCACGAGCACGTAGAGCGGCAACAGATTGATGATGAAGACATAGCCTCCCCACGCGGAGACCATGTAGAAGTAGCCGAACGCCGAGGCGAGCGACCATGCGAGAGATCCCGTGTTGACGGCGCGCACGAAGAGGTAGAAGGTGAGCAGCAGCGCGAAGATGGCGACGCCCTCGTTGTCGTAGGAGCCCGCGACGGAGCGGGAGATGTAGCCGGGGCAGACGGCGATGAGCGCGGCGGCGACGAGGCCCGCGCCGGAGTCCCAGATCTCGCGGCCGAAGGCGTAGGCGACGAGCGTGGTGTTGGCGGCGAAGAAGGGGGCGGTGAGGACGCAGACCTCGCGGATGTGGACGGCGAGGGAGAGCGCGCGGAGGAGGCGGTGGAGCAGCGCGGCGGTGACCATGAGGCCCGGGAAGAGGGTGCCGCCGACGACGCGGCCGAGCGGGTACCAGCTCTCGAAATCGAACCAGTTCCAGAACTCGCTGAATCCATGGTCGGAGAGGAAGAGCGTGGTGCGGTAGTTGAAGTAGGGATCGAACTCGTGGATCATGGACTCGTAGCGGAGCACGGAGAAGAGGCGGACGACGAACGCGAGCACGTAGATGAGCGCCAGCGCCGAGACCCGGAGCAGGAGCTCCTGCTGCTTCGTCTTCAGCCGCAGCGACCGGAGCGGCGCCGGCAGCGAGTCCAGCGCGGTGGCGGCGGCCATGGCGGCGATCCGGATGCGGGAGATCTGGCGCCTCTCGCTAGGGTTTCATGCGCCCCGCGCGTGGAGCGGGAGAGGTTTTAGAGCGCCGCGGCCGCTTGGGTTCGGTTTGGATCTGGGAGATCGAGGAGGAGGAAGACGAGAGCAGAGTCAAGCGCACGGGGATGACGACGCGATGCTTACACTGACATGTGGGCCATGCCTGCGCTGACGTGGGAGCCCCACGTAGGCGCCTCTGTGACGCTGGAAACTGGGCCCCACTTGAATCGCCGCAGGCCATTGGCTGGAGAGGGCGGGAGACACGTGGGTTTGGTTCGCTAGTATCGCTCGCGGCTCGCTCCTATCTGTTCATTTTTACTGCATTCCTCCGTTTCATATTGATGTTAATATGAAAGGGAGTGAGTAAGATCCACTTTGAATCATAGGATTAAGAAAACGTAGAAATAGAAAAAATACGGGATTTTGGTAGGATTGTAAGTGTAAAACATAGGATTGTAAAATACAGGAAAAACACGGGAATGACCGTTTGATTGAACCGCAGGAAAAATATAGGAATTGTATGAGAGAGATAGACTCAAAGGAAAGTTACCAAGAGGTTCTACCTCATGTTAAATTTCCTCCAAAATTTGCATGGAAAGAGATATTCCATAGGAATTTTATAGGATTTTATAAGATCCATTCCTTTGATTCAAAGGGCTATATAGGAAAAATTCCCATAGGAATAAAATCCTCTAAAATTCCTATGAATTTCCTTTGAATCAAAGGGACCTAATTTTTTTTCAAGAACAACATCAATTCTCCTATACTTTTATGGTAGGATAAATCTCTCCAAAAACAGATCCTGAAAAAAAAAACAGACACTTGAGATGACAAGGTACTGAAGAAACAAACAGTGTGAGTACACGGAATTCCCCGCTAGTTTTGATACAACCACAATGCAAATTATCCTTTGAGGTTTCTTGCAAGTTCACTCATTTTCTGAATTACAATCCCCCAACGACCCGTACTTGTCTTTAACTTATCTTCAGTAGATTCATCCAATGAATCAGGCTCACATTGGTGAAGTCCATTAACTGGAAGTACATTCTGCCCACAGCTTCACGGAATACAAGTAGGAACTAGGAACAACATGGCTGAGAATCCAAGCCCTGAAAGACTATAGACCAGATATTGTAAACATCTGTAGGATCTTCTTCCACGAATTTTGTGGAGCCCCTTCCATGAATTTCCAAGCAAATAAGCCCTGATGGTTTGTTATTACCTCGATCCAGAACCTGAAACTAAAGCTGGTAGATCTGCTGCTAAATTTGATAACCAAAACGCAAAGCACAAGATAACCAACAAAAAGATATAACAGATGATGTTTAAAGCCAAAACACTATCTTTCTACATGGTGACAGATAATCAGAACTTCAGAGGTCCATCAACACTGACAACTCTGTATGACTATCCCTCTGTTATCCATACAAAGACGCTCTCGGTCTTCAGTGACACACTGGTGTCTGTTGAAGTAGCTCCATGCTGGCCTGGAGATCTTCCTTACAGCAAACCAGCCCAAATGTTCAGTTATTCACAACAGCACACATAACACGTAAGATTTGTACAACTGACACCCAGACCATATAAAGTCAACAAGGAGAGCATATATAACTCAAGACAGATGATATCCCAGAAGGCCAGAACAGTTGATAAAATTCAATTAGAAACCCATAGCCTAGCAGCCTTATTTAGTTGATTAGTTCTATTAAAAAGGCATCATGTTTTATTTCGGCCATACTAAATGGAGTAGTTAATTCATCGTTATTAGCAGAGTTAAGTTTCATTGTATATTCACTTTTAAAAAGATAATTGTATGTTCTTATAATATACCTGAAAAATCAATCATTAATACCTTTGAAGCAAAATAGTACTAGAGTTTTAGTGTCAATCCTTGATAAAGAAAAAGCTTTCCTTGTGACTTAAAGTTGATGTAGCATTTATACCAAGGAGGAAGTATCGCCTACTCTGCAGTAGCAGGACAACAGAAAGAATTGAGCTATATAATTATGCCATGAATTAAGTAACAGCCAACTCAGTATTTCCTCCATGATGGGAAAAAAGACAGATAAAAGTAAGTACTAGTAGAACACTACCTGATTTAATTCATACACATGGAGATCTCTTGCTTTTTTGTTAGGACTAGCTCTACCAAATCAGACCTTGCCTATAAGGATCATCAGGTGGAACATCCATGATTATCCGGGATTGCATCTAACTGCAAATGAATTAGTCTTCAGCGCTTGCAGTTTGCAAAATCAGGTCAAGCGAGTGGTTTCTTAAAGGAGCATGTATAATGCAAGTGCTAGACAAGATGGGGACTAATACTTCCTCTGATAAGTAGTGAAACCAGCTGTTCCTCAAAAATAAACACAATTATCATTTTTACGTTGGATCACAAGGATTGCATGGTCAGAACATATGCATTGGAGCACCAACAAGACTACAAGAGCCAATGCTTTTTACTGGAGGTCCTGACCTCCTGGATTACCCTATATGAAGTTCTAGGAGCAAGCTATTTATCTGCTCCCACAACTCTGAAGACTGTCAAAGTAACACCATAAGACAAGCATTGGACAGGATCACAAGCACATGATCCCACATTTATGAAGGAAGAAAAAGAATGCCATGCAAGTGGGTATTTATTCCAGATATGCTTTATCAAAAAAATTATAACACCGGGGCTTTGACAGCAAGTACTTTAGAAGTGTTGGCTGACAGATTATATCAGCATAGTATATTAATGAAAATTTGCATGACAAAAGCAACAGGAATTTTACCTTCATTGGCTATTCACTGATAGTACATGTCCAAAAACAATGCCACTACCATGCAAAGTAGTGAAAAGAATTGGCAGACCTATGAGCACTCTCAAGTTGTCCCTTTTTATTTTCCTGAACTCCAATCAAGCACTTCCAAGTTATAAACACATCAAACAGAAGGATCACCCAATTCCAAGCATCCTATCTAATACAGAACACAGCTGCAGCATCTCTGTGCATTCCCCTGGACCCTTTCTGCAGAATGCCTTGATGACATTAGCAAAAATCCTACTATCTAATACAAATCCTTTTTCTAGCATATCATCAAACAACCTCAATGCCTCACGAACATTTCCACTCCTAACCAACCAATATGCCAAGCGTGCAACAGGCTCAACAGGATAGCCATCATCAATATGTCTGATCAAATTGACAGCCTCGGCTCTCCTCCCAGACCTAAAGAGGCAATCAACCAGCGTATTGTATGTGATCGTATCTGGGGCAATTTTACCCGCATTCACATCAGCGAACAGAAAACCAAGCTCATCCTCCTTCCCGGCCTCATAGAATGCATGAATTAGAATGTTACAAGTCACAGTGTCTGCCATGAACCCCTTGCTGCTGAACACAAACTTGGCAAACTGAAACTTTCCAGCTCGGCACAAGCATGAAATAAAAATGTTGCACGTTTGCACATTGGGTGTTATTGGCTTCTTGAGAAGATCTGTGAACAGTTTTAGAACACGCAGCCATTTCCTCTTCTTGCAGAAATGATCCATGACCGTATTGTATGTCACGACATCTACCACAAAGCCAAGCTCCTGGCATCGTTCCAGCACCTCCTTGCCTGCCCACATATCAAGGTCCTGGGCAACATAGTCGAGCAGTATGTTCAGACCAACTACTGTCGGCTGTAACCCCATCGTTACCATGATTTCCAGCTGCCGGAGTGCCTCTTCAACATACCCGAACCGGCAAAGCCCAACAATGTAGGTGCTGTATGTAACTGCATCTGGCACCCACCCATTCCGGCCACTCTCATCAATGGTCCTCTGGACAGCATCAAAATCCCCAACCTTACATAACCCATTTACGTAGATGTTGTAAAATACGACATCGGGGTGGCATCCAGTGGAGCGCATGGAGCTGATGAGCGCATCAGCCGCCTGCATATCAGCATTGGCACAGTACACCTGGAGGATTGGTGTGTAGCTGTGCAGGGTGAGCGGGTAATTGAGGGCGCGCATTTCGTCGAGCAGCTGGAGCGCGTCCGGGAGGCGGCCCGCGCGGCAGAAGGAGAAGACGAGGTCCGCGTAGTCGATGGGAGTCGGGGGGAGGCCGAGGCGGGACATCCAGAGGAGGACGGAGTGCGCGGCCGACGGGAGGTGGAGGTGGGAGGAGTAGACGTGGAGGAGGAAGGAGAAGGCGCACCGGTCGGGGGCGACGCCGTTGGCGAGCATGTCGTCGAAGAGGGCCGCGGCGTCGGCGGGGCGGCCGGCCTTGGCGAGCGCCGACATGGCGGAGGTGTAGGAGGCGGCCGTGGGCGCGCACGCCGGGGAGGAGTGGCGCATGCGGCGGAGCACCCGCAGCGCCGCGTCGCCGTCGCCGTCGCGGGCGAAGGCATCCAGGAGGCGGTTGTAGTCGTGGAGGGTGTGCGGAGAGGAGGAGAAGGCGGCGGAGGGTTGGGGGCGGGGAAGGAGGTGGCCGAGCGTGCGCATGGCCGCGCGCACCGCGGCGGACAATGGCGCGGAGGCGGCGGCGGCGGCGGCGGCGGCGGGCCATGCGCCGGCCGTCATGAAGGATTAGCGGAGGTTACAGTTTGCAAAGGCATAGTGAAGGTGAAGTAATTTGGAGATTTGCTTTGCTAAGAGAGATCTGCATCAAACGACCATGGATTACAAGGCATATGTTAGAGAGTTTCTAAATGGAACGAACCTTTAAACAAAGGGAGAAACTTTGTACTCCCATCGTTCTAAAATAGTCGTATCTTAAAAAGCTTATTCTATTTATTTTTTTCTTTATTCTAAGTCTAATTATCCTCTCATTCTCAATCCTATATCATTTAATAGAAGACATTATAATCAATTTTTACTAAACCTTAGTCTTTTTTTTAAAACAATATAGAACGACAACTATTGTAGGACGGAGAAAGATATTTTATAATTTTGTTAATATCACTCTAGTTCGGCTCAATATCCGGTCTATATAAAAACCGTTTGGTTCAATGGGTTTTCCTGGTTCACTTGCACAACCGATCTTTTAAGAGGATTGGATCGGCCGAGGCCCTGGTTCTGTTTTTTTTCTGTCGGTCCAATCCTAATAACTATGCTTGCAACTGCAAAGATGTAAGATGTACTTATCTGCATTAGTGCATTTTTGAACCATTCACCTGTGAATGGATGGCTGGGCATTTATTTGATTAAAAGTGTCGGCATTCCTCCACTCTTTCTTCCTCCTCTAGTGCACACACATAAGCAGATTGTGTGCGTGGCAATGACTATCCATATAAGCAGATTGCATGCGTGGAGGAGAGAGGAGGGTGGGGCCCATATCTTCATCGGGCTCATGTTCCCTTATTTGGCTCCGAGAACTTCGTAAGAAAAAACCAACTTAGTGTTAATATATAAATTTGTTTTCCATCGTAACGCACGGACTCTAGGCTAGTTTAGAAAATAAATTTAGTGTTAATATATAAATATAAGCAATGTTTAAAGTATCTTTAATAATAATATAAGTTATACAATATGATATATTTATTTACTAAATGGGTGGAGGGAGGTACTACAGTACTTTCTTCGTTTCATAATATAAGTCTTTTTAGCATTTCTCATATTCATATAGATGTTAATGAATCTAAACAATGTCTAAATTTATTAATATCTGTATGAATATGGACAATGCTGGAAAGTTTTACATTATAAAATGGAGGAAGTACTTAGGAGAGCAAGCAGTTGAACACTCAATTGTGCGGTCGTTTAGGGTCAATGACAAACGCATTTATTTGATACTACTAAAAGTAAATACTGAACTGAGCACATCTAACTAACAAATTTTGACACTTGATGCAGCGCAAATATTCTAGACAATCTGTCTTTTTTTTAAAAAAAAAAGATTGGACCTAAGGAAGGACTTAGAGTTAATGGTTTTAAGAAGGAAGAGGTAAATATTTCCCCTGGTGAGCGCGCTCGACAAAGGTTGAACCTGGGCCAACAGGGTGCGAGTAGGGGTCGCTGGCATGTACCCCGCTGGCCCGGGTTCGATCCTTGTCGAGCGCGCTCACCAAGGGAAATATTTACCTCTTCCTTCTTAAAACCATTGACTCCCAAGTCCTTCCTTGGGTCCAACCTTTTTTTTAAAACAAAAGACTCAAAGATCATATACTTATTTATATATTTAGAAACATATTACATGGATAATGTGTCAACGTCCGCTTCCCCTATGGGAGCTAATTACATTACTACAAGGCTATGATTTAGCCTTGTCTACTTTGCCCTTCTCCGTTTTAGCGCTCGCTCTTTAATGGCCGTCTCGCCGCCGCCGGTCTTCCAACAAGATGGCACCACCCGTTCCACGCTAACAACATTGCGATGGTCCGCCTTGCAGACAGACTCGGCAGCGACCCGATGACCATCCACGTAGTGCTCCTCCTCGTAGTAGCAGTCCGGCAGCGCGAGTTCGTTGCTTATCTCCACCTTGGGGGTGATCACCATCTTCTCGAGCACGAGGGAGCTGCGAAGTATGTGAAGTGCTACCTCCACCTGGTCTCTGTGGCCGAAGAAACCACTGATGCGAACGGATCTGAGATGGGCGTGCTGGTGTGGAGGATCAATGATCCTTAGCTCACCATCCTCTTCGTGATACGGTTGATGCCGGCAGTTCATCCACATCTGATGGAAATTTGGTACCAGTTCATACATAAGAAAAATGGAGTCAGTACGCTCAAGGCAGTATATATAGATTGCTGTGAAATTAAATTTCCTACTCCCTCTGTTTCTAAATATTTGACGCCGTTGACTTTTGAAAATATGTTTGACCGTTCGTCTTATTTAAAAAAATTTAAGTAATTATTAATTATTTTCTTATCATTTGATTCATTGTTAAATATACTTATATGTATACCTATAGTTTTACATATTTCACAAAAGTATTGGAATAAGACGAACGGTCAAATATGTGCTAAAAAGTCAACGGTGTTAAATATTTAGAAACGGAGGGAGTATGTCCCAAAGTGTAGGTACCAGTATAGATCTTGCCTTTGAGTGTTCGCTATGCCTAAATAATTTCACTTTAATTGTTCAGTTCTTCCCTTTGTGGATACCATAATCATGAGTTAACTTCAATCATGGTCGTGTTCATATTTTCAATGCAATAAAAATTTAAATAAACTACTGCGTGAACAACTGCGTAGCAAGAAACATAAATTGTCGTTGACATTTTTTCCACAGCCAAAACTTTCATATGCAAAATCTGCTTTCGGAAGTGACAGTGAAATGAACTTACAGATAACTCCAATGTTTCCATGAAAGGAGCAATCTTCAGGAGATACGCATAATCAAGGACATCTGTGTTTCTGATATTTTCATGGCCAGAGAAAACTAATTCCAACCTCAAATTCCGAAGATAAGTAAATTTGAAAGGCCTTTCAGGTACAATAGTTCTCTGCAACAGAAATGGAAAAAAAATAGTGAACTTGACCTTAGCGGTATATGCACACAATATAGCAATAGAGGACACATCACGAACCTCAAGCTCTTTACAAAGTAAGGTTAGAGTCTCAAGCCTTGACAAAGTACTGGGGAATCCAGTGACAATGTAGGAAAGAGCGGATTGACCAGTGAAGAGCAAAAAACTAATATTTGTCAGCCTGGATGTTGAAGCGAATTTTAATGGAACCATGTCGCCAGTGTACTTGAGTGTTGTTGGACTACAGTTCAGCTCTATCTCATCCAGTATAGGGCAGATATTCACTACCAAATGCTTAAGACGGTCCAATGGATAAAGCATTCGTATGCTAGTAATCGTTCTACAATATGAAATCTCCAAAAACTCCAGAAGATTGCATTTGGATAGCATGCACTGAACATCTTCATTTGTAATATTCATATCTACTAAGCTAAGACTCTTGAGGTTCTGAAATCCTTTGAAATCAGCAGGTAGCTGCAGAGACACCGTTGTAAGCTCGAGACATCGCAAGTATGAACAATAATTGGGGCTGAAAAGCTGTGAAGGCAAATTATATGGTGGTTCTCCGACTATCCGTGTGCCATGACAAATCTGTGAAAAATGAGCCCTTATCCTGACCCGATAAATCAACAACAAATTCCTTTGCTTTTGATGCAATTGCAAAGTTAACCCATCTATCGATATGGCATGCATGCTTACTATGCAATCCAAACTTAATTTCCATACGCTGAACCCCCATTCCACTGTGTTGATCCAGGACTGTATCAACCCTTGTAATAAATTCCGTATCCCTGAGCCATCGCCATTGATAACCAGACAAGGTCTTAACATAAGGTTTCCTCATTGTTCCTTTATTAAGAGTTAGGTCGGTGTGGCTGCACCAAACACATCTCCATTTTCTTGACAAAACACTTGTCCTTATAGCTTCATTTATTGGCAACCGCGACACGATCTTTGATAAAATATCCTATAGTGAAAAACAACAACATTATAATTGAAGTATTTGACATAAACAGCTAAACAAATAGAGAGAAATACCATTGCAGTACATGAAACCACATTGTCCTATACTTAATTTATATATGAACTCACGTACCATCGGGAGATTGCAAAGTGATTTTTTTCTCTACTTCTCTTCTTTTGACAATTTTCCCACGCAGGCATTGCTCTAAATTCCTCATCATGCTCCCGTTGTGGCTTAATTGTTTTCAATAATGAAGAGCTGTCCTACTGTTCAATACATAAAAGAACATGAAGCACTAAAAAATAATTTCACAGAACTGATAATCTTAAGGTAACAGCTAAGATGAGTATTCCAATTTCCTAATGTGTTAAGTGCATAATAAGAAAAGGTACTAGTGTAGCGCAGCCAGGGCATGCACGATATTCATGTTATCCAACTTTGTAAAGCCGATTAGGCGAATATAGTTCGAGAGATATTTTCTCTAAATAAATAGAAGCCTTTTTACTACTCTCAAATTAAAGTCAGATGTATTATGTTTACACATAAGCGTCTCAATGGTTTATGGCAACTCTGCCAAGTTGTAGTTTGTCTAGGCGCTAATGATTCATCGATGCAGGAAGGATTACACGATGGATGCTCGTTTCGGGTCGATGCAAGAAGGATTACCTGATCGATGGCTCGATGCTCGTTTCTGGCAAACAACCCGACGAACACCTGCGAAGGGCGGCGTCGGTGGCGCAGTCGTCTGCTCGTCACAGTCCACGATACGAGAGGGCAGCACGGGAGACAGAAAAGGGAAGGCGAGGACCGGACGGTGTGTGGGGATTTATGTTGCCTCAATTCCGATACGGATATGTGATACAGGAGCAATTCCCCTCCGCTTCCGTTTCCTATTGGAATAAGTACACCTGACATCCTTTAACTTTACTTCGAGTCTGTTTGAGATCTCTAATCCTCAATATCAGAAATCTCTATCCTTTAACTATTCAAAACTGTTCAAAGTTAATACCGATACAGTATATGACCATTGTTTCTAGTGTTTTCACTAACGTGGCATATGTTAGACCCACATGCCAGTGTGTCGTTGAGGCGTTAGGAAGCCTCCCCGTCAACTACACGACGTTGGTGGCGGCATTACATGACAATAAACGAGCTCGGGTTCTCCTCGTTGAACATCATGTTGTATGACTCCTGCAGCAGCAACGACGGCATGCCCGGCGGGCCGTACAGATACTCAGGCGGCGACAACGGTATTATTATGGGTCGGTTGTGTTGTTTAGCAAAAACTCTATTTTCATTTAATATACTAATGTTCACTTCTTTTACGCATTCACGGAAAAAATCTACTCCCTTCGAGTTGATAATACTTATCGTTTTAGACAAGTATGTGGTCAAACTTTAGAATCTTTGATTGTGAATCACTTTTAAAATATTTGTCTTTCAAATATGGTGATTACATGTATAGATTAATTTTAAAAAATACTTTAATAAGACCATATATTTGTTAATGTTTTTATACATATTATCTATAACTAATATAAATATTCGTATTTTTCCGGTCGTCACATCTATTTTTCGTCCGTTTTTCGTCCATACACAATCCGATTCGGTTAGCAATAGCGATAGAAAAAATTGCAAAAAAAAAACCACCGCCGCCGGAGGGAGAAGAGAGGCGGCGGACGGAGCGCTACTGCCGGATCCGCCCGCGGTGGCCGCCACCGCCGACGGATCCACCCTCGGACGAAGCCGACGCCGTCGCCGTCGACGCCGCCGTCGCCGCCGCCGCCGCCGCCGCCGCCATCGACGCCGCCGCCGCCGCCGCCGACGCCGCCACCGCCGCTGTCGCCGTCGAGGCCGACGGGGAGAGGGAGAGGGAGAGGGAGAGGGGGAGGGACGGCCGTCGCCGCCGTCTCCGCCACACCCCGCCGTAGCTGCGTCGTGCCGGTGAGACGGGAAGGAGAGCCACCGCCGCTAGCGTGGGGAAGGGCGCCGCCGCCGCTCGCCACGGGGAAAGCCTCGGCCGCTTGCGTGGGGGAAGGGCGGCGCCGCCGCCGCCGCCGCAGCCCGTCGTCGCCGCGCCGTGCCGGAGAGAAGGGAGGGAGAAGGGTAGGGAAGCGGCGCCGATGGTGGGAGAGGCGGCCGGCTGGGGGGAAGGGGAGAAGCGGGACATGGGGAGAGGGAGCGGCGCCGGTGGGGAGAGGCGGTGTCGGGAGTGGGGGAGGCGGCCGGCTCGGCTGGGGGGGAGGGTTAGGGGTTTTCATAAGGCCGTGGGCCGCCGGCAAGGACGGAAAAAGTCTATTTTAGATCCTTAGGCCGAAGAAAAATAGAAGTTCATTTTTGGTACTTCATTTTTTCGAAGCATTATAATAATTTGTTGGAGATATGGGTCCGGGGGTATGCGAAGTGTGGAGAATCTACCTTTCCTATCCTGTCGCGTGTCCCTACAGCCTGGTCCTACCCCCACAGCCCGCGAACCGCTGGAGCGGCCGGAGGGGGGTCGGGGCCTCAGGGTGCCACGTCATACCCCTCGGGCCCTTGCACCGTTTCGCCCCGAGGCCCTCGCCCAGCCGCCGTTTGGCAGGGGGAGCGAACGAGGAGGGGGCCCAGGCTGAGCTTCCATTAATGCACGTAACGCCCCAACTGCCCCCTGTCGCATTTAATGCAGTGAGGCAGACATGCGGCGTGCGAATCTGACGCGCCATAATCAAGAATGACCGGTCTATGACCGGTCATGACACCGGTCATGTTTGACTAGACCGACAACCGTGCTCCCACGTCGCGTCTGCTCCCGGCGGAGTAGAGGTAGGTATGACCCGTCCCATCGGAGGGTCATTCGGACGGCGGCCACCACAAGTCTTCATCCATTAATAGGGGAATGACAGGGCTGTCCCCCGTGTCAGGCGAGGGACGGCGCTGGGCCCCACTCAAGGACGAGCTGTGGCTTAGCTTCCAGGCGAAGGCACGGGTCGAGTTCCGGTCAAGATAGGGTGGGTCCCCACCCGAAAGAAGAGTAGGTAGAGGCGGTGCATGTGGTATCCCCTTAATATATAAAAGGAGGACCTTGCCCACCGAGAAGGGGGACGACTCTCAAAAAACCTAAGCTCTAGGAGAGAAAGAGCAAGAGTGTTCTCCGGAGTTAAGGAACCCTTGTAACTCAACCATAATCCCAGGTACAGGAGTAGGGTATTACGCTTCTTAGCGGCCCGAACCTGTATAATTCGATTGCGTGCAAGCTAGCTAGTAGCCCTAGGGACGGATACGTGATTTCTAAGAGGCGAGCTTCTTCCCCCGGCCGAACTCACGAAAGGGGGGTCTCACGACCTCCCGCTATTGAGGGACTTCCCTCGACACAATTATAGTCATTGAATATGTTTATTTCGAAGCAAATCTAAAAGGAAGTATTTTCTTTCTTTTTTTTAATTAAATAATTGTGAAATGATTTTTGTATTATTAAAATTAGCAATTAAGCTCTGAAAATTCCATTAAAATTTCAAAGAGCGTAACTAATCATGGAGAATTTAAAAAAAAATAAATATAACCATGTCATTTTATTTCTCACACTTGCTTTACTTGTAAATTTATTTAATTATACACATACCTACTTAAATATCAAATATTTCAGCGAATTTGTATTTTAATTAATTGTATATTTTTCTGATCTGTACGCTTCCCGTTGCAACGCACGGACACTTTTGCTAAACCAAACAACACTTTTAGTCAATATACACACTCCATAATCACCCGGTGCAACGCACGGGCACTTTTGCTAGTAATAAAAAATAATAGTAAAAGTTGTTTTCTGGAGAGCATGTCCTTATCCAAAATGATCAAGCCGGAGGGAGTCTCAGCTTTGAGTTCGAATCCTGAAGCGGCGCCTGAGCTCCTGTCCAGGAAGGAGGAGGCGGGCGGAGGCGGGGTCCGGCCGTCCGGGTATGCGAACGACGAGGCGGCGTGGGATGTTGGAGGGGAGGTGTCGCGTGGGCCTACCTGTCATTGAACGTGTCATGATCTTTCTTGGACCTCACGAAAATGAATAGATGGGCCGAGCCGGACCGGCCCAGGCCAAGAGCCCAGTTGCTAGAGCAACACTTTTGTCCGCCCAATTTTTCTCCCATTTCCTATCCGAAATTTCAAAGGCCGTCTATAAATTTGGACCTGCCTCTCGAGATCTCCCCCCTCTCTGCTTATCCCGTCGGTTAGGAGATAAATCAATCTCGAGCTTTTGCGTCCCCTACCATGGCCACCCGCGAGGTATCTTCCGCCCAGGAGCTGCGTCGCGTCATCTGGAAGTGGGATCATGTGAAGGAACTCCGTATCAAAATCAACCCTAACATCTCCCTCGACGAAGCGCATGAGCTTTGGAGTGCCGTCTCCACGGTGAGTGGCTACGCGCGCCTCTACAACCTTCATATTCTGGTGGCCAAAGACGATGCCAGGACTCTAGTCCTGCAGAAGATTCACCATCTCCAGAAGTGGGCTCAAGACGTGGAGAGACAGCTCGGGGTTCTTCAGGCTAGGATTGATGCCCTTGATGAGATGCTGTTGGGAGCAGGACCCACCCTCCCTCGCGGCTACCAGCCCATCTTCTACCTAGGGATGGCAGTGGGTCGGGTCGGGCACGGGCAGAGCGATTCCATGCCCGACCCGAGACCCACAAACCCACGCCCGTGAGCTCTATCGGGCAAAACTCCATGCCCGTGCCCATGCCCGACGGGCACGGGCATGCCCGATTGATACCCATTGGATACCCATCCCGTGCGCCCTGCTGACGACGCGCCGCCCCGGCGCCCCCTCCTGTGGGCCCCGCCGACGACGTCTCCTCCCGTGCGCCGCGCCGCCGCCCCCTCCTGCGCGCGCCGCCGACGACCGGACGACGCGCCGCCCCTCCTGTGGGCCCCGCCGACGACGCCTCCTCTCGTGCGCCGCGCCGCCGCCGACGCGCCGCTCCCTCCCAGCGCCGCGCCGCCGCCGGAAGAGAGAGAGAGAGACGGGAGGGAGTGAGGAGTGAGGACTGAGGAGAGAGTGGACTTGGGTTAGGGTAAAGCTGAGATATATATACATGCCTGTCCGTCTCATATAAATGGGCCAGGCTATTGGGCCGAGGAGGGATGTTGAACTATTATTGGCCTGATGGATAATGGGATATATATGTGCTATAAATTTTCGGGTCGGGCATGGGTTATCCACGGGTGAAATATAAAACCCGGCTGCGCCCACTAAGTTCGCGGGTGTCGGGTCGGATGTGCTCACGGGCAAGATATCGTGCCCACGTCCATGCCCATCGGGTCGGGTATCCGCGGATACCCGAGCCCGTGGGCATTACTGCCATCCCTACTTCTACCATGGCCCTAAAGCATTCATGGATATTGACCAGGTGTGCTATTTGAGGATTTGGGGTTTAATTGTCGGTGGATTTCGGATTTGAGGGTTTGAGGGGTGGATTTGGGATTTGGGATTTGGGCGATATTCTCGGGTCATGGATTTGATTTGAGGGTTTATTTGGGCGATTCTCGGTTCATCGATTTGATTTGAGGGTTTGAGCGGGGTTATTTCGGCGATTCTCGGTTCATGGAGCTACTAATTGTCGATGGATTTTGGATTTGAGGGTTTATTTGGTGCGATTCTCGCTTTGTGGAGCAGTTAATTGCCAGTGGATGTGGTATTTGGGGTTTGAGCGGGTTTATTGCTGTGATTTTCGGTTTATGCAGCAATTGTTAGTGGAGTTAGGATTCGAGGGTTTGAGTGGTTTTATTTGGTGCGGTTTCCGGTTTATTTAGCAACTAAATGTGGGTAGATTTGGGGTTTGACGGTTTGAGCGGGTATATTTGCTGCAATTCTCGTTTATGCAGTAATCGTTGCTGGATTTAGGGCTTGAGGGTTTGAGCGGGATATTTGGTGCAATTCTCGTTTATGCAGCAACTAGATTTGGGATTTGAGGGTTTGTTTGGTGTGATTTCCGGTTTATTCAGCAATTGCTGGTGGATTCGGGGGGTTTAGCAGGTTCATCGGATGACACTTTCAGTTCGATCAACAATTAATTGTTAGTGGATTTGGGGATTTTAGCAGGTTTATCTGATGCCATTTTTAGTTTATTGACTTGGGGATGTTGGGGATTTGAGCGGGATCTGGTGTAATTTTTGGATTTTTAGTTTGACTTGGGGATGTTGGGGATTTGAGCGGGATCTGATGTAATTTTTGGAACGGAATGCAGCTGGGAGAAGGACATCTCGAGGAACACATCCACCAGGTGAAGGATAACTATGCTGTTAGTTCTCCAAGTGATCCTCGTCCGCGAGGTGTGTACTGGAGCCAGGAGCAGTTTGAGAAGAGAGAAATTAGTGACCAACTCTGCATGACTGACTTCAATATCAGTTATCTGAAGCTCAAGAGGGACTCCCTGCTCGCTCTGAAGACCAGTATCGAAGAAGGCATCGAGAATCTCGAGAAGTTCCTGACAGAAAGGACCTACTTCGGGTGTGGAAACGGGGAGTACGTCAGGTTCGTCGACGTCCCAGTATGTGCAGGCGATGCACATGTTTCGGAGGAATCCAGTGACGAGGACAACGGGGAGCCCGACGAGGACCCGGGCGCTCTCCCCAACGACGTGGACCCCGGTGCTCTCGCCGCCGCCGCCGAACCAGGCTCTGAGGGGGAGTCCGACAATTGACCGCTGATAGAGTTTGTGTAGGTGTGTATCCAGGACAGTTCCGACGACTGACCGCGCCCGCCGATGTGTGTAGGTTCAGATACTGAACTGATCTTACAGTACTATTGAGTTTGCGATCGTGGGATACCGAATGGTGATGGTGATCCCTTGGAAAATTTGTTGAGTGATGAAGATAATTCGTTGTCAGTTACAGTGCCCTCTGTTTTCTGACCTGCTTATGCTCTTTGATTTCTCCCTCTCTTCGTTGAATACATGCTTCCCTCTGTGCCAGTGTTACTGGTATCACCATTGAAAATGAACTCCCTGTTAACTTCAAATGTTATTTTCATGTTTGGATGCCCCCCAACACGGTTACCGTGGTTTACCGTTCTTACCATGGGGTACGGTAACAGAAATACCGCGGTAACCTCCTTAAATTCAAATAAATTTAAAAAATAATTTAAAATTTTGATAAATTTTGTACGGTTTTTCACGATCACCACGCAGTAATTGTGCTTATCGTCGGGGCGCGGTAACCCTGGCACGGGCGGTCTGGGAAACCCTGCTCCGGGCACCGAGTCGCGCTGGACTCCGCAACTATGCCCACGGGCAAGAGACGAGAGCCTCATCCCAGCGCGGTTACCGACGGTAATGTAAACCCTGACCTGGAGATAGTAGATATGTTTGTAGAATTTCACATTTCGTGGCGTGGCAAAATGAACGTGTTGGCAGTTGGCACCGAACGTGGCATTTCAGCAAAGCTAGCATATGTCCACTTAGTAGTTGATATGGCTTGTTTCAATGTGATGAATGGACATATTGTAATGGTAGATCTTGATTGGCTGCTTGAGATGTAGCTTGATACTTCCTCCATTTCATATTATAAAATTTTTGTATGTCTAGATTCATTAACATATATAAATATGGGCAACGTAAGAAATTCTTATAATCTAAAATGGAGGTAGTAGCATAGTTGTGGATGAATGGATGTCTAGTCCTCTCCCGTGCGACACAAGGGAGGCAAAGTGAAGCAAATTTCGAGAGAGATATTGTGTTGATGGCAATGATGCAGAAGAGGAACAGCATTTGCTATGTCACCCGCTATTCTTCGAGGAAAAAACACGTACGGCAAGAATATTGCCTGAAAGAGACTACGTGAGACCAACGAACAGCTATACTCCTTCCGTCCCAAAATAAATACAGTTTTATACAGTTTTACACTATTCACATTCGACGTTTAACCGTTCGTCTTGTTTGTAAATTTTTTAGATTAGTATTTTTATTGCTATTAGATGATAAAACATGAATAGTACTTTATGTGTGACTAAATATTTTCAAATTTTTCACAAATTTTTCAAATAAGACAGACGATCAAATGTTAGATACGGATATTCACGTCTGCACTTATTTTGGGACGAGAAAGTTACTCCTACATATAATAAATTCCTCCGGTACCTGACGATTTTTTTACTGTAGATGGCAATTGGTGATACGTATTGCTTTCTGACGCATACTGCCGCTTCATAAATTTCAGAAAAGAAACTGGACAGGACTTGTAACAGGTGCTCGTGCCATCGAGCTCGCTTGTGGCCACCAGAAAACTTTGGGATTAGGGGCTGTTTGCTCTTTGTTCAATGTCTCAACTTGCCAAGTTTCTTAAGCAGAGATCAATTTAATGTAGGAATATAACAAGGATGAAAAACGGAGCTTGAATTTTGCAGTTTAACACAGCCACACAGGAGCATATTAACTTACATTGTTCTTTGAACAATGGCGCCACGCAGATGGCCACTCGCACTACTAAAAATGTTCCGGAAATTCAAACCATAGCAGGAAACAAATAAAGGCATGTAATATCAGGTTTGGTTAGCGTCTGTACAAATGTGGCGTATCAGGCTATCAGCAGCTACTTTGTCATGTCAAGTCTCCAGTGGTCACCATCAGCATCGCAAGCCATTGCAAGATACCTCAACTTGATTAAGTGGTGTATCAAGCCAGCCGTGGTGAATCATATAAAATTAACAGTGCCTTATGAGCTATCAGCCGACGAATAAGTTCTCTTTGACAATACTCATGTCAAATCCCGTACAGAAGCTTCACAGATTTTCCAAGATCCATCACTCTGTCTCCTCAATATGTACTGAGCTTCATATGTACTGCAATTGTAACATATCAGTACCATGTTACTTTAGAGCACAACGAGAAAGAGTGATAAATACAAACGCTATCTTCTGAATACCTGTAATAGCAAGGTTTCTTGGACTGGGATTCATCAACAAGCTCAGCCGCTTCCTCAAGAACAGCATCAATCTCTGCCACTTCACCAGCATTGGATTCATCCAATAGTATCTCCGCTCGAACAACAGAGAGATTTAACAAAACAAATCTCCAATAGCAGGACTGACCCTTTGCTGATAATGCCAAATCTTGCCACTGCTCGATAAGTAGGTCTTCCATTATGGAACAGTTAAAATATTTAAACATCAAATTCATATGCAAGTACACCATGGATAAAAAGGAAATTACCTTTGAAAGCATTGAACCATCAAGAATCTCAGGGAGCATATCAATTTGATAATCAGGGCCAAGAGCTTCAGATTTGATGTCCTGCCACTGCTTCACAAGTGTTTCCGCTTCTTGAAGAGCCATACTTTGCTTGCATACTGTAGCAGCCACAGCATTAGCAACAGAAGACAAGTCACTATCTTCGCTTCTTGAATAAAGCCTATTGTTTAACCAAAGCATCTTGGGCAGTTTTTCGAAATGTTTCCTGATGTTGCTAGTAATAAAAGAACCTTCCAATGTCGATGCTTCATTCAGGGACTGTGTAGCATCAGAACCCCTACTTGCGGAGGCAGGTTTCATGTGACCAGACTGAAATCTGAGCAGTTTTAATGTACCAAATAGGGCAAACCCAATGAGTGCACTATATGCAAGTTTCCCTACAATATCTCCAGTAAGACCCCACGATTCCAAGGTTCTTGCAGGATGCGATACAAGATTGCGCTTCAGGGGAACAGATGTGGTTGAACCATTTGCTGGCCTATCCATTGAAGAATGGACCCCCAGGTTGGTTGGCGCAAGTTGCTTTACAGCTTCCCCCAAATGGCTGGTAGAATTTAATCTTGGCGTCTGCTCCCCTAAAGCTCTGTTGCATGGTGAGACACTAGAAGATGGCTGAGAGTTCAAACGGACCATTCTTGTGCCTCCTAATTTCTGTTTGGAAGTGCTAAGGATGCGCTTAGGAGCCCCAAAGAAGTTGGCCTGCCGTAAGAGAATAATGATATGAAATTAGACCGTAGAAAAATTTATTCATGGGCTTCATTAATAAAAATAGTAAGACACAGACCAATGATGGTGAACAATCTCTTGTATCCGCAAAACGAGAAAGTGCCACATCCTTCAGCCACAATTCCTGTAAAGATACGCTATTTGCCATGAGAAAGTTTTAACACAATGGAGAAATATAATGTTCAGTAATCCACAATAGTACAATTTATTTGTTCCAAAACATACTATAGTGAAATATAACATACCAGAGATTGACTGACAGTAACCTTGTCATTGCCGTCTTTCTTTTTAGGTAACCCATAATTTCTTGAGTTGGAATTCCCATTACTTTGAAGCTGCTGAAGCTTTTCAAAAACCGTGGTGCCAGATTCCTGAGAGCAAACATTTAGTCATGATAATGTGAACTAGTAAAGTTATTATTGCAGTTCAAATCAGCTTATCACCTCTCCAAGGAGATACAAACAGAATGATTCCTCAAATTTCAGGTCTGTGTTTTCAGATGCAACTAAACAATCGCAAATGGTTTTGGCTTTACTGATCTGCATAAAGGAACTGTACGTTAAATAATGCATAAATAGCAAAAGGGTAGTTTACTACTATTGAGAAGGAGGATGTACCAGGTCAGCCTGCCGGGTTGAAAACCCTAATGCAAAGTGAGCAAGCATCGCTACATAGAAGCAATTGAAGTCAACTACTGCCCGCTGGCTCTGGGATTCCAACGATTTTTTGTTTTTACGAGTTGTAGCCAAAGTATCCCAAGAAAGTAGGTCCACAATTTCAGTGGCTAACAGCTTATTCATTGCTTGGCCCAAGAAACAAGGCCAATCATGAACTCTACAAGAGGATTCAACATCAAGACCCTGTCTAAGCAGTTCACAAAGAGCTGCAATAGCACCCTGCCTGCGTTCAGTGTTTTCAGGTGTCTGAGGTAAGCTTAGAAGCTCCAGAGTGCAAGCAGGTGCAAGCTCTTCAAGTGATTCTTCAATCTAGTTCATCCAATGAAATAAGTTAAGGGCATAATTGTATATGTAGAAGAATCTGTAGAGTGATAACAACAAAAAGTAACCTGTTCAAGAAGGGGCATCTTCTCCAAAGACGGTTTTCTCCTCAACAGGTATTGAGCACGTGCTAAAGCTTCAAAGCCAAGAGACACTTTACTTTTCTCAAAGCTAGCTTTTGCAATAGAACACTACAAGAAAATGCATCAAATCATTGCAAAATATACCAACTTGCAGTCAGTTATTTAAAATTATGTGTGCTTCTTACTTCAGCTAGTGCCATTGCAAGAAGCACATCATGAACATAAGGTCTAGAATCTGGACGTCGAAGAGCTGCCTGACCAATTTCCAAAACTAGCTTCTCTTCTCCAACCTGAATGAAATGAATATTGTAGCATCTAATACAGCATTTCATTATGATAAGGGTACATTCAATTTTAATAAATTCAAGCTGCTAGGTGTCTTGCTTTCATGATCACCTAGAACTTACAGACCATAATGGTGACTAACCTGCACCTCTGCATTTTACGCTACCCAGTCCTAAGAAAGGGCAAAGTTTAAAACCTACATACTCCTCACCACAATCTTAGCGATAATTGACCCTGAAGTTGGCATACAAGTTTTCTTTTATTAGCTAAACACATTATCCTAAACCTTCTTGATCCCTTTCAAACCGTTCAGTGAATTGAGAAATTGTATTCTAACAAAGAAGAATAACGCAGACTAATAACGAACCATACTGGTCATGGTCATGGTGACAACTATGACTATCTCATGTAAGACAAAAGGTGAGAAACCTAAATCAAACCTGGTAGTTTTCCTTTACTTGTCCACAATAAAAGGGGTGCCTGTGTTACACATTACCTCCTGCAAGACACACAGTGCAGCAGGCAACCAACTCCAAGGTATATGAAGAGAGGATCTGGGTGGAAGCTTTTCTTTTATGCTTCCTGTGTACTCTTGTTCAAAGAGAAGTTTGTCTCTCACATCTACCAGCAGAGCCTACCAAACATGAAAGAAATAAGCAAAGATTAACCACATGAATTCTGCATTCCCTACATTAAACAAAGCAGTATATCCAAATATATTTCCAGAATTCCTTGATTCAGTGAGCAACCTGTCTGCAGGTAGACACCTCTGCCATGTACCCGTCTTCAATTTCTGCATTTTTCAGCTCCATTGCTGCTTTGACAATCTCATCTTTCTCAGCCTTCTCTGTAACACCAAGAATCTGCATTGGCCATTTGAAACATGTCACTCCAAAAATCAGGGAGGCGTGTCACGCGTGTGAACTACCAGTGCAAATTACAATAGGCATCGTGGTGCAAACACTAAAGTTGAATTATGGTCAAGAAACGACTATCTAATCTGCAACTGTATCATTCGAACAGAGACCAGCCGAGCTAAACTAGATCCATCGACGATATAAGACCACATTTCCAAAATTCGGTCCATAAACAGTACGAGTGGCCAAAAAAAAAAAAAAACCTGATAGCAAGTGACGGGGATCTCCACCATCGGCGCGGCGGGGGCCTCCTGCCTGCTCCCCTCCGCGGCCATCGGCGGCGCCTCCACCACCCTCGCGCGCGCAACCCACGCGGCCGCCCCTCGCCGTCCGCCAGCCAGGCATCCACCCCCGGCGTGTGCGGACCCATTGCCATTTCCCACCCCAACACGCCGCGTCGAGGACCCACATGCGACCCCGGGGACAACCGCCGCCGCGGCGGCCACCGTCGGCATCGCCATGGCTGGCCGGAAGACCTCACCCCCCAACCCTAGCCAACCCTCGCCGACGCCACCATGTGCGAGCGGATGGATGCTTTAGGGTTTTGGAAGGCGGGCGAGTCGTAGACTCGTAGGCCCCCGCGAATAAAGGGACAAAGCGTCAGCGAGGTGGAGGAGGAGAGGCGTCGTGAAGGCGAAGCCGGAGGCGAGAGAGAGAGAGAGGAAGGTTGATGATGATAGCGATGGACTTGGTCCATGCGCTTTGGGCTAGAGCCTAGACGTTGACAGGTGGACCCTTCCAGACGCCGACGCGTGTCCTCATCAAATGGGCTTCGCTTCTGGGCCTAAATGGGCCAGGCCTAAACTTTAGGTGAAGTGGGCTGAATTCCAGGCCTCACGAACGGGAGGGGGAAAAAATCCGCTTCGTCGCTCGCGAACAAATCTCGCGGAGGGGGGAGGGGAACTGGTGGCCGGAGTGGCACCTTCGAGAAGATTCCTCATCCTTCTTCCCTTCTCTTCCCTCTCATGGCGTCCGCACCGAGCACCACCGCGTCCGGCCTCGCGCCGCCGCCGTTCTCCTCGGCGCGCGGCGCGCGCCTCCTCCCCGGCGCGCTGCTGCGCCTCCCGCCGCCTCCGGTCTCGGCGGGTCGCTTCCGCGTGGTGGGGCCCGCCGCCGCTCCCCCGGGCGGCCGCCGCATCGCCAGCGCGCGCGTGCGGTGTGGCGCGGCGGTGAGGTTCATCGGGCAGAGCGAGTTCGAGGCGGAGGTGTTGCAGTCCGACCTGCCCGTGCTCGTCGACTTCGTCGCCGACTGGTGCGGGCCGTGCCGCCTCATCGCGCCCGTCGTCGACTGGGCCGCCGAGGTCTGCCACTTCCTTCATCATTCTGGTGTTGCATCTTGTCTGAATAGCTTAGAATTGAGAATTATTAGACCACCATGGACTCAAAACGATTGAATTTTTGGTGTGCTAGATAATTACTAATGTAGAGATATCAATTCCATGGAGACATGGACTATAGACTAAGACTAGACAGCAGTGACGATGCCAATGGTACCAGCTACCAACCGCTGTCTGTGGTTTTATGTGTTCATCTGAGAACAACAAAAAGCTTTCAGATCAGTCTATTAAGTCTTACTATTAAAGAATAAAAAGATCAGTCTATAACACGTACACTTTTGTATAACACGTACACTTTTGTTGTGATGTACTGATGTACACTCTTCAAGTTAAGTGCAAACCCATACCTCTTTATACTACATCCATCCCAAAATATAACAACTTTTGGCAACGAATCTGGACTTGTGCATGTCTAAATTCATAGCCAAAAGTGGTTGCTATGTTTTGGAATGGAGGTAGTAGTTCAAAAAATGGCATATAGGCTACACCATTTCAGGGCAGGTTTGGTGAATTGGTGGGATGATTTCAGCAAATTCTAAAATTGGCAGTTGCTAGGACTTGCTATCATGGCCAATTAATGGGAGGACTTAGTTTGCAAATTCCAACTTTGATATCTTGATGATGGAAAAGGGTCTAATGAATCAACCAACGTGCAGATACATTCATATATAAAGAATTAAGTTCTACTCAAGCGAAATAACAGTCCAAAACAAGCAGTGCAACCTTGGTCAGTCATGCAAAACTGCACATGGTTGGTCGTATGGGAGTTTGTTCTCTATGTTTCAACAGAAATAGGTTCTCAAGTTATGTTAGTTGGACTTTGCATCTCTAATTGTTTAATTTTGGTTGAAAATAGGAATATGAAGGGAGATTAAAGATTGTCAAGATTGATCATGATGCCAATCCTCAACTGATTGAAGAGTATAAGGTTTATGGTCTCCCATCTCTTATTCTATTCAAGGATGGGAAAGAGGTACCAGGGAGCAGAAGAGAAGGCGCAATTACAAAAGCCAAGTTCAAGGAATACCTCGAACCTCTCTTGTCAACCTCAACAGTTGCTTAATATCATCATCTGCAGTATGCATCACTGAATCTGATGTCTGGAGGGTGCCAACGCACAGCACGACCTGCATGTTGAAGTTTTTTTCCCCCCTCCATGAACTCCCCATTCTAATTTGTAATTACCTCAAGATCATGGTTGCATATATTTTTCATTATTGATGGTAAAAATTAGTAAGTACGAAGGGCTATCTGAGGTGCAGTTTGACCTGGCACAATTCCTGAAATTGAACTTCTGCCAATTAGTTTCTTGTACAATTCATTGTTAATACCTACAGGACCATGCTTATATGAAAGCATTTTTCAAATGTGATTGAGATGGAGTCAGCTAAAATAAGATGCTTTTTAGAGAGGCAAAATAAGGTGTTTTTGGAATAACTATTGGTTGAAAAAAAAATTGAGGCTCAGCGTGTGTACCTTCAGAAAACAATAGAAGGGGTAATTGCTAAGCAAGTTCAAATGATAATATTTGCCCTACTGACAACCAATTTCGTTTACGAAGGATTAAATTTTTACATTGTATTTGTTGGTCAGGTGCAACTTTTTACCCACGAGGTTATGCAGAAATCCATCGAGCCAAAAATTCCATCATTTGGACAATCAATCAACTTATCTCTGTAGACCGTAGGTGATGCCTACCAGGTGCCTGTACAAAGTTTGCCTTCTCTCAGCCTTTCTGACATGGAAATAGGAAATGTAAAGTGTGCCTGGCAACAGTTCTCAGGCATGGACTCGAACAAAATAGAGATGGGCAGCTTCATGGCTTCTCTGTCCCCTTGAGTCCTTTCACCTCTGCTGCCATTATGTATGCTTAACAGCAACAGCTACAAGCTCAAGTGCATGCTTTACATCTCGTCTGCCTGCAGTCTCGTTGCTGTGAAGTTGACAAGCATCATCAGATCACATCCAAAATTTCAGGCAACAACTCCAGGGCGAAATGGCATCCGAGAAATCAGCTCTTCAGCCTCTTCGATGCGACCTGCCTTTGTGAGCAGATCGACCATGCAAGCAAAGTGATCCTCGCCTGGCTCAACACCAAACTTGTCTGCCATGGCGTCGAAGTATATCCAGCCTTCGTCCACAAACCCACCTTGGCTGCAAGCATACAGGACAGAGTAAAACGCGGCGTGGTTCGGTGCAATGCCTTCCAACAGCATGTCGTCGAACACCTTCACAGCCTCCCTCACTTGCCCGTTCTGCGCAAACGCCATGATCATCGCCGTCCAGGACACGACCGACCGTCGCTGCATCGACTGGAACAACTTGTGTGCACAGGTTACTGATCTGCACTTTGCATACATGTCGATCAGAGCATTGTTGACACCCACATTGGAGTCTCCTCCCAGCTTGATCACATATCCATGGATCTTCCTTCCTTGGTTCAGATTGGAAAGGTTTGCGCAAGCATTGGCTGCAGCTACAATGGTGTAGTTGTTAGGCCTGATTCCATCCAGGATCATGTCACGGACAACTCTGAGGGACTCAGCAGGCTCCCCACAATGTAGGAGACCTGCAGCCAGCTCTGTCCAGGACACGACATCTCTATGGCGCATCTCGGTGAATGCTCTGGTGCCGGATTCCAGCTGTTTGTTCTTCATGTACATCTCCAGCAAGGAGTTGCCCACGCAGACATCGTCGACGAAGCCACTCTTGACAAGCTGCGCGTGAACTTGTAAGCCGGTCGCTGCGATGTTCGCGCTTCCGGCCAACCCAGACAGCACGGTGCTGAAGGAGAAGCCGTCTGCGCTGACACCTTCGATGGCCATCCTTCGCCAGAGCGTGCACAGGCGCAGGGATGAACGGTGCGCGAACGCGGTGAGCAGCGTGTTCCACGACACAATGTCCCTGGCATTGGCACTGTCGAACAGCCGCACCGCGTCGGCGAGCTGCCCGTGGCGGACCATTGCCGCGAGGAACGCGTTCGTGAGGAAGACGTTGGAGTCGAACCCAAGCCGGACGGCGAGGGCGAACAGCTGCCGCGCGCGGCCAACGCCGGCGCCACCGAGGAACGAGCTCGCATTGAGCGCGGTCACGAGCGTGAACTCGTTCGGCGGGAGCCCGGCGCGGCGCATCCGCATGAACAACGCGAGCGCTTCGCGGGGTCGGCCCCCTTGCGTGAGCCCCGCGATGGCGGCGGTCCACGAGACGGCGTTCCGGCGCGGCATTTCGTCGAGCAGGCGGAGGCCGTGGCGGTGGACGCGGGACTTGAAGCAGGCGATGAGGAGGTGGTTGCATAGGAAAACGTGGGAGGAAGCGAGGAGGAGGCCCCGCTTGAGGAGCGCCGCGTGGAGGGAGACGGCTAGGCGGGGGTCGGAGGCGGCGGCGCTGCGCCGGAGGAGGGAGGCGTAGGAGTAGATGCCGGGGATGATGGGATCTTGATGCTGCGGGTGCGCGGCGGCGTGGAACGCGCGCAACATGGTGGAGGCGAGAAGGCGAGGCCGCGGCACGACAGATGGCGCGCGCATCGTGGCCGCACCGTAGAGCGCTAGCTAGTTGCGTAATTCTTCAAGGGGAGTCAGGGAGGCGGCGGCCGAGTTGCCTGCTACAGCAGCGAGGACGCCGATATGCGCGCGCCGCCGCCCGCCGCGCACCTCTCATTTTCCAAGAGCACGTTTTTTAAATGTGTTTTTTTAAAAAGTTTATATATAAAAGTTATTTTAAAAAATTATATTAATTCATTTTTTAAAAAATAGTTAATATTTAATTAATTATGTGCTAATGGATCGCTCCGTTTTTCATAAGCACGGTTTGAGTTGGGAACTGTCTGGTATCGAACACAGCCAAAGTCACTATGCCTTTTTGTCACTGATATATGGGTCCGACAAATCAGAATGACTATGCATACGACTCGTACATCTGATTCCTGTACGACCATGACTAGCTGTGAAAGAACTGGACCCACATAGAAGTAAGTAGAGCAATCTGATTAGTCTTTGGTTTATGGCAAAAATGCATTGTTAGATTGTTAATGTTACCGGTACGTATTTTATGGCAATTGGTGAAGTGATCGATCAAACCAACTCTCATCGCTGCACATATGCCTTCAATTCAATTTTTCGGTTTGTGACGGAATACATCTTTGGCCTGAACATTTTATCAAACGTGCAGTATTCTGCGTAGGAATGTGCAGTGCAGTGGAGCGAAACCAATATATCGAGTGCCTATATACACTGTGAAAATTAGTCTCACGCATTAAAAAATAAACATCTCCAATGCTCCATCGTGTGCTCTTCAGCCTTATCAGCCGCGGGCATCGTTTCAATTCTAAAAGCTTAAATCTTAAATTTAGAAATGATTTCAATGTCGGTTTCATTGCAGTTTATTCTTTGCCGTTGGCTTTTAAGTAGCTAAAAATACATATATAAAAAGTTTTATCCCCCCAGAGTTTTTTTTTCTCTGTACGACTTTATAATCTGTTGTAAGCAAAACGATTGGACTGTTCTATCTATCAAATCCAAACATCTGTTAAATGAAATACATCCGATCATCTAAAAAAAATAGATTTACTTCATTCCCAAGCTGGTTTACATACGACTTGCTTAGCAAGCCAATTAACACTGCTATTATATCTGTTACTCCCGATCGGTAAGATCTGAACTTTTGTTGATAATAATATCAAGCGTGCACTTAATCGAACAAAATAAGACCAATGTGGCAAACTGGGCCAAGAACGGGCACGAAACCGCAATACTGGGCCGCGCAACCCATCTTCCACGCGCGGCCCGATTCTCTGATTCTCTCCTCGCTTAAGCCCTCCTCCCCCTGCTTCTTCTGCTTGCTCCCCACGCCGACCCAGTCTCGCCGCCGCCCTCGCCGCCACCGCCGCCGCCGCCCCTCCCCGCCGTCCCCTGCCGGGCCTCCCCGCGCTGCCCCCATGTCGTCTTCCGCAGCGGCGCTCGCCTGGCGCCGCTCCCTCCGCGACTCCCTCCTGCGCGGCTCCGCGTGGCGCGGCACCGCCGCCGCCGCGCGGTCGGCCAGCACGGCCTCCGCATCCGAAGCGGCGGCCGGAGCCGCGGCTGGTCCGAAGAAGGTGCCTCCACCTCCCCGCAAGGTAAGGGAGCCATTCCTGTCTCTGATTTCTCCTCGGCATTTGCGCATACACCTCACGTGCGTCGCTCTTACTGAGCTATGTGGCGCTGCCTTTGCTCAACAAGAGTTGGGGAACGCGGCATGTGGTGGATCGATAACTTATGAGTCAGTAGATGACATACTGCGTATAACCTTAATTCCATTTGCTTATGGTGATGCTGCTGATGCTAGACTCAATGGTGTTGATCTGTTCTACACTTCCATTCCTTCTGAACGCACTGCATCTTTCCACAGAGATAACTTTTACGTTAGCTTTTGTACCACACACACGTTTGTATTCCGTCTGGACATGTTGATATCATGAAATTATAAAGAGAGGTTCGGATTGCTATTGTTTGTGTACATGAAGAATGCACAATGGGCACCTGTTCTTTTCCTATAGCGCCAATCTGGTATTTTTTGCAATTGAATCTTGACGATATATTAATTGGTTGCTTGTGAACGATCTCATGTGAGGTTGAGCGGCATTGTGGCAATTGCTGTATTTTATTCATGTAAAAATAGTACCTGTATTTTATCACATTGATGATTTGTTATTTTGTTTTAACTCATCAGTTTGTTTCTGTTTCTCATTACTTATTTACTTTGGCAGGGAAGGCTTTTAACTGGAGCCATGATAGGGTTGGCAATTGCTGGAGGTGCCTACGTGAGTACCGCCGATGAAGCCAAGTTTTGGTACATGACATTTTTCAATCATAACTTCTCTACCATTAGTTGTACTTCTCTTATGTGCTTGAATTTTGCGCTATCTGGGTATCTAGGAGTTTTTGGTATATTTTTGGCTAAGTGCCTCTTCACTAATAACTATATCCTTTCTGATCCTGTAGTGGCTGGTTATTCAAGTCCACACAACTCGTGAATCCACTTTTTGCACTGCTTGATGCAGAGTTTGCTCATCGCTTGGCAGTTACTGCTGCTGCCCATGGATTTGTTCCAAGAGAAAAAAGACCTGATCCATCAGTTCTTGGGCTAGAAATTTGGGGTAGGAAGTTTACGAACCCAATTGGTCTAGCTGCTGGCTTTGATAAAAACGCTGAGGCAGTTGAAGGCCTGTTAGGTATGGGATTTGGCTTTGTGGAAGTTGGCTCTGTGACCCCTCTTCCTCAGGAGGGAAATCCTAAGCCTCGCATATTCAGATTACGAGAACACGGGTAAGCATTTTAGTTGCCTTCTCTGTATTCAAACTGTCCCATCCTAATATAATTTCAAAAATTTTGAATGTTCCTGAATAATTTCTTCTGCTGCTATTTTTTTTTATTTCCCTGCAGTGCGGTAATCAATCGTTGCGGATTTAATAGTGAAGGAATTGTGGTAGTCGCTAAGCGTCTTGGTGCTCAACATGGTAAGCGTAAGATGGAAGAGACTTCAAGCTCCACATCTCCCACAACCAGCGACGTGAAGCAAGGAGGGAAAGCAGGGCCTGGAATCTTGGGAGTCAATCTTGGGAAGAACAAGATCAGCGAAGATGCTACTGCTGACTACGTGCAAGGAGTTCATACACTATCACAATATGCTGATTACTTGGTATTCATCCTCTTCTCTTCAAGAAAACCTCACATGGATGTGTTTCTACTTGAACCTAAGCATACCGTTTGTTCACACTGATTGGTTCACACTAGTTTTGCGCACGAGTGAGAGTGGGTGGGGAGTGTGGGTGATGGGTGGGGGGTTTTGAGGAACTGTTCAGCAACAAAAAAGAAAATGCCTCTTTTCAGCTCTTCGGTCCTGTCCATCTGTTGAATGGTTTGTACTCAGCACATAGAGTATGGGAAGTAATGACACTCAACTACACTTACAAGGGTTCCTTTTTTTTACCCCTGTTTGTATCTGCCAAGGTCGGCCATTATGTTAAGAATGATATACTTTGAACTGCAGGTCATAAATGTCTCTTCCCCAAATACTCCTGGTCTTCGCAAATTACAAGGTAGAAAACAGTTGAAAGATCTCGTGAAGAAGGTCAGTCATTTCATTGAAGTGCATCCTTTGTTTGTCTTCATACAAACTTTGTTTGACCTATGCTGCATGTACAGGTGCAAGCTGCAAGAGACGAGATGCAATGGGCTGAAGATGGTCCTCCACCATTGCTTGTTAAGATCGCACCGGACTTGTCTAAGCAAGATCTTGAGGATATTGCTGCGGTAACATAGTTAACTTAGCCTTGTTTTCTGTGCTCTTCCATTATTGAGTTGAAAATTTTCTTATGCTTTCTCATTATGTTCTCTAGGTTGCTCTTGCTCTTAGGTTGGATGGCCTGGTAAGTTATGGAATTCTTCCTTATTGATTTTACTGACATTAACTAGCACACTCCTATTTAACTTCCATGCCCAATCATTTTACGCTTCTCTTCTGGTTTTGTACTGATGTTTGTTTATTCTTTTATTATGTTGCTAACTGCACAGATTATATCAAATACTACCATTTCAAGACCTTCTCCTGCAGACACACATCCATTGGCTCAGGAAGCTGGTGGACTAAGTGGCAAACCTTTATTTGACCTATCCACTAATGTTCTCAGGGAGATGTATATCCTTACCCGGGTATATTTGTTGCCCCTATTGCTTTCTTGGATATATAGTAGCATACCTCTTTGAATTAACATGATTTTTCTGTCATTGTATTTTACTCCAATGTCCATGAATGACTCCTGCATTTCTGTTACAGGGAAAGATTCCCCTCATAGGCTGTGGTGGTGTAAGTAGGTAATGCCAGTCTCTGCATTTGCTTTTTTAAATTCAAATACCAACACCCAATATTCAATCAAAGTTTATTTATGTTATTACAGTGGCGAGGATGCATACAAGAAGATCCGTTCTGGAGCTACACTTGTTCAGCTTTACACTGCATTTGCCTATGGTGGCCCAGCTCTTATACCCAGAATAAAGGTCATAAGTGAAACATATTTGTTATATCTCAAGCTTGCATCACATGCTCACTATCTTTGTCATAATGGACTATATATACACTGCTAGCCTCTTCTTTTCCCTTCTATGTTTTTTTTAGAGAAAGACCATACGGCCCAGCCTATATTGAAGGCCAAAACGGCAACTTTTCCCTTCTATATGTGCTAAATGGATCACTTGTGAGTCTGATACTTGTATATTATTCGACCATTTTCAGGCTGAGCTGGCTGAATGTTTGGAAAGAGATGGTTTCAAATCTGTTCAGGAAGCTGTTGGGGCAGATTTCAAATGAGCTTCGTGAGATTTCAAGATTGTATGGTTCCCTCAAGCAGCAGACTTCTCCACAGCCATGCTCACCCATTTCATTGGGATGTTAATCTAAAGAGGAACACCGACTGAAACTTCTTTTGCGGGTGCATCACTCATCGACCTTAAGTAATGTGTGGTAATATCACGGGCGCATACATCATATTTAGTTTTTGTTTGCTTCTAAGCAAGTTGTACAACAAATTTTGGTTATATGTGTATATTTTGGGCTTGTGGAGGACTGGAAGGTAGATTAATGCTAAGGAATGGTTAAGGTCTGAAAATGATTATTTTGCCTTTCCTTTTTGTCTTAAGAATTATCTTCAGAGATTCTAGTACCGGCTATAACTTTGTTCCTTATGCAACCTGTAGCATCATACACTATTTCTGAGAAAACCAGTTTGAATTATAATTGACATTTCATATAAAACTACTCAGGATGTTGGGAGGAATATCTGAATATCATGATTGACCGTGCATCCCTGACACTTCCGGTTCATTGTTTTGGAATGTACCTGTGTCGAAATCTAACAAACTGCAGTGAGCTTTCTCTTACATCTCCCAGGTTGATGCATGAACCAAATACTGAACACCAACCATATACGGAGTTGGTGAGATGTCTCGACTCATACGGATGCAGCTTCTGTCTTGGTTCATATGGACACTGCTTGTCATGCATGAACATGAGTAGCTATTTGTGAAGTCTAGTCCATGATGCGTTTGATTAATTTTGTTATCATTGAGCATTTGTCATGTAATCATGTTATACTTTACCAAATGCGTCCTCGAGCCCCACAGCAATGGGCTTAAAACTTTTCCTTAGCCTCAATTCGTTTGTCGCTGTATGACTGATGCTGGTTGTTAATTTGAAGTTGGTGCGGAGCAGCGTCAACATGGGATATTATTCGAGTCTCTTCACAATTTTGTAATGGTGATCGTTCAAGCTGCTAACGCAATGTAACTACTCAGTGCCATGATCTATCCGGTTTAATATAACCTAATTGCGTAGTATTTTACCTGGGATTAGAATAATTAATTAATTAATGTGTGACATCTCTCGTTTCTGTGGAGACTGTGAAGGAACTTTCCATTGCCTGATTAAAACCTGGACCATTCTGCTTTTTGTCTAATTAATCGCCACTTGTTGCGATGCTCGTCACCGCCGGTGACTCTTGCAAAAGGCAATAGTTGTAGTACTCGTACCAGTGATACTAGAGTACTTAACAAAGAAAGCAGCATAATTAATTAAAGAAACAAGTTGATTTTCAGAGGGCGTGGAAAGCAGCAGGCAGCACAGGATTCTTCGAGACAGCATCGTCCAAAGCCGATCTGATGGGAGTCTCACGTATGCCCTTCTTTTTTTTTTCCTTCCTTCTCTTTCCTTCTTTTTTTTTCGTCATAGCGAAGTCGATTGCAGCAGAAACCAACCTGTTAAAAGTGTTAAGCAAGGCGCAAGCCAGTAGTAATAAGCAGTTAAAACGTTTTTTTGCTGCTTCAAATGGTGCCAATGCGCAAGCGACCATGGTGGATGCACCCGGCCACAATTATACTCTCTCCGTCCTATAATATAAAGGATTTTGAGTTTTTATTTGTAACGTTTGGCCACTCGTCTTATTCAAAAAATTTTAAAATTATTATTTATTTTATTTATGACTTACTTTATTATCTACAATACTTTAAACATAATTTTTCGTTTTTTATATTTACGAAAAAAATTTGAATAAAACGAGTGGTGAAATGTTACAAAAACTCAAGCCGTAACGATAACGATAGCCGCCACCCGGCTGGCCGCCGGTCGCCGTCGCCGTGCGCGCGCGCGCGCTAGCTGTTTCGGCACGCAGTCGTTTTTGGTGCGCGCGCGAGCGGAATCCGCCGCTGCTACCGTACGTCGCGGCGCGCGGGGCCTCCTCTCCTCTCCCATCAATCGACTTCGCCGTTGCAGACTTGCAGTTGAGCTGCACAATCCATTGCTTTTTCTTATTTTTTTATTTTTATTTTAAAAATAAACCCTTTGAAAACTTATTTTCAAAATCTGAATATTTTTTTTAGAATTACACAGTACAACGCAGACACTCACAACGCACGCGCACTCACCCCTATGAACACACGCACGCAGACCCTATCTCTATGAGCATCTTTAAAGACTGGGGCGGCAAATCCTAAAGAGATTGACGAAGTCACCACAGACGCCTCGCTGTCAACGGGTACGTCGCCTACCACTGAAAACACAACGCCGTTAAATCCTAAATAATTCGCTCTCATAAGGAGTCGAACCCAGGACCTCAGGTGCTAACTACGCCAGCAAAACAATATAGTCATCTGGTTTAGCTGGCGTGGCAATGTTAGTTGGTCACGCCGGTCTAGCTGGCACGCCAAATAACTGGCGTGACGGTGTTATTTGGCCACACCAATCTCGCTTGCGTGGTAGGATAAAACTGTCAACATTATTTCGTCACGTCAGGTGGGCTGGTGTGGCCAAAAGGTTAAGATTCTATAAATAAGTTTTGGTAGGGTCTATTTTGAAAATTAAAAATAAAAAAGTTAAAAAAAAGAAAAGAAAATTCATCCTTCGTCGGCCGGCCGGTCCGTCGGGTCCATGTGTCTGTTGCATTGCACCTGCCAGCCACTGACATGTTGGAATTTATGTAGCCTCGACCTCACTCTGTAGCTGCTGCTGCTGCGACTGCTAGTGTGACGAGTGACGACACATCTTACAAGCAGTTGTTGCTGCATGCCAATGCTTCCAATTTGAAAGTACTGGCCGCGCATGTTCTCTCTCCAGTGATAAACTGTTGATCATATCTTCAGATTAAATAATTACAGATAATCTGAGACGACGAACACGAGCTACAGTACAACCTAGCTTTCCTACTGTTGTTGTGGCTATCTCTGCCTCCCTGGCATGCTACACGCCAGTACACCTCCTACTGCAGATTAGCAGACTATCACTGGAGGATGGAGCCAACTTGTTGTGGCAAGTGACATTCACATGGTGGATTGGGTTAGAAATACGATGGCCATATTTCAATAAAGTGAGTTAAATTACAAGATCATTAGTTTCTTGTAAACTCTGCCACACTATGATTTGCTTCACGCAAACTCTACTAATGCAGTTCAATTATCTAGTAGATGCTAGCTAGTAATAAAGTTGGGGATAGATCGGTGAAAGAATGATTAGCTTGGGCAAAGGCAAAACCCCACATGAAAATGCCAATGCAAATGTGCGGTTTGGGGCAAGGAATCGCATCGGTCGATCACACATGATGATTGCAAAGCAAAGCGGGGCACACACCTCACCTCATTGTGCTGTGCCGTTTCCATCCACCCAAAGAGGCCAATCCCCATGTCACTAAACCACACTAACCTTGAAATTTCTTCACGTCTAATTCAAGCCGACCACACTTTGATCCTGTAATTATATCATCATATATATATGCAGAATCAGATTCGATCGTGGAAGAAGAACAGGCTGAGAGATACGAGTTTGTCAAACGTCTGAATTTTCTATGAAAATTGCAAATCCTGAAGGGCCCGACTGATACTCCCAGTTGCAAGACTTTGACTGTACTGTCACTAAAGGCATATAAAACAGTACCAATATTCAGGTAAAGTTCACATAAACTTTCATTGCATTCCCTCGATTTTTTTGGCATGATCAATGACTTTGACTGTACTGTTACTAAAGGCATATAAAATAGTACCAGTATTCAGGTAAAGTTCACATAAACTTTCAATGCATTCCCTCGATTTTTTTTGGCATGATCAATCGTCTGTCAGCATAAACCACTCAGCCGTGCTTATCACCAGACTTTGAAACCAAGTAACCAATTCGTGTGCCGATCACTGTCACTGAAGATTTTCTTCACTAGAACGGTACTTTTCTGAATAAATTAGGTCGTTTCAATCGACAGCTAGCTCCAAGCGAAAAACCTACACATCACACTCGAACAGTGCCACTGGCACATGCAGTTTGATAATTTCCATTTCATTTACAAGGAGATGGAGAGATGATGATCCACAAACCTACGTGTGGATTAAGGCATGATGGTGAAGATGACGATGGATTGGTAATTAATGGTCTAAAGAAGGAGAAGAAGAAGATGGAAAGAGAAGGGGCAGAGTACGCACGATTGCACCGTCCACGGAAAGATAAGAGCCCCCACCAGTGAATGCGTCCACTTTACAATATTGGCTGATAATTAGTTGTTGGATTATGGCTGGCCTTGAGTGATGGGGATATGCCTGCATGCATGCTACCTCCTCTATGCTTCACCCATCAATTATCCATCCATCCATCCATGAATCCATGATCCATCCATCACCATGCATCCAATTAGTGCAAGCAAAGCAAGAATTATCCCTCCAAAATCCTTTGAATTTGAACCGGGACATTGATGGTATATTCAAATTTGAAGCATAGTAATATTTATCAGTTTTATTGATATATAGTACTAGTATTAACACTGATTGGGTACGTTCATTATTGATTGCTCTATCTGTTGGATATGTATTATTAGTATTATACTATAGTACGTATACTTTTTTTTTTGCGGGTACTATAGTATACAGTTGTTTATGAGTTGTATGCAAGTTTAGGTACCTACATCTTATTTAATTTGCTCTTGATCGTCAACTGTGTACTCCTACATTCTAGAAGTAAGGCATGCATGATTATTTTCCTCACTCAGCTAAATAAAGTGTACTTGACAGTTAACTTGCTTGAAAAGCTGTTACAGCTTCACCTTGTCTATGCCATGCCTGCTTGCTTAAACTTGACTATGGGTCTGTTTGCTTTGATGCCATCTTCAACCATACCAAATTTTGATAAAGTTGTTAAAAAGTTAGCTACATTTAGTTTGCTGTCAAATTTTAGTAAGTATATAAAAAAAGTTGCCAAAATTTTAGCAGTGTCAAAATTTAGTAAGGTTAAAAATGGTATTAAAATGAACAGGCCCTCTAATAATCTTCCCTGGAAGGTCTCGGATGGTAGTTACTCTCAACCTGAAGCCCAAAAGAAAAAAAATAAAAAAATAAAAAGAAAGAAAAACCGAAGCTGCAGAGTGGACATGAATAGCTAGTCTCATCGACTTGTATTAATAATTTCTTATGAGATTCTACTAAGTGTTGCCCTAATCAAACAAAAATGGATTCCAAAACATGGCGATGGAATGCCTCCTACTTGCACTACAATTATTTGCTCATGAAACATAAGTTTTTCTATATGTAACACCTATCTACTGTCTCCGGGCTGATAATATTTGTCATTTTAGACAAGGGTGATGTCAAATTTTAGAATTTTTTATTATGAATTACTTTTAAAATATTTGTGTTTCAAATATGGTGACTACATGTATAGATTAGTCTTAAATAGTACTTTAATAAAATCATATATTTGTTAACACTTTTATATATATTATAATAGAAAATAATAGTTAAAGCTGTTTTTTTAGACCGTGTTCTTATCCAAAACGACAAGTATTATCAACCTGCCGGAGGGAGTAATTGTATATGCTTCATTGGATATTTCGAACCAGTCTTAATTATTAGTAACTAATTAATTAATTAGCTTATTGTTGGTGGTTCCAACTGAATAATAATCGATTGGTCTGACAGCAAGTATGCATGCATGGACCATCATCTATCTTTATTTGGTGGTGCATGGTGTGTATTTATTTTTGGAGAAGCAAGGAATAAAGGGCTAACTAAAGAGGGATAGTATAAAATAAAGCAGCACCCCCCAAACTATGGTGGTTAGGGTTCGCGTTCGAACTAATCATTCTTTAAGCTAAACAAAACCATCACTAATTAAGCTTTAGCCAAACCAATTCATAAATATATCCAGTTTTACTCCCTTTCTTTCCTTTTCTTTCTTTTTTTAAAAGAAAAATAGAATGGAGCAAGTACAAGCATGCACCGATCGATATGTATATAACTTGCTTCCTGTTCAGTATCATATCGATCAGCTAGTTTTATACTATCTCACACTCACTCACAGTACTATAATTCATCGAATCATACTTATTTAAAATTAGTTCTTAATATTTTAGTCAGAACAAATTAATTAGAGGGCACTGTATGATTAAGTAAAGCAAACACAGGGCATCAACAAAGGCTAATCTTACGCTATTTGGTCCATTCATATGATTGCAAACGGCGCGAATAAAAATTATTCCCTGATGCGAACAATAATTATTGACAAATATAGTGGAACTGAAGAATAAAACGATCGATCAGCTGGGTAGTGTTCGTCTCCTCCGGAATAAATTAATACCTCGTTTCCTTTTTTTTAAAAAAATATCAAAAATATCACTTAAATCACAGCCCGTTCTTTCTGATAGTTCATTAGATTTTTGAGACAGATTATTTATTCTTTTCATGATTTTTAAAAACTATACATTTTCTATAAAATTTTTTTTACTTATTTCGTTAAGAAATTCCTTGGTTTTTTATTTATTAAAATATTTAATTTATCTTTATAATCAAATAGATAATGTAGGATAAAAGTCTAAATCAATCGGCGTGCAAAATTGCATAATGTCTTTTCCTTTCAGAAAAGAATTAAAAAAATTGCATAGAGCTTCTGGAGCAAGCTAGCTAGTATTCCCTTCGTTTCGTCTCAAATTATAGAACATCATTTTCTGGGAAAATCAAACTTGATATTTTTTTATTAATGATCATACTAATTATATATATGCTAAATATTATATGCATGTTAGGTTATATTTTAAAGTATTTTCATGTAATGTTAATTTTATATTCGTTAGGAATATGTAATAAATTATTGATTAAAGTATATTTTAAAATCGCGTATAAAAAATATAGGATTCATAATTTAAGAACGAAAGGAGTAGTAAGCATTCATTTTTGTTAGAATTGACCTACATTGAATATTAGTATGGTAGCTGTAATACGCGGGAGATTCAGGTAAATCCCATACGATTAGGACAGTGACCGACGTAATCAATTCTGTCGTTCGATCGCGATAACGCACGTATTTTCAGGGACGAGACCGCCATGCTTGACCTGAATCGGTTCGAGTCCGACCCGTCGTACATGTTCGGATCGCGCTGACGAACTGATCTCCATCGTTTCCCGGAAGTGAATGCAGGTCGTCATCAATCAATCTGTTTCTATAATCTGCATTCAGTTTCGGCCGGCCGCTCCGGGAGTGACTACAACGACGCTTAAATTGGTGATGTTCTCTCTCCAAATTCAGTCTCAAAATTGTAGTCCCAAAAAATATATGGCAACCCCAAAAAATCTATAAGCCCGTTTTGAACTTTTTTTAGTTTGATAAACTTAAAAGAAAAAATAGCAATATTTAAAACATCAAATTAATTTCATTAAATCTATCATTGAATATATTTTGATAATATATTTGTTTAGTGTTAAAAATGTTAATATACTTTTCTATAAACTTGATTAAACTTAAATAAATTTTATTAGGAAAAAAGACCAAAACACTTAAAATATGAAAACGGATGATGTATGAAATGTTTGATCGCAATGAAAAACATTTAAAATCAATTGCACATTTGCACTTCAGACCGACGAGCCAGGGCAGCGGATGGTGGATCGCCCCTACATATTTTGCATCGTCTGAATTCTAAAATCCGGGCACATCTTTTTCTAGTTAATGGATAATGCTGAGTTCATAATAATTGCTAGAGGACACAAACGAATAAATTAATAATTTTTTTTAAAAAATAAAAAGAATTATAACAAAATATTTTAAGAAACATCGATGATAATTTCTTTTTTAAAAAAACCCACCATTCCGAAGCTTGCAAAAACGAGCCATGATAATCCGAACCCATGATCTAAGTACAGAGGAAAAGGACGAGATGGTGATGAACTGATGATCTTGGCATGGGCTGCATCGATCTGCACAATCTGCCGCTCTGAACTTTCTGAAGCCGACGAACGCACGCAACAAATCTGAACTCTGAATATTTTCTTACGATAATAATGTCTGAAACTCTGAATTAGCCGGCGACGTAATGGACGGCCCATTTCGCCGTGGACAGATCGATGGATGCTGGGTGATGTGGAGTGGAGATCCTATGCTGTAAGTGTCACTGACGTGTGGCCCCGAAGCAGATGGGACCCACATGTCAGTGACACCTACTAGAGGTGAGACGATTTGCCCTGTGGGTGATGTGAGGTCACTCGCCATTTCGCCATGGTGATCGGTAGATCGGTGCATGCTGCATGGGCATCATGGCCGACGAGGCAGGAAGCATCTAGAACACCTGCTGCTCCGCTAATAAGCTACAGAGATTAGCTTGTTGCAAACCAACAAATCGCTAGCTGCTGCTCCGCTTTTCCCGAAAAGGCAAAAGCGGAGGAAACTCTACTCTGTCCACCACCCACCTATCCTACTAATATCTCATCATGCATCTCATGTCTGGATAAGTCATTGCTAATTTGATACTGTACTAGTAATCCAAGGAAATTTGTTCATCAGTTCATGTGATGGTTGAGCAGGTAAATCGTAATTTATTCACTTATTAATGTGATCTAGTCCTAACGGTTAGGTTAAAGACAGGCCAGGTGTATTGCGTTTCATCATTTTCTGTTTCTAACTGCTCTGCCTGTTCACTTGTGTCCTGGAATAATTAACTTTGGCCATTGACTAATGATCATCATATTAGCATTGGATCGTTAGGTTGATCTGGATCGATCGGTACGGTGATCCAAGAATAGATGTTGTTTAATTGGAGAAGTTGACTTTTCTGACAGCCCGTGTGTGTACACTACATCCTCCCATACTTCCTGTAGTCAAATCGGGGAACTCAAGCTTCTGCAATTTAGTTGGATCGAGCAACACATATATATTACACTGATTGATCGAATGAATCAGATCGATCAACTTTCAAGAAAAAAATTAATGAGATCGATTGTTCGTTGCAATGTCAGCAGGTAATAGCAGTGCCAGTGCCGACAGCTGGTTAATTTGTCTTGCAAATTACTACTAATTGGCAATTTAAATGGTTGCAAGATGCACATGATTATCTTAGCAGCACTGCTATACGTCCGACTCCTATCCGACCCAACCTCATCTGCCAATCGTTTTGCTCCACGCAGACCACCTTCTCTCCATGTGGACCAGGGTAATTAGCAGCTAAGAGCTGGTCAGATAAGAGTCATATGTCACAGTCATCATGTGTATAGCATTTTCGTTATCTTAGAAAACAAATTTGATTTGATTTAGGTCCAAGAATTGATGCAATCACCACTGCCCCATACATGATCCATCACTTTCCTTCACTTCATTATCACAAGGGGACCCTCACCCTACCAAAGAATCACCATTAATACAGTAGTAATAGTATCCTGTTATTTAAAAAATGATTGAAAACGGGGCGCAAATTATTGCGATTATTATTGGTTTCGAATTAAAATCCCCCCGAAATTTGAATTCCAACTTGGCAATGGCAACCACTCTCCCCCCCAATAAATAGCCGCGCACCCGCTCCCCCTCACCCGCTCGCTGCCCATCACTTCGCCATCCTCCCCGACGCCGACGCCGACGCCGACGACGACGCCGACGAGACCAACCACCATGTCGTACAGCTACGCCTCGCGGCGCCGTGGCGGGGGCGGGGGCGGCGGCGGAGGGATGGCCGCGACGGTGCTTGCGGCGAAGGTGGCGTTCGCGGCGGCGGCGGTCGCCGGGGCCGGCTCCTTCGCGCGCCTCGCCGTGCCGCAGCTCGTGTCCGTGGCCGGCGCCGTGTTCCCGCGGGTGTGGGCGGCGGCGAGGGTGTGGCTCGTGCCGCCGTACCTGTTCGTCACCGTGCACCTCATCATCCTCGTCATCTGGAAGCTCTCCGACCACAAGCACTTCCAGGCGCAGCAGCAGCAGCTCAAGGATCCGTGGCCGCACCCGCATCCGGCGGTTCCGGTGGCCGCGGCGGAGGATGCGCCGTCGCTTGTTGTTGTCAAGCCCAAGGAGGAGTTCAACGCCGCGGCGGCCGTGTACGGCGGCGGCGGCGGCATGCCGGAGCACGAAGCCTCCCCGGAGATCTCCCCGGACTCCGGCGGCGGCGAGTCCTGCGTGACCACGGAGTCCGACGAGGACGCGTCCACCGCCGCGTCGTACACCTCGGACGCGAGGCGGAGCCTGGCGCCGCCGCCGCAGGAACACTCGGTTCTCGAGCGGGAGCTCTCGCTGCCGCTCCCGGCCGTCGACAGCGGCAGGGACGCCGCCGCCGCCGCCGCCGATGACGACGACGACGACGACCTGGACGCCACGTGGAACGCCATCATGCAGAAGACGCGCCCGGCCACCGCGCCGGCAATGGCGGCCCCTCCGGCGCAGAAGGCGCCTCCCGCGGGGCCGCCGCCGCCGCGAGCGCGCGACCCGTCGATCGGAGCGGAGGAGATGAACCGGCGATTCGACGATTTCATCAAGAAGAATCGCCACTCCTTCGGCCGGCAATAAGCTCCCTCCGATCCACTCCCCTCCGCCGTACAATACATATAGAAATTTTCATCATCTTTGTTTTTTTTTGCTTCGCCGAAGAGATCGCCGGAGCGGAGGAAGCCGAGCTAATCGTATCATCATCTTCAGGTAACTTACAGTAAAAAATAAATAAATCTTCCATTCAATCTAGTAACCGCGATTATATTAGTTACCATTTGTAGCTGTTCGCGATTATATTAATTACCATTTCTTCTTTTTGAGGTGTAATTTTTTTGCGCGTTAAAAAATACCTTGCTGTTTTGGTAAAAACTCAAATTAAACAGTAATGATCAGTTAATCCATGATTAATTCGTTGGTGCTTACTTGTGCTTAGCCGGCATGACCTGTCGTGTGCGCGTGCTCGGTCGGTTGCCGCTTAAGCTGTTGGCGTTGTAACTTTAAGTAAGAAAGAAAAGAAAATGGTCGGCTTCGGCACTCGCAGTCCGGCCCACTTCTTTCCCTTTCGGTGCCATTAGGATCTAACTCGTGGATCATCACATCTAAAGTTTGATTATTTCCACGTTGATCTGACCTTTAGTTTTGACTGTGGGTAAATTTTGTTTCTGAATTTCTGAATCTTCAGAAGTTTCAGTGAATACAGGGTAACGGGCTAACGGCAACCTTTATGTTGAAAAAGAAGAACTAAAGAAGCGCCTTGAGTTACAAGCATCTTCCTTTTTTTTATAGGTTCTTTGCTTCGAATAGGAACTGTACAGATCAGAAAGCACATGCAGTTACCAATGGTTGGATGTAGACTAATAACTCCTTTTGATTGTGTTTGAACCAGTATAATTTTCAGTCACTTGGGAGTTCTGAAATATCAAATTCGACTGTTTTTTCATGAAAAAAGGATTCCTATTGTGACATGTGTCATTGACAAGTTGGCAGGACCATCAAATTGATGATTTTGTTTCCATCCATTTTGGAATTTGCAGGATGTGGAGGTTCCAGAATGAATGGATGGATGGTGGTGCTATGGAAGCTGCTAGAGAGATGACCTTAATGTGCTGAAGTGATGGTTTTTGAATTGGTACTTTGTTGTTAGGCTCTCCTTTATCAGCTGTGGTGGCCTGGCATTTTGTTCTTAGCTTTCTCTTTCTCCTCCTTTCCTTTTCCTACAGCTCTTTTACTGATTATAACAGTGCTAATTGTCCAAAGTTCCTATGGAGTTTAATTCTGGTGGGTAGTGGGTGTGCTTGTGATTATATCTATACTGTTTGGATGCCACATTGTGGCTGTGTTGTTTAAATGTCAGCCACAGGTCAATGACCATGCCACCAAATTGGTCCACTGTTCTAATGTTGCTATCTATTTGCTCACTGTTTGAAATGGATAACCAACAACTAATTTGAGTAACAAATCTTAGATGCATAGAGTGCTAATAATGAGGAGAAAAAAACCCCACAGATATAATGGTCCAATGTTTGCATATATACAACTCATAATGGTCAGGAAAGAATTGATTTTTTTATGTGAATCTTTCTCACAAACTATTCCTTGATTCCTTCAGTCCTTCAATATGTAGCGACAAAGAAATCTTAAGTGGTGAAAAATCATTGAACTGCAGAGGACCAAGGACTTCCTTGAAATGTAAAGGCTGCAACTCTCTGAGATGACACCAATGGAACATTTCTGTCGATCTTGACATGATGCCCGGCACTTTTTCAGATTAATGTCGAGATTTTCTGTTGCTATCAGTACCTGTACTTGTATATGCGTACTTTGCTCTGAAAACCCTGCAGTATTGCTTTCAGTATGACATAAGCAGAATCAATTCCTGATCTGTTGAAGTAGTAGTAATACTAGTAATACTGGTCAGTAGTTTAAGTCATCATCTTCCTGGAGTACTGATTATTATTACCTGATACCTCATAAAGTGCATCGATGATGTTAACTTGACAAACTATTTTGAAGATTATAGAAGTATATGAATTTGTATATGATGCTTCTCATCAGCTGATATATGCTCTCTATATTAGTATTATTGTTTAACCACTTCTGTCCACATTCAATCCAGTTACTTCTGAAATGAGGCTGATATGAGTATTTGTTCATAATGGCTACTGAAAGTGGCATCTGAACCACTTCATCGGCATGGCATGGTTCCTCGCATCGCACTGCCGAAAGGGCCATGACACTGAACCATCCTTGCTACAAGAACAACTGAATGATTGTGATTTGGTAAGTCAGAACATTGTATATATTGCTTTGCGTGAAAGGCAGCTACAAGTTCCAGATTAATCTGCTTTTTACAGTCTCATCACATATTTTCTTTGTCCCTGTCATCCACAATCGGCTAGCTTACACACCAGATTTCCAGGCCTGAATTCATTCTCATGAATTATCCTATCATTCTTAGCTAATCCTCACAAACTCAATTATCCAACATGACTGGAACTTGCATTTAAATTTGTAAAGGCTACTACTAATCCTACTACCCCTACACCACAAGATGCCACACAAATCCTAATTGTTATTGCAACTTCAGACACCCTGATCATCCCTGGTAGTAACACCTGTGGCATGGACAAGTCTTTGCTTAAGGTCAGTAGGTACACTTAGCTGCTGCTCTAGGCTTCAATTATGATCACTAAACTATGCAATAGCAGGGCTTTGCACTTGACAAACATCAGAGGAGCACTGTTATGGCGACCACACAACCACCATCTGATAATTTTCAGAATTTTTTTTTACATATCTTTCTGCATGAACAGAGCCTAGAGCTGAGCTACCAGTGGTCCTCATGCCACTCAGGCACTCACCACCACAACTGTATACAATGTAAAATACTTCTATGCAGAATGCAGTGTCATCTGCAGTTCTTGTTGTGTTCTTGCGTTAACCTATCATGCTGAAAGCGACGGGAGGAGTGGAAGTGCAGTGAACCAGCAGAGGCAGCAGATCACGAGGCATTTGCAGGATAAGCAGAGCCAGTGCAGGAAATGTGGTAGTGTGAAGTTGCTGCCGAGAAGCATCAGCTAAAGCGTCGCCGTCGACCCCACCACCGCCGGCCTAGCTAGGGCTTGTCGCCGTCGAGGCCTCTGGTGTGTTCGGCAGAGCTCCTCGTGAGCCTGTGTTGTAGTGTCACTCACGGCTCAAGGTGAAATTATTAATGGAGACTCAAAAAACTCATCGTGTCATCCATATATAAATATCAGATATGCAGATGCCAATCTGGAAACTGTTCAAAAATGGATGTGCTAATATTCAGACTAAAGTGGACGTTACACTGGATAGTATCCTGTTCTTTTGAGATTTTTTCTTAGTTTTTTTTTTTTTTTGCTATGTATTATCTGCTCTGCTCTTGTAAAAATACGTCAAAGAACTTTCTTCTACTGCATTGATTAGACCATCTATTCGAGAGCTTATCGCGTTGATCAAATAAACAATCCGTGTTAATAATCAGGAGAAAAGGCTATCTCAAACAGGGTCCTAGTGATCTATACTGTTGTTAGCACACACCATAGATGGAGTGAGTGATTTTGGATGCCTAAAGACAGCTATACTTATCTGAAGTTCTGAAACTGTTCGCTGTTGTACATGAGAAAGTTTGGGTGAGTTATCACCGAAACAGAAAACTTTAGGCGATTTTGGAGGAAGCCATGCACAAGAAGATACTCCCTCCTATGAATTCTAGCATGAAATTGGGGATTCAACTGTTCATACATTGAGTTAGCCCTAAGAGCTAATATGTTGAGAAGAGTACAATGCGAAAAGACAGAAATACCACTTAACACATACACACTAATACATATATTCTTAACATCCCCACTCAAATGCAATGTGTATACAATAACATTGCATTTGGAGTGAAAACTAAACAAGAGAACACAAACTAAATATTAGCCTATCTCCAAAGTCGTGATGATGTCGTCGAAGTGTGCCAATTCTTGGATGATGAAGAAGAAAAGATGTATCCCCTTCTAAATGAAGTGGACCTCGGAGCTTTCATAAACTGTTCTTCGGCCCTCAGTACCTTGAAGCCTTCACGAACCGTTCTTCGGCTCTTCATTGATTCAGAGATGTTGTTGATGATGATGACAATGGACCTTCACAAACTGTTCTTTGGTCCTTTGACTAACGATGAGACATTGATGTTGATGAAGGCCCTTCACAAACTGTTCTTCGGACCTTCACTGATTGATGATGATGATCAGAAGCTCCGACATGGAGATGATGAAGTGACAATGAAGGCCAGCTCGAACGGGGAGCTGATGATGATGAGGACCAGCTCCGACAGGGAGCTAGAGAAGTGATAGAATAGCATGACTTCGACGAATTGAAAATATGTAATGGACTTGGATGGAATGTAGATGACTAACTATCAAAAGACGCTAGCAGATGACATAGGACGTGATATTAGCTATAGCACTACAATACGGTGGCAGATGGCAGCGACAAGCAAGCACAATAACTGAATGTCTATGTGATGGAGCACAAGCTCGAAGACATGAAAACAAACCATCAGTTTTGACAGATTCTGCAACTAAAATTAAGTGGTAATCAATGGAACTAACATAGCAGGATATTAGTACTAAATGAACTGCTCAAGACAAAAGGTTGTAACATTGCCATGAAGAAGTTGGTGACTGTGATTGGAATGCAGCAGCTGAGCAGCAGATTAGCAACAAAGAGCTATCGGTGATGAAGGATTGCACAAAAGGGGAAAAGGGAACAGGACCAAGATAGGAAAAAATACATGATCCATAGATGGGTTTCTAGCTTTCTGCTTCTTTGCTCACGAAGGACTCTCCCGAAGCCTCATGCGGCTGGGCGACAAGCAGACAACCACAACGGCCACGCTGCCCAGCAATGGAGACGAGCAGCGATGACCTCGGTGCAAGGACGCCCGGCCAAAACTGGGGCCGTTGCGGACGACGACGGCGGCTAGGACACGCTCCGCGACCTGAAGAATGGTGGGGACGAGCGGCGTGGATAAGCGACGCGACGGGCGTGGCAGTGAGAGTGGATGGTGACAAAAGCGAGGGTGGAGAAGCGGGCGCGGCGCCGCGACGGACGGCGGCTGCGACCGGCGAACGGGAACGTGGTGACGACGACGAGCCGCGGGCTTGCTGCTTGGAGACGAAGACGATGACTGACTGCTGCTGCTGGATGAAGATGACGAGCGATGATGGACAAGGATGAATGACGACAACGATGGCTCGCCGGCGATTTGGCAGCTAGGGTTTAGGGAGAGGCTCTGATACCATGTGAATTCTAGCATGAAATTGGGGATTCAACTGTTCATACATTGAGTTAGCCCTAAGAGCTAATGTGTTGAGAAGAGTACAATGCGAAAAGACAGAAATACCACTTAACACATACACACTAATACATATATTCTTAACATCCCCACTCAAATGCAATGTGTATACAATAACATTGCATTTGGAGTGAAAACTAAACAAGAGAACACAAACTAAATATTAGCCTATCTCCAAAGTCTTGATGATGTCGTCGAAGTGTGCCAATTCTTGGATGATGAAGAAGAAAAGATGTATCCCCTTCTAAATGAAGTGGACCTCGGAGCTTTCATAAACTGTTCTTCGGCCCTCAGTACCTTGAAGCCTTCACGAACCGTTCTTCGGCTCTTCATTGATTCAGAGATGTTGTTGATGATGATGACAATGGACCTTCACAAACTGTTCTTTGGTCCTTTGACTAACGATGAGACATTGATGTTGATGAAGGCCCTTCACAAACTGTTCTGCGGACCTTCACTGATTGATGATGATGATCAGAAGCTCCGACATGGAGATGATGAAGTGACAATGAAGGCCAGCTCGAACGGAGAGCTGATGATGATGAGGACCAGCTCCGACAGGGAGCTAGAGAAGTGATAGAATAGCATGACTTCGACGAATTGAAAATATATAATGGACTTGGATGGAATGTAGATGACTAACTATCAAAAGACGCTAGCAGATGACATAGGACGTGATATTAGCTATAGCACTACAATACGGTGGCAGATGGCAGCGACAAGCAAGCACAATAACTGAATGTCTATGTGATGGAGCACAAGCTCGAAGACATGAAAACAAACCATCAGTTTTGACAGATTCTGCAACTAAAATTAAGTGGTAATCAATGGAACTAACATAGCAGGATATTAGTACTAAATGAACTGCTCAAGACAAAAGGTTGTAACATTGCCATGAAGAAGTTGGTGACTGTGATTGGAATGCAGCAGCTGAGCAGCAGATTAGCAACAAAGAGCTATCGGTGATGAAGGATTGCACAAAAGGGGAAAAGGGAACAGGACCAAGATAGGAAAAAATACATGATCCATATATGGGTTTCTAGCTTTCTGCTTCTTTGCTCACGAAGGACTCTCCCGAAGCCTCATGCGGCTGGGCGACAAGCAGACAACCACAACGGCCACGCTGCCCAGCAATGGAGACGAGCAGCGATGACCTCGGTGCAAGGACGCCCGGCCAAAACTGGGGCCGTTGCGGACGACGGCGGCGGCTTGCCGGCGGCGGCTAGGACACGCTCCGCGACCTGAAGAATGGTGGGGATGAGCGGCGTGGATAAGCGACGCGACGGGCGTGGCAGTGAGAGTGGATGGTGACAGAAGCGAGGGTGGAGAAGCGGGCGCGGCGCCGCGACGGGCGGCGGCTGCGACCGGCGAACGGGAACGCGGTGACGACGACGAGCCGCGGGCTTGCTGCTTGGAGACGAAGACGATGACTGACTGCTGCTGCTGGATGAAGATGACGAGCGATGATGGACGAGGATGAATGACGACAACGATGGCTCGCCGGCGGCGAGCTGCCGCCGGCTCGCCGGCGATTTGGCAGCTAGGGTTTGGGGAGAGGCTCTGATACCATGTGAATTCTAGCATGAAATTGGGGATTCAACTGTTCATACATTGAGTTAGCCCTAAGAGCTAATATGTTGAGAAGAGTACAATGCGAAAAGACAGAAATACCACTTAACACATACACACTAATACATATATTCTTAACACTTCCATCTCAAAATATAACGACTTTTAGCACTCATGATTTGTCCCAAAATATAACAACTTCTCCATCAACATTCTCTTCCCAACCAATCACAACCCTCCATTTACTTTTCCCACCTACCTCCACTACTCATCCAATCACAACCCTTCACCAGGAACTTCTATCTACTTTCTTAATAATCATGTCCAACTCTAAAATTTCTTATATTCTGGTACGGAGGGAGTGAGAGATTTTGAATGGATAGGACACTTTTTAGTACTACGAATCTGAACTAAATCTCTTATATTTTGAGAGGACGGAGGAAGTAGTTGAGGTTTGAGGGTGAGTGTGTCGTACATTCGATCGGCATAGTCGTTGTCAGGCTAGGTTTGTGTGGATATTGAGATCAAATGCAGTCACTATTAGGACTGCAAGTTAGTGATTGCACAGTATCTCATCCATTCATTTTTCAGATCAAGGGTGCAGATTAACGGCTACAGTACCATCGCTACAGTAGATATAAAATATTTTTTCTGCGTGAACAATGCTCCGAGGATCTCAGCCCTTAGATGCAACTTGCAGTCACACTAGGGACTGCACCTGAACCAAATCCGGTTTGTGTAGGCTAATAAGCCATATGATTGCTTACTTTGTCATGCTGATCAAACGAATCAGATCATTCAGATGGTTGATTTGGATGGCCATGCACTAGATTTTTTTTCCCCTGCTTCAGCTCTTTAAAGTTCAAACAGCTGGTGAGGCGCAATGGTCCAAAAACAAAGCCATGTCAGAATAGTCCTCATATCCAAACAACCGTTTAGGTGCGAACCTGTATAATCAGATGTTAATCCCAACGTTTTTTACTTTTACTTCTAAAATTTATTGTTAATTACTTGAAAAAAATGAAATGTAACATAGGATCTGGTTTTCATGACAACTTCACTCATTGTCGTTTTCACATCCAACTATCTATTGCAGATGATTTATATATATATATATATATATATATATATATATATATATATATATATATATATATATATATATATATATATATATATATATATATATATATATATATATACGGCTTCGATACCTACAAGTGAGAATACACAATCAAAAGTTATAGGAATACTTAAACTCCACGTCTCATAACTAAGGAACAACACAATAAAATAACAATAAAAACAAGGCTAGAAGACAAAACCTCAAATATCCTTCTGTCATTACTTTACTTAGGGTTGCCGCCGCTCTGCTTACACATCTCAGTGACAAGTGTCTCTTTATAGTTACACATCACTGGAACACGTCCTCCAAAACGCTTGGCTGACTTGAAACCACCTCCCCTGCCAACTCCCTTGGCCACCACCATATTTATTACAAGCCTTGTAGGAAGATATTTTTTTAGGCGAATTTTGACTGACACTTGACGTCCATCTAGTGTTGATCCTAGGACCCTAGCCTTGGCTTTGTTTCTTCTAGAGGATTACCATTTTGCCAAAGCTAATCATGAAACTCCATCCAGCTTTGGTGTTTCCAGGTGTTTAGTGGAGCTTCAGTGAATGAGATTGAGGTGTTTGTACGATGGTGTTTTCGGTTTGAACATTTCTAGGGTTGATGGCATGGTGCAACCGTTGTGCTCTCCGCGACCCGCGCTTGACTCTGGTCGGACGCGCTCATCCCTTTCTTAATAAATTCGACATTGGTACTTCCCCAGGGTCTAACTTTTTTTTATAAATAAGGCAGTGCCTCTGTCATTGTTTCAAAAAAACAAAAAAACCTCCACTCCAGCTCTTCTCATTATCAATCTAGCTTAGCCTTTTTTTAAAAAAAAAAAATAATGCAGTGCCTCCGTCGTTGTTAAAAAAAAATCTCCACTTCAGCTCTTCTCATTGTCAATCTAGCTTTTTCCCTAGGGAAAGTCTATGTAGCACATTACTAAATCAGGAAGAGCAGTATACTCTTTAAAAAAGAGACAATGAAAAGAAATGTACATGATATGGTTCACACAGGGATCTTACAGAAACCGAAGCAAACTTCTTCTTGTAAAGGTGACAAGCAAATTGTAACCAGTCATAGGCTCTATGATGATAGATGTTTAAACACTGAAGCTCTATGTTTCACTATGTTGTCTTCACATGATACTTTTGATCCTATGCTTTAGTTTGTGCCTATGAAGCTCAAGTTAAAATAGGGTGCACTTAGGTCGTCACACCAACACTCCCTAAAATCACAATCCATCCTGTTGAATCGAAAGGATCTAGCAGACGACAGCCAAGTCCAATCACAACATTAGCTGTCTAAAATAGTGATCACCTTCTCTGATTCCAATTGTTCTTACCTCCATGGCTCCATGTTACCAAAGCAAATTTTCTTCTTTCTCCAGAAACTTCAGCAACTTCAGAAGTAATAATCCCACAGCACAACAGCAATATAAACGAAACCATCGGTTGCTCTGCTACAAACTGTTAAAGGTACAACACAAGCTACTACCGATGGCGATGGCTTTAAGACTTTCAGCTATGAGTTGAAGGTAGTTTCTATCTATTTCGCTGTTGCAATCTCTGATGTGGACTATTATTTGGAAAAAAAAGAGTTACTAAATAATAATCCATAGTCTTGTACTTTTATCTATGAAGTTAAAAGTGTGGGGCAACACATTCTCCAATAACAAAACATGCATTGCCTTGTAATGAGGCTTTCAGATGATGGTCTCAAGACATGAAGCTGCCATTCCACATCAGGTTTTCTTAGTTAGCAGGCTGATAGCGAACCCGCATTCTTCGCTGTTGTTGAGTTCATTTTTGCAGCTGCAGTCCACAATAGGCATGATGACATTCGGCTTAATGGCCTTCTCCCCACGAACAACCTTCAAAAGAGCCAGCACAGTAGAGGCATAAGGCAACATATGTGGAAATATCAGTAAAACAACTTCAGGAAATATCTATACATTTCTTGGATTTTTCTCATAAAGATTAGCCATATGTAGAAACCAGAAATCCAATAGATTATGGGGTGACAAAAGGAATTCGGGTTACGATTGACATACTAATTTCTCGGACTCCAAGCTTTTGTAGATGATGAATATGTCCCCTGTCTGCAGACCATGCTGCTTCACAAAGCCACCTGAAGAGAGCAATTCATCAGCTCCTACAAACTAAGGCCTGGTTTAGTTCCCCAAAATTTTTTTCCAAAAACATCACATCGAATCTTTGGACACATGCATAGAGCATTAAATATAGATTAAAAAAACTAATTACACAGTTAGGGGGGAAATCGCGAGACGAATCTTTTGAGCCTAATTAGTCCCTGATTAGCCATAAGTGTTACAGTAACCCACATGTGCTAATGATGGATTAATTAGGCTCAAAAGATTCGTCTCGCGGTTTCCAGGCGAGTTATAAAATTAGTTTTTTTATTTGTGTCCGAAAACCCCTTCCGACATCCGGTCAAACATCCGATGTGACACCTAAAAATTTTCTTATCCCGAACTAAACAGGCCCTAAGAAAAAAAATCCAAAAGTATATGTTTCAATGTTTAAAGTTTAAACGTACCCGTACTTTCCAAGACATACATCCTGCTCTTGTTGTTGGGCCAGAACCTGAAAGGTATCTTCTATGAGTAATATGTGAAGTGGATTACAAACCATATATGTTTCTGTTTCTCGCATGTGACCTAAATAATTACGAAAAAATTTGAAAAAAAAAACTGACAGCATATCACGTGGAGTACTACTATACGTACTACCCAGTTGCACAACTCATGTACAACCAGAGACATGTAACCATAGATCGATCAAATGAGAGTATGTTCATATACACTGACACATTGTAGACATTTATAACCGTTGATCAAATTCAGCCGTATGTGAGTCGGACAGTTGGGTCGTATGTATAGCAATTTCCTTGTATCACCTATTGCTTGTTTGTAAGGTTAAATTTTATCTACAGAGAGAAACGGAATAAAAAAGTCAACTAAAAATGCGATTGCACTTTCCATAGTCTGGCATGTACTGTTTCTCCATGTGTAGATCACATTGCATATCTGTGCACCGATAGACAACACCATAATATATTTTATTTTATGTTTAAGATTATTTATAACTATTTGGATTGCATGCTGAAATGAGGCCACATGCACTTGCTAATTTGAAATACTTTCTCAAGATAGGATTGAATTAGATAATAATAGGCAGATATACCAACTCTCTAACACTGTACCACATTACATAATATTCGAACTTGATCTGGTGATATGCACACGATTCCGCTAGACTAGTAATATGATATTATGATAAGATTACCTGTACTTAAAATTCCATGTTGTTTCAAGCTTGAAGTCATCCATTTTCAGCATCATTCCTTCCCTTTGATGCAATGCTGGAAGATGAGCCTCTGCATCCCTCTACAAAATTTGAAGGTAATAAAATTACACTCAACTCTCAAGACTCATAACTAAATATATCGCACCGTAGTTGTGGATCATGCTAGAACTGTATTTGTTGTATAATATAATATATTAATGTGAGAATATACAATATTTTACCTTTGGCATCACAATTCTTCCAATATTACCAACATCACTATTTGTCAACTCCTTGCGCAAGATAACACGGTATTCTCTACAGTTGAATCTCTGATAGAAAATTCAGAGTTAGTTCGGTTTGAAGTTAATGTCCCTTCCAAAGTGGGTATGGGAGAACACTCCTGTGTTCTATTATGGTAGAAGCAAAATTTAAGTATACAGAGCAAGGCTCTCACAAGTGCAGTCTAATTAACAAGATACATGCAGAACAAATTGATTGAAGTCAATGTAAACTGCAGTCAACAATGATTGTATAGGTGGTTCAGATCTGACTACTAAACTATGGTACTAATGATTGCAGTTAGTTGGAAAATTGCGCAATAGTTGCCATTATCCTAATTAAAAATAATAATGAAATTGTTCCTGCAACTTTTAATCTATCAATGGAACAATTAAGTTATCAAGTTGCAAAATGAATTTATTTATGTACCAATAGAGAATAGTAGCATTCAGGATATATGGATGCCATCATCATCAAGGCATCATGTTACTTACAATAGTCAAATTTTCACTGTTATGACTCATGCTTGAAGGCTCACTAGCCGGAGTTTGATCTAGTTCATCATTTTTTTCACTCTCTGTATCACTTATTCTTAAAACAATTGGTTGATCCTGTAGAAATCTCATGTCAGGACTGCTCATGTGAACCCAGAATATATCAACATGCTCTAGAAGAGTCTTACTTTTATATCTGATTTCTTGGCTTTCTTAGCGTGTGTCGGTCCATTTGAAATTTGAGCTGAAGAGAAACTGCGGGATGATGAAGACACTGGTGGAAAGGGTGAAGGAGCATGTACAAATGATTGATCCACCCTGAAGCTAGTGGAAACGGTGAAGAAACCTGCACAATAAGATGCTCAGAGTGAGGAAATGCATAAGTAGTAGTAACACCGCAATCCATATAGTTGCACACTTGGATGAAATGCATTGTAAACTAATCAATTCATGGTGGACTAATCAATGCATTGCCCTCTGAAATCTGCTCTTAAATATTCCAAAGGAAATAACCCTTTATGTTAGGTGGACGGCCATCCCCCCCCTCCCCCCCAAACATTGCAGGCGGCCATTTGGGAGGAAAATTTTGGCCCTCCTGCTTAGTGAAATGGGCCCCTTCTACGAAAATCATTTTTCTAGTAGTGAACTAATCTAAATAGGGCTACTAGTTAAGGAGATAAACCTTTTACAACCACTAAGTATTAAGTTTATCAAAGGCCATGCATGCATGTATATAACCTTGGTCTGTGTCATGATTGTTGATGTGGAATGGAGTAGCATGGGGATCCTCAATTGTAGTAGGGTGGTAACTAGTGTAGACAGGGTTCCTCGGCATGTTATTGCTAGCCCATGCATTGAAGGAGTATGGCGTCAGATTCTGATAAAGAACATTTCTATTGGAAGCAGTCTGGCCAAAAGACATGAATGGCGGCCCATTGCACATTGGCCTCAAATCCTGAAAATTGCTAGGAAGATGCGGAGCTGCAACATTATTGGAGGGAACTCGGTCTTGGAAGTTTTCTGAAGAAAAATCAAACAAAACCGATGAAATAACATACAAGGAAACAAGACGATAAGGAATTAAAGAATAAGCAGGAATAGTAACACTGACCAGAGCAAGAGATGCAAAATGATATATACGTGCTGTACATAATTGCTATCTATATATGTCATCACTGACCATAAGAAATTCTAGATGATGTATAACATACATGAATTACATTGAAGATCCTAGTTACCATGTTGTTGCAGACTTGCAGTGGATCTCAAACTGTAGAAGTGTAGAATGATTTTTATGCTCAAAAGAACATACGTGATTCTAATGAGACAGAAACCCTACCTGAAATGCAAGCAACAGTGGCAAGGGGAGAGAGAGATCGGATCTTATATGTAGGTAGCAGGAACCATGAGAACATAGGCCCCACATGCACAATAAACCCTAGACTGACCTAGACGAAGCCCTATGGGGAAAATATCTTCGTGCTGAATTCAACAAGTGCAGATGATCGTTGTGCAACAAGATGTGTATGGCGGTTAGGAGAAGACTAACCTTGAGATATCTGCAATTGGCGGTGGTGGTGCTGCAGCGGGAGCATGGCAGATGTTGGCACCATGGTGTACCGGGGCACGTAGGAGCATGGCGCCACTGGCATTGTCGACGACGGGTGGTGGATTAGGCCGGTGGGGTACTGATGATGCACAACATTCTCACGCCTAACAAGGGGTGACGGCATGGCCTCAAGGATCCTATGGTACCTGTTGTATTGGCCGCCCCCTGCGAAGTCATCGTGGCCTTCTCTGCCCCTGTCATCGCCGCCGCCAGAGGACGTGGAGCCTCTCGTGTCGGCCATGCGTGTGCACGAAGCACACAACGTCCCCCTGTGCACAAGAAGAGGCAGCGGCCGTGGTCGTGGGCTTGAAGGGGTAGGTGCCCCTCCCACTCTCTCTCTCTCTCTCGCTTTCAAAATTTGGGTTCACTTAAGGATACTTTTAAAGGGGAGCGGACGCCCAAAAAAGAATCTCCTCCAGGTTCACTTTGGGGAAGTTTTGTAGGAGAGCATATGCCCAAAAAGGAATCTTCTCCCAAAAGGGAGCTCGCCTCGCCTTCACACTGATAAAAATAAGGCAAGGCGAGTGAAAAATAAACCAATTATCTTTTTTGAGAAACAAATAATTAGGTGACAAACTAGGTCTACATTTCTAAATATTAACACGAAAACCCTTAGTATAAACATCTAAATAATAACAATTACCAATGAACACTTAAAGCCCTTAGTATAAACATCCAAATTACCGATGAATACATCATTCCCTAATTTATTTCAAACATATCACCAATAATTATGTTGAACTAGCAAATCACCGTAGTTTGTATGACTGTATCCTTAATTTATCTAATAATTCCTTGATGGCTTGTCGTAACCATTGTTAGTCTCTATGGCTTCAGTTGGAGTTTTAAGAATACAATAAAACTATTAGATGAGAGAATTTTCAGCCATATAGGGCGTACCACTTTATCCTTAGACACTTGTTCCCTGATCTCACTTTATTTCCTGTTAATCTTCCCACAACAATACCAATCAAACTCAGGTTTTCTGAAAATCTGAAGAAAACAATCGCCGTTAATCACAGTCACAGAGACGTACGAAGCAAATCCTTCCAGGCTTATACTACTGTTCTACACTGATTAAAATAAGAAAGAAACGGAGAGAAAGTATATAGAGAGCATTGCCTTCCCCTGCCGCCTACGCCTTGCCGCCGGATGCCGGACACGGTGGTGCCTATACCGTGATGGCCGGCCGCCGTGAGCGTCTCGGCGCCGACGCGGCGCCCGGCGTCCGGCGTCGGAGTCGGCGCTGCGGATGGCGGCTTGTGGCGATCGCTTCACTTGTCGTCTCCACTGTCGCGTGGGGGGAATGGGGAATAGGGAGCGGCGTGGCGTGGGGAATGCGGGCGCGTCGGATCGCTTCATCGGTAGCATCACTGGGCCATAGCAGTAACAACGGGGCTTATTCTGGGCCAAAATATAGTGGGCCATGGAATTTGCGGGGGCCCAGTATGTGGAGTCCTAGACCACATTTCCGGTTCACTCGAGGTCTCTTATCTTACCGTCGAGTTTTAAAATCGTCTCTGAACCGAAATATAAGATATAACACATCTCTAATCTAGTAAAACCAAGTCATGTTAGATCCAAAGATAGGATCTATCGCAAAAAAAAAAGGTCCAAAGACAGAATTAAGAGCGGTTTTGATTAACGTGGCAGCTGAGTCAGCGTAAGACCCACGTATTAGTGGCCCAATCTCCTTCTACTTCTCCCCCCTCTCTGTAGGCCTCCATACAAAAACTTCTGCGTGCGGTGTCGGCTCGGCATCCCGCACACCTTCACCAGCCTTGTCTGGCTCTACGGTCCCTTCTCATTCTCCAGCCTCCTCATCCAGCACATCGTCGCCCACCTCTCCGACCGCATTAACCCGGTGCCTCCCCCCTCGGCCGCCACAACCCTTTCATCACCATCGGCGCCGCTTCTATCGCCGCTGTCATCCTCACCATCGGATTCTACGCTAACAGAGACCTCGCCAAAGAAGCTATACGTACGTGGTGGAAGTAAATGTCACGGAGCTCGCCCTATATGGGAGAGATTATCGGGGATGGGGCCAGTTATCTTATTTCCAAGATGTGCTGCTTTTTTTTTGCTATATATAGTTATCACACTCTTAAATTAATTTTCGAATCCTTTTTCAGTTATAAAAACCCATTTTACAAAAAAAATAGACCTAGACTTCAAGATGGATGATGATGTTCTATGATATAGGTACAAAATATATATTATTAGATTATTATGAATGCATCTATGTTTTGTCATTAGCGACTTGCTAAGTACGGAACCGCTATATAGGCTCTGTATTTTGCAAGTATAAGATGGTGCATTCATGGCCTTAAAAGTTTCATGTATGAGTTAGAGAGTTTCTAGCTAATTCTCTGTTGCAATCTCTAATGTGGACCATTATTTGACAAAAATAAGGATTGTTAAATAATAATTTACAATCTTGCATTTTTATCTACAAAGTTAAAAACTATGGAGCATCACATTCTTCAATAACATGACAACATGCATTGCCTTCTAATAAGGCTCTCTTATGCTGATCTTAAGTCAAGACCTGAAGCTGCCATTCCATCAGGTTTTCTTGGTCTGTAGGCTGATGGTGAACCCGCATTCTTCGCTTTTGTTGAGTTCGTTTTTGCAGCTGCAGTCCACAACAGGCATGATGGCATTCGGCTTAATGGCCTTCTCCCCACGAACAACCTTCAAAAGAGGCATAAGGCAACATACTATATCATATACAACAGTAATACAACTTTAGGAAATACATTTGAAAAGATTAGCCAATCAGAAATCCAATAGATTGCGGGGTGACAAAAGGAACTGTGGTTATGATCGACATACAAATTTCCCAGACTCCGAGCTTTTGTAAATGATGAACATGTCGCCTGTCTGGAGACCGTGATGCTTCACAAAACCACCTGAAGAGAGCAATTCATCAAGTTCAGTACAAACTTAGAAAAATCCTAAAGTATATGCTTCAATGTTTAAACGTACCGGTGCTTTCCAAGACATACATTCTGCTCTTGTTGTTGGGCCAGAACCTGAAAGGTATCTCCAATATATCAGTAATATGTGACGCAGATTATAAGCCATATATATTCACGGTTCTCTCATGTGACCCAAAAATTTCCGAAAAACTTTGAAGAAAAAGCTGACAACAAAAATTATTGTACAATCATCTATTGCTCCACAAACATGTGAAGGTCAAATTTTATCTAGAGAGATAGGAGCAGATTAACATATTATCTAAACTTCTTCTAATATATTGATGTGCAATCCTTTTGCGCGTTCGTGAAAAAAAATATTATCTAGACTATAAATGCGATTGCACTTTACATAGTCTGATTATTTTTTTCTCGATGTATAGATCACATTTGAGTTTGCATATTTGTAAACCAATAGATAACACCATAATCTATCTTATTCTATGTTTAAGATTTTCTTTATAACTATTTGGGTTACATGCAAGAAATGACGTCACATGAACTTGATAATTTAAAGTACTTTCTCTCACAATAGGATAGAATTAGATCATAGTGTTACTATATCATTGCAGACATAATATTCTTATTATATTCGAACTTCAGCTGGTGATCTGTACACAACTCCCTAGACTAGTGATATGATATTATGATCGGATTACCTATACTTAAAATTCCATGTAGTTTCAAACTTGAAGTCATCCATTTTCAGCGTTACACCTTCCCTCTGATGCAATGCTGGAAGATGAGCCTCTGCATCCCTCTACAAAATTTGGAAGGAAATAAAATCACACTTCTCAAGACTCATAACTAAATATATCACACAGTAGTTGTGTGGTTTTTTTTAGACGTAAAACAGCAGGAGAGCCTCCTACTGTGCTCTACTGAAAAGAAAACAGTTACAATAATTACAGGGGGGAAATGCGCACACACAGCTCACTCCTAGACGTAAAACAGTAGTTGTGTGGTTCGTGCTAGAACAGTATCTGTTGTAGAATATAATATGTTGATGTCACTTAATTAAGAGAATATACAAGATTTTACCTTTGGCATCACAATTCTTCCAATATTACCAACATCACTGTTTGTTAACTCCTTGCGCAAGATAACTCGGTATTCTCTACAGTTGAATCTCTGCTTGGAAGTTCAGATTGAAGTTAGTGTCCCCTCTGGGAGAACTGCGTACTATAATGATATGTACATGCAGAACGAATTGATTGAAGTCAATCTAATCCTCCTTGCTAAAGGTAGAATCAGTTAGTTGAGATATTGTGGAATAGTTGCCATTATCCTAAAAATTAATGAAATTGTTACTGATACTTTTAATCTACCAATTGTTAATGATACTTTTAGTCTACCAATGGAACAGTTAAAAATGCATTCATGTACTAATAGAGAGAGTAGCATTCAAGATGCATGGCATTGTGTTACTTACAATAATCAGATTTTCACCGTTCTGATTCATGCTTGGAGGCTCACTAACCGGAGTTTGATCTGGTTCATCGTTTTTTTCGCTCTCCATATCACTCCTGAAGACAATTGGTGGATCCTGTAGAAATCTCACATTAGGACTGCTCATATGAACCCGAAATCTATCAGCATGTTCTAAAAGAGTCTTACTTTTACATTTGATTTCTTGGCTTTCTTAGTGTATGTCGGTCCATTTGAAATTTTAGCTGAGGAGAAACTATGGGATGATGAGGACACTGGTGGAAAAGGTGAAGAAGCAGGTACAAATGCTTGATCCATCCTGAAGTTAGTCTGGAAACCTATCTCAAAAAAAAAAAAAGTTAGCCTGAAAGCCTGAACATAATAAGATGATCAGAGTGAGGTAATGCATAAAAGTAGCAGCACACAGCCATATAGGGGATCTCTCGAGGGATCAAAATAGTTTTCCCATATATAGTTGCATACATGAAATACATGGTGAACTAATAAATGCAATGTACTTTGTATGCTAGGCTACTTGGGCATCTGCAGTGTATAAATGGCCTAAGGCCCCGTCCTTACCTCCAACTTCAAATTAAATCTTCCCCGTTTTTCGTTAGCATGCTTCCTAAACTCCAAACTGCTAAACAGTACAATTTTTGCAAAAATTATATATAAAAAGGTTTTTTTTAAAAAAGCAATTAATTCTATTTTCAAGTTTGTAATAATAAATACTCAAATAATCATGCGCTAATAGTCCGTCTTGTTTTTCATACTGCAAAAAATCCATCTCCAAATGCTGAATCCAACACAGCCTTGGCCTTATGGTGGGTCCCAAGTGGACCTCACTAAAGTATAACATCATGATGTATATGGCAAGAAGAAGTATAAAGTTGGGCCCCCACATTTTAATACAATAATGTTTACCATCCCAACCACCACTTTCTTCTTCCTCTCTCCTTTCTCTCCCAGCTTCCTTTTCCCCATAGGCCAAAACACCGAGCCACCGAACGAACGAGAGAGGAGACCGCGGGCGGATCTGGCAGCAGCGACGGCGGCCCTCGCGAACACGCGCGGATCCGATGGCGGAGGTGCTCGTGGGAGAAGGCCACAAAAGCGGTAGCGCTTGCGAACGCGCGTAGATTCGGTGACGGTGACATCTTGCATAGATCTGCGACGACGGCTAGGGTGGTGTTTGCAGACCTTCGGCGGCAAGAGGTGGCTTTTGTGGGCGGAACTCTGGCGATGTCAACTCCATGCAAGTGTCGTCTTCCCCTTTCCCTAGCGGCAAGCAACTATATTGGACAGAGAGGAGAATTCCAGGTGAGAGAGATGAACGGTGTTTTTTTTCCCTTGTAGCCAAGGGCAGAGGCAGGCCTAGGGCAGCTAGGGCTTGAGCCCTAGGCCTGCCTCCAAGAACTTAGTTATTTTTTATTGATTCACCATGTAAATTTTGTAGAAAATGAATACCCTATTAGTTAAGCTCTATCTTAGCCCTACTCTTCTATGATTTCTGGCTCTGCCACTATTGTAGCTAGTCCTTACATATAAGGCTTACCCATCCATAAGACCTCTATAAGTACCTAAAAGAAAGAACCCTATAAGGACCATCTCCACAATATATATGTAGACCTTAAGGGGTTTAAGACCCCCTTAATTTCTATGTTGTGGATGCCGTTAAAATCTTCAAAGGAAATGACCTATATATCCCCTTTACGTTAGAGCACAGTCATCTTAAATATCAATTATGTATTCAACTAATCTAGCCTGTTTGGGGGAGCTTAAGATTCTGAGAAGCAGCTGGTTGGAAGCTAGCTTCTAAGAATCTGGAAAAGCTGTGTTTTCTAGCTTCTGGCTTCTAGTTCATTTTCTGGATTCTACAACTACAGCTTCTCAGAATCTGGACCAAAAGCTGGACTGATTGGGGGAGCTTCTGATTCTGGGAGAAGCTGTAGCAGCTAGAAGCTCCCTCAAACAGGCCCTAAATAGGGCAAGTGGTTTATGAGACAAACCGTTTACATCCACTACATGTTTCTACTTCAAATCCCCATTCCACACTTTGCATAAACGCTCACTTTATCCTACTCTCCTAGAGCTGTTGTTAGCCCTGGGGCAATGTTTGGCAAATGGGAAAGGGAAATGATTTCCCACCCATCTTTAAATCCTAACCATTCATTCCCCCTCTTCCATTTAATCCTAACCATTCAATCATTTCCCAATCCCACCCCCCATTTCCCATTATCCAAACACACCTTGAGGGTTTACCCTAATGTAGTAATGTCCCTTTTCTAACCCTCCATAATTGCACAGAATATCAATCTATGTACATATTCTATTTAATATTTGTCAAAGACCATGCATGCGTGCATATATATGTACCTGGGTCTATGTCATGATTGTTGCTATGGAATAGAGGAGCATGGTGATCCTCAATTGCAGCAGGGTGGAAACTAGTATAGACAGGGTTCCTCGGCATGTTATTGCTAGTCCATGAATTGAAGGTCAGATTCTGATAAAACACATTGCTATTGGCAGCAGTTTGGCCAAAAGGCATGAATGCCGATCCATTGCACATTTGCCTCCAATCCTGAAAAGCGCTAGGAACATGCGGAGCTGCAACATTGTTGGAGGGAACCCAGTCTTGGAAGTTTTCTGAAGAACAAACAAACAAAATTATTAATTAATGATAGGTCATATATATTGGGAGACAGGCGTGGAAGGAATTAAAGAATAAACAACATGAAGCATCAAGTGTTGGCAGGAAAAATAACACTGACGAGGGCAAGAAATGCAAGACCGGGTCTCACATCTAGGTAGCATGAGCCATGAGAAAACACACAGATCTGCGTGCACACAAGTAACCCTAGAACGACCTAGAAAATACCCTATGGGGGAAAGATCTTCTCGTGCCAAATTCAGCCATGAGAAAATTAAGATGTACTCCCTCCGTCTCTAAATGTTTGACGCCGTTGACTTTTTTAAACATGTTTGACCGTTCGTCTTATTCAAAAAATTTAAGTAATTATTATTTTTTTCCTATCATTTGATTTATTGTTAAATGTATTTTTATTTATACATATAGTTTTAACGGTCAAACATATTTAAAAAAAATCAACGGCGTCAAATATTTAGGGACGGAGGGAGTATCTTGTATGTGGAGCAGGAGAGAACTAACCTTGAGATATCTGCGACTGGCCGTGGTGGTGGTGGTGCGACGGGAGCACGGCGGGCGTAGGCAGCACGGTGTATTGCGGCACGTAGGGGAGCTGCGCCACCGGTAGCGGCATTGTTGGCGACTGGTGGTACTGGTGGATCAAGCTAGCAGCAGGATACTGATGGTGCACGATGTTTTGTCGCCCAACGTTGGGTGGCGGCACGGCCCCAAGGATCCCCTGGTACCTGTTGTGCTGGCCGCCTCCCACAAAGTCACCATGGCCTGCTCCGCCCTTGCCCTCGCCGCTACCGCCATCGCCGGAAGAAGAGGAGCCCCTAGCATCAGCCATGCGCGCGCACGTAGCACGCAGCTTTGCCTTGTGTGCTGTTTAGAGAGTGAGAGAGTGTGAGAGACGATGGACCGATGGTGGAAGTAGCCGTGGGCTTGAAGGGGTAGGTGCCCCTCCTGCTCTCTTTTGATTTCGAAGACTTGTTTACTTTGGGGAATTTTTGTAGGGGAACAGATGACCAAAAAAAATCTTCTCTGGGAAAGGGAGCCTCACTTTGCTGTTACACTGTTAAGAAAAAAGGCAAGGTGAAAATAAATCAATTGTAGTTTTAAAAAATAAATAATTAAGTAGAAATCGTTAGAATTATTGCATATACTAGTACACTACCTCCACATGAAAATTCAGTGTGAGATTGTTCAAAATTGAGTGAGATAGAAACAGTCTTCCACGAATGCTCACGTACCTTTACAGTCCACAATCCTGAGCTAAGCTGAAGTGATATCAATCATTTGTAAGCTTCATAAGCTAGTTACATTCATCCTGAAACATGACAGACAAATTATGAGACTTGCTTTGCGCATTCATGCTGAAATCATAAGAAAATGAATATCTATAGTTATAAACTTTATTCAGGAATGCTTCCGTATCATTTTGTAGGCAATATAGTTAAAAAAATCAAATGAAAAGAACCAACACCGCTGGCATACTCAATCGTTAGAAAGTTACAATTATGTGATTTGCCAAATCCAAAATTAAGACATGTACTAAAAAAATACGGTAATCCAACAGTTTTAGATAAGAATCTCATTTACAATATTAAGTTGCCCACAAATCAAACTATGTGGAATTTTGGATGATCAAGTACATTCTGGCTTGAGCATAAAAAGACTATGAACCAGTGAACCACAATCTAACATTTTTTTTTTTTGAAAAGTACCACAATCTAACATGACTATTCACCATTCTAGAGTTATCAAATTCAGATGGCTACAAAAAGGTTATATGTACGAATGCGTTTGAACGGATTGCAGCTTGATGGGTGCTGCAATCGCCTAACAAATGTTATATCATATTGACAGAGATGTTCCTGCATTTTGAAAATATGACATAATCTAACCTTTGTTGATATAAAATGTCCTTTGTCGACACATTAAAAAAAACTGTAAATCAACTAAAATAAAAATGCAGCTAACATCCAAAGAATCTTGGAGAGCTTCAGATTATTTGAAATGAGTGAGGGGTTTTGCAGCTGAGCCAAAGTGGATTCGCACTTGATCAGTATCATATCATCATCAAGAACAAAATTGTTTTACAAAATTCAAGAGCTGGAATGCCCAGATCTAACATGCAGCGATCCAGCGGAAAACGACCAGACGGCGGCGGCCCGAGGTCTGTACGTGCTGGTTGAGGAAGACGGCATCGACTCGACGCTACGCGCAGCGGAAAGGCGGGAATGGAAGACCTGGTCGCGCTAGGCGGGATGGCCGGAGGAGATCGGCCTAGGGTTTAGGGTAGAGGAGCACACGCATACCTGGCGAGTTCTCACCACGGCGATCTCCAGGGGAATCTCGAACGCCGTTGATGGAGGCGCGGTGGTCGCCGGCTGCTCGCTGGCGTGTGGTTTGCGTCGCCGTCCCCTCGTCGCGCTTCGCCTGAGAGAGAGAGAGAGAGAGAGAAGAGATCGGGAGGAGGAGTTGGGCCGATGGGAGAAGAAGCTTTCTCGATGTCGTGGGCCGCGGCCCGTTGGGAGCGGAAAAAACAATAAAAACGGATGGAAATGACCGTTCGGTTTGCAATCGCGTCTCTCACGAAGCCAATGGGATCGTGGTAATGCTAACCAAATTGGGGCTTCACACGAATGATTAAATCATAGTAGAAGCTTTGATTATAAGGGTGATTACTGATTAGGAGGAATTTAATTAGGATGGTAACGGTAACACCTCCCAAACCAGGTAGTGACGGATGCAAATGACTCGGAATGTAACGTAAAACGCTGCTAATTTCCAGGATTTGCTGCCTCTTTTTTCCTGCTATAGTTGGCACGCTCTTAAAAAGCAGAAACTTGTCAGACAAAAAAATCATATAAAAGCTAAACTGACAAGATAATACGTTATTACGTCACGTACGACCACCATGATTATTAGTGTGACGCAAATAGCCAGTTGACAATGCAGACAGTCAACAAAAATGGAGTTGAGCAGCATGGCAAGGTTTCGATCTCATTGTACCTGCACCAGGTTCATTACTAGTACGAATCAGGTAGTGAACCAATTCATCTGTTCATAATTACGAATCAGATAGTCGGATACTTACTGAACCATTACATATGTTCATGATAACGTATTGACTCGATATTACTTTTCAGATAATAAACCACTACATCTGGGCTTAAGGAGATTCAGCATTCCAACTATTTAACGACTGGGGCAGGGCGGCAGGCGTAACAAAGATGATAAATACAGTCCAGGATGTCCTCAAAATGCTACATTCAATAACCATTTGTAATGTACAAGAGTTTATTGATATTGCTTTATTGAGACATAACAGCATGCATTGAAACTCTAAACAAGACAGATATTATGAGTTTGTCTAGAAGAACTGTAGCATTCAAAGCCCTCATCCATGAGATGTTGGTGGCGGCATGGGGTAGGGCATTGGAGGCATGTTTACCGGGGCACCAGGGACTACAGCTCCAGGGACAGGGGCATGCATGCCATAGGCTATATGAGGTGCAGCAGGAACAGGAAGTGTAACAGGAGTGCCAACTGCGGACACAAGAGGCCCACCAACTGGCTGTCCAATTGTCGTACCATAAGCATCGACGCCTGGAGGCGCATTTGCTGGCTGTGGAGACTGCTTAGAGGATTTCCCAGGATTTGCTGATGGGCCATTTGGTTGACCTGTGATTGGCCCCTGAGCAGCAGATGTATCTCCATTGTTCACGCTGGTTATGTCATGTATACTTGATCGCCGCCTCTCTCTGTTCATTGAGTTCAGGCGAATAAAATACTTCTGTGCATGACTAGCTACTTGGGTGGGTGTCCTTGAGATCACAAAGTTTCTTGAGATACTCCTCCAGTCACCTTTGCCGTACTTTTCAAGTCCAAGAAGGAACAGCCTGCAAATTAAAATCAAGTGGTAGGACACATCAATACCATATGAGTAAAGGGCAGTCTGCATGAATTAATCAAGTTTGGATATTTCACATCCTGAAGAAAGGGGTAATAGCCACAAATTTATGCATGAGAACAAAAGGAGGTTAGTTGTGCCATTTTTACAACCATGCTTTCACTTGAGTTGTAATCAATATCATGCATGTGCATACATGACAATGAACGAACAACACGTTAGCACCCATCAGGGCATCAGGTTACTTCTACTTGAAAAGTATTTTCATGCTCTGCATCATCTTGGTATGTTATGTCTATTTCACTCATTCAGCCATTCAAACAGACAAAAATACACGATAATCACATCATTTTATATTGGGATCTGACAAGCATACTGCCTTATCTACTGCATAAAACACATTCAATATTACAAATATGCCAATAAGATATCAAAATTTTATCTCCTTGGACCAGAAATACTGTCCACAATATCATGGAAGAAACAGGTTGCAAATGAAAACAGGACTATGTCTAAAAGACACAAAAACCAATTATATGCACACAGCAAGCATGTACTAGCTTGTTCCGGTCTAAAGCTAGCAGGAAAATTTCAACTAAAATTAGCATATCAAATACTGAAAAAAAATGAAATGTGAAACAAATGCGTTCAAAATGTTCATTGCTGAAATAAATTTAAGATGGACAAAAATCAGTTATAAGCTACCATTGTCCTGACTCCTCTGTAACTCCTTTTAGGGAAAATTCGTCCATGACACACGCTGACCATTAAATTCAGAAAATAGGACAAACCTTTATAATGCCACAGGTCGTGGGTTTTTCTAGGGGAAATACCACTACCGTCATCTTTTGAGCTAACGGGAGTTTATTTGGACAAAATTGTCCCTCAGATTGAGCCTAGATGATTCGAATCCATCTTGTAAGTTCCTGACTGAACAATGCCCCATCTCATCTCCTCCAAATCCTCAAATCCTTTTATCAAACCCCCTCTTTCGCTGCTGGGGCCTGCTTGTGTTTCGTCATTCTCGGCAGGCACGGGCTAGTGGTGGCCACCATTCCCCTCCCCTGTATGCTCGCGCTTGCTGGACGCGGCAGTGTGGTCACTTGCTGGTGCCACCGCCTCACCCTCAGCCAACTCCTGTGAGCTCGAAGCTTAGCGATGCCCATGGTGATTGCCGTCCCTCCAACCTGCACACAGCAAACGTGCTTGGTGGATGCGGCCGTATGGTTGCTTGCCAGTGACGCTAGCCTGCTGGCTCACCACGTGTTAACCCAGGTCAATGGCTAATCGATCTTCTAGCTGGAAGCCAAGGCGCACATGCATAACATCGTTCTTCACTCCACTTTGAAGCCAAATGACCAAGTTTAATTTTGTATTCCATGAATTGCTGGAGCTATGTAGGGGATTGAGCATTGGCGTTCGGAAAATCAAAGTAGATGCAAGCAGACAGATTTGCTTTCTTTCTTTTCTTTGTACCTATGAAATAGGAGATTTCTGTAATGGTGACAAAGATATTTGATAAACTATCTGTTTGATCTGTTGGTTTGTGATTAAAGATGATGTATGAGCTAATGGAGGTGTCAGATTGAACAAAGAGAAGGAGAACGCGCCAGAGGAACCCCAGCAAACAAGAATGCGTCAGAGGTAGGTCTTGTTGCATTGCAATTGAAGTAAAATTATTTTGGTCTTTCGGTTGTATTTTTCAAACAAAAAACTGATGCGCTATGGTATTAAGCAGAGTGAGAAAAGCTTAGTTGTATTTTACGAATTGTGCTATGAACAGAATTTTCTCATCCTTTTAGGAGGAAGGTGAAATATGCTAAGATGAATCAATTAAACAAGCCTTCAGCAAGAAGAAATGAGAAACAAACCTAAAACTAAATCAGTGGGATGTAGCTCGAAATGCATAGGATCCACCATAAGAGTAACGTAAATAGGTTACTGTTAGAAAACAGTTTATAATTCAAAAATTGATTGAGTTAAGTAGTTACTGGAGTTGTCGAAACTAGCAAGGAAGAAACAACATCTCCAATGAACCACTTCCAGTTGAAAACAGGCATGCAGCACAAGTAATCAGCCGCTCCATCTGAGAAGAACTATGCAGGATGTAACATAAACTGCCAAGTGGTGAAACCCATAAAAAAAACCATGCGGGACAAAACCTAGCACACACAAACCAACAAGCCTACTTCCTGGGGTCTGAAGCAGTAATTTCCAAAATCGTAAACAGGCTGCAATAACAAGACAAACCAATCGGCAAAATTCCCAACAGCACAGAAGCGGTACCTAATTCACGATTAAATAAACTACTATTCTAGCTCCTAAGTAATCATTTATTCAGGAAATAGAAAAGGGAGCTACCTAATTGTCCAGTGCAAAGAAAGCTGAAGAGCAACACACCTACAAGTATGCAGTTCTGCAACCAAAAGAAGCTGCTAGACTGTCTAAACAGCGATTTCCACAATTACCAGAGCATTTCAATTTCAACTTCAATTTACAATGACTAGACGGGTTAATCCACAATAAAACAGTGAAGTTGTACAGCCTCCATACAGAAGCCAGTTTATGCAATCATCAAATATTATCTAGACTAGAGCAGCAATGCGATTTGGTATATAGGAACGAAGGCAAAGCTAACCTGTGCTCGTCCTCCGTCCAGGCGATCCCCTTCCGGCGCTCCTGCTCAGCGGACTTAGCCGACCCCTTCTCCCCATGGCCCCCTACTCCTCCTCCTCCTCCCCCACCACCCCCCTTCTTCCCACCTCCCGCGGAGCCCTCCTCGGCGCCCCCGTCGCCGGCGTACACCAGGAGCGGCACCCGGCCGGCCTCGATGCCGTCGACGTCCTCCACCAGCAGCTCGTAGTGCCGCCTCACCTCGTCGGCCGTCTTCCCCTCGACGGCCTCCGCTAGCTTCTCCCACAACCCGTCCCCTTCCTCCTCGTCATCCCCCACCGTCGCCAGCGCGTTCTCGAACGCCTTCTCCTGCTCGCGCGTCCACCCACCGCAACCGGACAACCCCTCCTCCCCACCCCCACCACCGCCGCCACTGCTGCTGCTCGCCTCCTCCACCGCCATGAGCTCAAACCCTAAATAACGCGCGGCGGAGCGAGATTTTGTGGGGAGGGATTGCGGCGCCGGATAAGGAAGGGAGATTTAATTCGGCTCGTTTTGGGAAGTCTGCGGGTTTGCGGGGACGGAATAAATTGAGGTTTCCTCCAAGAAGAGAGAGAGGAAGAGCAGGAGACGGTGGAAGAGGAGGAGGAGATCTACCGCGCCGCGGCGGCCGCGGCGGGGAGGAGTGTGATGGATGTTACCGCGAGGCGAGGTGAGGCGAGGCGGGGGATATTTTGTTTCACCGCGACAGTGGCTGGCTGGCTGCGGGGGAGTGCGGTGTCGGGTCGGGCCAGGCTTCCTCCTCGGGGAGGAGGGAGACAGACAGCGGATGCAGACGCGGACATGGCCGCTGGCTGGCGCGACGCCGGCCGTATTATTTCTCCGTCTCTTTTTTTTCTTTTTTTTTCCTTTTTCATTTTGTTCTCTTTCTGTGATTTTGTTAGAGGGGAGGGACTTTTCTTTTTGGGTGTTAATGTACTACTAGTTGGCTATTGATGGCAGGTAAAATAGCAGGCTATAAGCCAGCTATAAACATATTTTAAAGAGATAAATAAGATAGAGAAGAGCAGCGGGCTACAGATCTGTAACCAGCTGCAGCACGGATTTTAAGACATAATGTGTATATGATAGGTGGAACCAGATATCAATAGTATAGTAAGCAACTATTGTATGAATCGACTATTAAATTGACTATAGATGAATTGGAGCCCGTAGTTGGCTATCTATTAAACTTGCTCTTATCATGAGCTTGTGTTTATCTCTTCCTGTCGCTGTCCATATGCTCCTGATTACCGGTGATAGCGAGAGTATGATTTGCATCTTTTCAATTATTTATATTCGGCAACTTTTATCGTGTTTCAAGCGTGATAACGGTTTATAAAGAACAGAGATATATAACTGTTTTACCAATATAGACATATAATGTTTGGCGTAAATAAATGTTCTCAGTTCATGGATATATGGGACTTATCCAGTTATCTTATATGTATAAAAAAAATGGAATTCATGCAGTGAGGTAAATCTATGTCTACCAGTATATTAGTTATCTAAAAAGGCTATTTTTGACCATAATACTCTACATCGTGGACTTAAATATTACAAAACAAATACTCCTTCCGTCTCATAATATAAGGGATTTTGGAGGTAAGTAGCATTTTCTAAGTTGTCCAGATTCGTAGTCCTAAGAAGTGTCACATCTCTTTAAAATTCTTTATATTATGGGACCAATTGAGTAATTCATGAGCTATAATTATAACATGGTTAGTTACCTAGAAGGATCATCCCATCACCCTATTATCTGTTTAGCTATATTAGCACCACCCTGTAAGCTTTTAAGTAATAGTAGTACAAGATTATTTAGGGACTGTCATTAGATACAACAGCTCAGACTATAAATCTCTAACCATTGACTAATTTTTTATTACTATTCTCTCTCTTTTTTTTCACCCTTATGTAACTATGTTTTCAATATAGAGGTCAAAAGTCATTGTTGAGCCACTGTTAACTACAGTAACGATGTTTTGTCTCTTCTTTTTTTCTCTTTCGTATTAGCAAAATATTCCCAATTGGTAGGACTAAAAACCTCCTATGTGTAATGATTATTGCACATGTCCTTAGAGCATCATAACAATACTGAAAACATGGAGGCATGAAGGAGTTACTGGTAAATATATATGATATGATGAATATAAAACATAAGAGAGAATTCATTATATGCCACAGACTTGTCATACGTCTACGATTTATCACTGACTTTGTCACGTTCTACAATATACCATCAGTTTTTATTTAACTTCTACGATTTACCATCACCGTCCGGTTAGCCTCCGTTAGCACGGTACCATTTTGTCCAAATGACCAAAATACCACTAGGACAAAAACTTCCAAAATTTGGATAAAATTATCAAAATATCGTATTATGAACATAAGATTGTAAACATCAAAAAATTGGCAAAAACTTAAAATCTGACATTTTAAAATTTGCATCTAATCTTGTTTTAAATATGTCAAAAAGTCCAAATAAAAAAACTTTGATATTTCAAGGTTAAATGAGCAAGGGTAAGGCCATTCTTAGTTAACAATGTTATATTGTCTTCACGATAAACAAAAAGCCTTGATCTGTTTTCAAGAGGGTCAAATAAGCAAACTAAAAAAACAAGATCAAATTGATAGTTTGACTTCAAAAGAGGGTAAAATGAGTAATTTTCCCTTCATCATTTGATACATTAGAAGCAATTAATATTCAACCTTTTTTTTGAACGAACCGGTATTAATATTCAACCATTGGGCAAGTTGCTATGGGTTTACTCCACTCGGGGAACTGAACTATATTTCCAGTTCTTTTAGCGATTGGTTCTTGATCGATCGGTATTTTTTAGTCTGACTTCTTTCTCTAACTTTCCCAACTCATCTACCTCGTTTTACACGGGCACGCTTTTTAAACTACTAAACGGCATGTTTTTTAGAAAAAAGTTGCTTTAAAAAAGTTATATTAACCCATTTTTTTAAAAAAAGTAAATATTTAATTAATTATAAGAAAATATGCCGCTCCGTTTTATGTGCGAAGGAAATGGGTTTCCAACACAAGGAAAGGAACACAGCCTACTAGCTATGGTGTGTTGTTTCTCTCTGTAATTTAATTGGAATGTTTGCACTCAGTTTCTAATCCTCGTCCCCAAATCGATCAAAGATGTTATGCTTTTTTAATTGTCACAGCTTTTCCTGAAGAATGTTTCACATTTCAAACGGTAAGCATACCAACGACTCTTTTTTCACTGGTGATTTGGGTAAACGAGAATTACAGGTGTATTTTCATTAAAAAATAAGGGGAAAAATATGTGGTGTTCCCAAATCCCAAGCAGGCCCTAGAGAAAAATACACCAGGGGAATCCAAGCTAAGTCCCCCACTTCCTACGACGCGCATATCGTTCCGACTCCTATAGTTCACCTCCTTATGGCACTAAAAGAAGTGATTTTGGTATAATAATCCTATTTTTGAGCTAGGATAGCACAAACCTTACCATTTTTTTTTAATTTCGGCAAGCATGTCCCAATTCAGGAAACAAAATCTATGACATACTCCCTTGTTTCAAAGTGATTAATAATATTTCAAAGCGACTTAATTATTATAATATGAAAGGAAGACTTATAATATGATGAAACAGAGACAAAGTAAGATAGAAAAAGTGTAACCAAAACCATGAAGGAAAAAGTGTAACCAAAACAATGAAGAATGTGAGCCGGTAAATTAGTAATCCGTTATTTCTATGGTGACGTTCTTTTCTCTTAAAGATGAATATTAAGTTTTTTACGTAAAACGAGATGATATTAATATACGATTAATTGAGTTTTAATTATTACAAACTTGAAAAATAGATTAATAGGACATTTTAAAGTAACTTTCATATAAGTTTTCACACGAAACGCACCGTTTAGCAATTTGAAAAGCGTGCCACGAGTATCTAAAATTTTATCAACTTTTTTGAAGAAAAGAACAGGGTCAGAGTGATACCAATTAATTGCAGTTATAATTATGATCCTAGAGCTCAACACTCCGCAAGCCAAGTCGTCACTCATATAAGGAGATAACACAAATTAAGAGTGCCATTAAATGGTAGCATGACTTCATTACAAACCACTGCAGAGGTGACTATCAAAATACATCGAAGTATGAAATGGACAGCACAGGAGAATGTCCCAGATGAAACATTTCATCTTAGATGTTACATAATGGTTATACCACGACAAAGCCCGGAACTTGTTCACAACACTGCCCAGATGGTATCGCTGCCAGCATACAATCTCGATTTATGAGGGATCATTTGGAGTTCCCCTTTCCTACTGTTGTCATTGCCATTGGCATGATAAACACTCGGCAGCACCTCCACACCGGTCAAGACAGTAATGTTCTTCCCAATTAATTCATCGGAGTCCCCTTGGGGAGTTTTATTGTGAAAGAACCTTGCAATGCAGAACTTGCCCGACCCAAGGTTGACAAGTTGAGAATCCTTGCATCGCTTCCATTCCTCTGGCTGGTCAAACTCCTTACAAGTAGCTAGTAGCTGTGGCTGGGAATTCATCGATGAGAGATCAGCAGCAGCCAAGTCTTGGGTGTCGGCAGAAATGCCAACCCAGAGCTTGAGCTCAGGTACATACTCAACCTTGCCGGTGAAGGGTAGCATCCATTTGCCGAGGTGGCTCCATGTGAAGCTCTGCATGTCCATACAATAGGTGCCGACACCTTTTACAGAGATGCAGATGTTCGAGCCGTCACCAAGCAAAGCATAGGAACTGATCTCCAGGTACCTGCCCAAGTATGTTCTGTCATAGATACATGGCGGTGGCGGGAGGATCTGGCGGGTCCAGGACTTCAAGGTGCTGCTTCCACGATAGTGGCAGTAGATGAAGGCCTCGAATTGATTGTTTCCTAACTCTCCTGTTTTACTCCTCTTATCCATGATGTAAAGGTTGCCACCGTCGAAGTCACCGGCTTCCTCCAGGCAGGGGACGAAGATGGAGATGGGTATCTCCTTGGGCTGGTGAAGACAGGGCAGCATAACCACGCGTCTTCTGTCCGCCTCAAAGATAAAGCAGCGTCCCGACTGGTCCGCACACACCACCCTGCGATCAAAAAGCGGCAAGCAGTCTATCTTCCAATAGTCGTCAAAACCTGAACGTGAAGCTTGGAAGTTGAATCCTATCCATGCTGCTTAGGGTGGCGGTGGCGGCCTCCTCCTTATTATTGTTCTGCTTCTGGATGCAGGCATCAGCCGCGACAACTTTGGACTCTGGAGGAGGAGGCCGCCGCAAGCAGCATGGATAGTATTCAACTTCCAAGCCCCATCTTCAACTTCCAAGCTTCAAGTGTGGCCCATCACTGGGAGATTCGATGCTTCCCGCTTAGAGGTCGCGAGGTGCTCTGCATCGACCAGAATGGGTGTTGTTTTCTCTTCGATGGAGACACACGCAACGCTGTTACCATGCCCAGCCTCTGTCAGCCCAAGCGATTCCCACTCTCCCTGTTCGTCCCCAGCACCGGAGTTGATAATGACAGCGGCAGCCTCTTCATCATGGAGTCTGTTGTTAAACCAGAGTCGACAAGCAGCGGGCCACGCAGCGATCAGTTTGAGGCCTTTGTCTACCGCACGCCCTCCCCTCGCCGCCACCTTTCGTCCACCTGCCAATCCCTCCCTCCACCGCCTTTCGTCCGAGACCCCAAATTCTCCAACATACGCACCAAGATCACCTCGTACGCAGTGGTTAGTGGTGGCTCTGAGATGTGCATATCGGTTGAGGGGGCTGGCACTTACTGCATGGACACAGTGAAGCATACATGGAGGCATGTCGGTGAGTGGATCTTGCCCTTCAACGGCAAGGTTGAGTATGTACCCGAGCTCAAGCTCTGGTTTGGCCTCTCTGCCAAGACCAACCACTTGGCTGCTGCTGACCTCTCCGTCATGGATGACTGCTTCCAGCAGCCAGAGCTATTGAAAACTTGGATGGAGCTTACCCCACCTAGGAATTGGTGGGATTTATCCAACTCTCATCTTGTCAGCCTAGGCTCTGGCAGGTTCTGCATTGCAAGGTTCTTCTACACTCGCCATCTCATGGGCAACTATTTTGATCAAATAGTTGATAAACGTTTTGTTGTCTTGACTGGTGTCGATGTTGTGCCGTGTGTCCATGATACTAGTAGTGGCATTGCAAATGGCGGCATGGGGGATCTCCGAATGATCAAGTATGAGTCTAAAATTCACGTGCCTAATGGCAGCGGTGAGATCGAGAGAGTGTTCTGAATAATTTGTATCTTGCGTTCAACTCTCTTATCTATTATGTATGTCTAAATAATTTTGGGACTCATGCTGTAAAAGACATCTGAGTATTCCGTTTGGTTTGGTAGTGTATTATGTCCTATTTTAGTTTCGTTAATTCCTGAGATATTGATGTTTTCTGTCACCTACGGTAGTACCCTTTCCAACTAGTAAGGCAGTCAGCGTGCACGTAACCAAACAAAACACTCAAGTTTATATAAAAAGGCAGCAACATCAAATTAATTTAATTCAAATTATCGTTGAATATACTTTTGCAATAGTTTGTTTGTTGTTGAAAATAGTACTACTGTTTTTTCTTTAGATCTAATCAAACTTCCAAAAGTTTGATTTGTAAAGGTAAATTCCTTTCATTTGATAACAGAGGGAGTACTACCGAATCCATTTATTAAGATACTAGTGACTGCGTTAATAAAAAAAAAAAACACAACAGCAATAACCTATTTTTTGGCTTGCAAGTATACAATGACAGATTTGAGAATTCTGGAGAGAGTTATTATATTGTTTATATTGTTCAACTAAGGGGTGTTTAGATACATGAGTGTAAAGTTTTGGCGTGTCACATCGGATATACGGACACATATTTAAAATATTAAATGTAGACTAATAACAAAACAAATAACAGAATCCGAATCCGCCTGTAAATTCGAGATGAATTTATTAAATCTAATTAATTCGTCATTAGTAATTATTTTCTGTAGCACCCTATTGTTAAATCATGGAGCAATTAGGCTTAAAAGATTCGTCTCGCAATTTACACGCAATCTGTGTAATTAGTTTTTTTTATATTTAATATTTTATGCATGTGTCCAAACATTCGGTGTGAGAGGGTGAAAAATTTTGAGAGGGGATCCAAACATACCCTAACAATATGCCGGTGCTACGTAAGGTGGCATTTGTTCTTTTAACTTTCACCATGTTGCTTATGAAAAGCAAGTGCACAGAAATTGCTTAACAAAAGTTTTGGTACGTAGCCTCATTTGTAAAATAACATCGCAACTTTGAAAGAAAAATGATATGCCTTGGTTTTTTTTTTTTTGCTAAAATTACTAAAACATATAAACATATATACTGGCTTTCATTTGGTGAATAAATTCAGATAACATTTGCATCTGGTGAATAGATTCAGGCAATAATTGCATCCTCATGGTAAAAGGAGGAACTATGGAGACGACATCATGAGAAACCTTTTCACACTTGGATGCCTATCTTTTATTTATTTTCTGTGATACATGATTAAGACGGTTAACTAAGATCTTATTTGAGCTGATGAGCAAACCAAGATAAGTAACTGCAAAATTCCCAAGAGGTTAATTTAGCATGTTGGCAAACTCTATGTTGGTCGTTAGACCCCAAACCCAGAGTATAAACCTCATTATTATGATAGTTGATTTTTGTACCTAACATTTCGTCAAAATAATACAACGCAACTTTTCTAGTGCATGCACAACAATTTGGTCCATACACGAACAAGAAGTCTGCCCGCTCATCATGGGAATATCTTCAGGAAGTTCTAGTGTTGCGTTCGCAATTCACACGAACAGGAACGCATTGCACACGCCACGGGCCTCCCTCTTTTCTGCTCCTCCTCCTCATCTCCCTTTTGTTGTGCATTTGCTCACATGATCAACAATTATAATCCTCCAAAAAACTTTAGCTCCATTCAAATTATCTTTCAATTCTCCAAAGAATGAAACTAAAAACTGCTTTGTTCCAATGCATAAATGTAGAACTAGAAGCTGTAAAAGAAATGAGGTATTTAATAAAGCTAAGTAATTTGATAGGAATACAGAACTGCTGATTGAAACTTGAATATAATATAAGTGATAGGCATTTAACATTGTAATAATATAATATAATATAATATAGAAAAATGATTATATACTCCGGGGAAGATGATTATAATATGGTCCAATCCTCACCCCCGAAGATGATTATAATATGGACCATGAATTTAGAAGCGACCTCATGGACCATTCTCCACCATCTTCCCCATGACCATCCTCACGCCGCCGTTCGGTATGTCCGTCTCCGACAAGGCGTTGGATTTGGGCGGGCTGTTGAGCTCCCGTGTTGGCGCGCTGATTTTTTTCTTGTTGAATAATGCCAAATCAACACCAAAAAAATATCCAAAAATCCAAAAGTCAAAAAGAAATGAATTAGTTAATTCAATAAGAGAGAAAAGGGGACCAGCACTTGATTTCGTTGCCCAAACGAATCCCTTTCAATCGTTTACTCATGGAATGAGTCCGTCGGAAAGTTCAATCAATCTTTTTTTCATATACATTTTGCCTTTTGTAAACGATTTGTGCCTACTCTACTTTCTTATCTAGGACTTCGCTTTCTATCCTAGACAAAGGAAAAAAAGGAACCCTGAAGATTTTCACTCGGATCTGGATAGATATTCTAACTAATGGCTTTGGAAGGAGTACTTGGCCAGATTTGTTCCCTCTTCCCAGGTGAAAAGTTTGTCGAGTTCTTCATCAACCAAAGTACTTGGGGGCTACTGTGTGAGTTATTGTACTGGGGTAGCCTATCACGGTACTCGGAGGCCAGATCTCTAGCGTGATACGGGTCTAGGCCCATGTAATCACTTACTATAAATAGCGAGGAATAGGGAGATAGAAACCTATCCTGCCATATCTTGATGGATGGCAGGTATCCTTCTTGCCGCCGATCACCCTGCTGCTAAATAAAGGGGATCGGCAACACTCCTAGGGGGTTAGGCACTCTCTTTACTCAACACTCGAAACAGAGATAATCCACCAAACAACTAGACTAGGGTATTACCTCATCCTAAGGGGCTGAACCAGTATAAATCAATGTGTCACCATTTCTTTCTAGCATCTAGCGTACCCTATAAATTTTATTGCTGATCTTAGAAATCAACACAAGTGCTAGGAGAACCGAAGCGACGCAATGGTGGAAAGGGAGGTTGAGGGCGGCGCCAGGGACACGGAAATGGATGCCGCGCGATCTTGCCAGAGCCGTAGTCAACGATGAGATTCCGCATGATGGTACCGCCGCACGAGTCGCTGTAGACAAAAGCATCGCCCATGGCCTCCACCTCCACACAAGTAGAGCTCAATGCTCGAGCTCACTTCCGCCAAGCTCGGCTGATGGGTGCGCCAAGCTCGCGGTGGTCATGGCACTCGAGCTCCTCCCCGCGTATGTATCTTTGGTGAGCTCTGCGTCTTTCGTCCCCGCGCCACTCCCTTTGTCGGAGCACGCCGCCCACACTACCACCATGGCCATGCCGAAGTGGAGAGAGAGTGGGGAAGAATATCAACACCGTAGGGTGATAAGGGGCAATTCCGTCTTGTTACTCGGCAGAGGAGCCAAAATTTTTCGGAAATGAATAAAACAACGAAAACGGCAAAGTGGCAGCAGATGCACGCTCCATATTAGCATTTTATCGAATTGTGTTTTCGGGATAGCATTGTAGCGAAACCGCGTTTTGAACGTGGCCAAATGTTCATTTTCTCGATGCGCACGGACTTGCGTGTGAATTTTTTGAATCGAAACAAATTTATCAAACTAAAGCCAAATTTGTTAATTTTGTCTCCAATCTGTTAAGAGAGAAACATTATATGCCACTGCTTTGTCACACGTTACGATTTACCACTGACTTTGTTATGTTCTAAATATGCCATTAACTTTTGTTTAGCTTCTACGATTTACCATCGCTGTCCAGTTAGCCTCCGTTAGCACGGCACAATTTTGTCCAAATGACCAAAATACCCTTAGGACAAAAACTTCCAAAATTTGGATAAAATTATCAAAATATCATATTAAAAATTGGTTTGTTTCCATTTTTTACCATACCAGTTTTTTATTTTTTTTTGAAAAAAAAGACAATATAATTTGGCTACTATATTTGATTTGTTGCCAAAAAGCCACCAAAGCAACATTAAAAAAATATATATATCAATAAACCAAACACCCTAACTTTACTGAAATTTTGATTGACAATTTTCATATTTTGGCTAGCCAATATTTTTTAACGAGATTAAAAAAACCCTCAAATTCTTTTAAATAAAAGCTAAGGATTTAATTGGAATTAGAAAAGTTATCATTTTTGATAAGTACGTTTTTAAACTGTTAAACGTGTTTTTTTTAAAAAATATAAAAGTTACTTTAAGAATTCATACCAAAACCTAATTGTTAGGAAATAAAATCTCACGAGAAAAGCAATTCGGTTCGTGCGGTATTAGGGAAAAGAGTGAATTTTAGAAAACCCCAGGTTTTGGGGCACCTATAACACAAAACCCCAGATATTACGATTTGTTTCAAAGAACCCTAGTTTTTGGGATAAAATGTTTCAAGAAACCCCATGTTTAAGCTTGTATCATCATTTTTGGCTAATATATTTATACATAATAATTGCAAAAATAATAATACGAGATATTTTTGAGTATATATAAATGTTAGCCTCATATTAATGAATATAGGTCATTGGTAGTATGTTTGTTTATACCTGTAAATAATAGGTTAATGTGTTATTATTAATGAGGTTTTATTGCGTTTTTATCAATTGTGCAACTTAATAGTGAGAAAAGGATAAATTACATAGGATGGGATGTGTTTTTGAAACCTGCTAATGTAAACATATACTAAAAAATCATATATAATATTTAAATTATGAGTATTTGAGTAAATATGAGGTTTCTTGAAACATTTTACTTCAAAACATGGGTTTCTCGAAATAAATAGTAGAACTTGGGGTTTTGTGTCCTCAAAAACGTTCCAAAGCAGTTGAGCGGCTTGAGCTCTATAGAACCCCAGAAAAAAAAAAAGCGCAAGCGACGGGAGGTCGGAGCGAGCAGAGAAGAACGCATTTGATTCAGAAATCTCCATTTGAATCTCTCTCGTCTCCCCTCCCCTCGATCCCTAGCTTCCTCCCTGCCACCATGCTGCCGTCGCATCTCAACGGCCACTCCCCCCTCGCGCGCCGCCGCCCGCGCCTCTCCGCCGCCTCGCCGCCAGCCACCGGGGATTCCGATGCGGCGGCGGCGGACGCTCCGCTGGCGGAGCACGACCGCATCTACTTCCAGTCATACTCCCACATCGGAATCCACGAGGCCATGATCAAGGTAAGCCGCCATGCGGTGCCCACACCCGTACCCGATTCAGTCGCCCTCTCCGTCCAAACCCTAAACCCCACAACCCCTGGGCCGACCCGTGTTGCGAGTGCGAAGTCGTGATTTGGTGGGGATGATTTGTGTTCGTTTTCGTTGGGCAGGATCGTGTTAGGACGGATGCTTACCGCTCTGCCATCATGCACCACCAGAAGTTCATCGAGGGGAAGGTAAATTTGCTTGCCGAATTGGGGGTGGATGGTTATTGTGTGCTGTTGGGATTGGATGCCCAAATTATCGGTGATTGATTTCGAAACTGAGCAGGTTGTGATGGATGTGGGGTGTGGAACTGGAATACTCTCGGTGTTCTGTGCTCGCGCTGGTGCAAAACGTGTAAGCTACAAAATCCCTGCGCTGAGATGATTGGCCAATTTAGATGCATAGCATAATGTTTGGATCATGCTTGCAAAACTAATTTGACCGTGCTCTCTCATCCAGTGAATCCTACTTTAGTGTAGAGAAGTATAATGTGCTGATTCAGAGGTACTAGTATAGTTTTGCATGCTTGCAAATTGAGCAGCAGTAAGTGTTGTAAGATGGATTTTTTCAATGCTTCATTTTGTCGTGCTACACAAAAGGAAAAACCAGCTCAGTTCTTGTTTGTGAAAGAAAAACAGCTTTTAATTTTATCATTTCTATGTCCTAACATAAGTGACATGGATCTGTGTGTGCTAACTGATGGTAGCTGTGTTTTTCCCCGATTCAACTAGATGTTAAGTCTTGTAGTATATGCCACTCTTAACGTATTTTTCTGTTTTCACTGGTCCATTTGTCTGCCTTATAACAGTGAACTTTTTCCATGTGTATTCAAATGGACTTACAGGTATATGCAGTGGAAGCTAGTGAAATGGCAACTCAGGTAACATTATTTTTTAGGATATATACTCTAATATTAAATTGTATTCTTTCCATATCTTGTTTGTTGTTTATGTGTGGACCTTTTTTTTAGTTATACAATATAAGGACATAGAATACACGGTTGCAAAATGACAGCACTAGTGTATTCCCATGTTGAACGATGAACTAGGTGTTTGTAGTGGTATCCATAACAAAGATTGACAGTGAAGCTTCCTACTCATCTTCTAAAATACCAGTTAACAGTTAATAATACCAGTCACAACTCACAAGAGAGTATATAACAATATATTAAAATAGTGTCTTGATCTTGATCTTTGCAGATATTGAATATTAGTGTCACATTTATAGTAATCTAGCGGATCGTACTATTCTGAAAAGTAACTACTCTTATGGGTATGCTGCAGCAAATAAATGTACTCCTTTTTGTGTAGGCTCGTGAAATTGTAAAGGCAAATAATCTGGATGATAAGGTCGTCGTCGTTCATGGACGCGTTGAGGTAAGATTCTGCATTTATGTTTTTTTCGGTTATATGTATTCTCTCAATCCCTAAGTCACTGGAAGAGTTATCTGCATTTGCCAAGTAGGGTCTACTAGATTGAATACAAAGTTTGCATTATCAGGGCATAAAGCTTCTGTTTCCTTCTCTATTTTGACATGATACAATCTCTGAGTCATTATTGTTTGAAAATATATGTGCATTAGTATTTTTACATCTTTACTTTTTTTATCTGCATTTTTTTAACTTACACTGAATTGACAGTGCAGGATGTTGAAGTTGAGGATAAGGTTGATGTGATAATATCAGAGTGGATGGGTTATATGCTTCTCTATGAGGTTCATTCTTTTATATGGTTGTTTTTTGCGTCAAAATTTGATATTCTCTTACCTTCCCTAGTTCTATTTTCTTCTGATTTCTCTAGTTCTATTTTCGTCTGATCTGCAGAGTATGCTGCCTAGTGTCCTGTTTGCAAGGGATAAATGGCTTAAACCTGGTGGTCTTATCCTTCCATCTCATGCTACGGTATATAATTATCACATGTCATTTTATTTCTCACGCATGTGCATATAAAATAAGATAGACCTAGAGAAAAAAATACTACTTTTGCAACCAATATCTTACCTTTCTTATATGTGCATACAAATTACAGAACAGTTCTAAGCCTTGGCACAAATTACAGAACAGTTCTAAGCCTGATTAACTATGTATCCTTCTTTTCGATAGCTCTTCATGGCACCCATAACAAATTCTGAGAGGTATGAAGGCAGTGTTGATTTCTGGTCTGATGTCTATGGCATAAATAGTAAGTTACTATTGTTTTGTTATTAGAGCCGCATTATGCATCATATTCACCATCTCATGTTGGATGCTGATTTTTGCACACTATAACTTGATTTCGTGCTTACTGCTACAGTGTCTGCACTTGTGCCACTTGCCAAAAAGTTTACATCGGAGGAGCCCTCCATTGAAATAATCGGTGGAGAGAATGTTTTGAGCTGGCCGTTTGTGGTGAGTCTTCACAAGACTGCTGTGGATAATACTTTTCAAATAAATAACCATATTTACCTGTTGAGGCTTATTAACTTCTTTATGTCTACTTACAGGTCAAACACATAGATTGCTACACTTTTAAGGCCGAGGAGCTCAAATCTATCACAACTAAATACAAAGTTTCATCCATGATGTTAGGTGAATCGTGTCTCTTTTCCTGTATAATATTATTCCTGATGCTGAATCTGCTATTTGAATCGCATCTATAAAATCTTCTTCAATCTTCATCCACATACAGTTTATTATATGAAACATCAATGCTCAGCAGCATTTTTCAATATTTATTCAGTTCTGAAACTACTGCTCAGTCTTTGATTGCTCATCTTTCAGTTTATACATCATACGTATCCTATCTTAATTTGCTGATAGAAAATATCTTCCATGTGAAGCTCCCATTCATGGCTTTGGTTTATGGTTTGAAGTGGAGTTCAATGGCCCTTCAAATCCCACAGACAATTCTCCTTCCGATTTGAATCCACTCGATGTTATTCATAAGAAAAGGCGCCGAGGATCAGAAGATCCAGTGGTGCTATCCACAGCCCCAGAGGATGAGCCAACTCATTGGCATCAGGTTCTGATTTTTGAAATGGTTTTATCCTTAATTGATCTATTCAATATATTAGGCTATTCCTGCTCTTCTTGGTGTAAATGTGTAATATGGTCATTTCTTGTTCTGCAGACTATTCTGTACTTCCCTGATCCTATAGAGGTGAAACAAGACCAAATTATAGAAGGCTCTGTAAAAGTGTCTCAGAGTGAGGAAAACCCACGTTTTCTGAATATTCAACTAGATTGCTCGTAAGTTTTTACTAGAGACTGCTATTTTGTCGTCCGGCTCAACACAGTTGCTCGATAGATGTTATAATCTTGTAGTTACATGGATTCAGATTTAGCCAAGCTACACAAGCACTCTGAATTCCTTATAGCATGCTTTTAAATTTTGTCCATGGTGTCAGGATGTGAATTATGCTGCCCATATGGGCGATTGCAATTTGCAAGGATGATAAATTGCATATGTTGCCTGCTTGTGCCGCTAGCGGATCATTTTGTTGGATGTTGATATAGAAGTCCCTATTTCCTAGCAAGTTCGAATTTACATTTGTGTAGTACTATATCTTGATTTAGTTCATTTTGAGCTTTGGTACAAGTTTTGTTTTAAGCAGCTGTTCTGCTGTATGTATATTCTAACTTGGTACAAGTTCTGTTTGTGAATGAAAGTTGTATAATTTCTCGCTTTCCCTCTCTGACGCTATGTTTGTGTACAACAGCACTGGAGGCCAAACATTGGTGAAAGATTATGCCATGCGATGAATGGTGTTCTTAGTTTGCTGATCTGGATTCCCCGACTTCTGATGGTAAGATCCTACAACTTGCAAGAGGGTCACTTCCAGCAATCATGAACTGAGGTCATTGGCAATTGATGCTGAATTGTTGTATGCATGTTGATAACAGTAACGAGAATTCCTCCACTTATTTCTTTCCTTTATTCTTTTGAGTTTTTCCTTGTGTTTATTTTTTTCTAGTTTTCACTGGAGATGTAGATGAACCGAGAATGTAAATTTTCGGTTTAAGTGCTGTGGAGATAGGATTGCATTATTTCAATTTGTCGAATGCTTTAGTTTTGTGGATGCTTTTGCGTTGGTATCTTGTCTGACTTTGATGTGCTTAACTCCGAGTCTCTGTCTCAGCAGTCAGGATGAGATAAGGGTAAAGTGAGAATATGGGAAAAATGGAGACGAGCTGTTTTTCTCTTGAACCAAAAAGGCTACAGCATAACCTTTGCCTGCTGTGACATTGAGCTTTTACTTTCTTGAGACGCTTGTACTTTAGTCATTGTGACAGCCTGCACAAAGTGAGTCTTTTTTTTGGGGTGGTGTTCCAGCTCAAAGCGACCAATGTGGTTGCATTGGACCTTTTGGTTTGAAGCATGATGTAGACTTAAGTTTTTCTGTCAGATAGATTGACTTAATGAATCTCGTGATATTCTTCTTTCGCTGCAGTAAACTATAGTTAACGTGCCTCTAGATTAAAGCTGCTGTAGCCATCGTAAACTTTAACCCCTTGAATTCTTACTTCCCGGTGTTGACTACTGAGTGCTGACAGTCAGGTGCTTTGAGCGTGCAGTCGTGCGTGTGTTCACGTGGATGCGACTGACACCGGTCTTAATTTACTAATCTTTTCCCGAACACTGCTCTGTTTGAAGTTTCCAGATAAATTATGTTAAGCGTGATCTTACGTGTGCATCATTTCCCGCAGCAAATGGCTGCTTGCGTTGTCTTCACATCTGCACAGGCCACAACAGGTCAGGTTGAAATGCAAAAGCTAATGTCCTACATTATTGTTCCCAGGACATCACCCCTAACGCAAGCAAAGCTAATAAACTTGTTATATTTGTCTGCACCAGAGGCTGTATTATACAGATACAGTTGTAGAACTGAACCTGTCACCAACTCACCATGGTTAACTCATCATTCTTCCAACTTGCATGCATTGCACAGTTGCAGTACATACTTACAGTACTTGGCCATTTGACAAGTTCAGAACTTCAGGAAAGGCCTAATAGCTGCACTTTCTCTGGACAATAGTAGTAGCATCTATCTATACATAATATGTACGGTCGTACTCCGTATGTGCCCATACTTGGCAAGCACGTGTGTGCCACTAGAGGGGTATACGTACTTGGTAGCCTGATGATAGCGAGTATACTTCTAGCATGTATTGGGTCCGAAGCCGACGTATCCGTTGGCGGAGTCGACGGTGATCTGGATCCCTTCCTGCTGTATGTTCCCCAGGATGGAGATCCCCGTCGACGACGGCGCGAACGCCAGGCAGAACACGGCGCCGCCGACCTCCACCAGCAGGTTCCTCGCCGGCAGCGTCAGCACGGCGCCCTGGTCGAAGTAGAACGACACGGTGGGCACGCGCACGCTCGCGTACCCGCTCAGGTCGTAGCACGTGTCGAGCAGCGACACGGCCGGCGAGCGCGGGAGCGCGCCCATGGCGCCGTCGAACGCGTCGCGCAGCGCGGCGTACGCCTCCCCCGGGAGGCGCGTCACGGCCGTGCCGGTGTCCATCACCACGCCGCCGGCGCCGTCCTCGGTGAGCTGGAACAGGCCGTCCTGCAGCGGCAGCCTCTCGCCGCCGACGCCGATCCCCGTCAGCCCGACGTAGTAGAAGCTCGACGCCTGGTTGTTTCGCACGAGCGGCACCCACACCGCGCCCACGGGGACGGCCTCGGTCCGGCCGAGGACGAGCGACCCGGCGCCGGCGCCGCGGCTCGCCAGGCAGTAGCTGAACACGCCGCCCGCCGCGCCGCCGAGCTGGCCGACGAGCGACATGGCGCCCCAGCCGAGGCCGAGCAGCCCGGCCGCCCCGACGAAGAGGCCGCTGTTGCGGTGGCCGCAGCCGATGGCGACGCCCTGCACCGCCGTGCCGCCTAACGTGAGCGTCTCGAGCGCGAGCTCCCCCTTGGTGTACGACCCGTCCCCGTACGTCACCGAGTAGTCGCACTTCGCCGCGTCGCCGCCGCCGCCGCACCCGGTGCCCGACAGCGTCCGGCAGATGGCGGAGCCGCACGACACGCCGGAGAAGGACGACGAGGCGGCCGGGTCGAATAGCGGGTCGGTCTGCGCGTAGCACTGCTCGCACGGGCGGCACTGCACCCAGATGACGTCGCTGCCGGAGTCCACGACGACGTACTGCTCCGTGGGCGGCGAGCCGACGCCGACGCGGACGAAGTACTCGCCGCTGCCGTCGTCGAGGCCGGGCACCACCTCCGACCCCAGGTCCTCGGGGAGGTACGGCGACGTCGCGGCCACCAGCCGCTTCTCCAAGTGCTCGACGCGGGCATTGTCGCGCGCGACGAGGCCGACGACTTGGTGCCGGCGCGACGGGTACGTGGCGCCGGTGATCGCGTCGCGGTGCACCAAGGAGAGCGAAGTGTTGTTGCTGTTGCGGCTACGGTGAACGGCCGACGCCGACGCCGACGCCGACGCCGACGATGACGCCGGCGTGGTGAAGTTGTGAGGGTTGATGTAGTGGAAGCGCGGCGGCGAGGCGACGGCGACGATGAGCACCGATGTGGAGACGAAGAGGAGGAAGAGGATGACCTTGCCGTTGGCGACGAACTCCATGGTTTTCTTGGCACGTTTTTTCCCTCTTGGTGTAGTTGAAATGCTTTGCAAATGCGTGAGGAGGCGCGGGCGAGGCTGGTGAATTTATCTCTCTGTGCCTGGGAGCCTGGCCGTGGCACTAGTGCAAGTCTCAAAGTGTTAAGGTCTGCAACTAGTGGGAAAAGGATCCTCTGACTTAACTGCTGTGCAGTTGAGTCACTGACATGTGGACCATAGCAAAGTGGGACCCACATGTCAGTGACTCAACTGTATGTGCAGTTAAGTCGGAGGATCTGCTTCTGCAACTAGTGCTATGTACTTGTACAGATGTAGTGGTATAGTTGTTGGGAGTAGATGTGTCTCCACCTTTCGGATCTTTGACGCTATCAATTCTTCCATGTGTGAAATTCTTTTGTTGGAAGAGTGAAACTATTTCTTCATGCATGATATCAACCACTGCTTTAAGGGAAAAAAAAAGGTAGGGAGTTGATCAACCAGAGCCCAAGACTCAAGCAAATGTAGTTTTTGCTTGCAAAATGCAGAAAAGTGACCGACTTTTTTGCTACCGATGGTTTCAAGTTTAGAACCTGGACAACTTCTCTGGGTTCATTCAGAAATTTCTTCAGGAATTAACTTGTCACGTTAGTGAACTTTTCCTTATCGGTGATCACATCCTGACACAATGGAAAAAACTTGAAGACAAAAACATTCATCAGCCTAACTCGTGCGTGCGTGCAGCATTAGTGGAGTTGGATTACAGTCAGTTTGACAGCGAGGCAACATGATTCAGTTTTGTCCGTTTTTGGGTTTTTGAATCTTTTAAGGTGATGCCTTTAATAGTTTGCACGAACAAAAAGGCCTTTCGCATGTAGATTCGATATCGTCCTTTGCCTTTCTTGATGCTTCTTTTTCTTCTTCGCCGGCAGATGCAGCACATAAACGAATATTGGTATGTATATACTTGCTAATTCCAGCTCTGACAGAACAAGTTCATGAAAAAATGTGGCAAGTTAACCCTTTGATACCACATTTTTCGCTGTAATTGTGACAGATTTCTGGAGGCATGCAGCCATGGAACTCAAGTACTAGCACAAGGTGATTTGGTCCAAAAAAAAAAGTACTAGCACAAGTGTCATGAACTGAACCTACTCGCCAAGGTAGAAAGGAATAATCTTTATTAATCATGCCGATTGGAGATTGCAGCATGGTGACGACTGACGAGGACTAACTGATTGTGTTTTGATATGAAGTTGCTTTCAGATGTCCCTCTAGCCTGTATCGATCAAAAGCATGAAGGGACCGCACAAAATTAAGCTCCAGTTTGCATGCTGGATTAGCCTTTAAGATTGGTTCTGAAAACAACAAAAAAAATGCTGCTAGCTGATATTCAAATTAGCAGGTACTGAGATACTTCTGCACATGCTCACCAAGGCAAGGAATCATGTACAGATACAAAATTCAGCATAAAAATACTACAGTCTACTATACAATTAAACATGAAAAGTATAAACAGAGTCTAGTATATATGCCATGCTGCATCTAGAAACAAAACGTTTGCATGCATGCTATTGATAATCAAAACTTGATTACAAGAAGAAAGTTACTATCATTGTTGTCTTTTTCCAACTAATTATGATGTGCCAGTGAGTGGGATGAGTTAGAAAGTTAGGTTTCTTTTGGTTACTTTTGTAGGCTGTGTGGAGAGGGGATTGTGTGTAAGCATATACTGTACTAACATATCATCATCCAAATATATGCAAACACATGTCATTGTTCAAAACATGACATCTGAGTCGGCCGACTTTTTGTCGTTGAAAACAAGTTGTTCAGTCCCTTTCCAAGCGTTTTCGAAATGGTGTGCTCACTATACCAACCACTAAACAAGTAGTAGTAGATCGATCGAGTTAGTTGAAGTGTTGAACACAAAGTTGGCAGTCCATTGCGTGCTGAAAGATTAATTAGCGTATGATTTGCTCCTGCCACTAGTACTATCATTCTCTTTCTCTAATCTCTGCATTGTGATCGCTGTTGGTTGCATGCGTGGTTATCAAAAGCCGGCGACAAAAAAAGTCTCATTTTGTTAACTCGTACGATCGAAAATGACAGATTCACGCCTTAACCTGTATAGTTAATCTCATATCTTTACATGAGCAGCAAAAATATTCTCAAATGCTACAGACATTTGCATATATACCCTCTACGAAATGAACACCAAATTGACTCATGTAAAGCCTCATATATTCCATGTAAATATGGTGTTTCAGTTTGATTGAGAGTTTAACAGACAGGCTCAGTTCTAAAGGACTATAATAGCAACAGTAGCTTAAGTTATGATAAGTACATGTGAACCTGCCAAATTAGGAGCACTAAGCTGCTAGCCAGGTACGGACACACACAATGCTATGAGCCTATGACGGCACAATGAATCAGATGGTTTGGGGACAAGGAAGGGATTGGTTAAACAAACTGAAATTCAGAGCTAGCAAAGCATGCCTACATGAATGTGTGAGTGAGTGCTGAAATAATAGAGGTGGGCGACAAGAAACTAATTCAGGTTTGGTTTTATTAGTATGTAGTAGTGGGGATGTCGCCAGCAGCAGCAGCAACAGGTAGCTAGTGAAAGAGCATGAGAGAAAGGATTAACTAATGAATTAATCGAGTTTTTTTGGTTAATTACGTTAGCGCCTCAGCGGTGGGAGGCACACTCATCTAGCACACCTGTCGAATTATTGGAGAAAGGCAATCGGACCAAATCAACAACAAAGGGGAAAAAGTGGAGAAAAATAACGAGCATGTTAGTGTTGATAAGATAATTTTTGTTTCGCGAAAGCATAAGAAAATTTTTTTCAATGGTTCCAAAATCCAAATGATGTGCTCTTGCTGGTGATCATACATGTACGGTCCTCCCATATGCACCATGGCGGCGTGTGTTAAGAGTAGTTTGGTAGTAGACAGTTTGAAGCATGTTTCTTTTCTTCTCATCGTGATGACCACAGGAAAGAAGATCATTCAAATATTATTAAGATAAAAAAAATGTTACAAGAAAATTTTACATTCTGAAACTATTAAGTATTAACAGATGGGCCGAGCCCCAAACTAATTACCGCTAAGCGAACACATGATTATGTTCCGCTTAGCATTTGTGAGCGTCCTCTGCTTCCGAGCGCAGCGGTAGTGGCGGCTACAACGAATCACTTAAGAGGCTCGCTCCGTAGCGTTGGCAGGTCGCGGATAGGCCCATTCCGAAATGGGCATGGGCTCGAGAAGAGCTAGTTGGGCTGCGCGTGAGCGCGAGCGGCTGGAGCTGTCCGCGCCTCAGATTTGGGCTCAACTTTTGCGGCCTTTTCGTCAGGCGGGATCTACCATGTCGACCCACGGGCCACGGTGGCCCGGCCTGGGTAAGTTGGAAAGTTTATGGGCCAGCCTGCACGCGCGGCCTGCCGAGAACTTCGGCTCCACCTTCCGGGTGATACGGGTGCGTATTGGGCCTCGGTCTGCAGCAGCAGCAGCATCAGCAAGTAGCCTGCAAAGCCCAAAAGGCAACAGGTTGCTACTTCTTCAACTTGTTTCCGAACAGGGCCGGCCAACGCATCGATCCATCCAACCTACATCTGCGCCGATGCAGCGTTGCCTCGAGAAATCCTCGTCGGCTCGTTGCCGCACCAAAGCAGAGCAGCCTCAGAAAGCAAAGTTGACGTCAGGTGATAGATAGATTAGCGCATCATCTGATCAATCATCATCGTCATGTACTAAAGCAGAAAGCCCTACAGCTGGTGTTGTTTGCAAAAGCCGATCAAAGGCCACGATTTCAGTGCCACTTTTTCGGCTTGCATGGACGCAAAAGCCACAGGATCGGCGGCCAAAGCTCTCCCCATCCAGGTCCCCCATCTCCGTATACATATATCCACGATCGATGCTGCTTCAGGGCCTGTCTGGGGGTAAGATTAAGCAACTAATTGGCAGCCAGCTTCTTAGAATCTGAAAAAGCTAGATTTGCCAGTTTATCGTTTCTAGTTCATTTCCTAAATTCTATAACTACAGCTTCTCAGAATCTGAACCGAATGCTTGATTGTTTTGAGGGAGTTTTTAATTCTGGGAGAAGCTGCAGCAGCTAAAAGCTCCTGAAACAGACACTCAGTCTCTCTCAGGGCCAATTCTGTTTGTTCTCGCAAAGCTGCACACACCACAGCACAGCCTTGTACAGTGATACGAACCTCTTCCTCGGTCACATTCATTTCTGAGTTTCAGATAAAGCGATTCTCCTCCCTGCTTTGATTAATCATTTTCTAACTCAGAGAACCTCCGTTAGTCAAGCCACGACGGAAATATATAATTTACAGAAAAAGGTTTTATTCCGAATGCAGCATAAGTGAGTTTCAAGGCAATGCTTGAGTACTTGAGCAGAGTTCAGATGTGAGGCTAAGAATCTTGTTTGATGTACTATGGCAAATGCGAAAATTACATATCCAATACTGGTAAGAAGTTTGTAAAATTTAACGGTTGAAATTTTTGTTAGTAAGAAGTTTGTAAGAAATTTTTCGTACGTGTAGCATTACTCTTCATGCATACGCTGGTAGCAACTAGCAACTGCTAACTGAATAACCGATTATTCATCGAGTGCAACCACCACAGTTCGTAGCCACCATCAAAAGCCTTTTTTGCGTTGCGCCCACACATGTCATGCGATCCAACATGTCCCGCGTCTGCTACGAACGGTAAAAAAACAAAATATTTTCAGAGAACGCTCCGAGGTTGTTTCAGGCTCCCTCCCATGGCGCAAACACATGAACACACTAAATGCTCGCGACGCGAACGCGAGGCTCCTCTTCCCGCTATAAATACTCCTCACAGATCTCCAAGAAATCCACACGAAAAAATAAACGTAGATAAAAGCCTTGCAGTTTCTGAATTCTGATCAGAGAGAGTGGCAATGGCAATGCAGGTTTCAAAGAAGCCGCGTTTGGCTGCGCCGAGCGCTCTGCTTCTCCTTCTTGCGGTGGCCGCTCTGCTGCCGCCGCCGCGCGCAGAAGCGGGGCACGATGGTGCCGGCGGCGACGACGAGCCGCCGCCGACGCCGTGTTCGCCGGCCGACCGTGCCGCGCTGCTCGGGTTCAAGGCCGGCGTCACCGTCGACACGACGGGGATCCTCGCCACGTGGGACGGCGGCGACGACTGCTGCGGCGCGTGGGAGGGCGTGTCGTGCGACGCCGCCACGGGGAGGGTGGTCGCGCTGCAGCTGGAGGCGCCGCCGCTGCCGCCGCCGCGGCGGAGCTACATGGAGGGCGCCCTGTCCGCCTCGCTCGGCGGGCTCGAGTTCCTGGAGACGCTGGTGATCCGCGACATGGCGAGGATCGGGGGCGCCATCCCGGCGAGCCTGTCGCGGCTGTCGCGCCTCAAGCAGCTCTACCTCGAGGGCAGCATGCTCGCCGGCGGCGTCCCCGGCAGCGTCCTCAGCGGCATGGCCTCCCTCCAGTACCTGTCGCTCGCCGGCAACCGGTTCGAGGGGAAGCTGCCACCGGAGCTCGGGTCACTCTCCGGCCTGGTGCAGATCAACCTCGCCGGGAACCGGCTCTCCGGCGAGGTGCCGCCGAGCTACAAGAATCTCTCCAGGTTGGCGTATCTCGACCTGAGCAACAACCTCCTCTCCGGTGCAATTCCGGCGTTCTTTGGGCAGCAGCTCAAGAGCCTGGCCATGCTTGACCTCAGCAACAATGGCTTCTCCGGCGAGATTCCGGCGTCGCTGTGCGGCCTACGCAACCTCACTGATCTCTCCCTGCGCCATAACAAGCTCACCGGCGTGATCCCTTCTCAGATCGGCAGCATTTCTTCTCTGAATTCTCTCTCCATTGACAGCAATCTGCTCGTAGGCTCAATCCCAGAGTCACTGTTTGGTCTGCAGAAGCTGTGGAACCTGAACCTGTCAAGAAACGGGTTGTCAGGTTCACTTCCTCCCGGAATCCGCCATGGATTGCCGTCTCTCGTGTCCATGGACCTCTCCCACAACCATCTCGTCGGCGGCATTGATCACTTCTTCAGAAGCATATCACCAGCAAGGAGGCTGACCAAGAATGCAAGCTCAGACATGTCAGCGATCTTTCTTCCTCGGCAACTACAACACCTGGACCTGTCCAAGAACAGTATCACCGGAGCCTTGCCGGAGTTCGGCGCCGGCGCGAGCCTGAGGTGGCTGGACGTGTCGGGCAACGCCATCGGCGGCCAGATACCGAGCTCGGTGTGGAGGCTGGTCGGGCTCCAGAGGCTGGACATCTCCCGAAACAAGATCAGGGGCACCATCCCGGCATCCATGGCGGCGATGGCGAGCCTCCGGTGGCTGGACATCTCCGGCAACGCGCTCGTCGGGAGGATACCGGACAGCTTCGCCCGGATGGCGAGGCTCCGGCACGCGAGCTTCAGGGGCAACAAGCTGTGCGGCAAGATACCGCAGGCGAGGCCGTTCAACCTGCTCCCCGCCGCCGCGTACGCCGGCAACCTGTGCCTCTGCGGCAAGCCGCTGCCGCCGTGCAGGCAGATTTGACGGGCACCGCCGTGCGTGGCAGTGATTGCTGCTTCGCCATGGGTGACATATATGGTGCATTTCGATCGGTACAGCACAAGACTACTTTGTGTGATTATGTTTTACGAGGTTTAGAGAAATAGCGTAGTTTATTGTTTGATTTGTAATATCTCCTGATCATATACTTTGTAAATCCGGAGGTTACACAAATCTAGTTTAGGGTAGAAGAGGATGATGAATATTATGGTCGCACTGTAAAATGATGACGTGGAAGTCGGTATTTGGGCACTGTAGCTGTGTAGGAGTAATTTCGTATGTGTCATGCGTATCTAATTGAGTTTTAATGTTTTATCAAGGAACTGCCTATATTGATCAAAGAGTGTTTTATCAGGGAACTACCTATATATTGATCAAAGGGGAAAAGACCTGAAACCAGGTGAGCCATACTTGAGGTACCAATTATGGACTTTTAATTTGTAGACCGGCCCATTAAGACCTTGCTTGGATAGACCCATACGAACGGGGGGCTAAAGGTGTTCTTTCTGGAAGGGAGTTTATACTGAAATTGCTTCAGTTGGGGTATGCCAGACGAACAAATTCGCCATCTTTATTCCCATTTTCAAAGAAATTCATCGCGTATGCATTTTCATATATACACCGGTGCTCATATATTAAACCTAATCTGAGTACCAAAGCTTCCAAAAACGAATGTATCGGTAAAATACATGCCTCTACCACCTGCTAATCTCAACTCGACGGATGGATTCACAGAAATGGAGATGGATCAACGCCTCTACAAAGCTCGATCAGACCTTGAGCTTGAAGCTGCAGTTGTTGGAGCGGATTCGGAGCCGCCTGCCGGCGACGAGGTTGTCGACGACGAGGTTGCAGGTCGCCTTCCCGGTCATCTTCCAGAGCTTGATGGCGCCGAACTTGATGCGGATCGGCACGCGCGCCCACACCGTGAGCGGCACGAACCCGGCCTGCTGCTGCCGCGCCAGCTGCAGCGCCACGGCGCTGTCCAGCCGCGTCTCGCCGGCGAGCAGGATGACGGGGCGCACCGTGCTCCGGTGGCCCTGGTACAGCGCCGGGAACCCGCCGCGGCACAGCTCCGTGCCGTTGAACGACGCCGTCACCTCGCCGCCGTCGTAGTATATCCCGATCCGCCGGTTCGGGTTCGTCGACGTCACCTCCACCTCGAACGCGTCGCTCACCGTCGCCGCCGTCGCGTTCACGTCGAATCGCGTCACGGTGAGCCGGTCCACGTGGAAGTCCGGTATCTTGGGCTTGAACACCGCGTACAGGATGCCCGCCGTGGCGCCCAGCGCGACGGCGAGGACGAGCACGGCCAGCAGCGTCCAGCACACGCACCGGCAGCACCGCCGCCCGCGGCTCCTGCGCCGCCGCGGCGGCGGCGGCGGCGGCAGCGGTGCCGGCGCGTACGGCCGTGGCGCAGTGATCGGCAGCTGCTCCTTCTCACCATAGCTCGCCGTCGACCTCCCCTTGCCGACCTGCTGCTGGCTGTCCGGCGCCGGCGAGCCGACGCCCACCGGATGGATTCGGTGGTAATCCATTGCGATGGAGACGCTGCTTGCACCGCCAAGGGAAGAGGAGGACAATCGACGAAATGGCAGAGTTGATTTATGGATGTCTAAGTACACAGTGCAATTTATACGTGACGATTCGTGACACGTTTTCGTTTTTGGTTTGGTATGGCTTCTAGACGTGATGGATTTATTAGTTTATCATATGCAGCTCTTGACTTGGTTGCCATGGCTGCCGCATGTGTGATTGACTTTAAGGTTGTTGATTACTCCCTCAGTTATATCTAACATTTGACTATTTGTCTTATTTAAAAACTTTTAATTTTTTTATGATTATTATTTTTATTGTTATTAAATGATAAAACATGTATTTTATGTGTGACTAATTTTTTATTTTTTTATATATTTTATTAAATAAGATGAACGGTCAAACGTTGGACACAGATAACTACGGGTGAACTTATTTTTAGAACGGAGGTAATATTAATTTTTCTTCTTGAAATTAATTGGAGATCACAAGAAATCTATGCTGATTCTCGCAGGAATGGTCATGTCACTTTCCTTTTAACTTTCTGTGTGTTCAGATTTTGACTACTCTTTGTACGACGCGTTACATTTATAATCATTTACAGTAACACCTGAATTAGTTATTGATTAATTACCGTCATGTGATCGCTCAGGTTATCGCCGTGTTGCGTTTCGATACGAATTAAGCGACTTGCAGAAATGTTTGAGCTGCGCCCGAGTGCTACCCACGGACGCTGAATCTGATATTCTGATGTCACGGTCCGTACATCGTGTTGAATGGTTGTTATTAACCGAGGGACGGAATTACTGACGAGATCACATGAAAAACTCTTGAAAAAACACTCGCCCACAACCATAATGACATCATGTCATGCGTAGCTGCCGTCGATCACGAAGCTTCAGGTTAGAAAAGTGCAAGTTCGTCAGGAGGAATAGGTTGAATAATTGCCTGGAAGACGCCTCTCTAATCTCTGAAGGGTAAATTAAGCACGCTGCAGCTGACCGGACGGCTGCTGGTCGTGTTGAAAATTCAGAGAGGCTACTGCATCAATTTGGGGATCTTCAGGCATGACGTGATCGACGGGTGCCGACGGTCCTTCCCTGTTTTGTATTTACACGACAAGCCCAACTAACTCCGTGTTAACAAAACTCAAATGGAATATCAACGTGTGCACATCTAGACATTAGCATATAAAAACAAATTGGTGTGACACGCTAGCTACTACCTAACCTATGTAACTCAAACCTCTCCAAAAACATATGCGTTGCTGCTACTGAAGCTTGCAAGCTACATGATCCTTCCCCTGATGATTTTTATAGGATGTTTTGTTTTTTAAAACCGGATCTTTGTTATGATTTTCAATCAACAATTAGTCAAACTATAAATATAACTAGTTCAATACATAATAGATAAATTGCATCATGGATACACCAAATTGCGTAAGTGGATGTGATCAAGTACTTTATAGCTAATAAGAATATTCCTCTCCCGTCTCTTCCTCCCCCCAGCGCTCCCGCCAAATCTGGCCCTGCCGCCGCCAGAGCTGGCCGGCATATGCCCGGCAGCTAGGACGGCGGCGGCAGGGAGGTGGGAGGCGGAAGCGCGGCGGTGGTGGCTAGTTGCAACCGAGCGCGCGCCTAGCCATCCGGGTTGGTGACGGCTGGAGGTGGTCGAGACTCGGGAGGACAGCAGATATCGGCGTGCGTCGGCGACGGAGGACCTTCGGAGGCGGTGGGGGCGGTGGAGGACAATGGCGGCCCAGTGGAGGTGGCGGTCTGGGACAGCGGCAGCACCGTCGGCGTCAGCGGCTCGGGACGACGGCAGTTCCAGTCGGCGCCAGCAGCCCTAGGGGCAGTGGCACTCCAGGACGGCGGTGGCTCCCGTCGGCGCCGGCAGCCCTAGGGGCTGCAGCGGAGGATGGCGGCGGTTCACGTCAGCGCCGGTAGCCCTAGGGGCAGCGACGCCTCCTGTCGGCGCTGGTAGCCCCGGCGGAGGATGGCAGCGGTTCACGTCGGTGCCGGCGGCCCTAGGGGCTGTGGCACCCCGGGATGGCAGCGGTCTGAGCACTTTGGATAGAGGAGGTCTAGGAGTCTGGTGAAGGGGAAGTTGATCATGTCCATTCGCGTTTGGTTGGCTAGTTCCAACTAAACGATGAACGACGGCGATTGAAAGTGGGCCAACTGTCGGCGCGTGGGGTCAACTCACCTGAAACGGATAAAGATGGCATCCATGGAGATTTGCTCGATGGCGACTAGATGACTTCCACTCATCAAATCTAGACGTTTCAGGAGAACATGGTGGGAAGAAGGGATGTGTCGACCGATGTCGTTTGGTTTTCTTTTCTTTTTTGGTTGTGTGTTCTCCTCATTGTTGAGGTGTGAGTCTAAGTACTCTTTATCATTTTGGTTGTGTATATCCTTCATGGATATAGAGGCCGGATTAATGAAAATCCATTATCTAAAAAAACAAGAATATATTTTATGGCAGTCCATGGATGGCCAAACAACGCATATTGCCTGCTTTGCCGCCATACACTAAAATGCCATTCCATTTCCTGGTGGAATGCAAATACATTAGAAAAATCTGGGACACCTTATCTAATTACATGGCATGTGAATAGCTCAAACCGTTACTAATAGCTTTGTCGTTTTACATACCCATACTTAATCTTTATCTTAAAGTTAACTCAAACGGGGCGCTTAGGTAGTGTTTGGATCTAGAGACTAATTAGTCCCTGTCATATCGGATGTTTTATTATGGATTAATTAGGCTTAAAAAATTTATCTCGCGAATTAGCTCTCATTTATGCAATTAGTTTTATTATTTGTCTACGTTTAATACTTCTAATTAGTGTCAAACATCCGATATTCGATATGACAATGACTAAAATTTAGTCCATTAGCAGCCCAGATAGAAGCAAGTGTGAATTCAACAAGGCAAGTCTTGGTTTGTGGCCTCTCACTCTGACTTCAGTCAGATACCAGCTAATGATCAGTTTGATTTTCAAATAAATGCATAGTAGCTACTGCATATAGACAGCCAAATTCCTTCAGTGCAGCTTTCAACAAAAATTCACAATACAAAATATGATCCACCCACAATTCCATTTTGCACAATATGTACTTTCCATTTCAACACAAAAATCTGATCGTATATATCAACATTTCTAACAACATGATGAATTTACAGGTACATATAATACATGTGTAAAGTACCGACATTTCCAATGTGGGTCATCTCGATCTCAACCTCGATCTCCATCTCCTGGTATCCTGAGGCCTCAAGAGCTGTACAGGAGCAGCTGGGATTCGCAGCCACCACTCTCTCAGTCTCCTCACCAACTTCTCGCTGCTCTTCTTCCTCGCCGGCATATGCCTCGTGTATGCTTCCAGCACAATCAGTACAAGTATGCTTCTCAAGGGCAGGTACGCGAATATCGCAGATGCCACGAGCATTGTAGCTGCTACTTTGTTCGTGCTCTGACCAGACAATAACAATTGTTATATAGTAATTGCAAAAGGTTGCAAGATTTAAGAGTTTAGATATGATGGTTTACAAAGTAATTCGTATTTGTCAGTGATAATGTGAGAAGAAGTAACGTACTTGAGGGAATGCTGCAAGCAGGAGGGATCGGAGCTTGAGAAGAAAAATGTTTCCGGCTTGCACTTGTGCCTCTAATTGCGAGATGGCTTGTTGCAGCGCCAGTAGCTGTTCTACAGTTCGTCTCCTAGGAGGAGTTGTGACTTCAAATGCGCCTATCATCTGCCCGTTCCCGGTATGCCTTTGCCATAGCATGAAGATGGTAGAACCAAGCAGAAAGACAGGGAAAATGTACCAAATCCAGCCTCTGCAGGGTTTAGTATGGAATAGGTATTAACATTGCTCCGTGAAACACAACTTTTTTAACTACTGGTAGAAGTATTTCAGCTCGTTTTAGCCAAAAAAAAAAAAGAAGAAGAGGTGATTTCAGATATTACCTGTAAACCATGAAGAGGAAACAGAACAAGAAGACATATGATTTAAGTGGATCTTCCCACTCAGCCAAAAAGAGAAGCCTTTTGCCTATTTCAATTAACGGAAATAGCAGTTCCTGCATATTAACAGTAAATCAACAAACATTAATACACTTAGCAATGTCTTGAATTGTGATCAATCTTGATGAAATTGAAAGCAACTATCAGTCTACAATTATTGAGCAATCTGAAACTATGAATGGAAATTCAGGCTTTTGTATGCCTGTACAGGTCACTCAAAGCTCAGTGGTTGTTCCAGAACTCAACACTTTTCATATCTGAATTCATATCTTAGCTTAGAAGATTTTGAGAAAATGACATTTAGTACTACCTTCAGGACAGCCACATTAGTGTCGATGTCTTCCACTTTGACCTGATCAAGGGTCGCCCTCGCAGCCTCCACTCTGCCAGAGTAACCTACAGATCGCTCTAGAGCCATTTGCACTGAGCTAGTTCCTCCCGTCTGCACATCTCGGACAGTGAGATCCCATTCCTCGGGATTGTCCTCCTCTTTAAGTGTCAACAAACCCATGTTCACCAAAGTATATGCAGAAAGTGGGAAAGGATCAGCAAGCGTCAGATCATCTGAACTGCTTTGAACAGAATCTTCATCTACTCTGAACCTTGAGGAATAATCTTTCAGCTGACCATACAATGCTTCCAGTATCTTGTCCCCCTTGGGCAATTTCTCTGCCAAATTGAAGGCAAGGGTAGTCTTGAAATGAGCAGGCAGTATGTGGAATCCCTCCTTCACCGTGCGGTATCTGAGAATTCCTAGTGTCGCAACAGAGAGCGCCTCGGCCTTATGTAAATTGATCATCCTGTACTTCCTAATGAACTTGTGAGCGTGCAACACCTCTTTGATGATTGCAAACCAGTAGTCTCGACGAGTGTGGCCTTTGAACTGAGGAAATTCGAAGAACACCGGCTCTCTTCTGTCAAAGTAAAATTGTATGAGCAAAGCTACAAGATGAGCAGAAACTTAAAAAAATTTATTCTACAGTAGTAATTACTCACGTAGAGCTAGATTTGTACATGACAGCTTTGTCAAATAGCTGAGCACCCCACGGGCCAGTTGACTCACGTTTTATAGACTGCTTCAAGTCCCTTGATAGATCATAGACCACAGCCTCGTTGTATGAGAAATCAACACTGACTGGCTCAAAGTACAGTGCATGGGTTGTCAGTGTGAGCCTCCCTGCAAAATATGCACCTTATACACCTTAAGGCCCTAGTGAAGAAAACAATTCACCAACACCGACCAAAATTACCATAAGGAAGATTCTTCACCAGGCCAAGTGGACGTCCCAATGTGTTGAAGAATCGGCTTGGTTGTCGCGGCACCGTAGATATCGAGGATCACTTCTCCATCAGAAAGTTGAAGAGCTGGAGCTTTGTGTCCACCTGATATACGTTTTGCAAATCTCAGCACCCTAACATCAGAAACCAGAGGTGCCATAGTAAGGCAATCATGCAGTGAAAGTAACCGAGTGCCTGAATATTCAGTAATGCTCATTGTTCAGGTTTCAGAGAATGACAATAACTGTAACAATGAAGAGAAACAGGAGAAGTTGGTGCAAATGCATACTTGTCTAAACATTTGAGGTACTTATGGTAGATGAGAAAATGCAGGCGGCCTCCCGTAGAGCTTGTGAGCGCATCAAATAAGTTGCGAACAGTGATTGCGTGTGCCATTGCAGGACACGCAGGAATAATCTTGGCAAATGCTTCAGGACTGACCGTTCTCCTCCCATCAACCTAAATATTTCATCAAATGTTTGGATTGATACTTGAGAAACCACAAAATATGTCAAATTGACAGAGATATATAACCTGAATGGCCATTTGTGTGGGGCTCAAACAGAACATGGACCCACAATCGTCGTCATCCTTGCCGTCGAGGAAGCTTATCGACATTTTCTGTTATAGCGTATCGGTTTCTGATCAGTGTTGCGTAAGAACAACAAACACAAGATGGTGATGTTGAATTGGGGGTGAAAAAAAAAAAAGAAAACCGGGGTGTCATCACCTGCAACGCGGCGTCCGTCTCGTCGTCGGGGGCTTCCCAGGCGATCATCATGTCGTAGGTGAGCGAGTGGAACTCGCTGTCGCTGAGGTAGTCATGGCGCTTGGTCTCGACGCGCAGGGCAATGTAGGAGCAGTACTCCACGACGCTCCTGGCGTACGCCAGCGGCTGGTCCCCCTTCTCCGGCTCGAACCGCCGCAGCAGCTGCTCCACCTCCACGCCGGCGATCCTGCAGCCACGATCGATAAAAAATACACGAATATTAGAAAATGACCTAATATCAAATAATCAGAAGGGGGTAAAGTTTCTAACCAGGTCGGCGTTTCTCGCCGCGATCGATCAGGAATCGATCAATTAAATCAAATTGGACATTAATCCATACGACGAGGAGGAGATGAGAGAGATCATACCGGGCGCATCGGTGGACGACGGAGGCGGCGGTGGGGGAGAGGGGAGGGATGGCGTAGTCGGGCGCCGACATGGCCTCGCCGTCGCCGCCGCCGCCGCCGTCGACGCGCGGGGCGAGGAGGAGGTCCTCAAGGAGACCCATCTGGCGCGGGACGCATCGTTCGTTCGTCGGCGGTGTGTCCCCGTCACGCCGCCCGTTTAAGGCAAGCGAGATTTGTTGGAGACGTGCCGTGCTTTTGACGGATGCTCTGCGACGCAATGCGATGCATGCGTTCCGCCTTGCCCTTTTCGCGGACGGTTAGGCGCGCGCGGGTTTTTTTTTCTTCTTTCCTTCGTCTCCGACGGACTCGGCCGTCCACCCAGCCACCCCTCCGTGTGCTGTTTTGCCCTCTCGAGTTATCGGATTATAAACGTTAGAACTTGAAGGTTTGAATGCAAAATTTTGAATTGAAGAACTGGTTGCAGTCTTACAGATGGTACTTCAAAGTTTTAAATTCGAGCTTTTGGTTGTTCTAATCAACCATTGTTTTTATAGATACAGCAAATAAAATATAATAATATAAAATTTGCTCTGATCCAACAAAAAATACCTCGAGGTATAGTACCTACATCAACGTACGTACTTTTTGTTGGACCGAAGTATAATGTACTACCAAAAATAGTCCATCCATGCCATTAGTATACCGTTAAACGGCTCAGACCGCCGGTTACCAACCAAGATTTCGTACCCCTGTTGGGAACTAGGGATCGATTTGCATGGCAGCATCTTAAACAAGACACTCAGAGAAATCCATATGGCCATATGGGCACACCAGATTCCTGATGAATCCTGGGACATTCTTTTTTAACTCGTATACAACGACAATGATGCCAATATTATTATCAACTCCATCGACATCACCTGAAAAAACAGTAATCAAACAACACAGTAGCTACCAGAAAATTGTGCAGGCATGGAATAGAAACCACCTGTCATACTACATGGCATCGACGATAATAGAGCTCTACATAATGGAGTTCTATCTCTCCTCATTTTTACCAGCAAATCTATGTAACGAAAGGCACCCTGCGAACTGCAGGGGCTGATACGGTAATTAAATTGTCTCCCAACGATGGACTATGGGAGTAAAAACAAGCATAGCAGTTTTTGTTTTGCCACTTAACCCAGCAAAATGGCGCTAAGAAGACACCGTGTCTAGCGATTACTTCACGATGCAGATCTTGATCACGGATGCGACGCCAATACGGTGCAGAGCAACAACAGCATCACCAGGCTTGCACAACTGCTTCTGTACAGCTGACTTGAGAGCAGCATCAAGGATGACCTCTGTCGACTCCGAATCGGTGGCCTTGGCAGAACCCTCAGCCAGGAGAGGAACAAGACCTCTGTAGATTAGGCTGTGCCTTGCTGGGCCCTCCGAGCTGATTGTCCAGTCGAATGAATCGGTTGTCAACACGGGGACAACCACAGAGAGGATTGGAACCCTGGGACGATACTTGGCAACCAGCTTCGCCGTGGTACCACCACGAGTCAAGACAACAATCAGGGCTGCCTTGGCCTTGTTGGCTGTGCGTACAGCAGAGGATGCGAGAGACTCCAATGGGCTCATCGGAAGGGGCGCAGACCTGATCATCTCCTTGAAGACAGCTTCGTTGTCAAGGGAAGACTCTGCCTCAACACATATACGTGCCATGATCTTCACAGCTACTTCAGGGTATGCTCCAGCAGCACTCTCTCCACTAAGCATGACGCAGTCAGTTCCATCAAGAACTGCATTTGCAACGTCAGTTGCCTCAGCACGAGTTGGACGCGGTGATTTGATCATCGACTCAAGCATCTGAGTGGCAGTCACAACAGGCTTTCCAGCAAGGTTGCACTTGTAAATCATCATCTTCTGTGCAAGGAATATCTTCTCAACTGGAATCTCCATTCCAAGATCACCTCTAGCAACCATAAATGCATCAGTTTCCCTCAAGATCTCATCGAAGTTTACAACACCCTCTTGGTTTTCAACCTAAAAAAAGGAAAAAGTTAAGAAGAAATTAGACGCACAGCAACATAACCAGCATGGTAAATTACCAGGCACCTCATATGTATGATCATCACGAATATATTTTATCATCATGGCAGTAAGACAGGGTTAATCATTTATAACACGGTGAACCATCTAGATCCAAAATTTCAGTTAGCAGCAAAGAAATGCAATAACCTGAATTCCTCATTTTAATGCATATCAGGAAACAAGCTAAACCTTATCAGTGAAAGTGCATGAGAAAATAAGTAGCTGCTATTTGAACAAGCAAACGTGAAAAAAGGTTATTCTGAAACTAGTAGTTCAAGCACATAGAAAAGGAACAAAATTGCATTTTACCTAATATAGCACAAAAAGGGGTCAAATGGTCAATGTACAAAGGCAGAGACCAAACAATTCCGGCTCCAGTATATACCAGAAAGGGACAACAAAACACTAATTAAAGCATCTAACTGAGAAGTATTGTCACTCAACCGTCCTGGTAATTAAATACTTAAGCAAACTGTGGAAATGAAAACCTAACAGGACCCAAAAAATAGTGATAATGATTACAAACCTTTGACATCAGCTTGATGCGCTTTGCATGCTGGCCAAGAAGTTGTCTGACGGTAACCAAATCTGATCCTTTACGGACAAACGACAGAGCAATCATGTCTATGTCATTTGGCACACCCCATCCCAAAATGTCTTCTTTATCCTTCTCAGTCAGTGTAGGAAGGTCCACAACAATTCCTGGCAGATTGCAATTCTTTCTCTCGCCAAGCATTGCTGTGTTCTCACACCTACACCTCACAGTTCCAGCCTTTGGATCACAGGACAAAACAGTCAAAGAGATTGTACCATCGGCGCAGAGAATGACATTTCCAGGCTTCACATCAACTGGCAGTTTCTTGTAACTCATGGTAATCATGTTCTCATCACCCTTGATCTCATAATCAGTGGTAACAGTGAGTTCTTGACCCTTTGTTAGCTTGATTGGCTTGCCATCCTTCAAAAATCCAGTACGAATCTCAGGACCCTGAAGCAATGAATGAAATGTTCAGAACAGTCACCACAGAATCGCCTTAAATATGCTACTAAACAGGTAAAAATAATGGCACTAATTGCAGTACAAAAAGTGATAAAAAAGATAAACTGTGTGCGGTACAATTCTGTAAGTAACTTATTTGAACTACAAAGCAAACCATGAAGTGTGAGAGTGTAAAAATATAAGCACCAATAGTTACGTGCATGACAGAAACATCATGGCATAATAGAAGAAATGACTACACTAATAAAGCCTTCTTTTACGTGTTAATCATATCCTCCTACAAAAGCAACAAAATCAGAACACTAGGATTTGAACACTCCAAACTCCAAAGCCACCGATCCCAAGATCTGTTAACCATCCTTCCAATCCAACTCTACAAATGAATAAATTAACTTGAAAAAACATAGAGACGAACTGTAAAGCTAAATATGACAAACAATATGCACGCAGCTCCTAAATCTCACCAACATCAAATGGAGGCCACTAGGAACCAGTTACACACTTACACTTGCTCAGAATCCATAAGACTCCAAAACTAACAACCCACATGGAGACGCAAGCCTGAGCCCCCAATCCAAGATCCAGCCATCTGCGACAAGGCAAAAGCGCAAGCGCAGGCAAATCTAGCCCCGCGGATACCATTTTGTCGAGTCCTCAAAAGTCAAACCACTGTAACTCCAAGTCACTATAATCCTACCATGCTGAACCCAGCTTCTCCCGATCAAAAGACGAGCAGATCCTAATCGAAATCCGCTCTGAATCAAACGCAAGCTACCCCGATTGGTCCGATCCGAACAACCCAGCAGCACACAAGCATGTAGAGATCGACAAAGCAAAGCAGCGAGGTGGTGGGGAAGGAGGAGGAGGGGGTAACCTTGGTATCGAGCATGACGGCGCAGAGGACGCCGGTGTTGTGCATGGCCTGGCGGAGGTTGTCGAGGGTCTCCTGGTGGTACTCGTGGGTGCCATGGGAGAAGTTGAAGCGCGCGACGTTCATCCCGGCGCGGAGCAGCTTCTCGAGCATGGGGACGGAGCGGGAGGCCGGGCCGAGCGTGCAGACCAGCTTGGTCTTGGGCACCCGCGCGTCGTCGTTCTCCAGCCCCGCCAGGATCTTCCCCATGTCGATGTTCGCCATGGCTCCCCCTCCTCCTCCGGTGGTGTTGCCGCGATCCGGGAGGCGGAAGCTTGGAGACGACGAGAGAGAGAGAGAAAGCGAGAGGTGTGTGGTGTTGTGCTGGCTAAACGAGGCGAGATTTGGGGGAGGATTTTTATAGAGATGGAGTGGAGGTGGGGAATTATTTTGGGCGATTCGGTGGGCGAAGCGAGGGAGGGAGGGGAGGAAGAAGAGAAGAGGACTGGAGGAGAATAGCGGAGAAAGAAAGATGAGAGATGGTGGACGCGTGGTCACCACTCGCAGAGGGTCGAGGTGGTGGGCCCCACTCGCAGTGACACACTGCCTGCCTCACTGTCCTCGTTTCTCCACGTGGAAATCGTCCCCCACTTATCTTCTTGGGGAAGAAGTTACAAAATGCAATTAGTACCCTGTTTAGTTGTGAAATAAAAATTTTTGGGTGTCATATTTGATGTTTGATCGGATATTGAAAGGGAGTTTCGGACACGAATGAAAAAACTAATTTCATAACTCACGTGGAAGTCGCGAGACGAATCTTTTGGGTCTAATTAAGCTGACATTAGCACATGTGGATTATTGTAGCACTTATGGCTAATTATGGACTAATTAGGCTTAAAAAATTAGTCAGGCGATTTACATGTAAACTGTGTAATTAGTTGATTTACATGTAAATTATGCAATTAGTTTTAATTAGTTTTCTTTTTATTAATATTTAATGTTTTATATATGTGTTAAAGATTCGATGTGATGTTTTTACGAAAAAAATTTGGGAGAACTAAACATGGCCCAAACATGGCCCTAGTAGGACTGTTTGATTTAAGGTTTATAATTTGAAACTTGTGGTGCTGTGGCCAATTATTGGCCAAAATCGCACTGAATGGAGTTAGTTGGGTAAAGTGTGTGGGCGTGCTAATCTTGGGGTGAGTTTGACATCTCGAGGAGATGATTCCAAGACAACGGCATATACCAGCGAACGGCGACGGGGCGGTGGGCGATCAGGGCGGCGCCAGCATCCGGCAAAACCAGCGACGTCCGCGTCAAAAACCGCGACCTCACCCTCTGTTTCCCATTCGTCGGTCCAGCGATCCATCTGCTAGCTGGCTGCCTGGTCTTTCTCCTCTTCCGTTTTCCTTTCTCTCTACATCTCCTCAACTCTGCTTCTCTTCCTCCGTCATTTTGTTTTTCTAGAAAGAATCTGCAGTTCGAATTCTCTTGTGACGATTGACCAACAGTGTACGTACACGCGATGGGCAGACGTGGTTGCGTCCATTGATCATCCTGCACCGAAGTCAACTTATCAGAAACCTCTTTAAAAAAAAGAAACAATATACTCCCTCCGTTTCAGACATGTTTAACCGTTCGTCTTGTTAAAAAAAATTTATAAAATATGTAAAACTATATGTGTACATGAAAGTATATTTAACAATGAATCAAATGATATAAAAAGAATAAATAATTACTTAAATTTTTTGAATAAGATGAATGATTAAATACATACTAAAAAGTCAACGGTGTCAAACATTTTGAAACGGAGGGAGTATAAAATTTGTAACACAAATGGTTTCTTCCGCGAGACAGTTCACAGTTGGCTTGCTTAATTGATGAGAAAATAAGCGCGTGAAAGAATCAAGAATGGAACTTTCTTTTGTCCTCTTTTCTTCTTCTTTAGTCTTTTATTACCAGAGAAGAAACTTATTCAGTCCTTTATTACAAGAGGAGAAGGTTCTGTTGAGTTTGGAATTTCTCAAACCGTTTGACGATCATTTTTGCTTCGTAGGCGTGGTTCTAGAATAGGAACAGTCACAGTCGACCTTGACAACAACATTGAAGAAAATAAAATAATTTTACAGCAAAACAGAAGCAGGTAGTACATACTTTACATGGTAGGTTAGGCCAGGTCAATACCCGTGACCTTTTTATTTCAAGCCAAAACTAAAGGAGTATTTGATTTTCTCGTTGTGATAGTGGATTTAATCTAAACTAGCGAATTGCATGCATAGATTATACAACATTAAAGCGAGCTAAGCATGAGTGAATTCCTAAAGCTAAAGAAAAGGCCAAAGGTGCCTTGGACCGTTTGACCTCGGTCAGTTGCGGCTCCCTCCACCTGCCATCAGACGCGCAAAGTAGTAATGGGCTAGGCTTTTCCCCTCTTAATTGGATGGGCTTTTTAAAGAAGAGTAAGCTCATTTTACCTCCCTTAATTTATCGTCAAGTCTAAAATTTATCCCTGAAACCGCAATATCAAACATAACATGTCCCTTAAGAAAAAATATCCAACATTAGCCTCGCAATATAATACCGACTAAAGCTCGCAAGAAAAAAAAATATTCAACCAAATCTGCAAGCTAAATCGGAGTAGCCAAGAAAATATAACTCCGTCAAGGACTCGAGCAGTGTTGCATCAACATTAACCCAAAGAAATGCAAAGTAGATCTGCCGCATCTTTGATTTCTTATTTACTAGATGATGCCCCGCGCTTTGCTGCAGGATATATATTAGGTCTTGGAGAAATGATGAAATGATTTGGATTGAAATATTATGAAAATGATTTAAGAATGATGATTTAGCATATGTATGTTTAGTTTTAAAATAAAATATATTGTAGATATAATTATTATGTATTTGCATGTTGAGCTTTATTTGCTTAATGAATTGATGTGACATGCTTGCATATAACTTTTAGAAGTGCTACTCCCTCCATCCCAAAATGACCATCATATATGTTTATTCACCAAGACCAAGGATAATTTAAATCGTATCAATCAAGACACCATGCACTGATGCACGTATTCTCCCGCGATACGTGCATCGATTAAAACACCATGCCAATTACATCTCCTATGGTGCATTAATTGTATTCCGATGAAATTCGTGTCCGCGCAGTTATGTGATGATCAATTTGAGAAATTTTGGATTCCATTATATGATAATCAATTTGAAAAAGATGGAGTAATAAATACTCCCTCCATCCAAAATGATCATCATATATGCTTATGCACAAAGACCAAGAATAATTTAAATCGCATCAATCAAGATATCATGCACACATTCTCTCATAATACATGCATCGATTAAAACACAATGCCAATTATACTCTAGCATGCACATATTCTCCTATGATGCATTAGTTATATTTCGATGAAATCCCGTGACCATGTGGTTATATAATGATCAAATTGAGAAATTTTGGATTCTATTATATTGATCAATTTGAAAAGGAGAGAGTACTATGCTTGCATATTGAGTTTTAGGTGTTTAACGAGTATTAGCTTTATAAAAAAAGAGATTTAGTTAAATACTCAGATATCTCGATACAACTCATCATAAAGAGACAGTGAAAAGAAAAAAAAAGTACATAACAATGAGGGTAGACAAGTGTTGTCGAAAGACAAACGTGTTGACAGACTCCTTTTGGTTGATGGAACAAGAAAGTGTGATATGCTATGTAGGGTTATCCCATAAACTTTTCGATTCGCCCCCGAGACATGTAGTTATCTCTAAATTGATTTAAATTAGTCTTAAGATTGGTTTGTTCTTTAAATTGGCTCCACTAGCTAGTTTAGATCTTTTCTAAACCATCTTCGTCAAGAACTTTTCTAGATTAAGGTGATTGGCGACTTCATAACACCGCAAATCTTTAGGTGAGTCTGTGCTGACTAAAAAGGCACCAACAATGTTGTCCTTTGGTTGATCTTGTTTAAGTAGATAGATAGATGCCAATAATGTTATCCTTTGATTGATCTTGTTTGAGTAGATAGATAGATGCAGTATATTGTGAGTAATTTATTCAGATTAACAGTAGCAGCTGCCAGTAAAACCCATGCAGTTTTTCATGGGAATTTTCTTGCAAAACCCATGTAGTTTTTCATGGGAATTTTCTTGCTCGGCAGTTGCTAGATTAAATTTCAAAACTATATTGTTCCTTTCATATTTTTTTTAAATGTACATACTGTCTTTCGAAGGATTTATGAAAATGTACCGATGTCGCAGGGAGTGGCCTTAAAACCACAACACCGATTTTATTTTTTTTACAGTGTGAAAAGGAGTGTATTGATGAAAAATAAAAAAGATGAGGCAACGGTGTATTTCAAATTTTTAATTCGCCAATTGCCACCATTCTGTCCATTCCCATCTACGGCATGCAATGCGAGGGCATGCATCTCCCGCTCCTCACCGAAGTATTCCCGGTTAGTTGCGCCACGCCGTGCACGCTCATGCAGCTAAGCTAGCTATCGATCTCATCGCTATTTATCGAGCAACGCAGCATGCTGAGCTCTAGCTATAAACACGGACAGGAGCAGCAACCCCAGCTTCTCGCAGCCACACCACCCAAGGCGCGAAGGGCAGCCATGTCGTCGTCTCGCTCCTGCAGCTTCATCTTCAGCTTCGCGGTAGTGTCAGTGCTCCTCCTCCTCATGCTCGCCGCCACGGCCAGCGCCACCACCACGGCGGCGGCGGAGTCCGCGCACGAGGAGGCGCCACACCACGAGCGGATCCTCCTGGCCGATTCCGACGCCGACGCCGACGCCGACGCCCACCAGCTGCTGCACAATGAGGAGGAGTTGCCCGCCGCCACCACCATCGCGGCGGGCCAAGCCGCGGCCGGCGTGAGGGTGGCGTCCGCGGCCGAGGATCAGAAGAAGGACGGCGGCGGCGACGCGGGCGCCGCGGCGATGCCGGTGGCGCTGGAGTGGCAGGAGGCGAAGACGAAGACGGCGGGCCGCCTCATCGCGACGCAGGGGGACGACAAGAGCGGCGGCGGCGGCAACGAGCACGGCAAGGAGGGAGGCGGCAAGGAGGCGGAGAAGTCGAAGAGCTGCGTGACCAAGGAGGAGTGCCACAAGAAGAGGCTCATGTGCGGCAAGACCTGCACCATGTCGGCGCACACCAAGTGCGCCGCCAAGTGCTCCAAGTCCTGCATCCCCACCTGCGGCTAGCTTGTTCGTTCTTGGTGATCGATCGTATCGACCTCGCCGCGATTCGACTCATCCATCGAATCCTTCGGTTTCGTAGTAGCCTTGATCATGATAATTAGCTTGTTTTGCCTGCTTGGTAAAGAAGGGAATAAGCAGGGGCATATGCTGCAGTTGCATGAGTGCCTCTCATCTCGTATATGTCGTCTAATTAATTTGTTTAGGTCTAAAGTTTGTTCTAGTCTTCTTAATTATGGTGTTTTTGATGTTGCATGGTAGGTCCTTTGTCGTGTGAAATGTGGTTACGAGTTTAATGAGATTGTATGTTGGTTTGTTTGATAAATTGTGAATGTGAGCAGAATTATTCAGGAGTTTACTGTTCTGTACCCTGAAAAAAATTGAAGGTACAGTTGTGTTTTTACCCAGAAGATCAAGCTTAACAATGAAATGTTCATGACCCTCCAGATAATACTCCAAAGGGCATATTTCACATACAAGCAAAGAAAGTTTTCATCAAAACTCAGACATTAGCTGTTGTAGGGACGTGACAAGCCAACGAGTAACAAAGGTGTCGATCAAGAGTATAGATCTCAAATACTATTCAAAAGAAAACTGATGTACAGGTGTACAAGGAGCTCAATCACTCTTCATCAATCTTGTCATTGAATCGACCAGACATCACAACCAAACAATAAACTATCAAATGCAACCCGCTAACACAAGACACGAGAGAAGAGGCTACAGCCAGCAAGGCATTACAAGCGCTGACATTCGCTCCATCTCACGGTCATCCACATCTAGCAAGGGCAAACTGGTATCTTCAGAAACCGACGAGACAAACGCGAAGAACGCTGCCGGCAGATGTCACCGCTCATGGCAGCTTCCCTTCAAAAGTGACAACAGACAAGGATCTCGAGCACTGTTGGTTAGTGTGTGTACAAGAGGAACAAACAGTGGCAACAAAATGTTATCCACTGCTGCTGTGCCTTGGAGCTCGGTGACTGGGCACGAACGAACAGCTCTCCATGGCAACTGATGCCCAACATTGGTGCCATCAGCGGGAATGCATTTCCCATTCAGTTGTGTATGTATGACAGTGTGTGGTCAGTCAACTACATAACTTCCTGGAAGACAAGACTGAGCTCCTGTGCCGTGTTTGCGACTGCCCCTTTTCTTCTGTTGAAAAAAAAGAGGAAAAACATATAAAGATTACAAAAATACATACCACAGAATTATGATAGCCTGGCATTGGTTGTTTGGTTTGTATTATAGCATTGCCTAGGGTTGCCATAGTTTTCTTGCCAAGCTTGTCTAAGGATATGCGAACAAATTTGGCACCACAATATGGCGAACAATGCCATGTGGGACCAAGGTGCTAAAAAAAAAATCTTGCCACAAGCGTGACAATGAACCAAACAAATAGCTATCTCGGCCAAAGCTACCTAAGTTGAGGTGTGGCAAAGAGTGACCATGAACCAAACGGCAAAATGATAGGGAGCTATGCATTTAATTCAGGAAAACGTAAGATCCACTAGAAAGTGCCAATTCTAGCAGCCAGAGAAAGCAATTCACGACATCTGATCTGTGGGTTGTGCATTGTTTTGCGTGGTTATTTTAACTCAGCAACTGGCACTCAAACTTTATTCTCAAGCAGTAAATGCAGGTGCCGTTTCAGCCAGATAACTCATAGGCACTTACATAATTCAGGTAAAAAGTACAATTTCAGTAAAGTATCATGTATTGCATCCCATACCTGGAAAGAAATGGAAGCTTATTTTTGACCTTCTCCAATTCAATAAAGCATAGGTTGCAACGCTCCCGCCTAAGATGAAAAAACAGTTAAGAAACCACATTACTGAATCAATCAATGAGTTAGTAATACTCTAGCAATATAACATAATAGGAGGACAGTTCTAGCAATATACTGTAGCATACTAGGACAGTCTGACTGAAATAATACCTTTGCTCTGCTTGCAGATCTACACCAACAGAAGAGGGACCAGCTGATACTGTTGAATGTATTACTGATCCAAACGTCCTGACAAGCTTCACCAGCAATTCCAGTGAAACACCTAAGTGCCTGTATAGATTTAGCTTTTGTAAGAAATACTTTTAATTACAATTTAAAATAAATAAATGCATGGCATATAAGATGTCAAGGCAATCAGTGCAGTACGGCGCATACATATGAGTAAATTTTGTCTCTAACCATTTCTATATACTCCCACAACAGGATCATAATAATCACAAAAGCAGCGGTAAGTTACCTGTCAGTTTTACTCTCCAGAAGGTCAGTAAGGACAGGCAGAATAACAGTACATAAATCTAGTGTGATTGTTTCACTTTTCTCCATCAGAGCACTTGCAACATCAGCAGATACCTGCACTTGCCAGAAATCAGGTCATTATAACTATGTTGTTTAGTGCACTGCACACGGAAGAGACATGTTCAAAGTACTGACAGCATGATCAGACATCTTCTCCATTGCTGCAATAATACCCCGTATATCATTTCTTTGCCACATTTGATGAACAATCTGCAAGTCACTTAAAATAGTCAGATACAGCATTAGAGCAATTGCATTGTGAAAGCCTACAGAGTTTAATATTGAAAATTCTGAGAATGCAACAGAGCAATTTAGCTAATTCAACAGGTCATATTTCAGTATAAAGTATAAAAGTATCAACAACCTGTCGTACACTAGAACACTGCAAAATAGGACACAGCATATGCCTACCTCTTTTTTCTCCATATCTCTATATGTTATTAATCAACTCAAATGCCATTGAGAAGTTCGAGAATAGAGATACTTGGGGGGGTGGGGGGGGAATCTTCAAGAAAATGCAAAGTACCATACTGACCTGCAATTTTGTCAACCGAGATCGAGTTGAGCTTAGAAATAGCTCATGCTGCTCCATTAGAACAGATAGAACATCCTCATCACTTGCTACCGTTGGAGTTTCAGCAACTTGACTGCTTCCTCTCTGCAAAAGATAAGATACAGAAAGTGACTCTCCATGTACAAGAGGAGAAGATCAAACATGAAAATAGGTGAATTTGGCAAAACCTTCCAGGTATAAGCTAGAGCTGCCAAAACAAAGTTGGTTTACAGCTCTTCATTACAGTAAGATTCATGATCTGTTGAATTTATCTTTGGTTGAATATTCAAGGTATAGAATGGATTTGTTAAGCCCTATCTTTGGTCCATGATATTCACATACACAAGCTGGGTAACAGAAGTCAGTATGTGCTAATTCAACAACTAGAAACTAAGGGGCAAAAAACAGATCCATCCATCCATGAGATAAAGACATAACCCATTAAGCAACATTTGCTGCTCTTAAATAAAACAAGCACTCTCTCCGTTTCAAATTACTCGTCGTTTTAGCTTTGTCCTAAGTCAAACATTACTAACTTTGACTATTAATTTTTAAAAAATTATATAGTCCAACATGATAAGATTTATGTTTTTAGATTCACCATGAGAAATGCTTTCATACTATATAGTTTACATGTTGTTAAACTATATGAATTTCTAGAAACTGATATTCAAAGTTAGGAATGTTTGACTTAGGACAAGCAAAAACGATAAGTAATTTGAAACAGAGGGAATACATGTTAAATTCTTACAACATCGTTTTCCTTTATTCATTTATACAATATTTGATTTCCATACTGGTTAGAGATGATACAATCAAGGTAAAATGGTGAATTCCATAAAGAAAAGAAACATTGTGGATAATGAATTGACAAGAAAGAACAGAAAATCAAAAGTAGATAAAATCCTATTGGTTTGTGTCACACATACAGATGAATATAATCGGCCTGTAGGAGCCATCGAAGAAGAATTGCTTGTTGTCGGTTCTTCATTACCAGGTGACTGATCTCTGCTTTCCCAATTAGAAGCAGTTGGCCTTGTTCTTCCTACATGATACTTCAAGATTAAAACCAGCTGAACAAATTATTGCAAGCACCAAAGGGTAGTAAAACATATACCTGCTCTTGAAACTTCAATATAGCAGTTATCTCTTGGCTTACGCATTCTAGAAACATCTACAAAAAGAGTACCAATGTTCAAAGCAGTTACAATTTACAAGTTTACCAAAGAAAAGAGAAACTTATTTCGCCGAAACACAGGATAATAACTAAACAAGAGCAGAGAGCATGTTTCTCAAAAGAATCAGAACATAAGATATGCCAACCCATACATTTCCCAGGTAACATGTAGCAAAGTGAGTATTGATTAATCAGACTCAGCTGATGACCACGAAACATGCAAATATCTAACTATACAACGCAACACCTCAAACAGATAAATTCAGTTACTAACATTATTCTTGATTGAGTGTAAGGACATGGAACTATGGTTTAAATCACATAAAGATTGGATGGATCTACATGAGCTCTGAAATCTACAGTAGCAAAAGACTCATGTATTATGACTAAAATATACAGACAGGCAAGGAAATCAAACACCATTAATGTTGTTGAATAGTATTTGAACTAAATTGTAGCAGTGTGTAAATCCGGTATGGAAGTTGAGGGTACAGGGCATACAATTCTCACTGCGGTGTGTATTTGGTTCGGCAGAACTTGGAAATCCCATCCTGTCAATCACACCAGGTTTTGCATCTTCTCGGGTTTCTTCAGAAATTCCAGACTGAACAACACCATTCCTCCGAGGAAGGTATATTTGACAAGTAAAATCATCTGCTTCACTGTTTTTGCTCCCTGCATCAACTTTATCTGCATCAGCTTTGGCATTATTTAACTTTCGTAGTTCACTATATCTTGATTGGACCCTAAACGGTGACATTCTTCCAGCAGAAATTTCTCTCCTAGAATCCGGAGCCATTTCCATTCTAGAAGTTGTTCTGGGAACAACAGGTGCCACATCAGCACTTTCTTTCCTTGAATCAGTAGCAGACTCTACCCTTCTGCCTGCCTTAGAAAGAAGAGGTGCAGAATCTGGGGCTGCTTCCATCCGTGAACTAGTCTTCGGAGCAGCAGCAGATGCTACATCAGCACTTTCTTTCCTAGATTCAACAGAAGACTCTAACCTTCTGCCTGACTTGGGAACAATAGGTGCCGAGTCAGCGCTTACTTCCATTCTTAAGTTAGCTCTGGGACCAACAACAGGTGCTGAATCAGAGGCCATTTCTGTTCTAGAGTTTGTTCTGGGAACAACAGCTGCTGCCACATCAGAACTTTCTTTCCTAGAATCATTTGCAATCTCTATTCTTCTACCACTCTTAGAAAGAACAGGGCCCACATCAGCAGCATCACTCCTAGAATCAGTAGCCAGCTCTGGTCCTGAGCTAGTTCTTGGTATTATCACAGGCACCACATCAATTTTGCTAAAATTCTGAAGACTAGAAGAGTTGTTACTCTTCAGTGAACCTCTCTTCAGGTTGGTGCCACTAGATGCAAATGTTGAATTTCCAACTGTTTTGGTACTGGAGCCATTACCAGCTCTCTGAGGTGTGCCTGGAACCAACCCGCTTGCTTCAATATGGTAAGAACAGATAAATAAAGGACACATTAGGCATATCAAGTGTTTCAACTGAATATAAACGTGTAAAGATAGAGAAAATCAGTGACATACAAGTTGTTGATTTTGTCTCTTTCAATGCAGAGTCTGAATTTTGAGAAACTGATAGTCTTCCTGTAGAAGACTTTATGTTATTCTCAGAATTTTGTAGAACTGATAAACGCCCAATGTTAGCCCTTGAACCACTGTCGTTTTGTAATGGCATAGTGCTACTTGACGAACTTTTCAACTCTGAATGACCATTTAATTTTGTTGAAGTACCCGTTGCATATGGCTCAAGACGCTGAAAATTGATGGTTTTTAGTACATTATAACTAAAAACAAATGGGGAACTCCAATGAAAATAATATATTGGTGTTAGAACTGTAGCAGAGAAGCCAGAAACATACCGTTAGATCTACAACCCATATTCCAACACAACTTTGATTAAACGAACAACCAAGAAGTTTTCCCTCGTGGACATTTAGATCAGACAGTCTAGACCATCCCACATCAACGGTATCATGACATCTTATTGGTTCCCAAGAGAAAACCTGCTTAGATTAAGAGAAGTTTATCTCTAGGAAACATGGAGAAGAAATTTGTTGCCATGCTGTAACATGAGAAAGTAATGACCATACCTTTAAACTTTCATGCAACCCACACAACAGAGATCTTCCATCAGGATTGAATGTCATGGATCGAACACCTGTTGTCTGATATTCAAATAGAGACGTCAGCAAGTAATATAATGGATCTTTTATTTTGAGGTTCTCAGGAACTTTGGGCAGCCTGTGCTATCTTGATGTATATATGCTAGTTATCACTACAGCAGCATATAAAGCACTAACTGCAGTTGAATGTTGAAAGGCCATACTATGCCACAAGCAAATGGATCATAGAATTAGGTAAGCACAGATGATTGTATAAGGACATGTAATTGCGAGCCCTAAAGCATATGCACTAGAACAGGCAGCCCACATGTTTTGAGGAGATATTGAGGTTATGACATGCTGTTGAGAGCTGATTACGACATAGTAAACTATGGTTGGGCACACCAAATAGAGAAATATCACAAAAGAATTAAAATATAATCAATGATGTCATGACTTAAGAGAACTATGCAGTATGTTATTTAATTCTAGATTGATGCTTCTATGCTCTCCCAAAATTAGAGTGATGCAAATCCTAAAGTACTGAGTAGTCGAACAGCAACCAATGAATGGCTGAAAACCATGCAATTAATGTGATTAAAAAATTAAAAGAAAGACTGTGTGTTGGAAACTAATTGATTAGTTGTTAGTGTAATGGAGTAATATAAGAAAGAACAAATATGAGGACAAACATTTGAAGCACTCCTTTACGTGTTCAAGAGAAGTCCTCCAACATTTTTTGGTTGAAAAATCTGTGCCTACTAAAAGTCATCCTGTATTGCAAGCATAACAAAGCTTTATAGCGAAACCCCAAGGTTTTACATACCTCAGGTCCAGTAGACCCAATCAATTCAAAGGTCTCCAAATCCCAAAACTTGACGGTTTTATCGGATGAACCTGAGTGAGGCAAACAGGAGTCATACAATGAATCTTTAGTAGCAAAGCGTACAGGAAACAAAAAAGAGGCAAGCACAACTTCTGACATAAACAGTTATATTTGAACAGTGCCCAGGCTGCAAAAATGGTATGCATTTCCATGATAACCGAAATGGGATTCTTATTCTACACCAATGAACAAAATATTTCTAACTACATTGTTGTATTGCACACAATTTCAATGGAGGAAAAGATTATAACATACCAATATCTTAAAAATTCATGCAAATCTTTCATTTCAAAAATAGGTCATTAAAATATGCAAAGATATATATTTCACAAAGAAATAATAACCGATGTACTGACATAGCAATTTAAAAAATGCCAGAACAAGACAATTTGATGTTTGGCATTGTTGGATAGCAAAAAGGGAAAGTGTATTAAAACTGCCAGGACTTTCACAATATATATGGGTACATACCATTTATAGCCATAATATGGTGAATTGCAGTTTACCATTTAAATTATTTTCAAATACTACTATACTAGCATGTACAGCATATGTTTCTAATCAATAAACGAAGGAAGCCCAAGAGTTAAGTATAACAGACTACGCTGTACAACCAAAAGGGACAAAGAAAAGTTGATGATTAAGTGTCAGATTAGCATTGTAACATCTGAACCTAACCTGTTGCCAGAAGGAACTCATGGGGATGGAAATCTATGCATTGAATCTGGCCTTCATGACACTTGAAATCATGTAATAACTTTCCAGCTGTCAGATCCCAGAGCTGCCAAGGCAAACTTACCATAAGAAAAAACAAGTTCTATGGAAAGTTTACTGTAAGGCAAATTCATCATCATCGTGTTGAGTTCACTAAAGGAAAATCAACCTGTTTGCTAAAATCTTCACGCTAGCAGAATCTACTGCAGAATCAGCACAACGATGTAGTGTATGATTTGAAAGATTATAAGGCATTGACAATTCTTACCTTCACAACATTATCTTCACCACCAGACACAACCCAGCGGCCATCAGGTGTGAATCTAATTGCATTTACACCTCTTGTGTGGCCTTTGTATGTGTGGATACAGCCCTTCCTTCTTATATCCCATATCTTCAGATTTGTGTCCAGTGACCCCGAGGCAAAGAATTCTCCAAAAGGATGGAAATCAACTGACATGCAGTTTGACCTATGTCCAGTAAGCGTGCGGACAACTGCATACAAAACAAATCAAGTGGTGCTAATCAAATAAGATAGGACACAGAATGTAGTCGGTATACATGCGATAGTAAAAAGCATTTGCATTCACATATAGACAAGGAATGTGGTCAGGTATATATGTAACAGCAAAAAGCATTTGCATTCACGTACTTTTTGCCTCCTCTAAATCCCATAGTTTTATTGTTCCACTGGCTGCTCCTGCGGCCACGAAAACTTCTGTGGAATCAAAATTAACAGACTCCACAGCACTGGTGTGCCCTGATAAACTCTGTATAACAACAAAAAGAAGTGAATCAAATAAAGTATTCCATCAGCTGAAACAACACAGATGACACCTCCAGTAGCTAGACCCACTGTGATCGAACACATGTAAGGTAGTAGGTTGACACTTCACATAAAAGTAGCCCCTAGTTAATAAAACACCAACATACAGAAAGTGATGCTGGAGAAGTCGACAAGAGCTAAAATGGTGAAATTTTCATCTGGTGGTTTATTAAATGCCCTATTGACTATTGGGTAGACTTACTTGCTTGTTTTGCTATAGAACCACATTTTACATAGTAGGCATAATAGTCAGAACAGGGCAATAGAGACTTACCAAAATTGAATTGGGCTTCCCAATAGCCCAAAGATTAACCTTATGGTCATCTCCTCCTGTCACGAGAACTCGTGAAGTCTTCCTCCCAATCTTGAGGCAGTTGACATTGGATGAATGCGCCACAAACTCCTCTACGCCAAACGCAAGTCAAGGCATTCCAATGTCGCAAGTTCACCCACAAAATCACCCCCAAATAAATCGTGTTGCAATTTTCATGCAGTTCATAAGCACAAAGCAGCAGTAATCCCACTTGTCAGACAATCAAACATAACCACAGTAACTACTAACTAGTGATCAGTAGCAGCTTAAGTGATAAAATCGAGCAAACACTAAATTCCCCATTTATCTTAACGAGGGGCAAGCGAGATAAAAGCATAAAAAAATGATGGGTTTGGTATTCCCGCTGTAATTTGAAGAACTAAATCGCCCAGCTAGCAGAATGAATGCGACAGTGGCGATGGATCGGTCAAACAGACACAATGTACCTCCAAAAAAAAAATACTGGAAACGAATTAGCGAGGATACGGAGCTTGTAGGCGCGCTTGGTGTTGGTCGTCATGGCAGGCAGGTCGTCTCCGAACACCGCGCCTCGGGCTCCAATCTCATCTCCAGATCACGCCGCCGCCACCGCGCCACCCCCCTCCCCCCGTCCCCTCCCCTACCCCCCCGGATCTCGCGCCGCCGCCCTCCCCCGGGCCAGCTCCACCACACACGCCCCCGCCTCAGTCCCTCCCACCCCCGTGCGAACCCGGCGCCGCCGCCACCGCCCCGGTGGGACCAAACCACCCCCCTCCCTCCCTCCCTCCCTCCCTCCGCCGCGACCGCAGCCGCCGCCGCCTCCCCGGAGATGCGGCGAGAGGTGGGCAGGTGGAGCAAATGCGGCGGCGATTTGGGGTTTGGTGCGCGCGGGCGATGTGGTGGTGGAGGCGGAGGCGGAGGCGGAGGGGGGAATGGAGCTGTCTGGTTGGGGCCGGGTGGTGGAGGAGGAAGACGCAGCCCTCCTCCGCTTCGAAAATTTTGAATTAACAAAGGGGTTGGGGTTGGAGGCGATACCGGATTAAAAATGGAGCGCCAGTGTTGGGGGAAATGCAAGCCCGGATGGATCTTGTCCACTTCTCAGTTGGTTCGCGAACAAAAGTTTTAAAATCTCAGTTTTAAATCCAAACAGTTTGATGGTTTCTTTCATGCACCACCAGCAGCAGCATTTTGGATTTGGAAGGGTGGATTTGAGTTTTTGAATTTGTCTGGGTGTCTTGTTTTGTAGTAGTGGGTTTTTATTTTTTAAAGTGGTTGAGTAGTATGTGCCATCGAGCTCAACAACCGAATGAATGATTAAACTAGTTAATACTACCGGCATGTACAATTGGGACGGCAAATGGTCATACCGTTTGTTTAACGTTTTTTGGGGAGAAAAATATCTTTGCACTTGTTAGACACAACATGGTTACTAGGAGCGCACGTTTGCTTGTTACATATCCAACACTCCATTTATGTTCGTGGTTGTTACGCTTAGTTTGTTGTTTAAGCCTTCAAGGTAAGATTTAGTTTATCTGTGGCTTGCATATATAATTAGAAATGCAGGATTTTTTTTGTAATTGCACTGTAATTTAGCATAGACATATAATAGCACATTCAAATTTGCTAACTAGTAAATTTCCTCGCAGAATGAATGTGTATAAAAACGAATACGTACAGCAGGACAAACGAAACAGTGTGACACTTCAAAAAAGAGACTCCATTAGCGTGCATGGTGCGCTCGTATTTTAGTAGGCGCGGGGCCTTGGCAGCTTGGCGAGTTCATGATTAGCAGTGGTTAAGTTGGCTAATCACAGAGGAAAAAATCGTAGTATTATAATAAGTAGAGTGATTCCATCCCATAACATTGTCCGGCCAGTAGTTTTCTCCTTCTCCTGACGTGTGCGTAGTGATTAGATAAAGAATCACACCAATTAAGCCTCTGAAAATATAATTTTACTCGGTACTTTTTTTTTTGTCATTTTCAAAGTATGGGAGAACCGTACAAAGTACAAACGTATAGATACGACGAGTACCCTGTATTTTCGGGGGACCTGTGCGTTGAGACGGGCCCATCAGTTCGGAATTTGATAGTCGAGAGACACTACTTGGGTGTACTGGCACGGTTGGGTCGTCCAAATCAACGAAAAGCACGTGGCCTCCAGCCTCCTTGCGGGTCCCACCACCCAAGGGATCCTTTTGACGTGGCCGCGACCTCCTCCCTGTATCGTTTTCCGCTGTATGTGCCGCACCCATACATACGGGCATACTACCTCCTGCCACAATATGGGCTCCATACATGTACCCACGTATAGCTACATACTACTAATAACATACATGTACGGTGTACCCCGTAGCTGTTCGTGCATGTATCAGGGGGATGGATACATACCACGTGAGCATTTAAATCTCTTGTAAGAAATACTATGTATGCAAATTCGGAATCTATTATATTATTAAAGGAATAGAAAAAGAAACATCCACGTTCGCTCTCACGGTCAAGAAATTATCATATTAATCGAAGAAAAAGAAAAACAGAGTCCATATGGAAATACAATTTAGAAATAGCTGAAATTCGGAATTAAAAAGACAAGGAATATTGGAAGAGGAGACTAAAGTCCATATAGAAATACAATTAAGAAATAATAGAAATTCAGAATTAAAAATAAGGAATATTAGAAGAAAAGTATAGAGTCCATATAGAAATACAATTTACAAATAGCTAAAATTCAAAATAAAAAATATGGCAAGAAGAGTCTAGAGTCCATATAGGAATACAATTTAGAAGTATATGAAATTCAAAATTAAAAAAAAGATTATTGAAACATGAGTTTGGAGTCCACTCATAAAAACAATTAGAAATAATAAAAAATCGGAATTAAAAATAAATAATATTGGAAGAAGAGCATGGAGTCTATAAAGAAATACAATTTACAAATAACGAAAATTCGGAAGTAAAAGATAAGGAATATTGGAAGAAGAGTTTACAGTCCATATAGGAATATATTTTATAAATAACTAAAATTTGATATTAAAATAATTAATAAGTATCACGTAATAAAATACAATATGAATATTACACATTGATAGTTTGGTAAAGTTACTACAAAATTTCAAATTATGTTGTCATTTTAATATATTTTAATATTAAATTGAGAAAAAATATATATGCTATTATACAAAAGAAAATATAATGATGCTAGCCGCATAATTTACGCGGGCCACCATACTAGTTTCACTAGAAGCTACTACTATTACGCCTATTATGCAGTTGTTTTAAAAAAATGAAAAATACAAACCAAACAGTTGGCGAGTTATGTTCGTTGTAGTGAAATATGTTTTAAACAGATTTAAGTGCTAGACTTTATACTAGTATTCGTATTTATAGCTAGTTATTTTTTCGGTGATGTTTGATATGTCTGTCCGTAGCGAGACGCTCATATGTATATGAGCATATGCGTGCTTAACGTGTTTCGGGGGGAAGAAATGTGAAAAATATATGCCGTCTAAAGAGTGTTTGGTGATCGAAGCCTGTCATCCACTGCTCTAGCACAACGCACGGACAAAGCGTCCTTGTCCTGTAAACTGTATCTAAGCGGAGAGTTTTCAGACAGCTATGCCTCCGCTGCTGCTGCTTGACATTACATGTAGATGAGCAAAGTTAACAGGCAGCAGGACCAACGGCCTCAACCGACAGGTATACAACTTCCCAGCTTCAGCAACACCACCACGGCCGGTGAAACCGAAACACTAGCTAGTGATCCTGATCCGGACCTAATTTAAAGGCAAAAAAAATACCTTAGCAGCAAATGGCGAGAGTTAATTGAGCTTGCAACTGAAAAGCTAGTAGAACAGTAATGGGTTAGGGGAAGGCACGCAGAGGAGACGTCCCAGAGATCATTGTAGGGGACCAATAATGCACAAAGCGTAATACAATTATGCCACCATCATCCTGGCCTCTCCTTCACAGATGATGGATGGAGCTGCGTGATGTCGCGCCTGGCCACATGCCCGGCGACGACGACCGATGATTGTCGTGTGCGTGACCCATGTGGAGGACCTCGCTACCCCCTTCTCTCTTCAGCCTTTCATCACCAAATTAGGCTATTAGAATCCGCAATAAGCTTAGTTAATTATTGATTAGGTAGCTAGCTTAATCCACCATCTGGAGTAGTATTATTACAAGTAGCAGGAGTAGACGAGTAGTACGAATCGTGGGATTGATTTGATGAGCATGTCGTCGTCGAGGCTGGACGTTACGGTCGTTGAAAGGTAAAGAGCAGTTGGTGAGCACGCAAGTACTGGAGCGGTTGCAGTCAGCATTGCAGCTAAAACGAGTAGTATGAGCAGAGGAACTGAGCAAATTTTCAGCTTAGCTATAGGGTGGCAAGTGTCGGTGCAGGGTACTTGCAGATAGCTGATTTTCAGCAGTAAACGCGAGGATCGCAACACGCGACCGACCGGCCCCGGCCGGCGTTTCAGTACAGGCAACCGAGCGAGAGGCAAGGCACAAGACGGACAGGGGTAGCTGCTGCTTCTGCTTCTGCTGCTGCTACTGCACACCGGATTCCTTCAATTGAGACGCATCAACCACCTGGTGGTGGTGTTGCGCGCCGCGCCGCACGAGCGGCCGGGACGACGGAGCCACGCGACGTGGGATTCTATAGCCCCCCCGTGTTGTGCTCGGGCTTGGCCGCTTGGCTTGGCGCGGCGTTGTTGTTACGGGGGGGGTTGGATTGGATCGCTCAACCGCAGCCGCGAGCGCGCACGGACGCGGCCGGGAAAATCCAACGGGAGATCGCGCGGTCCCCCGTTTTCGTGGGATCCCGCGCGTGGAGTTCGTAAATTCTTCTCGCCCGCTCCGCCTGGCCGCCGTGCGATTTATGGCGCGGCGCCCAAACGCGCCCGAGCAGACGCGTCCGGCCGCGGTGGGGTACGATACGACGCGACGCGATGCCCACACGGGGGCGCCGCTGCTGCGGCTACGAGGCTGCAGGAAACAGCAACGAAGCAGGGGCTCGGGTAGCCGCCCTTCACAGTTTATACACATCTTACAAGTGCATTATATTCGAGTTGACACAATTGAACGGACCTCCAAGTTAGCGTTAAGTTAGTTACGATGAAGTTTGTTACTGTTTCATGACCGGGCCCTTTTCACCTCGACGTGAATAACCAGCACGTTTTCTACTCCGTATTACTGATTATAACGTACTACTGATCTACCACATACAACTTGTATACATGTTATGTTTGATTAAACCACTGGAACTAAGCCTGCTCTCGTCGTACTCGGCTCACAATGCCAACCGCGATGGTGTTTCCCTGAGATCGTAGGAACACTCGGCCTAGCGCTTTCAGGTTTGAGAATTCTTCCACGCATACCTCTTTCTCCAGCTTCACCTGAAAGAGAACACCAAGCGTTACAGAGACAACAAACATGATATCAGCAACAAAACTACCGCATCAATCTGCTGTAAGCTTACCTCGATTACAGCAGTCTGTCTCGAGGTGAGAAATCGTGGTATCTTCTTTGAGGCCTTGCCGGTCTTCTGCTCCAGCAATGACAGTATCTTCACCATGCTTGCAGACACCTTCGCATGATGGATGTGGAGCTCAAACTAGAAACATGGGTAGCGACCATGTAAGGTGTCGATATTAGGCCTGAAGTTCTCTTTAAAAAAGAAATGAAGCATGAACAGTTGAAGAGATGCTCCCCTCTTTTGCTTACCTGCAAGCCAACCAGTATTGGTACAGTGATATCTAGGACCAAAATTTTTAGCTCCAAGCAAGAAGCCACGGACACAGGGTAATCTGGATGGCATATGACTCCGCCAGGCATGACATGACTAGGGTCAATCCCTTGCAAACCAATAGCGACATTGTCCCCAGCTCTTGCTAAATTGCAACTAGAGGAATTCCGCTCAATAGTTTTCACCACAGCTAACTCCCCAAAAGGCATGACGAGGATCTGAAACAAGAGTACCATGAAATCAGCAAACTGCTTGAACATCTTGCAGGCAAAAGCATGGTTATTTAATCATTGAGCACATCATTATTTAGACGGAAAAGTGGTAGGACAACGAAAACAGTGCAAAAGATATAGTTAGAACACAACAAGCGATGTTCAACCATACATAAATATCTCACACTAAGGCAATATAAGAAACAAAGACAAATGTATTGTAGTATGTGCTTAGAATAACAGCAGGGTGATACCTTAGAACCACTTCGGGTTGCTCCAACCTCTACTTTACCACCAATTGCAACTTGCCCCAGCTTATGTGATGAAAAGACATCACAAATTGGAAGGCGTAGTGGCTTAGAAACATCACGAGAAGGAGGCGGTAATGTGTCAATGGCTTTCAACAGGCAATTTCCATCATACCTGACACCATGCATCAATTACGTTGGCGAACAACTACCAGGTTTTAAGATCAAGGGATATGCAGGTTTACCATAGGGAATATCTATTACCATGATGATAGACGAGTATCTGAAGCTGTTGCCATTAAGTTCTCATTCTCCATTGCACTAATTGGAACCCAGGCAACTGCTGAGTCTTTGTAACCGCATGACCGCAGAAAAGTACCAAGCTGTGATTTGATAAAATTAAATCGCTCTTTTGAATATTCCACCGAGTCCATCTTGTTAACAACAACTATCAAGTTATCCACGCCAAAGCTTCTAACAAGCTGCGAGTGCTCCTTTGTCTGTCCAATCCCATTGATGCCCATACCTGCTTCAAATGATCCTATAGAAGCATCAATAACTAGGATAGCTGCATCAGATTGTGTTGCTCCAGATATCATATTAGGAACAAAATCTTTGTGGCCAGGGGAGTCCAGCAAAACAACATGGTAATTTTTGGTGTCAAAGTATGCAACACCGACAGTCATTGTAATGCCACGCTCCCTTTCATCAGCACTCTCATCCATTGCCCAAGCATATGCAAATGATCCTTTCCCCTGGAAGAAGAAAAGTTATATATGAACAGCTCCCAAGATGCATAAAAGGCACATACTGAGAAAACATCAATCATTAAAATAAGAGAACCTTTTCTTTAGCTTCCTTCTCATATTTATGCATTTGCTTTTTCGAAATCCTCCCCAGGGCATGTAACAAACGACCACATAGAGTTGATTTCCCAGAATCGACATGACCAACCTAGCATGTTTCTGGTTTGAGTTATTCATAAAAAGATAGGCAGATAGAAGGCAAACAAATCATAAGCAAAATGATGGATATATCAAATATATCGTGTATATATAGATATATAGTTGCTTACAATAGCAAGATTTAATTGTGTAGGGATGCCTTCATCTTCATGCTGGAGCATCCATGGTTCTGGCTTGTACAGGGATGAAGAAACTGGCTTTTTAATATTGGCTTTACTTTTTTGTGACTTCCTCTCCAAACTCAAATGCTGTAGCTCATGGTCCACAATAAGTGTTTCATTTTGACTATCAACTGAAACACTCTCACTACTTTCACCGAATTCATTCGACTTTACAGGCAAATTCAAGTCTGCAGTTGTATCCTTCTCAGGTGTAGAACTATCATTATCCATCACCCTCTTTTCAGCGACATGGGGAGCATCTGTGTCAACTGATGTGAATCAAGTTACTATGGAACTATAGCACGCACTACACAACCAAAATTATTCAAGTGTGGAAAAGAAACTTTGCTTAGAAAACTATCTTAGCATAACCTTTCATTGGTACCAACCACATAAATTTTGAAAATAACAATATCTATAACAAGTAACAGTTCAAATGTTCAAGTGTGTTGGCACACAGTAGTTCTCTATTTGACCAGACTAACTCATTCAGCATAAACTCTAATCAAACTAATTAACTGAAAAGGTTCCACAAAGACTCGCGCATGGAAAAGAAAATAAAGGTTTCACATATAGATGTTAATGTTAAGTTGTTAAGATGCATCCTTTTCATTAGTCTGAGTTAGTCTAACTACATGGGGGTGGGGGAATGCAGAGATAATACCTTTTCTAAAACTTCTCGACGATTTTAGTCCTGTAGCGACCACGTCATCCGGAGATGGTGTATCAAACTTGAAAGGCACTGTGAACATGAAGATATGCAGTCATATTACAGAATTCTCCATCAGGAAGTCTAATAAATAAATGAAACATAAGTTCAACATATGGATCTCCCATTGGAAAAACACGGGTCAACTGAATGCTTACCCTAATTCAGGGGAAGAACTGAACATTCATAAGTAGGTTAAAATTTACACTATGACTATCTTCATATTTCAAAGTTCAGGTAAACCAAATTATATAAAACCCTGTAAACTCCCAAGACCTGTAAGCCACCTCCCACATATGTGCTTCAGTTTGTTTGTTTGCAGAAGGACCATGGCAGGCTAGCTAAGCTTATAGTCCAGACAGTCACTTGGTTTTGAAACAGGACAATTTTACACCCAAAATGCTAGTCACACCAGATGCACAGTGAGGCAATTGAGAGTTAAGCTATGCAAATGACTAGCATATATAGAATCATACAACATTAAATATCTGGTTTATATATAGCAGCAAGTACATATAACTACAAGAATTTGAATGATGCCATAAATTAAGCAAATCAAATTACCAAAAGCGCTTGATGTACAAATGCAGTGTACCTATGTTAATGTGGCGTTCTTTACGGGTCATGTATGTCTTATGCAGCGCATCCAATGTAGCTCGTGTATTTCCTGTTGGATTTCTGCTAGCTTTAAAGCCACCAGAAAGAACGTCTTTTGACTTGGCACTGGATGGTAAGAAAAGAGTTCTTGCCAGTACAGATACCGCATAACGCTTGTCTCTCCGTTTAGCTGGATGTCATGATAGAAAAATAAATAAATTAGCAGGCTAGAAAACATAAATATATCTAATCAAAGCCATAAGTCAACAGTGCAACAAAAAATTAACCATACCAGGGAATGGAACAACAAGGAATACACTATACCTCTGCCATCAACTTCAAGGGCATTATTGAAATACAGCGAAAAATCTCGAAGAACACCGCATTGCTCACATGATAATTTTTTTGCATCATTTCCGTGTTCGCAAATGGTGCATTGCCACATGCCAGGATTTCTTGATGGCTCCTGAGGATCAGACCGGTTATCTAATTCAGGAATAAACTAAAGAGGTGTTAGTACCAAGCAAACCCTATCTAGATGTTTTCATGAAATACTTGTGAATCTGGGAAAAGAGCGAGCACCAAGTAAATTCCGTAAATCCAAACACCCATCAATAAAGGCAAAGGTAACAATGGCACTCTAGTAGTAACTCACCATCTCTTATGATGAGATCATCAACTTTACTGTCTCTAGGATTGCCACCAGACCACACGCACCGTCAGAATCTGGGTTGCTATCAACCATGTTAAGCTCTACCTGATTATGAAACAGAAGCCCTACCATAGTATGCGATTCCATCATTCAATCAGTCAAAAACAGATCTGCTATTGCTATATGAGCCAGTCAATCAGAACTCAGAACTATGAATTTTCTCAATATATATATAGAAGAAACTCCATTCAGCATTAACCAGCAGGCAACATTAAAAGAGTAATGGGGCGCAGATAGCAAGCATTGGAAACTCCCCGACCTATACCATTCACCACCAAACAAAACAAAATAATAATAGGGCTCATGAAGCTCAACATGGAGAAGAAACCAAATTCAGAGCGTTTCTGAATCAGAATCGCGATAAGAGGACTCCGCCCGAGATCCTCCGCCACCGCTCCTTCCCCCCAACCTCCTCCGAGCAGCAAGCTCCCGCTGCCGGCAGTCACAGTCTCACAGTCCCAAGCTCCACACTAGGATCGACGCAGTAACAGAGAGCCATGAGAGACGAGCGCGCTTACCTGATCCCAACCGAGGATACTCCAGGCCGGCGAGAGCGACCCCGCCTCCGCTCTCGCGCACCCAACCGCGGCCGCCGGCGACCTCCCCGATTGCGCCCGCGACGACGAGCAGGGGAGAGGGGGGAAGACGACGGGGAGCGATTGCTTCTCTTCTCGTCGCCTCTCTGCAGCTTCTGTTCATCTCGATGCCTTCCTTGTCTGTTGCCCTCTTCTAGACTTCTACATGTTGGTTGGTTTGTTGGCCCAGCTCAGTGTAGAGCACGGCCCACTTGGTAGAAGAACAGCCCAGACAAGGCCCAGTAATATATTTCCCAGGCTGAGCAGCTGGCTCTAAGGCTTCTTTCAGCTTGGAATTTTTATAATCTAAATCTAAACTATATAAGCTAGATTGTTATAATCTATAGTAGAATAAATGGTCAGTTGTTTCTTTCCTAGATTAGTAGAGCCTAGATTATTAGGTTTGCAAGTCAAAAGAGGGAGTGGGGTGGCATGGTGGGTAATTTTTCACCCAATAATCTTAAAAAAAGCTCACCTAAATGAGCTTATCAGATTATAATAAGCTGGGCTCCAGATTATAATAAGCTACTTCAATAAATTGTCTATTTCTTTTAGCTTACTCCCAATAATCTGGATTATAATAATCCCAAGCTGAAAAAAAAAAGGGTCCAAGCAAGCTCCGAAGCTTTTGTCCGGTCAGCTGTCACTGTGTTGCTCTCTTATCTTTGTTGTATTACATGGCACATCATCCCAGTGCAATTTAATCAAATGAATCAAATTCTTCGTCCACAATGAAGATATACTCCCTCCGTTTCGTTTTATTCGACACCGTTGACTTTTTAGCACATGTTTGACCGCTCGTCTTATTCAAAAAATTTAAATATTTATTATTTTTTCATACCATTTGATTCATTGTTAAATATGTTTTTATGTATACATATAGTTTTACATATTTCATAAATTTTTTTGAATAAGACGAATGGTCAAACATGTGCTAAAAAGTGAATGGTGTCAAATATTTCGAAAGGGAGGGAATATAAAATATTTCCATATTTTAAAGCTGAGATTCGAGTATTCGTCGGTCCATCTGTAAGTTCCAATCATGGACACCGAATATCGCAGGGTTAATCATCGATTCATCATGGAGGGGCCCACTCGTCAACCACAGGAGGAAAACTTAACAAAATACGAAGCCGCGGGAACGGGGTGAAGTGAAACATGTCACGTCTTCAAATGTCAACCTCACGGATAGCTGCCTAGCAGTAGAAGTAGCAGCAGTGCATCGCCTCCAGCTACCTCTGATCATTTGATTCTCTCGTCTTAATCCGCATTTTGTGCTGCCAATTAACCACCGGAAAGTGAGCTTTGCTTGCACCACAAAACCTGCAAATTGAACTATAATCGAAGCTTAGCTAGGTGACTGATTCTTGCTGCGATTCGATGTCCATGGCGTCCATAATCATCCTGGCCGCCGTGTTCGTCCTCGACGTCCTCGCCTTCGTCCTCGCCATCGGCGCCGAGAAACGCCGGAACACGGTGAGAGCTCTCGAACGCGTTGATGCATACATGTGTCGTCGCCGTCGCCGTCGCCGGAGACGAAGCCAATCGATCATCTGCTGACGATCGAGGAGGTGTGTTTGATTGGATGATGCAGGCGGCGTACGTGAACGTCGACCAGAACGCGCGGCCGTACTGCGTCTACGGCTCCGACGCGGCGACGGGGTACGGCATCGGGGCGCTGGTGCTGCTGGCGGCAGGGCAGGCGGTGATCATGGCGGCGACCCGGTGCTTCTGCTGCGGCCGCGCGCTCTCGCCGGGGCGGTGGCGCGCCTTCGCCGGCTTCTGCTTCATCGCCTGCTGGTAAGCAGCATCACTTTCTCCCGTCCATAATCCCATCCATGGATGCATCTGATTCTTCCGCGCTGGTACAATTGCTTCCGTGAGCAATACTGCAACCAAAGCCCCTGGGATTAAGATTCTCTTTCGCATAATTAACCTGCACAGACATGACTAATTATTAGTACAACTTGGACTGAATCATGATAGGCTTCAAAGCCAATTGCATTTGCATATATGTACATTTGGATAAGACCATATGTAAGTAGGCTGTATACAGTGGCTCACTAGCTGTAGTGCTGTAGTGTTGTACACTGAAGACCAATATGTATGGCCTATTTGGAGCCTGTTTGTCATAAAATATATTAGAGTTGTGAAGCCGGGTTTAGACAACTCTACTCCAGACTTAACTCATAGAGCTAAATTTAAGAGTTAGAGCTGTTCCTAACAGACCTGTAAGACGAGATCGATGCCACCGGAAAGAGGACGGGTCGGTTCTTTGGATGCAGCCCATCTTCTAGATGCTTCCTAAGATAATGGGCCGAGTTTTCAGCCCAATCTAAAGAATTTGGACTCTCTTCTGACCCATTAAGTAGAAGAAGCTACAAAGGAGGCCCAATCAGTTATAACATTATGCTCTGAGCTTTTCTTCGGTACGAAACAAAGTATAGTAGCAACTAGCAAGCACTACCACCGGCATCTTTTTTCGCGGTAAGAAAAGCTGAAACGAGGTGGATGTTTGGTTGTCCGATGCGGTCAGCTGTCCCTGGGTTGCTCTTACTTTCTTTAATTACGCTTTTCTTTTTTGTGATGAACTTCTTAATTATGTTATCCCTGGTTTCAATCAACCTCTGGTTAGTTGGCAGATGAACGCAAACACTAGTAGTTAATTGCCCGATGAAAGCAAAGCACTACTAGTTAATTGCCCTTCTTAGAAATAGGGGCGCTCAGTTTTGCATCTGGTTACACCTTTTCTTATGCGTGTAGTTGGAACTACCTTTGCTTTGCTAGCATAAGCTCATCATTTGCCTTTCGACCACCGTTAAAATCTGAATTTTAAAACTTGGTATTAGTGTTGATTTGAGGTTTTTACCATGGTTTATCTTTTAAAATTGACTTTTAAACTGCAAATAACATATATATATAAATTTTAACCATAAAGCCAGACGATCGGGACTTGGATGTTGTAGCAGACGAACGTACAGTACTGGTTTCGATTTTTTTGAAGAAAAAAAAAAACGTACAATGCTTGGGCCGTGTTTAGTTTTCCCTATTCTTAACTTCCCATCACATTATATCACATCAAAAATTTTCCTACACACATAAACTTCCAACTTTCTTTAAACTTCTAACTTTTTTTTAGGAACTAAACACACCATTGCTAGGTGCTTAGGAGTAACTGGTTACTATCCGAGCGCAGGCAGAGGTAAAACAAATATTCCTCCCCACCATGCTACCTTTACTGACCTTGGTGAAACACAAATTAATTGCTCGCCCACGTAGATGGAAAGAAAAATATTTCCTGTACATGCTTTTCAGCCAAAATTATTCGGACGTGCAATTTTACAGCAATTATCTGCTGCAGGCCAAACGATGGGAACAAATTTCACTTTACCGCACTTTTATCAAATTTTGGTAGGTAACAAACTAAACACTACCTCACCAACACCATATTATTAAATTTTAGTAGTTCCAAATCTTTTCTCTTATAGAAAACGCTACCAAATTTTGAAAATGCATCAACGCTACTAAAATCTAATAAAAACCAAGCTGAAATTGGTAACAAAGTGAACAAACCCTATGTTTTGATAATAAGAAAACATAGGTGCCTAGAAATAACTGGTCCAGGTAGAGGAAAAACAAATATTCTTCCACCACCAAGCTTCCTTTACTGACCTTGCTGCAAAACAAATTAAGTACCCACCCACATTAAAGGGGAAAATTATTTTCCATACATGCTTTAATAAAAGCCAAAATGCGAGTACATAAGAATAATTGGCCTCATCTTTTCACTTATACTTATACTTACAAGCTAAAATTTAAATTTTTAACCTTAAATTTGGAGCTGAATTTGAGTTTTTTTTTTCATCGAAATTTATTTTTCAGCATTTTTTTTATATCGTTAAGAACACGTATATAAAAATTTTATTCATAAATTATTTTTCGTTTATAAATATATCGTGAATAAGCGAAACAATGGCTAGCATGTCCAAATCCCACTCTCACTGGCCTACCGTCTCCAATCATCCACGCTGAATACTTTGGTGGCGAGCCGGTGGGGCCCACGCGTCAGCCTCAGCTAGAGGCCGGAAGCAGGTGCCAGTGGAACAGAACCACCAAAGTCGCGAGAATGGTTGGGCCGGGGGCGGGATAAGTGAAGTGAAACATGTCACCTTCACCGGCTACCAAAGCAGCAGCAGTGTACGTGGTGCATCGCCTCATCTCCCTCGACTTGCGCTAAGCTTTCCTCTCGTCTTTCCCTAGCTCGCTAGCTTGTCCTAATCCTCCTCTCTTTCAGCAACAAGAGGAAAGTGAGAGCTCCTCTTTGGCTCGCTCGCTCGCTGCACGAATCAGTAATCCAAGTTGGATTAATTAAGGGAGGTAAATTTAGTTCGATCCATCCATGGCGTCCATAATCCTCGTGGTTGTCGTGTTCGTCCTCGACGCCCTCGCCTTCGTCCTCGCCATCGGCGCCGAGAAGCGCCGTAGCACGGTGAGCTTAATTAGCTAGCGAAATCCATACTATGGGTCGTCGTCGTCGTCTGACGAGAGGGAGCTGGTTGGGATCGATGCAGGCAACCTTTAGCGAGGACGCGAACAATCGGCAGTACTGCGTGTACAGCTCCGACGCGGCGACGGGGTACGGCATCGGGGCGCTGCTGCTGCTGCTCGCCGGCCAGGCCGTCGTCATGGTGGTCACCCGCTGCTTCTGCTGCGGCCGCGCGCTGTCCCCCGGCCGGTGGCGCGCCTTCTCCGGATTCTGCTTCATCGTCTGCTGGTAATTTAATCAGCAATTAAGCATATCACGCTAGCTAGCTAGCTCCCCTTCTTCGTTGCCTCCGTAGCTTGGATTAGCTAGCACGTTTGCAATTAAGCCCTTGTGATTAAGGTTTTTCTGCAGTCGCGTCCCTAGGATGATCAACCAATTTGTTATTAGTACGAAACTTGGTTTCAGTAAATTACTAGTTCTAATCTGCAATGGATTAATGAATGGGCAATTTTATTATCCAATATTTGGTACCTCGAAGTACCATATTTTGTGCACGAAATTTGGGTACCTATCAAATTTAAGTAATTTTATCGTCCAATATTTGGTATCTCGAGTTACCACGAATGTTTGTTATCTCGAAATATTTTCCAGTGTTAAATTTGGTATTTCTGATATAAAATTTGGTACATGATAACTTAAGATACCAAATGTTGGAAATGTTGGATGATAAAATTTCATCAAATTTTACACTGTAATGTATCTTGAGATATCGAAAAATTGTGGTATCTTGAGATAATGGTAAAATTGCTTTTATTGAATTGATGAGCTGATGGGTGGATGGATTCATGGACAGGTTCACGTTCGTGATCGCGGAGCTGTGCCTGCTGGCGGGGTCGGTGCGGAACGCGTACCACACCAAGTACAGCACGCTGGTGATTAGCGGGCCGCCGCGGTGCGCGATGCTGCGCAAGGGGGTGTTCGCCGCCGGCGCCGCCTTCACCTTCCTCACCGCGCTCTTCGCCGAGCTCCACTACCTCTTCTTCGCCAAGGCCCGCCACGCCGCCGCCGTGCCCCCGCCCATAGTCGGCGGCATCGGCATGACCCGCATGTAGACAGAGTGACAGACAGCACCTTGGTTCTCAATTCATTTGCCATTTGCATCCCCCTGACTGCGACGCGCGCCTTGATATCTCTCGATTGCTCTACTTTGTACATGCATTCTCATTGCCCAATATCTGTAGTATATATATATATATATATATCTGTAACTGCGTATCTCTTGTCTCTGTACTTTGGTATTCTAGTTGAGTGCGTTCATGGTCATTAATTGATCGGCCACCTGACCTGAATTTTCTGTGTGAGATCGGCCACATTGACATGAAGTTTTTCTGTGTAATTTGGGGATCGATGTGTTGTTTGTCTTGTGAGCCTTGTGAATCCTTTGCCTGTTCTTGTGTCAGAATTCAGAAACGGAACAAACGCACGTACCTTAACTTTTTTTCCTTACTTTCTGTTCATAATTCAGAGAGGACTGATCTGGATCTGTTGTTCAGCGTGTTGTGTTGATCCTGCGACACAAAGACCTGTAAACGTAACATATACTACTCTGCCGGCAACACGATTCGATCCGTACGGAATCAAGAACTTTCAGGCTCGCCATGCCTGCCTCCTCCCGGCGAAACCACAGCTTTGTTTATGGCGAGACCGCGACGCCGACACGAGCAGGAGGCAGACACAGGATAACCCTCTGCGTGCGGTTCGGGAGCCAGGAGACCGAGATGTGGTCGGTGCATGCCTTCGGCCTCGCCGTTTGTCAGGCACAACAACAAAAAGCTTCTCACATCCTCTCTAATACTACCATGTTCAGTGTTTCAGAGCTCAAGTTCAGTTATAAAAACAGGGTTGGTTATGATGTTATCCTTGGCTGTCCCTGCCACGGAAGGCCGCATCTTTGCCTGTCCCTGCACAATCCGGCAAGCCATTGTCGCTTTGCCCTTTAAGTAATCCAATCTACTGCTGCTACTCACCCTTCAGGTAACACATGTGTAGTAGTAGAAGAGGATGGTACAAGTACAGCAGAATTCAGTACTTTTTCTGCCGGCGACAACGGCGGCAGTTGCGGCCGGCCGGCCGGCAAGATGGAGAAGAACAGAATAGTGTAGTGTGCATACTGTCATTGATGCGGCCGTACGCCGGGATGTTTCTTTTACCTGGCACGAAATAACTAGCAGTAGGCTTTTTCTTGTTTTTTTGGTCTCGATCTGACGTGACCGGAGGATCGATCTGTCTGCATATCTGCCAATCTGCATGGTCGTGGTCGAGCAGAGAAGCTACTCTTATGATAATCTTCATAGGTTGGCGGCTACGGAGTAAATCGCACATGATGAGTGACGACAAATAGCCAATAATCCTCCCTGAGATTATGCGATTATGCCGCCTGTCTCCTTTGTGGATCGAAGACCTTGTGCCCAGCAAATCCCGGCATTGTATCGATATCGAATTGGTCTGAAACTCTGAATAATCCCGGTCATGGTCGTCGATTGAATTTGCAGTAGCAGTATGTTATGACTGTATATGCTCATATGGACGGCACGTCGAGACGATCTGCTAGTGCTAGCTATAGGCGATAGATTATCCCATGGACACAGAGCTTAAAATTCTGAGAATCCGCTGGTTAGTAGCCAGCTTCTGTGTTCTAGTTCATTTTCTGGATTGCACAACTATAGATTCCTAGAATCCGGATGACAATCTAAACTGTTTGGGGGGCTGGAGATTTTAAAAGAAGCTGCAGCAGCTAGAAGCTCCTCCAAACAGACCCTATATACATGACCCCAGCCATGAACAGGCTTGAGAAGAAAAGGCCATGGGACGAACTAGTGAAGGGACTGGACCTGCATTGGAGTACTGCATTGCACGCCTACGTGGTCCATCCGTCCATGGATGATCGCTCACCTAGCTTGCTGCATATCGCGTCTCTGTCACTGTGGCTGGCACATGATGATTTTTCACCACCATGGCATCGATCGATCGAACAGGGCGTAGGTAAACGTAGGTCCAGGAACAAGACAAGCAACATGCTTGCTTTCTTGCTGTGACCACGCTCTGATTATTAGACCCTGTTTAGATGGAATCCCTATCACATCGGATGTTTGGACACTAATTATAACTATTAAACGTAGACTATTAATAGAACCTATCCATAATCTTGGACTAATTCGCGAGACGAATCTATTGAGCCTAATTAATTCATGATTAGTCTATGTGATGCTACAGTAAACATTCTCTAATTATAAATTAATTAGGCTTAAATAATTTGTCTCGCAAATTAGCTTTCATTTATGTAATTAGTTTTGTAAGTAGTTTATATTTAATATTTAAATTAGTGTCTAAATACAGAGACTAAAGTTAAGTCTCTAAATCCAAACACCACCTTAATCTGAAAAGCCGAGGACTATACTGAATCATGGTGGTGGTGGTAGGCCTGAAGAACAACTGCTCCCGCTGGCCCCTGCCTTTCTAGAATCTAGAGGAGCTACCTCTTAACAACAACTGAAAGATCTTGGACCTGTACTGCTCCTAGGGAGCAATCTAACCCATACCTTAGCTGCTTTTTTGACTACTGTGCTAATAATCGAATCAGTACTGGTGTAAAATCCGCAATCAAGGCATTCTGCCTCCGCTTTTCTTTACAGGTAATCAGGAATAGTTGATATTCCGAAACCTGCAAATATTCCTTCCTTTGCTCTACGCATCAATTTTGTTTTCTGCGTATACATACGGGTTGTATTTATAACAAGAAATTAGGTAATCAGTGGCGTGTGTTTTGCTTTGCTTTCACGCTAACCTAACTGGATGTATAATATGTATGCCACCTGTTTCTTACAAAAGAAAGCTTCAACTTGCAGAAATATATGCTATTACATGCAAAGGGGTGGTTAGTGGTTGCACATACATACCATAAACTTAGGAATTATTAGGATGGACATTAACCAGCATGTGTCAATACTGAAGAAATTAAAAGATAGTCAAAGCTCGCATACAGCGATACATCTAATTAGGAGGTGGTTAACTAAGCCGCGTGCCTGTGCACGAATGAACTAGCAGCGATATGATCCTCTTTGGATTCCTTCCACCTTTTCAGCAGCAAGTAGTAGTAGCAACTAACACCCCCAACCTCCGATCGATCCACGGAAGAACAGAAGCATGCACGCACGCACGAACGCTAATGATCTAGGCTGGAATCTAATCAGTGCGAACTAAGGTGGTCTTCTCTCCAATGGAGAAATATATTAACCCAAACAGAGTGCAGATAGAGGATCGAATCGTAGCTAAGCTAAGGTAGCCAGAACGTGCAGTCCCTGTTTCTTTAATCCAGTGCAAGGTTGGTGGTGGCTACTGACGAATGTGCATGTTTATTCACAGGAAGGAGAAGAAGAAGAAAGAGCCTGACGCGGCGCCTTAGTCTAGTACTCCGTATTAGCTAAGCACGATTAATTAATCTGAGGAAAGAATAATCAAGCTGGCCTGCAGGTCGGTCTCTAGCTAGCTACCTAGCTTTAATCATCTCTGTAAATTTTACCCTTTTTTTTCTTTTGATTCTCCATTGGCTCAGATCCAAGTTGCATTGGGGTTCATCGCGGTCGGCGCGGCTAGCCGGCGAGGATCGCACAGTTGCGAATTGACTTGTTTAAAGCGTCGTCGTCGCAAACGTGGCTCCAACTCCGGCCAACACCATGATTGATTGATCCCTCTGAAATCTGAATCTCTGCCGGTTTTCAGGTAACGCGTGAAGTGAACTGCCCTCCACGTAATTCCATCGGTCGATCTCGTCCTACGTGCGGGCACAGCACGGCAGCTAGTGCAGCATACAGCTAGCATAATGTTCTTGAAAAAAAAAACTAACAAGGAGGGTGTTTAGATCTAGGGTTATAAAATTTTGACATGTCGTATGAGATGTTCGAGCACTAATAAAAAACTAATTACATAGTCCGTCGGTAAACCGCGAGATGAATTTATTAACCTAATTAATCCGTCATTAGCAAATGTTTAATGTAGCATAACATTATCAAATCATGGAGGAATTAGGCTTAAAAGATTTGTCTTGCAAATTAGTCGCAATCTGTGCAATTAGTTATTTTTTTAGTATATATTTAATATTTCATGCATGCGTTCAAACGTTCGATATGATAAGGTGAAAAGTTTTAGGGTGGGACGTAAACAGGGCCTAAGGCTGTGTTTAGATAGGGGTGTAAAGTTTTGGCGTATCATATCGGGTATACGGACACATATTTAAAGTATTAAACATAATCTAATAACAAAATAAATTACATAATCTGCTAGACGAATTTATTAAGCCTAGTTAATCCGTCGTTAACAATGTGGACTGGAGCACCACATTGTCAAATCATGGCATAATTAGGCTTAAAAGATTCGTCTTGCAATTTACATGCAATCTGTGTAATTGGTTATTTTTTTATACTTAATACTTCATGCATACGTCCAAACATTCAATATGACAGGGTGAAAAATTTTGCGAGGGGATATAAACAATCCTTAACATAACATCCCTACCATGAACCTTTGCGCCTTCGATTTCTCCGACATCCGCTGCTAGCTGCACGCAATGCAATTATTTTGCCTAATCCATACTACAGTATCATAACTCTGATTCACTGTAACTATTATATATACTCTCATTTTTCTTTTAAAGAAAAACTCTGATTTCAATCTTTACAGGTACAGCACCTAAGTTTTTTTTTTCTTTTCAACTCCACCACGAAAATATGCTACTCTTTCCGATCAACGTTTAGGATAAGATTTGATTGAAGTTTTCCCAATAAGTTCATTTAGTGGGGAGTACAAAACCCTCCCATCAAAACCCGTCGGGTGTGTTTTAGTTCGCGAAAAGATAATTTTTAGGTGTCACATCGGATATTTGATCGGATGCCGGAAGGGGTTTTCGGACACGAATAAAAAAAACTAATTTCATAACTCGTCTGAAAACCGCGAGACGAATCGTTTGAGCCTAATTAATCCATCATTAGCACATGTAGATTACTGTAGTACTTATGGCTAATCATGGATTAATTAGGCTTAAAAGATTCATCTCGTGATTTTCTCCCTAAGTGTGCAATTAGTTTTTCTTTTAATTTATACTTAATGCTCTATATATGTATATATGTGTCTAAAGGTTCGATGTGATGTTTTTAGAAGTAAACCGGGCCTTCATCTGAAAAATGAAATTGGTAGTGGTACAAAACGTGCGGCACTGCACAAGTGCACAGTAGAAACGATGTGATTGGTTGTTGGAGAGGGGAGAATTACTGGCAACCACACAAAGAGCGATACTACTACTCCAGTGATACTACTGCACAAGAGTTAACCACGAACAAATTCTTAGCATGCATGAAACATTATTAGCATCACAAAATTAATAATGTCATAAACCAAGACATCTTGATCCTAGGCAGGATATGTATCATATGTTCCATGCCTCAAAATGACGCACGCACATTTCGCATTATCTAATCGAGCGGTCCGGCTAATTTTGGCCCGATACCTCCCCGGGGGCCCCACCTGCCATTGTCCCCAGCCCCCGGCAAGGATATACCCTCCGATCCCCTGATACTAGGGATCAGCAGCAATTTTGCCACGGCGGCGCCTCCATCATCATCATCGAGTCGAGTCGTCTGCAAAGTCCAAAGTCGAGGGAGAGACCAGAGAGGAGACTTGTTGATCCAAATGGCGCCCTCGTTGTTGTCTTCCCAACTCCAACTGGACGCCGACGACGTCGCACCCCGCACGAACTAGACAAACACCCACACCAAAATCCAAAACCAAAACCTCCTCGCCACATATAAATCCCCATTTGCGCGCGGCCGCCTCGCCGGAGGGGAGGGTATCGCAATGCCGGAGGCTGCGGCTGCGGCGGCGGGCCACATGGATCCGGTTGGCGACGAGGCGGCCGAGAGGAGGGAGATGGAGGAGGAGGAGGAGGAGGAGGAGGATGAGGAGTTCTACGAGTCGCTGGATCGGATCCTGTCGTCGTCGTGCTCGTCCACGTCCGCCTCCGACGACGACGACCAGCAGCACCGGCGGAGGCGGCGGCACCACCCGCAGCAGCTGTCGTCGTCCGCGACGTTCTCCGCGTACGAGGTCTGGATCTCCGAGCCGACATCCGTCGAGGAGCGCCGCCGCGTGCTGCTGCGTCGGCTCGGCCTCGCCCACGACTCCGAGCCCCTGCCGCACCCGTCCCCACGCCTGTCATCCTCCTCCCCTCGCTCGCCGACCCCTTCTCCCCCGCCCTCGTCGCCGCCGCAGCCGGCTCCCGTGGTGGCCGCCGCGGAGGAGCCCAGATCCAGCGGCCACGGGAAGCCGCCGCTTGCAAGGAACCCGAGCGGCGGCGCGGAGCAATGCCGGATCCGGAACCTGGACGACGGTACGGAGTTCGAGGTCGGGGAGGTTCACGATGAGGTGGTCCGGGAGGTCGGCACTGGCCGGCAGCTCACCTTCGAGGAGTTCGAGCTCTGCATTGGCCGCTCCCCGATCGTCCAAGAGCTCATGCGCCGGGCCACCACAGCCGCATCATCCTCCACCTCCGACCACGCCGCCCCAGCATCCAAGCCACGGAGGAAGCCTGGAGGCTGGCTGCGTGGCATCCGGCACCTGGCGGGAAGCGTTGCATACGGGCGCCGTAGCACCGATGAGAGGGACAAGGAGAAGGAGAAGGAGAAGAAGGAGAGGGAAGCGCGGCGCCTGAGCTCCGCCACCGATGACAGCCTTGATGGCAACGGCTCGCGCAATGCAGGGAGGGTCAGGGTGCGGCAGTATGGGAAGGCGTGCAAGGAGCTCACCGGGCTGTTCATGACACAGGAATTGGCCGCCCATTCGGGCTCAATCTGGTGTATTAACTTCAGCTTGGATGGACGATACCTTGCAAGCGCCGGCGAGGACCGTGTCATCCATGTGTGGGAGGTATCAGAGGGAGAGAGAAAGGGAGAGTTGCTCGGGGAAGGTACGGTGGCAAGGGAGAACGGTGGTGGCTGCAGCCCGTTTCTTGCAGCCGTTGGGAATGGATCGCCGGAGCTGGCAACATTGTCATTGAGCTGTGCTGACGGGGGTTTTGTGGAGAAGAAGAGGAGGCCAAGGATGCAAAGCAGCCGGAAGTCTGTTGGCTCTGATCATCTAGTTGTGCCTGAATGCGTGTTTGGGTTCAGAGATAAACCAGTATGCTCTCTACTGGGTCATGCCGCCGATGTTCTTGATCTATCATGGTCCAAATCTCAGGTGCGAACTTTGTGATCTCCTGATTGAGTGTTAAACTGTGCAATCATAAGTTTTGGCACTTTGGCATATGTTCTAAAAAATCATACTAATGAACCATCGCATTGCCTTGTTCTTCAGGGCAGCAAGGAAAAAGTTGTGTTTCGTTTTAGTGATGTCTAGCTAGTAGGACAGAAAAGAAGTCGTTTGTTGTTTTGATGATGTTTAGTACAGCAGTAAGGCCCACATTGCTAAAAAGGCTAAAGATCAAATCATCGGGCTATTCGGAACACAATGCATTTCGTCATTTTGCCATAGTAATTGAGCGTAGGCAAAGTATGCAACATTTGGCTACATCTTGCTGTTAGAAAAGCGAAACTGGTTAGAGTGGTTGTTGAGCACTACAGTTTTGCACTGGTGAAAGATTCTTGCACTAGGTGTGAATTTGTTTCAACTTGCTAGGATGGTCTATTCTTTGACTTCATTGGCCTGTCTGTGAAATATGTATCATTGCCATGCCTGGTAACCTGGGAAACAGCACTCTTACTTGATCCTAATCTTTTCACGCTTCAGCTATAAAGATCTGTATGTGGCATTGTTTTGCATAACTTAGTTTGGTTGTTATGGTTTTTCTACTCGGCCTTTATAATTATAGGACTGTTATTGTGATTTACTCGGAAGATTTTACTGAGGTAGTATAATTGAATCGTGATCTAGCTGTTTTTTCCCTTACTTTTTTGTCATCCTGGTTGATCTGTTGTCAATGCAACTGCAACATTAAGGAACAAATCTGTTGTTTAATTGCCTTCGTATGTTGGTCGATGTCTTTTTTTTTTTTTTGGGGGGGGGGGGGGAGTTTGGATAGTCAATGACCAAAATATACAAACTGTTGAAAACAGTCATCATAGTCCACTCATTTTCTTGATAGGCCCGAAGAAATTCTAATCAGATTTTGCTGCCTAATCAGTGGGGTTCCATTGGCCACTGAGCTGACGGAAACTCAAATTTTGGTTTTGTCAACACTCTTGCATATGCTTGAAATAGGCCCTACTGATATTCCATGATAATTGTTTGTCTTGACAGTATATACTTGCCATCATAAATGGTTTACAAATCCCTGTTCGTAAATGCCATGTACAGTGCGATTGTGATTTGTACTTTGACAGGAAAAGCATAAGGCATAGTCGTAAATGATGTGGTGATAATCCCCATGGGAAGTAATTGTTTAATTTGCATATGACATTATCACGTATAATTCATCTGCACTCCCACGTATTTTGCAAATATCACCTATACACTTGATCTGCAGGATCTATGTAGTGGTCAAATACATGAGCAGCAAATCTGCATTATTCGTCCTGTACTTCTGCAACCTCTTTGGCATTTTTTCTGTCCTTCAATTGTTCTAATGTCACTTAGGTTTGTCACATAAATACTATGTAAAATATGCATATTTAGCTTTTGTCCCTGCTTTTGATTGGCTTTTATGACACTTTTATTATTACGAGCTGCATTCAGACTTGTTAACTATTCTAATCTGTAATTGAAAGAATTCCACTCATTCCTGAACCTAATTTACTTACTCACGGATTGGATTGTATAACATGAAACCAATAGTTGCTAATCAATGAACATGGCCATCACATCTGAAGTTTGTAAAACAAGCCCATTGTAAATTGATGCCTTTGAAGTTTGAAAGAAAACCAGTTTAAACTGAATACAACTATATGGAGGTGCTAACTGGTTGTTTGGTTTTTTATCATGCAGTACTTGCTTTCATCCTCAATGGACAAAACTGTTAAACTATGGGACATTACTACTAGTACCTGTCTGAAAACATTTTCACACACAGACTATGGTAAGTCTAGCTACAGGGTCATTTTCTATGTATGAACACCTTTCTTCAGTAACTATATATATGTTTGGAGCAGCCTGACAATTAATTACTCCGCTGCACTCAAATTTGTTTCAGTGACTTGCATCCAGTTCAATCCCGTGGATGATAACTTCTTCATTAGTGGATCACTGGATGAAAAAGTACGCATTTGGAATGTACATGATCGTAAGATTGAGGATTGGAATGATCTTCATGAGATGGTCACTGCTGTGTGTTACTCCCCTGATGGACAGGTTGACCTAGTTTCTAGTGAATGATTATCTATTGGCCATAAAACACAATGTGCTTACTCTATATTTCTTTGTGCTTTTGAAGGTTGCACTGGTGGGATCACACAAGGGAAGCTGTCATTTATTTGACACAACTGGTATGTCTCTCAGTGCACTTCCCCAATCTAATCTTAGGTTCTAGCTAAGAGTTCCTGTTTGTGTAGCTATAAAATAGCATGATCTCAAAGGAAACAAGAGTAGAGACTTTAGAGTTTGCCTTCCCTCAATAATGAGCTTGCACATTTATTTTGTCTTTTCAGAAAAGAAGCTTCAGTACAAAAGTCAGATAGAACTAAGAATCAGGAAGAAGAAGTCTGGCCAGAAGAAGATAACTGGCTTCCAGGTACATAATTGCGTGGCGGACATTTGTTAAGAAAGTGGTCTGTACTCTAATAGTTAGATGTTAGCGTGATGCCTCTTGTACATGCTAAATATCTCTACTTCATACAGTTTGCTCCTGGAAGCTCGTCGGAAGTCCTGATTACCTCTGCAGATTCAAGAATCCGTGTTGTTAATGGTGATGAACTCGTTCACAAATTTAAAGGTAATGCTTCATTCACTGTACTTGTGTATCCTCTAGACGTTGACTGATCGATGTAGATCACCTAGAAGGAACCTGGCCGATTTAAAGTAGTAAGTAACCCAAATTCAAGTGATTCAAACTTTGGAAAACCCCCACATCCCACCTATTACCTCAGTTCCTAACATGTTCACAGATCAAATCATAGGTTCCGTTTCCCCAATTTCCCCAAATCTAGATCACAAGAACTGTGCACTTGATTGGTGCATTAGCTCACTCAGTAGGCCAGTATTTAGATTGTTTCACTTACATTTTATTTGATCTTTTCACCAGGGTTCCGAAATACAAGTAGCCAAATATCCGCTTCTGTAGCTCCAAACGGGAAATATGTGGTCTGTGCCAGTGAGGACTCCCACGTGTATGTCTGGAGGCATGACAATACTTCCCATCCGAGCAGAAGCAGGAGTGCAGTTGATGTAACCAACTCATATGAGCATTTCCATTGCCATGATGTCACTGTGGCTATCACATGGCCCGGCGCTGAATCCCGTGGCTCATTCGGGTCCCGTAGCAGCAGAAACAGTGATTCAGACGATGCAGTGACGAACACGGGTCGGGATGCCCCTGTAGAAAACAGTGAGCATGATCTGAATGGCACTGTCAATAGATGCACCAAGCGCCCAGTTTGTGAAGGTGTTGCAAGCACAAGCAATCCTCCAGCGGATGGAGTATCAACGTCCTGGCCTGACGAGAAACAATCGTCTGCAAAGAGCAGTCCTGGGCACTGCTCATCCGACCTTTGCATTGGAGCTTTGGATGTTCAGCGCCGGTCAGCTTGGGGATTGGTGATTGTCACTGCAGGAAGGGGTGGTGAAATTAGGGTGTTCCAGAATTTCGGCTTCCCGGTTCAAGTGTAAAGCTAGTGTGAGAATATTCGGAGATGTCCGTTTGTTTACTGTATAGATATCGTTAGTTTTTTTCTTTCGCCATTTCACCTAGTTCTTTTACTAGCTAAAAGATTTCCTTGTTTCCCTGTCAGGTTGGGAGCCCCCAAAGCTCACTCCAACTTGCTAAGCACCACACTATTTTTTCCCTCTGTTGATACAAGGCTTTGTGTAATTGTATGGTTAACAACCAATACATCGATTTGTTTGTTCATATATTGTTTCTTGGTTTATACACTGATTGATATATGAAGATAATTTCTAACTCCATGATAATCCATTGTGCAATCTTCCCTCCCAATATGTCTTTATTGATCTACACTGTTCAGCATTCTACAGTTCATTTAATTACTAGGAGCACATGCTAGAATCTTGATGGCAACAAACTTTTATTATTGTCATTAACACTGCACATACGTAAACACATCTTCCAGCTACAGATCACGATTCACTGATTCCAATGATAATCACCACATCATTGTGCAAGCGTATGAAATTGGTGAGAGAAGAAAACAACAAACACCATGTTGGATAATTGAGCTGCTTAATTACATTCCCAATAATTATATCATAATCCCTAGCTCAGCAAAATATACTTCATACCGATCGAAGAACACACTACCTGCATACCGATCGAAGAGCGCACTACTTGAGGCTGCTTTGCTAAAACCGGAGCCCCCCCAAAACACGAGCGACCCAGCTGTGTTCGTCAGTTACCCGGCGGCGGCCAGCTGAGATCAAGGCCGGCGATGTCGGCGAAGTTGTCCCACGCCGCGCCGGTGACCGCCGTTCCATCGTCCCACGGCGCGAGCCCGCAGTTGTACAGGTCAGGGACAGCCGACGCCCAAGAGAACGCGGCCGGTGCAACGCCGGCGAGACCGAACTGCGGCAGGAAGGCGCCGTCAGTGAGGAACGGGAAGCCGGCAGGGAGGTCGGCGTACGCGTCCGTGGTGGACGTCGTGGGTGGCGGCGACGACGCCGAGGAAGGGTCGGCGTCGGCGGAGACCCTGCGGCGCTTGCCGCCGCCGCCGCGGCGAGAGGCGCCGCCGACCGGCACGTCCCGGAGCGTGCCCCCGTGCGTCCAGTAGCGGCGGCAGGCGCGGCAGAAGTGGCGCGGCTGCGAGGTGCTGTAGTTGTTGTAGTAGCAGAACTTGGTGTTGGTGGATCGGCAGCGCGGGCACTCCAGCTGCTGCTGCTTCTTCTCCTGCTGCCCCGTGCGATCTCCCTGCAAATCAAAAACCACATGACTGGCCGATCCCTACGCACTTCATTTTTTTTCGCGAAGACGCAGAAAGATTACACGTAATATATTAGAAGAAAAAAAATTATAGTTACGTAACACAATCAGTCAGACCAGCTTATGCCAGGGAACTGCTAAACACACTCCAACTAGCGGGAAGGGCGAGCCATGCTACACTCTCAACATGTTTCCAGAAACGGTAACGCTAGCTAAAGACCACAGATATCTCTACACACTTCCACAGCTAATATGCAACTGCATCTGCAAGTGTAATTGAGTGTGTAACCGAGTAATTAACTGACCTGGTGCGGCGGCGAGGCGTCGGAATCGGCCGGGCGCTTGTTGGAGGCGGCGGTGGCGGCGGCGGAGAGCACGAGTGACGGGGAGGAGGCAACCGCAGGAGCCATTTGGTCGGTTGCAGCAGCAGAAGGGCATGCCGCGATCTAACTGCTGGCCTTAATAACCTCGCGCTTTCTGCAATCTCTGCCGCTTAATCTGCTGTTTCTGTGGGCGCGTGATCTCGATCGTCTCTCTCGGGAGGAGGAAACTAAGGAAGAAGCTAAGCTAGCAGCAGCCGGCTATTTGTAGCAAGATCCTAGTACGAGACGACGAGGAGGCTGGGGTATACGTAGACAGAGACGTAGCAGTCAGTCCGACCTGGAGGGCGGCAAAGCAATTATGCCTGAGCAGTTGGTGATGTGTTGATTTTCGTCGTGGACCGGCTAGGCTAGGCGAGCGAGCTTGGTATAGCTGCTATATATAGACGGAGGCGCGAGGAATGAAGGAATGGAGGGTGGCCGGTGGAGCCCGCGGCTGACGCAGCGATACTCTCCTTGTGCGTTAAGCTTTCCTTCATCAACTTGTACCACCTCGCTAAGCTACCATGTACACACAGTTCGCGATGCGTGCCTCTTGCCTATGGCCTCACGAGCAGAGCACCGCACCGCACCAGACGTACATGCATTTACAGGGATGAAAACGGTCGGAAGGATAGCATTTCTACTCAACAATTGACTGATTGTGTAGCACTCTTTTTTTCTACCTGGTATGTAATTTTTTTGCGCGTTCGAAAAAAATCAACAATTCTTGGTCAGTTAAAAATTTTCATATCCGATTTAGCTATTGGTGAGCGCAATACGACACTAAAGAAAACTAGAGAAGAAAACAAATTTTACACATAGCTAGAACAAAACGATAAAGAAAACGTTACAGTACTACTTTTAACTTAACGAGATACCCGGTCGATTGGTGGGGATTTTCGTCGTCTATCATTTTCATCCGAGCAATCTACATGTACTACGTACCAACAAACCAGTATGCATGCATGCTCCTAGCTAGTGTACGCATGCAGTACGTGGACGTACTGCTCCTGCCTCTAGTAGTCATGCAGAATACAGTGTAAATCGTACAGTGATCTTGGCCACTGGGATTGGCTGGCGTGGATCCATCCCGGCTGGACGACCAGCCAGCTCGATCGGTCAGCAGCACACTATACGGTGGGCACGCCCGTGTCACACATTCCTGCGTCTGCGTGCGTGGCAGCCAGCCAGGCTCGCTCTCTGCTTCTCTCGATCTCTCGACGCGATGGATGGATGGATGGATGGATGGATGGGGACGCGGGCGGAGGAGGTGAGGAGGACGGGTGTGCGTGGCTGGGTTGGCGGGCGGTGGAGTTGGGAAAAAAGGACGGATGCGGGTGGGGTCTTGGTCGGTGGCGGCTTTTCCACGGGACGGGCCCCGCCACCGCGAAATATTGCGCTGTCACCGTCAAGGTTGACAGTATCCGGATTTGTATCCTAATATTAGGATACTACAATCTTATCAAGCCGAAACGATACTGATCCTATTTAGTATCCTAATTTTCATAGTATCTCGATCCTACTATTCATAACTATACGATCCTACAAAATCTTAGATGGTATCCCGATTTTACGATCCCTACGATATTACAAAATATTATTTTAAATAACATGGTTTGAAAATAATGTAACTAAATATGCTCAAATTTATATAAAAATCAGTTAAATATATCAAAACCAACGTGATTTCTCTTATAAATGTCTCTATTTGCATGATATATATCATTACTATATTTTTTTATACAAAATGGCTATATATAATTAATATAAATATTAATTAAACTTAAAAAAAATCGTATAGTATCCCGATATTACGATATGATATTACTTTAAGCAAATCGATACTACCTAGTATCCCGATCCTGACAACCTTGGTCACCGTCGCCCCCCCTTGCATTGCTTCTCCTACTCTCGAATCGAATCGAATGCGTTGCTCGCTCGCTCGCTGGCTTCTCTGCAGTGCAGTGCAGCGCGTCGGCTGCTGGCCCCAGCTCGGGCTGCCCACTGCTCGCCGCGGGGGGCACACGCGCACCGCGACCTGTCGGCCGACGCAGCCACGGTGCGTGCAGACGTGCCGTGCATCTCGTCGGATCGGCGCATGCATCCGTGGTTTGGTTTGTCATCAGCGCGCTGCCGCCCTGTAGCTCGTGAAAAGCAGTAAATTGGAATCTGAATTCTCTGCGGCTGGGATTTCTGACTGGGTTGATCAATTATCGGCAACCATGAAGCGACTAAACGAGGAAAATAATTAACCTGTCAACACCCCGTCAACTGATATGAGTCTACTTTGATACTTCCGCCGCCGTATATAGCCCATAGTAAATTACTAGAGGATGTTAGTTTCAAATGACAATCTTAGTTTTTTTTAAAAAAAAATAATTTTTTGCTTGGCTAGTTTACTGAGCGCGCAGTTTCTCCGTGCGAGCCCGAACAATTGGACTGATATATTCCGTTTCGTTTTATTTGGCACCATTGACTTTTTAGCACATGTTTGACCGCTCGTTTTATTCAAAAACTTTTATGAAATATGTAAAACTATACATATACATAAATGTATATTTAACAATAAATCAAATGATAGAAAAAGAATTAATAATTATTTAAATTTTTTAAATAAGACGAGTGGTCAAATATGTGCTAAAAAGTCAATGGTGTAAAGTAAAACGAAACGGAGGGAGTATAATTGTGTGTTTTTTTCCTGTGATTGCCATCGCCTATTGCAAATGCTGCTTATTCGTGTGAACGTAACAATGTCGTTATGCGAGAGACACGCATCACGCTCTCCCCTGTATGACGCTCGGCCCGCGAAACAAGGTGCGTGAGCGTGCGCGTGCGGCTGATATTTTTTATTTAAGTTCTTATGACTTACTCGTTACGTACAGAAGGCTTTTCAAACCTACTTCATCGGTTTCACAATGTAAGTAATTCTAGTATTTTTAGATTCATTAACATTAATATAAATATAAAAAATGCTAGAATGACCCACGTTGTGAAACGGATGAAGTAACTTATATCTTTTATACTTTTTTGGAAAATAAATATAATAAATGGTTAAACATTTATAAAAAATTTAACAACGATATATACAATATATTTAAAATAGCAAGATAGTACTTGTGTCAATACAGAACATAGACGGCACGCACTAGCTTTCGGTGGACATAGAGTACGCACAACGTGCTCTGCCTGGCTGCCTTGTCTGTCGTCTGCTGATGACTGACCACCATACCGTGCCCGCGCGTGCGCCTTGACTCGAGCGCCGTGGAGCCTTCCAATTCTACCGCCCACGAATGCACATAGTCCGATCCCAATTAGTATCAGTTAGGATTAGCACATGTCACGCACATACCAACCCAACAATGTTCAGAACTTGCTCGATCATCTTATTAATCGCTAGTAGCTAAAAGTTCACAAGTTGCTGGGAACGGAATTGTATTCTAGTAGCTTCGAGCATTGCTGACCCCCGTGAAGTCAGTCAGAGCTTAATCATAGATCATCAGCTAGCAATTAATATGCTCCTACGGGAGATTAAACAGCGTTTTGTTTGGTAGCACCTGTCACTCTTACACACAATATACTCCAATAATTAACACTTGGGTGTTGCTTCAGAAACCATCAACATTTTTAAAATCCGGTGTCCTACCGACCAATGTTACCGGCGACGGCGACGCCCAGCTGATGGATGGATCGATCGGAATCGCGGCCGCATGCTAGCTACAGTAGCTACCAGCTCGATCGATCAGCTGTAATATATTCTGAATAATTATCATATGAACAACTCGCAAGCTTCTGCATCTGCATGCGTCTAGTTAAACATTTTAAGCTGAACCCTGGTCTATTGTTCGTGGACACACGCATACTACCTCTCTCGACCAAGCACGCCTCTTCGCCCATCATCTCAATTTAATTAGCGCTACAATACATTACTATAGTACACAGGATCTCGCATGTATATGATTAGTTGGATCGGGTCATTTTGGTCAAACGATAAGGACGAGTGTGCTGGTCGATGTCCATCATCAGCAGATAATCACATTAGTATGAGCGTACGACGATCTATAATATTATATAGTAAATTATGTCATGCTTGCTAAGATTGATGTGAATGAAAAATGTCGTATACTGATGTAGGTAAGTTGGACTTTCCAGCGAGATCCTGATGGAGAAGGAAGCTAAAATAGGCACCGTCTGATTAGGACGATAACGACCAGAGGGCAACTCGTCATGCATCTTGGTTGAATCTGTGGGTTGAATGGCTTCATGGGCAATTGGGCTTCATTTGTTGTGGGTAATTAGCCCAGGTTTTTGTGGCCTGCATGAGGAAGTGATGAGGCCCATACCAATGGGCCTCCTTTCCTAGCTTTTGGTTCTCATATTAGGTGTTCATTTTGTTCCCCGAGAAACAACTTCCGAATCGAATAGCCTTATCATTTTGCTTATGTTTATATTTATAAGCTAAATTTAAAATTTAAAATCTTAATTTTGAAGTTGATTTTATGATTTTCATCGTGTTTTTATTTTATAACATTTGCTTTTGAATTGCTATAGACACATGTATAAAAATTTCACTTATAAATTATATTCTTTGGTTGTTAATAAACTATACGGATAAGCATAACCAAAACGATAGGTTATTGCTATCGTAGTGGTCTGAACTCTGAAGGCTGTTATGCTGGTAGATAGGGTTATGCAGCTAATTGGTCTTAATTTGTACTCGTAGACAGTAGATAGAAAGACACCGTACCGCACAACCGCATCAAGTACTTGCTAAGTTGCTAGTTGCTAGGCCTTGCATGATTGAGTTGGCTGCAGCTGCAGCGCAACACAAAATGCAACAGCGATAACCATCAGTAAAAACTCTGTTGTGTTTGCAGTTGTGGCCAACTAAGCCGAGCATGTCCTTAACTTCACCTAGGAAAAAGTATACTTGGCTTAACTGCTAGTAAGACATTTCTTCACTGAGACTGGTGTACACATTTCATGCAAGCCATTACCACTTTACTTGCCATTTGGGCAGAGATTAGAAATAGTTTCGTACTACCTGCAAGTTGCAACTTGAAAAGTGAAATTTGGGTCAAGTTACTGGTTAACCTAACTCCAATCTGCGTGGAACAGTGAGAAGATGGTCTCTAAGCAATGGAGGGAGCACTACACTATCCTCAACTGATTTAAATCTTACCACACCTATAGTGATTTCATCAATCTCAAAATATGCCGATTCAGTATTCACAGGGGTAGTATACACATGTGTGTTTATAGAGGTGAGTGTACGAACATTGTAGACATCTACGTTTGTCTAGTGTTTTTCAATGAAAAGAAAATCTTACCAATGCTGGGATGCTGACACCAAGAAGAGGTGATGAAAAGTGCAACGGATATCGTGCCACGTCGGTTGCCAAGTCAGCGCAGACCCAATGGGCCGTTCCTACGTGTCTCGCCCACAGCCAGTCGTTTACCGCACGTTCACATGGGCACGAACTCGCGTCATCTTCCCACGCAAAACAACAGATCTGCCTATCTGGTCCCACCCTTCAGTGGCCCACACCTCCCATGCTGCATTATTTGCGACTCCCATCCCGTGCTCCACGCCCAAACACCGCACACGGATCGCGATAGCGACGACCCAATCCCGCAACGCCACGTCACCATATGTTATGGGCAGCCATGCGCAGAAGATCCCGCGACGTCGCTGTCACCGTGTCGGTTACGAAAAAATATCCCACCACGTGTCGCTTTCACAGGACAATATCTCGAAGGGAAAAAAAATCGTCGCGGAAAATCCGAGCCACGAGCTGCGATTGGCTGGGGAGGCGTCCAGCGTGGCGCGGGGCCCACCCCCTTATCCTTAGCCCGTGGCGCTCCTCGCTCCTCGGGTCCGTGTATAAATACCCTCCGGAACTCACTCTTGCTGGTCACCAACACGAAGCAGAAGGACACCAAAAACATAGTACACTTGAGCTCACTCCAAACTCAAACACTCACACCAATGGCTCTCCAAGTTCAGGCCGCACTCCTGCCCTCTGCTCTCTCTGTCCCCAAGAAGGTAACAATGCACACTCAAAAGTCATCTACATTGTTGAATTCTGTCAAAAATGGATTGATTTGTGTGAAGTTTGTGCGTTTTGAAACAAGTTTTTGATTGGATTTTGTGTGACTGATCAGGGCAACTTGGGCGCGGTGGTGAAGGAGCCGGGGTTCCTTAGCGTGAGCCAGAAGGCCAAGAAGCCGTCGCTGGTGGTGAGGGCGGTGGCGACGCCGGCGGCGCCGGTGGCGAGCCCCGGCTCGGCCACGTCGAAGGCGGACGGGAAGAAGACGCTGAGGCAGGGGGTGGTGGTGATCACCGGCGCGTCGTCGGGGCTCGGGCTCGCGGCGGCGAAGGCGCTGGCGGAGACGGGGAAGTGGCACGTGGTGATGGCGTGCCGCGACTTCCTGAAGGCGGCGACGGCGGCGAAGTCGGCGGGGATGGCGGCGGGGAGCTACACCGTCATGCACCTCGACCTCGCCTCCCTCGACAGCGTCCGCCAGTTCGTGGACAACTTCCGGCGCTCCGGCATGCCGCTCGACGCGCTGGTGTGCAACGCCGCCATCTACCGGCCGACGGCGCGCCAGCCGACGTTCACCGCCGACGGGTACGAGATGAGCGTCGGGGTGAACCACCTGGGCCACTTCCTCCTCGCCCGCCTCATGCTCGACGACCTCAAGAAATCCGACTACCCGTCGCGGCGGCTCATCATCCTCGGCTCCATCACCGGCAACACCAACACCCTCGCCGGCAATGTCCCGCCCAAGGCCGGGCTAGGCGACCTCCGGGGGCTCGCCGGCGGGCTCCGCGGGCAGAACGGGTCGGCGATGATCGACGGCGCGGAGAGCTTCGACGGCGCCAAGGCGTACAAGGACAGCAAGATCTGTAATATGCTGACGATGCAGGAGTTCCACCGGAGATTCCACGAGGAGACCGGGATCACGTTCGCGTCGCTGTACCCGGGATGCATCGCGACGACGGGCTTGTTCCGCGAGCACATCCCGCTGTTCCGGCTGCTGTTCCCGCCGTTCCAGCGGTTCGTGACGAAGGGGTTCGTGTCGGAGGCGGAGTCCGGGAAGCGGCTGGCGCAGGTGGTGGGCGACCCGAGCCTGACCAAGTCCGGCGTGTACTGGAGCTGGAACAAGGACTCGGCGTCGTTCGAGAACCAGCTCTCGCAGGAGGCCAGCGACCCGGAGAAGGCCAGGAAGCTCTGGGACCTCAGCGAGAAGCTCGTCGGCCTCGCCTGAGTTTATTATTTACCATTCGTTTCAACTGTTAATTTCTTCGGGGTTTAGGGGGTTTCAGCTTTCAGTGAGAGAGGCCTGTCAAGTGATGTACAATTAGTAATTTTTTTTACCCGACAAATCATGCAATAAAACCACAGGCTTACATTATCGATTTCTCCACCTAAATTAAGTAATTAACCACATGTTTAGGGGAGCCAAAATAAACCTTAACAAATTTTGGCAATTTGACAATATTGTCAAGTTTTGACATAATTTATTTTGTATTTACCAAAGTTTGGTAAAAAAAACTAAATAAATGCACATCTTTGATAACTTTACTTTAAAAAATATAATGGTTTGAAATGACATCAATTTGAACAACCCCTTAATTAATCCATATGGAAATTAGAAACAGGTTGGTGGGCTCCAGGCCGGATCTAGGCCCAGTACCCAATCCAACCGGCCCGTTTTTTCATTTACATGGCCGACCAGCGCTGGCCCATTAAGCCACATCGCTAGGAAGGAGCTCGCTCACGCCATGAGCCGAGCGCCGTCACACCGTATTCGTCGCCGGAAGTCGTCGACGTCGAGGGGACGAGGAGCCCACCGGCGAGCGGTGGCGCCACGGGGGAGGAAGGCGGCGAGCTGGGCGTCGGCGAGAACTCGAGAAGACCGACGAGTGGCCAGTCCACAACCGCGCAGCCACACAGGCACGGGGAAGAGTGGCGCGCGCGGCCGCCGGAGAAGGCTATGGCGTGGATCTGGATGCTCATGGCAGCGGGGGCCGTGCTCCTGTGGGCGGTTTCTGTGGGGCGGGTGCTCTCCTCCCCCTCGCCGGTGTGTCTGCCTGCCAACTCCACCTTCCTCTCCCTTCCTCGCGGCGACAGGATGAACCGGAATGTCCTCCTCGTTCTCGCCCACCCCGACGACGAATCCATGTACTGCTTCCTCCTTCTCATGTCTCTTATCGTTTGCGAGCCTTGCTGTGTAAATCGTGGGGCTACAGTTCCAGTAACCGCTAGCAATGAAGCTTAATAGGCAAACTCCTGTGCACGGTACCTGCTCGCACGGTACCTGCTCGATGAAATTCCTGAACAAGTGAACAGTTATTTTTTTTTTTGGGTGAGCTAAGGGAGCATTCTCCCTCCATTTCCATTTAACAGAAATGAAACAAAGTTCTTACAAAAGCAGGATGATTACAGAAAAGCGAACAAGTGAACAGCTGAACTTTTTATTGTTTTATGGAACTGTTTAGGGGAAATCTTGTTTATAGTATTTATTTTGGTTGATTCTGATTGATTGTCATGTTGCTGATACAGGTTTTTTGCTCCGACTATTCTTTTCCTCAAGTCAAAAGGTCACAACATTCATATCTTGTGCTTGTCTCAAGGTAAAAGACGTCTACACTCTGATCTTATGTGCGTATTTCACTTTTCCCGTATGTCTCAGCTCAATCATATGTATTTCTACTCTTTAAGGGCGCCATTCTTTGGATAAGAAACCTCATCTGAGTCGTTCTGATTGTCAATTTAATCCCCATATTAGGCAATGCTGATGGCCTTGGAAATATCCGCAAAGAGGAACTCTACCTTGCCTGCGTCACTCTTAAGGTAATAAGTCCTACTCTGCTCCATTGTACCCCTTGGAGAGGGTCTTTTGACCTCGGTTGTGACCCCATAGATAAAAATGCAAAATTTCTATCTTTGATACCATTGAAAAATGTGTTGAAATGGATCATGTATTTACAGATTCCAGCTGAGCAAGTTAAAGTCTTGGATCACCCAGAACTGCAGGTGCTTTACTATGAGCTCATTTTTGTCAACCTCTTGTATGTAGATACTGTTCCAAATATATACTTAAGTTTACACAATGTACCTTGTAGGATGGATTTCATAAAAATTGGGATCATGGACTAATAGCAGAACTTACCCTGGCACAATCCCAGTTATGGAATATCGACACGGTAATGACTTCATGTCAGGATTCAGATGATCTCCCAGTAATAATAATTCATATCTATTACTCTATCAACTTTGATGCTTTCCTGTATTATGTTTTGCTTTGAGCTTTCCTGTTCTGAACAACTTTAAAAGTAAAAAATATAGTGAAGAAACAGGAGCATCAAGTGCACTTATCTGTATTATATGCCATTTAAAACTGTATTAGTTATCATCTGTTCCAAATCTCAGTGTGGTGTTGCTGCAAACAGGTGCCAGGTTGAGTACATCATATGATTGTGCAAGTGAAATGCCTTCTTCGTCCTGATTTTCTAGACCTCAAAATATGGAAATTTTTCATTTTGTTCATTCCGAATCCTTTATTTACTCCTGCAATATTTGTTGTCATTTTAGATTGTTACCTTCGATTCCCGAGGAGTATCAGGCCATCCAAATCATTGCGATGTTCATCATGGAATCTGGTTAGTTCAACTTTGTTGTTTAGCATTTTTAGAATAACAACTGTTTGAGTTTGATGCCCTCTTTTAAGAAAAATTTTCTGGTACTGATGTAGTTTATATTGTTACTTTGTCTGCACAAGCTTCTATAATATATACATAGTTGTCAAGTTACATATCTTGTCAAGTCACAACATGTTCTGCGAAAAGAAAGTGTATTACCTAACTTCAACATAACTGTGGCCTCCCCTTTCCCATCAGGCCATCACCATACCCCTTTGTAAGGGTTCTCTCTTTCTCTCCCATGATCTCATCCCTTACATGCATATATAATATAAGTTGTTTTGGGGCCTCAATTTAATTGAACAGTTTGGCTAATTCATGTATGTCAAGACTATGGCCTGTAGCTCTTGGTTGGTGATGCGCACTCATTCCATCTATTTAATGCCGGATTTGCTTACATTTCTTTCACTTATGACAGTCTGGATTACACATATGCCAGCATATTTCTGCAGTGTGTTTCTAGCAATTTTCTTTCGAGTCTTAATAAATCTATTTTTCTATGAACAGCAAGCTTCTGCGTGACAACGGGCAAGGACACATTGAAGCATGGGAGCTTGTAAAATTCTTCCCTGATATCCTAGCTTTATTTTCTTCACATTGCCATATACCCTACTTATTCCAGAGTATAAAAGAGCCTGTGCATTGCATTATTGAATTTATGTACTGCGTGCTTAAATGCATTGGTATCATCATTTTCGTTGGAACTATAAGACAGAAAACAATAATACTACACATGCCTTCTCTGCATAGATTTGAATTGCTTGATGTGTCTATCTCATTCGATGGCTAATTTCTACGATTTTTATTGGCACTAGGATAGTTAACCTCAAAATATGTGTAAAATGTGGGCAACTCTAAACATTTCCCTGTGAATACATTACTTTGAAGAAGCTAACCTGGTTTATGCATGTTTATTTAAATAGGTAAGCTTGAACATTTTTCGCAAGTACAGTGGTCCAGTGGACATTTGGCTATCTTCCACCCTCTCCTCAAGCTCAAAACAACCAACTTATACTCTTGTTAATAATAGCCCTTCCAGAAGCTTTGAGGCAATGGCTGCACACAAAAGCCAGTGGGTTTGGTGAGTTGAAAAATTTATTTTCACTACTTTAATGTTGTCTACTTCTAGGAAATATATTGTGTGGTTCAAAATTTTCACTTAAAAAGAAGCTTCTGCCTTGCAATATATACGTAGTACCTCATAAGAATCATCCCTTGGACACCCCCTAAAAAAAGTCATGGCCAACATATACAAACTCAATTGTTTCTTTGACTACTGTAAGACTTGGTTGTTTGTATTTTTGAGAACTCATTGTTAGACTTGTTTTTCATGTGATACTGCATGATGGAAACTGACATTTTGCTTGTGTTTATAGGTTCAGGAGATTGTTTGTCCTATTCTCAAGCTACACATACATAAATGTGCTCCAAAAAGTTTGAAGTTTGTTGTCGTGCCAAAGCAAGCACCTTCCGGTCAGATTGTCAAATGCCTGTACATGCAGAGTGCCAGTGTAAGCGGAAAGCTTCTCTGAAGAAAGACAACAATGCTGACATTGGATCAGGAATTCGAAAGATACTGAAATGTGATGATGAAATACAACAGTTTAAGAACCTTTGTGATTATTTGCCCTTCATACTTGTGTTGTAGGCCATCGATTGTGTTCATAGAGTTAGATTGGACCTCTGTACCCTCAGCTAGTTTCTCTTGCTTGAAGAGTTATTGCCGTTGTTGGACGATCAATCTATATTGCAATGTTGCACAAGGTAATTGATGAACTGATATTACTATGTTGTCGCTCAAGCTGTATTCAAGCCAGACAATTTTGTCTTCTTTTTGAGCTTTATGGACTTGATTGCTAACTACTACAGTTGTAGATTGAGAATTTGAGTTTGGATCAAGAAGAGCGGTACCATTTTACTCCTGAAAGATATAAAGTACTCGTAGCATTTTTCTGTGAAACTAGTGCCTTTGCAAACGAGACCTGAACATTTTTGTGCCGGCAGGAGTACACAATCTCTGGTCCTGTTGATTGGATTTTTTGTTACAAATTATCTACTTACTTAATTCAAGAGATAATAATTTTTGAAGTGTGAAGTAAATAATCTGTTTCAATAATCCGGTGAGCAATATCAAAAGAACAGGGGCCGGTGTGCAAGGTTGTTCAGAACATCTGTTCACCCATGAAGTGCAAGTACGGCCCAGCCCAATGCCCCAAGCCCACAGTACCCTTGTCAGAAATCACGAGTAGTACAAGGGCTTGAACACAAAATGACCCATTTGAAAATTTGACACAAAATGCGTGTCAAAACTCAAAAGCGGACAGAATTAGAAACTTATAAAATCTCTCTCGCTGCCTCCTCTTCTTCTTCTTCCTCCTCCTCCTCAGATCCAGCAATCCGCAATACCACCACTAGTACCATTCGAAGCGCCGCCCTCTACTCGCCGGAGAGGAGGAAGACGGAGCAAGGGAGAGCATCAGATAAGCAGAAGGCATGGGGCTCCCCGGCGCCGAGCCGCCGGCGGGCAACGGCGGCGGCGTCTCGGGATTCTTCGGCGGGAAGAGCAAGTACGTCCGCATGGACGACGTGCTGCCGCAGGAGCAGGAGGAGGACGGCGTCGGTGGCGGAGGCGGAGGCGTCCGCGTTCGCCGGAGCCGCAGCAGCAGGCGCTACGTCTTCGCCTGCTCTGTCTTCGCCTCCCTCAACTCCGTCCTCCTCGGCTACGGTAATTAATCTCCTCCGTTTCCACATGAATCTCTCTCGCACACATATGTGTTCGTGTTGGCTGAATCGATGGAGAATTTCGATACGCGTGCTTGGATTTTCGCAAGTTCTTGGTGAAATGTTTTAGCCAATCGCGTTGACTATTTCCTCTTTCCAAGTGATGCTAGGACTTTCTTGGAACGCTTCATTTAGTCTTCGGTCTTTGATGGCGACTCTCCAGCTTATCCCATGTCTGTTACCTTGCGGCGTTTAGCAGGAGTTGTTGAGTAGTCTAAACTACGGTTACTAGTTAATTGCTTAGCAATTAGCAATGCAGTTTCTTCAGAATCAAGAATCTAAGAATCAGTAGTAACTAGTATCACAATGTTTTGTTCAGATGAATTTCTATTCACTACTGATATCGAATAGTCCACTTATTTGGAATCATCGCGATGCTTATTTCAGTCAACGGCAGCTAGCTCGTAGTAGCTTTTTTTTTTCGACAGCATTTTAGCAACACAGTAAAAATTTGACTACAACTTAAGTTTAGGTTTTTTTTTAAGATAATGGAATTGATTTCGTTAAGAAGAAATTACACCCGGGCAAAAACTAAGTTTAAGATAATTACACACAAAATGCATATATAATTCAATTTCTGTGTGGTAATAAATCTATTGTTCCCAGATGTTGGTGTGATGAGCGGCTGCATTCTCTTCATCCAGAGAGACCTCCACATCAATGAAGTGCAGCAAGAAGTGCTCGTCGGGTGCCTCAGCTTCATCTCCCTCCTCGGCAGCCTCGCCGGCGGAAGGACGTCGGACGCCGTCGGCCGGAAATGTACGATCGGCCTCGCCGCCATCGTGTTCCAGGCCGGCGCGGCCGTCATGACGCTCGCCCCGTCGTTCGAGGTGCTCATGGTCGGCAGGCTGCTGGCCGGCGTCGGCATCGGGTTCGGCGTCATGATCGCGCCGGTGTACATCGCCGAGATCTCCCCGGCGGCGTCGCGGGGCTCCTTCACCTCCTTCCCGGAGATCTTCATCAACCTCGGCATCCTCCTCGGGTACATCTCCAACTACGCCTTCTCCGGCCTCCCTGACCACGTCAGCTGGCGCGTCATGCTCGCCGTCGGCATCCTCCCGTCGGTGTCCATCGCCTTTGCGCTGCTGGTGATCCCGGAGTCGCCGCGGTGGCTGGTCATGCAGAACAGGGCCGACGAGGCGCGCGCGGTGCTTCTCAAGGTCACCGACAGCGAGGACGAGGCGAAGGAGAGGCTTGCGGAGATCGAGGCCGCCGCCGCCGCCGTCACGAGCGCCGGCAAGTACGGCGACAAGACGGTGTGGCAGGAGCTGACGAGGCCGTCTCCGGTGATCCGGCGGATGCTCATCACCGGGCTAGGCATCCAGTGCTTCCAGCAGATCACCGGCATCGACGCGCTCGTCTACTACAGCCCGACGATATTCCGGGACGCCGGGATCACCACCGAGAGCCAGCTCCTCGTCGCCACCGTCGCCGTCGGGTTCTTCAAGACGGCGTTCATCGCGCTCGCCATCGTGCTCATCGACCGCGTCGGGAGGAAGCCGCTGCTGTACGTCAGCACGGTCGGCATGACGGCCTGCCTCGTCGTGCTCGCCGCGACGCTCGCCGCGCTGGCGCACGGGTCGGTGTCCAGGAGCGCCGGCATCGCCGTCGCCATCCTGACCGTGTGCGGCGACGTCGCGTTCTTCTCCGTCGGGATAGGGCCCATCTGCTGGGTGATGAGCTCGGAGATCTTCCCGCTGCGGCTGCGGTCGCAGGCGGCGGCGCTCGGCGCGGTGATGAACAGGGTGACCAGCGGCGCCGTGGCCATGTCCTTCCTGTCCGTCTGCCGCGCCATCTCGGTCGCCGGCGCCTTCGCCGTCTTCGCCGTCATATCCGCCCTGTCCGTCGTGTTCGTCTACCGGTACGTGCCGGAGACGAGCGGCAAGACGCTGGAAGAGATCGAGCTGCTCTTCGGCGGCGGCGGCGACGGCGAGGCGGCGCGGGGAGAGGTGGAGCTCGGTGACGGCGAGCACCTGGTGCACAAGGGATGAGGATCTTGAGTTCTTGACCAAATGGATCAATGCGAACTTGGCCAATTTTTTAGGTGGGTTTTAACAGTATTACTGGATACTGATGTTGCGGTGAATGCAAATTGCAAACCAAATTGCTTTTGTTCTAGAGCACTAATAGGGGAAAAAAATTTCCCATACTCTTTTCCACTTGAGAATCCTCTGTAAATGTTGGTGCCACTGTGCCAGTCAGTCAGTCACAGTTGGTAATGCTAGTAAGCTACACTTGGCACATCCATTAAACCATTACATTGAATGTAAATAGCTTCTGAACTGAATTATTCAAATTCAATGCAAAAGAGAGAATTTCCAGTGAGTTATATGTTGTTTTAGCACAGAGAAGAAACTTTATGGGAAATGGAAGTTTGACATCTATCCACATGGTATAAGATAAATTATCTCGACTGAATATTCAGACCAAGGAGATACTTCAAGTTTAATACTCTGCAACTCAGCAATTGTGCAAGTTCATGCCAAAATGACTGACCACAGCTCCAAAATTTCACTCTGAGCCTTACAACTGAATACACAGTAACACAACCATTTTCCTTTTTTAAGAAAATGGCATATGAAAATGTGGGCAGATTCCTGACTCCAACTCTTTTAAGCTGAACAGGTAGTCATCAGGTACCAAACATATAAAAACGCATCCTTTAGTCTTAAACAAATGGTTCCCTCCTTGTTTCTTCCTCCTCATAGAGTCTCCTCCTTCCTCCAGATCCAATTGCTAGTACTCTTCCCATTCACAAGCCACATTCTTGGAGCTTGGAAGAGGAGAGAAGAGCATGAGCCAACCATAGCCATAGCACAGCACAAGCAAAGACAGTCAGAATGGGGCTTCCTGCCACCGAGGCGACGGCGGCCATCGGCGGCGGCATGAGGAGCCTGCCGGATTTCTTGGGGAGGAAGAGCAAGTATGTGCGCATGGACGACACGCTCCCGGATGAGCAGGGAGATGGCGGCGGCATTCGTGTCCGCGGCGGCGGCAGCAGCGGGAGATACGTCTTTGCCTGCTCTGTCTTCGCCTCCCTCAACCATGTCCTGCTCGGCTACGGTGAGCTCCTCTCCTGAATTTGACTGTTCTTGATGCAGATTTGGTTGTCTTACACATAATCAGGGGTTTATTTTCTGATTAAAGCAAGATTTGCAGCTAGTAAAATATGGGGATTCTATGTTAATATGCTTTTAGATTTTAGAAGATGAAGTGTTTGAAAAGTTATCATCACTGACAGCACACTCCGCTTCAGATTCAGATGAGATGTAAATTTTCACCGGTAGTTGGTTCAGATACTGATGTGCTGAAACTGCTATACTTGTTATGGTTGTTAATATTTATCTGAGTCTCTCAGACAGCCATTGACATTGTTTGTCTCGATGAACAATCGATCAAACTTTCAAATGGATGAAATATCTTGTCAATCCTGTGTTACATCGTGGCTGTTAATTTTCAGATGTTGGTGTGATGAGTGGCTGCATCATATTCATCCAGAAGGACCTCCACATCAGCGAAGTGCAGCAAGAAGTGCTCGTCGGGTGCCTCAGCTTCATCTCCCTCCTCGGCAGCCTCGCCGCCGGGAGGACGTCCGACGCCGTCGGCCGGAAATGGACCATCGGCCTCGCCGCCGCCGTGTTCCAGGCCGGTGCGGCCGTCATGACGCTCGCGCCGTCCTTCGCCGTGCTCATGATGGGCCGGCTGCTGGCCGGCATCGGCATCGGGATCGGGATCATGGTGGCGCCGGTGTACATATCGGAGATCACGCCGGCCACGCTGCGGGGGTCGTACGCCTCGTTCCCGGAGATCTTCATCAGCCTCGGCATCCTCCTCGGCTACGTCTCCAACCTCGCCTTCTCCGGTCTCCCCGATCACATCAACTGGCGAGTCATGCTCGCCGCCGGCATCGTCCCTTCCATCTCCGTCGCGTTCGTGCTGCTGGTGATCCCGGAGTCGCCGCGGTGGCTCGTCATGCAGGGCCGGACCGCCGAGGCGCGCGCCGTGCTTCTCAAGGTCACCCATGGCGAGGACGAGGCGCAGGAGAGGCTCGCCGAGATCGAGGAGGCGGCGCGCGTCACGGCCACCGGCAACGGCAAGGCCGTGTGGCGCGAGCTCCTGAGGCCGTCGCCGGTGATCCGCCGCATGCTGGTGACCGGCATCGGCGTGCAGCTCTTCCAGCAGATCACCGGCATCGACGCGCTGGTCTACTACAGCCCGACGATATTCCGGGACGCCGGCATCGCCACCGAGAGCCAGCTGCTCGCCGCCACCGTCGGCGTGGGGCTCTCCAAGACGGTGTTCATCGTGATCGCCATCATCCTCGTCGACCGTATCGGGCGGAAGCCGCTGCTGTACGTCAGCACGGCCGGGATCACCGCGTGCCTGGCCGCGCTCGCCGCGTCGCTCGCGCTGCTCGCGCGCGGCGCGCTGCCGCGGGCGGCGGCGATCGGGGCGGCCATCCTGACGGTGTGCGGCTTCGTGGCGTTCTTCTCGGTGGGGATCGGGCCGATCAACATGGTGCTGAGCTCGGAGATCTACCCGCTGCGGCTGCGGGCGCAGGCGGTGGCGCTCGGCTTGGCCGTGAACAGGCTGACCAGCGGCGCGGTGGCCATGTCGTTCCTGTCCATCTGCGGCGCCGTGTCCGTCGCCGGCGCCTTCTCGGCGTTCGCCGCCATCTCGGCGCTGTCCGTGGTGTTCGTCCACGTGTTCGTGCCGGAGACGAGCGGCAAGTCGCTGGAGCAGATCGAGTCCCTGTTCGGCGGCGGCGCCGGCGCCGGCGAGGTGGAGCTCGGTGACGCGGAACATCTGGTACACGGGAAAGAAATGAGCTGATAAGTAGCATCTCACTCTTATGAGCTTCTTGGTCAAAGTTGTGATTACTAAGCAGTAAACACGGGATATCAACTTGCAAACTCTGCCATGACTAAGCCCTATTTGGGATGGGGTTATCATCACCCCGCACCCCGCCCCCCGCCGTTCGGCGGCTACCGTGGTAACCACGAAAACCGCGCACCATGGTTTCAAAAATTGTACCGTACGTGATAACCACACGGTTTGGTAAAACCTACTTCCTCCGTCCTATAATATAAGAGATTTTGAGTTTTTATTTGTATTGTTTGACCATTCGTCTTATTCAAAAAATTTTAGAATTATTATTTATTTCTTTTGTGACTTACTTTATTACCCAAAGTATTTTAAGCATAATTTTTCGTTTTTTATATTTGCACAGAAATTTTGAATAAGACGAGTGGACAAACAGTATAAGTAAAAACTTAAAATCCCTTATATTATAGGACGGAGGGAGTACTTACGAATCGTAGGAGTGTATTGGGCGTAAATAACAGCAAGGAGAAAAGCTCATTCTCTTTCTTTAGACGCCAATAAATGAAATTACGAACGGATTAACGAACAGCTAAGCAGAGCACACAGGCGAAGGGAGCATCCTAGCACAACAGTACACTACACAGAGGGAAAGGGAAGCAGCATCTGTTCCACACCAGAAAATGGGCGTGCGCTCGTTTCGTTGCGTGCGAACATTTTCCGACGGCCCACCAGCAAAATTTTTCAAGGTCGCACCACGAACCGGATTGGGGCATCGGGCCATTTTTTGCTTGCTGCACGAGACGTTTTTCTGCCAGTTTTATTGAGTTTTTATATAGTGATTTTGGATAAGTTTAAAACACAAATAGACATATAACTAGTACTCCCTCCGTCCCATAATATAGCAATCTAGAACCGGATGAGATACTTCATAATACAACGAATTCGGATATGAAGCATGTCCGGATTTGTTGTACTATGAAGTGTCTTGTCTAGTACTAGATTACTATATTATAGGACGGAGGAAATACTACTTAGATTTTTTTAACACAAACTTTAGGCATAAACAAAGATATAGTTCGATATAATTTCTTAGTTAATGAACATTATATCATATCTTACTATAAAGTTATCCCCCCTAACTCCTTAAGCTTAACATACAAAGATGTCACATCATCATCCACTAACAAGATGACACATCATCATCCACTAATAATCATCACATTTAAACATCATGCAAACATACTATATCTTTATATAGTTTTTATAATTCAAGAGCTTTTCAAATACAAACATGTTAAATTATCATCCAACATAATTCACATAATGTTTTAATGGATATCTTTATTATGTTTTATGATATCCTATATACTTATATAGGTCATCCTCGCTTAGTTAGTGATTAAATGATTAATCTATGGTCCAAATTATCTTTCTCATTTTTTCCTCTAAGTAAGTCATATCACATTAATTGTTTTTAGCCTTTAGATGATTAATCTATGGTCCAAATTATCTCCCTATTTTTCTTCTTTCATAAAGTCATACCACCTTATTTTTTACGTTTGAATCACCATTCTACATACTATTTAAATTTAAATTTAAATTATCATAAACCACATTAATTTACTTAATCTGATGTTATCTAGCTATCTTACACGTTATTTTTTATTGTTATCATACTAAATTCCCATAGCAATGCGCTGGGTTTCACCTAGTTTCTACAATAGTTGCGACTACAAGACCTCCTAACCATTATTACACCAAAATAACTTTTTATTCCCTTTAATAAATACTAAAAGTCGTCTCTGACTCTCTAAGCCATTGTCATTGTCATTTTCTCCCATCTCTCTCTTCCACATCACCAAATTTACATGCATACTAACCGAGAGAGCCCATTACACTGTTGTACATGTATGGCAAGTTTTGTTAGAGAAGTTCTCGCCGCAGAACGACGACGACGAGGAACGGGCCGCTGCTGGCCTCCCTGCCCCCTCCCTCTTCACGTGCGCTCGCTGCGGGAGTTGTGGGGGAAAGGCGATGCTCTAGCTGCAGGTCGACTCCATCCTTGTCACCGTCGCACGAAGTTGCCGCCGCCATCGTGTAGCTCTTCACCCGCCACCAGACTTCTTCCGCTCCCGCCGACCGGCCCGCCAAAACGAGGAAGAGAGAGAGAGGAAGAAGGGAGAGAAGAGGGGAGGACCCGTCAAAACGAGGCACCGCCTCCCTCCTTTGCGCCCTCGGCGAGAGCAGTCGCCACAGCGCTGCCCATCGTCGGCTGCCCCGCCAGCCTCCTCCGCAGTCCGCACCCGCCGGCCGGCATGAGAAAAGTGAGAGAGAGAGAGGAATAGGAGGGGAAATAAGAGAGAGGTTATGAGTTGGCATCCTGACATGTGGGGCCCACATGGGTCCCACGCTGACTCAGCCGCCACGTCGGACAAAACCGGGGTCAAAACTACCGAAGGATCTAAATTGAACGGTTTTGTTAAGTTGAGAGATGTGATATATCTGGTTTCGTGGTTGAGGGACGATTTTGTAACTCGATGACAAGTTGAGGGACCTTCGGTGTACTTTTTCCTATGAGGCCCATGCTCTCTAGTAGCACCTAAAATTAAGCCCAAAAGGGACCGATCAGTTCTATTACGAACGGATTAGCGACCATTAATTAAGAGAGCGCGTGACGGATTAAGCGAAGCGAACCACGCAAATACTACACACACGCGCGTCACGGACACCACCCAGTCCCCTCCCCACACCACGCGCCGCCCAAAACCTCCGCCGCGTTTCGCACCACCACCACCGCCGCCGACCATGGCCTCCTTCTTCGCCGACGACGGCGCCGACGAGCTCCCCCGCACCGCCTCCCACCCCTTCGACGCCGACGACGACGCCGCGCCCGACGCATCGGGCGCCGCCGCCGCCGACGAGACCGGATACGGCGGCTACGCCTCCTTCGTCGACGGCGGCGTAGAGGATGTGGAAGAGGAGGAGGAGATCGCCGTGGAGTCCGAGGGGGTCCCGATCGGTCACGTCTCCGGAGGGTTCTCGCCCTCGCCCTTCTCCCCCGAACCGGAGCTGGACGGCGGCGACGGCCCTATCCTCCCGCCGCCGGCCCAGATGGGGGCGGAGGAGGGGATCCTCCTCCGCGAGTGGCGCAGGTGAGCACCGCCATCCGATCTGTCCGGGCCTAGTGCCGTTTCGGCTACTGCTTTGCTTGCTTCCGCTGGTGCTAGGGTTCCGACGCATCGAGCGAGATCTAACGCTTAGATCTGATATTTCGCCTAATTTTCAGCTAGGTGGGGCGGAATAGAGTTTGTAGTGAGGCTGTATTATCGTATTTTGTCGATTTAGTTACGATGAAACTTGACCTTGTTGTTTAGGAATTGCAGTGATTGATTAGTTTGAGGCTTCAACTGGGTTCTGAATTCTTAGCTAGTGCTACTGAATTTAGTTAGTGCAATTGAATCTGGTTCTGCAAGAGCTGTTGTTAAATGCCTTTGCTTGTGAGGAAAGTTTGTTAGCTCTGGTACTAGTATATGTACAAATAGTTAACTTTTTATATACTCATAGAACAACAAGATGCTTGATCAGTGTTGCACACACTCCAATGGGGAATTGATGTCTTTGCATGTGATTAAAAGGCTCATGTTGCTTGTTTAGTGAAGTTATAACACTTTAAGAAGTACTTGAACCGTTCTTCTCTATCATCATGGCGTGGAAATGAGCATGAGGCCAATCTCATTTTGCAATTCACCCATGGTCTGTTACATGCTTCAACTTTCAAGATAAGCCTAAGTCTTAGGCAATAATGCAGTACACTTAAACAGTTTTCTGAGTTAATGAGCACATGCTTAGTTTGTCTTGAGCTATCTTACATATTTCTTGGTGAATGGTGATATTAATCCTAGGTCTTACCATGATGATGGTTTGCACCCTTTTATTCCTTTTGATGCTTATGTCTTAGGATGCTTTAATCGGTCTTAAAATCAGCTTAATTTGCCAGAACATAAATCACCATTTTTAGTGCTATGCCACATGAGCATGGAACGTGCTTGGCAAAGGTGTGTGCCAACAGGAGTAAACTGGCTACTTGTTTGTGCTTCTGAAATTTGCATTTTGTCTGTCATGATCTTATATTCTGCACTTGCACGCTCTTCTGCACCTGTCGAATTTTTAGTAGTTTCATGTATATCCATTCTCAGCTCAAAATTTTGTAAGGTGGTAATGTTAGCAGTTTTACTATCAGTGGTATGTGTTTTTGTGCCTAATTTATCCTGTGCTTGGTATAATCTGGTCATTACAATTGCAATAGTGTATTTTGCATTAGTATATAGCGCAGGTGAGCCACATCTGATCTGTTTCGGCTATGCCATTTCTGCTATTGTTTGTTTGCTTCCGCTGGAGCTAGGATTCCACCGCTTCAAGCGAGATCCAACCCTTAGATCTGCTATCTTCCCTAATTTTCAGCTAGGGAGGGCGTCATATAGTTGTAGTGAAATTGTCGTTAAGGAAATGGCAAGCGATCGATTAGTTTGAAGGTACAACCAATTCTGATCTGGTTCTCATGCCCCTGCAGTATTGTTCTGCAAGAGCTGCTACTTAACTGCCTTTGCTTGTGAGGAAAGTTTGCTAGCTCTGGTATACATACAAAATAATCGTTACTTAACTTGTACCGATGGAACAACAAGATGCTTGATTCATGATGCGCACACTCCAAAGGGGGGTTGATGTCTTTCCATGTGCAATAAAAGGCTTATGTTGCTTTGTTTAGTGAAGAAAACCTAAGTACATGCACCGATTTCTTTTTTCAGTCTGGCATGGAAATTAGTGTGAGGCCAGTGTCATTTTGCAATACATTCATGGTCTACTACATGTTTCAACTCTCAAGATAAGCCTAAGGCTTAAGCAGCACTGCAGTAGGCTAACAGTTTTGTGATTTATGAGCACAGGCTTGTAAGGCTAGTTTGTCTTGAGCTACATTATCTGTTTTCTTCCAGTTGGATATCTTGGTGAATCCTGATATTTATCCAGGACTTACTCCTTTGGATATTTATGTCCTCTAATGTATCAGATGCTTTATGTGATCTTAAAATGAGTTTGTAGTGCCAGAACATAAGTCACTGTTTTTAGCGCAATGCTGAATGGTCGTGGAACATGCTTGGCCAAAGGTGTATGCCAGCATGAGCAAACTGTCTACTTGTTTGTGCTTCTGAAATGAGCACTTTGTCTGGCATGATCTTATATTATGCACTTGCACACTCTTCTGCACCAACCTATCCATATTCAATGTTAGTTTCTTGTATATCCATTCTCAGCTCAAAAGTTTGTAAGGTGGTAATTAGCAATTTTACTACCAGTGGAATTGTGTTGTGTGATTGTGCCTAATTTATCCTGTGCTTGGTATGATCTGAACATTTGCAATATTATACATCTTGCTATAGTGTTTTTGGCCGTGGCTGTTCTCTAGTAACTGTTGTCCTTATCATGTAAAATTATAGTATGTTCATGATCTATCTTTTGAACAGCATCACTATTGTTTCAGGCAAAATGCTATAGTTCTTGAGGAAAAAGAGCGGAAGGAGAAGGAGCTACGGGCCCAGATACTTGCTGAAGCTGAAGAGTTTAAGAAGGCTTTCTATGAGAAGAGGATACAGAACTGTGAGACAAACAAGGTCCATAACAGAGAAAGAGAGAAGGTGTGGCTCAGAGCAATTTCTTAGTTATTACGTCAATGTTCATAACATGTCCATTAAGTTCTCATGAGTGACAACTTATTGTGTGCTGCAGATTTTTGTAGCCGGCCAGGAGAAATTCCATGCCGAAGCAGACAAGCAGTACTGGAAGTCGATATCGGAGCTCATCCCACATGAAATAGCTACCATTGAGAAGCGGGGAAAGAAGGACAAGGACAAGAAGCCATCCATCACAGTCATTCAGGGCCCTAAGCCTGGCAAACCGACAGACCTCTCACGAATGCGCCAGATCTTAGTGAAGCTGAAGCACGCTCCTCCACCGCACATGATGCAACCTCCACCAGCGCCTGCTGCTAAAGACGGTGCAAAGGATGGTGCTAAAGACGGCACACCAGCCCCAGCAAATGGAACGAAGAAGCCTGCAGAGAGCAAAGAGAAACCTGCCAACGGATCGCCTGCGGAGGCAGAGAAGGAGCAGCCTGCAGCATCGGAGTAACTTATGGTAGCTCTACAGGAACGCCCGAACCTTGACTGCAGATATGGAAATGCATTTTATTTCTAATCCCTGGATCTGTCTATCCTGCATTTATCTTTTTATGGAGATTTGCGTCAGCATGGCTATGTATCAGCTCTCAGAACATTCAGCTTAGTATCACAGCAATTGTACACTTTACTTGTTTTCACCTGGTACAAGTAGCTTCAGTGGATACTTTGTGATCATAAGTTCAGAACTGAAAGCGTAACTGAATGGTGGATATCATACACGATTTCTCCCCTGTGGATACTCTCTGATCAAAAGTTCAGAACTGAAAGCGCAACTGAGTGATGGATTATACACGATTTCTCTCTCCTGTGCCATGTCTACAGAAGCTCTTCTGTTCAATTGCCCCCAAAATTAATGTCCAACAGGCAGCGATCTTGAATTGCTCTGACGTAAACCAGTCAGGATCAACCTACTACTATTTACAAGATCTAGATGCCGCAATTTGCACAAAGGAATGGAAAGAAACAACAACACGATTCACAATTGGCACACATCTAAACGTGTGCCCTCTATGCACTGTCACTCAACTCAACATGCAAAGGTAAACAAGGGACATGGATCAGTCACCAGCATCAGCATCAGCCTGGTGATGTTTTTCCTTCCATTTTCACCTTGGGCTGATCTCGGACACCGTCGGTGGCACCACCGCGCTGAACATGTCGGAGGTGTCGGACGCCGAGTGCTTGAACCTCGAGTTGCTGGAGTTGGTGGCCTTGGAGACCGTGCCATTGTAGTCGTGGATGTAGCCCGGCGCCGTGAGCTCGCGCTCGTTGATGCGGATGGGCTTGGACAGCATCGTCACCACCTGCGGCATCGACGGCCGCCGCGCCGCCGCCGCCTGCGTGCAGAAGAGGGCCGTTTTGATGTACCGGAGGACCTCCTCTTCAGGGTAATCTCCCATTTCTGAATCCACCAGCTCCTTGAGCTTCCCTACCTCATGTAGCTCCCATGCCTGTTAATTGTGAAAGCTAGGGTGAGTTCGGCAGCAAGAGTTGGTAACTCATCCCACACGCATGTAAAACGGGATGACTCATTGTGCATAATTAATTAAGTATTAGTTTTTTTTTCAAAAAAAAGATTAATATGATTTTTTAAAGCAACTTTTATGTAGAAAAGTTTTGAAAAAAAAAAAACACAACGTTTAGCAGTTTAAAAAGCGTGCGCGTGGAAAACGATAGAGATGAGTTAGGAAATATGGCTGCCTAATTAACACGGCCTTAATTGGTGCAGAGGCTGGAAATTATACTTCCATTCTCTTTAAAAGACTTAGATGGAGAGTCCAGCGATTACGGCTTAATTGGAATGTCTCTAGAGCAAATGTCTGAAGGTGAAAGCAAATCTCTGAATTTTGGATAGTAAAGATGATAGTAAGACTGACCTTCTCTAGGAGAATCTTATCGTCAGCCAGGAGACACCTTGAACTACTCTTGCCACTTACGATCTCAAGTACAAGGACGCCAAAGCTGTATATATCGGCTCTCTTCGTCAATTGGCCATGCCATGCATATTCCGGTGCAAGGTAACCTCTGCAAGGAACAAAGAGATCAGTTCAGTTACTGCAAGGTTACTTTCTACTCAAACAAACTGCTAAATGCTGAATACTCACGTCGTTCCAGCAACACGGGTACTGATGTGGGTGATATTATCAGGGAATAACTTGGCTAAACCGAAGTCCCCAATCTTGGGGTTGTAAAGCTTGTCAAGAAGTATATTGCTAGCCTTGATATCCCTGTGCACAATCGGGGACGCAATCTCTTCATGCAGGTATGCAAGTCCTTTGGCGATTCCTATGCATATAGCAGATCTTACGCTCCAAGTAAAATTTGCAGGTTCGCTGTTAGAACCTACAGAACACAAGATAAAAGGTTAAGCAACAAAAGAAATCAATGCACTCATATAGAAAAATAGTCATTGTAACATATCAATATTCATACCCAACAATGCACGGTCAAGGCTGCTGTTTTCTAAATACTCGTATACCAAAATTCGATTGTTTCCTTCAACACAACAGCCAATTAATTCGACAAGGTTGGGATGCTTCACATTGGTAATAACATCAATCTCTGTCAAAAATTCTCGAACGCCCTGCCTGGATTCAGCAGAAAGAACTTTCACCGCAACATCTCGCCCATTTCTTATAGTTCCCTGAAACATCAAACCATTGGTAAGAATGCAAGGACTGATGGCTTCAGATTTGAAAGGGATGTAACCCTCAATGGTTCCTCCCCTCCACATATAAAGAAAAACAAACATTACCTTGTATACTGTCCCAAAGCCGCCTCGGCCAATTTTATTACTGCGGTTGAAGTTTTCTGTTGCTGATCTCAACTCAGAATAAGAGAAAAGCCTTATGTTTTTCTCAGGCGGAATACCTGAAAGTTATTTACATTTAGTTAAGTAAAACATGAAATCTTAAATAGAGCTTTAGTACTGGCATTCTCTAGCCTAATATGATCGAATCTGTGATAGGGACAATATACATGTTTCTATTTCATAAACTCTGTTGGCTGCTATGCAAATTCAGCATAAATTTTGCAAGCAAATACAGTTCGTACCGCTAACGCCATGAGAGTAAGGATTCTCTCCTTTCTTGGATTTTGGAATGCAACACCACCAGCTCATATCCTCAGTTGTTGTGGCTGTCTTGTACACTTCAACATGCAGAAGAGGAATCTTCAGGAATAATTATTCTGCAGGAATTCAGTGCAAAACAACCACTTAGAGAGTTGCAATTAGAGTTCATTTGTACATTTTATATATTTTGGATATATAGTAAAGAATAGGGAAATAAAAAGTAGGACATGACGCTCTATAGACAGAAAGTCTGCGCAAAACTTGTTAGAACTGATAGGCAGATGCAGATCCACCCACATTAGCCTGTACTAGAGTAGGTCAGGAACTGGAGTACAATTAAATCTGTTTTTGAAACCGAGTAAAATTAGATCTTAAATCCATCATTCCTCATGATTAAAGCACAAAAAAACCTCATACTGGCAAGCTTTCAATGATAACTGATTAATCGGTGCCATGATTGTGAACTTGAGATTCTCATGATGAAAAGAAACATGACCCAAAATTTTTGGGATGCCAGGTGCATTTGGACCACATAGCTCCAATCTCAGGTGAATATACCAGATGTTCCACTTTATCCCATGCTCATGGATGGCACATGTAAGTACTAGGTTAGCACCTCATCCACTGAACAGTTCACACGATTTGCAAAGCAAACGGCCAGATGGCATAGCTGCCAAGAACAATCACCAAAGCAAGCTGAAGTTTGGTGATTTCTTCAACACCATGGTCCACTCGCCTCAATCTGTATGCTTCCTGAACCTCATAAGTAACTGATCATCCAACTTGTTTATTCAGGCCACAATTCCAAGAATTATTTTGCTCGCATCCCAGCGGATGATTCGACGGCATCACTTATTTTCAGAATCTCTGTCCGAATGATGCTTTTCCACTCAAGAAAAACTCTTCACAGATCGTCATCTGATGAACACCGGATCGAATCCGACAGCACGAAACTCCCAGAGCATCACCACATCACAGGTCAGGACTCAGGACGCATCATCAGAAATCAGATGGAGAAACTCTAGGCTAAAACTAGTGTGCGAGAAAGCCCAAGAACTAGGAAATCAAGAACACGAGGGGAAAAAAACAACAAGAGGCAAGAAATGCTTCGAGAAAGCAGCAGAGAAGTACCAAAGAAAAACAAAACGTTGAACACTTTGGTTACCTTTCTTGCTCGGCGCTCTCTTCCGATGAGATCGACGGCAGAGGAGATCGAAGAGGACGGAAACCAGGGGAGTTTAAAGGGGGAAGAGAAAGGTGGTTGGGGCTCAATTATCAGCAGATATATCTGTAGCAGCTGGCCAGTTGAGCGAACTTGCTAACAATTGCAGTGTTGCAGATTGGCAGGTTCAGCTCAGCTCAGCACTAGCAACAGCAGCAGCTGTTGCAATAAAGACCAACAGCGAAAATGGTACGAGGGAAGGAGGTACCAGCACGCCACAAAACCTAAAAAAATTGGAACAAAATAATCTCAAGCAGGTGCAGGTGAGAGATAGCAGCCGGCTGGGAATGAGGCAGAGGAGGAAGAAGAGGTCTTCTTGCTGATGCTAATTGCTATTACTACCTACTAAGTAATTGCTACTCCCACTAAAGTCCCTTTGATAAAAAAAAATTACTACTTACCCCGTTATAAAATATAATAATTTCTTTATCGATGTTCTGTTGAGATTCTCAACCAGTTATAGCAACTTATCTTTTAATTTCTTCACCTATTTAATTTTCTTAATTAATCATAACTTTTTTTTAGCTTGGTCCTTCTTAAGAGAATAATAATGATCTTTTGAGCTCTATTTATTCCGTTTAATTTTGTCTGTTGTTCCGACTACTTTTTCTAACCTTAAAATTTCTTACTAGTACACTACATCTGTCCCAAAATATAACAACTTTTAGCTATGAATCTGGACAGATGCTTATATTTTGGGACGGAACAGAGATGATAATTCCATGGAGCTTGCCTGGATGTTGCCACCTGCCGCCAGGCGTGGAGCTGTCACCTGTCACAAGAACACTCAATAGTACTCACTCCGTCCATAATATAAGAGATTTTGAATTTTTGTTTGTATTGTTTGATCACTTATTTAAAAAGTTTGTGTAAATATAAATAACGAAAAGTTGTGCTTAAAATACTTTGGATAATAAAGTAAATCACAAAAAAGTAAATAATAATTCTAAATTTTTTTAAATAAGACGAGTGGTCAAACAAAGTAAAAAATCAAAATCCTATATTATGGGATAGAGGGAGTACTCAATAGGCGTGGAGTATCCTGCTAATTACCAGCGGGCGACGCAATCGCTGCCGCCATCAGCACAGATAATTAGCATTAAGCCCTGCCCGATCATTCTCCTTAATTATTGCGAGACCAAGATTATTTTAGAGTATAATTAGGTGCTTGCTACTGCTGGTATTGTATCGCAACCAACCTGCCGTTGCCAGCCAGGGACATTGCTCGCTGCATTGTGCATTCGTGCCTGTATTGGCGCCTACCTGATGAATCAAATCCATATATCAGGGTCGTCGCGTACGCCGGCCGGCGGCCGCAGCTCGATCGATCGTGCGCCGGCCGCTTCCACACTGGGGGTTGTCTGGGGAACTAGGGCCTCGTTTAGTTATCAAAATATTTTTCCTAAACATATTACATCGAATCTTTGGACATATACATGGAGCATTAAATATAGATTAAAAAAACCAATTGCACAGTTAATCGCGAGACGAATCTTTTGAGCCTAATTAGTCTATGATTAGTCATAAGTGCTACAATAACTGCTAATGACAGATTAATTAGGCTTAATAAATTCGTTTCGTGAGTTATGTAATTAGATTTTTCATTCGTGTCAATAAACCATTTCTAATACTGATCAAATATTTAATATTTAATGTGGTTCCAAAAAGTTTTCTTTTCATGTGGACCAGCGGCTGCCAACGAACGAGGAGGCAGTAGAAAAAAACTTGGTGTTTTCATCGCTCTTGTCACTACGTGTAGCCTACGTATGTTAACAGTTCGCGAAAGAGGGGAGATATTTACGTGCTTGAGAAATAATTTTCTACGGTCCTGTCGTTTCGCTCACGCCTATAGTTATTCTTATTTGTATTACTTGTTAGCAATTAAAAATAATTTAAGTAATTATTTTAGGTGTGTATACTTAGTGATTCAGAAATAAATGTTGTAAAATAATGATAAAGAAAATCACGAAATCAACTTTAAAATTAAGTTTTAAAATTTAAATTTTATCTTATAGGTTTCACTATAAGTGAAACGATGAGGTCGTACGTATCAAAGCTAGGGCATGTTGTTTCTAAGGAATTGAAGAATGGAATGCATGAGTTATTAAACGGTGTGGTTTTCAGAAAGAAATTTTCTGAAAAAAAATAGATTAAAACATAACCTCTATATCCAAACATGTATATACATCAAAAGAAAATAAACTGCTTTAAATTTATGTTTTAACTTTATGTGGTCACTAAATCATTCATCTAACCCGAACAAAAATCAAGCCCTAATTAGAGTTAATTAACACAAATTAATTAATACTACTACATGATTTAACTCCTCGTTTTAAGTGAGCTCCTGTGTTTTCTTGCTGTAGGCTTAGGTGGACTGGAGACGAGTCAACGACTGACATCCGCTGCTATTTCCTGTTTTGGTTTTGGATGATTGCCTTCTTATTGTCAACCAATTATGCCTTGTTACTGTTGATGTTCACACGTCCATCTGGTGTGATCTAATTTGTTTTGAAGGAGTCTACGCCACGATCATCCAATTGCCCTATTGTTGTTTGTTACTGTAAGACTAATGTGACTCGTCAGAAGCGAAGAGCTCCATATCTCTGACGACATCGTATAAAAATAGTATTACGTGTTCTGTCCTGTTGTTTTTTTGTTGTGTTGTGCCAAACTACTACTTTTCAGGGTGACCTAATCCTTTCGTCACAGGTTGTCACCAGCCACGAGCACAAAATCATAATGCATGTGATTGATCCTTCTCATAAATCAATCGTATCTTAAAGTCTCAAACGTTTTTGTTTTAGATTTACTACTGCTCAGTTCAAGTGAGGGTGATCATTACCTTTGTCATTGCATCCATTGGTACAGCACGCGCGAGAGCGAAAACTTTTACAAACCCTCAATTAAGGCCTCATCTAAAATGAATAAATTGGGATTTTGTTTATGAAATGAACTAATTTCTATGAAAATCATGTAAAATTCATACGTTCAAAAGTAATCCCTAAAAATAAGCATCGTTGGAAATTCAGAACGGAAATGCTAGAAGTATGTCACCAATTGTTTATTAAAAAAACCTTTGATTTCTAAACTGCTAGATTACATCAAAATTTATACAAGAAGGGAACAAAATGCACAGCGTGCGTCATTATTGTTGGAAATTTAGAATGGAATATGCTAGAATCTATCGCCAATTGTTCGTTGAAAAGGACTTTCGTTTTCTAGAGTGTCATATATATTGCATCAAAATTTGTACAGGGAGAAGGAAAAAAATTGCACGACCTGCAAGACACTAACACATGTCTACAGGCCAACTGTGTCACACGTGTTTTTAATAATAGTAATGCAGTATAAGTTAAATAGATGTCACTATAACTATATATACTAATACTCTAGTTATGCTTGAAAGATTTTATTTCTACGTGTAACACCTTTTCTCTTTACCTCTAGGGGTTATATTTTCTCATGCTTTATTCAATGAAAAGGCACAATCTTGTGATGTTTTCTGTTAAAAAAAAGATTTTATTTCTTTAAAAAACTGTTGTCAGATTTGGATAGCCCCAATCAATTATAATCAATAAGTAGCTAGTTGGAATGAGACGTATAACCAACGAATCATCTTGCGGTTACGTACGTAGCCGGCCGGCCGCTTTCCCACGAAGGCCGGCAATGGCGATTCGTTGAACATTCTGATCGATTCGCCGCTGCTGACCCCCCACAGCGTTGATGGCGATCCAACATATCTTACTACTACTAGTCCTATATCCCCGAGCATCCTTGCTAATGCGCATTATACTTGTGCCTCATTTGACCGTGGATTTTTTCTCTGAATTTCTGCCTCCTGTTCGTGGCCAAAAATTCAGACAACACTGCATCAGACTTGTTCTACTACTCTTGTGCTGCTGTATTATTCAGTATCCGACTTGAAGGTCATCTAATCTACCGGTAGAGAGGCACATTCGTATGTTGCTCATTATAGTGGTACACTTGTTGGTTACTGGTAATGCTATCCAGTGGGCAGGCAGTGGCATCTCCATTGCTTTCGCCATTATTATCACCGTGACTCCAGCTGCATCACCATATGATTTGCTGACCGTCATGCTGGTGCATGCATCAACTCTTTTCCCATGTGTTTCTTTTCACATAAATCGATCTGACGATCTTCAAGTTGCTTGCAGTAATACGTACAGTCCGTTGGTAAAATTCAGAGAGATGTATCAGTAGTAGAATGAACCTTGTGTTCAGCTTCCACGCAATGTCCTCTGACATGACAAATGACAATTTATAGGACTAGATCAAACGATCATCTATTTCATTATCTTCAAAAAGATGGACGGTTCAGTAAAAAAAAAAACTGCATTTCTTAGGATAAATTACTCGTTATTGTTCGTTGTTATGTGCAGATAGATGCAGTCTGGTTTGGTTTTGCCTGCATCCACGGATGATAGGTACTTGACAGAACAACGGGCACTATGCGACTAAATTGGATGCTTCAGTTTTACAGGAAAAAGAGCAGAGGACTGATGTTGATTCAACCTGCAGTACCTGAGGGCGCCACAACACTTTGCTTAAGTCATGGGTCGTTGACATTTGATATCTATAATTCTCTTTAATCTATAGCGTCTTTTACTAACGAAATAAGATTTTTTTTTCTCTGCCTAAAAAAAACCAAGTCAAAAGGTTTCAAAGATGTCATCTTGCAACCAGATGCCATTCCATGAGGGCAGCGGCCATTCATTTTTCACGAGCTTCACTATTTATATATAGTACCATCAAGGACAAGTTCATTTGGCATTGGACCAGCGGTGACTACTCAGCTCTCTGACAAAGTGGCAGGCCAACCAAATGTAAGCTTTTTCTTTGGTTGGTGATTCAGCGACGCTGCTGGATGACCGATAGGATGCTCAGTTATGGGCTTGGAGAGCCACTCGATGTGCCCCTTGTGTGTGCAGGAAGAGGAGATAACAAACCACATCCTTATCTATTGCGTCTTTACTAGGTAGGTCTGGTGCAATCTATTGATTTCTGATGGACTAGTTACTCTCTCACCAGGCCGTCACTCAATGCTCTCTAAGACTAGTGGCCAACTTCGCGGCGTCGCCACCATAATAAGAGTAGGAAATGCTTCGACTCCCTCATCATCTATGGAAAGAGAGGAATGCCTGCGTCTTTGATGATGTTCTGTCTCACGTGTCGATGGTGGTGGAGCAGATTGTGGAAGAAGGGAGGCAATGGGTGGCGGCGACTGCCAATCCAGTTGGAGAGTTGTTAGGCACATAGCTTAGCTTAGTGTAGCTTCTTCCTCACTCAGTCTCAGCTTAGGAGCTTTGTTGGGTGATCGTCTTGGCGTGTCACTTTTTTCTAATATATTAACATGCAAAGCTTTTTGTGTTCACACATAAATATATAGTAACATCTCTGACTTTTAAAGGTGACAAGAACAGTAGATCGCCCATTGGAATTATCCATAGAAAGCGAACAAGAAATATGAGGGCAAGTATAAAGATAGAGACCGGTATGGTCTTTACATTAATTAGAGGCTATCATGTTACAATAGTTAAGACAATATGGTCTCTAACCATTAATGTACCAAAATACTCGCTTACTAGTCATCTTTTCTTTATTAGACTCAACGCAACGAAAAATTTCCTAATAAATGCTAAGAGTCGACTCTATGTCATTATCATGCGTAGCAACCATCTTTCTCTTTCTTTCTTCCTCTCTCTTCTACGTCACCAAATATGCTTGCATGATAATAAAGAGAGACCGCTAATAAAGACCATTATACATGCCCTGATGAGTACGATGAAGTAAAGCTGGTCATGGGATTGGTCAATTAATATAAATAACACTATATGATTGCCTTTTTTTTCTCCGCTTGGTCATAGCAAAAGACAGAGAATTGATACATAGGGCTTGGTCATTTGCTTCTAGATACAAGTAAAATTTTGCCCCTTTTTTTTTCTATTAAGATTTAGATTTTATCTCGGTTTCCATTAACACACATTTCAAACTACTAAACAGTGTGTTTCATGTGAAAACTTTATATATAGATGTTGCTTTAAAATATTAAATATCAATTTGTCAAGTTTGTAATAATTAAAACTAAAAAGACGTGAATATTAGGGAAATACCTAATATCAAATAATTAGAAGGGGTGAAGCTTTAAACCCAGGTCGTCTAGCCCACCACCTTGTGGAGCTATCTGGAGAACTCTAGGCGTTTCTCCTAATAATTAAAACTTAATTAATCATGTGCTAATGGTATTCTCGTTTTGCGTGCGCCAACTTAATTTTCATCTTCATCGGCTTCATGTCAAGTCAGCATATTTTACTCTGGCAATTACTAGTGGAAGGTGCAATTAAGCTGAAAAAACATGTGAGGAAAACCTGCAGATTATATATATATATATATATGTATATATATATATATATATATATGTATATATATATATATATATATATATATGTATATATATATATATATATATATATATATATATATATATATATATATATATATATATATATATATATATATATATATAGAACTGGTCAGGTGAAGAAATGCTACTACAGGCCAAAAATACTGGTGAACTATTATTGGACCTGAGAATTATTCCGACAAAACATATTGAAGCTGAAAACATGGGCGAATCACCTGTAAATTAAAAAGCCAACTGGGCAGGTGAAGAATTTGTAAAATCAAAGGTCTTTTGATTATTATTCTGTGATGAATAATTGGCATTGGAGATTATTGGTTTTGTTATTTGAAATTTATTCACGAAGTGGTTTTGGAGATGATTGGATTTACAGGTGAATCACAGGTTCATTATTTTATGTAGACCGGTCAGACCGGGCCGGTGCGGCCGGTCAGACCGGTGGTATATGCGTGGTCAAACCAGCGCAGCCCGCGGTCTGACCGGCCGACGCTGTGTCGGTTTCGGTTTCGGGTTGTTTGTTTGGATATCCGTGATTATTTCATGATTATAGCTTCTAGATGGATATTATACGTATGTAATACTGTTGTTTGCTACTAATGAGTCAAGTTGGAGATAGCTTGGTTTCGGAATATGGTTTCTTTGTTTATTAAATGTGTAGGTGACTCGATGCCTCGGGAGAGTATTTGCGGTGATAGACCGGGAGTCGGCTTGGGGATGAGACGACGTTCGTGGTGGTCAGAGATCATGCGGGATACTTAGGCTAGAGTTGATGCACGTGGTTGATGGAGATTCCATATGGCATACGATGGAGTTATTGTGTGCGTATGGGATGCGGAGTCGAATTTGGAAGGAGTCCAAATTTGATATGATTGGTTATGTAAAGTTTGTTTCTTGTACTAGAGGGTTTTCTAAGGTGTTTAGGACTCCTAGTATGAGTTTGGTTCGTGGCTTTAGGCTGCCTACCTCATATATAAATAGAGGGGGAGCGTGAGGCTTTCCGATATCGCTTTTGAGAGCAATTGAGTTGAGTTTTGAGTTAGGGTTTCGAGTTTAGTCGAGATTTTTGTAAGGAGTGCTGTTGGTGCACTTTGTAAACACAGAGAGAATCAATAAAGTCGTCATCTACTTTAAGAGTTCTTCGATTTGTGTTTTCACCGGGTTTCGGCGATCTAACCGGCGACACACCGGCGGTTAGACCGGCGGCATTGCGGCGGTCAGACCGGCGGCGTAAGGGCGGTCAGACCGGCGGCGGCGACAGGCGCGACAGGCTACTTTGGCGGTCAGACCGGAGATTCAACACCGGTCAGACCGACAGCATCCACTCGGTCAGACCGGCAGATCAATCTCGATCAGACCGATCTCCATCGACTTCGAGGGTAACTTTTATTTCCACTAAAAGTTTTTGGTTTTTGGGTATACCAACCATTCACCCCCCTCTAGTTGGCTTAGTTATTGCTGTTCGATTCTACAAGTGGTATTAGAGTCTTGTTTTCTTCTTTGGATTTTTATCGATCTAGAGTTTTTGCCATGGCTACTCCTGTTAGGTTTTCAACTAAACCTCATGTTTTCGATGGAACGAATTTTTCTCATTGGTGTAGTAGGATGCAATCTTACATTATGGCTGAAGATTATGATATTTGGAGAAAAGTTTCTCATCCTTATGTGATTCCTGAAGCTATTACTACTACTGCTAAAAAAACTGCTTTTGAACAAAATTGCAAAACTCGCAACATTCTTTTGAGTGGTATTTCTCGTTCGGATTATGATCGTGTTGCGCATTTTCGAACTGCACATGAAATTTGGAATGTTTTGAGTAACTTTCATCAAGGAACAAATAACATTAAAAAACTTCGTCGTGATATTTTCAAAAAGGAATACATTAAATTTGAGATGAAACCTGGAGAAGCTTTGGATGCTATCTTTCTAGGTTTAATAAAATTTTGAGTGATCTTAGATCTGTCGATTCTTCTTATGATGCTAATTATCCACAATCTGAGATCTCTCGTCACTTTTTGAATGGTGTTGATATGTCTATTTGGGAGATAAAAGTTACATCTATTCAGAAGTCTGTTGATATGTCTACTTTGACTTTGGATTCACTTTACACTAAATTGAAAACACATGAGATGAATGTTCTTTCGCGAAAAGTTGATTCTAAGTCGAGTGCTTTGGTTTCTTCTTCTTCTTCTTTGGATGTTGATGCTTCTTCATCTAAGCCTTCTTTTCTAGCTATTTTTAATGCCACATCCGATGAACAACTTGAACAGATCGAGGAGGAGGATTTGGCTTTGGTTGCTAACAGAATTACTCGAGCTATGAATAATGCCAGGAACAGGAAAAGAGGTGGTCCAAATCGTTGCTTTGAATGTGGTTCAATTGATCATCTTCGTTTGCAATGTCCTAAGCTTGGGAGAGGCAAAAGAGAAGACAAAGATGGCGAGAAGACCAACAACAACAAGCCGAAGGGTTCATCCGAAGGGAGGAAGCTGGAGAATCTCAGGAAGGCTTTTCAACAAGTTTGCGCCGCCTTCGAGCCACTAAGTGATGTAGATGGTGAGAGTGGAGATGATGACAAGGGAAAGAACATCTCCGGTGTTTGCTTCATGGCGCGTAGTGAATCGGATACAGAGTATGAAGATAATTAGGTAAGTGCTTTTGAGGAAGCTATTAATATTTTGAGTGCAAAAAATAAGAAGTGTGAGAAAATGTATAGAAAACAGGAATTTATCATTGAATCTCTTAAATCTGAAATTGATAGGTTAAAATCTCTTATTCCTAATGATGATGATTGCTCAAATTGTGAGGTTTTAATGAATGAGATTTCAAAAATTAGAGATGTTAATGCTGCACATGATTTGAAAAATAGATCTTCTCTTGCTTGTAGTTTTGCCTTGCACACACGCACTTTGGATGAGTTGTTTTTAACAAAAAAAATTGTTGCAAAAATATCAAATTACTTTTCATGTTAGTTTGATGTTTAACATGATTTCTGCTAAGAAGTTAAAACAACCTCATGATGTTTTGGATTGCTCAACATGTAATTTGAATAGGTTGAAATTGAAAGATGCTTTAGGTCGTGTTGAGTTCATGGAAGATGTTGTGAAAAACAATGAAGTGCTTTCTTGCCCTAAATGTCATAAAAGCAAAGGTGTCATGGTAGATTGTGAAAATTGTGCTAATATGGAAAAAGAGGTTTCTTATTTGAAAAATTCTTTGCTAATATTTTCTGATGGTAAGAAGAACCTCAACATGATTTTGGATCAATCAAAGGTTAGCACAAATAATCGTGGTTTGGGTTTTAATCCTTATGCTCATAATTCTAGACATCCTCCTGTTGTGTTAGGTGTTGGTGCTAGAAGTGGTGAGATTTTGGTTAAACCTGATACTAACAAAACTGTATTTAAATCTGCTGGTATCATGTCTACTTTGAGTGCATCTTCTTCAAAATCCAATGTTGTGCATGCAAAACCTCCTGTTGTTGCTAGTATTGCTAAATCTTCTAATGCTACCAATGTATCTAATCATCGTGAAAAATATACTTGTTCTTTTTGTGGAAAAGATGGACATATTGTTGGTTTTTGTTTCAGATTAGCTCATAAACAGAAAAAGGAGAGAGAGAGAGATTGCTTTTGCAAAATCAAAGTGGCAAAAAACTGGTTTTCCCTCGAGGAGACCGGTCAGACCGCAGTGTGTCCCGCGGTCAGACCGGCCACTGAGCGTCGGTCAGACCGGGCACCGGTCAGGCCGGCGGTACAGAGGTGGTCAGACCGGCCACTGTACCTCGGTCAGACCGGCCTCGGAGGAATTTTTCTGAAAATTCTAAAATTGATTTTGCACGTGGATATATGCCTGTTGGATCTTCTGGTCGTGTGTCTCAGTACTGGATTGCTAAATTTTTATTATCATCTAACCCCAGTACTGAGGATTCGACTTCTGCTTGTGTGTAGGCTTTGGTGGCAAGGTAGGAGACCGTGTGGATCGTGGATTCCGGTTGTTCGCGGCACATGACCGGTGATAAAAATTGGTTCTCCTCCCTCAAAAAGGCATCCAAGACTGAATCGATTATCTTTGGTGATGCTTCTACAAGTGCCGTTCTCGCTACAGGTTTGGTTAAGGTAAATGAAAATTTTGAATTGAAGAATGTAGCTTTGGTTGAGGACTTAAAGTACAATTTGCTTTCAGTTTCACAAATTGTTGATGAAAATTTTAAGGTTCACTTTAAGAAAACTGGAAGTAAAGTTTTTGATTCTTGTGGTGATTCTATGTTGAATATTTCTTGCTATGGAAGAGTGTTTAAAGCTGATTTTAAAAATCCTGTTTCACCTGTGATAACATGTTTGGTTGCGAAGTTTGATAAAGATGTGATGTTTTGGCATCGTAGACTTGGACATGTTGGTTTTGATCATCTCACTAGGTTAAGTGGTTTGGATCTTGTTCGTGGTTTGCCCAAACTTAAGAAAGATCTTGATTTGGTTTGTACACCGTGTCGTCATGCTAAGATGGTTTCTACTTCACATGCTCCTATTGTTTCTGTGATGACGGATGCACCGGGACAGCTATTACATATGGATACTGTTGGTCCAGCTAGAGTGCAATCTGTTGGAGGAAAGTGGTATGTGTTAGTTATTTTTGACGATTTTTCTAGATATTCTTGGGTTTTCTTTATGGCAACTAAGGACGAAGCTTTTCAACACTTTCATGGTTTGTTTCTTTGATTGGATCTTGAATTTCCTGGTTCTTTGAAAAGAATTCGAAGTGATAATGGTGGTGAGTTTAAAAATGCTTCTTTTGAACAATTTTGCAACGAAAGAGGTCTTGAACATGAATTTTCTTCTCCTCGTGTTCCTCAACAAAACGGTGTGGTTGAAAGGAAAAATTGTGTTGTGGTTGAGATGGCTAGAACGATGTTGGATGAATATAAAACTCCTAGAAAATTTTGGGCTGAGGCTATTAACACTAGTTGTTATATTTCAAATCGATTTTTCTTGAGATCTAAACTTGGAAAAACTTCTTATGAACTTCGATTTGAACATCAACCCAAAGTTTCACATTTGCGTGTTTTTGGTTGCAAGTGCTTTGTCTTGAAATCTGGAAATTTGGATAAGTTTGAGGCACGTTCTACCGATTGATTGTTTCTTGGTTACCCCGCACATACTCGTGGCTATCGTGTACTTATTTTGGAGACTAACAAAATCGTTGAGACTTGCGAAGTTTCTTTAGATGAGGCTAGTTCAGGAACTAGACCCGATATTGCAGGTACATTGTCACAGGTTCAGGGGGAGGATGGTCGTATTTTTGAAGACGAGAGCGACTACGACAACGATGACGACGAGGTCGGCTCGGCCGGTCAGACCGGGTGTCAGGTCGGTCAGACCGCCGGCACACCTCTGGTCGGACCGCCTTAGGAGGAGCGGTCAGACCGGCCAGGGACGTCGGGTTCGGGTACCGTTGATGCTGATCGAGATGGTCCTCCAGAGATTACTACTTCGACCAGTACTGATACAGAACATGGATCAACTTCAGAAGTCGCTGCTCCTTTGCACATTCAACGACGACATCCGCCGGAACAAATAATTGGTAATTTAGGTGAGCGGACTACAAGGTCAAAGGTAATGACTCGTGATGTTTATGCAAATTCTGCATTTGTTGCTTCTTTTGAACCCAAAGATGTGTCACATGCATTAATTGATGAATCGTGGATTAACGCCATGAATGAAGAACTTGAAAATTTTGAGAGAAACAAAGTTTGGATTTTAGTTGAACCACCTTCTAGGCATAATATTATTGGAACCAAGTGGGTTTTCAAAAATAAACAAAATGGGGATGGTTTAATTGTGAGAAATAAAGCTAGATTTGTTGCTCAAGGTTTTACTCAGGTGGAGGGTTTAGATTTTGATGAAACTTTTGCTCCTGTTGCTAGAATTGAGGCAATTAGACTTTTGTTGGCTTTTGCTGCTTCAAAAGATTTTAAATTGTATCAAATGGATGTTAAAAGTGCTTTTCTAAATGGTTTTACACATGAGGAAGTTTATGTCAAACAACCACCAGGTTTTGAAAATCCTAATTTTCCCAACCATATTTTTAAGTTATCTAAAGCTTTGTATGGTTTGAAACAAGCTCCTAGGGCATGGTATGATAGACTTAAGAACTTTTTGCTTGCGAAAGGTTTTACAATGGGAAAGGTTGACAAAACGCTTTTTGTTCTTAAGCATGGTGATAATCAACTGTTTGTTCAGATTTATGTGGATGATATCATCTTTGGTTGTTCGACTCACGCTTTGGTTGTAGAGTTTGCTGAGACTATGCGCAGGGAATTTGAAATGAGCATGATGGGTGAGTTATCGTACTTTTTGGGATTGCAAATTAAGCAAACACCTCAAGATACTTTTGTGCATCAAACGAAGTATACAAAGGATCTTTTAAGACGGTTCAAGATGGAGAATTGCAAGCCAATTTCAACACCAATTGGTTCTATAGCTGTGTTGGATCCTGATGAAGATGGTGAAGCTGTTGATCAAAAGGAATATAGAAGTATGATTGGATCTTTGTTGTATCTAACTGCTTCTAGGCCAGACATACAATTTGCTGTGTGTTTGTGTGCACGTTTTCAAGCTTCTCCTCGTGCTTCACATCGTTAAGCGGTCAAGCGAATAATGAGGTATTTGAATCATACACTTGAGTTTGGAATTTGGTATTCTACTTCATCTTCTATATGCTTAAGTGGATATTCCGATGCTGATTTTGGTGGTTGTAGAATTGATAGGAAAAGTATTATTGGAACATGTCATTTTCTTGGTACATCATTGATTGCATGGTCTTCTAGGAAACAATCTAGTGTTGCTCAATCAACTGCTGAATCTGAATATGTTGCTGCTGCTAGTTGTTGTTCACAGATTCTTTGGCTTTTATCTACTTTGAAAGATTATGGTCTTACTTTTGAGAAAGTACCTCTCTTTTGTGATAATACTAGTGCTATTAACATTGCTAAGAATCCTATTCAACACTCACGCACAAAGCACATTGATATTCGTTTTCACTTTCTGAGGGATCATTTTGAGAAGGGAGATGTTGAATTGCAGTTTTTGGATACAAAGTTGCAACTTGCTGATATTTTTTCACTAAACCTTTGGATTCTAATCGCTTTGCTTTTCTTCGTGGTGAATTGGGTATAATTCATCCTTTTGGCATGGTTTGAGGGGGAGTTTGTACCTCGTGTTTTTATCAAGCAAAATATGACAATGAGAAAAATTAAGAAAGGAGAGCTTTGTTTATACATATGGTATTTTCTTGTGCATGCTAGCAATATTTTGAAGGTTTATTTGTCTCTAGCATAGCTTGTATGTATTCTAGTCTTTTCATGATATTTAGATTTTGCTTTTAAGGGCGATGATGTATAACATTTAAATTCTACTTGAATTAAGCAAATATGCAATGTTGATGCTAGCATATGGTTTGATTTCTAAATGCTTTATATATATGCTTTATTGACTTGTTATTCCTCAAGTAGTTTTAATTGTTCATTGTCAAAAAGAGAATAAAAATATGAAAAAATGAATACCGAATCCTTTGAAACAGTCTTGACGACAAGGACGTATTTGATGTGAGCAAAATAATGGGTGCCGAATCCCTGGAAACAGTCTTGACGACAGGGACGTACTCGGAATAAAAGAGAAAAATATGAGCAAAAAGACTCAAGAAAAGAAAAAGTTCAAAAAATTCTCTTGGTTATTTTGTGCAAAAGGTTATTTGAGAAAGAGTGATAAATGCAATAGGTATATGTGTTTAGTGTTTATTCTTCAATCTATGTGCTTGTTAAGATGTTGCATTATAAATCGTATGAAATCATGAATTTTGATTGTTGATTCAAGCTTAATTGTAAAATCTTTGGTTCATGGTTATACTTTAATGCATACTTGTTATATTATAGATGGGTTTATCTTCTTTTTATAGCAACACATAACTTGATATGCTATATGTATGCTAAGCTCTTAAATATTAATGAACATAATTCCTATGCTTAATGAAATCATTGTCAAAAGGGGGAGAAGTGATGTGAATTTTTGGAGTTTTGGGAGAAGCAAGGTGAATTTTTGGAGAGTTGTTGAGAAGAGCATGTTTTTTGGTTCATGAGGGTTCAATTGGGAATTTCTTTCTTTTAAAAAGGGGGAGAAGTTTTCTTTTGAATTTTTGAATTTTTGAGCACGATGTGTACATTTGTATGAAGTGTGCTTTTTACCACTTTTGTTTTTTTTCCAAACACCAAAACATTTTTAATGGGTTTGCCAATGTGTTCATCAAGGGGGAGATTGTAAAATCAAAGGTGTTTTTGATTATTATTCTGTGGTGAACAATTGGCATTGGAGATTATTGGTTTTGTTATTTGGAATTTATTCACGAAGTGGTTTTGGAGATGATTGGATTTACAGGTGAATTGCAGGTTCATTATTTTATGTGGACCGGTCAGACCGGGCCGTTGCGGCTGGTCTGACCGGCTCAGCCCGCGGTCTGACCGGCCGACGCTGTGTCGGTTTCGGTTTCGGGTTGTTTGTTTGGATATCCGTGATTATTTCATGATTATAGCTTCTAGATGGATACTATACATATGTAATACTGTTGTTTGCTACTAATGAGTCAAGTTGGAGATAGCTTAGTCTCGGAATATGGTTTCTTTGTTTATTTCATGTGTAGGTGACTCGATGCCTCGGGAGAGTATTTGCGGTGATGGACCGGGAGTCGGCTTGGGGATAAGACGACGTCCGTGGTGGTCAGAGATCATGCGGGATACTTAGGCTAGAGTTGATGCACGTGGTTGATGGAGATTCCGTATGGCATACGATGGAGTTATTGTGTGCGTATGGGATGCGGAGTCGAATTTGGAAGGAGTCCAAATTTGATATGATTGGTTATGTAAAGTTTGTTTCTTGTACTAGAGGGTTTTCTAAGGTGTTTAGGACTCCTAGTATGAGTTTGGTTCGTGGTTTTAGGCTGCCTACCTCATGTATAAATAGAGGGGGAGCGTAAGGCTTCCCGGTATCGCTTTTGAGAGCAATTGAGTTGAGTTTTGAGTTAGGGTTTCGAGTTTAGTCGAGATTTTTATAAGGAGTGCTGTTGGTGCACTTTGTAAACACAGAGAGAATCAATAAAGTCGTCATCTACTTTAAGAGTTCTTCGATTTGTGTTTTCACCGGGTTTCGGCGGTCTAACCGGCGACACATCGGCGGTCAGACCGGCGGCATTGCAGCGGTCAGACCAGCGGCGTAAGGGCGGTCAGATCGGCGGCGGTGACAGGCGCGACAGGCTACTTCGGCGGTTAGACCGAAGATTCAACACCGGTCAGACCGACAGCATCCACTCGGTCAGACCGGCAGATCAATCTCGGTCAGACCGATCTCCATCGACTTCGAGAGTAACTTTTATTTCCACTAAAAGTTTTTGATTTTTGGGTATACCAACCATTCACCCCCCTCTAGTTGGCTTAGTTATTGCTGTTCGATCCTATAGAATTAGTGCTACTATAAGCCAAAAATACTGGCGAATTATTGAACCTGAGCATTGAATTATTCAGACAAAAATATATACTACTATATGGCATCGTCGAAGTGTCGATCGAGTCGTTGCATATTTGGTGAGCTGTGACCCTACCATGCAATCCATGGTCGCACTCAACGCATCTTATAAATTAGTTAGATATTTAGCAGTTTTAAATAGACCGATACGTGCGGAAAAGATGCTTCTTGGAATGTTGTTTGGGATTGAAATATTTAAATGCAGGACCAGTTGGATAAAGTATTAACGACCATTTCTCATCTGGAGAAGCAGTCTCTGATGGAAATACTTAAACGTATGAATGGCAGCACACGCTTTCAAAGTAAAATCTCTGATGAGGATTACTTGGCTTATCTGTGCATCTGATTGGATAAATTTTGGGCGAACGCACGCACACGCTTTGATCTGAAAAATCCATGTAGCTTTTGTGGCTGTTTTAGTGTGGGCGGCTGCGCACAAATGTCTAGGGTCAAAAGGCTGGGAGAGACGACAATTATTTGGAGAGTTTTCAACCGATACATTGTCAAAATCATCCCATTTCTCCTCTTTGAATAGTTCCATTTTCTCTCTTTTTGACTCTGGAACGGAGAAGAATCTTTGTCTCTTTCTTTTGTTAGTTTACCCTGATAAGGTAGATAAAATCTTGCAGCTGCTGTTGATTTCTTCAGAGAGAGAGATAAAAAGAAGATTTCTTAAGTGCATCTTCAACAGGTGTACAAAATTAGAAACCCAAAAATCCCAGACAAACGCGAGAGATCATCTTCGATTCTTGTACTGGCCCAGAAATGATGTGTACGCGGGTGGCCCAACTTGTTCAGTCCACACGGCCTGACGGCCCGCGTGCGAGAATAGCCCAGCGGCGCAAGGGAGCCTGGGATAACGGCCTAGTACGCGGGGCGGGGGATGTTCCTTGATGGGCCTTCGCAGCTTCTCATCTCGGCTTATGGCCCACCGATCATCTAAGGCCGAAAGCCGCCACAGCCCACAGGTGTGCAGTGGGCCCGGCACTGCACTTCTGCACGATCAGATCTGCAAACCTTAGGTAAAGTCGCATCGTCAGGGTCAAGCTGTGGGATAAGTGCCGATTCGGGTGGCTTCCATTTTTACGGTTCTCACAAATAAATACTCCGTACAGTATCTTGCACAATCTCTATGCACTGCTGCTAAATCTGCGTACTTCTACTACATACTTTACCTAGCTACGGAGTCACATCTAGATACACGAATCTGGATAAAATGGTAACTCAGATTCATTATCTTAGAAGGGATCACATCCCCTCCACCACTTTTTTTTGACGGATGAAGTACTTGTCACAAGCATAATGAATTTTATATAACTGGATAAGGTTTTTTAAGCTATTTCCCTTGTTTTAAAAATGTAGATTCATTATATTATAAAATATCACATCATAATAACATTTTAAAACAGAGGTAATATATAATTTGACATTAGTAGTACTCCTACATATGAAAAAACTTGTCTAAATATCCCTAATCTATTATATTATTAAAACAGCTTTGAAAGGAGGCACCATGTTCGCTGTGGGGCTAGAAATTTCCACATTAATCGGAGAAAAAGAAAAAAAAGAAAAGGAGAGTCCAAGTAGAAATACAATCTAAAAAAAGCTTAAATTCGGAATTAAAAATATGCTATATTGAAAGAAGTTTCCATATAAGAACCAAATACGAGATTAATACAAATTTGAAATAAAAATAAAATAAAATCCGAAATTATAAAATAAAGGAGAGTCCAAGTAGGAATACAATCTAAAAATAGCTGAAATTCGGAATTAAAAATAAGGAATATTGAGAGAAGAGTCTATATAAGAACCCAATACGAGATTAGTTAATATTAGAAATACAATTTAAAAATAGCTGAAATTTGGAATTAAAAATAAGGAATATTGAGAGAAGAGTCTATATAATAACCCAATACGAGATTAGTTAATATTCGGAATAAAAATAAAAATAAAATCCGAAATTAGCAAAAATAAAAGAAAAGTTAAAGTAGGAATACAATTGAAAATCAACTGAAATTCGGAATTAAAAATAAGCAATATTGAAAGAAGAATCCATATAAGAAACCAATACGAGATTAATTAAAATTCAGAATAAAATAATATCCAAAATTAGTAAAAAATAAAAAAAAGTTCAAGTAGGAATATAATTTTGAAACAACTAAATTTTTTTAAAAAATTACATAATATTATATGGTATTAATTAAAATTTGAAAAAAAAATTCTGAAATTAGAAAAAGAAAAAAAGATTTCAATTAGGAATATAATTTATAAATAACAAAAAATAATGATAAAAAATAAAGACTATTGAAAAAAAGACCATCTAACACACATGACGAGATAAATTAAGTAATAGGCCTATAAAAGAGTAGAGTGGTGGCAGTTGATACGACATATAAAAACTGTTAGTAAAACACCAAATAGAATCATAATGATGATTAAAAGGAGGGACCACAGACAAGCCGTGAAGCAAACGGGCAAGACGGTTGGCAGGACTTCTAGAAAATAAAAAATAAATTCTAACGATAGTTATGTTCGATTTTTAGAATCCAGAATAGGTGGCGGATGGGCCGTAGAGGTGTATAGTGACATCGTTTGACAGGACTTCTAAAAATTATAAAAAATAAAACCCAACAAGACAATATACTCTAAAAACTACAAGGTTTAATTTTTAAAGGTTCGGAACTTCTAAAAAATAAAAAAACAATGATAATCATGATCGATTTTAAAATCTCAATGATAATAAAGAAGGGAGGCAACGGGCGAGCCATAAAGGAGTACAATGGTAAAGCCGCTGACGGTTTGACGGGACTTATAGAAAGTAAAAAAATGAACCCGAACGATAATTATATTCGATTTGTAAAATCCCAATGACAATAAAGAAAGAAGAAAGTGGACGGACCGTAGAGGAGTATGATGACAGCGTTTGACGGGACTACTATAAATTATAAAAACGAAACCCAACGAGATAATAAACTCAAAAACTATAAGATCCAATTTTTAGAGGTTTCAAGGAGAATGAATAGAAATAGTGGCAGACTGAGCAAACAAATAAAGAAAGATATGACAGAAGTAATGGGTAGCAGTGTGACTTTTAAAAACTATATAATTAGAAATACGATGATAGCTATTTAATAAATCTTAAGTAAAATCATAATGAAAAATATATGATTTTATTTAGGTGCTAGCCGCGCAAATACGCGGACCACCCAGCTAGTTTTATTTTGAAACAAACCTTACTTGTGTGGACGGAGATAGTACAAAGCGAGCTCATCATAGTGTTCACTCCGACCGCTTTATTAGCAAATAAGCCAAAACGAACCAATCCAAAATGAGATGTGCATATCCAACACCATTTATATGTCAACATCATGGTGGCAATTATAAGCAACCCAAAAAAGAGACCGAACTGGATTGAGTGAAGCAAACTCTTTCTTATTCATCATTCATAGTATGTACCATGACATGCCACCCGCGACCGAGAATATACAATGCCGAGAGCCCAAAGATGGACAAGAAATTTTAAAAGAAGGGGTGAAAATTAAGTAAAAACACAGCAGAAAAATAGATTGGCGCGCTTCCACGCTAGCTGCAAATATCGCTCTAATAATCTGCATGCTTCGGACGTACGGAGAAGCACATCGGATATAGAGAGGGGAAGAAGAAGAGGAAGAGATGAGCGGCGGCGGCAAACGGCGAGGAGGCCGGCGGCGAGGGCAGGCGCACGGCGACGGCGACGACGGCGTACGGAGCGCCATCATCAGGCGGCGGCGTCGTCCCAGGTGGCGGCCCAGTTGGTGGCGCTGCCGACGCGGGGCATGGAGTTGATCTTGGTGAAGGTGTCGACCTTGAAGGTGGCGCCGCACATGACGCCCTCGCTGTCCACCCGCGGCATCGCCTTCAGCCGGTTCATCGGGTGCTCGAAGCTCTTGAGCCCACCCTCGCTGTGGAACATGCACCCCACCGGGAACGGCGCGTACGACTTGCCGCAGCCTCCCTTCACTATCTCCCTCTCGTCGCAGATCACCACCGACCCGTCCGCCGCGATCCCCCAATACAACGGCACCTCCCCATCCGTGCTCTGCAACCACCACCATCACAGTTAGTTCAATTTGAAGCAAACATCCATCAATACCGATTCAGAAACTAGTGCAGTAGTTCAATTTTTTCACAAAGGCGCAAAGATTACACGTCAATTTATCAGAAAAAAAAATATTACAAAACACAATCAACCAGACCTGCTTATGCACGTGGAAGAGGAAATAAACCAAAACAGAAACTGAAGCTTAGGAACTAATATAGCGGCTAAACAAACTCCTAACAGCGAAAAAAGGCAGAACCACGCTACACTCCCAAGAATTCACAGTAGATTGAATTTGAAGCACAAATCCATCAATACGATTTAGAAACTATGTAGCAGTAGTTTGAATTACCAGGGCGGCGAAGACGGCGCCGGACTTGTTGTCGAAGACGACGAAGGCGAAGGAGCCGGAGAGATCCTTGACGACCTGGTCGGCGGGGTAAGGGCCACGGTCGCGGAGGGTGCGATAGGCCTCGATGACGAGCAGCGCCTCGTTGGTGGAGCGGCTGCACAGCCCGTACTGCCGGATCAGGCTGCTCAGGTTGTCCAGCCTCCCCATGAACACGCAGTAGATGTCATCCAGCCCGCAGAACATCCTACGTACACACCCATTTACCATTATTATCGATCCCTACGTTTCAATCACCTTAATTATTCGGATTCATTGCTAATTCATCGATCTTTTTACCTCTCGTAGCCAGAGAGGCCATTGCGGGCGTGGCCGGCGACGCAGGCGAGGGCGGCGCCGCCGCCGAAGGAGGTGGAGAAGGCCTCGATGGGGTGGAGGGCGTGGAAGTCCCTGAGGATCTCGTCGGGGTTCTTGGGCTTCGCCGCGCTGCTCCGCGGGCTGTTCAGCTCCGCCGGCGCGTGCGCCACCTGCTTCTGGAATATGGCCAACATTTTCTTCTTCTTCCTCTAGCTCCGACGAATCAAACTCCGGCGCCGACGAAGACGAAAGAACACGTAGTACTTTGCTTAGCTTAGCTTGAGCTGCTGCTGCTGTTCGTTGCGTGAAGATGAGAGACGTGTCGGGTTGGCGAGTGGAATGGAATGGAGGTGAGGATAGAGATGTGCGCGACTTTATAGACGGGATTTAGGATGGCACGAACGCGAACGAAAATATCCTATCGCGCGCTGTTTGATGAGCGTGCTATTGGAGTCAGTGCTGATGTGAGAAGCCAAAGCAAGCAGCGAACGGGATAAAGACGGAGGACGACGAGGATAAGATCATCACGTAATACCAGTTGCCGCTGCCGATGTGACACCAGTAGTAGTAACCGGCCACCTTAACCGTGACGTGCGGTGCCCTCACCCCATACGGTACCCTGCACCCAACGCCTAGCACATAATACTCCCTCCGTCACAAAATAAGTATAGTTTTACGTTGTTTATGTCTAATGTTTGACCGTTCGTCTTATTTGAAATTCTTTTACGATTAATATTTTTATTGTTACTAGATGATAAAACATAAATAGTACTTTATGTGTGACTAACTTTTTTAATTTTCTCATAAATTTTTTAAATAAGAAGGACAATCAAACGTTGGACTTATTTGTTACTACCTCCGTTTTAAAATATAAACAAAATTTGAATATACATAGAAAATTTACTATAAATCTACATAAAAAATTTGTTTTGATTCATACTATTAGAATTTATCCATCTATATAAATCTTTTATATTACAAGGCTAAAGGAGTATTACACACCTCCTCGTGTTGGTTGTTGATACGGTTTTCTTCCGTTTCTATCGAGTCGCTGCACGAGCACTATTTTCTTGTGAAATTCCTACCCTGCACAAATGAGGATGCTGTACATGGTCTACACAAAACGTGATTAAAAAGAAATTCGCAAGAAAGAAAGGGCAAAGTAGAACAAAAGACAAACTAGTAAACTGATGTTGTAGATCTGTAGAACTTCATGTTTTTGCCGCCGGGGTAGCCGAGTAGGATGACCAGAGGTGAGCGAAAAACGGAGGAAACAGCAGCGAGGGACGCCTTTTCCGTGGGCAGCCGCCGTTAGTTTGGTGGGAGCGGTTTATTATATTACCCCGTAATTATTGCTCGCTGAACCACCTGTCGGACACGTCATCGCCTACTCGAACTGCGTGCTCACGGGGGCCACCTCTCTACAGCCTCCGTGGACGCGGCGTGCCACGTAGGCTCGCGCACCGCCCTCACAGCCTCACCCACCGCAACTGCCACGTGCGCGCCGCCTCCTTCCCGTGGGCTGGGGGAGGTAAACGCCGGTGAGCGCCTAGCCGTACACTGACAGGGTGGGCCCCACCCCGAGCGACGACAAAGTGTGGGCCCGGATTGGGGATAAGGCTGGCACGGTATGGTCGCTCGGTACACGTCACCCGCGCGTCGGACCGGAGCGATAAGGTCCGCGCGAGCAAGCGGTTGAGCCGGACGCGGCACCAACGTGTTGTCACGTGTCCGACTCGGCAGCGAGTCACCTTTTTTTTTTTCCTCTCTCTTGTCAGTGCGCCAACGAACGTGTTTATACTACCACCGAATCCCAAGTTCGTGGTCGCTATTGCGCGTGTTAATTATGGTGATTAAAAACTGGTCAGGTCGATCGAGCGGCGAGAGCGAGCACATGCATTGGATCAGGAGGCGTGACTAGAGTACAGATCGGTAGCGCTGATCTTGGATGGTCAGCAGATTGGCTAGACGCTTATCCAGGCCAGAGTTGTTAATAATCTCTGGCTGACAGAATCCTGCTGATGAGATCTAGAATCCTCTACCGGATGATGACAGTCCAAACTGTGTGTTTACATAAGCAGTATGCCAGTATGGAAGATGTCAACATATGCTGCATCGCAAGGAGCCAAGGAACCAACTCGCATGAAATAGATCCCTTGATGTGTCGTACTAGTGTAAGTTACTAAAGGATCGAGTGCCTGCAGGTTGCCAATTGTAATTGTTAGGAATTAAAACATATTTATTGTTATCCGATGGTATTGTAGAAAATTCTATATCTGTAGCCTTTTGCACGCTTACTACTGCCACACGCTCATCTCATGCTCGACAGCACAAGGAATACTAGCTAGTAAGTCAGAAACGGTCGCTTTCGTCGTCATACTTTGTAATTGTGCCATTTAAGTTTGTTTTACTACTAAATTTCTTTGGTATGTTTCTATCCTACGCCGTTGGATTCTTGATACTTGCCGACTTTCCGTTCTGCTTTACTCGACGGAGACGTGCGTTTCACAAGATCTGATTGGTCCGAGCAGCTGACGGAGATGTGAGTCAGCAGATTAATTACCTTCATTTTCCTATACACATATAGCACCAATAATCCACCACTAGTTAAGTTAAAACTAAAAAAAAAATCGATGAGGGTTTAAGGAGTGTGTGGGACAGAGTCGCACTGATGAAGATTAACTTTTTGTTTGAAAACTTGATCAAGATTAACTTTTATATTAACTGTCACTTTTAACTGGAGCGGTGGTGCACACGGCATGGCCAGATCTAGCGGCGCGTAAGGTGCGGTGAGACTTGTCCATCGGCGGGCGCGTGGACCGCTGTGTGTTCAGCTGCCACGTCGCCACGTCGATCGGTTTAATCAACGGCGTGCCGCTTCTTACAGTTAACGTAAGCATCGGTACGTACCCGGCATGATAAACACCTAGCTAGAGTACTAATACGTACTTACAAAATTCATTAGCGTACTGTGCGTTTATCATGTTCAATCTGCACCAAACGTCCCAACATCCACGGGATCTCTCCCTTTCCATGTGGGACCACCTCGAACGTCTGGACAAGCAAAGAACCCAATGGTTTGTAATTTGGACCTTTTTCGAGGAAAAAATTAATCGAGAGGATAGATTTTCATTTGCATTCCTCGACATTGATTTTGACAAGATACGGTTCGGGAGGAGGGGTTCCTCCTGGCACATAAAACGGAGCACGTATTATTACGTGATTAATTAAGTATTACTCCCTCCGGGTTGATAATACTTTCGTTTTGGATAAAGACACGGTCTTCACAAAACAACTTTGACCATTTTTTTCATTATAATATGTATAAAAATATTAACAAATATATGATCTTAATAAAGTACTTTTTAAGACTAATCTATACATGTAGTCACCAAATTTGAAAGACAAATATTTTAAAAATGGTTCATAATTAAAGATTCTAAAGTTTAACCTCACGCTTATCCAAAACGACAAGTATTATTCGTCCGGAGGGAGTAGCTAATTTTTTAAAAAAATGGATTAATTTGATTTTTTTAAACAACTTTCATATAAAAACTTTTTTAAAAAACACACCGTTTAGCAGTTTGAAAAGCGTACGTGCGGAAAACGAGGGAGAGGGGTTAGGAACTTGACACACAGCCAAGTTAATATGTTACGTAAGACCAAGTTAATATGTTATGTAAGATAAACTATCTTGCAGTTAAGCAAGATACTCAATTTATACTGGTTTTGATGGTTAGCAGATGCTCCGTATTCAGTTTTGCAGTCAAGATATCCGAATGTAACTAAGGTGGTGTTTGGATCCAGTACTTAACATTAACATTAGTCTCTATATTTATATTTAGACACTAATTTAGAATATTAAATATAGACTACTTAAAAAAAACTAATTAAATAAATAAAAACTAATTCGCGAGAAAAATTTTTTAAGCCTAATTAATTCATAATTAGAAATGTTTACTGTAGCATCACATAGGCTAATTATGGATTAATTAGGCTCAATAGATTCGTCTCGCGAATCAGTCAAACATCCGATGTGAGCGTCTAAGACTCATACTTGAGGTATCTAAAGTGGACATTTTCCCTTTTTATCTATCAGGACACCCAACGACCCAAAGCCCATGCCTAATTTGTTCTGTGGATAGCGGCCCATTCCTAAATTAACTTGCCAGTTGGAATCAGGCCTGATAGGTGGCCTACGTCTGGTGACAATCAAGTAAGGCCCATTGAAGAGATGAAACCGGAGTTGCCGCTGATATAGCGAGGAGATCCAGCTGCGTCACACAATTCACAATCATCCATAGCCTAGTGACGTGCCGCTAGATGCAAATGGCACAACATAGGAGTATGCATCAGTTCAGTTGGCCTCGTGCGTTTTTGTGGCGCGTCGAGACAAAACGTTGAGTTGCCGAGAAGGGCAGATAAAACAAGATTATGTTGGTGCCAGCCATGCATATGCTGGAGCAATATGCAGAGTTTGCTACCGCCAAAACATAAAGCCCTCTTTCATATACCATGTTTCATATTCTATGGCCTGCTTTAGTTCCCAAAATTTTTTCCAAATAATATCACATCAAATCTTTGATATATATATGAAGTATTAAATATAGATTAAAAAACTATTTATATAATTAGAGGAGAAATAGCTAGACGAATCTTTTATCCATGATTCGCTATAAGTGCTACAGTAACTCACATATGCTAATGATAGATTAATTAGGCTCAAAAGATTTATTTCGCGGTTTCCAGAAGAATTATGAAATTAGTTCTTTTTCATTCGTGTACGAAACCCCCTTTTAACATCATTCATGTTCGAAACCCCCTTTTAACATCAAACATCTGATGTGACACCTAAAAATTATATTTTCGCGAACTAAAAAGTCCTCATCTGGAAATGTTATGTATAAAAAAAACATCGGGAAATGTTATGCGTGTACTGGCTCTCATCTGATCAAACTTGTTGCGATCGCTAAAAAAAATCTGTGAGTATATATATTAAACGACTTTCTTTATGAATTTATGAGTATAGTTTATGAGTAGAATTTATGAGTATAGTTTATGAGTATGGAGGGAGTATGTAGCTCGCCTCGCCACCAACCCGATTTTACTCTCGTCTTGCCAAGCAGAGCAAGCACGATGATACTACCATGCATGCATCATCCAATCCAGACGTCACAGATCGACCAACAAAGTTTGCAAAATTTGTCGGGACAGGTGGTTTCTGTCCTCCATCATTCTTTGACTCTTCGTTCGATTCAAGTTCATCCGCCGACGAAACACATAGCGTATAAAATTAGATGAACAAAAAAGGTTCAGTTCATGATCGCAATTGTTGTCCTCGTATGTACATCAATGGGAGTAATTGATGAGAAATTCGATGGGTAGATCAGGGGGTGGTTGGTTGAGGTGTTCGCGAAGAACCCAGAGCACGTCGAGGAAGTGGACGACGCCGACCAGCTCGCCGTCGTCGGCGTCCACCACCCACACCTGCGTCACGCGGTGCGCGACCGCCTGCGCCATCACCGCCACCAGCGAGCTCCCCGGGTGGCACGCGATGGTCTGCCCGTTGCTGCCTCGCCGCCGCGCACACGGCGCTGGCGCGTAGTGTTTGTACCCGTCCTCCGCCTCGTCGTCGGACGAAGACGAGAAGGAGGATAACGACGACGAGGAGGAGGAGGAGGAGGAGGGGGAGGGGGGCCACGACGACGGGTCGCCAGCGTACAGGAGGTCGACCATGCCGGGGAGGTTACGACGACGGAGGCGACACCGGAGGACGAAGGCCGTGAGGTCGCCAGCCGAGAGCGCGGCGAAGGCCGCCGCGACGGATACGTCGCAGGAGCAGAGCGTCGACGGCGACACCTCGCCGGCGAGGCGGGGGGCGATGCCTGCGCCCGTGATGACGGCGACGGAGGAGTGCGTCGCCAGCGCGGCGCGGAGGAGCGGCACGGCGGAGAGCGCCCTGTCTCCGGCGGCGACGGCGAGCGTGGCCTCGCGGACGATGCCGAGCTGAGACACCGTGAGCGAGGCCGTCGGGGCGAAGAGGCCGATGGAGCCGACAAAGAAGCGCACCACGTCCTCCACCGTGAGCCAGCACATGCACATCTCCCCCGCCGCCGCCGCGCGCCGCCACCGCTCCCGGATCGGCACGACGAGGCAGTGCGCGCCGTCCAAGAAGGCGTCCACCGCTTCCACCACACTGTAACCAACAAATTTCGTCAGACGAAGCGCACGTGGCGGCGGCGGTCAAGATCGATACACGTGGCGTGGGCGCGACCTCGCGTCGGGCTCGATGCGGCGGACGGGCGGCGCGCCGGCGGCGAGGAGGTCGGAGAGCGTGGCCTGCAGCGCGGCGGCCGGGGAAGCCAGGCTGGCCGCCTCGCCGTCGCCGCCGCAGAGGAAGAGGTGCACGTCGGCCATGCACACCCTGCCATCCACTTCCCCCTTCCTCCCGTCCCACACGGCGACGGCGGCGTCCGGACCCCGGCCGCCGCCGGCCTCGATCTCGGCGATGGCGTCGGCGACGGTGGAGGACGGCGGCAGCCACCTCACCGGCGGCTTGCCGATGCAGAGATCCGATACATCGTGAGATTGCAGCACCATGCAACGACACACACGTACAGCGACGGGCTACTCTCTCCAGGATCTTGGAGGAGGAATCGAGGGTTTTTAGTCAAAAAAGCGTAGAGAAAATCAAAAGCGCAAGAACCATCTATAGCTGGTGAGGACTGGAGTCTGAGATATGCGAGCGGCGCTAAATATATACAACGCGTCGTGGCGACATCATCATCGAGTTAAATATCTACCAGCGTTTTCTTCGCCCAAACGGTTCAGTAGTAGAAAACAACCGTTTATCCTACCATCAAAATTAACGACAGTAAAAATATTAAAAAGCATTATTATAGAAAAAGTATAGAGGGATATAATTGTCATGTCATAGTGAATAAACTTTATTTTTCCTGAAATTTTTACCTCTTTTCAGCTTTTTTATGAAATACGAATGATGCTAGCACACAATGGATGATCATAATCAATTTAACCGAGAAAAATATAAATGCAAAATAACTCCTAATTATTTTATTAGTAAATAATTATTTTATTCTTAACGATATTGGTAGTCTAATAGTACTAAGTGGAGTGCACCCGCTCGTTTTCGGGGTTTTCGTTGATTGAGCCGATCAACAGAAGCGGTTATGTATGCTTAAACGGTCGAGACGTCGGCGTCATTCGTAGACACGTCTGTTGCGTTGTTAAGCTGAAGAAGTAGCTAGCCTACTTGGACGTGGCAACGATACGCATCGCCCGGTTCCCTTGTGATCGGTGAGAAACAGTAATGACGTGCTAGCGTGAGACCGATAATAATTAGTTTGTTTAATTACGACTATTAATTAATTAATTAATTAAGTAGCCAGTTTTTTTTTCGAGGAATTAATTAGTACGACTATGCTTAATGGATCTGCTGTTTATAACTTTACATCATCGTCAGCAGGTCAAAACAGTATAGTTGGGATTGCACGTGGCAAGTGCATGAATTTGAATAATAAACTTCATAATCCATGCTTCATATACATATATACGTGGTGGGTACTTACTACTTTAGTTGCTTGCCTTGCCAGTACGTCCAACGAAAGACAAATTGCGCTAGCTGTGCATTTTTGTAGTCTGTACAAATGGGGTTGAAACGTATAGAGGTTTCGTATCAGCTTCATAAAGTAACGGGCTAGATGATCTGAATTCGAAGGCTCACTAATTCTAATTATTTGATATTAGATTATTCTCTAATATTTACGTTTTTTTTTCACAATTTGGTTATAGGAATATACATTGCATATGACAGCATGTTTATAATAGTATAGTTAACCATTAACTATTAGTTTATATTTTAGCTAACATTATAATAAATTAACTATAAGGTTAGCTTTATTTTTTCTCTATTTCTTTCTCACACTATGAATTTAACTGATCACCAGCTAGAGGGCATGGTTGTCATATACTTCATCATCTGTTTCTAAATATTTGACGTCATTGATTTTTTTAAATATGTTTTACCGTTCGTTTTTATTAAAAAAATTAATAAATTATTAATTATTTCCTTATTCATTGTTAAATATACTTTGTTAAATATACTTATATGTATACATATAGTTTTACATATTTCGTAAAATTTTTTGAATAAGACGAACGGTCAAATATGTGCTAAAAAGTCAACGGTATTAAATATTTAGGGTTTGTTCACTTTGCTACCATTTTCAACCTTACCAAGTTTTGGCATTGCCAAAATTTTAGTAACGTTACCAAAAATTTGGTAAGGTTGTCAAATTTTGACAAGATTTTATATGTACTTACTAAAATTTGGTAACTAATTAAATGTAGCTATTTTTTTTAACTTTACTAAAATAAAAGGTTGAAAATGGTTGTAAAGTGAACAAGGCCTTAGAAATGGAGGGAGTACAATTTGTATTATAAGCATAAGCACAAGAGTTTATATGCTTATAATACTTCCTCTTAGCGGTTTGTGTGCCAGGCGGGACCAAATTAAGCAGCAAGCGGTGGACCGGTGGCGTGCTGGTGCTCGATCGATGGTGTTGGGAACAAAGAAATGCGTTGGTCATGTGGGAGGAAGGACAGGTGCGCGACATGCAGATGGCCACAGCTGCATCCATGCATGCGCAGGCGTGCAGTGGATCGATCGGTGCTTATTTCCAGCCTGCATCGCACCTACTCCAGATAGACAGTGTACGACGACCAAGACCTAAAACTTATAAACCCTTCTCTGTTACGGACAAGTGTCCTGATAATTTAGGTCCGTCCCTGTGTCTGTCGTTTGATCAGAACGAAAACGACGGCCGGGCTGATGATAGGATTATTCCGGAGAGATGAAAGTTCATCTAGTACCCGTTTTTCGATTCGAAATGTGCGAGTATTCATTGGTAGTGAAACGGATGTTCACCTCCAAGTCCAGTGACCCACTACCTGAAAAGGACCGTCACTAAACTAGCTGGCTCAAATTCGATCGAGCATGGTTCAGTTCTCACCTTGAGTGACCTTTATGCCTACTCATCATAATTAAAGAAGATAAATGTACTTTAATCGACCCGGTAACAAACAGCAAGAAAAAGGGTCGTCACACTCTCGATCATTCTCTTCTTTCTTTTCCACGAGTCGTGTCCCCTCAAAATGGACGCTAGCTAGCTAGTAGTACTCATCACAATTCACATAGTCTAGAAAGCAAACCAGTAGGGTTTGTTCCGTTTGTTATCGAAATCAACTTTATTAAAATTTTGGGTAATTTGGAACCATGCCATTATAATTTTGCAAAGTTTGAGATATGCCATCGGTATCTCAATGACATGTAGGACCCACATGAGTCAATGACATGTGGGTCAGGATGGCATATCTTAAATTTTGCAAAATTATAATGGCATGGTTCTAATTTTCCCTAAAATTTTAGTAGTGTGAAGCGCTTGCAAAGTTGGTAATACCAAAATTTGGTAAAGTGATAATGGTAAGAGTTTGTTTAGTTTGTTACTCTACTAAATTTTAGTAATACCAAAAAAAATGGTAGGGTTGAGAGTCTTTGAGATAACTGTGGATCCTGCACGCCAAACAAACATTGATCAATGCTAACTGACACCAGCGTGGGTGAAGAATGCAAAAATTTTTGGGCCGCAACTGGCTGCTGGCCACTTTTTGGCCCAGAACGTTATCCAGTGACTTCAGGCCCATTTTATCTGCGCTGAAACGGGATAGCGACGAAAGTGCGGCCCATTATATCCGTGCCGGATAAACAGGCTACAAATCGAAGGCCCGTGCAATTATATTGCATGGGCCTAGAGGAAACCGGCCCAATGGGAGCATCGCACCACCACTGCACTCTTCCTTTTTTTTTCTATCTCTTTCACTGCAAAAGATAACACAAAATCGCCCATCGACAAAAAAAAATTGCTTTACTTCAATTCAGGTAGTCCAACAGATGGACTTACTACGTTTTATTTAGTTTGAAAACAGGGGACTTACAAAGTTACACCGGGCGGTGAATGGGGATGACGTAACAGCTGTTTTGCAACCACTCAATCTAATCATTCGAATTAATAATAGCGAAATCTTTCGCTAATACATGCACTAATCATGAATGGAGAGGAGGCTACACGACGACAAGTAGGATATTTTTTATAATCCGGCAGTTTGCGCTCTCAAACAAGTTCATAACCACCGATTACGAGAGTGACAAATGACCGTAACACCGCACCAACCTTCTTCTCGCCGTCCAAGTTCAACCGCTCTGTGCACCTGGACCATACGGAGTAGTAGAAATTTGGAATAGACTAAAAACAAAATTTTGCAACTACGGCATGTGGTGCACAAAGTCGTCTTCTTATTAATTAATTATAGGTAGGAGCCTTGGTATTCAATCTAGACGAAAGAAATGTCCACAAATAGATATGCTTTCAGATGATTTCTCGAGTGTACATCAACAGAAGTAGAACATAAATGGATTGATGGTTTTTCAAACGTATCCTCTATTTGAACTAGATTCTCTGTTTTTTCTACTTTTTTTTAATCAAAGGGGCAGAACCCTCCATTTCTATTAAATAAATGATGAAGCTATTACAAGAGTTTGTCTCATGTTTTTTTTTCTATTATTACTATATATATCGTCTGGTCTACTACTACTAACCAAAAAAACGCTGTATAAGAAACTTTTCTGTTTGTGTTATCTGTGGTACAAAAGTTAGTGTTGGAAAAAAATAAATTTAATTCAAAACCAATGTTTTATAGTAATTTGAATTTTAACAACGGCTTATAAACTGAGAGGCAAAAGATTGGAAGCTTTTACCTCCCCGTTTTCAATAAGGATTTGGAAAAACCATTTTGTAAAACACTTCTAGAAGGGATATTTAAAAGAATTACAAACAAAGTTCTTAATCGTTAAATCGAACTATATAAGGAGCAGGAGTTACACAAAAATCTAAATTTACTTGTACCATGCCACTTCAGCGTTTATAAGTTTTTTATCTGGAAGAAAATTATACGAACCGACTTTTCCATTTTCAAATTCACTATTCAAGCCGCCGTGCAAAATTCGTCAACACCCTTTTTTTCTCCAAATTTTCTCCGTCTCATTCCCTAAACCCCCAGTTCAGCACTCCCCCCAGTCGTCGGTGTATAGACCAAGCTCACGTGGCCGCCTCGAGCGTCCAACCGCGGGCCCCACGAGGTCACTCCACTACTCCCCACCGTCATCCACTCCCACCTCGCGCCTCAACCCCCACCGACAGATGGGCCCCACCTTAACCGGACCCCACATGTCATACGAAGGGGTAACAGCACACCTACGTCGCCCTCCACGCATAGGCCCCACCTGTCAGTCAGTTGGAGCTTTTTATCTCTCTCTCTCTCTCCTGGGACGCGTGCCCCTCTCTCCCTCCTCCCGCTCCGCGCACGCAACGAATAGAAGCAGAAGCAGAAGCAGAAGCGAAGCGAAGAACACCGCAAAGTGGAAGACGACGAAGCGGGCGGCACCGCACCGCACCGAGGAGGAGGAGGAAGCGCGGCGAAGCTTTCGGTGGGATAGCTGCGTCGCGTCGCCATCGAGGAGCATTTATGGTGGTGGCGAGCTAGCTAGCTAGCCTAGCTCAAGGTACGTACGCGCGGTGGAGGAGGAGGAGGAGGAGGAGGAGGAAGGAGAAGAGGGGGGAGGAGGAGGCAGTGATGGTCCTGTGCTCCATGCGCAAATCGTTCAAGGACTCGCTCAAGGTGCTCGAGGCTGACATCCAGCATGCCAACACCCTGTGAGTGTGTGTTCTCTCTCTGTTTTTTTTTCAACTTTCCCCAAATTTTCGTTCTCGCAGTGTTCGCCGTTTGGTTTTCGTTCTAGACTCGTATCGTGCGTGCTGATAGATCTGATTATCGCCGATATTGTAACTAGGTGCGATAATGATGATGATGATGATGATGAAGTAGGAGACAGTTAGTTAGGAATTCATGCTTTGTGTATGAATGGTGGTTAGTAGTAGCAGTAATCCGGTGGGGGTGAGTTGATGCACGCCATTCACAGTGAAAATGGTTGGATTCGACAGGGCCTCGGATTTCTCGAGGGATTATGACGGGGCTTGCCTCCAGATGCGGATGTCGTACAGCCCCGCCGCGCAGTTCTTCCTCTTCCTGGTGCAGTGGACGGATTGTAGCCTTGCCGGTGCTCTTGGCCTCCTCAGGATTCTAATTTATAAGGTTGCGTGTATGCGTGCGTGGTGCGAGTTCAGAATTCAAGTTTGCATATTGTCAGTGACTTTTTTTTAATCTAACGAATTTTTTTTGTTCGGCTTCGTTTGTTCATCAGGTTTATGTAGATGGAACGACCACCTTGTCTACTCATGAAAGGAAAGCGAGCATTAGGGAATTCTATGGTAAATGCTCTAAAATGTTGAGCTGAGATTTTCTTTTTCTTTTTCTTGGTTCACAATTGAGAGGTGTTTACTGTTTAAAGTGTTGACATTAGCCTGCATTGTTTTCAGCTGTTATATTTCCCTCACTCATGCAACTCCACAAGGGTATCAGCGACGTCGATGACCGGAGGCAGAAGGCAATCTGTACTGAGAGATACAGAAGAAGAGATGAGGATGAGAGCAAGAGACATGTTTCTGAGATTGATGTCGAGAGGGAGGAAGAGTGCGGAATTTGCATGGAGATGAATAACAAGGTTGTCTTGCCCAACTGCAGCCATGCTATGTGCATGGAGTGTTACCGTCAATGGTGAGAATCAAATCCTTCCATCCCAAAAATTGTTTGTCATGTTCATCACTAATGGTTAGTCGATGCCGTATTGGTCCTTGGTAACAGTCTGAGATATGTTTAGTTCTTCAATTCAAAGTTAGTTTAGTCAAAACACGAGTAAAACTCTGTCCAGATATAGTGGACCATTTTGGTTCTGAGAGGTTAATAGCAGCACGCTGTTTTACTCTGTATGAATGGCTCTGCACAATAAATAAGATGGAGCTATGCTGCAACCTCATTAATAGATCTGTACCTGATTATTACAGCAAGACATTGCATATTTTTCAGTCATTGCAGCAAGGTTGTCAGCTTTGTGCTTAACTCTTACTGGTCTTTCAGAGATCACTTTTTCTTTGATACTATCATTTAGCTCCTGTGAAATCCCTTCTATGACATAACCCCAGTAAGCAAATGATCCCTTGCAAAGGGAAAAACAGCCTTAAGAACATCAGTTCAGTTTCATAATTTCCCAAACTTATGTCAATACATAGCTCTGCAAAAACTCTGCCACCAAAGCATGTAGTACCGCACGTAAATGACAGTATTAATGTTTATGTATAAAATACCTTACCAGTTACATGAACATAAGGAATTCAAAGGACATACATATCAATTTATATCTTCAGTACATGAACTTAAAAATAGCTTCTCTGCTATATGAATAACTATGTGGTCACTGGTTACGAACTATCTGTTAAGATATTGCTGCATTCTTTGAACCATGTGCTATCCTTGTTGCAGGCGCTCAAGATCTCAGTCCTGCCCCTTCTGCCGTGACAGCCTCAAAAGAGTAAATTCTGGTGATCTGTGGATGCTCACAGATGACCGAGATGTCATTGACATGGCAACGATTACTAGAGAGAACCTTAGGCGCCTGTTTATGTACATTGAGAAGCTGCCTCTTGTTGCTCCGGACAACATCTTCTATGCCTATGATTCTCATGTAAAATAACCAGAGCTACTCATAATGACCTACTCATAATTGTTTTCGGAGAGTGACGCATGTCTTATTCATTCATGCAGAGGATGTTCCTTGTCCTAGGATGTGGCTAACCCCAGGAGCAGACTGAACTTTGACAAGAGAACTTGTGAATTCTGACTAGATCCAATGCTGTGGTCAGATGTTGTAAATGCTTGTACAGATTTGTAATTTGCAGTGTAAAAAAAATTAGGGAGGAAAAACCTTTGTGTTCCACATTGAACTCCTAGTGTGAAATTCCGAGTACATATATGCTCATTACCATGACAGTTTCTTCTCTTTTGCAATTACCAGCATTGCAGCAACCATGAGTCAGCTTGTTACAGGCTCATCGCTGTTGGGAAAGACCATGATGTAGGAGGTGTAGTGCTGAACCTGACACTACTAACAAACATTGGTCGATAGGTTTACCAGATAAATTGCTTACGAGGACTAGTTAGCTGGAGAAAAACTGGTTGATGAACAGTTGTACTACATTGCCGTTTGGTAAAGCTACTCTTATATACAGGCTTCGTAGTACAGATTTCTTAATAGAGAACCCACTCCACCGTGCTGGATTTTATGGGCCAAACGCGGCTGGTGAATGCAGCCGGTGGCAATAAATTCAGTCATACCGTACTGACGTACCCAAATGCCAATCCTATTTTTGAGCATTCAGATTCCAGAGGATTTATGGATCAAGATAGGACATTATCATGGGACATTGGCAGGTTCATCAGCAATAGAAATAAAACATACTTCATCCGTCTCATAAAATACAAATCTACAACATTACGTGACGCATCTTAGTATTATAAATTTAGACAGTTCTTCGTCTAGATTCGTAGTACTAGAATATGTTACATTCTGTCCTAGGTTTGTTTTTTATAAAACGGATGGAGTATATATGGATCAGACAGCTCGACGGACTACAAAACATTCAACTGTGTTTTTGTCAGTGAAGGAATCACGCCATCATCTGTTTCTGAAGCACTGTAAAATACAACATTCTTCCCATAACATCAAGGGGCTGTAAGGGTCAGTTGCATGCTACTCAAATACTTGTGCATGTTTAGGCAATCAAAAGAAGCCATTCAATATTGCTACCTAGAAAAAAAAAAGAAGGGTATCATTTCCTCATGTCGAGCTAAACCTTCAGGCCGAAGCATGGTGATAGCTCCATCCAAAGGTTCATCGTCAGAAAATTTTCATTTGTTAGCCTGAAAGGAAAAGGAAAACATGGAAAGGCTTTACTAATGCTTAACAAACTGAGAAGGAATCGAGGAAATGAAGAAATAATTTGTTGGAAAACATATCTCACCTTATCTAAAATCCGCAAACTCCATGAATCACTACTTTGAGGTAAGGTATGTTCAGAATAGTTTATGCCATGTTGGGACTGGTTTCTTAGTAAAGGCAGCCTTGCAGGCACAGAGGGGTCATCGTCGCTATCATAGTCACTCTCACGGTCAGGTCCAAGAGCCCTAAGTACCATTCCAAGAACGATTGACAACACCTGAAAATAATTGTATAGTATGTTATAGAGGAAATCAGTGTTTCTCCAGTCCAAAGTGTACATGGTGGGCTTTCAGTGAATTCTCATTATGCCAGTATAGAAGTATAATTCAACTTGCAAGCATATTGGAAGATTTCAACGACACATGCTCATGTGCGCACACAATTCTTTGGTTACAAGTTATAGAAGCAAAAAAATGAATTGGGTCCTAATTCAGCAAAGGAGCAGAAAATATCACCTGGGCCGCAGCAACCGAGAGGCCTAACCATTCACAAATCTCAAAATTTGATCTTATAAAATCCTTGAATTCTTCAAACTTTCCAGATGGGTCATCAGGGAAATCCTGAAGGGTTGGAAAATACCAAACAATCATCGATCGAATAGAAGAAAATACATGCCATTACAAAGGAATATATATATATATATATATATATATATATATATATATATATATATATATATATATATATATATATATATATGTACATAAAATATTCTTGGTGAAGCAGTTAAAAACCGTAATATCGTATTAAAAGAGAGAGGGAAAAACAACAGAAGGAAATGATCCTTACCTCCTCCCAGTTGCTATTCAGAAATACGTCAGTGGTGATTGCTCCTTCCAATATAATAATAATAAACACAAAAATCATGTACTGCATGTCAGGTTAAGGAAAAATAGTCCGTGCATCACCAGGTTGAGTTACATGTAAGGTTGGAGGCTTAAATGGAGCAAGAGTTGCCCCGCAAATAAAAAGCGAATAGGAGTTTGCACTGTCATTTTCAGAAATGATCTGCTCATGTTAAAAAAAAGAGAGAGAAATAAATGATCTACTCAACCGAAATTTTTTTTGGTGGCATTTTAATTATATAAAAGCTGCCCTACAGTTTTAGTTTCCACCAATATGTCTATGTGAAGCTGTCAGTTACTTTGATAAACCGGTAAAAAACATAGTTTGTACGATATATCATATCTGGTCAACGAACACGCAGGAAACTTAACTTTATTAACTGAAAACATAAAAGAGTAAAGTTGGGCACCAAAACAACTCCAGAATGGTGCTGTTTGAAGGATACACAAGAGAGGCAGTGGCTGTTTGCAGTTTCAGCTGCAATATGACCAGAGCAAGTCAACAAGCACATAAAGACTCCCAGGCCAATAAAAGTGTAGATAAACCTGCACGGTGAGTGAAAGTTTTACTAAAGGAATTACTAGTTCATATCACAAACTTGCAAGGAATGTAAACACCTAGATGCTTATACGGTAAAGTATGCATCTTAGTACACAGAATAGCACCTTTGACATCCTAACGGCAAGAAAGGTATGAATAACAGCCCAAATTAATTGGAGCCCCAGTACAGTGCTCTCTACTAGTAGTAGAAAATAATCTGAACCGTTTATCTCAATTGATCGAAGGGTTCAGATCTATTTACACTTCCAACCTAGTTAGCGGTAGTACAAACATGGAGGGACATTATTGTCCAAAAAATTAGGTGCGGGGAGGTATAATCGTCATCGGTCCTGCTTGTTTCTGCATCAGATTATAACTTAAAACAATTTCGAATTTTCAATTTTGATTTCTAAAGACTAGTTTTAGATAGGTTTTTCAGCTGTCCTTTTTAGCAGTTACTATGAAACTAGAGCCAGACAAGAAAGTGACGAAGAAAACCACTAAAATTAGTCCTAAAGTTTAAAATCTAATCTGAAGCTCAGCCAAGCAGGCACCAAGTCTAGGAAAGCGATTGTCCAACCCAAAAATTATTCGTTTATCTCCTTCGCAAGTGCTCTCGCCCAACCGGATCCAATCAACTGTCGCATGTCCCTTTTGGTTGGGCCATCCATTGCATTAAGCCATTGCGTCATGTTCCAATATAGCCTAGCTACATTGCAGCCGCCACCTAAATTTTTGGGGGTATGATTCCAAAAACAATATACTACTTCATTGTGATCACCGCAACCACCGAAATTCTCTGAATTCTAACATCCACTACTTTTCTTCCGCATCACTGTACCCAAATTTGCAGCAATAGTGGTATGCTGAGCCGAGTATTGTCCATCACCCATCAGAAAAAGAGTAAGCTTTTATTTCCATCCGTCAAAGAAAAGGGTAAACTTTAACTTCCACAGGAGAAAAGAGAGGTGCTTTGCTTTTTCCTTTGGGTGGTGGGGGTGGGTTCGGCTAACACGCAATTTCCAAACCTCCCTGTTCATGCACGGAATCCTCAGATAAACTGTTTAGATAAAACCATTTTCTCCAATGAAACAGTGTGGAGTATATGCATTTTGCTTCTACGAATTCGTCTCGAAGTTTCGCCGAAGCAAAGCATATGGGACAGTTAGCAGTTAGCACAGGGTTATACGCCCAGATCAAGAAACCCAAAAGGGGAAAAACTGCAATCGATGTAGTGATAAAAAACTAAAGCAGAGATTGAGAAGGCGAGAGAGTAGTAGCAGACGAGATCCGAGTTGGGGAGGAGGAAGGAGATGGGATGAATACCATGGGACCGGGAGGCGGTAGTGGAGGTCGGCGACGTCCCTGTACCACGCGCGGAGCATCCAGAGCGCGTAGAGGATGACGGCCATCCCGGCGAGCCCCAGCACGGAGTTCACCGCCTTGAGCCCCGTCTGCACGCAGCTCCGCACCACCCTCCCCGCCATGCGTCTCTCACCACCAACTCCCGGTTACTCCTCAGCTCGGTCTGCAGTCTGCACCCCACCCACCTGTGCAGCTGTGCTCCGCGCAGCCTCGCGTGGGAGCAAAGAATGAGAATGGGAGACCGCTGCTGCTGCTGCTGATGGCGGAGGTTGACGGCGGCGGTGGCGTGGAATATTGGGGAAGAGGAGGACGTGTGGAGGTGGGAGGGAAAGAGGAGGCGATGAATGGATGGGTCGCTGGAGAAATGGATGTGGGAATTTTGGGTTGGATTGTTTCGGCACGGATGTGACATGAGTTAATTCCTGCCCTGCTTCGTTTATTTTTGTTTTTTTTATTGTTGTTGTTTTTCGTGAAATATTAAATGATTGTTGCTTTATTTTGTACTACCGTGTATTCTTGTGGAAATACGGACGTTTTTAGGGGCTGTTTCCATGCTATATTAAGTTTGCCATCATTCACCATATTTTTTATGTCACACTTGTCTAAGTTGTGGCTTACAACATTTTATAAGCCACATCTTAGCTAGTAAAATTGGATTGTGCTGCACTTTAGTGAATTGATGATATGTGGGCTCTAATATATGAGAAGGAATCTTGTCACAAGTGTGACTATGAACTAAACAATATGCTAACTTAGTCAAACTTTGCCTAACATAAAGTGTGGCAACATTTGACAAACTTTGGGAGCAAACCAAACAACCTCTTATAGCTTGAAAAGAAGTGCACTTTGTATAGTACTTCCTCCATCTAAATCGTTTTGATTTTTTTCTAAGTTAAACTTTATAAGATTTGATTAAATTTATAATTATTTTTTAAAATATCCAAAATAACAAATTAGTTTAATTAAATCTAGCCTTGAATGTATTTGATAATATTCTTTTATAAACCTAATCAAATTTAAAGAAGTTTGGCTAAAGAAAAAAACAGACAATTTGTAATATGAAACATATAGAGTAATAGACATAACAAAATGATAAATCTCTCGGCTCAATCTGGATTCCTATTAGGCTTCTTCGCAAGATGAAGAAGAGGACTAAGTAAGTACACCCGTAACGAGAAAGCATTAGCGTATGATCAATTGCGTTTCAATAATTATAGACTTCAAGATAGATTTATTTGATATTTTAGAGGAAATTATTATATAGAAAATTTTCATAGAAATGTACTGTTTAGCAATTTAAAAGGCATATCTTAATTACTGAAAACGAAGGGGGCTAATTATTACATAGTACTACATCACAATGTTTGATGTGGAGTGATATGTTATGATGATATACGTAATGATGTGCTATAAATCCTATGATATGTGGAGACCGGAGAACAAGTTGGGGGAGAAATTACTAGCTACTGTTACGTGGTAATCAAATAAGTTGCGTGTTACTGTGTTTGATTAAGAAAAGTTAGCGCGTAAATTAGGGAGGTACTACACTTGTGTGGTGTGGAGTCACGTACGGCCCTGCGGAGTAATGAGTACGGAGTAGGTTTTAATCCTGGCACCTGTAGTTAGCATATGCACCTGGGTGAATGTGATTTGTGATTTTGCACCTGGGTTAATAATGTTCATTACGCGCTAGCTTGTGTGTAACGCTACGATGTACTCCAAGCCCCAAGCAAACACATGATTTATGAAATTATGTTGAGAAAAAGAAAAACATTATCGTTCATCAACCGACTGATCTTCCCAGTCACATGGAAAATGAATTAGGTTTGGAGTTTTGTGACTATTGGATCGTAGGTTTTTTATTTGACTTTTTTAGGAAATAGTCAGTTCATGTAAAATTTCGTGTAAAAACCATCCTTTCCAAAGTAGAAAAAAGGAAAAAAAACAAATTCTATATTACTCCTTGTGGTAGCATGTCTAAAAAAATTACAAAGCAAAATGAGCGTAACTACACTGATTATCATGTGATAGAATTAGCTCACTTGAGTTTAAATTCTAAACTTGACATTATTACTTATATTTGTGGCTAATTATTTTTTTGGTGGCAGACGATGTATTCGTCAACAACAAGCTTCTGATGACAGTCTAGGATTTGAGAAAGATGTATTTGTAACACGCAAAGATCGAACTACTCCTACATGCTAAAATCTGGCTGCCAACCCTAGTTTCTTAGTATAATCTTACTGTTAATTCTTTAAACAGGGGTAGTGCTTGGTATCGGTATTAATTGCGTGACAGTCGGAAAGTATCAGTTTCATTTTCGTATTGACTTTTGATCTGACCATTTCCAGCTTCAACTTGTCCGCCGGATTTTTTTTCATTGGTTTGTAGTACTTGGTAGGAGTAGGAAGTAGTACAGGAACACCATTTCAAAATTCCAACTACTACTTGTCTAATTAAACCACACATGAATTTCCTTTTAGCAAAAATTCAAAACCACATGTATTGATGTACAAATTCGGAGTTTGACGTCGCAGCAGACGAGTGCTCGGCGAAAGTCATGTAACGCGCACCTTTGGTTTTGTGTGGCGAGGAAGATTTTAACACGGAAAGCGATTTGACACGTACATGTACGTCAACATTGGTGATGTCCAGACTCTGGACTTTGTCATGTTGGTGCCAGTGTACCTGTGAAATGATTTTATTTTTCCAGTACATTTTATTTCTTTCACATGGGAAAAAAATGGACGGCTAATTGATCCTGGAAAGTACGAGTAGGGTACTGAAATTGAAAAAAAAAGGAGCAAATATTATACACGCTCGGGTAGGATAGGAACTTATAGTTAGGAGTGTACTCCGTCTCATAAAAAGGCAAACCCTGGGTTTCCGTATCCAACTTTGACTGTCCGTCTTATATGAAATTTTTTTTATAATTCGTATTTTCATTGTTGTTAGATGATAAAACATGATTAATATTTTATGCGTAACCTGTCTTTTTATTTTTTTATATCTTTTAAATAAGACGGACGGTCAAACGATGGGTATGAAAATCAGGGTTTGTCTTTTTTTTTGGAACGGAGGAAGTATGTGTTAAGCATGTTCATGGGTAGTTTTATAATAAAAGCACATTTATGGGAGCGTGAGCGTGCTGTGTAGTTATGCATGTGTCTTTCGTCTAAACGGAAAAAAAAAGAGAAAAAATATAAACAATTATGCCAATGGGCCAATGGGCTAGGGTTGGGTAACCCAATCCTTTTATTCGAGAGGCCTGTAGCCCAATCTAACATAAAAGAGCTGACGGCCCAATTCCACTGAAAATTTAAATGGGCCAGGATCCGGATTCTATCCAAAGCCCAACTCACCCCCACGCTGCTCGGCTCGACACACATCGCCGCCGCGCCGCCTCCCTCCCTCCTCCGGTCGCCGTCGCCGCCGGCGAGCTCTCCTCCTCCTCCTCCGGTACACAGCTCAGCTCTAGAGAAACCTCTTCCCCTGTTCCCCCCTCTCCTCTCGTCGAAGCCTCCTCCGCCATCTCCCCGGTAGGGCTCCCGCCGACGAGCCCTAGGCCGCCGCCGACGCTCTCTCCTCGTCGCCGGATATTCCCATCCTATCCCCTCCTCGCTCTTGCTCCCTCTACGTGTGTGGCACGGCGGCGCACCGGATCGGCGCTGGGAGCTAAACCCCCCACCCCCGGAGAAGATGCCGCAGGTAATGGTGGTCGCGCGGAACTTCATGGACATGGTGGCCGCGCTGCCGGCCGCCAAGCTCGACATGCTCTACGACTCCGCCTTCATCTGCGAGGCCGTGCTCAGGTGCCCACTCCGCGCCGGCCTTGCCCTTGGCTGCGGCGATGCGTTTCCGTGCTGTATTTCATCGCGAGTGTTTTTGCCACTTTGTTGTGCAGGTCGCTCCCGCCGCTCGCGAAGAAGTACGCGCTGCAGATGCTGTACGTGTCGGCGCCGGTGGCCGCTGCGGCGATGGAGGAGTGGGTGCTCGACGAGTACGCCGCCAAGCACAGGGTCGCCATCGATAGGCTGCTCCAACTGAGGGTATTTGTCGAGGTGCGCGATCGGTAAGCCCTCATCCATCTCCACCAGCGCTGGGTGCTTCAAGTGCGCCGCAGACTTGCAACTTCCTGTATAGATCAGCAATCGATGAACCAACCGTATAATTTCAACTCAGAATATCAGATTTCTGGTGTTAATTTTGCCTTAGTGGTTTGCCAGCGCTGTCTATTATCATAGATGTCAACTTACTGAAATTTTGGTGTAACTGTTTGGCCCTAAGGATGCTATGCAACTAGTAATGCTTTTATTTATTGTAAAAAGGAAACAACAATATATTTGGCATGCCACATTTGGTCTGCAAAGTACAAACTCTTAAGGTGAAATATGCAACAGCATTAAGAATTATGAATCGATGTTGGCATGAGAAGAAACCATCATGATGATTTTGCCCTTGGACATGAACAACTTTTATTCAGCTCTAGTTGGGGTAGTTGATTATTTATTTTTTCGCCAGGCCGGCCAAATAGTCGATTATTTATAGCTAATTACTGTTGGAACATCAATTTCATGTATACTTTGTCACATGTTCTGTTTCTTGCATGTGCAGAGACATAGCTATTATGAATCTTACAGCTTACTCAGTTTATGAATTTAATTTTACATAATAGACTATGATTTTTCTATAGAAGAAAGGAGGTGAGCTACAAGATGAACCAGAAGTTCCAGGGCAACATGCAAAAGTATTTGGTTGATGGGTAAGTTTTAGTAACTTCTGAGCTACTTTTACTGAAAGCCACATACTTTTCTCATATTTTGAGCTAATTGCTTTTTCCCTGTCAAAACTTTATGATAGTGTAAGCATGTGCTTTATTTCCTTATATATATTTTGTACAACTCTTAATATTGTAGAGTAATCCTTACTATATACTCTGGCATACATTGCATGTATAGAAAATTTCTCCTGCACACATTACATGTAGAAAATGAAAAGGCCAGAATGTGGTAGCAATAGGGTGGAAATAGTTCACAACTTTACTGATGATTGCACTGAAGACCAGTAAAATCAAATTCACTACTTTGTATAAAAATAAATTACTGTATGTTACATGTTTCATGTTATTCAGTTTTTTTTCCCTGTATGGGCAGCCTGAGCTAATAATTAAAGCTTTATTGCCATGTATTTTGTTCTGCATACTGTAGCATATCAAACTAGTTGACAACATTACAGTTTTATTTTTCTGCAGTGGAAGTTTACCAAGGGAACCTATACCATCGAGTGTCACTGCAAGGTTGCCCACATTGGCAGAATTAGAGGCCTTTGCTCTTGAGCAGTGGGAGGTCAGGATGACAAAAGCTTATGTTTACATGTATATTTTATTTTATACCACTTTCTATCATTTTTTGCTCATCAGATCGTACTGTTTGAACGCTACCGATGTTCATTCTCCTAGTAAAGGAACTCATTCTTTTCTCTATGGGAAAATAGTGCTTCTTGCTGCAATTGATCAACTCATCTCAAGTTGAGAGAGGGACAAGTTTCAGCTCGTCCATGATGAGAACTTTTCAACGAGGTCTTCTTAGTTCAAGGTCCATCTTATTTCCTCCCTTGCTTTTGGCAGTGAGTTATGCATAAAATACATACAATCAAATTTCATAACAACAACAAAGAATATGCAGATTGCTACAGCTCTTTCTTTGTTAGTACAATTAGATGTTAAATCCAGTGGCTGTAGTGACATAGATATACACTAAGAAGAATTAGCAACTACTATACCCAGATGGTGTGGGCTGACAGCAAATGGTCATTGGTTAATTGGTTTGGTTTATCTGTGTTCATTTTACCTGTGAGTAAAATGGGGCTGATTGGTCTCTTAGTAATCCTAACAATCCATCTATTTTAGCATGTTGCCTTTTTTATTTGTATAGTTTTGCTGTGCACCACATTTCTGAAATTTTAAAAGCTCCTAGATTTTTTTCCCTACGATATATTCTCTAGCTTTATTGTATATGCTTTCCTCATTGCATATTCAAACAACAACTCCAACGATAGAGTTCCTGATCTAGTATATTCTGCAGAGATGGTGAAGCTCCAAGATTAACTGAGAATGGGTTCCAATTTCTGGTGTGTCATTGGCTCTCAGTTGATCCAATTATCTAACAGGCTGCAAACTTCTATATTTTGGTTCTCACTCTTTTCTATTTAACCAGCTGATGGAGACAAATGCTCAACTTTGGTACATCATGAGAGAATACATTTCATCATCAGAGGTATTGGTTGCTTGCTATTCTAGAGCTTTTGATGTTACATTAGTGATTTCTTTGTTGTATTTCCTTTGTGTTGATTGTTCTATTACTGTTGAATAGGAGCGTGGTGTGGACCCCACGGAGTTGATATCATTTCTCTTGGAGCTTAGTTTCCATACATTGGGAGAGGTAAGTTAATCACTTTAAAATACTGTGATGATCTTTTTCAAGAATCATTTTGAAAAGTGACTAGCTTCAGCTTTTCTTTTACAGCAATTACAATATAATTTCCCTCAACAATAGTAGGTTATATTGATATAAGAAACAAACATGACCACATTTTACGTAGATTGTAGTTTATGAGAGGATTGTGTAAACTGTAGTGGTATATGAAACGGAGCACCCCAAAGATATTCTATTGGTTCTGATCTAACAGAATAGGGACATCAATCTAACATGCCTGCTTAATAATGCTTACTAGTTCAGACAGTACCAGAGATTTAGTGCTTAAAAAGAAGTTATCAGTCTGTAGATTAATGTTATTAACTAAGCATTATCTTTCATCTGTTGTGGAGTCCAAGCTTTGTGGCCTGGTTCATCTGTTGCAAATTCGCTTCAACATGCTGTTTAACTTATTCATGCTTCAGGCTTATAGCTTGAATACTCTGACCGATGTCCAAAGAAATGCTATTAGGGACCTGGCGGAGTTGGGACTGGTCAAACTTCAGCAGGTAAAACTTTGATTTAGTCTTTTCCCTAGTCAACTTGATGAATACAAATGTCAAGAGTTAAGCTATGTCAGGGTCGAAAGGACAGCTGGTTCATACCTACAAAACTGGCTACAAACCTCTCAGCAAGCTTGTCAGATTCGTCGTCCAACAAAGAGGTTTCAGAACGTTTTATATCCTTGCTATTACAGTTATTCATGACGTCCAAATCTTTCATAACCTCAATCCACTTGTCACCTAAGCAACAACAAATGAAGATGAAAATACTTTCTGTTAATAATTACATTGTATGATGTTGGTGCTGTAGGGTTTTGTAGTTGTGGAGACAAATTTCCGGATGTATGCGTACTCAACTTCCAGATTACATTGTGAAATTCTACGCCTTTTTTCACGGTACGTGTGGTGCTAGATGATTGGCATAATTTAGCTCAGTTATGTACTGGTTTTTTAACTACTGAATTACTGATCCATAGCTTCCGTTGCATCCTTGAACTACTTTCCTCTATTTATTATTAACACTTTCCCATATGTTTGGTATGCAAAAGAGCGACGGTAGGGAGCTAAGGGCTCTATACCCTTCATCGCATTTTCTTTAGTTAACCAACATAACTGTGCCAATTGCCATCGAGTATATGCCATAATCTTGATTTTTGGCTATGCTCTAGTAGAATGGTGATTGGTCACTGCTGTTCCACTCGGTGACTGATGCTGTTTATCTTGGTTGAGTTCTGCCTTCATCTTGACTGAATTGGCTCAGGAATGCCAACTGTTTCACTGGAATTCAGTACTAAATCAAGGTAGTAGGAAACACAATACAGTGAAGATGACTAAATATTAATAACTGTGTTGTAAGTAATATTGCCTATTAATTTTACAGGACACTTTCTTAAGGTTTTATTAAAATGACAGTAATAGTGACGGCTGTAGATTTTACCTTATATTACTGTCATCCTCCATTCTTCATTGAGTGTTCAATAAGGATATTTTTGCAGAGTGGAGTATCAACTTCCAAACCTAATTGTGGGATCTATTACAAAAGAAAGTCTTTATGGTGCTTTTGAGAATGGGATTACCGCTGAACAGGTATCACTTGGAGTATGAATTTCTGCATGATCCATTATATGGATACTCAGAGTCATTCTTGTTTTGTGTTGTTTTTCAGATAATTTCATTCCTTCAGCAGAATGCTCATCCTCGTGTTGCTGACAAGATACCTGCAGTCCCAGAGAACGTTACAGATCAGGTACAACTGAACAAGGCAATGTTTTCATCCATGGCCAACCGTATTTGCCAAAGTAATTGAATTGGTAATTCCTCCATGCAGATTAGGTTGTGGGAAACTGATCGTAACAGGGTTGATATGACCCTATCGCATTTATATGAAGATTTTCCAAGCAAGGTAAAGCCCAGCATATTTAACTTGGAAATAGTACTGGGACAATATTGAGTTGCTTATACCATGTTGGTGTGTGCTTTTTCATATTAGTGTAAACGCTAACATATTTATTCTACTGTTGCTTGTGCAGGATATGTTTGATCAATGCTGTGATTATGCAAGAGATCATGGGTGCTTGCTGTGGGAGGATGCGAAGAAGATGAGATTAATTGTACGAGTGGAGTTCCATCCAGAAATGCGTGAGTTTCTCCGGAGGCTAAGATAAATCAACTATAGTTTGCATAATTGCTTCAATCTATGTACTCCTATATTCCTGCACAATAAGAACTTTATCAATGACTGTTGTGCACCAATTTGGTCCATTGTCACACATGAATATATCCACTGGCTGCATCATGTTATGGAGTTGGAACTCGCTGAACTTTTGAGTTAACTGCTGTAACCCTGTTTATTATTACGGAGTGCTCCATCCGTCCAGTCCGGATTAGTTGTTTCAGGATAGATCACATCTTATTCTAGATATTTTTCTTTACTTATTCTAGATGTTTACTCCGTGCAAGAGAGGAGCGATTAGAGGGAGAGACGAGCGATCTGAGAGGAGGGGGAGGGTGTGTGTGTGTGTCAGGTGTCAGGTTTCACCTGTGTCAATCCGTGTGAGAGAGGAGCGATTAACTAGGAGGAATCATTTCTTGTTACAAGGTGTCAGAGAGAGAGAGAGAGAGAGAGAGAGAGAGAGATAACTAGGAGGAATCATTTCTTGTTACAAGAGGTGTCAGAGAGAGAGAGAGAGAGAGGAGACGGCTAAACCACGCAAGTAACCAGCTCGAGTATATAAACGCGGGGTTACATTACACGAGAGGAGTCTCACGCCTCTCACCCCACCCCACCCCACCCACTCCTCCGACGAGAGTAGACGAGCAGAGCAAAAGCCGGCCGCCGGGCATGGGGAAGAAGAAGAAGAACAACAACAAGAAGTCGTCGGCTCCTCAGGCGCGCGGCCGCGGCAGCAACTCCCACCGCCGCTCCTTCACGCGCGGAATGCTGCAGTCCATCAACAACATGACGGTCATGCGCGCCACGCCTCGCGACCCCTTCATCGTCGCTACTGTGACGGGTCGTTGCGACGACGACCCCATCGACGTCGCCAACCCCGACATCGCCGCCGCCGCCGCCGCCGCCCCCGTCGTCGCTCCTGCTGCTGCTGGTGGTCCTTGGGACGAGGAGGAGGAGGAGGAGCCGGCGCCGGCAACTACCGACCTACGTGCTGCTGCCACCACCGGAGGCGAGGCGACCGAGACCGAGACCGCCGCCGTCTGAGCTGAGGTGTACTATCTGCATGCGGCCGGGTTGGCGTACGTTGAGAACTGGATTACCTTTCGTAGCTTTTAGTTCGGACAACGTAGCTATGCATGCTGTAGGATCAGTAGCGATCGATCATGGATATCTCTGTACGTATGGTTTTGCACTCGATCGAGATATGTGATATGCTGATTTGGGGATATATGTTATGTGGTGATGCATTTCTTGGTGTGATGATCGATGCACGAGGGTTTAAATAACCTAGCCTCTATTTTGCTTGGATTAGTACGTTTGATCATGCATGTTGATTGAAGAGGTTTTTGCTTCCTCGCGTTCGTTATGACCATCTCTTGCAGAGACCACAAATTTAGCACAAGTAGCACGCACGGGCCTAAACTGTAAAATGTTCATATGCTGCATGCATGTTACGCCGCCATCCGGCCAACGCGCAGCGGAACCGGCACGGAATTTTTTTTGGCAGAAATTGGCTACTCCCTCCGATTTGATATTAGTTGACGTTAGAGACTTGGACTGTTTGGATGAAAAAAAAACTAGCGTTTTAGCTTTGGTGTGGTTAGTTTGGACTAATTTACCTCCTTGCATGTATGCAAAACATATTAAGCAGCCACACAAATGTATTTAATATGGTACAACATGAAATTGTCGCTCTAATTAATTAATTACTCATTGGTGTATAAACTCTTGTCTAAAACATGAATTACTAAGGAACCGAATAAGTAGTCATTTTTTTGGGGGGTTTAGTACCGAAGTTGCGTCTTGACAAAAAACGATGAATATTTTGGCATTGCCAATTTTTTTTTTGGCTTGGTTGAGCAGGACGTAGATACAGTGACATTTTTCGTGACATGACATGTGGGACCCACATATGCCTGGATCCACATAGGTCCCACGTGTCAGTGACTTAATGTCATCGGAGCAATGTCACCGAATCCCAATCCGGTTGAGTATGCTAGTGCATTAGTGCCATCAACCACCATGAGCTGCCATCTGATCTCCCTGCCTGGCCTCCGGATTCGACCGTATTTTCGATCTTTCTCACTTGTTTCTTTTTTTTTTTTGAACCATCTTTTTTACTTTCTTTTCTTCTTTTTGGATATATCGATCGTGTTCGTGTCGTGTCCGATCCGTGTTACAACTTACAACGACCGCTCAGACAGCCGGGCTGGGCCAATTGTATGTACATACCCAGATTAAACTGGGCCGCGTCGTTAAGTTATCACACAATTTGTAGCTGTCACCGTCCGGACTCCTATACAAAAACCAATTAAGTTTCGACGTGTAATAACTGTGTAAGTATCGACCAAGATCATACAGAGCGTCTCTCTCTCAAAAAAAAAAAAATCATACAGAGGCGCGCGTCGACGAATTAGCAGAGCAAGAGCAAGAACCAAGAACAATGGCGGCGTTAAGGTTCAAGATCCCGAGGAAGCGATTCAGGCTGCTGGTGCGAACCCCGGGGGGCACAATGTCCATGCAGGATGGCGAGAGGTTGACGACGACGCCGCTGGGCCGGGAGGTGTGGCTCCGGTGGCACCTGCTCATCTTCGACCAAACCATCTACGCCGTCGACGGCATCCGCACCTGGGACGCCTACGCGCGCCACCTCCCCGACATCGCCGCCGCCACCGCCGCCATCGCCGCCGTCCTCCGAGCCTACCGCGAGCGCCGCGTCGAGCTCGGCCTCTTCCACCTCCGCCCCCTGCGGAAATTGCTCGTGTTCCGCCTCATGTCCCCTCTCTTGGTCATGCCCCTCCCCGACGCCCTCAAAAAGTGGAGGTCTCTGCGTCGCAGGAGAAGACATGCCAGGCTGCTGCTGCAGAACAAATCATCATCAGGGAATAGTAGTGCTGCCACTAGCATCTATGGCAGATGCTGCACTACTGGTTTTATCTACCCTGTATACCTCCTGTTCGTTCGTGGCGATTTTAGCTTGTGTAATTATCTTCTGGTGACAGCAAATTAATACTACCCAAAATACTTATCATTTTGAGTTTTTTTAACATTTTGACCATTCTCTTACTTAAAAGATTATGAAGTTATTATTTATTTTGTATATGACTTGTTTTATTATCAAAAGTATTTTAAATGTGACTTATATTTTTTAATATTTACACTATTTTTTAAATAAGGCGAATTGTCAAACATTGCAAGAAAAAATCAAAACGACATCTAATTTGGGACATAGGGAGTAAGTTATTAGTCACATGGCACCGGGCACTATTCATAGTAAAACTTTAGAGCTTGTCTCCTTTTTTTTAATAAAAAGATCATTTACACTTCAAATGATTCTATATTATCCAAGTGTGTTGCATCCTAAATATAATCACAAAGCTTTCGTTTATGACAGGATAAACCATCTACAAAGGAACGGAGGGAGCATACTTAACATACAATGTGGATGAACAAGCATATGAAAATATAAATAAGATTTTGGGATTTATCGTTAAGATCTTGTTAGCATCTAGCCCAGCCTAAGGTGGACTGCGAATTTCAAGCACAGGGTGCAAAGAAACAGCCCAGAAAAGAGGAAAAAAAGGGAGGCAGTATGAGGGAAAGAAGCACCAAAAGTTAACAAAATTTGGGGCTGCATAGACTACTATTATGCTGATGTGCAAGGCACGTCTTCACCCTTCACAGCAGGTTCTGAATTCGTGGCCCGCTCTACTGCAGGAGGTGGTGGTGGTGGTGGCTTGGATGGCCTGTTTGGTTTGATTTGCTCCACTTTCTCCGCTGGTATGTCAAACTATCATACAGCAAAAGAGAAATAGTGGTGAATATGGAAACAAGGATTGAATTATGACCACCAAATTATATGCCATTCTTGAGAGATTTATTACATACCCTATATCCACATCCAGAAACACAAGCATTGAAGCACTCCTGAAGACAAGAAACGTCAATATGTTACAAAAAACATCATGAGCAATTCCTTGTTTTGCCAGCTGATTTGCCTAGGGAGCTTAATAGACTACTGAATACTCCGTGTTTTCAGTAAAAAGGATTGCAATGAGAATGTTCCGACGAACTTACCATAAATTACTCTGCATATTAGCAGTAGACTATTCAATAAACTGACTGTGTAAATGACCGTTCCCAATTCCTATAGCTAACCAATAAGTTCATACTAACAGCAAACTATCTATATTGATGTAAGTCCACCTTTCCATAAATGACTAACAAACATCACCCATGCATTCTGGTTAGTGTATGCAACAGTATCTAGTTATCTACATCAGACCAAAGCATTAGCAAAAGGCAGTATTATGTTACTGCAACCCAATAAACTTGTAGTACGATGACTACGGATTGTACAACAGCCATCTGATGTACTGATATTTACTGTGATAATCATGTGAAAGGTATACAAAATCTTGTACAAACAACTCTTACTCAAAATCAATTAGTGCAGTTAATTCTATTCCATCATGCAACAGATGGTAAAGATATGCATTTTCTTAGACAAGATATGACAACTATAACTTCCTGTTTATGATCAAGTAATCATGCGAGGATGATTATAATTTCGGTCAACAAAATGCAACCTAATATTTCGCTGTGACAGAAGTATAAAGTACAGACATATGCCATCGAATGGCTTATCACTTACCAAAGTACTTTCAGTAAAAGGACTATGGAAATGATAAGAATTGTTAAACAGTGTTACAAACAGATCACAAACTCACCAAAGAGTAGCTATCCTGTCCTGGAGACCGATCGATATATGCACTCCACTGGTGATCTTCCAAAACAGGATCTTTGTAGCATATTTCCGTGCATTTACTTATGCCTGAGAATTTTTATGGCAAGTAAGCTAAGCTATGCTAGAAAATAAAGTGATCAGCAATTTTAAGCCAAAATTTTTCATGCGCAGTTGAAATCGCAATGAATCTTAGTCCTAAATCACATAGATTGGTATCAACAGAAGAATAAAATGCTCCTAGGGCACCAACAGAAACAACACAAACTTCTGAGCAAGGAATGCGCCAACGATCCACTGTAAACACAAACAGCACTGCAAGTTAGAAATTACAAATTTTCACTCTATTCCACTGAATGAAGGGGGTCTTATGTTAACCATGCCTATTTTGACAGATAACGAACCACATACTACTACTACTATTGAACTCCAAAACACGATTTCCATCAACAGTGTAAAGCATATACGCCTAATATTAATTTTCCATCCATTCACAAGAACAGCCACGAATAACATAACATAAATATCTCATCCTATGGAACATATTTGAATCGACGATGAACTAAACCAAAAACGGGTAATGAGCGGATGAATCAATTCACAGCGAGCATTTGGCAGATGATAATACTCACACTCGTCCCAGGTGTCGCCGTCCGCGTCGCACCCCTTCTTGCAGAAGACCCTCCCTGCAAATCCAAGCCCAATCGCGCCAAAAAAAAAAAAAAGGCACTAAAAATTAAACCAAATCCTCTACCGGGACTAGCGAGAGGGAAGTATTGGGCGGTAGCACACTGACATGGGATTTGGACGAGGCTGGCGTACTTCTTGGTGCAGCAGCTGCCGCACGGCGGCGTCCACTCGCCGGAGAACATCTCCGCCGCCTCACCTCACCTTCCTTGACGACGCCAACTGCTCCGGAGATCGCGCGGTGGGGGCGGGGGGGTCGAGGAGGGCGGAGGCGTCGGCGTGGCGCCGGTGAGGGTGGAGGCGGAGGGAGAGCAAGGGGGGGAAGGAGAGGGAAGGGAAGAGGAGGTGGAGCGGCGGCGGCGGCGTTTTCTTCGGCTTACGCTCCGTTTCTTCTTTCCAACGGGGGCACCCAAACGGGAACGGGAACGGGAACGGAAATGCTATGGTAATTTGTCGCAAAGGCCCTTGCGGAGTTTGGTAATTTTTCAGGGTAAGTAAGGAAATGATGGTGTGCTGTTGGAAAGCTCAAAGCCATTCCATTTCAGAAAAAAAAATAAATTTCCATGGTTCTGGTATCCCACTTCTAACATGGTTTGAGGGTTCATGCTAGTCACGTTGCTACTATTATGTGTAATTGTGCTTTCAACGCGGCTTAAATTTATCTATTGGTGGCTGATGTCATGATGATGGTGATAAAATTATAATGGCATAGTTCCAATTTTTCTAAAATAAATTGCTACTCCCTCCGTCTCGAAATGCACGGCGTTACTGAATTTTTGCATAATGTTTGATCATATATCTTATTTAAAAAAATATATGCTTGTCATTTATTTTGTTGTGATTTTTTCATCATCAAATAAACTATTACTAAAATTTTGAATAAAACAAATAATCAAATGTTATATGAAAATTCAATGGTATCATATATTTATTTTGTGATGGAGGTAGTACATACAAGACCCGTATTAAGCACCATAATACTACAGTCCCATCACAATATTCAAAGATGGAGTACATGAAAATATAAAATGATTTCCCGCTCTATGTACACACGTGTGCATGTGCTATATAAAAGATAAGAAGAAATCACAAAATAAAACTGTATCCCACCAAATTATAAAGAGAAATTGTATGATATGCCACTAACAAATACTCCTTCCGTTTCAAAAATGTTTGACACCGTTGACTTTTTTACTACGTGTTTGACCATTCGTCTTATTCAAAAAATTTAAGTAATTATTTATTCTTTTCATATCATTTGATTCATTGTTAAATATATTTTCACGTACACATATAGTTTTACATATTTCACAATTTTTTTAATAAGACGAACAGTCAAACATGTGCTAAAAAGTTAACGGTGTCAAACATTTTGAAACAGAGGGAGTGCCAAATGTTGACTACTTGTCAAATTAGCCGCTGTTTTCCTCTTATACAGCTGGAAAGAATTTTATGTCCTACACTAGAATTTTCCGCCTATAGCGCAGGCCGCCATAATAATTGAATAATTTGATTTGTTTTATTTAAATCTTATAATTTCAGTTCCTATCCAGTGACGTTTCAAACACCGAGCAGCCAATCCACGCCGTCCATCTCCGCGGCCGCGTCACACCCACCCCCTCACCGCTACCACGAGATTCTCTAATTCCTTAAAAAAAAACACGAGATTCTCTAATTTATTACTAAAAAAATAAAAAGAATCTCGATTTTTTCTTAAAAAACGAAAAGAAAGACTAAAAGGCAAGAGATCCCCACAAAGGTTCCAGCCACTTGGATGCCCTCACACAACGCAACAAAACCAGAATCGGATCATCCAGGTCGCGGTCCACTAGACCACGCCACAGACAGGTGGGCCCCACAGGAATCCTCGTACCCGCCAGTCCACTGGACCAGGTGTACAGATCCACTCCCACCCGACTCAGATACCCGAATCCACGTCAGCCCAGAGCCAGTGGAGGCGCAGCGCACGCGCACGCGAGGAAGGAAGGAAGCAGACGCAGAAAAGGACAGGAGGTCTCGTCACGAGGCGAGGCGAGGAGGAGGAGGAGGACGACGACGATGGTGATGGCGGCGGCGAAGGGCAGGGTCCTGCCGCTGCTGGCGGTGGCGGCGGCGCTCGCGGCGGCGCTCCTCTACCGCGCGCCCTTCTCCAAGGTCTCCGGGAGATTCCCTTTCCCGGTATTCGAATCTGTAATCTCTTCTCTCGTACGAGAAAGCTGAGGAGAATCCTTTTGTCTTTGCAGAGTTTGGGCGGCGAGGGGTGCAGCCTTCTCCCCCACGACCACTTCTGGATCGCCAGCGAGTGCGTCGTCACGCTCGGACGGGTCGGCCCCGCCGCAGGTGGTGACCTCGATCGACGACAAGTGGACTGATTGATTATTACTCCGATGATAGAGCAGTTGAATGCTTTGGGTTTTCAGAGTGAGTGAGTCCATGTCGCTGACGGATTCTTCGTGTTGTGGATTGTGCGTTTGTGTGCAGTGGAGGTGAAGGGAGGGCTGATCAACGCGATCGCCGTCGGGGATTACCGGAGCTTCCTGCTCCGGCGACCGGTGGTGGACTACGGTGACGCGGTTATCATGCCCGGACTGATCGATGTGTAGGATTCGATCTCTAGCGACTTGCCAGAATCAATCACTGATACAAACGATTGCTCTGAAACTAGTGGTGTGACTGCACTGCACTGTTCTGATTTCAGGCACGCGCATCTTGATGAGCCCGGACGTGCTGAATGGGAGGGGTTCTCCACTGGTACAAGAGCAGCAGCTGCAGGTGCAGCTTTTTTATCAGTCGTTATCAATCTAAATCAATTTAATCCTCATTAACGTGTTGCCTTGTCAATCTAAATAAAGTTAATCTTTGCGTACTAATGTCGGAGATGCTCTAAATAAGGCACGTTTCTTAGTTCTTATCCCTCTCATGTGGGATGCATTCTGAATTCGGTACGGCAACATCCCTCGCATGTGGTTGGAAGTGTTCTGAATACTATACTGCAACTGGGACTGTTGTTCTATCTTTTTCGTATTCTTGGATTGAGACATGAGACCGAGTTAGTAGGGAGTAATCAACTTTTTTTTTTCTTTTCAATAACAGAAAGAGATTAGTCTTTTTGCTCAAAGTTTCACGGTTTGTTCATTTCAGGTGGCATTACAACATTAGTGGACATGCCTCTTAATAGCTACCCGTCAACTGTTTCTGAAGAAACTCTCAAGCTGAAGGTCAGTGTTTCTTTATCGTACCAATATCAGTATATAAAGCATCAAATTGCTACTACCTGCTTTCTCTTTAGTCAACACTGACATTACGTGCTTGATTATCAGTTGGATGCAGCTAAGGATAAACTACACGTTGATGTAGGTAAGTTGCAATGCAATAGTTACACGTTTCAGTGTCATTGCACATTAGCAAGTAGAGAACCGGGGGGGGGGGGGGGTAAAAACAGCTCATCCACCATAATAACAGTAATTCTGCATCTAAACTTGTTTCATGGTCTGACCTTTTTTGAGTTGTCTGCTGTTCTCAAACAGGGTTCTGGGGAGGCCTCGTTCCAGAGAATGCCCTCAATCCAAGTGCACTAGAGAGCCTATTAAATGCAGGCGTCTTAGGGCTCAAGGTTTGTTCATACTTCCAAGAGTAATCACTCAACTTCTGTTGTTCTACATGTTTATTCATCTTCTCAACTTGTTAAAGAAGCCTTAGTTTCAGGCATGCAAAGCTCCAAAGTAAGTTTGGTTAGTACTAGGATCCCACAGGTTTATTGACGTCCTTTTCATGTCATTGTAACGTCCTTATCATGCCATCATGTCACTCTGTTTATTCTCCTTTACTTTAAATAAGCAAATGATAGAATGATAAACTGATTGATCTTCTTTTTTCTTGATTTAGTCATTTATGTGCCCCTCAGGTATAAATGACTTCCCCATGACAAATTCAACTCATATTGAGGTGCGCTGCTTTGACAATTCTGTTATGTATTACCTTGTGACCACAAGAGTTCCATAATTCAGCTTATCAACTCCCTGAAGAGTTCATATTCCTGTTTTTGTACTGTAGGAGGGCCTGGTTACATTGGCAAAGTACAAAAGGCCGTTACTTATCCATGCAGAACGCATACCCGATGTTCAGAATGAAGATGGGATCGATGGTGAACTAGATCCTAAAGCTTATACGACATATCTTAAGTCTAGACCACCAGCATGGTAATTTGAGTCAGTTATTGCCTCAGTGAATCATAGTCTAGTCTGTGTGTTAATCAGAATGCACAATTCTGATTTTAAACCATATGGCTGTCTGGAAAGCATATGTACAACAAATCAATGAGAATACCATGGCATTATGCTGTTTTAGTACATAGTATGCAATCGTGTAAAAAAAGCTTAACCAATAGCCATCACTGAAAAGAACCAAAGTACTCACAACTTAACACCTTTTTTTTTCCCGTTGAGCTGATCACAACTTCAAACTTCACTAATTCTATTGCCATTTATATCTAGGGAGGAAGCAGCGATCAAAGATCTGCAACGTGCGATGGAAGACACGGAGATAGGGGGTCGGTCAGAAGGAGCTCATATTCACATAGTTCATCTCTCAGATGCAAAAACTTCTCTTGGGCTTCTTAAGGTATGACGTCATTATCAAATGGACAGACCAGGACGTATTAATGATTCATCTGTTTTTTTGTGAAGTCATGAAAGAAAGTTCTGTCTCAACCAAACAAAAGAATATTATATTCACAATCGCCGAGAACATTTTACATTGCTTATCTAAACTGATTATTTATTGTTGATGAAAAAGCTTATGCACAGTGGAGTACGATTTATTCAAATGACTTATGGTTTTCTTGGTCCATTTATTACCCCAATTTTTTATATGGTTGTAGGATGCAAAACAAAATGGTGCAAGGGTTAGTATAGAAACCTGTCCTCATTACCTGGCGTTTTCAGCTGAAGAAGTTCCTGATGGAGATACTCGCTTTAAATGTGCTCCTCCTATACGCGATTCAACCAACAGGGATAATCTCTGGGAAGCTCTGCTTGTACGCCATTCTTCTTATTATGATTGGTTTGTTGAACTTTACTTAACTGTTCTAGGCTAACTGGCCAACTATTATATGACTAACATTAGGATGGACACATAGACATGTTGAGCTCAGACCATTCACCATCAGCTCCTGATCTCAAACTCATGGAGGAAGGTAACTTCTTAAGGGCATGGGGAGGCATATCATCTTTGCAGGTAAGTTTTTTAGTGCATATGAATAAATGTACCGTGCCAAGAGTGCCAAGTAACGATTTTATTTTCCCCTAATCTTAATACAAATTGGTCAACGTTCCACCGCTGGCCCGTGAAAAACATTTTGAGTAAAATCATAATGGTGAAGTGTGAAGGCCTCCAGATTGTGCTTGCATAGTAGTAATTAGTTTGGTATGAACATTTGCAGTTTGTTCTCCCTGTAACATGGTCGCATGGGAAAAAATACGGTATCAGTTTGAATCAACTGGCATCATGGTGGAGCGAAAGGCCTGCTATGCTTGCAGGGTTAAAGAAAAAGGTAATGGGCTAATGTCATTTTTTTTAGTGCAAAATGCATGGCATCATTGTGTTATACTACTGTTCTTACTGGATGGCACTTGTGTAACTTAAAACCAGCTAATGGTTATGATCAATGTTTTCATCTTTGTTTATATCATCATCTGTTGTCTCGCTCGATACAGTACATGCTGATATTGCTAAAAAGAAATTAAACTCAATTTGTAGGGTGCTATTCTGCCGGGATACCGTGCTGATATTGTGGTATGGAAACCTGAGGCTCAATTCCATCTTGATGACAGCCATCCTGTCTACCACAAGCATCGGGTTTGCTTTCTAACTCGAACCCGTTAGAATTCCACTTGTTCCCATATAAAATGTCGGACCATGTGGAACTTTTGACCTCTTCCTCAACAATCAGCTAGAAAATGCTACAAATTGAAGATCACATTTTATATGTGAAGTCTGGATTCTATGTGTAAAGTTTATTTCACATTTTTGCAGAATATTTCGGCATATTTGGGAAAGCAGCTTTCAGGGAAGATACTGTCCACCTTTGTGGGTGGGAATCTTGTGTTCGCTGAAGACAAACATGCAAAGGCTGCATGTGGTGCTCCAATCCTCGCCAAATAAAATTCAGGTGTAGTGAGATGTTTCTGTTTAGCTCACTGCACACAAGTATCGAAAATATTTATGTTAATACATATTGCTCCTGTTCTTGTCTTTCAGGTGGATCCAGTGCTTACAGTTGTTGATTTGTAGTGTATATGATCGTATGCGCTACACATTATGATTTGCGGCAAAACTGCAAATGGCAATGTACCTGTGTATAATTTAAGCCCAGCTCTTCCATTGTTATATACCACTCTCCATTCGATTGTGCTACATTGTACTTCATGTGGACAGCGTATAGTGATTTTATTTTTTATATTATTCAGATACTCTTGTAATCTAGTTTACGTGGAAGTGTAATTCAGTTACTTTATCAGCTGTTTATGTAGATGAACTGGAATAATAAACGCGTGATGTTAGAAATGCTTTATTTGCTGGTTGGCCTGAGCTATTGCTCGGTTCGGCTAGTCGGGTGGGCAAACGGCAAACCAGTGTTATTGCTGTCTTGCTTGGTTTGCTTTGCCCCAGTATTGCCAGCCGTTTTAGTTCTTGCGTCAATGAAATTGGCTTAAAACAACAACATATCATACAATCAAACAAAATGATACTGAGTAGTATAATCTGGGATCTGGGTTCTCACTCTAAAAATCTGATCTGAATCTACTCCTGAAGATGGATGGATTGATTGATCAACGAGGAGAGAATTTTACCTTGAAAAATCAAGAATAAATTACACTAGCGGTTCTTAAACTTGTAACGAGGTTCCACTTAGGTCCACGAACTTGCAAAACGAGCATCGAGATCCCTAAACTTGGTTTAATGTATCATCCCAGTCAAAAGCCTCGTTTGACCGTGGTCTTGCCTACGTGACATGCCACGTGGACGATGACATGGAATTTTTTTTATTTTTTCTCCCTTCTTTCCTTTTTTTTCTCCCTTCTGCCGCTGACAGCCTGTCAGGGCCTCACTACTCTCCCCTCCTCTCTATCCTCTTTCTTCAGCCGGTTGAGTGGGACAGGCGGCCGGCGACCGAAGCGAGCGACGGGCGGGTCGGAGCGGGGCGGCCGGCCGGCGAGGCTGGCAAGGGGGCAGGTAAGCCAGCGGCGGCAAGCCGGCAACGGCTTCATCTCCGCCGCTGAGCTCGCACGCTCCATGGCCGACGCCTCCCCCCGCATGCGCGGCCGCGGTCAGCGACCCCTCCCCGGGTGTGGTCGGCGACACCTCCCCTCAGCCCGCGCCGCTCCTATCCTCTCCGGCCGCCGCCCGTGTACGCGCGCCGCTCCTCTCTTCCCGTCGGCCGGCGCCCGCGCACGTGCGCCACTCCTCTCCTCCCGTCGGCCGGTGCCTGCGTGTCGCTCCTTTCTCGTCGGTCGCCCCGCCCGTCGCCGGCGAAAGTGAGGGGAAAGTGAGGTCAGAGAGGCCCTGTCAGCGGCAGAAGGGAGAAAAAAAAAGAAGGGAGAAAATTTTTTAAAAAATCCATGTCATCGTCCACATGGCATGCCACGTAAACATGACCACAGTCAAACGAGGCTTTGGACTAGGATGATACATTAAACCAAATTTAGAGATCTCGATGCTCGTTTTGCAAGTTCATGGACCTAAGTGAAATCTCGTTACAAGTTTAAGGACCGCTAGTGTAATTTACTCAAAAATCAAGAAGAGCAGCGTCTTGGATCGCCGGATTTATATGTATATTGGTATGATTTATAAAAAAATCAACGAAAACAGCGCAAGAACAAAATGGGTTAATTCCATACCATTATAAATTTACCAGTTTTGGAAAAGGGGAAAATTCCATTGGAAAAATACCATTGCTATTTGCATAGCCGAAACCATCAAACCATGCCACTGCAAAACATCCAAAATTAGATCTATACCACTTCATACGCATAAAACACGTTCCGTATCGTATTTTTATATAGACTAAAATAGCCATGTCTCTTACTCTCTCCGTTTCAGATTATAAGACGTTTTGACTTTGGTCAAAGTCAAACTACTTCAAATTTGACTAAGTTTATATACAAATATAGTAATATTTATAATAACAAATTAGTTTCGTTAAATCAATAATTAAATATATTTTCATAATAAATTTGTTATTATTATTTTCTACAAACTTAGTCAAATTTTCTACAAAGTAGCGCGTGCGAGCCGTTGCGTCTACTCCGCCGGACATGGTTGCACTATGCGGGTGAGGGTTCCTTTTAACAGGATTGAGGATTGATGGGGATCAATGGTACCGGCGATGGACGTGAGTCTGCTGGAGACACACCACCGAAGAGCTGATGAATTGGCCATCACGACAAGCAATAGGTCCAGCAAGAGTGAGGGACGATCCAAGGCGATAGGGCCAGCAGCGTAGGAGCACACGCGTTGTGCCATCCCTTCTTCCGCTAGCGGCAGGATGGCAGGACGATGCTTCCATGGCGCAACCGATTAGAGAGAGGAAAATTTTGACGGCAAATGGCAGAAAAACTAACGATAGTGCTAAAATGGGGAACCGAGATAGCTTTCAGCGCTATTAAAGTGAACTGATATCTTTCGGTGCTATAGAAATAAGAATGTGAACTTCCGATGCTCTAAAACCAATTTTGATATTATAGTCCACATAACTATACTCACAAACTCTTCCAGCGCTATCCATGAATACGACCTATAACACACTCAAAACGACGAAGATATTTTGCTCCACATAACTATACTCACGAGCTCTTCCAACACCATGGCCACCTGCTGCACGAGCTCATCGGGGTTTCCTATTACAACCTTCCTGTGCCGCGGACGGCTACATGAACTCATCGGTGAGAGGTAAAAAGGAGAGGCGAAGAAAGAAGAGGATGGATGAAAAAAAAAGGGCAATTTGGTTTAAAAAATTAGAAAAATGTAGTGAATGAGTAAGTGGTGACACATCTCAACTAATGTTAAGTTATAATGATATATGTTGCCGAAGCGACAACTGCGTACGTCGAAGGACGTGGTTACTCAACAATTGTTGGAAACAGTAAAGTGTATTAATTTTAGAATTTTCTTGGGATCCCCTTTACATGGTCTTAGGGGTCTATTTATAATCCTATTACAGGTTCCCCTATTAGGGTTTAGGTTTTACAGGAGAATTTACATTGTTGCCCTTATGAAATGGACATTTACATGGGTATAAAGTGTAATTTGAGGTACATGGGCCACTAATAGGCTGATTGGCGAACACTGACCCAAAGGCCACCGGGCTTGAGCGGCTGGGATAGCCTCTTGGGCCTTCTTGAAGCCGGACTCGTTATGGCGAAGTCATCTTCCTTCGTCATACACTCTTCGCCATATAGTCGATGTTTTCAGCCTTATGTGATATCTGCGCGATTCTTCGCTCTTCGCCACCATTTCTTCATAGTCTTCGCTATGGGGGCTTCGCCCCAATGAACTCGACGTCTTGGGTTTGAACCCTTACTGGTTGCATGGCTTCGGCAGGTCTGGTCGAAGGGTCTCTCATGACATACCGCCAACAATATAGTTTTAATTTCATAAATTATAATGGTATATTTTAAAACCTATAAATTCATAGTGGTACGGATTTAATTAACCCCTTGTGTGTTTGGTCCACCGGTTTGCCGCTGCTGCCTGAGAGGAAATGCGACAATGTCGTGGCCCGTGGTTAGCTGGCTGCGTGCACGCGCATATATGTAAATCCAAGTATCCAACTCGATCGTGCGCACATGGTATACACGGCTCACAAATTCACATCGATGTATGTTTGGTATAGTTACAGAAACATTTAGACAAGTTTATCTTATTCATTTCCTCCTCTAGCGGCAACACATCGATGTATGTTTGGTATAGTTACAGAAACATTTAGACAAGTTTATCTTATTCATTTCCTCCTCTAGCGGCAATATATACAAGTTTGTCCAAAGAAACCCAGATTTCTAGCTCCTCTGTCGGCAACACATATATTGTATTTTTCTTCCTCGTTCAGCTGTGGCATCACTGAAAAATAAGGAACTAATGAGAAAATGTCTTGCCAAAAAAAAAAAAAAACGAGATTCCGGTAGTTAGCTGCGTATAGTTAAATCTGGTCAGCCGCAGGTGTCTAAATACATGTCTAAGTAAACTTACATGACCAAACATCTCCTCGTTCTGCAATTGGATCTTCTGGATATCTGCCCCAATTTCATCCTGTAACTGAAGTCAAAAGGAAACATCCAGTTAAAAGAAAGTCGAAAAGGAATTGAACATCGGACATAAATTTTTAAAATTTATGTTACTAATGTAGTATGGTGCTAGCGGCAACCGGATCCACAAACCAAACACCTTATTTATTTGTGTACCTCGATCAACTTGTATGGTAATTCTCATATCAACTGCACGAATTTTTTAAATTAAACTTGCCTGATCTGTTGTTTATGGTAGGAGTTATTATGCAGGTGAAAAGGGTAAATTTCGGTGCCTTTTAGTCAAATGGGATAACATCCTGGCCGCTGCATCTCACAGCCTAATAGCACAACCTGATCAGTAGAACACTTCACTAAAAGATTATCTTTGGTTGACCACTCTATTTTCCTTTCAGATCCTACACTAGGAGTCATTGAAGTACTTCCATATATTGTTTATTTATTCAAGAAAAATCAATCTTAGTGCCAGGAATTCAGGCTCTATGAAACTAGTCACATTTTGGAAAGATTTTATCTGGTGCATTTAAAGATGCTGCATTGGTTAATCTTTTAGGGACGCATTGGGGTAGAGTAGTTGAAAATTATAGTAGAAGCAAGTTATTGTTCTCCTGTCCGTGCATGTTCTCTAATGTGATATAGTTATAATAAAAGATCCCCCTTTTCCTGTTCGTAGGCTGTAATTGTGGTGAACATGAAACTTGGGACCTGTAACTCGCATATAGAATTCTACATAGCACAAACCTCACCCCCCCCCCCACCCCCAAAAAAAAAAAAGAAGAATGAACTAACAACACCAATGGAAGGACCCTGAGTTTAGCCATATGTTCCATGGACAGCAGAGCAGAACACACTAGGACACTTGTTAGACCTAGGCAAAAATGTAACATCATCGCACAAAAACAACATCATTAGGTGATCATGCGGATTTAGCTAGCATGGATACTAGTGGATTGGCATAAATTTCGCAAACTTGATCAAAATTTTATCACATTAATTAAACATGACTGTGTAAAAGAATATTTCTCTTGATTATATATATACAGAAAAATTCACCTTAAAATACAATGAGTCAATTCAGGAGCAAAGTCATCATAGGTATGTTATATCGGAATACATAATTGTGGTAAATAATAATAGTCATGGGTTAAGAACTGTACCCTGTGGGGAACAATTTGAGCTTGAGCTTCCTCGTTGCTACGGAAAAACTCGCTGACAAGCTTGAAGAAAGACCAAGTGGTAAACAATTATCCACAGAATAGAATGTAAACATAATATGAAGGATTTAAAAGAAACGGGTGGAAAACTTCGATGCCCAAATAAAATCCCTTCAATTTCAAATATAAGTCCATTTGGATTCAGTACAAGAATTAAGGTAGGTGGTACAAAATGACACTACTGCCCAAAAGTAATTGTCATAATTAAGGTGGTTGACAAATTAACTTAATTGATTAGGCACATTTATAACAGGAAACAGAAAGTAAAAAAAAGTCACTAAGGATGCAAATAATATCACAAGAATTAATTGATTGAACTTTACAAGTGATAAAAACAATAAATAAAAAAGAATAAATTAATTTTTTTTAAGGGCTGACTTATTATTATTTTTTCATATTGTCCTTGTCCCCACCATCTGATTGTAAAGAAAGACAGTCATTACAGATTATAAAACCTTATGCCTCAATAAAGCAAGAGCTACCTCTAATATGTCATTTATTGCTTTTCCCAGTGCCAACTTGACATCAAAAGAGTCAAGATCGCCACTTTCATAATCAGCAATAAGTTCCTTCATGCTTGAATATGTCCTGTACAGCAGGTAAAGATCACTAATAGTTGAATACAATATTAACTTATAGTACTTATATTTGGTTAGCACACAACTCTTTAGCCAACGTGAGTTACAAAATAGATGTCTCACAAGAAATAGATAGAAGCAATTTTCAGAAGATTTTAGTTGAGTTAAAAGAACAGTACTTGTTGCTACCACTCAAACTTCCCAAACCAAGGAAGGACAACAGATTTTATATACTCCAAACATGGGTTGCATGCTACTACTCTCGAAGGGCAGAAAGCACAACTTATTTTTTCTTCTATATCATCCTGCAGTAAACAAAAACATCATTCATAGAAAACAGTGATCAGGAGAGCCACATATTATCCAAAAAAAGATAAACCTCATTGTCCATTTAGGATGTATAACATCTTATCTCTCTATGAAGGGGTTATACTAATATACTGTCAAAATGACCCAAAATGAATATCATGATTTACCATAAAATACATTTAAAAGGTGTGAATGATTTGACTAGTGAAATCAAAATACAACGCTTTGAGATAAGGTTCTCAAACAGAAAAGTCTTTTCAGTTTCCTATTAATCTGCAATCTAAAAGCACCATTTTTTTTATCAAAAAGCACTTGCACACTAGCTTACTACTACCTCCGTTTTTTAATAGATGACGCCGTTGACCTTTTGTCACACGTTTGATCATTCGTCTTATTTAAAAAAATACGTAATTATAATTTATTTTGTTGTGAGTTGTTTTATCACTCAAAATACTTTAAGCGTGATTTATATCTTATATATTTGTGTAAAATTTTTTAATAAGACGAATGATCAAACATGTGTTCAAAAGTCAACAGCGTCTCTATTAAAAAACGGAGGGAGTATTATACAAGCAATGAGAGAATAGAGAATTTAGACAGTGAAAAATTGACAGCACATATTCTAGAAAAACCTTAGGAGGCAAGAAATATCTTTCTTCCTCCATATTTTTAAATTTATAAAGGATCTTATTGTAGTTTCACAATAACCAATGATTTGCAAGCTCCAAAACTCTTGGATTGAAACAGTTTGTGCAAATTTATCATGGAAGTTAAATAAGAATCTAATTATCTGCCGTTGTGTGATGATTACATAAGTACCTCATCATCTAGCATGAAGATAGTCCGTCCAGGATTTCTTCTATTCTGGAATTCGGGGTTTTCTAGTAAATTAGGTAGCACAGCTGTATATCAAGTTAAGGATGTATGATATTACATGTCACTATCCTAAGTTTGAAAAACCAGAGTTTGTCACATTCATTTATAATAAGCAAGCTGAACTACACACATACTCATCTGTGCGTGCTCGCACACCCGGACACACCAAAAACATATAACGAACAAACAGAAAATGCAGACGGTCTGAATCAGGATACAGTGCAGGAAAATAGTTGGTATGTTTCCCCTATTTGTATCTTCACAATAATCTCTAGTTAGCATGACAATGTCTCGCAGATCCATGCTGAATAGCCATATGTCTGCCTGCAACTACAAAACCAAAAAAGTTTTTTTGAGTTTTTTGGTGCAGGGTACACAATATAGAGTCGGAAGTTGTAGGAATCAGATGAAGATGAATTTTGCTGTCCAAAACAAACAACTACCACATACGGGATACAGTGAGCTGAAAAGTTAATGCAAATCTGCAGAAAGAAAAACAAGTGGCCTAAACTAGAGCTTGAACACAGAAACATGTGCTTGTGTTGCTTGGGCGCAATGGGTGCCTCTGAATTGGCTGCAGAAAGAGAAACATGTGGCCCAAACTATTTATTGAACACATGACATGCTACTTGCTAAGCCCAAATTTCTCTTACTACAAACAAAAGTATAATGCCATTCCTCTCAAAAAAAGTACTTATGCCATTTAATAATAACAATGAAACCGTTAATAAAGAAACCAACCTTGTGGCATAATACAGCAGAAACCAGCATGCAAGGGTAAATTATCTGGGCAGCAGGAAGTATTCCTGGCCCATATGGTTCCACATACTTACAATAACTGCAGAAAATACGGCAACTTTTGTGTAAGAAAACACTGATAGATCTTTAGACAAAGGTGAACAAGTCTTGCAAGTGAAAGAATGCCTCGAATATGTAAACAGTAGAGATACCTTGCCATTCTTTTCATGGTGTATTTTCAGGAAACATCCATAGCAAGTGGCCAGTAGTCGACAGCGTGATGATTCAATTCATCAGAAAACCATATGATCTCTACTTTGTCAAGGTGCATGCCAACTGCTTTCCACATCATAATATTGTAGCGGATAATAGCCTGTATTTTGTTTAGGTTACAGGTGAATCTAGGGTTCCGCTGCAGAAACCAATCTGCTATCAATATTTTAACTGTACAGCCAGCTCTAACCATTTTGTTGACATAGATTGTCTTCATAATACCCTGAAAATGATAGCAGACCATGACCTAGTTATCTGTGAGCAGTGTTTGAAATGCAACCAGAGAATTGGATTTGCATAGGAGCGTATAAAAATTAGAGATCCACATGTCTGAACCATGGCATAGAAATCAAGCTTCTTGTACTACTACAAATATACTACTGGTATTATATTAGTACCACCATTATGTTTTTATGATATTTCTTGGTTCATACCCCTCTTGATGAGTTTCATCCTAGCCTGCCCAACTTGTCCTTAATATCAGGGGCTAATGGCAGAAGCACCACCACCACTATTATCTTTTATACGGTACTCTCTCCGTTTTATAATGTAAGACTTTCTAGCATTGTCCACATTCATATAATGTTAATTAATCTATACACACATATATTTCTAGATTCATTAACATCTATATGAATGTGGATAATGCTATAAAGTCTTACATTATGAAACGGAGGAAGTAGTATAGATATAGATTTTCTAAGACCGACATAACCTTTTTTCTTATTGTTGTTGCTATACCTGCTCTATGCCCATCATGGAGGTTGGCTCAAACCAAACATAGCAGATGGGATTAGGCTTCTTCTTCAGTAATACGCGTAGCTCATCCTCGCGTATGCACTCCTCCGCGATGCTCCTCAGAAGTGCAAATTTCTCATCAAATCCCATCTCCATGGTATCCCTATAAAACAAAGACCAAATTAACATGTGATGTCATTACTACAACTTGCGGGGAAACATTACGATTTGTAAATTTTCCCTGATCGGTCGTCAATCAATATCGTGGCCTGGGACAGTTGAACTCTAAATATAATAAGTGTGGAATTTGAGTATTTGCCCGGCCCTGAATTCGTCGCATGTTTAGGTTTAAACCCCAAAAAGGATGAAACCGATGATTAATTTGCCATATTTTGAAGATAAAAAATTATTTTTCCCAAAACCCTTTTCCAATGCGAAAAGACCATGTTCCTGCTGTATTTGGATCTGCGGTAACCTATCTGCGTAGAGAAAAGAAAAAGGAGAGGATAGAGGGCGTACCGACGGAGAGGGAGACAGCGTCGTGAAGGGGATAGGAAGGCGGTTCCGCCGTTGTATAGGGGGAAGACGGCGGCAGCAGCAGTGTACGGACAGATGTCGTTGGCGTTGGCGGCGGCGTAGGGGACGCTGCCGATCAGTGCCTTCAATATATTACGAGGAAGAAATTTGGTTAGGTCGACGGCTGGTTGGACCGGCTTGCTTTAGACTCCAGTGGGCCGGCGTATATTGCTTCCTTCTTGGGCTTTTTTAAGCTTGATTTTGGCCCGTTACTTCTATCCGCAATTGCTAACGAATAAGATCACTTTGATTACATATATAGGCCTTATTTTGAGAACTAGGTAGGGTTATTTTTAGAGCTATTTTTTTAGCACAAGAAAATAGCCTCTAATAAAATAGCCCTTTAAGTTATTTGGATCCAAGAGCTATTTGGCCTTTAATGCACTTTCCCAATCAAACTATCCCCCTTAACTCTCTCTTTCCATCGGATCTGGTTAACTCTCTCTTTCCATCGGATCTGGTGCGTCGTTGCCCTTGATGTGGCCACCCTAGACCACTACCACGGCCTCCACCTCCTCACCACCGTTGTGATGGCTTCTTCCCCCACCAACATGGCGGCCACCGCCCGCCGTCGTGCTGGACCCCCGATGAGACCCTCGCGCTCGTCGCGTCTACACCGTGCGACGCCTCGCGGTGGGACGGGCGCACTTGACCTCCGCCGACTGGGCGGCCATCGCCGACGCAGCCACCCTGACCAAGACCGCACGCCAGTGCCGCCAAAAGGTTGAGAAGCTTCGCTGCCACCCCTACCCACTCCTCGACGGGCCTTCCCCTTTCGCATCCCCATCGCAATCTCCCTCCCTGCCGCCGCCATCCTCGCCACCTCCTCCTCCCGCTCCCTCCTCCTCGCTGCCCAAGAAGAGGAGGTTGCCTGATGCCGATGCCGATGTGGAGGATGCGTGACTGGATAAGAGCATCACCAAAAGATACCCAATAAACCCACTCTCTAAATGATGTTATTAAAGTATATGGTAGTTAGAGTCATATTAGAATAGGATTGATTTGTGTGTCTATATCTGTAATCCTTCCTTATCTTCTCCCCATGTACTCCTATATATACTGGGCCCCCTAGTCTCAATACAGTGTGTCCCACATTACGCAGTATTCCCTTCTCCTATACTATCCAACATGGTATCAAAACGGGCGACTAGTGCCGCCGCTGCCCCCGGGAGTAGCGATCTCCTGAGGGCGCCGCCGCCCCCGTAGCCTTGGGGCGGCCACCCGTTTTTTTTTTTTCCGTCTTCGCGTCAGATCGATCTGGTTCAGTTCCCAGATTGGTCGCTGTTGCGTCGTCCTGGAGAGATCAATCTCCGGGCGTTCATCGTCGTCATCATGAGAGGATCGCTCTCGATCTTCTTGGATGACATGTCATTCGTCTGCGTCGTCGTTTGTAACTGAGACGGATCGATCTCGGTCTCCTCGGCGGCCGCGTTCTTCGTCGTGTCGTCGTCATCGACATGAGTCGAGCAACAGCAGTCAGCACTCGCCACCGATCTGGTCGCGTCGTTCCTCGTCGTCCTCCGCCACCGCCGGCGCCATCCCCGGGGCCCCAGGTCGTCGCCAACACGCCGCCGTCCCCGACCTCCACTGCGCCGCCAGCCACCGTCGCCCTGCGCCTCTCCACCGCCGGCCGCCACTGTCTCCGCGCTCCCTCCGCCTCGGAGCGCCGCCGGCCTGGCCGATGGGGCCCCGCCTCCTGCCGCCCGGACTGGTTCCGTCCTCGTCGTCGCTCGTCTTCCTCGTCGCCGGCCGACCACCGTGCCTCCGCCTGGATCCCTCCGCCGCGCCGTCTTCACCGACCGCCTCTCCACCGCCGCCACCCCTGCCCGGATTTGGAGACCGGCTCCACGACGATGGGCGCCCACCGATCTGGCCGACGGGGCCCCGCCTCCTGCCGGCCTCGGCGCCCCGCGCCCTCCACCGGCTGGTTGCCGCCCGTTGACCTACGCCGGTCGTCGGCACCAGCTCGCCACCTGCTGCGCCAAGCCGTCGGCCGGGCTCCCTCGCCGTCGCCAGCCTCCAACTCCCGTCTCTCTCTCTCTGTGGACGGTGCTGCTTCTTTATGTCAGGGAAGGAAAAGGGGGTGCGAGGTGGAGTTGGTCTGTGGACTTGGTCCATGGACCATGAGGTGACACGTGTTGAACTGCCTTGTCCATCGGCGTCTGCTTGTATCTTCTTTTTTTTTCCCTTTCATAGAACGGGTTTGCGTCGCCCACCGCCTCGTCGATATATGCGCGTCTCCGACATCGGCATCGACTCTGCTTCGACTACATCATTCCGCCCCGCGCATCGACGGACTGATCACCCGTTCAAGCGCCCAGCTACGACGACATCTTGCCGCCGATCGTCTTCGACCACGTGTACTACGCCATCAAGCTTCCGGTTGCCGCTGCGTCGCGCCCTCGGGCCGCAATACTGCTGCCAGTGGTCCACACCTCCACTGGTTGTTGGAACGCTGAGAGGCGCCTCCTCAGCGTGGCCTCACCACCAGTGGACTTCTCGCCACTGCATCGACATGGAGCTGCAGCTGTGTTGTCCTCCCGGATCGTAGTTTCGCCGCTCTCGTCGTCTTCATCGCCGTTTGCGCTTCGACACCCTCGCCGTCCGCGCTGGTCATCGTTAGCCACTTGGGTCTTCTTCATCTACTTCGAGTATCGCCGCCACATCTCCAAGCTACCACTGTCGCCGCTCTAGGCCGGTGGTCCAGCTACCTCTACATGGCTACCAACGTCACCGTCCAGGCCGTTGGTCCCACTACATCGCCTTCTTCTTCGTCCAACATGTCTCATCGCCAGCGTCGCCATATCTTCCTCGACTACACTTCACTTTTCTCCGACAACTGCATGCTGCTCTGGCAATTCTCCCTCTACGCCGTTCTCGCGCCGTGACCGTCCCGGAGGCCTTCTCTGCTAGTCTTCTCCGACATTGGTGTATGATTCATGGTGGTCCCTTGCCTCGCCCGCGCGGTATTGGCAACACCGTTGCGCGTGTTCGTCCCGAGTTGTCCCCAGGTCTAGCAAACCCGGCGTGACATCTCGTCCTTCACGGTTCGACTACATCAGCTCTTCGGCATCATCTTCCTCCACGATCGCCGCGATTGTGTCACCATCTTTGTCTCTAGCGCGTCTTCGCGCACCATTGGTCCACGACGCCCTCCTGTCCGTCCACGACTACTCTATGGCGCCCCATGCGCACTCCGCGGCTTGGCTACCTCGACATCGACTCCCGACTTCGGCTACATCGACCACGGCTACTCTACGCACGGCTACCTCGACCACGGCTCCCTCGCACCCTTCGCTTTGGCTACATCGACTACGGCACAAAGGGCTATCATCCGTGTTGAGCACTCTTGCCGGTTTCTTCTTCAGTCTAAGTGTCCGCGCTGCTCACGTTTGGACTGCGGGGGGATGTTAGAGTATATGGTAGTTAGAGTCATATTAGGATAGATTGATTTGTGTGGACTCCTTCTATATCTGTAATCCTTCATTATCTACTCCCCATGTACTCCTATATATACTGGCCCTCCTGAGGCTCAATATAGTGTGTCCCACGTTACGCAGTATTTCCTTCTCCTATACTATCCAACAGATGTTTTAGAGATTTCTAATCATGATTTGAGCTTCTAAAATATACTCTCCTCCAACAGATTATGTAAACATGACTTCTTATAATAAAAAGTGGGACCACATGATAAACTATTAACTGTTCTCCTCCCTTCTATATAATTACCTGGCAGGTAGGACCCACAAATCAGTCCCTATACCCCTTCTCTCTCCTGCTCAATTCCTGTCTCTCTCGTGCGCATCAAGCACACGTCCGAGAACTCGCTCATGACGATCCGGACGGCATGAATCAGCTTCGCCGGGGAGCGCGGGGACGAGCTCGCGACGGCCGACGACGGCACGAAGCAGTTCAGCGGTGGTGCGAATTGAGGACTGGGCGCGGACGAGCTAGCCATGGCCGGCTGCGGCGTGCCGGCGTGAATCGAGGGCCGCCCAAACGTGCTCGCGAGGAGCCGAGATGGCGCGAATCAGTTTGACGGCAGCAAGAATCGAGGGACGCGCACAGACGAGCTCGATCGCCATGTCCGGCGGCAGCGCGAATCGAGGGCCGCCCGGAGCCCCGGACGTGCTCGTGATGGACTGAGATGGCGCAAATCAATTCGACGGCGGCACGAATCCAGTGGCGCAAATCAGTTCGATGGCGGACTGACGATGAGAGAATCGAGTTCACGATAGATTGTCGGTGGTGTGACGATGAGAGTATCGAGTTCACGATAGACTGTTGGTGGTGCGAATCGAGCGGACGACGGAAGAGCTTGCGACGAGCTGGTGGTGCATGAGCTCGCGATGGGCCACCGGATGAGCTTGGGAGGCGGCAGCGGATGAGTTCGAGAGCCGACGACGGCGCAAACTAAAGCTGCAGCGAACGAGCTCGCGACGGCTGTGGGACATTTCAGCCGTGCGCGGGAGTTGCCTGTGACTGGCGGATTGGGAGCCAGGGGTCTTCTCTACAAGTGGAGAACGAGAATTATGGAGTTGGGATTTCTAAATTTTTGGGATGCTGATTGGAAGTCTGTTGGATTTTATTTTTTGTGTAAAACTCCAAAATTCTAGGATTGGGAGTAGTATTGGGTATCTCTTGGTGACGCTCGAGGAGGATCTCATGCGCTAGAAGAGAGAGAGAAAAGAAACTTTTTCAGTAGACCCTACTAGAAATAGCCCTAATTAGCAGCTCTTGGGGGTAGTTTAATTAGCAGCTCTTGGGGGTAGTTTTTTGGGTGAGTTATTTGCAAATAGCCCTAAAAAATAGCTCACCTATTTGGATTCTCTTGAGCTATTTGAGACTAAAAGAGGTGGGCTAAAAAATAACCTAGGGATCCAAACAGGACCATAGTTCTCTCTTAATTTGCAATACCGTAGTAACATCCTAGAGGGGAGAGCCTAATCAGCGCCTAGCGGAGAGCCTAATCAGCGCCTAGCCTCGCAAGAATCTCAGGTGACTATTTGTATAGTTAAGAGTTAAGGTACCCGTATATCTTGTTTTGCAGTTCGAGAACGTTTTTTATCCCGATGACAAGGACCTTCGGTGTACTTTTTTCGGTGGGGGGTGGAGACTACGACCACATACTGTCGGTTACTGGGCTAGGCTGACTGATCTGTTATGAGTCGGTCGATAAGCCCTATCCACAGCATATTGCATTACAGAGGCCATCCAACATCAGTATTGCAGGGCACGCATCTTTGTCGCTGACAAAACATAAGCCAAGAGATTCTATGTGCAAATCGATCACAAGATTCAAAACATTTCTTTTTCCAATAATCCAGATACGCAAAACCAGATTGCATCCGCACCAAAACAGATGAAGGCTGCACAGTATGACAGCAAGGGACATGTACAGCTAGCTATTCAACTATTCAAGCATATCAACTCGATATATATATATATATACAGTTGGTTTGTAGGATTATTCGATCTTGATTCTATCGTCTTTGTCCGTAACAGTATATCTACTCAAGTATGAACTGTTGGTCCTCCTTTCCTGTCATTCACGATTGTCATGTCTATCCTGTACAGTCTTTGAATCACTTTTCACCTAAGAAAAAGAAATTACATTAGAACTGGCAACAGACTTGGTAGGAGAAAAAAAAACATGTGCACTAGGTGCTGATGCTCAACGATACCCATACTAAATCATAAACCGTATAGCTACAATGCACTAGAAAGGAGGCAAACGAAGCCAGCTACTAGCTTGTTGATTGCCGGAAAAAACACTGCATAAATCATAGCACTCTTTGACATAGCAATTTTAAGTGACGACACCTGGGTAAAAACATGATTCATGCTATCAAGGTCTTGACACTTCAAAGTAAGCTTCGTGAACATAATTTATTGAATAAATTTCATAAAACTACAGATACTTTGTATAATCTATCACAAAACTACAGATTTTAGAACTAGTTTCACAAAACAACAGATTTAATGTCTTCGTTTATCACAAAACTACAGGTACTTTGAACACTATATCACAGAACTACAGATTTAAGAACTTGTTTCACAAAACTATAAGTTTAATATCTTCATTTTTCACAAAACTACAGGTTTAATATCTTCATTTATCACAAAACTACAGATTTAATGTCTCCATTCTCACAAAACTACAGGTTTTAGCATTGTTAAAACGCGTAGTTTTGTGAGAATGGAGACACTAAATCTGTAGTTTTGTGATAAACGAAGACACTAAATGTGTACCACTGGGATAAACGAATACACTAAATCTATATTTTTGTGAAGCAAATTCTTAAATCTGTAGTTTTGTGATAGATTGTACAAAGTACCTGTAGTTTTATGATAAACGAAGAAACTAAATCTGTAGTTTTGTGAAACAAGCTCTTAAATCTGTAGTTTTGTGATAAATTGTGCAAAATACCTGTAGTTTTATGAAATTTACTCTAATTTATTGTTGGAAGTGAGATTTCCACAGCAAAACAGTTTTAAGAAATAATGGCATGTTCAGTTAGGACATTCAAGTGAAAAACGTACGTAATATAGTGCACAAAACAAATAGTTACGAGATAATCTAGAACTTAAACTTCTGATGCCTACCTAAGCAGAAGCATATGTGTCATGTTTCCTTTGTATGAGGCTATCCTTTGTAAGAGGTCAAAGCATATGAATGGGTTTGATCCTTAAATGTCACTTAGGCTGTTGCTTATTATTGATCCTGGATAGAAATCACTCAGCTTATCTCACAACTCCTTCAAACATTACCCAGGAGCAAGACATCAATGGATAATAGTGTAGGTGGGTTAAATACTAATTGGGAGAAGTTTCCTCAAATATTACCAAGAGAGTTCCAATTGGACAACAAAAACAACCAGGAAAAATGTGTTGTTATATATATAGTTGCATGTGTTACCTGCAAGATATTTACAAATTAACAGCTCATCAATCCTCAGCATCTTTAGAACTTGAAATGTGGAAATAGTCCTGCAAAGAACATTCAAGAAGCAAGTAAATAAGATGCATCATGTATCATCCATGATTCAGTCTATAAAATTTGTTTACCATGATTTCTTCAGCAGATGGGCGTTTGGTACTATCTGCCCTAGTTAACATCTTCAATATAGTAACATCGCCTCTCCAACCATCAAGAAAGCCTGTCCCATTTAGCACACCATCCAAATCAAAGTCCATCATTAACCCATCACTTTCCTTCATTCCCTGCCTCATGCGTTTGCTAAAATAGCTCAACTTCTCTTGCCGCTTGTTGACAGAAGTTATGAACAGTTCACAGTAAATCATACCAGCTGAGAACACGTCGACCTAAATGGCAAAGAACAAAATGATATAGAAGATATTTTTTTGAAGAAATGTTGAAAACTTGAAATATGTAGATCTAATTATCTTGTTTATTTAGCATTTCATGATTTCAATGTCGTGACTAACCTTTTCATCATGGAGTTTATGGCAATTGGCAATTTCAGGTGCACAGTAAGGCAGGCTTCCATATACTCCAGCCGCAAAGCCATGTTCATGTGAGTGTTGCTTCACTTTAGCTGAAAAAGGAAAGGCATAATAAATACTTTTACTATGACAACAGAGATAACATAATTCTTGACTCAGAGTTAAAAAGAGGATAACACTTAACTTTAGGAGAATTATTTTATCATTATATTCTCAACTTAAAAGTAGAGGTTGAATTCTTACTACCAAAATGCATATTATTACTATATAAGTACAAAACCCGAATTAAAATCTCACCAATTCCAAAGTCAATAATTTTGATTGTTAGGTCATCTTCAATCAACATATTTCCAGGTTTAATGTCCCTGTTCACAACGCCCTGTCTGTGGATGAAAGCCAAAGCTTCGATGATTTGTTTGAAGATGCGTTTACTGATCTCAAAGTTGAACACCAATCTTCCATCCAGATATTTCTCCAATGACCTATACAAGATTTTAAATGTTATTATGATGAAATCCAACCTCCAGTAAAACTTTCTGTAAATTCAATAACAATACCTAGGACAGCGATTCATGCAGAGAAAGACAGGACCAGTGGCACGACCACGACCAGGCATTCTTTGTTGTTTCGCTTCAGACCAAGCAAAGTATAGCTCAATTACATTGTTGTGATTAAGCGAGGAGAGAATAGCCACGTCACTGCAAATCAGAAATATTAAAAAGAATTATAGCAGTGTCCTTTTAGCAAAAAGATAATAATAACTTGAAGAATACACAGGCAAGCGCTCTTGATTGCTTGCACACACAAAAGAGTGAACCCTAGACCTAGATTGCATCAAACAAAACTTTAAACCTTACTTCAAACGAGCAAGCTCTCGCAAGTACTCGCACACACAAAAGAGTGAACCCTACAAATAGATAAATTAAAATAAGAGAACAAGAGAAAGCACCTAGGTTCAGCAAGGGGGTCCAATATGAACAGATTTCCTTGGTCTGTTTCCTTAACAGCACAGCTAAAGTGAGAACTAAAACTTGAGGAGCACTGGTAAACAATGCCTTCTGTGCCTTTTCCTGCAATATATTATGGTAAACAATTTCCTTTTAAATAATAAAACTCGCAGAAGTAAAATTTAAAATAAGAAGGAAACTCTCCTCCGAACCTCTCCCCTCCGGTGATTATTCCAAAAAAAAAAAGAAAGAAGGAAACTTACCGATCCTTTTCTCGCATTTGAAGTCCTTCTTAAAGTTGATTTTCATGAGGGAGAATGACATATTGGCACTTTGTTTACCATGATAATGCACTGGCTTCTTTCCAAAAACTTGCTCAAGGGATTCATATTGATCATCAACATCATCATAAACCCAGTATAATCCTGTAGCCTTCCATTGAATATTTAACCCTACGTGATATGAGATGAAATAATATAAAATTAGGGAAACAAAATACTGAAAAAGAATATTCAAATCTGAAATCGTTACAGATTAGTTCAGTGTGCAACCTATACCCCATCTTAACATCAAACACAAGAGTTAAAAGTGTGGGAAAACTCTCAATCAAGCTGATGGATACACTAGCTTATGCTATGGAGAACACAAAACATCTATTATATGCAAAGTCCATTAAACTTCCTACAAACGCTCTTAAGCCACCACGTGGCACTCTTATAAATGCTCATAGGCTGCCACGTGGCACTCTTATAAATGCTCCTAGGCTGCCACTGTCATATCTCTATTAAAAGAAATATTAGAAATTCTAAGAAAAAGAAAATCATCTAACCTTCGATTTTCGTTTAAATCGGTAACCTATGATTTTAGACCATTAGATTAGATCCATTAACCCTTTTCTCCTAAACTCCCGTACGTGGACGTACAACATCAAGATACGACATGCATAGTAGTACTGTTTGCCAAAAAAAAAACATACTAACATAGTAACATATGTACGCCACCGGGAAAAAAATACATATAGAATGTATGTACCCTGCTCGATCCGCACCTCATGTTATGGTGTTTTCCTCCTATTTTTTCTATATTAGTTAGAACAAACATAGCAAACTTAAAAAAACTCATTAGATTACTACTCCCTCCGTTTCACAATGTAAGTCATTCTAGCATTTCCCACATTCATATTGATGTTAATGAATCTAGATAGATATATATGTCTAGATTCATTAACATCAATATGAATGTGGGAAATGCTAGAATGACTTACATTGTGAAACGGAGGAAGTATATCATTATATATAACTGCACGTGGATAATGCAAAGCTCTTATTATAGTTCAATCTACTCAGGCTACATTTGGATAACTTAAAGGTATCAAGCATATCTACCACTAATCTCTAATGCACCAGTTCCACTTACAGATCCATATCCACCAATCGCCCAGCTAGAATTGCTAACAAGGCGCTTGTGCGTCACACCAACTATCTAAGATATGATGAGCTAGAATTGCTAACAAGGCAACCTTCCTTGTTGATTGAAGTTTCACTAAATGCATAATGCTTAAGCCCCACAAATCAAGCTCAATAAATGTTAGATGCTTCTGTAGGATTTAAACATGGTTTTAATCCATACCTTGAGCAAGCTCATACAGGCGAAGAACTGCGCGGTTCTCGATGGGAAGAATCTCTAGGTTGATGTACCAGCCTCCATCATGAGATCCAAACTGATTGCTGCTCTCCTTGCGAGTGGTTGGTGTCAGTGGGATGGACGTGATACATTCTGAATGCCTGGCCACTTTAAGAGCCATCCTGTTGAGAGAGCCCGACGGAAGGGAGGCCATGGCGTCCGCGGAAGCCGCCGCCGCGCGCCCACCCGCAGGCTGCGGCGGGGACGACTCCCAGTCCGAGCCGGTGCCCAGGTGGAGCTTCCCCATCTTCGGAAGGGCCGGGTGGAGGCCGTGGCGTCGGTGAGGCCGTGCCGGCGGTGGAGGTCACCACTTCCCCACTCGCAGGGTGTGACGGAGATGACTCCCAGCGGGGCACGAGACGATACGTACCGATGATGGTGCCGTCGTCGAGGAGCATCTCGAGGTAGAGGTCGTCTGCCTCCGCCCCCTCCTCCATTGCCAAATCGGAGGACGGATGCCCTAGGGTTTCGATTTGGGGGGAGAGAAGAGAGGTTGCCCTAGGCCGGCCGCGGATTTGGATTTTTTGGGGAGAGAAGCGGGGGGAGGAGCAGGAAGAAGGCGGAAGAGAGAAATGGTTTTGATTCGATTTGGGAGGGGGAGAAGCGGGAATACTAATGTCAGGGACTCACGGGTATAAGTCAACGAATTGCCGTTGATCTGAGTTACTACTTGAGAGTTGAGACTTTGGAGTTTTTCTTTTAGTGGGCTCCATGCCATTATAATTTAGTATTAGTTTTTAAAAAATATCATTACTACTCTCTCAGTTCTAAAATATAAGCATTTTGAAAAGCTGAGGCTGAATGATGTCTTTTTATGGTTTAGAATGGTAATTTGCACCGTCATATAGTCTAAGAGTGTAAATTTGGACTATTTCCTATTTTCAACTTGTAAAGCAAACTTTCCTCGGTTGTGTGGGACATCGATACCGGTGCGTGCTGTAGGTTTTTTTCTTTTTAACTTTTTACTACTATATTCAATGAAACTTCACGCCATCTAACTGTTGGTTCGTTAAAAAAAATACAGCTAACATAATGGCATTAAATATTGACAGATATACCATGGTCTAACGGTGTATATATATATATATATATATATATATATATATATATATATATATATATGTATGTATATATATATATATGTATATATATATATATATTCTTTTATAAGGTTAAAAAATATTGTCTGTGCAATAGCAGGCTGCTATATACTCCCTCTGTCCTATAAAAACCAACCTAGCACTCATGTGATATATCCTAATACTACGAATCTAGATATACATATCTTCAGATTCATCGTACTAGAATATGTCACATCCGGTTCTAGATTCGTTTTTTATGGGACGGAGGAGTACGGTCCTAGATTCGTTTTTTATTGGACGGAGGGAGTACGTGGCAACTTTGATGGATTGATCGACCATCAGTCGTCCAAACTAATAATATATATTCTCAACCCACCATCTATATTTATCCATAGACGTGTATACATATGAGGCCGTGTGTTGCTGTTGTATATAGTGTATCTTAGTATGTCATTCGTGTATGAGTCGGTTTTTAAGCTCGTTTGATTTTGGAAATACAAATTTATATTTGAGTCGGGTTTTATGTTCGCTTTTGGAAATACGGAAAGAGTCGTATAAGATATATTTTTAAAAAACTCGCATGCTAACTTGAGATGATCGGACTCTTAATTGCAACTTATGATTTTCTAAAAAGTATATACCCAAATGAATTTTCACAGTGAATTTCATCTTAATTAAATTGTACAACAATAATAAGATTAAAATAACTAAATTGCAACATTTTTTATAGTATTATTAAGAAAAACATGTACAATAGAAATAAAAACATGGAGTAGGTGGTAGTGAGACATTGTCCGATTGGGTGGCCGGATATGATTCCAACATGATTTCTGTTTTTTTAGGGTAGCAATTTTTTTTACCAAGTTTGAGTAGAATTAACTTCTCTCTATATTTTTTCTTTACTTAATACTTATAGGTATCCAATCTAATAGTTTAGATTTTTTTCTCTCTTTTCTTCAATTAAAGTAGAAATTTCTAGCCTTCATAGCACACGTGGTGTTTTCTTTAAAAAAAACTGTCTTATAATAATATAATAATAATAGATTGTCGAATCGGGAGGCAGCAACATGAAAGCGTAATTAGTAAATACGTCAAGTCCACACGAAAGCGGTGTTCGATGCGGACAAACCAGGATAAGGCGAACTTTCCGGCGGGAAGCCAAGCCGAGCTCTCCCGCCTCTCCCACGGCCACAGCCATGGCGGCCGCCGCCGCCGCGAAACCCAACCTTCTCCTTCCACTCTCCGTGGCTATCCCCTCTTCTAGGGTTTCTCTTCCCACCGGCCTCGTATGCAGCGCACGGTCCCCGCCGCCACGCCTCAGGGCCGCCGCCTCCCAGGCCCTAACGTCGCCTGTCGCGGCGGAGGCTCCGGAGGCGAAGCAGATGCGGGTAGAGACGGAGGCCGCCCTGGAATGGGGCGGCGTGTGCGCGCGGCTGGCCGGGTTCGCCTCCACCGCCGCGGGGCGCGCCGCCTGCGGGGAGGGGCGGGTGCCCGTCGGGCGGAGCCGGGAGGAGAGCGAGCGGCTGCTCGAACAGACGGCGGCGGCGGCGCTGCTGCCTGCCCCGCTGGATTTCGGCGGCGTGGAGGACGTGTCTACGGCCATCACCGCGGCGGCTGGGGCCCGGCTGCTTGCGGTGAGGGAGATATGTGGAGTCGGGCGCAGCATCCGTGCCGCACGCAGGGTGTTCGACCAATTGAAGACGCTCTCAGAGGAGACACCAGATGGGAGGAGGTAAGGAAGCTACTTCCGTGAACTGAATTGCGTAGCACTGAGCTAAACTGAATGCATAATTTCGAGTAGATTGTAACTATAAGTGTATTTTTGATTACCACTCTTGTCCTGCAGCTACACTCCTCTTCTGGATATAATGCAAGACTGTGACTTCTTGACAGAACTTGTGCAACGGATAGAGTTTTGCCTTGATTCTACTCTTTCTGTGGTCCTTGATCGGGCCAGCGATAAACTAGCAACGATCCGCAAGGAGAGGAGGAAGAACATTGATATGCTAGAATCTCTGTTGAGAGATACATCCACAAAGATCTTCCAGGGTGGTGGGATTGATAGCCCTGTTGTCACTAAGCGCCGTTCTAGGATGTGTGTCGGTGTTAAAGCTTCACACAAGCATCTGGTTCCTGGTGGAATTGTTTTGAGTTCCAGTGGCTCTGGCGCAACATACTTTATGGAGCCAAGGGACGCCATCAGTCTGAACAACATGGAAGTAAAGCTCTCAGGTGATGAAAGAGCTGAAGAATTAGCAATATTGGGTCTACTTACTTCAAGCATAGCTGACTCCAAAATGAAGATCAGGCATTTGATGGGGAAAATATTGGAACTTGACCTGGCTTGTGCCAGAGGTTCATACGCTTTATGGATAAATGCTGTGAGGCCAGCCTTTACTGACAGTGATAGTGATACTGAACTGAATCCAAATAGTGAATGCTCAGTTTTTATCGAGGGCATTCAACATCCTTTACTTCTTGAACAGTCTCTTGGTATGGTAAAAGAATCAACTGAAGTAGGGAAAGGACAGCTTTCTGATGAACATCTTGTCTCTCCAATGCCTATTCCTCTGGACATGCAGGTGAGAAACGATACTAGGATAATTGTGATCTCTGGACCCAACACTGGAGGCAAAACTGCCACTATGAAGACGTTGGGGTTGGCCTCTCTGATGTCAAAGGCTGGAATGTTCTTCCCAGCCAAAGGAACCCCTAGGCTTCCATGGTTCGATCAAGTTCTTGCAGATATCGGTGATCACCAGGTAGTCTCTGTCTTTTGAAGAGAATTTCTCTAATCAATTGGGGATGCTTATTGATGCAAACTCTTTTCTGGATTGAAGTCGCTGGAGCATAGCCTCTCTACCTTCAGTGGGCACATATCACGTCTTCGCAAGATTGTACAAGTTGTGTCAAAAGATTCTCTGGTTCTTATTGATGAGATCGGCAGTGGTACGGATCCGTCAGAAGGTGTAGCCCTTTCAACAAGCATCTTGAAGTATCTTGCTAGTAGGCTTAATCTGGCCATTGTGACAACTCATTATGCTGATCTAAGTCGTCTGAAAGCTGTTGACGATCGATTTGAGAATGCTGCAATGGAATTTTGTTTGGAAACTCTGCAACCAACATATCGGATCTTATGGGGCAGTACTGGTAATTCAAATGCATTGAGTATTGCCAAGTCCATTGGTTTTGATCAGAAAGTGCTTGCTCGTGCACAAGAATGGGTTGAGAAACTTTTGCCTGACAAACAAAAGGAACGGCAAGGTTTACTCTATGGTTCTTTGCTAGATGAAAGAAAACTACTGGAGTCTCAGGCAAATGAAGCAGCATCTGTTCTTTCAGACGTTGAGAGACTGTACAATGAGGTTCATCTCTTTTACTCTATTGATCTGCTTTTGACTTTTCCACAGTATTTAGGTAGAAGGATCCTCTTTGATGATTTTACTTGAAATCTTACTTAATAATATTTTGATATGAAGATTCGCTCTGAAGCTGATGACCTGGATAGTCGAGTAGCATCTTTAAGGGCAACAGAGTCTGAAAAGGTGCAACAAGAGTTAAAGTTTGTGAAGTCTCAGATGGACCAAATAATCAAGAACTTTGAATCTCAACTCAAGAATTTAGAACTTGAACAGTACAATTCACTAATGAGAAAAGCAGAAGCTGCCACTGCTTCATTGGCTGCTGCTCACCAGCCAACTGATTTTACCTTCAGTGATGAAGAAAATGAGAGCTCATATGTTCCTGAAATCGGAGATAAAGTGTACGTTGAGGGGCTGGGAGGAGGAAGTATGGCTAGTGTTGTCGAGACACTTGGGGAGGATGGTAGCTGTATGGTTCAATATGGAAAAATAAAGGTCCGTGTCAAAGGAAACAAGATAAAGCTGGTCCAAAGAGGCACGAAGGACACGTCAGCCTCCTCTGCTGTAAAAGCAAAGGTGTGCTTTGCATCATCCCTGTATTAGTGATAATTATATATATTAACATTCACCATAATCTGTTTTGAATGTTAGAGGTCAATTAGAGGTGATATTGTTCGCAAATTGAAATTTATTTCATGAGATAAAGTTGATAAAAAGAACTAAATTGCAACAAATGGTGTCTCATAACAGTTGTCATGATTATCATAGAATACATTAGTTCCTCAAAACTTATCAAGTAAATGTATGTATTAAATTGTGTCCAATAACAGTTGTCATGATTATCGTAGAATACAATGGTCCTCAAAACTTATCAAGTAAACGTATGTCTTAAATTGAACAATGGATGCTTGTTTAGCACTCACCAGTTACCCAGCGTGCACGTGCAGCATAGACAAAGATTTTGTTCTTTTAACTCGGTAAATCTGGTCTACAGATTGCTGGCAAGTGTAGTGTATCCAGTTTGTATGACATAGTAAGTAGACTCTGGGCTGGCATATGAGTCTTAACTCTTAATTGAGTTGGGCTTCGTGTCACAATAGATTGACGTGTTATTTTTCTGAAATACTTTTGCTTGTATTCATTCTGTCGGTCTGTCCAACACGTTGCATATTAATATGTCAATTCAAGGAAACCAAGTTAGCTTGCGGCCTACAGTGTGCATTGAATCTGACTTGCTAGTATTGATGGTCTCCACTTTAGTTTGGGCAGATGCAACAGATCGATAGTAAGCTAGCTGGACAGTCAATGGTCCATGCAAGTATGCAACACTCTTGTGCATGCACCTTAATTAACTCTACAATCATACTTTAGGCAGCTTATGATTGGTATGGTCAACAACCTAAAATCGCTGATCGTTGACTGTTGTGTTGTGTTCTTAATCTTTTGTTTTAACTCAGCTAAGGCCTTATTCTGATCAGTCTTGTAATCTCATGTCAGGGACGAACACCGAAGAGATCAGCAGCAGAAGCCAACCAAGATGGCAATGTATCCTTTGGCCCGGTTGTGCAAACATCCAAGAACACAGTGGATCTTCGGGGAATGAGAGTCGCTGAGGCATCTCATGAGCTTCAGATGGCAATTGACGGGTGCAGAAGTTACCAGGTCCTGTTTGTTGTCCATGGCATGGGCACTGGAGCTGTCAAGGAGTGTGCCCTTGGTATACTCCGAAACCATCCTCGAGTAGCCAAGTTCGAAGACGAGAGCCCTCTCAACTACGGCTGCACCGTCGCCTACATCGAATAAGTACATTATACGGCTTCATCGAAAACTTATGGCAAGATCGTCTTATGCACACTTGCAAGATACTAGCTGCATTATACATGATGGCATGCCACGTGAGATGAATTTTTGAAGCCGTATGGTTGCCATGTGACAACTGATTTGGACAAGGTGGCCCAGGAACTAATGGAGCTTAGAGCTGATCTGTGAGCTGATACAATGCACAATGGTGGCATTCAAGATTAGCCTGTGAGTACGAATTCTTGCACGTGTTACCTTTGACTTCTTAATCCATGGCAGATATATGCATAGTTTTGTACAGGTGAAAGTCACACAGTACTTGAGACAGATCTCCGTACATATAAATTACACACGCGTGCAGTTCGTTCTGCAGTTGAAAAAGATTGTCCGGTTTGTTCATATCACACATATTATTCTACAATTTCCATCCTAAAATATAATAACTTTTAGCATTTAAAATTTATCCTAACATATGACAATTTCTTCACCTACAATTTGTTATCAACCAGTCAAAATCTTCCATCTTTTAATTTCTGTATCTACCTCTTCCTAATCAATTATAACGCTTTTTATTAATTTTATCTAGTTTTTTTAATACTCATGTCTAGTCTTAAAACTTCTTTTATATTTTAAGATAGATATTGTATCATGGAATGGATCAGCTATTTGGTGAGGCTCTCTTAAATGATGCTGCTGGGTGGCAGCTGATTGCCGGGTTGGTGCGTTGGGATCGGTTAAATGGCCTTGGCAAATGTGATCAGCACTGTCCCCTACAAAATCGCAAAGAGCCTGGATGCATGCATATGCATATGCACATGCGCTAGCTCTCTTTTCAGCAATGGGCACCGGCATTTTGTACGGTGAGTTCTTCCTCCTACCAATTGCTCACAAGCCATAGCCATAGTTGTGCAATGCTTTAGCTGTTTAGCAACCTAAATTGACTAGGGAGTAGTACACATAACCTTTGGGTGTTTCAAAATGGATCAAGCCGCTTACAGGTCAGATGCTATGCCATTGAAACTGATTGAGACCCATAACAATGCTTAAGATCAGTACTAGTACATGCGAAGCTGAACATGAAATGTACTAGATCTCCTGATACCACTAGGAAAAATAAAAATGATTAGTGTTCAAGAATAACTTAGCCGCATCAAATCCCGGCCGGATTCCAGGGCACATCCGGTGCCGAGGCACGCAAGCGAAACACACGAATTGGAATTTCAGGAAAAAAAACACACGAATTCTCCCAAATCAAGTTCATTTTTCTAAACAATTCATACAACTTCAAACAGAGCTTTAATTGCGCGCAACGCATCACTCTCGCCAACTGCCACGCCGGACAGTTGAAGCACGTATGATGCACGTATTATCGCAGCACATGCATCGACGCCGACCTGCTGGTCCCACCCCCGCTGGGCCCCACCTGCCAGCCAAAGGGGTCCGTGACGTCAGCGTCTACCTAGCTCATGGCCCCTCGTGCTGGTGTCAGAGACCCCCCCCCCCCCCCCCCCCCTTCGTACTTGCCAAGCAGATAGGAGGAACGAGGCGCCCCCCTCGAATCTTCTTCTTGCCTTGTGCTGTTATCATAGTACAGTGTTGTATTTGTTTAGTTTAGCGGGCGCCATCAGCAACAGCGAATCATGGGATGGAAAATAACAAAATGACAGTTCTACTCTAAGCAGCAGCAGTAGTAGCAGTTATACTAGTCTACTCAAGATCCCCTTTTGGCTGGCAATTTGGACAGTTCTTTCCAGTGGCATTTTCCTTGTTCTTCTTCTCGCTCTCGCAGCTGGAGCTGGTGAAGCACTAGCTCAGCTGATCGTTGCTGGTGCTGCAGCAAAACGTCCTTTTCTTGATCTCCTATGCCACAAGCTCCCAAAGAGGAACCCACGAGTTTGGGAGCTTCTTTCTCCTTTCTGTTTTTGCTCTTCCTCTCAAGGATTTTTGTTCTTGCATTTTGTCTCTTCACTCTTCATTTCCTAGCTAGCTAGCTCTGCTCATCTTGCCAGTTGCAAGGCTTAATAGTAAGTTCTTTGATATAACGAGGAAGGAGTGTTGTTGGTGTTGTTGTTGGCGACAAGGTGTTGCCTTCACCATTCCCTCCTCTCCCCACAAGGTCCAAAAGCCTAAACTTAGCAAAGGCGCCATAAAGTAATCAAAGCTGAAGAAAAATATTGGTGCTCCTTTCTCCTCCTCCTCCTCCAAGATCCCTAGTTTTTCTTTCCCATGGTCCAGGGTTTGCTCTGCCTGATGCTAATGGCAATGTAATGTAGCGGACAGCTGAATCCCATGCCAAGAAACTGGGGAAATAACGGGTCTTTTAATCCAACCCCTGCACATTGCTGCGGTTTCTTGGTCTGTTCTTGATCCTTGAGCTCCTCTCGTGGCGGCAATTGCAATGTGGTGCCTGCATTAGAGGCAGAGGCGGTTAGTGGAGAAGAATAGGAGGAGTTGCTCATCAGGAGGAAGAAGAAGAAGAAGAAGAAGAAGAAGAAGAAGAAGAAGAAGAAGAAGAAGAGCAAAAGGTGTCTCCTTGGTGTGCGTCTTGAGGGGAAAGAATCCAAGATGGCCGGAGGCGAGGGCGGCGGGGCTGCCGCCGTCCCTGAGGAGGGGCGGTCATTGGCGCTGACGCCGACGTGGTCGGTGGCCATCGTGCTCACTCTCCTCGTCGCCGGCTCGCTGCTCATCGAGCGCTCCATTCATCGCCTCAGCTATGTGAGTACCCTGAATATTACACTGATTAATGTAGTATCTCTTTCTGTTAATCCGTTCGTCACTTGCTTAGTGAGGCTCAATGTTATCTGTGTGTGTGTTCTTTTTTCTGTTTGGAGAAAATAAAAAGTGTGTTGATGGTCTAATAGTAGCTTGGCCCTGTCTGGGACTCTCCTTTTTTTTTTCTTTTGTTCATCTTTCAGAGTTTTGGAACAATAAGCAATGAAGGATAAGCTTTTCTTTTCTGTGGAAGTTCTTCTACATTATATGAAAGCCTCTCTTCTTTTTCTTTTAGTCGATTATTCAGTCGCACGTTATGTTGAAAGAGAACTCATAGTAATCTTGTACATGTTCAGTGGTTGAAGAAAACCCACCGAAATCCACTCCACAAAGCAATGGAGAAGATGAAAGAAGGTAGGCCATCCGTTATTTATCTCTCTTTGCTAGCTTGTCTTCTTGGACTGCTGTGCAACGTGGACTAATGATTTGCTGTGACTTGCTGTAGAAATGATGTTGCTTGGTTTCATATCTCTGCTTCTGGCAGCTACATCAAGAATCATCTCAGGTATATGCATTGATTCAAAGTACTACAACAGCAATTTCTCCCCATGCACCAGAGAAGAGGTTGAAGAATCTATAAAGATTAAGCATGCCGTATCTAGTGCACGCAAGCACCTAATTGAAGTAATTCTGCACCATGCGGCCAGGAGGAACCTTAAAGCTCGTTACCATCATAATCAAAGTTGCGCTGAGGTGTGTTTGTTAACTTTCTGACTGCTGGACTTATTGGGTTGGATGACAAATGTTGTAGTCAATTTCATGTGCAGGGATATGAGTCATTTGTTTCACATGAAGGTCTGGAGCAGCTGCACCGCTTTATATTTGTCATGGCAGTAACCCATGTGACATACAGTTGCTTGACGATGCTGCTTGCTATACTCAAGGTTTTTTTCTAGTTGTTATAAATTTCCATTTCTGTTAGAAGTTACACCTCTTATAAACTTTTCTAAACATTTGCAACTTTCGATGTTATTAAGATGTACAGTTGATTTTCATTGGTATATTTTTTAACTTGGGATCTTTGGATGTCATCAAAACACTTATAAAAAATACAGTAACTATATGTAGGTTACGCAACATATCGATGTATGAATTCAATGGATGGCTAAAAAGCTAATGGCATTGCCTGCTAGGCTTCCATGAAGCTTTTGTTTCTGGTTAACATTTTTCAAGCTTACTAATTTATGCATGTCTTTACTACTAAAGCACGCCATGATGATGAAACAGATTTAGAATATGTAAATTTGTTACATACAAAACTTCTGATGTACATAAACAGATGCATTTTATTGGTTCAAGGAATAGTTGTGCGCCTGTTGTTTGGAGTATTTAAATTGTACCATGTGAATTTTAAATTGATGTCTCTTCTAGAAAAAGTCTATGCTCAACTTTATGCATCCTATATAATATGCATTAGTCCCTCTGTTCTTTTTTGGATGATGATATCTCTTTACAAAAATCTGGATTAGCTATGTTAATACTATATTCTAAGTTTGCTGTTAAAATTGGTTTTCTAATGTTATTATTATCTTATTTTGATATAAGTTTATGAAAAAGGTAAACATGATACTTAAATATTTGGATGGTGGCAGATCCATTCTTGGAGAAAATGGGAAGATGAAGCATTTAGGGATAACCATGAATCATTTTCTCGTAAGTGTACCTTTCATTTTTTTTTATGCTCAGATTTCATAATGAGATATACTTCCACCGTTTCAGGTTATAAGATGTTTTGACTTTGGTTAAAGTCAAACTGCTTCAAGTTTGACTAAGTTTATAGACAAATATAGTAATATTTTCATTACCAAATTAGTTTTATTAAATTAATAATTAAATATATTTTTATATTGAATTTATCTTGGGTCGAAAATATTACTATTTTTTTATAAACTTAGTCAAAATGTAACTGAAAGCATTTAGCACTGAGGATGCTGTACAGCACTTCTTACAAGGAACTACTAAGGAAGCCAGTATTATCTTTGTAAAGACATGTTGGCATTATAATGGAAAGATATCTGACCATTTCTGTTCTCATTTAAACAGAGATTGCCTATATATCAGCTACTAGAAGGCAACCAGCACTTGGCAGATCTTATTCATTCCGCTCTTGGAGTGAAAATAATGCGATCAAGTGTGTGGTATGTTGAGGGAAATAATTGCTGTTGCTAATGTGAAGCATAAGGCTTTGCTGTGTTCACAGCTAACATTTTTTTTATTGTGTTACCATACAGTTTTGCTTTCTCGCACAATTTGGTCAATCTGTTGTTCGAGCAGATTACCTTATCCTCCGCAAGGGTTTCATAATGGTAAGCAGTTGTTTTTCTATGGCCATGTTGAATGGATATTTTTTTTTATGTTTTGAACAGAGTAGATATATATATATATATATATATATATTGTTTTCATTGTTCTTGAATATTCTTGTTCGGTAACATTCACTAACGACCCCCGCGTCGCTCTCACGCAGGCGGCTCGGGGGGCGAAACCCTAGCCGCCCGCGCCACCACTCCCCCGCCTCTCTCTTCACCTCGCCGCCGCCGGAGCTCGTCAACGGCGAGCTGGGAAGGCGGCGGCGAGGCCTTTCACTGCAGCAACCCTTTCCTTGGCGCGAGGAGGAAGGAGTTGGGTTGACGATGTCTACCACCACGGCTGGAGGCGTCTGGCCTTCTGGTGCAGCGGTGGTGGCGTTGGGGTGGGCATGGCGGCTCGTAGGCCCTAAGGCAGGGCGTGAAGGGAGTGATGGCAGTGCTAAGGGAGCTGGCGGCAGTGGGTCGTCTTCCTCACTGCCGGTCTGCACCCTCGCCCTTTCTGGAGCTCCTCCCCTTCTCTGTGGGGAGTTTCTATGTTGGATTGAGGCGGCAGCCGGTTAGCGAGGGGAGCTCAGGCCGCCGACGCGATGCCGTCCAATTCCGGGTTCTCCTTCGGCCAAAGCTGGCAAGGAGGCCGGCGGGTGGCGGGACGGAGGAGGTCTGGGTCAGTTCCTAGGGTGGCGGCAGCTCTATGCAGCAAGTGTGGTGGTCGGCCGGTGGAGGGGCGGCGGCGCGGTGCGGTGGAGGCCTCGTGCTGATCTGCTTGTGAGGTGGTTCCTGAGTTGATGGGCGACGAACCTCAAGCAAGGTTGAAGGGTTTCCGAGTGAAAGCCTCGCCTGATTATTCATCGGGCTGGTAGCGGCTACGCTTTTGGGCGTCGTAACCCCCTTGAGGGCGCTGGCAAGGATACCTTTCTCCCTTGGCGAGTTTTCTTTAGGTGAAAACCACATCTCCTTAGATGGGCGATGGCGGCATCCTTGATGTCGTGACCTCCTTGGGGGCATCGCTTTTAGAGTCTCGTCTTTGTGGTGTTGTCGTTGGCCCGGCGGCGATCGGCCACGCATAGCGGGGGTCGTCTCAGTGCTAGGTTTTTCTCTCAGTGGGTTGTGCTTGTGTGGTTAGCATGTGGCTTTGGTTGTGCATTTCGATGCACCTCCGACCTCGACAGCCTCTGTCGAGTTTTTTCTTGTAACTTTATTCCTTCTTAATATACTCGGATGGCCTCCTTCGGCCTTCCCGGCGAAAAAAAATATTCTTGTTCTCAAACTTCGTCGCCATATGCTGGTTTGGCGTGTGTTGAAATTTGTTAGCTGTACACTCTTGTTTGACTTAGGAATGATTGCAGACCCACAATCTTGCACCAACATATGATTTCCATGATTACATGGTACGCTCAATGGAAGAGGAGTTTGAGAAGATTGTTGGAGTGAGGTTGGTTTAATAGTACACCCTTTTGTTTTTGTCTGTATGCTGCTTGTTTATGGATGTTACCTCCATTTTATTTTTCTCATTGGAGATATATGATCAGAAAACTTACTCATTTAATCCTTTTATGCAGTGGGCTGCTGTGGGGTTTTGTTGTTGCTTTCATGTTATTCAATATCAACGGTAAAGTTCCAACCACTCTTTTAATATCATCACTACTATCATATTTCTGTCTCATTATCCAGCATTATACATGGTTATTTTCTTGCAGGATCGAACTTGTACTTTTGGATAGCCATTCTTCCTGTTACTGTAAGTTGCAGCTTGCTTCGTGCACACCGTAACATGTATGATGTGGTATTGACCATAATCTGAATGTCCTGCAGCTTGTTCTTCTAGTTGGCGCAAAGCTGCAATACGTCATAGCAACTTTAACAGCAGAGGGTGCAAAGATGAATGCATATGGACCAAGGATAAAGCCACGGGATGATCTCTTTTGGTTCAAGAAACCAGAATTTCTCCTGTGGCTGATCCATTTCATTCTCTTTCAGGTACATTTGCATCGCTAGTTAACTTTTGAAAAGGATTAAGGGCAAGCCTGAACTTATACACTCTTTGGTTTGCTAATTGCTGCAGAACTCATTTGAATTGGCTTCTTTCTTCTGGTTCTGGGTAACTACTTCTGTCTCAACCTTTGTTAACAGCAACATTTTCTGGGAAATTCGTACGGCATGATAAGACGCTGTGAGCTAGCATTCATTTGTAAACTGGTACAATGTTAACAGAGTTGTATCATTATGCTGCAGTGGCAATTTGGTTATGATTCATGCTTCATCAAGAACCACCTGATAGTATATTGCCGCCTCATATTGGGGTAAGCAGCTTCTCAGTTTTACTTAAAATTTCTCTGTATTGCGTTTTTCTTCTTTTCTCCTATAACGAAGAATATATCCTGATGTACCAGGTTTGCCGGGCAGTTCCTGTGTAGTTACAGCACATTGCCTGTTTATGCCCTTGTCACTCAGGTAATGCCCTGTTTATATCCCAAAAGCTTCAGATTGCATACCATGATATTGAAATCACTCCTAAAGGATTGGCATTTCGATTAGCAAGATCAATATAGATGAATTGCAGAGGCGAGACAATTCCCATTACCTTAAGACATACTACCTTTATTTTCAAATATATAACGCACCATAGACATACTACCTTTATTTTCAAATATTCAACGCACCATTCGCCTTATTCAAATACTTAGTGCTAATATCATTTGTTTTGTTGTGACTTGTTTTATCACTAAAGATATTTTAAGCATGACTCAATTATTTACATATTTGTACTAAAATTGTTCAATAAGGCGAGTGGTCAATGTCCAAAATTTAACGGCATCATATATTTTGAAAATGGAGGGAATATCTCCACGTTTCTAGCTAGATTGTATTTAATTTTGAACCCAAAAATAAAAAAGATTGAACTAATCATACTGTGCTGGTACGACAACAGATGGGGTCAAAGTACAAGGCTGCCCTGATCCCGCGAAGGATCAGAGAGACGATGCATGGGTGGGGGAAAGACGCGAGGAAGAGGAGGAAGAAGCACCGCGGCGGCGGCGACGACTCCACCATCCGCACGGAGACCAGCACCGTCTGCTCCCTCGACGACGACGACGATGGGGACGACGAGCACGGCCAGTTCGTCGAGAGCACGCCGTCGCGGCCGTACCTGAAGATCCAGCTGCAGCCGCTCCGCAGCGGTGGCGGCGGCGCGAGGCCCGGCACGCCGTGCCGCCACCACCACCCCGGCGGCGTCGGGCTCCCGCCGATGCACAGCGCGTCGACGCAGGGCAGCTCGCACCCGATGCTGCAGCGGCAGCCCTCGTCGCTGTCGGCGCCGTCGTCGCCGTCGCCCCGCGGCGGCGGCATGACGAGGTCGATGTCGATGCCCGGGTTCGCCTCGCTGACGCGGACGCCGGGAGGCTCCTGCCCCTGCACCGGCGCCGCCACGCCGACACGCCTGAGCGACGCGCGTAACTGAAGCAAAGCGCACACATACACACACATACATAGCTGAACTATTTGTGAGATAGATGTAATTTAACTTTAGGAAGGGAGTTCGGATCGGAGGAATTTTGGAGAATTTTTAGAGGATTTCAACTAAATCCTGTAAAATTCGTTCCAAAAGAGTCCTGAGTGTATTGGACTTTGTACATGGATCAACCAACGGTAATTGAAGCGTCATTACTGGCAGGGGCGGATCAAGAAAAAAAAAATTAGGAGGGCTCACTTACGCATTTTGTTCAATCTCCAGCCTTTTAGAGACATTTAGTTTATCATTTATGATGAAAAATTCGAAAAGGGTGTTCCGGGGATATCCATAGATCTTGTGGGTGTAGAACCCACGTTGGATCCTACTAGAGAACCTTCTTCCAACTTTCGACGACAATTAAGTGGATTTTATTGCTATAAATTTTGAATGCATTGTCTGTCTGAAACTCTACTGTACAAATCAAGATGGGGATTGAATTAAGGGTGTGTCTTTTCTCTCATTTTTTTTATAAAAAATATAGCTGAGGCGGTTGATTAGCCGGATGATTTTGTGATAACCATTGGAGGATATAAAGTCAAAATTTGAATTTAAAAAATTCATGTATACTCTCTCTCCCTATCAGGTTATAAGACATTTTGATTTTGGTCAAAATCAAACTACTTTAAGTTTGACTAATTCTAATTCTATATAAACGTAGTAATATTTACAATACTAATATAATTTTATTAAATTTATAATTGAATAAATTATCATATATATTTATCTTGGGTTAAAAATACTACTACTTTTTTCTATAAAATTAGTTTAACTATAATAGTTTGACTTTAACCAAAATGGGAGTAAGTGGAACGTTTTTTTTAAACATTGTACCATTTAGAAACTCTGGAAGCCTGTCGCATTAATCCATTCGTTTCATTATTTCGAAAATAAATAAAAACAAAAACTCAAAAAAAGGATTAGCAAGACTAACCGTGCCAACCCCCGCCCAAATCGATGCAGCCTAAACATAAACCAAACCAACGGGGAGTGCGCGCAGATTATTCGACAAGTCGCCGCCGCCGCCGCGCGTTGCCAGCCATTCTCCACAGGGCTCCTCGTTTCCACCAACATCTCCCTGCTCGATCACCGGCGATGATAGAGAGAGGCGTCGTCTCCATGCGCTCGCCGTTGGCGTCGTCTTCATCGCCGCCATGTGCGGCGGCGACGAGGAAGAGCGGCGGCGGAGCCGGAGCGCAGCAGCAGGCATTGCCCGTGCTGCCGGAGAAGAAACGCAGGTCGGTCGTGAGGAGGATGGTGGCGAAGGTGGTCTCCAAGCCGTGTAGGCGCGGCAAGAGGGTCATCGGCGCGCCGTGCAAGAAGGGGTGGTACACCTTCCGCCGCCGTCTCGGCTACTGACGCCACCGCCGCGAAGGACGATTTGATGATCTCTCCGATTTCAAATAGCTGTCGTTGTTGACCGATATAATTTTAACTTTAACTATCAATAAATTTTGTTACTTAATGTGGAGTACTTTTAGTATTTAATCTTATATCGTTTGGCCTATAGCTCATAAGTTGTTTTACATGTAATTTATGGAGAACTTTTTTATATGTCAGGAGTATATGTTTTTAGTGATTTAAAACCTATATTGTAAAATAAATTACGATGAGAAAAACATCAAACTTATATTTTAAAATCTAAATTTTTACAATAGCGTAAATGCTACTTTCTCCGTCCAAAACCATACTCGAGCAACCTACTAATATTTAATAGGACATAACCTAATTTTACAAATTTGAATAGTCCGATAATTACGTCCGCCAAAGAGCAAGTTGGGCCAGAATTACAACAATGAATTGGTGATATGGATAGCTGCCAATCATAATGGGCCAAACTTTTCCTCGGCCTACTAAACCAGACCGGGCCGTATTTTTCTGGGCCAGTGGTAGCGTGCCCTGCCATTTGTACCATCTCCATCTGGGCCGATGAAATCACATCCAACGGTTCACAGAAAAAGAAAAACAAAATATGTCATCTCCCCCGCTTCCGTCGCTCGCCGGAGCTCCGCCGCGCGCGACGTCGAGCACCAGAAAGAACGCGCTCTTTCTCACGCCGGATCTCAGCGACGACGAGAACACGAGGTGGTGAGAGACACCGGGTTCAGCGACTTCTCCACAACCGCGTTTTCCGGCGAGCTCGTCGCCCCGTCAAGGACAAAAATCGGTAGCTCTGTTTTGAACTTTTGATCAATGTACACTCGAATCACAAATTGATAGGTAAATTGATTCAGAAACAGCATATACAGTGCAGAAATCAAACAGTAATTTGATATCAAACCGCTACAAAAACACAATCATTACTGACACTAAGCAAACGACTGCAGCTTAAACTGGCAAGAACAAGCAGGCAACCAACTCATCAGCTGCAGGATTGATTACTTGAGCACGGCGAAACCTCCAAGTCTGGCGACGACAACGATTGGCACGACGGAGAACCATACGACCAGCTTCCCGACTCCTCGCCGCCGGTCGCTCGGGGAAGCAGAGAGCCAGCAGCCGACGCCCACCTCCGCCGCGCCGAACACGGCAACGGCGAGCAGGACCACGTAATAGGCGTCGAAGAGCGCCTTGCTGCGGACGAACACGCCGCCCGGCGACCTGAAAAGGGCGAGGACGAGCGCCGCCGCCCACCAGCGCGCGCCGCAGCTTCTTGTCGGCGTCGGCGCCGGCGGCGTCGATGATCTGCTCGGTGGCCAATGCAGTGGGCATCGCGACGGTGACGAAATCGGCCATTGATCGATCGATCGACTCGACGGTGCGTGTGGTGACTGACAGAGAAAGCTGATGAGCTTGGGGATGAAGTGGATGCGATGCGGCGAGGACGTTGAAGAGATCGCAAGTATTTATACAAGCCGAGCCGCGTGGCAGTGGCGGTGGCGTTCGGACAGCAATAGCCCGAGCCCGGTTGAGTCCGAGAAGACTGATGCATGTGCTGGAACTTGACGATTCACTCGTCAGAGTCTCAGACAAAGATGACTCCAATATAAAATACTACGGAATACTCCAAGAAAGACGACGCAGAGATGCCGAGTCTAACTAGTACTAACAGTTTAATCAAGAGAAGAAAGCATTATCATTTGTCAACGAAAGGGAAATTTGCAAGGAATCGTCGTCTAGAGACTATAATTCGGCAAAGCAATAGCTCTTGGTAGCAGACATGGGCCCGGAGACCGAATCCTCCAATTGGAAGCAACGATTAGACATAAACTGCATAATACTATATGATTAGTTATACCACTTCGCCATGAGAACTGGGATTTAGTTTAGATTATAATCAGGCAGAACCTCCGCCGGTGACGATGGACGAAGTAGCTAGCTCCGGCCATCTCCGACCATCTGCAGACTGTAATTCTGCTCTGATATCCTCACTGCAATTCCACTATTTCTTTATTATTATTTTTTTCGATTAATATATGGTCCTTCGCGTCAAAAAAAAAAGTTCCTTCCCTTCTCTATTGCTCCCCAGTTTATATTATAATTTTCCTAATCAAACTTTCTTCAAGTTACTTATAGAAAAATATAGTAAATTTTTAACCCATGACAAATATATTATCATTTAATATTAGATTCAGTAAAACTAATTTAGTGTTGTAGATGTTGTTAAATTTTTCTATAAAGTAAGTAAAACTTAAAGAATTTCAATTAGGATAAAAGTCAAAACTTAAACGACTTATAATATGAAACGGAGTGAGTAATACATACTATGCAGCAAGGCTTTTTTCTTTTTTAAAAAAATAATATAATATTTTTATTTTTTTTATTATTCTTGTAGTAATAAAAAAAAGTCAAGCCATCAAGGGATATGATTTCAACCACCGGGGGACAGTTTGAACTGGTTTTTATAGGTGTAGGATGATCTATATCTAATTTTACGATAAAGGGATACGAGTGGATATGTAAAATAAGTTTTTCCCAATCCAAAACACAATGGGGCTTCATAGGACGAATCCTTTTCCTCGGGTGAAATAAACGAGACACTACTGCCACATTTTGCTGGGCACTTACGGTTGCGTGACAAGCTATTGGGCATATGGTCGTCGTTGCCGTGGAGCAGGAGCCTCACAGGCAACAGTGCATGGTGACGATGGTTTAGCAATTTTTGACAGAAATGAAGGAGTATTAGTTTGGCATAAAATTAAACTACTATCGATCCATGATCGAGTAGCAGCGTATCAAAGACGGTGACGTCAGGAAAGCCTACCAGAGGGGGACGCCTGCAGGAACCGAGCTGTGCTTGCATACATGAAGTCAATCTCGTAGCCGGCCTTTTGGGCCTTAATTAGGCCTACTCGTGATAAAACGAGCTGTGCTTGCATACATGAAGTCAATCTGGTAGCTAAGGGAAGGAATAAGTTCACTCTGACCCCCTCAAAAATGGACCGAATATAATTCATAACCCTCGATCGTAATACCGGATATGTTGACCCCTTAACTATTAAAACCGGTGCAACTTAACTCCTAGAACAGTATTGATAGTAGTATTTGCTGACATAGCATCCACATGGCATTCTAGTCATCAAAGAAAAATAAAAAATAAAGTGGGACCCACATGTCATAATCCTTCCTCCTCTACCCACTCTCCTCAACCTTGTAGCTATGAAGCTCGGTAGCTCACATCATGCTGTCGTTGTTCAGGTTGGGAAAGGAAAATCTGGTTCGGTTGTGGGTGTTCTGGAAACAAAGCATCCTGAATTACCAAACGGAGTGGTAGCAGAAATGCCAGACTCTTTAGGTGATGCATCACGCATGCATGATGAAACCTTGCTGTAAATGAAATTCTTTCAACCAGTAAAGGTTCCGGCGCATGTCGGGACTTGTGAATTGATGATTCGAGGAACTCCATATATATTTCTCCAAATTAAACCACACTAGGATCAGTCTTATTGAAAGTGTACATACGCATCCTAGTACTGATCTACAGTAAAACGATGTAATTAGAACGGCAAGAGGGGTCGGCGTTTAAAGTTCCGAGCCCCCGGAACTGAGATTGAATTATCGTCAGAAATTCAGTCACATTACGTCTTAATAACTGAGATTGCATGTTTCAGTTTGCAACTGTAGGCTGATCCTACCGGCGTACAGGTCTAATCGCATGGCTATAAGATCCCGGGGGGTCGGAGTTCTCAGCTCCGACACCAATTATGTATGCAAATCTGTAGCGAAAAAAAATTCAGACATTCAGGTGAGATATAACCTTCTTCACTAACATTGTATTAACTAAGTAAAAGTAGTACATACGTTAGACCAAGCCAAGGGTATTGGTCACGCTAGAGACCAGACATTCAGCATCAGAGTGCACTACTAAAATGGTGAAATTACCCACCACCCAGCAACATGGAACATGATTACATAATAACCAGGCTTCTACTTGATTTCTTCATTTCGCTTAATTCTACTTGCAAGAAGAAAAAAATAAATAAAAGATCAAGGTCCTTGAGTTAGTCTTTGGAGTTCACTCTGTTCATCCAGTGTCTCCATGAGGAGAGGGGGAGCGTACTGCGCGTTCCCTTGGTGCTCTTCTGCATCTTGGCAGAATGAGAGGATTATGGTGTCGATCGACATCTCAACGACCTGGAAGAAAAGCTTGGCAACTATGAAACCAAGGGCCCATGATACCTGCAATTGCAGCAGCATCAGAATACAGACACCTTAGGTCTTACCAATGGAAATGGCGTTTGTCAGTTTGCAAACTGCAATGACAGAGCGACAAAATGCTTACCACTACAGGAACAAGAGGAGATGATATCTTGTTATGTGCAGACTTGTATTTGTGTGTGTCTAACATAAGGAACGCAAAGAGCGCACAGAACAAGCTCACACAGAGCTTCCCCAGAAAGAGGATGACATCTCCAATGACATTAACTTTTCCAATGCGCAGTATGTTATTCATGATCAAACCAGTTGCAAGAACAGAAGCTTTGAAGAACCCTTTCCCGGTAATGGCGATCTGCAACACCGAAAGAAGGGCATAAGCCTAATGAATTCAATAGAAGCATCAACGTGAATAGCATATGTTTTCCAGATGATTTTGCATCCACACCAAGTCACCAACACAAAGCAGGGGAGACGATTGATTTCAGTCATGGAGCAATTGCTCCATGAACAAGAATTTTTGTATGCTTACCGTTATATAGGCATTTCGATTCACAGACTTGAGGGTCCAGTCTATGCAGCCCAGGCAGCATTGAGAAGAGGATGATGTCATTTTCCCAAAGCAGCTTTCGCGAGCAGAATCAACTAGCTTCAACTTGCGTCTGAGGTATTCTAGTATAAACCGCACCCACTCAACAGCAGATACAACAAGTGAACCTATAGCAACTGAACCAAGGCTGTAACGCAACAACCGCTTCATCGAAGAAACAACTGTAACAAATGGTATGTCATGCTGCATAGGAATAGCTCAAATAGTCAGTGGAAAGGAGAAGTAAACTAACTGCTAAATATAGGGTAAATTTTAAGTGCCTCAATTCACTTACGGATATTTCACCACGTGCCCAATAGTATGAAGCAACTGATCCAGCAATCACGGTTGAAGAGCAAGCAATAAAGAATTGGGTTGCCCAGTAACAGCCAAATAAGTGGAAAAGAATGGCAATACCAATATGAGGGGTGTAATGGATGCTGTACCCACAACAGTTGTCACAGTTTACTTTGCCCAACTTCAGATCATATGAGCAACAATCTGTATTGCAGTCATTTCGGAGAACTTGACCAGAGCTGAAGAGATGGAGTGTGGCAGAAAACCAGAACATATAAAAGATGGCGAGGATAAAGTATGGCACAACTGGGAAAATAATTAGTGCCTGAACTTCACCAATGACCTTCGCAGCAACCTGAAGATAATAATTTATCAGGTTAGTGCTTAGGAACTATTAACTATATTCTTGCCTTCAAAGAAGAGGAGTGGCATTGATGCTGCGTGTCTTCAAAACCAAGCTTCTGCTTATACAGTGTATAATAGTTAGCTAATAAAGCTTGTACATCCAATGATTCACGTACCTTCAGGACAGGTGTTGCTATCAGTATACGACGGATAATAGCTATGGAGGACAGAAATGCAATAATCATTACTACTGTCATCACCACTGTAGCAGCATGAAGGTGGCTTATTTCCTAGTAAAAGAATGAACAATCAGGCAACATGAAGCTGGATATTGTAAAAAGTCAAAAAATTGGATATACTCACCCGCCCACTTATGTGGACATATGGATCACTTTCGCCAATTACAACTGTTAAGGGATCATTGCCTAACCAGCCAGCTGAATTAAAATGTAGCCAATTAGGATCGTATGTGTGTAACATGTTAAATGGCATACAATGGAATTTCCCTTGCTATATTTCGGAATTATGACTTGCAAAAGTGAACCATACCTTTAATATAAAAAAACATGGTAACAGAGATTACTAGAGCATTGAAAACCACTACAGTTATCCATGGCATGACAACAACAAAATAACGAATCAGAAGCAACCAGATAACTGACAAGAAAAGAGGGAGCAGTCCACCGCAAACAATTAACACAGGCCATGACTTCCCAATGTCAGCTACGTATCTCTGCAGACGAAGGTAATGGTAATTAATATCTTCAAAGACAAAATGGGACTCCAGTGCTATATAGATCATGTTGCATCAGGAATTTCTCAAAATACTTCAAAAGGAATATCCATTTCAGTTGCTAGAAAGTAATATGCTTCTTTCAGAGCAACAGTGCAACAAAGTTCTTTTGTAAGGATAAAAAGAATTACTGCAGTGTAATGTACGGTCAGCGTTAGCTATAGGAATAGCTGGATAATTTGTCACTTCCAACGTAAATCAGAAATATTTGTGACAAAAAAAAGGAATGTGCAGATAATAAAACAGTGCCAGGAAGTTTACGAACCTTCAGGACTGAAGATTTAGAATTGATGGCCTTGTGGATTGTTTTATCTATGAGAATATTTTCGTCGATGTTGATACCACCCATCTGTTGCCAATGCTTCAAAGAGACATTTGATGCTCGCGCAATAAATTGGCAGCTCCAGTAGACTGAAGGCAACAAAGATTTTGGATCAGCTATCTCATTATTTAAACTTATTACATGAAGGAGTAAAGCCCTCAATTTAATCCATGCTCACAAAAAATGGCCGCACGGAAGTGCTACAAACAGAGCAAAGATTACCATTCACACTTGGAAATATGACAGGGTAGCATGGACCCTGCAGCTGAAGAGAACTATTTCTCATATCTGGTGTGAGAAACTCAAAATAGTCATAGTCCCTGTCGATCCAATCATCGACAGACAGGCGAATGTCCCCTTCTGGATAATCACAAACAAAGTTTAATCCGTCTGCTGCTGGCATGGGGCACTCCATCAGGCAGATGGCTTTGGCATCAGCAAGGTTAATCTTGTTGTCCTTGACCCCACTTTGGTACACCTGGTTTGGGTTCATCCAATATCTAACATCAAGCTCATGCAAATCCGGGTCACCATGCCTACTGCCACAAATGTTCCCTTTGTAGTCTAGTTCATAAGTAAGCCTGCGTCATCAAAGCAAGATAAGACATCTGCAATACTTAGATACACATGTAGCATATACTAAATAGGAGTAGTATGGTTACTCATCATAGTGTCTGAATAATAGTAAAATGATAGCCATGTAAAAGTTGCACAGCACTGAGTTTTATCCCTAAACAAATTTTCTTTTGGTCAGCACTCAGTAGTGGGTTTTGGTTTCTAATAATATATAACCGTAGTGTGAATTGCTTTTAGGGAGCACAAGTCCTGTATAGCTGGGCTGTAAGTTTTTTTTCGGAGGGAATACAATTCCAAGGACCACACAACTCTAATATATAAGAGTAACCACTAAAGGCACATTTTCTCCCTGCAATGCAAAAGTGGGATTCTTTACCTATCCGGTTGGGAGGTTGAAACAAAGCAAGCAAAGATTATTCGATTCAGAGTGCAAATAACAAAGTCGGGAGCTAGAAGTTTCATTCCTAAATAAGCAAGATCTGCTATTAAAGTATTTAATAGCCTAAAAAAAAAGGTCATCTGAATGTTCCATTGTAGCAAGTGGCACCCTCATTTTCTCACTCTATGTAAGTTCAATTAAACTGAAAGTCTGAAAGTAACACATCAAGGTGAAGAATTGACCAGGATCCGCGCGAAAAAAAAATGAGCCAACAAGAATGTGAAGGTATGCACTAAACACCCAAACACATCCAACAAGGAACATAGCCCGTAACACCTGAAAATGCTCCGTTCTTGGTAAATTATTGCTGTCTGAAGAACAGCTCAAAATGTACAGCAGAATTAATCACCACCCAGCAAAGGAAAAGCTCCCCGGAAGAACGCTCTTAGCATCTAGCTACAGGGAACCGAAATTAAGCAGCACCGACAGCACAGATCGGCGAATCTTGAGGAGAGGAGGGGTGGAAAGCGAGTGGGTGGGTCACGGGTCATCTCACCTGAGTGGGTTGCCCTGGTTGAATCCGAAGCTGGAGTTGACGATCATGGCGACCCAGAAGGCCGCGAAGAGCACCAGGAAGGCCAAATCCCGGCACCTCCGGTTGTGCCGAATGATGCCTTCCCCGCCGCCGCCGCCGCCGCCGACACCTCCCAGCTCATCCCCCCCGCCGCCGCCCACCGCCGCCGGGTGCCTGCCTATGATGGCGCCGAGTGGTCCTCCCATTCCGCCTCCGCCGCGCGCTCGCCTTCGATCCGATGCTGCTGTGGTAGCTCGCGGTTGTGCTTCTTGTGAGCGGAAGTGGGCGAGCTCAAGCTGGCTGGTGGAGTGATGAGCTTGTCAGTGTGAGCGCTAGCTTCTCTTTTTTTTTTCTTTTTTTTTTTGGCTTTTTGCTGCTGCGGCTGCGTGAAAAGGAGAGTGGGAGCAGGAGACCAGGAAACTTTTCCAACTTCACAGATTTCGCCCAAATTTCGCTTAGATTTGATGATGTTTCAAAGGATTTCGCTTAGATTTAAAATCCAGAAAGAAAATGGATGAAACGGTTTGGTGAAGACTGGATCATTAACCACGGTCAATGGAGTAAGCTTCGCAATTAAGAGCGAGATTTAATTAATATGGCTGGATTTGATTACCTGCTCGCGGCCGATGGGTTGCCCGTTCTGGTCAAATGAATCGACCAATCGTGTGGGTGCAGTTCGTGTAGCACGCTACTGACTGTCGTCACTGCATGCATGTAGTGGTACACGTTAATTACAGCGAAGGTACATGGAAAATAAAATGTCCTTTTCTATTTCTTTTTCTTTTTTACATGAGCAAGAAAAGGTTTCGGCGGAATACAAGAAAGGTGTCCCTGTCTTTCGGCTTTCACTAAACAGAGATTGTTGTTTTGGCTCGAGGATGGGTGAGCTAGGCTAGTGCAGGAGGCAAGTATATATCTGATTAGTACACTTAACATCACATACCGATAGATAATGATGGGGTGACCTCTATGCATAGTATAGTGTTGACTTAGATTAGGTCTTGTGAGCAGGCCATGGTATTTCTTACATATACTACATGTTGTATCGTTGGTATTCAAAGTTGAAATATGTATATTCTCTTTCAAATTATTCGCCTGTCCCTCGGTAGCTCTTTCAAATGACTGTAACTCTATTGCTTCTTTAGAGCCAAGTAGTATCTCGTTGACGCGACCCCGTACTTTACGATAGGGATAAAAACGGAACGGATAGTTTCTGTCCGCTAACGAATACGGATACCTTTTAGATCGGATAATTCCCAGATAGTTCGGTTACGGATACGAATACAAATATTTTCTCCTGGATACGGATACGAATATTGTATCGAGGTTTCCGTCGGATACGGATAATAATTCGGATATCCAGTGAACAGTGCTATTCGGATATCTGCAAAAGCCATGAGACATACCTTATTTTTTTATAAATCTATGACCTTCAATATAGCTTTGTTAGATTTTAATAGTAGCTCATATCTTAACACTAGTTCACACTATTAATATTATTTACCTTTTTTATAATATATTATAAATTATATTACATTTTATATAAAATGAGCTAATTATATATGTTGATATTTGTTTCTATTAGAAGTTGAGTTGATTTTCGTGTTCCGAGAAAAAAATTATTTCAGTATTCGTATCCGATCATATTCAATTCTTATTCGTATTCAAAATTATCCGTATTTGTTTCCATATATGGAAAAAAAATATAAAAACGAATATGGTATGAGCATTATCAATCCGTATCCGCTCCGTTTTCCTCCCTACTCTACTCTACAGGCATACGCGTACCCATCGTACATGTACAGATGAATTTTGCATGGGCTCTACGCTCTATCTAGCCCACCGAGCCTAGAGGAGGGCTCGAAATGGGCCAGGCCCAACGGGGAAAAGAAAAACACGAGCTCGTCGCCGGCGGCGGCGCGCATTTCCGGCACAAGAAACACGCAAAATCAAAACACGCGGAGCACATGGCGACCATGGCGTGGAAGTTGGCGCGGTGTGGTTTTCCATTGGTTTCGGAGGCAATGCGTCATCCTCGGAGCTCGCTGCTACAAATGCAAACCTCACCTGCACCGCCTGCTCGCCCCGGCCCAGGCGGGATCGATCTTCCACCGTGCCGTTGCCACCCCCGTCGCCGGCGGGGGTGAGCGCCGTCACGGCGTCACCTCCCCTCCCTCCGGCCGGCGTGACGATCGAGGGAACCATATATGGCGGGCGCGGCGGCGATGGCCGTGTTGCTCTCGACCAGCGTGCTGCTCGTCCTGTACCTTCTCCTCGTCGACCCGGCTGCGTCGCCGATCGCCTCCATCCCGCACCGGCGATCAGGGCGCCACGTCGCGTTCGGCCCGTTCGCCACCGAGCTCGAGCTGCTGCTCCACGGCGACGTCGGCGGCGGCGCCGTCCCGGACATCAGGACGTTCCGCGACACGCTCGACCGCCTCCCCGACTGGTCCCACTTCGACGCCGAGCTCGGCCCCCTGGAACGGTGCGTGCGCCGCGCGCCGCGCGACAAAACTCGGTGGTCTTCCACGCGCGCACGCGGAGTGCTTGATGTTTTGCGCGCATGGATGGATGCAGGTACTTCGGATCGGACGGGAAGCTGAACGTGAAGGAGCGGCTGCTGTACCTGTTCCCGATGCTGGACCGGGCGCCCAAGGACGGCGGCGTCAGCTGCGGCGAGCTGGAGGCCTGGCTGCGCCGGCAGGCGGCGGACCGTCTCGACGCCGTCGCGCGGAGGGAGCTCAAGAAGCACGACAAGGACGCAGACGGCGTCGTCAAGCTGCGCGAGTACCTCGCCGTCGACCACGATCAACACATTGGTACGGACAACTGTAATTTTAGTGTCAGTGTCTGCACGGTTTTGTTGACGCGTCGCCACACTTTAAGCACTTTATATGCAGTCCGCAGCGATACCTAACGACACGTCGTCGCAAGGGAGGTAGATGTCACCGAATGAACACGCGGAGGAACCCCGTCAGGGTGAACGCGCGTCGGTTTGTCCCAGTGTCGGCAGGCCAGCTAAAACGTCCTCTAACATCGTAGAGGCGAGAGATGATAAGCAATTAGGGGTTGAGAGGTGAATAGACTTGGGTACAAGTAGCAAGAGGAAGGGAGATGTAGAATGTAGAGGATATGGGTAATAGATTGATTTTGATGATTGATTGGTTGTTTTTTCAATCTGCCTTAGCCCTTATAGTGGGGTGATCTTACGTTTACATGGCTCTTTTTCACGTCCTAATAGATTTTGGAAAGCTTTACAAATTACAATCAAGAAAACCCCAAGATTAAGGAAAGAAACACGAAGAAACTCAATTCGATTCGAACTTAGATTTTGGAAAGCTTTACAAATTACAATCAAGAAAACCCCAAGATCAAGGAAAGAAACACGAAGAAACTCAATTCGATTCGAACTATGTGTTGAAGGTCTGACCGCCTAAATACACGTGGTCTGACTGTAGTTTATTGTTTGGTCTAACCGGCTATACATTGGCGGTCAGACCAGCCTTCACGGGAAAGCTTTGGTATTTTTCAAATTTGGTTTGAACTTGCTATAAATCTAAACTAGTGCTAAATTTAAGCGTCAACAATTTCATTGGGTTATGAGTTATTAACGGCATATATTTATGTGATTTGCAAGATTGGACCAACACAGAGCACGGCGAAACAGGATGGTGGCTGCATAAGTTCATAAGCGCGGATAGAGATCATAGCGGCGCCATGGACTTTATAGAGCTCAACGAGTACCACACTCATTTCTGAACCTTTTTTTAGATTGTTGAGTAGTACATCGGAAATTCAATAGATTAAACTCTCCTAACCCTTGGTCTATGTGTGTTGCATATATACGATAGCTTCTTGCATCCAGAAGATAGCAGCCAGGAGAAAGTGCAATTATGGCTGTTGAAGGATAAATTGAGGCAAGCAGTGTCCAAACACTTGCATATACTTATAATGTTGCTAATTACGGTCCACTAATATGATAAATTGATGTATTTGATTTATCTTTTTCATCTGCATGCATGCATGGAATACAGTGGAATGGATCACGATAGAGACGGGAAATTAAGTTTGGATGAGTTTATCAGTCAGTTTCACATGATCGACCACAACTCCATTGTAGAGCATAGTGCTGATGATGATACTAGTTGTGCTGAAGCTGAGAAGAAGTTTCGACAGCTCGATTCTAACAATGACGGGTAATACTTGAAACAGAAGAAAAGAGCACCATTTTGTGTAGTGAATATTTGCAAGATAACCCTTTTTTACTCCACCTTTCCCCTTTTCAGCTATTTGACAGCGGAAGAAGCACGTCCAGTAATCCAGAGCCTCATCTCGGGAGAGTTTTCATATGCTAAATCACATGCAAAGCTTTTGATGAAGGTGACTAACTAACCATACCAAATATAACTAGTAAGCAATTTTCACTATTTAATTGATAACCACTATAAACTACCTTTTTTTTTTGGCAAATATGATAATGACATAGGCTGATGATAACAAGGACAACAAGTTGTCACTAGAAGAGATGCTGAACCACTACCTATCTTTCTACAATATTGTTTACATGGATGATCACTATGACTACGATGACATTGGCAACAATTTCCACGATGAGCTTAGGTAAAAGCTGTAAATTATGACAAAAAAATATGAACGTGTACGCTTAAGTAATCTGACATTTATACGCTTATACTTTCCAATGGAATATATAATATGTTTTTGATAGGGCAACAATAGGTGGTGGACCCAAGAAAATTCCAATTTGTGCCCACATCAGAGTTGCAAATACTGACCTTAAAGTCTTAATAAACAGAAATACAGATTATCAAAAGTACAATATGAATATAGTTTGAGTTAAATCTACTACATTTATTTAACTTATAGATTCTAGTTCACATTGATTAATTAGAAAAATCATTCCGTTCACCCAAATTTTCCGCTGCTGCTAAATTTAATGTAAAAAAATAAATCCTAACACCCTAACACAAACTACGAAGATGAAGTTGAACAACACAGCTGGAGAGAAGGAGCTTTCAGCTGTGTCATCATGCTTCTATAGAAGATTACAGGGGATTCTCGACTTCTCGTACTAAGGTGGATCAGTTTGCTATCAAGGGTTTACAAGGTACATATTGGATACATTCAATATCTACAGAGAGACAATCATCTGCAAAAATAAGGAAGTCCAATAGGCGCATTCAGAAATAGGATGCCCATGGATTACAGAACTGGTAATCATTTTTTTTAGCCAACATTAATGTTCAACACAAACAAACTAAACAGTGTAAACCGTATAGGTAGTACAAGATATATCTCCTTTCACTAATACACCAACATCTTTTTGACAACGACCTATTTGATTCGATGAGGTTCATAAAACAACTCATCTAGTTCAGCTAACATTGACATTTGCGACGTTGTCTATGCTACAAAGAGAACATAATCGTGGACAGTTCAGAACACAAACCTCTCATGTTGACATCTACACCAGCAGCCAGATGCTTCGCTATGTCATCAATTACTCCTTCCCTTGCTGAAACATGGATATCACCAAGTTCTCTGAAGTTACAGATAAGTTTGTTGCAATTATGGAAACACTGTGATGTGACTAGATGACTGAATAAATAATTCTTATTAGCATCAATTTGGAGATAACTAGTAGCATACTCCATGAAATAATTAATCATGTCATTGTTATTTGCTAGTACTACTACGATTTATCAGCCATAAGAGACAATGTCCAAATACAACACTACCTGAACTTGAATCAAGGCAGTTTTAATACATAAGACCAAAGGTACAGGGTATACTTCAATTCAAAAACTTACGAGTCATTTCCCTGATCTTCCTCCTCATACATTAAACTGCTAAATACAGGCCCCATCGGCCCCTTCGAACTTGAAGCAGATATTGTGCTATCTTCATCTTTCTTTTTCTGAAATCATGTAAATCAGATTATCAAATAAGTCAATATCAGTGGGGGCTAAGCCCGACGCTGATAGATGCTTGAATTAAATCCAGAAAAAGAAAATCAGGGAGTCAGGGAGATCGAATCTACCACTTGGCGCCGGCCTTGAGCTTGAGGGCGGATGGCTGAGGCGCAGTGCAGGGCCCCTCGGTGGCGATCTTGTAGAGTCCGTAGAGCTGCAGCTGGGTATCAACTGAGAAATCCAGGACACAGTCACATTATACGTCTTAACAACTGAGATTGCATTTTTCAGTTTGCAACTGCAGGCTCATCCTGCCAGCGTACTGGTCTGATCGCACGGCCATAAGCAAATTTCAAGTTCCAGCCCCAATTATGTAAGCAAATTTGAAGCGAACAATATTCAGACATTCGGACAAGATATAACCTTCTTCATTATCATTGTATTAGCAAAGTATAGTAGGAGTACATACGTTAGATCAGGCCAGGGGTACTAGTCACGCTATAGACTAGACTTTCAGCATCAAAGTGCACTACCAAAATGGTGAAATTACCCACTAGCCAGCAACAAAGAACATAACGACAAGGCTTCTACTTAATTTCTCCATTCTGACTTAATTCTACTTGCAAGAAGAAGAAAAGTCAAGGCCCTTGAGTTAGTCTATGGAGTTCACTCTGTTCATCCAGTGTCTCCACGAGGAGAGGGGGAGCGTACTGCGCGTTCCCTTGGTGCTCTTCTGAATCTTGGCAGAATGAGAGGATTATGGTGTCGATCGACATCTCAACGACTTGGAAGAAAAGCTTGGCGACTATAAATCCAAGTGCCCATGATACCTGCAGTGTAGCAGCATCAGAATATATACAGACACCTTTAGGTCTTAGCAATGGAAATGGCATTTGTCAGTTTGCGAGCCGCGATGACATAACGATGAAATGCTTACCACTACAGGAACAAGAGGAGATGATATCTTGTTATGTGCAGACTTGTACTTGTGAGTGTCTAACATAAGGAAGGCAAAGAGCGCACAGAACAAGCTCACACAGAGCTTCCCCAGAAAGAGGATGACGTCTCCAATGATGTTAACTTTTCCAATGCGCAGTATGTTATTCATGATCAAACCAGTTGCGAGAACAGAAGCTTTGAAGAACCCTTTCCCGGTAATGGCGATCTGCAACACCGAAAGAAGGGCATAAGCCTAATGAATTCAATAGAAGCATCAACTTGAATAGCATATGTTTTTCCAGATGATTTTGCATCCACACCAAGTCACCAACACAAAGCAGGGGAGACGATTGATTTCAGTCATGGAGCAATTGCTCCATGAACAAGAATTTTTGTATGCTTACCGTTATATAGGCATTTCGATTCACAGACTTGAGGGTCCAGTCTATGCAGCCCAGGCAGCATTGAGAAGAGGATGATGTCATTTTCCCAAAGCAGCTTTCGCGAGCGGAATCAACTAGCTTCAACTTGCGTCTGAGGCATTCTAGTATAAACCGCACCCACTCAACAGCAGATACAACAAGTGAACCTATAGCAACTGAACCAAGGCTGTAACGCAACAACCGCTTCAATGAAGAAACAACTGTAACAAATGGTATGTCATGCTGCATAGGAATAGCTCAAATAGTCAGTGGAAAGGAGAAGTAAACTAACTGCTAAATATAGAGTAAATTTTAAGTGCCTCAATTCACTTACAGATATTTCACCACGTGCCCAATAGTATGAAGCAACTGATCCAGCAATCACGGTTGAAGAGCACGCAATAAAGAATTGGGTTGCCCAGTAACAGCCAAATAAGTGGAAAAGAATGGCAATACCAATATGAGGGGTGTAATGGATGCTGTACCCACAACAGTTGTCACAGTTTACTTTGCCCAACTTCAGATCATATGAGCAACAATCTGTATTGCAGTCATTTCGGAGAACTTGACCAGAGCTGAAGAGATGGAGTGTGGCAGAAAACCAGAACATATAAAAGATAGCAAGGATAGAGTATGGCACAACTGGGAAAATAATTAGTGCCTGAACTTCACCAATGACCTTCGCAGCAACCTGAAGATAACAATTATCATGGTTAGTGCTTAGGAACTATATATTAACTATATTCTTGCCATCAAAGAGGAGGAATGGCATTGATGATGCATGTCTTCAAAACCAAGCTTCTGCTTATATAGTGTATAACAGTTAGCTAATCAAGCTTGTACATCCAATGATTCGCGTACCTTCAGGACAGGTGTTGCTATCAGTATACGCCGGATAATAGCTATGGAGGACAGAAATGCAATGATCATTACAACTGTCATCACCACCGTAGCAGCGTGAAGGTGGCTTATTTCCTAGTAAAAGAATGAATAATCAGACAATGGGACTGGATATTGTAAAAAGTTGACAAAATTTGATATACTTACCCGTCCAGTTATATGCACATATGGATCACTTTCACCGATTACAACTGTCAAGGGATCATTGCCTAACCAGCCAGCTGAATTAAAATGTAGCCAATTAGAATCGTATGTGTGCAACATGTTAAATGGCATACAATGGAATTTTCCTTGCCATATTTTGGAATCATGATGTGAAAAAGTGAACCATACCTTTAATATAAAAAAACATAGTAACAGAGATTACTAGAGCATTGAAGAGCACTACAGTTATCCATGGCATGGCAGCAACAAAATAACGAATCAGAAGCAACCAGATAACTGACAAGAAAAGAGGGAGCAGTCCACCGCAAACAATTAACACAGGCCATGACTTCCCAGTGTCAGCTACGTATCTCTGCAGACAAAGGAAATGGTAATTAATATCTTCAAAGACAAAATGGGACTCCAGTGCTATATAAATGATATTGCATCAGGAATTTCTCAAAATACTTCAAAATGCATATCCATTTCAGTTGCTAGAAAGTAATATGCTTCTTTCAGAGCAACGGTGCAACAAAATTCTTTTGTAAGAATAAAAAGTATTGCTGTGGTGTAATGTACGGTCAGTGTTAGCTATAGGAATAGCTGGGCCACTTTTCACTTCCAACGTAAATCAGAAATGTTTGCGACAGCAAAAAGGAATGTGCAGGTAATAAAACAGTGCCAGGAAGTTTACAAACCTTCAAGACTGAAGATTTAGAATTGATGGCCTTGTGGATTGTTTTATCTATGAGAATATTTTCGTCGATGTTGATACCACCCATCTGCTGCCAATGCTTCAAAGAGACATTTGATGCTCGCGCAATAAATTGGCAGCTCCAGTAGACTGAAGGGAACAAAGATTTTGGATCAGCTATCTCATCGTTTTAACTTATTGCATGAAGAAGTAAAGCCCTTAATTTAATCCATGCTCACATGGAAGTGGTACAGACTGAGCAAAGATTACCATTCACACTTGGAAATATGACAGGGTAGCATGGACCCTGCAGCTGAAGAGAACTATTTCTCATATCTGGTGTGAGAAACTCAAAATAATCATAGTCCCTGTTGATCCAATCATCGACAGAGAGGCGAATGTCCCCTTCTGGATAATCACAAACAAAGTTTAATCCGTCTGCTGCTGGAATGGGGCACTCCATCAGGCAGATGGCTTTGGCATCAGCAAGGTTAATCTTGTTGTCCTTGACCCCACTTTGGTACACCTGGTTTGGGTTCATCCAATATCTAACATCAAGCTCATGCAAATCCGGGTCACCATGCCTACTGCCACAAATGTTCCCTTTGTAGTCTAGTTCATATGTAAGCCTGCGTCATCAAAACAAGATAAGACATCAGTATTACTAGATAGTAGTGTGGTTACTCATCATAGCGTCTGAATAATAGTAAAATGATAGCCATGTAAAAGTCGCACAGCACTAAGTTTTATCCCTAAACAAATTTCCTTTGGTCAGCACTCGGTAGTGGGTTTTAGTTTCTATAATATATAACCATAATTTGAATTGCTTTTAGGGAGCACAAATCCTGTATAGCTGCGCTATAAGTTTTTTTTTTCTGGAGGGAACACAATTCCAAGGATCACACAATTCCACTAAAGGCACATTTTCTCCCTGCGAAGCAAAAGTGGGCTTCTTTACCTATCCTGTTGAGAGGTTGACACAAAGCAAGAAAAGATTATTCGATTCACAGTAAACATAACAAAGCCGGGAGCTAGAAGTTTCATTCCGAAATAAGCAAGATCTATTAGTGAAGTCTTTAATAACCTCAAGAATGTGCCATACTAGCAACTGGCACCCTCATTTTGTCACTCTATGTCAGTACAATTAGAGACTGAAAGTCAGACAGTAACACATCAAGGTGAAGAATTGAGCAGGATCCGCGCGAAAAAGAAAAGAGCCAGCAAGAATGTGAAGGTATGCACTAAACACCTGAAAAAGCTCCGTTCTTGGTAAACTATTGCTGTCTGAAGAACAGCTCAAAATGTACAGCGGCATTAATCACCACCCAGCAAAGGAAAAGCTCCCCGGATGAACGCTCTTAGCATCTAGCTACAGGGAAACGAAATCAAGCAGCACCGACAGCACAGATCGGTGAATCTTGAGGAGGGGTAAAGGCGGGTGGTTGGGTCACCTCACCTGAGTGGGTTGCCCTGGTTGAATCCGAAGCTGGAGTTGACGATCATGGCGACCCAGAAGGCCGCGAAGAGCACCAGGAAGGCCAAATCCCGGCACCGCCGGTTGTGCCGAATGATGCCGCCTCCATCTCCGCCGCCGCCGCCGCCTCCCAGCTCATCCTCCCCGCCGCCGCCCGCCGCCGCCGGGTGCCTGCCTATGATGGCGCCGAGTGGCCCTCCCATTCCGCCGCCGCTCGCTTCGATCTGATGCAGTGGTAGCTCGCGCTTGTGCGAGACAGCGAGCGATCTGTGGGCGGCAGCTTGGGAGCAGTAGTGAGCGAGCTCAAGCTGGCTGTGATGGGCTTGTCAGTGTGAGCAGCTAGCTTTTTTTTTCTTTTTTTTTTTTTTTGCTTTTTGCTGCTGCAGCTGTGTGAAAAGGATAGTGGGAGCTATAGATGGCCAAAAGGCCCAAGGCCCGACGGCCCGGCCCACAGCACGGTGTTTTGGCCCGGCCCAAGCACGACACGGCCCGTCAGGGGCGGGCCCGTGCTGGTCCGGCCCGACCATCGGGCCGTGCCTGGGCCTCTCCACCGGCATGTTGGGCCGGCCCGGCACGGCCGGGCCAGCACGGTACGATGGGCCGCAGGCCAGGCCTGACACATAAGCAATAGGGAGAAAAAATAGGCATATTATATGTCACGGTCGAAAGAATATGGACGTAAAATAGACTTGTTTTAGCTATATATATGTCAGCCAAAGAGGGGGATGGAAAATAGACTTATTTCCTTAACTTGTCGACGAATCCGATTTTCGTCCCTCAACCGAAAAACCAGATATAACAAGTCCCTCAACTATCAAAACCAGTGCAGATGAGGTCCCTCGGCGGTTTCGGCTGACGTGGCACCTACGTGGCTAATTTGACTTCGTTTTCATCTGATGTGGCATTGACGTGGCGCTTAAGTGACAATTCAACCAAAAAATAAATAAACCTCATAGGACCCACATGTCGGTTTCACATAGAAATTAAAAAAAAGTAGGGCCCACCTAGGCCCCACATGTCACTCTCTCTCCCCCCTTTCCTCCACTGCCCTATTCCATCACATCCTCGCCGCCTGCGCCCGCAGCCACTCACCGATGACGCGACCCCAGCCGCCGCCGCAGCCCGGCGACCGGCGGCGCCACCCGTCTCCCTCACCCACCACGGCCGCTCGGGGTAAGGCGGTTCTCCTGTGGCCCTGTCCGGCTCTCACCGAAGATACGCGGCGTTGCCTCTTCTTGTTCGTTTCCCCGTGCTCCGGTCGCCGTTCTCCGATTCCTTGTTGGGGTTGGGCATTTCAGCTTGATGGGAGATGCCAAGGAAGGAGAAGAGGAAGCTGCGTCGACTGCGGCTGGGCGAGGAGGGGCGGCACGCGGTGGGCGGGCGAGGAGTTGGCGCGGAAGAGGGGGAGTCGTCGTTGCCGCTGGACGGGCGGCGGCCGGAGGCCCGGAGCAGAGCGGCGGAGCAGGCCGACTTTCACAGCAACCGCCTCTTCCCGCTACGGATCTCCGCGACCGCCTCCTCATCGGCCATCCCGCTTGGAAGTGACGGTAGTCGCCGTCTTCTCGCTACCCCCAATGGCCGCCACAACATCGCGCATGAAGGATATGGGGCGCCGCCCCTGGCTCCGCCGTCCGCCCACGCTGGATACGCGACCGAGAAATTTTTCCCCAAGCTCTGCAAGAAATTTGGCCTGTGCTGATGACTGTGGCCCAACGATTGCTTGCACATTGACATTTTTCAGTAGATCGACACCTGCTAGGGGTGAAAACGGAGCGGATATTATCCGATCCGATCCGCTCCGAATCCGTCCGAAGTGAGAATATGGTAAGGGTTTTTAGATATCCGGCCGAATGCGGATGCGGATGCAGATGCGGATAGTTACATACGGATGCGGATATGGTATCGGTAATATCCGGCGGATACGGATTATCCGCTATTTTAAGCGGATTATCCGATAAACGTTTTGGCGGATAATCCGAATTTCACAGCCCATATAACCACTCAATTTGGCCCATTTGACACGAGCATTTTCATCGTGTAAAGATTCAGCCCATCCACGTCCACCTTATCCATCAATCTATCGAGGAGTTCAGTCCGTGACTCCGTCGGCGTCGCGTCAACCAATTTTTTCATCGAGACTTCTCTTCTTCCAGTCCTCCCACGCCGCCGCCTAACTTCACCCAGCGCCGCCGCCGCCACCTACCTTCTCCACCCCGGCGCCGCGGCCTACCGTCTCCACCCCAAAGTCACCTGGTTGTCTCCGTCTCGGCGCCGGCGACGCCTCCTGCCATCTCCAGCACCAACTCTGTCGTATGTGTTATTATGAGAATTGAAGTCTACTTCTCTAGATCATCTCCTTCTGACCTTAGCTGCATATGTGTTATTATGTCATATGCAATATGCAACTTATTAGTAGTACTGTATGAGAATTGGACATCATTTGTGGACCTCCAATGTTCTATCACCTATGTCATGTGATATTGTTTTTTCTAACATTTGTGGAACTTCTATGTCTTACGTGTTATGTGAATGCGATATATCATGATGTCAATACTATATGTGTCGATGACATGCTTTTGGACAGAAGACAAGTCAATCGTTAACAACTTGATATTATATTATGATGTGATCGGTGCTTTCATGAGTCATGTGATATTGGTACATTATTGTTGCTCATTGTACAGATGATCAGATGTTGTATCGATTGTATATACATGCCATATCCGATTATTTTTATCCGTTTCCGAGCCAAGTCCGCACCGACTCCGCACCATTTCCGACATCCGAAATAATCCGCTCCGCATCCGCATCCGCACATTATCCGCACCGCCTCCGAATCCGATTAAAAAATATGGTATAGGATATGGTATGACTACTATCCGTCCGAATCCGATCCGTTTTCACCCCTAACACCTGCAGCATTGGTGAAAGTTGAAGTGCCATTGATTTGGTTTTGATGATTAATAACAAATCCAATTATGTGAGACTAATGTTTTTATAAGCATTTCTTTGCCTAGTCTCATGTGGATATGAAAGTGGAGTGTTGGTGGACCTAAATCACAAGGATGAAATGCATGGAGATCAAGCTATATGTATCACTCTTTCTCTTCATGTACATATTGATATATTCGTATATAATATTTCCACGTGATTGGCATATGCATATGAGACTAATGTTTTGTTTGAGTATTATCTCTTATTTAGTCTATTTACATTGAGAACGTGGAGATGATGAAGGTATGTTTTTATTTTAATATCTATATTTGAGAAATGCCTTCTATTCTTGTATAGGATAAGCTCTCATTGTTTAATATCTTGTTATGCATACTCTTGCTTCACACAAATATTTTGTATGCATACATTTAGGGGGAGCAAATCCTATACTTTAGTTATGCATGTAATCGATCCAAGTTATTCACCTTCATTTAATTGGGATCTTTACATCTGAACATATATTTGAGTATATGACACTTGTGGTGTTGATTAATACTCATCATGTATTCATATCCTTTTATACATGCGATCGGTTGGTCAACATGTGGAGGTTGACAACCGGATCATTGGGACTAATAATTTTATTGAGTTGAATGAAAGAAATAGGTCCCAAGGATTACAAAGGTGTTGATGCTCAAGTGATACCATTACACCTAACAATACCAAGAATGACAAAGTGAAGATATTGAAGATGTGTGATACGAAGTGGCTATTATGGCAAGACGGTGAAGGGCAAGCGATGCTCGGTCGCGATGGACCATGCGGCGGTGAAGGGCAAGCAAGGGGCTTGGTGTCGAAGAACCAAATCCAGTGGTGAAGGGCGAGTGACGGCTTTGTCATGATGGACCGTGCGAGACCATTTGAAGCTACAAGTAACCGCATCAATCATTTGAAGAATATATGGTGAAACGGTATCGGCATTGGCGTCCCTCAAGACAACGAAAGAAAGATGAAAAAAGGCATTCCTAATGGTATAATTATCTTCGTATTTACATTTGAGTTTAGGAATACCGTACTATTAAGAGGGATGCAACGTCGAGGTGTTTGTGTATGTCTCGGTGCTCAAAGTGACCTATCATAGTGCTACCTTTAGAGAAACCCAAGCTTTAACCTATCCTTTGAGTGGTTTTAAACCTTGTTTTTGGTTGAGTTGGGTAGTCCTCTGAGTGAGCTTTCCGTAGAGTCCAAGTTCATCAAAAACGGACTCCCGGGCGAAAAGTTATAGTCGTTTTACTCTGTGCTTTTCGGAAAGTCCGAAAAATTACCGGAAACATTCCGAAAATGGCTGCAAATCTGAGATTTGCTTCTGTAAGTTTTCGGACTTGTCCGAAAATGCTTTTCGGAAACTCTGAAAATTACAGTCATGGCCTCCAACAGCTAGTTTTTAAGGGGCTCGGGTATATAAACTCCTTCACCCCTCCTTTGAGTGGCTGCTGCTCTTGGGGAGTATTAGACACATTCAAAGCCAAATAGCCATCCCCATTTCCCTACCTTTGTGGTGTCTCTTTGTGAGGGGGATTTGAGAAGGGGAGAGAGTTGGATTGAGAGAGTGAAGAGTTGAGAGCTAGTGAGCTTCACTCCATCCTTTGTGGTGCCTCTTTGTGAGAGGGATTTGAGAAGGGGAAATAGTTGGATTGAGTGATTGAGAAGTTGAGAGCTAGTGAGCTTCACTCCATACTTTGAGCACTCGAGTTCATAGCAAGCAAATTTTTGATTGTGTGTGTTACTCTTGGGGACTAAGGTCTCGTAGACGACTAGGCGTCGCCGGTGAGCACCCAAGGTTGTGGTGTGCCACAGAAAGTTTGTGAAGGCTTCGATTTCGCCTCCGCAAGGGAAGAAATCAAGAGTGAAACCGAGGAGTGCATTTGTGCAACCCCATGAGGAAAGGGTTGAAATAGGCCCGGCCCTTTTGGCTCCTCAACGGAGACGTAGGATCCGTGGATCCAAACTTCGGGAAACAAATCACGCGTCTCCTCTCTTAATTTGCCCATTTGTGCATTCTCTCATATTGTGCTTGAGCTTATTTTTACCCGATCTACTTGCATGCTTAATTGATTTAGTTGGTGACCTTATATCTTGTTTAGATACCTTATTTGTCTCCTTTTGATTCATATACATTTTGTTTATTTGAGCTACAAGTTCATAGCTAGTGTTTTCTTCCATTATCCGCCGAACTTTTCGGTTGAGACCGGAACTTCCAATCTCATATCGGAAATTCCTAATTGAACCGAAAGTTCTCATCATTCTAATATACTATGAAGTTGTGATAATTTTTAGGAATGCCTATTCACCCCCCTCTAGGCGACATTAAGGTCCTTTCAATTGGTTTTACACAGAAAGTTAAAAAGAAATTTTGTAACAGAAGCTCACCATCTAACAACTGAAAGAAGAAGAACCAGCACTAAACAATCTGAGAAAGAGGAGGAGAGAGATGGCGGCGGCGACTCGCCGTGGAGATAGGGATGAGTGTGGCAGGGCGCTGCCGATCTTGAGCTCCTGCGAGAACTGCAGTAGCCACCGCATCCGGCTGCTCCACCGCCGACGGCGACGCACCCGACAACGATGCCGTGGCCGCTCCCCTCCTCCCGCCGGCTCGACGCTCCTCTGCGCGCGCTCGCCGACAGAGTGCAACGCCCATCGCCTCAACGGCTGCGGCAGCCAGGGCCACCTCCCGCCGCCCCTTCCTCTCCCGTCGGCCGCCGCGCGCCGCGAGCCGCTGCTTCTCCGCCGGGAGAGAGGAGAGGGGAGAGAGAGAGTTGAAGAGGCAACTATGTGGGGAGAGAGGAGGAGGGGGGTGTGAGGATGACATGTGGGCCCCACCACCATTTTTTATTAATTTCTGTGTGAAACTGATGTGTGGGTCCCATGAGGTTTATTTATTTTTCGGGTTGAATTGCCACATAAGCACCACGTCAATGCCACATCAGATGTAGACCAAGTCAAATTAGCCACGTAGGCGCCACGTCAGTCAAAACCACCATCAAAACCGCCAAGGGACCTTATCTGCACTGGTTTTGACAGTTAAGGGACCCATTGTATCTGGTTTTCCGGTTGAAGGACGAAAATCGAATTAGTTAAGAAGTTAAGGGACCTCAGATGAACTTATTCCTATATGTCACAACCCAAAGTGGAGGGACGAAAAATAGACTTATTTTTCGCTATATATATATATGCCACAGCCCAAAGAGGAGGGATGGAAAATAGACTTATTTAAAAAAAGGCACGATGGGCCACCCGCGCCTTCGGGCCGACCCAGCACAGCCCAACGGCTGGTGGGTCGTGCCTAGGCAGGAGGCGCAGCTGTCACGCCCAGAAATTTAGCCCAAATTTCCAGACTATTTTGTGTATTAAATCCCTGTCCAGGAATCAGCCAGGACACACGAAACGACAAGTAATAAACAGTTCCAAACCTAAGTAAAGCGTAAATACTTACAAAAGAGGCACTTAGTCCTCACACCAAAACGAAAGCAGCAGCGGAAAAAGGCGATCCTAGCGGGGCTTCAGCTCCACTCCACAGGCAAAACTCAATTGGGGTCTGAGCCTTGGTCTTCTAACTCTGTCTTTAGCTCAGAAGCACTACACTTCTGAAAAGGGGGAATAATATCAAGACTGAGTACAACCACCGTACTCAGCAAGCCACACCAACGATGCAGACGTGCAAGGGGATACAAGGACGTTTTGTGGCTATTTGCATAAAGGCGGTTGTAAAACATTTTATTGAGCGAAACAGTAAAACGGATGAGTAATTAAGATAATATTAAATCTCCACTGATCAACGCTACACCACGTTGAACAGGCCCAACCAACCCACCTGAACTACAGTGCATTGGGTCGATTTATTAAGTGTGAGACTAATCACGGTGAGTCTGGTCGATCGCCCATAACCGCGGGCACGGCTATTCGAATAGTTTTACCCTGGCCAGAGGTGCACAACTGTACCCACAAGACACAATCCACCGGCATGTCACCGTGCCAGGTAAGACACGTCACCATGTCGAGTGATTATGACAAGACCCTTCATATAACCCCCTCGACCAAACACACCACACCTCAGGTTTCACCCCCGCCCCCAGCAGGCAGCGGGCAGTCTCCTCTCGTGCCTAGGCGAATCAGAAAGCCGCACAGGCCGTCGCAGGGCCCTTTCAAACTCCATCACGCTCACCCTTGCCTGGATGCATCAGCCAGTGGAAAGCTATACTTCAAGTCAGGCAGTTACCCATTCTCGCTTGTGGCAAGCGCTGTATGTCTTCTAGGGTTTCCCGCGAACCGGTCCTTAATTGCCATGGGTGCGACCAGCAAAACCATGCACCCACAGCCCACCATTCAGTCGCATTTTAGTTGGATAATTACAACCATGAAACATGGCCAGATGTGTCAAGCACGCAGCTCGCTCTGAATACTAAGAGGTCTAATAGTGTAATTATCCCATCAACTGAGCTAGTGGTAATTAAGCATGGCTAAGCATATAGTTCTAGCTAGATCAACATAAGTGACACAAGCTAGTCGAATTATCTCCCACGGTTGACAAAGGACAGATATCAAGTAAACATGGCACAAGCGAGCAGATAGGTAAACCCTAATCCCATGTAATTAGCAAAACATGCATATTTATTTGTAAACGGTAAAACATTTATAAATTCGGCTCAAAATGCTCAAGGGGAATGTGTGACTTGCCTTGCTTCTTCAAGCAATCTTCCAAACTCTTATCCTCGCGACCGCGAACTTCCGAAACGGCGGATTCTACACGCTGGCACGCAAAATAAGGAAAAACTCTAATAAACACCAAGGGAACAGTACATAAAAAGTAAACAAACATGTAGAGCTCAATTTTAGATGAATTTTGAAAGTTGAACGGCTCAATTCGGAGTTCGAATGAATTAGATATGAATTTTAGAAGTTTTGAACCATTTAAATGAATTTCTAGAATTAAATACGATTTATGACGCAATCTGACGTCATCAAGGGGGAGGGGCGGCGCCGGCAAGCGGGCCACACCGGTCAGCGGCACAAGGGCACCGGTCCACCGAGGCGGTCCACCGCCGGTCCACGGGAACCGACGGCCCGGATCGGCCTAAGCCGATCGGGCGGCCACGGGGCGACGCGCTGGGCCACGGGCGCGGCTCAGGCCGGCCTGGCCGACGACGACGTGCGGCGGCGCGGCCACCGGCGGCGACAGCGCGGGGAACGGCGGCGCACGCGAGCGGCGGCGGCGGCGGCTCACGCGAGGGAGCGGCGCGACCAGGGGGTCGGGCGGCACGGGCAAGCGGGACGGCGGCAAGCTGGCCGGCCGAGCACACGGCAGCGCGGCGGCGACGCGCTGGGCCCGAAGGCCACCGGCGGCAAGCGGCGGCAGCGCAAGGCGGCGACGCACACACGGAAGCGGCGGCGTGCAGCGCTATGAGGGAGAGGAGGAAACCGGGGTGCTCACCAAGGGGTTCGGCCGGCACGGAAGGAGGCGACGGCAGACGGCGATGGCAAGCGACCGGGGAACGACGACGAGCGGTGGACGGGATGCGGGAGGACCTAGGGAACAAAATGAGAGGGGTTAGAGGGAATGAGGAGGCCCACGGCCTGTGGTATCGCCGGCCGGAGGCGGCTGCAGTGGAGGTGCTCATCGGAGCATGGAGGGGAACCCGGTTCCGACGGGTTTCCGGCGAATAGGAGTGGCGGCCGAGGTGCGGTAGGATGAGGGGGACGCGACGGAGGCGGTGGTGCAGTGTGAGGCGGCCGGGAATGACGCCAAACGGCGGCCGGAGGTGGCAGACGGTGGTGGAGCTCGGGATGCACGGTGGGAGGGTGGTTGCGGCGGTGGAATGGGCAAACAAAGTGGAAGCCGGCCTTGCTCTTGCGACGGCAAAGCCAATGGCGCCAGCGGCGAGCCGCGGCGACGATTGGAGCGGCGGTGACAGGCGGCTGGAGGCGACGAATGGCGATGGAAGCTCGGCCTCGCGGTGGGAAAGGTGCTGCGGGGTTGGAAGAGGTAAGGGAAACGGATGCCGGGGTGAAGCGTGGGGCGGCGATGCCGATGGTGGCGACGGCGCAGCGCGGAGATGGTGAGAGCGGCGGCTAGAGGCGGCCGGAGCTCGCAGGAGAGCGGCGGCGCGCGGGAGCAGCGTGGGGGAGCAATGGAGGGCACGAAGGGCTCGGGTAAATGGGGGAAACGAGCGAGGGAGTGTGGGGCGGAGTTTTATAGCGCTCGGGGGCGACGGGGAGGCCGGGGCGAGGTGGATTTGGTGCGGCAACCGCCGGCGACGTGGGCAACATCGTGGGCGAAGTGGGGAGTAGAGGGGTTCAATTTGGCGCCAAAAATTGGGGAAAAGTGGGGGAAATTGTGGAGGAGATGGTGGGGAACCGATTTCATGTGGTTTGGGCGCGAGGGCGCGGGCGGGAGAACCCGGAATCGGCGGCGACGTGGGCGGCAACAGGCGGCATGGCGACCACGGGCGGTTGCTGGCCGGGATGGAGGAAGGTTGGGGATGGACCTGACAAGTGGGTCCCACGGTCCCACTTGTCGGCCTAAGGGAGAGAGGAAGGGCGAGGGGGTTATTTGGACTTTGGTGGGAAAGGGAGCGAGCTGGGCCGGCCCGAGAAGGAGGAGGGGGTGCGGGCCACGGGAGAGGAGGGGGAAGGCTTGGGCCGAAAATGGCCCAAAGAGAAAGAGGGGAAATTTTATTTGTTTTCTTTTTATTTTAATTAATTAAATGAACTTTGTGCTATTAAAATTATTTCTTGAACTCCGAAAATTCACAAGAAAATTTCAGAGAATATTTATGGCATAAAGAATATTACAAAATATTCTCGGCCAATGATTTTTAAAGGAAAATTTTTAATTCTCCCATTATTTCACTTGATTAAATTGCTTTCACTTTTATTTAATTTCTAGAAAATGCATTATTAAATGATTTTTAATCCTGAACGAAAATCGGGGCGTTACAGCAGCCCATGGGCCGGCACGGCCCGGCGGCCCGATGGCTGGTGGGCCGGGCCGTGCCGGGCGAGCCTTTTGGCCATCTATAGTGGGAGCAGCAGCCAGCACCACTAGGGTTGTGAACGCAATATTAATTACTCTAAATATTACTTCATATGTCCTGTAATATAAAGGATTTTGAGTTTTTACTATTTGACCACTTATCTTATTCAAAAAATTTGTGCAAATATAAAAAACGAAAAGTTGTGCTTAAAATACTTTGGATAATAAAGTAAGTCACAGAAAAATAAATAATAATTCTAAATTTTTTTGAATAAGACGAGTAGCCAAACAGTACAAACAAAAACTCAAAATCCTTTATATTATGAGACGGAGGAAGTAGTTAAATAAAAATTAAAAATTGAATCAATATGAAATTTTAAAGCATTTTTTCTATATTTTTTTTTAAAAAGACACATATCGTTTAACGCTTGAAAAATGTGAGCACGAAAAACGAGGGATGTAAAGTTGAAAAAGTGAACTCAAGAACGCAGCTAGGAGACCAGGAACCTTCTCCCAGTTTACAGATTTCGTCTAAATATTTGTCTAAGTTTTACTGATGTTTCAAAATATTGTAGTTAGATTTAAATCCAAAAAGTTAGATGAAATGGTTCGATTAACCACGGTCAATAGAGTAAGCTACACAATTAAGAGCGTGATTTACTAGTCTACAGCTGGTGGTTATGCTGGCTTTTGATTGGGCCATGCGGCGCCCATAAGTTTTCAAATAAATCTTAGATTCCGTTTAAAAAAATTACAAAAACCAAGAGAAATAGAAAACAGCATAAGTACGTTCTATGATAATTCTATAAGCAAGTAGAATCTTAATACTCCCTCCGTCCCATAAAAAATCAACCTAGGAGTACCGGATATGACACATCATGTTACTACTTACTACGAATCTAGACATATATATGTCCGTGGTACTAGAATATGTCACATCCGAACCTAGATTATTTTTTTGGGACGGAGGGAGTGGTTCTTAAGAAAAAATACTCCCTTCATCCCATAATATAAGGCGTGCACATATTTCAAGATTCAACTTTAAAAACATTTGACCAACAATTATTATAATATAAAATAAATTTTATTTTTTAAAATTAATATCATTGGATTGACATTTAAATTTACTTTAAGATTATTATAATTTTATTGCAATAAACCTTATAATATATGAGCAGCTTTAAGTCAAAAATTAGTTTTGAAGACTGCCAAGTTTGACCATGTCTTATATTTTCAGATGGATAGAGTAGTACCTTAACAACACAACATCTAGTACATCCCGATCTTTCCACTTAAAACTTGCATATATAGAGATATTTACTTAAAGACCCTGAACTTGCATATATGTTGGTCCACTTAAAACTTACTCATATGACTATGGTGCATACTTTAATTGTTGTGGCATCTTCTCGACCTTGGACTATCACGTAGATGGACCTTCATGGTAACCTTCATGAGGAGGTATACATGCAACCGCCTCTTAATTGTGGAAGTTCCAATTTATTTTTTTTCCTCCAATTCCACGTGTTCTAGACTAGCCGGTTTGATTCGGGTCAATAAGCCACGTCAGTTAAAATAGCCGAGTGAGTTGTTTTGCATTGGTTTTAAAACACATAGGGGAAGCGAGATATGACCTGTTTTGTGATTGAGGTATACAGGTTAGATTTGGCCAATAGTTGAGAGAGTAAAAGTTTTTTTTATGTAAAATTTTAAAAGAAAAGCCGGATCGGGTAAACGAGTTGGGCTTATGGTACTTAGGCCTGGCCGTATTTGGTTACGGCTTTTCTCCTTCCTTTTCCATGTGTGGGGTTTCAGCCGCCGATAATGCAGAGACGTAGGGTTTGGAGAGTGTTCGAGAGGTGTCGATCGCGGGCGGCGATGAGGGACGGCGAGCGTGCGGAGGTCGGGCTCGGGGCGGCCGGGAAGAAGAGGAATGAGGCGAGCGCGTCGTCGGACTCGGAGCCGCCGGCCGGTGCGGCCGGGAAGAAGACGAAGAAGAAGATCCTCCCGGCGTGGAGGGCCAATGCGATCCCTTGTGAGGGGGGCGAGGTCCTGAGGAGGAAGAAGGACGCGGTGGCGGCCGGCAAGCTGTGGAGCACGCCGGATGTCCCGGGGGCGATGGGGAGCCATCTCTGGGATCCGATCGAAGTCCCGGCGGAGATGCTGGAGCTGTGGCTGGAGAGGCAAAAGGCGAAGTCGGAGGCCGTGGCTGCGAAGAAGAAGAAGAGGAAGGTGTTCAAGTGCAGGGTGCCGAATAGCCTCGTCGAAGTGATGATCGCGCGGCCATACAAGTGCGTTGATCACGATCGCTCTCAGGAGGAGCTGGCCAAACTTACAGTGTCACATCGCCAGGGCTACATCCTGAGGAAGTTCATCGATGAAAAGAAGATGAACTACGAGCAGACCCTCATCGACCAGTACGTCAAGCAGGGCTACGCGGAGGACGAGGAGGAGGTCACCGATGACGATGACGACGAAGATCCAGCTACCCTAACCTAGGTCAAGTGTCTGCTGATCTGCTCATCAATGGCTATATATGGTGTAATCATCATTAATATCATCTCCTATCTTATATCGTGGTCCACTTAAAACTTGCATACAGATGTATTTACTTAGGCTGTGATCGGGAACCCTCACTCTCTAACACGCTAAACAAAACAATATTTAGCGCATGATTAATAAAGTACTCCGTATTAGCTGAAATAAATTTAAAAAATAGATAAATATGATTTTTTAAAATAACTTCCATATAGAATTTTTTTTGCAAAATACGTACCGTTTAGCAGTTTGAAAAGTGTGCACGCGGAAAACAAGGGAGGTGAGTTGGGAAAGGAGAGATAAGAACACAGCCTTAAAGACCCTAAGGTCCCGTCCGTTTCTCCAACAAAACATGGATGAAGATAAAGATTTTTGTGGCACGTTTTTCAAACTGTTAAACGGTGTGTTTCGTGCGAAAACTTTCTATATGAAAGTTGTCCTAAAATATCATATTAATCCATTTTTCAAGTTTGTAAAAATTAAAACTCAATTAATCACACGTTATTATCACCTCGTTTTGTATGAAATCTTCAGGAGATTTAAACACCACCTAAGTTTTTTTTTTATTTTGGGAGAGTGATCCCACTGTACAAATCGCATAGGATTATTTACAATTTATAATTATAACGTATATAGTTGAGACTATACATTTTTCATATTATTTTTTTCGAATAGGAATATCGCAAATATTCCATTTCATACATATTTTAGAATTAATCATTAAAGATTAAACTAATTTTATATAATCCCATACATTTACTCTTAACTATATGAATTTCACATACATTGGTCCATCCACATGAACAATGGACTTATCTTACACCATAAAAAAGAAAAAAAAAAGGAAAAAGGAACCTTCATGAGAAGGTATACATGCAAGATGCAACCGCCTCTTAGGTGTGGAAGTTCCAATTTATTTTATTTCTCTAGTTCTAGGTGCCCTAGATTAGCCGGTTTGATCAGGGTCAATGCGCTACATGAGTCGAAACAGTCGAGTAAATTGTTTTGCACGGTTTTAATACTTAGGAGATGCAAGATATAACCCGTTTTTACGGTTGATATATATGGGGTTAGACTCGGCCAATAGTCGAGGGAGTAAAAATTGACTTGCTGTTTTATGTAAAACAAAAAAAGGGGTCGGATCGGGTAAACGGGTTGGGCCTATGGTTAGGCCTGGCCGTATTTGGTTCCTTCATCCTCGCTATCTTTTATCGGGATTGCTATATGTCATTCGACTGAAATATGGGGATGAAATCTTACCGATATTGGACCATTGGATCCATGCCAAGATTCGTACACCACCTTCTCTCCTCCAACTCCGGCGGGCTCCCCCTTCTTCTCCGGCACCAGCGACACCCTAACTCCGGTAGGGAGACGGTTTTGGGGTTGGGTTGAGGGTAGGAGGGGGGAGAGGGGGGCTTCCTCGGGGCTTAGAGGGATGGCCGTGGGCGGCGGAGGACCGGCGGGCGGTGAGTCGGCGGCGCCGCCGCCGAAGCTGCGGGGATGGAGGAGGGCGGTAGGCCGGCGTCGGCGGTGGGGGCAAAGCAAGAGTGCGGTTAGGAGGCGGTGAGCGGTGGTTGTGGATCCGGCAGAGACAGGGAAAACGGCGGGGCGGGGGCACCTTGCCGTCACCGCCATGAGGAGAAAGAGAGGGGGGAAGGGGAGGGGGAGGGGGCTCGCTGGGGGGTCTCGCCGGCGCCATTGACTCTTTCCGACCAGGCGGCGAGGCAGGCGGCGGCGCGGTGGGGCGTGGCGGCGGTGGCGGCGGGGAATCGGGCGACAGCGCGAGGACGGGAGGAGTGGTGGCGGCAATATGAATAGGGAAGAGAGGAGTTAGGGTTAAAGGGTTTGCATGAATCTTAGACCAATGATCCAAAATTCAAATGATAGGAGGTGAGATTTTCTGTCACAAGATATATAGAAAACCCCATCTTTTATATGTTCCTCTTAATTTTCTCCTTCCTTCCGTTCCTTCCGTGTGTAGGGTTTCAGCCGCCGAAAATCTTGGGAATCCAGAGACCGTGTCGATCGCGGGCGGCGATGAGGGACGGTGAGCGTGCGGAGGTCGGGGCGGCCGGGAAGAAGAGGAAGGAGGCGAGCGCGTCGTCGGACTCGGAGCCGGCCGGGAAGAAGACGAAGAAGATCCTCCCGACGTGGAGGGCCAATGCGATCCCGTGCGAGGGGGGCGAGGTCCTGAGGAGGAAGAAGGAGGCGGTGGCGGCCAGCATGCTGTGGCGCACGCCGGATGTCCCGGGGGCGAGCGATGTCTGGGATCCGATCGAAGTCCCGGCGGAGATGCTGGAGCTGTGGCTGGAGAGGCAAAAGGCGAAGGCGGAGGCCGCGGCTGCGAAGAAGAAGAGGAAGGTGTTCAAGTGCAGGGTGCCGAATAGGCTCGTCGAAGTGATGATCACGCAGCCCTACAAGTGCGTTGATCACAATCGCTCTCAGGAGGAGCTGGCCGAACTTGCTGTGCCTCACATCGCCAAATCTACATCCTCAGGAAGTTCATCGATGAAAAGAAGATGAACTACGAGCAAACCCTCATCGACCAGTACCTCAAGCAGGGCTATGCGGAGGACGAGGAGGAGGTTTAAAGATCCAGCTACCCTAACCTAGGTCAAGTGTGTGCTGCTCTGCTCATCAATGACTATATATATGGTGTAATCATCATCAATATCATCTGCTATCTTATTTGCTACCGGTGATTACTCCTGTATATGTTATCTATGGTTCTCATGACATTGCACCTTGCTACTGGTTATAATTATTCTCATGCTGTTATTAATTGCTACTTTTGCAATCGACGAATCGATACATGTGTTTTATGCCTGTATTAAAATCACTGGTTCACAATATTTAATTTGCTGCTGATTGGAACGCTACTAGTAAGAACTAGTTGATTGATATCCCCAATCTCGATGTTTCACTACTTCTGCCGTAACCTGTTTTGTAATTTCTTCAGTTGTTTTGGAATCCACCTGTTCTCATTTCTTGGACCAATTTGGCTTTACCGTCCTTAATCTGTTGTTACATGATATCATGTCTTGTTCCTTCACCAATGCACACATACATCTCTGTGTGCATTGGTACCAAAACCAGAATATTCCAGAGTCCAACTTGTATATGCAGATTGCGCTCATCCTTATGTAGTTTGCCCTGCCGTCATGTCCAGGTATTATTTTGTGTCAATGAAATGCATTTTTACATTCTACGAAAGGGAATTACTCCCGTCCTAGAATTGTTGAAGGAAATGGTCAACAATGCGGCAACATACGGCCGGGGCTCCCACTACGCCATTGGCGGCAGCGATTGGCAAAACAGTGAACAATCGCCCTCTGGAGCAAGCCGCCTGGTAAATCTTATCTGTAGCAACCTCAAGCTTCGATCTTCTCTTCGGCGAGCTACACTATGAAGACTCGTTCCCACGAATGTAATTGATAACTACTAGCTACCACATCACTAGGCGATGAGAATCAGCAGACTAGTTGCAATCTTCAGTCTAGATATACCTCTTCATTAAGTATACTTTATTATATTTTGTTTTCACAAAGGGATTCCGGTAAGATGGATCAGTTTGCTACAAAGGGTTTACAAGGTACATTGGATATATTCAATATTTACATAGTAGGAACAGTGGGGGTGCAAAAGAAGGGAAGTCTGACGAGGCTCATTCAGAAATAGTGAGGAACAGGGTCAAAAGAAGGGAAGTCTGATCAGGCTCATTCAGAACTTAGGTGCCCATGATTTACAGACCTGGTCAACATTGATGTTCAGCACAAACAAACTAGCAGTGTAAACTGTATAAGCAGTACAAGATATCTCCTTTCACTAATACAGCAATATCCTTTTGACAGTGACCTATTCGATGAGGTTCATAAAACAACTCATCTAGTTTGGGTAACATAGACAGTGCGGTTTCTTGCTGGTATGCAACCAAAAGAGTGCAGAGGGCATCGTGTCGTCAGTTTGCCAGGTTCATAAAAGACCAGCTTGAAGGGCATAACTCCCGCACCGTGTTCCCATCCTCATCCTTGATTTGAACATCAGCATGATGCTTGACAAGCAATTCAGCAATATCTTCTCGCTCACAGAGGACAGCATAGTGAAGCGCTGTTTGTCCTTCATTGTCCTGAATATAAAAGGGACATGGACAGTGTTGTTCATTGATATCATTATAATGTTTAGATTTTTTAGGGAAGCAGTGCCTACCAAACCAATATATATCCACTAGTAGTACCTAACTGTGGCAATCTCATACTTATTGACACTATTCTATGGCCACAATGAATATCAACATTTTATTCAATGTAGTACACAATGCAATCCCAATGAAAATACCACGCCAACATATATTACCAGCTTCTTGCTCCAATACATACTCACCAAATTTATCAGCGCGTGAATTCTACTAGAATGCATTGAGTGAAGCATTAAAGGTAGAGTCAAGTACCTGAGCATTCACGTCAGCATTTGCATTAACAAGAATCTCAACGGAATTTAGATGGCCACGGTCAACAGCCCAATGCAGTGGAGTTCTGCCTTCACTATCTGAAACCATCATAAACGAAACTATGGTTAGATGAGCTATGCTAAGCTTAAGCTACAAAGAGAACATAATCGTGAACAGTTCAGAACACAAACCTCTCATGTTGACTTCTACACCAGCAGCCAGATGCTTCGCTATGTCATCAATTGCTCCTTCCCTTGCTGAAACATGGATATCGCCAAGTTCTCTGCAGTTACAGATAAGTTCGTTGCAATTATGGAAACATTGTCATATAACTCGATGACTGAATAAATAATGCTAATTAGCTGCATACTTCATGAAATAATTAATCATGTCATTGTTATTTGCTATGATTTATCAGCCATAAGAGACGTTGCCCAAATACAAACCCAACTGAACTTGAATCAAGGCAGTTTTAACACATAAGACCAAAGGTACAGGATATACTTCATGTCGAAAACTTACGAGTCATTTCCCTGATCTTCCTCCTCATACATTAAACTGCTAAATACAGGTCCCATTGGTCCCTTCGAACTTGAAGCAGATACTGTGGTATCTTCATCTTTCTTTTTCTGAAATCATGTAAATCAGATTATCAAATAAGCCAATATAGTGATGGGATCCCAACTAGCACAAACTGAGTGGTGTTTTTTTTTCTGGAATCATGTAAAGCAGACTATATAATAAGCCAATATACTGATGGGATCCCAAGTAGCAAAAAACGAACAGTATAAGAGGACATAAGAAAATTACTGTGCTCGAACCCATGCTCCAGTTAGGGAATAGCTCATCAACAACTGTGATGTACTTCTGCATAGCTTCTTCTGTCGGCATAGCACCCAATTTATGCCAAGCATTCCTTGGATATTGACACCATATGAAAATTAGGATACTTGTAAACTAGATTAAGTCTTTAAAATTGACAGAGGTAGGCAGCGCAAAAGACAAACAGTATGATGGTAATAAAAGTTAGCTGCAAACAGTAGATATCTCAATTCTCAGACTCCAGTGCCAAATTCAAAACCACCGAAGGAAGTCAGGAAACAATAAATCAAACAACAAAATGCAAAAATAAGTTGAAATGCAGCATCTATGACGAGGAATGCTACTATTTGTGAGATCATCGAGCTACCAGGAGATTTCACTTCCAATGAACCAAACCTGTAAACCTAGAGGCAATAACAATGAGTTAAGTTTCTAACAAGAATCATAGCTACAAGATTAACACATAGGAATTTATGAGTCTCCTCTGGTCAGTGCAAAGCACAAAAAACCTACCACCAGATTTCGTGATCAGCAATTCTAGCAGTAACTGAACCTAAACTTAGATAACGATAAAATTCGATCCATTTCCCTAAACCCTCAAACTGAAAAGTGGGGGTTAAGCGGAGCCCGACTCAGATGCTTGAACTAAATCCAGAAGAGAGAAGATCAGGGAGGCAGGGGGATCGAATCTACCACTTGGCGCGGGCCTTGAGCTTGAGGGCGGACGGCTGCGGCGCGGTGCAGGGCCCCTCGGTGGCGATCTTGTAGAGCCCATAGAGCTGAAGCTGGGCTTGCTCGGGGACGCTCGTGCCGGACGCTGCGGAGGCGGCGACGAACGCGGAGGCGGCGCTGAACTCCTCGTCGAGCTCCGTGCTCTCCACGCCCTCCCAGTCGCTGTCGCTGCCGTCGCTGGTGTCCCCATGGCCGCCGTCGAGGGAGGCCGGCGGTGGGGCCGGGGCGGCGGGGGTGTCCGCGGCGGAGGGGGAGGTCGGCGTGGAGCGGGTGATTCGGAGGTTGTCCTCCTTGAAGGCGATGACCGTGGAGATGAGCTTGGCGACGAGGAAGGCGAAGAGGAGGCCGATTACCGCCGCCTGGGCAAGCTCCTGCCAGTCGCCGCCCATGGCCGACGCCGACGCCGACGAGTCGCCGGGGCGAGATGGGATGCGCCGCGGATGGAGGCGGCGGCGGAGAAGAGAAGAGAGAAGAGGACTTGGGTGATATTTTGTCGAGGGCCCCTTGCGCTTTTCGTTTATAGAAATTTTGGTAAAATATTCCCAATTGTGGGCTTGGAATTTGGTAATTGGACGCCTAATCATGGGCTCTCGTCATGGTTGAAATTTAGTACTCCTTCCTTCCGTGAGCCGTTGACTTTTTCACAAACGTTTAACCTTTCATTTTATTAAAACATTTATGTAATTATAATTTATTTTATTGTGACTTGATTTATCATCAAATATTCTTTAAGCATGACATAAGTATTTTTATATTTGCATAAAATTTTTAAATAAGACGAGTGGTCAAACGTTGATTAAAAAGTCAACGGCGTCATACATTAAAATACATAGAGGGAGTAAGATCCAACAAATATCTGCCAAAAGAATTGGATCACTAATCACTTCCACTTGAGATCACACACGAGTGAAAAATATTGTGGTGTTTTTTTTTTTAATTTTCAACTTATCAATACTTGTTTAAAGAACTAAATATGGTGATGACTGATAACTGACCACTCACCACCACTGCTATGCGGGTCTCTCAAACAGTAAACATTTACCAACCTTACACTAAATAGGAAAAAGATTTCTTCCGTAGTGAGCTGAAAATAAGTAATGTGACTCTAAGATTTTATAACGATGGGATATCTATTTTAATTTTTGAGACTTATATAGTGTATAGCGTGGTTCACTTATTCAATTTCCCGTTGCAGTGCACAGCAATTCAGATGAAACATCTTGAGCTTCTATTATTTATCGATACAGATACATGACCTGTTTATTTTTAACTTTTGTTTGGTTCAGCATGAACAAATATATTCTCAAAATCCTATCAGCATTTAGCGATCCATAGCTTTTGTATGTTTGGATCGACAGCACGAACGGACGACCCCACTCCACAAAATCCAACGCAAGTTAACCATAGCCGATAATAATTTCACCATAAGACCATTTTTAGCCAAGTATTATCCTATTAGCCACCTCTTGCTTCATGTAAATTTGCAGCTCTTATAACCTGTCAAGAGAAAAAAAAATCAATATCATGTACTACTAAGTAATAAGTAAAAGAGGACATTTAAACTTAATTAATGAAACTAAAATAATATTATTACTAAATAGAAGATAAAATAATACACTTATGCCCTATTGTTTGGCCTATCCGTAAAATAAGCCAAACGACATATTTGCAAACGAAAAGTAATTTGTGAATAAAATTTTTATAAACGTGTTATTAGCAATCTAAAAGCAAAGGTAGAAAAATAAATTTCGATAAAAAATTTTTTAAAATCAGCTCTAAATTTAAGATTAAAAATTTAATTTTTACCGTATAAGTATAAGTATAAGCGAAAAGATGGAGTCCTTACTAGGATCGACGGTTGTGATAACGCCGGTCTGGCCAAAGTCACAGTCAAACTCATGTTGGCCGTTGGATTGAAAGTAAAGGTTCATCGCGAATGCCGCGTGTGCCTGCACGTTGTTGGGATCGTAGCACGAACCCCCCGCCCGGATCGCGCCACAGTCGATGCCACCTTGTCCGCACACGAAGTCGATGTTCACCTGGAGCGCCACCTCGTCCGCCGCCGGCTTCGGCACGCACCACCGCCGCTGCCCGTCCTCCGCCGGAGCCAGCGCCGGCGCCGGTGCCGGCATGACCTTCGTCCCGACGATCTCCTGCGGGGCGGTGAGGATGCCGGCGTCGTAGACCGGCGTCATGTCGGTGTGGTAGAGGCCGAAGTTGCGCTCGGACACCGGGCCGGGCTTGAGGTTCTCGTCGAACAGGGAGAAGATGGAGAGCTCGAAGGTGCGGTTCGGCATGAGCGGCGTGCCCACGCCGGAGCCGAGGTGGCGGATGGCGTTCTTGTTGTAGTCCCTGGCGAGGTCGGCGCCGGCGCCGACCTCCCAGTACTCGCCGGCGGACGGCCACCCGGTCCCGGACACCACGACGTCGACGTCGCCGAACCCGAGCCGCCGCATCGCCGAGTGGACGGCGTCGAGCTGCGCGTCGAGCATGTTGGCGTAGAGCAGGCCAGTGGCGTTGTCCGTGACGCCGTCGTTCGTCCGGAACAGCGCGTAGTCCAGGGTGTCGTTGGTGAGCCCGCCGTAGAACGGGTACGCGTTCACCATGAACGGCGCGCCCGTCGCGCGCAGGAAGCCGAGCAGCGGCTTCACGACGGCGGTGTCGTAGCCGTCGTGGAACCGCCCGGCCGATGGCGGCGTGGACGCGGCCAGGATGCCGAGGGAGTGCGGCGTCGAGACCTTGATGGTCTCGCGGCGGCGCGGCGACGGCGGCAGCACGGCGGCCAGCGCCGCGTGCAGGTTCCGCATGGCCGGCACGAGGCTGAGCAGCAGTGTCCGGTTGGCCTGCGAGATCACCTCGTCGCCGACGAGGACCCGCGAGACGTTGGTGGCCTCCGCGTACGGCGCGACGCTGGCGCGCACCCACCGCCGCGCGGACGCGCGGCTGGCGGCGAGGCGCGGCACGTCGGCGTTCGGGACGGTGACGTCCACGGCGAGGCCCGTGCCGGCGAAGGCCCGCAGCGCGCGCGGGTCGGCGTCCAGCAGCCGGACGCGGTCGAAGATGGTGTCGCGGGAGAGGAACCGCGCGACGTCGGCCGGCGGCGGCATGGTCGTCCCCCGCATGCCGTACGTGACGCCGACGCCGCCGGCGACCGTGCCTGTTCCAAGAAGACGAACCAGTGCTTACGTCATGTGTCACGTCACACTGATTCACACACTGACTCAAATTTGCATATAGTGATTAGTGACCTTACCTTTGACAATGGAAATCGAGAGTAGAGCAACTGAGAGGAGGACGCCAAGCATGTTTGGAAGCTTGTGTGTGCTTTGCTCTAGCTTGTTAATTACTGTCACTGATAAGAGTGAGTCTTGATTTGGTGAGATAGTGGCAATGCAATGCAGCACGCAATTCTTAAAGGATGGGAGCTTAGGTTGTTGCGTGATGACAGAGTAATCTGTAGCGTGATTCTTTCTAGGGAGAGGAGATGTTAAAGCCTAGGATCATATGACTTCAGTATCGCTTATGTTTTCTGGATAGTTTGTAGGGTTCCTTTGTGTTGTAGATGAAAGGGATTCTTTTCTTTGGCTTTGAGTTGTAGGTGTCTTTGGTCGATTTGTCTGCGCTTTTTGTTCTTGCTCGCGAGCTTTTGTCCCTTTCTTCACAAACACTTTTGAGACAAGAACTGGAGAGCGGTGAAGCTTCAAACTAAATGTGCTGAACGATGCTTACTTCAGCCCTACACCACACGAACTCTGTTGAACAAAAGAAACAGAGCACAAAAGAGAGGGAGAGAAAGAGAGAAGTGAGAGAACAATGAACTGTTGCCACTGCAAACATAGCATATTTAGCAGCCCTACACCACACGCATTCGTCAGGTTAAGCCAAATCCCGACGCTGTAACATGGTAACAGAACGTATAATAATTTTTGAGTTATAGCCAACCACAAGAGCATGTATGATACAAGGAGATTTCCAACGAATGAGCGATGAACTGAACACATTTTTACATCGGTAGCACCTAAAGCTGATTCTCCCGAGTCCCAACCCCTGGGGTATTGAGACAGTGTCAGCTTGTTCTGTAGACAACACAACGAGCCATTTCTATTCACCCACACATAAACAAGGGCATTCGACCGACGTGTTGGACGCAACGTTTTCTGTACCTCGTGAGGTCAGTTTTGTTCCTTCACTAAAGAATCTGCCATTCCTCCTCTTCTGTTTCACCAGAGCCATCGAGGTCCTCGACATTGATGTTGCTATCCCCTGAGCTGCCCAACACATCGTCCTGATTGTACATTTGTTTTGACGGTTGAACCGACTGCACAACAGTGAAGAGTGGTGCTCCATTGGCTTTATCTACTAGCTCAGTGGCGCGAGAACAGAAATCATCAAAGTCATCTACATAAGCAGGCAGACAGTAAATAAGAAAACCAATATTAGAGTGAACTTAAAAATGATGACGCGACATTTGTTCGACAATCACAGTTCACCTTTATCACGGCAGTAAAAACCAATAGCCAATGACGGATCTATCAGGTCTAGGGCCAAATCTCGTACAGTGCTGTCAAAGTGCAGCTAGATAATAAGTTTCTTCATTATTTACAAATTAAAAGGATAACGAATATTAGGTACCATTTACCAAATCTTAGAACATACCTGCAGTGGTATGAGGAAGTGTCTGCCTCTATGTTATCAGCTGCAATATCAACTGCCTGAGATGTAGAGAACACCCCACTGTAACTACCATAGCTCAAAAATGAAAAACAAAAATAGCTCCCTAGTCATTGCATTGATAAATACAAAATCCATCTACTTCTACAAGGTTTGCTAACCAAAATGGATTACAAGCAAAAAGGGATACTGCAAAAATAGCCAGATAATAACGATCGCTGACTGCCTGCATAATAGACAAAGGCAAACACTAATATACCGCTTTACTGCTTTTTTTTGTTGTTGCCTTTGTGTGAATGGGAGGACAGAGCACCATTAAAAAGGCATGAATTACTTATCACATTGATGCATGTGAAATCAAGATTCTAAATTACACCCTACATATGAAAGTTTTACTTATTGACCAGATTGCTTAACTCAGTGGAGGTAGAAAAACACATCTAAAAAATTGGCGCTCATATATGCCAAGTAAATAATGTAGTTTTACCATCTGAACTTCATGGGGATCTAGGTAGAGCGCCCTGTCATCCTGTACCCCAGCAATGTAGGTTGATGTTCCAGGCTTTCCACCCAAAATCCCCAAGCTCTGAGGAAATGTGAACGTCTCCTTTAGTAAAGGAATGTACCTGATAGTAAGGGCAATGGCAGGAAATGATTAATACTAGAAACAACCATCAGTAGAAACATCAACCATTCAAGGGTGCCCTTGTTCATAACCTAGTTTAATCGATAACTGTCTGGATTCAAGATGAGCTTGCTTGTGATAAACATAAGAAAAGCTACCAATCCAACAAGAGTGGAGTATAATAACAGAGCGGATGTGGTGTCTAGAATACAGTAGGAGTGAACTGAGCAAGTATGCAGGTCAGAGCCACTTCACTATCCTTGCAGGTCTATAGCACAGGAGTAGAAAAAACTAATTTGGATGACTCTATATCAGACAATCAAACATAGTTCCATATGAAGCCTACGAAGCATGATATTTAATACTCCCTCCATCCACAAAAGTTACACATATTACTTTTGTCACCAAGACCAAGAAAAAAATAAATCATCTTGGATGTTACAAAATCAAGGAGTGAATGCAAGCATGCAAGCATGCAACCAATGAGTATGTAGATGACTCCTTGGTTCTAATCAAACATTTAATTTATCTCTTTATTTAAGTCTTGAATGCATAAAGACTACAAATAGGAATAACTTATTTGGAAAAACTCAAATGTGAAATAGGTGTAACTTTTGTGGATGGAGGGAATAGCTTGCTGCTTACCTTGGATTAATTTTGTCAAGACCAAGAACCAGAGGGACCAGCAGAAGAATTGGTGACCAGGTTGATTGACCTTTGTTGAAATCACAGCAAAGCTGAGCAACAACATCAATACAAACAACTGGAGCTCCACCTCTTTCACCATCTTCATCACCAGATACCACATAAAGAGCCATAGGGAAACTTTCATTCCCATTGACAACTTCATGCTGCTCCCTATTGGTGCGGACAAGGGTTTGCCATGCCCGACACATGGCGTATGGACCCACCCATGATCCAGCAGCCAGACCATAACTGTTTCCAGCTTGAAGTAAATTGTGAATTGAGAAAGCACAAGCTTCAGAATCACCAAACATGTGTAAGATCCCTATATATTCTGGGTTATATGGCTGCATATGAACATTTGATCATTGTAAGCAACCCTACATTAAGAATTAAAAGAGGCCCATCACCTACTACAACTGAAAAAAGAAAATTTTCATTGTCTTAAGATCAGCAGATAGTCATGTATCTCACCTTCTCCGAGGGCCTTCTCCAAGATCTTCCAAGATGGTGGAAAATCAATGCCTGCAAAAATCCATCCAAGTACATTTTACAAATGCAGTGGTAAAAAAAAATGCTGTGATTTCAATCAAATAAAGTTGAGAAGCACCTGAGCAACCAGCATCTGGCTGCTTCTGACCATGCATCCCCAGTTCACATCACTAGTATACTTGGAATCAGAGATGGCATCAAAGCCTGCAACAAAAAGACAGTGCAAACAACTCACAACTGATTTCCACACATTAACATGCTGTACCAGGCACATCGGCCGGCTATTCGCCGGCCCGGCGAACATGCTGTACCAGGCATATGGCCGTGTAAACAAACCTACCTCTGCGATAAGTGATCCATATCCTTGACGAGAAGTCCTCAAGAAATGCGGCATGCCCACTTTCGGAATCTGAGTCACTAGACGACTCCTCCGACGAAAGCTTGTAACATTTACCAAGGAACCACACATCACTTGAAGTGAGAACCTTGGAGGTGCCCAGAAAACGCCACATTGAGCCAGAGCACACGATCCTCCTCAATACCCTCGACCAATCATAGGATCCAGAGGACGATTTCGGCGACTTGTTTGCGGACGAATCCTGGTGCACCTCAAAGATATTGAAAGGCGAATTGAAAACGCAGGACAGGATCGAGGTTTTCGATTGTTTCAGGCTACAATCCTCCTTCTGCTCCGAGCCAGAAGAAGAAGGTGCAATGTTACCCTCACACAACGGATCAGATGAAGACGATGATACACCCCTATCAGGCAAGCTCGTCATTACCTAACAACGTACGTGTGCATATTCCATCCGCAATTGGGTCTCCTACCGATGCAAAATCAATCTCCTGTCCAAGAACGACAGGAGTACCAATCAGGGGGTGTTGGCACAGTTCCTTCCTTTCACGATTGTACTTCAGCACGCATCAAAACAAATCTTCTGCAACGCAACAAACTGGATGGGTCAATCATTACATTCATTCATTCATTGCAGAGAAAGAAATATGCGGATTAGATTAGCCACAGCAAAAGAGAAACAGACTAGAACGAAACTCCGAATTCAACCCAATTAATCAAGCAAGCTAAGAGAGTCCATCACCAACAAAAAGAACACAGCCCAATTCCAGATGGATCTCTGCAGTTTTACTCCACGAAGGCGACTCAGTACTCAGTAGTGCGGCGAAGGAAGGCTTGGGGAGAGTAATACCTTAGGGTTCGAGCCCGAAGCGTGGCTCTTCAGTTGAGGCCGAAGCGACGCGTGTCCGGCGGAGAGCCCGAATCGCCGCACCCCCGTCCGCGTGGGGGAAGAGGATAGATGGAGAACGCACGACGGCGGCGAAGGCCGGAGCACCGGCGGCGGGGAGGGGAGGAGAAGCCACGGCGAGGCGGCGAGGTGGGGGGTGGCGTGGCGGAGGCGGGGAGGAAGCGGGAGACGAGATGGAGACGGCGAATCGCGGCCGAATCGACTGGCTCGCGAGGAAAGGAAGAGAGAGTTTAGTTGGTGGGCTGGTTACCCTGGCCCCACCAGTCAGTGACCGCGGTGGGCCACGGGTTGGTGTGTCTGTTGGTTTTGTGGTGCCGTGGCGTGCAACAGATACTACGCGAGTAGAAGTAGAAGAAGATGCTTAATACGCTGGTATTCCCTAATTATTTTGGTGTTTTTCTTTAAGTAAGTATAGATGCTAGTGGTAGCGGAATTTGCACGGGCACGTCAAAGACCATCCATTTGTGTTTGCTCCAAACGTGCAGAAAACTAATCGTGTCATCAGGGTATCTATCCGTTTGGATTTGCGTACCAAGAGAATTTAGTCGCATCGTTTCGCATGCTATGATGAACATGCTTTTACGTGTGGTTTTTAGCGACTTAAAAGTCAGGCTGAAAATATAAATCACAATGAAAAGTTAAAATCAACTTAAATTTTTAAATTCTGGTTAGAATAAATTGCATTTTACATGGGGCAGGATGTATCTTGTTTCACTTTACACCAGGATATATATATAAAAAAAACACTACGCAAGATCAACAGAGAGCAGCGACGTGCGATTTGAGATTTGACAGTTCCAAAATGAAACAACAGTGCAGTATTTTCTCAGTTATCAGTACATATATCCTCAAACAAAACTCATAGGCGAGTCACACTCACACCTGAAACCTGCGAACCAGAAAGTGGTGATAACTAGCAGGGACTAGAGCAAATGGTCATCTTCTTTCCATCTACTATCACACCCATACTTGACCAGCAACTTTAACATTCTAACGAACGAACGAATTAAAGAAGCCAATTCCTATCTGCTGCTGTCGCCGATATTCCTTTCTATCATCACAAGTCAGCCGCAAGGAAGTTGCCAGGCAGGGCAATCTGCCAATCAGAGAACAGTGAGTTGTCTCTTCAAAACAAGTTCAACTGGCATCTTGGTGTTCTCATGAATCAAGAATTTAGGGTCAGGAGAGATAATTACCTTCTCACCCGGCTTGAATGCTGGTAGACCTCTGTATGGGCAAGTACCACATCGAAATGCATCGCCCAACCCACACTGCAATTATCATTTCACACATAAGCATAACAGGAAGGCAACAAATCTGGGTACAAGGATGAAACTATGGATTTTCAGAGGGAGAGGACCAAAGGCAAAAAAAAAAACAGAAAAAAAAACACTTAAAAAGCAGTCATGCTCACATTGCCACAAGCTGACTGAGGGTTATTGATCTGTTCTGATGTGAGATTTAGCTTCTCCACCTTCTCCTCAGCCTCAGCCCGGCCACAAGTACAGTTCTTGCATGCCTTCCTTGTGGCTCCCACCTCACAATCCCCAACTGGTAAAACATAAGCAAACCTTCAGGATCTACATATTAAATTTATAGACGTTGAACAAAGCTGAAGGGTTCTATAAAACAGTACCAACTGGAAGTTCTGGTTTCTTCAAGTCGTCTTCAGTCAAGAGGCTGTCTTCATCAATCAGTTCAGAATCATCATCAATCTGAATCTTTGGAAGACCCTTTGTGGCTTTCTTGAGGGGGAAGGAAGAGCCCATGCTCCAAGAGGCCTTCTTTGCCTTAATCTGCATGTGATTCAGTTAGCACTAGAAAGTATGACGGCACAGAAGCATTAACATATTGTGGCACTAGATCACTCACAGTAACGGAATGCTCGTTATCCTGGGAACTTGCAGCAGAAGCTTGCACGTCAACAAATCCTCCTAACAGTAGCTTGCGCTGAATAGAGTTATTGGGCTGATGAAGAGAAGATCAGAAAATCAGGGAGTGCAAATTAAGCATTACAAAATAAAGTATATTGGCAAAACAGTACATACATCCTGATCAGAGGGGGAACTCTGTATAAGCACCATGCCTCCAGCTTTAAGAACCCTGCTTATTTCAGTTATGAACTGATCGCCCAAGTTTTCCACTTTCTTAATGACAGCAAGAACAGAACCAACTGATGCATCATCGAAAGGCAACTTCCCACCTGAACCATGCCAACATGGAATGTTCAAAACGAGCTTATGACAAACCAAAATGTATACTACAAGGATAAGGTATACTGAAGCATAACAGAAATCGAAACTGAACATATAACAGAGCAAAACAGTGTGTCGGTTGTAGGGTCCCAATTTTGGAATTTAGTAGTCATTGGTGAGAATTGCATAATGCATATTACCACTAGATGAATTTAGATAATCAATGCAGACATATAGGGAGATGCTCTCCAATATTTTCCCCTCATGATTAATGCGAGCATATGGAACTATTTTTCTCCTTTGTCAACCAATAGCGCTGTCTCACAGGTGTTCCCTATTCGGTCCTACATGTGGTGAAATGAATCTACATAGAATTAGCATATGAAGTATAATAAGGGGGCGTCATCGGAAATGAGCTCCAATCCCAAACAGGTCTTTCAAGGAGCTACCATGAATCGATTGAACTAGTGTGATTTGTAGGGTTGGAACAAATCAAAACCAAAACCAGCGAAGGACAAACGCTGGTAACACAGCCTAGGCACAATTCCAGACTGATTCTAAGCACGCAAAGTCCTAATCCGAGTAGATGGATTCAGTATTCAAACAAACTTCAGGCGAAAAGTATTGAACCAACCCAACCGATAACATTCGTTCGATATAAGATGATGTCCATATGATAGCAGCAGGAGAAAGGGAAACGAGAGACGACGATGAAGCTCACCAAGCGAGGCGCACTGCGTGATGACCACCACCTCCTCCCGCGAGACCCCCGCGGCGGCCGCCAGATCCCCCACAGCGCGGAGCGGCAACGCCAGCTCGTCCGTCACCGCGAGCGCCGCAGCTGTCGCCGCCATGGATGCAGATCGACGCACCACCTGCAACCGCGCAAGCGGAATCCAAAAAAAGCAAACCCCCAACCCTCAAAAACGCGATCGGTCAATCGGTGGAGCAAGCAATCAGGAACCGGAACCAGATCGAAGCAGCCAGCCGACGATTCAACCGGTGTACGGATGGAGAAGCAGCCACGGCGAGGCGGCGGCGACAGGGACGAATTGGAGACGGCGAATCGCGGGGGCTCGCGAGGAAAGGGAGAGAGAGTTTAGTTGGTGCGCTGGTTACCCTGGCCCCACCGGTCAGTGACCGCGGTGGGCGTCGGGTTGGTGCATCCGTTGGTTTTGTGGTGCCGTGGCGTGCGACAGATACGGAGTAGTAGTAGAAAATGCTTAATACGCTGGTATTCCCTAATTATTTTGGTGCTTTTTTATAAAGTTAGTATACTAAACCTGGAGTACATTTTATCAAAGTGCATTCGATTAGGACTAATAATAATATGAAAAGGAGCATTTTTAACCTTCATATGCAGTATGATTTTTTAAAGCCAATTCCATTGAACATAGGAGTAACGTGTAAAAAAAAAAGAAGTTGTACATGTATCCTGGGCTAACTAAAAATTAAACCAATTGCGAAGACTTCTCGCGTCCACCAAAACCCAAGTTTTGACTTTACCCTTAAACTTTACCAGTACGCTAGCTATCAAAAGCTCTTCCCGTTAAAAAGGTTGAACGGTTTCTTTCATTTCATATCTCCCAGACCACCTGTTGAAAGCATGATTGTGGCCCAGAATGAGGCCTAATCTTGTTTGGGCTGGGATGGCTGAACCGTATTGATCTACATGCTGCATCGTTCAAAACTTCAAATGCAAGCACGCGTGAATACCTCAGCCACTAATCAAATCTTGCTCCATTTTTTTGTTGTACAATTAGGTGAAAATATGCATTGCATCGAACCAGTCGGCCCGGCATGTTCTCGTCTCATGAGTTCATGTGCCGGTTCCAGCTCAACCTAGGCCAGAGGAGGCTGCTCGGCTCGTCTCTTTCTGCAAGATAAATGCTAGGAGGAGGTCATTGACCCGTACTTAAATCTTCTTCTTTTTTTAATTCTCCTCAATAATTAATGGTTATTAGTAAGACACAGACTGTCAGAGTGGGCCATGCTGGCTACTTGGCCACCTTGGCTGGCACCTTCAACGACTTGCTATATGAGTTGGTGAAGATTACTGGCCATACTGGCAAAGGGGAAAGTGCCTGTGCAACATCATCAAGAAGAAGAAGAAGAGATCAACGGCAAGAAGACTAGCGAGAGATCGATCGAAGAGAAGAGGAGAGATGGTGCACGGGAAGCTGGAGGTCCTCCTCGTCTGCGCCAAGGGCCTCGAGGACACCGACTTCTTGAGTAATATAAACATAGATCCTTCTCCCTCTTCTTGCTTGTGCTTGCAAAGCTTTTGTTTTTGATTACGCCATTTCTTCTCTTCTTTGCTGTTTGACTGCTTAATCGTTTGATTAGGATTGTGAACCTGCAAGATTAGATGCATGAACAAGGCATCAATAGATACCATGATTCATTACCGGTGAGGATACTAGACAGAGTGATCGAGGAGGGGTATGCGCGGTTGGTTAAGCAATTTTTAGCATGTTGTTCTAGCTAGATCATGGGTCAACGGTGACTTATAGTGCTTGATGTCCTGTTGTTAATGCCTAACAATTGTTTCGTTTCACTTCATTACTCTAAAGCAAACCTAAAAAAATTTTCTGTATCTGCATGCGAAAACGACGAAGGATGGACAAAAGCACGCCAGTATATCGTGGAGTTTTGCTTGTGCTGTCCTACTCGAGTAAAAAGTTAAAAACATCATAGCGTTAGAGTGAGAAAGCATGTGTACGTAGGGGCTAGACATGATCACAATCTTCTCAAACTTTATCTGAGAATCACTGTTTTTTTCCACTCTTCGTTTGATGCCAATTTGTGTGTATTTTTGCCAAATCAGACGACATGGACCCCTACGTGATCCTCACCTGCCGCACTCAGGAACAGAAAAGCAGCGTTGCAAAAGGTATTCGTTAACTGTTACCACATACTAATTGCATTGCATTAGGAACAAGGTTCAGTGCTGTTGCTCTGGAGCATCAACTGATTTGTACTGTACCTAAATGGGCGGGAATACGATCCTAATCTGATGAACCTCAATCTTTGCTTTCAAACGATTCAGGAGCAGGAAGCGAGCCTGAATGGAACGAGACCTTCGTCTTCACCGTCTCCGACGATGTTCCACAGCTCAATGTCAAGATCATGGACAGTGATGCCTTCTCAGCTGACGATTTCGTCGGTGAAGCAAAGTAAGCATCTCATACAGGTGACACTCTGCATTCTTCCATTTTAGCAGTACACAGTTGAAATGCAGCTTCTGAACTCAAACATGTTTATCCGTCTCGAGAGTAGAATTCCTTCCTCCATGAGACAACATGAGCTTCTGAAGAAGTTCAGAATAACACCTTTCTCTGAACATCTCTTCAGAGTGATATTTGTCAATCTATGCATGTATGTTTCTTGCTCACCTGTGCAAAAAAATTCAGCATTCCTCTGGAGCCTGTGTTCCTGGAAGGCAGCCTTCCTCCAGCCGTCCACCGTGTCGTCAAGGAGGAGAAGTACTGCGGAGAGATCAAGGTTGCTCTCACCTTCACTCCAGCGGCGGTAAAAACACGTACCTCTGTCTCTTGCAACATCGATGGTGTCATTGCCATTGTGTCTGAACATCTGGTTGGATTGTGTGATGCTAATGTGCTGGACACTCGAATTTCTTCAGGAAACTCGCCATCATCACAACCACGAGAACGAGGGGGAGGGTTACAGCAGCTGGAACTGATTACCTGCTACTAATGAGCATCAACGAGAGGAGAATCTTGTCTCAAGAATTAATGTGCTTGTCAACAATACTCCGTGCTATGATGTCCTAAGAACTGAAACATCCCCATTTATATGTATATCCCAGACCATTGACTTGCTCTGCCTAAATTTTGTATATTTTTTACTACAAAGATGTGATGGTGTGAAATCCAGAATATTTTTATCGAATCATGCACTTTCTTTCATGACGAGGCCAAATCTACTTTGCGAATGCGACACCGACGCATATTTTCGCTGATATAAAGATCATGCCTTGCAACAGGGAAGGCGTATTAAGGGTTTATCCACTTTGATTTTTAAATTAACCCTACCAAATTTAATTTAGCAAAGTTTGATAATAACAAAATTTGGTAGGGTAGAAGTGTGGGTGTTGTTTGCTTTGCTACCATGCCATCGTGTAGTTTTATGTGGAGAAGTTTCTAAAAAAACACCGAATTGTGGCATGGCAAGAAATGGACATATGGTGGAGTATTTGGGATGTGTTTAGAACTTTAGCGTCTGTTCACTTTGATGCCAAAAAAAACCTTACCAAATTTTAGCATAGTAAATTTTGGTAGGATTTCTTATATAGTTACAAAAATTTTACAACAAGCTAAATGTAGCCACTTTTTTGACAACTTTACTAAAATTTGGTAAGGTTGAAAATGGCATTAAAGTGAACAGCCCTTAGATTACTACCTTATCAAAATTTGACAATATCAAAAAATGCAATAGAGATCCTCTAACATATAGGACCCACATGTCAGTGAGCAGCGCAACGCATGCAGAAGACATTCTCCAGAATTTGGTATGGTTGAAAACGAAAATGACATCATATCCCACCCCAGACAAAACAAAACGGCCCACCGTAGCGAGATGGGCCGATCAGGCCACGGCCCACAATACAAAACGTACTCACCTCACCCCAATCCATAGGCGCGATTGGTCACGTGACGTGGCGCTCACCCCCACCTCGTCCTCACTCTCCCACAGTCCCACTCCACGAGACGGCTTGACTTTCTTCGTCTTCTCCTTCTCCTCCGCTTCGCCTCCTCGCGCTGGGCGCAGATCCCGACGCACACCTCGCGCCCGCGCCGCCTATAAATTCCCCCGCCTCGCCGTCGCCGCCGCCGCGGGAAAGCGAAGCGAGGGAGCGCGTCTAGATCCGCGCCGGCGAGGCGACCCAAGCTGCCTTTCCCGTCGCCGCACGCATCATCCGGGCTCCGTTGCTGCTGCTATACCGCCACCGCGCCCGTTCGCTGTAGCAGCAGCAGCAGCAGGAGGAGGAGGAGGAGGAGGAGCGGAGTGGTGGCGATGGCGGCGAGGAAGAATGCCGGTGTCCTCGCGCTCTTCGACGTCGACGGCACCCTCACCGCGCCCCGCAAGGTTTCCCCCTTCTCCGGATCCGCTTCCGTCATCTCATCTCTTCACGCTGCACGCTGCAGCTGCATCGTCGTTGTTGAATGAATCTTGTTCTTCTCTTCTTCTTTTTTTGTTGGGTATAGGTGGTGACGCCGGAGATGCTCCAGTTCATGAAGCAGCTGCGCGAGGTGAGAATGGCGTCTCTGCGCTTCTCCCCTTTCGCTTCTCTTCCTCCTGGTTTCCATGGACCATATGGGATTCATGTCATGTTTTGGTTATGTATGTATTGGGAGCAGCATGTCACTGTGGGCGTGGTTGGGGGATCTGATCTGGTGAAGATTTCCGAACAACTCGGCAAATCAGGTTTGGAACCTGTACTCTCTAGCTTGCGGATTTAGATGATGAGTGCTCTCTAATCCAAGAACGCATGGCTTATGCTCTATGAAACCTCTCTGAGTAGCTGCATTCATCCTTGCGCCGCAGTTATTACTGATTACGATTACTGCTTCTCTGAAAATGGCCTGGTCGCGCACAAGAACGGCGAACTCATTGGAACTCAAGTAAGTCTTTAGGCAAATATATGCATTGTATAGTGTCTGAAATTTCACTTGGAGATCATCAAATTCCTGGCTGTGGCCTGGGAATATTGTTAGAGGTTCTTCTTTTCATTTGGCCAATTTCTAAATGACATAGTGTTGCCAGACAAAAAAAAGTCATTGGCTACTACTGGTCTTAGAATGGCGCATTTCTATATTACGGAACATAATGTTTTGTGCCCTGCAGAGTTTGAAATCGTTTCTTGGAGATGATCAGCTAAAGGTAAGCCTTTTTTAGTTATAGTGTTGCCTGTTCACACTCAAATTTTAAGGCCATGCAATCGATGATACATGTTCTTTGCAGGAATTTATCAACTTCACGCTTCATTACATTGCTGACTTGGACATCCCAATTAAAAGGTCAGTGAACAAACCTATCTACTAATTCCCTTTGGCAATAGCTCCTTATGGACCAAATAACTGTTTCATCAGGGGTACATTCATAGAGTTCCGAAGTGGAATGTTGAATGTGTCGCCCATAGGGAGAAATTGTAGTCAAGAAGAACGTGATGAGTTTGAAAAGTATGATAAGGTACAAACAATTCTTTACAAAGAGCAATAATTTGTCATCATTCAGGCACCATGAAACTTAACTGACTTATTTACTATAGGTACATAACATTCGGCCTAAAATGGTCTCAGTGCTTCGTGAAAAGTTTGCCCACTTGAACTTGACATTTTCTATTGGAGGGCAGATTAGTTTTGATGTAAGCCTTCTATCCTCATACAAATGTGCCAGAAATTATTGGTTTCATGGTATTTACTGCAGTGTCACTTTAACAGGTCTTCCCACAAGGCTGGGACAAAACTTACTGCTTGAGATATCTTGAGGAATTTCAAGAAATCCATTTCTTTGGGGACAAAACCTACAAGGTGATATGTACTCTTTTTAGCAAAAAAGTGCTTCCTACTTTATGTGTGGTTAAGCATTTTATCCATACAATGCTAGAATAACACCTTATATATGCTTTGCCCCTTTTATGTTCACTACAGTATATTTTTCAAGCCATTGGATCATCCTCTTTTGTTGTTATCTGCCTATCATATTCAACTATATAACATTTCCACTATTTAGTACTTCGCCTGACTTTTTTTTTCATTCAATAGGGAGGCAATGATTATGAGATATTTGAGTCTGACCGGACGATTGGACATACAGGTGTGCTGTTTGTTTCATAAAAGCTATTATTCTCATGACTTTACTGTATATGCGTTGGACTTGAACTTCTTGCTATAACTTAAAAACTTGTGTATAAGATAGGATTAGGTTTATTGGACACAAAAAAATTATAATGTTACTGTGAGACATTCTATAACCATCAGCACACAGTCGTAGATCAATACCCAACCAGACAGGCTATTCCAATCAAGCAATACTGCACAGATCATGCAAATGAATGTTCAGTAGCAGTATACTTGCAGGCAGTTTCCATCATTAAGAATTGACCAATTCAGGTTAATGTTCATGATTAAAATTCAGTTTGAAACAACCACAAACACTTGGGTCAAGTCTTGAATAAACAAAGCAATAACATTTTCTTCTGGAAATACTTCAAGTTCCATTATGGTTGAGCTGTATCCTCTTACTAAATAGGAATACTCTTGCAAGCTTCTCATATGTGGCTGTGTCTTGTTGCCGAGGTTAAGCTTGCTTTAAATCTTTTCTGAGCTAACACATGATTGATGCCATCACCAAGCTGATTTCATCATTTATATTTGCAGTTACCAGTCCTGATGATACAGCAGAGCAGTGCAGATCTCTCTTCATGTCGAAGTGACCTGATTACCGTGCATTTTATTTATTTTACATAGCATTCCTCACATTTCTTGTATTTCCCTTTTTTTTATACCATACAAGTGCTGCTTCCTACAGAATGTACTTCTCCGTATTCACAAGTTTCAGATTATATGTGTACACTTTGGTTCAAATAAATGAGAGCTGGCATTGTTTACCCCGTTTGGCTGGTTTTAAAATTCAGAGCGTAAAAAGATAAATATACGCGGACGTTTGGTTGTCACTGTTACTTATTTTCTGCTAAATCCATTATTCATATCTGCGAGCATGGCGTGAATGCGTCGCCTTTGTGAATCAACTGTAGTATAAACAATTTTCGGCTTGGCTTGTACATGTCAACTTGTGATTCCACGTGAAGTGTACCTGTGAGTTAGCCGGTTGGACTGCCAGTGATTTCCAGTTTTTTTTTTCACCAAATCTTCATGAAGCGCACAGTGAACGCCATTGAACCTCTATCAAAATTATACTTTTCTCATGTCAAAAAAAAATTATACTTTTCTACACACAACGTCTACTTATTATTGCAATTTAGATGCACTTTGCGTACGGCTGGAATAACAACGTTGTGAGACAAGAAACAGAACCGGTAGAACCAGTAACTGAAACTGAACTGAAGACGTAGTTATACAGTATAAAGCTATGTGCCTGTGTTAATAACCTCGATTAGGAGTACACACAATAAGCAAGTTAAGAAAAAAACTCAACGAGCCTCGACACGCGCATATTCACTTCATGATCAAACTGAACCAAATACTGAACTGAACAAAGCAGTTAACATTCCAGAAGCACTAGACCGTCAACCAGACAAACATGGAAGGGAACAGCCACTTACCTTAACAAGTTCAGATAGCATGAAGCTCCAACCAAGCATCTCCCACTCATCAATTCATAAACAAACATGCAATGGTTCCACATAGAGGTTTTTACCATTACATTACACTGACATTGTTTTCATCTACCATCTAGCTCAGATAACCTGACCTCTAAGAAGTACTGAACTGACCCAATAAAGTTAGGACATGGTCTTTTCTCCAAATGGGAAAACCAGTCAATTAAAGAGAAATCTCCCTAAAAAAGAAAACATTGACGACTAATAATTCTTAAGTGATGGTTGACTTAGGTAGATTCTTCCATCAAGTTAGATCAAGCCACAAGTGGCCTGAAGCGAATGGTGCTAGACGATTGAACGCCTTTTGTGGCCACCTCCTGACTGTGCAAAATGATCCTTTGAACAAGCTTGAGAAGCATTGGACCCAGCAGTACATTTCTTGGAGATGGCATGAGGCTCAAAGCCAGGTGGACCAGCCCAAGCTGTTGGCTGTGACTGAGAACAATTGGCAACTTTGTTCGACGCAGAAGAGCAATCTTTCTCAGCAACCAAATCGACTGATTTAGATCCAGGCAACCTTTCCTTCTGAGATGTTTGAGCAGCAGAAGCATCGGTTGCAGATGTAGTGGTGACTTGGCCCAGGTTCTCAGCTGTTGTGTTGTATGTGGATTCATCGTAATAGTGCGGCCAATAGGACGTAGGTATTCCGACAGCCGCCTTTGCGGGATCATGCATTGTGAAGTGGGAGTAGAAATGCGCCATGTAACTGCTCATAGCATCTGGTTGAACACCAGCTATCCTAACCTCCAACACATGCCCATCCAGAGGGTAACCATTCATGTGAGTGAGAGCCACAGCAGCAGAGTAAGCATCAGCAAACTTGACAAATCCAAATCCTTTGCTCACACCAGTGTATCTCTCAACAACTACTTTTGCTTGAGTGATTTGGCCACATGGTAGGAAGAGGTCGATAAGTCTTTCGTTGTTAACATAGCTCGGGAGATGGCTCACATAAAGGTTAGTCATGTCGATTTGTCCCTGCTCATTAGAAGACATCCGTGATGTCAGAGCACCCTTGGCTGCATTGGATTCTGCTGGAAGCCCCGCGACTCTCACAGCCAGTATGCTTCCACCAATCTGGTAGCCATCCAAATGATCAATTGCTGCAGCAGCGCATGAAGGATTATCAAACCTAACCATGCCATACCTCTGAAATCGAAACATTCTAGCTTGAACAACTCGTCCAAATGGGCGGAAGAGATCGATGAATTGATCTTCAGTTAAACTTGATGGAACCCTGCCAACATAGAGATTGGCCATGTCGATTTCCTTGATTGGCTTGCCACCTGCTTGTGAAGCGTTGGTTGTACATAACTCTGATCTCTTGACCACTAACCTCTTTCCTTCAACCATGTATCCATCCATGTGTTGGACAGCTTTGGTAGCTGAGGGTGCATCTGCATACCACACTAGACTATACTCCAGATTCATCAGGACTTTAGTGATCTGACCAAAAGGCGCGAAAAGATTAACCATCTTATCGGCAGTCATCGACCGTGGAAGATTAGTGATGTATAGTCTAGACTTGTTGATGTCTTGAGTGGTCTGTACAGCTGAGATGGATGCTGATGGGGAAAGGCCTGCAACTCTGACAATTATCATTTCTCCTCCAACCAATGCTCCATTCATTGCTGCAATAGCTTTGGTAGCAGATTCAGAATCAGTAAACTTGATGAAACCATATCCTTTGGCTGAAAAGGTGTCAGGATCTGCCACCACTCTTGCATGGGTGATCTTACCAAATGGAAGGAAAAGCTCAACCAACTTTTTGGTGTCAATTGACGATGGCATGTTACAGACATACAGATTAGACATGTCAATTTCCTTGACGGTTCTGGTGGTGCTGGGTGATTCAACAGCTGAATTTCTGGTGGTGCTGGGTGATTCAACAGCTGAATTCGGCAGTGTTGAAGGTATGCCAGATACTCGAACCTCTATCTTTCTTCCATCGACAAGACGTCCATTCAAATGGATGACAGCCTCAGCTGCATGGTGAGGACTAGAGTACTGCACAAAGCCATATCCTTTACTTAAGCCTGTTGTGTGATCTTTGGCCACCTTTGCATTAGTTACTTCCCCAAAAGGCAGAAAAAGATGAATCAACCTGTCTGTGTTCATGGACAAGGAAAGGTTGCACACATACAATTTAGCCATGTCAGTTTCCTTTGAAGGCTGCTGGCTATCATCCTCTGATGATGGAAAACCAGCTACTCTGACCTCTAGAGCTCTTCCTTCAACCAAGCGCCCATGCATGCGCTTAATAGCTTCAGAAGCACAGCGAGGATCAGAATACTTCACAAAGCCATATCCCTGGCTCAAACCAGTGAAACAATCATCCACAACTCTTGATCTGACAATTCGTCCGAAAGGTAGAAATAGCTCGATGAGCTTGTGAGAACCTACAGAAGCAGGTAGGTTGCCCACATACAGATTAGTGTTGTCCATGTCTTTCAGCTTGCCACCATCCTGAGGAAACGAAGGTGGAGTGTGTTCCTGTTTCTTATGGAGGTGCTTGTCCTGGTCATCAAACTGAGCTTTCCTTTTCTCCAACTTTGCAGCAGCAAAACTTTCGGTACTGTATGTGTAACAAGATACATCATCAGCAAACTTGACAAGCCGTTTTTTGAACGGTTTCATTCCCATTTCCTTGTCCACTGGTATCTCCTTTTGCTTAATGCTGTAACCCATTTTCTGGGCCTGCTTGAGCTCTTGCTCATTTCGTTCCTTCTTGAAAGCTTGCAGAGCAGAATTCTCAACAGATTCCTCCTCACCAGCCACCAAATCATCATATGGCTCTGCTTCATGCATAAGCTTCCTGCAAGTACTGCGAGAATTAAGCACTAGATTGATGAAATGCTCCACATGAAATGTGTCTTTGCCACTTTACCTGTGCACCTCCTCTTTTGGTACTGAATCATCACAGGGATCCCCACATATTGAATCATCATTGCCATCGTCTTCATCATCATAAAACACACGTTCATATGGCTCTTCTTCCTCACTGCCATCTTCATATTCAGCACCAGAATTCATCTTGTCACTGAAACCCTCCTGCTGAGCAGCCAAAGTCGCTTTTCCACCTCGTACTTGTGCCTGCAACTGGTTCACAAAGAAGAGGTTCTGAAAAAAAAAGAGGATTAACAAGTGTTTGAGTAACAGTACACATGCAAAAAAAAAGAGGATTAACAAGTGTTTGAGTAACAGTACACATGCAGAAGCTTATAAGAAGTAAGCAATGTGCCTCCCAACAGAGAGCTGTGAAATCTGTTTATATATAGTTCAAACCCATGCAAATTTGCACTGCACAACTTGTTACTTCTCTTGTAGTTCTATGTTGCTTTTAACATCAATGCCAACATGTTATAGGGCACACATTGGTGATGCCATCATGACACCATATTTCACACATTTATCCGTGCAAAACAAGCAAACATACACACACCTTCCTAAAAATATAATAATTTCATACGATCTGCAGCACAGTGACACCCCGGTGAGATGACAACAGTCCTAGTGCAAATAATCAAACATCGCGTTACACATCTCTAGCTGCCCCATTGTAGCAAATTTGTGGTTTCTTTGCCGTCAATAATCCATGATCTCTGCATATTATCATTCCATCACAGCCCTTCTATTCTCAAGAACTCGCCATGCTTTATACCAACACAAACAGTAGTAAAGAAAGCTTCTCAAGGAAATATGTGCGCAGTAACACAAACAGTACACATGCAGCAGCTATAATAAGCAAGTAATGTGTTGTGAAATATATCTAGTTCCTCACAGCTTGGCGCCCTTGCCTATTAATCTTTGCACCCATGTAAACTTGTTAGTAGTACTTGTCTTGCTTTTAATTTGTTCTTAACATGAATGGTGACATGTTATAACTTATAAGTCATACGCTGGTTATGGCATCAAGATTCAAGAGGCACCACAATTTTACACAATCTTCCTTACAAAACAATTAATACTAGTGATTTCACACGATCTTCCTCCAAAAAATTACCAAAAGGAAAAAAAACAAGGAAACAATTTCACAAGACCCGCAGCACGGTGATACCATGACATTTTTAACACTCCACATCTCTAGTTAGCCCCCTGCAACAAATTTGTGGTTTCTGTAACGCCAATAATTAATGATCTTTACATTTTTTTTAGCATTTCCATCACAACCCATTAATTCGCAAGAACTCTCCATGCTTTACACCAACACAAACATCACTAAATAAAGCTTTCGAAGAAGAGAACAGGTGTGCGCTAACTGAATCCTTGCATCAAACACAAAACCCTAAAAAAAGAAAAAGAAAAAAAAGAGCAAAGAATCAAACCATAACCAAACCCCACGGCACAATCGCACAGCACAAACAAAAGAAGCACGCACGCTGGCTGAAGATCGCGGGTGTTAACAATCAAACCGATTGCTTCCCAGCAAGAAGATGACCCAAGAAGGCCAAGAACCATGTACCATGTTCCATGCAGATGAACTAGTACACGAAAATTAAAACAAGAAAAAGAAATACATACCAAAATGCAGGCTGCTTGCAGCGCGCGGAGTCGATCCTGGAGGGGAGTAGCAGTAGGAGGAGAGGGGAAGTTGGAAGAAGGTGAGAGAAGGAGAGTGGAGCAGTAACAATCCCGAGAAGAGAGGAGGTGGTGGAGGTGGTGGTGATTAGGTGGTGACCCTGCGTCTCCCTCTCTCTCCCTCTCTCTCTCTTTCTCTCTGCGTGTTTGTGTTGTGCGTGAGAACTGTGAGGATGGATCGAGAGCAGCAGCAGCATGAGGAAATGGATTCATTTTTTTTCGCATGGAAAAAGAAGGGAAAAAGGAACAGTAATTGCGTGCAGGCCCCTGTGCAGTCTGCGAGCAGGGAAGAGAGAAAAAAAAAAGAAAGAAGAGAGGATTTGTCGTTACACAGGGACGTGAAAGGCTGAAGTGAAGGCCCTCTATATAGGCCCCGTTTAGCTTGCCAAATGAAAATTTTTCAGTCTCACATCACACGTTTGACCGAATGTCCGAAGAGTTTTTCGGACATGAATGAAAAAACTAATTTCATAACTCGTCTGGAAACCGCATGATGAATTTTTTAAGCCTAATTAATCCGTCATTAGTAGACGTGGGTTACTGTAGCACTTATGGCTAATCATAGACTAATTAGGCTCAAAAGATTTGTCTCACAATTTTCTCCCTAACTGTGCAATTAGTTTTTGTTTTTATCTATATTTAATATTTCATGCATGTATCTAAAGATTCGATGTGATGTTTTTGGGAAAAACTTTTTAGAAACTAAACAGGACCATAGTCTACAATCTACATATCTAAAGTAATATACTACTCCCTCCGTTTCACAATGTAAGACTTTCTAGCATTGGACAATGCTAGAAAGTCTTACATTGTGAAACGGAGGGAGTAGCAATCTAAAATCGGATGGAACATTTTATAGCACAACGAATTTGAACATTCTTTTATTCGGATTCACTGTACTATAAAATATCTTATCTGGTTTTAGATTGCTATATTATATGACACCGGTTGCTATATTATAAGACGGAGGGAGTACACGTATAGACTGTATTCATTTCTCTTCATTGGGTTCTCATGAAAACTTTTCTTTTTTCATGTCAAATTTTTTCTTTCAATTTTACCCTCTAGTAAAGCTATACCATATAGTAAAGCTACTACTACATACTCCATCAGTACTACTTATGTGTTGCCGTGTTCATGCTAAAATTATTTAGCGTGTCGGCTGGCTGTTTGGATGGGGGCTAACTTTGTCATAACTCTATTTATCAAAAATATGGCAAACCACATAAAGTGTGGCCAACAAATTGTTGGTCACAACTAAGCCAAACTTTAGCTAACAGATAAGAGTATGACGTATAGGCCAATATGCTAATAAAGTGTGGCTTGACTTAACTGTGATATGCAACCAAACATTAATATAAGAAATTATGGTGCACCTAAGATTTGGTGTGGCAAACTGAGGCCACCAACCAAACAGCCCTGCCTATCATCGATGAGGTAAACGCGTGTGGAGATGGGGGCTGAAATTTCGGGCGGCACGCTTTAGCGAGAAAGTATGAAACGATTTACACTTCCTTATTTCAATGATTTAGCTGGTCTTAATGCAACTTTCCATCTCATAGATACCCGTTATCTCATACTAGGTATCGGGAGTAGAAATTTTCGTTTTGAGTCCATCTATCTCGTCATGTGTTTTTCTTTTGATATATTCAAATGGATATTTTGTTTTTTTAATATATAGTTTTACACTTGTATTACTATAAAAATCCGTGTTTTTTTCATCCTGTGTTTCAAATATACTTACTAGACAACTCATGTATGGAAATTTTAGATAGAAATTGCTACTCCTATATTTTTAACACAACCCAAATATCCAATCCATATCAAATCAGTCACACGTCACATTTTTGCAGTATAGAGTAGCAGCCTTACTGTGCTGTTCACTGGAGTGTGCAGATAAAATTAAAATCATCCGTGAAGAAAAAAAAGGGGTCCAAATACACCAAAAAGGAAAGCATCTTGTCTGCACAAACGGGATACACGAAGATCCACGCTAGTGAAAAGGATTCGCAACCTATTTACTAATATATCTTTTTACAAGGTTCCAACTGCAAAAATACCTCCCATTTTGAGCCTTTCTGCGAAAAATCACAACTCTTCAGGGGCTCAAACGCATAATTCCAAAACTTTCTCGTCCTAGTCGCGACGAGCTCGAAACGAACATGGCCGGCGGCGATGGCGGCGGCGGCGGCGGGGGAGAAGAGAGCGAGTTTGTGGGGGTAGGCGGCGGCGGAGGAGGAGAAGGGAACCAGAACCTCCCCAACCGTAGGTTCTTCGTGGCCGTGCACGTCGGCGCCGGCTTCCACGCGCCGGCGAACGAGAAGGCGTACCGCCGAGCCATGAGGCGCGCTTGCCTCGCCGCCGCCGCAGTGCTCCGCGAGGTTTGATGCTTTACCCTATCCCCTACTTACCCCACTCGCCTCCTTCTCCTCCTGCTCTCGTGCTTGGTTTTGTATTGGCACCAAGTGTTCGATTTGAGCAATGGATTTTGACTGATGAGCGGATTTATGTTCTAGATGGGGTATTGATTGAATTAGTGTGAAAATGTCATGCTTGTGAGGTGTCCATGTAGCTTTGCAGTGGTGAATTCCTAAATCTCTCAATACCTTTGCAGGGAAATGGCACAAGCCTTGATGCGGTTGCAGCTGCCATTCAAGTGTTGGAGGTTTGCATCACCTCTTTCTACGTATTGTTACAATGTCTACACGCATTATGCAGTTTAGTTCAAATTTTACAATGGTGACAAATAGGATGGCCACATTTTGATATGTCAAAAGGGGGAAAAGTGGTTCTATAGATCATATAAGCAGGGTTTGCAGACCTCCTAGATATAAGCGAATCGAGGGTGATACAGTGTACTTGTACGTAGATAAAGGGCTAATGGTGTTTGTTCCAGGCAAAAGTTGTCTTAGTTTATCCATTCTCATCTATGGCTGATTAGGATGATCCCATCACAAATGCTGGACGCGGTTCAAATTTGACTGAGAGTGGTCATGTGGAATGCGATGCAAGTATCATGGATGGTACTACTACTACCTTTGGAGCTGTTGGAGCCGTGCAAGGTACTTGTAGTAATTTGCGATAAATCAATCCTCCTGTGTAAAAGTTACTATTTGTGTTACCACACATCTTATTTCTTGTAGATCAGGTGTAAAGAATCCCATCCAAATTGCTTTGCACTTGGCAAGGGAACAGATGGTAGGACCTTCACTGCTTGGTCGGATACCCCCTATGTAATCACAGAACTCAAGGCTCTTCTTCACCTTTTGTTTCATCATGACCTTTTTCTTTTCCAGTAATTTATTGTCCTTGTACGTACAATTTTTCACCAGTTTCGTGCAAGTATTTGGGGAGTTCGGGCTATTTCATGTTTTCTTTTCCAAAAAAACTTTTATCTCGTCTTTAATCATGTAATGAAAACAATGGCTCTTACAAATGAACTATCAGATAGAAAGCCCCCTTTGTCACTTCGTTTCATGTTATACTGCAAAATTATGAATGGAACAAGGCATAATGGCTATCTTTTCATAATCCATGTATGATAGATAATATATCATGCAGTCATCCACTATGTCTAAACCTTTCATCTGTCTTAGCTAAAGTTCTGTATAGCTGAATTATTCTTTGGCTTTAGGTTTTTGGTTGGTGAAGGAGCATGCCAGTGGGCAAAATCGAAGGGGTTGAACCTACCTGAAGCCACATCAGAGGGAAATAGTGTGGGTCCCCTCTTCTTTATGTGAATTGTGCCATCCAAGTCTGCATTTGTACTTGTTTTGTAATCCGTTCTTGGTATATTCTCAAATAGTGGTTGGTGACTGAGAGTGCAAAAGCACAGTGGGGAAAATACAGATCATTGCTTGCAAGTGCCAAGGAATCAGTTAATCAGAGCACTGGTTCTGGTTCAGAATCTAGTTCAGTACAGTTGGAAGCACCAGGTCTTTTCTCTCCCTTACTGTTGCTCTTATTTCATCTGTGTGTTAGTATCTCTAATCACTTCTATATTGATTAAGTGGTTATTTATCATATCCACAACGCTTCTTTGGTTGAAGTATCTTCTAAAAAACTTAATTGCAGTTTAATTTATTCTCGTATATGTGTTAAATTCATGCAAATGCACACCACTTCTTTTCACAAGGTCTTCCAATAGTTGTCTATGCTACATATGCTATTGTGTGTTCTTCTGTATGCCGGCATTCTCTTGTGTTCATCTGCATGATTTTTGGCCTCCATAAACGGTCATCTAGATGCTAATGTCTGTATGAGATTCCTTTCAAAGATATATAATTCAACACTCATATATGCAGCACTAGGTCCCAGGTTTGTGGTACTGCTCATTATTTGCTTGTGCTTTCTGTGTGCATCAGTATATGTAATAACGTACTTGGCCAGTCCACATCACATGTTGCCATTTCATTTTAGGAGCTGAAGCTGAGGATATTACTGGTGTAAAGAAGATGAAGATGATCACACGATCAATCATGGAGGATGATCAAGACTGCGTGATGGATACTGTTGGTGCTGTTTGTGTTGATGCTTATGGAAATATAGCATCAGGAGCATCCAGTGGTGGCATTGCACTAAAGGTCCGTTGGTCATTTTTTTCATTGTAGGATACTTAAATTTGTTTGAGGACTCTTTTATTTATATTTCTTGTATGATGCCTTTGCATAGAGATTCCCCAGGCCTTCAATAAGCATTGGTTTCTTGCAGGTAGATGGACGGGTTGGTTTGGCTGCTATGTATGGGTCTGGGTGCTGGGCCTCATCCAAAGGGCCCTTTGGCACACCGTTTATAGTTGGGTGTTGTGCAACTGGAGCCGGTGAACACTTGATTAGAGGATTTGCTGCACGTGAATGTTGTATCTCATCATCATTGTATGCTCATCTCTACAAATTTGCTCTTATTGATACACAGTTATGCACTATACAATTCTCACCATGTCATCCAGCCTCAATGAATTTGCAAACATGTAGGACTGCTTGCATCATATTTACACTGGTTTCAGCTTTGCTATCTTAATCTACAGTTTGAGCCCTGTTGTGCCGTCACTTGATGTCTTGATCTAGCCAGTTCTGTCATTCCTGTTGGCCATAACATGATCTAGGGCAGTCCATGCTTATGGACTCCTAACCTTTGTACATAATCTATTACCATAATTTCGTTACATTCAACATCATACTCTTTATGGTTGGAACTCAATTTGTATTTTCTCAGGATACAATCTGGCCCTGCTTCTGCCTGTACCAAAGTTCTGCGCCAAGCGGTTCAAAGCAGCAGTGAGATGTCTCATGATACAGGCGCTGGGTTGTTGCTAATTCAGGCTGATGTTCTAAAGGTGGTACTTTGCTGATACGTCTCCTTGGGTTTTGCATGGGTAAACTTTGGTTTAACAATCTAACATTCTGCAGAGAGGGGATGTACCTGCATTGGGAGCCGCTGAGCTTGTTGCTGCCTATTCCTCCCCTTCATTTGGTGTTGGTTATCTCGGAAGCAATATGAACAGTCCTAAGGTAGTATCAGGGGCTTCCCATTCTATGTGAAAAGTTGAGTTTACTAAACTGTCTGGAGTTTTGGGCCAATCATTTGATATAGCATATTTTGATCTATTTTGCAGGTTGCAATGCTTAGATCTTCAAAAGCTGCACCCAATACGATAAACCATTTTGCTACTCGTGTCAACTTTGACGCACAATCTGACCAATGATGTGCTGTTGCTTTAATGGCGTGTGCCATTGCAGTACCTCTTGTGAAAAAGAGCATGCTGGTGGTGCATGTAGTCTGGTCTTGTACCGAAGACGTTGTTTTTGGCCTAACCCAAAATTTCTGTCGTTCCTAATACTTTTTTTTTTTACTGATGAAATGCTATTTTAGTGTGATTTGCCAGGATGGGGGCTACTATGTTTCGTCTGAAACACCCCAGGCACACATTCTATGCTAAGTGTGAGATAAAAACATGCCCAACATGATAAATCCATAAATAGGGGGAGATTAGGTGTTCGATTTATAGGCTGCAATTCTACTTAAATAGAAGAAAGAACTTGCCTTCACAATGATATAAACAAGTTACAAACACTCTACATCAATAAAGTTTAAAAGAATATTATCATATAAGCTAAAATCACCGAAGACAGGATACATATCGACAACTTGGTCATAGGTGAAACCATTGCACTACTATGGAATTTTGATCCCTGCGAGCTATTGTATCTATCTAATACTTCCTTTCTCCTTCTTAAATCTAGTTTTGTTCTCACCAATGCTTCTTTGAGTGGCATGTCGTATAAATGGCTGTTCACTGTAGCAGGTGGTGTCAAGTAGAAGAGTCCATGTTCCAATCGACGATACTTATACCGTTTGAGTTTATTGTTAAAATTTTTTATCAAGTAATTTATACCGCATCGCTGCTCTTTAAAAGCTGTCCACTTAAACATACCTAACCTCTTAAGTTTTGCGTAGTAATCCACCAGGATCATATTTTCCACTTGCAGCGATACCTCACGCCCCAGCGATGTTGTTTTAGTCATGGTGTCATGTTCACTGCAGACCCAGGTGCCATGCTCATCGCGAACACATAATCTGAACTTCTTTTTCTTAATCTTGAAACCAGTCTTCGCTTGTCCTTTACTGTAAAAGAAAATGAGAAACAAGAAAATAGAGAGGAAATAAGAAAATAGGGGTATGGTTGCATTTATCTCTTCTCTAATATTATAAAAATTAAAGATGTTTTTATCGGTATTTGGTACGTCATCCGAGTATGAGTCGGTTTGTATGTTTGTTCGTTTTTGAAAATACAGATCCGTATTTAAGTCAGTTTTTAAGTTTGTTTATTTTTGTAAATACATATGGAATAGTATAAGAAATCTCTTTAAAAAAACTTGCATGTTAACTTGAGACGATCGCACTCCTAATTGCAGCTCATAATTTTCTTAAACAAATATATATCCAAACAAGTTCTCACAATAGATTTCATCTTAACTAAAACGTATAACAATAATAAAATTAAAATAGTCTTTACCCGTTGCAATGCATGAGTATTTTTTCTAGTGACATGTAAAATTAAAGCATATTATATGAAAAAAGACAAATCTAATCTTACCGTGTTCTTTGAGAAAAAAAATTGTCTTATTTGCACGCGCGCATTATTATAGCAAAAGGATCACTAAAGGAGTATTATTTACATGGCCTATGTTTTTTTGGATGAAGCAAGCATCGGATGAGCATACATACCTGAAGCGCCCGCGGCAGGCGAGATTCTTGTCCATCGCTCACAGAGTCACAGGTGTTAGAGGCCGTTTAGTTACCCAAATTTTTTTCCCAAAAACATCAAATCGAATCTTTAGACACATACATAAAATATTAAATATAGATAAAAAGAAAAACTAATTGCACAGTTATGGAGGAAATCGCGAGACGAATCTTTTAAGCCTAATTAGTCCGTGATTAGCTATAAGTGCTACAGTAACCCACATGTGCTAATGACGGCTTAATTAGTCTCAAAAGATTCGTCTCGCGGTTTTCAGGCGAGTTCTGAAATTAGTTTTTTCATTTGTGTCCGAAAACCCTTTCCGACATCCGATAAAACGTTCGATGTGACGTACAAAAATTTCCTTTTCCCCAACTAAACACACCCTAAAGTTTGTTGTCGTGGCCAACCGTCCGGATCTAAGTTCCCAATCAATTTGAATTTGGTAGCTCGCCCTTGCACATGAGCCACACCCCTGATGTATATATATATATATATATTAAGATCATGGTTTTATTAGTGTTGTCTCCGGATACCTCGCAGCAGTTCCCTTTCCTTAGTATTAAGTGGGCGTGCAGCGGTTACTTCGTACTCGTAACATTGTGACTTGTACAATGTGGGAGCAAGTTGTGACGGCTTTGAGATGGATCCTCGAGAGCCGTGTTTCACTCCAAAACTAGCCGGCACCCCCGGCGCGTTGCCGCGGTACATAGTGAACCAGGGGGAATTTAAATATTTACCACTATTAGCTTTATCAATTATTCAAATATCACTCTTAAAATTGTACTTAATTTTTTACCATTAGAGAGAGACAACTTCTTAATTTTTTACCACTTTTATTTATGTGGCACACCAAGTTGCCCTGTCATCTTCTTCTTTCTCCACATCCTCTCTATCTTCTCTCCCCCTGCGCCCTCATCTTCGGTATCTTGTTGGATAACCGGTGAGCTCCCACTTGTCGAGCCCTCTGAAGGAGGAGCTCGCTGACCGCATGGCGCCCACGCACGCATGGTTGATGTGAAGAAGCGAGGTGAGGCGAGGAGAGAGAGAGTGGAGGAGGAAAAAAAAACGGGGTATAGAGATTTCTGTAAAACAACCCTCAACTTCGTATGTTAAACAAACTTGGTCCATCCATCGCAGCACAAAACACGGCCTCTCAAACTTTGTATACTGTGAGTTGGTCGATCTCAGCCGTCGGATTTTGAATCCGACGGCCGAGAGATTTCTTGCCACGCAAGAAGCCAGGTACGAAATGCGCCTTTAAAAAGTGGTCCTCCTGGTCAGGCAGGCAGGCAAGGCAAATCCATAGTGTGCTAGGCTCATCACCTGCTCTCCAAAGAAGGCTCAAGCCCTCGCCTCGCTCGTCGCGTCCGCCCACCCACCCACCCACTCAGCGAGAGAGATCTCGCCGTCGCCGCCCCAGGCCATGGCCGACCACCGTCGTCCGCCGCGCTTCCCACGCGGGCCCCAGGCCACTCTCCTCCGCACCGCGTTCAACTCCGTCCCGACCCCACGCAAGGTCCGCGTCAAGGTGCAGGCAGACAGCAGCGGCATGGACGTCCCCGTGGTGAAGCAGCTGCGGAAGGAGCAAGTGATCCAGCGCAACAGGTACGAGGGGTTTGCGGTGAACGACGACGGCGGCGCCGACGACGAGGTCGAGGAGGTGGTGGCGGCACCAGCAGCGGAGGCCGCCGCCGACGAGGTCGAGGTGGCGGCGGCGGAACCACCAGCGGAGGCCGCGGGCGAGGTCGAGGTGGGGGCGGCGGCGTAGGATCATTCAGTACGTGCTCTTGGCAGATCGATCGTATCCTCAATGTGCGTATGTGTTCCTGTCGATTGGTAGCGAAACCATGAGATGATCGAAGCTTTTTTTTTTCCTGTATCGTCTCACTAGCTATAGATTCTTCGTCGTTTGATAGGCCGGGGGTACTAGTAGATGAATTTAGTACATCGGTTTTAGTAGATGTTCAGCGATGGTGTTCAGAACAAACTGTTGAAGGGTACGGTGTTGGCTCTGGGCAGAAGTGGTACTCTAGTAGAAACTACTTTGTTCAGATGATTTTGCAAACTTTTGCGATATTACTTTCGTCTGCATGATGATGATCATGTCTATATGCTTGTTTGGTTCCGATCGAGCAGCAATATTACTTCCTCGCCTCGGATGTTGATTGTTCTACGCATGTTCTGCATCTACACATACTAGTATGTGTGTGTTTTTTGTGGAGACTACTCTCTGTGTTCTAGTACTTGTTCTGCATTGGAGCGTGTGTGTTTTAATGGCGTTGATGTGCTGTTGATGTGCTGATGATGTACTAGTATGTTGATGTGCTGTTGTTTTAATGGCGTGTGCCCTTGCAGTACCTCTTGTAAAAAGAGCATGCTGGTGGTGCATGTAGTCTGGTCTTGTACCGAAGACATTGTTTTTGGACTAACCTAAAATTTCTGTCGTTCCTAATACTTTTTTTTTTACCGATGAAATGCTATTTTAGTGTGATTTGCCAAGATGGTGGCTACTGATGTTTCGTTGAAAACACCCTAGGCACACATTCTATGCTAAATGTGAGATAAAAACATGCCCAACATTACAAATCCATAAATAGGGGAGATTAGTGTTCGATTACTAGGTTGCAATTCAACTTAAATAGAAGAAAGGACTTGTCTTCACAATGATATAAATAATAGAATATTATCACATAAGTTTAATAGAAAAGAACTTGTATTCACAATGATACGTATTGACAACTTGGTCATAGGTGAAACCATTGCACTACTATGCAATTTTAGTGGCATGTCGATCGATGTCGTACAAATGGCTGTTCACTATAGCAGGTGCTGTCAAGTAGAAGAGTCCATGTTCCAATCGACGATACTTGTACCGTTTGAATTTATTGTTAATTTTTTTTATCAAGTGATTTATACCACATCGCTGCTCTTTAAAATCTGTCCACTTAAACATACTTAACCTCTTAAGCTTTGCGTACTAATCCACCAGGATCATATTTTCCACATGCAGCGATACCTCGCGCCCCAGTGATGTTGTTTTAGCCATGGTGTCATGTTCACTGCAGACCCAGGTGCCTTGCTCATCGCGAATATTAAAAACCTTCTCGTTATTTACATATTATCCAAATGATTATAAAAAATATTAAAAAAAAGCCAACTAGATAGGTTAATACTTCCTCCGTTTTCTAATATATGACGTTGTTGACATTTTAATATACATTTGATCATTCGTCTTATCAAAACTTTATGTAATTATTATTTATTTTATTGTGATTTTATTTATCGCCAAATATTTTTTTTAAGTATGACTTAAAGTTTTTATATTTGCATACGAATGATCAAACGTTTATCAAAAAGTCAATACCGTCATATATTAAAAAACGAGGTAGTATGTGATAGATCACTCCGCAAACATACATGTTCAAATTCAACTTTTACAAGTTGCAAAAAAAAAGCAAATTAAAATACGGAAAGTAAAAGTATTGTTCAAAACTACAAAAGATTCAACTAAATCAAGATTAAGGAATAACAAGAAACAACAAACTGTAAAGTAGTTTGTAACATAGTCACCCTCATCTCTTAGAGTGTTGAGAATAGGTGGACATCACTTAGGAATTTATCCTGCTCTGGCACTTGATACAACAGGTACAACTGGATAAAGATAGGGAGGACGACCTAACGTGGAAATGGAATGCAAATGGAATCTACTCAGCCAACTCGGCCTACAAAATTCAATTCACTGGAAGCATTCAGGACAATCGAGTTAACTTCATTTGGCGAGCAAAAACAAAAAACAAATGCAAGTTCTTTGGATGGCTCATGGTCCAAAAGAAAATTTTAATGTCTGACAAACTTCAAATCCGAGGTTGGGACAATAGTCCAACTTGCTCCCTCTGTGGGACAGAACCAGAAACAACGACACATCTCTTCATGGATTGCCCCTTCGCGAAACAGGTATGGACAAACATTTGGTTGAAACTAGGACTCAACATGCCTAGGTCTTCTTCCTTCAATGGAAACATGATGGATTGGTGGGAAGCTTGCCGGAGAGAAATGATCAAAGAGCAGAGAAAGAATTTTTATGGCCTTTTCATCTACACGACATGGGGGATTTGGCTCCAAAGAAATGCTAGAATTTTTAACAATGACTATGGTACAGTGTCACATGTGGTTGACTCCATCATCAACATGTGCAAAGCCTTCGATGAAGTGCAAATCGTTTAGATGATAAAACACCGACTTTTGATGTTAGTGGCTTTGCACTTTCTCAAAGTGCTGTAATCTCCTCCAGTGTAAAAATCTGAAGACACCTCTTGGAGGTGTCCCTGTACGTGAAACTGCTTCTTTCTCCTTTAATGAATAGGCAGAGCTCCTGCCATTATCCCCTCAAAAAAACTGAGGAATATTCACAAAGGAATATACTAAGGGAACATGTCCTAGTATATTGGTACATTGTTTACCTAACAATACCTAGGTGGGTCATGCAAGTGAGGGGTAGAAGAGGATTTTCCCCTTCCACCATCTATATATAACCATGAGTGAACCCAAGAGGGGGGACTCACTCTCATTCACGCACACCAAGCCTTAGCTCTCCCTCTCACTTTCTCTCTCTTCATCGTAGTTAATATATATTCACAGTCAAATTTATTTTTTCCTTCTCGCATAATTGAGCTCCAAACTAATGATTATAATTACATTGATGAGTGATTAATAAAGTATTAATTCTCTTCCCTGTAAAAAAAAAGTTAATGCAGTACATGAGTACAGTAAATAAATTTTATTCGAAACATAAGTTGCTGTTAGAGAGTCCCTATCATCGGTACATCAAAATCTGGTAAATAAAATGGAACAACAAAATATTTTCTCGTATTCTCTACCGCCTACCAAGAATTATGAACCATGGAAATTGTAAATTTTACCTAATTATAATTATAAGAAGTAACAAACAAGATATACGCTCACAGTATATCATGTTTGGACCATACACAAGCCTTTCAGATATGGCAGAAGTGTATATATTTTTATTCAATAGTTAAGGTTTAGGAGAGGTGAAGCATGAGGTTGCGGCGAGTCTTGAGAGGTTTAGCAATTTTTGCAAAAGACCCTTAAACTTCGTATATTATTATAACTTGTCCACCGCAGCTGGAGTTAGCTAGTGAGTATTTTTTTTAAAAAAACCCTCAAACTTCGTAGGATAGTATATTATTATAAGTTATTAATCGAAGCTATGTCCACCTTCGATTATGGCTAAGAGTTTTTTTTGACATGCAAGAAGTTAGCGGTGTATATATTACGGCTGAGAAAGGTTTAGAAATAACGGTGTATATATAGAGTGACAGCCTTTAAAAAGAGGCAAGAAGCAGACAAAGCGTGTCCGTGTTCATTCCTACGCCAAATCGTATCTTGAACTTTTCTGTGAAGAGATTTGCCGTTTGATAGGTATTTAAAGGGGCAAGGAGCAGACAAAGTGTGTCCGTGTTCATTCCCACGCCAAATCGTATCTTTACTTTTCTGTGAAGAGATTTGCCGTTTGATAGGTAGTCGTAGATGAATTTAAACATTTAATCAGATCTGTTACTACATGAAAATGAAGTACTTTATTGCAAGGAGTTACAAACTTGTTGGTTTACACCGATCCAAGGAGTTGCAAACTTGTTGGTTTACACCGAGTAGCAATACTATTACTTCATCGATGTGTTGATTGTTCTACGTCCACATATTATGTTAAATGATGCATGTTTTTTTATTAATTCGTCTCGTACTCAACAGGATGATTTTTGAATATTAACAGTAGTGTTTATTCCCGTTAAATCGTGGTCACACCGTCGGAGGGTGATGTGGAATTGATTCATATAAACGATATGGTCACGAGTACACAATAGCGCTATATTGCCGACTTACTGATCATTCTGTATCTCTCTGTGTGTGACTATAGTGTATGTTTTATTGATCATTCTGTATCTCTTTACGTGTGACTAGTGTGTTTTTTTGGTCATTGTACGTTTTTTGTATGTGTTTTGCGTGTGACTGTGTGTTTTTTTGGTCATTGTGCGTTTTTGTATGTGTTTTGCGTGAGTGTGGACGCAACAGGGAGCGGGGTACCGCGTGCCAGACACACGCCACGCATACCGCAACGCAACGGAGCCTGCATGGAGAAGCACCTGACGCGACGCGCCTGAGTGTACGCTGCGGCCACCTAAGATAACAAATGGAAGTCCACCTATTCGCGGACGCTAAGTAAATGTGCTCTACTGTCATCACAATGTTATCACCATCAATCACAAAAAAACTGATAGGGGTCCACCTATTCTCGGACGCTAAATCCAGTCAATATGCTCTATATCCTGTCATCACAATATTATCACCATCAATCACAAGAACACTGATGGTGACAACATTGTGATTGAATCTTACTTTTAAGTACCCACTTAAATCCACAGTTAAAATCTTTGTTAATATAAGAGTTTTGTAAATATTTTTAAGTACATATAGGATTCTCATTTTTAATTAAACAAATGTTTACTAGTTTGATATTTAATTTGTTATTTGCAGCTCTAACAAAAGCTACTACACAGAACAATAATAAAAAAGCTCTTTTAAAAATATAATGCAATACCAAAAGAAACCCGACACATGTCTCCAACATCAGCTCTGAGTACTAAAAAAATCATGATCTTTAGTTCTGAACCCAAAATCTTGGTTGTCTGGATTCCTCATAAGAGACGACTACAACTTATCCATCATGCGCCATTTGGAGGCCACTTGTGAAATTCTCAGTGTTCTCCATGTAAGGTGCAAGCATCATCCTAGTTCTCCATCAAGAAATTACTTGCTAACGGAGTAAAAGGGCTACAAATAAATGAACTGATGGTAGAAGATAAGTAATATCCTATGTCCTACCATACATTAAAAAAGGGGGGAGGGGGGGTGTAATGCTAAGTTTTCAAAAATGGAAATCGTCATTGCGTGAATTATTTTGCTACTACTTTTCTATACGCAAATTATCTTTGATGACAGATTATCTACTGTACAGTCTAGGGGAGGTGACTAACGCATCAGCTCAAATCGCCAATGCTCCATCAACAGTTTCACTCTCATCATCAGAGGTGACGGTCTTTGATTTGGAAATGGACATGACTCTCGAGTATCCGTAGCCCAGAGAACTTCCACTTGTAGCACATAACTGTCAGAAAAAAAGAACTTAGCAGTTAGCATTTGAACCTGAATAAAAAATCATCCACCAATAGACCAACGTAGGACTTCATTCAGGTCTTCAATAAACATCGGAAAATTTTACAGCTCTATGGATTTTATTGAAATCATTATGAGTTTATGACTAAGATCACTAAGTTGCAATGCAGTCACAAACCTCTGTGAGCTCTGACAGATGACGGTTCCTGAACTCATTGACAGTTGCTGCAATCTCTGACATTGGGAGTTTTGCCTGAAATACATTAATAGGAAAAATTGATGTTTGTGCATTAAATTCCACACTTGATGAAAGAGCATAACAGTATAATACTGTAACAGCATTGCTTACCTGTGCAAGAACAGCAGCAGCCAACTGGAGACTTGGTTCCAAGGTCTCAGGGACAACCTTAAAAGTAGATGTAGTTCCATTAGGAGATAGTATTATTAAATCGGTGATAGAATACAGTATATAACAAAAGGATATGCATAAGACAAAGAATGGGCCCTTATGCAGCAGTGCAGCACAATGGCAGGTTATATATCATATCGAAATGGCTAGCCCACAATTATAGAAGAACCATCGGTACCAAATGATGACACCAAATATTACAATTGCACCGACCAGATACTTGGGTAATCCCATGAGTGGCAAATGAGCACCTAAAACCCTTCCATGTTCAACATTTAATTCATTAGTGACCAAAAGATTTTTTTTCTAATGGTCTATGCAAATGACTGTATAACTAAGGGTGTGTACTACCAGGTTCCAAAACTAACTGCCACAAGGTTTAAGGTTTTAATAAACATTTCAATTCATATATTTGTGAAAAACTACTTGCCGCAAATGTTAATAGGCAGGTTACTGGATTCTAAAAGTTCCTTCCAATAAAATAAAATGTGTAAAAAAAAACTTGCACTGAACCACATGGAGTAATGTCCATTCAAGTTGCACCAGGAGTATGTCATCACCTAGAATCCTAGACACTGCTGAAATCATTGCACACAACTTTGTTACACATACTTACCGCTGTTGCACCAGCTTTCTCCAAGTTAACACCATGATCCACATCATGCGCTCGGACGAATGTCTTCACATTTGGAAAATATTTGCTCAAAGCCCAGACAGCTCTATAATTTGCACCAGGGGTATCTAAAGTAATAGCAGCTGCGCAGGCCCTCTCAGCCCCAACTTTGTGCAGTACCTGGCAAAAATCAATTGAGATCAGCACCTTTTGACAAGTTGTATGGTAGAATTTTTAGTTGAACTTGTTCTACCTCTCTACTTCCTGCATCCCCGAAATATACTGGTAGGTCAAGCGCGCGTCCAACTGCCACCCGATCACTGAGTGAAAAAGGTGCCCAAGAATTAAATAGTTGAAGATAATAGGTTTAACCAGAGGTATTGACTAATTGAACAAGTACATGTGGCAGGCTTGGCAGCCCAAGACAGATGGAGATGACAACCAAATGTTACGGCAATAGCATCACACACGACATCACTTTTGTTTCAGAGGGAAGCTACCAGCCTTATCAATCTACCAAAATGTAACTAACCAACGATAAATGGAAAGTGTAACATCTGTTTCCTGCAGGTTTTGCCACCACTTCCTTAGTTTCCATGCACTTGCCTGAATTTTCTAATATTTTGTGGATCTACTGGAATTTATCTCCAGCTACATGTTCACTGTCTAACAAGCATGCCACTAACCACAAGTAGGCATCACCAGCCAGACTTAAATCATAACAAAGTGTTTGAACACATAGCAGCTTATATGCATGCTTGAGAACGAGGATTATTATACATATAAACAGCCAGTAGTAATGCTGAGATATGCTTCAATATTATCTTGTAGCTGCCTTTAACAAGGTTATTGCAAGATGCAGTACCATACCTTCGAACATCAAGTGCAACAAATGGAATTAATCTTTCTGACAGGAGTTGTGCGATTATCTAAAAATATATGAAAGGCGTATTAGTAGAAATTTATCGAGCAAAGTAGATAGATAGATAGATAGATAGATAGATAGATAAAAATCTTATGAGGATTACAAACCTGCCCAACACGCCCAAATCCCAAAATTATAATATGGTCTTGCAAGTCATCCGTCTACATGGACAAAATTTGTATTATACTAGCTGAATTGAACATAGCATGGAATTATGCATTCTTGTTAAAATCTATGAACTTGACAGTTCATTACAAACTAAACTGGGAAAAATACTAAGTTTTTGCAAATGTCCTCTATTGCAGCAAAAAAAAAAGGTCATTGAAACAGAAGGTAAAACATGGGTTGGTCTATGAGAGTGAAAAGAAGATACCTCACTTTCCACAGGTAATAAACTTCTCACATCATGCTGCTCAAATTTTGATGCCAAAAACTGGCCACCGGCGGCTAACCATGGTGTAAGAGCCATTGAAATGCCAACCACTAGAAATAATAATGACGATAATTGAGGAGATAGAAGACCCTGCAAAAATATTGTCCATGAGTTTCTCTTAACTCAGATGTGCGTGACATATACATCTTATCACCTAAAACAATACAAAAAACAGAAAGAACCAGAGCCAAACCTGATTGACAGCTTCTCCGAAGGCAACAAAAGCAAACTCCCCACCAGGTGCAAGCAACAGACCAACCCGAACAGCAGCTATGGTGGAAATTCCAAATACTCTACCAATAAATGTAACCAACATTGTCTTTCCAATAATCAAAAGACCTAATATCACAGAGATTGCTGGGAAGTTTGACAGAAGCAACTTGGGGTCAATAGACATTCCAACCTGGAAAGGGCAAATGCAGTGCAAGCATTAAGCAAGGGCTTCAAATAAGATAGTAGCTTACAGGAAGAATTAGCGATTTATCGTCATTCCAGAGTAAATAATAGAAACCACTATGTTGGACCAAAAAAAAAATCTAAAATAAGAATCAAAGACAGAAACATAAGTGATACGACACTGGAACCATTAATACTGTTCTACACAATACATGACCATTAAAAATTAAAATAAATAAAACATAACAACTTGACAAATATGTGAAGTCAAACAGTTGGATAGTGAACAAGCGTGTAAAGTTATTCATTGCATATGTCGGTGGCATCATAACTAATGAACTAGCAAGATAATATCAACATAATTCGATGTCTGTAAAGTTTTTACATTGTTATATTATCCGTATAAACGTTGAAGCAAACTCCTATCAGTTCATTGACATAGACAAAAAAAATGATGATTATATTCAGAGCCCTTACCGTCATAAAGAAAAGACCTAACAGAAGACCACGGTAAGGAGCAATATCCGACTCAACCTGTAAGGAGAATTCTGTTTCTGCTAGCAATAGACCAGCCAAAAATGCCCCCAGTGCCATCGACAATCCAGCCTGAAATGAGAGAGTAAAACAACATGCAAAGTAGATTCAAGGAATGCAACTATGCAAGGCTAGGATATAATAAGAAAAATATACATACCCGAGCTGTGAGAAGACTTGTTCCAAAAATAACAAGGAGAGTATTTGCTGAAAATATCTCAGCGTTCCTATTTTCAGCAATTTGCTTGTAAATTGGACGAAGCAACTGTTCAACATAAAAAGGATAACTTACAAATCGAACAGTTATAATCAAATTCTAGAGAGCAGAATGAGCACACAGACAACAAGGGCTATAAATGTGCAGTGGCACACATGCATGCATGTAGGTGTGCGTGTTTAGCTGGCAGTCACATCAACGGATAAGAATGCCAACTAAATGAAACAACAGCCGACTCACCAGACGACCTCCAGCGATTATGGCTGTTATAGCAGCTATTGCTTTTACAGCAGCCATTCCCATAGCTTCTGCTATTGCTTGGAAACCAACCTTTAAGAAGCAGAAATTGTGTAAGAAAGTTTAAACAGAAAGAAAAAGATAAAAAGAGAACATTGCGACACCACATGGTTATGGAAAGACTCTGCGAGAAGCAACCATGGTCATATTGCAATTAAAACTCTTGCTAAATTAATGTCTTTGGCTGTGTCCAAGTGTCAAGCATACATTTCAATAAACATATATAACACTAGCTGATCTTACACAACAGTTACTTATGTTATATTTCTGTCAATTTAACCTATGTCATCAGAAATATAGAATGAGCATTTAGAACAATAAATAGATCATCTGGCTTAAATAGCCTACAAAGGGCAATGCAATGGAACATGGCTTTTAAAGTGATTCATAAAATTTATCACCAATCAAGAAATTTAACAATTTTAATTGGTCAATTGATCATGCTATAGGATAAAACATCTAGATTATCTCATCAGTTCATGTCATGATTATACCGACTGTTACAAGAGTGATGTAGAGTACTTGATTGTTCATGCACGAAGAATCATTTGTAGTAAACACGTTGATCATTTTGCACCAACAAGCAAAAATGTCCTAACTCAGACAGGGAAAAAGAACATGGCATCAAAAAAGGTTACCCCTCCTTTTGAAGAATTAGGTGATATAAGAGGTATTAATATCAACAGGACCACCACAGCCAAATCCTGCATACAACAGTATGTCACAACAAATATCTATCAGAAGAAAGACTTAGACAATAGCAGTAGTCAGGTCAATGCATTTTTTTCCTGTCAATGGCAATAGATATGGGAAGAGGAAACAATAAACCCTAAGCATAAGCATGTGCTTGCAGATGAGTGTATGTCTAAGTCCATGCTTGCATACATGCATGGCAAGGAACAGTAAAGGACATTCAAATAAATGCAACCACAGGGTGGGGTGTCATCAAGAACTCAAGATAAAACATAAGGAAGTGCATCAGAAGAAAAAAAAAGGGAGGAAGAGAAACTTGGAACATAATCACCAATATTCATGATCATGGTGGTCATACCTGGAATAATAACACAGAAAATGTAGCACGTCCATGTCGTGATGTGCTCTCCCCACGTTCTTGTAGTACCTAGAGAAGCAAATCATAAGTGCTCAACACCCAGTGTAACTAAAAAAATGAAGACCACAAATATATATGTAGAAAGGAAGTTTCCACAATACTCTGGTATCAAAGTTTGAAGCAGAGAAAAAAAAGGTTTCCAGGTGATCAATTTATTCCAATTGTGATATGATCACAGTGACTATGAGAAATATCAAAATGTCAGAATCTATGACACAAGATAAATGCCAGTTATAAGTACCTGCAAAACAACAGCTGTTGAGGACAGAGCCAACCCACTCCCAATAACAATTGCTGCTGGCCCCGGTAGCACTGCAAAACGGTGAGCTATCATACCAACAGCTGCTGTAGTAGCCAGCACCTGTCAATTGCTCCAATTTGTTAGGGAGTATCCGCATGGAACTATTGCTTTACTGGTTGCATAGCATGAGTATAACCTGAGCAGAGCCTAACCCAAAGACATACTTCTTCATTGAGCTTAGCCTTTCCACAGAAAGCTGCAGGTAAAAAATGGTAAGCTGATATATCCTGCATGAGGATTAAGGAAAGAATCTAAAAGAAACTCAGTTTGTACCTCAAGGCCAATGTTGAACAACAAGAACACAACTCCAAATTCAGCAATTGCTTTTGTTCCATGGACATGACGGATGATGGAAAGCCCATAGGGACCGATTAGGACACCAGCAGCCAGATATCCAAGAACAGGACTACCTATGATATCAAGGTGCATATTAGAAAAAGAAATATCGGACAGTGAACAAACATTCAGATATTTCAAATTAGAAAATCAAAGTGAATGTTTGTACTTTGTAGTGTTCGGTTGAAACTTGAAACTAAAACTAGAGTAGAACAGAGACGAATTTGTTTGATATGATTTGTAAAAAAAAAAAGGCAGATGGATAAGGAAAGTTTGATTGCCATGATACCATGCTATGCACATATAGATGTCAGAAATAAATGTATCACCTCCAGGTATTTTCTGAAATAATGGTACAAACACAACACTAGCCAGAAGCAAATATAATATGTCGAAGAGTGAAGCTTCTTCCTCATTTACCTAGGGTAACAAAGAGCAGAAGGGAGTTAAGACACAAGCCAAATTTCTTGTCTAACTTGTGTGAGCAGCAAGTGAATGTACTCACAAAAAAGGGAAATAAATTCGCCAATGTACAGGTTCAGTTGAAAGGGAACATACCTCTTGATGAGGTAAGAGCTCAATAAGCTTTTTTACTCGTTGTGGGATCTTTCGCATCTCACGAACTATGGGCTTTGCAGTGGAGGTAACTTCCTCAATACTTGTGGTTATTTCTTGCTGCTGAAATAATTGACTACTCTTCTCAGCCCGATTTAAGAAGAATGCTCTGTAGACACAGAGAATAGAAACACCGTTTCATAAAGAATTGGCTTATCAACATTAATGAAATCACTTCAACTGTTGTAAGAACAAGTACTTTCAGTTATTTGATTATACAGATAGAAAATATGACAAACTATAACAGTATCCAGCATAAATATACAAACATATGGGAAATCAGATTTTTCTTACTTTCTAGCAAACAGAAACCAAAGAGAAAAGATATTATTCACTATGCAACTCACCCTGCTCCAAGAAGCACTATCCCAACAACAAGCTTTGGCGCATGCTTTCTAGTCGATTTCATCAACCCCTTGAAAACAGATGTAGGTGTAAATTCTCCATCCGCTTTGGAGGAGAAGAAAGATGCGGGGAAGAACCGAGATGATCTCTTCAGTGATGCTTTAGGAGCATTCGATGGCTGAGACTCCTTTCGTTCTATTTCCTGTTTTTTCCCTTGCTTTGACTTATCTATATCAGGTTCGGCTTCTTTCTGAGGCTCAACAAGTAACTTGTCAGTGCTTTCGTCATCAGACATTTCACGGGATGATTCAAGTTGCTCAATGCCTTCTACAGCTAAGTCCCCAACAATTAGGCGCTCAACATTTGACACCTCATCTCTTTCAGGAATATCTATAGCATCACTGCTGTAATCATACACTTCAGAAACATTGTCTTCTTCATCACTTACTTGCTCCTCAGCAGGTGCTGGTAACTCTACGACGGCATCAACCGAGGAGATGGCCTTCTCCGCTTTCTGCAATGCTAGTTCCGCATCATTTGCTCGCTGTGCAGCTTCCATCTCAAGAGCTACTGCCTGTTCAGCCAAAACCATTATATTTGCAACATCCTCCTCAGCTTTTGAAGCATCCAAAAGAGCCCTCTCAGCAAGCTCCGTCAATCTATCAACCTCCTTCTGCAACTCCATTTTCTTCTCTTGGATACGTCTCAGCTCCTCCTCACATTTTGACAAACTTTCTTGGCACTCCTTAATCTCCTCTTGCGCAGACGCAAGGGCCTCCTCCTCCACATCATCAATGCTAACTTCCATCGGCCCGACTGATCCCCTTTTGGCATCCAGAGCTTCTGACGCCAACTGCAAGCGGGCCTCAGCCATGGAGAGCGCCATTGTAGCTGTCCGGACAGCTTCCTTGGCATCAGCCTCCTTGCTGATGATCTCCTGTATGGTCATCACGGCAGAAGAGACGTCGCTCTGAGCTTTATCTGCCCTATCCTTCAGTGCGATGGCCGACTCCGATATCCGCTGCGCCTTCTCCTCAAACATGGTGCTGTTCAACCTGGCCACCTCCAGCTCTTTCCTCGCCTTCTGAAGCAGGTCCCTGAGATTTTCTGCGTCATCATCACCCTTCTCCTCATCCAACCCAGAGCTGTTTGCTTCGTCCTCGGTACTATCGACCACTGAGCCATTGGTACCTTCCAAAGGGCCATCGACATAGGCCAGTGAGTCATTTCCCTGGCACCTCAACGCCCTCCCCCTGGTCCGGAGGGCAAGAGGGCTCCCGTGGTTTGGAGCCAAGTAGAAGAGGCCACGGGAACCGCAGCCTCCGAGGGCGGAGGCGCCCATAGGGTTCCCGCCGCAGCCACGATGCCTGAGGCGCCGCAGTGAGCATGCCCGGAAGCCATTCCCGGCGGCGCCGATCTGCAAGCCCGGCCGCGGGGCAGTAAACCTAGACAAATCCATCCCCCCGCGCCCCCTGTACGACGAACACAACATCAACAGAAACCCAAATCAGAACCCCGGAGGAATCCAACAAAATGTTTGGGCTAAAAAAAGCAAGCGGCATTAGATTGGAAAACGAGAAAAAAACTGGTGGCTGTTCGATTGAATCGTTGATACATCACGCTGAACGTCCCCACAAAAAAATGGGCGTTCATCCAATCCAACCAAATTGATGAAGCGGGGGCGGGGCTTACATACCGGGATTCCGGGAAGACGGATGGCGGGGCGGAAGGGACGAAGGTTTATGAACTCGGATGCGGCGGCGGCGGAGGAGGAGAAGGAGAAGGGCGTCGTCACGTCACCGGAGAAGGGGAGAGGAGGAGACGCCGCCTCATTCCCTTTCCCCCTCTCTGCCTCTGTCTGATGAGTCTGTGTCGCGAGTCGCCGCGACCGCGAGCTCTCACTCTCAAGTCTCAAAGCTGCTCTAGGTTGGTTGTGCAGTGGAAGTCTCTTGGGATTTGTTAGGGCCGCCGCCTCTTGTGTTGTGTGTGTGTTTTGGTTTGGACCGGAGCTGAGCTGAGCGGAGGAGACGAGGCAGGGCAGGAGCGCGATGATGCATTCGTGACTCTGCCACCTGAAACTTTCTCAAACAAAGAAAATATTAAAAAAAAATGAAATTTGTGTAGTAGGAGGATTCCTTCTCTTCGGATTTTACGGGATATTCCTCTCCTCTCACGTGCGACGGACCGATGGTACGCCCCCCAAGTGGATGAATGGGCCGGCATGGTCCTCGCCCCTGCTGGGCTGGGCTGGGCTGGCCTTTCTTAAGTACGCCTTCAGGATGTGCTGCATTCAGCATCCTCCTTTCTTTCCTTTCAGAAAATGTTGCTGAAGTACTCCAGTAGATAGATTAGTGTAACTTAAAAAAAAATATAGATTAGTCCAAATTCAAATCGAAAATATCAAGACGGAGGACAGCATTTTGAAGTTCCAGGATTATCACAAATAGACACAAATTAGAAACACAGGGATATTTCACCGAGGAATAGGATATAAGAGATGCATCTCATTTCTGCATCTACACTTCAAAATGGAGGCAAAGCTTTAATATGGTTTGGACAAGTCTGGATACATCAACTGATGCTATAACTACAGATTTACAATAAGTTACTTGCTCTTCCATAGAGTTGGCTTTAACTTCAAGGTCCTCCACTTTCCAGATCCACTATATTTTACAGTCTACACTGCTGCCATTAGCACAATGGCTAACATTAGTCCCAAAATCATCTTCGATAAATTTCTCAGTACATTATCAGAAGACGCCACCTTCATGCAAAGATCAGTCAAGGCACTACATTAGAAACTAGTAGCTAGAACGAAGCAATACCTGAACAGAATGGAACAGCATCAATACCTGATCCCTTCAAAAAAACAAAAGGAAACCAGTGGTGAAGTATCCACTGCTTCGAAGAACATGATCACCAGCCTTTTATTGCCTTCAAGGCAATTTCCCTGGCTTCCCTTAAAGAAAATAGTGTATCCGTTAAGTCGTCATTTCTTTGAGCAGATGTCACGTTAAATAGTATCCTGTGGCATGCTTCAGCCAGCCCTTGATAAGGCTGTGCACAAAGCTCTTTTGGAGAGCTTTCCCGTGGAACGTCCATTAGCCTACAAAACTTATTTTTCTCACGCTCGCTTAACTCCTGTTGAAGTTTGGCTGCCATGACTGAAGCGCGCTCAATACAGCTAGATGGAAGCTGAAAACAGGAACACATCTCAGCAAACTAGAAGTAACAAAAACAAGGAGATCATGAGCATTGTTTCACTTCAAACTGTAGCTCAGCTTGCAAAGGAGGAAGAGTACTTCAAAAATTAACCATATCATGCATCATCATTGAAGAAAACAGAGGATTTATTTCTTGTACTAAAACAATGAACCCAAAACTAGAACCTATTCCCTATATAGACAGCAACAAGCAAACTGAAGTATGTATGTCAGTACAAGGGAAGAAAAGTGGTCACTTGCAAGTCATGGTATTAAGCACACGTCTTAATAACTAACCAAATTTGGACCAAACTAGAAATATAGAAACAAAAAGACATGACAACTTACATAAAACTAACCTGTGCAAGCAGCGCAACATTAAGACCGAAGCTTCTGTCTGAAGCTCCAGCAACAAGCTTATATAAGAAAGTGATTTCACCAAGATCCTTTGTCTCTGTGTTGTTAATCACCATCTGTCTATCAGATACTTCCAACAGTTTCCGTGTTGCTAGATATGAGACATGGTATGCACCGACAGAACCTTCAAATTCTCTCAGAATATTAAGAATCTTTGGATAATGAGTAACAAAAATTACCATGCATTTCTTCTCTTTCAGAAGATAGTGTAATGTAGCATAAGCTATAGCAACACCATCATGTGTGCTTGTACCACGACCAAGCTCATCGATGATAACTAGTGACCGAGATGAGCAGTTATGCAATATGTTGGAAGCTTCACTCAACTCCTCATAAAAGGTACTTGTTCCGTGCTGAATACTATCGGACGCGCCCATTCGAGTATAAATTCCATCAACAACATGCAATGTTGCTGATGAAGCTGGTACGAAGGAACCAACCTAAGGAAATCAGTGTACCAAGTGTTAGGATAATCTCAGAGTCAGGGTAAGATAACAACAAAAGTAAACCCTTACTTCCTCAGGTCCTAAGCCCAACAACTAAGTTTGCAGTAACTATGTTATACATCCAGAACATGTTAACATGAGTGAACTACAAGTGTGAGACAATATTTATACCTGGGCCATTAATGTAATTAGAGCAACTTGACGAATATAGCAACTCTTTCCTCCCATGTTTGGTCCTGTAACAATCTGGCAGTACTCACCATTTGCATGAAGCTCAGTATCATTTGGAACAAAATTGACTCCAAGTAGGGACTCCAGAACCTAAAAACCAACAGCATAGTAATACAAACATTGTCAACATAAACTACAATGCTTCACATGAAGTATGCATGACTGTGCGTGATCTGCCAGTAGTATTGGAAATAGTGTCGGTGGCACAGTAGAATATTTTTTTCATATTGGCCACCTGAAATAATTGTAGGTAAAATCTAAGCTTTTAAGAAAGCATGCAGTTATCATGACACTTGGCTACTATTCTTTATAGCTCTTAAAGTTGAAACATGAATGCAATTTCATGCAACTACTCTACTCAGGCCAGATACAATAACGTGTTGAACAACGGTATGGCCTTGGAAAAACAACTTTGACCACCAGTGGCCAAAAACCCGATAAAATTGAAATGTTATGAAAGTACTTTTCGTGACAAATCTGTACACATGACTTCCCTTAAAAAACCTAGGTACCTAAATATTTGAAAAGACCAAAATGCTCAAAGCACGGTAGATGTACAACCAAAAGGAAGGAGTAATTAAAATTGACCAATAGAACTAATCCCCACAACTGCAGTATGAGTATCTCAAATTTTCAGGTTCTTCTATTTGTTTTCTTAGGGACGCAAAACTTGTGAGGCAATACTGTATTACAACTAATAAAAGGAATGCAATGATACTGTTTGTGATTTGCCGGTTAACAACTGAAGTTGCATTCATATTAGGAATGGAGTGGGAAGTGATCTAAAACTAACCGGATGGCGGCCATCTTTGATGTGAATCTGACTTGCTTCATTCTCATGAACAAAATTAGGTCGTACATATTTCTGGCAGATGGAACAATAGTTGTTTAGCAATGTACTATCGGAACAAAGTGAATGTAAAAAGATGGGCACAAAAGGGTTAAGAACAGTCTCTATTACATTTTGTTTTGCGAGAGTGGCAAGCGAGTATAAGCAGTCCAGAGTGGCAAGAGATTCAACAGTTGCTTGAAACTGCGCATAGTATCTGCCGAAATCCATGAGGAAGTTATTCCATGTTGTCCTGCAGATAACTGCTAGCTTTTCCTTAGCCAGCAATAAATTCTCCAAGTTTTTCGAGACTTCCGGAGTGTGGTATCTAATTGTTTTCTTGGTGCTGTTTACTTTCATCCAACTTGAAGGTACCTTTCTATCCACCGGTAGCTGCAGGCACAAGATATGGCATTATGATAGTAATATTAATCATATAACAAAACTGTAAAATCTTTTGCTATGTGCTACTTTTTCTCATGGACATCATTTGCTACTTGGAACTGCAATTAACAATAGTTGGAAGTTAACTGAATTCAATTAAGCGACTTAACTTCAATCAAATGAGTTGTCCCAGCTACTGTTTTAAACTCCAAGTTGCGCACACCAAGCTGCTTTCGATACTCGGTAATTAACAGCTCCAATTTCTGCTTGGCCATTTCAACAGTTGCATGACCCTCTGCAACCTATAATTTTTTTCAAATATGAAGACGATGCATCATAAAAACTAGGGAATAACAAGATCATTCCATTAAGGCTTTGTTCAGTTAATCCCTCCCACAAAGGGATTGAAGGGGTGTGGAATTAATCCCCTCCAATCCCTCCCTCATGGGGATTAACCAAACAAGCCCTAAAAGAGAAGGTTATACCTCTGGGAACTGATCAACAGATGCAATGAATAAGTTTAGCATATCTCCTTGATCAGCAGCATCTTTGTTAAGACAAGACACAAGTGTCGCAGCATTAGCCAGGACAGTACATGATGAAGCCGTATTTATTAGCCTTCTCAACAAAGGAGAGTGCACAGTTCTATGTTGAGAAGACATGGTGTCAGTATCCTCAAGAACAAGTTTCTGCAGTTGCTTTCCAGCCGTCAGGATAGCTTGGACGACCCCAACAAACTACAATACAAAACTATAGGCAATCAGGCGTCAAGAACAGAATACACCAGTCAACTATTGGCATAAGAACCAAGCCATAATTTTTCAGCAGCATAACATTTATCATTTGAAGTACCCTGATTACATGAATATTGAATTGAAATCATGGGAATATTTGGACAGTAAATAATAAAAATGTACAGTCTGAACAGAGAATATAATAAAAAAGGGATTAGTCTAAGCAGGATATGCATGCTGTATAATGTCGGTTTAATGAAATAAACTAGCATAATTAGTCATTCTCAAATTAACTAGAAGTCTAGAACCAAAAAGGAATAATAAATATTTGACCTCTTTCGCTGTGGCTTTGACATGGAAAATCCTTGTTATTCCTCTTTGTATATCAAGAGTTCCTGCCAGCATTCTCAAAACAGATGAAAGAATGGTGCTCAGATCACTTCTCACAGAAGATGAGCAAGACATGTCCTCTTCATCCTGGAGATTGTTAGTTGAATATTTCTGTGATCCAATTGATTCAGAGATCTCAGAGACCGCGTCATGACGAGCACATATTTGATTTCTATCACATAAAGGGTGAGTCAGCTGCAAGAAATGTCACAACCAAAGACCTTTAAGACAATAGTCAAGATAAACAATAGCTATCTAGTTATCACTTTTCATAGTGATATGATGCATCATGGTAATATTCATTCCATGACCAGGTTTACAGAGTCTTACCCAGTGTCTAAACAATCTGGATCCAAAAGCTGTACATGTGTTGTTCATAGTTTGGAACAACGATCCATCCATCGAACCATCTGAGTGGTTCTTCAATACCTGAAAGCACTCCAGGTATTAATTTCATATATGGAAGAATGGAGTGGAAAAGTGTATTAAGAACATAGGTCATAAAAACAAAAAGTTGACGTGGCCCATGTGTTTCTAAGAAAAGCCAACTGTAAGTCTCATCTTGAATCCTAACTATATGGAAGAAAGTGCATCCTGTCATTAAATAATATATATATATATATATATATATATAGTAAATTTGTTTGGTGCTCCATTGTGCCCGGGCACCATGATTGAAATTGAGTATATACCCAATTCAAATGAGTATGAAACTTTTTAAAATGTTTAGGTATTAACATTAACTACTTTACTAACTAGTTCAAAGCAAGTTTGAACTAAATTTGGACTTGTTTTTGTTAGATCTTGATTCTAGGTATATAGCATCCAAACATATAATTATTTAGGTATGTAATCATGGATTGTGAAAAAAAGGTAAATTTGAGTTATTTTATTGATAGGTATAGGTATGAATCAAATTCTTATAACTAGGTATATACTCACAATTTGAAAATTATAAAAAATTTGAGTGAATTTGTGAATTTGATACCATGGTGCCCGGGCACCATGGTGCCCCATATGATTGTAATATATATATATGTATATATATATATATATACACACATACATACATATACACAGCGCAGAGTAAATAAGCAGAAGGTCATATATATATGCAAACAAAAAATTTTACTTTGGCGGTGTTGTATAAAAGTCTACCTCAAGTTGTTGAAGAGTATTTGCTGACAGAGACATTTCAGTGTTAGCTGTAAATGGCCGAAATGAAGAACCAAAGCAGATTATCCTGTCCATACCAAAACCCTTGAGATAGCGAACACTCAAGGCCAGTGCGTGGACAACTAGTTCTGGCATAGCCATGATACCCTGCTTGAACCAAAAAGAAAGAAAGAAATTGGAACTTACTAAACTACATATGGAGACCCAATCATAACGTGCGATGACAGTGAGTTCAGAAGAACTTAACAGTACCTCAATCCCATGAGGATTATTGTTCTCCTCGTTCATCTCCATCAAATGTCCACCATTCTCAACAGTTGGAGCATCAACCCCAGACTTCTCAAATAAAGAGAGCAGTTCAGCTAAAGCGCCACCCTCACTAAAACAAACGCGCGAGGTGCGCTCAACCCGGACATTAGAGGTAGGCCCGGCATATGCCACCATCAACTGTACAAAATGTAGACAGAACAAATCAACCAGAGGGGTCTCAAGCACATCAAAACTGGAAGGAACTTTCACACAAATTCTAAGGACTTTAAACAATTCTGGGGGGAACTCATTAAACTGTAGGGCAAATAACCCTTCCAAAGTTCACTATAGGAATAATTTGCTAGAGCTTAATTTGGCAGAATCAGCAAGCAATCATCCGTTTTGGTGAGAAATTTTAAAAAGCCGAACTATTGCTGCCAAACTACCCAACATTGATGACTGTGAGTCTTTCCACCAACAATCTTAAATAAGTTTCCATTTAGAACTTAGCTGAGAAAACAGACCAGGTAACTACGAAGTCACAAACTCACAACCTGGAATTACTTGCAGATTATAACAAGTCAGGTAGCTTACAATTCGCACATCACAAAGGTAACGATTGGTACCTTTTCTGTGGCAAAGGATATTGGAGTCCCGAGGATGACCTCAACGGGCGCCAAGCCAAGCAGCACGGCCTCCAGCCCATTCCTCGAGACTCCGTCCATGAACTCGCCGTGCACAACCTCACCGGTCGAAACCTCGATGGCCACCACCCCGATCTTCACCTCGAACCCCTCCGTCCCCATGGCGTCCACCTCCCTGTCCACCACGCACACGAGGTATCTGCTCCCCTCGTCGGGCGCGCCGCCGCCCTCCAGCTCCCCGGCCGCGGCCTCGATCGTGGCGCGCGTGTACACCGCCGAGAGCCCGCGCGCGAACGGCGTGCCGGCCGCGCCCCCGCCGTGCGCCGCCTTGATCGCCGCCGTCTCGGTCTGGCGGACGACGCCAACCTTGTGCCCCGCGGCGACGAGGCGGCGGACGTGGAAGCCCAAGCGGAAGGTGGGGATGCTGGCGGTGAGGAAGCTGTGGTCGGGGTGGGCGATGATGCCGAGCACGGAGGCGGCGACGGCGGCGTCCTCGCCGAAGAAGCGGAAGCGGTAGCCGACCTCGACCATGAGGAGGACGTCGGGGTGGCGCGCCTTGAGGTCGACCACCTGCTGCTCCAGCGGGGTGTAGCCTTTGCCGCTAGGGTTCAAAGCGGCGAGCGGCGGCGGCGGCCGGGGCGGTTCGAGCAGCCTGCGGCGAACGTAGTCGGAAGGGGGAGGGGAGGGCTTGGCCCTTTTGGCGGTGGTTTTGGGGGAGACGGAGAGGGCGCGCGCGCGCTTGGCGGGCGAGAAGGAGACGACGGCGGCGACGGGCGGGTCGGCGGGAGGTCTAGGCGGAGGCGGCGGATCGTCGGCGGCGGCGGGGGCGGAGGGCCGCGGCTTGGGGGAGAAGAAGCGGGAGAGAACTTGCTGCTTCGGCTTGCCCATGGCGATGGCGATGGAGGTGGGCGCGGGAAACGGGGGGACGTGGGCAGCTATGGGGGGTAGGGGTTTTCGAGGGGTTCTTCTGCAGGCGCCGCGCCGGACGCCGGAAACCGGTGAAGTGGGCGGTGAGCCACTGGCCCACTGTTCACAAGACTGTTCGAGTTTTCCGATTCAAAAAAGGAAGTTTCTTCGAATTTCGTCATCCAAATTTCGGAGCTCTACCGAACCACTTGGCTTTGATCGGAACAAAGTTTGTTCGAATTTCGTCATCCAAATTTCGGACCTCTACCGAACCACTGGCTTGTATCGGATTTTGTTCAAAGAGTGATCGAATTTCACGAAATCCGCCATCTCGCTGAGACTCATCTTTCAACCCAAAAGAAGATTTGGAAACTCCTGAATTGCCGCTTATTATGAGCACTACGCAATGTGTTGTTACCGCAAGATGAACTACACAATAATAGCGCTATTAGTCCGCGTCCAGCGATGCTGCTAGGTGAAGCATTTGCATTCAGCCGCAAAGTTTTCAGTGGCAACTGACAAGCATGCCACATACAGACGCACGATAATTTTCATGTGATGGAACACTGTAAAAAGCTTACTCCTCTCTATGTTGTCTTAAATCCAAAGCATTTTTACAGTTAAGAGGGGGAGTTCCTGGCTAAAAAAAAAAAGCTAGGCAGCCTGAAGAGTTACAGCTACAGCATACAACATCAAGGCAGTAAGCATACAGAGCCATGTACACCAACAATTAGCGTGCAGAGCCAACAGAAGATCATCTAAAAATACACCAGGCACCAGCTTTGCGATGTAATACAAAACAATCCAACAAAATACAGTCGAAATGCATGTCCAGGTAATAGTCCAACGATGGATCCAGAATATTTTTCCCAAGCTAATTCATGGAAATTCTCTGTGATAGAACAAATTAGTCATGCCAAGTCGATTAGGTAGTTCAGCCCGTTGAAGATCCCATCAAATTCATGTTTAGAAAGAGCCTAGTGCACACTAATCTCCATCTCTCATCACCTTCACGAGCTAACCATGTTGAACTGGAACCTAGACAGCTGCTGCGGAATGGTGGAAATGACTGGCCCATATCGCTGCATCCACACAAAGGAAATTCAGCAACATTAGCAAAGTAATTTGAAGAATAAGCTCGACGTAAGACAGACTCTGTGCAGAAATGATGGCCTACAAATGAAAGGCTATACATACAGAATTGTTCTTACAAAGCTAATGTGGCACATTATGATTAAACCTAGATTTTGTGTAACACCTATATATTTTAATCAAACTTGAAAATGCTGTTTGTAAGATGTCCTATTCCTGCTGCCTCGTTAAAGATAAATGATTATGTGACAACTAAGGCCCTGTCAATGGCACCAAAGAGTACGAAAATCAGGGAAGAAATCTAAATACAAGACATGGATCCTTTCTTTTAGAAACTAACTTAATATAGGGATCCTTCCCTTCTGTGTAAATATGAGTTTAAGTGGAAATAGAAAAAGGAAAAAAATGAAGCAAAACCAAATTGATAATGTGGAAATGCTTTCTTATGAAACAAAAAGAAACTATAGCCACTGGTACATAGTTCATAACGCCTCACAGATGGGAAAAACATTCTCAAACTTCAAAAAAGCTAATTTTACTATAGGATGAGTTGGATTACCTGAACGTTGTCGTAGAGTTCAAACAGTGGAACAGCAAGCAGCTTCAGGTTCCTCGGAACAGCAAAATACTCTCTTTCAGATAGGTGAACAATGAAAAGCTTCTTGCACTCCTGTTCATCGTAATGGATATTTAGATTTTCTGATTTCACTAAGTTATAAAGGCCTGATTGGCAGCGCTCCAGCTCCACCTCTCATGGAGCTGGAGCCCAACCAAATGGTTTCAGCTCCACCTAAAAAGAGAGTGGAGCGGGCTGGAGTAATCTTAAAAAATGTACTAGACGGGTGAAGCTGGGTTCAGGCCGCTCCACAGCTAGCTCCACTCCTGGAGTTATTTCAGGAATTGGAGCCCTGCCAAATAGGCCCTAAGAAAAAAGCCTTTTGAAGCAAGAATGTACCTTGGGCTTGGTTATATGTGGAGGGCAGTAAGGATACATCACAGTCTCAAAGTTTGGCCTCCACCATACAGCAACACACTCTCCAACCTGGAAACAACAGACAATTACACCTTCATCAGATTGGATACAATTTAAACTACACAAGATCCATCTTTAAAGGCATTCAATAAAACCATTATCAACATGATTGAATACAAAACATGATAAGAAAATTACTATAAAGGAGTGGCAAGCATGAAGAAGTTAAAAGTTCATTCTGAATCTGCACGTTTTATATCTAGTGAAAATTCATCAGCAACAATACTCCAAAAAAATCCAGGTCCAGCAAAACATACCATAACCTAAGTACATGTACTTGAATTGCACATTAAAACAAAGGGCATACATAAAGAAAACTAGCCCGCGACTACGAGGTACTCCCTCCTTCCAAAAATCTAAGACCTGTTTCATTTTTTGGTTTTTCCAAAATTAGTTTTATTTGTAGTCACTATGTGCTAAATTAAATTGTTGACCGGAAAACAAGAAGCCATTCTAGTAATTATTGGTTGCATGTTCATCGGTTTTGCCGCATGGTGAGTGAGTTAATTGCTTCTTGGTATTGATGCAAAAAGAAATAGGTCTCAGATTTTTGGAAGGAGGGAGTATACAAGACCATGAGCTGACCATTGAAGCTTCAGATTACAACTTTGTGCGCATAATCACCTATGCCACGATATGACACACATAAACTCAGTAACATTCTAATTGTACGCCTGAAATAAGAAATGAGTAACAAATACTACAGACATTGCAAATCAATAGGTAAAGGATTGCCGAAACAGCAGTTGAGTTTTCTCTTTCTTCTAGATCAATATTAAGGCAACCGATACAAATCAGAAATAGCTGTGAATTTTAGGAGACCGTGAGGATAACCTTCACTAATACTGGATTAACTATGAATCGCATGCAAAATGTCACCAGATATAACTTAAATTTCTCTTGAGCTCATTACCTGCCAGTTAGGTGGAAAGGAAGGCGAGTTCACTGCAAGCTTACTGCATAACTTTCTTTTCAGACCCTCAATTTCTGCAAATTCCAGTAGCAGAACCAACAGCTAAATACATTAGATTGCAATTTATGAAGAAACTGACAGGGTCTAAAAAAGAGCTATACATAACACACCATTTTCTCCAGGCTTCAAACGTCCACCAGGAAGCTTGCAAAATGTATTACCAATTTGCAACAGCAGTATGTGGGGATGGTTGTGTTCTTGCACCTATTTAGGACAATGCAAGCAAAGACTTACAGTTTGTTTGACACACTGCAGTTTATATGGACTAGTAGTAATAACTACACAAAATTTGACAACTGTTGGATATTTCAAGCACAAGATTGTGTACATAAATAATGTGAAGAAAGTATAAACACACCAATAGGATTGCTTCAACACTGGTCCGCATTCCTTCTTTCATGTAGCTGTCATTACAGAAGCAACTTATAATTAACTTGCATTAAAGGACGGATAAACTTAGAAAGGAATATACATAGGAAGGAGCCTAGCTGTCCATAAGATACATCAGAAACAAAGTAGAATGCATGTAATTAAAACAGACAGACGCATTTGTCATCTAAAAACAATAATGCATCGCAATCAACTGAAGAAACGAAAAAAAAATAAGTGCCATACTATTTTGGCTTGAAATTCCAGGTATTCTTCTGACAAATGTAAATTGTCTTGTAAAACTATTCATGACATAGTGTTTGGCAGCTAGATCAGCAGCGTGAGTAGTGGCATTTTAGCTATAATTTCAAGTCAACACCCAACGAATCACCCACCATTATAAGCCATGTAACTAAAACAATTTCCCATAACAACATACAGATCAAAACAAGTGCCCACGATTACCATCTGAACACTAGGGTGGCATAAACAGTCAGAACACAGGTGTTATAGTCTTAAATCCCAGTTAAAATGGAACGGCTTAAGCAAGCATAGTTCAAAAAAAAAAAAAGTCTATCTAACTACGTTTAAGCAGCTCCCCTAGTAAACTCAACAACGTTCTGTAGTACTATCTAATTTAAGCAGCTACTCAAAACTGACCTTAGACCTGTTCAAACCAAAAGGGGAAAAAAAGAAGTGGGCATGATCTGAGCTCTAGGGTTTAGGGTTCCGGGGAGAAGAAGAAACCTAGCGTCAGATCAGGGAGGGGGACACGGCGGGGGTGGGGGGCGGAGACACTTACTTGACCTTCATGCGGGCGAGGCGGTCGGCGACGGAGGTGTCCTTCTCCATCTTGGGCTCCTTGGTGCCGAACGTGTAGTTGGCGAGCGGGTACACGTTCACCACCGGCGACGAAGAGCTCACCATCTTCCCCCTCACCCTCTCCTCGCGCTCCCTGCCCCCACCTCGTGCGAGCTCTCCTCCCTCCCTCTTGACGCGCTCTGCCCGCAGCGGTCGCCGGAGGAGGGAGGCGGCGGGGTGGCGGCGGAGAGGAGGGAGAGAGAGAGAGAGGGTGGCTGGTGCTGGGCCCTTGGGTCGTCGGCCCGGTTAGGTGAGGGGGCGTGGCGTTGAGAAGGGTCTCGACCAGGCTAGGCTAGGCTCGCGTTTGGGTTTCGGTTCGGTCGCTTTTGCCTGCGTTTATAGCGTAGCCTGTGTTGGGTGGTGGTACTGGCACGCGGGGTGTTGTGTGTTGCGGTTTTTTTTTTCCACACAGTACATGGATACACCTATACATACTTCTGTTTATTTTTGGACGTATCCGGATACAACACTGCTTACTTCAACCATACCCACCTCGACATATGTGGCTATGTGGTCGGTTGATCCATGAAAATCTTTGGCATCCGCGCGATTAACAGAGACGATAATTTTGCAGCACCCGCGACTCTGCTAGCCAATGGACAATGATTGTACCTGCCGCAGCTTCAGGTATGTGTATACAGATGCTCGTTTCATCTTTGCTTCAGCGAAAACACGTAGGGTTTCATCTATTCACTATTTCGCTTATACTTATATTTATCAGTTAAAATTTAAATTTCAACCTTAAATTTAGAGTTGATTTCGGGGGGTTTTTCATCGAAGTTTATTTTTTAGCCTTTAAATATATAAAAATTTTATTCACAAATTATTATTCCGAATAAGCGAACAATGAGATGAGACGGGTACTCCTCAGTCCCAAAATATAAAAATCTAATATTGGCTCAGATATTATTTTAGTACTACTATAAAATATCCATCTGATTTTAGGTTCTTATAAACTCTTTAACGGAGGTTGTACAATTTATATAACGTATATTAATTTAAGGCATATATATGTTCAACGTACGTAATTTCAGTTCCTCGCTGTGATGCACGCTGTTTTGTAGGCCACGGAAATAGGTTTGAAAGAGAATAATAATAAATAACAATAGTATGGTAGATTTTTTCTTTTGGACTTAAACAGTACTACATATGCAGAATATGATTGCAATTTTGCCACTGCACAAAACGAAATTTGATGTACATGTTAAGAGAAAATTCTCCTATGTTTTCTTCTTATCAAGTTCATAATTACATATTAACTCAGTTATTTTAATATGTGATACTTTTAACTTTATTCGGTTTATATGTGACCTTTGATTATTATTTTTTCTATTAGCAACGATAACTTCTAACAGATTATTGTATTGTAAAGGTACTTGTGAAGACGTTTATACCCATATGATTTTTTTTGTATTTTAAATATTTTGAGAGCTATTTGGTGGTTAAAGTTCTGAAAGTTTAAATCTATAGCGATTGTCCTTTTCTTGTATATGTAAATGCATTTTTTTTTCTTACAATGGAGTGATGGATGCAGCCAGATTTTCTTTCCTACTCTTAGAGCAGATACAATAGCAGACTATAAGACAGCTATAACCACATATCGAGAAGAAAAGAGAAGAGAGAGAAGAAAGCGGGCTACAGATTTGTAGCCGACTGCAACACAGACTCCAATATATTATAAGTGTATGAGAGGTAGAATTGGATATTAATGATGTAGTATTTTTTTATAGGTAACTATTGTATAAATGGGCTATTAGATTGGCTATAGATGATTTTGAGCTAACAGTTGGCTATACTATTGAACTTGCTCTTATAGGTTTTCTCTCTTTAGGATAGGACAAAGGAAGACTGGTTTCAAGGTTGGGAAAAAGAAATTTCGGTTATGTCTCCAAGATGAGCATGGCACCTGGATTTGCAGTGAAGATTATACTATGGCTAAAACGACGTCGTTAGAGCGTGAAGTATCCTTGCGAGTACCAAAAGAGAATTGTGGTGGTTTATTATAGCATGCTTAAGGGGTTAGGCATGTTTAGGTGGATAGCCTTTAACAAACATCTAGACAGTATAAATCACTTGGCACGTATCATTAACGAGAAGCTTAAACGCTACAAGGATCGTCGTTTAAAGGGTGGACTCTTCTACTTGGTGCCGAACGAGAAAACATGTGACGTTACAGTCCTGAGCCATACGTACAACATGCCACTCCAAGAAGCATTGGCAAAAACACGAGAAGAATTAAAAAGAAGAGAAGAAATACTCCCTCCGTTTCAAAATATTTGACACCGTTGACTTTTTAGTACGTGTTTGACCACTCATCTTATTCAAAAAATTTAAGTAATTATTTATTCTTTTCATATCATTTGATTCATTGTTAAATATAATTTCATGTACACATATAGTTTTATATATTTCACAAATTTTTTTAATAAGACGAACAGTCAAACATGTGCTAAAAAGTCAACGGTGTCAAATATTTTGAAACGGAGGGTGTACTAGTTAGATATAACAGCTCTCGGGGATCAAACTTAGCAAGTACCGTTGTTTTTTTGGTTTCCCCTATGATCAAGCTGTTGTCGTGTATTATGTTTTCAATGATTTTAGCTTATATGATAGTGTCCTTGTAAACAAAAATCTTGGTATGGAGCAGTGTACCCTATTTATATATTCCAATATATATCAAAGACCTCAGAAGGCAAGTTCTTTGTCCTGTTTAAGTTGAATTGCCCGCCTTCACTAGGAATTTAAAATATTTCCGGCGCGCGCTAACGTGTCGCGACACGGTAGCGTCCACGCCAGCGCAAAACGCTGAGGGAAGAGCAGATCGGGGCTAGTTTGAAGACTTTAGATATGCTATAAATATTATGAAAATGATGAATATAAAAAGCCAAGCTAACAAGGCATTGCCGCGTCGGCCTCTACTCACTCCAATCCTTCGAGTCTGTTCAGATTATAGCCAAAATAAACTTTACCAAATTCAAAGTGTAGAGAAACTCGATTCACAATGATAATTTTGATTGTTGGGAAATCTCTATATCTCTTTTGCGGTTAAAAACTGCGAATGAAACTCAACGCGACACTAAAGTGGAATTTTTTTCCTTTGCTACGCGACCGAGCTCTAAATTTTGGTCCAAGAACAGATAAGTTGACCCACAATTAATACGTACGAAAGTTTGATACACTCCCTCTGTCTTAAAAAGAATCAACCCAGGGATTACTTCGTTAGTATCCCTTACACTTACAATTCATATTCAGGGGGAAAAAAAAGAGAGAGGTTGGCTGGTGCTGGTCCCTTGGGTCGTCGGCCCGGTTAGGTGAGGGGGGCGTGGCGCTGAGAAGGGTCTCGACCAGGCTAGGCTCGCGTTTGGGTTTTGGTTCTGTCGCTTTTGCCTGCGTTTATAGCGTGGCCTGTATTGGGTGGTGGGACGCGGAGTGCGGCTGATCGTAGCCGTCCGATCGGGTCCATCTCGAAGGTAAAGGTGTCGCTCAGAGGTATAAATACGAAGTCCATTGCCTCACCGGCACGCTCTCGAGTACTTCGTTTTTCTTTCCTTTTTTTTTTCCACACATACACGGATATACACCTATACTGTATCCAGATACAACACTGCCTACTCCAACCATACCCACTTCGACGTGATCAAGGTATAATACTACGTGTATATATAACATATGTGGCTTATTTGCTCGGTTGATCCATGAAAATCATTGGCATCCGCGCGATTGACAGAGACGACAATTTTGCAGCACCCGCGACTCTGCTAGCCAATGGACAATGATCGTATCTGCCGCAGCTTCAGGTATGTATATCCTATAATTTTATGCTCATCTCATCTTTGGTCTCATCATCTTTTTCTCATACTTATCAGCTAAAAATTGAATTAACAACTTTAAATTTAGGGTTAAATTTAGGGGGTTTTTTTATCGAAGTTTATTTTTTAGCCTTTAATTTTAGATCGCTAAGAACATCTATATAAAAATTTTATTCACAATTTTTTTTATTTGCAAATATGCCGTTTCTGTTGTTCCTTGAATAAGTGAACCGATGGGGGCCGGTACAAATCATATAACGTGTATTAATTCAAGGCATATATATGTTCAAGGTAAGTAATGGCCAGTTCCTTGTTGTGTTGCACGCTTTTTTTAGGTTTGAAAGATACTAATAATAAATAACAATAGTATAGTAGAATTTTTCTTTTGGACTTAAAAATATTCCTTCTGTTTTATATCATAAGCCATTTGATTTTTTTTAGCCAGTCAAATATCTCTAAGTTTGATCAAGATTATAGAAAAAAAATATTATAGTATTTTCAACCCAAAATAAACATATTGTTAAAATATATTCAATGTTAGATTAAATGGAACTAATTTGATATTTTAGATGTTACTGATTTTTTTATAAACTTGGTCAAACTTAACAAAGTTTGATTAGGGAAAAAAAGTCAACCGATTATAATATAAAACGGATAAAGTACTATATATGCAGAATATGATTCCAATTGTCACTCCACAAAACAAAATTTGATGTACTTGAAAGCAAACAAAATGAATACCCCGCCACGTTGCTGCGGAAAATTAAATTGCATAATATGTACAAATAAGATATAGTTTGATTATCAAAACTAAAACAATTTGATACAATTTTGAGCCTAAAAATAATTGAGATTGCATCTTTTTAAGAGAGAAGAAAGAAGAGATAGTTTGAACCACGGATCTATCATCCAAAGGCTAGAAATAATTGGGGGTGATGTGGCTTAATGAGAGAAGAGAAAAATAACATTAACTAGGGATGAAATATATAAGTATATAGGATTCACCTACGTTTTTTTCCCATACCAAATTCATAATTACATGTACCTTGGATTACTATTTTTCTATTAGAATATATCGATAACTTATAGCACATTGTTGTATTGTAAAAGTACTTGTAACGAAAATTATACCCACGTAATTTTTATTTTATAAACAAAATATTTTGAGAGCTATTTGGTGGTTAAAGTTTTGAAAATTTAAATATGGAGTGGTTGTCATTTTCTTGTATACGCAGATGCAAATGTTTTTTTAAATGGAGTGATGGATGCAACTAGAGTCTCTTTCCTTTTCTTAGAGATTTTTTTTTAATCTTTTAGGAAAGGACGAAGGAAGACTGGTTTCAAGGTTGGGAAAAGGAATTTTCCGTTATGTCTCCGAGATGAGCGTGGTACCTGGATTTGCAGTGAAGGTTATACTATGGCTAAAACGACGTACGTCATTAGAGCGTGAAGCATCCTTGTTAGTGCAAAAAAGAATAGCGGTGGTTTACCATAATATGCTTAAGGGATTAGGCATGCTTACATGGACGGTCTATAAGAAACATAGACGCAGTATGAATCACTTGATAGATATCATTAACGAGAAGCTCAGCCGTTACAAGGATCGTCGTTTAAAGGGTGGATTCTTCTACCTGGTGCCGAATAAGAAAACTTGTGACATTACAGTCCACAGCCATATGTACAACATGCCACTCCAAGAAGCATTAGCAAAAACACGAGAAGAGTTAAAAAAGAGAGAAGAAATTCTAGTTAAATATAACAGCTCTGGGACGTCAAACTCAGCACGCACCATTGTTTCTTTTGCTTCCCCTATGATCAAGTTGCTACTGTCTATCATGTTTTCAATGATTTTAGCTTATATGATAATGGTCCTGTAATTTTTTTCTTGGTATGGAATACTGCATGTTTATTTATATCTTTTTATTTATGTCAAGGGCAACTTTGTTTAAGTTGAATTACCAGCCTCAATTAGAAATTTATTATGCTAGGTCGTGTTTCATGAAAGCAATCAAGTAATCATCACACATCTTTGTTAGGCGTGTTTTAACTTCACTTCCATGGGAATATATAATACTACATCATAGGGTTAGCCTCCTATTCTTTTGAGCTACTTAACATTTTTTTTTTGACCTGGTACTTCACATTATTATTGTCAACGCTTCTTAAAAATTATGTTTTCTAAAAAAAATTGTGTTATCCGAGGTTTAAATAAGGAAATTCGCAGAACGCTTCTTCTACTCTTCTGTTATTCGCTTTTCCTGCTTACTATTGAAAGAAAAGCTCCATCCTTCCTTTCTTAAACGGATGGGAGTTGCTATTGAATCAGCTCTGGGACAGATCTTAACCGAGAAAAGCTCCACCCTTCCTTTCTTAAACGGATGGGAGTTGCTATTGAATCAGCTCTGGGACAGATCTACCGGATGACTAAAAGCTTTTTTTCAGACTACTTTCAATAAACGTTGTCATCTCTGCGAGCATAACATAAGCCCCGTTCTTCCCTTCAACAAAAGTTGGATGAAAATTTAGATATTCATAACACTTTTTTAAAACTGCTAAACGGTACGTTTCATGTGAAAACTCTAAAAGTTGCTCTAAAATATTACTAAACGGTGCCACCGTCTTGTTCGCGCTGACAAAGAAAACAGCGATCTTCATGGGGCCACCCTCTCTTTGCCAGGTTATCCGCCGTCAAGCATCTACACTTCGCTGCCAGCCAAAGGAAGAATCTGATTTTGGATGGAGCTTTTGTTTGCCAAATGCAGTTGTTTAAGATCTAGCAATCCGACCTGCCAAATAGACCAAGTTTGTTGTATTAAATGATCGGTCCAGAATACCAAATAGTTTATTAAAATCAATTTGTGGAAGTACTTCCGAGATATAGTACCCAACACCAAACGATGTAGAGGAACAGGCAGCAGCAAGCTCAGCAGCTCGGAATGCCGATAACTCCCCTCTCTGCAGAACGCACAAGGTTAAACCAAAGTGCGAGGGGTCACCCATGCAAAATTGAAGGAGATGCAATTGCAAAGTACGACCTTTAGAACAACTAGCAAGTAGCAACAACCCAGCGCCTGTATCATGAGACATCTCGCTCAGCTTTGAACCACTTGGCGCAGAACTTTGGTACAAGCAGAATCAGGGCCAGATTTACATCCTGAGAATATACAAAATAAGTTCCAACCATAAAGAGAATCTGATGTTGAAAAATATAATAAAACTACGGTAATAAATTATGCAGAAAGGTTCAAGATTCCACATGGACTGCCCTAAACCATGTTATGGCCAACGGCCCAACAGGAATACCAAAACTAGCTCGATCGGAAAATAACAGTGCTCAAACTGTAGACTAAGATAGCAAAGCTGAAAGCCTGAAACCAGTGTAAAATATCATGCAAGTAGTTCTACATGTTTGCAAATTAATTGAGGCTGACAAAAGCCCCTTGTGAATGACAACTTCTTTAGCAAAAGGCAGATAAGCGACTTTCCAGTGCAAATGACATGGTGAGAATTGTATAGTGCAAAACTGTATGTCACTAAGAGAAAATTTGTAGAGATGAGCATACAATGATGATGAGACACAACATTCACATGCAGCAAATCCTCTGATCAAGTGTTCGCCAGCTCCAGTTGCCCAACACCCAACTACAAACGGCGTGCCAAGGAGCCCTTTGGATCAGGCCCAGCACCCAGACCCATATATAGCAGCCAAGCCAACCCATCCATCTACCTGCAAGAAACCAATGCTTATTGAAGGCCTGGGGTTCTCTATGCAAAAACATCATTATAAGAAATATAAACAAAGGAGTAGTAATTTAACAAATTGAAGTGCCTTACTATGAAAATGACCAGCGAACCTTAAGTCCCCCACTGGGTGCCCCTGATGCCATATTTCCATAAGTATCAACACAAAGAGCAATAATATCCATTACACAATCTTGATCATATTAATCTTCTTTACACCAGTGATATTCTCAGCTTCATCTCCTAAAATGAAACGGCAACATAAGATGTGGACTGGTCAAGTACATTATTACATATACTGATGCACACAGAAAACACAAGCAAATACGAGCAGTACCACAAGCCTGAGACCTAGCGCTGCATACTTAAGTGTTGAATTATATATCTTTTGAAAAAAATCTCATACAGACATAATAGGATCCAGATGACTGTTTATGGAGGCTAAAAAACTTGCAGATGAACGAACGCACAATATTATGCAGGCATACCTCATATAGAAGAATCAAATATTGCATATGCAGCATAGAAATATTGGGAGACCTTGTGAAAAGCAGTGGGTGTACATTTGCATGAATTTAACACATAAACAAGAATAAATTTTAAGTGAAAAGTACAGTTGATCTGCGGTTATATCCTCTACAGAACAATATTTTAAGTGGAACATGTCTGATACTACCTGATGCAGAATTGCAATCAAGTTTTAGATGATACTTCAACCAAAGAGGTGCTGTGGATATGATAAGGTAAGCACTAATACAGAGGTGAAATAAGAGTAACAGGGGGGGGGGGGGGGGGGGGGGGGGGGGGGGCGCTACAGAACTAGCCATAACTTCACCTCCTTCTGCAGCCTTAGCTTCTCATCGTCCTCCGGACAGACTAACGGTGCAAATGGATCGGTCTATGAACCTACTTAACGAGTTACCCATTTATTTTTATTTGCATTATAAGTAGGTTTGAGGGCTGACCGACTTACACTCTTATGCCAGCTGCTAGCTAGCCCCAACCTTTTCCTCCCGGGCAGGGAGCAGGCGGCCTCCCCAATAGCCTCGGCTGGTCGGTCCACATGGTGGCACCGTGACGTGGAGAGAAGTGGGCAGACTTGAGAGGAGTGCCTCGGCCCAGGTTATATATCATATCGAAATGGCTAGCCCACAAGTATAGAAGAACCATCGGTACCAAATGATGACACTAAATATTACAATTGAACCGACCAGATACTTGGGTAATCCCATGACTGGCAAATGAACACCTAAAACCCTTCCATGTTCAACATTTAATTCATCAGTGAACAAAGGATTTTTTTTCTAATGGTCTATGCAAATGACTGTACAACTAAGGGTGTGTACTACCAGGTTCCAAAACTAACTGCTACAAGGTTTAAGGTTTTAATAAACATTTCAATTCATATATCTGTGAAAAATCTACTTGGCGCAAATATTAATAGGCAGGTTACTGGATTCCAAAAGTTCCTTCCAATAAAATAAAATGTGTAAAAAAAACTTGCACTGAACCACATGGAGTAATGCCCATTCAAGTTGCACCAGGAGTATGTCATCATCTAGAATCCTAGACACAGCTGAAATCATTGCACGCAACTTTGTCACACCTACTTACCGCTGTTGCACCAGCTTTCTCCAAATTAACACCATGATCCACATCATGCGCTCGGACAAATGTCTTCACATTTGGAAAATATTTGCTCAAAGCCCAGACAGCTCTATAATAGCAGCTGTGCAGGCCCTCTCAGCTCCAACTTTGTGCAGTACCTGGCAAAAATCAATTGAGATCAGCACCTTTTGACAAGTTGTATGGTAGAACTTTTAGTTGAACTTGTTCTACCTCTCTACTTCCTGCATCCCCGAAATATACTGGTAGGTCAAGAGCGCGTCTAACTGCCACCCGATCACTGAGTGAAAAAGGTGCTCAAGAATTAAATAGTTGAAGATCATAGGTTTAACCAGAGGTATTGACTAATTGAACAAGTACATGTGGCAGGCTTGGCAGCCCAAGGCAGATGGAGATGACAACCAAAATGTTACGGCAATAGCATCACACACGACATCACTTTTGTTCCAGAGGGAAGCTACAAGCCTTATCAATCTACCAAAATGTAACCAACGATAAATGAAAGTGGATGTAACATCTGTTTCCTGCAGGGTTTGCCACCACTTCCATAGTTTCCATGCACTTGCCTGCATTTTCCAATATTTTGTGGATCTACTACAATTTATCTCCAGTTACATATTCACTGTCTAACAAGCATGCCACTAACCACAAGTAGGCATCACCAGCCAGAGTTAAATCATAACAAAGTGTTTGAACACATAGCAGCTTATATGCATGCTTGAGAATGAGGATTATTATACATATAAACAGCAAGTAGTAATGCTAAGATATGCTTCAATATTACTCCCTCCGTTTCACAATATAAGTCATTCTAGCATTTGCCACATTCATATTGATGTTAATGAATCTAGACATATATATCTATCTAGATTCATTAACATCAATATGAATATGGGAAATGCTAGAATGACTTATATTGTGAAACGGAGGAAGTATCTAATATTATCTTGTAGCTGCTTTTAACAAGGTTATTGCAAGATGCAGTACCATACCTTCGAACATCAAGTGCAACAAATGGAATTAATCTTTCTGACAGGAGCTGTGCGATTATCTAAAAATGTAGGAAAGGCGTATTAGTAGAAATTTATCGAGCAAAGTAGATAGATAGATAGATAAAATATATCTCATGAGGATTAAAAACCTGCCTAACACGCCCAAATCCCAAAATTATAATATGGTCTTGCAAGTCATCCGTCTACATAGACAAAATTTGTATTATACTAGCTGAATTGAACATAGTATGGAATTATGCATTCTTGTTAAAATCTGTGAACTTGACAGTTCATTACAGATTAAACTGGGAAAAATACTAAGTTTTTGCAAATGTCCTCTATTGCAAAAAAAAAAGGAGGTAAAACATGGGTTGGTCTATGAGAGTGAAAAGAAGATACCTCACTTTCCACAGGCAATAAACTTCTCACATCATGCTGCTCAAATTTTGATGCCAAAAACTGGCCACCAGCAGCTAACCATGGTGTAAGAGCCATTGATATGCCAACCACTAGCAATAATAATGACGATAATTGAGGAGATAGAAGACCCTGCAAAAATATTGTCCATGAGTTTCTCTTCATGCCGCACAAGAATCATATGTTACTAATTTCTAAAATTTTACAAGTTCCTGTGATCTAACTCAGATGTGCGTGACATATACATCTTATCACCTAAAACAATACAAAAGACAGAAAGAACCAGGGCCAAACCTGATTAACAGTTTCTCCGAAGGCAACAAAAGCAAACTCCCCACCAGGTGCAAGCAACAGACCAACCCGAACAGCAGCTATGGTGGAAATTCCACATACTCTACCAATAAATGTAACCAACATTGTCTTTCCAATAATCAAAAGATTGCTGGGAAGTTTGACAGAAGCAACTTGGGGTCAATAGACATTCCAACCTGGAAAGGGCAAATGCAGTGCAAGCATTAAGCAAGGGCTTCAAATAAGATAGTATCTGACAGGAAGAATTAGCGATTTATCGTCATTCCAGAGTAAATAATAGAAACCACGATGTTGGACCCAAAAAAAAAAATCTAAAATAAGAATCAAAGACAGAAACATAAGTGATGTGACACTAGTACCATTAATACTGTTCTACACAATACATGACCATTAAAAATTAAAATAAATAAAACATAACAACTTGACAAATATGTGAAGTCAAACAGTTGGATAGTGAACAAGCGTGTAAAGTTGTTCCTTGCATATATCGGTGGCATCATAACTAATGAACTAGCAAGATAATACCAACATGATTCAATGTCTGTAAAGCTGCATCCGATATGTACATTGTTATATTATCGGTATAACATTGAAGCAAATTCCTATCAGTTCATTGACATAGACAAAAAAAAAATGATGATTATATTCAGAGCCCTTACCGTCCTAAACAAAAGACCTAACAGAAGACCACGGTAAGGAGGAATATCGGACTCAACCTGTAAGGAGAATTCTGTTTCTGCTAGCAATAGACCAGCCAAAAATGCTCCCAGTGCCATCGACAATCCAGCCTGAAATGAGAGAGTAAAACAACATGCAAAGTAGATTCAAGGAATGCAACTATGCAAGGCTGGGATATAATAAGAAAAATATACATACCCGAGCTGTGAGATGATTTGTTCCAAAAATAACAAGGAGAGTATTTGCTGAAAACATCTCAGTGTTCCTATTTTCAGCAATTTGCCTGTAAATTGGACGAAGCAACTGTTCAACATAAAAAGGATAACTTACAAATCAAACAGTTATAATCAAATTCTAGAGAGCAGAATGAGCACACAGGCAACAAGGGCTATAAACATGTAGGTGTGCATGTTTAGCTGGCAGTCAAACTTAGACTCAATGCAAAAATCATCAAAAGATAAGAATGCCAACTAAATGAAACGACAGCCGACTCACCAGACGACCTCCTGCGATTATGGCTGTTATAGCAGCTATTGCTTTTCCAGCAGCCATTCCCATAGCTTCTGCTATTGCTTGGAAACCAACCTATAAGAAGCAGAAATTGTGTTAAACAGAAAGAAAGATAAAAAGAGAACATGGCGACACCACATGGTTATGGAAGGACTCTGCGAGAAGCAACCATGGTCATATTGCAATTAAAACTCTTGCTAAATTAATGTCTTTGGCTGTGTCCAAGTGTCAAGCATACATTTCAGTAAACATATATAACACTAGCTGATCTTACATGACAGTTACTTATGTTATATTTCTGTAAATTTAACTTATGTCATCAGAAATATAGAACGAGCACTTAGGCTGTGTTCTTTACTCTGAGTTTCCAACTCAACTCCCTCGTGCTCCGCGCGCACGCTTTTCAAACTGCTAAACGATGTGTTTTGTACAAAACTTTTCTATATGAGAGTTGCTTTAAAAAATCATATTAATCCATTTTTTTAAAAAAGTAAATACTTAATTAATCATAAGAAAATGTGTCGCTCTGTTTTGCGTGCGCGGGAGGTGAGTTCCCAACCTCACCTCCCGAACACAGCCTTAGAACAATAAATAGATCATCTTGCTTAAATAGCCTACAAAGGGCAATACAGAACATGGCACTTAAAGTGATTCATAAAATTTATCACCAATCAAGAAATTTAACAATTTTAATTGGTCAATTGTTCATGTAATAGGATAAAACATCTAGATTATCTCATCAGTTCATGTCATGATTATACCGACTGTTACATGTAGAGTACTTGATTGTTCATTCACGAAGAATTATTTGTAGTAAACATGTTGATCATTTTGCACCAACAAGCAAAAATATCCTAACTCAGACAGGGAAAAAGAATATGGCATAAAAAAAGTTTACCCCTCCTTTTGAAGAATTAGGTGATATAAGTGGTATTAGTATCAACAGGACCACCACAGCCAAATCCTGCATACAACAGTATGTCACAACAAATATCTATCAGAAGAAAGACTTAGATTGCATTAACAGTAGTCAGGTCAATGCATTTTTTTTCCTGTCAATGGCAATAGATATGGAAAGAGGGAAACAATAAACCCTCTAAGCATAAGCATGTGCTTGCGATGAGTGTATGTGTAAGTTCATGCTTGCATACATGCATGGCAAGTAACAGTAAAGGACATTCGAATAAACGCAACTACAGAGTGGGTGTCATCAAGAACTCAATATAAAACATAAGTGCATCAGAAGAAAAAAAAAAGGAGGAAGAGAAACTTGGAACATAATCGCCAAAATTCAGGATCATGGTAGTCATACCTGGAATAATAACAAAGAAAATGTAGCATGTCCATGTCGTTATGTGCTCTCCCCATGTTCTTGTAGTACCTAGAGAAGCAAACCATAAGTGCTCAACACCCAGTGTAACTAAAAAAATGAAGACCACAAATATATGTGTAGAAAGGAAGTTTCCACAATAGTCTGGTATCAAAGTTTGAAGCAGAGAAAAAAAAAGGTTTCCAGGTGATCAATTTATTCCAATTGTGATATGATCATGGTGACTATAAGAAATATCAAAATGTCAAAAATTTGAGTGTTAATTATATATCTTTTGAAAGAAATCTCATACAGACATAATAGGATCCCAGATGACTGTTTATGGAGGCTAAAAAACTTGCAGATGAACGAACGCACAATATTATGCAGGCATACCTCATACAGAAGAACCAAATATTGCATATGCAGCATAGAAATATTGGGAGACCTTGTGAAAAGCAGTGGGTGTACATTTGCATGAATTTAACACATAAACAAGAATAAAGTTTAAGTGAAAAGTACAGTTGATCTGCGGTTATATGATACAGAACAATATTTTTAAGTGGAACATGTCTGATACTACCTGATGCAGAATTGTAATCAAGTTTTAGATGATACTTCAACCAAAGAGGTGCTGTGGATATGATAATGTAAGCTACTACAGAAGTGAAATAAGAGTAACAGTAGGGGGGGGGGGGGGGGGGGGGGAGACCTGGTGCTTCGAACTGTAATGAACTAGATTCTAAACCAGAACTAGTGCTACGGTTAACTCACTCCTTTACTTGCAAGCAATGATCTCTATTTTGTCCACTGTGCTTTTGCATTCTCAGTCACTAACCACTATTATGAATACAGATTTGGATGGTACATTTCATTAAAAGAAGAGGGGACCTACACTATTTCCCTCTGATGTGGCTTCGGTAGGTTCAGCCCCTTTGATTTTGCCCACTGGCAAGCTCCTTCACCAACCAAAAGCCAAAGAATAATTCAGATATACAGAACATAAACTAAGATAGATGAAAGATTTAGACTTAGTAGATGACTGCATAATGTATTGTCATACATGGATTATGAAAAGATAGTCATTAATGAAGCTTCCTATCTGATATACTCTGTTATAAGAGCCATTGTTTTCATTACATGATTAAAGATGAGATGAAAAATTGGAAAAAGCATGACATAGCCCAAATACTTGCACAAAACTGGTGAAAACTGTACAAGGGTAAGAAATTACTGAAAAAGAAAGAGGTCCTGGTAAAACAAAAGGTCAGGAAGAGCCTTGAGTTCTGTGATTACATGGGGAGTATCTGACCAAGCAGTGAAGATCCTTATCATCTGTTCCCCTGATTTGGATAAAAATTGTGGTAACACGAAATAAAAGGTATGGTAACACGAATAGTAAGTTTTTCATGGGAGATTGATTATTGCAAATTACTACAAGTGCCTCACACGGCTCCAATAGCTCCAAAGGTAGTAGTACCATCCATGATACATCACATTCTACATGACCACTCAGTCAAATTTGAACCACGTCCAGCATTTGTGATGGGGTCATCCTAATCAGTCATAGATGAAAATGGATAAACTAACACCATTAGCTATTTATCTACACACAACGACACAAGTACACTAGAAGGTCTGCAAACCCTGATTGTATGATCCATACAAAACTACTCTACCAATTCTTGTTTTCCATTTGACATATCAAAATGTGGCCATATCGCATACACCATCCTATCTGTCACCATTGTAAAATTTGAACTAAACTGCATAGTATGTATAGCATTGTAACAATACGCAGAAAGAGATGATGCAAACCTCCAACACTTGGAAAGGCTTGTGCCACTTGCCTTGAAAAGTATAAGAGATTTAGGAATTCACCAGGCAAAGCTACATGGACGCTTCTCGAGCATGATACTTTCACACTACTTCAATTAATACCCAATCTAGAACATAAATCCACTCATCAGTCAAAATTCATTGCTGAAATGGAACCCCTTGGTGGCAGTGGAGTAGGATGGGAAAGAAATGAGGTGTGGCGGGATGTTGGAGCTAATAGTAATGATAATAAAGAAAAACAATGTTGTCTAACGACAATAAGATTATATTACACTAAAACAGACCCACTAACTGCAATGCCCATATATAAATATAGTTAAAGAACATAGGGCATTGAAAAATATCCTTAAAACTTTACAAGTAAGATCCGCCACAAAAATCACTATTTTACTGAATATAATCATGCACAGGGCATGAACACTGATATAATCTGTCAAAAAAGAGAAAAAGAAACTAGCATCATGAGGGACGACGATATAGCCTAAAAGAACCCAATATGTTCCTACCTCTTCTACTTGTGCAGCAACCTCTTCTAACTCTTCTAGAGCAGAAATTCCACTGCTACCATGCTACAACTAAATGATTCTGTACGAAATAGAGTAATCGAAATTCGGAAGTTTACAGTGTGACCCAATGACTAATCCTCTACGGAACAATATTTCAAGCAGAACGTGTCTGATACTGATCCAGCATTGTAATCAAGTTGAAGATACTTCAACCAAAGAATCATTGTGGATATGATAATATAATCCCTAAATCAATATATGAGTGATTAGGAAGACGCTACCGCACAGGTGAAACAAGAGCAACAGTAGGGGAGAAAAAGACTTGGTTCTTCTAACTGTACGGAACTAGATTCTGAACTAAAACCAGTCCTATGATTAACTAATTCATTGGTGCTCGGAAGCAAATGATCTGTATTTTGCCCACTGTGCTTTTGCATTCTCTAACCAACCACTATTTGAGAATTTACAGAACAACTATGAATATAGACATGGATGCACAATTCACATAAGAGGGGACGTGCATTGGTTCAAAAAATGCAGCTACGGAGCACATCCATGCAGAAAAGACAACAACAACGATCACGCATTCACGTCAAGTAAATCCGCCGCACACACGCACGTACTCCAGATTACGGTTATCAAATCACCAAAATCATCCCCCCCCCCCCCCAAAAAAAAAAAAACCCAAAATCCTAGCAGAACACAGATTAGGGTATCACTCAGATCATCAAAATCCCCCCAAAACCCCAGCAGAACTCCAGACTCCAGATTACAGCATCAGGTCACCAAAATCCCCCAAAACCCTAGCAGAACTCCAGACTCCAGATTAGTACCTCGCAGTGTGGCAGCGGTGGTGTGGCAAGTGGATGTCGGAGATCGATCCCTCAGCCGCGGAAACGCTCCTGCAAGTGGCTCGGCACCTTGGCCATCGCCGAGGACCCCGTCCGGACCTTCGACCGTGCCGCTCATGGCCCCGCCACCGCGCGCACCTCAAACCCACCGTGCCGCCCGCCAGTTCGCCACCGCCACCACCTCCTCCTCCGCCGGTTGATCCCCCTCTCTCTCCTCAGGGACGGTCGCACCTGGAGGACTCCACCAAATTGGTGGGGGAAACACGCCGCACCACAGTCTCCCCAACCAACAGGGTTAACGGGCCAAATAGAATCCACCCGTTACCGAAAAAACAGATCGAACCCGACAACATATCCATGCCATGCGCGGCGTGGGCGCGCGCGGGCACGCCATGGCGCGCCGCGGCCGCGCGCTGGAGTGCCTTCGCAGCTCCTGTGGCGCGCGGGCGTGGCTCGGCGCGGCGCGGACGGGGCGCGCGCGCCCACCGGCCGAACAAGCGCGGCCGGCGAGGTGCGCGCGCGGCACGCAGCCGCGGCCAGAGAAGATCATAGTGCAGGGTCCATGATGCGAGCACAAACAACACACGAAGTTGTTCGATGCAAACAAAACATGCAGAGTCTGACAGGCACATACTCGATTCGCTTCCTAACCTTTTCATCCATTCGTGAAACCCTAAACATCATCGAGACTACCCCTAGACATCATCGAGACTACCCCGCTTCAAATGAGCACAGAAGACTGATCCCTACCCCTAAACATCATCGAGACTACTAGTACTGTGCAGACTAAGGATACAAGTTGGTGCTAGATCTCTCCTCTCGACAGGACGGCGGCGAGAGCCCGGTGCTCATCTCCTGCTTCGCGCGCCGCCTGCCCTTCTCCTTGGCTGGGGTCTTGTGACTCCGTGCTTAGGCGCCATCCTCGTCGTTGGCCGCCATCTCGGCCTCCTGGCCAGCCGCCGCCGCGCCCTCCGCCTCCATGTGGCCCGCCGCCGCTGCGCCCTCGCCCGCCACGGCCTCCTCGGCGCCGATGTCGCCCTCGCCGACGCCGTCGCGCTGCAGCCCGATGAACCGGTTCGCCTCGTCCAGCTCATCGGACTTGAGTGGCCTCGAAACGGGGACCTCATCGGCGCCACCGTCCAGCCTCAGCAGCTTGTAGACGGCGCGAGGGGTTGGCATCCTGGACAACGTCTAGCGGAGCAGGGTCACTTCTGTTGGAAATTTGGTCATAATTCGGCATATTTTAATCCAAAATAACAAGATAATAAACATGATATTTACAATGGGATTTGATCCAGTGATAGTGGTGAATATAATTAACATGAGCATGCTTAATGTAGAATAAACATCAACTATCACATAATAACACAATGTTGACATTGCGATGAACATTAACAGTAAAACTTCTAATTGAAATAATGTAAGAAGTTTATACCCCAAGAATGGTCCTCCGTTAGAGTTTGAGGCGGTATTGCCTCCGTTGGTGTTGACGGGAGTCTCCTTCTCCTTGTATCCAGTGTTGCCGTTGTCTCCAGTGTTCGACATATTAGTGAAGATGAAGTAGATGTTGACGAACAGTGAGTAGTCGCGCCTTGTGCTCCCCAAAAACCTGATCGCCCGCCCGTCCGTGCAAACGTCGCAGCAGCGCATGGTTTCGGAGGCCTACTCTCCCAACGCGTGTGCACACACTCGTCGGGATGGGATTACCGTAGCAGCAACAGCGTTGGAAAATGGATGAAAGTGTGTCTCACTCTTCTCGCGGGAGATCAAATCCATTCTCATTTTATAAGAGGAATGGAAGATGAAGAGTAAGAGTTATGGAATAGGAAGAGAAATAGAGCAACTAATTGTCATCAACTAGCCATGAACCATCCTCCACTACACAACCATCAACCAACAATCAATTAAGAGTAATTGATGTAAGTTACCAATGAAATAGGAAGAGGAATAGAGCAACTAATTGTCATCAACTAGCCATGAACCATCCTCCACTACACAACCATCAACCATCCATCAATTAGGACTAATTGATATAAGTTACCAATTCCCTAATCAAATAGATTAATTCTCAAAACTCTTCATCCCATTGATATCCCATAAAAGAATGAATTCACATGAATTCCTAGCATAATGAGACTTGGAATTTATTTGATTTAATTGATTTAAATGGATCACTTACCCAATTAAATCTAACAATCCCCACCAAATTTCAAGGCTCATGAGAATGCTCTCTATTCCATAGCAGCTTTTATATACCAGTGTTTCGGTGAAGACTGTTAAGTTGAACTTTCACCTAGAAAAGGAGCTACACCTGACTACAACTGAACAATGGACTAAGCCTTGAATTGTCAGTCTTATGCAGTTAGGTTTCACTCAATTCCATAACTGATACTAGGCAACCGTTAGTATTCCCTCGGGTTGGAGCTTATAAGTCATACTCCAGGCCTTTCATGAGTATCTAGAGATCACCCAAATCTCATAGACTGTGACTAGCAGTCGAACTCATATAGGTGTGTTCCTTCTAAGATGTTCTGCAGGTCAACATCTCTGCTTAATGAAAGCCACTCGGAACACATTGAGGCATAAGCCATCCTACCATACAGAATAGAAAAGAAGTACATCATGAAAATGAGCCCATTTAAGGGTCTCTTCTCTCGGTTACACAATAGTTTGTTTCGCCATCCAAATTCACGGGATCTCCGATCACAATGGACAGGTTTCCACTATTGTGCAACTCTAAGTGGGTCTTAGGCCCATTTCCCTCGATACACTGTCTATCACATTACGTGGTAGCCCCTTGGTAAACTGATCTGCCAGATTTTTAGCTGTCTGGACATAGTCTAGTGCTATCTGTCACGCCCAGAAATTCACGAACCCGAATTTCTAAGCTGAATGTGTATTAAACCCCTGTCTAGGACCAGCCAGGGTACACAAACGACAATTGTTGACATACAGATCCACGTCTTACAAAAATATAAAAGATTACAAATGCAGCGGAAAAGATAAAACGAGCTAGACTGGGAAGCTTGACTTCAGCAGCGGGCGACTCCACTCCACAGGCAAACCTTGACGGCAGCGACGAAACCAACCTCTCTGAGACAGCTCCAACTGAGAAGAACTTCAACTCTGGTATGGGGGAGAAGAGAGCAAGACTGAGTACTACCCACTGTACTCAGCAAGTCATACCGTAAGAGGAGGTATGATGCAGGATATAACCAAAGGAAGCTAGGGGTTCTTTTGCATAAAGCAGGCATTTCAAAGCAGTAGTTGAAAGCAGTAAAACAGCTGTAGTAATTAATCAATATTAACCAATCACTGTCCAACGCTACACCACGTTGCAACAGGCCCAACCATCCACCTGAACTACACCAGTTCATTAAGCTAAACAAGGGGTGAGACTAACCACGGTGAATCTGGTTGATCGCCCATAACCGCGGGCACGGCTATTCGAATAGTTTTACTCTGGCCAGAGGTGTACAACTGTACCCACAAGACACGATTCCACACATGTTGCCATGCCCCGAAGTATCACCATGATACTGCAAAGGGGGAAATCGTGACAAGACCCTCCACATAACCCTCCCCTAACCATCCACACCACGCTAAGGTTTCACCCCCACCCCTCAAAAGGCAGTGGGTGGTCCCCTCTTGCGCCGCGGTGAATCCGGCAGCTGGACAACCGAACACCTCGGCCGACCCAACTCCATCACGCCCACCCTCGCCACCGGTGCCTAGGAAAGGGTCGAGCTATACTTCAGATCAAGCAGTTACCCACTCCCGCTTGTGGTAAGCACGGTAAGTCTCCCAGGGTTTCCCGTGAACCGGTCCTTAACTACCATGGGTGCGACCAGCAAAACCATGCACGCACAGCCCGCCATTCAGAATATTTTAATTAACTGACACCCTTGTGGTGGCACCAATCTAAAGCTATGCCAATAGTCAGAGTCTATGTAATAATGTGATCCCCATTTGTGTACTAGTTGAACTAAGCATGGCTAAGCATTTCCTAAGCCAACATCTAGTCATTTTGATACCCAAGTTATCAATGGCATAAGGTAACCAATATGTGGTTGAGGAATAGGACCCATCCCATATTACATTGTAAAAGAATGCAACATTTAATAGAAATGCGGGATATTGGTAAATTGGGTACAATATGATCAAACATATTGCATGACTTGCCTTGCTCTCGGACTGATGAGACCTCAGCAACGTCTTCGAGAAACCGCGGATCGACGAAACGGCCGAAACCTACGCGACAAACGAAGCACACAAGCAAAAAATGCTATAAGACTACTGAAACAGGAAACAAAACTATTTTTAATGGATTCTTTGCATTTTTCTTGATTTACTGAGACTTGAATGGACTTAAACGGAGCTCGGATGAATTACTTATGAATTTTAGAAGATAAACTGTGTTTTTACTAATAAAGAAAAAGTCCTTAATTAATTATTGCGCAATAATACCCAGGGCTGACGTCATCCAGGGGGGGGGGCGGCGCCAACAGGCGGGGCCCACGGGTCAGCGGCTCAAAGGGGAGAGGAAAGGGGCGCCGGCATGTGGGCCCCACGGGCAGTGGCTCAAGGTGGCCGGTCTACCGTGGACCGGGACCACGCGGGTGGTCCACCGCCGGTCCACGGGACCGACGGTCCGGATCGGCCAGGAGGCCGATCGGACGGCACGGCGGCGGCTAGGCACGGCTCGGCTCGGCTTCAAAACCGGCCGGCCGGCCATGGCAACCGGCGGCGACGCGCACGGTCGCCGGCGACGGCAATCGGCGGCGCAGGAAGCGACGGCGGACGGGGTACAGGATGGCGGCGTCGACCGAAGGCGACGGCGAGCGCATGGAGAGAGGCGGTGCAAATGAGAGAGAGGGGAAGAGGGAGGGGGGATCCTCACCAGCGAGTATGGCGGCCGGAGCGGAGGATGAAGGTGGCGGCGACGACCTGGCGATGAGGAGGGGCGGACGGGCGGCGGCGGCACCTACGGAGGGAGTTGAGAAGGATTAGGAGTAGAGAGGGTGACCACGGCGGCCACCATTGTTGGCCGGAGACGAAGGAGAATGGATAGCTCACCGGTGTGCGAGGAGAACCGGGCTCCGGTGGGGTTTAGCGGAAACCGAGTGGCGGCCGAGGTGGCCCACGCGGCGGCAATGCTAATGGCGGCGGCGGCTTGGCGCGGCGGCGGCTCTAGCGGCTGCGGCGCGCGACCGGAGGTGGCGGCAAGCGGCGGCGCTAGTGGCGAGCAGCGCGGCGGCGGTAGGAGGCACGGGAGAGCGCGGCGAAAAGGGGAAAAGGGAGAGGGAGATGCGGGGAAGCTTTATAGGGGCTCGAGAGGGGCGGACATGGCCGGGAAACCCCCCGATTTGGCCGGCGACGTGGGGGGAGAGAGAGAGGGGGGATTCAAATCGAATTCCGCCCATTTGCGGGCGCGCGTGCGGGCGGGAATGGTGGGGAGGGCGGCGACGTGGGGACGCGGAGTGGGGGCGCGGCGTGGAGCGGAGAAGGCGGCGGCGCGGACGGTTTCGGCGGTGGTTGCCGTCGTGGGGCGGGCGGCTGGAGGAAGGGGACGACCTGACAGGTGGGCCCCACCTGTCAGCGTCCCGGAGAGAGGGGAAAGGGGAACGGGCCGGCCCAAAGGAAGGAGGCCGAGCGCGGGAGGGAGTGGGCCGACGGTCCAATAGAGAAAAAGAAGGAAAAGAAAAAGAAAAGGAAGAAAGGATTTTTCCTGGGATTTAAAATTGCACTTTGGTGATTTTTAATTGGTTAAAATTATTTCCAAGGATCTGAAAATTCCACTAAAAATCTTGTTAATGCATTGGAGCATGGGGAACTCAAGAAAAATTCCACCACGCTATTTCCGATTATTAATTGCATTTATTAACTAGGGATTTAGCTCTAGGTTAATTAAGATAGTTTCTTCGGGCAATTTATTTAACCAATTTTTAAAGCAAGAAAAGGGGGGGAAACTTCAGGGTGTGACACTATCACTCCGGAGTTTTTCTGCTTTCTGACAGATTTCAGTCTTCTCTTTACATGCCTAGATGACTTCATGTTGTCCTTCGAACTGTTCACCTTAATAATCACTGTTTGATTATCACAGTTTAGTAGGATAGCTGGCACTGGTTTTTCAACCACCGGCAAATCCATCAAGAGTTCACGAAGCCACTCAACCTCAACTGTGGCAGTATCTAGTGCTGTGAGTTCTGCTTCCATTGTTGACCTCGTTAAGATGGTCTGTGTAACATCCCGGCCTAGGGCTTAATAGGATTAATAGAATACTCATATCAACAAGTTGCAACTTCTTTTCCGGAAGCCAATCTCCAAAGAACTCCAGGGTTAAGCGTGCTTGGCCTGGAGCAATTTGGGATGGGTGACCGACCGGCTGGGGGAAGGCGGGACGTTACAGTCTGCTTGCAAGACTTCCAGTAAACAGCGCCACCTCTAAGTGTGAACACATATCCACTTGTGGCCTTTATCTCATCAGCATCAGATATACCTATGAAAGCTATCAGATGTAAGTGGGCCCGGCCCTCCAAGTGTGAACACATATCCACTTGTGGCCTTTATCTCTCATCAGCATCAGATATACCTATGAAAGCTATCAGATGTAAGTGGGCCCGGCCTGGGGCATCAGATATACCTATAAAAGCTATCAGATGTAAGTGGGCCCGGCCTGGGGGAAGGCGGGACGTTACAGTCTGCTTGCAGAGCTTGCCAATGATCATCTCTCGGATTTGAAACAAACTGGCTCAGCTTGCTCACAGCAAATGAGATGTCAGGCCTCGTTGCACTAACCAAGTACATCAATGAACCAATGATTTGGGAGTATCTCAATTGATCCCTTACTATTCTTCGGTTTTTCCTTAATAGCACACTGGAGTCATAAGGAGTTGGAGCTGGCTTGCAGTCACTATAACCAAAGCGACTCAAAACCTTGTCCACATAGTGAGATTGCACGAGTGTAATCCCACCATTTCAAAGCTTTTGGACAAAAAGTCCTTAACCTCCTAAATCACATTGAGGCTGGCTCCAAAAATCAATATGTCATCGACATATAAACACAAGATCACTCCCTCTCCCCCACCATAGCGATAGTACCTTAATAGCACACTGGAGTCATAAGGAGTTGGAGCTGGCTTGCAGTCACTATAACCAAAGTGACTCAAAACCTTGTCCACATAGTGAGATTGCACGAGTGTAATCCCACCATTTCAAAGCTTTTGGACAAAAAGTCCTTAACCTCCTAAATCACATTGAGGCTGGCTCCAAAAATCAATATGTCATCGACATATAAACACAAGATCACTCCCTCTCCCCCACCATAGCGATAGTACACACATTTGTCAGCTTCGTTCACAACAAAGCCAGCAGATGTAAGTGTTGTGTCAAACTTCTCATGCCATTGCTGAGGTGCTTGCTTAAGGCCATACAAGGATTTCAACAGTTTACACACCATTCCCTCCTGACCTTCTAGTACATATCCTTCTGGTTGATCCATATAGATCTCCTCTTCCAGCTCTCCATTTAGGAAAGCTGTCTTAACATCCATCTGATGGACGAAAAGACCATGAGAGGCTGCCAGAGCAAGTAGTACTCGAATTATGGTCAAGCGGGCAACTGGTGAGTAGGTGTCGAAAAAGTCCTCGCCTTCTTTTTGGGTATAACCCTTGGCCACAAGCCTTGCCTTATACTTTTCAATTGTACCATCAGGCCTAAGCTTTTTCTTGAAAACCCATTTGCATCCTACAGGCTTGCACCCATATGGACGCTCAACGACTTCCCAAGTACCATTAGACGTAATTGAGTCCATCTCACTGCGTACCGCTTCCTTCCAATAGTCAGCGTCAGGAGATGAATATGCCTCTTCTATGGTTCTTGGAGTGTCATCCACGAGGTATACAATGTAGTCATCTCCAAAAGACTTTGCAGTCCTTTGTCTCTTACTCTTTCGAGTTGCTACAATGTTATCCTCCTCAGGATTTTCCTCAGGCGTTTGATCATTGTGTTTTATCGGTGCAAAGTGCTCATGGGGTAAAACAGGTTCTTGACTAGACGTGCTAGGTGTATTTTTCATGGGAAATTCATTCTCAAAAAATGTGGCATCTCTGGACTCAGTAATTGTACCAACACGCATGTCGGGTACTCCAGAGTTTACTATTAAGAACCTATAGCCCACACTGTGGATAGCATAACCAAGGAACACACAGTCTACGGTTTTTGGTCCAAGTTTACGCTTTTTGGCTATAGGTACATTTATCTTGGCCAAGCAGCCCCATGTGCATAGGTATGAGAGATTTAATTTCTTCCTTTCCCATTCTTCGAATGGTGTTTCTTCCTTATGCTTCATTGGAATTTTATTCAGGACATAACAAGCAGTCAAAATTGCCTCACCCCACCATTCCTTGGAAAGTCCCGCAGTATCTAACATGGCATTCACCATCTCAGTTAGAGTGCGGTTCTTTCTTTCGGCTACCCCATTTGATTGGGGTGAATAGGGAGGCGTCCTCTCATGAATAATTCCAAACTCTTCGCAAAAGGACGTAAACTCATTGGAAAAATACTCTCCACCCCTATCAGACCTCAACCGTTTGATTTTCCTTTCAAGTTGGTTTTCTACCTCAGCTTTATAGATCTTAGAGTAATGCAATGCCTCACCCTTTGTTTTCAATAGGTACACATAGCAATATCTAGTGCAATCATCTATCAGTGTCATGAAATATTTCTTTCCCCTTTAGTCAACACGCCGTTCATTTTGCACAGATCGGAATGAACTAGTTCTAGTGGTGCCAAATTTCTCGCCTCAGATGCCTTGTGAGGCTTGCGAGGTTGTTTCGATTGAACACAAGTATGGCACTTGGAACCTTTGACCAAAGTGAATTTTGGAATTAAACTCATGTTAGCCAACCGCGTCATACAACCGAAATTCACATGACAAAGTCGCGAATGCCACACATTGGACTCATCATTCTCGCTAATATGGTTCACAACATTATTATTATTATTACACATGTCATCCAAAGAAAAACGGAACAGACCTCCGCTGTCATAACCTTTTCCAATAAAAGTTCCATATTTAGATACGACACATTTATTGGATTCAAACACAAGTCTAAAACCGTCTCTACACAGTAGAGAGCCGCTAACTAGATTCTTCTTTATTGAAGGGACATGCTGCACGTTCTTCAGCTGCACGGTTTTTCCCGAAGTAAACTTCAGATCGACCGTACCAACACCATGAACACCCGTAAGCGGCCCGTTTCCCATCAACAAGGAGGAACCTCTCCCGACCTGATAAGAAGAAAACAGGGAAATATCAGCACACACATGAATATTAGCACCAGTATCAACCCACCAATCAGGTGAATGAAAAACAGAGAGAACTGTAGGTAAAAAAATTACTGTACCCCATTGTTCCTCCGCCCTCGCTAATAACCATGTTGGCAGACTTCTTGTCCTTGCGATCAGGACAATTCTTCGCCCAATGCCCAGGCTTACCGCACACAAAGCAGTCGCCCTTGGTCTGGGTACCTAGGTATCCACCGCAAGCCTTTCCTCTTTTGAACCTCGCCATTAACGTTAAGGCTATGCCATCCTAAGGTGCTACTAAATGGAAGGATCTTATCAACGTCCATGAATGCGAAATCATAGATCGAACTGTCGAATTGGCAAAATTCGGTGCTATCATAGTATCCGCTAAGTTCACGGGCTGGAGATAAGCGGACTCGAACCGCTGACATCCACCACAGGGTAAATCACCGCCTCTCAGGCCTCCCCGACGGGTTCTACCATAGAGGCCAACGATAGACAATAACTCCCCCCCGAACACAGCTTACAACTTTCATCGTACTGTGCTCTCCAAAGAGCAACTCTTCTCAAAATCTCAAAACAAAAGGTGCTGAGTTGGAATCCCATTCTAAGGATTCTTGTGGTTCCGGGGAATCCAGCTACAGGAGAACCAGGAACGGGGAGCTCTCCCCTTTTTCCGCCCGACTCTTTGATCTTAAACTTAAGAATGCTGGTTTTAAGAATGAGTCATTGCCCTTCTCCGACCCTTACTGCCCAATCGGAGAGCGGACGGCTAATGTGTTCCACTTATTGAACAGGGTCTTTGGTCGGTCCGTGACCCCTGGACGCCGAAGGCGTCCTTGGGGTGATCTCGTAGTTCCTACGGGGTGGAGATAATGGGGTCGGTCTATGGATTTTCCTTCCTTTTGCCACATTTCGCTCAAAGGGTTGAAGGGAGATAGTGCATCAAGCTATTCGCAAGGGCCAACTTGATCCTCTTCCCCAGGGATCCCAGATGAGGGAAGCCTAGGAGAGCCGCCGACTCCAACTATCGTCCATGTACGATCCATACTAGATCTGACCAACTGCCCATCCTGCCTCCTCTACCTTTTTGACAGCCAATCTTTTTGTCTCAGTAGAGTCTTTCAGTGGCATGTTTCAGTCCTCTTCCCCATTACTTAGAAAAAGTGAGCCACCGGTTCAGGTACAAGATACTACCATTACCGCCTGGACAATTAGACAGCCAACCCGTAATCGCAACGACCCAATTGCAAGAGCGGAGCTCTACCAACTGAGCTATATCCCCCCGAGCCAAGTGGAGTATACATGAAAGAGTCAGATGCTTCTTCTATTCTTTTCCCTGGCGCAGCTGGGCCATCCTGGACTTGAACCAGAGACCTCGCCCGTGAAGTAAATCATCGCCCCTACGATCCAACCAATTGGGAGAGAATCAATAGACTCCTCTTGCCTTTCTTCTTAAAATTGGTTGTAGCCTTTGGTTTGACATCAGGCTTGACTTTCTTGTTGTTGTTGTTGTGGGATGCGTGAGGGTTCTTCTTTTGCACCAAATTGGCGCTAGAACCTCCCTCGATATTTTTGCCCTGGTTGTCCTTTGCTCTCGCCTTCTCCTCAACACCCAAAGAGCCAATGAGATCAGTAACACTGAACTCTTGCCTCTTGTGTTTTAGAGAAGTAGCAAAGTCCGACCAAGAAGGTGGCAATTTGGCAATAATGCCACCCGCCACAAAGTTGTCCGGCAACTCACAGTTGTTGTTCTCAAGTTCCTTTGCCAGCATCTGAATCTCAAGAGCCTGTTCCACTACAGAACGGTCATCGACCATCTTGTAGTCATAGAACTGCTCCATGACATACAGCTCGCTGCCGGCGTCGGAAACTCCGAACTTGGCCTCAAGTGCATCCCACATGTCCTTCCCTGAAGGCATGTGCATGTATACGTCCACTATATTGTCAGCGAGTACACTGATCAATGCTCCACGGAACAGGCAATCCGAAGCCTCGAACTTAGCCTCCTCCTCAGGAGAGAGAGGCGGTTCACTTCGTTTGCCCCGTGAAACATAGAAGCATTGCATCGCTGTCAACCACAGTAGTGCACGTGCTTTCCATCTCTTATAATTAGAACCATCAAAAGCATGTGGTTTCAGTGTTGCAGCAAAGCCAACTACCGAAAATGACCTATCAGGTTTTTGGATTGTTGGAAATTTGGTCATAACTCGGCATATTTTAATCCAAAATAATAAGATAATAAACATGATATTTACAATGGGATTTGATCCAGTGATAGTGGTGAATGTAATTAACATGAGCATGCTTAATGTAGAATAAGCATCAACTATCACATAATAACACAATGTTGACATTGCGATGAACATTAACAGTAAAACTTCTAATTGAAATAATGTAAGAAGGTTATACCCCAAGAATGGTCCTCCGTTAGAGTTTGAGGCGGTATTGCCTCCGTTGGTGTTGACGGGAGTCTCCTTCTCCTTGTATCCAGTGTTGCCGTTGTCTCCAGTGTTCGACATTTTGGTAAAGGTGAAGTAGATGTTGACGAACAGTAAGTAGTCGCGCCTTGCGCTCCCCAAAAACCTGATCACCCGCCCGTCCGTGCAAACGTCGTAGCAGCGCGTGGTTTCGGAGGCCTACTCTCCCAACGCGTGTGCACACACTCGTCGGGATGGGATTACCGTAGCAGCAACAGCGTTGGAAAATGGATGAAAGTGTGTCTCACTCTTCTCGCGGGAGATCAAATCCATTCTCATTTTATAAGAGGAATGGAAGATGAAGAGTAAGAGTCATGGAATAGGAAGAGGAATAGAGCAACTAATTGTCATCAACTAGCCATGAATCATCCTCCACTACACAACCATCAACCAACAATCAATTAAGAATAATTGATGTAAGTTACCAATGGAATAGGAAGAGGAATAGAGCAACTAATTGTCATCAACTAGCCATGAACCATCCTCCACTACACAACCATCAACCATCCATCAATTAGGACTAATTGATATAAGTTACCAATTCCCTAATCAAATGGATTAATTCTCAAAACTCTTCATCCCATTGATATCTCATAAAAGAATGAATTCACATGAATTCCTAGCATAATGAGCCTTGGAATTTATTTGATTTAATTGATTTAAATGGATCAATTACCCAATTAAATCTAACAGCTTCGGGCTTGCGTGAGAACTTGCTGGGACGCTTGGGGTAGGAGGCCATGGCGGAGTAGCGGTGGTGGGCGGCGGCGTGGCGCGGCGCAGGAGGTGACACAAACACCGATGCAGAAGGAGGAGGCTAGAGAAGAGAGACGAGAGATCACCTTGGGGAAGAGCGGCCCTTATAAAGGCACGTACGTACGTGTACGCTGCCCTGTATACGAAATACCAACATACAGTACGCTACTTTACACTCTACGTTGGCTTCTTGACGCTTACGAAATCTACTCCGGAGTCCGGAGTCTGGAATGTTCCAGTTGTGGAGGCCATCGTGGCCGTCGGTTAGAGCAAGTTCAATAGTATAGCCAACTACTAGCTCCAATTCATTTACAGACAATCTAATAGTTCATTCATACAATAGTTATATATTACGCTATTAATACCTAGTCCCATCTGTCATACACACACTATGTCTTGGAGCCCGTACTGTAGTTGGCTGTAAATCTGTAGCCCGCTGCTCTTCTCTCTCCTCATTTATCTTCTTAAAATATATTTTCAGCTGGCTTATAGCCTGCTATTGTACCTGCTCTTAGGAGGACGGAGAGCGCGGATTAGGCCAGACCCGCATTCCCCTCCCCGAGGCGACAAATCCCCGGCTCCTTATCGAATATTCCGCTCGGCGCCAGAACATTAGCTTCTCAGCCCAAAACCCTCTGCGAGGCAGCCCGCTTGGGCGCCTGGACTGTTTGAACACGGAAAAGGTTTACTTTTGGTCCCTTCTATAAGGCTCTCGCGTCCCTCGGTAACAATCTATCCCTTATTTTTATAAATTAGTATAAAGTAAAAAAAAATATCCATACGTCACAACGGTAGAGAACTAGATGAAAGGAGAGGAGTGCCCTGGTAAGAGGTGGGTGCAGTTCGTTAGGTAAGGTTGGGCAGCGTGCAGGTGGCCTCCCCAACTGCCTCGGCTGGTCGGTTCCCATAGCAGCGCCATGACATGGAGAGAAGCGGGCAGACTTGAGGGTAGTGGCTCCCCGCAGATTGCAGCGACGGCGCTACTCCTAGGAGCAAATGCAGATCCAATATGAGGGCGATGGGGTCTCGAGTTCTAGCCCCACTACTAGCGTGAAGACCACAAGAGTCCATGAAACCCCTGCTAAATTTTTTTACCATATATAGATGAGGGAGATGATTGTAGTTTTATCTAATTTATTTAGACCTCTACGTTATTCTTTTTTTTTATCTGCCACTGCACGTCTGCACGGGAGCTAGCGCGGAAGACGTCGGGGACGGAGAGGGTGCCACGTACGGTGCGTGGCGGTCGGGCACGCACGCTGCGGCGAGGGACGCCCGGAGGAGCGGAGCGCGCGCGCCGCGCGCCGAAGCGGAAGCTAAGGGAGCGCGTGGCGTCGCGTCGTACACGCTGAGCATGGCGAACGACGGCGCCGGGGCTACATTCAACGGCGAGGTTCATGCATGCCACGGGTGAGCTCGTGTGCGAGGAGCGCCGTGCGGTAGCTGTAACGCGCAGCGCGCGAGAGACGCGCGCCGCCGGCGCCGATGCACGGGGTGCCCCAGGACTTGAACCGGCCCGCCCCTGGAACAGCGAACGCGCCGTGTTGGACGCCATCGTCGCGTACGCCGCGCACCACGTCATCGCTCGATCGCGCGACCAGCAGACCAGCTCCGTCGTGATCCCGAGCCGCCTACAACGATCGAACACCAGTTAGACATGGCGCGTACGTACTACAAAGCTTAGCTTGGACAGTTGGACGCATATGCATGGCCGCGTAGATCACCTATGAGATTGAGACCGCGGCCCCGGACACCGGACACGCCGCCTTCACAAACTTCTTCGTCTTCCTCAAGTTGCTGCTGTCTCTGCTCACCATCCTGACACGTACACGTACGCCTTGATCACTTCCACGACCTACACATATCAAGCACTGTTCGAACGTGGGCTGCAGAGCGAAACAGCCACTGGGTCCTACATGCCATGTCATTCAAACCCCCCCCCCCCCCCCCCCCCCCCCCCCCTCTTTCTTTCCCATGTCACTGTTCCCGCACAGGGAGGAGGGGCAGGGCGCCTCGCATCGGGAGAAGCTAAAGATTGGATTTTTGCAAGTAAAAACGACACATTTCGTCCAGCATATGGACCCCACTAAGCAACCTAGGACAACTGTGGAAACTGCTTGGGGTGCAAAATGAACCGGTACTATTGGCAACTAATGGATTTCGTATACCCGGTCTGTGGTTGAGGGACATAAATCAAAATTGCCCCCAAGTTGCATACACGCAGAAAATTGTCCTTTTTATATTTCTCCAGTATACATAGGATTTTGAGTTAATTATTGTTTTTGCTGTCTATGACCCACGCGTCATTGTCCCTTTCTCTATCCTCTACCCTCTCTTTTTTTCTCGCTAAGGAATGTCTGGATGGTGTCAGCGTGGCAGATTACTTCCTCCGTTTTAGGTTATAAGACTTTTTGTCATTGTTCACATTTATATATATATGTTAATGAATCATGACACATATATATATATCAAGATTCATTAATATATATATAAATGTGGGCAATGCCTAAAAATCTTATAATCTGAAACGGAGGAAGTACCATACATGGAGACGGCCACGTGATGAGGAGGAACTCCTCATAGGAGACTTGTGCGCGTGGCAAGGTTGCGGAACTCGCAGGTGAGCTAATGAACAGACGGTTTCCAACCTCTCTTCGAACCTGTTCACTTCATCACCACTTTCAACTCTACCAAAATTTAATAGGGTAACAAACTAAGCATTATCTTACTAATATCATTCTACCAATTTTGGTAATTCTGGAATTTTTTTCTCTCATAAAAATGATATCAAATTTTAGAGATGCATCGAACTAAATACATCCAAACACTACTAAAATTTAGCAATGCCAAAATTTACCGAAATTGGCATTAAAATGAACAAGCCCCTCGTTGCCATGATCCTCGATATAGATGCCCAGATGGGCCACCCAGTCCAACACGGCATAGGCACAACTGGGCCTGAGCCAAGGTTAGTCGGGTCCACATGGCTCAACCTACACGCCGGGCCAGGTTGGGCATACCCACGGGCTGCACCCACGGCCCAGGCATGGCACAATAGGACTCGGCCCGCGGCCCGAAGGCACAACAGCCCATCGTGCTTCTTTATAGAATAAGTCTATTTTTTCCATCCTCATCTCTTTGGGCTGTGTCTTATATGGTTAGAATAAGTCTATTTTATCCTTCTTCAGGCATGGCACAATAGGACTCGGCCCGCGGCCCGAAAGCACAACAGCCCATCGTGCTTCTTCATAGAATAAATCTATTTTTTCCATCCTCATTTGTTTGGGCTGTGTTTTATATGGTTAGAATAAGTCTATTTTGTCCCTTTTCTCTTTAGGCAGTGTCTTATATGACTAAATTAAGTCTAATTTAGATCCCTCGACTATTTTTCTTTGACCATACTGTGTTGGGCCAGCTCACCGTGCCAAGACATTACCCAAGGCACGGCCCAACTTTCAGGTCGGGCTGGCACGGGTCCGGCACCAATCGTGCCATGCTTGTGCTTCAAATAACCGTGCCGTGAACCGGGCCGTCGGGCCTCGGGCCTTATGGCCATCGTCTTCTTGTTCGATTCAAACTCTTCGTGCTCTGCTCGCACGGTTCCATACCCTACTCGTTGTGTTGTTCTTCTTCTACGTACGTCTTCGATGCAATGCATCGGTGATCGTCGAAGCTCGAGGACCTTGTGTGATTCCGGACGGCGACCACTATGGATTTGTTCCTGTTTCAAGGGCCATGGACAAGGTCGATGCACCGGCTGTCGGTGTTTGAAAATGGACATGGTCCATGGACAAGTGGACTTTGACACAGATTTGTGTTGCAATATTCGGCAAACATAGCTAGCTTACAGTAAATCTGTAATAAATCATATCGATTTACTTATAGTCCGTATGATCGTCGCCGAGGTCTGCCGTGACAACGTCGACGAGGAAGTCGAAGAGATCGGTGTTCTGCACGGCGGCGGCGACGTCCTCCTTGTGCACAGTCCGGCGCTTGCCCACAAGCGTGGCGGCCCAGGCGCGGCGCGTCAGCTCGGCGATGAACAGCTCGCACGCCTTGGAGAACACCACCGGCGCCTCCCCGGAGATCATCCTCGCCCCGCCGCCGCCGTCGACGACGCTGACGCCGCTGTCCCCCGCCGACCGCTTCATGATCTTCTTGATGCGAGCCAGCGGCAGCGCGTGCGGCCCCGTCCGCGCCGACACGCCGCCGGCGAACATCGCCGAGTAGGGCCTCGCCTGCCTCATCTCGCCTCCTTATTCACTAGTTAACCAATGGTGCAATCAAGTGAATCAACTGCCGGAGACGGTAACGATGGAACGGATATTTATACGCGGCCATGCATTTGACTTTGCGAGGAGCGTGCGTCGCCGGCGGAGGCCGGCAAATGGAGGAGGCCGGCCGTTCTGACAGTGATCGATCGGTACTTACAGAGATATGATTATGCAAATAAACAAAGGACGAGATGGTTAGGAACTTAATTAGGATTGTATGTGTTGGCGGGTAAAAGTATCGATTATGTTGCTTTCACTTGCACTGTGCAGTCAAAATTTTGGCCCTTGTTGCTTGCATCCTTGTGTTGCATCATTGCTTGCTAGCTTCTCCTAACCTCCTTGTTTTAGTGCACATGTCATTGTTTGAAATAGTTGTTGATACAAACAAGCTATTGTTTGAAATTATTATTGTTACGCTATTAATAGTGGAGATAATGTTTGATCATTAGTCTTTATATTGGAAAATATGTAAGAATCTGCCCTCAATCAAAAAAATATATGTAAGAATCCTTTGTTTTTGTTGTGACTTATTTTATCGTCCAAGGTAATCCGAGGATGTTTTTTTTTTTTTTTACTATACTATATCATGAGGCAAATTTGGGTCGCGACCAAATCTTAACATCTTGGTGGGCCGAATTAGGATCGCAATTTTAGTGGGCCGATATGTTCCTTTCCCCTTCATCTCACTGTACCGCACAATGGGCGTGAGGCTACGTAACTGCAGCTGCAAAGCGTAAAATGCATTGACGCCTTCTCGTCCTCGATGCTCCCCTCCGCCGCCGCCTCCTCGCCGCCGGCGCCGCCGCCGTCGCCATGGGAAGAAGCCACCTCCTCGACCGTTCTCCGACACTACAACTCTCTCCCCAAGAAGGGTAAGCCGCAGGGGCGTGAGTCCACCGTCCTCGCCGCCTTCCTCCTCTCCACCCCGCAGCAGGACCCCCGCCGGAGCCTCACTGTTCTCTCGCTGGCCACCGGAACCAAGTGCCTCGGCGCCGCTCGCCTCAACCACCACGGAGACCTCGTCCACGACGCGCATGCCGAGGTCGTCACACGCCGCGCGCTCCTCCGCCTCATCTACACCGAGATCGGCCGGAGCGGCGCTTCCGATTGGTTGGTTGCTTCCGGTGAGAAGTGGAAGCTGAGGGATGGGTACCACCTGCATCTCTACATCACCCAGATTCCATGTATATTCGGTTTGCTGATCGCCGGTTCGCATTTTGTTTAGGCTTAGCCGATTGTTTGATCAATTGAAATGGCAAAGTTCAACACATTTAGAGTTCAATGGATTCCTTGGTTTGGTGAATTTTGCAGGTGGAGTCATGCCTGTTCCACCATCTCCCTCAGAGTTGATCAGGGAACAGCTGGATAGTGATAATGGATGCGATGGTATGCCTCTTTCTTGGCATTGAGTAGAATAGTAAATTAGTGTTTATAGCTGCTAATTTTCTTTTACTATTAGCCTTACATTTGACAAATTGTATTAATCAGTTGATGGCCTGTTAGAAGTGCTTTATTTGTCCTGGTAACATTTAATTTCTACTTAAGTTTTCCAATGGGACGCCTACTCATGTATCTGGAGTAGCAGTTGATTCATGTCTTTAGATGCGACATCGTATTGTAACTCAGTAGATATGTCGAAGTTTCTTATTTGGTTGATTTTCCAGTACTTGTTTTTTTCCTTTCTGTTGGAAAAAAATGGTGTCATGAAAGTGTGGGAGTGGAACTAGCTCCCAGGTGCTAAACAAGTTGACGTTGGTGACCAATGCACAGCAATTTTCTAGACTTGGAACTGGAGAGTTTAAACTGCTTATTGAATGTTTAATGGAGGTCACACTAAATTTAGACTCTATGGGTATATAATACAGTATGGGAAACTGATGGATCTTTCATCTCTGTTTAATTGTTTTTTTCAAGACGTGCCTACTTTCCCGCATGCTGAAAGTCTAATCCATTTCATTGTCTCAGTGTGATTTTTTCTGTGTCCGTTTTAATTGGTAGACTGCATTGTGTGACAGATATTGGGTTTGTTCAAAGGAAGCCTGGGCGTGGTGACACTACATTATCAATGAGTTGTTTTGACAAAATCACTCGCTGGAGTGTTGTTGGAATTCAAGGTTTGTTGTCCACGATCATTTTCAACTCAATGTTATAAGTTTGTTGATAACATCCTATGTGGCAGCATTTTCATGCTATTTTCATCATTTGCTGTTCATGGCAATATATGCTGCAGATCTGCTGAAGTAATATTTAGTGGGCATGCTAGTATTTCTCCACAATTATATTGCTTCTTTATTTTTCTAGTATGATATTCCCGCTTCACAGGCCAATGGATCAACTCCGTTACCCCTTACCTCTGTTCTTTCACAGGTGCATTGCTGTCTCACATTCTTGAGCCCTTGTACCTGTCCACCATTACTATTGGACAATCACCTACTGGTGCTTCTGAAGGGTTTTCTGTTGAAAATAATATCAAGAAAGTTCTCGATGCTCGACTGTCCTCTCTATCCAGCAAACTGCTGTTGCCTTTTAAATTGAACAAGGTCGGAGTGGCAATGCGTTGTGTACTGATATACAAATCATCTGCTAATACACAGCCAATTAGTGTTTGGACAAAAATTTTTTGATCATCCCTGCATTTCCTTGCTTCTAGTTATATGTTAACACAGTGGATCCGTTTTCTTTCCTACAGCCACTATTTTTTGAGGCACCTATCCCTCCAAAAGAGTTTCAACAGACTTCTGGTGATTTGCAACCTTTGACATGCGGGTAGTGTATGGTTTGTTGTCTTTGTAAACTCAGACCATTTTTTCGGTTCACCTCATGTTGTATGTACATATTTTTAGTAAGAGCACCTAGCTTTGCAATTTATATTTTACTAGGTACTCGATATGCTGGAACAAATCCGGTTTTCATGAAGTTGTCTTAGGAACAACTGGGAGAAAACAGGGTACATCTTCAAAGGCAGCATGCTCACCATCCACTGAGTCATTGCTCTGCAAGTAAGAGGGTGCATCCTTTCCCATTCCAAGCATCCTGATGTAAAACTGTTATGGTATATTTATATTCTGTTTTTTAACTGTAGGAGAAGGTTGCTAGAAGCCTTTGTGTCAATTGAACATCCATTAGTCAAAAAGTTCCATTGCGAGGAAATGTCCTACCGTCAAATCAAGGTATTTCATCTTATTTTTTGAAATCAACAGGTATTTCATCTTATATTGGAAAATACAGTAGCTTAGTAGCGTATGATGAACTAACCCTTTTGTCAAACGATTCTAGTGTCTGATGAATATGAGAAGTCAATGACTGACTACTGGAAGGTGGCTGATGTTCTTTGCAGGATATGGCTCATGAATACCAGCAGACACTTGAGCTTCTCAGGAAGGCTCCATTTTTTAGCCGGTGGAGTGCTAAGCCTGCATCCCTCGATTCATTCACGGTTTCACGGTGAGATTAACCCCCAAATGGCTCTTTGAGTTCCCCCAGAATGATGTTTTCAGTGCTAGTTTTAGTGTTGAGGTGTGTTAACTCTGAATTTGTTCAGAAAATGTATGCTCTTCAGCCGATGCAGCTCTGAACTACTGTACAAGCTGTCACTGTAACAAACCTACAAAGCTTTTGGCGTTATTAGGTCAAGATATGGATAACTCATGCTGTCTTGCTCAAATTTGTAAGGGGTAAATTAAAGTCTCATTTGGACTTAGACAAGGTCTCATTTTGGTACGGAGACCCACTGAAAATCTGAAATGCTGGATGTTAAGTTGATACTACTAAATTACAGTTTGCCTATCAATGGATGTTAGGTTGATACTACTAAATTACAGTTTGCCTATCAACGGCCCAACCTTTCCTTTTACTGTATGTCATGTTTTTCACATTTCTAGCCATTATTCAGATGATGTTTCACATTTGTAGTTATGTTAAAACACTAGAATTTCACATGAATTTCGTCAGATATATAGTTCAGTTCCCGTCGGATACCTATATAATTTCCCACTCTAGCCCAATCACCTTCCAGATCGTCGTTGCGGCCGGAGTCAGCGACTCATCGCTCGCCGTCGTGAATCTCATGACGCTGCCATCGCAAAGGCCAACACGCATGATTGGAACGGATGATCTCCCCGTCTCCTTTTTTCTGCGTGTTTTCTGAATGGATCCAATGATTAGAGTCGCTAAGCAGTCAGGCAGGCACTAGCTGCCTGCACGTAGTACACGGCAGGCAGTTGCACGGAGTACTATCTACTGGCCTGAATTCGTAGCTGCTGCAGTGCAGAGTGGCCTGGGATATTAAGACCTGACCAGCGCAGCTGAACTGCTCTGATCTGGAGCATCCAACGAACAAATCTCTTTTCATAAAAGCGAAGCTTGGACCAACCTAAACAGGAGAGGAAAAAAAGAGAGAAGAAAACGCGTGTTAGGGTAGAGAATCATCACGGCGAAAAGCAGAGGCTGGGATTGATGGAGATGAAAACGGTAGGAAACGATTGGAAAACAGTCTTAACCATTTCCGTAACCATATTTTTCTCGGAAACGAAATTGGAAACAGTAAAATCGGAAACGAAAACGATATCGGAAATATCGGAAAACCGGAAACGGAACAATACGGACGGTAACATGTCGGTATAGATCGGAAACCGGTAACAAATACGGAAACATTAAACTATAAAAACATATATTTAACTTTACATAAGTATGTTATATATATATACATAAATTCAAGCTTATACTATATAAATTATAAATTAACTTCATTTTAGCCATTTTTAGCCATGTACAAAAGTTAGAGATTTGATTGAAGAGTCAGTCAATCTGTAAGTTGTGGGTCAAGTATAGATATGCCCTATAAATATCGACATATTTAGACTACGGTAATTACCATATTATAAGAAACGGTAATTTCCGCAAGAATACGGTAAATACGGAAACGATTGGTATAACAGCAGAACCATTTCCGTTTTCATTTCCATATTTTTTACCATTTCTATTTTTGTTTCGGTCGATTACCATTTCCATATGACTCGGCCGGTAGAAAGTCGAAATCGAACGCCGGTCGGCAGGTAATTACCGTTACCGTTTTCACCCCTAGGGATTGATCAACCGAGTGTACTAAAATTCACAAGATCAAGTGTAAATTTCTTTCTGTACCGACAAAAAAAGGATGATCTCTGCACTGAAGAAATGGAGAGCAAAATGCCGAAATGATTGGGGAAAATGTGCAGATGTAGACATACATATATGGCCTGGCAACTTTACATCTGTGCTGGTGTATGATCTAAGGAGCATTCAATGGGTAATGGCCCTCTCTCGCTTTTGTCTTTAGTCCAGTGAGTCCTCACCGTCCTGCACTCATCTAAGCCTGCACCAACAGCTAACAAAACCAGGACACAAGTGAGAGCAGTACAGCAGCAAGGTCTTTTACTTCTGGGTACATAGTCCAAACATCTACTAGTAATGGCGTTGTCAGCCAGTAAGTTCATCAGTTCATCTGGCCTGAATTTCCTAGAACTCGCTCTAATGATCAAGTTACAAAGAGAAGAAGAAGATCTTGAGATTTCTTTTTTGTTTGTTTGTTTGTTATGTTGAAAACCTTCACTTGTAAGTAAAGAGAGTATTTGCCAATGGCAGTGGCATTGTGGGTGTAGTGGTATAGTGTGGTGAGACAGATTGTAGAGGAGTTTGTTGTTGCTGGATTCCTCAAAGACCCACTTGCTTAAGAGCTCCTCAAGTGATGTACTTGCTTAAGCTTCAATTCATACCGCTATTCTTCCTTATAGCCGAAACTAGGATAAGTTAAACTAATATATATTTAGTTCTTGCTTTTCTCTGAGGTGTGAGAGAAATGAAAAGGGTGGCCTTACTCGTGCCGGCCCAAATAAACTTTTAAGTGGATCGCCTACTTGACAAGTGTCAATTGAAAATTTTTGCAAATAGAGTATATATGTTATATAGATTGACTTTAGTCTTTAGGCGTTTGCTGAATGGAGTGCAAACATGTTTCCGAATTTTCGCTTATGAATCACCAAATTTCATTTTGTCATGTAGAATATAGGTATGACTAATGACTTAATGACTGTCTAAAACTCTTGAAACCCGGAGCTGTGTCTGAAGAAATGGTTGTAATTAACTAACATATTGACAATGACAAAGAACCGAACCTCCCTTTCCTTCTCTCCTTTGTTTATCATCTCACTCTTTCCTTTCTCATTAACTACAAACTGCTTTACAAAAGCATCGCGTCAATGCCAACCAAGCAATGAGGCATCTGCTTCCTAGATCAATGCTAAGTACACACTTGCTCTCTAAACAAATGTTCTAGTGCAATCTAATCATACCTACAATACACAAGAAATGCAGAGTTTCATCGATCGGTCTCAGCCTCTGAATTCTTTTAACTGCCACCAGCACACCAGGATATGCAAAGGCAAAGGTGACTGCAGAGAAGAGAGGCTGGCGATGGTTGTTGACATGGGACCATTGATTTGTTGCAAAAGACCTAAGTTTTTCATGGATTCTGCCTAGCTCCACGAATGGATGGGAGGCAGAGACAGATGCAGAAATTAAAAGAATCCAGCATCAGAGACCGAAAGATACGGCTAAGAGACCAGACAGACCCTGGACCCCAAGTGAGCACATGCATGCTTAAATTATTGAAAGCAACCATTAAGAAACATATTTGCATGTAAGTGCTCTTAATGTAGGCAAAAACATATTGATGGCGCCTCTTGTTCATTAAGGAAAAGTGGTGATGACCAAACTTGCAAGTTTTATCTGCAATCCTTTTGTTGCTTCTGAAAAACTGAATTTCTCACCCTCTTGGTGCTATCTTTCTTGTTACTTTTGGATTAATGGGCCTTTTGTACTGAATTTCTCACCAATCTTGATATATTTCTGAAAACTGAATTTCTCACCTTCCTTTTTCTTGTCAATTTTGGATTTAATGGGCTATTTTGTTTGAGATATAATCGGATGAAGGGTTGGTGGTCGTGTGCCGAGTGGCCTAATACTGCGTGCCTTGCGCCATCAGAAGAGCTGTGGACACAAACATGATATCTTAGTTGGTGTGGCCTCCTCAACCATCATCCAATACAGACAAGGACCCCTCCAACTGCAAGAAAAACTGCCATTTTACAGCTCAAATCCAAAATCTAATCCCCCCATCTTGCTAATCAACCATTGCCTTTGCCAGAAGGAGAGGCCTACTTTTGGCTTCCTTGAATTATGGATTTCAATAAGCTGGTTGGAAGATGAGGAACACTTGGTGCTCACTGCAATGATATTGCTACGTTTGAATTCATGAGCTGCTTACACATTTGCAAAGAACCATTGGCCACCATCAATCTGAAAAACGAAGTACTATATTTTTAACAAAGTGTAATGCTCCCCAGAAACAGTAATCTCAGGGAGGAGACAGCCATCTGGGAGTTTTTGCCTTTTGCTGCTGCTGTCTGGCCTGATCACATCAAGGCTGCTTGCTTCCAAATTACTCAATACCAATACAGTTTAGTTTATACACACGATGGCATGTCCTGCAGTCCTGGTCACTGTGATCTGAGGCCATCTCTGAATATCCAAGTACCAAGTGGCAAGCTCTCTGGTGACCTCAGTTTCAGTTTATACGGAAACATTTCTTTCGTGTACATAGTTTCTCATAACTCTTAATTATATACCAACCCAAATAGACACAAGAGATATTAGTACAATGCAGTATAATAAATTGACTAGAGAATCATACAGACCGAAAGAAAAAAGGAGAAAGAAAGAAGAATTTTGAAGTACAGCAGTAGGTCCTAGCAACAATTGGGGCAGCTCTTTCTTCCTTGACGCTGCAACAATACTCCTATAATCTACCTGTCCCTCCATATTTAAATGCACCAAAGAAAGAACTGTTCTATAGTTGATGGCCTTGAATCAATGCCTCCGTTTTCTCATCTCGCTGCTAGCTCTCTTTCGGTGCAAGAAGAAGTAAGCTTGATTGCCTGCAGTCGCCATTGCTGGTCCAAACGGACCGGCCGTGTGCATCTTGGAAGCGTTCTAACAACAATTGTATCACTTCGATGTAATTGATCGAGTTCAATGAAAACTTTACCCTTCACCTCCTGTGTCATACAATACTACTGCACTGCCTGCCTAAACATAGGGGTTTTGGCCGTCCCCTTTCTCTCATGCTGTCACGTTCGATTGCCATGCGATGCAGCCCCGTCTGTGGACACATCTTCATAAAATTGAGGTGTCTGTTTGCTCTCCTCGTACCATGCATGTCGTGTACGCTTCTTGGCCTCGCTGAATGCGATGTTTTTCTTCTCTCCTTGATCTGTTGCCTGTTGCTGGACTCCCAAGCCACCGAGTGGCAAAAAGGATTTGCAATCTCAGCTCCTACTTTTACACGATCTTGGCTGGCAGAAAGGATGATACGACAATATGATATACACACTCTGAATATTCAGTGCATCTTACTACTATCTCATTTCTGCAGTTACAGCTTTGCTACGTTAAGGCCTCTGAAGAGGATTGCGTGTGCAGTGTGCTACAACAAACTGAACTGTCCGAACTACGATGTTATAATCAGAGTGTGACTGAATCTTTTTCTCTTCTTTGGAAGCTGTCTGAATCTTGAATTGCACGTGAACATTATTAGCTGTAAGGCTCCTTTCGTTTCACCCATTTCTGAGACGGTGAGATTAACGTTAAGAGTGGGTCCCTTTATTTGCAAACCATATATGCAGAATTGGAATTGGAATTGGATTCGATCGATCCTACCAAAAATTGTGGTCTCTCATGAGATTAACCATGGCTGCCATGCAAGCAAGCAGGACCATGGTGTGATAGTAGGCGACAACCTGGACCCAAATTTGCAGGTGACTACCAAACAAAAAAAAAAAGCCACTGTTACTTAATTTGTTTCCAATTCTCTTTCACTGGCTGATCGATGCCATTGTCAACCAATAATTTCTGAACTGAGATTTTTCCTTTCTGCAACTCGACTATGCATTCGAATTAGAAGGAGAGACATGAAGAACATGGAGCATATAAGTCCCAGTGCAAGAGGACAAGAGTCAAGACAAACTAATTACTGAAACTGCCGAGCTGTCTTCACTCCCTCCACCGCTATTACTGCAGCAGCTACGTCTCATCCTTATCCTTCCTCTATTTACAAAAAATCTAAGGCTCGGTATTATTACCGCGGATTATATGTTCTATTATAGCGATAAATTATTTTATGTAAAAAGTAATTTAAAATAAGTTATCTAAGTTTTTTTTAAGAAAATGATTTTTTTTCAAAGCGTAAAGTTGGATGTACCATGTAGCAGCATCATTCTAGCAATATAAACCATTTTAAGTTCTTAACAGTATTTCAGCTAACGGTATTGTTTTTGTGTTACCCAGTATTAAATTCGCTGTAGCTTGTAAAAATAACATGACCTTTTCTATTATATCTCGCTAAGTCACCGCACTGTAATTAAGAGAGAATCCAAGAACGCAGAGAAAATGAAGGGACCACATGGAAAAACAAAGAGAGGACACAGCGTTGAACGGTCATAAACACCACACCCATTTCCGAAGAACCCCTAAATAAGCTTCTCCTAAAGAAATTAAAAAATACAGTATATAGGCAAAGAAGGTTAAGATACACTGCAAACAGCACAAGAGCAGATTAAAACAGTGCTGCTAATGACATTCTATGACCAGTGGCTAGTCTTAAAATAAAAGGGAGATGCTCCCTAACCCCTAAATTTTATTTTGAGATGCTTAATCCCTAATGCTGATGCTAATACTCAGTAAGTGGTGGGGGTAATTTGTTAATTAATTGAGTGGTACTTAATTGATAAATTAATTAGTGCGCGTGATAACTAATCGGCCACCGCCTCCCCCACCCTTGACAATTTAATTGCTCGCACTAAATTAGCCCAACATTCTCCTCGCTTCCTCCTCTCTCTCTCTCTCTCTCTCTACGCCCTCGTCTACCTCTCTCTCTCTCTCTGCATCTTCTTCTTCTTCTTCTTCCACTGCTCGGCTCTCTCTTTACTCAACTGCTCCCACTCCCCAACCAACCAACCCACCTCCACCTCCACCTCCATGTGGTGCTGAGGCCGGAGCAGCAGCGGCGGAGTCGGAGCGGTAGCCATGGCGCCGTGAATTCGCGCGAGGACGCGATCTCTGAGAGAGGGGGGAGTGTAGTGCTCGAGTGAGTGATTAGGAGGCGGTGCTGCAGCTGCGGCGGCGTTCAGAGATGAGGCATTGTTGGGGCGGTGCTTCCTCCGTCCTCCGGCTCCTCCTCGCGTTGCAGTGCGGGGTGGTGGTGTTGGTGTTGCAGTGCTCGGCGAATGCGTTGGGCAGTGACGGTGAGTGTTGTCGCTTGCGCGGTTGCGCCGTGTATGTGTGTTCTTCCACTGACTTGGTGTTTTTCTCTCCTGTTTTTTTTGGTCGGATTTTAGGGAGTTTTGTTTGAATTCGTGGTGTTTTTTCTAATTATGCACTGCCTGTGAATTCCATTTCTGGGAGACGTTTTACGGGGGTTTTTATTTTATTTTCTACATTTTTTTACCGAGTTTGAAATGGTTGTTCAGATTTTTGGTTCTGATCTATCTTCTTCGAAATTTCCACCTGTTACGCGGTGGAGGCGATGGAAATTTCGAGATTTATCCGCGAAATTTCGTGCCTAAAACTCGAATTTCACCTCCATTTCTACGTGCATTTCTGATCTGTACTCTCGTTCTGTTCTTCCATGAGAAATGTGGCGTTCTGCTCACACGCGTTTTGCTCCGCCTTGTGCTAGTCTCGGCGCTCATCGCGTTCAAGCGCGCAATCATCGAGGACCCCCGGTCGGCGCTCGCGGACTGGAGCGATGCGGACGGGAACGCCTGCGACTGGCACGGGGTGATCTGCTCCTCGCCGCAGGGTTCCGTGATCTCCCTGTAAGAAACACCCCCCTTGCACTTGCACTCAGCTAGATCTCACTAATGTTTCACCTACTGCTTTACTGTGGTACTTACTAGCCGGTAATATCAAATCCTGTTCAACATTACTGTGTACATAAAGTGGGGAGGGAAAAGAGTTTGTTATGGTGATTTATTAATGTTTATATTAGCAGGTACTACAATTTTGTAGGTGAAGACTTGTTTGATACTATAAGCACTGCCACTAGCTTATCGTTGGAGCTGTACAATGCTGTATATGTTTGACATAGACACATATTGCATGTGCAAACAGCTGGAAATAATGGAGTGTGATGTGCCATTTAGATATGTAGTCAGTAGATTTTGTTTACAATGAAACGCCAACTAAAACCCGTACTTGCGTGATCAGTCAAAATCCTTCTGGGATGGAATTTCTTCTCATGTGTCATGACTCGATGATTCCGCACCTTGCAGGAAGCTGTCAAACTCGTCGCTGAAGGGATTTATCGCGCCGGAACTTGGACAGCTGAGCTTCTTGCAAGAGCTGTATGTTCTGTTTTATTGTTTTTTCAACTGGTTATGATGAATTAGCTTCAAGGTTTCTGAAGGTCTCTTTTTTGGGCAGGTATTTGGATCGCAACATGCTTTTTGGGACAATTCCGAAACAGCTAGGCTCACTGAGGAACCTTAGAGTCTTGGATTTGGGTGTTAATAGGCTTACTGGCCCTATACCTCCTGAGCTGGGTGGATTGAGCAGCGTAAGCGTAATGTAAGATGCCAATTGATTTGCTTATATATTCAGGATTTTCCTGTTTCTGGTGCTTCTTTGCTATTGAAACTAAGGCTGCTTTCATTCATCTGCTGTAGAAACTTTCATTCCAATGGGTTGACTGGGAATATACCTTCAGAGCTGGGCAAGCTACAGAATCTTGTTCAGCTGAGGTTGGACAGGAATAGACTGAAAGGATCAATTCCTGGAAGCAATGGTTCTGGTTTTTCTCCTACGGCCAATAGTGGGTTGGTGACTTCCCCTAACTCCATTTTTATTTGATGATCAAGACTGTAGATGCATTTTCCATATATATTAAACCATAAAAATGTCACTTAATTCCCTAAAGGTTCCTGTGCTCTTGTATTCTATGTCTATATTTCTGGATATCCATGCCATAGTCAAACCATTTTATTCATGGACTGAACACCGCAGCTATGATATCATGGCGATTGTATATGTGTGTCCCTCTTCAAAATCATTCGTTCTTACATACTAGTTAATTTGACAGTAAATTTTGGTGACAGTAAAAAGGATAAGACTAGGTATCAAGTGGTGGTTACTTAGTAACTTTGTGCATGCAGATTCTTTACTATATTCTCTCTTGATGACATCTGGCAGTGAGCCTGCAAAAAACTTATATTTGACCATGTTTCATTATCTTCTTGTTAATTATCTGAATCGGTTTTATTTTACTCCACCAGATCCACAGCTCACAATGGGCTATGCCCTTCTCCTCGATTAAATGTTGGAGATTTCTCGTACAACTTTCTTGTTGGAAAAATCCCACCGTGCTTGAAGTATCTTCCAAGGTAGTACCATACAGTGTGTTTGCTACTGCTTTAAGGTCCATCCATTTACATGGCTTGTCTGCAGGTCAAGTTTCCAAGGGAATTGCTTACAGGATGAGTACTCTGTCCGGCAGCGGGCTTTCCAAATTTGTATAAGTATGTATTTTGCCTTCTAGCATTAACAGGATTACCACCCCCCCCCCCCCCCCCAAAAAAAAAAAAAAAACACACACACACACACACACAAAAAGGAAAAAAAGATTACGACAGCATGCACCAAAAAATGATATCCTCCTATTGTAGTTTCGCAATGTACCTGCAAGTGGCATTGTGATTGATACCCTACAGGCCTAGGCCTACACTTGCAAAATTTATCCATGGAATCCACTATCATTATGTTCATGATAAGCAGAAATATCCCCTTTCTTTTATCTGCATTCAGTATAGCCCTCTACTTTTACAGTTTCACTGCTTTATTTAGCAATCAATAGAAGGCCAAGACAGCCCACTTGATCTATGCATGGTCAACATGATATATGAAGACAATTGGATGTGCTTCAGTTCTCCATCTTTAAATTTTTTTAAGAAAAAGTCACGAAACTTGAAGCAAAGAGGCCAGTATTGAATTTAAGCTATTCCCAATGTTGGGACTGACGCAAAACACCACACTGAAATTTTGCACACCAATTACATTGATTGCATTTCTTTACTGTTTGAGTATTGTTGGGTAACTAGTCAATAACACCATGTACTGATATTGGCGGAATCCACTCATTTGTCTTAGGTGGTTCTCCGGCTGGCCGGCGAGGTGGTGTAAAGGGATTCAAACATCCCACCTCTGACCATAAACATGAAAGATCACCACAGCCAACATGGCTTCTCGTTTTAGAAATTTCAACTGGCATTCTTCTGCTTGTATTTGTGATTACTGGTGCAGTTACTGCTTCCAGAAGCTGCAAGCTAAAGCCATCAATAAGAATATCCTCGTGGAACAGATCAAAAAGTTGGAGTGATGAGATAACAGTGCTGATCGGTTAGTGTTAAGTTCATTGTGGAAAAAGGGCACTAGTAAATTAATTTTTATGCTTTCCAAATAGTGCTGTTAATATCGTAATGCTCTCACCAGATTCTGATATGCTGAAAAGTCTGCCAAAGTTAAGTCGCCAGGAGCTTGAAGTAGCTTGTGAGGATTTTAGCAACATTATTGGTTCATCTCCTGAGACAGTAGTATACAAAGGAACCATGAAGGATGGACCTGAGGTTTCTGTCATATCATTATGTGCCTTTGAAGGTCATTGGACTAGCCAACATGAACTATTTTACCAAAACAAGGTAAAGCTTAGCAAAATTCTGGTGTGAGAACAGTATTTTGTCCCACAATATTAATGGGTGTAAATTTTAGGTTATTGACCTGGCAAGGTTGAATCATGAGAACATAGCAAAATTTCTGGGCTATTGCAGAGAAAGTGACCCATTCTCCAGGATGCTAGTGTTTGAATACGCATCAAACGGGACCCTGTTTGAGCACCTACACTGTAAGCCAGCCTCTTTATTTTCTGACGATTATGTGATGCTTAGTTATTGCATATTGCATGTGTTATGTGCAGCAGGTTTGATTATTTGATTTTATGGTGTTCCTTCAGATGGAGAAGGAGCTCAGTTATCTTGGCTCAGACGAATGAAAATAGCCATTGGCATCGCGCAGGGTCTAAGATACCTGCATACCGAGTTGCAGCCTCCATTTGCTATCTCTGAGCTGAATTCCAACTCTGTTTATGTTAACGAAGATTTTACTCCAAAGGTAAGGTGCACGTTATGTTTGGTTCTTCAGAGATAGCCTTTCCTTGTCTGTTCATCCCTATCCTTAGAGTGCAATACTCTCCAACCTGGTGAAACAAACACAATTGTTTTCCATTTTTGTTTTCAGCTGGTTGATTTTGAGTGCTGGAAAATGATGTTCACCAAACAAAAACATGAGAAGGCTCCTGGCCGCATCAATAACAAATCCTCTTTCCCTGGCCACTTGGATTCTTCAGAGGACAAACAAGCAGACATCCAAGGCAATACATTTGCTTTTGGAGTGATTTTGCTAGAGATCATCAGTGGACGGCTTCCTTATTGCAAGGACAAAGGCTATTTGATTGACTGGGTGAGGCATTCTACTCTTTCTGTATCTCATTGTGACAGTGAAGTAAATATTTTAGAAATTGACTCCGAAATCTGCTCCAGAGGACCAGAGCCTAGTTCCACCATGAACTTAAAATGACTTAAACAAAACATATAGTTCAGAAAATACAGGAGCATGCAGTTTGGAATATTATTTGCATTGAACATTTGCACTGCTTATTCTGAATATGCATTCTCTACATTGTTCAGGCCATCAAGTATCTGCAGCAGCCAGAGGAGATCGGTAAGCTTGTCGATCCTGAGCTGACCAATGTCAGAACAGAGGATCTCGCGGTGATCTGCAGCGTAGTGAGCCGCTGCATCGACCCTGATCCATCCAAGAGACCATCGATGCAGATCATCACAGGAGTTCTGGAGAACGGGATCGACTTGTCGGCAGCCGCCATCCTGAAGGAATCCTCTCTAGCATGGGCTGAGCTCGCCCTGGCGTTGTAGCATACCCTTCTTACCACTGTAAATTCGTCCGTCACATCACACACTAATCATGGCCATTGCATGCTCGGAATATAGAGGAGCTGAGACGCACGAGCAGGCAGGCACTAGTTCAGCTTGGTCGTGATACTGTACTGACTGTTTTTGACTCATAATGCTGTATGATTTACAATTGATTGCCGGTATTGCACAGCAGGTAGTTTCTTCAATGCCTCACCGGTCTAATGAAACCCCTTGTTCGCCTTTGCTGGCATACATGCGTAAGTTTGTGGTGCAGCCTATTAGGGTGAAAACCGTCACGGAAATTCCCAACTGGCTGAGCATCGGTTTTATAAAAGTTGTACTGTTTTCGTTTGTTTCTGATCACCACCACATATATTGATGCTGTTCCCCTAGTTTCTCTTATCATCGTATGCGATTACCACTCGAAAAATTAAATTGGTAAATATGGAATTTCTCGACTGACGCATACAAATAGTATCACACCCGACAGTTTTCGTCCTAGGCTCCTAGCGTGTGCTGCCTGCTGCGTGTAGCATGGAGTTTGGAATTATCTTGGACTGTTGGAATCGGCATCATTTTTCTATTCGAATATTATGTCAGATTTCTGAGCTGCGTTTCCTCCAACTTGGCATGCTGCAATCCTGATAACATCCACAGAGATGGATTGAGAATTCCAGGCAACTACGCGAGTCACAGATTGGGGCAAGGCGCAGGGACGCGCACGCGTCCGGTTCCAGGGGTCGAGGAGGGGAAGCCCAGCGCCAGCCAAGGGAGACCCCAGCTTCGCCGAGCGCCGGGCGATCGCGGATTTCCCGTGGTTTTGATCGCGTATTTTTCCCGTGGTTTTGGAGGCTGCGCGGGTCGAGCTCTATCGAGATTTTCGGCCACCTCCTTCCCTGTGGCCTTGTGGGCTTGCGCGGGCTGTGGCTGGGATTCGCTATAGGGATACGTAGGAGCGCTCGTCCATCAGTTCTCGATTGCGCTGCGGAGACGCCGAGAGATGGGTGTTTTGTGAGCGCCGGCACCCACTGACTGACCCACCAAACGTCACTTCCCCTACTGTGGGACACCACGGGTGTGTTTATGGCCTGTTTAGTTGAGGAAAAAAAAATTGTTGAGTGTTACATCGGACGTTTGACCGGATGTCGAGAAGGATTTTCGGACACGAATAAGAAAACTAATTTTACAACTCGCCTGGAAGCCGCGAGACGAATTTTTTGAGCCTAATTCCTTGGGTTACTGTAGTACTTATGGCTAATCATGGACTAATTAGGCTCAAAAGATTCGTCTCGTGATTTCCTCCCTAACTGTGCAATTAGTTTTTGTTTTTATTTATATTTAATACTTCATGTATGTGTCCAAAGATTCGATATGATGTTTTTTGGAAAAAAAAAGTTCACGTTAAAATTGAAAGTTTGGTTGAAATTAGAACGATGTGATGGAAAAGTTGGAATTTTGTGTGTGTAGGAAAATTTTGATGTGATGGAAGAGTTAGAAATTTGAAGAAAATTTTTTGAAACTAAACTCGGCCCACGTTGGTGGGGCCCTGCCCTTCCTCCGTCGTTTCTCAAATCCGGAAAGCAAGGGTGATCGTTGGATCGTTGATTGATTGATCGATCAGTTTGTAACTTTGAGGAAACGTCGCCGTCGCCACTGGCCGGCACAGTGGGCGAGTGGCGACGGCGCCGCGGCACGTCATCCCTGACGATTTTTTGTTGCAAAAAACCAGAAACGGCTCCGCGGTTAGGTCCATTGACGTGGAAATGCACGTCGTTGTCCCAACAACTGAACCACCGAATCAGCGAGCGAGAGGTGCCTGGCCGGCCTCTGGTGACGAACGCGCAACCGGGGTATGAGTTCACCTGCGTTCAAGAATATGCCACGATTCCACGAACCCGCGCCTTCTTTTTCTTTTCCTCTCTCGACCGGTAAAAGTTGGACGACCACTGTGCTGTGCTGTGGGCACGCGCTCACGGGTGGAAAAACGACGACGATAATATGACCAACACGTACAATCAGGTTGGCCGGTGAGAAGTAATAACAACAAATCAACAATTCAACACGTACGAATGGACGGGAAATCGAAATTTTATTATACTCGTTAGCACGGGAAACCCAACCCTATGCATACTTACTACTAGCTAATTAACGAAGCTACTGGTTGTAGCTGAAGTAACCAGAAAAAATCAAATCAAGACACGAACTTGATAGATACAGTAGGACGATGGCATGCGAGGGTTGGTCGGGAGGTAGACTTTTAATTAGGCCTTGGTGGGCAGCACCGGCACGACGAAGTGCTGCGCGACGATGCGGCGTTGGATCTTGCCGGTGGCCGTCTTGGGAAGCTCGTCGGCGATGTACACCTTCTTGGGCACCTTGAACGCGGCCAGGTTCCTCCGGCAGTAGGCCAGCACCTCCTCTTCCCCGAGCGACACGCCCTCCCGGGGGATCACCGCGCAGTTGATCTCCTCCCCGTACTTGGCGTCGGGCACCCCGAACGCCACGGCCTGCGCGATGGCCGGGTGCCCGAGCAGCACCGAGTCCACCTCGATCGGCGATATCTTCTCGCCGCCGCGGTTGATCAGCTCCTTGATCCGCCCCACCAGCCGCAGGTACCCCTCCTCGTCCACGACGCCGATGTCGCCGGTGTGGAACCACCCGAACCGGAACGCCGCCTCGTTCGCCTCCGGGTTCCCCTTGTACCCGCTCGTCACGTTGTCGCCGCGCACGCACACCTCGCCGCTCTTCCCGGCCTCCACCCGCCGCCCATCCTCGTCCAGGATCGCCATCTCCTGCCCCACCGCGCGCCCCACCGACCCGGCCTTCCTCGCCCCGTCCTCCGGCAGCGGGTTCGACGTCATCAGGTGCGACGCCTCCGTCATCGCGTACGCCTCCACCACCGGCGCCCCGAACGCCGCCTCCAGCTTCTCCATGATCACCGGCGCCAGCGACGCGCTGCAGCTGCGGATGAACCGCAGCGCCGGGTACTCCGCCTCCGGCTTCGACGTGTGCCGGTCGATGATGATCTGGTGGATTGTCGGCACCGCCGTGTACCACGTCGCGCCGGCGCCGCGCATGTCGGCCCAGAAGGTGGACGCCGAGAAGCGCCCCGCCGCCGGGAGCGTCACGGACGCGCCGGACGCCAGGGAGGCGAGGAGGCCGCAGAGGAGGCCGTGGACGTGGAAGAGCGGGAGCACGATCACCGTCGCGTCCGCCTCGGTGAGGCGGTACACGCAGCGGATGTTCTGGACGGACGCCGCCAGGTTGCGCTGCGTGAGCGGCACGCCCTTGGGCCGGCTCGTCGTGCCGGAGGTGTGCAGGAACAGCGCCACGTCGGACGGGTCGTTGGCGAAGTCCTTGGCCGCGGCGGCGGCGGAGGCGGGGAAGCCGGCGAGGTGGACTTGCCCGGCGGCGTCCTTGAGGCTGGCGGTGGTGTGGGCGAGGCCCAGCTTGGAGGCGGCCGCCTGCGCGGCGACGTTGCCCTCGGGGTTAGTGATGAGGAGACGCGCCCCGGAGTCGGAGAGGTAGAACTCGAACTCCTCCTGCGTGTACGCCGGGTTCAGCGGCGCCGCCACAGCGCGCGCTCGGATCACCGCCAAGAACATGATCACCAGCTGCAAAAACAGAAGAGCCAAATCAGCATCAGCAGCTCGATGATCGTCACCGTGATATCAACAGCTTCTGTGACCGGTGCTTTACCTCGACGGTGTTGGGGAAGGCGAGCGCGACGACGTGGCCGGGGAGCACGCCCGCATCGGCGGCGAGGCGCGCGGCCGCGGCGTCGACGAGCGCGTCGAGCGCCGCGTGCGACAGGTCGACCTTGCCAGGGACGGCGAGGGCGCGGCGCGAGGGGAACGTCGCCACCGCCGCCTTGAGCAGCGTGGTCAGAGTCGGGGTCTCCATTGGGTCGCCCGCTGCAGGTGCTTCACGTACAATCTCTCGTGCGTCGCGTTGGTTTTGTGTGCGTGTGTGTGCTGGGGGGGAGAACGTGTCGTGTGTTTGGCGCCTCTCAAACCGTTTGGCCTCGTGGGGTTTATATAGGCGCGGAAAACCCAAAGGCTCTCCTCTGCTTCGCGTTTTGGGCCTCTGCTTCGTCAGCCACGGATTATTGCTGTGCTCTGATAGTGAGGTTTACTGGAGCTCAGCTCACAACCAAAATCAAATTTGGATGTTTGGCCTTTGCTTTGCCTCCTTGCATTGCACCAGGTGTGTGCGTGTTGACGATGGGAGGCCTTTTTCTTTCTTTATTTCTTTTTTTTTCGAGGGTTCGTGTCGTAGCGACGAGTGTCTTCCTGCTGGACCCCACAACTGTTGCACGTGGACGCATAGATTAAACATTTTGGTCCTAATACGACACAAAATCCTTTTGATTAAACATTTTTCTGTGATATGATATTCTCCCTGTCCACCACTGCGCCGAGTCATTTTTGTTGTTTCTTCATCGAAACTACTGTCTTTTTTTAGGCCTCGCTGGGAGGCAGAGAATCACTTGCTACTGTTTGGCACCGAAGAGAACACAAAAAGCAGGAAAATAATTAAGTTGGAGTGTTTCCTTTCTTACGTGTCCGGGATTCTTGTCTTGTGCGGTTTATGTTATCTCTCACGGTGTTCAAGGGGGAAAAGCCAGTATTTTTATATGCCCATCCAACTGGGCATTGCAAGTGTCACGAGTGCGCGCAGCTGATGCAGTTCTAAATTCCTTTTCTTTTGGATAAAGCTAAAAAAAACAGGACGAGTAGATCGTGCTCAGTATGCAGCAGCAGCCGGTGGTCAGCCAAGCGTCGACCCGGCCGGTTATTTGTGGCTCAAAGTGCGTGTGAAAACGCTCAAACCGAGGGCATGTTCACTTTTGATGTTAAAAAAAACCTTACCAAAATTTTAACAGTATTTCTTATGTAGTTATCAAAATTTAACAATAAACTAAATATAGCATTTTTTTATAACTTTATTAAAATTTAATAAGGTTAAAAATAGCATCAAAGTTAACCGGCCCTGATTGGTTAATCTCCAAGAGCGTAATACCACAGAAAAGCTATCGACACCGTGATCGTGTATGACTAGAGAGATCTACTAGAATATACTCGATCGAGGATATTCCCCTCTCTCTCTCACTTGTCCATTAGAACTATAATAATTATAAACAATAAATAGGGAGACAAATTAACAGAAATGCAACACGTAAGGTGCCAACAAACTCGACGTCCATATCAACTAAGCTCAGTTAGTACTTATACTACTTCTTTAAATACACTATCATTAAAACAATTGATTAGTTGCGGCTGTGATTTAAGCACAGTTGTATAGTAGCGGGGGGACGTAACGGTGATAAGGCCTGTTTCTTTCAGTTTAAAATTATTATAATCTAGATTATTGACTCAGATTACTATAAACTAGATTGTTATAATCTGTAATAGAATAAGCGGTTAGTTGTTTCTTTTCTAGATTATTAGAGCATATATTATTGGGTTTGCAAGTCTAAAGAGGGACTGGGGTGGCATGTGGGTAATTTTTCACCTAATAATCTAGAAAAAGCTCACCTAAATGAGCTTATCAGATTATAATAAGTTGGACTCCAGATTATAATAAGCTATTTTAATAAGTTGTCTGTTTCTTTCAGCTTACTCCCAGTAATCAGAATTATAATAATCTCAAGCTGAAAGAAACAGGCCCTAAGACGTGTCGAGCTCGGCCAGCCGGCCAGCCAATGTTTCGATCGAAATGGAAAGACCAACCAGGCAAGCAAGCGGCGCCGCGTACGAGCGAGCGACTGTGCGATCGAGGGCGCGCTTGGACAGGCGGGAACCGGGGAAACACGCATCATAGAGCGGCTGATGTGAGTCGCTCACGACGAAATTGCACACCATGAGCCGTTTTGGATTGCTACCAAAACTTAGCCCAGCCAATATTTTGTTAGTTTAAATAGTATATGTGCTTGGTTTGAATTGAAACCAATTTATTAGTAATGCCCATGCTAGATTTAGTATCAATCTAGAATAATCTTAACTAGAATTCATATGTCGGCTTTATACTAGTAGGGAAAAAGTACGATTGGAAATCAGTCGCTTCCCTTTTGGGCTCAAGTCAGCAGAAGAGTGAACTTCATATTAATAGGTAAATCCTGCATCAAGCGTAAAGGAAGTACACTTATTTGGATTCGGCGCTTAATAACTCGTAGTTGACGTTGGTTTCGGTTCGATCAACTATCCTTTTTGAAGCGGATAGTTCACAGTGCTCATTCTAAAAAAAAAGCGGAAAAGCCATGATGTTTCCACTCCATTTTCATTACGAAGATGTATTACGTCAGGATCTGTTGCTCAAACTGAATCACGCCAATGTTATGGAAGTTCCTGGATTGTTTGAAATCAGATTAGTACCAAAAGCTGCCTCTGATTTTAAAATCCAATTTGGAAAATTGGCTATGGAGTTTTTGTGCGGTCAGAGATTCATACAGACACAAAGGGGCATTACCCCCCCCCCCCCCCCCGAAGTATAGTGGTCGTCCAAATTACACCTCTGAACCATAAAATCGGACATTCTTCACCCCCAACTATACAAACCGGACGAATTACCCCACTCAACCCAATCCGTAGTGGTTTTGGTCTACGTGGTAGTCCAGTCAGCAATTTTTTATTAAAAAATAGGTGGGCCCCACCTGTCAGTTTCTCTCTCTCTCTCTCCTATCTTTTCTATCTCTCACTCTCTCTCTCCTCCTTCAGATGGTGACAGCGGAGGCAGCGAGCGCGGCGAGGCGAGGCGGCGGCGGCGGCGGAGGAGGAGGCGAGCGCGGCGGCGAGGCGAGCGGCGGGGGCGGAGGAGGCGAGGCAGTAGCGGCTGGATGCCCACGGCCTTTTGTGCCCACATCCCCCTTCGATTCGCCACCGCCTCCGAAGGTATCCTCACCGGCGCCGACTTCGCCATCGCCGTCGCGGACTTCGCCATTCCCAAGGTCTATGTCCCCGTCAGGAGCGGAGCAGTTGCGGAGGACGGCCTCCTCGGCACCTAGGTGGGAGAGGGGAGAGAAGCCGCCGCCGCTCGGCACCTAGTCACCACTCGCACTCGCCCCTACGCCGCCCTGCCTCCTCCTCCGCCGCTGCCTCGCCTCGCCGCCGCGCTCGCCTCCTCCTCCGCCGCTGCCGCCTCGCCTCACCGCGCTCGCTGCCTCCGCTATCGCCGTCGAAGGAGGAGAGAGTGAGAGATAGAAAAGATAGAAGAGAGAGAGAAACTGACAGGTGGGACCCACCTATTTTTTAATAAATAAATTGCTGACTGGATTACCACGTAGATCAAAACCACCGCGGATTGGGTTGAGGGGGGTAATTCGTCCGGTTTGCATAGTTGGGGGTGAAGAATGTCCGGTTTTATGGTTTATGGGTGTAATTCGGACGACCGTATACTTCGGGAGGGTAATTCGTATTTTTTTTATTAGTAGCAAACCAAATACAATCTTGTCCTAACCAAGTTTTGACACTACGGAAAAAATTTGGCACGGTGGCAATCCAAATAAGCCCCAAGTTTGCGGAGCGGCGGGCCGGGGACGCTGTCGCGCAAGTAGCCGAGAGAGTAGGAGGTGTACAGTGTGTGCATGTCGACACTTTTCCTCGCTCAGCCGGTCACGCGTGCGTGCGTGCGTTCAAGCTGGCTAGCTGCTGGTGGAGACTGGAGTAAATATTATTTAGCCAAAGGACTCGGTGAATTGAACATCTGAACCCACACCACTTGCGCGCGTAAGACGATGTCCGCGATTACGATCGAGCCGACGCCCGTGCGGTCGTGATTTGCCGGGGCCCGGCCTGCAATCTGGCTCGCTAGTCGCCCGGTCATATATGCAGGAGGCTGCCCCTCCACCAGATGCACCCGCGTTGCGTGCAGCCTCTCCTTCGCGCGGCGCGCGCTCTATGCAGCATATGCAATCTCGATTCGTAGCCATTCACTCTAGGTTGGTTGGTAGGTTGTTGAATTGAATCCCTTTGATGGGATAGGTGACGACATCGCATCGCAAAAAACCGTGCGTGTGTGCACCGGATATATCTTCGTGCTGGCCCCGGCTGCAGCTATGATTCTCTTCTGTTAGGATGTGGCGATGTGCGTGGCGTTGATTTGTACTGTTGCGGGGGCGTTGCTATTTGAGTTGAGTACCATACATGCATGAATGCTCGCTTGCTCGCAAAATAGTAGTATCCCGGCTGTGCACGTACGCGTCTCGATCGGTTGTTAACTTGCTGGTTCTCGCGCGTTACCGTGAGGCCATGGCGCTTCAATCAAACTGTATCAAATTAACCACCGGATGTGATAGAATAATGGGAGATCTTCTTGGCGGGTTCGTCGTCCCCGAGTGTTATTATCAGGGATGGTGTCTTGGGCGATAGGCAACGTGATTTTTGACCTAGCTAGTTAGAGAAGTTACAGCAGGTGCGTGGAAACTGCAAAGTAAAAGTGCCATACTTGCGGCCATGGCGAGCCCAGACATGATGGAGATAGTTAACCTCTCTCGCATGGTTGAAATTAATTGCACCAGTTATATCGTGGGCACCCTGAAATACCATCATATTTGAAGACAGGATATGTAACAGTACTAGTTTCTTTATACCAAGCTTACTGTGCTGTTGCTTTTGAGCCCTTAGTTTTTTTTTGTCAGGCCAAGGCCGGGTCATCCTGCCTGTGAGAAGAGAGACCAAGTGGTAGCATTTGGCCCCTAGGAGAGGGAAAAGGCAAAGATACTGATACATACATGACCCCCGGTCGGCGAGGCGACTCTACTATTCAGTCCAGCCGCGCGGCGCGTGGCGGCGGTCATCGGTCAAAGACACGAACCGGCCGGAACCAGTGTGGTGAGGCGGACGTACGTACGGGAACGGGACGACCAACCCCTGGCTGCTAGCCTGCTACGCGATCCGCAATATAATTCGGACATTGCCACCACCGGAGGCCCGCCGGCCCGCGTGTACTTTCCTGTAGCAATTTCCGGCCCGGAGAATCCAGCGCGACCATCAGCCCATCTATCTGCGGGCGCGTTGCGCCTCCGCAACCGCACCGAGCGCGCGGCCTGCCTGGCTAGCGTTTCGGCCCATAGATCCGCGCGCACCGCACCGCAAAACCGGCAGCGCGGCGCGGCCCTCTCGCTGCTGGCGGCAGCAGCCGGCTGCTCCTCGCGAATCGCGATGGATGGACGCGTGAGTCGTGACGTGCGAGTGCGACTTTGACCTCGTTTGGTTTGCGTTTCCGTCGGTGCCTCGGCCCGGCCCCGGCGCGCGTCGGCATGTGACGTCCCACGTGCGCCTCGCCTCCACCGGCGCGCTCCTCTCCGATCCTAGGATTGTTCCTTTTTTAAAAAAAAATAATACATTTTTTGCCCCTTCTACAGCTTCTTCCCTTCGATTTTCTTTCGAAACCGAACTCTTCCATCAATTCCTTCATTGCTTCTTTTACTCGCTTTCTGAAACAAACAAGAGTGTAGGTGTATCAGTTGTGTGCCATTCTCGTCTCTTCTCCGCGACGCGTTCGCTTTCTCTCCCACCCAAAACCCCCAGAGAGAGAGAGAGAGAGAGAGAGAGAGAGAGAGAGAGAAACGCCTCCCTCTCCTCTCCTCCCCTCACCCTGCACCTCCTCGTCGTCGACGCCATGGCAGCACCGGAGTGAAGCAGCCAGCCAGCCGCCCGGATTTCGCCATTTGGTCCCGGATTTCGCCCGGATCTGGGTCTCTCTTCAACCTTCTTCTCCCATCCGCGGTGCTGTAGCTCGCCGCGCCCGGTTGGGGACAAGGCCCGTAGGCGCTAGCCAAACAGTGTTGGCCGCCTCCTCCCTTCTGTGGCTGGCCCTCCTCGCGCCGCGGCGAACGGCCGGCGAGAAGGTTTTGAGGGGCGGCGAGCTCCTTCAATCTGCCTCCATCTCGGTTTGAATCGGTATGCATATACTAAGCATCTCCCTGTAGACTGTAGTAATACGAAATTGTACTACTCCACTAGTTTATGTATGCGTCGCCGTCGGTTTGATCTCCAGAACCATCGCTGTCAGAGAGTAGCATTAGCACTTACTGCGAGCTTATGGTCCCTGCGGATCTAGTATTAGTTTGTGGATTTCTCCATTTGATGTTGACATGCTACAGTATCTCCTTCGCCCATCATACTACTAGAAGCGTTTCGTTTTGCGCTTTTGTCGAGTGGAAAAGATTTGTAGTTTTTTTTATGTGTAAATTAAGTTTGATTTTTATTTTTTGTTCACCTGCATCTGTTATGAAAAATTGTTGTTTTCCCCTTGTTGCTGCTACAAATGTTCTATGGCTGCATCATCAGGTCCATGGGTCCTTGCTTCTAATGAATGGTGCTAACATATGTTTCTGTTTTGTGCAGAGTGGTGTAGCAAATAACATCATTTTCGGAGGCAATGGCGGCTTATAAGTTGGGTGTGGAGGTTGCAAGTGCTCATGACCTGATGCCCAAGGATGGGCAAGGTTCAGCAAGTGCCTGTGTCGAGCTTATGTTTGATGGCCAACGGTTTCGCACAGCTATCAAGGACAAGGATCTGAACCCAGTGTGGAATGAGCGCTTCTACTTCAACGTTTCGGATCCGTCTAATCTTCCTGAGCTTGCGCTTGAAGCGTACGTCTACAACATCAACAGATCCATTGATGGTTCCAGGTCCTTCCTTGGCAAGGTCAGAATTGCTGGAACCTCATTCGTGCCATTCCCTGATGCGGTTGTCATGCATTATCCACTGGAGAAGCGTGGGATGTTCTCACGTGTGAAAGGGGAACTGGGTCTGAAAGTATACATTACCAATGACCCATCCATCAAAGCTTCAAACCCTCTCCCAGCAATGGATCCTGTTTCAAACAATCCTCCCCCAACGCCAGCAGAGCAAATAGCAGCTGATATAACCGGTACAAATCTCAGCACAACTCATGAGCACAGGGCTGAGGTGAAAACATTGCACACCATAGCTAAGGAAGTGCAGCATCAGCACCATGGGCATGGCCATCTACCAGCTTCCTTTGCTGACCAACCTTCCAAGTATGCTGTTGACCAGATGAAACCAGAACCTCAACAACCCAAGATTGTAAGAATGTATTCAGCAGCCTCTCAGCAACCCATGGACTATGCACTCAAAGAAACTAGTCCATTTCTTGGTGGCGGACAGGTTGTTGGAGGCCGGGTTATACGTGCCGAGAAGCATGCCAGTACATATGACCTAGTGGAGCGAATGCAGTATCTTTTTGTACGTGTGGTTAAGGCACGGGACTTGCCTGACATGGATGTCACTGGAAGTCTAGATCCTTATGTTGAAGTGAGAGTTGGCAACTACAGGGGTATAACTAGGCACTTTGAGAAGCAGAAGAATCCAGAGTGGAATGCGGTCTTTGCTTTTTCCAGAGACCGTATGCAGGCAACTATCCTTGAAGTTGTTGTCAAAGACAAGGATTTGCTCAAAGATGACTTTGTTGGTCTGGTGCGATTTGATCTGAATGATGTTCCGATGCGTGTGCCCCCTGACAGTCCATTGGCCCCAGAATGGTACCGCCTCGTTCATAAAACTGGGGATAAGTCAAGAGGCGAGCTGATGCTTGCAGTTTGGATTGGCACCCAAGCCGATGAGGCATTTCCTGACGCATGGCATTCAGATGCTGCAACACTTGAGGATCCATCTGCTGTAACACACATGAAGTCGAAAGTTTACCATGCTCCAAGACTCTGGTACCTGCGAGTCAATATAATTGAGGCCCAAGATATTGCCATAACTGATAAGACACGCTATCCAGATGTTTTTGTAAGGGCACAAGTGGGGCATCAGCACGGGAGGACAAAACCTGTTCAAGCTAGAAATTTCAACCCATTCTGGAATGAGGATCTAATGTTTGTGGCTGCTGAACCTTTTGAGGATCACCTTATTCTTTCCCTTGAAGATCGTGTAGCTCCTAACAAAGACGAGGTGCTTGGCCGTGTAATTATACCGTTGACAATGATTGATAGAAGAGCCGATGATCGTATTGTCCATGGGAAATGGTTCAATCTTGAGAAGCCGGTACTTATTGATGTGGATCAATTGAAGAAGGAGAAGTTCTCTACTCGGCTTCATCTTCGTCTCTGCCTTGATGGAGGGTACCATGTTCTAGATGAGTCCACTAACTACAGCAGTGACCTCAGACCAACAGCCAAGCAACTCTGGAAACCGTCCATTGGTTTGCTTGAGCTTGGAATCCTGGGTGCTCAAGGGATTGTTCCAATGAAAACACGGGATGGAAAAGGTTCATCAGACACTTACTGTGTTGCTAAGTATGGTTCAAAGTGGGTACGGACACGTACAATTGTGAACAACCCGGGCCCCAAATTCAATGAACAATATACCTGGGAAGTTTATGATCCTGCAACAGTCCTGACTGTCGGTGTTTTTGACAATGGCCAGCTTGGAGAGAAAGGTGGTGAGAAGACGTCCAGTTCTAAAGATGCGAAAATCGGCAAGGTTCGGATTCGTCTTTCCACTCTTGAAACTGGCCGTGTCTACACTCACTCATATCCCCTCCTGGTTCTACATCCATCAGGGGTAAAAAAGATGGGTGAATTGCACTTAGCCATACGATTTTCCTCAACTTCATTAGTAAACATGATGTACCTGTACTCTCGACCTTTGCTACCAAAGATGCACTATGTACGCCCAATACCAGTGCTTCAGGTTGACATGCTGCGCCATCAAGCTGTCCAGATTGTGTCTGCCCGACTTAGCCGGATGGAACCACCTCTGAGAAAGGAAGTTGTTGAGTACATGTCAGATGTTGATTCTCACTTGTGGAGCATGAGACGAAGCAAAGCCAACTTCTTCAGGCTCATGTCAGTCTTCTCAGGCTTGTTTGCAGTTAGCAAGTGGTTTAATGGTGTGTGTTCATGGAGGAACCCCATTACCACTGTGCTGGTTCACATCCTATTTATAATGTTGGTGTGCTTTCCAGAGCTCATACTCCCAACAGTGTTCTTATACATGTTTCTTATAGGGGTTTGGAACTATCGTTACCGACCTCGCTATCCTCCACACATGAACACTAAGATCTCTCATGCCGAGGCTGTCCACCCAGATGAACTTGACGAAGAGTTCGATACATTCCCAACAAGCAGGAGTCCTGATGTTATTAGGATGAGGTATGATAGGCTGAGGAGTGTTGCTGGAAGAATACAGACTGTGGTAGGTGATATAGCAACTCAAGGGGAGAGGGTTCAAGCACTGCTTAGCTGGAGGGATCCTCGGGCCACAGCAATATTTGTCCTCTTCTGTCTCATAGCAGCAATAGTCCTGTATGTTACACCACTCCAAGTTCTTGCAGCATTGGCAGGGTTCTATGTCATGAGGCACCCGAGGTTCAGATATAGGTTGCCTTCAACACCAGTGAATTTCTTCAGACGACTGCCAGCAAGGATCGACAGCATGCTATAAAATAGCTGCCATCTGGTGGCCTTATCATTGTGATAAATTGGATGGAGTACTCCATGCCGATTACTGTAGTCTGGCTTCGTTTTGTTGTTATTGTAACTGTGTGTTCTTAGTACTTGAGAGCCTGTATATCGTATTAGCTTCTGAATGCAGGGAATAATGTGTTTAAGGCTTCTTGTGAACTATCAGATTATGGAGTTGTACTGGTCATTTTAAATATCTAGTTGCCCAATATATAGTACTTTAAAATCTTGCTTGCTTGGTTTCTGTTGTATGCCTGCATATCTGTTGTCATGAACCATTCTCTGGAAAGGGTGACTACTGATCATCATACAAGATATTTTATCTGCCTAATCTTTGTTGATCGATCGGATAGGTAGAAAGGGTGATGATATTTTGTGGCTAATTAGAAGGCTGTGCTAAGCGTTCAATTTGTATCTGTTGTTGAACAGCTGGACATTCAGCATTGATTGATAGCTTTACACACTGTATGATACTCTCTCCGTCCCATAATATAAGGGATTTTAAGTTTTTGCTTGCAATGTTTGACCACTCGTCTTATTCAAAAATTTTTGAAATTATTATTTATTTTATTTGTGACTTACTTTATTATCTACAGTATTTTAAGCACAACTTTTCGTTTTTTATATTTGCAAAAAAAATTTGAATAAGACGAGTGGTCAAACGTTGCAAACAAAAACTCAAAATCCGGAGGGAGTATCTCCGACTTTCCATTATACTTTGAGAATGCCCAGAAACTGGTGATAGGAATGGCTTGTGTGTTGTAGCGTTGATGGACACAAAATATTGTCTACTTGTATAGTAGCGTTATATAGAGATACCTGTGCTTTAGAAATGGCCCATTCAATTATCATGTTTTACATATTTTGTGGTTGGCATTAGCATCTGTGGAAAACATTTGGACTGGAAAAAAGGGGAGAATTCTCAAACGAAATGTCTGATAAAATGCAGAAATAAATCTCGTGGTGCTAGTTGCCAGTTGTCACACTTCTTTTTGTTCCTTCATTGTCTCTTTGCATTCTTCTCCAATCCTTCTTCCAGTGGTTTGTCCAGGAGAACACTTCAGTGTCGCTGAAAGCAAATATGGGAGCAGCTGAGTCATCTTCAAAGCTCGCTGGCTCCATCCATGAATTCACTGTGAAGGTCTGTTGAGTGCCTATCCCTCCTTCCATTTCTCTAGAATTATTTATTCTTTTTTTTTATCAAGCATGTTGAGAGGTTTTATGGGAAATTTTGAAGAAGCCATGTTGAAGTGTCTGTGAACCAATGCAATCGGGCTATTTGAAAATTGATAGTACAAGAACAAGAGATGGAGTTTTTCAATGACAGGGTCTCTATTCCCATTCATCCAACTTTGATTTCATTTCGTCGTGTTTAAATAACGGTCTGTGGAATAATTCTGCAGGATGCGAGGGGGAGTGATGTGGAACTCAGCAGATACAAGGGAAAAGTTGTTCTTATTGTGAATGTTGCATCTCGATGGTATTGGTCTTTACATTTTCATTCGAAATTGTCTAATGAGAGTTTGTACTTTCCCACCTGATCTGATGATATCTCTGCAGTGGTCTGACGAATTCCAACTACACTGAACTTGGTCAGTTATATGGGAAATACAAGGAAACAGGTACTAGTACTTGTTTACCTATATGACAGTACGTTTGTTGCAACTCGGCTCTGAAGTCACGCGAATACCTTTATGAAGTACTTTTGGAGAAATCGCTGCAAATTTCTTGAATCTTGACCAGTGCTCATTTTTCAGTATCGGTTTTTTTAATAACATTTTTAGACTTTTATCTGTGGGCACTGGGCAGCTGTATAATACCGTACTGCTGTTATTGCTTTTACTCTGAAGAAAGTATTCATTCTCTTATCATTTCCTCTGCCGTCCAGTTAAATTGCATCAAATCTTTCAGTTTCCCGTTGCCCATGTAAGACACCTCAATTGTAGTAATTTATGAGAGCATAACGCTGTCCGTTGACAGTGTACAATGACCTCGATTGCTTTATGTTTTCCCTTTTTCTTGTGCAATTAGGATTGGAGATATTGGCGTTCCCATGCAACCAATTTGCAGGACAGGAGCCAGGCAGCAATGAGCAAGTTGTGGAGTTTGCTTGTACCCGCTTCAAAGCAGAGTATCCTATCCTTGGCAAGGTCCAACCAATGGCAATCTTTTCTTCCAGTGCTAGCTTCCAAAACCATATCCAATTATTTGTTGTTTCGGTCTAAAATCAACGCGCCTGAGTTGTCAAACAGGTTGATGTGAATGGCGGCAATGCTGCTCCACTGTACAAGTTCTTGAAGTCAGAGAGAGGTGGCCTCTTCGGAGAACGCATCAAATGGAACTTCACCAAATTTCTGGTTGACAAAGAGGGGCATGTGGTGAACCGTTATGCACCAACCAGCTCCCCATTGAGCATTGAGGTGATGAAACAAAACAGTGTTCGTTTTCATTTTATTATATAGCTTCACAGGCATGATTACTCATCAGTCAATGGTTGTTTCTGCAGAATGACATCAAGAACCTGCTAGGGGCTTAGAGCTCACTCCATGAAAGATGACGCATCTTCCTGTTGTTGCTGCTACTACAATCTGTTTGCATTTTCTGTGAAGAGGAACCTACAATGATGCTCTGTATCTGTGTAGTGAGAAAGAATATAAAAAGTAGTGAAGGAAATCTGAATGTACAGGTTGGGCAGTAGCACATGTCGCTGAAAGAAAAGCAAGATTATCCTGTTGGGATTACACAACTCTGAGCATGCATGCATGCATGAATGCAACGTTGCCTAGTGAATAATAATAATCTATAAGAATTAACGACTCAAAAACTGAACAGGCTATTACAGAGAGGAGTACAATTTTGGGGGGTAATTCTTTGGGAATCAGAAAAACAAATTTCTGGAGCACATATGGAAGTGTCGACAAATTGAGATGAAGCTAGCCTCTAGATGAGTTGATATCAATGTTGGAACTTCTCGTGTCAAATATCCCAGAGCTAGGCCACCCTCCCGTTGTTGTTACAGGGGGCGGCGGCGTTAGATTTTGGTTATGGCCGGAGTTCGGCGACGCGTCCTGCCCTCCTCCGGTCAGCGAGTCCGAGCTGAAGGCCGCCGCCGCCGCCTGTTGCTGCTGTTGTTTCCCGGCCTTCTTCGACTTCGGCTTCGACCCTCCCTGCACGAAACTCCCTAGTACCACCTGCAAGTGCCAATGAGTACCCCAGGTCAATGCTAGAATTGAATCCCATTTCTGATCAAAACTTAGAATCCCTTTGATTGGAAAAGAGGAATTTTGTAGGAATCATGTAATCATCACTTCCAAAGAAGGCCTTAATGGAATAAGTACACTTGCAACCAGACAATGCTACTATAATCTTGATGATGAAGATGATCTAGCCATCTAGGAGAGGAGAAAAAGAAAAGATGAGGTTGGTTTAGTGTTTTAAATCTCCCGCTATAGCTGTTTGAGAAGGGTTCTAATTATTTGCTCTCATGTACAATTTAGCCGCTACATCTCCATTTAGACTGCTACAGCTGTTTGAAAAGCTAACCGCTAAATGTCTTAGCCCGCTATTTAAAACATTGGGTTGGTTACCTGGACGGTGCTGGCAGCTACTAATGCTCCGCTGAGAACGCCTCCAATGATATGCCTCTCGGGGCTGCACAACGTCACGCTCAGCCCGTCGCTCTGCCCCTCGTTCATCAGGTTGTAACACCCCGACATGCTCAAGATCTCGTACAGCCCCTGCCACAATGCACACACACCATCAATCCACTCCTGCCCACATGCAGGCCTAAATTAAACTTACCAAGATTGCATTGCACCAACCAATTAGTTGTTATACCTCGTAGATGGCAGGGTTCTTGTAGTGGGAGGAGGCGTGAACCCTTGACATGGCGCCGTCGGCCGGGTGGCGGAGGACCACCCGGGAGACGGAGCCGGTGGCCGAGAGCACGCACACCGCCCTCGACGAATGGTTGGCGAACGCCACGATCTTCCCTGCAACGTCCTGACAATGATCAATGTCGCCTGTCAGTTCAGTTCAGTTTTACCTCCCCTCTCAGTTTGCATGCAGCTCTGCATTTCTACTGATGAAGAATTGTAGTAGCGGTGAGTGAGCTAGGAGTATTTTTATTTACCTCTGAAGGAGATGCCGTGATGATGTGCGGGGTGAAGCTCGTTCCAGCTGAGCCACTGAACGCATTGCCCCCTGCACAAGCACAAACACGATCATCAGGTCATGACAGTTCTTTAGTCTGAAAGTTTTTTGGTATTGTGGAGTGGCAGGACAATTTTGGGTAGGAGGAAAGCCTATGCAATTCTCTCGAGTTAATTAATTAGGAAGTCACAGAATACTATACTGTTTTTCTTTTCTAAGAAAAATAATAACACATGATATTACTTTTTTTTATCTTTTCTAAGTAAAGTACACATGGATGACAGAATTCAATATCTGAGTAAACAAAACAAAACAAAAAGGAAATCTACCACTAAAGATTAAATAAATATCAACGTGGCAGAGCAGAGCATAGTAGAGGCTTTCCCTCTCTCTCTCTCTCTTCATATATAAAGACTTGATTCACTTACCGGAAAGCTTAACCGGTGATGAGAGCTGCTGCTTCTTCCCTGTCCCCGGCGGCCGCCCGCGCCGCTTCTTCTGCGCCGAGTCGTCCATCCCTGAGCCGCCGCCAACCATGTCGGCGCCGGACACGGACCCCATCCTCGGCGGCGCGCTCAGCATCTGCTGCTGGTGCTGCACGGCGGCGGTGGACACCTTCATGGTCCCGTCCGGGCCGTACTTGCGCGGCCGGCCTCGCTTCCTCTTGACCGGCTCCATGGGCGTCGCGGACGGCGGCACGGTGGGTGAGCCGGCGCCGGCGGAGGCGGAGACGGAGGCCATGCTGTTGTGCATCAATGGCGGCGGCGGCGGCGCGGCGTCCATCTGGAACTGCATGCCGGCGAGCGGGCCGGGGCCGATGGACTGGAGGATCGCGGTGGGGCTCATCCCCATGTTGGGCATGGGTCGGATGACCGACGGGCCGCCGTGCATCCCGGCGAGCGGCGACGCGCTATGCCCGCCGCCGCCTCCTCCGCCCCCGAGCATCCGGTGTTGCTGCTGATGCTGCTGATGCTGATGCTGATGCTGCTGGTGCGCATAGTATGACAGTTCGGACGGTGAGAGGAGTTCTTTGCCATCCATGCATGGATCACCGAGCTCCCCCCAACAGAAACAGATCAATCAAACTGCTTCTTCCTTTCTTTCTCCTGTTCTTGAACAATCAGCACGACGAGACGAGGACGACGAACAGCAAGGTGTTGAAGACGAGCACGGAAGATGAAGAGTGAGTTGGTTGGGGGGAAGGAAAAGGAGGGGAGGAGGAGATGAGATACTAGATCAGATGAAATGATGGGGGGAGAGAGAGAAAGATAAGATGACGCGGTTGGCCTACATGCTATTGCAGCAGCCGCAACGCAGACGATGCAACTAGGCCAAGCGCGCGCAGGCGCAGGCAAACCCAAGCCAAGAAGACACAAGAGGACGGCGAGCGTGAGAGAGAGAGATGGGCAGCAGCGGACGGACGGATGGCGCCCACACAAGGAGGCGATAAGATTTGGTTCCGTTTCCTTGGCCCAACGACGTCGAAAGGGAAAAAAGGCGGAGCCGAGCGCGAGCGGCGCGGCGCGGGGGCGGATTTGCTTGTGATTTGCCTTCCTTTGCAATTTGCTGGCTGCTTCCGTTTCATTCGGCGCGCGCCACTCCATTTTGCGTCCACGCGCGCGGATGGGCTGGGTGGGCGGTGGGCTGTCGCTACCCGCCCACTCGATCCCCGCCCCCACGCTACAGTCCGATCGGGACCTCCCCTCGGGTCCCACCTGTCAGCTCTCCACAAGATGTTTTCAGATATTTATGGCGCTCGCCCACGACCTTTTCTTGGTTTTCAAGGCTGATGCTTCCCAAGCTTCACCTCACCTCACCTCACCTGACCACCAACGGCGGATATCTCATGAACCTTTGTGTTGGGCGGTTCATAGTTCACGTAAGACTTGGGTTGAATTGTTATATCGACATAGTATGTCTAAGTGAAAAATATGCATATAGGTTTCTCATCCACACCAACTAGCAAATGTCATGAAAAATGAAATAAATAAACAGTTATTTCTAATAGTACTACACATATATGCGAAAATTCATATTAAGATTCATTACATTTTAGCCGTGACAAAAAAAATCTGATAATTTTAAGAGTAACAATCTCTAAAGATTTTTTTTACAGTTAAAATATAATGAATTTGAAGATACATGTTTCACCACAATAAATCTAACCAGTTGATATATCACACTTTCACATACAATGAAGGTCGGAGTCTTCGAAAGTTTCACATATGGTATTTGCAAAATGAAAATTGTGTCCATGTAATTATAGCCTACTTATTGTATGTAATATTTGATATTCATGGATCTACTTCAAAATAAAACACGGTATGAGATTAATTAAAATTCAAAATAAAAATAAATTAAATCCCTAAAGAAGTGGGGTGGTAGCGGTGGACTATAAAAAAACCAAATAGAATTTCAATGATGGTTGATAGGGGAGACGACGGGCAGACCATTAAACAGCACAGTCATGGCTGTTGGTGGGACATTTAGAAAGTAAATAAAATCACAATGATAATCATGTTTGATTTTTAAATTCTCAGTGACAATAAAGAGGGGTAGCAACGGGCGAGCTATAGAGGAGTAGTGGCGAAGTCGCTGACGGTTTGGCAAGACTTCTACAAAGTAAAAAAAAATTGAACTCAATGATAATTATGCTTAATTTTTTAAATCCCAATAACAATAAAAGATGAAGCAGTGGGCAGATTGTAGAGTAGTACAGTAATGGCGTTTGACGGGATTTCTAAAATCATAGAAACGAAACCCAACGAGATAATGAACTCTAAAAACTACTATATTTAATTTTAAAATTTTTCAAGGAGGATGTATAGAAGCCGTGGTAGATCGAGCAAGCAAATAAAAGGGTGAGAAAGAAGTTTGGGGTAGCGACTAATGTAACTTTTTTAAAACTGTAAAATTAGAAACACATGGAATGATAAAGTTCAGTTTTTCAAAGTCATACGACAACGAGACAGTGATTTAACAAATTTTAAGTAAAATTATATATAAAAAGAGATAATTTTGTATGTGTGTTGGTCTGTCGAGGAGTGATCCTCTCTAGCGGGAGATTGTGAGATCCCCCTTTCGTGAGTTCGGCCGGGGGCAGTGGGTGAGATCCGAGGTTTTTTAGACAAAAGATACATAAGAGATTTATACAGGTTCGGGCCGCTATGAAGCGTAATACCCTACTCCTGTGTGTACGATGATTCTTCTGTGCTCGTGAAGCCTCTGAATCTCCGACATACAAGCTAGGGTTAGAGAAGCTTTGGCTCGGGGATCCTCAGTTCGATCCCCCTTCCCGTTAGGTATGGTCCTCCTTTTATACTCTAAGGGGATACCACATGTGGTGCGAGTGCTACCTAGGGAGAAGGGAAAATATTCTCTATATTAATTACATGTCTTGTGCCTTAGCTTGGAAGTCTCTCGCACGTCTTGCTGTGACGTGGGGTCCACCGGGTCTTGTCCGGCTGACAGAATGGACATGCCCGTCATTCAGCATTTAATGAGTGAAGACTTTTGGGTCCTCACTTGCGCCAGGAAACGGGGAGCCCTACCCTGACCGGGTTAGGCATGCCGTCTCCGGCTGTGATGAGAGGCTAAGACCTCTCATCATCATGACTGATGGGACAGGGCAGGACGCACGCCGCTTGACACGCGCTGTAGTGCGCCTGGCACCCCGGGTCCCATCGGTCAATCGGCTGGTCACAGACCGGTTAAGTGCACTACACGCCGCATTAAATGCGGCGTGGCGCAACCGCTCAGATCGTCATAAATGCGGGTAGGTGGGCGCTTGGAGGCGGCCCCCTAACCCGTCGCACGTGGTAACCTGCGAGGGGGGTCGGGGGAGCCCGACCCCTAAGCGAGGAGGGGCAGCCGCCGCTCTGCCTCGGGCCCGATCCCCCCTCGGGGGAGGGCCACGTGGTACCTGGGGAGTCCGTCCTCCAAGCGAGGAGGGAGTAGCCGCCGCTCTGCCTCGGGTCCGATCCCCCCTCGGGGGAGGGCCGCGCGGCACCTGGGGCAGCCTCCTCCCTCTAGTTTCAGTCGGGACGGGCCCGACCTCCAAGCGAGGAGAGGGCAGCCGCCGCTCCACCCCGGGTCTGACCCCGCTTCGGGGGAGGGCCGCGCGGGTCTAGGGGCAGCCTCCTCCCTCCAAACTTGGTTCCCCTAATTTGGGAGGGAGCAGCCGCTGCTCCACCCGAGCGCCTCTCACCTTAGGGGGCGCCACATGGGTTTGGGGGCGGCCTACTCCCTCTAAATTTGATACCCCCGGGCCCATATCACCGACATGGTCCCGCAACTGGGCGGGTCACCTAAAAAGTTTTGATTAAATGGTACTCTCTCCGTTTCAAGTTAAGGTTATAAGACGTTTTGACTTTAGTCAAAGTCAAACTGCTTTAAGTTTAACAAAGTTTTTAGAAAAAAAATGTTAACATTTTCAACCTAAGACAAATTTATTTTGAAAATATATTTAATTATTGAATTGATAAAACTAATTTAGTATTATAAATATTACTATATTTGCCTATAAACTTAGTCGAACATAAAATAGTTTTATTTTGATCAAAGTCAAAACGTTTTTTAACCTAAAATGAAGGGAGCAGAAGTTACTAATATGAATATGAATAGTAGTGGTATTTTTTTAATTCCGAAAAATTATAGTGGTATGGATCCAATTAACCTTATATTTTACAACGGATCTGACCGATGGGAAGCTAGCTGCTTGGGTCGTCGGGCGATCGTAGCTAGTGTCGATGGCTCACAGGTCACAAACAAGCGAGAAATGTTGCTACCTCTCGCCAGCGATAATAATATTCCAAATTGCAAAGCAACGTCTCTTTCTACCGCGGAGAGTAGTAGTAGGAGTGGTACTGGCGTTTGCAGCGAGTGTGCAACCAACCAGCGATCGAGTCGAGTGTGCGCGCGGCGGACACTTGGGGGCAATCACGTCGACGCGGGCGGCGGTCGATGTCTAGCGAGGCGTCCGTCGAGAGCACGACACGTCCAAGTTGCGTCCCCGCTTGCGCCGGGCCCACCCGTCGGGGGGTGAGCCACTCTCACTCTGTATCATGCTGCTGCATCTATGCACATCCATCGATCCTTTCTGTGAATAATGGCTGCTGTCCAATCCAATGATCAACTTGTCAACCGATCCACCGATGGAATGGAATGGATCCAGCCGTAGGTGAGGAGCAGAGCAGGTACAATGGCAGACTATAAGTAAGCTATAAAAACATATTTTAAATAGATAAAAAAGGAAAGAGAAGAGCAGCGGGCTACAGATTTATAGCCAGCTGCAGCACAGACTCCAAGATATATATGTGTATGATAGATAGGACCAGAAAATAGGTAACTATTGTATGAATTGGCTACTAAATTAACTTTAAATGATTTGGAGCCAATAGTTGGCTATACTATTAAACTTGCTCTAATAGACTATAAGTCGGCTACAAGCTTACGTGGAGAAGATAAGAGAAGATAAGAGAGCAGAGAGAGATAAACGGACTACAGATTTATAACTAGCTGCGACACGACCTTCAAAACGTGTTGTATGTATAACATGTGAGACCAATTATTAATGATGTAGTATATATTTGTAGTTAATTATTGTATGAATTAACTATTAGATTGACTATAGATGATTTAAAGCTAGGAGTGGGCTATACTGTTAAACTTGCTCTTATAGTCTCATGGGCCACACATCAGTCACAGATATGTGCCCTGCATGCCAAGGAAAGCCAATTGAAGAATCGAGCGATAGTCACGCCGCCATTACTCCTAGATTTCAGGACGTCTCTGGCTCCGTTGCGGTGAGGTACTGAAGCCAGGCATGCAGCCTTCTCCTACACTAGTTTTTTTTGTTTGTCAAGGGTGGCAGTATCCGTTACTACTACTACTTGTGTTATCTCCATCCATCGCGTCGCGTGTGTGTGTTGACTGTTGCGCGCGGGAGTATTGTTGTGGATAAGCGAGCGAGCGGCGGATTGGATGCAGGATAAGATCGACCGACCGGGGCGCGGGCGCGGGCGGCGATACCAACCAACTCCAACAGTGACTTCTCCTCCTCTTCCTCTTCCTGCGCTGCGCTTTGCCTTGCGTTGGCCTGGCTTGGCTTCGTCCACGACCACGCGCAGGCGCAGCACATGGCCCGATGAGCGTCAGGATTGGATTGGGTCGTGGATGGGATGTGCAAGTTGGTTCACGGAACCAGCGGCGCCACCGAAAGCTACGTCCCCCCAGCGCGGACTTGCATTCGCATTGCACCAACAACTTTGCTAGCATTAACCAAACCGAAAGCAACGAGATTTCCTTCATGGGCCGCCAAAGTCGAGGCTTTATGTAGGCCCATCAAGCCCTGCCGCTAACTAAGGTCGACCAGCCCAGATCTCTCATGGGCCTTGTAATTCGCCACAGGCCCTGCATACAAGGCGTGCCTGGGCTTCACTGCCTCATGGGCTTCAAAATTCCGCCAGGATATCCTGCATCCCAGGGGCCAGCGGCTGAGAAATCTTTTGAGATTTTCCTCTCTGAAAGAAAATTTTACTAGTAGCTTTGACAGGATTGCATGAAATCATCACTTACATAAAAGACATCAGTATTCTGCTACAGTAGATGCGTGCGTGCAGAATCCTCGATTGCCTCTTTGCTACTACATTGAATTACCAGATCAACATTAATTAATTAGCTATCCTTCTGTACATAAATATATATACAAGTTGTTCTGCACTCGGCCTTATGGACGAAAGAAAATGGACAGTGATCAGCCAGAAGAGATCAGAAACCTTAGCTAGCCAGGTATTCAGATTTCAGAGTGGTTCAGCGGTTCAGCCGTGCGAACCATATTCCTTTGATTGATTCCATCGTCATAAACTGAACTTGTCGGGACTCTATATATTTTACTCTGTCTGTCAAAAGACCTTCTTGCACTGCCAAATATGCACTTTCAGCAGACATCACTGTGTTCAATAATGTATCATGGCATATCATCAATTATACTCCCTCCATCCCAAAATATTTGACGCCGTTAACTTTTTTTAAAAATGTTTGACCGTTCAACTTATTCAAAAAATTTAAGTAATTATCAATTCTTTTCCTATCATTTGATTTATTGTTAAATATATTTTTATGCATACATATAGTTTTACACATTTCACAAAAAGTTTTTGAATAAGACGAACAGTCAAATATGTCTAAAAAAGTCAACGGCGTTAAACATTTAGGAAAAGAGGGAGTATATTTTAATATGCAGATATCATCAACTATATATTTTATATAGGAGTACGTTTATAAGCATTGACAAAGCTAGCTTATTTGGGTTCCGGAAATATTGTGCAATGATCGTTTATGTGTTCCTTTTCTCTTGATAAGAGAAAATATAGTAGTACATTAGTTTAGTTGCATGCGAGGGAGAGATAAAATTAAGATAGCTACGGAGTATGTATCAGTTTCTTCTAATATATTGACGCGCCATTTTTTTACGCTTTCAAAAAAAAAAGTACCAGTAGTTTCTTGTCTCTTTCTCGATGACGATCGAATTTAAATTGGTACTCATTCACGCGCAAAATGAGTTGCAATCGAGATGCGTACTACTCCAACTCTCAAGCAACAAGCGGAACAATTAATGCACACAAAAAGCAAGATCAGAAAAAGGGAAGATCATTGCAAAATTCCAACTAGCTTAGGCACCGATCGATGTCTAATGTCTTGTACCGTGCAAAGTTAAATGCAAAACCCAATTCTCCACGTTTCTTCTCCACTATACTTTTGTTACCATTTATATATCACCAATCAATCCACTTGATGATCAGGTCGGATGCACAACAAATTAAATTATGTCTGAACAGTCCTGCAAGCAGTACTGGTGCATATGCATCATGTTTTCTGTACTCTATCTTAGCATATTCAGAGTTAGATCGATAGGGCTTTAAACATATACATAATGGAAATAAAACAACATAGATAGTTAAACAAAGACAAGATGCAATTGCATGTTGTTATCGACGAATTAATGGCTTCTTATAGTCTAACAGCTAGTAGCTTACATCTACAAATTCAGGACTAGTTTTTTCGCGAACGCGCAAAAGGATTGCACGTCAATGTATTAGAAGAAAAGAGTTATTGTTACACGACGCAATTAGCCAGACCGGCTTATGCAGAGGGAAGGGGAAAAAAACAAAAAAGAAGTTGGAGATTAAAAAGTTCAGGACTAGTGAAACCAGTAGTAATTTGCTTACACAAATTAGATGCCATTAATTCGTTCTCAAAGTAAAAGAAAGTAACACTCAATTACTCAATACTACTCCTACTGTTGTTCATTTCTTGTATACGGGGATCAATATACTGATGTGGAGCAAGCATACATATGCAGTTGATTGTATACGATACACACCTGTGTGCTAGCGTTGGGCTTCGATTAACTCCTGAATCTGGAGTAGCTTGCGGATTGATCAAGGCGGCGATGGAAGAAGCAAGCGGGTGCGCGCAGCAGGCAAAGCTAGGATCGATCAAGGACGATGAGGGGGCGGAAGCAAGCGGAAAATTCCAAAGGGATTGCACTGATCGATCTCGCACGTCGTCGTTGATGAGGCGATCGATCGAGATAGCTAGCCAGATCAATGCGATCCCTTTGGAGTCTTCCACTAGTTTCCTCAGGCCGATATATATATATCGGTTGAATTGGCAACTACACCTAGCTACAAAATCATATACATATATATCAGAGGTTGCACGCATGCATTGCGGTAGCTAGCTAGCTAATTAACTCTCCTATCTCTAGAATTCGAAGTGCATGCAGAATGTTTGTTGCAGCCAGCTGCTAGCTAGCTAGGTAAACACTAAGCTAAGTGTATAGTGGTATTATAGTTAGGTGCTGGGAGAGAGGCAGCCTGGGGTTTATAAGGAGGTAGCTGAGCCTGCTCGAGTGCAATGGCATGGAGATCGAGATTAATATAGAGAGAGATAGGCTAGCTGGAGAGAGAGAGAGGGGGAAATGGAAACAAGCAACGCTAGCGGGAAGAGGGAGGCGAAAGCTACAGGGCAATGAGATGGAGAAGCGGAGAAGCTTAGCTTAGCTTCACAGTTTGGGCGTGTGAAGTGAAGGCGAAGGCGATCGAGAGAGATAGAGAGGTTGATGGGCCGGGGAACACAAGGGCCCACCACGGAGATGCTAGTGTACCCAATGTCTGGCGTACTACTTCTACCCACTCCCATGCTGACCTCTCTCTCTCTCTCTCTCTCTCTCCTACTGCTGCTGCTGCCCATCTTTTTATTTACGACTCTACCCCTGGCAATGCCCGTTAAGTTTCACTTTAGTTTCGTTTTATCCCTAGTTACTATACAACGAGAAGAAATTACTGACTGATCCATCACCATGTAAAAATAGTCGATCACGAGTGTCATGCATCCAGTCTTCGTCCATAGTGAAATGGCTATTCATTGATCTATATATGAACTTCTATATATGCACATGTGTTCTTTGTGCATAGCTAACTGTAGTACAAAATATATATGTGTGTGCATGAGTGAGAAGTACTCTCACTGTTTACATTTATTAATTTGTAGAATATATAGATGTATACAATAGTAATTAGCACGAAAGCTGTTCAGCAGTTTAACCCCGACAGAAGCCAATGAATTGTTTTCAACCGCTAGATCGAGTAGCTAGCTAGGATATGAAGTATATATCCAACGTCGTAACCGCCTAGTTTGATATGATCTGATCGAGTATATAGCTTGCGTTGTTCTAAAAAAAAAGAATATATAGCTTGCGTTTATCCCTAAGGTTTTTAATTATATACTCTCTCCATTCCATAATATAAGACACAACTATTTTTTTTGGATGTTCCATAATATAAGGCATACATGCATGTATACAATTAATTATGACCTCTTCTCCATTAAATTATTACTTTTTTAAATCCTCCACCCTCAAGATCTCTAATTCTATTGGATGCATGCATTATATTTATTAGGGTGATTCAAACTATGATATCATAATAATTGTTTCTTGGTCTTTGAGTTAAGGTGGTTGTGCCTTATATTTTGAAACGGAGGGAGTATGTTTCTTAAGGCTGCGTTCTTTCCATAAGTTGGAGAGAGTTTTTCTATGCACGCGAAATAGGAAATCTCATTAACATATTATTAATTAAGTATTAATAATTATATAAACTTGAAAATGTTTTTGTTATTTTTTAAACAACCTCTATATAATTTTTTTTACAACAAATACATCATTTAACAGTTTGAAAAGCGAGAAATTTGAGGTTTGGAATTGAAGAAAACAAATAAACATTATTACTAGTACTACATATTACACTACTATACTTGAATGAATATGACTATACTTGAATGAATATGTAAAGGTAGCTAGCAGCTTTAAATATTTGGGCGTTCCATAGCATAGCAAACACTCCATGTTGCAGTTGGAAGCCAAATAGCTACAGCTAGGTAGATAGTACGCGCGCGCGTGCGGGGGCTACAGGGACGGCCATAGTTCAATTAAATCCGATCCACAGCCACCCGGCGCGATTCGTGCATAAAGTGGTGAAGCCAGGAATTAAAACCTATGAATTCAATTACTAGTGGCATTTCTCTAATTTTTTAGATTTATATATAAAAATTAAGGTTTATTGGATGTTTTTTAAAAAGCTGTGGGATCAGCCGACCCCACAGAAAAGACCAAAGAAAAGACCTGAATCCGCCACATGCATCGTTGTTGCAAGCAGCATTTGGCCATTTCACACACTGACACACACGCACACATGCTAGATGCACGACTGCACCGCATGCACGCTCGAATGCTTGATCGATCGATCGATCAACTCGATTGCTGGCTACCTACCTACCTACCGACTTGGCAGGCTGCCATGCAGGGCCATGATATGTACGTCGATCTGAATTCCTGAACCTGAGACGATCGAGACCCACACGGGGGAACATCAAAAATTGAGCCACAGATGCAACGTATGATCTACTCTCATAAAAAAATAGCTACGAATCTAGATACATATATGTCTAGATTTATAGTTAGAAATAGCTTTTTTTTAAACGGAAGTGGGAGTATGTATTTATGCACAGGGCATTTGACTGATAGACAGAGAAGAAAGATCTGGCAACAACAGCAAAAGAAAAAAAAAACATAAAAGAAAAGAAGAAAGATTAATTCAGATGCATGGTTTGGGTCTGCCCCTCTTGATTGCACTGCCACATTAGGCATGCATATGCATGATATGGGGTCGATCAATGGGTTGCACATGCATGCAACTTGCAAAATAAATTAATTATTAACGGTTGGGCATACATATATAGTAGGACCATCGATCGAACGATTCATTCATGTATCCATGCAACAACAACGATATGCACGCACGAACGCATGATCCTGCAGGACAGACAAGCTCTAAACCCACAATTAATCATACCCTGACCCAGATAGCTAAGCAAGCTTCTGCCTGACTAATTGCACCATCAATCCATCATCAACACATTCGTTCAAAAGAAAAATCAATCATCAACACGATCGAGCTAGCATTAGCAATCCCTGCATGCCCTGTATGAATACAGTTTGATAAAAATCAACTTCAGCTAGACAGTAGTTCTAAGTAAAGAATATTTACTCCCTTCCATCCAAAGTTTAACAATAAACATTTTTAGAATGCCGATTCCAATACATGGAAAGTCAAGCATTTTCAGTCAATCGAGTACTTCAATGGGACATAAAAGCAATTCAAAAATCGAAATTTAACAATGAGAAGACTGAGAGAAATCTTTACTAAGGACCTGCAATTACTTATATTTAGATCACGGTTCATTTTTGCTTAAAGTTTTTTAAAAGAGCCAATTTGTCAAAAAAAAAAGGTAGTTTTACCGTGGAAAATAGTAATTGTTGCACTTACTCTATGAGTTAGTAAAAAAAGAAGAGACGAGCAAGGACAAGGGGGGCATTTCGGTCATTACAGTAGGGTGGTCCAAACACGAAAGCAAGCAAGGTCCAAAAGGGAGGAGCACAAGTATGCAAAGGCGAAGAGAGAGTCGCTGGATTCCGCCGGGCCGTGCTACAGAAAACAACGACGTGTGCTCAACCGTTTTGTTCACGACCTCCGGCCTCCTTCCTCCGCTTGCCAGTGCCTGCCTGTCCGTGTCTGGAGCCACCAAAACTGGACCCAGCACACACAGTCATACCACGGCGACCACAGCAAATATCGGCACTTCGATCTGTTCATAGATTTATTTTTGAATAATTTATCACTAGTATATATTTGGATTATTCCTGCAATATATACAGAAAAAACCTAAAATATCATTGTACTAGTCTAATTTCAAGAAATGTTATTAACAAGTACAAGTTCCACGAAATATCATCGTACAATCAGCTTTTCATTGTTAGGGTTCCATATATCCCACCCATTAAATGCATTATTCATCCTAGCACTTAACCAAAAACTGCTAACGGAACCCTAACGACAATAACATTTCTAAAGTAAAGTCAGTTGTGCGATGATATTCTATAAAACTCGCACTTATCAAGGATATCTCTTAAAATTGGATGTTTTTTTTTATTTTCTCTTTCTATATATACTCGACTCGAGAGCATATTTCTATGTCAGCCACTGTACATTGGACGGACGGACACAGTTGACGTATGGAGGTTTCGATCGTGCTGGAGCATCATCCTTTGGAACAGTGAGCAGTATTAATTCTGGATAGAGAGTTATCAGAGAGGCTTTTCTTTTTATCCGTTATTTATACTAAAAAAGAGGTTTTTCTTTTGCAAGCAAAGCAAAGCAACTAGCTGGTGCTAGCCTTGCCAAACGCCATTTCGATCGTTAAACACATAAACTACTGCTACTACTTGCAACTAGACCAACGATTCGACGACTTTTCGAGAGAGAATAATATGTCCAAGTTAAAATGGCCGTTGGTTTTTCTGGGTAAATTATTTTGAATTCTCAGTGACCGCCAAAGCAGAAAAGGGTGAGAAGGCTACTGGAGTACATGCATATGTGGTCCACGCGTGCAACCAGCCGGCCGTGTCGGCTTCTGCAGTGCAAGTTGCCAAACCTACCAAATTCACTCAGGATCCGGACACTTTTTTTCTCCCCCATTTGCACTCCATTATTTTCTCTAGTTAATTACCATGTGTTTCTTCCTATAATCATCACACTAGTATACCTGTTCAGCTACCCAGTTCACACGGTTTTTCATTTGTTATTTAAGTATCTTAGGATTTCCTATGGTCATCAACTCATGATGCATTCCAAATTATAAAATGTTTGAGAGAGAGAGAGAGAGAAAGATGCCACGTACGGCTGACGGAATCAGATCGTAGGCGTAGCTGGAATGCTGGCTGGGATAGGTAGGCACGTACGGGTATACACTGTACACCAGTACACTGGCAGATGGTGTCCCTGCGTATTTGTTTCCGTATGTTGTGTGTGCCCAAGTGGGGGCCCACGTGGCAAACCTTCGCAAAGACAAGCGTCATGTGAAGTGTCTGAGCAGCGGAGAGGTAGGCCCACCGCGCCCGGCCCACTTTGGCCCACAAAACAGAACCGGGCCCACGCGCTGTGAGCTTACGTTCTCCTGCCCTCCTATTGTGGCTCACGCGGGCCTCCACGTCGGACCCATATGTTCTTTCAAACTTCTTCCCCGCCATCATCCCTTCTCTTCTCCTCTACCTTTCCCACTATTTTTACCATTCCTATGCAGTGTATTAACTACCCCTAAGTTTATCTATCTCATGCATACGGTAAATACGCAAAAGGGGTAAAATGAAACTGATAAACAAAACCAACAGACAAAGCAGTAATATTGATCTAGCTACCCATCCATTCTTGAGATATTATTCTACCAAGAACAAAAGCATTCCTGCATATTAGTAAAATTTGTCCTGGAAAATCCTATGTGGTTTGAACATGAAGCAACATAATGTAGACAGCTCATGTGATTTGGACAGATCACTTACCCGCAGTAGACAGGATTTAGTCCGGTCTAAAATTTCTAGAATCCCACAATGAGAAATTCCCATCCCGCCTTTTCGTTTTCTCAACTTTCAATCCAAGACGGTATCTCCTTTGAATTCCTGCGTTGCCTACAAAAGATGAGGCAAGCTTTTAGATATCTGCCCTTTTCCTATGTTCTGGACTGAGTAAAAAGAAAGAGGCAAAACAGTGACATGATTCCACCTTTTGAAATGACTTACTCACAGATGGAAATGCTCCACTTCTAGCCCAATTACATTATCAGGGCAAATGCAAAGTTCTTGCAAGTCACTACCACTTTGTGCAGCCACTTTGAGGGCACTAGTTGCGAAGCAGATCTCCAAGGATGCACGCAGTAACACCAGTTAGTCAAGGTAGATAGAGTTGTTTCCTGTACATGAAAAAGCAACTTTCAACAGTTCCTTCAAAGGGATGGCAAAGGTGAGAAAGATTGAAGGAACAGCGGAGGAAGATATTTATTTTACAGCATCAGGTAGGTTGGTGTTGGTATTCCAATTTTTAGCCAGACCATGCAAACAAAACTATAAGTAGTAGTAACCAAATTTGCCTGACAAAACTTTCTCTGCTTGAATCTTCTACACTTCACTTTGTGTTCAAATTCTTTTAGCTGGCCATATGCTCCTTATTTCTTGATTGGAAACAACAATTATCTGCTTGAACACTGTGGACAGACACCGATTCAGAAACAGTGCGTGCGAGAGTAACATTTCTTTTTTTGAGATAACAACATTTCACTGTGGGGAAAAGCTGGCCGGCTATTTGCACCCTACAATTACTTCAAAACAAGTGTTGGGGAAATATTTTGAGAGTTCCGTGTGAGGACTTTGTTGACGCAGGGCCACTGTTCGACAGTGTCAAGTTGCTTTCCCAGCTTCAGGAATGTACGAAGAAACACAGACAGCCATGCGTGGTGGGATTTGGACATGGAAAAGGACGTTGAGGACGATTGATTGTCGGGCATTTGATGAAAGGAAACAGACCAAACCAGGTTACTGTGTTTTAGTTACGGAGCCAGCGACGTCTTCCTCTAGGATGGAAATTTTTGACTAGTTGGTGCCAAGCTAAGTGCTAAGTACAGGGCTAGCCGGTGGCTACTGGACATCCACAAAAGCAATTATATTATGAAACTACACCCAAGTGACTTTATGAACACAAAAGGCAAAGATGCAGAACAAAAAGCTGATATCCACATGGTTTAGTGGCATATATCAGCACTAGTCAGCATTCTGTCATGTGCACTGAAACATAAGCTAAGCAGCAGCGCATCCAATGTGGAGCATTATTAGTACCCAAACCCCAGGGTGTATAAATCTATGGTAGCAGCACTGAGAGTTACCTTTTCAGGAGCATTCTCCCCGTAGAAACCATCAAGGCTGGCACATAACTGAGTGTTCTGAATTCTGGTGCTGAAGAACAAGAAGAAAAAAGGGCGATTCCAGTCCAGATCATCAAGCTCCCCCAATGCTGGGCAATTTATACTCTGGAGAAAGTTTCTGCTCGCCACTTGAAAGTGCCGATGATTAGATTTATCGGAGCCACGGTGCCGAAGCAGCACGAGTGTGGAGCTGGGATGATTACCAGCTAACTGATGCCCACAGCACAGTGCTGGCATAGTGGACGGCATGGAGTCCAGCACACCAACCAGAAAGATATAGTCATGTCAGGAAGAAAGAAAGAGATCGATTGGTCCTAAAGCAGTGAGATGCTCGAATCCAAACCAACAGGCGCTGTAGAAGCACAGTTGCACGCTTGGAGAAGTTGAAAGAGATGGTTAATCAAGCCTGTGAGCTGTGACCATGGCGGGCAGTGGCGATGCAATTATAGGATGTAGTTCACCGCAGCAACGGGCAGGCAGGGTTGACAGGGTGCATAGTGCAACCGGAGACAGGGTAACTGAGCGGCATCACTGCAGGCCGGCATTCCGTCGAACACTTGGCGCGCACGCGCCAAGCGTGCCACGACAAGCAACACCACGGAGGCATCAGACATCCCATGGCGCGGTGGCCGGTAGAGGCCTGAGACGCAACAGAAACACAAGCATGTTTGCCCCGCCAGCTCACGGCGAAATCCGCGGCGCCCACGCAGCATCGAAGAGGAGGAGGAAAAGCAACGCCGCGGATTCGCACTTCCGGCAGAGCGCGAGGCGGAGCAGGAGAGATCGAAGTGGGTGGGCATTTCAGCTGCTGGCTTAGCATAAATGGGCTTGAATCGCGCAGAGCCCGTCTAGTAGTGGGCTTTATATTCTTCGTGAGATAAACGTTTAATGTGGGCTTTCTAACAGACAGTTGACTGAGCCCGTGGGCCTATATTGACAAGTGGGCCAATACGCGTTATGAGTCAATCAGGTCAACGGATTGCTGTTGTTGCGGTTGAACCCCACATAATGGGGGAAGGTAAGTTAACACGTCATCATTGACTAATTGAGTGGTATTTTATGTGATTATTATGTCAATCAGGGTCGGCAGGGATGATATGGAAGTCCGGCCCCATGTTTTTTCTTAATTTTTCCTATCTAGATAGATACTCTATGCTAATTTAGCTGTCGTTCTATAAGGTGTAAACAATGCCGATTGACAACTTCGTCCAGCTCGATCTCCTCTTGCGATTTTGAGAGGAAAAATAATAAAAAGCACCAAGCAAGTGTCCTTACTGCTACTGCTATAACTTTATACAGTAGTGGTAGTACTAGGTATGAGAATAATGAAAAAACGTTGAACTCTGATTTGGTTTGGGAGCATTCGTGCAACCGCCAGCCTAGGAGTACTATACCTCCTCAGAAAAATAGCTGTTCCTTTTGGTATACATGGCTAGCTTCATATAGCTTAATAAAATCCCATATGATCGACTGATCCGGTGCATAGCGATATAGCATGATGATAGCAAGCACAGCAGTAGCTGCACGACAAATCAGCCGCTAACTTATGGTCCTGCTCTTTTTTCCAACAAAAAATGAATGAACATTAAGATTGTCATGCTTAGCGACGGTCAGTTCGGTGCTTGTCTTCTCCCGGGCTTGTGTGTTGGCGCTGACGGTGTGTGGGTGGTGGTTTTTTTTTCTTTTTCCTGCTTATGACCCTACAGGGTTGTAATCTTGTAATTTTTTCCTGCTCTATCAATAGAACTTCGCACCGTCTCGTGCGAGTCGTTAAAAAAAAGATTTTCGTGGCACGCTTTTTAAACTGCTAAACGGTGTGTTTCATGTGAAAACTTTTTATATGAAGGTTGCTCTAAAATATCATATTAATCTATTTTTCAAGTTTGTAATATTTAAAACTCAATCAATCATACGTTAAAATCATGTAGTTTTATGTAAAAAACTTAATCTTCATCAACACCACCTAAAAATATTACTCCTGTAGTGATGCAGCGCATCGCGGGTGCGGACACGCAGGTTACAGATCAAATCGACCTGTTCGTTTTTGGCTCAGTGGGGCCCGATTAACAGCCGCTTGGCTTGCCCGCCAGTTCAGCTCTCCAGCACCGAACGGAATTAACGTCCTGGCCGACTCCGATCGGTTCAGGCCGTCAGGCGCTTAACTACTCAAAGTCTCAACCCAGTTTATTGCAACGAATTACTCCCTCCGTTTCAAAATATTTGACACCGTTAACTTTTTATTACTCCCTCCATTCCATAATATAAGGCACAGTCACTTTTTCTAAATGTTCCATAATATAAGACATACATGCATGCATGTCATTAACTATGACAATTCTCCATTAAATTACTACTTTTTTAAATCCTTCACTCTCACATTCTCTAACTCTATTAGATACATGCATTATATTTATTAGAATGATCCAAACTACAAGGTGATAATAACTATTTCTTAGTCTTTGAGTTAAGGGTGGTTGTGCCTTATATTTTGGAATGGAGGGAGTATGTGTTTGACCATTCGTCTTATTCAAAAAATTTAAGTAATTATTTATTCTTTTCATATTATTTGATTCATTGTTAAATATATTTTCATGTACACGTATAGTTTTACACATTTCATAATTTTTTTTAATAAGACGAACGGTTAAACATGTGCTAAAAAGTTAACGGTGTCAAACATTTTGAAACGGAGGGAGTATTTGTTTGTTTGATAAGGTAAATCAAATATTATTTTTTAATAAAATAATAAAATAAAATTTGGTTTAAACAATGCAATATAATTTAGAATTTCGTTGAGGAAACACATTTTTAAAGATGTGGAGCACATGATCAACCGTCTAAACACTCGTCAGCGACAAATACTTACGTTACGTGTGAACAGCGAACTTTGATTGGGCATTTAGGCTTCCCTCCGTTTGGTTTGGTTTGGTCTGGTTTTGCCGAACAATCAGTCTCATGACCTCACCAAAGTTGCTGTACCATTCACCCCAAAAAGAAAATTAAAAATAAAAAAAGGTAAGTTGCCGCGCCATTTTCTCTTGTCGTAGGTTGCTTTTGACGGATCGATCGATCCATGCCAATCTCAACATTCTTTTCGTTTCTTTTATCCACAGGCGGGATAGCTACTGCTCTGCTCTCTTCCTTGCAGCATCGCTTTCGCTTTTTGGCAGCTTGATTTATTTGTTTTATGGACATTAATTCCGGTTTGTCATCGTCGAGTTAATTAATACTACTGGTAAGCAGCAAATTTATTGCAAGGTGCACGGCCATGTACAGGACGACTTGATGCTGCCTGTCTGAACGTACTTACGTTACATGTCATAGCGTGTACACATACAGTACTACCTCCGTCGTATTTTAGTGGTCGTTTTAACTTTTTTCTCGTAACGTTTGACCATTCGTCTTATTTAAAAAATTAGTGCAAATATAAAAACGAAAAAGTCATACTTAAAGTACTTTTTATAATAAAGCAAATCACAAATAAAATAAATAATAATCCCATAATTTTTTTTAATAAGACGAAAGATCAAAAGTTACAAATAAAAACTCAAAGCGACAAATATTCTGAGACAGAGGTAGTACAAGCTAATATCGGTCGGTTCACACAACGGTTTTGACTTTGTGATCGATTGCCAAGTCAGAAGCATATTGTATTCGCTACTAGTAATCGATAGTAACAGTGATGTTTCTCTAGTTTACTATCATTTGAACTGTGTGGTCAAACCAAACCTGCAGAAAACGCAAGTTGGATAGAATAAAATTACCTGCTGGTTTGTTGTAGTAGCGCACAGGCACACAAAGATGCCGCATATGGAGTAGATTTTTTATACGAAGATTTGGTCCCCGCATATCGCTCACTCGCACGTACTGAGGCTGGCAGAAAGAGAAAGCGTCCGAGTCTCTTTTCATCATTTCGTCTGCCAACGCAAACGTGCGTGTGCACGAGTTGAGAACAAATTAACTAGACTTTTCTCATCATCATCATCATCATCAGATGCAACCTGCACCTCCTACCTATAGCTTCCAAGTTCCATTCCAGCTCGTATATCAGCTAGCTGGGAGTATGATTTATCAGGAGCAAAACCAGTACAAGCAAAACAAAAAAATATAAACATTTAGTACGGGTTTTATACTTTTTTTTGTTGTTGATAGATGCGGTGGCCGTGTGTGTGTCCAGTCCGGCGACGGCACGCAGCGGCCGGTGTGCGGTTACTGGAGCAGCACACGAGCTACCACGAATAGTCGCGCTTCCCGGTGTTGGAAACGCACCCAATTTGGCCAACTTGCCCGTGGCGTTTTACTGCCAAACAGCAGAGTAGGTAATTACCGCGCGCGGGATTAAATTCAGAGCTCGTAATCACGACGCAACCAACCCCGTTGTCCCAGTTACCCAGTACAGCGCAGGCATGTCGGTATAAATAAATAAATAAACAAACGATAATAATTAAATAATTAATTGATTAATTAATAATACTCCAGCTGCAGCAACGGCAACGATAATATTCCCGGCGAAATAAACCCCATTCATTAGCAACGGGGTTGTAGCGGTATTAGCGAATAATAGTTGCTGCAGCGGCGGCCACCCAGCCAGCCAGCCTCAACCCCAACCCCTCTCCAACCCCAAGAGAGGCCGCGCCGAGAGAGAGAGAGAGAGAGAGAGAGAGAGAGAGAGAGATCCAATCCAATCCGGCCCCCGTCTCCCCCCTCCTCCACGCCGCGGCGCCGCTCCGGTTGCTTGCTCAGGTTGGAGTGGTCGCGCCGCCGCCGCCGCCGCGCCGCGCCTCTCGATTCGGCCGCGCGAGCAGATCCGAGCACCCAGCGGCGGCCGCCGCGCGGGGGGGTTCGAATTCTGCGCCGCTGCCGTTGCTTCGCGTCTCCTTTCTCAGGGTGTGCTGCTCTGTTCGCTTCCTGCAGGGGGGCGGGCTGTTGATCAAAATGGGCGGGCGGGTGTCCAAGGCGGTGGCCTGCTGCTGCTGCCGCTCGCAGCACCATGGAGTCGTCGTCGAGAGCTCGGAGAAGACGGGTGCGTGATATGCTTCTCTGCGCCTTCCAGAATGCTCTATCTATCCATCCATCTATCTATCTCCCCCCTTTTCTGCTGCTATTTTTGGAGCTCGCTTTCCCTTTTCGCGCTCGCGATCTTACTTTTTATTTGTCCCCCGAGCTTGCTCTATTTTCGCCTAGATATGGCCATTAATTCGTTAAATTGGGTCGACATCTCCGCATTTGGAACGTTGTTAAACTGACTCCAGTAGCCATTAATCTGTTCCACCTATCCATTTGGTGGTGATATCTGCGTTATCATGGTCAAACTATTTCTGATTTGTGTGCGCCTGTTTACAGATTACATAGCGTTTCTGCTAGTGATTTGGGGATGCTGATTAGTTTTGTTAGTACTGCATCTTCGAGTGATTTTTGGCTGCAAGCTTGTGGTAATGGAGTAATTTGAGCGGATTACATGTTTATCTGTAGCGGAGGAGGACCATGGGGAGTCGTATGAGCTGCCGGCCTTTCAGGAATTCTCCTTCGAGCAGCTGCGGCTGGCCACCTCAGGCTTTGCGGTGGAGAATATCGTGTCCGAGCACGGTGAGAAGGCGCCCAATGTGGTGTACAAGGGGAAGCTCGACGCGCAGCGCCGCATCGCTGTGAAGAGGTTCAACCGTTCTGCATGGCCTGACCCGCGGCAGTTCTTGGTATCCTATTGTCTTCACCTTAATCCTTTTGCATCGCTAACGATGTGCATTTGCTGGGTGCCAATGGTAGTTGTGTACGTGGTGGTTATTGTGGGAATGGTAGATTCTGTTCTATTTATAAGTGCATGAATTGGTTTCTAGGTTTGGGTTGTCTCTTATCATGGAGGTTGTTGATGTGTACCTGTTCCTGAGATGATATGCATGCTTGTTCTTTCATTATTTGGCTTTTGGGTGGAATATGATGGCTTGCAGTTCAAATTGTGGCATCTGCCAACTGTTTGCACAACATATCTTTTTTGGTATGATTATTAGATTCCAATACTAAACAAGTATCAGACAGCAATCATTACAGCTAGTAGCACCATCATTTTGTGGATTACATGTTTGATTGCTACATCACTCCATTAATTTCTCTGTGTGAGTTAGTGTCTCAGTAATTATAAACTTACTATTACCTGTTGTCAACATTATGTATTTTTGACTGCATGAGTTTCTAGCTCTTCCCGTGGACAATGCTTTATATGCCTTGTTATTTTGCTAACTGTCACATGTTAATTCACCACCGTGCCATTTGTTTCTGATTGCTATTGTACATACTATTAAAATGGCAAGTATAGAGGTTTTCTTCCGCAACTTTAAGCAGCCCATTTTCCATATTGATGGCATTTTGTTGTGTGCGTGAATGGTGGAATCTACTTCCTATTTGCTGACACAACTTTTTGTTTGATTACCCATATATTTTTGTGGTAAATTCTCTAAGATCATATAATAATGCTTTTGGTGGAAACAACTATGCTTCAGGAAGAAGCTAAATCAGTTGGACAACTCCGGAGCAAAAGGTTAGCAAATTTGCTTGGCTGTTGCTGCGAAGGTGACGAGAGATTGCTTGTTGCAGAATACATGCCCAATGACACACTAGCGAAGCATCTTTTCCACTGTGAGTTGCCATGCATTTCTTGTCGCATGCCTTAGAACTTTTATGTTGCTGTCATCACATCAATTAGTAACTGGGTTCTGTTCATGGTTACATTTCTGCATCTGAGAGTAAATTGAACATGCTGAGAGTAAATTGTTCATGGATATCTAGAGTAGCAACTGAGAGTAAATTGAACATGCTGCTTTAATTTCTTTTCGTAACACTGTTCACAATGACAATTGGTACTTGGCACGTGAGAGAAGACTATATGTGCACTTCAAAGACTCGTGTGCTCTGTATTGGAGCTTTCTTTTTGGCCTCTAAGTTCACCAATGCATCTGAACTTTTGGGGAGATTCCTTGACATACTTTTTCCAACAATCAAAACTGCATTTCCTTCCATACATATTTTAACAATACCAGCAATCTTGAAACTGATGTAATATTTCAAACTTATTATTGTATGATTTCCCAGGGGAGGCACAAGCAATGAAATGGCCCATGAGATTAAGAGTTGTTCTCTATCTGGCTGAGGCTTTAGAATATTGCACCAGCAAGGGGCGTGCTTTGTACCATGATCTTAATGCCTACAGAGTTCTCTTTGATGATGTGAGTATCATATAGATTGTTTTCGTAACGTGATCATCTGTGTGTTTTGTAACATTTCTATGTTGTTTACGTGGCACAGGACTGTAACCCTAGGCTTTCATGTTTTGGCCTCATGAAGAACAGTCGAGATGGTAAAAGCTACAGTACCAATCTGGCGTTTACTCCTCCAGAGTACATGAGAACTGGTTGGTACCTTCTTTCTTTGTGAGTGTTATAATCTACACATGATCTTTCTGGTTAGAAACTAAGATTGCATTTTCTCTTAGTTTTGTCTAATAATGTTGTTGCATACCGTGGTTTGAATCTTATCCTTTAACCTTTAAAGTTAGTAGGGTCAACTTTTCTCTGGAGCATTCCAATACTACGTGGTTTGAAATTATGTTAAATTTTTGCAGCATTTTCATAACTTCCTACATTGGATTCTTACAGTTTGCACCGTAATGGTTTTCGTAGTGCTTCTATCCTTTTAAATGGCGTTTGGTTTGATTTTAGCAGAATTGTACATCTAGAACCCCCCCCCCCCCCCCACCACCTTCCTCATTGTGCTTGGTGGCGAATTCATATTTGGTCAATTGTGTATGAGTTCAACTGCTGCAAAATATGAAGTCTTGTTACTTTTACATTACAATTTGACTCATTCACTCTTTTGGTTTACCTGCAGGACGTATCACACCTGAGAGTGTCATTTACAGCTTTGGTACCTTGCTTTTGGATGTTCTTAGTGGGAAGCATATTCCTCCTAGCCATGTATGCCTTTGAGCTTTATTTCATCTAGCACCATTTTACACTTCCTGCTTTGGCATCCTGTCATGACTGAATATAATTTTTTTTTCTATATGCATCCTTGAAAGAAGTTTAGCAATTTAAAAATATAAATATGTACATACAATAATAAAAGCATAAATATGAATCCTAAATATTTCATATATGCATTATGTCATTCACAATGTGTCAATACTACTTATTTGTTTAGACTTTTGAAGGATGAAAAATAATATTCTCAAGGAAGCTAAGTAAAAGATAGCCTTTTCTTTGGACCACTATAAGGACCTTTATCGCACTATCAAGATTCAAGGTCATTAAGGCTGCTACTTAGAACAATGGATATAGCAATAAATAAGACTTGGCTTCACATATCTTCATCTTCAACAGACTAACTAATATGAGTGCAAATATGACAGGCCCTTGACCTGATTCGAGATCGGAATTTTAACATGCTGACAGACTCCTGTTTAGAGGGTCAATTTTCAAATGAGGAAGGGACAGAACTAGTGCGATTAGCTTCAAGATGCCTGCACTATGAACCCCGTGAACGACCTAATGTAAGATCTCTGGTGCAAGCATTGGCTCCTCTTCAGAAGGATCTTGAGGTGAATATCTTTCCACTTCCCTTTCTCACTATGGCACTGTTGAGTTCAGGTCTCCTAAAATTATGTTGAGAAAATTACGCCATGAATTTCAATTTGTTCTATTTCAACCTATATATCCAAATTAGTTATTTCTATATCTAAACTCTTCATATATTTAGTCCCTCCCTAACCTTTCCAGACTGACACCATTTATGCTTGTGTACATTTTTTATTCTCAGCTTGAAATTTAATCTATCAAAATATTATAACAGGGTGAATTTGGCATCCTCATTGGACTTGAAGTTCTATAATATTGTAATTGCAATAATGTTCAAATATTTTGCAGACTCCATCTTATGAACTGATGGATATACCCCGTGGTGGTGCAACATCTGTTCAGTCATTGCTTCTTTCTCCTCTTGCTGAAGCTTGTTCCAGAAAGGATCTGACAGCAATACATGAAATCCTAGAAAAGACGGGCTACAAGGATGATGAGGGAACAGCAAATGAGGTTAGTTTTTTCCCCTCTTCTTGACTTTCTTTAGGGTTTGACATCATTGCCAGTATGATTTGTGTGGTCTTTCCGTGAGAAACTTTGTTTGCATGTCAACCTTGATGGAGCGTTCTCAGAATTTACAAGCAAGCGAAAGATCTTTTCTATAAAATCATTTGTACTGTTAGTCCTCATGGGCTCATTGCATCTTTTATGCCATACCTCAAGAAATATTGTTATCGATGGCATGCTGATTGCATTTTGCTTTTTTAGATGTCTGTTGGAATACATTTTAGTGTAAGAATTCTCTTCATGTTCATTTCACTTTGATCCTAGAGCAACTATAGTTGACATGATTTTATGCTGATCTGCTTGTCATCTCCTTAGTTCCAGTGTGTTAAAGCAAAATAGTCAGTTGGAAAGTCACCAAATATTCTGAGTGTGACATTTACATAGTTGCAGCATGTGACGATGTGAAACCAGTTGTCAGTCTGATATTGTGAGTAGTTAGATACGTAGTTGAAACTTTGTCATGCTGAATGATTTAGCAACCATCCTCTGATTTGAGTCACCCATTGTTCCACTGAAACCGTTATATTGTTATGCTGTTGCATGATCCATTGTTTTCCTTGTTTGCTGCAGCTCTCGTTTCAGATGTGGACCAATCAAATGCAAGATACATTGAACTCAAAGAAGAAGGGTGACAATGCTTTTCGACAAAAGGACTTCTCTTCTGCAATTGACTGTTATTCTCAGGTTGATTTTGCATCTGTGTTTCTATTCTATATGGGTTTGTGAGAAGTGTCAGGAGAGTTGCATGATCAAATGTAATTAGTATTCAACATAATATGAACAGTTCCATTTAGTCTTTTTCTTTAAAAAAAAAAGTGTTTGTGAAAACAACAATTTCTGGACTGTGTGACTATCTGTAAACACCATCAGTCCATTGAAAAGGAAAAACTTTTAATCCTCACAGCTATTTTTGACTTTGCTCCCGTTTGTTGTATGCAGTTCATTGAAGTTGGTACGATGGTTTCTCCAACCATTTATGCGCGGCGTTGCCTGTCATATCTGATGAATGACAAGGCAGAACAAGCTCTCAGTGATGCGATGCAAGCGCTAGTAATATCTCCGACATGGCCAACTGCATTTTATCTTCAGGCTGCTGCTCTGCTTTCTTTAGGCATGGAGAATGAAGCTCAAGAAGCAATCAAGGATGGTTGTGCCCATGAGACAAGTAGCAGCAGTGGACATTGAATATGACTGAACAAATTTGTAGTTCAGAAAATGCACATAACTTCAGGTATATACTTCTAACAAATCCTACTACTGAAGTAACTCAGTAGCCCAAGTAATCAGCATAAGTTCAGTGTTTGGATGAATGTGATGAATTTGACTTTAGCTACTAGGTTATCCATAAGGTTGTAAACATCTTTGTGCAATGCAGTTTCTGTTGCCACATTGTGGCTCATAACACTAACACCAAATCTGCTACCATATTTGGTCACAAATGGCATTTACTGGTGTAGCCATTAAATCCATCAGTGCCATCACTTAGAAAAAACTTATATGCAACCTGAAATACTGTTATTTGAACTTACTTAGAACAGGCTTAATATGGTCTATGAACAATTGATATTTGGAAGGAAAACATTAATAGAAGTGAGGTATTGTTTGCCATCTCTTTTAATTCACCGTCATTCTGCTTGTGGCAGGTGTTTTGGTGTGAACAATCATTGGACATGGAAGCAGCTGTTGTTCATTTGTCAATTTGGCTAGGGGTTTCTTTAACCTTGTTCTGATTTGCACGTGCGGAAGGTCGTCCCTCGTCCATATGTTCATGTAGGATGTATATATGGAAGAAAGCGACAGCAGAGGCCCTGAAAGAGATTGCAAAGACATTGAAGGTGAATAAGTCCTGCAGACACGACATTGATGGGGGAAGGGCAAAACTTGGTCTTGGTTCCTCCTACCCAAGAAAATGGGAAAACGAAAAAAAAAGGATTGTTATCAAAAGGCGTTGTTGATGTACATGTCAATCTTGCTGGTAGGCGTGTAAACTTGTACAGCAAGCGTTGTGTTTTCTCCAGGTCATTTTTCTTTTCTTTTTGGTTTTGTTTCATATGTGTTAGCCCCCATTGGTATATTCTAGAGAAAATCGTGGAATTCTTGTCAGGCGGAAATTGGCAGTGTTGAAGAGCTTGGTTCATTCGCAAATCTTGGACGGGCTCATCACCCTCGGTCCAGTTGAATGTTGTGCTGCTCAATTTGGTACTAGAAAATAGCGGTTAACTAATCCTCTGAGATGTGCGTCCCTATGACGAGTAACTCGGTAAGAGCTGGAGTTGCTGGTGATCACTAATGCTGTGAGACGGCATTGCTGGCGGTGGCAGCGTGATCGATCGAACGGCAAACACGACGAAGGTGTAGATGGCGCTGGCGCTGGCGCTGGCACATCTACAGGTTTAGCTGGCCACGGAGAGATTGGTAGCCGGATCCTGCACAGACGCACTGCGTAGGCTTGAGTTTAGTCAGTATGCCGTGCTCGAAATTCCCCCAGCATGAGAGGCCCAGGAAACCGAGAAAGCTGGGAGTTTTGAAAGCTCGGCGCCGGAGCCAGCCACAGCCAGGCCAGCACAGGGTACTCCTACATCCAGGCTTACGGCTAACATTGCGGCTGCCGCTGCCAGCGCAGCGCACAATGCACGCACGAATGAAACACCATTCTGCTGCACTTGCAATCGATTTCGGTACGTTACTACTGACCCAAAGCTTTTGTTTATTCCGCGTGTGTCAACGAACGCCACTAGCGACTAGTGCATCTGTTGTCAACCACTCTTAACTCGGCGACTCCGCTTTATCTCGCACACTCACTCTGTCCACGAACCACACCACCCTACCCGCTGCACAAAACTTACCTATAAATCCATCTCATCTATTCATGCAGATGCAATTCGTGCACAGCTCTCACCTCGCAGCCAAAACCACTCTACTATCTGCTAGCTAGCTCTCTGAGCCCTGCCTAAATTGCCAACCTGTAGCAAAAGCTAATTAGCTAGCTATCAATCATGAGCTCCGGCGAGCCTGCCGCCGTCAGCATCCCCATCCACGACCACCATGGCGCCCACGGCAAGGCCCCGGCCACCTCCTCCGCCGTGCCTCCTGCTGCTGCTGCTGCTGCCGCGCCCGCCGCGGCACCCGCGGTGGCGCCGCGCAAGGTCGGCATCCCGTTCTTCCGGCGCGGGGACCACCACCGCGGCAGCCGGTGCCTCGCGTTCCTCGACTTCATCCTGCGGATCGCCGCCTTCGGCCCCGCACTGGCGGCGGCCATCTCCACCGGCACGTCCGACGAGACGCTCTCCGTCTTCACCGAGTTCTACCAGTTCCGCGCCAGATTCGATGACTTCCCGGCCTTCCTGTCAGTATCAGATATCATCACACATCCAACTCGTCAAATTAACCATCGATTATGCCATTCAAACTGATGATGATGATCGGATGCATATGCTTGCAGGTTTTTCTTGGTGGCGAACGCGATCGTGGCAGGGTACCTGGTGCTGTCCCTCCCTTTCTCCGCCGTCCTCGTGATAAGGCCTCAGACCATCGGCCTCAGGCTTCTCCTGCTCGTCTGCGACATGGTATGTATCTTAATCTAAGCAATGAAATGGTTTCTTTGGATTGATAGATTTGGCGCGCCTGATGAGCTGAGCGATTGATCTGATGCGTGTGCGCAGATCATGGCCGCGATGCTGACGGCGGCGGCGTCTGCGGCGGCGGCGATCGTGGACCTGGCGCACAACGGCAACCTGCGGGCGAACTGGGTGGCCATATGCATGCAGTTCCACGGCTTCTGCCAGCGAACCAGCGGCTCCGTCGTCGCCTCCTTCCTCACCGTCGTCATCCTCATGTTCCTCGTCATCTTGGCCGCCTGCTCCATCCGCAAGCGCTAGCCTAATCATCTTGCTAGCTAATCAAAAAAATTTGTGCTTAATTATACATGCATATAATATTTACGTTTGATTTCTATCGATCTGCATGCGCGAGCGAGTGCGTTTTATTTTCGAATTGTAATCCTCTTCTGTACTACATGCATTTCTTTACTTGTGAGCATTGGCATTGGCGAGTGATCGAGTAGTAGTGCATTGTAAGTTCACCTGTGCATCTATCGTTTCACTTTCTTTCTTTCTTGTAAAAGATCATCGGTGGGTGATCATCGTGCTCTGTAATCTGAATTGGACAGCTTGTTTAAAACAAACATTCTGTTATCTTCTCTGGTGTCAAACACGTCTAACAAATATCTTATTTTGTCGGCAGGTTCTTTTAATAATGTCAGATATGGAGTAGTCATTAATGTATGAACACAACGCGCAACTCAACAAATTTATATAGTCTTACGGATTTTTTTTATAAACTAGCATACTATTCATGCTTTGCTATAGATAAAATACACATACTTATTTGAATATATGTGTATCCAGTTGATTAAAAATAAAATAAACTATTACATAATATTATAAAATATCATGAACTAATTTGTAAAACATGCAAAAGCAATGATGTTGGGCTGATGTCAGAATCACTGCAACTGCTATTATCTTTTATATATAGTAGTATTGATTCAGTCTTACCTATTTTGTTTTTGTTTTAAACTAATATAATACGCCCCTACATTGTAACGGGCCATGTCCGTATAAGTGTGACCAGGGATAAAATCAGAATTACAGGATGGGCCGAATTGTAGACGAAATCCGGCCCACCCGGGCCAGTCCAGTTGCGAAAGTAGGACGCGCGCCAAATAACACGACCCGAGCGCCAGATAGCATCCCAAAGTCGAGCACGAGACGAGACGAGCCTTATCTCCAATCCGGATTACACATCGCGTCGCATCCGCATCCAATTCCCGGGCCATTCGAAATCCCCAACACCAGTAGTAGTATTGAAGGGGGGAGAGAATCTAGCCAGCCGCGGCATGCAGTTCCTCTCGCTCTCCGCCGCCGCCGCCTCCTCGCCGGCGGCCGCCGTCCTCCCGCCGAAGCCATTCAAACCCCTCTCCTCCGCGGCCCCCTTCCGTCGCCCCTCCCCGCCGCCGCCGCCTCCGCCTCCTCCGTCCCCGGTGCCCTCACCCGCGCCACCGCCACCGCCACCGCCACCGCCGCATCGCTCTTCTCCTCCCCCGAACCCCCTCGCCTCCAAGCTATGGCTGTCCAGCAAGCTCTCCCCGCCGCCCCCCGAGACACTAGAGCAGCCAGAGCCTTCTGCTGCTACTACTACTACACCGCCGCCGCCGCCGGAACCGGAGGCGGAGGCGGAGGCGCGGGGGCAGGAGGAATTCCGGCACAAGGGGAAGGTCTTCGTCGGGAACCTTCCGCTGTGGGCCAGGAAGGCGGAGATCGCCGAGTTCTTCCGCCAGTTTGGGCCCCTGGAGAAGGTCGAGCTCGTGCGCGGCCACGACGATCCCGAGCGCAACGTGGGCTTCTGCTTCCTCTACTACGGAGGCGACGACGCGGACGCCGCGGCGGAGCGTGCGGTGGAGGTCGACGGGGTTGACTTCCGTGGGAGGTCGCTCACCGTGAGGCTTGACGACGGCAGGAAAGGGAGGGCCAGGGCTGAGCAGCGGGCGCGCTGGGTGGACGACGGCCGGAGGCGCGAGCCACGGTCGCCGTGGCACGAGGGCAGGGACGAGGCGTGCCGTGAGTTCCGCAGGGTGGTGGAATCACGGCCCGACAACTGGCAGGCCGTCGTCTCTGCATTCGAGAGGATACCCAAGGTGTGGCTTCTCATCTCAAAATCTATTTTCTGCTGTTTCCGGTGAATAATAGGATGTCAATTGCATATCATGTATTTTTTTGAAACCAAACCAATTGCATTGTTATAGGTGTACATGTGTGTGTTTTCAAGAATGCAAAGCAGGTGAAGTTTTTCTATAAGTAATTTTGCAGGAAGCAGTACCGTTCGCATAGGAGTCCTACAAATGTCATATGTATTTCGGAATAGGGATTAATGTGCCACTGTATAAGCACATCTTTATTATACAATGCATGTTTGAATTTACATGTTAGCAAACTTGTCATGAAAATTGTCATTTCAATGCCATCTTCAGCTGTTAGCAGACAGCTGAACATACATGCCAGATGGAACTAAACCTCCATATATGAGCAACTGGTGTAGTTAGCGAATATTCCCTCTTTGTAAGCAAAGTTTTGGATGTCCTGGATCTTACTTACCCATTTCTTTTAAAAAAACTGCTCCATGAGGTAATATTCATTACACAAATATCAGATGCTTCATCTTTTCCTATTAGATTTGATGCTAATTCATGTAGTCAATATATCATATAGTTCACTAGTTCAGTATATTTGTTATTTTCTTTTAGATAATGGATCCTTTATTGAACTCATTAAATCACATTGAGGTGATACAATTGTCCTCCCGACCTTTGCATTATAAGTTCTAACTTTTCTTGAGAATAGGTATACAATTACTTCATTGAGATTTTTGGTTAGTGAGTGAGCAACTCTATTTTTTCGAATAAAATTATAAAATGTGCCAATTCTTAATGTTCAAAAATCTCTACATTCATGGTTATGTGTTCACATCTTCCCAAAAAAGTTCAAGTGCCACAGGAGAAAAAAAACAGGTCTAGCTGATGCTTATTGAATTTATTGCATTGAAGATAGAGGCATCTCATAACTCATATTACCATTAGTACATTGTTGTATGCAATGCATTGACACTTCTATCTTGATGTTTCAGCCATCAAGGAGAGAATTCGGTCTGATGATTGTTTATTATGCCAAGCGAGGTGATAAGCATCATGCTCGTGCAACATTTGAGAACATGAGAGCAAGAGGAATAGAGCCCAATGCATTTGTTTTTACAAGGTAGGTTTATTCTTTCTGCTATTTGCAAACTTTTTGTTGCTGTTCTTTTCCAATCATGGACAAACTGGTGTAGGATAAAATGTGTAGCCAGAGGATTTGTGTAAAAAAAAACCCCCCTGAAACAGACAGGCTACAGAATTTGTACTACATAAAGATAATAACTTACATGAGATCAACATCACGAGGGAACTGAAAGAACAGTTGGTAAGGAACCTTACACAGAATCAGACTAATTGGTTCCTTGGATCCTGGTTTGCTAGCTTGAGATAAGAAAATGTTCACTGATAAAATTGCTGACATAGAAAGCCATGTAACTTTCATGGTAGTGTAAGCATATATGGTGTAACTGTTTATGCCTGGTATGTTAGCTCTAGCAAAATCTTTATGATTGCTCTAATTGCTGCTTGTTGATTTGCCTCCTGCATTAAATTTACTTCATTTCATGCAGCCTTGTTCACGCTTATGCAGTTGCTAGAGATATGCGTGGAGCTCTGTCTTGCGTTGAGGAAATGAAATCTGAGGGTCTTGAGCTGACAATCGTTACCTACAGTATCCTTATTTCTGGATTCGCCAAAATTAATGATTCCCAGTGAGTATTTTCTGCTCATTGACTAGAGCCTGTTCTATGTACTACTCTCAGATGCTTTGTTCAGAATGAATGATAGATCTGTTATAGCTCTTTTATGCGTAGCATATTCTCATTCAGTTTCAAACATTTCTCTGTGCATTTGGCCACTTAAACATTCTCTCGTCTTTCTTGGCCCAAGGACCCTGACTTTTTGCTAATTTTTTTTTAATCTTGTTTCAAAGATCTGCAGATAACTTGTTCAAAGAGGCTAAGACCAAGCTTAGCAGTCTCAATGGAATCATATATAGTAACATTATACATGCTCACTGGTTAGTATTTGTCAGATTTATAAACCTCTTGGAACTTAACACTGATATGAGATTGATTTAACACTAAAGTACCTGTACTTGCAGTCAATCTGGCAATATGGAACGGGCTGAAGAACTGGTGCGTGAAATGGAAGAGGATGGGATAGATGCTCCTATAGATGTATATCACAGTATGATGCATGGATATACCATCATTCAGAACGAAAATAAATGTCTAGTTGTCTTTGAAAGGCTTAAGGTATAGTGGAAACTGTCTTCTCATGGGTAACCGATCTGGCTTTCTTATGTTTCTATTAAGTCCAGTTTGGTCCTCAATCCTTCTTGTGGTCTAATTTTCATTTCATGGCCAGCTTCAAGACCATTTAGTTTTCACAACTAAAATGCCAAAACTGGTGCAAATAACCCCTTGTATGCAAATCATCGTGTTATTATCCCATTTTACTGTGACAAGGACACATTGACAACTTGAATTACCATTGAGGTTGGTGAGTCAGCACATTTTTTTTATTTTGAGCAAGGGCGACTGCCCCCATTTCTATAACCTAAAATGGAACATAGTAGTTTACAGAGTGCAAGGAAGAAAGACATGAAGAAACAGCATAAGGGCTAGAAAAGACAACAAAAGGAAGATTACAGGTTTCTCATGCAACAGGAATTCCACACCACCGTGCATATGACCCTGCATCAACCGAAGCCGAAAGCACAAAAACAACCCCTCAACCATAGGAAAAGCTCTTCTGACATCAGTATGCAGGGCCAAACCAAAAGAACATCAACTTTCTTTTTGTGTTCCTGAAGCCATGTACCTTCATCCTTCCAGTCTTCTCGTCCCAGTGTGCCATCCATACTTCGAGCTGAAAACATCATTTGCTACCTGCCTTATTAGCCTGGCTCCCAGAAGCAACTTTTCTTGATTTGCCTCCAACGTCTGCAGCACAGCCCAAGTTTCAATCCAGTGACAAGTCAAGTAAACTACATCAATGGGATCTTAAAACGGATGGGACCTGCCTGCTGTCCTGTTCTGTTTTTGCTCTTTATCTCTCCCTTCAGATCTGGTAATCTTATATCTCCAGGATCCAAGTTTCTTTCAGATTCCGTCAGTTAGCTATTGTAACCAGTCCCTTGGCCAGATCTAACCTCTGGTTTTATTTGGAGCAAACGAAAGTACAACTCAACTCAAAAGATATTTTGGAATTCATGGCTGGTAAACAAAGACCGATTCAAGTTAAGAAATTAATTTCTGGATTTTCCAGATAGTGAGCAAAAGAAACAATGGGGCACGGCAATTGCAGGCCCATGGTAGGAAGCATGGCAGAATCTGTAGTAGGGCCAGGAGCAGTGAAGTGAGAAGCTTATCTGCCCTGGTTCTGGCAGCAGCAACAAAGTGCCGGAAGTCCAGGAGTGGATGAGAAAGGAGAGGTGGGAAGTGGGAATTTCTGGCCATGGTGGTGCTGCTCAGCCAGAAACCTTAGTGGTGCTGACCAGCGATGAAAGTATGGAACTAATGTGCTTTGTGATCATATTATCCATGGAAGCTACAAGAATGAAACCACACCCTTTCTCTCATTAATTTCTGTATCTTCCTTTTAAATATGCATATGCATTGATGTTTAGGTGTATGTGTATTTTTGGGAAAATGACCTATCTGCATATCACTGCATTGCATATCTGTACAGTATCGGAGTATCTGGGAAACACAGATGATGAAGTTACTTGATCTGTGGATACAACTTTGTATCATCGATGATGGTGTCAAGGAAATGAGGAAGAGAAAAAATAAGCATATCGCTGTCATCGGGCCACACCACCCTGTGGACTAAAATGGAGGCGGTTTTAGCTCAGGGATGTAATTTGCACCTGTTTTGATATTTGGAAGACCTGTGATAAATGGTTCTAAAGTTTAAGGGTGAAATACTGAAACGTAAAATTAGACTACAAGAGGAGTTGAGGGACCAGAGATAGATGTATTTGTAATTTTTATTTTTTCTGTCTCCCCTTCTGATCTTATTTTTCCTGTTTTTTGCAGGAGTGTGGCTTTAAACCATCAATAATCTCTTATGGGTGCCTTCTTAATTTGTATGTCAAGGTAAAAGTAATTCTGTTGCGTGCTTTCTTGTCTGTTTTCCTGTAATTTTGTGTGTTCCCTTAGTAGAAGGAAACAAAAAGTTGTGCATCCCAGACAAGTGGTTTTTCCCCTCGTAAATTATGATGTTTAAACACTCATTTCTGCACCATTGATTTATATTCGTTATATGACTAGTATTCTGAATATCTAAGAGTCCTTGGATTCACCATTTTCTGTAAGCCTAAGGCAAGGGAAGCTTTATGTCGAGTTTCTTATACATTGAACATGACAATCTTCAACTTTGAAACTCAAACCTGCCCCTTTATTATTAATTGTAAGATAGGTTACTTGAGACAACTCTTAACAGTGATCACTGATGTTGCTCTGGTTTCTTTTCTTTTCTCTTTTCAGATAGGTAAGGTTGCCAAAGCATTATCTATTAGCAAAGAAATGGAGTCTTGTGGTATCAAACATAATAATAAAACATACTCTATGCTTATCAATGGATTTATCCATTTGCACGACTTTGCAAATGCTTTCGCCATATTTGAGGAAATGCTAAGATCAGGTCTACAACCTGATCGTGCCATACACAATTTGCTTATAGAGGCATTTTGTAAGATGGGAAACATGGATCGTGCTATTTGCATTTTGGAAAAAATGCAGAAGGAACGAATGCAACCATCAAATAGAGCATTCAGGCCTATCATAGAGGGATATGCAGTTGCTGGTGATATGAAAAGTGCTTTGGATACTCTTGATCTGATGCGGCGAAGTGGTTGTGTTCCCACTGTAATGACTTACAATGCTCTCATTCACGGGCTAGTTAGAACTCACAAGGTATTTTTCAAGTACATGCTAGTTTCTTCAAATCTAATCCTGTCATGTGGCATTTACTTTAAATTTGTGTTTGTAGGTTGAAAGAGCTGTCTCTGTGCTTGATAAGATGTTCATCGCTGGCATTACACCAAATGAGCATACATACACAATCATTATGAGAGGTTATGCTGCCAGTGGAGATATTGGGAAGGCTTTTGAATACTTCACCAAAATAAAAGAGAGTGGTCTAAAACTTGATGTGTACATTTATGAAACATTGCTCAGAGCCTGTTGCAAATCAGGGAGGATGCAGAGTGCCTTAGCAGTCACTCGTGAGATGAGCTTCCAAAAGATACCAAGGAATACATTTATATATAATATTTTGATTGATGGGTAGGTGTTCTAGATAAGCTCTTTAGCCAATGTTTTTACTGACTAGTAACGATCTTTTTACCGACTCAGTACTCAGAGACGCTTGCGACCATTTATTTATGTGTTGACTGCATCGAACTACTTAGTCAACTGCTGTACTGACTCAGGGATACAAGAAAGTGTTATGGAAAAAAATAATATAGGGGGTAGAGACAACCCCTCAATATTTTTAGTAGAAGGTTGTGGTTGAACCTGTGGAGGGCTAGCACAGCAAACTGTGCTGTTAGCCAGTAGGTCCTAATAGTCTCCTCACAAGAAACTATTATGATATTTCATTGGATTACTCTATACATTAGTTTTGAAAATTTGTATTATATACTGAGTTCATGTTTTATTTGAGTCTTGCTGTAATTTATGAAGTTTTATAAAAGCGGTATATTTTCCTTTTTTGCCTGTTTCGTCACAAATCCTTTTGTGTAGATGGGCTCGGAGAGGTGATGTTTGGGAAGCAGAGGACTTGATGAAGCAGATGAAAGAAGATGGTGTCCCTCCTAACATCCATACTTATACCTCCTATATAAATGCATGCTGCAAGGCAGGAGACATGCAGGTACGAGAATTTTGCATTGGAATACTTAGTTTCTTACTTATTGTGAGTTGTAACCGTGCAGTGGAGATAGCCTGATTTTGATAGGATATGTGCACATGTTTTAAGGTAGCTGACCAAAATATTTTGCAATTCCATGACTATATGCCCGAATTATTTCAGCACTACAGATTTACCTAGGTGGCTACATATTCAAATTTGACACTTGTGAATAGAGAAGTATTCTCTTGGGGCCTTCTTGTAATCTATCCAATTAATATTTTTTTTATAAAATGATTTGTTTGTAGAGAGCAGAAAAGGTGATTGAAGAAATGGTAGATGTTGGACTAAAACCTAATGTCAAGACATATACTACCTTGATTAAAGGTTGGGCAAGAGTGTCACTTCCAGACAGGGCATTGAAATGCTTTGAGGAGATGAAACTTGCTGGGCTGAAACCTGACGAGGCTTCTTATCATTGCTTGGTGACTTCACTTCTGTCAAGGGCAACTGTAATGGAGGGAAGTACCTACACAGGAATCATTAGTGTCTGTAGAGAAATGTCTGAGAATGATTTGACTGTTGATCTTCGCACTGCTGTTCACTGGTCTAGATGGCTTCACAAGATTGAGAGGACTGGAGGGGCACTAACAGAAGCGCTTCAGAGAATATTTCCTCCTGATTGGAATTCATTAGAATTTTTAGGAGAGCCATCCAGTTCTATAAGCACGGGGGAGTCTGATGATTACAGTGATTCTGATTTTAGCGGTGATGAAGATGAGGATCATAATATTGATGATAGCTGAAAAACTCTAGATTCCAGAGCCTGTTTTTCTTGTTCTGTGCCCTCACTTTTTGTCCTTTGGTTCTGCCAGTGGATGACCGAACAAGGTATTATGTGTTGAACTGTTAATATGTGTTTAATATGCCATTTCCTTTTGGTGATGTTTCTAAAAAGCACACATAATAATTCTTGAAAAGGAGTCTGCCAACAATCATTTGTCATTACTCATTGCCACTTTTTGGAGTTCCTGGAAATTGCATTGAACTAACACTCTTTGTTTCCATGGCAGCAATGTCTTTGAACAAACTGTGTCCTCACATTCAGACACCAGTGGCTTGTGGACTATCCAAGAGCGTTTGGAATCTTATAGTGCAATAAGCGTGAGCTGGCTGGCCTCTGCTGCGTTTCTTCAAGAGCAACAGTCAGTAACAGTTCTACTGGGACTGAAGACACAGGCTGTCAATGCAACAGACGAAGCTTACTCAGTTATGCGTGTAAGTTGGCTGGCACAGGTAAATATTCTTGAGATATTGACAGATTCATTTTTTGTTTCTCTCCATCCTTTCAGTATAGTCCAACTTGATATAAAATCCAATTCCATATATGTGTATAAATGCAAGTAAAGCTATACCACGTTACCAGTTACCACCCACACCCCTTCTTGGCTTGCTTTTTGTAGTGTGCCATGTGAAATGTACCGGCCATGATAGAGCCTGCGTGCCCATTTTTCAACATCCAAATGTTAGGAGTGGTAGGAGCGCTTATAGGCATATGCTTGAACACCACTTTGATTGGCAGAATTTTGTAGGGGCAGCACAGTGTGCCTACAAGGTTTGGTTTTGTAACCACATCCCTGGACAAGCCGTTCGGTGCTTATTTGAATACTAGTACGACAAACCAATCTGTGTCGTAGTGCTCGTAAAAGCTGAGATCATTTAAACTTGCAAGTAGAAAGTTGGACGAGCTTTTTTCTCTTCGAGAGAATGCACAGGCCCTCATGTTCTTTGTTTTGATGATCTTAAAAAAACCATAGTCAAGGTAAATAGGAGCAAAGATTGGTATCTTGCACATTATTGCGGGTTGGGCTGATTCAATGGGGGAATTCCCTATTGAAACTGAAGTACAAGTCCAATCAAGTGCTAGATGATGACTGTTTTCTCATTTAAGGTTTGGCATCTTCCAGTACAGCAGCTTCAATCAAATGGGCCTTAACGTAGCTCAGCCCGATTCAATATTACTTGGAATTGCACGCCTCTGTCCAAGCTGAAAGCTTTTACTAGTAGGACACTTGAATGCCTGCACAAGACGGCATTAATGCTGTGCTTATGAGCCCGATTTCTTGAGACTGGTGTTGAGTTTGTGCGTATGTGTGTGATATGAGCTGCGAATCTTAGCTGGCCGGTATCTTTCATTGAATCGAAAGTGGCCTCCCCATTCAAGTCTTGCCCACAAGATAAAACAGTGCTTCATTTATGCCTGTTATTTAATTTTGCTTAGCTGCATCTCGCTTCTCCATTCAAAGTTCTTTCAAAGAAATCTTGATTGTATTAGTGTTGTATTAGGCCTTTGTTCGGAGAGAAAAAAATTTCATAGTACCAATTACCTCCTCCGTCCTAAAATATAACAACTTCTATTGCTAAAAGTTTGTCCCAAAATAAAATAACTTATCCACCAACATTCTCTTCCTAACTAATCATAACCCTTCACCATTCAATTTTTCCATCTACCTCCATTTCTCAACCAATCACAATCTCATCATATTTAATTACACCTACTTTCTTAATAATTTTATTTAACCCTAAAACTTCTTATGTTCTGGGACGGAGGCAGTAGCATGTATGAACAGTATGAAGTACAATGTAAATATTTTGCCTGAAACATGCTTTGTTTTTTTTCATGCCAAATAATTCAGTGTGACATTTGGTAATTCATACAGTATTCCTTCCTTTTATACCCACTCTAGTTTCAAATACTTGTCACTAGTTACTACTCCCTCCGTCCTGAAATATAAGGAATTTTGGGTGGATGTGGCACATCCTAGTACTATGAATCTGGACATACTCTCTATCCAGATTTATAGTACTAGGATGTGTCACATCTAACCAAAATCCCTTATATTTCGGGACGGAGGGAGTACTTACTACTCGCTTTTTTCCCTAAAAAAGTTACTAGCTTTTTAGCTTTGATCACTCGCCCTTTTTGCAAAAAAGAAACATATGTATACTTAAAATATGTTGCATTAGCGATGTGTGTTCCATAAATACAACCAGACAACTTTCACTAATAATAACTTAATCTTTAAAAGTTATTAATGGTTAAAGGTGAAACATTATGGTTAACATTGACAAGTAAATAAAGATGGAAGGAATACATAGTTTCTAAAGATAGGTACGGTCCTACAGGCTTTATCCAGCAAAAAAAAGGACAGTTCTGCAGAACAAAATATTTTGGTGGAGTTTTTAAACATTGCATCCAACAGAAGCCTTATGGTACTTTTTTCTATGATAATAGAATTTATTCTGGTTTTTACTTAAAAGAAGCTACAACCAATTTATTCTGGTTAATGTTTTTTACTTAAAACAGAGATCTACATCTATGGTTAGTCAGAGTATGATTAACGTTGTTTGCTCCAATGGTTATAAGTTGTACATAGTCTCCGAAACCAGCAGCCGATCTTTGTTGATCGAATTTCGATCCCCATCACTGCCGATGAACTGACATTGAACCAAAATGGAAGAAGCCTTATGGTATGGGTGGAGAAGGAAAATAGGAAAGAGGCAGGAAACATCTTTGTTCCTACACTAGTACTCCCTCCGTCCCATAATATAAGGGATTTTAGAGTTATGTGATGCTTCCTAGGACTACGAATCTGGCATCCTTCCAAATCCCTTATATTATGGGACGGAGAGAGTAACAATTAAATGGAAATGACTCAACAGGAGAGCAGAAACTGAAAACTTCCTTTCATTTTCTGGGGAAAAAGGGGAAATTTGACGTTTGGAGCTCATCTGTAGTGGAGATTTAACTGTTCCAAAAGTTTAGAATAGTGGCAGCTATGTTGATACAGTACTATGTTATCTTTTCTCAGCAGACGTGCTGGTAAAAAAAAATTAGTGCGAAGGGACCATTGCTAGTTGGCCCTTACTTTTATATTACTGTAACTGATCCAGAATTAAGTTTCTACCTATTTTCTTTGAAAGAGCACGAAAGCACATATCAATAATTTTGGTAATATTATTCATTTATCATAATCTATTTTGCCATATGCTCCGACCACTGCACAATGACTAGGGGTGAAAACGGTAACGGTAATTACCGGCCGACCGGCGTTCGTTTTCGACTTTCTACCAGCCGAGCCATATGGAAATGGTAATTGACCGAAATAAAAATAGAAATGGTAAAAAATATGGAAATGAAAACGGAAATGGTTTTGATGTTATACCGATCGTTTCCGTATTTACCGTATTCTTGTGGAAATTACCGTTTCTTATAATATGGTAATTACCGTATTCTAAATATGTCGATATTTATAGGGCGTGTCTATACTTGACCCACAGCTTACAGATTGACTGACTCTTCAATCAAATCTCTAACTTTTGTACATGGCTAAAATGAAGTTAATTTATAATTTATATAGTATAAGCTTGAATTTATGTATACATATAACATACTTATGTAAAGTTAAATATATGTTTTTATAGTTTAATATTTCCGTATTTGTTACCGGTTTCCGATCTGTACCGACATGTTTCCGTCCGTATTGTTCCGTTTCCGGTTTTCCGATATTTCCGATATCATTTTCGTTTCCGACTTCACCGTTTCTGATTTCGTTTCCGAGAAAAATATGGTTACGGAAATGGTTGAGGCTGTTTTCGGATCGTTTCCGACCGTTTTCATCCCTAACAATGACAGTATTTATTTCGCAGAGAGGCCAACAGGAGCTATAAAATGATGCTCTGATTGCTGTTAATTACCTGGAAACGGAACTGTACTGGGCGAGTGATGAAGGTAGGGATGAAAGCGCCAAGCTGCTGTGAGCAACTGAGGGAAAATTCAGGTGTAATTTCCTCTCTAGTCTCTAGAATTACAAGGCAAGGTATATATTTTTAATGCTTTTGTTTATGAGTAGAAGATGAGCTATGCTTAGATTATGGATTATATAGTACCCGCCCATTGAGGCTGGGCTGGGTCCTCCAGAATATATACCCCTGCATGTGTCTGCACTGACATCATTTGGTCGACATGATAGAAATATTTGGGAGCAAACCGTAGCAAGTGCACTCATAGTAGGGTATAACTAATACTCTATTTGTATAAAGAGATGCAAATACCACCCGCTAACTGAATTAGTAATTGCTATAAGGAGTTCTCACGTTTAATTAGCCACGTGATCATCAAACGGAGCCATCCATTGGACCGAAGTGTCTGTGAGATATCAATGGTTAGTATATGATTGTCAGTAAAGGGGTTCTATCAACGTAACTACTCCACATACAGGATGTGATGTGATCTGTAGCGACCTGTAAATATGTTTTGCAAAATACTGTACTCCTAATTAAAGGGAGTTAGCTGTTGTAGCATTCAAGTGCAGGCGCCATGCATGCATATATGCATGACATGGCATGCCTTCCCAAAGGCACAGCACAGCACTATATATAGCGGTGTCGGATGAGATGGAGGCGCACCACACTCATTCTCCCACAAGACAAACATAGCCTTCTCTCTTCCTGTACCCACTCGCCGTTACACAGTGCGTCCTCCTCCATCCGTATTGCACTCACCCTTGCTAGCTATATTACTCACCTTCTCTCTTTAAACTTGTCTAGTAGGAGTAGCTCGCTAGCTACATATAGGACGTCTAGTATAGCTAAGGTTTGGTTAGCTTGGTTAATTGTTAGCTGGTGCGATCGATGGCCGGCACGGCGGAGTCGCCGGCGAGCTCGTGCGTGTCGTCGGACGCGGAGGAGGAGGCGGCGGTGGCGAAGCCGATGGTGGTGGCCGGGTGCCCGCAGTGCCTCATGTACGTGATGCTCTCGGAGGAGCAGCAGCAGCCCAAGTGCCCACGGTGCAAGAGCCCCGTGTTGCTGCACTTCCTCCACGGCGCTGGCGCCGGCGCCAGCAGCAAGCCGCCCTCCAAGACCTAGCTCCTTCATATCCGGTTCTCAATCTCTCCCAGATGGTCGGCCGCCGTCCGTCGTCTTAATTCTAACGCATCCATGTATTATGTTTAATTTTTCTATCTCGATCGTTAGCCAGCTTAGTTCCCTTTTCTAGTAGTAGCTGTTATGTTTTTCTCTCTCATTCGATCCGTGTGTCTTCTTTAGTTAATCTGCACCTCCTCTGCGTAGCTTGGTCGATCGATCAGGTTAATTTTGTCAAATTAGCACTATTAGCTAGCTAGTAGCTAGACCCCAGAGGATCAAGCATGCATGTATCATCCCCTCCCAAATGATCTACTCCGTGGTGCAGTTGCATGCTTTAACCATCCTATTAATGAATCTGCCATCATTCTCAATTGTTTTGCTTGTTACAGTATTAGTTACTCCAGTTGCATATGCATGTGTTCTTAACGATCGAGCGATCGATATGATCCATTTCCAGGTTTATGTTTTTTTCCCTTCTACTATACACTGAAGCAGGTTTCCATTAATTGGAGAAGGTGGTTAATTTCTCTCAGTTGATTGATCGGTCGATCAATCGATCTCTGCTGCTGCTGCGTTACGTACGTACTTTGACTTAATTGTGTTAGCTGGATGGAAAGGATGCGTGATGAAAAATCAACCTCCAGCTAGCTTTAGCTAGTCAGGGGACGGGAAAATAAATACCAGTAGTGATGAATCAAATTAAAGTAGAGTCGAACTTATGGTAGATGGATGGGGCGATCGATCGTATCATGAAAAACTTGTGTCCGTTTTAATTAGAGATCAAGTGGAGAGTAGAGTAGATGGACGCATGGAATAGCAGCTGATGAATATGAATGAATTGAAAATGAACAGAGCTATAGGCCGGCAATAATTAGGGGCAGTTGAGAGGAGGAATTATTCGGGGCTTAGCATGCACGTCAGTTCGTCATCAAGAACACATTTATACCCACCGTCCTCCTTTCTTCTTTTCTTCAGGATATTTCTTTTTCTTGGCGTGATTTCTGTGTGCGATGCCAGAAAAAGGCCGAATCGGTCAGGCTGAGACTGAACCTGGACGCTGACCCTCTGAACTGCAGACTGACTGGGCCGATAGAGGATGAGGCATGCATCCACGTACTCCTACTCGTTTTCTTCCTTTTCGACGCGTCCGTTTCTACTGACAAAAAGGAGCGCTGCCATCCGGGCTCTGCCAACGCTGAAACTATCAACAGATCACGCTGAAACTATGAACAGACCATCAGATGCTCCCAGGGAAGAAGCCAGCTAAAAGCTTTGGTTTGTGAGGGGCGGATGTACAGTATAGTCATCGGTGGTGTCAGACGACATCGACGACTTTCGGTAAAACCTATAACAAAACTACTTATCCATATATTATAACATCATATTCTAAACATAATTAGTATACTATGACACCGATAGACACGTTATGACACCGATAAATCAATTTTCTGATCCGCCATTGTTTGTGCATGGAGGGGAGAGCCAGCGATCGACTTTATCCTGTCACTGAATTTGCCTGCAGGATGACGTTAGAACGTGGAGGGAAGAGACAATACGTTAGTTTTTTTTTTTTAAAAAAAAGAAGAAGGATAATGTAAAGGTGTCCGCAAAATAAAATGTAACAGAAAATGGATTAAAAATGAAAAACTAAAGATTTTGTTTGTTAGTTTCTTCAATAGTGAATCAAAAGGATTAAAGAATAAAAATACTGAACGTAACGATGCAGCGGTGGAGTCAGATATTAAAGGTTATGGCTGAGTTGAGGCTCGACTGAACAATTGCTGGTTTCCTCTAAAATTTACGTGGTGATTTAAGAGACTTAAACTTGTTGATTTTGAAGGTAAGCCTAGGGCGCCAGCCCTGGATACTCTATGTTTGCAGTTTGCCTCCGCCCCCATTGTTCATACGGTATAGTTTTTTTTTGTTAGAACTTTCATATAGTCATCGCTTATTTCTCTATCACGCTCCCCTTCTTGCACCTAGGAGATCTCTTATGGTAAATCACCATATTGATCTTGTGGGTCGTCACACTAGTAAAACGTTTTTCACTCCCAAAAGGGGAAGTAAACCCTGCACCTGCACGCACCCTCTTGAAAACCGATTATAGAGGAGGAAGGAGGCAGTTTAACAAGTGGAGAGATGGCAAAACACAGGAGTTTGTGTACGTGGGATGTTTGGTATTCCTTTCGTTTTATATTATAAGTTGTTTGACTTTTTTTTTAGGTTTAACCAAATTACAAATTTATAGAAAAATATAATAATAATAATATTTTTTAATATTATCAAACTATATTCAATGTTAGATTTAATAAAACTAATTTTATATTAGATATTATTAAATCTTTTTATAAATATATTTGAACTTAACAAAGTTTAAATAGAAAAAAGTCAAACAATTTATAATATATTTATAATATGAAACAGACGGAGTTCATACGAGATATGGAAGATGTAGATGTGTGAGTCTAGCCCCCGAATAATCAATAGGGATTATCTACAGTACTACACATACAGTAGCAGCCGCTGACATATGGGACCGAATCCACCTATCAGCTACTGTTACAGCAAATGCAGCATTGTAGAGGATCCATGTCCCCGTATAATAGCCCAAGTCGCCTGGCACGGACGAACGAAAAGGAAAGCCGAAAAGGATATATGAATGCAGGCTGAGGGAGGGGACAGATTCGGGCCGGCCGGCCGGTGCGTGGTTTGCACGCACGCACTCCCTCCGCAAGTGGCCGCACCCACAAAATCGCCTCCTCCTTTTTATCCCTCCCGCCCACGCTCACACCCGCCTCGTCTCTGACTCTCTGCTCTCCACACGCGGAGCGGAGGAGGGATTAATCGGAAGCAACTGCTATCAATCGGCAGCCATGACAATCGGCGGCGCGTCCTCCAGCGTCGTAGGTACGCATGCGCCCGAGTCGATCCGCCCGGTTGTTTTACTTTTACCGATCATTCCTTGCATATCTTGGATGGATGGATGCTGGGTTTTGGTTGATTGATGGATGCATCATATCGCACTAGTGCCACGCAACTTCCGGTTGCTGGAGGAGCTGGAGCGGGGCGAGAAGGGCATCGGCGACGGCACCGTCAGCTACGGCATGGACGACGACGGCGACGACATCTTCATGCGCTCCTGGACCGGCACAATCATTGGACCACTCAACGTACGTACGCTCGCAACCCCGCTGTGTACATATAGGAGTATCTGCATTGACATCCTGCTGCAGATTGATATTCCCATTCCTTACTTCTCATCGATCGACCACGCATGTGCTCACTGCTGCATTTTTCATCATCTGGTTGGTTGCATTTTCATCTGGGTTGGTTGGTTGGTTGGTTGCAGTCTGTGCACGAGGGGCGCATCTACCAGCTGAAGCTCTTCTGCGACAAGGACTACCCCGACAAGCCGCCCACCGTGCGCTTCCACTCCAGGATCAACATGCCCTGCGTCAACCCTGACACCGGACTGGTTCGTATGCTAAATTCCCTCCCTTTGTTGTTTACCACCACCACCACCTGCCCATTGCACATGCCACCACTTCAATTCCCTCATCTTAGTATTATAACTCATTCTGCCTTCTAATGACCAACGGGTAAAGCACACAGGAATGTATATTCTGCCAGCAAATTGATTGCTGCCCACCTGAACGTGCTCTGATTTTGCAAGTATTTGAAAGAACTTGCACTGATTGATGTTACACATAGTACTGTTTGATAGTAGTTGCTTCCAATTAGATTAAATTAAAGTCCAGCAGCAACTGTAAACCTGAAATTCTGATGAATGTTAAAGTACCACCCATACCATGCCCTTGTTTATAACATACTGATCCTCTGTATACTTGAAATGCTGCTGACTGTGGCAGCAAGAGCTATGAACTGCGTCACTGCATGCATTCCTGCATGTCATGATTCCTTTGATACGCAGGAAGGACCAAAGGATGTTTGAATCATATTGCTCCCTGCATGCTAGTGTCTGAATTTTGCCAGGAAAGATCTTCAGTTTCAAACAGATGGACATTCTAATGCTGAAGTGATTTCAAAAGGTTCATTAGGTTGTAATGATGTGATTGTTTCACTGGAAGGTTACTGAATTTCAGAAAAACACTGCAAAATTATGCAGAAATTGATACCATAGACACGAGTCCATCCTGTCGGAGGGCCGGTTGTGGTCGTTGGCGGGCGTTGCTTCCTTTAGGAACTTGTTGGGAGTGTAGCATGGCTCTACCCCCTCCCGCTGTTTGGAGTAGTGTTCGAGTTTTTCTTTTTCTTTTTTTCTCTTCCGTTTTTTGACTTTGTTTTTTCCCCTTCCCTGGCATAGGCCGGTTTGGCCAATTGCGTTGTGTAACAAAAACTCTATTCCTCTAATATATTGGCGTGTAATCTTTTTGCGCGTTTGCGAAAAAAATAACATAGACACATATAGCTAGATAGGTTCAGAATGTTAGTAAGTTATTACTGCTAGTACTTACCAATTCAATTACAATTTAAACCTGTGGGTTCTGAATTCTGATTACACACGCCTGAATGAGATGGTGAGAATTGATTGTAATTATTTCACTTTACCTTTATCAGGTCGAAAGCAAGAAGTTCCATATGCTGGCAAACTGGCAGAGGGAGTACACCATGGAGAATATCCTGACGCAGCTGAAGAAGGAGATGGCCGCGCCGCACAGCCGCAAGCTGGTTCAGCCTCCAGAAGGGACCTTCTTCTAGTCATACCGTGAGATGATCGAGGGCATGTTCCTGTCGTTGCTGCTGCTGCTATATACTCATATAGGATTGGATTGCTATCTCTGTCCATGGCACGCACCGTTCGTAACTATCTCCTGCCCCCAAATTTGTGACCTGAAAGGTAGTAGTACTAGCTGTGTATGTAGTGCAGTGTTGTTGGTAATTACTGAATCGCATTGCTAATGCCTAATGGCTGCACTGCTTGCTATCATATGCATGCCATTGTGAAGGACAGGTCTGGCTTGGTTTGAACGCTGAGATTGAATAACACGAGACCTCCTGTATCTGGCACCGTATAGACTCCTATGATTTATGCATGTGTGTTAAGACTTACAAGTATTTTATCCCGCGGTGCCATTTTCTTGGCGGCATGGGCACCTGCCCACAGCCCATTATTAGCGGCTCGTCGGCTTCAATTTTGGGTGGGAAATGGCATGGGGATTTCTGATTTGGGTTGGCACATGTATGAATTCAGAATTCCGCACGAGGTAGTTGCAAGCAGGTTCAGCCCATTTTAGTACTACGGCTGTGTTCTTACCCTAGGTTTCTAAGTCATCTTACTTGTTTTTCGTGCACACGCTTTTCAAATTACTAAACGGTGTGTTTTTTAAAAAAGTTTCTATACGAAAGTTGTTTAAAAAAATCTACTAATCTATTTTTGAAAAAAAAATAACTAATACTTAATTAATCACGTGTTAATGAACTGTTCCATTTTTCGTGTACACTGTTCGGGTTGGGAACAGGTGGAGCGAACACAGCCGTACGTACTACTCCATATAAAGGCAACTCATATGTTACAGAAGAAAAAAAAACGAACTCAAAAGTTGTGATGTGGCCTGGAAGCTCACTGTCACTGTAGGTCGCTTTCCGGATGTGGAAAAGGAACAGAGCAAACGAACGAGTCGAGCCGCCGAAACCAACACCGGATGAGCCATCATATGCACCGGACCCCAACGATACGAGATGCGTAGGCGCAGTCAAAGTTGGACCGAGTTACGTACGCTAGCAGTAGCCAGGATATGATTGTTTGCTTGATGTGAGAAAAATAAAATAAAATCAGAAACGATGCAAGGTAATCCTTCCGACCCTGTCTACCAACCACGCAAGTCGCGGATGCATAAGTGGGAATAGTGTAGGAGGACCGGCCAGGAGGAAGAAGACTCACCAAACGCGAACGCCGACGACCGGCTGGCTGTTTCGTTGAACACTACTAGCACACGCAAGGAACGGAATATACTCCTCCAAGTGTTTCGCATGGGCGGTCAAGTCAATTCCGGAGGCCTGCAGCGGCATGATCTGGCCCCCAATCCCATTCGATTCTCCTCAGCCGCCGCCGCACCGCAGCTCGCCCCGCGCCGCTGGCTAGAAAAGAAAAAACGAGTCGGCTCACACGCACGGCGCACGTGTGGCCCGCGACGACCGCGAAAGCAGCAATCTGCGGGGCGCGGATGGAGCAGCAGCTAGCGCTCGGCGTGAGACAGCGGCGAGGTTCCCGCCTCCGTCGTCCCAGTTGCGGTTTTCCAGCACAGCACAGCTGCACGTACAGGTACAGGGATGGGGGAAGAAAAACGTGTACTAGATGGCCACCGCCAAAGTGAGAGCGACGGTGCGGTGCCTGCACACTACACTACTGTACGCCCTACCGGACTACCGGTGGACTACCGAACGCACGCATACGGGAGGGAGGAGTCGGGGACCGGGTCGTCGTTGCTCCTCCCTCGGTCGGTCAGCCTCAGCCTCATGAGTGATGATGACTGACTAGTCTACTAGTACTAGTGCCCTCGCCAAGCTCCATTGGTTTTGTTTTGCAACTTCACCACGTCGGCAATTACCGCAACAAGCCGACCTAACGGAGGAGGGGGTGGGAACATGTATGCACCGAACCTGGTGCATGTCCACGTTCAGCGTACTAATTAACTACCTCTCAACTTGGACCATCTCTGCTTAGTGCTCTGTTTTGGCCGGGGGGCACTGCACCCAAATACCAACTAGCACCACCAGAAATGTGTCCTCACTATACTTTATACTCTACCAGCCGACTAGAGTATACTAGCACTCCTCTGATAGAATTATAAATGAAAAAAATGTACTAGTAAAATATTTACAGAATTCCGAATGCGCACGTACGGTATCGCACAACCGCTGCAGCAGCTGCTGAATTAAACAAACCGGGAACTCAACCCAAATAGAGAAAAAAAAAAAGAAACCCACAATTCCGGGCAGATGCCTCTGTGTCTGCAACACGGTCAATCCACGCGCGCCCCTAACTCCAATCATTAACCCCGTTTGTTAACGCACGCCATAAACGCAGGCGCACGGCCACCGTCCGTTCCTCTCCTCGCACAAATCTCAAAGCACACACCGCTGCTTTCCCCTCACGCTCCTGCCGCCTTCCGCGAATGGATGCGCCGGTGGACTCCTATAAAACGCAAGCTCTCACTCGCCGCAGTCCAAACAGGCAAACGCAAATCGCATCTCTCGAGTCTCCGATTTCTCCAATTCGGTCCGAATTTTCCCAAATTCCAATTGCTCACCGCGCTTCGAATTCGTTGCCGAGATCCATCCAATCTTTGAGTGAGACATGCCGTCAGAGTTCGTCGCCGCCAGGAAGAAGCCGCCGCCGGAGTTGTTGTTCGCCGCCGGTCGGAAGAAGCAGCAGCCGCCGCCGCCTGGCATGGCGTTCGTGCCGTCGGAGCTCGCCGCCGGCGTTGGCAGGAAGAGGCAGCCTGCGCCGCCGGTGGAGATACGTCGGGTGTGGGCGCACAACGTGGAGGAGGAGTTCCGGATCATCCGCAACGCGATCGATCACTTCCCGTACGTGTCCATGGACACGGAGTTCCCCGGCGTGGTCCACCGGCCGACCAAGCACCCCGCCCTGCTCACCGCCGGCGACCGGTACGACCTCCTCCGCCGCAACGTGGACGCGCTCCACCTCATCCAGGTGGGCATCACCCTCGCCGCGTCCCCCACCGCGGCGCCCGCGCTCGCCTTCGAGATCAACCTCTCCGACTTCGACCAGCGCGTCCACCGCCACGCCGCCGAGTCCGTCCAGCTGCTGGCGGAGCACGGCGTGGACCTCGCCGCGCACCGCAGGCACGGCGTCAGGGCGAGCGCGCTGGCGCCGCTGCTCATGTCGTCGGGCCTCGTCTGCTCCCACGGCGCCGTGAAGTGGGTCACCTTCCACTCCGCCTACGACTTCGCCTACCTGGTCAAGCTCCTCATGGGGCGGAAGCTGCCGAGGTCCATGGCCGAGTTCCTGAACCTGGTGCGCGTCTTCTTCGGCGACGAGGTGTACGACGTGAAGCACATGATGCGGCACTGCGGCGGCGAGTTGTACGGCGGGCTGGAGCGCGTGGCGGCGGCGCTGCAGGTGAAGCGCGCGGCGGGGCGGTGCCACCAGGCCGCCTCCGACAGCTTGCTCACCTGGGACGTGTTCCGGCGGATGCGGGAGCTCTACTTCCTCAAGCATGGCGTCGAGGCCTACCAAGGCGTGCTCTTCGGCCTGGAGCTCGACATGGACATGCCCAACAACAAAACACCCTCGCTGCCGCTGGTGGTAGCGAGATGATACGATCTCCTCTCCTCCGCTGTAAATTTGTTGATTCGTCGTCTGCCAGAAAGGATTTCTTTCGGTAGATGTACAGTAATAATAAGAGGGAAAAAAAGATGGTTTAATTGATTAGTTAAATTCGGTTGATTTTCTCGTTGGTGGTTTAAACTTTCACTGTTAAAAAATTGGGCGGCTTCCCCTGTTGTTGTTTGTCATGATGAAACGGCTATAGAGAAAAACGCGTCGTATGAACAAAAAGGCAAAAAAGGCCATGCGCACCGTGTGCAGCGCAGCGAATCGCGTCGCATGTTGGAGTCAAATTAACGAGCAGCGCATGCCATCCGGTCAAAGTGCAGACTAGTAATTTGCATGAAGAAGAAAAAAAGAAGACTACAATAGTTCTGAACTTCTGATGGATGAGATGGACTCGTTTTAAGGTCAGCTGATGAGTGTGAGTTCAGGGTGCTAGTTCATGCGTGGCACGCTAGTTTCGTTCAGTTAGCCGACCGGTCAATGCGAGAAGCAGTCAAACAACTCTGCATTATACTAGTACTAGTTTTCTAGTCCATTCCATTCCATTTTGTTTCGTCGATTACACCGTGGCTTCTAGTTTATTCAGGACAGGTGCTTGACAGTTGCACCGGAAATGCAGGGGGATTAAGGTTTTAGATTAATCCTGAAATGAAGGTGAAGGATGAACTGTCAGGATGCACTTATCTCCATTCTTTTGCAGACTTTCTGCATAATTTTCCGCCCATGTTTAAGAAAATGAAACATCATTCTCAAACATTACTGAAATCCGAATCAGAGGCGCATCTCTGATTGAATCCCAAACAGTGACGGATCCAAAAAGAAATAGCAGTGAGGTCTGAGCAAACTAGATAGAATTACAGTTCCTTCTTCCATCTACATATGGTAAAAAAATTTAGTGGGATCTTCGTGGGGGCTCTAATAGTCTTCACGCCAGTAGTGGGGCTCGAGACCCCGCCACCCCATGCTGGATCCGCCCCTGATCCCAAGTGAATTTGTGATCAAACACGTACGGGGAATGATGATAAATTTTGTAAAAAAAACCTCAGTGGCGGTTTAGGGGCAAAACCCTAGCCACCCGCGCCGCCACCCCCTCACCCCCCCCCCCCCCCTCACCACCTCACTGCCACCGGGAAGGTGGTGGCGGGGAAAGCAACCCCGACGAAGCTACTCCTAGGCGTGGGAGGCGAGGCAGCATGCGTCGGGTACGGAGACCGGCGGCCGGAGTGGTTTGGTGCAGTGGATCCATCCTGCTGGAGGCTAGATCTGGCCTCCCCGCAGCCAGATCAAGAGAGGACGGCCCTGACGGCGGCGGTCCGGTAGAGGTGCGGGGTCATGCGAGGAAAGGCGTGCATGATGAGAAGGCGCCATGCGAGGAAAGCATGGTCATGGATGGCACGACGTGGCGGGCGGAGATGGACGGTGTAGGTGATGGCTGCACGACACGGCCGGCAGCAAGGAGGGGACGACGTAGGCGACGACACGGTGGCCGCCGTGACCTACGATCATGAGGCCGGCGTTTCAGCGACGGCCTGTGTCCACCAGAGTCCAAGGCTAGCATGGCTAGCAGTGGGGCGCTGGAGCGGTTGAGGTCGAGTTGGCAGAGGTTGTGCAAGTGGCGGAGCTCGGGGGCGACGGTGGCAAGTGTGGTGGGGAGGTTTGGAGGCGATACCCTAGCTTGGGACTCCCCAGCAGCAACAGTGACGTCTAAGACGCCATGACCTTCCGGAAGGTGCTGTCTAGGTCCTGTTCCTTGCCTTCGTCTCCTTCTCTCTGATTGGTCTCCGACAGCTCTTGGTTGTCTTCATCAAGTTGGGCGAGGGAGGAGTGGATCTCCTTCTCTGTTGCTCTCTTCCTCCCCTCAACCCCTCCACGTGAGAATAACCGAAAGCCTTTCAACATTCTTCTAGTTGAGTCAGTGTTAGACGGGGTGTTTGCAACCCCCCTTGTTGGCCTAGTGACGATCGATCACGTTTAGCGGCGGTCGGTTTGGTGCTAGTATTTTCTCCAGTGTGTGGTGTGAGGAGCTGCGAACTCTCGGTGGCGGTGTGTTTGTTTTCTTTGTTTCTTTTCTGATTACAATCTTTTAGGTTTATAATCTTTTTTTTTCTATATCAATATGAACTTCATAGTCGTAAAAAAAAGAGTAAATTTCACAAAACTACATGTTTTATGGTTCAAGTTGCAGAAAACTACACAAATTTTCACACTTGTCATTTAAGTACATATATTTTGGTAGTTTAGTTTCACAGAACCACACTATCGATAAATGGATTCACCCGTGAGATGATGTGGTTGTTCCATCTAGGATGAGGACTTGGCATCCTAGTAATTTCGTGCGATGGCTAGTAATAGAATGCCATGTTCTCGTCCTAGGTGAAACAACTACGTCATCTCGCGGGTGAATCCATTCATTGATAGTGTGGTTTTGTGAAACTACACTACCAAAATATATGTACTTAAATGCCAAGTGTCAAAGTGTGTGTGGTTTTCTGCAACTTGAACCACAAAACGCGTAGTTTTGTGAAATTTACTCTAAAAAAATTTGAAACTGATGACAACAATGAAATCATACACGATGACAAAGTTTTAATGGCAAGGTTTGTGGACTGACCAGGCGCTGAAAGGCTGAACTAGTTTGTTTCAACTTTTCAGAGGATCGATCATCGATGTGCTTGTGTAAAAAGAAGTGAAGTCACCAGATAAAGTCCTTCTTTGCCTCGAGCCAACTAGAGTACTGTAATAAAGAAAAAGGTTCGTCAAGGAGGAGTAGCCCTGTTTTCGTCACGTTATGGACATGTCATTTCACATCAATCAGACTACCTCGACAAAATCAGAAGAACCTCTTTCGAATTCTGCACCTCTGCTGACATTTTCTTTGCTTCATGTGTAGTGCTATTGAAAGCTCGCAGCAATTGTGAAATTCTTAATTACCGTGCGCATAATGCAATTGAATAAAAATTTCTGTTCAGAATGTTAATTACTCTAGGTATCACCATACGATTATGGAGTTCTTGCTTAAGGTATCGTTCTGAAATACAATACAGAATGGAGGATAAGGCAAGAGACGAACTTGGGACCTCCAATAAAGTACTCAACTCAAGGATTGCGCACTTTCGTATTAGGAAGAAATGAACTACTTAGTCATTGTTTTTCTCATGCACGAAAACAGTTAGGTGTTTGTTAGGTTGATGACAAGGATATGCTTGCAGAGACGCCTACATTCTCAGAAAAGTATTAAGCTGAAACCATTGTACCAGATGATGATGTCTCATTGTCAAATAAGCAAAGGCTGACCTTATCTGAATGCTAGCATCATGTGGGTTGTTTGTACTACATGTAAGAGACAAACTAACGATGCCCAACTCCACAATCTAAAGTTAGTTGGTGCCTGGACCTGCTTTCTGCGTTAGGCTGCATCTCATCACAGTGCAAGCAAAGCAAGCACATGCATTTGTTTATCGCGGACACGCACGAGAATCATAAGAAAATCACCGGCTTTGTTGCGCGATGTCTCCCAACTGATGACCTCGTCGAACATTTTCAGTTTCATGGTCACCTTCCTTTTGAATTGTATACAGCTCAAAATGTTTTATTTTTTTTGTTGAAGTTCTCAAAATGCTGTTTTGGGCCACATAATTGAAACAGGCTTCAATTCAGTACTTATTCAGGGCCAAGAACATGCTGGGCAATGTGCAAATCTTATCCCATTTTTTTATGTTTGTGGCTAGTGTAGACATTAGATTCTCGAACATATTCCTTAGGGACTGTCAAATTTTATTCCATCGGATCAACATTTAATAGCTGAAGCACGCTCATGTCCAAGCACATCTCTGACTAGAAAAGGTTCAGGTTTTACAGTTCTAAAAAAAGCTCAGGCAGCTGATGATTAACTAAACAATCATTGTTGGTCCAATGGACGGATAGAAGGGATGGATTAAACAATCTAGGATCGTTGATTTGATCCCCTTATCATACCAGTGGAGCATATCTGGAAAATATACAGCCTCATTTGATCATTGGAATGAGAGCTCTATTGCTGAAGATCCTTCCTGGAACTCTGACACGCTACATCCCTTTGAATTTGTGTAAGCCAATTGAGCCCAGCAAGAGAACAAGCCCAGATGCACCCTATGGCTATAAAACAATGAGATAGTGACCATTTGAGATTCAGAATCAAGATTTGATGCTCCAATCTTTTATTTCCCTCTCTCCGCCTATCATTGTTCTTGTAGCTGTCTTTGCAGTGGATAGCAGACAAGGAACAGTATATACTGTGGAGGAGGGACATGTTTTTGCATTATTTCATCTGATCATTTGTCTTTCCACCCTTGAAAGTTGTACTAATTTATCTTGCTAACAAACAGTAAGTGTTCATCATTGATCCAGGAAAGAAAGCACAGTACCTAAGGCACCCTCACTGGTCCTTGCCTCTCTGCAGCTGCTACAACCAACCAGGAGATATATGAACAGGCAATGTATTACTGTGTCCAGACCTATTGCCACTTATGATGAGAAACAAAAAACTGCGTTTCTTCATGTTCCATAACAGTGGATCTGTTAGCTAGTAAGAAGCTTATGGCCCTTGCAACAGTACACGTTGTTCTCCTGTATTACTCTGGCTCCAAAATTTACTGCAAACCTGTCAGGCACATTTTCAAAAATTGCTGTACATTTCTATCAACTTCCTAGTTCTGAATCAAGGTCATCTCGTTTGTATTGGAGTTTCAAAAGGAAGGAACAAAACTTCCTTTGCTTCTCGATTCTCTCTGTAAATGAGCTTGAATTGCAGTTAGCCTGAAAGTGTGAGGTGGAGAAACAAGAACCCATCAACGTGAAGCATGTGTTTGAGGCGATGACAAGACACTTATCCTGTCCATTGCAGCTGGTGTTGATTCCGCGATGGAAAGCTGCTGCAAAGCATCTGGGGATGTGTTTTTGGGTAATCTAACTGCCAGTAATACTATTTGCAAACAGTCCATACTGCATGCATATGCAGGCTCAGCCACAGGCATCTTCTCTGCAGCGTACTACAGTGTGCAAGTAGGCAATGGCATCAACCAGCTTTAACACTGACTCACTGGTACTAGGAACCAACACACACAATACTACTCAGCAACAAAAGCCAGTAGCTTCAGCTAATCGCAGCACAACACCTCAGTAATTTTTGCTGCAAGAAACAGTCGTTTCTGTGTCTTTGGGAAGCAGCTGCATGCCTTGATAGTTGTTGCTCAACTTAACATAATGCTAAAACTGAAAGCAGAGAGGAGCATGCATGGAGTTCCTGGTGGTACATCAGTCGACACGTCGCATTCAGCGGCGAACGCCATGATTTCTCTTTTGTCACTAACTGCATGTTTTGCTAAGCAAATTTATGCCATTCAGACATCAATTTATGCCAGCTTTTTTTTTCTTTGGTGTTAGAACGAAATCCTAGATAAGATCTTGTTGCTTGTCTACGGCATGAAGCAATCAACAGCAATTTCTGTCTCTCTGAATGTTGTATACGCTGCAACTTGTAACTGACTGGCTGGTACATATACATGAAGCCATGTTTAAATTGGTCACAGAAATGTTTGGAAATACTAGAATCTCGTATACCAAACGTGATCCTAGAAGATCTCATTTCTTTAGGAATACTTCATACTAGTTCATACCAGCCACCTACTTAGTAGATACTACTAGAGAGTACCATTAATGTATCACAAGTTTCTTGGTTCAGTTAGAATGATGCCTTCGCTTTGTTTGTTTTCTCTTTCATGCCATATCTGAATATGCAGACATCGATGATCAATGAGATATAGTGCTATGAGAATCGCAGATGTAGAAGAGAAAGAAATATAGAGAGGTGGAACTATAATAAATTCGGTCTCGTGGTTAGGCAAGCTTGCATAAATAATCTTAAATTAATTTTGGTGTCTAATCTTTTGAATTAAAAAAATACATGCAGAAAAGAGTACTAAAACACTGCACAATGGCAAGTTGGCAGTACACAAAAGGAAGTTTACGACAAGAGGTCGCGACCATAGATACAAAATCAGGACGGGAACATCAGAGAAACGCATTTAGTATTTCTGATATCATGTCTTTGCCTTTATGTACTGCCATTTCTGTTCATTAAACTTCATGAGAAGACATAGGTTTCAGACGACTCTATTCATCCGTCATTACCTCTGAACTCAAGTCTAAAGGCTAAAACAGTGCATGGCCTGCAGGCACTAGTAAAGATGATATCATATCACTATATATATCAGTTGAGTTGATCACCATTATCTAATTACAAACATCAGTTGAGTTCATCAGCTAGTTTATTTGTGCAAACCATTTTGCTTAGGGAGATCAAGAAACTAAAGCATCCAATTAATTGACTGGGTTAGACTAGCTAGGTAGGTCGAGACATGACAGATGGGCTAAGCTAGGATCTTGGCAAGTTCAAATAATTCTCTCAAGCATCAGGCACGGAGAAGTACACATGAAAAGCAAAAAGAAATTCAGCAAACACCGCTTGCATGTCCCCCACCTCTTCCCTCCTGCATGCATGGCTACACAGTTCTTGCATTGACAGCCGCATCCACCCTATATATGAATCAATATATATGATCCAATCCATTTATACAATCATAGAGGACAAGTCGGCCACCATCGCAGCAGCATGTAGTATTCATTTCAGATACGCATGCACAAGGGGAATTAAACTATAGAGCTACTAGCATTTTCTGCTGCCTTACCGGCCTGCGTGTGATCCTGGATTTCGATCAATTGTGTGTCAGGGAAACGTCGCTGCGCTTTCTTCGTGTATTGCTGGTAGAGAACAATGCGCGCAGTGGACTACTGTACATGTATAATTAATACACATGCATCAAGCTAGCTAGCAACTTCTACCTCTTACTATAAAATACAGGAAAACATGGATCAGATGGCCGTGCGATTACACATGATGCGCGGTTCCAACTCCCGGTCATGTAATTCATCCATATCAATGTGGTATATATGCTGTTTGCTGCTGGCCATTCATACATACAGCCACGACTGCAAATCTGCGTTCTCAAAATGACAAAATGTACGTACTTGGTACCTTACCTTACCTGCATGAGTACTTTTTTTTATGCTCCAGTTGCAGCGTAAACCGACAACATACAAGTTTCAGTTATAATTAAGTAGCATTAGTATCAGTAGCTGCCAATTAAGCTGTGTGTGATGGGTAGCTAGCATATTAGATTAGACGTGTTAAGTGCAGGTAGCTGCTAATTAATTAAACAACATGCGATGCAAGAGAAGAAGAAGAAGACAGGCTTTCGCTCGCTCGCATCTTTGATAGCTACTTGCACACGCCGCAGCAGCCTCTTTAAAAGCACAGCTAAGCTCAGCTCTCGCTCCGATCAAAAAGCCAACTCAGTTTACAGCGACATAGCCTAGCTTAAGCTTCATCCATTGATCGATCGATCACTCTCACACAGCTAGCTGCACGTAAGCTAGGAGCTAGCTAGCCATGGTTCGGAAGCTTGTTGCCTCTCTCTTCCTCGGCGGCGGCGGCGGCGACGCCTGTAGCCTGTCGTCGTCGTCGAGCACGGCGTCGTCGTGGCAATGGCCGTCGTGCACGCAGGCGAGGACGCTCTCCTTCGCCAGGCACGACGCCCCAGCAAGCGCAGACGACGACGACAGCAAGCGGCGGCGGCGGCGGCAGGAGGAGGAGGAAGACGGCTACTGCGTCTACAAGACCAGCGTGATGAACCCGGCCTTCTTCCTCGACGACCACTCCACCTGCCGCTCCTACTCCTCCGCCTCCGCCGTCAACGACGTCGTCGACGACGACGACGAGGTGATCATCCGCGGGCTCCGGTCGTCGAACCGCCGCCTCTTCTTCGAGCCCGAGTCGACGAGCTCCATCGTCGTCAAGGGACGCGCCGTCGACGCGGCGGCGTTCGACGGGGCGACGGCGATGTCCATCGACTCGGCGGACCCGTACGGCGACTTCCGGCGGTCGATGGAGGAGATGGTGATGAGCCACATGAATGGCGGGGGCCATGACTGGGGGTGGCTGGAGGAGATGCTCGGCTGGTACCTGAGGGCCAACGGCAAGAAGACCCATGGCCTCATCGTCGGAGCATTCGTCGACTTGGTGGTGGCGCTCGCGTCTTCTCCTTCCTCCGCCACCGCCTCCTCCTCCGGCTTCCAGCAGCTGCCTCTCCACAAAGGCAGCCAGATTAACTAAGCTAAGCTTAATTAGCTCATCCATGAGCACAATAATTACTACTGTATTAGCTAGCTAGGTAGAGCAATTAAGCGAGACTACGTTTGATTGATTGATCTTGGAAGCATGCATAATGTATGCCATGGCCATGGTATGATTGATGCTGTAGCAGTGTTGACTGGTGTGTTTGTGTGTTTGATTGGGTTCGAGTGAGATGCATTGCTGTATATTGCTGCTTTGCCGCGAGAGATCGAGATTTCGTCCTCACCTGTCAAATGTCAATGTGTACTACGTACTCCATTCTGCGTGCACTAGTTGTTACCCGTCGTTTTCTCTCCTGCATCGTCTTAATCTATCCATCATGTTATCAACAACTTGCGCTACACATTTGCACTGTCAAAAAAAGGATTTTCGTGATATAGTGTTCTTAAATGATGCCCAAATTCATCTTACAAGGGCTCCTTTAGAGAACAGTAATTTTACGATGTTTTCACATGAAGCAGCTCAATTAATTCCCCTAAAGAACTTTTGAAACCCCTCTATTTCAAAGGAGGGCTAATTAAGCCTCTAATTTAGATCATGGGAAAATGTTCATGTTAATTTCCACATTGGAATTGAACATACTTTTCTCGTGAAATTTAAACGGGACGTACTCCCTCTATATTTTAATGTATGACGTTGACTTTTCGACCAACGTTTGATCATTCGTTTTATTTAAAATTTTTGTGCAAATATAAAAATATTTATGTCATGCTTAAATAACATTTGATGACGAATCAAGTCATAATAAAATAAATGATAATTACATAATTTTTTTTGAATAAAACGAATGGTCAAATATTGTAAAAAAGTCAACGGTGTTACACGTTATACAATGTCAACGGTGTCACATGTTAAAATATGGAGGTATGTACATACCAAAAAATATGCTATTCTCGCGAAACGCGCTCTATTGTAAGATGCGGGTATACTACTGTTAAGTAGTACTGCCTCATCCATTCACTACTTCCTCATGCACCTGGGGTTCAGGAACGCAGGACTCATGGCTCAGACGCAGCAGAAGTTCATTTTGAAATGCCATGGCAGCTAGTAGTATGTACTGCTTCACTCTTTCAGTGAAGTCTGCAGACTACCTGCCACTCGCGCCAAAAATGCCGCGGGTAGTCAAGGAAGTAACAACATTTCAAAATCCCCACGCCTATCAACTTCGACAAATTTCAGTGTTGTGTGAAAAACAAAGCAATAACCTAACTAGCTCGCTCAAATCAACTTCAGAGATATGCTTATAGAGATAGTGTGTGTGTGTATATTCATAGCTACGTGTGTTTATACGAGCATCTACGTATATATTGTGTTTTTTCTAAAAGAAAAGAAAACAACTTTGCAAATTTTAACTGAAGGCCGTATATTATTTACCCATGACTTGGTTGAGCATGGAAAGGAAAGGATGCTAGGGTGTGCATGTGGAAGAGGCCAAAATGGAGACATTTCGATTTGGATGGCGCACCACAAAGCCAGGCTCAAGAAATTTGTTTGCATGTGTGGGCGCACCAATATAAGACGCCGCTGTTTGATGCGGCCTCAACCAAACCACAACAGCCTAGCCGAAACAGTGCAGCTCTTGGCCCAGCTATAGCAGCATGGCATGCATCGATCATCAGGGGAAAAAAAGGAAAAAAAAAAAACAGGGGCCCTTGCACTCCTCCACACTCGAAAACCAGTGATCCCCAGGCCGATCTCCTTAATAGTTGCATGCAGATTTCAAGTTTGAGATGTTCTCTTCTCTCGCAAACAAAAGGATATCTCCACAAGCTAACAAGATAACTTGGCTACAGGAATAGAATCATAGATGAGTGGCAGCAGAAAGCAAACTGTTTTTGGTGGCATCCTGGGAGGAAATCACGGGGGCGATAGCGGCAAACTCTACTGGCAAGCACCCCAACCCTACAACCGAAAAGATACCATGGGAGAGGCTACAATGAATGGTAAGGACCAGGCAACACTGCCCAAGGGGAGGCAGAAACAGCGCCCAAATCATATGCTGTTCCAAGGAATAAGCAACCAACTATGCATACACACAGACATGCTGGTCTACCACTAGTGCAAATTAACACTACTGCAAGTGCTCTTAGAATCTCAACAACATGCTTCCTGTATACCAAATCTGAGGTTGGTAGTATGTCAGCGAATTGTCGTTCAATTGTATGAGCCTAATTAGAACTGGTACCACCACCATCCCTAATCTACTGATCTACTCCCCTACTGGCTACTCCCCAGTGTCGTGACCACCCCATATTTTGCACACACAGACAAACGTTCACCTTTACAATGGGGGTCAAATCTAACATGTTTTATGCGTGGTGGTCCTGAGATTAATTCAGAGGGACGACACAGTAGATCGGTAACAATACACAACAGAATTTTGCAAATTCGGTACCTTACTAGAAAATTATAGGAATATCAATTTCAACTCAGGCAATTGTCAGGACAAAAAAATATCTGCTAAGTACTACATACACAGTTACACGGTACCAAAATCCAAGAACTAAATAAGATCAGAAAACTGTTCCTTGCTTTAGATTGATAACAATTTCCCAAAACGAACTCCAGAACTTTTGAAATTATAATGCATATGTATTGCATATTCATGACAACCATGTTATAATAGCATTCAGGTTCTTACATCATAACCAACAATTGCAATAACAAGATTTCTCCGATGTGTTCAAATTGGACAAACAGACAGCAAAATTTGCCAATTCTCCTTGAGTCTCGAAAACTATGCTCAACTCCTACAGCAGGTCCGAAGAATGTAATTAACCTAAGCCTTTTTCTTCGAAGATTTCTTGAGTGTTTTCTTCTGGGGCTTCAGCTTGTTCAATGAAGAAGATTTTCCCTTATCTTTACTTCTTTGTTTCTCCTTCTTCACCTTGTACATCGTAATTGCCTGGTTTCAAATTTTTAGATAGATGTTGTTAGTTCACCCCATCAACAAATGACAATACCAAGATAATAAATTATATACAGATTAGTTCAAGATATTTAATCCTGAATATTACCCTGCCAACATCCATTTGATCCTCAGAACTTTTGGCCAGCAGAGCATTCAAGATTTTGTCATTTTGCTGTTTCTCCTTGTTGCCCATTCCTTTTCCTTCAACAACAGGGAGGAACTGCAGAAAAGAATCAATTCAGATAATGCACTTATAAAATCCTTTAATGGTGCATAGTTGCACATAAAAGGCAGGGAACTTCAGATTAAAAACCTTTCTATGTTTGCCAGGGTTTTTTGGAGGTTTCTCGCCAGGCAATTTTTCATCGAACTTCCCACCACTAGCTGTTGCTGATGAAGCCATGCCAGCAACATCCTCGAGATCTTTCTTTCTAGATTTTTTGGGTATGTCTGCTTTAGTTCCCGTGATAGGCAACGCTGTTGCAGCAAGTTGCATATGACTGCAAATAAAAAAAAAACAATACTATATGAGAAACTTTAGCTGCCATTGTACAAATGTACTTTAGGTTGCAGATTTACACAAGACTCTTGGTTTACCAACATAGAAAAGGAATGCATAAGATAAATACAATGTCTACTAGGAAAGGATAACAACCTAGGCAAAGCACCAACTTTGGCTGCTTTTTTCAAGTTTTCTAGTCTGTTCTTTTCTTGCTTTTCAACACGCTTCTTCTTATCTTCCCTTCTTTGAGCAAAAGGATCAACACCAGGCTCTGTAGCGAAAAGTTATAACAAAAGGGATATCAGACTGGTGAACCAGGATTAGGAGACATGTATATTTCAGAACAAGTGTCATTGCAAACAAGGACCCCAAAAGGAAGTTACTTATCCAAGACGACTTGAGGGCAAGCATTCAATATTTAGAAATGGTCAACTAAAGTAGTGTACAAGCGCTAGCTTTAAAACAAACAAAATATTGTATATAAGTAGAAGTGTGTCTAGCATCGATAACTGCAATAGGCTATTGAACAAAGGAAAAGGTAATATCCCTATCACAGAAGAGGGTAGTTAAAGAAAGATAAATTACTAACCATCTGTGGCCTTGGCTTCAATGATTGGAATGTCTTTGTCATCATTAACACGGTCATAGCCATAAGTCCGCTTCCAGGTTTGAGTTTGCTCATCCCATTCACGTTTGTTCTTCTTGTGCTTTGTAATCCCTGCAAGTAGCATTCATATATCCATCGACAAGTGAGAACATGTGGACTTCAATGAGAAAACATTCATTTAATATTAGGCAACAACAAGAACATGTTTTGTTTTTTTTTTTAAGTTCACCTTTCATCTTCGCAAACTGCTCCCATTTAGTAGGGGGCTTCGGCCTTGGTAGCTGGAGACAAGAAATATAAGCTAAAGAAGTGAAACACCGCAATAATCATATTCTTCAGTCTGTATGTGACTGTACATGCACACATCAATATAAATAACTGTTCGCTCAATTGTTTCTAATCTTATGGATTAGTGCTGTCAAAAAACTAGATAAACACGTACAAAAACAATGTGCCGCCCGCTTGAGTTGTTAAGATTTGACACCACATAGAGCTAACCTTAGCTGCATCAAGTTTGACATAACTCCGAAATTCCGTCACAAGACTCAATAACAGTACGAACATGTGAGAATTTCAATGTCATGGCCGCAGCAAGTCAGCAAGGAGAACCATGTGAACCATACAAGGAGAACTATCGAAGTATCAATTTCATTGACACGAACGAATCACACTAATGAAGCTAAGCATAGGGCTCTACATACATGATTATAGCAGATCAGCAGCAGCGAATGATACTTGGGAGAACACAAAGATTGGAGAGGAGTATGCAAGCGATAGGTTCGGGTCTTACATGCTTCTCGCGGGGGAAGCGGGTGGTGGGCGGCGGGAGGCGGACAATGGGGCCGTCGCGGTCCTCGGTGGCCGGCAGAGCGAAGAGGGCGTCGGCGACCGCCTGCGCCAGCTCCGTCCCCTTCCGCAGGCACTCCTCTCTCAGCTCCTCCCTGCGCGCAACCCCGGGAAACTTTGGTCACGAAATCAAAGCAGCACGGCACAATAGCAGTAACGGCGGTGGGTGCGGACCTGGAGGAGGATGCGGCGGGGAGGTGGTGCGACGGGTCGTAGGCCATGAGGTTGCCGAGGTCCACCTCGTAGTTGGTGGCGGCGGCGGCGGCGGCGGTTGGTGGTGCTGCTGCTTCCGCCATGGCTGCGCCGTCGCTCGAGGAGGCGGGTGGGATGGAGGGTTTGGGGGAAGAGAGACAGACGAGGGTTGTTCAGAGCTAGGGCTTACTGGTTTAGTAGGCTGGGCTGCGGCCTAGTAGATGGGCCATGTAAATCAACGCTGACGGCCCACAGAGAAAATGGTGGCATATGCACACGGAATAAGTTCTCTTTAGGTCCCTTAATTTGCCGCTCGGTCTGAACTTCGTCCCTCAACCGAAATACTACATATAACACATCCCTCAATTCACAGTACCATGTTAATTTTGGTCCCTCGGTTGTATAGTGACCGATTTTAACCGACGTAGCAAGTGGACCTCACGTGGATCCCATATGTCAGCGGCCAACTTCTCTCTCTCCTCCATCTCCCTCTCTTCCCCATCTCTCCAAGTGCGCGGTGGGAGAGGAGTGGCGTGACGGTCGGCGGAGGCTATGGACGCCGTTAACTTTTTTAAACATATTTGACCGTTCGTCTTATTCAAAAATTTAAATAATTATTAATTCTTTTCCTATCATTTAATTTATTGTTAAATATACTTTTATGTATACATATAGTTGTACATATTTCACAAAAGGTTTTTAATAAAACGAATGGTCAAACATGTGCTTAAAAAATTAACGGTGTCAAGTATTTATAAACAGAGGGAGTAATTGGCAAAACTATGTGCTTTCTTCCAGTACTCCTATGAAGGCTGTCTACATGAGTGTTAACAGTGAAATTTGGTAAGCCCGGAGTAGTCATCGGCTTAGAGTCAGCATCGGCTTTGAAGTCCTGAGATTAGCCAATGAGAGTTGTTAAGTCGTCAGTTGTCGGATCCTTGCTATATTCGGTTAAGGAAATTGATCTACTAAAGGAAGCTTATCCAGAAGAGACCGAATTCAAAGAGAATGCGGCATGGCAAGTTATCTATTAATTAGGAATAGTTTGTTAGTTTCCTTTTATCTTTAGGAAAGTTTCTTTCTTGTCCTACAAGGATTAGTATCTACCCATGGGTATAAATATGTACACCCGGGGTCATTGTAATATATCTTCACGATCAATACCATTCGGCGCATCGCCACCTTTTACCTTTTCTACTTTATTTTATCGTCCGGCGGGACTTGGCACCTGACGCGGGGCTGCATCGGTGTTCGATCTCCGGCTAAGGGGTAAGTCCAATGTTCCGTCGGCCCAGGTAATTGTATCGTTTACGTCGGCGTCGTTCAAGGCTGCATCAGTACATTCGACCTCTTGGATTGCTCTGGTTTGGATAGTATATTTGCCTACCTATTTATCATATGTCTCTGTTAATCTAGTCCTAGCATATCAATTTAGCTCTATCGGCTACTTCTCGTTTTAGGGTTTCTGCCGGTATCGGCTAAATCGTGTTGCTAGATTAGATTAACTTAGACATCTAACACCCTGAAAACTCAACCAACGGCTTGATTGTCTAGATATTATGTTTCTTTTCATACTTAGTGCTGCATCAGTTGAGTTTGATCTACAAAGTCGTGCTTAGAACCATAATCTCTAGCCTGCTTCTTGATTGCCAATAAGGGTTTCATCGGGGTTTTAGCCGGTGAGTTATATGGACGTTGCATTGGCTCATAAGGATTGTATGTACATATAAGTTGCATTTTGCCGATGACAACAAAGGTTTCACTGTTTAATCTAATCTTGTGGATTTAATGACATCGGAATTCCAGTCGATATATGCTTTAACCTCGGTTCAATACTTGTTCTACTATATCATATTGTTAGCCGATTGGTTTCTACTGGATTATATTGTTGTATTATATTATCATCAGCCGATTGTCTTCATATTATTATATACATTGGATATATAGCCGATAACTCAAAACCCTATCGCTATCGGCTGGCATCGGCATCGGCTATTATCGGCTATCGGCTGGAACTACTACATCGGCTTGTCAGCCGATCGGCTGTTTGATCTACTGTTTACATATCTTGTCAGTTGCAGGATCAAATTAACTGGCACGCCCGCATTTCACCAACCTTTAGACCTGCACTGGAGCTAAGCAGATCTCTCAGGCCGGTGTGTTCGATTTTTTTGTCAACAACAAGGTGGGAAGTTCATCGCCGAAGAGGAAGGGAGGGGAAGGATGGGGTCTTGCCGGAGAAGGGTTTTCGCGTTGACAAGGAGCACGTTGCCCTCGCCGGAGATGGGAGAGATACGCCATTGGGTAGCACGTCGTTGTTATCGGAGAATATATCGAGGGGAAAAAAAGGATATTGATGTAACTGGGTATTAGCTAGTACCGATAGATTATCAGATATAATATCAATAAGTATCATGTATGATACCAATAAATATTAGCTGATACCGGTGAGGTATCAGAATATGATATTTGCTTGGTATTATACCGTTCGGACGGAATTCCGTGATATAATAGCTCCCATTACATCTGGTCCGTTTGATCTAATCTGATGGATGGCCCGGGTCCATCCAAAGATGTACTACTTTATTTTTTCTAACAAAAAAGAGTAAGGCGTGCACGGTGAATTGGTGAAAGTGGAGAGAAATAAACAAAAGCTGCGGTTCCTGCTTGTCGATAGTTGTCGCCTCGGGAAATTTCTGAGAAGGATGACTACTGTACGAGTTGGTGTGTGTACGTCCATGGAGACTGGCTAGGACAGCTTGTTTAGTTTGAAAAATTTTTTAGGTTTTGTTATTTGAATATACATTTAAAGTATTAAACGTAATCTAATAAGAAAATAAATTATAAAATCCACCAGAAAACTGCAAGACGAATTTAGTAAGTCTAATTAATATGTTATTACTGTAACACCACATTGTCAAATCATGGCATAATTAGGCTTAACAAATTCGGCTCGCAATTTACACGTAAACTATGTAATTGATTTTTTTCAACATTTAATACTCTATTTATGTGTCTAAATATTATATGTGATAGGTGAAAAGTTTTTTTTTTTAAAGTAATTAAACGGGGCCTGCATTGCTGGGGTGTGCGGTAGATGTGCATTGAAGGGGCAATATCATTTCGTCTTTATGGCTGCGTCAGTTGTACTGTGTGGTGGCGATACTCATTGCAGCGGTCGTGGCGGAGGACGGATAAATTAGTCCTTGCTAATTTCACGGGTAACGTTAATAACTATATGCGCGGTAGAAGAACATGCATATAGCAGAAGCATCGCATATGAATTCGTCACCAGCATCAGATGGCGGTGTTGATGATAAGAACCCGCAGTGGCAGGGCACGTACTACGCTTCTAGTATCTGGAAGGGAGGAATAGGTGCGCTACTATCCAATCATCCGAGTGCGTGCCACATGCATTGGTGACACTAATAAGTACTCCTTCCGTAATTTCAATGTATGACACTGTTGACTTTTTAATAAACAGTTGATCTTTTGTTTTATTCAAAAAAATTATGTAATTATAATTTATTTTATTGTGACTTGATTTATCATTAAATATTCTTTAAGCATGACATAAGTATTTTTATATTTGCATAAAAATTTTGAATAAGACGAGTGGTCAAACGTTGGTTAAAAAGTCAACGGCGGCATACATTAAAATAGGAGGGAGTAATTACTATCTTCATATTTTTAATGTATGACGCCGTTGACTTTTTATCTAACGTTTGACCATTCGTTTTATTCAATAAATTTATGCAATTGCCATCTATTATATTATTAAAGGAATAGAAAAATGAGCCTCCACGTTCGCTCTCATGGCCTAGAAATTCTCACATTAATCGAAGAAAAAGAAAAAACAGAGTCCATATAGAAATACAATTTAGAAATAGCTGAGATTCGGAATTAAAAAATAAGGAATATTAGAAGAGGAGACTAGAGTCCATATAGAAATACAATTAGGAAGTAACTGAAATTCGGAATTAAAAATAAGGAATATTAAAAGTAGAGTATAGAGTCCATATAGAAATACAATTAGGAAATAATTGAAATTCGGTATTAAAAATAAGGAATATTAGAAGTAGAGTGTAGAGTCCATATGGAAATACAATTAGGAAATAATAGAAATTCAGAATTAAAAAAATAAGGAATATTAGAAGTAGCGTATATAGTCCATATAGGAATTTAAAACTAACTAAAATTTGGAATAAACATAATAAAATTAAAAGTAGAGTTTGGAGTCCGTATAAAAATACAATTTATAAATAACTAAAATTCAAAATTAAGAAAAGCATGGGAAGAAGAGTTTAAAGTCACTATAGGAATACAATTTAGAAGTAACTGAAATTCGAAATTAAAAATTAAAGAATATTAAAAGATGAGTTTAGAGTCCACATAGAAATACAATTAGAAATAATAAAAATTCAGAAATAAAAATAAATAATATTGGAAGAAAAGTATAGAGTCTATATAGAAATACAATTTACAAAAAATTCAGAATTAAAAAAATATATTAAAAGACGAGTCTAGAGTCCATATAGGAATATATATAATTTACATATAACTAAATTTTGATATTAAAAATAATTAATAACTAACACGTATATAAAATACAATATGAATATTACACATTAGTAGTTTTGTAAAGTTACTGCAAAATTTAAAATTATGTTGTCATTTTAATATATTTGAATAATATAATGAGAAAACATATATGCTATTATATGAGAGAAAATATAATGATGCTAGCCGTGCAATCTGCGTGGGCCACCATGCTAGTTTATTTTATTGTGACTAGATTCATCGTCAAATATTTTTTAAGCATGATATAAATATTTTTATATTTACAAAAAAAAATTGAATAAAACGAATGATCAAATGTTGGTCGAAAAGTCAACGGCGTCCTATATTTAAAATACGAAGGGAGTACTATCCATCCTGTTTCTGTGGACGCGCGGCTCAAGTGTACGTGAAAGCGTGGCATGAACGATACCGACCATCTCGCGCGCGCGCGCTCGTAGTACGTGGGAACAGAGAGCGGCGCCAATCGTGAATCCGGCGACGCGGCTAGGACTCCATCCGCGGAGACCGTCCACCATCCATGTCTCCGCGCCCGTGATCGAACATCCCAAATCAAATCCATCAACCGATCGAGCGCGCGGGCCCCACCAATGCAACCCAACGCAAGCGAAGCACATATGCCAAACACCGAGCCCCCCGCAATTCAGCTCAACTCTTAAAACTCTCACTCCCCGGTTTAAGAGAGACACAAGCAAAGCACAGAGAGCTCGTAGGCAGCAGCTAGCTTGCCCTGCATTGCCGATCGATCAACAAGCGCACACCACCATGGCGAATCCGCCACTGCTAGTCGTCCTCCTGTTGCTGCTTCTCCTCCCCCTCCTCTCCACCGCCATCACGCTCCCGCTCTACCGCAACCTCCCGCCCGTCCCCGCCGACACCGTCCACCACCACCACCATCACCCGCTCTCCCGCCTCGCCGCCGCCTCCCTCGCGCGCGCCGCGCACCTCGCCCGCCCGCGCCCGCGCCAAGGAACCGCGCCGCCACCGTCCGTCCGCGCCTCGCTCTACCCGCACTCCTACGGCGGCTACGCCTTCACCGTCTCCCTCGGCACGCCGCCGCAGCCCCTCCCCGTCCTCCTCGACACCGGCAGCCACCTCTCCTGGGTCCCCTGCACCTCCTCCTACCAGTGCCGCAACTGCTCCTCCCTCTCCGCGGCCTCCCCCCTCCACGTCTTCCACCCCAAGAACTCCTCCTCCTCCCGCCTCATCGGCTGCCGCAACCCTTCCTGCCTCTGGATCCACTCCCCCGACCACCTCTCCGACTGCCGCGCCGCCGCCGCCGCCTCCTGCCCCGGCGCCAACTGCACACCACGGAACGCCAACGCCAACAACGTCTGCCCGCCCTACCTCGTCGTCTACGGCTCCGGATCCACCGCCGGCCTGCTCATCTCCGACACGCTGCGCACGCCCGGCCGCGCCGTCAGGAACTTCGTCATCGGCTGCAGCTTGGCGTCCGTGCACCAGCCGCCGTCCGGCCTCGCCGGTTTCGGCCGCGGCGCCCCGTCTGTGCCGTCCCAGCTCGGCCTCACCAAGTTCTCCTACTGCCTCCTGTCTCGCCGGTTCGACGACAACGCCGCCGTCAGCGGCGAGCTGATCCTCGGCGGCGCGGGTGGTAAAGACGGCGGCGTCGGGATGCAGTACGCTCCGTTGGCTCGGAGCGCGAGCGCCAGGCCGCCGTACTCCGTCTACTACTACCTGGCTCTGACCGCCATCACGGTGGGCGGGAAGAGCGTGCAGCTGCCGGAGAGGGCGTTCGTCGCCGGAAGCGCCGGGGGAGGCGCCATCGTCGACTCCGGCACGACGTTCTCCTACTTCGACCGCACGGTGTTCGAGCCGGTGGCGGCGGCGGTGGTCGCGGCCGTGGGAGGGAGGTACAGCCGGTCCAAGGTGGTGGAGGAGGGCCTCGGCCTCAGCCCCTGCTTCGCGATGCCGCCGGGGACGAAGACGATGGAGCTGCCGGAGATGTCGCTCCACTTCAAGGGCGGCTCCGTGATGAACCTCCCCGTCGAGAACTACTTCGTGGTGGCTGGACCGGCTCCGAGCGGCGGCGCTCCGGCTATGGCCGAGGCCATCTGCCTTGCCGTGGTGAGCGACGTCCCAACCAGCTCAGGCGGCGCCGGAGTCGCCTCCGGCGGGCCGGCGATCATTCTTGGGAGCTTCCAGCAGCAGAATTACTACATCGAGTACGACCTGGAGAAGGAGAGGCTCGGATTCCGGCGCCAGCAATGCGCCTCGTCGTCGTAAGCTCCAATCCATGGCAATGGCGGGGGCTTGTGCTCATCAAGTTAATTAATTACGTACTCCACGTACTAAAAAAGTTAGTTAATGGCTTAATGCTAAAGCTGTGCGTTTATGCAGCTTTCTAGTGGTAATTGTATTAGCTAGTGAGTCGCGTAGTAGAGCGAGCTTAGAGATGAAGCGCATTTTATGAACAATAAGATATTACTCGACGTGAATCTCTTTTTACAATGGCGTGGCGTGTGTGTGGATGCGTTCGCCGTCAGTTTGTGGTTGCATAGATACTCCATTAGCGGAATGAAGAAAAGACGAGGGAAAAAACGATGTTTGCATCTTTTCCTTTTTGGATTGCTTTGCTTTGGCAAAGAGAGAAAGCACGAGAGAGTATTTACTCTACCCCTCTTGTTGTACGAGTTTTTGGTAGTGTAATTCTCGAATTGTTTGATCTGAGATCGCTAGATCCTGCGATTTTTTTTGGGTGGAGTCTGGAATGTGTTTGTCGAGTATGTGTTGTGTCGATGGGTTCATTGCTGCTTCTTGAATAATCCTACCAACAACTCACGTTACTGTTGTGACGGTGTAAATAAGCATGTGCCGCCCATTTGCAGCTGCAGGGTCGCAACTACTATGTGTCCGTTTCACATACGCAGTGGTACCCTTTTCGCATTTACCGCCAGCCCGTGCATACAGTACTGATGTCTGATGGACGTGTCCTAGACCAGAGCATATGGGGGGAAAGCTATAGCAGTTTTTCTTGGAGTAGAATATGAAAAAAACCGGGTATGGAGGATAGCATTCGCCGCACCGTACACCAGCGCTCTCTACAGGAATGATTAAAAATCCAGAATTCTTTCTTGCCAAGTGGCCAACTGAAACTGAATTTATTCTGCTGCGGGTACTACTAGAAAAAATGAGGCCCATCCTAAGATGGGCTCACCATATTATTGTTGTATTATGGGCCTCAACAGCAAGCCCAGTATTTCTGAAGGAACTAGGGGAGGCCCCGTAGTACAGACAGCCCAAGAGGACGAGACGAGGCCGAAAGGCCCAAAAGAACGAGAGGTACAGGTCCGCTTCTGTTTAGACAGAACCGTACTTTCTCCCTCTGATTCTCTGAATATTTTTTTGGGTGTTTCCATCTCGAACATTTTTTTTTTTGCCATAGAAACCAGAATTTCGACCGACCATACTGCAATTGAACAGTCTGCACCATAATCAGTGGCTATATTTACAGTAGAAGAGAAACACACAAGCAAGATTTTTTTTGGCCATAGAAACAAGAATTTCGACCGACCATACTGCAATTGCACCGTCTGTACCATAAATTCAGTGGCTATATTTACAGTAGAAGTAGCACACAAGCGTGCCCTTTTTTTCATGGTATAGTTACCAGCCTTTTTGTGTTTCCAATCCCACCACGTGTTGGCTACTGGTGTTTAGGTAATCTTATCAGAGAAAGGTTTAAAAAAAAACAGGTGTTTAGTTGCATCCTATCTCCATGTGATTCCGATCGTTGTCGTTGGAATTTAGCAGAGCACCGGGCACACACGTTTATGAATGCGGCACATATGCTTTTCGCTGTCCTGCTTGTCAATCGTGGTTGAGTGCTGGAGAATTATCCAATCACTTCTTAATTAATAATTTTCACGAATAATTTCACCGAGTAGTTTTGATTTGGTTGCCTGCTTCACAGGAAATCGGTAACGCGCTATCGTGCTAAAGCAGCTAAACTGGCAAACTGCTGGTAACCTGAAAGCTGGGTGTTAGTTGCACAAGTGCCCTGACTTGGAAGTTGGAAGGATATCGAATTCAGAAGCTGCTGACCTGTCGCGAATGCATCCGTCAATGAAAACGACGATGTTGTTTGTGTCTCTATGCTTGAATGACAACGACGCAAACCTAAATAAAAACACAAAAGAATCGCTGTCACCATGCCCACACTTGGATTAGTTCCAACGATTAGAAGAAAGAAAATCCTCGGCAAGACTTGGATAGATATCCACCACTCCTCCAGCACCAAGGAGAGGAGAGGCACTGAAAAGTGAAAAGGAGATGCTCTTTCTGAAGCAAACGATTTTCTTTCTTCTTTTGAGGGTAAAGTTTTGAAACTTTTTCATTACGATTATGTGGTGTGCTCACCTGACCTGTGAAGTTCATCACGTCACGGCTTGCCCGTGGCAAAGGTCAATCCAACAAATGAAAAAAGAAAGCAGAGAAGATGTATCTTTGAACACAAGAACAGTAAGAAGGCACTCGTAATAAGTGGCACAACTCAGAATCAACCAAGGAATCATAATAGATGTCACCCATAGAAGTAATAGGTGAACCTGAATAAAATCTCTGAATGTATGAACCAACATATAGAGTCATATATGATCTGAACAGCAGTAAGTAAGCCGTACCCAAAAGAAAGGGGAAAAAACCAAGAAGAACAAGAAATGGATCGATAATATGTGCATGACAGGCGCTAGCTACAAGGGCTAGAAGATATGTAACCACCTAAACCACAGCGATGTACAGCAACATCCGGCGAGCTAATCCCTCATCAACAAATCGAAAGAAACAAAAGAATCCATCCGTCCATACTGGCAGCAGTACTGGCTAATAGTAATCCCCCAAATGCGAAGCGGAACCAACCATCGAAATCAGAACCAGACTTTGCAGTCGGTGCGCTGGAATGCGGGTGCGGGGGCGTTGGGGGCGGGCACCGGGACGGTGATGGGGCAGCTGATCTTGGCCTTGGGTCCGGGAACCTTGAAGGCCCAGACCTTGACCCTGAGCTTGGCGTTGAGCTTGACCTCGATGTCGAACTTGCCGGCGCTCTGCTGCGACCTGAAGTTGGCGGCGGTGATGTCGCCTTGGAGCGGCTGCTGGCCCTTGAAGGCGGGGGAGAGCTTGGTGGATGCCTCGGTGGACTGGTAGAAGGAGTCGAGGGGGGCGTAGCCGAAGCGCTGGCCGTCGAAGAGGGCGAGGGACTCGACGTTGTCGTAGTAGAGGCCGACGCGCTTGTTGGGATTGCGGACGGTGAGGTCGATGGTGAGGCTGTAGGCGAGGGCGGAGTTGGTGGAGAGGGAGAACTGGGTGAGGGCGGCGGAGTCGACGGTGGCGGCGATCATGTGTGGGCGGAAGATGAGGTAGAAGATGAGGGCGAGGACGCCGACGGTGACGAGGAGGGAGATGAGGATGCTGCAGAGGCAGCTGAAGAGGCCGCACGCGAGGCACTTGCACGGGCAGCACAGGCACGACACCGCGCGGCTCGCCGAACCCATCGCCGCCTCCTACCTTGTTGCCCTCGCCGAGATCTGCGACGGAGAGAGGGGGGGAATTGAACAACAAGTGGAGGAGGAGGAGACGATGGATGCGGGGTTGTGATTTGTGGCGTGAGACGATCGATCGATCTGTGTACGTGATTGTGGTGGATCGGGTGGGTTATAAGTAGGTCGGGGTCGCAACGACGCGCTTGTTTGTGTAAAGCGCGTGGCCGATTAACTGCTGATAGCCGCGGCCGGCAACCGCGAGGAGTAATTGGCAGGTGGTGCTGTTGTTTTTTTGGTTTGGGTTAACAAAGTTTGGCCGGGTCGTGGTGTGGTCGCCTCGCCCTCGATGGGAAGGAGGCGAGGTGGTAAGTAGTGGGCGGGCACATCACATGGTGGTGTGTGTGTGTGCGACCCTGATGATGCGGGGAGTGTGGTGGACTTGTAGCCGTTGTGGCGGCGTTTGGCTGGTGGTTGAGACCCCAACCCACGCTCCGCTGGATGCCTCATGCCTGGTCTTTGACCGGACACCACTTTTAACGCAGGGAACTGCACATTTCATTCGCCTGATTTTCTCTTGTTTGTTTTGTCCTGTACCTTCAACCAGGCGCCACGCTTTTGCAGGCCAATTTCTTTTTGCTGCAGCAACCACCACGAGGATATTGCTAATATTTTCGCATCCCAAACTCTGACCATGATGATCAAGATTATATCAAATTCTTAAGGTTTTTTTTTGTTAATGGATGTTTAGTCCTTGCTGACGCCGTACCAGGTGAAGACAAGTTGAAAAATAAAATCAAAGAGGAAGAAGCAGTATAAACCGCAGGGACACAGCCTGCTGCGCTGATCGTGTCTGATTGCAACGGCGGGGGGTCGCGGCATTGTTTATCTGGGGCGACTCGTCACCGTTGAAACGTTCGCTTGTGCCGCGCTTGCTTGCCACTTTCTTCGATTCACTCAAGCCCACGTCGCTCACGTGTCGTTTTCAATATAGATTTGTTTCGCGTTTCAACGGGAAATTTCGTCCAAACTCTACCGGGTATTGAGCTGTTTAGCTCAAACAAGCAATCGTTTCGTAGTCAATTTATCGCGCAAAGACGCGTGACGCGTGAAGACTTAACCACGAACTTTCCTTTTCCTTTGATTATTATTTATTTATATATTAGATATATGAATAGAAGCGAAAGAGACTGTAGCCTAGTGGTTATACGAGCCTTAGTGGAACTATAGGTCACAGCGGGTTCGACTCTTCATGGGAGCGAATTTTTTATGATTTAACGGCTTTATGCTTTTAATGGTAGACGATGCACCCATCGACAGCGAGGTGTCTGTGGTGACTTTGTCAATCTCTAGGATGGATTAGGCTGGGGATGGATTGGTGACTTTGTCAATCTCTAGGATGGATTAGGCTGGGGATGGATTTGCCAGCCTAGTCTTCGAAGATACTCATATTGTCAATCTCTAGAATGGATTTGCCGGTCTAGTCTTCGAAGATACTCATAGGGATAGGGTTTGCGTACGTGTATTCATAGGGGTGAGTGTACGTGTGTTGTGAGTGTCTGCGTTGTAGTGTTGTACTGTGTAACTTTTCTTTTTTAAAAAAAGATATATGAACAGTCAACCTGCTCGCGACTTATAAGGGCCTTGAAACAGCAGCCTGGGCCACAAACGGCCCGTTCGATAGTGTCACGATGTGGCCCAAGCTGAGCACCATAGCTTGTTAAGTTTATCTGAGGTCCCTTAACTTATCGACGAATCTGATTTTCGTCCTTCAACCACAAAACCAGATACAACGGATCCCTCAATTGTCAAAACCAGTGCAGAAGGGGTCTCTTAGCGGTTTGGACAGCGGTTTTGGCTGTCGTGGCGCCTATATGGCTAATTTGACCTGGTCTTTATCTGACGTGGCAATGACGTGTCGCTTACGTGGCAATTTGTTCCAGAAAAATAACAAACCTCGTGGGACCCACATGTCAGTGCCACATACAGATTAATAAAAAAATTGGTGGGACCACATGTCATTCTCAACCCCCCTTCTTCCTCCTTTCTCTCCCCATCTCCCTCACTTCAACTCTCTCTCCCCTCTCCTCTCTCGCGACGGAGAGACAGCGGCGCGCGGCGGCGGAGGCAAGGCTCCGGCGGCTGTGGGCAGAAGAGCCGCACCGCGTCGGGGAATCCAGGCACGAGGAACGGCTCGTCGTCCGACGCGACGCCGTCCTGCGGGGCGTGGAGCAGCAGTGCTCACTGCACCGAGAGCGCGAAGCACCCCATCCCCGTGAACGCGTACCGCGGGATGCGGAGCCCGGCCGCCGCGGTGGCAGCCCACGGGAGGACGCCGTCGAACACCACGGCGTTGGAAGGTCTATGCCGCAGGAGGTCGGTGAAGAGCGGCGCGAGGAGGTCGACGGCGACGGCGAAGGGCCCCGCGAGCCAACCAATCTGCTGCTGACTGCGATTTCATCTAAACAACAAAATGCATCAAATGTACAACACTCCCAGCTCACCCTCTCCACCAACTCCTGTTGCTGTTTCCCAGCAAGTACGTCGTTGTGGCCTGAGAGCCAAAGGCCATCAAAACCGACATACTCTGTGCTGCAGCCACTGGCAAACCAAATGCAACCACGGCATCATCAGTAACCAAAGGTTATCCATTAGTTTCATCAGGCATTCACCAATGTCGACTAAACAAGAAACAAGAACAGCAAAATCACGATGTATCATTACAGTTGTTCGTCTTCAGATCTTTGGTCGGCAGCGCGGCCGGTCGGAGGGGCCGGCCTGGCGTGGAAGATGTCGACGTAGGAGGGGCTAGGGTTCGAGGAGGTGGCGGCGGAGGACGGAGGTCGCGCCGGATGAGGGCTGGAGGCTGCGGCGAACATCGTCGAGTGGCGGTGAGGCGGGGATGCGATGCGGCGGGGAGGAGGGAGGGGTGGGCTTGAGGTGGCCGTGGCTTTCGGCGAAGGGGGAGGAGAGCTTGGTGGTGCGCTGATCGGCGGATGCGGGGTCAGACGTCGGAGCCGGGAATTTACCCTCGCCGGAGGAGGCCGCCGACGCCGACGGCCCGCCGGAGAGGGCGTGGCCGTCGTGAGGGCTCCACCCGCCGCCCCTCCTTGCCCGTGCCACCGTCGCAATAGATGAGAGGGGAGAGAGAATTGAAGAGAGGGAGAATGACTTGTGGGGCCCACGTGGGCCCCACCTTTTTTTATTAATTTGTGTGTGGCACTGGCTTGTGGGTCCCACGAGGTTTATTATTTTTCTGAAACAAATTGCCACATAAGCACCACGTCATTGCCACGTTAGATGAAAACTAAGTCAAATTAGCCACGTAGGTGCCATGTCAGTCAAAACCGCTGTCCAAACCGCTAAGGGACCTCTTCTGCACTGGTTTTGATAGTTGAGGGAACTATTATGTCTGGTTTTGTGGTTGAATGACGAAAATTGGATTTATCGACAAGCTAAGAGACCTCAGATGAACTTATTCCCCTTTTCGTCCATGCGCCTGCAGAGCTCGGCGAGGGGCAGAAGGCCCGCGGATTCCCAGTAACCCCGCGCAAGAGGCCAGCAGCCCAATGCGATCCGCGTTAGCGCGACGGGCCGTAACTGACCCAGTCAATGTGTGTGATTGCATTTGCATCCACTTTGCTGCTCGTCCCAGTCGCTCCGTCGGGTGGCACAACTGGCAATCCAACTCTGCCTGTTCCTTCCTCCAAAATTTTCCTCTTTCTTTTGTTCACCAGCGCTGCGTTCACCAAATCACCAATCCTATATTCAGTGGCCGGATGGGCAGATGTATGCACGCATATGTTGATCGGCAGATGCTGTATCGATCACAATTCCCAAATAAACGGCATTTTCAAATATCGTCATTCAGTCCGAGTTTAGTTTCAAACTTTTTCTTCATACTTTCAACTTTTCCATCACATCTAAACACGTAAACTTTCAACTTTTCTGTTACATTGTTCCAATTTCAATCAAACTTTCAGTTTTGCTGTGAACTAAACACACTCTCACTCAACCATGTGCTCAATCTCATCTTGTTTGGGATACATTGCCGAATATATATATTGACTGAAAACAGTGGTGGAGGGTCTTCCCTTAGAATAGCAGCCAATCACCCTTGCCTTTTTCACTTTCCCCCTTTCGAAGAAACCTCAAGGAAACTAGCAGCTAAAGTCAATCGCACTTGATCAAAAGCTCTTTTCTTTGCAGGACTAGACTAGTGTACTACTGGTGTACCTTACCCACCACCGATTGATCGAATACATACATGCATATATACCTAGTAGCTTAGCTTAGCTACAGTACATAGCAGGTAAGCAGGGAGTACGCCCCCAAATTATAAGCCCTTATGGGCACGACATTCTTCATGCATGGAGCCAGCTCTATCTCTGTCTCAGCATTATATATCATCATCTCAACTACACAGAAAGGTACAGTTCAATATACATAGCAGGCATGGTGTACAGTTAGCCGGGGGGGGGGGGGGGGGGGTGTAATGGTCAAGGCCCATAGATTATTTCACAACCCACCTCCCTTAAATTTTTTTAGCATAAAAAACTACTAAATTTTAATCCAACCCTTTTTATCCAGCCCTCACATTTTGTGGTCAAAATGTTGGGCCATTACCACCCCTATGTATAGTATAAGAACCTCTTTGGGGTTCTCGAGATTATAAGAAGCAGCTAATGAATTTCCAACTATTGAAAATTTTGAAAATTTAGGTTTTTCAACTTTTGGCTCTTAATTTATATTATTTTGGATTTTTACAACTATTGATTATGAAACTCTAGGCAAACAAACTAACTATTTGAAGAAGCCATAGATTATGAAATAAGTTAAAGTTGCTAGAAGTTCTCTAAGAAACTTCGTCCGTCCCAAAATATTACTATCTGATATGGGATTTGGCCTATCGAAGGTAACAACATTTTGGAGTGGAGGTAGTAGGTCCTTAGGTTGCACTCTTTTGAAGCCCAGGGGAAAGAAAAGTACTATGTTTTTTACGCGCACGTTTCCTGAACTTTAAACTGTGTGCATTTTTTTAAAAAAATCTATAGAAAAGTTATTTTAAAAAAGTCTTATTAATATAATTTTTAAATTTAAAATAATCAATAATCAATCAATCATATATGCTAATGGCTCATATCGTTTTACATATCTTCTGAATTTTCTCTTTTTTTCCTACCACTTAAATACACCCTTAAAAGTATATGTACTGTATAACCAAACCTCAAAGCAGTCTATCGATCGAATTGATTTTGATAGGGCCAGCAGGTATTCTGCAGAATATTTTTGCAATCATGCTCAGCAAAGGGCGAGCAGCTATAGCTACCTACGTTGGTGCGAGGCAATCGAGCGAAAGGGACTTGCAACTGAAAGCGTTATCTGCTACTCTCCATTCTCCTGTACCAGTATCTACTAAGATAAATTAAAGATGGTGATCTATATCTATATGCATATATATTTTTTGAAGAGCAGATAGTAGTGATCTGTATACGTGTGTGCCACCAACTAAAACTGTGTAAGCTACTATGAGTGCCCTAACAAAAGCACATGTAGCGTTTGGTTTAATTTGGTCGCATCCACCAACCATGCCAAATTGGCATGCATTTTAATCATTAACACGCGAGATCACAAAGTGTATGTATATATGCATTATAATGCTCCATCATGCAATTAAATTTTACTTGTTTTAGACCATGAGTTGGTCGTGACGACACTGATCTCCATCGTACAAGCTTTAGCACCCCTCATCTAGTCTCCATGAAGAACTAACAGAGATCTACTATACTACTACTACTACTTGTGAAAGAATCACAAGCTAGTAGTCAATGAAGTATACTAATACTAGCTGTTAAGTCATCACATGCTGTGATGCTGGGTTTGACGTGTGCTTAGAGCTAGCAAAGCAGCTTTCCATAATTCCGATGATAAATATATAAAAAGGAAATGCATGACATATCGTCAATCACTGTGCAGGAAAAATTGGCAAAAGATGGCGAAACAAATAATAAGAGTGAGTCGCCATCGGCATGTGCAGTGACGTGCAGTGGCTCCCCGGCACACAACGAGGAAGGCCAGCTAGTAGCAATCTGCCCATTGGTCCACACTCGTAACAAACTCTCTCATCGATCGATCGCTAGCTTATTAGATTTTCGTTTTCAAAGGAGCGCTTTATTAAACTAAAAGCTGATCGATGAGGTCCAAGATAAAGGTCAAATATCTCAGGCACAAGCTAACACGAATATAGTCTTTTCTTCAAAAAATTTTTTATAGAGAGAATCGAAAGGCAAGACGAGCAAAACACACAAGTGTACATATGAACATTTTTTTTAATTATTGATGTACTCACATTGGAATATAATTATTGTCAAATGCAAATCGAATTATGCAGACACTTGACGTCTACTCCCAGCTGTACGTCTATCATGCATCTTTTCAGAATACCCTAATTTTCCCTTTCACTCCAAGCTACACTAGCTCCAAACCAACTACACGGTCTAAATTAAGAAGCTAGTACTAACTCCAGTATCATCGATCGGTTTTTCTTCATTGATATGAGATGATTGATTCCGGTGAGAAAAATTAAGCAAGAAGAAGAAGAAGAGAAGCCGTGAAACTAATTAAAAAGAAGAAGAGAAGGAGGAGGAAATGAAAGAGATGACACTAGCTAGACATCGACGGCGCATGCGGCAGCTTGCTGGAAGCGGAAGTAGCCATCGCCGCCGCCGTAGTTGACGCCGTAGCTGCCCTTGCCGCCGTTGACGGTGAGGAGGGCGGGGCAGTTGACGCGGAGGTGGTAGTGGCCGGAGATCCAGGTGCCGACCTTCCATCGGACCCAACCGTCGAGGCGGATGTCGACGAGGACGTAGCCGGCGGTCTCGTCCTGGGCGAGGGCGACGGCGAGGTTGGGGGGGAGGACGACGTGGTCGAGCGACTGGAGGAAGGGGGACCAGACGGACTGGTCGTAGTGGCCTTGGTACTCCACGGGGAGCCTCGTCGGCACCGTGATGGCCACGTCCTTGTACTGCGCGTACACGTCCACCTTGTCGTAGTAGACGCCCACGCGGCCGTTGTCGTTGCGCGCCGACACCGTCGCCTGCATGGTGGTGAAGAGGTAGGCGGACGCCGGCGGCGTCACGTTGAGGCACAGCACGGACAGGTCCTGCAGGTAGAACCGCGGCTTGTGCGGCCGCAGCGCCAGCCACACCACCAGCACGATGAACAGCGTCAGGAGCACCAGCGCCACCAGCGCCCAGCACAGCCTCCGGTGCACCTTCTCCTTCTCGCACTCGCACCCCTTGTGCCCCCCACAATCCTTGATCACCGACATCGCCCCCTCTTTGCTCTCCTTGATCGATAGAATTGTTGATCGATCGATTGTTTGATCGATAGAAATGGCTGGGAGGAGGTCGCGGCAGCGGGTGGGGAGGGGGTTTATATATGAGAAGGTGGTGTGGCTCATGTACAGCAATGGCAGGTTGATTGATTGGAAGGAGGGAGGGTGATCAGCATCGGCTGACAGTGTGAGCAGAGCAGAGTAGGTTCAGTTGTTGGTTGCTGCTGCTCACTTTTGGGTGGCTTACTAGACTTTGCACGGTCGCTTGCTGCTTAACTTAATTTCAGCTTTGTAAGCATGGTGTATGTCTCAAAGGGGTGGATTATGATGGTGGAGCTGGTGATCGATGGTGAGTGGTAAGCTCCAAAAGAAGCTATGATTGATTGAAAGGTAATCAGGTTTTGTTAAGGACTTGGAGAAAACGCCTTTCGTCGATACAAAAAGTGAAAAGGAAGGATTTTGATTCTTTCAAAAGGAATCCATCAGCGATGGAAATTAAAAGGGAAGGAAGCAGCTAAAAGGAACATTGGGCGCAGCCCGCAGGTGAGCGAGTGCCTTTGCATCATTTGGAAGGTGTGTGAGAGTGACAAGGCGCGTTAAACCTTCTTTTGCACGCCACACCCACATACTCCTACATCAGTAAGTTAAACATCACTAAGCTATAACGGGCATTACCAATGTCATTTAGTACTACATTGACCTTGCTTTCCAGAAGGTTAGCAGGTGCGGTACTAGTGATCAGCACAAATGACTCCGCGTCAAACAGAGCTAGTGGACTCGTATTGCATACTTACATGTCCGATCTTCTGACGTGCGCATCTAAGCACCAACAAGTCGTCCAGATAATGACGTACAACCGAATGTTTCATTCATGATGTTCGATTGCACTTAACACTCTACTTTTTTACGTTTGACCACCTCTGTAACATAACTACACATAATAGTGAACTGTACCTTAGCCATCAACAGGTAATTAACCAAGCAAGGAGGATTAATTATTGGCTGTAAGAGAGTCACCGAGCGGGTAGGGTGTCCACATCAGAGGAAGAGATCCAAAGGAAAGAAAGCTAGACAGGAAGAGAAGAAGCCGTCCCATAGAAAGATAATAAATGGTTCCCGTACTCTCACTTCCTTGTCCAGTTGCCTAACTGTAATCTTCATTCATATCACATTCTCACTTCAAACAAAAAAAAAAAAGAGAGAGATAACGTGCGACTACACTCCCGCCCACAGTTCACCGTAACTCAGAAAAATGGCTAATTTACCAGCATATGGCTATAAGAGTTTGCGAATATTAGGTGAGATAGAGAACCAGAAGCACGCTTGCGATTCTATCATCCATGTGCCAACAAAACCCCAGCTTAAAGAATGTAGTTAACGAGTGTGGAAACAAATCAGTCAATCATAGTACAATGGCACTAGATCGAAATAAACGATTGCCTAGCCAGACACGTATATCAGTGGTGTTCAGTGTAGTAGTATGTCAAGGGTATTAGAGTACTTTCTCCTCTCTTGTGTTCCCCTCTCTTGTGTACATATATGCCATTTAGGGCCAAAATCAATACAAGGTTGAAATCCCTAATTTCTATCCCCTCTCTGAAATTGACATGGTATCAAAGCAAAAGATCCTAAAACTCTAGCCACCAAATCCGGTCATCACAGGCGCGCCGGCGGCGAGCGCCGCCGGCGAGCCATCGTCTCATCCTCCCGTCATTAGTTGGTTGTCTTCGAGTTGTAGCAGTTTTGCTTTTTGTCTCTTCTCTTCGCATCAAAGCAGCAGCAACAATCGCCTCCTCCTGCTGCCGTCGGCCTAGCCACCGGCTACCTCGTCCATCCGTCGTCCTCCGCGACCGATCCCGTTGCAGATCTCGCGGCCGGTGGCGGTCGTCGTCGTCGTCCGTTATCATATGTCGCATCAAGTCATCATGTTGTGGTTGCCGCTCGTTGCGTCCCCTTCCTCGTCGTCCCGTCCTCAAGCCTGTCAAGCAGCAGTCAGGAGCATCGTCCTTCCTTATCCCCACGCATCAGTGCGCGCTGCCAGCGGCAACCCCGTCCAAGCCGTCAGCCCTGTCGTCCCCGCCGCGGCTCGTCGTCAATCGCGAAGCCGTCCTCACCAGCTTTCGTGGTCGTCGTCCTCGCTGCAAGTCGCAGCGCTCGTCAACGGCATCTGTCACTGCCGCTCGCCGTGGCGTGCATCTCCTCACCAGCTCCACATCTGGCCCCCCGCATTTGCCTGTTGTGACCCCTTGCGCGGCGCCGGTCCTCTCCGCCAATCAGGCCTTGTCACCCGTCTGTAGTAGAGCAAGCAGCTGCCGCTGCCGGCAGATCCTTCATTCTTGGCTGTTGCCTGTAAACTGCACAAGTCCATATGTTGCACACAAGGTGCTCGACAAAATGCTTCAAAGAGTTGCTCCCACAGTCATGCTTTTGCCTTTCCAAATTTGTGCTTTACTGAAAGTATTCGTGGTCTCTCATTACCATCTCCTAAAGAAGCTGTCCATCTTCATCAGCTACTGCTCTCTGCTACCAAATTGGATAGAATTAATCAGTTAATCTGCAATTCCTTGGCAACCACAATTATGTCTTTTGCTAGCATATCAATGTCCTCTACAAATTGATTTCCTTTGTTTCCTATGATCCTATCTAGTTTATCCATGAAAGTCTTGCTACATATCTATTAATATCGGTGTCATTTACTAGTTGCCATTCAGTCCATCCAAGTCCATTGCATATTCTTCAATCTGTCGAAGCCATGCCAATTTATCTCCAGCTTCATATCAGCTCTCCGTCGGAGTTGGTCTATCACTTCACCAGCTCCACATTGGAGCTGGTCTGTCATATCACCGGCTCCCCATCGGAGTTGACATCATCATCAATCAATGAAGGACCGAAGAACAATTTGTTATGTCCTTCATCATCACCATCATCGTCGTCATCAGATCTATGAAGGTCCGAAGAACAGTTTGTGAAGGGCTTTCCATCATTGTCAACATCTCCGAATCAATGAAGAGCCGAAGAACGAGTCGTGAAGGCTTCAAGGTACCGAGGGCCGAAGAACAGTTTGTTAAGACTCCGAGGTCCACTTCATTGAAGAGGAGATGGATCTTTTTCTTCTTCATCGTCATCATCTAAGAATTGGCACACTTTAACGACATCATCAAGACTTTGGAGATAGGCTAATATTTAGTTTGTGTCCTAGTGTTTAGTTTACCCTTCAAATGCAATGTTATTGTATACACATTGCATTTGAGTGGGGGTGTTAAGTGTAGTAGTATGTCAAGGGTATTAGAGTATTTTTCCCTCTCTTGTGTTCCCCTCTCTTGTGTACATATATGCCATTTAGGGCCAAAATCAATACAAGGTTGAAATCTCTAATTTCTATCCCCTCTCTGAAATTGACAAGTGGGACACAAGCACACAGCATGGAAGCTTCTTATGCTACAGCCGTCCACCATGTTTGAGCTTGTTCGGAAATGAAGGGCAGAGAAGAAGGGTTGTTGGCAGGTAGAGTCCAAAGGACAGCTCACATAGGGAACCCATGTTAGGGACGTCTCTTAAGCCAAATGGGCTCTTGTTATATGCTATGCGCACTGTAATCTTCCAATACATAATAGTATTAAGAAAAGTATGATTAGATGTAGTGAATTTGTGGTACCATAAAGGTCACATAGGAGTATCTTTCACACTAATGCGCGAGACTTTGAACCAGCCAACCAGAGTTTCTGATAATTGATTGTCTCTACTAGGACATAAGATGCAAGGAACGGTGCACCTTCCAATTACTGTACACCTGATGCCTGCCGTATAATCACTGCTAAATGGGCAGATGTCGACTAATAGCATCAAATGCCAACGGCAGTACGCGCAGATGGTTACATGGGAATACAAAGAGCTGTTGCATTAGGGGCTCACCTGTGCAGCTGCGCTCCAAGTTGGCATTCGGAAATATGCCCTCGTGGTTTCCATGCGCTTTAGCTATGGCAGATGATGAATAAGGATTGGAGCCTGCTACCTTGTTCGCTGACTTCGCCTACAGGAGTCAAACCTGAGACGACAATGTCATACAGATATTAATTAGGGGAACCAGCAAAGTATGTATTTATCTTATAAATTGACGAATGAATCACCTACATGACAGCCCGAGTAACAAAAGTCTCGTGCACAAACGAATCATAACAGCAGGAAGCAGGAAGTTAACAGAGAATTTTTGCCTTGCCAAATGTTCTCTACGAGCAATATCATCAGTGAAATATAACTGAAGGTAGCACGGTAACCTTTTTTTAATACAATTTCGTAATAGAAGTTCACATCTTCGGCCTCTACCATAGCCTAAAACTAGCATGCTTAAGTATGTTACCCCGCCTCCAGGTTGTGCATTTTGATGCACCTCCCACCTCGACAGCTTTTGTCGAGTTTTTCTTATAACTTTATTCCTTCTTAATATACTCGGATGGCCCCCTTCGGCCTTTCCGGTGAAAAAAAATATCAGGAGAGTCTAAACAAACTAAATAAAGCTATAGCCCCTTTCTCTCTACATATAGCAAAAAGTTTTAGTGGGAACTCCCATGATCCTCACGCTAATAGTCAAAGCTCAAGACAAGCCGCCCCCATCCGCCCCTGCCTGCCTCTGCCATAACCCATAGTCCCATATGGCAGCCAAAACTAGCATATGCTTAACTAAACAATGATACTAAGTTACGGCAGGAGTCGATGGGGAAGCTTCAACCATGGAACGAACATAGAGAAGTAATTATGCAAAAGAAAATGGTAAATTTGCTCTTTTCTCACTAAGTTATGTACCTCTTCCTGAAAAAGTAGTACTACCTACATCCTTTAATGAATTAAACTAACCAGCTTCATACTAAAAGATCGAAGGGAGTATTATACAACCATACAAAAGGTGTTGGGGCACGAATGCACGACACCTCTCGAACCAACTCCACTAACTGCGATATTGCCATGAAACTACTAACAAGAACTCGTCCTTTTCTATCAAAATCACTACAAACCGTGCAATTTCAGTCTGATGACAGGAAATTGAAAGATCACAAGAACGATAGGTGACTCCAAATATGCATGAAACATATTTGGTGATTTGCACTCACCAAATGACCAAATTAAGAAACAAAAACAGAATTCATTAATCAAAACAATTCCAAATTTTAAATCACTGTTTGAAGCAGAAAAATGGGGGAAAAGAAGAGAAAGTTTGCCTGAAGCACAAACCAACTATGCGCCAAGCCTCTAAAGGACATCTTAGAAGAAAACGAGAGCACCAGAAAGTACCGCAGCCACAAAGGTGTTATCATATTTCTTAGTCTGAATACAGTGTATTCTCATCCACAATGTCACCATAAAGGCGATAAAGTTCAATCTGCAATCAACTTTCTGTACATTAAGCTCTTGTATCTTCACAAGTTTGTTAATGAGAAGGGGAAATCATTTATGCAGGAGTAAAGAAACATATTATCCCATCATAGGTGGGGTCATACTCATGCATCTCAATATACCAAGAGAACCTAACAGAATGATCCCAACTAAAAGGATGGATATGGAAGAACTAGAATGAAGAGAGCAGGTGCGGTCCTGGTATATACTGTAATGATGGTGGCCGATTATGGTTCTTCTGCAAAGGTCCCAGGCAATCAGATTCAACTAGTTTGCACTAATCATAAAAATACAGTAGTTGTAACATACAGTTTTACAAACATTTTATTTGAAGAAAAATAAAGCATGCACACTAGAAATACAACACAAAATTTTAAACAAATGAGGTGGAAGAAAATGTTTGGAGAGCACGGCGCTGAATGCACGTTGGCACGCCGACTCAGCCTCCCATCCACGATGGCACAGCATTCAGTGCCAGTTGACGTGGCGCTGAGGTGTCTAAGTTCAGCGCCATACGATTTAGCGCTGAACAAATGGGTCATTTCTGAAATAAGTTTTGGCCGCAATTTATTTGTAAAATTAGTTTTTGCAAAGGGTCAAATTGTCAAAATTTGTGGCAGGTTAGTGAGTTCGTTCAAAAATTTGCAGGTTAGTGTAGGCTAACACCTAATACCCAACTACCACATATTTGATGGGTGGGATCAGTTCTTTTCTCAATAACCTAAACTAGATCAAATAACCACTGTCCACTAGGACCAATTTAACACTTTATCTTTTACAGTGTTTGAGGAGACTCTTATGACTTGGTTTGAGACTGAGTCTTCAGGATTGGAGCCAACGCTAACATGCATCTCTCAAGAGGAATGCAAGGCTGATCATGCAGTTAGCCACTTGGAACAGTTTACAGTCTACAGTTTGTTTCTTTTTCATAAAAAAAGAGAGAAATGTTTAGACTTGGTCTGAACCTCCAGGCTTTTTTTTTTTTTTGAACGAAGAACCTCCATGCTTAGAGAAAGAGTTGTCAGTCCAATGCAAACATGCATAATGCAGGCAGCAAACAAATGCAAGGAGAACGCCTGGTTATTGAGCCCAAAGTTAAATTTGCTTACAGTGGATTTGGCTAGCTGTCTGAAAATAAAATCAAAACAAGATGACAATGCTTAACAGGTAAAATGCGCTATGAAACTAAAATGCACCCCTTTTTGTTCCAACACACTATGACACTGCATAGTACAGATAGGGTTCAGGAAGGTCTCTTGACTTATAGTTAAATGGGATGTTTGATGCAATCAGAATCCCTGATGATCTGATCACTTCGTAACTTCTTTGCAAATAGATTACCAAGAGCTTGCTCAAGTGATTCTGGAGTGTACTTCATATATTTTAAAGTGCTGTGGCTGTTCTCAACAAGAGGCCTACATGATGAAAACGATAACCATAAGAAATATAATAACCATAAGATAACCAAAGGAGAAATGTCTTGAGGAGCTTGATAAAGAAATAAAACAATGTCGTAAAACCAGAGCAAATTGGAAAGTACCCAAAGTGTTTCAGGAAAGATCTATAAGCAGGTAACAATATTTCAGCAATCATAAGAATTAGGGAATCTCGTAAATCTCTGTCAGGAACATCCCAGTTCATCTGTTTCTGGCAAACCTCTTCAAATCGCATGTTGAAACATTTCAATCTGAGAAGAGTTAAAAAAAAATAACATAGTAAGTCACAAGATGAATCACCAAAAACTGAGTACATACTACATTGAGTATATTGGTATTTCAGCCTAACCCTTCCTTGATCACAGATCTGGAGGCAGTACTGTTCTTAATATTTCTAAAACTTCCTTGAGTGACATCAATTGAAGAGCCTACTGATGAAGTGCGACCTTGAGTTGATAGACACTCCAATACCTGCAAACTCAGAACAGTTAAAGAAACAGGGCTGTCTGTAAAAAATACAAGAGATGCTTGGTTAAATTGTGCTGTCAAGCTTTTTGTGATCAGACCTTTAGCCAAGCAACTCTTCTATATCGAGTAGCATGTTGTTGCACAATCCTTCGTTGTCTTTCAATCCAATCAGCACCTAATAAATCCTTCAATTCTGATCTGAGAATAAGAAAATAGTTATATCATTCAGCTAATCAGATTTTAGGTCCTTATATGATATCTACTGACCTGCCAATATACTTGACAATATAATGGATGTTGTTCATCAAAAAGAGGTGTCCCAGAGCAAGGTCCTTGTATTGCTTTGCCTTCATAGCTAGATTGGTCTCCAGAGCATGTATTGCACCAACAATTTGAGAGACCACATCAGTATCTTTTTCATCTTCAACACAGGGATCTCCAAAGATCTGCTTTATTGATGATTGATAGCTGCATCAGTTTGATAGCTGTTAAGTCAGATCGTTGCTAACGGTATTAGGCCATATTCTATTGGAGGTCATATTGAAGAAAACTCCCAATCCCCAGATTTCACTTACTCAAAAAGAAACTTGATATAATCAGTGACATAGCTGGTCATATAATGCACAGCCCCATCAACAGTCGTACTCGTCACCGAGTGATTCAGAATGTATTCCATGAAATCACCTATTGTCTTTTTCGCAGTCTGTGCAAGGCTTTTAGTTAAAGTAAGGGCAGATTTCCGGTTTTCAGAGCATGCATTACCCTCAAAGATTGCATCAACCTAATATAACCGGCCCAAGAATAATGTTTAGTTCTTTGAAATGAGAAGGCATACTCAGTCAGAATGGAACTTATTTCTTTCCCTCACATTTTGGCCCTTTGAACAAACAAAATGTAACTATGTACACAGCAAAGGTCAGATATCATTGTTCTTTCACCTTGGATTGAAGTTCCAATGTTGCCTTATACATATCTAGAAGTATATATAGTTTGTCTGGCAATATTTGGGATTGAACAACAGCATCTCCAAAACTGAGTAGAATTGAAAGGCTTTTAGCTGTTACTTCAGCAAAACAATGGTCTTTCCATGTATACTTTCCTTCAAATACTTGATCACACAGAATGCGTTCAGCGCCGAAAAGCAACTTTACCTGTTCGAATAAATAGTCAGATATTACTGCCAAACAACATCTTGCATTTTAAACTTTATGCAATCAAGGCAAGAGCATCACTGTAATTCGGGAGAATTGTGTCCACTCGGCGATTTTAGCTTCCAAGCTCTGAGCCTCAACTTGCTGCATTTCTTCTTTTGTAACATATTCAACTCCCAAGTGCTTAAGAGTCCGTTCCAAAGTTGAACTACGAATTTCTCTGTGGGAATGATGGAAAATGTGAACAAGCAAAATCAGAAACTCAGAAGCAAAATATTGCAAGTAGAAAAGAGTTTAGAACTTTTTTAGATTGCACCTGTATATTTCCATAAACTTCTGATGGCAATCAAGTTGAATTGATTTCTGTGCTAACTTTGAGAGCAAAGTCAAGTAACAGGGATCAATGAGTGTAGGAAGAGTGCACTCAGCATACTGTTTTAGCGGTGCTTCAGAATAATCACCGGCTGATGGGCCAATAAAGTCCTCACTTGACAATTGCCGATTAAGACTTGGTAGACAGTTGAAAATATTCTCAAGATCTACAGGTTTGCTATAGGGAAAATGAGATAGTAAAGAGGTTTCCGATGAAGTAATTAATTTCTGAACATTCCTAAATAGATATGGGGTCTAAACAAACAGATAACCGAACCTGCATTTGGTTAACAGCCTGTGGAATTCATTCTCCAACCCATGGATTGCTTTAGAAAGCAATTCGTTAACACGTTCGTGAACGTCATTACCAACTCTACATCTTATCTTGGAAGTAAAAAAGTATTTGACACTAGTCAACTTATCAACCGCCTCAAGATAGGTATTAAGATCCTCGTTTGGTCTGTCCAATAATATCACATGTTCTGCCTGTACACATGGAAAATCAATCAAATGTCACTAATAAGGAACCCAATTCTAAAAGGTAAAGTATCAAGCAATCTAACATGATCACCCATAAAAAAACGACTAGAGAATTTTTGTGAAGAAAAGAAAAAATATCAAGCAAATGTTTGACGACAACCAAAAAGTATTCTAGGTCCTAGCATGCATCAACCACAGAAATTTGCATCATCAAGCAACTGAAATGAGCGATTAGGATTAGTTACTACCCGCAGGTGCCCTAATGTAAAAAGTGAATCATGGAATGCTAGCGAGAACAATGCCGTCGATTGCTACTCCACATCATAGGCGACTATGACCCAAAACCTCAGATCAAATAGGCGGGTAGGTACACAATGCAGAAAAGGAGGCAAAAAGTAGGAGCAGAATTGATGAACAGACTAGGCACAGAAGTAGACCCGCAGCAAAAGCTCGGATTGAAATTCGAGACCACGCCGGGGGAACCGCACCCAAGCACTTTTACCGCACAAGCCAAGCGAAGCAAACGGAGGAGAGTACGGGAGGGCGGCGCACGGCAGATGCCTCACCGCGGCGCGCCGGCTCCGTCGCGCTTGCTAGGCGCCGCCGGCATTGCTAGCCCTCCTCCCATTCCCCCCCTCCTCCGGCGGAGGCTGCACGCCGCCGGCGCATGGAGTGCGCAATATTGGGCCCGGATTGGGGTTGTTTATTGGGCCTGAGGTGGTTTGTGGGCTGGATGGGCTGTAGACTAGTAACTCGGTTTATCGTGGGCCTCCGCTTCAATGACAGGGGCCGGCCCATCGGACAGGACTCGTCCAATATCGGCTAAATTCAAACTTGTAGTAAAAATAACAAACTGATCGATCGACGGAGACGGAGTGAACAAATGCGAACTCTCGTCATCAGCTAATCTAATCTGCAACTGATCGAGGAACGAATTGGAGCACATTAGATTACCTCCCTTACAAGGTCGAGGTGGCGCACGATCGCCCCGGCCGCCGTGAGGCTTCTCCTGATGTTGTCATGAACCCTGCACGCGTTGTACGTCCTCTTCTGCATGCAAATCGCTCACATGAACGTAACAACTAACAACAGCCTTACCTCGGCAGATTCTGAGATTGATAGATAGGTAGATTTAAAGATCGGGAAGAACAAATCCTTTACATGGGCAGGGCGCATGGCCTCGTCAATGGCGACCATGTGGTTGTTCAAGCGAGTGCCAATCACGGCAGCCTCCTTTTGCATAGCCTCGCTGCTCTGCATCGCCTGTCGCAGGAGCTCAATCTTCGCGCGGAGAGCCTCCTCCTCCTCATCGGCTGCTCGCTCCATCGATCTCACTGCCGCTCTCTGCCTACTGCTCTCTCAGTTGAAGAGGAACTGAAAGGAAAACAGAAGAGAACAAATGACGGCTTTATACTCGCGGGGTCTGGTGGTGTCTGCATCTGCATGCAGAGATAAGGGAAGTGCGATTTTGAACGAAAGGACGCTGGTTTTTTTCCGTATCTCTCGCGTACACATTCTTATCGCTCGTCCATGCACGTTAACATCGGGTCGCTTTTGTATCCACCATGGACATCTATCCACTACGCCAGGTTCGATCCATCGCATCTGTTCAAAGTCCCCAAGACACCAGGATTTAGATCATCTTTGTTTATAGGCTCTTTGTTTAGTCTAAGTCTAAATAAATAAGCAGTTTTTTGTTTGATTTTTTTAAAGTTATAAGTCACTCTTGCAACGGTAAGTCAAAAGTTATGTTGAAGAAAATTTTTTAACTTACGTAAGATGGAGGTATGACTCTTTTATTCAATTTAGGATTTTAAATCCACCGAATTATAAAAGATATAAGCTAACCTAAATAAAGAGGGCCTAACAACTGGTTCATATCTTCTGTTTTCCATAGTAACAACTAGGAGTAGAGTGAATTTTCATTTGAGTTTTCCAGAAAAGAAGAAAATAAAGCACACGTGTATAATATTTCTTATGAACACCTGTAAAAAAAAACTGACGGCATATTTTGATATTACCGAAGTTAGCCATGTGCTTTGTTAAAAAAGTAATTACCCATAAATATAAAGACTTATTATTATTTACTGCTCCGTATTAAGGGCATGTATAATAATATTTATGAAAACGACACTAATAAGAGTTTGACTCCCCTTTTTTTTTTTGATAAATTGGTCATTTTATAAAACTTATTTCGAAACTAAACCGTGCAAAAAAAAATACTTCAAGCAAAAATGGATCATGACTTCAGACGCGTTGATATAGACCGCGACCTCAACGCCAACATGTCTGGCGCTGGCGCTGAGGTTAGCCAAAAAAACGCTTGACGCTAAGCACCTGCCAGCGTGGCGGCCAAGCCATTCCCCCCGCCGATGTGGCAGGGGTCTGAGCACGGAGCCCACGGCCTTTTTTTTTTTTTTTGCACGGTCTAGTTTCAAGATAAGTTTTTGAAAATGGCTAATTTGTCAAAAAAAAAAAAAAAACGAGTTGACCCTGAAAGCTCACAAACAAGGAGAATACAGGTTTGTCTTTGTGGGAAACAGTTGCGACTATACTCCCGCAACTGCAAAATGGAGGCACTAGAGGTTGCATTAACATTGGACAATTATTGCACACTGCTGATACTGAATAATGAATGCACTAGCACGAGTTTCCAACATATCAGAACGAACCTAGCACCTACCAAATCAACAAAAACAATAAATAGCAACTAGGACAGTATCTATACAAATCATGCACCCCAGCAAGGAAAGGTGCACATAGCAACGGTTCTGAGTAGCAGCGCTACACAAACAAAAGCAATGCTACCAGGGTCCCAATTTACAGAGAATGACACCACATCGTCGCTGGTGTATATTAAGCAGCCACATACCCCAATCAAGTACGCTCTTGTTTTCCTTCAAACAAATTGGCAAGCAGTAGCTCAACTTGCTCTGGTGTGTGCTTGACATATTTTCCAGGTGCCTTGCTGTTCTCGATGAGAGGCCTATAGATTACAAGTCTCATAAGCTCCAGGGACATGAACTCTTGAGTCTAGTGAACATACATATCCATAGAAACATAGAAATAAAAGAAAAGAGGGAAAATTCATGGTATTAAACAAATGAACAGATGGCAATGCTCAATCATCAAAATTCTGTGGACCAGGGCTACGCCGGTTTTAGGACAGGCAAATTTGTTAAAGTCTCTTTCTTAATCGGCAAAGCAGAGGAGATGCAAGCAACAATTATTTTGCCGAGGGACAGTCGGTCAGGTCCAGGTCTGATATCAGTGGCATGTGGTATTGCACCAAAGCTGGGCCTGGTGAAAGCACCCGGAACACTCTAATTCCTACTACTGACTAAGATCTTAGTCAGGGGCTGCTCTTATTTCTACTAACAAACTCATAATTAAGTGCCAGCCTAAACAGTCAGGATTCAGGTCTAGATAGAAATCAAAAGGAGAATAAGGAGTGTCTCCTAAACAGCCGTGAAGTGTATCAGGTTCTAGCCTTCTAGGGATAACGCCTTTGCAATTTATATTGTAAATTTGTAATGCTAGTAAATAATTTTGAATTCATAAAGCACCAAATTGGTAGGTAAATATAATCTTCATGGTTTTTTTAAACCTAATTAAATAATATAACTGGCACAAACAAGAAAATGCACCAACTCACATTTAACAAACTGCCAGAAACAAAAACATGAGCAGGAGAGTTTGAATAGAAAATAAAGGATTAGTTATGGTCCTTGTCCATGCATTAATATATTATTTACTTGTAATGAGGTTTCAAAGAAACATACCCAAAGCGCTTTAGGAAAGATCTGTATGCAGGCAACAGGATTTCAGCAACTGCAAGTCTTAGTGACTCACGCAACTCCGTATCTGGAACAGACCAGCCACACTGCTTTTGATAAATCTCCTCAAATAGCACATTGAAAGACCTGAATCTGGTTACAAAATAGTGGGCAAAACACTGTTTCAGAAATTGTATGGTAAAACATCATTCATCAAAAAGCAAGCTGGAATAATTAGTGTACATGACCAACCTCTCTTTGACCGCAGCTCTTGAAGCTCCACTGCTATTGCCTCCCTCACTTCCTACTTGACCACTACCTCCTGATGAAGTCAAACCTTGACCAGAGAGGCATTGCAAGACCTGTAAAATCGGAATAATGCATAGATCTTTAGGCTCACTCTTCCTATTAAACAACAACAATGGTAACAAAATGCAAGAGAAACAAACAGTGAGTTTTGTTCAAATATGTCTAGCAAATGGACCTTTGACCAAGCAATCCTTCTATAATGATTTGCATTTTGTTGTACAATTCTTCGATGCCTTTGAATCCAGTCATCCCCCAATAAATCTTTGGCTTCTGATCTGGAAGAAAGAAAAGAGAGCATTAAACTATACCCACTCATCCACTTACTAACCTATTGGCTATTGCGAATTTGTTTATACCTTACTTCATAAGAACATACCTGCGGACAGATTTCACGATATAATGAATGTTATTCATCAAAAATATGTGCATCAAAGCTGGATCCTTGTATTGTTTTGCTTTTGCATCCAGATTATTCTGTAAAGCCTGCATGATACTCATGGTTACTGTGGCCAACTCAGAACCTGTTCCATCTTCCCTTTTGAACTCCTGGAAGAGCTGTTTTAGAGTTGACTGGTAGCTGCGAAAGATTAAATGTTGTCATTTTTTTTGCAAAGCTATAGCCAGTTGCAGCTTGACAAAACAAGACATTCTGAAAGAGCATTTAATAGGTACAAAATTGGATATAGATAATGTTTGCAACAACGGTACAAAAGAAGTTCAGCTACATTGGAGTGATCTATTTGTTGTCGTATACAGCTGGGGAAAAATAATCTGGTCTTGGTGAATTAGAAGGCTATCCAATAGAAGAGATACAACAGCAACGATTGCAAAACACAAATATCAGCATACTGGTGGATAGGATTGAAGAACAAATGCAAGAAAGTATAGCGATGCAACTATCAAATTACAGGAAAGATTAAGTGCACATGATCATATACTTACTCAAATAAAAATTTGACATAGTTAATCACGTAGCTCGTCAAAGGATGCACTGTCCCATCAATATGAATATTCTTTGTTGCGTCCTTTTCAACAGCTTCTTCAAAGTCACTGAAAGTCTTCTGTGCAGTTTGTGCTAAGCATTTTGTCAAACTCAATGCAGACTCACGCATTTGAGAGCATGATTCTCCAACAAAGATGGTGTCAATCTACACAATCAATAAAAAATGTAGATATTACTTATTTCCGTGTCAAGAAAATAGCACCATATCTAAAATAAATTTACATTCGGTTGACAGTCTAAATTCTCCATAGTTAGTTAGTTACTATAACATTTGTCTAGTGAAGTCGTTTTTCATTAAAGAATATGCAAACAAGAAAGTCCAAGTTCCAAAGACCTTGGTGAAAATTGATTTCTGGTAAAACGGCGAACTTCAATATAGATGGACCAACAGAGAAATTTTGGAAATATGGCACCACACTGTGTCATATAAGTATGATAATGCCCCATGCACTTCTCATACTTTGAAATCTGCAGTGAGAAGTTTGGCATTTTGCCCCTTTTTTCACAAAGCAATCACAATATCATTTAATCATATGTTTCTTTTGCAATTTTATCAACCCAAAAATATCAAGCTGTTGAGATCAGTACTGCAGGATTACGTCAACCATAAATTGGTCCGATGGCATAAGGAGCTCAAAATTTTTAGAAACTTAAAAACAGATCTTAACTCAGCATGCACACACTTATCATTTCGCAGTTCTGCACAAAAGGGTTGTGGCTGGCCAATGAAACAATTAATAGATAGCTATGGTATGAATCAGAAACTTACATCTGCTTGAAGTTCACACATTATTTCATACATGTCTAGCAGCACAAACAGCTTCTCTGGTGATCTTTTACTCATAGCAATTGCCTCTCCAAAGCTGAGTAGTGTAGCCAAACTATTCCTAGTTATTTGAGCAAAGCACTTATCCCTCAAAGATTGACTGCACTCAAAAACCTGGTCACAAAGCTGACGTTCCGCGGCAAAAAGAAGTTTAACCTGTTTAAAGCAAAAGGTGTCACCAGAGGCATGTTGCACCATACAGTAGATAAGAGAAAAATCCTTACAGCAATTCGCATGAAGTGAATCCAATTCCCTATTTTAGACTCCAAAATTTCCCAAGGCATTTTCTGCACTTCATCTTTGCTCAGTTTTTCAACACCCAAGCTCTTCAAACTTGACTCTAAAGCAGAGGCACGGGCTTCGCTGTGCACAAGAGGAGAAAGTGCTTGAGTATTTTGCCGCATAGGAGGTAGTTAGCACATAGGCCATATAAACAAGAAAAATATATAAAGGAATGCAGGAGACAAGTGCTTTAAACTTATTCACAGGGAGAACATTTTATTTTTCCTTTCAGCTGGAACTGGCAATCCAAACTAAAAAAATCATTCTTCATGGTTTTCACAAAGGCCAAAAAAGTTTATAAATATACTCAAATTGACAAGTATGAAAATAGCTCGCCTAGCCTTGCTTCTATCTTCAATCAATCAATCTAGACAAACATATGTATTTTCAACCCGTTTCATTATTCATGTGAGCATCAAAAGGACAAACAGAACAAAAATTTCCAGATATTACATCAAATTTAGTGTCTAGTATCCATGAAGTGATGAATAGATATATAGCCTGAAAATATTTATCTTCCTTTTACCTGTATATTTCTGAGCATTGTTGTTGGCATCCCGCTTGTACCAACTGTTGTGCTAATTTAGCCAGAAAAGGAATGAACCTTGGCTCAATAAGAGCAGGGGGGCTGTATACAGCTGCTTCCGAGTTTTGCTGATTTTCAGAATGTGATTGGTTTTTTCCACCTTCAGGATGAGATTCAGATGATGGTCGAAGCGTACTTGGAAGGCAATCAAAAAGACGATCAGGCTCGATAGGTTTGCTGGAATCAGTCAGGAGGGTGCAAAATGCAAGTTAGATGATGTTGGGGTTAAAAACATTTAAACTAATAATGAGACACAACCTGCGCTGAGTCAACTGCTTCTGGAATTCATCTTCCATCTTCACAAGGGCCTTAGAAAGGAGGGCATTCACATGGTTGAGCACACCATCACTGCTTCGGTAGCTCCTATTTGAGCTAAAGAAACGCTCAATACTTCTCAACCGATCAACTGCATCTAGAAAACCTTGAAGATTTTCATGTGGCCCCTTCTGTATTTCACGCTCTGCCTGCACAGATGACAATAAGTCAATAACTGAAATCAGACCTTTCTCCAAAGTAACCCAACACTGAAAAATAGCTAGGTACATTTTTTTGGATTCAAGGTCTTCAAAATCGATCAAAAGGAAAATCCATGTCCAACCATTTAGTTGCCAAACCCAATATGGGCAGCCATCAAGGCACATATTGAAATACAAATACTTACTGTAATTCATGTTGAAGAAAACAATTTATATGCATACCGCCACATGCAATGGAGAATTCTCCTTCCTAATGTATCTATAACAAATACATGTGGACCATGTGGTACCAAACCAACAATACGCTGCCTCACAGTGATGTATACAAACTATAATTCAAGCTATAATTGCCCCCACCAACATGCAGGCGAAACATCAAAGACCATCCAGAGAAAGGACAAAGGGGAGTGAAGCTCCTTCGAGCAAATGAGAAGGGTTGGGCATGCTCCACAGCACTCCTGAGCACTGCTGGTTCAAATTCGGGAGCAAAGATGCATTTTAAAACTTAAAAAATGAAGGGCTAATCCACCGTGCAAGCTTGCAACTAAGCATACGCCCAGTGCCAGGACATGCAGATCAGAAAATGGACTGATCACAGTCACACCAACTACCTGTTCCCCGCATTCATCAGCCACGGAACAAGCGGTTACAATTCCAAGTTGCAACCAACCACAAGCGGGCGGGGCACACATATTGTTAATAGCATGTAGTAGTAAGAAGTAGGGAAATCTGGGGTTGAAGCGATGGAGCACCTCTCGAGTTCGATCGAACTGCGTGAGGATGACATCGGCGGAGCGCAGCGTCCGGTCGATGTTCTCGTGGGCCGTCCGCACGGCGTGCGTCCTCACCTGCACACACACACATATGCACAGCAGCAGAGGAGAGGCAGCGGCATCAGAACATCAGCCTAGAAGGAATCAAACGGCGAAGAACCCTAGGAGGGGGGGGGGGGGGCGAGGAGCGAGGAGAGCAGAGAGCAGGCGTACCTGGATGGGGCGCATGGCGGCGTCGAGCGCGGAGAGGCGGCTGTCGAAGGAGCCGAGGATGGAGACGACAGCGTCGGTCACCGACTGGCTCTTCTGCAGCGACTCCCGCAGCAGCGCCGCGCGCTGCGCAAGGGTCTCCATCGCTCCTCCCCCGCCGCTGCCGCTGCCGCTACAGCTTGGGGACTCCGGCGCTTGCTAGTTGCTTCCTCCTCCAGATGGTTCCAGAAGGTTCGGGAAGGGGGAGGGGTGGATCTGGGGGGCGGAGAGAGAGAGACAGGGTGGAGGAGGACCCCACCGACGGCGAGAAGAGAGGGGAGGAGAGGAGAGGAAGCAACTGCAGCTGCAGCGGTGGTGGGTGGGGATTGCTTAGCGCAGCGGGGAAGGAAAGTGAAGAGCAGGGAAGGGGAACGGCAGCGGAGAGCAAGTGCAAGTGTCTGTCGCGTGGGCCGCCAGACGCGGGATTGTCCAGTCCAGTCCAGTCCAGCCATGGACCGCTTGCTTGCTGCTGGGTGGGTCCTACTCTACTGGTACTGGTACTTTGCAGGTAGTAGCACATGGATCAATTCTGCATTTCCTCTCCCTAATGTGATATTTTTCTCCTTTTCTTAATATAAAAACATTGAAGCTTTTTACAATTTCTAATTTAAAAAAAACTACGAAAACTTATTTCCGAATCTTTTAGCCACACCGATCTAGCGGGTTGGCGAAACAATAATATTAGTCTACCGCGTGTGGTGGCATAGCTAAAAGATTCAAATTAGAAATAAGTTTAACGAGCCTTTACATTTAAAACTAAAAAAGTTTCAAGAACGATTAAAAAAACCCTAATGTCCATTGCTCTTCTTCAACTCTACCAACTTTTCATTCTTCTTTATAGCAGAGGACCTATGAAACACAATGTTAGTAATGTTCCCTGCTTTCAAAAAACAATAAGTTTTCTGCTAATAAAGTACAGTAAGTTTCCTGCTTTCAAAAACAACCCTCGATATTTACCTAAAATGTAGGATTTTAGCAGTCTAATGTTAGAAAAAAATCGTGTAAATTAAATACCGTGTATTTTGAGTATTTAAAATACTTGACACTAACAAATAACCCTTTTTTTAGAAACTTTATCGTTTGGATAACACGCCTACGTGAATGAGAGACATACATAAAGAGAGACCAATTGGTTCATGTGTGTGAGTGATGTGATTGGGTATTTCTGTAGAGGAAAATATCTTGTTTTTTTCAAGGAAAGTGGGGGAACAAATATGGGTGAAGAGAAGAAAGAGAAAGGTAACTCCTCAACTTGAGTGCATCCATTATTTTGTCTATCAACAATCCACGTGGGATAGTCTGGTCCTATAAGCACAACTACCCAATTAGGGAAATTGCATTCTTTTTGTTGCATGTATTTACCTGTCAGGTAACAATATATAATTACACATTTTATTCATGCGTCGTCCCTGAAGTAATAAAGGAAAACAAGAGTGATTTTTTTCCAATCAAAAACACGAAATTAACTCCCTTTACCTTCTGTCTTCCATCAACTCTTGTTTTCTCCTACGTATATAAATTTCTGCTCCTGTAAATGTTTGTTTAGATATACCAGCAATCTCTGTATGTTTGAAAAAACCATGGCTGGAAACGTTTTTAGACAGGCATTGGTACATTCCTAGCAGATTTTGGCAGTCCAAAAAATTACGTGTAAACAAGAAATATAAAATTACAGAACATAATAGTTTTGCACTATTCACGTTCAACGTTTGACCGTTCATTTTATTTAAAAAAATTTTATGATTAGTATTTTTATTGCTATTAGATGATAAAACATGAATAATACTTTATGTGTGACTAAATATTTTTAATATTTTCATAAATTTTTCAAATAAAATGGACGGTCAAACGTTGAGCAGGGATATCTATGACTACACTTATTTTAAAACGGATGTAGTATAATAAACATAAGTACGACGCTTCCAGCGCTAGAGGTCGCTGTTGGCGAGGTTGACTGGTTTTTGACAGCTTCTGTTTGTATACTGGAAATAACATCAATCGACCTGCTAGCAATAAGGCCCTGTTTAGTTCGCGAAAATAAAATTTTTGCATGTCTCATCAAACGTTTGACCTATTGTCGGAAGGAGTTTTCAGACATGAATGAAAAAACTAATTTCATAACTCGCCTAGAAACCGCGAGACGAATCTTTTGAGACTAATTAATCCGTCATTAGTACATATGGGTTACTGTAGCACTTATGGCTAATCATGGACTAATTAGGCTCAAATGATTCGTCTCGAGATTTTCTCCCTAATTATGTAATTAGTTTTTATTTTTATCTATATTTAATGCTTCATGCGTGTCTAAAGATTCGATATGACGTTTTTTAGAAAAACTTTTAGGGAACTAAACGAGGCCTAACTGGTCTTTGGTATGATCCAAAATAACAGCGTGGGGAAATTGAGAAAAGTACTGCAGTGTTGAATTTGTTTATCATTGACGTTAGCGCAGCATAAAAAAAAAAACAACTCGACGAAGTTTAATTAATCAATTGATCCACTGTTGTTGAAAAATCCAGGAATCGACTTTGACTTGTCACCTGAAGGGAGAATCACATCATCCGCTCTACGTACCGTGATCTCGACAAATGTAGTAGTATTCGATTAGCGCCATATATTTGAAACTGTTGGAGGAGCAGGTCGTGACAGATGGCACATGATTTTGCTAATAATTGTGTGATTAGGTCGCTAATGGCCACGAAGACCCGGTCAGGCACTCATCGATCATGCATACGTGATACGTTCCCCTCTCCTGAAACAAGTAGCAGCTGCCCATTGTTTTGGACCAGGACCGTGCTAGTATATGCCTAATTGCCTATGCTATGGTAGCTGCCGTTGGCTTGTTCGGTTGGTTGCGAGAGAAAGAAAGGGGTTGACAATAAATTTGGGGGAGACGTTGGCGGCTACAGTGTTAATTGGCATTTAAATAATGGATTAGTATTAACGCACACGCCACAATTAAAATCGCACGTTTTAGCGTTACGCGTACCTGTGCTGTACCAATCGTCTGCTTCCCATGGTTGGGCGAGATGGATGATTATCCATCCGTTCCATGTAGGAGGAGGAGGAGCAGCAATATTTTTCCATGGAATTGAGGGCTCCATGACGTGGTGGATGATACGTACTAGCTGACAGCGCTTCACGTCGTCGTCGAGCGTACGTGCGTACGTGCGAGAGGACTATGGAATATCCGGCGTCGAGAAAACACGACTTGGAATGGCCAATCTTGTGGATGAATTTTCGCCACCTTTTTTTTTTTCCATTCACGCATCCACAGCCCCAAAACCACCCAAAAATCTCGAATGGTTTGTTGGTTGGTTTCGTTGCGGGAACCGATTGAACTCGTCGTTTTTCTCTCACCATTCTTCGTTTCGATACAGCTGTTTCACGGTTTCCACCACACACATCAGAATTAAGAAAAAGGAAGAACAGGGGGAAGAAAATGATCTGGAGACAAAATTCAGCACATACTCAAGTAGGTACTAAAATGTTGTTCTGCATATACCACTTTGATATACCAGGAACAAATGCCATCATCCAGTAGGCAGCTCTCTCTCTTTCTCTCAGAAAAACTAAAAAAGAAAAACAGAGGGTTCCAGAGATGTTGGTCCAAATCTCTGGATTCGACCGAGCCACATTGGTCAGGCTCGCACCACCTCATACCACCTGTCACATAGCACTAGCAGCAAGCAGTAACCACCCCAAGAAAAAAAAAGAAACAAAAGAAAATTTCTTCGTAACAGCTAAGCTAGCTGCAGGCTCCAACGTGTCCAGCGCCTCTGGACTCGTTCGCACTTGGCCGCTTCCTCCTCCATAACAAAAAAAAAAACCGCCTCCTCTGCGCTGGTGCACCAATCCCACACGCAAGCCTCCCCAATTCCAGTTTTTTCTCCTCTTTTTTTTTTACATTTCTTTTTCTTCTAATCGAATCGACGGCTAGTAAACGGGCATCATCCCGACGAACGACGGCGGGAGTCGGCCGGGGGTCGGCGGCAGGGGAGGCGGCGAGGGCGACGGCGAGGGGGATTTCTTCGCCGGGCGCTCGATTGGCCCCACCAGTGAGCGGAATCCGACGGTGACCGCGTCGCGCACGCACCAGTGGAACCCCGGCTCCCGCATCATCGCCGCCGCCGCCTCGCACTCGGGGCATGACGAGGGCGTCCCCTGCCGCAGCAGCGGCTGCGCTGACCAAAAGGGCGGGTCCTCGCGCTCCGGCGCCAGCGGGAAGTACGGATCCGCCGCCGCCGTGTGCATGAGGTACCACTCGCGCTGCCGCTGCAGCTCCTGGAGCTGCGCCTCGTAGTCCCAGACGCCGAACATGGCCGCCGCCGCCGGCGAGGGGGTCGAGGCCAGGGAGGCCAGATCCGTCGCGGGGAGGCGCTTGAGGATGGTCCTCTCCTGCGTCGGCGCGGTGGGCGCGGCCCCCGCCGCCGCGGCCGCGGCCGCCGCCTTCTTCTCGCGGCGGGAGCGGCCGCCGCGGCGCTCGCGGCGGGAGCGGCGGAGGGCGGCGAGGACGTAGCAGCCGGAGCCCTCGCGCGCGACGGCGGCGGCGAGGTCGGTCCCCTCCTCGAGGGGCACGCGGCGCGCGCGGCGGGGGCGCGCGAGCGAGGCCAGGATCTGCTGCGGCGCGAGCCCCACCCGGTCGGCGACGACGGCCTGCAGCTTGCGGACGCCGAGGGAGGGCTGGACGGTGACGGTGCCGAGGTCGACGGTCTGGTCGCCGTCGACGAAGACAACGGGCAGCACCGCCGCGGGCGGCGGTGGCGGCGAGGAAGCCAGCTCCCCCATGGCTCCCCCTACCAACAACTAGCAATCGAATTCCGGCGAGTCTCTCCCGGGGCGGAGGGCACAAGCATCGAATCGAATCGAATCGAAACGGGTGGAATTCGTGAATCTGTGAAAGAAATCTGGGGAGTGGGGGATGGAGGGGGAGGTTTTATAGAGGGGAGATAAGGCGGTTTGGGGTTGAGGGGTGGGGATGGTAATTTCGGGAGGGCGGTGGGGGCGGACCTGAAGTGGTCGCTTTCCTTGGGAACCAAGGCAGGCCAAGGTACTTGAGGCCCCACGCGGCAGAGAGGGGCGAGGTGGTCCCACGCGTCGACTGGCTGATCGGCGTGCCACGTCAGGCGCGCGCTTACTTGCCCGCGGGTGCAATCGCCGGCGTGGCCGCCACGGTTGCGAATACCAGATTTTTCCTGCCGGTTTCCGTTCCGTACGCGCGAGGCGTGGTCGGCCAAGGCGGTGACACCTGTGCGCCAACGGTGAAACGGATGGCCCGGATGGGGTGGGGGCCGCCTCGCGTTCTCGTTGTTTGGCTGGCCTGCTCGGCTCGGTTCGGGTCGGGTCCCTGCAGCTGCAGCCTGATGATGATGGCCGCGGTCCACGTGAAGCCGCCATGGATTCGGCGTGACAAACGCGTTTGAAGGCGGCGGCTATATACACGGACCGTTTCCGCCTTCCTCCGTAGCAATAGCAGCTTTAGATGTATTCTTTTTTTTTATTTCTGCTTATGTATGCCCGCACAAGGTTAAAAAAGCGTGTAAATACTCTACTTTTAAATTCCGGCTGTTTTTATACGTCCCTATCCTAGTTAATTTTCTCTATCTATACAGACCAGTGGAACAATGTGTCTATATATATCTAAAATCGGAAAACAATTCCTCCAAATTAATTTACTATGGTCAAATCCTACTATAAATTCCAGCAACATTAATAAAGCAGATCCTGACAATACATGTACAATTGTACAGTACGCAAGTTAAACACCGTACTACCAAAGATTTAATTAGAATAAATAGGCATTCATTTCATTTTACTCCCTCCATTTCACAATGTAAGTGATATGAATATGGGAAATGCTATAATGACTTACACTGTGAAACGGAGAAGTATTTACTACCGTACTACTCCTTAAAAACGGGTTAAAACATGGCAAAATAGATGCACACGTGATAAAACGTTTATGAACTCCAACAGACAATACAAACCAAGCAGAGAGTACGCGCAGGAGAAAGGATATCATAACGGACGGATTCATATGGCCGTCGCAGCAAGTTATGGGGGGCCCTTTGACTGGGCTGGGCTACCTTTTTCCTTTCTTTTCCTCCAGGATATAAAACAATGGGCCGTCACTCCCAGCAACGTACGTACTGTATGATAGTGTGGCCCAACAATATTTGTTTGTTTAAGCCCCCTTTGCTTGTCTTTTCTGGAAGGAACCGACCTGCCCTTCCCTTTCCTTGTGTGAAACAATTTTAGTCCAGTATCCGAATTAGACCAGTACAAGTTTCGCCGAATGCTTCGACGAAATTTCTCAAATTGTTTGAACGGAGCCTAACCTAAACCACCTGGTTGGCTACCCCGTTTGACCGTGCTTAAAAGCTTCGCTACAAGCACAACAGTGGAAACTTCTTGGAGGTTGGAGCGGCAAGTTGACAAGGTACCAAGCAAAGCGGGGTTTGGGTCCAGTTAAAAAAAAATCAGCGTATTTTCATTTTTTAAAACAGTGACAGAGCCAAAGACTAAATACTAGGGCTAACTTAAAACTCAACTAATGAATCATTAAATTTCATTATAATTACATGGTGATTTATCATTTAAGATAATTTATACATGTTTTTTGAGGTAAAGGTGGTGTTCTTTTATTCTAAAGATAAAGATGAAGATAAAAATTAAGTTTTTTTTTACGTAAAACGAGGTGGTATTAACGTATGATTGATTAAGTTTTAATTATTACAAACTTAAAAAATAGATTAATATGATATTTTAGAGCAACTCTCATATAAAAAGTTTTCGCACGAAACATACCGTTTAGTAGTTTGAAAAGCGTGCCATTTAATTTTCATTCAACTCTTGCTGGAGAAAAGAACAGACCAAACCGACGACTCGAGCCTTAGTTGCTCTATGCTTGCATCAGCCCCTATCTTTGAGAGAAACGAATCGCACGCACGGGCAATTAGGCAAATATTCCTCTGATTTAAAAGAATATTTGCCATGTAGGACAAAATTTATTTAGTCAAAATTTTAAAAATCCTACATATAATTTTATTATATAATACATTTATAAAATCTAATAAGTTTACGATATTATGATAGTACTTTCGAGATAAATCTATATATATCATTTTTAGTTTTAAACTAAGAAATTGTTAATGACGAGAATTTGATTAAATCCTATTATAAGCAACAAATAATTTTGATTGGATGAAGTAAAAGAAACAAAGTTTCGCAAAAAGTTCCCTTAAAAAAAGTTTCGCAAAAAGAAAAACAAAAAACAAAGTCTCATGCGATGGTATATGGGTCTCCCTGTTAGGCTTGCAGGCCGAAACGCGTGGCAAAAGTGTGGGCCTGGCCCAACTCTTGAAGGGCCCACCTGTCACCGAGGCTGCAGGGGGCAAATCGGGGAGAGAGAGATTCTTCCCCGGCGATCCATAGCCGCGGGGGGAGTGATGGTGGTGGTGTCCGTCGCACGCCTCCCCCCAATCCTCGTGAGCCCTATCCGATTCCGCACCACCGCTACTCGCCGCCGTCTCCTCCCCTCCTCCGCGCTCCGCCTCACCCGCCCGCTCTCCTCCTCCTGCTCCGCGTCGCCGCTCGCCGTCGTAGCCTCCATGGAGACGCCGCCGGAGAACTACCGCACCAACGTCGGCATCTGCCTCGCCGACCCCTCCCTCACCAAGGCAAGCGCGCTCCCGACTCCACTTTTTCCCCGACCTAACCCTCCTCTTCATCGGTGCTTCAACTGACCAATTTTTCCGTGTGCTCTCTCCTGTCCCCAGATTTTCACCGCGTCCAGGATCGACATCGGCAACACATGGCAGATGCCTCAGGTGAGGTGATGAACTGCTCCTGTGTTTTGTCTCGAGAGGTTATTGGGTGTTAATCCGCAAGTGCAAATGTTCGCCACAGGGTGGTATTGATGCGGGAGAGGATCCGAGGGAAGCTGCTTTCAGAGAATTGAGGGAGGAAACGGGTGTTACATCTGCAGAAATGGTGGCTGAGGTCAGCTGTTGGCCTTTCGCCCACCCCCAAACTTCTTCTGTTTCACGCAGACGGCTGCTAATTGTTTGCAAACCTGCAGCCTCTCTCCTAATACCGTGTGTTTATGATACTTGTTTGTCATAATCAGTCTCATAACTAGTTTTGCTGACTAAGTTGCATATCTATGTTCATGTAGGTCCCTGTTTGGTTAACGTATGATTTCCCTGTCGATGTGAAAGAAAAGCTGAATGCTAGGTGGGGAGGAACAAACTGGAAAGGACAGGCTCAGAAGTGGTAAGCCTTCTCATTTCCTTGGGCCAACAATGATGCTAGTAACCAACATTTGTGTGGTATTTTATCTGTTTAGACCTGCAAGAATAATCTGACAAAAATTATCTGATAAACAGCCATATGGTTCAGATAGTATGGTAATTGCCAGGCAGAAACTCACAGTTACGACTAAAGAGTGCCAGATTGCTCTTGTTTTAAGTCTCTGTGCTAGAGAAACACTGTCTTGTCCACGAAGTGTACCGGTTTAGCGATTTTCGTGCTAAATCTGATATTGATTAAGTTATAAGCACTGGAAGTACTATAAATAGTATCTGTAAAATGCAGAAAATCATCCATGCCACAGCTGCAGCATACATGTTACACCTCACTTTCCTAGAAATGATACTGTACCTGTCGGAAGCCTATGCCAGCACCTTAAACCTAGTGCTCTTAGAATGTTTATATAGATTGAACCTTGAGCTGCCAATGAATCATATTTTCCTGGCTGCGCCCGTATGTGTGTATCAGTATATGTTACACTTGACACGCTTGTATTGCACAGTGTGCACACACACATGTGATTGTCCAGCTCTCCAGCTGTAGCGCATTGGAAAGTTTCAATCTATCTGAGTGCTTACAGCTTCAAATAGGAAGCTTCAATCTATCAGGGGCAAAAATTCAAATAGAAAGCTTCTTAGGGAGGGGGTGGGTACAGAAATCAGAAGAGCCACTAAACTGTGAGAGATGGACAGCCAAATCTATCTACCCCGTTTACACTCACTCCAAAGGATCATACTTGTGCTGAGCCAATGTTTCTGTGTTGCATCCCTTGGTAGGAAGCTTCTTTTTTATTTTTGTCCATGATATGTAGCATACCGTACAGTCTCAGACAGCTATATAGTTCCATACTTAGTGGAAGTGTGGAAAAGGTCCTTCAGTTCAGTGTTTGTGATGGTTCGTGATCCCTCAGATAGATTGGCTATAACTCATATAAGGGCTTGTTCACTTTGATGCCTTTTTTTTGGCAAAGTTGTTAAAATTGTGCATATGTTTGGTTTCTTACCAAATTTTGGTAAAAACACCAAAATTTTGGCAACTGCACAGTACTGACCAAAATCGGCGTGGGCCAGCGCATCCCAAATTTTGGCTATTCCGCCTCCGCCCTGTCATCTCTCCCAACCCCCGCGCACCATTCTCTCCTTTCCCCCTTTCGCTCCCTCACCCTGCTGCTTCCATCTTCCAAATTCGCAGGAAACCACCAGGGCTGTTCTAGGGTTTGCTCCATAGCTTCCAGTATGCCCTCCTGTGTTCAAATCCTTCACATCTGTCCTTAGATTCCATCCCTAGTAAGTTCCCAGCCAATCATGCTTGCAGCCATTCAGATGGGCTAGGGATTTGGGGGAATCGCTAAAGGAACGACAAGTGGTACAGCACGTCTGCTGGGTAGTAAAACTTCGGATGCAATCTAAACGCTGCCAGATGTTACCAAAATTTGGTACTAGCATATATGTTGGCAACAAAGTGAACACATCCAAAATGGCTATCTTGCCAAAATTTGGCAACATTGCCAACCTTACCAAAATTTTGGTAAGGTTTATTCTGGCATCAAAGTGAACAGGCCCTAAGTGTTTTTTGTGTGATCTCTGGATAAAATCTGATAATTTTGATAGCCTCCAGTAGATACCTGTCCTAAAAGCTTAAATTACTGATACAAATTGGCGGCTGGTAGTTTGTATGGTATGACCTTCACATATCTCACACACTTACTTTTACGCCAAGGATAGGCCTGGGCCCAGACTTATCATTTTGGCCTATCCTAGACATTAATAAATGAAAAGCCCACCAAATTTGTCAGGTAAGTATGTTTGTGTAATAGCCCATGCGCAGCATTCAAATACTAATAGTGTGTCTGTAAGCTATAGACTATTACTCACATGTCTTCAACACTTCATGATTCCAAAGTGACTTGTTGACTATTTATGAAGGATTGTGGCCCATTTATGCCATCACTTTACATCTTTCACACTCATCCACTTAGGCCAAGGATTGGGCCTCGGCTCATACTTGTTATTTAGGCCTAGGATAGACTTGACTAAATCACAAGACCACAACTTGCTAAGACATGGTTTGATTATGTTAATGCAATGTTCACCATTGAAATGCCAATATGCAGAAAAAATATATTAAGATTCATATTTACCCACTTGTCTTTGTGATCCATAAGTAACTTGTGAACATATGGGTGCAAATAAACAGGTTTCTATTTAGATTTACTGGGAAGGAAGATGAGGTTAACCTTAATGGTGACGGATCTGAGAGACCGGAGTTTTGTGAATGGACATGGATGACACCTCAGCAAGTTATTGAAAAGGTGGGTCTGTTTACCAGCTCAATGTTTATCTGATTCCCTGCTTCTGTAGTATAGTATCTGATATAATTTCATATTGAGCAGGCAGTTGAATTCAAAAAACCAGTATATGAGGCAGCCCTGAAACACTTTGCCCCATATCTACAGTCAGATCCAGCAACTACAACTTCATCAAAGCTGCAACGAATTTCCTGAATTTCTTTATATAGAGCGCTCTCATGTTGCCGTAGATCCACAATAATTTATTAGTATGAAGTAACGGATGCTAGTATCTTTGAATACTTGGCATTATCCTGGCAATTATTATCCCAACATTGGATCGAAGTGTGCAAACTGTTACTACAATAAATATCTTGTTACTTTACTCCCTACCGTATTTCTTCTACCTCCAACATGGCAACATGCCAACATCCTCTCAGTATGGAATTCTTAGAAAAGGACCAGAGACTTTCTTTGCCAACAAATATCAAGGCATGAAGGTTGCTGTGGCTTTTGTTGTGTGAGGACAAACTGCCCTTTATGCTTTGTACTGTGTCATGATATTGTCCCCTATAGAGAAAAGGAAATGTGGTTATGAAGATGTATTGCTTGCTCCTCCACCTCCAGATGTGGCTCTGATTGCACAAGATTTGGAGTACCAGTAGCAGCATGAAGTGTGGGGATTCTTAAATGCCAATAAAAGTTGGCCTCGAGCATTGGTGAGGAAAGCAAGTCGACTGAATTTACTAGTCCCTCATGAACTGCTTTATTTCATGTGTGTCTGCTTCTTTTCCCTCATGAACTGCGCAGGCTTGATGCCTTCTAGTAGTACTACCTTACTAACTTCTACCCCTTTTCTTTCGTGAACCATTCAACTGCTGTGGTGTTAGACAGAATGCCTGAACTGAACACAAAAGTAGAGTATTGTACTACTTGTATTTACACCCTGAAGATGGATTATTTGGGTATCTTCAATGCTTAATCATGGATACTAGTAGTACTAACATAGTAGGAGTGGAGTAACTGAACAATCTGGGACCAGAGATGGAGTATTATCAGGGACCCATGCATCACACACACCCCCACAACGACCTCATCTGACCGGCCTTGATTGAACGGCGATGCAAAATGCAAATGGGCGCCATTTTCTCTTGGCTGGAACAAGAGGCCATTCTTGTCTGGAACAAGTGGCAAATCTTCCATGTGGAAGGCAATGCCAATGGCAATGGCCGGGCAGAGGGAGTTAAACAGCCTAGCTGGTGGGGTTCTCTTCAATAATTGCCGTGCCACTGCCGCTGCTGCCCCAAAGAGAAGAAGAGAAGAGAAGACACAGGCGAGAACTCCCTGTGCCACCACATGGCGTTCATGCTTCTCTTCACATGCAAAGCCTCGTGCCCAAGCTCACACTTGTGTTATTCCATCTCATCTGCCTGCCCCCTCTTGTGATCTTGTCCTTACCGCTTCTTTTATTAACACCGAGTTGGGGAAATGGCATGTTATCTATTCCTCTGCACTGTCGTCTACATACACAGACGCTTCTTTACATGTCTGTATGTATGCACTAGCTAGCAGTGACATGACACCTGCTTGGGTTTGGACCAGAAACTAGGTTCAGGCAGCTGCTGATAAAGGGATAAGCAATCGTATAATGCCAATCGTACCGGTGATGTTTGAGTATTTTGCTCCTAGGCCTTCTCTACGTGATGCAGATGTGCTGCCTACCTTACCCGTGATGAGGCCGTGGTGGCCATTCACCGGCTCACGACAAGAGCGTGAGAGCTCTTGGTCACAGATTACGGACTGTCCGATACCAAATCACATAGAGCAACAAGTTCCTCTGCAAAAAATTCTTCAGAAGATTATCCCACATAAGGAGTACTATTTATTTCTCACGATGTACTGACCAATTACACATGGGGTGTACAGAATATACTTCCATACTGCGACGAAAATTTTGCAATGATATGCCCGTACAGTACATACAATCAAGAAATGAAGCAAAAAGCCATGTATCATGTATGTATACAGATGTAGTGACCTCACTCAAACACCGACACATCTACTCCGTCGGCCACAAAGTTAATGCATGCTAGCTGGCCATAGCGACACATCATTAAACAACAAATCGATTGATAGCAACGGTGAGTCCTCAAGAAAGAATGACATCCATTATCTCGATGGAGTCTTTGCAGTCACTGTCAAGCCAAAAATCTAGAGAACACAGGGTTTAGGTGTCACAGCTAACCACACTAACCATCACTAGTTTTACACCAATTCTACATTTGTACAGACTCTATTGGCGTTACCAGATCACCAAATCTGTGGAGCACAGCCACTAAGAAAATGAATAGTACTAACATGCTGCAACTGCAAACAAAATTCAGGAGGAAGCTCACACTTTGGCCTATCTCTGCAAGCTCACCATTTTACCTGTGCTCTAGTAATTGTTAGATACTCTAGCATCTACTTAGATCATATAGAACATTGATAATTATCAAGGCATGATGCAACCAGTGTAGAGTTTCAGAAAAGTGCCAAATGCAAGCCTGGATTGGTACTAATTGCTCCCTAAACAGTACAAGACTCATGATATGGATCATTGATGCCACCAGATGCCATTTCAAAAATTTTCAAGTACAGTAAACTAAAGAAGCATTATATGACCCCGATGACTAGAAAAAGCCAGAAACTTCAGTCTCAAGATTGGAATAATAGGAAAGCAATCCTACCAAAAAAGAAAAGAAAGAAAAATGGATGTCTATCTACAGAAGCATAAGCACATGGACAATGCACTCTTTTACCTACAAGAACACTATAGGGAAACAGGGGAGGTCCAGAGGAGACATGTACTTATTTGTATTGTAGATATGTGATGCTTCACCGGCCATCAGCTGAGGTGAACGATTCTGCAAACCCGGCAGGCCGAGCTGGGATGCTGCCCTTGCTGTCCTCAAGGCTCAGGATGCTTCCATCTGTCATGCTGGCCTCTGCGTCCTGCCAGCCCTTCACCATCTGGAGCAACGGCTGGTGCAGATCAATGCCCATGTAGTCCTCAGTCTCGTCGTTCACAGGCTTCCATTTCTCTACCATCGGGACGAGCACGTTCACGGCGTGGCCCATGTCCGGACGCTGGGTGGGTTCCCGGGATGTGCAGTGGCCAGCAAGCTCTGCGATCACGGAGATGCTCTCAAAAGTCTCATCAGATTGATCCAGAGTAGGATCAATGGCTGCTCTGAGCCTATCTTCATCCTTCCTTATCTGACAGAACCATGAGGCCAGATAACGGGTTTCCTCCTCCAGACGGCTCTCATCAATGGCAGTCATTCCAGTTATCAGCTCCATCAGCACTACCCCAAAGCTGAAGACATCTGCTTTTGTCGTGATTTTCCCAGTCACTGCAATGGTCATTAAAGCAACTTATCAACCATAAATTCAGGAGTCGTAATAGCAAGGCAGCATAACAAACAGGGAAAGGACAAATACTAATGCAACCTCCATCAAATGATATCACACATTTGTTCTCACAGTTCCATGGAAGAGAAACAATGATACCATCTCGTCAAGTGGTTCGAGATGTAGTGTATTGCAAGCTAGTAGTGACAAGTTTTTTTAAAGAATGATTAGTTCATCAGGAATTCAGTTGTATCTAGCACATCCTTAACTCCTCAAAGGCATTTTCATGGGCTACACAGTGTACCAAATGACCCTCACTGGGACAGGTAGACAATATAACTAGATTCAAATCTAATTCATGTGTCATCTATTAACGATAATTGCTGTAACACAGAACAAAGAGAAATAGTACAATTTAAGCATCCAAACTAACACAACAACCATATACTTCCAGAGAAAGCGATTCTTACCAGCATATTCAGGAGCCAAGTACCCAAAAGTTCCAGCGAGTCTGGTTGCCACAGAGAAGTTCCCATCTGGTGCATGTTTAACTAGCCCAAAGTCTGATACCTTTGCTCGGAAATCGTCGCCGAGGAGAATGTTTGCTGACTTGAGATCCCTATGGATGTAGCACTGATGTGCCAGGTTGTGCAGATATTCCATCCCACGAGCAACATCCAGTGCAATATTGAGCCTCTTCTTCCATGAGAGGGGTTCTAATTCAAACTGCTTCCACTGGAACAGATGCTTGCTCAAAGCCCCGTTGGACATGTACTCATAGACCAGCAGCCTCTCATTCCCTTCAATCGAGTAACCCAGTATCGAGACCAGGTTGCGGTGTCGTACCTTGGTTAGGATGGCAATCTCGGCTTGGAACTCATCCAAGGCCTTGTTGCTGATCACTGCAGCCTCCATCCTCTTCACAGCAATCATCGTGCCGTCATGCAGTTCACCCTTGTAGACGACACCAAAGCCCCCACGGCCAAGCACATTGTCCTGGGTAAAGTTCTTGGTTGCACCACGGAGGACCTGCACAGCAATCACGAAATTGCCCGTATCGATCATGTGAACATCACTAGCCCGGCTGCTGCTCCCGCTAAGTGTATTGCCTTGGGTCGAACTACCGTTGCCATCATTGTCCACCATGACAATCTTGACCAAGTTGTCTGGGTCAGAACTCTCGCGGGGGTGGACGACGACGGAAGCTGAATTTGGTGGAACTGATCCCCTTTTCTTACGGAAGATGAGCACGGCACACACTGAAGCCAGAGCCACCACACTGACTGCAACCGGGATGGTGGTGGCCAACACAACAGCCGATCTTTTCTTCTTATTTTCCGGAAGGGCGCCCTGGCCAGGCAAGGTTGGCGCCCTGGACGACGAAGACCCAGGAGTATCCTTGGATGGCGCTGATCCTGGTGCCGTCCCATTGAAGTTGAGATTGCCGGTCACATTCACCTTCACACTCGGGCTGAAGGTGGGCAGCGGCCCGCTCAGGTCGTTCCCGGACAGGTCCAGCTTCTGCAGCAACCTGAGGCTTGTGAGGCTATCCGGCACATGCCCGGTAAGGTTATTTCCGATGAGGTTGATCTCCGAGAGTTCACTCAGATTCCCAAGACTGTCACTGATTGTTCCATTGAGTCCATACTCCGGCAAGTTGAGCATCGTCACATTCCCTGCAACGCAGCTAATTCCCAGCCACCCCACGCAAGAATCGTTCCCGGACCAAGTAGCTACCAGCCGCTTGGGGTAATCGACCTCGGCGAGGAAGTGAAGCAATGCCATCACCTGAGGCGAGCAGGCGACCCCCGGCTTGTCGGCGCAGAATCCGTTCTGCGAGTAGGTGTACTTGGGCGCCTTGATCGCCGGGACCGGGCCCAAGAGATTGTTGTTGTCGAGCTGAACGGACTTGAGCCCGGCCATGGACTCGAGCGCCGGTGGGACGAGGCCGACGAGCTGGTTGCTGTTGAGGCAGAGGTCGGAGAGGCGCTTGCAGTCGGCGATGGAGTCCGGGATGGGGCCGGAGAAGTCGTTGCCGTGGAGCCATGCCTGGTCGAGGTTGGGCATGGTGGCGATGAGGTCGAGCGTGCCGGAGAGCTTGGGGACGCCGTGCTGGTTGTTGAGCCAGAGCGTCTGCAACCCGGAGGCGTTGAAGGTGGAGGGGATGGGGCCGGAGAGGGCGTTGTAGGCGAGCTTGAGCTCCTGGAGGCTGTTCATGGCGCCGAGGAAGTCCGGGATGGCGCCGGTGAGGTTGCAGCCGTTGAGGCTGAGGCTCTGCAGCTGCTGCGCGGCGGCGACGTCGGCCGGGATCGCCCACCCGCCGGAGGATACGTTGAGCGGGTTCTGGTCGAGGGAGATGACGAGGAGGGAGGTGAGGCCGCTGAAGAAGTCGGCGGGGATGGAGCGGAAGGAGTTGTTGTTGAGGAAGGCGTGGCGGAGGGAGGCCATGCCGCGGAAGGACGGGAGGTCGCCGGAGAGGTTGTTGTTCTGGAGGCTGAGGTCCTGGAGCGCGTCGAGCGCGGCGAAGGTGGAGGGGAGCGTCCCGGCGAGGCCGGCGTTCTTGAGGTCGATGTTGTTGACGCGGCCGGCGCGGTCGCAGGAGATGTGCGGCCATGCGGCGCACGGGTCGGCGGCGTTGGGGTCGCCCCAGCCGAGGAGCGCGTCGGCGTTGGTCAGCGAGCGGCGCAGGTCGTGGAGCACGGACAGGTCGCCCGGGTTGATGGCGGCGTGTGATACGTGGAGGAGGAGGTGGAGGAGGAGGAGGAAGAGGGCGGCCATCTAGTGGAGGCGGAGGGCATTGGAGACGGGAGAAGGAGGAGGAGGAGGTTGCAGTTGTGGAAGCATGCGGCCTCCTTCCGTCGCTCGCTCGCCGGTGAGGCGAGTTCAGTTGTGTTTGGGGGGAGGAGAGGAGAAGAAGAGTTTGGGACAAGAAGGCGATTTCATTGTTTCCGGCGCGGCAGGGGGAGGGGGACGGGGGAGCGGGTGATGACGGACGGACGTGGACTGTGGTCAGCGTGGTGTTGTGGCGGAGGAATGAATGCTGCTTGCTGGGCCGCTCTTCTTTTTTCTTTTTGTTTTACTTGTTCAGTTTTATAAAAAAAATATATTTTTTAAGTTAATTAATGATTTCCGTTTTTAAGAAAAAAATCTTAGCAGTGATAAGATTAGATTGCTCCTTGTGCTTATCTTTTAAGCTGATCTTTTGGCTTTTATAAGTCTATAGGTTTTCTTTTTCTCGCCTGACATGCACCGACGTGCCTATTATTAAACTTTACCAAGCTTTTAAATCTAAGTTTATTTAATTAAGTTTATTTAATAGAGGAATCATATTATCATTTCAAATAACCAACAAAATCTACTACAATATTTCTTGCTTTTTTTATATATGTCGCTGTTGATTTTGTAAGATACGTTTGACCAATCGTCTTATTAAAAGTAATTATGTAATACTCATTTTTATTTTATTATGATTTTATTTATAGTCAAATGATCTTAAACATTACTTTATTTTTTATATGTGAAAAAAAGACGGATGGTTAAATGTTTGTTTAAAAAAAATCAACAATATCATATATTATATATTAAAAACAACAGTAGTATAAGAGGGGTGCTTTCAAGAAAAAAATGACAAAAAAGGCTTATAAACTCAAAGAGGTTTGAGTGCTTTTATTACTAACATAGTACAAACACGGGACTCACAACGTGTACAAGTTCACTCCTTAAACACGCGTCACCATGAATATCCTGTTGTTAAATGATACGTCACCTACCACTAAAATAATAATTAATCATAAATACGGGTGCGTCCTCTACTACTTAAAAAATTAAGAGCACTTGTATAAAGTTTAGGACTTTGAACTAAACTTGCCAATTGAAGTGCTTTTTGGTTTGTCTTGTTTTCTTTTGCCTTTTAATTTGTTTTTCTCTATCCTATCTCCCATGTGAATATTCACATCATGATCTTTTGTTTTCTTCCTTCCAGCCAGGCGATTAATTGCTACTTACAGTGCAAGTCTTGATGTAGCATGCCAATATGCGCGTGGCAGCCTGGGACAATAAATAAATACTAAAAGAAAGAAAATAAAATGCAAAGGTTTACACCCCCCCAGTGTGGTGTTGTTGATCGATGGAATTGCGGGTGTAACAGAGGACACCCGGAAACTCGCCGGGATTGGCTCCCCCACATCATATTTCCCCCCTTCCTTCCTAACTTGTCTGGACCAACCAACCAACGGTTATCAACAACACTGTAGTACTAGCACCACTAGTATTTATCTTTCTCTCTCTTTTTCTTTTTGGAGGAACAGTAAATATAGTACTCATTCAATTCAATTCCATGGCATCAAATCCTTGATTTAATTGTTGCCTCTTATGTGAGATAGGAGTATCTCCTCTAATTATACACCGCGTGCCAGCCGGTCAAATATTGAGAAAGTGGTGATGGCATCATCGAAGAAAGAAACGCCAAGTTTATACTTGGAATGGTGCAATTACCTACGGTTCGTGGGAACAGCTAGCACCAAGTATATTGATCACATCAACATCCAGGTTTCTTCGATTCCCCCACTGATTAATCAAACGATTATAATTATCTCGTACCAAACGAGCACTATTTACATTGCATCGTGCATGCTAATTGCGCCACTACTGTAGCTTAGGTCGATGATGTTTGCAATTCATTGTGCTTCATACGTTGTGCGTGATGACAAACATCTCACGTCTCGCGGCTCTGAATGTTCCACAGCTATGTACTCCACCTTAATAAAGTGGCATCATCTCCTTCTTGTCCCTCCCCCTATAGAGTAACAATTTGCATTCATTTCTAGTGCCATATAGTCCATATTGGTTTTCGCTATCTCTGCATATATACATGTTTTTGGTTCAGTTTTTGCTATTTGCACGATTATTCGGCTAAATATGCTTCTCTCCTTTCACAAATGTATGTAGCCTAACCCACTCATCTACCAACCTAGTACTCCAAATGGACAGTTTTTACTAGTGCATTGCATAAGTACAAGATTTGGCATTACCAGCTACAATATATACCAACTTATCAAGGAGCTGCAGTCCACATTGCGGTGAAGCTTCCTCTTTACTTTTTGTTCTTGTTTGCACTTTGTTCACTACTGGCTGGGGTTTGAGGCTTTAGTGATGGACATAGTAGCAGTCCTAGTCTGGTAGTGGTAGTGATGGCCATGCATGTTCCTTCCTTCCTTTCATCACTCAATCAAAGCATGCATGCAGTTTTTTGCTTTCCTGTGTCTTGTGTTTTCTGTGTCCTTGTCTTGACAGATTAGCATTCAGTCTACCAAGGAAGGAGAAGGACCATGTGGAGCAATGATTCTGTTCTTCAGCACCGGCCTTTTCTCTGAAAACTGCCGGGAAATTGTATAATACTATGATGTTCCTGCTGCTGCTGGGCAATGCATAAAAGAAAAACATACCAGCCTCTCTGCAAATTTCTTTAATTTATCTGAAGATGAAAATACTAGATAGATAGAAAAAGATATACAGTTAAAAGAATAATTGTTCGCTCATACAGTCGGTGTGCAAAAGACAAAGATAGGCACGCCTGCATGTCTTTGTGACTTTGTGTTGCAGAAAAGGGAGGAATGGAGAGCGTTAATCTGTTGTCGAGCAGCTACCGGGCAAAATGTCAAAGAGAGAAAGCAACATGTATCCATACTACTGCACTATGGATACATATATACAGTCAAAAGAGCTAGCACATGCTCATGCTTCAGTTATCCCATTTATCTATTCTGCTATGCTACAATTGTACTCCACTTGTCTGGATTTGTGCACTTGTACAGCATATTGCTGCTAGCTCATGTCAATTACTAAATTGTTAATACTCTCCCTATGTGCTTCTATGCATGTTACTGATCAAATATTCCAATCCAGTGTGCAGATTTGCCTCCAGGAAGACGCTAATACAGCTAGCTAGGTAGCTAGCTGTTGAGCAATTTGCATCTACACTCCAAGAACACATGCATGGGGTGCCGAATCAGATGGATCGGTTGTACTAGGATTACGCTGACCATGCAGGCTATCTCCAGTGAAACTGAAACCTATCTGTCTATATATCTGCAGGTACGTACAGTACGTATGAAGCTCCTTGCTGTGAAAGTAACAGGAAACAGATGCTGCTCATGCAAGCAGATCCACCTGAATTAATTGGTGGAGTATATGTTTATAGTGTGACACTGTGTGATCAAGTTCTTTAGTAATCTCGGTGTGTATGAAGTAGCAATTCAGTAAATGGCATGCATGAATCTGCATTCAGAAGTTAACTTTCAGAGTTTCGGACTTGACGGTTGACGCCACTGAAGTTGAACTTGCAACGAGACAACTGGCCTGCCTTCCATTTTCTTCGCCGCGCCTTGAATTGTTTATCAGTACGATGAGTTTAACTAGAAGATCTGAGCTAGCTAGTAGCAAAATTTCAACAGAAGCACGCATGCTAGCCAGCTCGCAGCTTGCTGGATGGACGTACGAGCTAGCTGAAGAAACACCTCCGGTCATGCACTGAAATGTTCTTGATTACAGCCAGCTCTCTCTCAGTCTCATCAGTCTTCAGAACAGCCAGAATCAGTAATTGCCCCCAAAACCAATTAAGAGTCGGTCTCGTCAAAGAAAGCTGCATGGATCGGGTGAGTGCGTACTTGATTATATCTAGGAGTAATTAAGCAAAGCCATAGACTCTGATTAATTTGTCGGGTGAAATGAATTTAAGGGTGGAGTGAATGAGCCGCAAGTACGTTAGTCCAGTCTGTTCGTCGTCCCCACTGGCCAGTGCCCAGCTGCTGCTGCACTGCATATGCGTCGTCGGTGTCCTGACGCCCGGGCCCCTCCACCAACACTCCTCTCTCCTCTCCTTCATCTCTGTTCATCGTCAGCCACTGATCGAATTGATTAGCTAGCTAGGACTAGGAGGACATATTTAGGTTCAGTGACTAATTACCCATAAAGTTGCACAGGATTTAGCCAGTCTGATCAATCAATCAACATCAACCAATCGGCTAATTGAATTGGAGTGAGGCTGCAAGCTGATAGTGTGATCGATCGATGCATAATTAAGCTAGCTACTTGTAGGTGACAATCAATCATAAGACGAAACACGCGAGCATGATCTGACCCACGGAGAAGAACACAGACAAAATGTGACATGTCGTACGCGTACGTGGAACAAACGACAATGGATCCAGCACGTATATGGAGTGTAAACGACAATGGAGTACTCCAATTAATTAGCACTGCAGTATAAGCATGTGTTCAAATCGTATTAGTATTAGTGTTGAATAGTCCCACATTGGTTGTGGAAGGGCAAATGACCTAAGATATAAGTGGGGGAGCCCCTCACCTCAATGGCTAGCTTTTGAGGTGGGAAACGCACTTTACGATCCTACAAGTGGTATCAGAGCCTTATTTTCTTCTTTAGATTTTTATCGATCTAGAGTTTTTGCCATGGCTACTCCTATTAGGTTTTCAACTAAGCCTCATGTTTTCGATGGAACGGATTTTTCTCATTGGTGTAGTAGGATACAATCTTCTCCTGTTAAGTTTTCAACTAAGTCTCATGTTTTCGATAGAACGGATTTTTCTCATTGGTGTAGTAGGATGCAATCTTACATTATGGCTAAAGATTATGATATTTGGAGAAAAGTTTCTCATCCTTATGTGATTCCTGAAGCTATTACTACTGCTGCTGAAAAAACTGCTTTTGAACAAAATTGCAAAGCTCGCAACATTCTTTTGAGTGGTATTTCTCGTTCGGATTATGATCGTGTTGTGCATTTTCGAACTGCTCATGAAATTTGTAATGCCTTGAGTAACTTTCATCAAGGAACAAATAACATTAAAGAACTTCGTCGTAACATTTTCAAAAAGGAGTACATTAAATTTGAGATGAAACCTGGAGAAGCTTTGGATGACTATCTTTCTAGATTTAATAAAATTTTGAGTGATCTTAGATCTGTTGATTCTTCTTATGATACTAATTATCCACAATCTGAGATTTCTCGTCACTTTTTGAATGGTCTTGACATGTCTATTTGGGAGATGAAAGTTACATCTATTCAGGAGTCGGTTGATATATCTACTTTGACTTTGGATTCACTTTACACAAAATTGAAAACACATGAGATGAATGTTCTTTCACGAAAAGTTGATTCTAAGTCGAGTGCTTTGGTTTCTTCTTCTTCTTCTTTGGATGTTGATGCTTCTTCATCTAAGCCTTCTTTTCTAGCTATTTTTAATGCCACATCCGATGATCAACTCGAACAGATCGAGGAGGAGGATTTGGCTTTGGTTTCTAACAGAATTGCTCGAGCTATGAATAATGCCAGGAATAGGAAAAGAGGTGGTCCAAATCGTTGCTTTGAATGTGGTTCAATTGATCATCTTCGTTCGCATTGTTCTAAGCTTGGGAGAGGCAAAAGAGAAGACAAAGATGGTGAGAAGACCAACAACAACAAGCCGAAGGGTTCATCCCAAGGGAGGAAGCTGGAGAATCTCAGTAAGGCTTTTCAACAAGTTTGCGTCGCCTTTGAGCCACTAAGTGATGTAGATGGTGAGAGTGGAGATGATGACAAGGGAAAGAACATCTCCGGTGTTTGCTTCATGGCGCGTGGTGAATCGGATACAGAGTATGAAGATAATGAGGTAAGTGCTTTTGAGGAAGCTATTAATATTTTGAGTGCAAAAAATAAGAAGTGTGAGAAGATGTATAGAAAACAGGAATTTATCATTGAATCTCTTAAATCTGAAATTGATAGATTAAAATCTCTTATTCCTAATGATGATGATTGCTCAAATTGTGAGGTTTTGATGAATGAGATTTCAAAAATTAGAAATGTTAATGCTGCACATGATTTGAAAAATAGATCTTCTCTTGCTTGTAGTTTTGCCTTGCACACACGCACTTTGGATGAGTTGTTTTTAACTAAAAAGTTGTTGCAAAAATATCAAATTGCTTTTCATGCTAGTTTGATGTTTAACATGATTTCTGCTAAGAAGTTAAAACAACCTCATAATGTTTTGGATTGCTCAATATGTAATTTGAATAAGTTGAAATTGAAAGATGCTTTAGGTCGTGTTGAGTTCATGGAAGATGTTGTGAAAAACAATGAAGTGCTTTCTTGCCCTAAATGTCGTAAAAGTAAAGGTGTCATGGTAGATTGTGAAAATTGTGCTAATTTGGAAAAATAAGTTTCTTATTTGAAAAATTCTTTGCTAAGATTTTCTGATGGTAAAAAGAACCTTAACATGATTTTGGATCAATCAAAGGTTAGCACAAATAATCGTGGTTTAGGTTTTAATCCTTATGCTCATAATTCTAGACATCCTCCTGTTGTGTTAGGTGTTGGTGCTAGAAGTGGTGAGATTTTGGTTAAACCTGATACTAACAAAACTGTGTTTAAATCTACTGGTATCATGTCTACCTTGAGTGCATCTTCTTCAAAATCCAATGTTGTGCATGCAAAATCTCCTGTTGTTGCTTGTGTTGCTAAATCTTCTAATGCTACCAATGTGTCTAATCATCGTGAAAAATATAATTGTTCTTTTTTGGAAAAGATGGACATATTGTTGGTTTTTGTTTCAGATTAGCTCATAAACAGAAAAAGGAGAGAGAGATTGCTTTTGCAAAATCAAAGTGGCAAAAACACCGGTTTTCCCTCGAGGAGACCGATCAGACCGCAGTGGGTCCCGCGGTCAGAACGGCGACCAGTCAGACCGGCCACTGAGCGTCGGTCAGACCGGCCATTGTACCTCGGTCAGACCGGACTCTGAGGAATTTTTCTGAAAATTCTAAAATTGATTTTGCACGTGGATATATGCCTATTGGATCTTCTGGTCATGTGTCTCGGTACTGGATTCCTAAATTTTTATTATCTTCTAACCCCAGTACTGAGGCTTCGACTTCTGCTTGTGTGTAGGCTTTGGTGGCAAGGAAGGAGAACGTGTGGATCGTGGATTCCGGTTGTTCGCGGCACATGACCGGTGATAAAAATTGGTTCTCCTCCCTCGAGAAGACATCCAAGACTGAATCGATTATCTTTGGTGATGCTTCTACAAGTGCCGTTCTCGCTACAGGTTTGGTTAAGGTAAATGAAAAATTTGAATTGAAGAATGTAGCTTTGGTTGAGGACTTAAAGTACAATTTGCTTTCGGTTTCACAAATTGTTGATGAAAATTTTGAGGTTCACTTTAAGAAAACTGGAAGTAAAGTTTTTGATTCTTCTGGTGATTATATGTTGAATATTTCTCGCTATGGAAGAGTGTTTAAAGCTGATTTTGAAAATCCTGTTTCACCTGTGATAACATGTTTGGTTGCTAAGTTTGATAAAGATGTGATGTTTTGGCATCGTAGAATTGGACATGTTGGTTTTGATCATCTCACTAGGTTAAGTGGTTTGGATCTTGTTCGTGGTTTGTGTAAACTTAAGAAAGATCTTGATTTGGTTTGTACACCGTGTCATCATGCTAGGATGGTTTTTTACTTCACATGCTCCTATTGTTTCTGTGATGACGGATGCACCGGGACAGCTATTACATATGGACACTGTTGGTCCAGCTAGAGTGCAATCTGTTGGAGGAAAGTGGTATATGTTGGTTATTGTTGACGATTTTCTCGATATTCTTGGGTTTTCTTTATGGCAGCTAAGGACGAAGCTTTTCAACACTTTCGTGGTTTGTTTCTTCGATTGGATCTTGAATTTCCTAGTTCTTTGAAAAGAATTTGAAGTGATAATGGTGGTGAGTTTAAAAATACTTCTTTTGAACAATTTTGCAACAAAAGAGGTCTTGAACATGAATTTTCTTCTCCTCGTGTTCCTCAACAAAACGGTGTTGTTGAAAGGAAAAATAGTGTTTTGGTTGAGATGGCTAGAATGATGTTGGATGAATATAAAACTCCTAGAAAATTTTGGGCTGAGGCTATTAACGCTGCTTGTTATATTTCAAATCGGATTTTCTTGAGATCTAAACTTGGAAAAACTTCTTATGAACTTCGATTTGGACATCAACCCAAAGTTTCACATTTGCGTGTTTTTGGCTGCAAGTGCTTTGTCTTGAAATCTGGAAATTTGAATAAGTTTAAAGCATGTTCTACCGATGGATTGTTTCTTGGTTATCCCGCACATACTCGTGGCTATCGTGTACTTATTTTGGAGACCAACAAAATCATTGAGACTTGCGAAGTTTCTTTTGACGAGGCTAGTCCAGGAACTAGACCCGATGTTGCAGGTACATTGTCACAGGTTCAGGGGGAGGATGGTCGTATTTTTGAAGACGAGAGCGACTACGACAACGATGACGACAAGGTCGGCTTGGCCGGTCAGACCGGGCGCCAGGCCGGTCAGACCGCCGGCACACCTCCGGTCAGACCGCCACAGGAGGAGCGGTCAAACCGGCCAGGGACGTCGGGTTCGGGTACTGTTGATGCTGATCGAGATGGTCCTCCAGAGATTACTACTTCGACCAGTACTAATACAGAACGTGGATCAACTTCAGAAGTCGTTACTCCTTTGCACATTCAACGACGACATCCGCCGGAACAAATAATTGGTAATCTAGGTGAGCGGACTACAAGGTCTAAGGTAACGACTCATGATGTTTGTACAAATTCTGCATTTGTTACTTCTTTTGAACCCAAAGATGTGTCACATGCATTAACTGATGAATCGTGGATTAACGCCATGCATGAAGAACTTGAAAATTTTGAGAGAAATAAAGTTTGGACTTTAGTTGAACCACCTTCTGGGCATAATATTATTGGAACCATGTGGGTTTTCAAAAATAAACAAAATGAGGATGGTTTGATTGTGAGAAATAAAGCTAGACTTGTTGCTCAAGGTTTTACCCAGGTGGAGGGTTTGGATTTTGATGAAACTTTTGCTCCTGTTGCTAGAATTGAGGCAATTAGACTTTTGTTGGCTTTTGCTGCTTCAAAAGATTTTAAATTGTATCAAATGGATGTAAAAAGTGCTTTTCTAAATGGTTTTATACAGGAGGAAATTTATGTCAAACAACCACCAGGTTTTGAAAATCCTGATTTTCCCAACCATATTTTTAAATTGTCTAAAACTTTGTATGGTTTGAAACAAGCTCCTAGGGCATGGTATGATAGATTTAAGAACTTTTTGCTTGCGAAAGGTTTTACAATGGGAAAGATTGATAAAACGCTTTTTGTTCTTAAGCATGGTGATAATCAACTGTTCGTTCAGATTTATGTGGATGATACCATCTTTGGTTGTTCGACTCACGCTTTGGTTGTAGAGTTTGCTGAGACTATGCGCAGAGAATTTGAGATGAGCATGATGGGTGAGTTATCGTACTTTTTGGGATTGAAAATTAAGCAAACACCTCAAGGTACTTTTGTGCATCAAACGAAGTATACGAAGGATCTTTTGAGACGGTTCAAGATGGAGAATTGCAAGCCAATTTCAATACCAATTGGTTCTACAGCTGTGTTGGATCCTGATGAAGATGGTGAAGCTGTTGATCAAAAAGAATATAGAAGTATGATTGGATCTTTGTTATATCTAACTGCTTCTAGGCCAGACATACAATTTGTTGTGTGTTTGTGTGCACGCTTTCAAGCTTCTCCTCGTGCTTCACATCGTCAAGCGGTCAAGCGAATAATGAGGTATTTGAATCATACACTTGAGTTTGGAATTTAGTATTCTACTTCATCTTCTATATGCTTAAGTGGATATTCCGATGCTGATTTTGGGGTTGTAGAATTGATAGGAAAAGTACTAGTGGAACATGTCATTTTCTTGGTACATCATTGATTGCATGGTCTTCTAGGAAACAATCTAGTGTTGCTCAATCAACTGCTGAATCTGAATATGTTGCTGTTGCTAGTTGTTGTTCACAGATTCTTTGGCTTTTATCTACTTTGAAAGATTATAGTCTTACTTTTGAGAAAGTACCTCTCATTTGTGATAATACTAGTGCTATTAACATTGCTAAGAATCCTGTTCAACACTCACGCACAAAGCACATTGATATTCGTTTTCACTTTTTGAGGGATCATGTTGAGAAGGGAGATGTTGAATTGCAGTTTTTGGACACAAAGTTGCAACTTGCTGATATTTTCACTAAACCTTTGGATTCTAATCGCTTTACTTTTCTTCGTGGTGAATTGGGCATAATTCATCCTTTTGGCATGGTTTGAGGGGGAGTTTGTACCTCATGGTTTTATCAAGCAAAAATATGACAATGAAAAAAATTGAGAAAAGAGGGCTTTGTTTATGCATATGGTATTTTCTTGTGCATGCTAGCAATACTTTGAAGGTTTATTTGTCTCTAGCATAGCTTGTATGTATTCTAGTCTTTTCATGAGATTTAGATTTTGCTTTTAAGGGAGATGATGCATGACACTTAAATTCTATACTTGAATTAAGTAAATATGCAATGTTGATGCTAGCATATGGTTTGATTTCTAAATACTCTATATATATGCTTTATTGACTTGTTATTCCTCAAATAGCTTTAATTGCTCATTGTGAAAAAGAGAATAAAAATATGAAAAAATGAATACTGAATCCTTGGAAACAGTCTTGACGACAAGGACGCATTCGATGTGAGCACAATAATGGGTGCCGAATCTCTAGAAACAGTCTTGACGACAGGGACGTACCCGGAACAAAAGAGAAAAAGATGAGCAAAAAGACTCAAGAAAAGAAAAGGTTCAAAAATTCTCTTGGTTATTTTGTGCTAAAGGTTATTTGAGAAAGAGTGATAAATACAATAGGTATATGTGTTTAGTATTTATTCTTTAACCCATGTGCTTGTTAAGATGTTGCATTATAAATCGTATGAAGTCATGAATTTTGATTGTTGATTCAAGCTTAATTGTAAAATATTTGGTTCATGGTTATACTTTAATTTATGCTTGGTATATTATAGATAGGTTTATCTTCTTTTTATTGCAACATATGACTTGATATGTTATATGTATGCTAAGCTCTTAAACATTAATGAACATAATTCCTATGCTTGATGAAATTATTGTCAAAAGGGGGAGAAGAGATGAGTTTTGGGAGAAGCAAGATAAATTTTTTTTTGGAGAGTTGTTGAGAAGAACATGTTTTTGGTTCAATTGGGAATTTCTTTCTTTTAAAAAGGGGGAGAAGTTTTCTTTTGGATTTTCGAGCACGATGTGTACGTTTGTACGAAGTGTGCTTTTTACCACTTTTGTTTTTATTTTTCCAAACACCAAAATATTTTTAATGGGTTTGCCAATGTGTTCATCAAGGGGGAGATTGTAAAATCAAAGGTGTTTTTGATTATTATTCTGTGATGAACAATTGGGCGTTGGAGATTATTGGTTTTGTTATTTGGAATTTATTCACGAAGTGGTTTTGGAGATGATTGGATTTTACAGGTGAATTGCAGGTTTTATCATTTTATGTGACCGGTCAGATCGGGTTGTGTATGCCGGTCAGACCAGCGGTGATCGAGCGGTCAGACCGGCCAGCCCGCGGTCTGACCGGCCGACTCTGTGTCGGTTTCGGGTTGTTTGTTCGGATATCCGTGATTATTTCATGATTATGGCTTTTAAATGGATACTATACGTATGTAATACTGTTGTTTGCTACTAATGAGTCAAGTTGGAGATAGCTTGGTCTCGGAATGTGGTTTCTTTGTTTATTTCATGTGTAGGTGACTCGATGTCTCGGGAGAGTATTTGCGGTGATGGACCAGGAGTCGGCTTGGGGATAAGACGACGTCCGTGGTGGTCAGAGATCATGCGGGATACTTAGGCTAGAGTTGATGCACGTGGTTGATGGAGATTCCATATGGCATACGATGGAGTTATTGTGTGCGTATGGGATGCGGAGTCGAATTTAGAAGGAGTCCAATTTTGGTATGATTGGTCATGTAAAGTTTGTTTCTTGTACTAGAGGGTTTCCTAAGGTGTTTAGAACTCCTAGTATGAGTTTGGTTCGTGGCTTTAGGCTGCCTACCTCATGTATAAATAGAGGGGGAGCGTGAGGCTTCCCGGTATCGCTTTGGAGAGCAATTAAGTTGAGTTTTGAGTTAGGATTTCGAGTTTAGTCGAAATTTTTGTAAGGAGTGCTGTTGGTGCACTTTGTAAACGCAGAGAGAATCAATTAAGTCGTCATCCACTTTAAGAGTTCTTCGATTTGTGTTTACCGGGTTTCGGCGGTCTAACCGGCGACACACCGGCGGTTAGACCGGCGGCGTAAGGGCGGTCCGACCGGCGGCGGTGGCAACAGGCGCAGCAGGTGATCTCGGCGGTTAGATCGGTAGATCAACACCGGTCAGACCGGCGGCTACGCTCCAGTCAGACCGGCAGATCAATCTTGGTCAGACCGATCTCCATCGATTTCGAGGGTAACTTTTATTTCCGCTAAAAGTCTTCGGTTTTTGGGTATACCAACCATTCACCCCCCCCCCCTCTGGTTGGCTTGGTTATTGTGATTCGATCCTACAAGTGGTATCAGAGCCAGGCTAAGTTAACATCTCTGGCCCGATGGACACGTGTGAAGGCCTGATGGACCGTGGGTGCCTGCGGGACCTGTATACCTGATGAACCATGGGCCGGTGGGGCCCTGATACGGTGAAGGGGCGGTGAAGGGGCTGAGGGACACCAATGTGTGAAGGGGGAGATTGTTGAATAGTTCTACATTGGTTATGGAAGGGCAAATGATCTAAGATATAAGTGAGAGAGCCCCTCACCTCAATGGCTAGCTTTTGGGGTGGGAAAATCACTTTACGAACCTACAATTAGGACTGCCATTAATTAACCAAGCTAGTACTGATTTTTCTTTATTGAAAGATCGGCATTAATCATCATTCAAGTTGGTATTGTCAGACCAAGCAGCGGCTGGTAGCAAGATCTGCCACGGTGGCGTCGTGAGTTATCCACATGAGATAAGCATAGTTTAACAGCTGAGATTCCATTATATTCTCATGCTGTCATGCTGATGCTGATATATAGTATATTCTTATGCTGACAGTCTGACACGAGAGCTAACCAACAATTGGCACAGATAGATAGATAAAAATTGAATAAGCCCACCACGAACTCCTCTTCATTTAGATCATCTCTATGCATGTGGCTGTCAAGTGGCACTACTTAATTAGTTTTTTTTAATACGCGAGGGGCGCATCTTTGTATTAAGAAGGAATAAAAGTATTTACAGAGCGGGCCGATAAATAAAAAACACGAAAGGGACAAGATACAGGAGGGGGGAGGAGGAAGAAAATAAAAGCCTAATCTCCCAACGAATGTGGCGACCTTCCACCCGACATAGGGGTCACCATGGCCGGTATCGCGGCTCTAGCCAACCGCCAAAGGTCCGCTTCGCCCGTCATGGCCCTAGCAATTTCCTCCCATGTCTTGCTTTTTTGGTTGAAGACCCAATTGTTTCTTTCTTTCCAAATCGTCCACGCCACCAAAGTTGCAATGGTGTCGAACCCTCGACGATGTTCCTTGGCCATTCTTTTGTGACTATCACACAGCCAAGAGTGAAAAGAGTGCTCATTGAGAGGCAGACACTCAGAATGACCAATAGCTGAAAGAGCAATCCACCATAGCTGGCGAGACTCCGAGCAAGCAACCAATAAGTGATCAATCGTCTCATCGCATTGATCACAAAGAAGGCAGCGAGCCGGGTGTGACAGCCCTCGACTCCGAAGACGATCCGCTGTCCAACAACGATTCAGTGCGACCAGCCACAGAAAGTACCGACAGCGCGGGGGCGCTAGAGACTTTCAAATTGGCTTGCGCTCGAGGTTGGTTCTTCCCGTGAAGAGAAGACGATACGCCGAACGAGCGGAGTAAGACCCCGAGCTTTTCCAACGCCAAGAGATCGTGTCCGGTTCCTCACCTAGCTGAACCGATCGCAGAATGTCCCAAAGCTTGAGATATTCCAGGATTGCCTGAATCCCCAGTGCCGCACAGATGTCTCGAATCCACCTCTTATCTTGCAAAGCCTCAGCTACCGTTCGTCTGTTCCGGAACCGAGCGGGAACAGCTGCGTGGCACTACTTAATTAGTAGTATCACTTTTGGCCCTACACATATATTTCTATTCAGTTTTTTATATTTTTTCGTCTGCGTTTGCCGGATTCTCCACACCATCTCTGTGGCTGCAAAAGTTTGCTCAGGAAACAAGCTATAAATTCAGACAGCGTTTCTACAGAAGTTCAGAGAAGTATATACTATACTATACTAGTAGTAAACTTCAGTTAGCTATAACAACAGACAGAATTTCTGCAGAAGTTCAGAGAAGTATGTGCAATATAAACTTCAGTAAGCTTCTTTTTTGAAAATGAGAGAATGAGAGAGAGAGAGAGAGAGAGATCGGTTGTTTATAAACACAGACAACAATTCTGTGCAATTCAGACAAGTATATACTCCCACTATTACTATACTCCTTCGTTATGCAGTATATACTATGCATTCTATTTCTAGTCAATGTGGTGCTACGATATGAGATGAGAAGAGAAGAGAAGAGAGCATGCATAACAAGGGGCAGCTAGGTCGATGCTCGAGGATTATTGCAGTTTGTTCCGTGGATCTTGTGCGCATGTGGTCCATGCCCTGCTATCATGCATGTCCTCTTCCAATACATGATGATGAACTAAAGTATTTAGGGCTGTAGGTGTGCCATTTTCTTTTCCTTGCAATGAGTTGGCTTCTCAACTCTGATCTGTAGCCAAGCCCATATATTTGTTTGTTTCTGAAAACAGCAGGCAGGAATGCAGAACAGGGAACAGTAATGATGTTGCAGCATGCTTCTGAATGAGAAGATGGATGGGCCAAATGCTATCAGTGGCCCATGCCGACAAGCCCAACATGGGCCTTAAGATTGTGCCATTGATTTTTCATGTCTAGCAAATCTATACATATAAGAGATAATCCAAGATGCCATTGACAAGCGTCCAAATACAAGAAATACCATCGACAAGTGTCAGTTCTAAGAGATGCCATCGTAGAAACAATTTTGTCCCAAAAATACCATCACCGTTAGGGTTCCGTATATCCATGTCGTTAAGTGGTACTCCCTCCATCCAAAGTTTTTCCAAAAATCTAAATCCTATTTGTAGTCACTATGTGCTATATTAAATTTTTGAACGGAGCCCAAGAAGTCATTTTAGTACTTATTGGTTGGTTCATTGGTTTCGTCACATGATGGATGAATTAATTACTCATTGGTCTTGGTGTAAAAAGAAATAGGTCTTAAACTTTTGAATGGAGGGAGTATAGGATGAACAGTGTATTTAACGACGCGGAATGAACGAAACCCTAACAACGATGGTATTTCTAGGAGAAAATCTTTTATATGATGTATTTCTTGGAACTCACACTTATCGATGGCATTTCTTGGATTTAGAAGCTTGTCAATGGCATTTCTTAGGTTATCTCTACATATAATATCATTTCCACGACCAGCTGACAGGCTTATTGTATTATGTACATACAAATTAATATACGATCAAGATTTATTTATTTATAAAAGGCTTTGTCCCAGCTTTACATAACATGGGATAATGATTAATATGTGATGATGGATACAATTTAGCACACCTTATATCTTAACTAATTTAAAAATGCGTAACTTTCTGATCGTCACATCTTTTTGTCTGCGTTTTCGTCCATCATCGTGCTAATTTTTCGTGATGACGTATGCATGTTTGGATATAGAAATCCACCAGGATAGGGGGCATGGGCCCCCAGCACACCCATGTTGGATTCACTCTTGATCATGCAATTGATCACGTGCACTTGTAGTTTCATCAACATGTAACCGTCATCTCTCTATCGTTTGTGTTATGAGTTTCTCATAATCCAATATTTCTTGCTGGATTCGGTGGTGCCATACCCGCAGGACCCCCACGAGAAGCCACCTAAGCAGCGGTTGAAGGGCCATGGGCATCAGTCCTCCAATTGGCATTGACTTCCAACATTGACTTCCACGATGACGGGTCGGGACGCCACGTCTCCTTCAACTCGATCTCCTTGTATGTAACCACTCGTACATGGACGTCGATTGTGATGACGGGGCTCGTGACCTTCTGGTAGAAATCCTGCTTGACTATGTAGGGTAGTTATCCAACACCAAACCGCCATTGTTCTCGATGTAGAAAAATGCATTGATCTCCTAGTTGCGTTGCACTCCTCGTATTGCAGTCCACAAGCTGTTGCACCGACAATGACACTAGCTTGTTCGTCCTAAGAGAGTTTACACTCTCCACTCACCATTGCAAGGCTCCTCGTGTCACAGTCCACGAGCTACACGAGCTACTGCACCAACAGTGACACCAACTTGTTCGTCCTAAGAGAGTTGGCGTGCCAATCAACTTCACCGGGAGGTCGTTGCACGTGACCACGTCGACAGACCCGCCTTGGTGCTTCTCGCCGTCGAAGATGCGAGGTTGTGGGATGCGATGTCAACCTCTGCCGAAGAGATTATGCCTAGCTTAGGAAGGGTTGTCTTAGTGGAACTCGTAGCCGTGACGCGTGCTTTGCTTGATGACATTGAAGCACGACCTCTTGTTGCTGATGTCCCATGCAACCTTGTGGTGCTCGCACTAGCGCTCATCGAGCGCCCATAGTGACTTATCGAGCGTCCATAGTGACTCCTTAGTGGCCATGTCCTCTTCGTTGAAATTCAACATACTCAGCTAGCACTACTGCCACAATTAGTGTGACCTGGCTGCAACCATAGAAGCCCTTGCCAATGTGTAGTGTATTTTTTTCTGCAGACACCCACTGACATGTGGGCCCAACATATTTTATTTTAGTATTTTTCTACTGACACCATGTGATATGTGAGTCCCTTTTATGATATATCTTATTATTATTATTATTATTATTATTATTATTATTATTATTATTATTATTACTTCTAGTATGTGCCACCTAAACGTTACATGGGGCAAAGACTAAGTCAACAAGCCACATAGGCAGCGCTGACTTAGGCACCTAGACAGGTGGTGCGACTACCTAGGGCTCAAGCTAGGAGGGCATAATGCAAAAGGCCGGACCGGCCATCGAATCGGTCAAGCTTCTGGTTCACTGGCTCACCGGTCTGGCCGTTGGGTCATCCGGATCGACTGCAGAACCGGAGCATTCATATTACATGTGTATTCTACTTTAAACAATAGCATCAAGGAACTTGATTTGCACTGATTTTAGAATTTAAGAGACCCTTTATACCTAATTTTATGGTTGAGAGACGCAAATAAAACGTGTACCATCATTTGAGATGAATAGTAGACTTTCTTCGATGTTGGCTGCATGGGACAGTACCACTAGGCCCAAATGCTGTGTACCGAAATGATGCCAAAGCCTAAGATGGCCCTCGAGATTAGAAGTACTGGGCCTTCATGGGCTTCAGTTTCCCATTCGGCCTACATTTATGAGATGGAATAAGTTCATCTGAGATCCCTTAACTTGTCAACGAATCCGATTTTCAAAACCAGATACAACGGGTCCCTCATATATCAAAACCGGTGCATATTAGGTCCCTCGGCGGTTTTGAGGGTGGTTTTGGCTGACATGGCACCTACGTGGCTAATTTGACTCGGTCTTTAACTGACGTGGCATTGACGTGTCGCTTACGTGGCAATTCATCTGGAAAAATAATAAAACCCATGGGACCACATGTCAGTTTCACATACACAATAATAATTGATGGTTGGTGGGCCCCACCTGCCATTCTCAATCCCTTCCTCTTCTTCCTCCTCTCTCCCCATCTCCTATCTTCGTATCTCTCCCCTCTCCTCCCTTCTCTCGCCGGCGGAGGCGCGGCCTCCTCTACTCCCGCCCCCACAAGCTTACCGCCGGCGGCAGCCGCCCCTCTCCTCGTCATCCGCCGCGCCTACCTCCGGCATGAAGACGGTGCGGCCGTCCAGGTGCACGGCGTATGCGCGCGGTGACGAACATGGGGATGAATTTCAGATTCGGTGACAAGTTGAGGGACCTTAAGTGAACTTATTCCTTAATGAGATTGTTCCTCGACATGAAGGTGGACCAAATGGATGCAGATGCCTGCATGCATGAGTGCTTCACGGAGGAGGACAAGCTAGCCAGTGTGTTCCGCGAGTTAAGGCCCAGACGGACAGGGCTGGATTATCCTCATCGATCGATCGATCTAGCTCTCGATGAATGAATCTCCGATGTACAAAAACATTATTGCATGTCGATTGACTTAAAAAAAAACACGAATAGTAAAAAAAATGACCTTATATAAAATAAACAAAAGTGGTGAGACTTTAATTCAGGCTGGCTACTGGACGTTTCTCCATGTCGATTAACCAGCACTCTGGTCATCTATGGCTGAGTTTAGTTCCAAAGTTTTTTTTTTAAACTTTCAACTTTTCCATCACATCAAAATTTTTCTACACACACGAACTTCAACTTTTTCCATCACATCGTTCCAATTTCAACTAAACTTTCAATTTTAGCATGAACTAGACACACCTTATGATCGATCGATGATGGTGGAAAAACTAGCTATATATTTTATGTACAAAACTGAGCTTCCAAGATCGAAATTAAGAATAATTTGGCAGTTGACGATTATAAGGAGATATTTCGAGACCCAAACAAAAAAAGCTCGCATATGCGCGCATGATTTAGTTCATCTATTGCGTCGATCTGTACACTTTGATTCATAGGACTACATCGAACAATCTCAACTCAATAAAATTAATCGAGCGAACGGAAGAATCGAGCTAGCTAGTGATGAGGTGATCATGAATCAGAAATCGATCAGCAAGAAGCTGGGTAGAGGGCCTGGAGGTGAGGCTGCAAGCAGGGCGAGTTCCTCCACGCTCTCGCATGCAGCCGCAGCGTCTCCCGCGCCCGCTCCCGCGTCCTCTCGCCGCACTGCTCCGACTGCGCCACCACGCATAGCTTCTCCACCGCCCCCGTCTGCGCCATCTCCTGCACCACCGCCGCCGTCGCCGCGTGCCTCGCCACCGACCGCAGCACCCGCACCGCCTTCTCGCTCGCCACCTCCGACACCCTCAGCACCTTCCTCCCCACCACCGCCACGCCCGCGCCGTGCGACACCAACGCCGCCCGCCCCTCCGCGCACCCGCACATCCGGTCCAGCGCCGCCAGGGCCAGCTCGCACCCGCGCCGCTCGACTGGCCCGTCCAGGAGCATGTCGACCAGCACCGCCACCGCGCCGGCGTCCACCGCCTTCACGCGGTTGCGTCCCCACGACGTCGTGCCGACGAGCACGTGCAGCGCCGCCCTCGTCGCCGGGCTCGACACCTTGTCACGGATCAGCTGCACCGCCTCGCCGAACACCTCCTCCGGGAGGGACACCAGCCTGTTCGACGGCATGACCGCCGTCACGGCCTCCAGGAGCAGCGCCGCGTGCGCCCGGGACGTGGTGTTCGTCCGCTGCAGCGTGGCGACGAGCGCGTCAACGAGCTCCTCGTCCCTCTCGACGAGCCGCGCCAGGCACCGCTCCGAGAGCTCCAGCGAGCAGACGATCTCGAGGGCTTCGTCGCACGCGGCCTTGGCGTCTCGACACGACGCGACGACTACGGCGGCCAGGATATCCACCGCGCCGGGGACGGCGGCGAGGAGCTTCCTGTTACGCTCGCTCTCGGCGGCCACGTCCCTGAGCTCGCGCAGCGCGTCGAGGAGGCCGGCCGAGCTCGTGGCGGCGCGGAGGCGGGAGACGAGGTCGGCGACGCGGGCGCGGTCGGCGGGGGGCTTGGGGGTGGGGACGAGGTCGACGCCATGGTCGGCGTGGAGGGCGCACCACGACTGGATGAGGCGGCGCAAGGTGTGGTTGGGCGTTGGGTCGCAGTCGGGCGGCACGGGCTGCTTGGTGAGCGGGCAGGTGCCGGCGGTGAGGAGCCATCGCTCGATGCCGTCGCGGTCGTAGGTGATGCCGGTGGGGAGCGTCACCGGGTCGCGCATGATCTGCAGCGAGATGGGGCACACGAAGTAGGACGGCACCTCCACCTCCACCTGCTCCTCCTCCATTGCCGTCGTTGCAATGCTGTTGCTAGCTCGTCGTCGTCGTCTTCTTGGCTCTTGCTCCGGTGATGGTGAGCTGAGTAGTAGTTGTTGTATTGTATGTGGTGGAGATGGCAGCAATGGTGGATGGGAGATGGGGAGTACTGGAGGAAGAGATCGAATCCGAGTAGTTTTATACGCGGGAGGAGGAGGTGGATGGATGGATTCAAAGTCCACACGCATGAGCGAGAGCACGATCATGAGCTGCCCGAATATTAAAGAATTCGGTCGGTCAAGATAGCTAGCTAGCTCGTTGGTTGTTGCTACCCTTCCATGAAGGTGACGCCTCAGTTGATTAATCTTACAACTTGATTCTCTCTGGTCACCACCCCAAACTTTTTATTTAATAGAACTAACTCATGTTTTTTTTGGGGGGGATTTTCAGAATCTTTTTCTTGTTTTTGTAAAAAAAAAAGAAGAAGCACTCCTCATGCCTCATTTTCAATACTAATAAATCCTTTGTCCAAGCCACTGTTGTTGACTAGCCATTGTTACTTCGCCATAACCTTATACTGACACGGCAGTATCGTATTGCCATAGTTTATATATTGGTGAGTTATCATTGTCGAAAATATTTATAGTAACTTGAAAATATTTTGTTGGTTGATTTTGTAAATAAAATCTTCAGAAAACAAGAAAAAAAAAATCAAATATTATCTTCGATCGTAGCGATTTGCCTAAGCAGATAGTGCTTTTGTAGTAAATGAGATGAAGATCTCCATTCGTGAATAATATCAAGATTATAGTACTGTACATAATAGGCCACGAGCATTTCATGATACCCTTTTAAATTCAAAAAAAAAAACTAGCTTGCACCAAATTATAAGATAAGTTTGTTTCAGTTCGTGCGCGCGCGATGCTAGTGAGATGAAGCCGAAAAGAGTTGACGAGGTGAGATAAAACAATTGGATTATCGAGAGAAAAATGGCCCAATGACGCGAGGTCTCCAACGCCTAGGAGGCCGCTGCTCCTCTATTACTTAATTTGCTTAATTTACAGTGGATTTCTCAATGTTTTGGCCTGCACCTCTTGTTGGAGACGTAAGATTTGTCTAGGTGAATTACTAGGCAGATATAAACGAGAAATTTGCCTAGGTGACCTCTAATGACCAACACGGCATCTTTGACCACACTTGTTAATTACGCAGCTCATCCCTCCAATTGTCTACAAGTACAGTTGGACTTGGAATTAAGGAAGGTTTGCATGTGGCAAGTAAAAGACTAAGCATTTGTTTGTTGTTTCTTCTTTTTTCTGATACAGTGTGCTCATTGTTTTCTTGCTCTAGGTGAACTGAACTGATAGATTATAATCTCCTCTACCGACTCCAGATCTGTCTGATCTGTCCCAAACTATAGATCATTTCATTTTCACGGGGCAGTTTATGGAATATAATTATAATTATTCGATACGGATGATGGCGGCTTGTCATCTGTGACGCTTGATTAAGACGATGTTTTAGGCCTTCAGCACACTGTTTTTAGTGAATAATCAGACTCTTGTTAAGTTGTTATTCATTTTCATCTGAATTGAATGCGATACTTTAATTTACGTCCATGTATGCGACTAGCTGAAACGTTAGGGGCAAAATTCAGAGAAAGAATAGCGTCAAATGAACAGGACATGATGCATTCCAAAGAGAAATCCAGGGTAAAGACTAGTGACGAGGACAAGAGAAAGGCCAAAACTTTGGTAAACGGTAGGCCTCGGTCTGAGGTGTACAGTGCTGGATTTGCAATTAATCTGCGGCTAATCACTTAACTAATGGTCGCTAAGTTGCTAGTTTTGGTTGATTAATCCTGTGAATTTGACTTGCGATCGAGAATGAGACGAAATGCTGCATGAGGTCGCTGTCTCTGTCAAACCGCCCGAACGTGAGTACACGCTAAGACAAACGGGAAAATGATAGAAATTTTGGAGCAACGAGGAGACTATACACGTAGATCGGTAGATGCATGGCTAGATGTAATCCTATTGATACTTCATCGATCGATGTGATGGCAATGGTTACTAGTATTAGCTAATTAAGCATCCTATGAGAAGAACTTTTGTTTCTTCCATTTGACTAGTTGCGCCATAGAAATTTCACCGGTATTTGCTACTTGTTTGCTTACGAATCTGACCAAGACTAACATTCGCTTACCACCGTGTTTGTCTGCAAGTGATTCATGTATATATCTTCAACAAGTTCAACAATCGTTTTCCATATCGGTCCAAGAAATGTGCAGTGATATTCAGGGAGAATTTAAATTTGTGCACTGCTAACTGAATATTGATATCTGGCAAGAACATTAGGATGATATAGAGAATCCGTATTCTACACCACGTGATAACTGATAAGCAAGTAGAAGGATGGGTTCACCTATTAAGTCTAAAATCATGCGATTAATTATTAAGATGGAGCACGCATGCATAGTGCCGACATCGTCTTCTTGCAGCGAGAAAGAAGTGAACTTTCCTTTTGATCTTTCTTGATTTTGACTGAAAACGCGATATGGGGTGGTGCTGACGCCGACGAATGCACTGTTCTTCTCCTAATCTTCTTGCGACTGTCTGACTTTTATCAGTTAAACTAATCGTCACGTACATAGCTTATCTCTGACTAAATCGCTTCCCTTGTTCAGTTGTACTGGCTTAGCTAATAAATGTAGTGGAATGCTTTTTTGAACGAAATATAGTGGAATGCTCATCAACACGTACGTTTCGTGCGCGTAAATTAAGATTGATCGATGGATCGATCGGCCATACAATGTGCTGTGCTGTGCCCTGGAAGTACAAGGATGAAATTGCGTTCTGTCATTCAGAACTGTTGAGAAATTCAGACCTGTTGAATCTAAGGATATTCAGAACCGATGCGACTTTTGTTCTGGTATGCAGACATGTTGAATCAAAGCTGGATTTTGCCAATCTGACACGCATTGAAAAAAAAACGGGTGGACTATTGCAGCGAATGTATGTATGAACAGTATCGGTTTGGAATTGGGATAGGTAGGTGGTGCTGGCACGGGATGGGGAGAGTCGGAAAGTTAATGAGAACTTGGATGGCTCAGATCATACAACATGATCAGCGAGTTGGATAGTTCGATATCATATCGATTGGATTTCTCCTCTGATCTGCAGCGATGCGATTGGAATGATCAGGTAGACAAACCGGCGTGGTCCGCTCCGCTACTTGTGGTCGCATAAATTATGCATGTTTGGTTGTTGACGAATCGATCGAGCGACACTGTTGCTGTCCATTCGCTGAAATCTCTGACCGATCCGGTTCATCCGTGAATTTGAAGGACCAATGTCTCCTCCTCGACTTCTTTTTCTTTTCTTTTTTTTTGAAGGGGTTATCTATATGGGATTATTTGGGCCAAGATGGTTGTAGATGCGAAGCCCATGTAAATTTACGCCGAAATAGACATTCTGTCCAATACAGTTGAGGAAGCCCGGACGAACTCTTTGCGGCCCACATATATTTCGGTCTAAACAGTTGTTGGGCCGGAACAGTAAGGCAACGTACGTGCTGCCAATATTACTGGACCATAGCCCACGTAACTGTTAGCGGGCCGAGCTTTAAACGAGCCAAGCCCAGACGAAGGTCGCGACTCGGCCTCTCGTATCCGGATGGAACCCTCCGCCGCCGACGCCGCCATCGCCCATCGCCGGCGGCGTCCCGGCAGTTGGTGCTCGTCTCCCTCTAGCCGGGCCCTCGCAGATTAAGCCAGCGATAACGGCAAACAGCCTAGGGTATTACTATTGCTACTTTTCTTGCAGTTCTTCCAATCTGTTTCAAAACTTTCAACCAAACAGACTAGACATACGCGTGCTCTGCTCTCATCAATTTGGTAGTTCATCATTGTTTGTTACTAGTTGTTGTTTATTTTCCTTTCCGAATTGGAAATGCTACTTACCGGTATTCCGTCCCGACGGGAAATTATTTTTGGCTTCAGCTGTGCACCGCTTCGCATCAATCTCATTTAAGACACTGTTGTTTTTGGATTTTTTTTTTATTTCAGACAAAACTAAGGCAGGCTTGGGAAGGAAAGACAAGGCTGGCGTGGATGGAGGAATCGGCGAATCCTGCGGCAGCGACGACAGCGCCAGCGCCGACGCAGGTGGTCATTTTTTCTTCCCACAGTGCACTCCAGGTTCTTCTTCTCGCTCTCATTCCGCATCTTGTCACCTTTATTCCCTCGAATCTAGATCCCAAATGCTCTCACATATGTTCTAGGGTTTGTATGCATGTTTACGATTTATTCAGGGGCTGCTATTCTGATAAGTGATAACCAATGGCAATTAGGATTATCTTTGATTTTCTAGGGTTCAGAGTTAGTATAGGAGGAACATAGTTAACTCCTTGGTAATGAGATATGTTGGGGCTTTTTTTGCGGAGGCTGATTTTGGCAGGATTAGGGAGAGAGAGAGGCTCTTTTAATATCACCTGATACCTTGCAAGTATCACCTAATACATGGTAGGAATCGCCTAATACCTGACAGGTTTTACCTGACACTTCACAAGTATCACCTGATACGTGGTAGGAATCGCCTGATACCTGACAGGTTTCACCTGATACTTGGCAAGTATCACCTGATACGTGGTAGGAATCGCCTGTTACTTGACAGGTTTCACATGATACTTCGCAAGTATCACCTGATACGTGGTAGGAATCGCTTGATACCTAACATGTTTCACCTGATACTTCGCAAGTATCACATGATACATGGTAGGAATCGCCTGATATCTTATAGGTATCACCTGATACCTCGCAAGTATCGTATCAGGACCTGATACCTAACCGGTATCATCCTGTACCAACAGGATTCCGTTATATAGCAGCCCCCGAATTGTAGGGTTTATTAAGACCGAGGATCTCAGGCTTGGTTTTCGTACTAATACGGTTGTTACAATACAAATCGATCGGCTGAAAACTCACACGATCCATTCGCCCAAATCATAACTTCTGATTTGACTACGACAACGCGAATATTAGGGAATGACTTAATATCAAATAATTAGAAGGGGTGAGGCTTAGAACTCAGATCGTCTAGCCCACCATCTTATAGAGCTAGCCGGAAGACCCCTAGGTGTTTCTCTTGATTTGACTACAACGTCAAGTAAGCTCTTCTTTTTTTCTCTTTCAGGGGAAGCTCTAACTTTTCTAATGTACTTCAACATGACAATAAAATATATTCACCTGAATTTGATCATTGTACGGTTCATTTTACTTGAAATATTTTAAGGTCACTGAGGCTTAGCACACGATCGGGTGAATTGAAGAAGGCGGCAAGGCATGGGCCATTTGATCAGGCAGGGCAGTGGTGCAGTAGTAGTAGCTTTAAACAAAGGGAAATCGTACGAGGTTTGGAGACATGCAAGCACGATCAATTGTCGCCCTGCACCTGCATGCACCATCCAAATTCTGAAATCTGAATGCTGCTGGGCTTGGCTTCCTTCCTCATCTTCTCGATCTATAGCAGTGCAGTGCACGATGGGCACTGCACTGCTGCAGCTACAAGCTCAAGCTGTGATTATATATACTTCGGCTGTGTTTAGTTCCTTTCAAAGTTGAAAGTTTGGGTTGAAATTGGTACGATGTGACTGAAAAATTATGTGTGTATGACAGGTTGATGTGATGGAAAAAGTTGAAAGTTTAGATCTGAACACAGCCCAATCTACCTTTACCACAAGTCATTTCTCAAGTGACCCGTCACTTTTTCACCCCTCCCCCCTGCATCTCTCCTCTTCCGTCCATCACAATTCACAAGTTCACAACCATACATCACATCCTCTTCATCTCCACTCGTTTGATTTGTGTAGCACTAGTACACCTATAGTATACAGTATTAATGTTTTCCTTGTAGTACTGGCTGTTCTCTAGTCAAGCAAGGAAAAGCCAGCCCTGATGTACCCTACAGTGCTCCCTGCCTGCCGCCATTTGCACGTCCATATTTTTCTAGCAAAAACAAACTAACGCACATGTACACTTATTTAAATTTGTTATCCTCACCTATCACGGATTGTTTTTACTTCTGTTTTTTAATAAATAACTCCATTGACTTTTGGATATTTGACTATTTCTCTTATTTTATTTTTTATAAATATATTAAGATATAAATCATGATTAAAGTAATTTTTAGTGATGAAAAAACTTACAACAAGATAAATGACAATTACGTAAATTTTTTAAATAGAACGAATAAATAAATGGTGTCCAAAAGTTCATAGCGTCATCTATTAAAAACAGAGATAGTATTTAATAACTCATTTGAAATGGATTCTTCATTGGATTTTTTTTGAATGAATCGACGAGCGCCAATTTCATTGAATAGAGAAGGAGAACTTTACAAAGCGAAAGGAAAAAAAGAAGCTAGGAACTTTGGTCCGAGCTAACTAAAAGAAAGCCAGGTATTAAGACTTCTCGCTCCTGCTAAGGCCCAAGTTTTGGTCTCTTCCTTGATCTTGGCTAAAAGGAAGGTGGCTGAAAGCTTCTTTTGTTGGAAGGTTCTGCGATTCATTTCGTTCCATATCTCCCAATCTCCTTCATTGGATTATTGACATGATTATCTACTCATTTATGGGGTAGATTAGATATTTTAGAAAATAAAGTTAATAAATAGTTTAGAACAATGGTTTAAGCAATGGAGCAGAAGGATTTTTTTTCTCGCTAAGATAACATATTTTTAGAGACGGAGCAAATAAGCTGATGAAAAAAGTAGCTAAAAAGAATGAAAGAGCCAGGATAGATTTGATACTGGCGGTTCATTGACAATTTCTTGAATAAACTGTTTAGTATACTGCCTTACTGTGCTTGGGATGGCAATTTGCTTGGTGTATATGATGAAATCAAATCAAAGGTCCAAACAGTAAGGCAGCAATATGAATGAAGGTTGTAAAATGACAAAATGCCTGAACAATCATTCTGCCAAACTTTTGCTGCACCAGACCTTCAGAAATCAGAACTGGTGGTTCCCTTTGCCCTTTCTCTGGGACTGACATTATCATTCAGCTAATGATAAATATACATAGTAGGCAAAACAAGGATGACGCATAAGCACTTTCCCTTTTCCTTTAACCAAAGAAGCAAAGCAAAGTAAAGATGACATAATAGTAACTGAAACCTCAACTGTTAGAGTTGTAGACCGAGGAATGTATAGTTAGAAACCCCAAAAGAGAAAAATGTTAATGACAGAGACATGCAAAAACCATGTCTGACAGGCCAATACATACATACATGCTGCTAGCTAGTTACTTATATCATATGACAGACTCCGATCATGACCACCTTCTCCACAAGTGGCTAGGTTACCTTGAGTCTCTACCATCATGGCTTCCTGATCAGCTCATCCCCATCACCATTCTCCGGTCCAATGGCGTTGTGCCGCTCCGACGGGCCGGACGGCGGGATCAGCTTGGCCCGCGGCAGGTAGCCGAAGAGCCTCCCCGACCTCACCGCCGTCGGCGCCGTGGAAGGCGGCCTGTTGATGTAGCTCGTCTGCATGGTCCTTGCACCGTCGACGCAGCTTGCGACTAATGTCGCGGCGAGGACGAGGAAGAGGAGCGCGATGGCTATGCATCTGCGCAGCTGAGCCATATTGATTGATGATAGTATCTTTTTGATAGTTTGGGACTGCACGGTGAGAGAGAGAGAGAGGCTGATGCTGAGGTTGCAAGAACTGGTTTGGGAAGGAATGGAAGGGGAAGTAGAGTATGCGTGAGCAAGATGACAATGGTGCCATATATATGCTGCAAGTCTACAGAGAGAGGAGGCAAAGGTGAAGGTTAGCTTGATGGGACGAGAGAGAGAGAGATGTGTGGTCTGGAACGTGAGGTAAAAATTCAGAAGAATGAGAAAGTAGTAGCAAGCATGCGTGTGCAAGAATCTGGATAATCTGATCCTGGAGAGGATAAAAAGGTTGCTAGCTTATCGCAAGGAGTAGACTAATTAGAGAAATTAAGTATGGTGTGAATGAAGCACGCGGAATCCTAACAGAATGTTGAACAGTTGAAAAGTGGGGAATTCATTGGTGAGCAGCTAGTCCTAAACAGGATATGTACTCCATGTACTGCTGTGTTGTGCTGTTCGATCAGCCTGCACACCTTTTGGGCCCTGCGTTTCAACCTGCAGGTACACCATTCGGATTAACTGTGTACAGCATTCGCTTGCTTTGTATCGGTACACCGGTTAAAATTACACAATGGAATCAAGAATGAAAGATCGGTACTAGTATAAACAAGCATTCAGGCATTCGTCATGATCAATCTTGAAAGAAGAAAAACGTTGCCGAATTGTTCCTGTCGAAATGAAATCATTAGCTCCAGAGGGACCTTTTGGGTAGGAGTAGGACAAACCCTTCTTGACCGGATTCACCGACGTACCCCTGCTGAGCATCGTTGAACATCCCGTCTTGGTGCTGAAAGGGGCTCATCGTTTGGCATATTTATATGCTTATCAGCCAAAATTTAAATTTTCAACGTTAAATTTGGAGCTGATTTTGGGGTTTTTTCATCGAAGTTTATTTTTCAGCCTTTGCTTTTAGATCGCTAAGAACACATATATAAAAGTTTTATTCACAAATTGATTTTCGTTTACAAATATGCCATTTTGCATATTCAGAAAATATGCCATTTGGCATATTATCGGCAGAAGTTGGGGGTTTGTCCCATCTCGACTTTTTTAAGCTCTTTTCTATTCACTTCTGCACTTTTTGGCTGTGTGTCTACGAGCAGAGGCCGGAGATGTAACCCATTTCTATTATCTAAAAAAAGAAAATATGCCAAAAGATGAGGCTGAAAGTAAACAGCTGCTACTACTACTCGTAGTACTAGCTTTTGTGTGATGATGAGAGCAAGTCAGTACCTACTATAAGGTCAACTCTATTTTCTTCGGTTACACGACGGATTCACTATTCAGCGAGGGCAAGTGTGTCGTACTTATCGATGCTGCCCGCAATCGGAAAAAGAAATATTACTCGTGCTGTTTTGGTTGCCAAAGAGTATTGGCAGCAGCAGTAGAACTCACAACTGATAGGTCATGAAATGCAATGCAGGTGCCGTCAATTATTTATGTGTTTGATTTGCAGTACCATCGTGGTGGCGAGTGTTGTGTTCCAGGCAGCTTGGAGTGAGAATTCAGCAGGGACGGGATCTTTATTTCCTTTTGAGACGACGTGACCTGCTGCTGCAATGCAAGCCTCCAAATGAATATCAGTCGGTACTGTGCAAGTGCGTGTCATGAGTCGGGTAGGTAGTGTGGATTTCTGGAGTGTAATTGTCAGGTCAGGTCCGGTCCATGGATGGGACTTCCTCCCTTTAATTTTGGGTAGAGGCACTACTAGGCAGGAGTAGTACAGTAGTACGAGCTTGTTGTTGATTGGAGTGAAATCCTTGTGCTGATTGGAGTGAAATCTTTGTGCTTGGCTGCGTATAGGTCGATCGGTCTGGGGGCCAAGGTGAGGCGATGTTTCACGAGGATGGAGTGCCAACGGCGATGGATGACAAGGAAGAAAAAGGCCAATCGATTGACTGTTGCTCAATGTTTCCGTGCTGTGCCGACGGTTCAGTTCAGTCATTTTGGCTGCAGGGCTGGCAGAATAGGCAGGCTTGCCCGGGAATGTTGGGATGGAACCTGCACTGCACCTTGGGTTCATTTCTTGGGGAGAAGACGACTTGCTGCTATGCTATGCATCTCCTCGAACCTCGATCGGTTGTCGTCGTCGTTGCCAGCAAACACGATCAGTGCGGTGGCCGGTGGACATTCTGCACCGGTGTGGACAGAGAACGACGACTGAGCCAGCATTTCATTTCATTTCAGAGAAAGGCGCCTTACCATTGGCCTGCCTGCTTGGCTGACTGATGCACAGCAATCGTCAAGCTCAGTTTTCTCTGCTAGTGAAACAAGCTACTAGCAGGTGCGTTCCTTCCATCACCAGCCATCGAATCGAATCGAATTTTCGGTGAAGTCCAGCACTGCAGATAACCAATCTTTATGAATCAATCTAGTTCTACAACTAGTATATAGCTGCAGGATCTATCCAATTAAGGAATCGAGCTTGCGTCGTCATCCTTACTTGATCCATAATCTACTTTACGGGAGCATATATATAAGCCTTTCTGTTTTGGATGATGACAAGTAGACATCGCATCGCATGTATAGCTGCTCTCATCAGTCTGAGATGGAGCCGCGTCACCCTTTCGCCGACCTCTCTTGCTAAAAGGAAAATTCCAACCTTATCAGATTACATTTCCACGACGCCAAACTTCACTTGCAATTAACACCAAATGCATCTACACATTTATTGTGGTGCCATTGCTTAATTGATTCCTCCCTTCTTTGTGATATTCACGTCCACAAACGGAATCCCTGGCCAATGCATTAGTACCAACTAGCACCAGCATTACGGGGCTTCAAAGTTCAGACAAAAGCAGCGTTTCATGATAATCTTTGAGTTCCTGACACTCATTTCAGACATGGTAGCACACATTTGAGATCAAGAAACCCATCGTCCACTTCCAAGAGCATTCCGTTTCATTCATGTAAATGAAGGAGCTTTTGCTCAAGACTCATCCACTAACTCCCACGAATATACATACAGACATACACAGCCTTGTATCTTGGTCAACAGAGCAACCTCACTGCATACCCTATTCATACGACACATCATCAATTCTGATTCCTTCTATACAACAATAGTACAGGAGAAGATAGTCAGGAAGAGAGCATCATCAAATACATTTAGGCGACAGGAAAAAAAAATCTCTTCTGAGATCTGAACCAGTTTGAGAATTTAGCTTCAAGCTGGTATTATCAAACTACGCTGTCATCACTGAAGAAATCCGATCAGTTCCCCGCACGTTGTATTTGTCGTACACTTTTTCACGGTTGTCATTCCACCATGATTCCGCCTGATGCTCTCCAAATCTTCTCCGGCTGCAAACAATTCGACCTCCATGTCAGGCTACTCTTATTCAGGGCGAGCATTTCACAAGTTAGAGCTTAGAGAAAAGAAAACAAAATATGTTCTTTAGGAGTAGCAGATCTTGGTTACCTGAACCGCACTCTTTTCAGCTCTTTGGTTCCATCGCGAAGAGAAACTAGTGTTAAGTATACCCCTGGTTCATATTGTTCTATCCATTCAGCTTCGACTTGGTTGCTGGGTGAGCTAGAACCTCTCATGTTGAAACCATGGAGGTTTATTTGGAATCTTTCTGTTTCCCGCCGATCATGATCTTCTGTTCTTGGGCGATACCCCGTTATCCCACCATTGGTCATCTGCTGCGCAACTGGGAACTCCTTCGTGTTGCCATTGTTTTCATGCCTGCTGTCATGTGGAACCATTGTGTTACCATTGGGTTCACTTATTTGATGTGCTTGAGAAAGGAACCCGTTAAACCGGGCCGATGCAACAGAAGTAGGTGTTTGTGGGTACTGGAAGCTGCCTGGCTCATATCTCTTTTGGTTTTCTCTCCCTGTATCAGGAGAAACTGCACCACCAGGTAGATAAGGCTGCCGTGTTTGCTTCATGTCACATGATGCTGGAGGAAGCCTTTCAGCCATTTCTTTTAGCTGCAAAAATGGGGAGTGTTTTTAATTTCTATATTATCCAGTTGGGGATATAACAAGTCCAGAACATGCAATTATCTATATGTGATTTATATAATTGAAATGGATCAACACAAGCACAGTTGTCACTGTTCCACTGAAGAAAGCACAGCTTTCTGCCTGAAGTAGCAGTAGAAAAGAACAAATCAGGTTTACCTTGGTTTATTCACCCCTAGTATCTATGACTATTGAGCAAGGTGCAACTAGGATCAACAATGAGATGAGCAGAAACATCCATAACAACTGAATATGCAATCATTTTATAAGGGCTGAATGCACCTCCAAGCACATGTGTGGGTGCATGGAGCAAAAGGCACATATAAGAGACAAGGTTGCTGTTGATACGAACTGAAATTAGTGCCATTTTAGCTGTCCATGGCACAAATTAAGCTTACCAACGTTTTGTTTCAATGAATGAGCAATGCAAAAATAAAAGTAAAAATAAGGTAAGTGAAGAAACTGGCAGATAATATGCAGCTAGAGCCAATTTAACATTAAGACGTGCAATAATAAATTCGGAAAATCACCTGTGCTGTTAGTGATTTAATAACATCTTTTGCAGCCTTCGATTTGGATGCTTCTTCAGAGACAAGGGTCATGGCCTCATGAGCTTTTGCCTCTGATTTCTGCAAATCTGCATCTTGCTGTTCACGTTGCTGCCTCAAGCTGTTAACCTGCATAATAGACAAGCATAAGGACACATTCCCCGGATATTTTAGTTATTACCACAAAAAAAATAGAATATAGAATACCTCTTCTTTTAGTTTTTGAACCTCTTGTTTCAGAAGTTCATTTGCATCTCTAAGAATATCAAAGCTTTCTGAGGACAAGGAACTAGAAGAATTCAGATTTGGCAGCCTCAACAAAGGTGAACTATATGTGGAGTCATTAGGTTGCTGGTCAGCAGACCCAATGAAAGGGATGTCCTTCAGCTGCAAAATCGCAGGGAACTGTGGTGGATAGTCATACTTCTTTGTCTGCTTTGCTGCCTTCACATCCAAATTCTTGATCATATCTGAGCTATTAGCGGATGCAACTCTGTTTCCCTTTGAGTCCATTTTATCGGCCTTGGTATCACCTGGTATGCGAGGCGTATTGTTCTTGTTATAACCGACTCCAGAATCCAAAACTTTACTTAGTTTCAGGTAACATGAATCACATACGCGATATGGCTTTCCAGGATTAGGGGACAATGCTGCTCTTAGAGCCTTTTTTGAACTGCAGGAATGGCAGTGTACTAATCCACAGTTGTAACAGTTGTGCCTCTTTCGGGTGAACCCAAATGGCTGTCTGCATGATGAGCACTGAGACTGCTCCATTCCAGACACCGACTTATGTTGACAAATTGCAGCTGTGAAGCCTGATCCACAAGCGATGCGTTTTACAGACCTATCCCTTAAAGCCTCAACAAATGTAGGTGTCTTACGATCTGCAATATCACCATGACCCAATCTTCCATTTGCACCCTTACCCCATGTATAGACTTCACCGCTCTGTGTCAATGCTGCAACATGATAAGCTCCACAGGCAACTTCCACAACACCACCACCACCAAGCTTCTCTTCAACTAGGCGTGGATACCTTCCATCATTATTGGGATTGCCAAGCTGTCCATACACAGAGCTCCCAGCAGTAAATATATGGCCTGAAGTAGTCAATCCAATTGTTAGAGTATGACCACACACAGCCTTATGGAAATTGTAATCTATTAATGAAGGCACACAGGTTGGTTTCAGTTTTGAAGACCTGTCGCCATGCCCAAGGCGATATTTATCTCCATCACCCCATGTAAATAGCTTTCCAGATGAAGTATTTGACTGTGCCATGATAACCTCAACAACAGCAGCTGTATGCCACACCCCACATGAAACAGAAATTGTCCTCAAACCCTTCAATGACTCCACTTCTTTCGGGTATGAAATAGTTTCTCTATTTCCATGACCTAAGACTCCAAATGTGCCATCACCAAACGTGTACAATTTTCCAGAACTGGTTATCAAAGCAGTATGCCATGTGCCACAAGAAACAGCTGACACCTGAAGGCCCTCCAAAGGACCTGAAACTCTTTTTGGAATCCAGTGGCTCACGTTACTTCCATGACCAAGGAGTCCAGCGTTGTGGGTACCATCTCCCCAGGTGTAAAGGTCACCGGTTGCAGTGATAGCACAAGTATGGAATTCACCACAGGCAATTGTTTCGACATTGCAGATAGACAATGACTCAACAAGACGTGGTTGAAAAATGCTTGTGCCAGCCCCATGACCAAGACGGCCACTGCATTCTTCTCCCCATGTAAATACCTCTGCCTGTCGTGTAATCAGCGCCGCGTGCTTCACACCACAAGCCACATAACTGACATCAAGCATTACATTTGACTCTAAGGGCTTCGGTACAAGAATATCAGTAGCTGCAGTAGCAGAGTAAGCATTACTGTCAGACCCTTGCCTACAAGTAGTGTCACACATGACTTCCCCCCAGACATAAACATCTCCAAAAGATTCAGAATCATCTCCAGAACCATGGCTGGATGTGCTGAGAGCACTGGAAACACTGATTCGAATGTCTGAAGAAGCACCTTTCACTTGCATATCTGACACATCTGTCCTTTCTGAATATGTAAATTCTCCTGAAGAACGATCCTTGGCAGAATTTGCTGAGCTCAACTTATTCTCAAAGGAATCCGTTGTGTAAGCAGAGCTACTGCTTAGGCTACTATCTCTGCCACACTGTAAGCAATTTAAACAAAAAACAAATCAGAAGCATATCATGCCATGATGTAACTGTGTGGTTCATCTATTTTACATGGGATTAACAATTGAAAGATCATTCAGTTGAAAACAGATATAGAGCAAGTTCTTGACAGTTAATAAACCACAGGAGAGCATTATTTGGTTATTAACATACAAGCAGCAGTACAAGATAATAAGATGTATAAAAAACATGTTGAATGAACAAGGTAAAACAACAATATAAAAATGCGTGTAACCCTATAGCTTAGGCCAAAAGTGCACCAAACAAAAAGTTGGTAATCAAACAAGGTTGTGTTTAGTTCCACGCCAAAATTGGAAGTTTGACTAAAATTGGAAGTTTGAAGAAAAAAGTTGGAAGTTTATGTGTGTAGGGAAGTTTTGATGTGATGGAAAAGTTGGAAGTTTGAAGAAAAAGTTGGGAACTAAACAAGGCCCAAGAAGCTCAATTGGATAGAATAATCAGAACTGTGGCTCTGATTCTATGAGATGTTCCTAGATGCTAAGCTAGTTCTCGGAACATGACAGATAATGTGTATTACTACGAGAAATGCATGTGGGAATTTTGTCAACAACAATAAACATGTAGCTACTAGAGCATTGGTGGTGGATAATGGCCCAAGAGTTGAACACAGTGTACAAACAGTAACTTTGAACTGAGGTTGCTAGAAAAATACTGGTAGCGTTCTGCCCAAAGTAAAAAAAGAAGCTGTAATGATGATGTGAAATCATGACTCAAACAATGATATATTCACAAAGTGGCCTGTGTTGAAGAGAGTTTACCTCAAAAGACAGGGCACCGTTGCGTATTCCATCAATGTGTTGATGTTGGGATCCATGCTGTCCAGGAGATATCAATACATTAAGGCCTGCAAACCATACTTCTGCCTCAACTTTATCCTTGCAGATCTTTGAAACAAGATTAGGACTCATTAGATGGAATTCATTCAGAAATGAAAGAGAAGAAATAAAGTTGAATTGATCCTTGTTGTAATACCAGATCAAGAGACCGCTTGCCATCATTATATATGAGTGAGAAGGATAAATGGTCCTTCTCAGGGAGCAGAAAACGTTGAAAAACCAACTGAAAAGAAACAGGTTGAAGATCAAATGCATGAAACAAATTGCCATATGGTTAAAAAGAAAGTCCTTACTGTTCTTTGTCCCGAGAGAACTCTAGACACAGATGATAGCTTCAAAATTTTCTCTTTGTTATTTGAGACCCAAATTAGTGTTGATTCATCCTGTGGAGCATGAAAAAGAAAGTTACGTAAGTACATGTAATAACTACAAAGGGAAGTTGCATTGCTCTCAGTTTCATATTAATATGTCATAAATTTTCAAGCTGTCAATAATTTAAGTGGTTTCTGCTCCAATGGTTGTACTCTTGGGTAAGTAGCACCATAAACAACATAATATGTACCTAGAGATATATTTATTTTTTTTAAAAAAAAAAGAAATCCCATCCGCATTTCAGGCTGGAACTGTGGAATTCAAAACCGTACTTTGAGATCACCTTTATCAAAAAAGGTTGCACAAGACAGTAAACTTACATTTGATAGTCTGAAGGGAGTAAATTTTGGCTTCCCCTTGCGACCATATTTAAGCAGTTGGGTGCCTTTCTTTAAAGCAATAAGTGCCTGCCAGATGCATTAGGACGAACAGAATTATGAAGCAGAGTAGCTGGTGCAGAACATTGGTACAACATTAGCAAAAAACTTTGATAACAGATCACTAGAGTTTAGAACATTTTCTTGGAAGTGTAATTGACAATTAAAACTTCGATAGCATCAGTGCTAATGGGAAAATTCCAAGTGTCTTCGTCTATTCCCTCAAAACAAAAGTAACTAATGCAAGTGTCTGCCTGCCCCCTTGTTTTCTCCATTGCATTTTGATTTTGGTATTTTGGTTAGCTCCAAGAACCCAGTTATCCAGATTCCAGAACAAGAGTAGGATCTATCTGAAGGAAATCAGACATCGCAGCCATATACATATAATCAAGATTAGTCAAAATCTTTTTCCTGACCGTCAAGATTTCTAGGAGACGATCACACAACCTGCCCAGATAGTGATGCTTTAAATGATGCAATGGAGAGATAGTGCTAACTCCTAACCAAAAAAAAAAAGGACAAAACTGAGTTCATCACTAGTTATATGCCTCTCACACAAATGGCACACACTATTTATCTTAAGCACTGAACCAAGTAGGTAAACAAGACCCTGAGATTCAATTTCATGATTCTTTTTAGCAAGAAAGCAGGGGTTCTATCGTTTTCAGTATCCAGAGAGAGTAACGAGATTTTTTTCTCTTTCTTTTAAAAAAAAGAGCAATAAGAGTAAAATCAAAACATCAGAGACCCCATAAGAATAGGGTCCCCTAAAAGAGAAAGGAATGGAAACTAGAAACAATAAGCATCAATTCAACTTGATATACAGAATCTAAGCTAATGCACCAGCTTTCTCCTCCTTTCTACATCTGTGCATAGCACAAGATAATTCGAGCAGGGCTGAACAAGGCCTGAAACTCTTTCCGTAAAAAAAGAAGGCCTCAAACTCGATAAGCCACAGCATTCTCCAGTCAAATAACAATCCTCCATCCGACTAATAATTTAATTGAATTCAGCACAACTCACTCGGCGGTTTGCAATTGCACATCGAAAAATTCGAAATATGTGGAGTGGAACTTGACAAACCATTCTTTTGTTCGTTCCCAATTTCCCCTTCCATTTATGTTTTTTTTTAAAAAAAAACAGATTTTTCCCCTCCCAAAATTGTCCATTGCAGTAAGCATAACCCTGGAAGGATCTCCAAGCAAATAGCCAGGCCAACATTTGAGAGAGCAGGGGCAGCATTGGCTACATTCCTGCCACCCACGTTGTGATTGCTGGCATTGAACTAAAAGTCAAAAGTGCGTGTTCCTCAATAATCCGCGGTGAATCTACAACAACACCAGCAACACGGCTACAACGACAGAGATGGTCGGAGCGAAGGAAAGGTTAGAGCTTTTGTTGCAGCAATCAATGATAGTTGCCGGCATTTAGCAGCACGCAAGGTATAAGATGGGGGAGAAAGAAAGGTGGTAAAAGGCGCGAAGAGATGGAGGCAGCGGCGGGTGCAGGGAGGGAGAGGGAGAGGGAGAGTACCTTGTCGATGTCGACGGGATCTGCCATTCCATCGGCGGCCTCCGGTCATCATGGAGCTGGTCGTCGGGCGCTCATGAATGCCTCCAAGGCTGGCTTCCAACACAGCGACTCAGAAAAGAAAAAGAAAGAATTGGGGGGGGGGGGGGGGGGGGGGAGGTGGCGCCGAAATGTAAGGAAGCCAAGGTTGAAGAATGGAGGAGACAAGGTAGGCGAAGGTTGAAGAGAGAAGAGGGAGGCGGCGGTGGCGGGCTTTTGCGGCGGCGAGGTGGAGAGTGGAGGAGGAGGAGGAGGTGGTGGAGGTGGAGAGGGAGTGGGGTCGTGCAGGGAGTGCTTCTGCTGCCTCTTTCATTCAATAAATAAAGCTCCCTCCGTCCTACTAGATGTAATAACACCTAGTACAAAAAAATCTAGACAGTTTCTTATCTAATGTGGTGTCACATCCCATACTAAATACTAGCTTAATTTCGTCGGATTCGGAGGAAGGAAGACGACCGACTGACCGACGGATTCTCAGATTAACTGCAATCCTGTCAAGGCACAACAAACTCGAGGCTTTCTTTCTCTCCAAAGCAAAAGCTCAGTACAGTAAATCTGAACCTTTTTTTTTCTTTTTTGGAACGCAGTAAATCTGACTTTGGAATGAGCAGATGTCACTACTACGCGCTCTGCCTTTGAACTGGCGCTGATCGAAAATTAACCGAAAATGTCACAAGCAACAAGGCATGCAGTAGCAGGCACACACATAATCCATTCTCTTCTCTTGTGAAGAACAAACAAAAGTCGATCGCTTTTAAGCTTGGTTTTCTTTAGCTTTAATCTGCGCCAAACAAACAAAAAAAAAGAAGCTAATCACGCTTACCTACCTGCACACAATTGCAAAAGGCAAAATATTACTATAATACTGCTACGACGGCAATGGAACGGAAAAGTTGATGATTGGTCCATTGGCACACGCGATATACTCCCTTCTTTCCTAAATATTTAACACCGTTGACTTTTTTAAATATGTTTGACCGTTTGTTTTATTCAAAAGCTTTTATGATATGTGTAAAACTATATGTATATATAAAAGTATATTTAACAATAAATCAAATGATAGAAAAAGAATTAACAATTACTTAAATTTTTTGAATAAGACGAATAGTCAAATATTTTTAAAAAAGTCAACGGGAGGTAGTATAAAAGAGTTATAGAGAGCGACGTGGCCGTGTGGGGTGGAGAAAGAAAGCGTTACATGAATGCATCATGATGCGGAGGTGCATCTGCATGCGCACACACGAACGAATTCTTAGCTTGCTTGCTTGCTTGCTGCTTTCAGTTTCAAGGCTTCTGTTCGGGTTCGATGGTGTGTGGACGAACTTAACGTCGGCGTCAGACCTTGGGCCCACTGATTCCTGGGCCATGGCAAAAACCTAGTGGGCCCCGGCCTCCCCCATTCCGTCTGCATTTGTCCGGCTCTGTCGGCCCGGCCCCACCGGCGCTTTTTCTTTTTTTTTTTTTAATCTCTCTCTCTCCCTCTTTGGCGCGCCTCGGCAGCTCGACTCGATCGCCTGGAACGGGAAAAGGAAGAGGGGATTTTGCTGCATCTGCCGCAGGCTTTGAACCCACTACCCTCCCGAAAACCCCTAAGATCTCTCAAATGCTACTCCTACCAACGATGGGTAGCATTGGATCGCTAAAATCTTAGCTCTTCCATCCTAAAGCATAATCATTTTTTAGTGAGCACGGGTAGTTAAAAAGGTAGTAGGTGAAAACAATTGAAAAATATATTTTGATTAGTTGAGAAAAAAGAAAATAGGTGAATAAATTAAATAAAAAATAGTGTGATTGATCGAGATAAGGTGTCCATCAAAAATCTCTTATAACATGGGACGGAGGGAGTAGCACTATGACCTTGTTTTGTTACAAACTTTTTCTTCAAACTTTCAACTTTTCCATCGTATCGAAATTTTCCTACACACATAAACTTCTAACTTTTCCATCACATCGTTCCAATTTTAACCAAACTTTCGATTTTGGCGTGAACTAAACACACCCTATGCTAAAAATTGCTAGCTACTCAGTATAGCCATGAGTTTCCGTGTCCACATTTGATCGTTCTTCTTATTTGAAAGTTTTTTTATAATTAGTATTTTTATTATTATTGGATGATAAAAATGAATAATAAGTTATGCGATGACTTATGTTTTTTTAATTAATTTAAATAATTTTTAGACAGGACGAATAATTAAAGTTGAATACGAAAACGCATGGCTACACTTCTTAAAATGAGAGCAAAGAAGTACTGTTGTACTCCATCCGTTCTAGATAAAAAATATTTATATTATAGGACTGAGGGAGTAATATACTGGTGCCGGGCCCAACGCAAGCAGCCGAATCAAACGTGCAGATGCAGTACCACTGCACAGAAGCCCCAGCGTAGTGGCTTGTGCAGCTACTGCATCCTGCATTGCTACGCGCGGCTAGGGAGCACAGCACAGCACGGACCAATCCACGTCTCATCTGCATGCCTCGGGATTTCACACAATTTGGATCCACCACTGTACACTAGTACTACACAGCTTTCTGACAAAAGCTTCAGCGTTGCATATGCGTCCAGATGAGACGACCCTACTCTAATGAGGAGGAGTACTTAATTGCTAATGATCCAGTTTTCGAAATTAAGGGGGCGCGCATATCCCATCGCTGTCGTCAATTAACACATGCAATCCTCTTTTGTCTCTTTCCCACTTGTTCATCACCCTTCACTTCCACGATCAAGTTTTTCTGATTTAGGCCCATTTGATTCAAAGAAAATTTATTGGAATTTTAGAGGATTTTATTTCTATAAAAAATTTTACTGTATAACCCTTGAATCAAAAGAATGAATTCTATGAAATTCCTATGGAATGCCTAAACACATGTAAGTTTTGAAGGAAATCTAGCATGAGGTTCTACCTCATGGAAACTTTCCTATGAGTCTTCATCTCTCCTCTAATTCCTGCATTTTTCTTGCGGTCCAATCAAACGGCCATTTCTATGTTTTTTCTGAGTTTTGCAATCCTCTGTTTTACACTTGCACTTGTATTAAAATCCTACGTTTTTCCTATTCCTACGTTTTTTTCAATCATGTGATTCAAAGGGGCCCTTAGAACTCCAGGTTGGTTTTTGCCTGATGATGCCATTTTGTCCTATTTTGCCTAACCATCCACGAGTTCACAGCCTTAGGCCTTTCACGGTGCACCGAGCTAGCGCGTGATCTTGTTGCGCCAGCTCGGATTCAGGTCGACGTGGAGCAAACGCCCGTGCCTCAGCTAGGTTTCTCGTCCCCTGTCTAAGCGGCGCAAAACTTTGGGGTGGCAAGGGCGCGAGCGGACGGGGAAAACCGAAAAACACCCGCTGTGGGTAGCATTTCTTCGCTGCCCCATGACCTTCCCGAATCGCCCTCCATAATCCCTACGACATCAAACATGCTAGCAATTTCAGATCGAAAAAACATCCATCTCGAAAGAACAATCAAGAATAGAAATCCATGGCGGGTTGCCTGCTACCGCCTTGCCTCCTCTCCCCCCCCCCCTGCGGGTCGCTTCTCCGCTGCGGCCGTGGTCACCTCCTTCGTGGACTACTGTAGCGAGGAGGAGGGGGAGGAGGAGGAGAGGAAGGCAGCCATGGCGAGGGTGCACGCCTGCGCGGCCTCGAGAAGTCCGTCGCCGAGAGCGATGGAGGGGAGGGCTAGGAGAAGTGATGTCTCGCTGAGGATAGGTGGGGAAATTAATTCTTTCCCACTCCCCCGTGTCTACGCGTGAGGTCATGTCTACTGTGGGCTCAGTTTATTGCTACAGTACATTCAACCAGTTAAGTCATATAAAAGAGTGTATTTGCACTGTGAGAATGGGTGTTTTTGCACCAATATTTTAGACGAGGTTCCGGGTTGGGGTGCTTGCAGCCCTTAAGGAGAGGCGATAGACTAGCAACAAAGGGTACTATCTCGCACTTGAATTTGGTGCTTGTGATATTGTACTGCAGAGCGTGATCGTGTCACTATGATGATGTTAGCCTCAAATCACCTGCTACAGTACTACTAGTACTCCTCTGCAGATGACTGCATACGAGTACAGTAGGTTGATTGACTGGTTGATGGATTGGACCTTGCTACTCGAGTGCCAGTTTGATCATGCATCAACATGCGATAAACAGTGCAGATCACTCCTTAATTACGCTGGCTACAATCATGCATGAATTCCCCTCTTTTGATAACATGAGAATATCTTCATAAATAAATAACTGAATAGAAAGCAACATAGTTAATTCAACACAAACAGTTAAGAGATACTCCAGTACTCCTATACATATTACAGTCACCTTAATTACACTCGTAATTATCCTCTCTTTTCTTTTTTTTTTGCGGGGACGCTCGTAATTATCCTTGCTCTTAGCTGCTAGTCAGGGTCCATCTCCAGACCATAGCCTAGGCACTGCACGGTACGTGTTGATCATCGGAACTTGGTGGCAATGGCATCCTCGACTGGACGTGCTGTACTATGCACATGTAGCAGTACTGTAGTAGTGATAAAATAAAATGCATCATCGATCACATCAGATTACTCCCGTCACCCGACCAACGTGTGGTACGCAGATGCATGGTGCAGATCCAGAAGAGATGGGCGGTGTCTGTTTTGTGGCAATGGCAATGCACGAGCACGACGACTGCGACCCAATGCTGCTGTTGCATGTAAACTCTGTTCGATCAGATTCAGAGGGTATCAGCTGCCTCCTCGTGTTCAGTTGAGCGTTGACTCTGATAACCCAGGTCACCACGTCTCTGCCTGACACCAACTCATCGCCACATCTGTTTCTCTCTGCAAATACTGTACTACTCCCTCCTTTTCAAATTGATCATCGTATAATACTATAATTTAAAATTTCTCAAATTGATTATCATATAACCATATGGACACGGATTTCATCAGAATACAATTAATATAACATAAGAGAATATGCGCATGCTAAGATGTAACATATTGTTTTAATCCATGCATGCATTGTGGTAGAATGTGTACATAATGTCTTAAGGGCATTCCCAACCCAATGACTAGGATAGTGTCCATAGCATTAAATAAGTTGCCATCTAGGACAAAAAAAATGATGTGGTAAGTGAATAAATGAGGAAAGAGAAGGAAACCATGTATTGTATGAGATATAGTTTCTACACAACATCCAAGACATCGTGTGAAATAAGTAGCATTAAATTGAAGTATGAAATGGTGGTGTTTGCATTGGAAGAGTAGTGTCTAGTACTAGTTTCTTGATGATGTGGAGTTTATGGAAACCATGTCTAGTGTTATGGGTTGGGACTGCCCTAATTGATGTGATTTAAATTATCCTTAGTCTTGGTGCATAAACATATATGATAATCAATTTAGAAAGAATGGAGTACTACTATTCCTACTCAGTGAGAAGACCAGTAGACAGCAAAAAAGCATTGATCGACGTGGAAGGGAGTGATATATCGGCTGTATTTAGTTCCAAACTTTTAACTTTTTCAATCACATCAACCTGTCATATACACAATTTTTTAATCACATGTACCAATTTCAACCTAAACTTCTAACTTTGGAAGGAACTAAACACAACCATCATATGGTAATACATTTTTTTAATTTTTTTTTCATAACCATTTAAGTGGTATGCAAATAAGGAATCAAAATAGTTTCTCGACGTAGAGCCCCGTTCTTTCTAGCTGTTTAATTGAGTGAGCTAGTTACCATTTTCCCGTGAGCATATTTCTCAAATTACTAAATAGTATGTTTCATGTAAAAAAAATGTGTAAAAATATTTTACGCTATGCCGGGTTAGGTTACTTCTAACGGGAACGTTCACCCTTGACGAGTTTGATCTTGGTCAAAGATGAGTGGTCAGTAATGACTTCACATATCTCTAACGGATCAAGGCCCGTCAGAGGGCGACCTTTTGTCGGGCACAAATGACGCCCCGTCACATGTGATGGCCTACCTGTGATGAGCCTCGGCTGATCTCCTCACCTATTACGACTTTTATATGGACTCGTTAAAGGTGAGGCCATTTGTGATAAGCATTTCGGCTCGTGAAAGGTGGACCGATCTAGTGTAGTGTTAAAATGTTCAAACAAATTTATTTTTCAAAATTTTTTAATAATTAATACTCGATTAATCATACGGTAATGGCTTATCTAATTTCACGTACCGCTGAAAATCTAAGCCAACTAGCTAGTTACTACGGAACTCAGCCATCTATAATAGAAGGATAGAAACCAAAGAGTGTTCCAACACAAGGATCTTTTGGCGATAGCCCTAGTGGCGAGAACCAAGGAGGAGGTCAAAACTTGGGCCCTAGTAAAAGCGAAATGATATCTCATCCTTTAACTTGTGCGATATTTTTTACTCAGTACAATATTTAATAAAATTGGCACACTCTAAATGCCGGGTTGTTAAAAAATAAAAGAGATGGAAGCGCGTGTTATATATGCGTGGCGGCTCAGTGTCTCCCGATCAACCTACGCAGTGCGTAATGCGCGCTGTGTGTCTCACACCACTGGGACGAGAGAGTTTGGTGGTCTCGTCGATCGATCGATCGTGTGCTTTATTTAATTTTTGGCAAACAATTGCCCTTTACTTGTCCATATCTCCGGCTGTGTTCCCATCCAATGAACCATGCAGATCGACAAATGCAATCCAACAGCGCAGCGACCACATAAATACTGTTGCCGTTTAATAGGAGGATTAGAGCAAGTTTAATAGTATAGCCTATTACTAACTCCAATTCATATATAGCCAATATAATAGTCAATTCATACAATAACTATTTCCCACCTATTATACACACATTACGTCTTTGAGTCTGTCCTGCAGCTGGCTATAAATCTGTAGTCCGCCGTTCTTCTCTGTCATCTTGTATCTTATTAAAATATGTTTATAGCTGGCTAATAGTCTCTTATTGTATCAGCTCTTACTGCTACTACCAAGTCGATCGGCCTGGACTGGTTTTTAATTTGCACGCACGCGACGCCTTGTACCCGTGACTCTCGACACTCTCACCACTTGACCAATGTACAATTGCTAATTCCATCTACAGTATAACCTGCAACATGGATATATACACGACTCGATGCATGCATTTTAAACTTTTTCATGGCACTCCGTTCGATTTATAGATTTGTGCTCCATTACATATATGCTATTGGTATGATGCATATCGGTTCTCACATATAAGTACAATTGGCTGATTGACACACATAGATTTTACTCTGAATTCGGAAACGATTGATGAAACTCTTGCAACTTGACGTAAAGCAACTCTCCCGTGAGTGAGTGCAACGCAACGCAGGAATATTCGTTCCATCATCATGCCTCCCTCATCTGATCACAATCACTATCAACAACAGGGTGCATATATGCATGCACGTACGTTTGACTGGATCTCGTCGTGAATACTTGAGCTAAAATACTTTACATGTCTTTATTCCAGATTGCTTTCCTCCTTCAGTTGATGCAATTAATTATGTACTCTATCTGATTTAAAATGTACTCCCCCACTTCAAAACAATTTCATTTCTCATACATCCCGTGCATATCAATACATAACCTCTAAAAAATAGGATACCCCTACTTTATTAAATTCCAATATAAATATTCTCCACATTATTTACTCTAAATGGAGTACAATTATTTTCTACTTTCATAAACTTCGATGTAATGATTACTTTAAAAAATAAATTTATTTTAGATAAATGAAAGGAGCCTAGCTAGCTAAAATAAACTTATTATAAGATGGATGAAGTATCAACTTCTAGCATCAATATATTATCTTATATTATACTTTATAATTTAGGAGTATTTATTAACTTCGTCATCTCAACGACTCACAACTATTTTCTATTTACTTGTACATATACTTTTAATCAACGTGTAAAAATTCATAAACCATTATATTTAGGAATAGATGAGTACTGTACGAAAGACAAAACGTATTCGTACAAGAGAAACAACCTGACCGTCCATCCAATCATGAGACATGTACTGCAGGCACCATGGCCCATGCAATGCATGCCCTATAGGGCGGCATACTATCTGCACTGTGCCCCAATCTCGAGGCACCTAGTACCTGCAAGGGCAAAGCACACGACGAGCAAGCCAAGCAGCAAGCAAACACCAAACATTTCTCTCGCTCTTGTAGCCTGATCCCCTATTTTACACCAACGTTTGGCGCCAACCGATGTAGGAGAAGCTAGTGGTAGATCACAATTGGAGTACCTTTGGAATCCAACAGCTCGAGCAGCTGGCACACAGTATCTATCACACTTCCACCATCGAGCCCATCGTCGAACTTGCAATCCCATTACCCATCCACGAAATGTTCGAAGTCCGATCTGATTACTTTACACTTAGATTAAGTTAGCAACAAGAACGTGTCGCCCAAACAGGTCGAGGCCCAGCGTGTTTCATGGAGAAAAGTTTCCAGCTAGTGCCCAACTTGCTATACTAGCTTCTTAATTTGGTAGCCTTTCAGTTGGGGGCCGCCGATTAAGAAATAACCTCAACGAATTCCATACTCGACGAAATTAAATCTGGCCTGCTTGGTATGTAAATAAGCATAGAAATCAGTCCATTTCTTACAGGATCCATACAAGAAAGAAAGCATACGTTCTGAAATGATGATTTATTTTCAAAATCGACATCCAAAAGGTCCAACTCCAAACTGGACATGCATGCTTTGAAAACGAAAGGTACAATCTGATTGAAATATCAGGATCAGATTGTACCTGAGAGTGACAACCCAGAGTCATGAGAGAGTTTTAGCATATCAAACTAAAAACCAACTCTCATAATTTTGCCCTTTGCTGTACCACCATCTCGTGATAAAATATGCGATGACCAAAGTTTTCATCTTGTAAACTCGCTAGGCAAATTAATTAACCGTTTACAGGGTTCATTGCAGGACAGAGTTGTACAGATAAAAGGGCACTAGTTAAGTTGACACTCTTTCTATTCAGTTAAGTGAGTAGTTTTCACATATGCACATTTAACATACATCATGCAGAAGCACAAGCCTTCTTCAGAGCATCAAAGACACCCTGGAGAGTCGTATCTTGCACCAGCACAACCTTTTCCCTCGATTTTGAGCCAGAACCAATAGAAACTTCTCTTTTCTTAACTCCAAGTACCTGCATATGTCAAGTAGGTTCTCAGAATTCTGATGTGATCCATAGAAATATAACATCAAATGTTTAAGCACTAACCCAGCTAAAAAAATGTTTAAGCACTGGAAACATCTGTTCTAATTATCATTATCCGATATATGTATCAACGTCTCTGATGAAATGTACAATAACTCTTTTGATGAGAGAACCTATCTCCAGACTAAGCACACATTCTCAATCAAGTCTCGAGAATAACAGACTCCGTTTTTTATCTCATATTTTGGAGAATGAATAAGATCGAAATTATCTGAACAGATATAATGCAAAGATCTGTAGAGCAAAAGCAATATAAACCATGGTGCAACCGTGCAAGGAGCATGGACGGTAATGATCTGCTCAGGATGATAATAATTGACACGGTGAAGTGGGTTAATGATGTATCAGGAATATCTCTTATACTACTGTAATAACAGGTGGAAAACAATGTTATTAGAAACCAAATCTGAGACAAGTTGGTCTGAAGAACAGTTTCATGTGCTCCACGCGGAGCAATTTGGAACTGAGCCACCTTTTTCAGCACACTTAAACTCTAAACAGTGATGACATTGCATCGATTCTTGTAAAGAAAAAGGTTGTTTTCTGTGTTCTAAAACCAAACGCAAAGCAAACCATTTACGTGATGCAAAAATTGTAGAGCCTAGAGTATATTAAACTGAATAGTGGACACTCCAAAATCCAAATACCCCGACATAAACCAATGATATCATAGGCTACTTGGAAGAAGTAACACAACTCGCTGAAAATAGGCAAAATTAACAAGAACAGTAGAGCAAAGAAGGTGAATAGAAATATAGAACGGCAAACCTAGTTAATTCAAGTATTAGATAGTGAAACACATCTCCAAGATGTACTATCAATTTTCAAACGCTGAAAGAATTAATTGTGGCAGGATGTATAAACTCAGCAGAAATGCACATTTACAGACGTTGTGGAAACAATGCTCTCTACTGCTTGAGGCATATTTTTTTTTTCGTTAGCTACATATTCCATCAACACTAGTTGATGTGAACTAGTTAATGTGATTGAAAAGGGGGATTTTTCAACCACGTCTCAATTTCCAGACTAGACAAATATGACGATGTAGTTTTTAAGCTAGTTATATGGTGTATTTTCTTCTGAGAGCCTTGCTGTATCCAAAATTCCTATGCATACAACCATACTGGAATATAAATCATCATGCCAAGTTGCCAACTCAAATTGATCTCAATCAGAAAATCCACAAGCAGAGCAAGCAAGGAATCACTTACGGAGCTGATGAAGTCGACGAGAGCGGCGTTGGCCTCCCCGTCCCTCGCCGGCGCGTCGATCTGGACGCCGACGGCCTCGTCGCCGATCTCTGCAGAATCGAAGGATGCGCGTATGAAGTAAGTAAAGGGCCGGCGAAAGTTGGTGTAGGGAGGAGGGGGGGAAAGAGGGGGACGGACCGGTGATGGTGGCGAGCTTGGAGCCTGGCTTGGCGTGGATGGAGATGGCGACGGTGGAGGGCGCCATCAGGCGGAGGCAGGCCGGGAAGCCTCCGGCGGCGGGCGGCGGTGGGGCCCCTTTGGCCTTGCCTCGTTGCTTCCCCGGAGCCATGTCTGACAATCTGGTCGAGCCGTGGAGACGTAGAGAGCAAAAACCAACCCATCTAGCCCAGTTTGGGCCTGGTCGCTGGAACTGGGCTGCAGATGATACTTTGCAATCGAGGCCCAGCCCATCATCACCTTGGCAAGATGATCCATCAAGCTAGGAGCTACAGCCAGCGTTGCCGGCGGTAAACAATCCAAGAAAAAAACACGAGGAGTTATGCACATTTTGAACAACAACTTGGCACTGAATCCTTTAGATGAGTGTTTTTTTAGAAAAAAAATACCACTAGTAATTTTATGGTAGAAAGACTTTCATGATAACTGACACTACGCGTTTTCCCAAGCACAGGCCAAAAGAAAAGGTGTTTTTGAGGGGAAAAAAAAGAAAGAAAAGGTGTAGCAGTAGCATCTTCAGGATTGCAGAAAAATTAGGCAATAGGAGCATATGGAATGAGAGGCAAACTATCCAACAAGTTGTTAGAGAAAAAATAAAAGAGGAAAAAAGGATCCGACCTGCCGGATTCGAACCAGCGACCTAAGGATTAATCTGCAAACACTACAGTCCTCCGCTCTACCAACTGAGCTAAGGTCGGTTTCTGAAAATATTGTTGAACCATATGATACTTTTACACGTCTTCGGCGTCAAAGAGTTACACAATTTCTACTCTCTAAAATTGGGGATTGTGTTACATTCTGTGCTACCTCTCACGGTCGCTCCAATTCAGAATTCGGTAAGAGCAAGTTTAGGATATTCATGATTCAGGATAGTATAGTCAACTATTAGCTCCAAATTATTTATAGCTAATCTAATAATCCATTTATATAATACTCCCTCCATTCTAGAATGTAGCTATTTTTAGGATTCAAACTTGTCTAAAAAAGCTATTTCTAGGTAGGTGAGAGGCTGTTATACCTGTTTTACCCCTGCTGACATCCAGTGCACTGCACCCTACAGCACTGATACACCACATATCCCTGGTCTATGAAGGAGACGAGGAGATAGGCACCAGACTTCTTTGGTTTGAATTTCAAAAGTTAGTCCCATTTTTTATTCTGGATATGCAGGTGCCAGGGGAACAACTGTGGGAGGAATGCTGCATGTCCTTGTGTCAGCATATTCATGATTCCATCAAAGAAGGGCACTATGGTCATAACACCCAAAACCTTAATCCATCCAAACAACCTAGAAATAGCTACATTCTGGAACGGAGGTAGTAGTTAACTATAAAAATATATCCTACATCATTATTAATACTCGGTTCCACCTCTCATACACACATAACTTTTTGGAGTCTGTGTTGCAGCTGTAGTCCGCTTTCTTTTCTCTCTTATTTTTTCTTCTTGATATGTGATTATAGTTGGCTCTTGCTATTGTACCTGCTCTAGTGGCAATGCAAGACAATTGAGATTTGAGAGAGAGATGGTGATGATCACCAGTAGTCCCTGCAAGAACATGCGCCATTCTGAAACCTGTGGAACCTATTGGCGTCCCTCACCACCACCACCCTCCTCACCACCGCCGACAACCCTTTCAAGAACTCGTGGCAGTCGCCGCACACCCGCAGGTTCTTGTACACCCTTACCACCTCGCCGCCGCCGCCGCCGCCTTCTCCGGTGCCGTCGCGCAGCAGCCACAGCCCCACGGCGAGCCTCTCGCTGTGTTCCCTCAGGCTCTCCACTCGCGACTCCTCGTCCACGTCGTGCAGCGCGCACCGCGCGTCGCCGCTGTACCCCAGCCACTCCCGCATCCTCGCCTCCACCTCCCGCAGGGCGCGCCGGATGTCGCCGGCCTGCGGGTGCGCGTCGTCGCCGCCGCCGTAGAAGAAGTGCACCTCCTTGTCCACCTCCGTCCAGCTGCACCCGCCCTGCTTCTTCAGCCCCTTGCGCCGCATGGCGCCCCTTATCCTCTGGCACTCGCGCCACTCGCCGGCCTCCGCCAAGATGTTCGACAGCATCACGTAGTTCACCGGGTTGTCGCCGTCGACGGCCAGGAGGACGTCGCCCACCTCCCGCCCCACGGCGACGTCCTTGTGCACCCTGCACGCGCTCAGCAGCGTCTGCCACACGCCCACCGTTGGCTCCATGGGCATGCTGAGGATGAGCTCCTGCGCCTCCCGGAGCTCGCCGGCGCGGCCGAGGAGGTCAACCATGCACGCGTAGTGCTCGGCTGTCGGCCTCATCCGCCGGTCTTGACAGATTCTCGAGAAGTACCGGCGGCATTCGTCGACGAGGCCGGAGTGGCTGCACGCCGACAGCAACGCCAGGTAGGCAACCTCGTCGGCCTCCACGCCTTCCGCTTGCATCTCCTCAAACAAGTCGATGGCCTCACGGCCATGCCCATGCTTCCCGACGCCATTGATCATCGCCGTCCACGACACCACATTCCTCGCCGGCATCTCCCGGAACCGCCGTCCAGCCTCGCCGGTGAGGCCGCACTTGAGGTACATGTCAACCAGAGAGTTCGCCACCGACACGTCCAGCCCGGCCGGGGTCTTCACCGTGTAGCAGTGCACTTGCTTCCCCTGCTCCACGAGAGCGAAGTCCGCGAACACGGCGACCACGCTGGACAGAACATGGCCGTCGGCGCGGACGCCGGAGCTCCAGAACCGCCGGAACAGGCACATTGCTTCCTTCACCTGCCCCTCCTGCGCGTGGCCGACGATCACCGTCGTCCACTGGATGGCGTTCCTCCGCTCCAACCCGTCGAACACCTTCATCGCCACCGGCAGGAGGCGGCACTTGACGTACACGTCGAGGAGCGCTCCGGCGAGGATAGCGTTGGACGCCGGGGAGACCCCTCTGACTGCCATGGCCGCGTGGACCTGCGCGCCCTCGCGAGCCGCGCCGAGGCCGCTGCACGCCTTGAGAAGGCTGGCAAAGGTGAACTCGTCAGGCTGCTCGTTGTGCCGCCGCTGCATCTCCCGGAAGACGAGCAGCGAGTCCCTGCCTTGGCCGGCGTGCGCGTAGCCGGAGATCATGGAGTTCCAGGTGGCGAGGTTCCTGGTGGGAATTGCGTCGAACACCTGGCGTGCGTCGCCGGTCCACCGGCCCTTGGAGTACATGACGACCAGCGAGTTGGCGACGACGTCGTGCCCCTCGAACCCCGTCCTGACGCAGACGCCATGGATCTGAACACCGGCTCTCGTGCCGCCGCCGCATGCCTTCAAGGTCGCCGACAGCGTGAACTCATTTGGCGAGGTCCCTGAACCCCGCATTTCCCCGAACAGCCGGAGGCATTCTCTGGCCTCCCCGTGGTGCAGGAAGCCCACCATGAGCGCCGTCCAGGACACCACGTTCCTCTCGGGCATTCCGTCGAACACCTCGCCGGCCATGTTAAGCTTCCCGCACTTGGCGTACATGTCGATCAGGTTGTTGTTGAGCATGGTGTCCGACCCGAAGCCGAGCTTCGTCAGCGCGGCGTGGAGCTGGACGCCGGCGCGGAGGGACGAGCCTCTCGCGCTCGCCCTGAGCAGATCGGCGATCATCCTCCGCCGCTCCATCGGAAGGAACCCCAGTAGATCAATCGCTCTCAGCTACGACATCAACACGGCGCCCGAATCTGAAGGTCCAGAAATGGAGACGCTCCTGATCATTGCGGCTAGCAAGAAGATGGATTGCAAATGGGGAAAATTACTGAAAGGCAGCAAACAGAACGGGATTGGGGGAAGTCTTGAAATGTTTGGATAGGAGACCGGGGTTCAACGGAGACAAACAGTGGATATGAAAATGCACTTTGGTTGCTGTGTACTGAACTCCCAAATTATATTCACATTTTCCGTGTACAGACTACAGAGAAGACTTGCATTGCAGCCTTATACACAGAAGTACCTGCATATGTCAAGTACAACAAACAAACAAACAATTCAACTAATTCTGAACTTGAGATGATATTGCTGAGCTTGCATAGGTTCTTCAGTAAGGCGTCTATGGTCTGAGGAAGCTGTGGCTGAAGAACTCTTGGAAGGACAACCTTTTCACTGGAAGCAAGTATGGAAATTTGTTAGCTTCGCACTCTCCATATTTTCAGTGAGAGGTTGTAACAAGATCAAAGGCACACCTGGATTGCTACACAGCAGTCTGGTGCATATATCAATAGAATCAGGACGTAGCTTCGAAACAACGACTTTTGAGAACGGAAGAGACATGGTTCGGTTTATGCATTGAAGCAGCTGCAGAGACAAATCTGTGATGAGAACTTATGGAAGTTTAGATAAGATGAACAAAGTTGAAGAGAGAACTAGTAGCCACCTGGACATTGCTTCTACCACGGAATGGTGGATAGCCATTCAAGAGCTCGAAGAGAATCGCCCCGATACTCCACAAATCTACCTGCACACAACATACATATGTTCAGATTTCTCCCGTTTGTGTGTGTGGAAAAGAGAGTTAACCATGTGAGTACATATAATATACCCCGCCATCATACTTCTGAAACAGCAAAACTTCTGGGGCCATGTACAAACAAGTGCCACAATTTGTATCTGTGTATTCCCCGGGACGAAGAACTATAGAGACCAGAAGTAAAACTTGGATAAGAAGCTTAGATTGCCTTATGAGTAGTACGATTCCTTTTGCAACTAATACAGCTTTTTAAAGACCGAGTAACCTCAACCTACAGGTTATGTATGTTGAGCAGTGTACCTTGACAGGCCAAAATCAGATATCTTGAGGATCGCATTGCTGTCAGGAGAAGAGAGCAGGATATTCTGCGGCATAAAACATTTTTATCAGTCAACAATGTGTCTCAAATCAGTTAGAGCTTAATAACACAAGTAATTAAGAGATGAAAAGAGAGAGATTTGTGGACCTCGGGTTTCAAGTCCCTGTGGACGATATGGTGTCTGCGGAGCACTTGCAAGGTAGCTCCTGCCACAAGGGGTTGGGCAAGCACCATTTCTTACACACGACATATCTTCTTGTTGTAATTGTAACACAATTAAGAGAAGGGATGCATATGCTACTGGTGCTAGAAATGAAATTGATATGGCAAATATTACTAGGTGAATTACCGATCTGTCTCATGAAATTGCTGGCGACGCGCTCCTCCACCCTCCCGTTGCGCTGGATGTAGGCCGCCAGGTCTCCTCCCTCGCACAGCTCCAGGACAAGGCACAGGTTGCTCTGGGTCTAAGGAGAAAAAATCACTAGGATTGGAAGAGAAGGAAGAAGAAGAAGATGATGGCGAAGGCAAAAGGAGACCTGGATGAGGTCGAGGAGGCGGATGATGTTGGGGTGGGTGACGGCGGCGAGGAAGCGGACCTCGCAGTCGAGGCTGTCGCGGAGGGTGCTGGGGAGGCCAGTCAGCCGCACCTGCTTCACCACCACGGGGGATTCGCTCGACCGCTCCACGGCGCGCCACACCACCGTGGACGGTGGCCGGCCGCCCAGCCGCTCCCGCAGCTCGTAGCCTCCCACTGTCGTCTCCGCCTCCGGCGTGCTCGCCATCGCGAAACTACTGGAAAGGAAATTGATGGATTGGATTTTTTTTCCTCCTCCTTCGGAGTTGATCTCCGGCCCAAGCAGCTAACTGGGCCAGGCCCAGCCTAAACTGCTACGTAGTATTTTCGTTCTTTACCGTGTCAAAACATATTAGAGCAGATGCTATAGCAGGTTATAAGCCAGCTATAAACATATTTTAAATAGATAAATAAGAGAGAGAAGAGCAGCGGGCTATAGCATGGACTCCAAAACATAACGTGTGTATGACAGGTGGTACCAGGTATCAATAGTATAGTAAGCAATTATTTTATGAATTGGCTATTACATTGGCTATAGATGATTTGGAGCCAATAGTTGGCTATACTATTAAACTTGCTGATAGTAAGACATACTCCAATTAATTTGTTTGAATTGCTACCAATTAGATGCCAAACCTAAACTAGGGTACAAGCAAGAGTTTGGGTTAGGGGCACAAGTGCCCGCGAGTCCACTTATAGATCAAAATAAGCGGGTTGGTAACTTATTTTAATATATAAGTAGATTTCACGGGTTAACCATTTACACCCTTAGTTTGGGTTGTTAACAAATTAAGCTTAGGCATAGTCAAAACTAAAAAATCTGGCTCCAATCCTATAGACAAGCATCAAAATGGACTTCAGCAACAGAGAGATTACGGTTCTTCATCTGAAGTTCTGAACTGCAGTTATTGCCGGATGTACATGAGCCAAAATTGCACAGGCTGGAAACACAAAAACTAGACCTGTATTATAATTCAAAATATCCCAGGGGCTGCCCCCTTGTTCAGCCTTCTTCTAAATTTAGTATACATATTACATGACAAAACAGAAGACTCATACCAATCAGGTGTGAGAGTAAAAAAATATTATACATGCAAGCATCCGACATATATACAAAATCATTTCTATGCTGCCGTGCTAGCAACAAACAGTAGCCTGGTAGTTTTGAAGAAAACCTCTAAGCTGTTTTCACAAGGTCACAAAGAACCCATGTACTCTCTATCGCGCCGATTTCTTTTGTATCTTTGCTTTGGGATGTCGACTTCCTGTCTTGGAAACCTACAAGAAATATGGAGCTTTTCATCAGAGCATAGTCTCAGGCACAAACCTAGATACTTCAAATTCATTGTTTTCTTTTTTAGATTGTTGTCTCATATATAAAACTAAAGTTTACAAAGTTCAGAAAATTTACCAGGACATGCCGTAAGATATCTTCCAATTCTACAGTAATCTCTGAGAAAAGGGGCCGCACATGAGGATTTTCATCCCAACATCGTTCAATCAGTTTGGATAACCTCGGATGCACCTTCGGTGGAATCTCCATGCGCATTCCCTAAAATAATTAAACAAGGGTCAATGTTTACAGTCATCCCTTCATCCTTGAGCATCCATTATTTGTTAACATTATTTACCATTTTTAACATCCAATGTTAACATTGGAGCTTATTGGCACCAAATACGTACCTGCCTTACTCCCAGTGCAGCTTGCAAGGGTGTCAGATTTTCGTATGGTACCTACATAGCACATGTATACTAGGTTATTACATCTGACCAAAGTTTACTGCTGTTAAAAAATTGAGAACTATGAAAGCGGCGCACAATGCCTTGCCAGCCATGGGTTACCTTTGAAGTGACCAACTCCCATAGAACAATAGCAAAGCTGAAGACATCTGCCTTATGGTCATAAGGCTTATGGTTTATTACCTGGTAACACACGCAATTCTGATAAGCACATTGCACATGCATATTGTCTTAGCTTTGCATAACTCTTCTAAGTATGATTTTTGCACACGGATCCAAAAAAATCAGTGCAGTAAGTAAAAGCAAGAGTGATCAATATATAAGCCAACATGCTTGCAAGGACAGCATAGTCAGGTAGTCTGTGTATGCATACATGTGAAAACAGTAAAATAGTGCATCTGTATATGTGCCTAAGCCTGGTGAAATGGGCTTGTGAAACTAAACTTATCATTAGCAAACAGAAAAGACACACTGATCTGCTGCAGTACAAAAATCTTATCGAATAATCAGAAAAGAAAATAAAGGGGAAAAAAGGACACCAGAGGATAAGGAACAAAAGGATCAACATAGTACCTCAGGTGCCATCCATCTATATGTGCCAGTTTCAGCAGTCATTTCTCCCCCTTGAGATCGGAGCCGAGAGACACCAAAGTCTGCGATCTTCACGACCTATTAAGAATTGAATCAGTGCTTCAACATCCTTGAATTGATAAGCATCTTCGAAACAATATGCATACTTGACCAGAGCCAATTAGCAAATTGGCAGTCTTCAAGTCCCTATGGATGATATTATTCTGGTGCAAATAATCCATTCCTTTTGAGATACCAATAGCAATCCTAAGAACAACAGGAAGCTCCAAAGTATTGTTTTGCTTATGAAGGAAGTCATACAAATTACCTCCGGGCATGTACTCTGGAAAAGACACACAAATAACAAAGCAAAATATCAGTTGACATGAAATAATCTCAGAAAAAAATTGTCTGATAATAGATACCCTAGATAGATAAATGCTCTACATTGAGCTGACTTGATCAATTCAAAAAACTCAATACATAAAAATACAAACAAGCAATACATGGCCTATGGTCGTTTGTGGGATTGAAGGAAAAAAACAGACTGCACCCTTGAAAATTGGAAATCGGAACTGACACATACAAACATTCTTTTCTCCTAAATAAGCAGTAAGACAAATATATAAATGATCTCATGACTACAATGATACTACTACTAACTTAAACTCATCTAGATCACTGGCTCTTGATATTATGTAAGAACCAATTACTAATCCTATGGCATGACAAGGGAACAGAATAACAGTATTGTACATAAGTACATTATTTATTTACTATCCATGCAATTCTTGTCCATTATCTAAAAAAGTAGAATTCTTGTCATCTTCTGAATAAATAAAGACTAGACTGTACGAAATATTTGAACCAAACTCCCATGTGAATACGATGATTCAGTAAAGAAGATGCACAAGTAAATTTTGAGTGACTAGAAAAGAGTTTAATTGGGATTCTGAACACAAGTTCACTTGCAGTAAAATGAATGAACGCCCTCCTATTAAAGCTCTTCAAAACATCTAAATATTTAATTAACAGCAAGATTGGACAACCAATATCTTACTGCTAATCAATTATACAATGGGAAGTAATCTCAATAAACTAACGTCAAGTTAAAACGTGTGGATGATACATGTATCTTATAAATCCCTGGATAGCATCTCCATATTTATCGGTACTATACAGGATGAGTTTGATATGAACTTTGCAGCTAGGGACCCAGAACTCATCGCCTTGCAATACAATAATAGAAAAAAAAGACTCGTGTGATGTGTAAACAATACAGAAATTTGGCTGGTAATTTAGACAATGAAAATTTGTGTGCTCATTAGGAACGAAGACTTATTTCACATGCATGAATTAGAAAATAGCAATTCACAGGCTAATTGAAGGGTGGGCAGAGACCTGTTGATAGGAACAGAGTAGCAATATTCTTCTGACCAGACATATCTTGCACTATTTTCCATCATGGTGTAGAATTCTTTATGCATGGACGCAACAAGAAAATGTAATGGTTACAGTATCCCTCCTATAGACTTAGCTGCTCTTGAAGTCCCTACCAAAATGGATAAAAGACAGGAGTTATCCCCCGTCTTTCGAGATTTTTTGTTTTTAACAATTCCACCTAATGACGCTCACCAAAATGCAAAACTAAAAATGTTTAATCAACAGTTATTTACATTAGATGCCAAGGAAACCGGAGATGAAAAACCAAGCACATTGGTTATACCCAGACATGAGCTCAATCTTTTAGCCACCAACACTACTCAGATTGTAAATATGCCCAAGCACTGCTATCTGAATCTTGAGAAACAAGGATTTTGATTCCTACGAAAAAATCACCAGGCAAGATTATCAGCAATATTTGTGTCACCTGTTACAATGAGATACTTTCGATGCTTTGTGCAAGCTCCGTAAAATTGGACAACATTTTCATGATCAACACTCCTGGACACGACTTCACTGTATTAGAATTATCTGGAATTTAAATGATTCAAAGTCAAGTCTATGCATCAAAGTGATTTCAAAAGAAAGCTTACTTTAAAATCATTATTTCTTGCAAGAACTCCACTTTCGAAGAATCATTAACATGTTCAGATCTAAGAAATTTTACTGCAACATCCACACCAAGATAAGTTCCTCGATATCTGCAGCCAAGGATACAAACAAGACCTCTTGGTTAATGAACTGTTGATCTTGCAAGAAACATTAAAAAATATAGAATAATGCACACAACAATACGTCTCCACAAGTTGAAATCAGAAACCCAGAATACAACTAGCTTTGTGACTATTTGTCGATAGTGTCCCCTTGTGAAACCATTTGCTTGTAAACAGATGTAAGAAAGGTCATGCAATCCACACTAGCAGTTGAGTTGTACCTGTTGTTCTAAATAACTACCTCCGTTCTTTCCTAATATTCATTATTCCTAAGTAATAAGAGTTGCATGTTTCTTACAGATCCCCAGAAGATCCGGATGCAATTTTCTCCCCAATTTGCAGCAAACTCCTGTCGAATTCAGAATCTCCTATCTTTTCCTGCAGCTCTAGAACTTTCTCTGATTGTGACGAATTTGTCGGATTAGACAATGAGCCCTACACACAATAAGTTCAATTCTGTAAAGGAAAAGGATAGGGATGCCATGTTCATTTCTTCAAGTCTTGTAATGCTGACTTGAGAGTATTTACAGGACTGCATTTACTGCAAAAAGGAGGTAACTTGCAAGCATGTTGACTTCCTAACCAGAAAAACACCTTTAAATTTCAAGCAATCGTGTTGATTAAATGGAGAATAGGAAGAACCATACATGGCTGCTTGCCTCTGCCTCTATAAGCTTCTGAAGCAAACCATCCGTCTCCTGCACATAGTGTTAGGCAATGTTTTAATTTGTGGAACACCTTGAAGCATAGTGTACTTAACAATCTGATTATTATTTATGGTTTTCCACCATAAGTAGTCATGATTAAAGTTCAAAACATAATTTGTAGAGTTCTTTAATTGTGTGAAAAAAATAAGCTATAACCACGACGATGCTCTAAGTTTACCTCTGTATCCCAGCCATCAACAACAAACACATCGAGACAAAAGCCATCTGATGTTGAGAACACATGAGCTTCACGGATGTTCAACCCAATATCAGACAGTATCGCGGATAGCTGTAAAACAATATCTTACAGTTCAAGCGGTGACACAAGAAGGTGTGGTATTCGTATGGAGGTCTCTAAATAGAAATCACAAAGTACATGGCCTTGCCTTACTGAGGAGCTTTGGCTTGTCTATGGAAGAAAAAATAATTTCATGAACACGGACGAATTTCGAGTCCCTTCTGCAGAAAATTCGAGCGTCAATTTCAACAGTGTTCATAAGCCAAATGATTAAAGATGATTGCTCAGGCAAATTAAGAGAATGGTTCACGAAAAGAAAGCATATAATACATGAGTGCTAAACTAGTCTGGATATCAGAAAGAAGTCCATATAAAAAGAATAGGCAAAGAAGACGTTACTAATCATTTCAAAGAATTATATGAGAACTGTTGTGCACCAATGTAGAGAGCAAAGGCTCATATCCACAAAACTCAACAATTCGAACGAAGCTGAATTAGAGCAACTAGCCTGATTGCATATAACTGCAGTAACACCAACTATAAAGGTTGCTCTTAAGTATCATGACGGAAGCTTTGTACCAAAGAGGAACACAGTGTTGTTTTATGGACAGAACAACCTTTCAGTCAAGTTAGCACCCTTCTGGAAACATAATCTATGTTTATACAAATGAAATGGAAATTTCGTATTCTTGCAGTTTTTAGATCGAACCAGATGGTTGAAACCTGAAACTGACGTTCCGGATTAATTGATTGTTATTATGGTATAGATATGTCATACGTACAGCACAACAGCTTAGTAACAAAAATACCTTGCAGAACTGGCTTCAAAGTCATCCACACCTTTTCCTCTCTCTAGACTCAGGTCTTCCATCATCCTTTCATATGGCTCGGATTCTGTGAATTCATCATCTCTGTCCAATATTCACAGGCACAATCGATGTTAACACGAAAGATATACTGATAAGTTGGCTTGATATTTACAGAAGAAGAACCATTTTTGTTTGGACAAAGAGATACCATTCCGAACACGAAAAGAAAGGTACATACACTCCACTGAAATCAACTGTGTCCTCAACTAGTAAAGTATATATATATACATATGCATTGGAAAGTTGGTGACCTATACCTCAAATTGATAGGGAGAAAGCCCCCACCATTACCGTTTTCAGTTGGAGTTGATCCAGAGTCTACCCCTATGTAGCGGGCATGGAAGATTGGGCGCTTTTCAGGATCGGCGCAGTCGGCGAGAATCCTCCGGTGCAGCAGCACTTGCTCTGCCTTGCTGACATCCAGATCGATCAAATAGCTGCACAGGCAAGAAGATTGCACTTTGAAAGGCGAGAAAAGCAAAACAAGTGAGAGACAGAGGCGAGAAGCAGCGTATGTAGTACCTTTCGGGCAAGCGAAGGAAGTGGCGGTCGAGCTCAACGCGGAAGGAGGAAGGGTTGGAGATGGCCTCCTCGTTGCGAATCGCCACCAGGCGCTCGTAGATGACGTTCCTAATGTCAGAGGATCCGTGCACGCTACCGCCGCCGCCGCCGCCGCCGGAACCGAGTCCCGCGGCGGCGGCGGCGGCCGCACGGGGAGAGGGTCCCGAGCTCTCGCCCACGCCCTCCTCGATGTCGTCCTCCATCTCCCCCGCGGCGGCGAGGTGCCGCCTACGCGACTCCCCCCATAGCGACGTCGTCCACTAGGGCTCAGGAGGAGGCGGCGAGAGAGAGGCGGTAGTAGAAGAAGCTTGAGCTGAGGTATCCAATCCAACAGGTGGTGAGGAATCCAAGGGGATCTTTTTGGCGCGAGAATCTTCTAGAGGATGGCGCGCGCCGGCCGGCCGGGCGGTGGGCTAATATTTGTAGGGTGAAATTCCTCGCCGGAGCGGAGAGTCCAATCCAAACGCCGGCGACGAACTGAGCAGCGTCTCGCTCTCTCGCAGTCGCAGGAGGAGGAGGGAGATTTTCCTTTTCTCTTTTTTTTTTCTTTCTTTCTTTCTTTTTATTATGAATTTTTGGCTTTGGTGGAATGGAATTATGGAAAAAATGGAATGGAAGGAGGAGGAGGATCTTCTGCGCCGTCGCGCCACAGGAGATATAGCTTCTTACTGCATCCAGTAAGGACGCGACGCGTGGCGGCGGGGTCCGATTCCGAGGGGCGAGATGGACGGTCTGGATTCGTCATGGAGCAATCAGACGGTGGCGGGAGGGGCGCCCGCCGGAGAGTTAAAGTTGGGGTGGGGACCACCAGGCCTTTCCGCAAGTACCGGAGATTGGACAAACGGACGCTGGAAAGGGTGGAATCAGAGTACGGCTCGCTGTACAGTGGCCCCGCCGTGCTTTCCATCTCCTTCTCTCTTTGCCTGACCCCACCGGGCAGTGACCTCCGGCTGTAGGACTTCCCCTAAACTTGCACAGATTAATATTCGAGTAAATTCCATTTGATAAAACTAGTACTACTCACTTTGCTATTCTTTTTTTTATAGAACTATTTTGCTATTCAGAGTAAACCATAACGGTGTGTGTGTCTAACATGTGGGCTGACTTGTAATTGTGTGTGTGTGTGTGTGTTTTAGAAGCACTGCACAGCATAGACACATCAAGCGATAACGGTTACAGTTTATGATAAAACAATCAACTATTGTTACAGTTTGCTGAAATTCACACTTATTTTTTAATAATAATTTGCATACGAAACACTCCTAGAAATCTTACTCTATTGATCTATGCTTGTTTTGGCAAAACTACAAGTCCTTAATCCACCACAAATTTAAAGTTTGTAAATTAAATTATACTCTTTACTTACATTATGTCCTAATTAAGAGGTGATAAAACGTTTCATTCAAAATTTTATCAATGTAATCTCAGATTTAGGGTCATGCCAAGCACAAAACTCATGTATAGAGCAAGTTTAATAGTAGCCCACTACAAGTTTCAATTCACCTATAGCCGATCTAATAGCCAATTTATACAATAGCTATTTACTATATTATTAATATATGGTCCCACCTGTTATACACACGTTGTGTCTTGAAGTTCGTGCTGCAGCTGACTACAGATCTGTAGCCCCCCGCTCCTTTTCTCTGTCATCTTTTATCTCATTAAAATATGTTTATAACTGGCTAATAGTATTGAACCTGCTCTTAGAAACGGAGAAATTATGTGTCTGCTAGCCTACTCCAATTGTTAAGTACAGTGTACTACTACTTGTTATAACATCAATATCAATGTCAAACCTTCGTTTTATATAATAGCAACGGCCAAAATTCACTGCTAGATTATGCTAACCTGATAGCAAATCAATGTTAAGTTATTAGTACTTCATTACTCACATACTTAAGATTCTAGCAACTGGATCCAAGATACCACTCTTGACCGCATCCAGTTAGCTTCTAATTTCAACGATGTGCCTTGCATGCTTAATTCACTAACTAAGCAATTGATAAACAATTTACTAGTTTGCATCAACAGAGAAAGAGATCGTACTTGCTCCAACTTGTCCCGACGTGTCCAACACGTTCCTCTTCGACGTAACTTGTGTTTTAAAGTTGGCAATGACACGGAGTTAATTATAACCGTTTTTCAAGTGATAAACACATTGTCAATGTCACCACTGTGCTGGGGCACTACTCGAGCAGAACGCATCAAGTTGCAATTAAAAAAACTTCCAGTGAAAGAAACATAAACTCAGAAGAATAATCAGCCTCTCGATGATATTACGATATCTTCATTGATTAAGAGCAGCAAGGGCCAAATCAAATTTCAGGTCAGAAGCAGCGGCAGTACTCAACTGCTAGAGCAGTAATCTCTGTCAATTACTACTAAGTACTCCCTTTGTTTTTGTATTTAACGTTGGCGTCAAACAAATGAGAATGGAGGAAGTAATTAACTACTCCAGTAGGGAACACATACTGGAGATATTAATGTCATTGCTAATTAAGCAAGTGGATCCAATATTCTGTTCTCAAAAAAAAGAAAAAAAAGAAAGAAAGATCCAATATTCTAATAACCGGACTCCAGATTCTTATAAGAAAGCAGTTTCGTCGTATCAATCAGAAAATAGTAGTACAACGCAGTTGTTTCTACATAACATAATTGTAGTGTGCGTCAGGCTGCACGCTTGGCTTAACTTGGATTAGTGCCAACCTACAAATACTCCTTCCATGCATACAACGATCATACAAAGGGTACCGTACAAGGTAACAAACACTAATGCCTTATTTGAAACGGGAGAGCATTTTGAAGGATCATATTAGGGATTGAACTACTCCCTCCGCCAAAAAAAAAAGGCAACCTTATGTCCAAATTCGTTGATATAAGGTTGTCTTTTTTTTGGATGGAAGGAGTAGGTTTTAAAAAAAAGAAATACAAATACACATTTCTACATTTCTCTCGTTTCAAAGAAACTCTTGAACTCCTTTGGAACTTAGGATTAAAAAAGACATGAAAAGAAAAAATAAGTGCTGGACTGAATTGTCAAGGCTTGTTAAATCCTTAGGATTTCAACAATACAAGAATTGATCTAATAAAATTGTTTGGAGTTTCATAGGGAAAAAAACACAGGAATTTTGAGAGAGGAAGACATAGGAAGATTCCCATGAGGTTAGAATTTATGTTACAAACCCTCCAAAATTCTAATGAATTGAGGCAATTCATAAGAATTTATATGGTTTTGAGATGACGACCACTCCTTTGTTCCAAACATATACATAGGGAATATTTCCACTGGATTCAAATCCTCCAAATATCCTTTGTTCCAAAGAAGCCCCTATATGGCGCATACTGTAATATAAGTTGTACTATAAGCTTCTATTTAACAGTTAGCTATGACGTGGGCTTTATTGTTCTAAATTTCAAGGGATAGCAAGTAACACTGTGTAAACTACGTATTAGTTAGACCAAGCACTACTATCTGTTGCAAGATTTTGTTGTTGTAGCTGCCAGAAATTGCTTTCAGCTAGCTTCTGCGTCCAACCATAACAGTTTTTAAACGTAGAAAGGAAGAAAGTCGAGCCACCATATTATGCGCCTTTGTGCTGTAAGCACCGGAACAAAAACGCATCAAGTTGGAATAATCAAGTTCCAGACTCCGTGTTATTTGGCAAAGTATTGACAAAAGCTGGGGTAACCTGACCTGAAATGGATCATGACATCGGCACAATTAAAGCCCACGCTTTGTTGTCGCCACCTACAAAGTACGCTTATGCTACAAGTGCAAATTAAAGGATATTACTGTCACTTCCAAAGTAATTATGTCATGCAGTCGTGACAAAAGCTGGAGTGAATTCTGTATTATCGCGCAGTAAGTAACCAGTAGTGTGAAGAAGCCGTGGCCGGCTGCGATAGCGATGGGAAGGTGAAGCCGCTCTGCTCAAAACAATCCAGCAGCAACTAGCAGTAGCAAGTAAGTTGATGGGAAAACAAACAAATTCAGTAGAACATCAAATGCAGCAGCAGCTTGTGCCAATCCAATCGAGGATTAGGTAAGAACAGCACGGGATCAAGTGGCCAAATCGGACAGCAGCTGCTGACCCAAAAGATCACACTGCCGAGTCATCCCACCTTACTATATTGTGCATACATCAATATTAGCAACATTTTTTCATGCCAACTACAGGGCTTACCACTTAATCAGAGTGGGTCCCTGCATGCTCTTATGAAATAAATAATGATGGATGCATATCACAAGCACTAAAGCCACCAGAGCTTGTTCATTATCAGATCACCGGATGATTAGCACAGCCTTGCCAATTATCAGCCGACCACGAACTTGTGACATCATAAACCACACTAACGATAAAACTTTTACAGTGTAACAAAAGATGTGATGTGAAGACAGTTTTTCAAATTTAAAGTACTATTCCTTCCGTTAACCTTCCTTCACGAGAACAACAATGAATCGGCATGGCACATCAGAAATATTCAATCGGTTGATCGTCGTGATAACAACGCTTCCATGGCTTTGAATAGTAGTTTGCTTACATTTGTATGCACGTTCCAAATTTTTTATACTAACCTTGAAATAGCACTTACATAGTTCGGTGTTGATTTTGGCACATACCGTACAAATACAACATTGGTAGATGACGACTGGCAAAGCATTTCAATACAACAGCAACAGGTTCGCAACAATAATAATGCCACCGTGCTACTGCTCATGTGGACACTTTCTAGATAAACAAGTAAGCAAGAGTTGCTACACATGAGGTTGTATACCAGAAATGAAAATTCCCAATTTGATGTACCCAGAAGACCTATGAAATAACTTAAATGGACAAGATAGAGATCTATCAGTCCCAACAGTACGCAGATTCCAGTTTATGTAATTGCTTAAAAAAATTCAACAGGGTGTTAAGACTGTTAGTTCACCTAAGGCATTCTGCTAAACTGCTGCCAAATAAGTGTCCATTCGTCTCGAGCAAACTAGCATGGCTTCCCCAGACTAGCGAACATCAAGAACACAGGTAAATAATACTAGGTAGCATGTTCATATACAGAGAAAACCAAACATACCAATTTATAGCTTTCAGATCTTAGAGAACATTTTGAAACAGGGAAAAGATGCATGAAAATTGACAAGGCTAACAAAATCAGAACTCTCATAACTTTCTTATTTCAGATCACTCACCAGCTCAGTAGATACCAGAAAGTAACCATTTAAGAACAATAAAACAGAAACAGTGAAAAAGTTATAACATAGACTCGCACAAAACCACCAAATCTGGCGAAATTTAGCTCAATATCATTAACACAAAACTGTGCTTTAGTAGAATCTGAATATCTGATGATATTCAGCAAGATGTGAGATGCCCATAGATCTGCCAAATTTTTCAGGGATCATATCCAAATACATCTTTTAAAATTTCATATTCAGTGATAGGTTTATAGCATGGCACAGCAACTTGGTTAGGCATTGGCGAAATAGCAGTAGATTCGCTGGGAAATGGCATAAGTAAGAAGCTTCAGCAAGAATGAAAAATAAGGAAGGTATAGCAGATTGATTATTCATTGCTTCAACAACTACATGCAAAACACAACTTTGTATAGGACGAGCAAGGTGCATGACACTCAGATTGGTCTAATGCTGATTATAAGCCGTACTGCTTATCAGCAACAACAAAAAAAGATTAATTTGTTGGCAAAACTTTTATGTGTCCTTAGTTTTCTAAAAGCCAATTCTGAAAAATAAACAACGATGAAAAAAAAACTTAAAATGAACTTCAAAATTAAAATTTTAAAATTCAAATTTTGACAGTGGCTTATAAGCTGTAGGGCAGACGATGGGAGCATAATTACTCTAGCATTCTACTGTAGCTAACAACTTTATCTATAACTTAACAAATACCACATTCTAGTTTGAAAAATGCATATATTATCTTTACCTAAGGCAAGCAACAAACTCCTTATTCGTATGCCATTTATCCCTGACCCCCAGATCAATGTCCATAATGTTTGAGACAGGCAGACGAATCGTCAACACAAAAGATCATATTACTTAAAACCTTCCTCCAACTAAGCAAACAATTGTAAAAGCTGCAAGCATTCATGAACAAAGATATATTTATTCTGGAACCAATGTTAGAACATAATGTTGTAGTCACCAATAAGCACGGTCCAAAATGAAGATAAGCAAAGCATATTATACTCCTTGTGTCTTTAATCATAGGAAACATAAGAACTAAATAATGTGTTCACCAAATTAAGTTTAGTAAAGCACCTCATCACATTGCAACTAGGGACTAAATTAGTTTATTATGACCCAAGGTTGCATGACCATGAACTGTTTCAATCTTTGGCAAATGGACTTCCTTACTACACTATATTTCTAAAAGTAACACTTCATACAGTTCATAATTAGTGCAACTGTACCCTAGCTTTGACTTTTGTGTAGACTCCTGACTTTCTGAATTCAAAAATGAGATGCTTGCATGCCATTATGTCAACAAGAGCATGCATGCTATCAATTATATGAACATGCCTTGTTACAAAACAAAACCTGACAAAAGCTTTTCTATAATGTTCACCACCAGAACCTGCAAGCACAGAGCAGAAAAGGAATGCATGCTCTTTTGTGTAGACTCCTGACTTTCTGAATTCAAAGATGAGATGCTCATTTTCGAGGAAAGAAAAGTTGAGATGCCTGCACGTCACTATGTCAACAAGAGAGCATGCAAGTTATCAATTACATGGACATGCCTTGTTACAAAACAAAACCTGCCAAAAGCTTTTCTATAATTTTTATTAGCTAAGATCACCACCTGAACAATGTGCAAGCACAGAGGAATTCAGCAAAAGAGTGTGTTGAGAGATTTGAATCCATAAGGAATTAAGAACCATAACACAGCATGAAACATATAATGTTATTGCTGAATTAACTAAGAGCATAGACACATTTATGGTTTTAGAATACCTAAAAGCTATTCTGTATGTGAAACATGCTGAATGAAGATATGTATATATGCTTGTGTTGGGACCTATTTTTAGCATCCTTGACTCTGCTGGATGTTATTTCATATAAGGCATCCCAATAGCACATCTAAGGTCAGAATAAATGAAGCTTAAGACCTAACAAACTTGTTTTCATGTTCATTTCAGAAGACAAATAACTAGAGTACCAACCAAGCACTAGGAAACTATAAATTCAAAAGATCGATAGTAAGTACAGAACACACACACACACAAAGAAAGAAAAAAATGTATACTTGTCTGCCCTTGCTATGACTGCTGATAACATTAAAGTACTGAGTAGTAAGAACTAGGGCACACCTAAATTCATTAACTTCATATATAGTGATTCCCCACTTCATGCGGCCAGTAGGAAAACTAATTATGTACTGACTACTGAGAACTAATATGTAAGTAATGTCGCAAGTCAAGATCAGCAAAGTTATTATAACGATGTGATCACCTTGTTCATGTAACAAGCAGAGTGATTACCATACACATATTCCCCCCTACGAAATCATCAAAACAAAATAGAAGTAACCTGAATTTTATTGTCTGAAGCAACAAACGCTGAAAAGATATTTAAAACATTTCACTTTTAACAAGTACAGCAATTGAAAGTATCTCATGATGCTACGAACCAAGTACAATGCAAATAAAATTCTTTGACATGTCAGTTCCCCCTGCATGCAATGGATAGATGTCCCGAATCAATTAAAATCTTAACCTGAGCACATTTAGTCACGCACCGGACTGGTATGTGTTCTCCATAGACTTCAGGGCATAGCAGTGAACCCACCATCGAACACAAAGCCACGGTATACGCCATCACTGTACCCAGGGACACCATCAACCCAGTCCCACTTGCCACCGCTGTTCCCTAGCTCATCCTCCTCCCACATTGCCAGCTTCCCACGCACACGCTTTCCAGCAAACCACACCTTGCCATCACCGCCAAACACCTTGACCTTGTTGTTGCCGCCAGCAACAGCAGTAGGCATGGCATTACCCTGTGCAGCAGCCTCACAGAGGCCAGTGAAGCAACGGTACATATTGGGCGGCATGCGGCCAGCTTCGTCCCACTCCATGGTGGCCAGATCTAGGCGTAGGATGAGCACCGTGGAGCATGGCGCGTCTATGGCGAACGAGGACCTGAGGCCGCCGATCATGAGGACACGGCGGCCGCCGGCACCAGCGAGGAGGCGCGGGCGCTTGAGGATCTCGAAGACATCGCCCCACGCGGAGCGCTCGACGGGGCCCCAGCCGCCTGTGAGCATGGAGAGCGGGCAGGAGAAGAGCTTCCACTGGCTGCGCCACGGGGTGCCGACATCGCAAAGCGCGAAGACGGCGGCAGCGCCGGAGGCGAGTATAGGGCTCCGCGGCTTGGAGGGGAGCGAGAGGGGGTGCTTCATCCACTTGCCGGATCCGGATGGGGTGTAGGAGAGGGCGGCGAGCTCCGTGAGTACGAGGACGACGCCTCCCGGGCCAGCGAGGACGGTGCCGTGGCGCGCCCAGGCAGATCCGAGCGGGGGCAGGAAGCTGTAGGTCCCCGCGAAGGGGTTGCAGACAGCGAGCGATTTGGGCGGGTGGGCGGTGGAGGCGGTGGAGGAGGAGGAGGAGGAGGAGGGGAGGGATGGCGGGGAAGGCGAAGGGGAAGGGGACTCGAGCCAGAGGTAGAGGAGGGAGGGGGAGGAGGCGACGGGGGAGAAGGACTGGTTGGGGAGGAAGGCGGAGAAGGGGAGGCGGAGCCAGTGGCGGCGGTCGGGGTCGAAGGCGTGGAGGCAGCCGCCGCCGTCGGGGCGCGGGTGGCGGAGGAGGAGGAGGCGGAGGGAGGGGAGGAGGGCGAGGAAGTTGTGGGAGAGGGTTTCGTGGAAGAGGCGCGATACCGGGCGGCAGACGACGGCGTCGCGGAGGGGGAGGCGGAGGAGCACGTTGTGGAGCGCGTCCGGCGGCAGGAGGTGGATGGGCGCCGGCAGCAGCGAGGCGTCGGCGTCGGAGTCGGAGTCGGATGCGGATGCGGCCATGGCGATGGCGAGAGAGAGTTTGGTGGGGAGGGGAACTGGAGCCAGCCCAGGCGGCGCTCGAGAGATAGCGGTGCGCAACAACAACACAACACACAGAGGAGGAGGCCGGGGGGCATTTCCGTCATTTCGGCCAGGCTGTAGAGCGGATTATAATACTACTATACGGTGTGTTCACCTACTCGCGCGGTGGTCCCCTATGAATGTAGCTTGGACCCATTGTCAGTGAAGCGTGTAAGGGAGGCGCTGGTGGGAGACGTGGGTCTGACGGGAAAGCCGTTGCGGCTGCGGCGTCGCGATCCCTTTGCCTTCCCTTCCCACCGTGGGGAGTGGAAGCCAATGGCAGGTGGGGTCCACCTGTCCGTCCGTGGCCGTAATGCCCGTATGCAGGCCAGTACAGTGTCGGGTGTTTGGGGGAGGGCTTAAAAAAGAAGTGGGCCGTATGCCACTACAATTGGAAAAGAGGCTAAGCCCATTTATGTACAGCCCACTACACTCCATCTCCTTTATAGTAGTCTAAACCGGCGGCTTTACAAGTTACAACCGTCGAGTTGGATTCAGACAAGTGTTGTGACTGCATTATTACCCGATCAGATTGTTTACAGGTGGTAGAGACGATGTAAGATGGGGGCTTTTCGGTAACAACGGCTACGGCAATTTTCTATGAATGTCAGATTTTGATATATGATTTTGCTAAAGTCTCCGTTGAGCATTGTAATAGGGAAGCCAATTATGTGGCACATGTTCTAGCTAATCTTGCTTTTTTAAGTTTAGGAATTCTTGTAATTGGTTTGATGAGGCCCATATTTTCTTGTTGAACGTTCTAAACGTTCTAGTGAATGTTGGAACAATGTTTGTATATTAATAAACGTAGCACGCCAAATGATTTCCTAAAAAAAAAAGTGTTGTGACAGTATTCTGAGAACTGTACGTAATCTCATCCGTTTATTTTTATGATCGATGGTTTAGATTTACTGTTACAGTAACAGCATGAATAGTATCCCTTGCTACGATGTTTTTGCTATAGTACGATGATGAACAGTGTGATCACAGTCTGGATCGTCCGATTTGCATCCGTTGATGAGAACTGCAGTCAGATCCGGATCCCGTCCAGGTGCGGTGAGCACAGCGATGTTTTGTTTCTGGCCGGCAAAAATCTCAATCTTTTCATGTTTCTTTTCAACGATCAATCGATCATGCGTTGCAAGAGGCAGCCCTTGTTGTTGTTTTTTAATTAATCTGAACAAACAAACTGCATTTGTGCTCGTGCAGTGCATGCATGCTCCTTTGGGCGACCCCAAGGGCCATCCTCAATCAGCTAAAATACTCCATTATATATGGTTGATCAAGGCATGAAAATGGCAGTAATCAGTCTACAATGAAAAAGCAAGCAGGGATCAGAGAAAGCGAGGGAGAGACCAGTGGCATGATACAACAACATAGAGTGGAGAATGAGATGGTAAAGCAGAGATGGAGCAGAACACAAAGATATGGGCAGGCAGCAGCAGCCAGCCAGAATTCGGGATAAGATTGATAAAACCGAAAAGAGGGATTAGAGTGGTGCCTTTCGTGTGGACGCCATGCTTATCCCGCACTATATCTACATATCTATATGTGCTTGCATATTATTAATCCTCTATTGTGTCTGTCTGAACTCTTAACCCCTAATCAATCTCATCACTTGATTGCCAATTGATGATCCATGGCGCGTGATGGCGGCTAGCTCGATCATCATCACTCTTAATTTACTCTGATTGCTAGCTCTTTACACACGCCGTTCTTCCGGTCGGCTGTTTGGGCGGGCCGTTGCTTGCAGCAGCTACGTACCATTTCTCTGATCGACCTATCGTCCAGTGGCTGCCGATTCAGCACTCACTAGATCTCGCCCCATTTTTCACCAATAATCAATACAACAAATCTCTCCACTAGATTGTTTTTATTTCTCCATAATCTCCAACATACATGGATGATGGATGAGTGCCATCGAGTAGCGTACCTAACATCTTGACCTGCTCTGCTGCACTTTGTCATCGTCGTCCTCCTCTTCGTTTTCTTTGAAAACTCTTGTCTTCTCTTCTTCTTCCGTCGTTGATCTTTGCCCATGGCAGGGAGTCCATCGAGCTGCCTTTTTCTTCTTCATCTTTTTTCCATTTGCAAAGTTGTGTTTCCGTTCACCACTTGTCATCTTTCCCTCCAAAAGTTCATGTCTAATGTCTGCTCAAAGCTTTTTTCCTTTATTTTTTGCTCGGATAAAAAAAGACAACAGTCTCCACGAGAGGGATGCCTGCAATTTGATTAATTTAACTGATTTGCATTGCACACCTTGACATTAATTTTGACTGATATTAATATGTATAGTTTTTTTTTCTCTTCTGGAGGGAAGCAAAGATGAGAGCAAGCAGATTCGTCCATTGGGCTCGATCGAAGCCGTTCTAGAATTCATACAGACCGGTGTCTTTTCTTTCTTTAATTTGTTCCTTCTTGGATTCTCATGTTAAAAAAAGTGCAATTCCACTCCCAAGCACTGGCCGTAAATATGAAGTGACAATTAAGGAAATAATGAGGTTTCATCCGACAAGGAGAACATTCCCCTGTCAACTTAACTTAACCGAATCCCACACACTTTGACTGTATGAGCCAGCTAGGCAGCTAGCTACAATCGTCTTTAGGAATTTAAAGCCCTGGTGTAGTGGTGTGAAATAAAAAAGATGATCTTAAAATTGAAAAACTCATATAGCAAAGAATATTTATATAACTTCGATATATGTAATTGCTTACAACGTTAAGGTAGTGTTTAAGGTGGGCTTTTCTCTGATTCTTACTAAGTATAGTACTTCATCTACCAGTAGTAAATTGAGCTAGCAACATGATCTTCAATGCATGGCATATGCTCCTTTACTTTGAAACGCATATAGGAGTATATGCTAAAGAGAGCGCATATGTTTGCACAGTGACATTTCATTCAGGTACAATTAATTGCAAACGAGTCGATCTTCTGCTGACAGTAGTCCACCAAATGTAGTAAGTTAAGGTACGAGAGGCCTCTTTTGTCTTCAAAGGATCTTGCACAGTTACCTTGAAGCTGAAATTAAGCATCAACTAGTACGTGCTAGGTACTTACTACTGTATGGCTTGCACTCCATGGTGTACGTGTTCAGAAGTCAGAACAGGGAATCGATCAGTGCAATCGACTGGTATGACAAATTTCACTGAACAGTATAGCTAGAAGATATAAATGCATGGGAAATTCTTTTGATTTCTCATAGAGATGCCCACTCGTTTGCTGAAAAGTATTATCCTATGTAATTCATACAATGTGTGTGTGTGTATATATACACCACTTCATAAAATCCTTCACGCCAAGAAGTGCAAACCCTATTGGGAATCCTGGACAAATTCGGGGATGCCACGGGCCTGCAGGTAAACACAACAAAGAGTTCAATCACGCCAATTCGATGCAACGACATAGATCTCCAAGATATTTCTCAAAACTTTGATGGGCAGCTGGGTGCTTTCCCCCAAACCTACCTTGGACTGCCTCTTACTACGGGGAAGTTAAAGCGGGTCCATTTGCAGCCGGTAATGGACAAAATCAGAGCAAGGATGGGGGGCTGGAAAAACAAGTTAGTTTACCAAAGCGGGTGGAATGTTCTTGTGCAATCAGTTCTCAGTGCCATTCCAACCTACTTGCTGACCGTTCTTAAACTACCAAAAGAATTCCTAAATGATGTTGACAAAGCGCGACGGAAATTTCTTTGGGCCGGAGACCAAGAAAGCTTGGGCGGGAAATGTAAAGTGAATTGGCAATAAGTATGTTCTCCGACAATACATGGTGGATTGGGCATACCTTATTTGGAGAAGTTCTCACGATCGTTGAGGCTACGTTGGCTCTGGTATGAGTGGACAAGCCCGGAAAAACAATGGATAGGAACCCCGCCGCCTTGTGATGACACCGATCGTGCTCTGTTTGCTGCTGCCACCAAAGTATTGGTCGGAGATGGACAAAAGGTGAAATTTTGGGAATCCAACTGGATAGGAGATCAGCCGCTGAAATACTTAGCCCCAAACCTCTTCAAGCACTCCAAAAGGAAAAACAGGTCGGTTCTTGAGGCTAACCAATGATGCTTGGATCGAAGACATCCGCGGAGGGGTGACAATACAGTTGCTTCAAGAATATATATGCGTATAGGAAGTGCTCCACAACGCAGGAGAGATGATCCATGAAGGGGCTGAGGACACAATCCTCTGGCGGTGGTCGGTGTTGACAGAAAACACGAGGCCTGGGAGATCTGCTTAACTCCAGTGCAGGTCCAAAACTCACCTTCGGATGTATGAGCGTGCCAGCTGATTTGATCCTACAATCAACAAGAAATAAAGACAAAGAAACCGCAATTAATCCTATAAATGATAGCCGATCGGCTAGGTGCCGATGACATATATGCTGATGTCATGTGTACATCGATCGGCAATCATGAATAATTAAGGAAGAACTAAATCTACTCAATCGGCTGCAGATATTAACAATATATAACCCTTATATCGACGTATACTTAAATCAAGTGATTGGGATAGATCGGTCGCCATGCCGAGACAGTATAAATCACTTAGATCGAAATATAAATTAACAACAGAACTATATACGTTCATATCATAGCCGATCAGATAGATCTAGCATGTATCGGCTAATACTCTGATACCACTCTATATTAAGATATTAAAGCAAGTAAAATATATCAAGCAGAAGCATAATATACTTAAATGCGACAAGATCTTAATATAAATGGCAGATTTAACATGTCAATTAAGCATATGAGATAACTATAGTTAAATCAGGTAAGATCGGCTGAAACCCCGATGCTATCCTAATCGGCAACCAGGAGGCAGGCTAGAGATTGATATTCTAAGCACGACTTAATAGATCAAACTCAACTGATGCAGCATTAAGTATGAAGAAGAACAATATCTAGACAATCAAGCCGTTGGATGTTTTATAGAGTGGTAGATATCTCATATAATACAAGCTAACGTCGTTGTCTAACCTAATCGGCTGCCTTCTACTAACAGATGTTAGCCGATAATAGGTTAGATGACGATATTATCGAAGATTATACAGGATATATGATAACTTGACGAATTACATAAACAAAATTAGAGTATCATGAGGATGGAAGCACTAATCCCGAGAACACAAGTCGTCATAACAAGTTTTACCTCTTGTTGAAGATCGAAACCGATACAGCTCAACCCAAAAGCAAGAACTCGTCGAAATAAAACTAAAGCAAAAGGGTGGCGATGCGCCGAAATTGTAGTGAACGTGTGTGTAAAAATTACATAGGGCTCGGGGTCTATTTATACTCGAGAATTACAAGATATGTCCATACCGGACACGACTATTATCTCTAACAAACTCTAAGATACCATAAGTCTTTGCGGTAGAATTTTGCCCACACATATCCCTAAGGAAATTACCAAATTTGGTTGTTAACAGTCGGCCAGTGGCTTGTATACGGCAAAATCAGCATATGCCATGCAGTTCATGGGCAAAACGTTTTCGGATTCTGCTGAGCTTATATGGCAAACTTGGGCACCGGGGAAACACAAATTCTTCACGTGGCTGCTGGCGCAAAATAGAATCTGGACGGCAGATCGTTTACAATGCAGGGGCTGGCCAAATAACTATTTTTGCCAACTCTGTTTCAGAAATCTCGAAACGGTACAGCACCTCTTCATGAAGTGCCCCTTCACGCAGCAGGTAATTGGTCGCAAAATCAGACCGCAACGTTTCCTACATGTGACCACAGACAACACTCTCCTCAATTAGTGGCGCGAGCAAACAGATGAGGCAGAAAAGTTGCAACAGAAAGGGCTACGTTCAGTAGTCTTGACCACGCTTTGGGAGATTTGGATGGAAAGGAACAATCGCATCTTTAGAGGAAAAGAATCTACACCATCAGCACTTACTAGCGAGATCATAGATGAGCTTCATTTGTGGGAAATGGCAGGTGCCAAGGGAGTGAAGTGTATTATGTTAAGAGATTAGGCTTTTGTGTTTTTAGGGAGTGCAGTTAGGAAGAGTTCCTCCGGAAACGCCTCCCCTGCCTTCTGTTCTGTACAGTTTCTCTCACTTTTTCTATAATATAAAACCAGCTCGCTGGGTTCTTTCAAAAAAACTTCATAAAATTCTAAATCTATACTCAACTCACATATTGGGAAATACTAATACTAAAATATGGTAAGGTTTATTTCGGCGACAGATATAATCAAACGCATCTGGTTATACATTGGTAATATATATAGCCTATTAATTAATTGTCAGTTAAGTCAAGGAATAATTATTAATATTACATATAAATGTAATTTGCACATACACAATCGGCAAGCACCGATATTGAAGAATAGGTCACTTTAAATGTTCGTGGAAGGTGGCATCATGTCGAGGAGCAGTACAGGGGAGCAAAAGTGAAGGGTGTCGGTCTAGAGAGAGGTAGATGGATCGATCATGCATATATAACGATGCACTGCACTGCAGCTAGTGTGGTAGCTTTAAAATTAGTTGGCGACACGCAATAGCCACACCAAAACCTCCTGAAAACCACTATAAAACACGCCAAGAAGCGTGCTCGCCACACTGCCCATCCATCATCCACTCCGATCGATCTCGATCAGCTAATCAAGCTAACACGCCAATAGCCATGGCCATGAACAACGACAGCAAGGTTGACGCCGAGAACCCGGCGGCGGTGGGCGACGAGCTGGACCTGGCAGCGCGCGCCAACTGGCTGCGGGCGGCGGTGCTGGGCGCGAACGACGGGCTGGTATCCACGGCGTCGCTGATGCTGGGGGTGGGCGCCATGAAGGCGGAGGCGCGCGCCATGGTCATCTCCGGCTTCGCGGGCCTCCTGGCGGGCGCCTGCAGCATGGCCATCGGGGAGTTCGTGTCCGTGTGCTCGCAGCGCGACGTCGAGCTGGCGCAGCTGGAGCGCGACGGCAAGCGCGGCGGGGACGAGGAGAAGGCCCTGCCGAGCCCCGCGCAGGCGGCGGCGGCGTCGGCCATGGCGTTCTCGGTGGGCGCCGTGGTGCCGCTGCTGGCGGCCGGGTTCATCGTCAACTACAGGCTGCGGATCGCGGTGGTGGTGGCGGTGGCGAGCGTGGCGCTGGCGGCGTTCGGGTGCGCGGGCGCGGTGCTGGGGCGGGCGGCGGTGGCGCGGTCGAGCGCGAGGGTGGTGCTCGGTGGGTGGGCCGCCATGGGCATCACCTTCGGCCTCATGAGGCTCTTCAAGGCCAGCGGCATCTGATGACTAGTTAATTATGCTCTGCTCTACTATTAGTTTTTTTTAAAAAAACTTACTGCATCAATTAAACTAAACTAAAACTGCATATGCATGTGGACGATGAGATGTTGTTTTGGCGCCATGAGCCGATGAGCGCATGATAGATACCCGCGCACATGCACGCCTTCTTCGTGTTCGATCTCTCCTCTCCTCCTCGATCTCCTCTGCTTACAAGAGATTGCTTGTCTAGCTGCCCCGGCCGCCTATCTAGGCTAGCTACACATATGTGTATCGTCTAACTAGTAATCGATCGACAACATTACGTAGCTAAAGTAAACCATTGCCTTGTACTCAGCTCCACATATATATATATATATATATATATATATATATATATATAATAATAATAATAATAATAATAATAATATAATCATCCATGCAAATTACTCCCAAGTTTTTCTTAAGTTTTTTAAGCTACCAATTGATCTCTGGTTAATTATAAGAGATTGGCTCTGGTCCAGCAAAAAGTATCTTGAGGTATCGGTACCTCACGATATTAAATCGTTTCTGATCGTTGGATTTAACTAGATAGGATGTGTACTGTTAGATCCGATGATGAGAAATGATTTGGTACCACAAGGTATCGGTACCTTAAAGATATTTTTTGTTGAACCGAAGCGAATCTCTGATTATAATGCTTGATTGGCTGATCTCTCTCTATATATATCGCCCAATCGATGCCATATATAATTAAGGCAGCTTGAACGTGCAGCTGTTACCTGACAGGAGTATGAACTAATGATCAAGCCATGTATATAGCCTTGGGAACAGCGATTAATGGCAAAACAAAACCAAGCTTTTTTGCTGTGGGCAATCATGCATGCATGCCTGTTCTCGCTTGCTTTTCGCCTCAGCTCATTCCCTTTGAACAGCTAAACTAACTATATATATAGAGAGAGATCATTTCACTCCTCATTTCACTCCTTTGGGCAATCATGTATTTATTCTAAACCTCATTTCACTCCTTTTCTTTTCTTAAGAAAACAAGAATTTTGTCTTGTCGCCCACTATCTACTATAACAAAGATCTTTTCTTTTTTTTTTCCTTTCCTTTTACCATCGCGGAGACATGGATGTTCTCCATCGTTTGCGACCTGCGAGGACGTCGTGGCTGCTGTTTGATCTGGTTGTGGAGAACGGGCTAATTAACTAGGCCCAGTCTAGGAGAAGCCTGAGTGCCTGATCAATGGGCCGGCCCACCTACCCCGCACCCCTCTTTATTAGCATGACGTGAGATATGGCTGACGTGGCCGCTGGAGAGGCCGCACCTTGCATGAATGGCACAAGCAAGAAAAATAATGGGGAAATAGACACCACCAGTACAGACAAATGAAATATTGTGTATACACTACTGCATTAATTACTGCACCAACTTAATAAAAGTGGAGTTTATTTCACACAAAAATAATAAGTTTATTCATACGTCATCTGTACATATTGGTAGGGGTTTGTTATTATAGTTATTCACGTAATGCGCGGGAAATATATCGGTTCATTTAATTATATAGTCGTTGTGCTAGAATCATGACCTATTTTTATTTTATTTTATAAGGACTTCATCCAATTGCGCGGGAAATGGTTCACGGTGCAATCTTGATAATATATCACTCTAATGTTTGCACACGGTTTTCTCTTACCTAGAGGTTCTATAAAGGTTGAGAGGGTGTGCTTTGCAAGTGTACACCATCTGGGTTGGAATTTGTAAGCCCGATGCAAAACTTTCTTTAGTCTAACGTACTCAGTAGTTATGTTGATTTTATCACTATTCATTTTTCTTATTACGTGAACTATGGTAGGCAACTATTGAATATTGAAGTATTACTCGTCAAATCGTTGTACATTACGATGTTGTAGTCGTAGGAGTACATAATAACATAAACAAGAAGGACAAAACTAAGATGAACTCAAGATTACATATCTAGAGAAGATCTTTCCCTCATTATATTGAACAACCGTGTTATGACCTTATCTATGTTGTAAAACCAATTTCATATATAGAGCCATGTCACAATCAATCGTGTTCTGTTCATAATCAACCGATTTCGCTTTTCCAGTTTCGTTGGGTGTGTTTTGGTTGAATGTTTTGTAAGGAGTGTGAGTCTTGGTGCTCGTTTGTTGATTTTTTTGAGTGAAACCTCATGTGAGGTTGAGTCTATATATATACTCTTGTCTAAATTAGTGTTGGCTGTTTACATCAACTTTGTAAACAAATGATGCATGGGATAATCTAGAAATCACCCGATCGATCAATTAGAGAGGCAAGGCGAGTTACAAAAATTATTCGATCTCTCTAGCTACACATATTCAATTTATCTTTTAGAAATCCAATGCACATTCCCAACTGCTAGCTTAATTATTAGAAAGCTGATTAAACCGGTAGAAATACATTGATGACTACTAGTAATAACTTCAATAGCTAGAAAACATCGATCAGCAAAGAAACGACAGCAACACTCATCATCGATCTCCAGCTAGCTAGCTGCATGCGTCCATCAGCATCGCAGCAGCAAGGGTCAATGCTAGCTAGCTCATGCATCGGCAGGAGGAGCCCCAGCAGCAGCGTTGTTGCTGTTACCGTTGTTGGTGGCGCCGTTGCCGTTGCCGTTGCTGACGATGTTGCCGGCGGCAGGTGGCGGCGACGGAGGCGCCTGTTGCTGCTGCTGGTGGCGGCGGCGGCGAATGTAGGTGTGGAGCTGGGCGAAGAGCGTTGATCTCCTGGCGTTTGCGCGGTTGATCCTCAGCAGCGCATCAGGGTTCGGGTTGTTTGCTTGGGTGAACCTGAACAGCTGCTCAAGCCTCCTGATCGTCTCATCCAACACCCTGATCTGCATCACACACATTTTCATCACACTTACATCAACGCACATATTTATCTGTGTGTAGTACACACAATCATGTATGCATAATTGCATAGACATGCATGATATGATGAATTGATGATATGTATAGATATGTTACAGAAACAAAAAAGGATTGATGCAACAAGTAGATAGAAGATGAGATGTGTTACTCGGCGTATGAGAGATCTCTCCAAGACTCGTTCGATGTCGTTGATCTGTAGATCACCGTCGCCCTGCAGGCCATGATGGTTGCCGTTGCTGTTGCCGTTAGGGGCGGCGGCGGCGGCCATGATCGATACGAGACCAAACTTACAGTGATTGTTACAGATGCAACACTTGTGCTCAAGTTTGAAGATCGAGGGGTGCTAACTGCTGCTTATATAAGCGCTCTACCAACAAAATATTTAATAAGGCTAATTAATGTGTGATACACACATAGGAGTATACATCTGCAATGACTGGCACTGGAAGTGACCACAAGCTGACGACGTACGGTATCCCAAGATTTGGTTTTCCAATCAATGGTAAACAAATTCCAGAATGGATAAAGATCTCGATTTTGATTTGCTTTGCTTGATTGAAATCCAAGTGTATATATCCTCAAAATTGTCATCATGGCCTAGCATAGACAATGTTAAAATGCTCCATTTTTATTTCTTTAATTTTTTTAGAAAATGTCATTGATGCAGTTCACAGAAAATTAGTAAGTAAATCTAGAACAATCGGTTTCATATTAATTGCATCTATCTATTATATTATTAAAACAGCTCGAAAGAAGGCACCACATTCGCTGTGGGGGCTAGAAATTCCCACATTAATCGGAGAAAAAGAAAAGAAGAGTCCAAGTAGAAATACAATTTAAAAATAGCTGAAATTCGGAATTACAAATAAGCAATATTGAAAGAAGAGTTCGTATAAGAATCCAATACGAGATTAATTAAAATTCGGAATAAAAATAAAATAAAATCTGAAATTGGAAAAAGAAGAGCCTATGTAGGAATACAATCTAGAAATAACTGGAATTCGGAATTAAAAATAAGGAATATTAAAAGAAGAGTCCATATAAGAATCCAATACGAGATTAACTAAAATTCGGAATAAAAATAAAATAAAATCTGAAATTGGATAAATAAAAAAGATAGTTCGAGTAGGATGAAACAACTATAAAATTGAAAAAAAAACATTGAAAATAATTCATATAAGACATAATACGATATTAACTATAATTCTAAATAAAACTTAAAATAAATTCCAAAAATAGAAAAAGAAAAATAATAGTTCAACTAGGAATACAATTTATAAATAACTTAAATTCGTCATAAAAAGTAAAAACTATTGAAATAAAAGACCATCGAACATATGACGAGATTAACTAAAATTTGTAATAACAAAAAAATAAATTCTGTAAATATAAAAATAATTATAAGAGTTCAAGTAGAAAAATAATTTATAAATAAAAATATCGGAATGAAAAATATGGACTTCTAAAAAAACTCCATCTAGAACACAAATGATGACAAATAACAATAAAGAGGGGAGAAGCAACAGGTTTATAAAGAAGTAGAATGGTGGCGGTTAATAGGACATCTAAAAACTATTAACAAAACCTCAAATAGAATGCCAATGACGATTAAAAGAAGGGACGACGGATGGGCCGTTAAGCAACCCGGTCATGACGGTTGGCGGGACTTATAGAAAGTAAAATATGAACCAAAATACTAATTATGTTCAATTTTTAAAATCCTAATAACAATAAAGAGAAGAGGTAGTGGACATACCGAAGATAAGTATGGTGACAGGGTTTGATATGACTTCTAAAAATTATAAAAAGATGACAAATGACAACAAATATAGGAGAAGCAACATGTATGTAAAGGATTAGAGTGGTGGCGGTTGATGGAATATCTAAAAACTATAAACAAAACCCCAAATAGAATCCCAATGATGATTAAAAGGAGGGACGATGGACGGGTCATTAAGTAGCATGGTCACAATAATTGGCGGGATTTCTAAAAAGTAAAAAAAATAAACCCCAATAATAATCATGTTCGAATTTTAAAATCTCGAAGACAATAAAGAGGGGGCAGCGGGTGAACTGTACATGAGTACAGTGGTAGAGTCGCTGACAGTTTGGTGGAACTTCTAGAAAGTAAAAAAAAGATCCTAAATGGTAATTACGTTTGATTTTTAAAATCCCAATGAAAATAAAGAGAAGAGGCAGTGGATTGACCGTAGAGTAGTATGGTGGCAGCATTTGACGAGACTTCTGAAAATTATAAAAACAAAACCCAAACGAGACAAGTGAGAACAAATAGAAATAGTGGTAGATCGAGGAAGCAAATAAATGAGTGGTGACAAAATATTTAGGAGTAGCATCTGACATAACTTTTAGAAAATATAAAATTAGAAACACAGGGATGATAAGGTTTGGTTTTTCAAAGTCTTAAGGCAACGAAATATCTATTTAACAAAATTCTAAGTAAAACTATATTAAAAAATAGATAATTTTATATCGGTGCTAGCCGCGCAATTGCGCGGGCCACCCAGTTAGTTTCTCATGAAACAAAAGAAGATAATCAATGAAAGAATGGTTAAGTTCAGTGACATTTTTTAGGTTCAGATGAAGTTATGTGTACCACAGTACTGATTTTAGTTGAAACTTTTAAATGTTGATGAAACATATTTAGTACACTAATAGGAACGTACCCAGTCAATTTTCCAAGAGCATATATCACTTTACGTTGGAGGGTAGGCATATAGTGTTAATAGTGTACATTACATAATTGGATTTTCTCTCTTTTGTGTGCCCCCCTCCCCAAGCGCGCGCAACCCCACACCCCCTCGCCCTCTAAAAAATGCGCGTGTAGTTTTGTGTGTGTGCCCCCCCCCTCCCCAAGCGCGCGATAGTTTTGTGTGTGTCCTCCCCCCCCCCCAAGCGCGCGTGTGGTTATCACACAATTTTATATATAGAATATACTTGAGAACATGTGTGTATATGCACGTTTATTTGAATCAACGTAGGTGCGTGGGTAATTATTTGTTAATCATTATTTTTGTTAAGACAACAAATATAATTAGAAATAGTCAATTTAACCCATGCACTATCTGTCTACAAAGCACCCGTGCAATTGCGCAGAAAATTTTATTATTTCTAATAAATCCGTGCACTATCTATCTAGCGTGAGATACAGACTCTGACTTCAACTGGAATGGGAGGGAGGAGGAGCTGGACTGAGAAGGGAGGATATGCATCTTCTGACTTTGGCTAGGAGGGGTAACACATGACACGGGAAGGAGAAGAGGCGAGATTGACCGGAGTAACACATGACATGGGAAGGAGAAGATGCGAGATTGGGAACGAGATAAGAAACAGAAAATGTGTCGTCCTGCAGCGCTGACCTCCCACTTCACGTGCCGTCGTCTGTTGTCACCCGTTGTCGCCCGTCCATTGAAACCGACGGGCCGTCCTCCCTCCAGTCCGCTGCCGCCCCCTGCTATTGCCTGCATCAGCTTGCCAACGCTAGCCTCCTGTTGCCGCTTGCCAACGTCGTCCTCCCTCTGCCACATTCTCTTGCAGCCGTGCCGATGCCGCCCGTGCTGGCCTCCTAGTGTAGTTCCCCATGCCAGCTGCGCAGAATGTCACCTCCCACCGCCGGCTACTCGACGTCGGATCTGGCTGCAGGGGCACCGGATCCGGTCGGGGAGACGCCGGATCCACCACCTCACACCAGAGTTCGTTGTCGCAGCCCCTCCGGCTTCCCAAGCTCCGCGTTGGAGACGGAGCGTCGCTGAGGTTTGGCCGAAATTTTCGCAAAAGAATTTAGTAATAAACCCAAAATTTATAGTTTTGTAGGGTAAAAAAACACAAGAAACTTTCATTATATGTCACCAAACAATGATTTTAATAGTTCATCCATAAAATAATTTTAATAAAGTAGAAGTGATTTAGAACTTAAAATGGGAATAACTTTGTATCGGACAGCATCCAATGGACGGAACTAAATCAATATATTAACCTTGATGTTTTAATTTTTTTCGATGGGATCATAAAAGAAGAGTATGAGCTCTGCGATGACACTCAAAAATCATGTAATTAGCTAAGAGACACTGCAAAAACGTGACACTGCCCATAGACACTACGAAAGTTATGTAATTGGCCATAGGACACCGAACGCATTATTTTATCATTTCCGGACTAAAAGTGGTGAGTTTTTTTTCAAAATGACCAGAGTGCCCCGGCGCCTCACCATCTATCCTAGACTTGGGTCCTCGGTTGAATCAAACCCGGTCGGATTCGTCACCTGGTGTTGGTGGGCGGATGAGCACCCTGGGCACGACACCGGTGAGGTGAGCGGGTCCTACCGCCGCAACATCGACTAGGAACAGATGACTGCCGTCCACGTCGCGGAGCCCCACATGTAAGCCCCTCTCTCCCTCACTCTTTCTAGATGGGGCAGCGGAGCGGTGACTCGTCGTGCCGGCCCTGGCCCCTGCTCACGACCGTGCAGCATCGTCCCAGCCGAGGCGTCGCACTAGCCCGTGCCTCGTCGTGCCGGCGTCGGCGCTCTCCCTCTTCCTCAGGCTTGCTTGAAGAAATAGGAGAGAGAGAAAGAATGAGGGAGAGAAAATAAAAGAGGAGAAATTCCCTTTCCACAATCATCAGAGAATTGAGTTGAATCAAACACTGCAATAGTGCAATTCGTTCAAATCCACCACAAATCAGAGAGGAATTAAATCACAAACTCAACCAAAGAAACAAGCAAATCAATCGTGCAATCCCTAGCAAAGCTAGGCACAGCCATGGGGATGCCCACGACAAGCTTAGTACTAGTAGTTCTTATCGGCAGTGGCAAGCTTGCACTTGACCTTCTGGAACACCACCGCCGCCGGCGCAAGTTGCAGGTTGAGCGGGCACGTCGCGGCGAGCTTGCACTTGGTGTAGTGCGCCTGGTACCTGACCTCACCGGAGATTGTCACCTCCACCTTGAACTCCCCTGTTGCCATCTGGCGCCACCTCCGCCACGTCGTGCCGGCCCTAGCCCCTGCGCATGACTGTGTAGCGTCGCCCCAGCCGAGGCGCCGCACCGGCCCACGCCTCGCCGCGCCGTCGCCGGAGCCCTGCTCTCCCTCAGGCTCGCTTGAAGGAGCGGAGAGAGAAAGAGAGAGAATGCGGGAGAGAGAGAAGAATAAGGAAGAATTAAAAAAATTAGAAGGGTAGAACCGTACTTACACAGGTGTTTCTCTCTCCAATTCGTCCAGATATAATAAAATAATCCGGTGAGTGTCCAGCAGCTAATTACTAGTTTTTTATGGTGCCCTATAGCAAATACCTGTTATTGTGGTGTCTCTCAGCTAATTACACGTTATTTGGATGTCCTATAGCAAATTTTGCCTTTGCGTAATGGCGGCCAACGCGTTTGTGCACACTTCTCACCACGTGGTTTGACCTGCTATAATCGGACGGGTGAGATAAGAGTTGCACGATTAGACCAACCAGTGACGGTGAGACTAGAGCTACACGATTAAAACAACTAGTGCACACCGTTTAGATTTTCATAAATTCATACAGAGAATCGATGGTCGACGCTCTAGCAAAATCATCGCACTACAATTAGGGTGTGTTTTAGAATCGAAAAGAAAATTAAAAAGATTGATAATATACACAACACAAGATAAGTCACCAGTACATATAATTAATTAAGTATTTAATTATATTAAACTTGAAAATGGATTAAAACTTTTAAAACTTTTCTATAGGAAAATTTTGAAGGAAAAAAAGCATTGTTTAACCGTTCAGAAAGCGTAAGTGCAAAATACGAGGGATTTTTCTCCCCCTTATGCTTTTCTCAAACACAGCCTTAGAGCAGATAGAAATAATATAACAAGAACAGTAATTCATGTCAATAAACGATCCGGAGGGACAGAAGCATGACACAACAAATTCATGTCTGCCCAAACTTCACTTATTCATAATTTGTAAGTATGAAACCACATGCAAATTGATACACAGCTGGAGGGTAAAGGAAATCATAGCCAGCCCCATAGCACTCCATTTTTGTGAACAAAGTCTCTACTCCAGCTTTGCAGTTGGCACAAATACAATATTTTCACGATAAAGATCGGGTAGCACTCTACTGCCTCAAGCTTTGCAAGATATATTGCGCATACAGGTCCCTGAGATTAAATAAGCAAAAATATGTGTCAATATATGCCAAAAGGAATAGTGGTATCTTCATACCTATTCCACAACACACACAATCACATCTTGTTATGGACTTATATTTCACTGCAGAACAGAGAACTTACATGGAGTACTGAATGGCGTCACGAGCAGTGTTGGCAGGCAAGAATGCATCAACAGCAACCTCCTTGTTCTCATTCTTCTTGTCTAAAAACATATTGTTAAGGACAATAACAGATGTATGACCAATACTACACTATATGGGATATGCAATTTAAACCATAAAACGGACTATGAGGATACAGTCTTCAAAGAAGCGTTTAATCTCTTGGAGGCGGTGAGGAGACAGCTCACTGATGTCATTGTAGTGACGGTATTCAGGATCATCAGCACAGACTGCTATTATCTTGTCATCCTTCTCACCCTGATCACAAAATCCAATATCCTTAGTAAAAAACAAAAAGAGTGAACCCGAGTTCTTCTCTCTTTGCTACAAACAGAACATAACAAAATATACCTGGTCAATCATGGGCATAAGGCCAATTGCTCTAGCACGGAGGAAGGAACCAGGAATAACAGGCTCCTGTGTGGATTAAAAGAACACATTACCACGAGATAATGACACAATATATTCCATTCTGCAGTAAAAAAGAGAATGGTTTTGTTGTGCAACTAAAAAACTACTGGTGCTGGTTCAAAAGTGTCAATGCCAAAGGACTTGCAGGCTGATCCCCTGCTCTCATACACTATCAGTTAATAATGCAAAGGACTGTTTTGCATGTTTAAAAGAAAAGAAACACAATGGAGTTACCTGCATCAGCACCAGAACATCCATTGGATCATTGTCTTCACAAAGTGTCCTTGGAATGAAACCATAATTATGGGGATACACAACTGATGAGTATAGGACACGGTCCACCTGTCAAATTATGAAGCACACAATAACAAAAATGTAATATTCTTTGACAAGAATAAACTCTTACAGCTTACAAATGCAGACCTATCAAATAATACAGCACAGTAACACAAGTACATGGTGGTGGTTCATACTTTTAATTCCTCAGGTAAGTACACAAAAAATAATTATGAAATTAGTCCATATTGTTCTTGAAATAGAGATGTGGTAATGATATGCAAGCAATCATTTTACAAATAGAACACACCTTAATCAGTCCAGTTTTCTTGTCAAGCTCATATTTCACTTTGCTTCCCTTGGTGATCTCAACAACCTGTGGTGTGATATAAATGGAAGCCATTAACCATGTAAGTTGCATGCACTGTCAGGAACCGACTGTAGATAAAGCTTCTAGAATCGTTGAATAGAACAATCAAACCACTCGACACACTTGTTTTGACTCATAAGCAATTGTTTCCCAGCAGACTAACATTCCTTGTTGTTTACCCCCGCAAAAAAAAAAAAAATCCTTGTTGTTTGCACCAGAATCAAATATCAGTAAAGTTAAAATATTCAGTAAAAATCTTAATAATAGAAAAAGGGGGAAAGGTGAAATTCACGATGTGCCCATGAATCTACTAGTGGTTCTATTTTAATTCGAATCAAAATCCAAGCTACAACTTATCCAAAGGTATAAACAGTTCAAGAAGCATAAAATTCCCATGGCAGCATATGGCTACACCTACCAGTCTGCCACCTAATACACATCATCCTGCTACTACCAAGATTTACAGAAGGCACATGCCGCGCCCACAAAAGATAGATGCTTGATGCCATGATATCAACAAAGTTGCTGAGAAACTGATGGAGATCAGCAGAAGGTTTAGAAATGTTAAGAACTTATAAATGTAAGTACTTTTCCAACTAGGTTTATTTATGATTGGCATCTGTTGTTCCATGGCTTGATCAATCCACTTAAAGTTCCAGGTTTGGTGCAATACCAAGGATGTTGCAACTGTCTTTAATTTTTGTTTAACTTAAATTAAGTGGCCCCCATTCTCTTGCCTGATTAAATTGGTATGAAGAGTTGAATTCTAATTATTCATTCATCATGCTCTTTGCCTGGTGAGTGAATTTCTTTGTTCCTTCAGAGTGTCCTGTTACTTCTTTGTAACTGGAAAGTACAACACCTATTGAACTGTAAATTTAGCAAACACCAAAGCTGTCGCGGACCTCTACAGAGTCAATATTAATTGGACAGATATTGTTTCCAATTTCAATATGGTTCAACCCACCTAGCAGCAAAATTGTGCAGCCTACAGCGCGTCAAGGAAACTTATTTTGCACGCACTCTGGCGTCATATGTATAGCTTGTCAGCATGGATAAAGGCAGAGATGGCACTTACAACGTTGAAGACAGCAGGAGCACCAGGGCCTGTTGAACCAAATTAAGTGAGATGATGCACGTCACATAGTGTTGTGGCTGAGCCATAAAGAGAGATGTGAAAAAACAGTTCCATACCGATCTCAAGATCATGCCACGGATGTGCAGCTACTGATCTCCTCGACAAGGAGGACAGTATCCTCTCGTTGAGCTTAGGGGCGCGCCTGGGCTGCCCAGCAGCAGCATTGGTGTCCTCTTCACTCATCCTCCTATGATCATTTCATAAAAGGAACCATAGATCAAGCATCAATATAGCTGCTATCAGAATGAAAAAAAAAATCCTCTTTTTTTAATAATTAGTTTGAGTAGCAGCCTAGCAGGTCGAGCAAACATCTAGCAATTGCAATTGCAAAGTTGTTATCTTCCCCCCTACCGGAACTAAATACAGTCAAGATGTATACAACCCCCTGACCTGAGGCTAACATCCATGAGATGAGCATCCGAACAAGATACAGTAGTTGATCCGATTGATCCTAACTCCTACCTACACTCAGATCAGATCCAGGGTCATGTATGAACCCCCAATCCCTTTGGAAGCAGAAACAAATCCACAACAAACTAAACTCGATGTAATATAGCTTCCGCTCAGATTGGACGCAAACCACAGCAAATAAATCCAACTCCTGAGAAATAGCGCGGATGGGGAGGGGGAAGTGAGAGGATACCTTGGATTGGAGTGGCGGCTGAAGGGGTGGAAGGTGGCGGCGGCGGCGGCGACGAAGAAATGAAATGATTCCCTGCACGGCACCCTCCGTCTGAGGAAACAGTATTAAAGACGGGAGGGATGACAATTTCTACTTAACTCCCTCCTTCCAACGTTTTAATACAAAATGAGCCCCTAATGCAATGCAAGTACTACTTCTTGTGCTGATGATATGCGCGTCTCGCGTGCCAATCTTTGGTCTGGGAGCTCCCATGTTTTGGCAGCAAGTGGGAATATCCAATATCGCCCCTGCTCTTTATTTACTCATCACTAAGGGAGAAACTTTTTCTTTCTTTCTCTGTGATGGTAGAAATTTGGGTCCCTTTCAAGGCTTTTGTTTTAAAATATTTTATTTGAGAGGAATTGCACTAAATTAAAGTTGACCTGATGAGCCTTGTGCTGGTCATCGCATTCGCAGACAGGCCGATCAACCTTCGAAAAAGGGCTCGGGACATTGCCTGCCGAGCTGGTTGGTAGTACAGTGTTCCAATCGATCCCCATGTCCTCCATCCATGTGGGCTCTTGTTTGACAGCGCCAAGCTCAGCTCAAGTGGATTCGATTCGATCGCGATTCCATGCCGTTTTGGACTCAACTCGGTTCGGTCGGTCACACAGGCAAACTAAAAAGGCAGGTTGACCGCTCCAAGCTGCATAGTCCTCCTCACGATGCTCTTTTCTGATCCTCAAGACGCTCGAGCATCCAATGCTCTCTTCTGTTGTCCGTAGTACTTCTACTCGCCTATCTCAGCTACAAGAGCGGATATCACACACAGAATTTATACTCCAGTAGTAAATTATTAGGATTTTTTTAATCTTATTTTCTTTCTTTCTTGCTTGCTTGTGTGGAAATGTGAAAATTGAGCGTCTCGCTTACAAATATTACAAAAGTATGGGCGAAATGAAGAAGCAAAACGGCAACGGAAACAAATGAAACAAAAAGAAAGTATAGTGGTCACCGTCGTGCCAGTAGGCACTAGACCTTTTCATGTTGTCATTGAACAGCGTTGTTGGAGACTCGAGTGAAGAAGGCGTTGTCGGAGTGCAGCCTGCCGCCATCAGATTGGACGAAATGCGCAGTTTGTTGGTGTGCGGTGTGCTTGAGTTGCGGCTCAAGTTGAGATGACGTCTGAGATAAAGAAAGCGTCGACAGACATTGCCGGCTCACAATGGAGGTGGAGGCAGAGACGACGGCCCAATGGGACGGATTCATCGCAAAGAAGGCAAAGGCGGGGAGTCGCCACCACCTATTGCAGACACCGGATTGGACGGTGTTACAGCGCCAGGTGAAGATCTAGATATTTGGTATGCTTGTGTAGTGTATCGAACTGTTGATGGGCCTATTGGACCTATTGGGAGTAATTCAGTCAATCCAGTTAACCGATGTTGGTAATTGAATTGATTGGATAAAATTTGGTTAGTCAGATCCTAAGATCGGACCGGTGGCCGAGTTTTTTCATTTTAAAAGGATACAATTTGAACGATAGTTCTAACGATATTTTTATAATTTTATAGCGACCAATTCCAACCAGTAATAAATTTATAATTGCCCACCCTTTTTTCCACCACTACTAGCGAGTTGGTTATAATAAACTTTTCCAAGTGAGAGAGAGAGATGGTACAGTGACCGTGCTAGGCATTTGTAGTGTTGGTTCGGTAAGTCCGGTTCACAGAAGTCGAATAAACATTTGATTCGACCAATCGACCCCTACAGCGTTAAAATCGATTTTGGGTGGGACCCATGAAAAAAATCTTAATCCCACCTTTCCCTTCCCCCTCACAACCTGTAGCAACAAGTAATTTTTTATCATCAATGTTCGACTTCTGTTTTGAAGTCGCTTTTTCATCTGACACGTACGGTTCGCTTCCCATAGTGTGCATAGTTCGGTTTTTTCACGTTGAAATCGATTTTAGGTGCACACTGGAGCTGTTCTAAGGGCATCAGCAATGGGTGTCTCCAAGCCGTCCCCCCACCTGATGCCGTCTCCTTCCGTTTGAAAAAGCAAACGAGGCGTTCCCTCACAGGACCACGCGACGCCTCGCTGGGGGACGCGCCCCCAGCACGTTCTCGCCCAGGCGCCGGTCGAAAGAAACCCGTTGCGTGGGTACGATGCTTCAGGCAACGCCCCTAAGCTAGGATTTCCTCTTCCACCCCTCTCACATCTCTCTTGCGCTCGTCCCCAAATCGTCGAGGTCGTCGGCGGCTCCCTCCCCTGCTCACATCACCGGCCACCGTCGTGCAAGGAGGCGCCGGCGTCCACTCTACTGGCGCAGCCTTCGTCCACCGTCGGTCGTCGGCGATGGGCGTGGAGGTGGTGAAGCCGAGCTGCGGCGGTGACGGGCGGTGGTGAAGCCGAGCTGCGGCGGTGACGGGCGGTGGGGTCGGCGACGGGCAGGGCGCTCGGTGCCCCGCGCGCCGTCGGCCGCCCTTGCTGGCGGAGGGAGGAGGCGGCGACGGGCGAGACAAGGAGAGAGAGCGGCGGCGGAGCGAGTAGTACCTGACGTCGGGGCGACATGGGATTTGACGAAGCTGAAACCGCCAACATCAGATCCAGCGTCGCCAGAAACCACCACGCCAGATCCAAAGTCACACGAAGCTACCGATTTGCCGGGTCCTGTCATTGCTGCGGTTTCGTCAACTCCGCTTGAAGCAGCCCGTGCTTTGCTAGATATGCAGCCATGCGAAGATGCTACTAGCATTTGTTTCACTAATTGTAAGTGCTTTGATTGTGGCTGGGAGAAATCATCATTGATTGAAGTGCTTTACACGGCTGAGAGAAATCATCGAATGTTTGATTTGTACATGCTTGGGATTTGGGGATTTCTCTTTGGATTTGGGGATGTCTTCTCCCCTTTCCCACCTTTTTTTAATTTGTCTGCAGAAAGCTGAAAGACTGATTTTGGTTGTCTTGCTAAGATTTGTTCTATCTCCAATTAGCATCTAGCACTAATCATCTCCATTTGTCAAGCACAACCGTATTAGCTTGCCAAGATTATATATTTCCATTAGTGCGCGGGGCTGCCATGGAGGGGCACGGACGACATTTGTGCGCGGGGTTACTTGGTCCGAGACACCCACTGTGGGCTGCATCTCTTCGTGCCCTTAAATTTCCTCGGATTTCAAAGCTACCAGGCAAGGGTACCCTTCACTGTGAGGACGGTTCTCCAGAGCCACTCTACGGGTGTCCTCAGTTAGTGAGAACACTCTAGAAGTGGCTTACATTGTAGATGCCCTAATAGTCTAATTTTCACGCCCCCATGTGGGCTCATTCATGTTTGACAGCAATAGGCTTTGCCTCCTCACTCCTCACTAGATAGATAGCTCGACCATACTAGTACTATACTGTACTGTATATCGATTGAGAAAATTTCCTATATACCACTGAAAATTTACTCAATCCCTTCAATACCTCTGAATTTGACATCATCTTTTATATACCCCTGAGTTTTCATTTTGATCTCCTCTGTACCCATCTCCGTTAGTTGACCATTAGTTGACCGTTAAATATTTTAAAATGACTATATTACCCATCCTATACATATATGGTACCTACCCAATAAATTTTCATATGAAAAAAATTTATACAAAATACAAGCAATATAATCATTTAATGCCCAACTTAAAAAATAAAACTTATTATTTTTTATTTTTTAAAAATTATGATTAAATCCATACATTAGTTTCACCGGAAAATTAAGAGCAAGAACTAAATGTTATTTAGGTTTAAATTTTTGGGAAGATATATGAAATTCATCAAATTTGATCTGAAATTTATTTAAAAATTTTAAATTTGTTTTCTAATTTGTGATAAACTAATTACATCCCCCAACAAATCTTTTTTCACTAAATATTTGTTGAAAAGTAATTTTCAAATTTTATGCAGAAATTTTTTTACAATAAATCTTTTTTATTTTAATGAAATAATGTTTTATTTTTAAAAATTCATAACAAATATTTAATAATTTATTCCTTATTGGTTTTACACATAAAACATTTCTAGCTTTTAACAATATACCAAGGACAATAAAGTAATTTCTACAATAACTAATGGTTAACTAACGGAATGGGTATGTAAGGGATCCAAATAAAAACTCAGTGGTATATAAGAGATTAAACAAATTTTAGGGGAGTAAAAGAGATTAGGTGAAATTACATGTGCATGTATGGAATTGGCCCATATCGATTCGATTGCGATTGCGATTGCGATTCCGTGGCGTTTTGGACTCAACTCGGTTCGGTCGGTCGGTCACACAGGTAACAACAGCCAAGTTTACTGCTCCAGGGAGGCTCGCAAATAATTACACGACGCTCGAGCATCCAAGGCAGTGCTATCTTCTAGTACTCCTACTTGCCCATCTCAGCTAGTACAAGCGTGGAGATGGATCATACACAGAATTTATACTCTAGTACTACTAGTAGTGAATTATTATTTTCTCCTATCTTCTTTCTTTCTACAAGGCGAGTACTTGCTTGCTTGTGCGGAAATGTGAAAAATGAGAGTCTCGCTTACAAACACTACAAAAATACTCCCTCCGTTTTAAAATATTTGACACCGTTGATATTTTAGTACGTGTTTAACCATTCGTCTTATTAAAAAAATTTAAGTAATTATTTATTCTTTTCATATCATTTGATTCATTATTAAATATATTTTCATGTACATATATAGTTTTACATATTTTTTAATTTTTTTAATAAGACGAATGATAAAACATGTGAAAAAGTTAATAGTGTCAAATATATTTTGAAACGGAGCGACTACTGCATAGGCGAAATGAAGAGGTAAAACAGCAGCGAATGGAACAGAAAGGAAGCATGGTGATGGTCGTCGTGGCGTGGATGGCGTGTAGCAACTCTATTCATTATTACTGGATCTATCCATCCATCAGCTTTTCTGCTAATAAGCTCTCTCATCTCAGTATATTCATCAGTAATAAAGTAAAAAAGCAATGGACTGCTGCTCGTGCTGGTGAGGGAGTGAGCGAGCACTATACAAGTAGTGGTAAGAGAAGAGAGAAATCTAAGAGAGAGAGAGATGGATCATCACCAGCACCACGAGCAGCAGCAGCAGCGGATGGTGGGGATGGCGATGGGCGAGGCGTACGTGGGAGGCGGGGAGGTGGTGGCGCGGGAGGCGGCGGCGCAGGCGCTGGGGGCGGTGGTGCAGCTGCACTTCGACAAGACGCTGGAGAAGAAGCGGGCGGCGGACGCGCAGAAGCAGGAGCTGTGGCGCCTCTTCCTCGCCTTCTTCCTCTTCCTCGCCATCCTCCTCTCCGCCGTCGCCCAGTCCCCGCCGGCCCGCCTCCAGTGCCGCCACCTCTGGGCCCCCGCAGGGCTCCTCTCCCTCGCCCACCTCGCCTTCTACGCCGCCGTCGCACACCACCTCCGATGCCTCAACGGATTCAGGTCGCTCTAATTGCCTCTTGCTTGCTTGCTACTACTTAATTACTTGCTTACTTAGGAGCAATTAATTAAGAGTAATGGCGAATGAATATACTAGATACCAGCGGCGTTGCCACAAGCTGACCCTGGCGCTGGCGGCGGACAGGCTGCGGATGCTCAAGTCCGGCGGCGACGTGGTGGCGGCCGCCGACGTGGAGGTGCCGTACCAGGAGCCGCCCGAGAGCTACCTGGCCAAGTTCAAGCGCAGCTGGGCCATCCACTTCGCCTTCCTCATCACCACCTTCGCCTTCTCCGTCGCCGCCGCCGTCGCCATCCTCTGCTTCTAGCTCTCAGATCTCCTCTCAACTGGACTACTCCTCCAATCTTACTAGTAGGAGATTTTGATTGATCAATCAGATCAGATGATGGAAGAGTCGTTCGTTGTTTATCTCTACTGTAATCCCTCCCTCTTTCTTGTCGTATTCATTGTGATTTAGTAGTAGAATGTTCTATGTTAATTGCCCTTCAGTGAGAGGCCCTCACATACATTATCTCAATTGTCAGCCAGTGTCACATTCACTCGCTCAAATCGCACCAGCAGCCACTGTGGCAAGAGCAACTGTATTTATCCTTAACTACAGTACTCTCTTGGAGATTGGTTGGTTTGTGAGTAAAAGCTGCCAAGCTTGTTGCAATCATCATTGATGTTTATGCAACCAACGTCGCTTTTAAGTACCACGGCGACGATTTCACTGTACCAATAGTACATTTTTCTTGGTTCCAGTCCTGCTTTCTCCCGGCCAAATCATAACATAAACCCTAAGACAACATGACGCCACATCGTCCAGACAATTGTTTAGGTTAATCAAATCGTCATTAGTTAGAGCATGTAACGCACACAGTGCCGCACAACACATGACACTAGGGGTGTATTTAGATAATGGGAAATGAGGGGTGGAATTGGAATTGGGAAATAAACGAAGGGTTAGAATTAAATGGATGAGAGAGAATGAATGGTAAATATTTTAAGAGGGGTGAGAAATCATTTCCCTTAAACATTTGCCGAACACTGCCGAAGATCAAGAAACAACAAACACAGGTGATAGGCTCTTCAATCAACTTTTCTCATATTGTGTGTTTGAAAGTGTGTTTCTGTGAACAGTGTTTGTTTTATTCGCTCAAGGAATAGGAAATCAAATCAAATGAAGGAATAGATGTTTGTTACAGTGATCAGTAGTACGTACATGTTTGCTACAACAACACAAATCCCCTTCCTTCTCTGAGCTTGGTGAGTTGGTGAACTAAATGTGTCATCCGATTGATGCTCTGAAACAAAGCAGCAGCCATGGCATGCTTCATGCTTGGCCTTGTCAGCTACAAGCCTTGGAATGCTGTTGCTGCGAGTTCACGGCCTCCAGCAACTGCAAGCTTGAACCACCATCGATGCAAGAGGAAAGCTAAGCAGCCTTGAGGACATTGCAGAGAGAATTGTATGCGTTGACACAAAGCTTAAACTTCTCTTCGGCCACGGCCTGGGCACATGTAAAACAGAGTATGCAGTTATACCCTCTGTTTAGTGTTTACCAACTTACCATCCGTTGTTTTGCACATTGATTTGTTACAGACCAATCAGTACATTGGCTGCATCAAGACAATGTCGTATGCTGTTGTTTACTCTAAATCAAACAAGAAGGAAAGGGTTACCTGTGATGAGCCTGGGTGCTTGTCAGGGTGCCACCTCAGAGCAGATGCCCGGAAACTGCACACCAAAAGTAATTCAGGTGAACGCTAGTGGAGCACCTACTTGTAGTGCCATACAGAAATGGTAGTGATAGCAAGACAATAATTCGAGGAATGGTACAAAAATTCACAACTTACGCAGTTTTGACAGCATCTAGAGTTAGTGGACCACAAGGTGGTAGTCCAAGAATAGCCCTGTGTGCATGTGAACCAATGTTGGTTGTTTCACTGGTGTCATCCTCACTTTCATCGTCACTATCGCTACAAACTCTTTCTCTCTTCGATTCACCAGTCCTTCGAAATCTGGACGATGAATCTCTGAAGCTAAAACTCTCCCACGATATATGGGACCAGGTAAAACGATGATTCTCACCGAACATGTCTTCAAAGATTTTGTCAGGATGCACATAATACTCCTCACGGAAGAAATTGTAGAACCTCTCCCTGTCTTTTTTACCTGCAAAATATTATAAGAACATTCTCACCTATGTGACATTTATGGTGTTCTGTAAACTAATTTGAAGTGATCTGAGTGGGTCACAGCAACAGCACAAATCAATGTGACACAACAAACTGCAGTCGAATTATGCATGCTCTGCAGGTCACTAAAATATGAAGTATGAACAGACCAGTATGTTCTTGCACCATTTTCAAGTCAATAAATAACATCCTGATATGTGCAGTTACAGATATGCAGAAAAGGTAATAGCAGAAATAACATAGCAAAAAGCCTAGAGCTGCATTTGGTTTAAGGAGCAGGGTTAATATGTCGGTTAGGGGTTCAACCCACACAGACACCTCCTACTCCTCAACTTAACCAGTTCAGACTTGTAATCATACTAATGCATGATAAAGTTAACCGACCACGGATGACCTTAAGATACCACTGGAGCGGCAGATAAATTATGAATGCGATACATGATAGTATGATACATCAGAGATGCTCAAAACCAGACGAATAGATTCAAGTGAAGGTAGTACACGTCTATTTTCGTTTTGGAAGAGGAACATACATTTTCTGTGATGGTGTACACCTTGTCGCGACTTTGTTGAGCCATGAGACTGAGATCCTTTCCTAAAGGTTTTGAATCGTGGGATATCATGCGAATTAGCAAAGCTGCCTGTACTTCCACCCTGGATAAACACATGTAATATTGCGACATCAAATGTTATTGGTTTTTGCAAATATCTTATCCTAAAAGAAATAAAGTATTACCATCAAAAGCTTTTTGAAGAGTAAATAGATTATTTGTGCTAGTTAGAGGAAGGACAAAAATCTGGAAATGACAACTCAAAACAGAAATTCTCACCTGTAAATGAGGTGAACTCTTTCCAAAGAGAAGATAATCTTTTAGGGCCTTTTTACCTTCTGCTCGTTTTTGACGAACAACATACCTCTCGTAGTTCTGTTGCAAAATTATTTGTCAGAACAATCGTCTTACTGAGAGTTTGGAAGGTCAAAAGTATTGCAAGAATGAAACAAAAGTATTGCATTATCAACATTCAGAAGCATAATCAATGTGGCTTATATAATAGGAAGGGCAGAAAATATTGATATTATTGATAAGATAAATAAAAGGCCAGCTACTCGAGTGCTACAGTTCCTTCTTAACATAATTCGGCTTGGCTACTTGCCAACCCCTCTAGAAGATCAATATTATACTTGTTTTAACAAAACCATATTTTGGTAGTCCAGCTAGAAAACCATAAAATTTAATTGAAGGAAAAAGGTTTTGATTATTCATATGCGAAAGCAGGTACCCTGAAGAAAAATGTCAATTTAATAAAATACATCTGAGAACCATTCCTTGTGGCACCGATTAGTATCATAATGGAGCACTGATATTGAATACACTAGTTCTTTTCTTGCATCAAGCATCAACCCAAACTGCTAATTTGAGTTTCTGTCTTTCGAGAGAGTTGACGTTAACAATTAATCAGTTCCATCAGGTGGTAGGTACAAAGGAAGATATCAAATCATACCTTGGATAGCTTCCGCGCTCCATGTTCATGCTGAATAATGCATTGGCAGCAAGAAGATTGTGTTAGCACACAAGCTATGCATATAGGGAAAAAGGCAAAACATGAATGATGTAAATCGTATTTATCACACTATCAAGTAAAATGGTCGTGATTCTAGAGACAATGAACCAATGTTCATGATCACTTATTGATATCTTTGACATGGTCTAGTTACTTAAAATGTTATTGCAATTATGACGTAACAGTATAGATATTTTGAATGTCTATGGGCAAACTAGATATGTGTGTTCTTTCTTACTAAAACTAACGAGGCATAATCCATGGCCTTATGGCTTGTTCCAGATTCCAAGTTTGGCAATTAAAGTGTTTGGCTGGGTATTGTAGCATCCCATTGAGAATTTGAGATGCTTGGTTTGGGAACTGAAAACACCAAGTTGCAGAATAAGCATCGATCGATTAGCACAGTTGAAAGTACCTTAACAGAATCGGAGTAGCCGGGCATTTCTAAAGCCTAAGATCAAAGAGCAGCACGGGCACGAAAGCCGCCGGGTATGTTCCTTACTCCTGTGATTACAAGGCGCAATCCGGTGAGCTCAGTGCCATTTCTTTGGGCACATTGTGCACATGGTGAATGAATCGGTTGGTGTGGGTGGAATAAACCAACTGGATTATCACTTATGCTCTCATTCTGGCCACATGACATTGCTTGCAGCGCATCTTTATCCTCGCCTAACAAGATGTTGGACAGGATTCCGAAACGGGTAGGGGGGAGGGGGGGGGGGGGGAGGAGAAAGGGGGAGGGAGGGAAAGAAAGGACCTTGCAATCGAACTTGTCCTTCCACTTGGCGGAGGAGACGGGTGTGGAGTGGAAGGAGGACGCGGCGAGACGCGTGGGATCGACGAGGAGGTGGGTCGTCCGTAGCACGGCCCTCCATGGCGCCGCGGCGGCCTGCATCGTAGCGGAGACTGGCGAGAAGAGGGGAATGGATATGGTGGAGAAGCAAAGGAAGCCTAATTAGCTAGGTAGCGTGTTCGCCAACTCCTCCTCCTAATCCGCCATTGAAAATTGGAGGCATCTTCTGCTACAGTATATTCGATTCTCCCAACTTCCCTCGCCGCCGGCCGGCCGCCCGCCGCCGCTTCTCGATCGGAATCTCCTCTCCGCGAGAAGTGGAAGAAGAAGAAATTAGGTTGCCTTGGTTTAGGCCCATCTGCCTAATTCAAGTGCATCTTTTATGGGCCGCACAGTCCGGCCCATCTGCTGCTTCTCTCTCTCGCTTGGATTGAAGACTGCATTCTCACTAAAAAAATGAAAGAAATAAAGAGCAGCTACAATAGCAACAGAAATATCGGATGATGAGAATTGAGAAGAGAGCATACACTTTTTTGTTTTCATATCTGAGTTAATTGTACTGTTTTTCCCGTTTCGTTTGCTCATGATATCTATAGTGGGTGAGAAGTTGAGGGTGCTTGCCTAATTTCCACCAAACTGGCCTTTCTTTTGTTCCAACTTATCAATAACGGTTGGCCACATGCTTACATACAGAACAGCTAGCTAGCTAATATATATATATATGTGCATTGCATAGTTATAGTTAAAAGGGAAAAGGGAAAAAGGGAAAGGTAGCAAAGCATGATACCTAGCTAGATCAATCGATCGATCGATATATCCATAAGGCATCAGCCTAGCTAACTGTCTGGAGATGCCTAAGCTAGATAGCTACATATATACTGTAATGCACTATCCATTATATTGCACCGTAATTATATACTATAAGATGAGCTTTTCATATGCGTCGATTAGTCGTATATGCACAGAAATGAAATGTTATAGTGCGTACTAGCTACAAAATTATGAAAGATGCATGCATATAAGCCTGCACTCGATCAGCACTCCGGCCTACTACATGTTTTTGTGGTACGTAAGTGCGTCGCTGTCAAATAAAGATCGATCTAGATCTGCTATCTCTTCTAGTAAGTTGTACGTATCTATCGATCGATCCATCAAGGAACACTAAATAAAATGGTGTTTCTTATGGCCGATTAATTAGAGCTTATGTTTCTTATGGCCGATTAAAATGGACGGTCTGTATAGCTAGAGCCTCGAGATAAAGTATATAGCTTCCCACTTGCATCTAGCTAATTATGAAATTAAGTCAGTACTCCCAGATCATGCATGAAACAAACACAGACTCTACCTGGAGATCATATATATAATATGGATATATACTACATATATGCACGTACTAACAAGCTGAATCTATTCTTTCCCATGTTTCTTTCTTGCTTTAATTCTGTTTTCTTTCATCAAATTAATAAAGTTAGTGACCTGGTCAAGGCTATGGTACGTTCAGTAAAGCTGCTTTCCAATACCCGGAACCTAGATATGTGCATCGTGTACACACGATAATTGTTGGGACCAAATGTCATGAAGAAAATGGGGATAGCTAGCTAGGCGGGAAAATACTCTTCTCCCTGATTATCCATAAGATAAAAGTGAACCCGAGGAGTATTCATTGGTACTCATCGCTACTGTCTCGGTAAAAATATAATCTGGTCTTGCTACAGAATCCAGATGGCTTTTATATAGTCCTTCAAAGATACACGTAAAGAGTATATATTTTTTTTTAGATAATAGAATATAATCCCGGCCTTTACTCAAAGAGTTATAGCCAATTATTACACCAACTCAACAAAAACTCACACCTGAATAAACAAAAGCACAGACGAACTAATAAAAACTCACACAGTATAAAAAGATCACAAAAAATATTGAATTCTATTTGTGAATCTCCATCCAAAGTTGGCGAACAGCTGCATAACTAATGACTCAAGATTACGACATGCAGCTTTCACTGACTTGATTTCTTCATCACTTCAGTAGCTGAGTCCAGGACCGGAGCCAGTATGTTGCCCTGAAAAGAACCTGCATATAGGACATAGATGGTGATTTATCAAAAATCATATCATTTCTATACAACCATATAGCCCAACATATAGCGGATGCTCCAATAACAATAAGTTTGGTAGATTTTTTATTAAAGAATATATATACTAGCACATTAGGACGACTCTCTGGACCACTAGTATCAGCTTGTAGGAATGGCTGGAGTTGTCCCCCTGCACCTACTAATGGAATATTACCGCCGGGCCACGTAGCTATATATCAGGCCTCCTTCTCAGCCTGACAAGTTCTATTTACCCTTCTATCGCAAGCTCAAATAATATATGATGGGTAAATACCCAGACTCAAATAGTATTTGATGGGTAAACACAACTTTCTCTTGAACAACTTCTCTTTTGCCTTCATCTGAACCTGCTAGGGAAACTTCAAGAAGTATTAGCCGTTGGTTAAGAGTAGTTCGATGTCGTGTTTTGGTCGAATGTGAGGTGCGGCGTCTAGCCTCTGCTACAACAATAATATTGTACTCCAAAAAATTAAGAGATTTTGGATGGATAAGTTATATTCTAATACTACTAATACTATGAATCTATGCTCTCTGTAAAGATTTATAGTACAAAGATAGTTTGCCGGGCCTTCCAAAGCCAGCTTGCTAGTCCACATCAAATTGAGGGGAAATGTACAGAATCTGACTCAATAAAATGTGTTTAATAGTGAGTAAAATCTACACCTCCCAATAACACACTTGCGTGGAATAAAGGGATCGTATTTTTTCCAGGATTTGGTTCTGATGTCAGCATATCAATGCGCCATTGCTAGCTAGTAGAATATATGCCGTTTATCCTGGAACTGATCTCTTTTGTGGTACGACGTGCAATACTATAATCTCTCTAAAACTTAATTAACAGGGTAACCTTTCTTTTCATACGGCAAACTTGTGCGAATAAATGATGAAAATGGAGGAGGGACCTATGCATTCTATACTCTCTTTTTTTTCATAACTTATTACTCCCTCCGTCGCTAAATATTTAACACCGTTGACTTTTTTAAATATGTTTGACTGTTCGTCTTATTTAAAAAATTAAGTAATTATTAATTCTTTTCCTATCATTTGATTCATGGTTAAATATGCTTTTATATATACATATAGTTTTACATATTTCAAAAAAAAATTTAATAAAACGAACGGTCAAACATATTTAAAAAAAATCAACGACGTCAAATATTTAGGGGCAGAGGGAGCAACTAATTGCATCATGCGTGGCTCACCTGGATTTTTCACATTTTGGTCCTTTTGAAAAACTTATTTCGCAAGTAGACCCCTAGAAAAACTTATCCCAAAAATGGTCCTTTTTGGGGCGCCAGAGTGGCTGGCGCCGTCGTTCAACAGGGCGCCGTCCCCCTGCCGACGTGGCGGGGCGATGCTGAGGTGGCTAGGGGGAGTGCGCCAGAGTGGATGGCGCCCCCCCCCCCCCCCCGAATATTTTAATTTTTGTTTTATTTGTTTGATATTTTTTTCACGCTTAGGGGCACACAAGAACCAACCATAGAAAAATTGAACTCAAATGGACGTAATATGTGACATGTAGAATTTTTCATCTCCTCTCCTCTCCGAACTAGTGCAGAGGAGAGAGATGTGCAACTTTTTAATTTTTATTTTATTTTTTTGATATTTTTTTCACACTTAGGAACTCACAGGAACCAACCATGTAAAAAATAAAGTCAAACGGACGAAATATGTGGCATGTGGAATTTTCCAAAGCTCCACCGAAAAACTTCTCTCCTCGAAAATATAATCTTGCAAGCGGAATTTGGAGGTTTTAATATCGCCGAACCCGGCAAAGATGGGGAGAATCGGATGTAACTTTTTCTGTAGATGTCCGTGCATATATTATTTGCCTGATTCCGAGTCCGTATGAGAAAGTTACGCCTATTTTAATAGATGACATATTTTGTCTGTTTCGGTAGAGTTTTGGAAAATTATACATGTCACATATTTTGTCCGTTTGAGTTTATTTTTTATACGGTTAGTTCCTATGTTCTCCTAAGTGTGAAAAAAATATCAAAAAAATAAAATAAAAATAAAAAAATTGCATCTCTATGTATTGTTTAACTTATATATGTTATTTCATGTGGTTATATTTTGAATTAGATTAAGTAATTTCATATGGTGGTAGAGTGCATTATATTTAACATGCTGATCAAAGGGTTTTACTAAAGGAGTTATGGTCTAATTTTAGTGAAGGTGCAAAGTAGACTAAGTAGTATGCTAGATATTTTCAGACTTAGCTAAGTGGTAGTTCGAGTTTAAATTTTTTTTTTGTGGTTGATTGTATCATGATCCTGAGTGTGAAAAAACATTCAAAAAAATAAAATAAAAATAACACCGTTGTAACTCCATACAGAGAAACAGGAATGAAGGCGGCGGCGCCAGCCATGCTGGCGCCCTCCTCCCTGGGGCGGCGCCAGCCATGCTGGCGCCCTCCTCCTGCTACGTCGGTTCGCGTGCGCCACGGTGGCAGGGACGGCGCCAGTCTCTCTGGCGCCCCAAAAAGACCATTTCTGGGATAAGTTTTTTCAGGGGTCTATTTACGAAATAAGTTTTTCAAAAGGACCAAAATGTGAAAAATCCAGCGTGGCTCACGTCATAGCATGCATACTGCATATATACTAGTACGACCACATATGTCGAAATTAAAGCGGTTGCAACTTCCCTGAAAGCCATGGGATGAAAGCTACTGGTAGCACAGCATGAAGAAGACAGGAACAGGAGGGGATCACTTTTTGTTTGAGGCAGACAAGACGCATCGTTTTCATGCTGCAACCTCCTATCAATCGATCTCTCAATGCACGCGCGCGCGTGTAGTGTTATCCATGTTTCTATGTGGTTTCATGTAAGTAATCTGCGTCTATTTTTTTTTCTTCTTGGCATGCAGTTGTACTGCTACTAGTGTGGTAGTATGATTGATTCAAACACATGCATGGTGCCACGGGAAGAAAACTAGAGATGTCGTGTCACTTTTTTTTGGGAAAAAAGCAGAAATTTAACATCGATAAGGACTAAGCCAACCAGAGAAGGGTGAATGGTTGGTATACCCAAAAACCAAAAACTTTTAGCGGAAATAAAATTTACCCTCGAAATCGATGGAGATCGGTCTGACCGAGATTGATCTGCCGGTCTGACCGAAGCGTAGCCGCCGGTCTAACCGGTGTTGATCTACCGGTCTGACCGCCGTTGAGTCGCCGGTTAGACCGCCGCACCCGATGAAACACAAATCGAAGAACTCTCAAAGTAGATGACAACTTTATTACTTCTCTCTGTGTTTACAAAGTGCAACAACAGCACTCCTTACAAAAATCTCGACTAAACTCGAAACCGTAAAACACAACGCTATGAAAAGCGACACCAAAGAGATACTGGGAAGCCTCACACTCCCCCTCTATTTATACATGAGGTAAGCAGCCTAAAACCACGAACCAAACTCATACTAAGAGTCCTAATCCCCATAGGAAACCTCCTAGTACAAGAAACAAACTCTACTTAACCAATCATACCAAATTTGGACTCCTTCCAAATTCGACTCCGCATCCCATACGCACACAATACCTCCATCGTATGCCATATGGAATCTCCATCAACCACGTGCATCAACTCTAGCCTTAGTATCCCGCATGATATCTGACCACCACGGACATCGTCTTACCACCAAGCCGACTCCCGGTCCATCACCGCAAATACTCTCCCGAGGCATCGAGTCACCTACACATGAAACAAACAAAGAAACCATATTCCGAGACCAAGCTATCACCAATTTGACTTATTAGTAGCAAACAACAGTATCACATACGTATAGTATCCATCTAGAAACCATAACCATGAAACAATCACGGATATCCAAAGAAACAACTTAAAACCGAAAACGACACAGTGTCGGCCGGTCAGACCGCGGGCCAGCCGGTCTGACCGCTCAACACAAGCCGGTCTGACCGGCAACCACCGCCCGGTCTGACAGGTCCCGACAAACCAGTAAACCCTGTTCATCTCCTGAAAATTGGTTATCTCCAAAACCACTTCGACGATAATCTCCAAATATCAAAACCAATAATCACAGATGCCAATTGTTTATCACAGAATAAGAATCAAAACACACGTTGATCTTGCATGATGTGTATAAGCAAGAAATTAAGCATGCAGTGGATGGATGGATCATCATGCTGAATTTGGTATTTGCAACCTATAGCTCGCAAGTTAATTAAAGTCATGCGAGCGACTTCAGAAGATCGATCGGATCGAGCAAATTAAAGCACGAGTTATGGAATCTTCACGTGCATCCTAGCCAGCCCTTCGTGTTGATTGGTCTGTTGTTGTTTGATTTGAATACCAGCTCGATCGATCACCTCTTATGTACGTACGTATGACTAACAAAAGCATCCGGCCGGCCGGTCACCATGTACGACACCACCCCACGTACGCCAGGTAGCTATAGCAGCTATTGACCAATGACCGATGACTAAGATTTTGTGTACTTACTTTAATATAAAATTGACAGTTAGACTTTAAGTAATTTTGATTAAATTTTAGATTAAACGTCAAGCATATATAACCAGAGGGAGTATATATTATCGACAACAAGATACATATAGACACCTAGCTATATAAGAGGACATGTGCATGCTATATTCATACGTCCATTATTTTCTTCAACAAGAGTTGGATGAGATTAAGATTTTCGAAACACGTTTTTTAAACTGCTAAACGGTATGTTTCGTGCGAAAACTTTCTATATGAAAGTTGCTCTAAAATATCATATTAATCTATTTTTTAAGTTTATAATAATTAAAACTCAATCAATCATACGTTAATACCACCTCGTTTTAAATAAAAAAAAACTTAAGCTTCATATTTATCTTCAGGAGAAAATAACACCACCTATAGTAGTATAATTGCCCCGCGAAATACATTGTATTATAAACTGCCTTCCCACTGAGCTAGTAGCTCGCAGGAGATGTCGACCACTCCATAAGTTTTAATCCTTTTATTTTTACACGAGTTAAAAAAGACACCTTAGTAAAAAAAATGAAGGATTCCGATCACGGGCCACACGTGACAATTGATTTTCACTAAAAAGATCTTTTACTAGACCTGCCCTATTTTTATAGATGGCCCTCTTAGAATCCCACCTAACAAAATCTAATTTTCACAGAGAACGCGTAAAAAATATTACCTGCACACTGGAACCGCATTAAAATTGAGCGCCGCACAGTCAAATACACCAAGTCCTTCCTTGCTAGCTCTCACTCCCTCCTTTTCTCTCCCCTCTCTTGACCATAATGGCACCTCCTCCTTTCTCCAGCTTCCCACCTCCGAAACGATGCTACCAGCCTTCCTTCACGCTGTCCTCCTCCGCCCTAGTCTTCCTCCTTGTTGCCCTCGTTTGCTGCAGAGGATTGGTGGCCACCACGGGTCATACAGCACGGTTCAACGGTATTGTGCCAGGGAAGATCAGATCCAGCGGCGGCGGTCCCTGGCGTAGCGAATTGATGGCGCTCGCTGGTCTCGGCCATGTGGATCAATGGTGGCAACGGGTCTCAGGTAGTTTCATCTCGGCAACAACCGCAACTTGGCAGCAATGGCGATGACTGTGGTGAGGGTGCCAAATCGGCGACGTAGCTGACTATTGCAGAGGGGATTTGGGGAATATGTGGTTGTGATTGTGGTCTTGGAGAAATTGTGTGAAAAGGAAAGTTTGGGAGGTTTTATTTTCGGAAAATCATTTCAATAGACGGTCGGCTTAACCTTGTTGCTTGCAGAAATCGGCTTAATAGCCGCTTACAAAAAATGATTTTTTGGGGGGTTGAAGCCCCGCCTATAAAAATCATCGATGTTCACAAGTTTTTGATCGCAAGGTAGGGACGTCTGGTCTCGTGCAAACACACGTTTTTGCAGTAGTGTATCTTAGGTATTGATCGACAGGTAGGCTCCTTGTCACGTATACTCATTTTGTTCTAGCCGTACTCGTATATATGTGGTCCAATGACATTTATTTTTGGATAATGGAAATGTTTTACATATTTGTTTCTGCCATAAGACAAAGACGATGTAGAAAGAAAAATAAAAGGACATTTCCATTATCCAAGAAAAAGATGACATTTGTCTTTGTCTGCCATAAGATGCTGGTCTGCCCGAAGTTTATATAAATAAAAAGAGGATGCAAAGAAAGAAAAATAAAATATAAAGTGATAGGATAATTAAATTCTCAACTCCCCTATTGACTAACTTTAAGCCATGTAGATTTTTCAAAGCCGGCCGTTAAGAAAGAATAAAGATCCAAACTAATAGAAGAAGTTGTGACTTAATTGTGAATGTGATGTGATGCGGTGGCGATCGAGTAGTGGAGGAGAAGATTAGTTCAGGACGCACGCAAATCTCTTTCTCGCTCGGTCGCACGGGCGAAGCTTCGATCTTGCCATAGAGGGCCGGCCGGCCGGCGTGGGTGGCGGCCGTCGAGTTCGTCGTACGCCCAACAATTTATACCACCACATGTGTGAGATCGATAAAATCGATCGATGCCCCCTTTAATTAGCTAGCTCGCTTTGATTTTGGGACAATCAGCTCCAACTTTTGCTCTTTGTCCTACTCCATTACATTGCATCTATATATATTTTTATTATCTCGCTACCTTACGGGGACTTTCTGTGTTTATGTTCGTTACGCTCCGAATGTTTAGAAATTAAGTATATATTATGACAAGATTAGATGTCGGATGTCTGATCCGAGCGTAAAAATCCAGATGCTGGTCAAAATATAACAGTTGACTAAACATGGAACATTATCTAATACGTACTCCCTCCGTTCCAAAAAAAAGACAAATCCTGGGTTTCCGTGTCTAACGTTTGACCATCCGTCTTATTTGAAAAAATTATGAAAAAAATTAAAAAGATAAGTCACGCATAAAGTATTTATCATGTTTTATCATATAACAACAATGAAAATACTAATTATAAAAAAAATCATATAAGACAGACAGTCAAACGTTGGACACGGAAACCCAGGGTTTTGGGACGGAGGGAGTAGTGAGATGAAATTATCAAAGCTTTTTCAAAAATAAAAGAAAACAAGTAGGTATATAAACTGCAACATCACGAGATATTGCTAAAGAAAAAACACCATGTACAACTATCACAAATGAATAAGTAAAACATCACAAAATTACTTATTGCAACAATATAATATAGGAAACATTTAAAGTATATTCCGCAACCTAAAAGATACGACAACACCCTTATCTTCTCTCTGTGTACCTAGCCGTTGCGTAGCCTCGCGTAGTGGCTATCAAGTTTGTCTTGGAACGCACCAATTTTGGCTCGTCAATGCCATGGCCACCTTTGCCTACCCATGATGATTTATTAGAGGTCACTAGGCCCTCTCCCTATATCTGGATTTGTGCCTCTTCCAGCTCCTCACGTAGCCTAGATATCTACACCTCCGCCATCGGCTAGATCTGATTGGTAAATCGGCTAGATTTGTGCCTTTTTGCTTGATATTGGTCACTCCATCGGCAGCATTAATTGCACGATGAACATGCTTGGAATTGGTCACTCCGTCATCTACATTGTCAAGAGGCTAGAAGGGAACACAATAGGCGGAGAAAAGAGGGAGGGAGGGAGTGTGGACGTCCGATTTTTTTTCACTTAATATTAGATACTCGATGGAAAACGTTATGAAAAGTACATATTAATAAGAGAAAAGATAAAGTTTACATGTAAATCGTGCTGAGAATGAATTATAGTGGTAGCAATGGATTAACATAGTTTTGTAAAAAAAAAAAGGAATTGCATTTGTGGAAAATAACAAGTGCTTTATATATAAAGAGAAAAAAAAATCCAAACATAGTTTTTAAAATCTGCTTTCATCCTCCGAAGCAAGCACTTAATAGTTTACCTTGCGCTGATTTTATAGTAAGGTTTGAAAAAGTTTCCGTTTACCCTAGGAAGGTATAGTTAGGTCCATTGAATTCGGTGGTGATCGAGTTAACTAATTTATTTGTCCTCCCTGAGACTCGCCGTGCGCTTGTTGTGGTCTCCTGCTAGCAGCTAATAAGCACCATGGACCTGTCTCTGATGACTAGCCACACTGTCTATAAATACACCATCACCATCCCCACACTCGTCGCTCGCCTGCCTCTCTGTTCTTAATTAGCTAGTTACCTCCAAATCAATCCAATCTCAATTCATATGCGATCGATCGAACAAGCAAGTAATCGTCAGTAGTCCTAGCTAGAGAGACATAAATATCTAGCTCAATTGGCTAATTGCGTGCCCAACTCAACTGCAATTCAGTTCATCCGATCCAGCACAGAAATTAGCTATAAGTAAGGGCCGGCGCCGCCGGCAAGAAGAAGTTAAGAATATGGGGGCCGGCGAGGTGGTGCAGGGGCTGAAGCCGGTGGCGGCGATGGTGGTGGTGCAGGTGGTGTTCGCCGGAGTGAACATCTTCTACAAGCTGGCGGTGGTGTGCGACGGCATGGACATGCGCGTCCTCGTCGCCTACCGCTACCTCTTCGCCTCCGCCGTCCTCGCGCCGCTCGCCTACTTCGTCGAGAGGTCCCTCCCGGCCTAATTCCCTCTTCTCTTCTCTTCTGATTCTCTTCTCTTCTCTTCTTGAGACTATTATTGATCGAGTTGTTTGCATTATACAGTATATTTCTACAACGCCTAGCTTCAATTCAAAGATACCAGTATTTCTTTTTTATTTTTCCTAAAATTAAGTATCTCCCTTTCTGTATAACATCACTTTTCTTGAATATATAATTATGTTTTTTTGTTTTCCTTCACGACCGCCCCATGCATGAATTGAATGAATGCAAGTTTTATTATGTGGCGAAAATTAATTAAACCATCAGCCTTTTGCTGCGAATAAAAATCAATGGCCCAGCTCACTCATCCTAGTTTATATATATATGCATGTTTTATTTTAAATAATTTGTTTATTCCGTGGTTAGTCAATTACTGAAACAATAGCATATATGCAATCTGTTAATTTTATATATGTGTGTGCGTGATGCAGGAAGAACAGAACAAAGATGACGTGGAGAGTGCTGATGCTGTCGTTCGTCTGCGGACTCTCCGGGTAATTATTTTTATTTAATCACGCTGACTGCACTAAAGTACTAACATGCAGTTAATTAGCTACATATATATAGTACTCCTACTAAAATTTCACTTAACTATATAGCGATACCCAATTCATCGATAATTAGGCGTTAATTAGCTTTAAATTTGCATGCCCATGCTGCTTAATTAGCTACTACTCCAGCTAAGCATGTGTGTTTTTGGTCGGTGGGCCCGTCCGTCACGAGGTGCTTGCCGATGCCGGCTGACAAAAACGTTCGGCTGCCTCACCACCGTCCTTTACTCTACACATATAGTACGTTGGTTATATATTTTCTCTGCAAAAAAAAGCAATCAAGCATCGTCTAAAGCCTAAAGATATATGGATGGATGGATGGCGCACATGTACATGACAGAAGCGGATAACCACTTAGTTATTGGACAACAGAAATTAACCACAAGCTTAATTAGCTACTACCTCCAGTTTGAAGTTCAAACTAATTTTACCTTATTAATTAATTAGTGCCATATATATGCTACCACGTACTACTAGCAGTAGCAGCTGGTACGTACCTTCCTGTGTTTGAAGTAAGCGTTAAGTGTTTGTGTTGCACACGCTCATCGATCGGTCTTCACTTTTTCCTTGCTTCTTTTGCACTTTAGTTTCCACTATCATATACTGCTAATGGAAATTCCATCCAACACACTGCATGCTTTCTTTAATTTTGACCCTTAATTGACCTCTAATTAATCAAAACCACCATTAGAAGTAACGTGATGTTGGCAGCATATATATATATATATATATATATATATATATATATATATATATATATATATATATATATATATATATATATATATATATATATATACAGCCACGCACGCAGCTGTGCACACATCGATGCTGACGATGACGTACGCCCTAGCTAAGTTAACTGACTAGTAGGAGTAGGTTGCACACTTCTAGGACGTACTGCTAATCCATTCACCCACGTACGCGCGCGGTGTCCGTACGTATGTACATACGTATCAGACGTACCTCGATGGATCTGAAGCGTATACGTACGTACGTGTATAATTAGCTACGTACATACCTAATGGAGGAGTACGTGTCACCGAGCTTCAATTCTCGGTGTCAGTGCCTGCTGACGTGTAGTTGAATTAATTTGTGGTCGATCTGGTGTGCATGCATGCTGACGTGTAAGGTAATTACGTACGTGCAGGGGGTCGCTGGCGCAGAACCTGTACATCTCGGGGATGAAGCTGACGTCGGCCACCTTCGCCACCGCCATGACCAACCTCATCCCGGCCGTCACCTTCGTCCTCGCCGTCCTCTGCCGCTACGAGCGCCTCGCCATCCGCACCGTCGCCGGCCAGGCCAAGGTCGCCGGCACGCTGCTCGGGGTCGGCGGCGCCATGCTGCTCACCTTGTACAAGGGCGCCGAGCTCAACCCCTGGCACACCCACCTCGACCTCGTCGCCGCCCTGGAGGCGCGCCACCCCGCCGCCGCCGCCGCCGCCGCCGGGAATAACCGCGTGATCATGGGGTCGATGCTGGTGGTGGGCAGCTGCGTGTTCTACGCGGTGTGGCTGATCCTGCAGGCGAAGCTGAGCCGCGAGTACCCGTTCCACTACACCAGCACGGCGCTGATGTGCGTGATGAGCGGCGCGCAGTCGGCGGCGTTCGCGCTGTTGGTGGACAGGGAGCCCGCGCGGTGGCGGCTGGGGCTGGACATCCGGCTGCTGTCGGTGGTCTACTCCGGCGTGCTGGCCTCCGGCGTGATGCTGGTGGTGCTGTCGTGGTGCGTGAAGCGGCGCGGCCCGCTGTTCGCGTCGGTGTTCAATCCGCTGATGCTGGTGGTGGTGGCCGTGCTGGGCTCCCTCCTGCTCGACGAGAAGATGCACGTCGGCACCCTGCTCGGCGCCGCCCTCATCGTCGTCGGCCTCTACGCCGTGCTCTGGGGCAAGGGACGCGAGACCGCCCTCGAGGCAGCCAAGGTCGGCGACGACAACCACCACATCCACGTCGTCGTCGTCGTGCCGGAACAAGCGCAGCCGCACCAACCAGCGGAAGCTGATGCTGATGCCACGACGACGGCATGTCAACAACCATCGGATTCGGACCGGGCGGATATTGCATCCTCTTTACGACACAGCCATAGATACTTCCATCGTTCTTGCGGGTTTTAATTAATTAATTACTCTAGCTAGCTCAGCTAGCTGCTAATTAATTAACTCGCACGTACGTACGGCTTAATCCATGATCTCTGTTCGAGGGTAACTAATTAATTAATCAGCACGAGTAGAAACTAATTAACCAATCAACAAGAAACAAACAAACGAGAGCGGTCGCGATCAACAAGCTATCGATCGACCGTACGTACGTAGGATATGCATGTATGGTAGGTAGGAGAGGAGATTAAATATATTGTTGCTCTATCTCTGATCATTATATACGTACGTACACCTGCATGAACACTTCTCCAGTTTCTGCCAAATTCAAATTGTAAACTTGCAATGTAACCCCGGCCAGAGTGGGGTGCCCCTTCTTCTTGAGTTGTTATTCATCGCCATCGGATTGGCACAACAAGAATATTGGAAAGGCAAAGAAGATGGGTTGGGCTACGTACCAGAAAGAATTGCTTTCGATTCCACCGGTTAATGGGCTACTTTTGGTCTCGGGTATGTCATGGGCTGGGCTGGGCTGATTTAAATCATGGCAGAGTTGGGCTGGGCCTAAAACCAAGTAGTCACTCGTCACACCCTCACCATTCACCAACCATTGATTCGTTCGTCCATTGATAGTTTGGTGATACCGCGGCGATGGCGACGACGACTCGGACAAAATATGCAAACAAGTATAATTCCGTGCGTGTCAACGTCAAGAGCAACGAACGAATTAAAGGATGATATGGATGCAGAGCAGCCGCCGTCACACATACTACGTACGTACCCAGGGCAGCTATAGCTGTTGATTTCTCAAACGGTTTTGGCTTTGACCATACATGCTGTCAGGTTGATTTCTATCCATTCATCACCCAAGCTATCTGCATAAATGATTCACTTACGTGCCGACGTTTTCTTCTTAAAGATACGCTCGATCTATCGCCGATTGCTATCGATCCCAAACGACATACACGACGTATTTCTCTGTACAAAAATAAATTAATTTGTTAATAGCTAGCTGCTCCTCCTCATGAAACACGTATATATGTGCTACATCCGTCTTACAATGTAAGTCGCTTTATCATTTCTTACATCTATCTAGATTTATTATTATCAATATGAATATAAAAAATGCTAGAATTAATGACTTACACTATGAAACGGAAGAAGTACGATGATACTAATAAAGACGACAAATTAAGCTGTCGTATTCCCAGCCTTCCCTAGTTCAGTTCACTAATCTACTCTTAAGCCCCCGTTTAAAATAGCTAAATTGATGGATCGATGATTTTTTTTCTTTGATTAGAGTTATATATAGTATTGCACGCGGTAAGTTATCGAGTGTTTTGTAAATCTAGAGCACTTGGAAGAGTGTGAATAATCTAGTTTTTATGATAGTTATTTAAGAACGAATTTGCTAGAAAACTTTCATAAGTTTTTTTTAATGGATTAACTACTGAAAGGTTGCTTTAGAAAAGTATTATAAGGAGATTTAATTTTATATACATTTTTTTCCTGAAACAAATTGTTTAGAAGTTTGGAAGCATACAAACTAAAAACAACAAGTACACGGCAATTAACTGAAAGAAAGTACTTCATGCTGCGTTGGCTTGTGCTTTTTTAAAAAAAAAAATTGTCCAATGAAGCCTCAGCATTATTAATTAACAGTCTAATTACTTCAGCATATTGTTCATTCAGAACTTCAGAGTAGATAGCAACATGAACTAGCATCCAATCCTGGTTACAGCATGCAACAATAAAGTAGGGACACGATATATATGAGCGATATATACTTGCACCCCACCGGACTAATTAATTAATAAAACATTATTCTTAAACATATCGAGATATGGTAGCTTAGCATTAGATACGCCCACGAAAGCGAGTAAACAAATGGAAAGAAACCACGGGTCGAACGAACGAAAAATGCTCCTCCAACACAAAGCATCACGTACATAACATATATATATTCTTCAATTCGCATATATATATACAAGAAGCATTTCTGCTTGACTCAATCACAACACGAATTGAATCGTACATATATCGATCTTGCTGGTGGTAGTGGTCGCTGCACTATCTATCTATCTATATATATCTGCAGCCTTTAGCAAGCAGATGCAGCCAAGGTGGTGCTGGTTGCTGTCTCATGGAGTACTTCCTCCTAGCTAGCTCATTTTGTGATCTTTTCGGGTGGAGAAGAATTAATCCATCATTTCAGTGCTGGTGGGCATGACAGATCGCGACATTTTTAACCTTATCCGGCGAGATGTGTTTCTGCCCTCTCTGAATCACTCGTGTGTCTCGTTTTGTTTAATTTCCAGGGGACCTGGCCTACTGCTACTTGCAGTACTCATTAGCATTAAACAAGAACCAGATGCAGATTTAGTAGTATTGTTAATTTGCACTATGTAAAGCTTTGTTGCCCTCATGCATTTGTTTAATTATCTGCCTGTTTGTTTGTTTGTTTCCACGTGATTTCGTATGCATATGCATGCATTTCCCCCAACATTATTTGACTTCTATCTGCAAGTGCGAATATAACTATGTGTATGAGTGGTACGCAATATGATAGATATTGTTAGCTGATATGATTGAGCTTATCCAATGATTTGTGCTGCTTCTGGTGAAATGTTTTTGGTCCAAGTTAACAAGAGACCGGGAGAAGTAAAGGATTAAGGAAGAGGAAAAAAAGCTACCGGCATGCAGCAATAACAGCAGCAGCAACCACATTTATTTGGAGTTTTGGACCATTTGGTTAGATGTAGCTATCAGCAGTTCCATGATGCTTGCTTGCTTTTATTCATCCACTGCTCTGTTTATATGCACAGTGACTGATATTTGTCTTGGTTTGCCTGATTAGGTCATCGCAATGATATTTGGCAGCTAATTAATCAATGGCAACTTTTGCTTAAATAGTACTAGTACCGATCTTTGAGAGATCGATAACCACAAGGTATTAGGTGGTGGTTATCTTAACACCGCCGAACTGAAAAGGATGATCAATTTCTCTCCCTTTCTCTGTCATCATGAAAAGTGAACTCGATCGATGCAGGAATTGAACAGTTGTATGCATAAATGGCAGATAAAAATCTTGAGATATTTTTTGCCATTCCCTTTCCTTTCATCATGTGGAAAAAGTCATCTTGTGTTATTGCCTTGTGCTTTCCTTATCCTGTTTATTTGATGGATAAGTACACTAGCTCATATCCCTTTTTGTTTCAGAGATTTCCACTTGGCTCAGGCACTTGCTGTGGTCTATCTCTTCTGCATATTGCAAGCACTTTAGCAGAAGAGGCAGCAGGTGTGATGTGAGTATAATAATATTTCTCTGTATACATTGCTGATAGTGCTCCACTGAACTAAATGTTTTAATTAGGTTTTCGCCTCGGCTGCTACATTTTTCAGATTTCTCTTGTGGCTGTCTAGGTCGTTAAATATCTGAATCGCATTAGATATTTAGTTAGCAGGACAATGGTATAGAAGAAAATGGAATGAATTGCAAGTGTTAACAGCATATCAGAGAATCAATGCCGGGAAGCAAGTTTCAAGTAATTTTCTTCAGAGAGCACCGAAAAGTCTCCGGTCAGATTCAGTTTGTTTACCTGTAACAGACAGCAGAATACCAGTAGCAGATAGTTACGCAAAACCGCCTTCTCTGCTCGCAGTTGCAGCGGTGTTTGGGAGGCAGCTAAGCTATCATGTCGCTCTGTACTACTACTGGACCAGATTAGATGCTCGAGAGGGGAAAAGTTGCAGAAAAATTTCAGTAGATCCGACAAATGGGGATTCAAGATTATTCTGAATTACTCAAGCCTGAAGCTTAGGTGTCCTACTACTTTTTAGTAAAGCCTGAGTTTCAGTGGAATGCACATGTAAATTATGTAAATGCAAGAGCTTAGCTGACTCGATGCATATATAAAGATTGATTACTAGTGCTACATATCGATCCATGTATTGCTTGCCTCCCAATCAGAGAGGAACAAATATTTGCAGGAGGAATAGACAAGATGCGATCATTTTCAGTTGTCTCCATGCTCGGCGAGCGATTCATGTGTCTTGAGCAGCCAGGAAAAACTTTTGTAGATTTTTTATCTAGTGCTCTCCATGTCGGATTATGCTCGCCAAAGTGGAGTATGTCGCTGTAGACTGTATTGCAAGGTGGATCTCTCTCTCTCTCCCTCCCTCTTTTTTTTTTCAAAAAGGCAAACGCGCAAAGTGGATCGTGTTTAATTCTCTTTTGCCTCTTATGGCTCCACTAACCAATTTTGTTGCCTTTGCCTCATTTCTCTAATAGCAAAATTTGCTACAGGACACGTAAAAAACGTGTAATTGGCTGAGAGACATCGCGAAAACGTGACACGGCTGATGGACACTAAAAAAACGTGTAATTGGCCGTAGGACACCGGTCGCATTATTTTATTATTTCCGGATAAAAAAAAGGTGAGATGTTTATCTAAATGCCCGGATTGCCCTTTCTCTTTCCTTCTTTAAATACCGGTGGGTCCCATATGTCATGGACAACCTATGTTTAATCTAATTTTTAATAGGTTTTTAACCACCTGGGCCCACGAGTCATGGACTAATTTATTCGTAATTAGTAGGGTGATTACTATTTGCTAATCATAAGTGGGGTTCACATCTCTCTTCTATCCTCTTCTTCCTCACGCACGCGGCGGAGCGGAGGAACGGCGGGACGGCTCGGCGCGTAGCGGAAAAAGTGGCGGTGCTCCGCCAGGGTCTCACCGCCGACGACGGCGAGGTGCGACGGACAGGTGCGTCGTGGCGGACAGATGTGCGGCGGCAGCGGGCAGCTGCTGGTGCGGCTGCGGCGTTGATGGCGCGGACTTGGCCGAGCTCTGCGCCGTGGCGGCGGCGGCGGCGTTGCAGAGCGGCTGCCGCAGCGGGTGGTGGTGGTGAGCGGCTCCATCACCATTGCGATTTGTGCATTGCATTTGATCGATTTGTTGCCGTTGATTGGTTTCCTATTGATGTATGTGCAGGTTTGAGGTGGATCCATGGCGACGGGTCGATGGAGAACAGGACCTGCAGACCGCGGCCTGCGGCGGCGGCGACAGCGCCGTGGGGCTCAGCTTTGAGACGCACCACGGCGGTGGCGTGGCGCCTTCACTGGAGTTCGCGACGTACACGGCGAGCTCCTGCAGCGCGGAAATCATGGTGTTGCTGCTCCTGCAGCGCGGCGAGCTCCTGGTGCGCCATGACCAGCCGAGCCATCACCACCGCCGTCGCTTCCCAACGCTGCAACCAGCAGAAGCCGCCGCCGCAGTTGAAGTTGGATGGGGATTTTAGGTACTGAGGCTGAGGGCATTTCCGTCCTTTTGAAATTTCTCTCTCCTCTTTTTCACCGAAAATAATAAAATATTGCCTCGGGTGTCCTACAGCTATTTACACAAATTTTGTAGTGTCTATTGGCAGTGTCGCGGTTTTTGGATGTCTTCTAGCTAATTACATGATTTTTGGATGTCCTGTGGCAAATTTTGCCTTCTCTAAAATATTTCACCATCTTACACAACTCACAAAAATATACTACCTCCTCCGATTCATATCGATTCTCTTCTAAATTTAACCAAATTTATATAAAAAAATATTTCTAATACAAAACAAACATATTGTTAAAATATATTCTATATTACATTTAATAAAACTAATTTAATGTTATAGGTGTACTTTTTTTATCAAATAAAAAATTGACTTAAAAAAAATCAAAACGACTTATAATATCAAACTAAAGGACTTGTATATCAAACAAATTTAGTACTAGCCAGCTTTACTTAGTACCCCTTCGATGCCGTTGATTTTTTCAATAATATTTTATCATTTATTTTATTTATAAAATTATATACATATCATTTATTTTATTACAACTTATTTTACCATCAAAGAAACTATAATATTAACTTATACTTTCATATATTTATACTAAATTTTTAAATAAGTTGAATGGTCAAACTAATACGAAAAAGTCAGCGACAACATAGATTTTGAAACGAAGAAAATATTATTTTAAAACGGAGAGTAGCATTGAAGTACTTGCTCGAGCTAATGGTTCTCTATTAATTAGCCTGCGTAATCCAATGAAAAAAGTTATTAGAGTTTGTACTATATATTTTTAAAAGTTTTTATATTATATCATTATTTAACTTTTTTTTTCATTTAACAACATCTAATTTTACATTTCTGTTTCAATTTGGATCACCCCATTCTATCTATCTCTAAATCCGGTAACTTCACTTTCGCTACACCTACAAGTTGAGTAACTCTACAACCACTTTCGCGTACTAATTATCTCTTTATCTCCCTCTGATGGTTGAGGAACCGCCGGATCTAACAAGGAAGAGCCTGAATTTAGCGTCTCTGCTCTCCAACAGGTCTGGCTCCTGCCTCTTCGAGTCCCTGCAAACCCGACACCCTTAGCCTTAACGACGACCATGAAAATAGTATACATTACGACCCGGTAGGAGAAGAAACATGTCGATGGCTAGAGGGTACGACGACGCATGTGAAGGAGAAGAGAAAAAATGGTGTATCATGCGGAAAGAGTGGTAGTGGTTGTGTTTGGAGCGGTAGTTAGTGGTTACCAGGGTCCGAGAAGTTTGCTATCGACATAATCCCTAAGTGAGTTTCTTGTATTTTTTTTAAGTACCGCTGACATGTGGGTCACGAATCATCGTTGTTGATAAAGAATGGGTTAGTTTTTACTATATGCGAAAATTTTGATATAAAAGGTAGAGCACTCGAGTATCTCCCCCTTCACTTGCATAAAAGAAAATCCCCCGTCTCGTCTCCTCCGCTCCTTGTGCCTGCGCCCATCGACTCCATCTGGCGACTCGCGAGAGCAGAGCAGGGGAGGGGGAAGGGCGCCGTCGTCCTGGTGAGCATCCCCATCCTCTGCCTTCTGATTTCATCTCTCTCTCTCCCACCGTGACTAGCTTCTCTTCTAGATCTGGAAGAAGCTCTTCTCTTAATTTTCAAAACAGTTTGGGGGTTCAACTGAACCCCCATGTCCCAAGTTGGATCCGCCCAACCATGACATCATGTGGCCATGCATACATACAAACAATCTTTGGACTTGAGCTTATCAAGATGTAATATAATTATGGCAGCTCTGTTTTTTATATTGTCCATAAGCAGTGCCTCTGATGATGAGTGAGGCTGAGCTGATTTCAGCAGATTTTGATGATCGGTGCTATTAGTTGTTAATTGCAGCTTGTGTATCTTTTGCAGTTGTTCACTCCTGACCTGCATCACATCTGGAGATGTCTTTCCGCAGCATAGTTCGTGATTTCAGGGACAGTTTTGGGACTCTATCCAAGCGGAGTTTCGAGGTGAAAATTTCAGGCTTTTCGGGCCGTCACCGAGGGAAATCCATTGGACCGTCAAGCGAGCTGGATGACACGCCTGTGGTAGCTCAGCAAAGCAAGTGGGCTGGTCTTCCTCCTGAATTACTTCGCGACGTGATGAAAAGGTTGGAGGAGGATGATAGCAATTGGCCCTCCCGCAAGGATGTTGTTGCCTGCGCTTCAGTTTGTACGACTTGGAGAGACATGTGCAAGGATATTGTCAGGAACCCAGAATTTTGTGGAAAGCTTACATTTCCAGTTTCTCTTAAGCAGGTAACCACTTAATCCAATAGCAAATAACTACAATACGTAATTCCTATTACAATCATTATTCCCTGAGCGGTGCTGGAGTTCCCAGCATGTTCTTTTGTATTTCTCCACCCTTTAATTTCACACCACACTGTTAGTTTACATTGGTTTACACTAGCAGACAGTAGTGCCATTTGGTCCAATGCTACTTCCAGGTTAGCTCTTCTAGAGTAAATGAGTGAAAGACAAATATGCGATATACATGTGTGGCCTGCCCCATGGGGCTTGGGCACTGAACAAAATTTGGACCTCGGGGTTTTTACATTTCTTGGGACCTGGCTGAGACTGAATCTTATGCGTAACCTGTTTTCCAATTATCGCACCAATCGCTTTCTTGATGAAATAACTCTGCATTGATGAGACGTTATGTTCAAGTTTACCCCTTTGGTCTCATCTCTTTATCCTTGTTTTCTTGTTGAGATATGATATTTCCTCTGTCTTTTAACAATGTTTTTCATCTCTTGTGCACAGCCTGGACCTCGAGATGGAGTAATCCAATGTTTCATAAAAAGGGACAAATCAAAACTAACTTATCATCTCTACCTGTGCCTTAGCTCTGGTAAGTTCCTGCAATCTTTTTCCACTTACCCATTATTGCCCTAATCGGCACTATTTTTGATATTATAATAGATATATTTGTTGGCAGATAAACTAGACAGTACTCATAGGAGTATTTGTTTTGTTACTATTTTAGTCCTTAACTTTGTCAATCGTTATCCTAGCATCCAGTGACTGTCTTTATCTATTCTTGTGTAAAACCTCCTTGTAGAATCAATTTTTGACTTAATGCTTGGCGTAGTAGAATTTTGGTGGTCATTTTCAGTAATTTTGAAAAATCTGTTTTAGTATGAAATTTTAGTCTGTTCAAAAGCGACTGGAAACGAACGTACTATAGTATAAACCCATTCAACTTGCTGTAAGAAAGTGAGCTTGTTGAGTGATCGAAAAGAATTTGATTACTCATGCATGCTATAAGCAATATGGTAATTATTGCCCTCGGAACAGTCTTCCATAAACTTTCTTCTCGTCTGTTGATTGCTACCATTTTTGTAAACGACGTATGCTAGTCCTATTATCTCTCTGAAAGCAATGTATCTTGGTAATTGATATGTAGATATTGCAGTTATGCAAACACTCAGTACTATCATTTAATGCGTAGGGATGCCAGTACTGGTCTTTTGTGGATCTAATGATGCTGCTTCGGAACCTCCCATATAACATGATTTTTAAGTTAAAGTAAACACGTGATGTGCCGTAGTTCCATGTTTTCTGCTGTATAAAGGACTTCTTCGACAAAATTTTGGAGATTACCTACAGCATTTTCAGATAACTCGTTACAGTACTCTGAGTAGTATATAGAAGAGAAAACTAGAAATTGCACTAACAATTTTAATTGCATCTTGTAGCTGTGCTTGATGAGACTGGAAAGTTCCTACTATCAGCTAAAAGGAGCCGGCGAACGACACACACTGACTACATCATTTCTATGGACTCCAAAAATATCTCCCGATCAAGTAGTGGCTATATTGGGAAGTTGAGGTAAAGTTCCTTTGCCATCAATCTTCTTGCACCCACATTGTCACATACACGTGGTCACAGATACATGCATAATAATCTGACATACACCATGGTATTGCAGGTCAAATTTCCTCGGCACCAAATTCATCATCTATGACACGCAGCCTCCATACAATGCTCGGACACTTTGCTCACAAGAATGGACGAGCCGTCGGTTCTCCTCTAGGAAAGTTTCCCCAAAAGTTCCAACGGGTTGTTATCCCATCGCGCAGGTGAATTATGAGCTAAATGTGCTTGGAACCCGGGGACCAAGACGGATGCAATGCGCTATGCATTCCATCCCAGCATCAGCAGTAGAGCCTGGTGGCATTGTGCCTGGCCAACCCAAAGAGCTCCTCCCGAGGTTATTTGAGGAGTCCTTCCGCAGTATGGCAACTTCCTTCTCCAAGTACTCCATCACAGATCATTCGACAGACTTCAGTAGTTCTCACTTCTCTGAGTTTGGGGGAGTGGCTCTGCAAGGGCAAGAGCAAGAGCAAGATGGCGATGATGTGAACAAGGAGAGGCCTTTGGTTCTCCGGAACAAATCACCAAGGTGGCATGAACAGCTGCAATGCTGGTGCCTCAACTTCCGTGGCCGTGTGACGGTGGCTTCAGTGAAGAACTTCCAGCTGATAGCTGCTGCACCTCAGCCAGCTTCTGGAGCCTCCTCTGAACCTTCACAGGCAGGGCAGGCTGCACAACAGCAAACCCAACCTTCTCAGCCATCGAGTTCGTCGTCGTCGTCATCCAACCATGACACGGTGATCCTGCAATTCGGCAAAGTTGCAAAGGACATGTTCACCATGGATTACCGGTACCCATTGTCAGCCTTCCAGGCTTTTGCTATCTGTTTGACCAGCTTTGACACCAAGCTGGCATGTGAATAAATTAGTAGAATAGCGATCAGAAAGCACTCCAGTGTACCTGAGGACCTAAGCCTGAGAGCGTATGGTATTTTAGGATAGGAGAATTCTGTGTCTAGTCACTTGTGTGTATTCATGTGCAGTTCTTTGGTTGAATCCTTGTGTTCCTCCGGCGTGCGTGTTTGTTAGAACTGTTAAAAGGGGATTGTAGTGTAGATGTCTGTAAGATAGAACAAGATCTTGTTTCTTGTATGTTGGATTTAAAAAGTTTTGAGCAAGAGAATGAATGGTTGAGGGAGCCGTCGGTCTGAATGTGGGGTTAAAACGATGGAGATGGTGAGCTTTGAGCATTATTATGGCCAGACAGCAGCAGCTATCAATCAATTTGATTCTATTAGGCCTCCTTCAACTAGGGTGAGTCAGCTAGCTCATAAATCTCCACATCAGGTTTTGTATGATGTGGAAGAGAGAAGATAAGGAGAGAGAATGCACTATCTCTTTTAGAGCTAAGCTCCTAAAAAAATGTGAGAGGGATTGTGGAACCGAAAGCATTTTGAACAATGTGCTATGAGACAATCTATTAAAAAGGTAGACTTTTTGCTATCTCTTGTATGAGGTGGACAAGCATGAGCTAGTGCACTAGCTCAACCATTAGAGCAGGTACAATAGCAGGCTATAAGTCAGCTATAAATATATTTTAAGGAGATAAATGAGGAGAGAGAAAACCAGCGGGCTACAGATTTATAACCAGCTGCAGCACAGACTCCAAAACGTAGTGTGTGTATGACAGGTGGGACCAGGTATTCGTAGTGTATTATATAACTATTTTATAAATGAGTTACTAGATTGACTATAGATGAATTAGAATTAGTAGTTGGCTATACTATTAAACTTGCTCTTAAAGGAGGCCTTATATATCTTGGGTAGCTAGACTGCGTGATGTGGCCAACCAACCGGGGTGACCATTTGTCCCCGTGAAAAAAGTCAGGTACCGTGCTACAGTAGTACTCCTTGCTTAATTAATGACGAGTTTAGTTTAATACAATTAGAAAAACCTAGTGCTCTCGTAGTATAATATTCTACTAGTAGTACTAGTACTAGTACTCATGGAGGATAGGAGTTGTGATGTGGCTAATTTAGGGTAGGAGTACATTATTAATCAGTAGAAGCAGTAGTAGTACAGTTCTCCCTCCGTAAAAAAAAAAGGTAAACTGTCGGTTCCCGTACCAACGTTTGACTGTCCGTTTTATATGAAATTTTTTTATAATTAGTATTTTCATTGTTGTTAGATGATAAAATATAATTAATACTTTATGCGTGACTTATCTTTTTAATTTTTTTCATATTTTTTTTTAAATAAGACGGACGGTTAAACGTTGGACACGGAAACCAGGGTTTGTCTTTTTTTACGGAGGGAGTACGCCTTACAAATGGTAGCTGTCAGTAGCAATGTCAGCATCATTACATTAATCTGTTGCTAAAGAAAATGTTGGATGGATCGGTTTGTGGTTTGCTTAATTAATTAAAGGCATCGAAACCCAACCGCAACAGACGAGAAATCGCCGCTGCTGCATTGGCAGCGATCGATTAGAAAACAAAACCAAAACCAACCTCGCTTGCCTCCTTCCCATGACCTTGTCTGCCAATTGGTCGTATTTGGTGTTAAGTTCGATTAGTAGATAGAGTAATCAAAACAAAAGAGAGATTAGCGGCGGCCAAATGGCACGTGCCGTATTCTACGCCGCGAGTGCTAGTACTCCGTACTCCGTATTGCAGTTTGTGTGGGACACCTGGGCTCAGCTGTCAGTGACACACGCTCCGGTTGAGCAGAGCTCGTCGTCGACGGCGACCACGGGCCAATCAATCACGTGGCTTTGACCTGTTTTTGGTCTACACGTGAGCCATGTAGAGTAGTACTAGTAGCTCATAGAGCCACGTGTAGAGAATTCTTGTGTTCCAGGGCGTGACGGCCTCCGGAACCGGAATGGTCGTTTCCCTTCTCTCTTGGGTTACAATCACATACTCCTTCCGTATTTTAATACATGACGTAGTTAATTTTTCGACCAATGTTTAACTATTAGTTTTATTTAAAATTTTTATACAAATATGAAAATATTTATGTCATGATTAAAGAATATTTGATGATAAATCAAGTCACACTAAATAAATGATAATTACATAAATTTTTTAAATAAAACGAATGATCAAATGTTAGATAAAAAATCAACGGCGTCATACATTAAAATATGGAGATAGTACTATTCTTGTCTCTCTTTTTTTTAACGGAAAATAGCACGGTAGTACCTTTCCGTCAAAAAAAAAAGAAAAAAAACATTCATACTGCCTAGTGAAAAATCTGAACCGTAGTAGTATAAAAATACCGAAATTTCAAATGGAGCTGCGTATTGCCCGGCAAGTGGAGTAGTAGTAAATATGAAATCGATCGTTGGTACGCATGACTACTCAACGTCGCTACAAGGTCCGAGAATAATCAAAACGTATACTACAGCACAAAATATTGAGACATACAAATATAATTATACAGTCTCCAAAATGTTGCTTTAATCCAGGTGGGAAGAGTTGTTGGTGTGTCAGGTTGTCCAATGGAAACTACAGGGAAGGGAAGCTCCAAATTATGTACAGGAACAGGATGATACCTGCAGTGTAAACATTACTAGTAATACTCAGCGTTTTAAAAGGTTGATTGAGATTAGCGTGCAAAACAGACGTTGGGAGTGTAGTACACAATACAGGCAGGCGTACACCAGGGCAGTAGTATAGATTAATGGTAGGGAGGGAAGGCACTAGGCAGCCAGCAACGCGACAGGCTGAGCCAGGGTGGAGACAGACCACCCCTGACCCCACCTCGTCAGTCAGATATTACCAGCAGCGCTACTCCTCCAAGTCCAATACTCACAGTCACAGACAGACAATTACAAACCCCTCCTCGCTTCTTGCCCTGCATTGCTTGCTCCTCTTCTGCCTCCTCGCTCGCGAGCTTTCTACTCCAGTAGTAAATCCCAATTTATTCTTCTATCCCCTCGCCTCTCTCTCTCTCTCTCTCTCTCTCTCGTCTCCACAAGAGGAGAGGAGTTGGAAACGGGAAGAAGCAATCCATCCATCAATCGATTAACCCTACCGCCGCCGCAATGCCGGCCACCGATTCCTCGTCGGCGGCCGCGCCGCTCACCTCCTTCGGCCGCTCCTTCCTCTCCCACCGCCGCGACCAGATCCCTCCTCCCCCACCCGACCACCACTCCCACTCCCACACCCACACCTCTTCCTCCGACCTCGAGATCGACGCCTTCCACCGCCACGCCGCCGACCTCCTCCACGACCTCCTCTCCGACCACACCTCCGACCCCGCCGCCCCGGACCTCCTCTCCCTCGCCTGGACGCGCCGCCTCCTCGACTCCTTCCTCATCTGCCTCGAGGAGTTCCGCGCCATCCTCTTCGCCCTCGCCGACTCCCAGCCCCTCTCCCGCCCCCCGCTCGACCGCCTCCTCCTCGACTTCCTCGACCGCGCCGTCAAGGCCCTCGACCTCTGCAACGCCCTCCGCGACGGCCTCGACCTCATCCGCCAGTGGCGCAAGCACCTCGCCATCGCCGCCGCCGCTCTCTCCCCCGCCCCCGCCCCCGCCCCCGCCGCGCAGCGAGGGGAGGCCCAGATCCGCCGCGCCCGCAAGGCCCTCACCGATCTCACCATCCTCATGCTCGACGACAAGGACGCTGGGGGAGTCGTCGGACAGCGCAACCGCTCCTTCGGCCGCGCCGGGACGACTACTCGTGACTCCCTTCCCCACGCCCACGGCCACCACCGCCGGAGCAGCAGCGGCGGGAGCTCCGGCTCCGGCTCCGGCTCCCACCTCAGGTCACTCTCCTGGAGCGTCTCCCGCACCTGGTCCGCCGCGCGCCAGCTGCAGGCCATCGGGGGAGGCCTCACGGTGCCCCGCGCGAACGACATCGCCGCCACCGGAGGCCTCGCTTCCGCCGTCTACGCCATGGGCGCCGTGCTGTTCGTCGTCACCTGGGCGCTCGTGGCAGCAATCCCATGCCAGGACCGCGGCCTCCAGGCGCACCTCACAGCGGTGCCCAGGACCTTCCCGTGGGCTGGCCCCCTCATCACACTCTTCGACCGCATCCTCGACGAGTCCAAGAAGAAGGACCGCAAGCACTCATGCGGCCTGCTCAAGGAGATCCACCAGATTGAGCGCTGCTCGCGGCAGCTCATGGAGGTCACTGATGCCGCGGAGTTCCCCTTGGCCGACGAGAAGGATTCTGAGGTGCAGGAGGCCACGCAGGAGCTGGTGCAAGTTTGCGGGTCACTCAAGGATGGGCTGGACCCTCTTGAGCGCCAGGTGCGGGAGATGTTCCACAGGGTTGTGCGCACCCGGACAGAAATCCTCGACTACCTCAGTAGGCCGCACAACGCCGGGTGAAGAGGCATTGCTTCATCCAACTTTGTGTGAAATGCAGCCGCTCCACCGAGGTAGCTTCTCTGTAAAAGTTAGCATCTACATATACATGTCTCTGCATGAAGAAGGCCTGGCCTTAGTTATGATACAATTGAGTTATTTCTTTCATTTTTTTTCTCTCCTTTTGTAGCTTGTGAATCCTTACTTGAGCAGTTCTTCGTACTAATGGTCTAATATCATTTATTCCATTCATTGCTTGTCCTGGTAATGTTGAGCACTCTGGTTGGTTTCTTTCCATGATTAGTCTGTGGATTTAGGTTTATATTGTAAAAAGGCGTGGGCGTGAGTAATTTATACAATCGGATAGGTTAGCTCAGATATTGAGATGTGAGGTTTTGATATACTGCTATTCCCAACATTTTGTTTGTTGATGTTCCAACAAATGTATATGATCGGAAGAAAAGAATACAGAATTTTATTGATTATTGACTTGTTTTTGTTCTAGTTCAAAAGACCGAACAATGCTCCTTCTCTTTCTTCTGCCATTTGTTTTGTTGTGCGTTTAGATTTGAAAATGGACACATCCATCGTGTGCTCTGTTGACACAGTCTATGATCAATAATGCAAAACAGGAAAGCTCAATGGGTAGTACATTTGGGATGAATAGTAGAACATCTGCTTGCAAATGTCTGCTTTTGTGACCTTTATTGAGCTTAGATCAATATTATAGAAACAAATTGTTTGGTATTCTCTATTTAGTACTATTAGTTATATAATCAACACACATATACTCTTCTTTCTTGCAAGAAGTATTGCTTTGTTGGAATGATTATATCTATGTAGAAAGTTCAATTTTAAGGTTACTTAACTTACATTCAAAACTTATGTACACATTTACATTTTTGTTGTATGAAAGTTGTATTTGGGATAGGAACTAGTAAATCACTAAATGGGATATAAATTTGTATTGTTATTATCACTTATTCCCTCTGTCCCAAAATAAGTGCCGCCGTGAACTACACTTTCGCTGCACTTATTTTGGGACGGAGTGAGTATATCTATAAGTTAGAATAAACCTTGAAAGCCATTTAGGAAAAGTCAAATTCCACTGGGCACTCCACGATATAAGACGCTCCATTAGAAACCTTGTGTAGCTACGTTTGCAGTTTGTACTGCAATTCAGCAAATGCATAGGTAAATGATGCTGGACTGTACTGTTTTATGGCATTGCCTCTGTGTGAGTAATGTCTGTAGCTACTGGCTGTTTAGAAACATCTGCAGTGACTTCAGTGAGAGTTCTATGACTTAGATGGGGTGATTGTGGTATTCGTTTTTAAGGTGACTTCGGCTGCACTGTAAGACTATAACACTGTAAACTAGTAGTGTTGTGTTGTTTGAATTATTCAAGAGAGAGTTTGGTGTGTTTAAACGTTCTAGAACCCTAGGACCAACCCAGTCAGGTGAAGAAGTCAATGCCAAGGTGTTTATCCCTATAATTAGAGTACTGTTGCAGCAAGATTGCTGTGCAGGTTGCTTGGTCAATAAGGCGGAATCTCATTATTTTTCCATTTCTTTTCATGCCTGGGCGAAATGCCATTATCTTCCCATTTTTTTTTCTGCCTGGGTGGTTACTTAGCTCTTGCAAACTCTCGTGCATTGCCACTTTGAATTGGAAATGGACCTCACCATTGTTGAGCTGTCAAGTTTGGGAGAATTTTCCTGTTTCTGTGATAACCTGAATAAAAACATTGTGAATTGAACTTAGAGTAAATTTTAGAAAACCCCATGTTTTATGATATAAGTTGTAGAAAACCACAAGTATTCTGACTTGGCACAAAACCCTATGTATTATGGTTCTAAAGTTTCACAAAACCTCACCCTTCGCATGTTGAGCACGATATACTTACAACTCTAAAACATAGAGTGTATATAATTTTTTTAATTATTAAGTTCTTGATTAATAATGATAAGGTTGATAGTTTAACTCTTCGCTACAAAAAAATGTTTCAAATATATTGAAATTAATCAAGATTTTAAGAAGGTGGGGTTTTATGAAACATATAGACCACAAAACCTATGGTTGTGTCACATGTCATAATTTTGTGTAACTTCGACCATAATAGGTGGAGTTTTCTAAAATTAGCTCTTGAACTTACATTGCATTCTAATCTTTTTGGTGTGAATCTGCATGCGGTCCAATTTAAGTTGTGTGGCTTGTTCTTTTCAAGCGTAAAAACAGAGCGCATGCTATGCGCTAGTTTGGCATTTCTTTTGGCAAATTGCTTACTGCCTCTGCCTGCTTGACTTGGTCTGCTGGTCCTTGGCTTCCGTGGGACTGGCAAGAGCTTCATTTTTTTTTTCCTTTTTGACACTTGCAGTTAAGACCTCTTAATTTTGCCTCCCATGGACGCAGAGGAGTAACAAACTGTTGTTATCCCTGCAAGTTCAGAAAATACTGTTGTTTGGTTCCGTTTGCAAAGTTTTTTTCTTAGTTCACTTATCCTTACGACCTTACCTTCTATAAGGATGGTTCTGTTCTGTATAATCTTTTGTTTCAGGCGATGTATCAGGGAATTTATTTCCCTTAAACTCTGTCTTTAATCTATAGTAATCTAATGAGTTTTTTTTTTTAAAAGTAACAAACTGATATGTAGCAGTTCGTCGATGATGATGCTAACAAATCGTTCGTGATCTCTGACCACTTGCATAATGCATACTTAAGTGCTAACTTCGTAACTACTCCTGTTATGTTGCTCTGTACCGCAGATATGTGGGTGTTCCATAGTCAGTTTTAGGCTGATTCCACGGGAAAAAAAGTTTTAGGCTGATTGATGGGAATGATTCGCCATAACTGTAGATGTCTCTTGTGCAGTACCAGAGATCAATCTAATGGTAAGTTGGTAACAGGCTAGGACGAGAGCAATTTTATCGTGAGAAAAAATGGTGGTGATTGATGCAAGAAAACAAAAGAAAGTGAAAGTGTGAAACTTGAAAGTGAGAGTAATATTCATACGGTAGAGGCAGCAGTAAAAAAAGAAGAAGAAGAAGAAGAGTGATATATTAGGCTGTGCTGCCTGGCCCATTGACTGAAGTGCTCTAATTTTGGAGGCCCAAACGAAGCCCGTCTGAGTATCCTTGTATCCTGGGGTTCTGTTCTTGGCGTAGTTGATATGATTGTGCTGGTCAAGCTCTCCAGTCTCCACCATGCTGCGGGCCAATCATCAGGAGGTGTCATCCAATATTGTACTAGCCGTCTTTTTTATATATACAGTAGTATATATAAACCTTCCCCATTTGTTTATTTCCAATGCTATATCCTGGCTACTTCTACCTCTCTTTTCCAATGCTAGCATGCTGTAAAATCTGCTCCAAAGTAGTAGTAATATCTTAAAAAACTAAGCCTGATTGTTTCGTTGCGCTTTTATTTGCTGAGTTATTGGATTCCTTTGTCCCAAAACATTCACATGATCATCGTTGGTGTGCAAACGTGGACGACTTTGACCAATCTACCTTTTGTCCCAGATTCAGAGCATCTAGTTATGCACTTTAACTCCGGTGGGTGAGTGACTTGTGAGTAGTCGTACTCGTGTCACGTATGCTTCCCGGTCCTGTGCAGCGCTGTGCAATTTGATAAACTACACTTTGTTTTTTTTATTTGATTAACAAACCAATTGTTGTGCTGTGCCGAACGATGGAAACATTAATTTTGGGTTTATGCTGTGACAAAGACAGTTGTGATGATGTAGCACTAACTGATGATGATACATTTGACATGCAGTTACTCTGTCCCGACCGAGGAATCGAGTAGTAACTTTACTTTTTATGAAGCAAAACCATTCTAACTAAGCAGAGAATGCATGGAAACCATACACCACGCAGATGGCATCCTCTTAATTATTATTACTAGCACAGAACATAAACACAAAACGATCACTAATTACTCCATAAGTTAATTAGGCGTCGGCGGCGAAGCCTTTGTCGTCGGCGTCGGTGAGGAGGTCGGAGGAGCGGCGGTTGGGGGCGGCGCAGTTGTTGCGGATCTCGCCGGCGTTGCCGGTGAGGACGTCCATCTGGCTCATCTTGACCATGGAGCGGGCGAACTGGTCGAAGAAGGCGGCCTGGTTGAGGGCGAAGCGGACGGCGGTGCGGTTGGTCTGCGCGTCCTCGATGAGGCCCTGGTCGGACTTGAAGATGCCCTGCTTGGCGATGAGGTCGAAGTAGTACTTGTTGTCGAAGGCGTTGGGCGTGCGGACGTCCAGCTCCTGCGTGACCGAGTTCACCGGGACGTCCTTGGCGCACTTGGCCTGCAGCTTCTTCACCAGCACCGGGTCCATGATGGGCTTGGAGCCATCGAAGCGGTCGTTGAAGCTGCCGCAGTGGCCTAGGCCGATGGTGTGCGCGCCGGACAGCGCCACCAGGTCCGTCTTGTCCAGGTTTCGGTCCTTGAACGACTGGATGAGCGTGGGCACGTCGAAGAAGGGCGCCGGCAGGAGGCCCACCTTGTCGCTCGACGCCGGTGCCAGCCCGTCGCGCCGCCCCAGAGGCACGTCGAAGTAGGGCCCGCCGGACTGCATATATATATATCCATGTAATTAAAAAATCCCAATCCCAACAGTTTAGTTAAGAGATCATTAGTAGTACTAATAATTAAGAATTAGACGTACGGCGACGATGGCGTCACGCGTGGCGAGCGTGGTGATGTCGGCGCAGGACACCTTGGCGCCGCAGGCGGAGTGTACGGCGGCGCGGATGTCCTCGATGAGCTTCAGCGCCGACGGCCGCAGCGTCTGGTTGGGTATCTCACCCAGCTCGCTTTGGGAACCCGTCAGGAGGACCGACGCGTCGCACCCCTGAACACTTAATTAATTCAGAATGTTAATATACTACTGTAGTTACTAAAACTCGGTATTTAATTTGTTTTTTTTTATATATATTGCCATCTGTAAGAAGGAGGCATCATGCATCAGCCGGCAACTACTGGAGTAAAATGGTAGTAGGACGTGCCTGCGGGAAGCAGTCGTGGAAGAAGATGCGGACGAGGCCGGCGGCGATGCCGATGTCGCGGCGGAGGGCCTCGGTGACGTGCCACCTCACGATGCCCTCAACCGACGGGCAAGTGGTGTCATAGAACCCCCAGGACAGCCCGGCCACCACGTGCTCGCCGGTGGTCACCACGGCCGCGCAACGGGCAGCAAAGAGGCCCGACATCAGTAGCACAACCATGCCCAGCTTGGACGCCATTGCTCCACACTACTGTATCTACCTAAGCTAGCTAACACTCAGCTCGACCTCTGCCTGCTGCAAATGGTCCATCCCTCCATGCCCTATATATATACTGGACTGGACCCTATCTTGTGGAAAAGTGGAATATAATGTATACTCCTACGTGCATAGTAATAGTATGTTGGTCTAGGATTGTGGCTTGATTGCTCAAGCCAGCACATTATCAAGATGTCAGTTTGCTGTTTCTAATTAATTGTTATGTCCAAGCCCGATCTGATCCACAGGAGGCATATGCCTAAATCAAAGGCAGAGATCAATAATTAATATATCACCACCTAACCTTGCAGTATGTTAACTATATTCAAAGAAAAATAAAGCTGACTTTTCCACAAAGATAAAGCTGACCAGCTATACTCATTTCTTTTAGTTACCATCACATCTTTAATTTGTGTTGTACAATAATACTGCCTCTGTTATTTTAAACCTCACATTTTTGCATTTTCTTGTGGTTTCCAAAATACGACGACTTGGGCTAATCCATTTAATAACTTTGCATCAAGATCATACAAAGATTATATTTGTATGAATAGATTTTGTAACGAAAAATCTAATTATATCAATTTTATAAATCAAATTCTAATAGTTTCAAACATGTCAGTCATCACACTAATAAAATATTTTTTTTCAGCTTGGATTCTCGGATCTTAAGACTCCAGATTGCAAGAAGAACGTTGCAGTGGGCCATGATGTTACTCAATTAATTAGCAAGTGGTCTAGTGTATGAAAAGAAATCCAATTAGCAAGTGGTGATGGTGCAATTAATTGCGCTTGATATTTCTATCTTACGGTTGCACGCCCCCACCAATTAGACACCTCCCAACTCCCATTTATTTTCTTTCCATCTTTTTAAAGTATCACGAGCCAGTTAGTGGTACAAAGCAGTCCAGAGGAGGGAAAAAAATCAATGGAAAACAACCAATAAAACGATGTGCAATATATAGTGTACTCCCATCGTCCCAAAATAAAATAATTTAGAGCCCTTTTGAATCAAAGGAATTATGAAGGAATTTTATAGGATTGAAATCCTATAGGAAATTTTTCTACGTAGCACTTTGATTCAAAGGATTGAAGTTTTCCAAATCCTACAAAATTCCTATGGAATAACTTATTGCATATAGGTTTTGGAGGAAACTTAGTAAGAGGTCCAACCTCTTGGTAAGAATCCTTTGAGTATATCTCTCTCATCCGATTCCTTTGTTTTTCCCGTGGTCCAATCAAACAATCTTTCATGTGTTTTTCCTGTGTTTTGTAATCCTATGTGTTGAACTTACATTCCTATCAAAATCATATATTTTTTCTATTCCTCCTTTTTTATTCCTACTATTCAAAGACGCCTATAGTATTGGATGAGATGTTTTTATAACGAATCTAGATAAATTTCTGTTCAGATTTATTGTGAAAATATTTCATTCAAATACTAGATTATTCTTTTATACTCCCTCCATCTACTTTTGATAGTCATATTTCATCTTGTCACATAGACCAAGGATAAGTAATTCTAATTATTATCCATTTAAATATGCTACTAGTCATTCCTCGTAAATAAATGATTTATTAATATTTACATTTCTCAAAGCACATGTAGCCAATCATGTGTGGAAAAATAGAGAGTCATATCCATTAAATCCGAGAAAGTCATTAAGAGAATAGGTTGTTGGATTGAAATATGTCTATTAAAAATAAATTTTTTAGATTTAGAAATATCATTAATATTAATGGAGGGGGTATATTTTTAGGACCGAGGGAGTCCGTTGCATGGAGGCTCTGCCACCATGGAATCGTCTTTGCCTTTGGGGAGCGTCTTCCGGATTGTGCCTGCCACATGCTAGGCAAATGTATCAATATTTTTTTTCCCTGGACACGTGCTTTTCTGTACTAGTAAATCCAGATGCTGTGGATCGATCGAGTCAGTCAAGAGGATGCATGCGTTCCTACCCAAAAGTCAAGTTGTTGTTTCCTGGCATTTTCTGCAGACAGGCAGGCATGTGCATTTTGTCCACTTAAAATTGTAGTTGGTGGCCAAGGATGAGTACTATTGCTAATGTAAATTACAGTTACATGCATCTAGGCTTGTGGAAACCAGATTGCACACCCACAATTTTCCAATGTAAAATAGCATGCTATAAGCCAGCTGCAAACATATTTTAAAAAAATAAATAAGAAGAGAGAAGAGCAGCGGGTTACAGATTTATAGCTAGCTGCAGCACGGACTCCAAGACATACTGTGTGTATGATAAGTGAGACCAGATATTAATAATGTAGTATATAACTATTATATGAATAAGCTATTAAATTTGCTATAAATGAATTAGAGCTAGTAGTTGGCTATACTTACCAGTGGAATTTGCCGACCACCCGGGGGTGGCTACAAGACGACACCATCTGGCGATGACTAGATTTGTTAAAGGGTAAAGTGACTTTCAGTGATGCAATCGATAGGGAAATAAATGAAGCATTTAATTTATCTGTCAACTGATTTGCTAGATAAAATTGAAGCATAGAATTCGCATGGTGACTGTCCATATACAAAATCTAAATTATATGTAACATGAAGGATACATATGAAGCAAAATAGCTTTTAGAGTTTGGCATTCAAACGTGACCGTGCAGCATATGTACTCCTCTAACCCAAAAGAATGTTGCTCTAGAATCCATACATGCAGAATGTAAGTATTATGCATATGAATATAGCCATGTTTGTTAAGGTTCCACAATGTTATAATAGTGTAACTGATTTTGGATATGTTAAAAAGAATTAAGCGGCTAAAGTTATCTTACTGACTTTGAGAAGTCCAAAAAACAGAGGATGTCTATCTATCATGCGACTATATGTTTCTTCAAATGAATCAACGATTTTATGCCATTGACCTTCGTGCAAACACCACCCTAACCCATTCCTATCCTCCCGACTCAATCCAAACGCCACCGGCCACTCGCCCAAACAGTGATGCTCCTCCATCTGCGTCGCACAGTGGCATCTAAGAGATCCGCCGATTTGACGCCCTCCCTGCCACCTACATCCTACTCTTCTAAGCCACAATGCGGCCACAATCGTCTCCCTTCATGATATCCAGTAACAGCTTGTTTAGTTTTCAAAATAAAAACTTTTCACCGTCACATCGAATGTTTAGACATATGCATGGAGTATTAAATATGGACGAAAAAAAAAACTAATTGTACAGTTTGCGTGTAAATTGGGAGACAAATCTTTTAAGCCTAATTGCGTCATGATTTGATAATGTGATGCTACAGTAAATATTTGCTAATGACGGATTAATTAGGCTTAATAAATTCATTTAGCAATTTTCTGGCGAAATCTGTAATTTATTTTGTTATTAGACAACGTTTAATATTTTAAATGTGTGTCCATATATCCGATGTGACATTCCAAAATAAAACTTTTTGCCATCTAAACCGAGCCTAAGCTTCTCCTCCGGTCTTGTCCACCACCGGTCCTCCATCACCCAGGCCTTCCATCGAAACCTGTCCTTACTCCTCCCTAACCTTCCTCCACTGCCACCGTCACCTAATTTAGCAAAGCTCAAGATATATTATGAAGATAGTACACAAACATACAAGTTTAAATTTGATCTACATATAAAAGAACAATAACGGCAATTCTATTTGCACTGTACGTACAAGTACTATATTCGCTACCTGATTTTATTAAAGTTGTAAATCGAATTTAGTTTTTTTATGTTTATGTGTAGATTTATGTTATCATAATCAATGTTATTCTATAATAACTCTTTAAATCGCAGGTAAATAACAGGTGCAATATTGCACCTGCATGTAAAAGGTCTTGACCTTAAAACAACACTCTAGTCTGACTAGTGGGGTAGTATTATACTCAAACATCTCTCGTGCCTCAAAGGGCACACGACGAACCAAGGCATCTTCAACAGATTAAAGATATTCTTATTAAACTACGACACGTACGTGGGACGCACTGCACTACAAAGTACGCAGTATTACCATGCATGCACGCACGAGACGGCTAGCTAGTGCTCTGATCAAGAACAAGAGTCTTGTACAACCCAAGACTTTTGACGTGATGATGTCAAGCAGATGCCGTGAAGCCATCGTCGCCGGCGGCCGCAAGGATGGTCTGGCTGTTGGGCACGAAGCAGCTGTTGCAGCGGATCTCGCCGACGTTTCCCGAAGGACCCTGAAGCTGTCCCAGCTTCACCATGGAGCTGCCGAACTGGCCGTAGAACCACCAGTGGTTGCCGGCGAAGCCATTGACCACCCAGCTGGTGCGCCAGTCGCCGGTGAGCCCCTGGTCGGAGGTGAACACCCCCTGACCGGCCACCAGGTTGCTGTAGTACTTGTTGTCGAACACGTCCGGGGTGGTGACGTCGAGCTCCTGCAGGCGGCTGCCGTCGTTGGAGCAGTTGGCGGCGAGCCTCCGTGCGAAGTCGTCGTCCTCGCGGAAGCGGTTGGAGAAGGAGCTGCATCGCGCCCTGCCGATGGAGTGGCCGCCGGAGAGCGCGACGAGGTCGACGTTGTCGAGGTTGCGGGTCTGGAAGGCGCTGAGCAGCGTGGAGACGTCGGAGGTGGGCTGCGGGAGCTGGAAGACGGCGTCGCTGGGAGCCGGCGCGAAGCTGTCGAGGCGGCCGAGCGGCACGTCGTAGGGCAAACCACCGGACTGCAAGCAAGCATCGATATGATCAGTACGTTCGTTCTACGTCGATGGGCAATGGGCAAGCATCTGTACGTACGGCGACGATGGCGTCGCGGGTGGCGAGGGCGGTGATGTCGGCGCAGGAGACGGTTGGGCCGCAGGCGGCGTGCACCTGGGCGCGGATGTCCTCGATGAGCTGCAGCGCCCGTGGTTGCAGAGTCAGGTTGGGCGGCAGCTGCTGCTCGCTGTTGGCACCCGTCAGAAGCAGCGACGCGTCGCAGCCCTGCAAATTCAATTAGGTTAATTAGGTTAGGTTGACAGAACCTAGTGTTCATTACTTAATCAACAACAAAATCAGTAACAAGTACCTGGGGGAAGCAGTCGTGGAAGAAGATGCGGAGGAGGCCGGCGGCGAGGGCGATCTCCTGCTGCAGCGCCGCCTGCACGGCGGAGCGCACGATGGTCTCCAGCTGCGGGCACGAGTCGCTGTAGAGGTCGAAGGCGAGGCCGTCGGCGAGGGGCGGCGTAGTGATTGGAAGGTGGTCGGTGGGCAGAGAGATGAACCGTGCGGACAATGCCGGCGAGAGCAGAGTAGCAACGGCCGAGAGCGCAAGAATGATGTCCATTCCTCTCAACGCCATCGTATCGATGGATCGAATCCTAATTAAGCTAAGCTAATTACTCGTTTCCCAATCTAATTACACCCACACTGTGGTGATGTGATCTGTCCTCGATCCCGTCCAACAAGATGGATGCATGGTGCCGGTATTTATAAGAGAACGAATTAACAGTGATGATACTGTAGACCATAGTTGAAATTAATCTTAATCTAGAGATCGAAGCCACAATTGCATGCATGGGTCGCGCGATAGGTCGAGTAACTGGGAAGCAACCGCACGTGAATACTGTACGTGAGAGATCTCTTGGGAGATCCACAAACAAGTTCCCATGCTAGCGCGTACATGTATATCGTCTCTAGTTTTGTTTAAGCAAGATCGCCTGATCTTGCCTGCAATTTGTCGGCTGGGAGCTAGATTTAAGATTGGTTGCCGACACACTTCAGCTTAATTTGAGGGATAGAGGTTTGCATTTCATCATCAATTAATAGGGCCACGTACGTTTTGTTCACCTATCTTAATTTCCTGGTATATCTGCAGTGGAATATGTCGAGTTGTCGACGAACCACAATAATCACCCGTTCGATTTTTTTTTTTTGGAGAACTTAAGCAACTTTGGGTGTGTTTGGTTGTAAGGATGGGATGGGATGCCCATCCTAGGTGGTGTTTGGTTTATGGATCAGGTGGGTTGGGTTGGACCCAGGAGGGAATATTCTCTCAATATGTTGCGTGGGATGGTTCCACCAAATCGGTGGGACGGGGTGGAACGGGGCGAACCCAGACGCTGGCGCATCGCACGCACAGAGGGAGACGGGGTGAGGGCATCGCACCTTTCTCTCGCTTTCTCTCTCGTTTTCGAGCGGCGGCGCGGGCGCTCGAGCTGACGGTCGGCAAAGGCGGCGGCGGCGGTGGCGCGGACGCTTGAGCTAACGGTCGGTAGAGGTGGCGTCGGGCATCTGGAGGTAAGGTCGACATCCTCTTCCCCTTCCTCTTCCTCTCCTCCCTCTGGCTAGTGTCGCCCCCTTCCCCTTTTTTCTGTGCATGGCATGCCGCCGGGGCCGGGGGGGGGGGGGGTGACTTATTCAATTCATCCCTCCAACCAAACAAAAAACTGGGTCCAACCCATCCCACCAACCAAACAGAAAAATGGAACCAACCCATTCTGGAAACCAGGGATGGAACCAACCCATCCCACCTAGTCCACGAACCAAACACACCCTTTATTAGGGAAAGACAGAGTTAAGAGGGTAAACCCCAGTACATCGTAGAAGGATACAAAACAAGCAAAGAGACCATCTCTAACAAGGTAGAGGCTAACCAATCTAAGGAACCAAACTTCAACTTCCAGATGAGACTAAAGCAGTAGAGAACCAGATCGACGGAGCTCAACGACACTGCCGCGACGACTGGATCCTTGGGCCTCCAAAGACATGCACCCCGCTTGACAGACTAAAAGACTCCTACAGCTGCCCCCGCGGAAACGGCACATAACAGAGGTTAACTGCTGAGCCGTAGATTTTGGTCTAGGCATCACCGGGCTCAGCAAAGAGGTTCTACGGAGTCCGCCGTTAAATCTGAGGAGCAAAAATTGCTCAACCCGAACGGTAGATCGTGCATGGATACTGCTATTTTGGAACAAAAGGAAGGTTGAAACCAAAGAACAGTTAGGCCGTGTTTGCATCCCATGTTCCCAACTTGTGGAGGAGTGATCCTCTCTAGCGGGAGATCGTGGGATCCCCCTTTCGTGAGTTCGGCCGGGGGCGAGGAGGTGAGATCCGAGGTTTTTTAGACAAAAGAGACACAAGGGATTTATACAGGTTCGGACTGCTATGAAGCATAATACCTTACTCCTGTGTGTATGATGATTCTTCTGTGCTTGTGAAGCCTCTGAATCTCCGACGTACAAGCTAGGGTTAGAGAAGCTTTGGCTCGGGGATCCAGAGTTCGATCCCCCCTTCCCGCTAGGTATGGTCCTCCTTTTATACTCTAAGGGGATACCACATGTGCTGCGAGTGCTACCTAGGGAGAAGGGAAAACATTCTCTATATTAATTACATGTCTTGTGCCTTAGTTTGGAAGCCGCATACACGTCGTCTCGGTCGTGGGGCCTATCACACCATGCCGCCTGACACGGGGGGCGCCCATGTCATTCACCATTTAATGGGTAAAGACTTCCGGGTTCTTGTTCGCACCAGGAAATGGGAACCCGGGTCAGTTCAGAGTGGTTGGACCAGCTCTGACCGGGGTAAGAGGCTGTGAAGCCCCTCATTATTATGATGGGATGGGACAGAGCACGCCGCACGCCGCCTGACAAACTGACAGGGCGAGGGTACACAGCCGCCGTCCTATCGGTCTTTCAACCGGTTACGGACCTGTCACAAATCGGTCACAGATCGGTTGAGTGCACTGCATGCCACATTAAATGCGGCGTGGCGCAACCGCTCAAGTCGCCATAAAAGCGGGTAGGTGAGCGCCTGGAGACGGCCATCTAACCCATCGCACGTGGCGACCTAGAGAGGTGGTCGAGGGAACCCCACCCCTAGTCACAGGAGGGGGCGGACGCCGCCCTACCTCGGGCCCGATCCCCCCTCGGGGGAGGGCCACGTGGCGCCTGGGGCAGCCTCCTCCCTCTAGTCTCGGCCAGGGAGTGGCCGCCGCCCTACCTCGGGCCCGACCCCTCTTGGGGGAGGGCCACGTGGCATTGGGGGGTAGCCTCCTCCGACTAGTCTTTGGGAAGGAGTGGCTGCCACCCGACCTCGGACCTCACTCCCCTCGGGGGAGGGCCACGTGGCATTGTGTCACGCCCCGAACTAGCCCCGAACGGAACTAGCCCGTGACGCTCCAAATTAACCTGTTAATCGATACCAGTCCTAGGAAACAGTGCTGGTATCACAGGAAGACAGAATATCACAGCAACAGTGGTCTCTTTATTACAGAGTAGGAATACAGTCATGTTGGGCTGCGTACAGATCCCGAGCTCACAACTGCATTACAAAAGAGAAAGCGGAAGCCAAGACTTGGACCAATCATCACAGGCGCGACTTGGGAACTAGGCCAAAACCCTAAAACTCATCGAAACCGACTTGCTCCTGAAAGAACTCCTCGTCAGCGGGATCCGCTTCATCTTCTTCAGCAACTGGGGGGGGGTTATTTATATAGAGCAAGGGTGAGTACAGGAGTACTCAGCAAGCCATGGGAATTTAAGTGTTTAATGCAGGCTTCAAGGAAAGGCTGTTGTTTTTGCAATTGATTTTATTTAAACTCCTTTTTAAAACAATTAAGTGAGTGCTTCTCAAACAACACGGATGAGACAGTGCGTCACGCCCGGCCGGAGTATGTGCAATGTATCAGTCTTTGAATTGATTCAAAGTTGGCACCCGGCCAACAACTTTCAAACGGCCACCCGGGCCTAGCTGATCCCATCAGCCGCCGATTTTCCAAACATCGAACCCATTCCACAGCAGCAATTTCACAAAGCAGTAGTCAAACAAAACTACGCTAGGAATCACCTCACATCCGCCCATGACCGTGGGCATGGCTGTTCGAACAGGTTAATAACCTCTGCAGAGGGGGTACACTTTACCCACACGACGTTACTAACCCGGGTCACCCAGCCCGTGCAGAACAGCCACGTCTGGCGACTTTGAGGCTTTCACGACAAGGCATTTCCAAAGCCGACATAGGGTTGCCATATGCCAACGAGAGGGGTCCCAGACCAACAACAGGTTAGGTCCCAGACCATACTGTGCCAGGAAGCCCGGGGGTTCTCCCCGGCACCACCCCGTTGAATCCACATGTCTCTTGGCATCATGGCTCCCCCGATTAGCTAATTACTCAGCCAGGGGCGTCCCATTCCACCCATGTGGTCGCACTTATCTTATGTTCGGATGAAATTCCAAGGAAACGGTCCTTAAGTGCAAGAGCGGGAAACCGTACTCCCGGTACATTTCCCGGTCCGCGATTTTGGAAATTCATTTAGTTCGCAAGCACTGACCCAGGTGTCGGGTTTTTCCAAGTCTTTTGTAAAACCCCATGTTTTACCCATCGTTGGATGTTTTAAATTTGAGGGGAGGTGTTCCAATGCGCGTGCCCGAAGGCCCGTGCATCGAAGCACAACAGTCGACAAAGAAGGTTTAAGTGTTCAATAATTCAAGGAGGGTAATTGCAGCAATTAGGATTGGGGGCCGGTAGGCTATCTCGCAAGCCGCGGCCGAATTACTCGTAATAATCCTATTTATGCAATATTTGCGAAAAGGAAATACTTAGATTTAAATTATAGGTGCAAGATGATCAAAGGTGACTTGCCTTGCTCGAGACCTTGAGCTTGATCCTCGAAATCCTCGCACTGCGGGTCTTCGGGCTCCGAAACTACACGCGAAACGGAACAACTCAACAAACGGCGAAAATAAAGCCCTATTATGACTTCTAAGCGTGCCATTAGATATATCTCGAGATTTGAGGAATTTTGGAAGTTGAACGGAGTCAAACGGACTTACGGTTGGGAAGATATTGAATTTCTAAGATTATTGGATTTTTGATCTAAAGGAAAAATGATTTAATTAAACCCTTTTGAAAAAGAAAAGAAAGAGGGAGGAGGAACGGATTTCGCGGGCGGCTTGAGCGCGGCCCAAGAGGGGTTGGCGCGGCCCGGCCTTGCCATTGGGCCGGCCGGCCTGAGGGGCGGCCCAAGGGGGCTCGCGGGGAGGGGAGGAGAGAGGGAGCTGGTGGGCCGGGTCCACCTTGCGTGGTCCCGGGTGGGACCCGCTTGTCGATGGCTCGGCTCACCGTGAGCGAGATGCACGCGGGGCGTGCTAGGGTTTGGGAAGGGGAGGCGCGGTGCACGCGCGGCTCGCGGTGGGCGCGGATGCGGCGGGCCCACGCGCAGCCTCACGGCTCGCGGTGGACCGCGCACGCGAGCGGGGCCGAGGGGAGCGGCTGACCGGGGTCGGCTTGACCCGGTCGCGGCCGAGGTGGCACCGACGTGGCGCCTTCGTGGCAGCCACACGGGCCGACGAGAGGTAGACGACGACGTTGGCCGGAACGGACGGCGGATGGCGGCTGCGAACGGTGGGGCGATCCACGGCGATACAGGCGAAAGCGAGCACACCGGGTGGTTGTACGAGATAAGGGGAGACGAGTCAACGGCTCGGATTCGCGGGAGGGAGTTCGTCGGTGGAGGATTGCGGCAGCGGCCACCGGCGACGAGAGAAGGGGGGAACGACGACGAGGCGACTAGGGTTCGATTCCTCCGGACTAGAGCATCTACACGACCTCGGGATTGCATTCCTAGCACTGGATTGGGCGGAGCTACGCCGAGAGAAGCTGGCGAAGAGCGGCGTTTGCGGCGGCGAGCGGCAACGGCGGCGAGGCCGCGCCGGGCGGTGGGAAGGTCTTGGGCGGCGCCTGCAAGCTTCTAGGGGTACTACGAGTGCTACCACACAATCTAAGGGTAGGAGGAGGAGCGAAGAAGGAGAACAGAGGAGAGCTCTTCCGAGACGGGACGGGGCGCTGTGACGAGAGGCCGACGGCACGGGAGTGATCTCTCCGGCCTCGGGCCGGGGAAGAGGAAGAAGACGAGCTCCCGGAGTCCCCTTCCGCGTCCACGAACGCGCCGGCTCCTCCGGCACGCGTGGCAACGAAAGGCAGCGGTGAACAGAGCACGGGAGGCGGCGACAATGGAGTGAAGGCGATGGGACAAACAAGAGGAGAAGGAAGGGAGGGCGCCTGGGCTTTATAGGATGGCAATGTCGGTTCGGAAACTGTAACACCCTGAAAATTCGACCGACAAATCAAAACTCTAAAAATTCGGGTTTTCAAAAATTTTTTAAAATAAATTGCATCATGCCGATTTTATTCGCCGTTCCATTGAATTTCGATTTCGGGGTTTGGAGATTTCGAATAAAAGAACTAAATCAATCAATTTAGACCGATATTATCGCAAACCTACTCGTATCAATTAAATTTAAATACGATGGAATGGAACTAACACTAAATTAAGATTTAAATAAATTATATAAAAATGTGAGCAATATTAATTTAGGATGAATTTATTAGTGGGAATAACACAAATATTGGGTAAGAATTATATATGCAAATATTAGGAATTTTAGAATCAAATTTATATAATAAATAAATAAAAATAAAAATAATAAAATAATAATAAATAAAAAATATTAATAAATAAAAAAAAGAGGAAAGAAAGAAAAAGAAAGAAAAAGAGAGAAAAAGAGAGAAAAAGAAAAAGGAAAAAGAAAAGGGAAAAAGAAGAAAAAAAATAATAAATATAATAATATAAAATATTAAGTAAATATAAATGATAAAAATAAGTATAATTAGAGGAAAAATTAGGAAAAGTTTAGAAGACTTAAAGAAAAATTAGAATTTAAATTATAGATTAATTTCCGTCGTAGGATTGCAAAATTTAATGTAAATTATGGGTTAATCTTTTTATAGTCACTATAAATACTCAATTCGCGGTAGTGATTTAAATATAATCAATAATTAAAACAAATGAACGAATTCTTATAGAATATTATAGATTAGTTCGGGTAATCTCTACAAGTGATCGATTCACGGTAGAAGTTCGGATTTAATCACTAGGAATTTTAGACGTATAGAATACTTAATCGGTTAATCGTAAACTAAATTAAATCATACGAAATCTCTAGGATTTGGTCCGATATTTATCTCATGGTAGAAATTGCTAACCTATTACCTGGATATAATACTCGGGAATATTAAATTAAAAACTTAGGACAACAAGATAATTATACTCATAAATAATTCACACCAAAATGGGTTTGCCGTAGTTCGCGAATAGTAAAGTTAATATCGACTTTCGCACTCGATTTTTCATGTGGATGTTTATTGAATTCTAACCGAATTCAAATCCATTTTCGCACGTAACTATAGAGCCCGAGGAAGCTGCTGATCCAAGCGAAGGTCAAGACCCGCAGGACTTTGAGCAAGGCAAGTCATCACTATTCTTTGAACATGTTGATCCCAATTGCGAAATTGTTTTGTTTACAAATAAAATTGCATGCAATGATAAACATCCTACTTGTGATTATGCCATGCCTTGATTATTATTTACCCCATATTCCTTCGTAACCATGTTTACGTATGAGTCCCTAGTCAACTATGACAATTGCTTAGCAACGCTATTCTAGAATCATGCATACTCATAATTATCAAAATGCTCTATGCTTGGGCAATTACCTTTGGGAAGGTAATTGAGATGCGGCATGTGGAGACATGAGCGCCACATTGCCATCATGTTGATGACATGATTTATGAAAAGAGAAATGAAAGTAAACAACCGTTTTCGACTGGGGCGGACGGAGGATTTGGGTGGTATCCGGGTAAAGGCAAGTACCGTCCCTGGTCAATTAAGGACCGAGCCATGAAGTTAAGCATGAAACGACCCCTGTACAACCGCACTTCTCGTATGGGTATAGACCTAGCGGAATAGATAGCTGAGCAGAAGCAGTATCCATGCATAGTGGTTTCTCGATGTGTGAGGCAGGGGCTCTACGGTGGGGCAGTCATTGGTAGAACCGCGAGGCGGGTGTCTACAGTGGTGTCGCCATCGGTAGGACTGCCATGTGAGAATTTAAACATAATTATAACCTAATGCTTGTGTGAGTCTTTCCTTCCCGGGTGCGCCAGAACTCCTCTCACTGCTAGAAACTGTGTACGCCTAGAGTGCATGAGGATGTAAAGTTCATGGAGCGGGTACTGCCAATGCGAGGTTATCGAAAAGCTTTGCCGTGACGTGTTTCATGTGTTGGGACGAGGCTCATATGTTGGGCAGTCGCGGAGTGCGGGTAAAGTGTACATCCACTGCAGTGTGAGTAAACCCAATCTATTCGAATAGCCGTGCTCGCGGTTATTGAGCATCGGGACGTGTATTACACTTGGCTAGACTCTAAATTCTTAACTTGTGTGGGATGGGATGATGCATGATGATTTGCTTGCTGATGGAGCCACTTCCTGAGAGAAGGAAAGGTGGACGTCCTCAGAAAACCATGACGACTCGATGGCGGGAAGCTATCCTTGGGATCACAATGGATGGTGGACAGAACCGTCATTGTTTAATATGAACACTGGTATTAAAATTTGATCAGTCTATGCTAGGTCTTAGGCTTGTGAAAAGAATTACAAAACTTGCTTTGTGCAAAAGAACCATAGCCATTCCTTGAATACCCCTTTATCACGTGATTTGTTGCTGTGGTGACTTGTTGAGTACGGTTGGTACTCACCCTTGCAAATATAAACTTAATCAGAGGCCGGAGATGAAGCTTCGGAGGATCCCTATGCCTATTACCAGGAGGGTGATGAAGACGACGGCGCTCAATAGGTCTTAGTTACGGTCGTTGCCTGTGGCAATGGCGTGCCGCTGCCTTAACTCCGCTGCCTTATCTATTTCTGTTTTTGGATGTATTCCGGACCTCTCGGTCCGATGACTTAAGACTATGCCTGCGGGCTATTGATGTAATAATTCGTACAAGACACTCGTGTATGTGCACTGGGTACTTCAGCTATGAATTCGTGTGTACCAGACTACTTGATCCAGGGAAATGGTACTGATTACACGATTGATTCCTGTTATAAAAACGGGGGTCCACAGAAACCGACCTTGGGTGGTCAAGGAGCGAGCTGGCGCTCCGACGCTCGCGGCCAAAATGGCGGCAGAGGGCATGACGCCGGCGGGAAGAGAAAAGGGAAAAAGGATGGAAGAAAGGGGGCTTGCCCCTTGCTACTTTGGGAAAAGGAGGAGGGAGAGAGAGGACGACGAGGCAGTGGGAGGAGGGGCTCTGCCTCCATCCCTTGGAAACTTGCGCGGAGGTGGCGGGGCTGGGTCGTGACGACGGCGATGACGGCGGGGGCGGTGTGGAGCGGAGCAGCGACAAGGGCGGCAGGCGCGGGCAGGCGCAGCAGGCGCTGACGGCGGCGGCGACCAGGCGGTCGGCCACCACGGCACGCGCGCGCGGGATAGCAACGGTGCGCGGCGATTTGAGCGGCGGTGGCGGGAAGCGGCAGCGAGAGCGGAGAGGGAGGGCGCTCGGCTCGGCGCGGCTCACGCGCACGCGCGCACGGCGCACGTGCAGAGCGAGGGAGAGAGAGAGAGAGAAAGATGGGCCGAGAGGGAATCGGCCCACTGAACCCGAGGGAGGCAAATTAGACTTTTGCAGGGGATTCGATTTGGGAAGGAATTGGATTCGAGATTTGAAATCGACGATGGATTGGGGATTTGAGATCTGGAATTGGCACGGAGACTGACTACAAGCAAAGAAACAATTTTCGCAATTCGGGTTTTTAGAATTTAAATTTTCCCGCTAGGCGCCACGACGGAATGGGCGCTACACATTGGGGTGCAGCCTCCTCCGACTAGTCTTTGGGAAGGACTGGCCGCCACCCTAGCTCGGGCGTCACTCCCCTCGGGGAAGGGCCACGTGGCATTGGGGGGCAGCCTCCTCCGACTAGTCTTTGGGAAGGAGTGGCCGCTACCCCCACCTCGGTACTCACTCCCCTCGGGGGAGGGCCACGTGGCATTGGGGGGGCAGCCTCCTCCCTCTAAACATGATACCCCCGGGCCCATATCACCGACAGCGAGCGGTGGTCGAGGGAACCCGACCCCTAGTCATAGGAGGGGGCGGCCGCCGCCCTACCTCGGGCCCGATCTCCCCTCGGGGGAGGGCCACGTGGCGCCTGGGGCAACCTCCTCCCTCTAGTCTCGGCCAGGGAGTGGCCACCGCCCTACCTCGGGCCCGACCCCTCTCGGGGGAGGGCCACGTGGCATTGGGGGGCAGCCTCCTCCGACCAGTCTTTTGGAAGGAGTGGCCGCCACCTGATCTCGGGCTTCACTCCCCTTGGGGGAGGGCCACGTGGCATTGGGGGGCAGCCTCCTCCGACTAGTCTTTGGGAAGGAGTGGCCGCCACCCCACCTCGGGCCTCACTCCCCTCAGGGGAGGGCCACGTGGCATTGGGGGCAGCCTCCTCCGACTAGTCTTTGGGAAGGAGTGGCCGCCACCCCACCTCGGGCCTCACTCCCCTCGGGGGAGGGCCACGTGGCATTGGGGGCAGCCTCCTCCGACTAGTCTTTGGGAAGGAGTGGCCGCCACCCCTCCTCGGGCCTCACTCCCCTCGGGGGTGGGCCACGTGGCATTGGGGGGCAGCCTCCTCCCTCTAAACATGATACCCCCGGGCCCATATCACCGACAGTAGCCCCCGGCGTTAGCCCTAACCAAAACCTTTCCCAGGTGGTCAGGGTTGACGCCAATCTGCTAGTCAGTTGACATGTGGGCCCGATCTTCTGTCCTATCATTCTGGGAGTTGGGCGGTGGGAGTTTAGTCACGTTCATACGTCGCCTTAACTTCCCACTTCCTTCCCGGTTTCCGAGGCGCCGTGGGCTCGGGAGTTTAGCCCGTACCTTAGGCCGTGAACTTATTTCCTGTATATACTCAGCAAACGTTATTAGATTCTCTCGGGCCCGTGACCTTACGCCGCGTACCTCGCTTGCCCCTGCCTTTTGTTAACCTCTGTTCGTGTTCTACTTCATCTATTTAAACGATTATTTCCGCGTGAGTGTGAGGACTGAACTTTCCATAGCCAGCAATCTTCACCCGCGATCAAGCCAAGCTAGGCGTCGTAGCCAGCGGGCGGGGCCAGAGCCAGCTGCTACGGAAGAGCCAGCACAGGAGGCCCCGGGCGTCGACGGCGTCCAGAGCTCAACGCATGTTTAGGATAGAGCTAGGAATCGTAGCCCCCACGCTTTTAGCAAAGAATCGTTTGAATGGATGAAGCGAATACAAACTTTTTGTTACCAAGGGAGGCAAGCCAGCGCGCGACACGTGGGTACCGCGGGACCGCGAGGAAGAGATGGGCGAGAGATAAATATAAGCAATAATAATTCTATGCAAACAATTATCTTCGCGCGAGTGCGGGAACTAAATTTTCCATAGCCAACAATCTTCACCCACGATCAAGCTAAGCTGGGCGCTGTAGCCAGCCGGCGAGGCCAAAGCCAGCCGCTACGGAAGAGCTAGCACAGGGGGCCCTGGGCGTCGACGGCGCCCAGAGCTCGACGCAGGGCTAGGATAGAGCTAGGAATCGTAGCCCCCACACTTATAGCAAAGAATCGCTTGTATGAATGAAGCAAACACAAACCTTACTTGCATGTCGCGACCTTTCAAACCTTTAGCTCGAAGAGGGCCTCCCATCATGGGTTCCTAACCATTTTGGGAAGCCTGCGACCACTTAGCAAACGAGGTGAGGTTCCCACGAGCCTGTGTCCCCACGCTACACATTCTGTTTGCTGTTTCCTTTCGGTGGCCTCCTTCCAATATCTCTCCCTTTTACACGAACGACTACTTTCGCACGAGTGTGAGAGCCGAAAAGCTCTAGAGCCAGCGATCCCCGTCCACAGTTGAGCCAGGCCAGGCACCGTAGCCAGCCGACGGGATCAAAGCTAGCCGCTACGGAAGAGCCAGCACAGGGGGTCCCGGGCTTCGACAGCACCCGGCGCTCAACTTAAGGCTGGAATAGGGCTAGAAAACTTCGCCTCCACACTTAGCGAGGAAACGTTCATGTAGATGGGAGAGAGGTTGGGCTCTTACCACCGAGGGAGCAAACAAATGCGTAACACGCGAGCGTCACAGGGCCATGAGAAAAGAACGGGGGGAAAATAAATATAAGACTTCAAGCTATATTAAGCTTATGAATTGAAAAATTGAAAATACTTGAAGCTTGAAAGGACGATTAGTTGAGCCGGGCCGGGCACCATAGCCAGCCGGCGGGACCAAAGTTAGCCGGTATGGAAGAGCCAGCACAGGGGGTCCCGGGCTTCGACGGCACCCGGAGCTCAACTGCAAGAGCCCTCCCAGGAGTAGACCGAGGTAGGTGGCAGGTTCATGAGCGATCCCCGCGCTTGGCCCTGGAGGGCCATGGGGAAGAAATTCACCTTGACCCGGTCGTCACCCCACCTCGCCTCTATGATCGTCGTGTGGATCTGGAGGGACTCGAAGGGGTTGAGGGAACCCGACCCCTAGTCACAGGAGGGGGCGGCCGCCGCCCTACCTCGGGCCTGATCCCCCCTCGGGGGAGGGCCACGTGGTGCCTGGGGCAGCCTCCTCCCTCTAGTCTCGGCCAGGGAGTGGCCGCCGCCCTACCTCGGGCCCAACCCATCTCGGGGGAGGGCCACGTGGCATTGGGGGGCAGCCTCCTCCAACTAGTCTTTGGGAAGGAGTAGCTACCACCTGACCTCGGGCCTCACTCCCCTCGGGGGAGGGCCACGTGGCATTGGGGGGCAGCCTCCTCCGACTAGTCTTTGGGAAGGAGTGGCCGCCACCCCACCTCGGGCCACACTCCCCTCGGGGGAGGGCCACGTGGCATTGGGGGGCAGCCTCCTCCGACTAGTCTTTGGGAAGGAGTGGCCGCCACCCCACCTCGGGCCTCACTCCCCTCGGGGGAGGGCCACGTGGCATTGGGGGGCAGCCTCCTCCCTCTAAACATGATACCCCCGGGCCCATATCACCGACACAACTCATCTCCCTCGTTTTCCACGCGCACGCTTTTCAAACTACTAAACGATGTGTTTTTTGCAAAAAGTTTATATACGAAAGTTGCTTAAAAAATCAAATTAATCCATTTGTGAAAAAAATAGCTAATACTTAATTAATCACGCGCTAATAGACCGCTCCGTTTTCCGTGCGGGAGGGATTAGTTCCCATCACTGGAATCCGAAACCTAATTAACCAACAACGCAAGATCAGTTAGATGGTTGTGATAGCATTTCTGTCTTTCAAGGGGGTCAAGGATTGGTGAGGAAGCGCGGACACCGGCGATGCTGGCGACGAAGCCACAAGCGGCAACAGCCTCGCGGGTGGCGCGGCCACGGGAGGCAGGAGCCACTTGAACGGCGCAAGCCGCAGGCGAAGGAGACCCCGCGGGCAGCGCGGCCACGGGAGGCGACGACCACATGGGCTGCGGCACCACTGTCGACGGAGACCCCACTGGCGACGGAGACTCCATGGGCGGCGCGGCTGAGCGAGGCAGCAAAGACCTTGTGGACGGCGTCGAAGACCTCGTGGGAGGCGACGGCGTGGCCGCGGTCGACGGAAACGCAGGCAGGGACGGCCCCTCGGCCAGCGCGGCCACACAGGCGACGCAGACGCAAGCGGCAACGGCCCCCACAGCGACGGACGCGATCGCAGGCACCGGCAGCAGCTCGAGCGGCGCGGACCCGCGCGGCGACGGCCCCGCTGCTAGCACAGCAGCAGACGGTGACGACCACGTGACCCACAACCACGGCTTCTTCAAAGCTCTGCCCCATCTAGAAACCAGAGACCTCCAAGAATGCTAGTAGATGCTAGCACCACCAAGAGACTCCGATCTGGAGAAGAACGGGAAGAACCCGACTACGAGACGAAGACTAAACAAATCTACTAGACTCCTAAAACCAAGGAACTGGGGGCCCGACCCCTCTCCCTCCGGCCGCCGGTGGCAAAGCCACCGGAAACGGGTAAGAAGAGGAGGATGGATTCTAATCTCTCGGGTGGACGTCCACCCGTTTCTTGCATGACATTTAAATAATTATGAAAAAATTCTAAAAAAATTCACAAGATCGGTTAATATCTAATATATCACTTCACAAACATGCAAGTTCAAATTCGACTTCTACAAGTTATAGCAAAAATAACAAATCAAACTCTAACTAGTATACGTATATTCACAGTCAAATTTGTTATTTTTGTCACAACTTGTAGAAGTCGAATTTGTATATTACATATTAACCTACCATGTCAATTTTTTTGAAAAATTTTCATAACTATTTAAATGGCATACAAGAAACGGGTGAACATCCACCCAAGTGTTTAAAACAGTTTCCCGTAAGAAGAGGGGTCAAGAAAGGGAGAATTTACTGTAGCGGCGAGTTTGAGAGAGAGCGAGAGGGCACTGTATCTATCACCTGTTCGATGAATACGACCACCTGGCACCTTCTAGGAAGCTGAAGGGGAAGGGAAAGATAGTCAGCATCTGGAGCGTGTGTGGCCGGGGTCAACAAGTTAAATTTACATCATCCATAAACAATTTTTCAGACATGTATGTTGAGTTTAACTGTTGGTTTTCAAAGTTGTGTACAACATTTCTTCACCCCTTTTAAATAGAAGATACCATTGACATTCCACATATGTTTGAACATCTGTCTGATTATAAGATTTATTACAATATTTAAAAAGTAATGTTATACTACTTTGATGATAAAAAATTACAACATATTTACACAATTATTTTGAATAAAACGAATGTCTAAAATTCAATGTCGTCAGATATTTACAAACAGATGAAGAATAAACTATGCTATTAAACTTTCCTTCTAAGTTTTTAAAGATTATTAGGCTGACAAGCATGTATAAGTACGAGAGTACTCTATTTCATTCTTTAAGTTAGTCCTAAGTAAAACTTATGTCAGTACACTTGTATCGTGATAAAATTTCAAGTTGAATTTAGTGGTACAGATGTTGGTGATTTCTTAAAATATCAGCAGAGTTGGCGAAGATTTTTTTTTTACTTAAAGATAAAATTAAAACAACATATTACCTCCGTCCCAAAATAAGTGCAGCCATGAATATCCGTGCCCCACGTTTGACCGTCCGTCTTATTTAAAGAAAATGTGAAAAAATTAAAAATATTTAGTCACACATATTTATATACTATTCATGTTTTATCATCTAATAGCAATAAAAATATTAGTCATAAAAATTTTTCAAATAAGACGAACGGTTAAATGTTGAACGTGAATAGTGCAAAACTGCACTTATTTTGAGATGGAGGGAGTAATTATTACGGTGTGGGAGTACGTCTTATTAGGGCATTCCCACCCTCCACCTAGGATGATGTCTATGGTATTAACTACATTGTCATATAGGACTTTTAACTTACGTGACACTATATTAATTAAGAGAGAGAGTGAAGAGAGGAAGAAACTGTGTCTCATGCAAAACACAGCTTCAACACGAGAACCTATACACTAGACACTATCAAGTTTTGCATTGGGAGAGAATAGTGTCTTTATAATAGATGAAGAATAAATATGATTGGTAGAGAGGAGATATGATGTATTTATTAATAGCCCACTTTAAGAAACTATGGGTTGTAGAGTATATTTTCTATTATGATGTCTTATCGAGACCGACCGACCGGGCCCAAAAGGGGCGGACGTACTGTACATACTAGATCACACATAAGCACAACAACGACATAATGATGTCGACCCTAGATATGATGAGCGACATACATGACATCAATTAAGCAGAGGCAGCGAAGCCCTCCACGACGCTGGCGGCGGCCTCCACGACGTCCACGAGGCGTGCTCCGCTGTTGGTCTTGAAGCAGTTGCGGCGGATCTCGCCTTTGTTCCCGCCGGGCCTCGGCACCTTGCTCAGCTTGATGATGGACGTAACGAACTGCGTGAAGAAGGCGGCCTTGTCCTGCGCGAACCGCCTGACGATGGCCGCAGTTTTGGGGTCCAGGATGAGCGCCATGTCCGAGGTGAAGACGCCCTGCTTCCTGGTGAGCGCGATGTAGTAGCCGTTGTCGAAGGTGATTGGGGTGACGACGTCCAGGTCCTGCTTCGTGTTGGGGTTGGCGGTGCAGTTGGCGGCCATCTTCCGGGAGAAGGCGTCGTCCACGGGCCTCACGAAGGCGCACTTTGACTTCCCCACGGTGTGGCCGCCGGACAGCGCCACCAGGTCGGCGGCGTCTCCCATGCCCCTGCTCCCGAAGAGGTCGATGAGAGCCTGGACGCTGGAGGTGCCCGGGCCAGGGAGCTGGTTCACGAGGCGCAGCGGGGCCGGGGCGAGGCTGTCGAGCTGGCCGAGGGGAACGGGGTAGGTGGGCCCGCCGGAGAGGACGACGGCGGCGCGGGTGGCGAGCGCGGAGATGTCGGTGCAGGAAACGGTGGGCCCGCATGTGGCGTGCACCTTGGCGCGGATGTCCTCCACCAGCTGCAGCGCCCGCGGCTGCAGCGAGTTGGCGTTGGGCGGCATACCCTGCTCCGAGTTGGCGCCACTCAAGTAAACCGACGCGTCACAGCCCTGCATTCCATCATCAGTTAATCTTTTTTCTCTTCTTTTGCCATTAGTATAGTACGTACACGATCGTTTTTGCTTGAATTAATCATTCATTTAATTAGATGGTTGGTTGGTTTAGTTCATAAAAAAAAGTAGAGTATACTATATAGTATAGCAAGTGCCTGCGGGAAGCAGTCGTGGAAGAAGATACGGATGAGGCCGGCGGCGAGGGCGATCTCACGCTGGAGCGCGGCCTGCACGGCGGAGCGCACGATGGAGTCCACCTGCGACTGCGAGCACGCCGCCACGTCAATGAAGTCCACAGACGGCTCAGCAGCAGCCGCAGGTGGGGAGGAGAGGAGGACGGCAGCGGCGACGATGATGGAGGCGAGCTGGAGGACGGCCAATGCGCCCGTGGTCCTGCCCGCTGTTGCGGCCATCTTGAGCTTTGCAGTGTACGTACTCGTAGAGTCGTAGTGGCCGGCCGGAGTCGTGGACTAGCACTCTAGTAGTAATGCCGCTTTTGCTTGTGCCTTCCTCACTCCCACAATTGGCCGTTTCGTTATTTATAGGCTAGCTAGTGTACGTGTCCCGTGTCCCATCGTCTGCAATAATTGTAATTCATCCGTCCCAAAATAAATCAACTTCTACGATTCAAACTTTATTCTAAAATAGATCAACTTCTACCTTCTTATTTACTCTTGATTCGTAAATCAAAAAATTTTATCCTTTCAATACCCTTTATCCATCTATCCACCAATACTAATTTACTAATAATAAGAGGTAGTTTGGATATTTATCCTCTCCTTGAGTATTGCATTGGGATGTACGATTTGTCTCTCTGTGGGACAGGAGTACATGAACACCCCGTTCCCCGTCGATGGAGAGAATATTTAACTACTGGAGTGAGTATAAGGCCGTTCTCAATCCAATGACTAAGATAGTATTCATAACATTAAATAATCTATCACCTAGAATAAAAAATAATGTGGTAAGTGAATAAATGAGAAAAGAGAAGAAAACTATGTCTTGCATGAGACATGGTTTCTACACAACATCTAAGAAATGATGTGAGATAGGTAGCATTAAATTTAAGTATGAAATAGTTGTGTTTGCATTGGAAGAGTAGTGTCTAGTACTAGTTTTTTTTGACGATGCGGAGTTTATAGAAACTATGTTGTTTTGGGTTAGGAACAGCCTAAGCGGGCCCAAAAGTAAAAAAAGAAGCACGGTTAGGAAATGGAAGAATAACGATACGAGAAAGCAGGCTTATCACGTGGTGGACGAAAAAAGTGCTAGAGGAGGAGTACTATGCTATCTAATCTTATCGACATTGGATGTACGTTCTCCTCCGTCTCATATCAAATTTATTTTTAGTTTTTTATATTTTTTCTAAAATAAAATTACTTTTAAAGCAATTACTATATCATAGTTTGTAAAAATAGAGAATTGTTATATTGAAAGTAAATAAATTAAGAAATAGTTGTATTAGAATTTGATAAAATAAGAATATTAATCTCTTTTAGATTTGTATCGATATGTTCGAGATATGTGAAATGTAAAGTTATTTTAGGACCAAGACAGCAGGAGTATGCTCGTCTTTTTATAGAAGATGGTTGACGGTTTGCTTTATTCTAGCTCATCCCTGTAGTAGTAGTAGTATGTACTGTAGGTACGTAGAAGAGCAAGTTCAATGGAGTAGTATAGATAACTAGTAGCTCCAATTTATTTATAGCCAATCTAATAGCTTATTCATATCATAGTTAACTACACCATTAATACCTATTAATACTTAGCCCACATGTTATACACACTGTATCTTGAAGTCCATGCTACACCTGGCTATAAATCTGTAGCCCGCTATTTTTCTTTCTCCTTATTTATCTCCTTAAAATATGTTTACAGCTGGCTTATAGCCTGCTATTGTACCTGCTCGAACAAGTGCACATCAAGGCCATGTTTAGTTTCAAAGTTTTTCTTCAAACTTTTAACTTTTCGATCACATCAAAACTTTTCTACATATATAAACTTTCAACTTTTTCGTTACATCGTTCCAATTTCAACCAAACTTCCAATTTTAGCGTCAACAAAGCCGTCTGTACTAAAGTACAGCTAGCAGAGCAAGTGGTAGTGGTGGGCACGCCTTCACACTGGACTGGAGATTGGCAGATATATGTACCACGTACTAATCACTGTTTGATGTTTGAAATGCCATGTCCCTGTCGCTAACGGGTTGTATGGATAAGCAATCCACATGTCCATATGACCAAACTCCAACTTTTGACAATGCCACTATACAACTTATGTTTGTGGAAATTTCCAGCCTAACCCCAACCCCTTTATCATGCCCAAAGGCCAAAACGTATATACTCAATTTTCCTGCTCCATGACTGGCATAAATGTTTTCCACGACCCTCTACGTATGTGTGTGTGTGTATATATATATATATATATATATATATATATACATATATATATATATACATATATATATATATATATATATAATTCATTGTCCTCGTCTGTCCTAGACTGAAATACTCCCTCCGTCCTAAAATAAGTGCAGTCGTACATATTCAACGTTCGACCCGTCTTATTTAAAAAAATTATAAATTTTTTTTTAAAAAATAGTTATCTATATAACTTCTATTCATGTTTTATCATCTAATAATAATAAAAATACTAATCGTAACAAATTGAAATAAACAAACGGTCAAATGTTGAATACGAACAGTGTTAAACTTATTTTGTGATGGAGGGAGTATTATCTTCTGTTGTCTTCGTTTTGACTCGAAACGAACAAGTAGGTTACACATATATTACTCCTTGGTTAGAATTGTGACGATGAACATTTTAATGGTTGATTTTGAGGTGTGACTTTTGACCGTATAACTCGCTGCTATAAAAAAAGAACATATATAGAATTAAATAAGACATACCCCCTCCATACTCGTAAAAGAAGTCGTTTAGGACAGCGACACGGTCTTTAAAACATAACTTTGACTTCTTGTTTCTATAAAAATATTTATTGAAAAGTGATATATATATATTTTTATGAAAGTATTTTTCAAGACAAATCTATATATATAATTTTTATATTTTCAAACTCAACAACTTGAGAGTTATTCATGATTTATATTTCCAATATTTGACTTAAACATTATCTTAAATAACTTTCTTTATGAGTATGGAGGACGCGACTACACGTCGGTCGCTCGACGGAGAGCAAGGGAAATCGGGCGCTGACGTCAGCATCCGATTTACGTGTAAAACTATTTTAAACTGATTTTTCTCTTAAATTACTTATCCAAATCATGATCCGATTGCACCATTAAATTCGTTGCAATTAAATCTTCAAAACAAGACCACACATGGATATATTCCGACGAAATTTTTTTTAACTTATTATTGAATTATTTTTAAATGTTTTACGATGTTCCACCAGGTATATCGGAATTGTTTCACTAAGTAGATCGAAAATGTTTCACTCGTTTAAATCAGATGTTGTTTCACCTTATATATAAACAATGTTTCAACAAATAGCGAAATAATGTTTCAGTTCACTGCAACATTAAATATATACATAGTGAAACATTGTGAGTACACTAGGTGAAACATTTTTCGGTGGAACAAAAAATAAACCAAATTTCCTTAATAGGGGGTTCCAAAATATGAGGGTTATTTTGTTGCAATGGAATGTTTCGTTCATTTCAACGAAAATTTAACTGTGTTTTTGAAGTGAGAGACTATATTTTAAACAAGGGATCGAGTATCTGAAAGTTTGAAAGTTTGGTTAAAATTGATACGATGTGACAGAAAAGTTGTGTGTATGAAAGGTTTGATGTGATAGAAAGTTAAAAGTTTGAAAAAAAAAACTTTGGAAGTAAACCGGGCCTTTATCGTAAACGGATTGCAGATAAGAAGCTTGGCCACAGCCCGCATGTGTCCATATAAGACCGGACCTGGCCAAACTGAAAATTTTGCATTAGCAGGGTTTTTAATCTCCATGAAAATTTCCCACCTAACCCCGGCCACCGGCTCGTCCTGATGCATGCACCCACTCCCCGAATTAAGGTCCAGGCATGCATGCTGTAGCTACGATCGCTACGACCTACGAGACACATTTTCCTGCTATATTTTTTGGTGCGAACCGAAATATGTAATTAACTGTCGGTCGTATATTCCTAGTATATTTTATTTCCTTCTCAAAGAAACTACAAGATTAGTGTTACACATATGCACTATCGTGGTGCAGAGGCCGAGAATATCCTCAGATGACTAATATCAATAAAACTTCCATTATCTTAAAAAGATGTTACACGTATAAACCATCTTAGGAGGGTATAAATTAAGGAATAAGAAGAATAACTTAACCAGTAGTATATGTGGCCAGAGCTTCTAGCAGCTATAATTTGTTTAGAATTTTCAGCTTACCAAACAATTTAGATCTCATCAGGATTTAAAATCTGTAATGATAAGATAAGATAAAATAGAAAAATTAAGTAACATAGCTAATACCTCAGTTAGCTACTAACATATAAAAATATCGAGTATGTTTTCTCCATCAAAAATATAAAATATTTTTATTTAATGTGACATATCCTAATACTAAAAATCTATACATATTTTAATATTATAAATTTATAAATAATTTATATTTTTAGAACAGAGTGAATATGTTATAGTAGTAGTAGGATGCATATGGTACATCTATATAAGCAACAGCAACAATACGTGAGGGATCAGTACTCGAATTTTTGGGTCGGTCGAAATGTTAGAAGCTAGTGAGAGGTGCTATGTAGCTTGTAGCTATCAGGGGGCCCCGGCCGCAAAACTAGAAATTAGTTAACAGGTGTCGCCATGTGTATATGTTGATCGATATATTATCTGCTCCGGCCACCACTTGCTTTGAGCCGACAAGCCTAGCCACATCTCTCCATCGATCCACCATGCATATGCATCCAGCCATTAACAGATAACTGCATGTTGCTATGCCTATGCTAATCCATCTCTCTCTCTCTCTCTCATATACTCCTCTTTCACTTTCACTAAATATTTGACACCGTTGACTTATTTAAACATGTTTGACCGTTCGTTTTATTCAAAAACTTTTGTGAAATGTGTAAAACTATATGTATACATAAAAATATATTTAACAATAAATCAAATGATAGGAAAAAAATTAATAATTACTTAAATTTTTTGAATAAGACGAACGGCCAAATATTTTTAAAATAGTCAACGGTGTCAAACATTTTAGGATGGAGAGAGTATATGCTAAAACCATTTTGATTGTGGCCGTATTAAATTAGTGTACGCCTGTCTCTATCGTTTAATGTTGACATAATGATGAAATTCTTGCGAAGCAAAAATTGTTACGGAGATCAGTAAAACTTTAATTAATTATATATCTGAGAAGACGAAGAAAAGAAGAGCGTGCTTTCTCTCACACGTCCGACGACCGAGAAAAATACGACGCTCTGCCAATGCTCCACTCTGCTTTCTCTCGATCGATCGGTTGACTGTGCCCTGATGGGCAAGAATGGTGTGGGAAACCTCCCTATCTCAGGTGGCAAATTCACCAGAGTAAGTACGTACTTTGCGAGTGTGCTAGTACTGTGAGATATACTAGCTCTAATTCATCTATAGCTTATTTAATAGCTAATTTATATAATAGTTGTCTACTATACTATTAATATATGATCACACCTGTCATACACACATTACGTCTTAGAGTCTATGCTACAGCTGACTACAGATCTGTAACCCGCTGCTATTCTCTTTCATCTTTTATCTCATTAAAATATTTATAGCTGGTTAATAATCTGCTATTGTACCTGCTCTGAGATGATCGCAAGAAAGCACCTAGTATGGTCGTCACTTGCCTAGTAGGCGGCTGCCCCCACCATGCTAGGATCTGGAGGAATTTTTTTATTTTTACATTTTTTATTAAAATATTTTAAAAATAATTTCTTTTGTTTTGAAAATTTACAAATCTAGTCGCCGTCCTTCCAGAGAGCGATAAGGGATCTAAATACAAATTTTTTATTTATGTTCAAACCCTTTCCACCGATTTTAATTGCTTAAAAACTAATAATGCTTATTCGATACTCCAAATGATTTTAATGGAAAAGAGGTAAACTACAATTGTAGATCTCATCGAGATCTACAACTTTTATATAAAAATTATCTCCATCCGATGTCGTTTGAAATATAAATCTGACATTTTTTAAAAATATGTTTTATATTTTGTAACGAATATTTGGATATCTAAAACATCTTAAATGAAAAAGTTGTTAACTAGAAAGTTTTAGATCTCCTTGAGCTCTACAATTTTGATATAAAATCTTATTTCATCTGACTTTATATAATATAATTTTAAATTGTAAAATCATAGAGCTAACAAGTTGTGCTGGAAATTTGCATTTAGGTCCATTATCACCCTCTGGGAGATTTTTAAAAATCACCCTTCCAGAGGATGAGAGGCAATTAGATTTGTAAATTTTCGAACAAAAAATTATTTTTTTAAATATTTTAAGAGTAAATTTCACAAAACTACAGATACTTGGATCAAATTATCACGAAACTACATATTTAAGAATGTATATCACAAAACTACAGATTTAGCGTCAATTTTTTCGCAGAACTACAGATTTAGTGCACCATATCACAAAACTACAGATTTAGTGATGAATTTATCAAAGAACTACATATTCTAGAGTTTCGATCATAGCACTATTATGAATTTAAAGTTATAAAATTTTTAGTTTTGTGATAAAATAGTTGTTAAATGTGTAGATTTATGATAAAATTGTTGTTAAATCTATAGTTATGTGATATAATACCTTAAATATGTAGTTCCATGATAAATTTAACACTAAATCTATAGTTTTGTGAAATACATTCTTAAATCTGTAGTTTTGTGATAGATTGATCAAAGTATATGTAGTTTTGTGAAATATACTCTTAATAAAAAATATATATCTATACCTAATTAAAAAAATTCGTAAGGCTTCCGTTAGTCCGTTTCGTCCGTCATCCCTCATTTGTGTCCGAGTCCGAGTCCTTAGAAAAAAAATCCCACCGCTTGATCCCCAAACAAATCAAACAATGCGACAACCAAAAACAGCAAAAGAAAGCCAATTTTAATCTAGAGCTCTTTAATTTGATCCCAAATAAACATAATCCCCATCATTCAATGGTTATCAAATCAATATCCCAAATCACAAAATCCTCAAAATATTCACAAATCAAACCCGCCACGCTGGAGAGAACTGCCGTCGGCTCCACGTCTGGGAGGTGAGGAGGGGAATCCGGGGAGAGAAACTGTCGCCGCCGCTGCCGCCACGCCGGGGAGGGGGAGCAGCAGCCGCCGTTGGCTCCACGTTGGGGAGTGGAGCGGGCAGCCGCTGCCATCACGCCGGGGAGGGGAGGAGCAGCCGCCACCGCCGCTTAGGATTTGAGGAGGCGGGAGAGGAGGTGAGAGAGGATGGAGGTGGCGAGAGAGGAGGCGTAGAAAAAGTGGGGGAAGGTGCCGTGGGGCGTGGCTGAGGGGGATGGGGGCGGCTAGATCAGGAGCGGTGTTGCCGATGGAGGAAGGGGAGGGGGAGCGGTGGAGAGAGAGGGTATCGGTGTCGCCGGCTGAGGGGAGGCGCAGACGCGCAGTGCAGAAGGAGAGAACGAGATACGGGCGGGCGGATGAGAGAAAAAAGAGGCTCCAGAAAAAGAAGAGATAAGGACGGGCGGAAAGATCGAGACACGCCTGCGCCGCGCGCCGCTCTCGCATTCTCGGCTCTACCCGGGTCCACACTCTAATGGGCTATTTTTTTTAAGAAAAAAAAAGGCGCTCATAACTCGGAAACCGGATCCTCGTCAGAGGGCAGTAGTTTCTTCATCCACCATCCCTGAATCATCCAACGTCTCTCTTGCTTTTGCATCATTGTGGAGTGTAATATTTCTGCTATTAGATCCAAGCCCAAAGAATAGCAGCCGAGGCACAGGCCCAGTTTGGTATCAATCACGAGTATATTTAACAATTATATACTCATAAAAATAAAATAAAGGCCCATCTATACGAACAACAACAGATAATTCCAAAATCGATAATTTTAAGTTAGTAGTAATTTTTTTTCTTTCCGTCGTCCACAAAATACGACATATTATTAGAGTCCGAGCAACATCTCAATTTTGTAATGATAACATGCGCTTGACATGTCAGAGTTGACAGAGAATATGTTATGACAATATGAGCATATTAAAATACAATAGTGTTTTATATTTAAGCTTGAAACATTTATAATATTTAAACGTTCATTTTACCCGTAGCGAAGCAAGGGCATTTTGCTAGTAAATAAAAAAATTCGGATCTGGAGTAGCTACAGCGAAGCACCGGCCATGAGCCCTAGGCACGACGCCACGGCCCACGGCCCACGCTATACTTCCAGCTTGACGGAGGAGCAGCAGCGAACTCGTCGTAGCTAGCTAGCGTGGTCTCAACAGATCGGAAGAAGGCCTACATTTGCTATGCTCAATTTTGCAATGTTTTTGTACATTAATTTCAATAGTTTGAAAATACGATGTTTCATGTACTAGAAGTGAAATGTTTCGGTTTGACTTTGATTGTGTTTCATTATTTTAAGTTTTGGTTGTTTATTGTTTCTTCAATTTTTCAATCATTGGAACGTAACCCAATCATTTCATACGTGGAAGGAAATTAAACGTTTCAATTTAAATTTGACAATGTTTTATTTCCTTTATTTTATTTCTCAATATTGCATTCCACTTGTCTTGGTGTTTGGTATATCACGCTGGTTCTCTTTTATTACTATTATTATATTCTAATGTTTTATTGTCTGAAAATTTTGTTTCACAATGTATAAGTTTGTTCTTTCAGTACTATTAACTGAAGCAGTTTTAACGGTTTCTTTTATCAGATCAAACGGCCGATCTCTAGTCGAGTCATTTATAATTTATATAGTATATTTCACAAAACTACGTATAATTTGATCAATCTATCACAAAACTACAGATTTAAGAATGTGTTTCACAAAACTATAGATTTAGTGTCAAATTTATCATGGAACTACAGATTTAAGGTATTATATCTTATAACTATAGATTTAACAACTATTTTAATACAAAACTACATATTTAACAACTATTTTATCACAAAACTATAAATTTTATAACTTTAAATTCATAATAGTGCTATGATCGAAACTCTAAAATATATAGTTCTTTGATAAATTCATCACTAAATCTGTAGTTTTGTAATATGATGCATTAAATCTGTAGTTCCGCGAAAAGATTGACGCTAAATCTGTAGTTTTGTGATATACATTCTTAAATATGTAGTTTCGTGATAATTTGATCCAAGTATCTGTAGTTTTGTGAAATTTACTCTAATTTATACGGACTAACAATATTTCTCAAGATGGGAGGTAAGAAAATACTAACTCTGCTTTTTAATATATGAATCTGTTAGCTTTTGTTACAAAATTTGACCATTCGTCTTATTCACTTTTTTTTTTGCAAATCATAATAATATAAGCCACAACAAAAGAAAATATATTTTATTATTTTTTTTAAAATAAAATGATGATTAAACATGATGTAAAAAATTAACATCGTCATATATTAGAAAACGGAGGTAGTACGAGATTGAAATGATGAGGTAGTACCACTAGCAAAGAAAAACAATCTTATTATGGCTTTCACAGTGCATTAACGTGGCATTCAGCCCGATCCAGCCAGGTTGGAGATTCCACCGCACGTCGGACTATTTTGTTGCTCTGAAAAACGTGGAGCCAAATATTACCATATGTACCTCGTCAAAATCTACAGCTTTGGATCCCGCATTTTCATGTCCCGCACCACAGGGAAGGGAGAGAGGACCGAGGAGAGGCACTTTGTCGCCATCCACGCGTTCCACGCTGCCGAGCATATTGGCCAGCGGAGGAGGGCGATGAGGTGTGGAGTGCTTCAGACCGTGTGGGTGACACGACGCCGCGGCCACAGACGAAGAAGAGGGGTGAAAAAGGTGGGGAGAGGGGACAAACGTTGCCGTCGTTCTTGTCCTCTTCATCCCCTGAGGTTGCCGGTGTCGCGTCGAGAGGAGAGAGGGTGAGGTGGCGCCGACGTCGAGCAGTTGCCTTCGTCGACTGGGACGCCCCCGTCATCGCCAGATCCACACCGAGCTCGTCGTCTCCCGCTCCTGCACCGCCGACCTCGCCGCTGCTTTGGGGGAGAAGAGGAAGGGTGGTACACCGGTGGATCTAGCCGCCGCTCCGCCCAGTGTCCTCGCCGCTTGGGCCCGACGGCTCGGCTCCCTCCGCCCGGCGCCACCGTTGCTTGGGCTGCCGCCGCCGCTCCGCCCGACGCCGTCTCTGCTGGACACCTTAGCTTCCCCTGCCCAGTCCCATCACCTCGGTTTCCTTCACTCGGCGCCTCATCTTCCTCCGGCGGTGGGAAAGGCAGAGAGGATAGAGGGAAAGATAAAAAGTGAGAGTGGAGCTACAAGTGAGACCCATAATAAATAGCTTGCAATGTGAAACATATATCCTTTGAGAAGCTTGGTCTAGGTGGCAACCGAAGCGCAGCAAATGCGGTGGTCACACTGCTATCGCCCTTATGGTAGGGACACAACGAAGCAAACAAAAGGCAAGGCCTGCAGGAGTGCAGGCCAACGAGACCAGGATCAGCTAGCGTATATACGTCAACCACCTCCCTAATTAATCAACAACGGACGGAGGGCCCCTCCGTGGACACGTCGTACAGCCGGAGCCAACGATCTCGATCGATCCACCCATATACTCGTATCAAGGAGAAGCGGCCTCATCGCCGGTGGCGAGGTCGACGAGGCGTGGTCCGTTGGTCCTGAAGCAGCTGCGGCGGATCTCGCCGACGTTCCTGTCAGTCCTCGGAACCTGGCTGAGCTTGACCATGGACTTGGCGAACTGCCTGAAGAATGCGGCCTTGTCCGCGGCGAACTGCCTGACGATTGGCGCCGTGATCCGGTCCTTGATGAGCGCCATGTCGGAGGTGAACACCCCCTGCTTCCTGGTGAGCGCGACGTAGTAGGCGTTGTCGAAGGCGTCTGGCGTGACGACGTCCAGATTCTGCAGCCGGTTGGGATCCTTGGTGCAGTTCACGGCCAGCTTCTTGGAGAAGGTGTCGTCCTGGCGGGCGGCGCGGTCACGGAAGAAGTCGCAGTGCGTCCTCCCGACGGTGTGGGCGCCGGAGAGCGCCACCAGGTCGGCGGGCTCTCTCAGGCCCTTGCTTCCGAATTTGTCGATGAGAGCCTGGACGCTGGAGGTGCCCGGGCCCGGGAGTTGGTTCACGAGGCGCACCGGGGCCGGGGCGAGGCTGTCTTTTTGGCCGAGAAGCACGGCGTACGAGGGTCCCCCGGTGACGACGACGGCGTCACGGGTGGCGAGAGCGGAGATGTCGGCGCAGGAGACGGTGGGTCCGCATGCTGCATGCACCTTGGCGCGGATGTCGTCGACGAGCTGCAGCGCCCGCGGCTGAAGCGTCAGGTTTGGGCCCATGCCCTGCTCTGAGTTGCTGCCTCCCCTCAGATACACCGATGCATCGCACCCCTGCACATGCATATGCAGCATGTTCAGTTGAGTACAACATTATTGTTCGTACGTACGTGCAGATATATGTTCTTGCGTGCGTGCGTGCCTGCGGGAGGCAGTCGTGGAAGAAGATGCGGAGGAGGCCGGCGGCGAGGGCGATCTCCTGCTGCAGCGCCGCCTGCACGGAGGAGCGCACGATGGCCTCCAGCTGCGGGCACGACGCCGCATGGAAGTCCACGGACAACTCTGCTGCTGCTGCTGCTGCTGCTGCAGCTGGTGAGGAGATGAGGAGGACGGCGACGATGGAGACGAGCTCCAGGACGGCCAGTCTCCTGCTCGCTGCACCCATCTTAATTTGGCTCTCTGCTCTCACTCTTAATAAATATATTTTTTTCAAGTTTATACTACTTTATTTGGGCACCTATTTGTGGCTTTTATGAGTTGTCGACTTGTCGCTCTTTAAATTTCGTTCTTAGGTTGTTTTTCCATTTTCTTTCCACCAGAATAAAAGCTTCCCTGATTTCTTCCCACTTTCGTCTATGTGATGTGATAGGTCAGACTACTGATGTGAAATATCCATTTTACACATGCCCCCTTCTCTTAATTTCCCTCCTCTCTTTATCCACCATATTTTAGATTTCGATCACTTGTGACAATGACTTAACTCCGGAGAATCATGGGAAGCGTCGCCGCCATCTTATCTACTAGCTAGACATGCACAGGTCGGGGGCGACGAGATGCACCGGCCGACCACCCCCCTTCCCCCACATTCCCTCTACCTTCATCATGCCCGCCTCATTGACTATATGTGCCTCTGCCTCCACCTCTGCTCCCCTACACCAGCATCAACAATCCCTACTTCTACACTCACCCTTCACCACAAACACTCTCGTTCTTTTTAGCCCTCGCTTCCCTGCTAAGCTCGTGTCAACTTTGAGCTCACTGACGCCATCATCGCTGAGTGTGTGGCAGTGGCGGCCAGGTCACCGTGGAAGGGCTCAAGGGCATCGAGCGGCAGTTGCAGCGAATGTCGCAGTACATCAAATTTTTTCGGTGATGACTTGCCTAGCATCACTAGCTCATTGAACCCAAGCGTATATCTCCTTCGGTGCCGCCTCGTCGAGCCCATATCAGAGCTCGGTGCTCGATGGATGAGGGAGACAGAGGGAGAAAAGATAAGATGAAATGGAAAGAGCATTAATTAAAAGGGATAGCTAGACAACTCAACTTGTCACGCCACATAAGAGTAAGGTCAATAATATAGCCGGTTAATGGCTTCAAAAATTTTTATGTCATCTACAGCCATAGTTAGAGACACAAGATACAATAATAAACTGCAGCGAACAGATTTCTGAATATTACTTTTCATTTTATTTATTGCATTGCATGTTCTTCATTTGCATATAGCAAAGGCCAACTGCTGCTCATCTATTTGCTAGCCAATCACTAAAGCTTTGCAGTATCTTGGAGCTTGTGAGGAGTTGGAGATAATTTAGTCACCGGCTAAATCTCTCTCTCTCTTCAACTTTTGCTTTTAACTCAGTTTTTTAAGCCACGGAGGACAGCTATCGCCGGCTTGAAGCATCTATTGCACTTGCTCTAAGTGAAATTGAAAAAACAATTGAAAAGTTTATATTCCCAATGACAGAAAAAAATATAGTTAGAAGAGCTGGGAAACTATTTCAATCCCTCGAGAGGATATCCTCTCGTTTTTTGCATGTCACGCTCAAATGGTTATGAAAAAATATGAAAATAAATTGAGAAGATGTATTATAATGTGATATATCACTCCACAAACATACAAGTTCAAATTCAACTTCTACATCTGGCAACGAAAAAAAAATTAAAATATAACTAGTTAACGTATATTCACAGTCAATTTTTTTTTCGTTGCGAGATGTGGAAGTTGAATTTGAACTTGCATATTTGTGGAGTAATACATCCTCCCTAGAAGAGCCGCCGCTTATAAATTTTGATTGTTATAAATTTCTTCATTTTTCATTTTTTTTTCATATGTGCAAGGAAAATGTATCAATTTAAATTTGACAGTGTCAATTTTGTTTTATTTTCCAATTGCATTCCACTTCTCAAGGTGTTTGGTCTGTATTATATTTTTCAAATGTTTTGTTGACTGAAAATTTGGTTTCACAAAGTATAACTTCACTCATGGTTAAACTGAAACAGCTTGAACACCCTTTTTTTTTGCTCGGATAAAACGTCCGATCGATCTCTAGTCGCGTACTCGTACGTACTAACAATCTTTAACAAGGTGGGATGTAGGAGAATACGAGGTTGAAATGATGAGGGATCGCTACTCGCTAGCTAGGAAAGAAAAACAGTCTTACTAGTTATTATTGCACGGACATAAAACGAAAGCACATGCATACAAAAGCCAAGGCCTGAAGACTAAAGAGACTAGGATCAGCTAGCGACGTCAAGCACCTAGTTCCCTAATTAACGAGCAAGGACATACAGCTAAATGATCAAGCAGAAGCGGCGAAGCCCTCTTCATCGCTGGTGGCGAAGTCGACGAGGCTCTGGTTGTTGGTCCTGAAGCAGCTGCGGCGGATCTCGCCGACGTTCCTGTCAGTCCTCGGCACATTGCTTAGTTTGACCATGGACTTGGCGAACTGCGTGAAGAAGGCGGCCTTGTCCGTGGCGAACTGCCTGACGATGGGCGCCGTGATCCGGTCCTTGATGAGCGCCATGTCGGAGGTGAAGACGCCCTGGTTGTGGGTGAGCGCGATGTAGTAGGCGTTGTCGAAGGCGTCGGGGGTGATCACGTCCAGGTTCTGCAGCCGGTTGGGGTCCTTGGTGCAGTTCAGCGCCAGCTTCTTGGAGAAGGTGTCGTCCTGGCGGCGGGCGCGGTCATCGAAGAAGGCGCAGCGTGTCCTCCCGACGGTGTGCCCGCCGGAGAGCGCCACCAGGTCGGCGGCGTCCCGCAGTCCCCTGCTTGCAAAAAGGTCGATGAGATCCTGGACTCTGGAGGTGCCCGGGCCCGGGAGATCTCCGACGAGGTCCAACGATGCCGGAGCGAGGCTGTCTTTTTGGCCGAGTGGCACGGCGTAAGAGGGGCCGCCGGAGACGACGACAGCGTCGCGGGTGGCGAGGGCGGAGATGTCGGCGCAGGAGACGGTGGGGCCGCAGGCGGCGTGCACCTTGGCGCGGATGTCCTCCACCAGCTGCAGCGCCCGCGGCTGCAGCGTCAGGTTCGGGCCCATGCCCTGTTCCGAGTTGCTGCCTCCTCTCAGATACACCGACGCATCGCACCCCTGCATATGCATTTGTATGTTCAAGTTCAGTTCAGTACAGCATTGTTCGTCGGTACGTGCAAATGTTCTTGCGTGCCTGCGGGAAGCAGTCGTGGAAGAAGATGCGGAGGAGGCCGGCGGCGAGGGCGATCTCCTGCTGGAGAGCGGCTTGCACGGAGGAGCGCACGATGGACTCCAGCTGCGGGCACGACGCCGCATGGAAGTCCACGGACAACTCTGCTGCTGCTGCTGCTGCTGCTGCAGCTGGTGAGGAGATGAGGAGGACGGCGACGATGGAGACGAGCTCCAGGACGGCCAGTCTCCTGCTCGCTGCACCCATCTTAATTTGGCTCTCCGCACTCACTCTCTTAACGGCTGTGCTGTGCTTGTGGCTTCCTCACGTCCAGTACTGTATGGCTAGCTGTTATTTATAAGCCAGCAACCATCAATCTATGTACCCCACATGACAGACACTACGCCACGGACAGGCACACATGCACAGTACTCATAACACAAGCAAATCGCTAGCTTCATTCCATGAGCCCATAGATAAACAAAACAACAAATTACAGTCGAGTGGTCCAACGAGTTTATCACGTGGTTGGTGAAAAGTACTTATTCCCTCCATTTTAGAATATAGCAATCTAGAATCGAATTGGATATATTCTAAGGTATGTCCAGCTTCATAGTATTAGGATATATCCAATCTGATTCTAGGTTATTATATTCTGTGACGGAGGGAGTATATGTTATCTTATGGATAATAGGTACATGTGTGCGCCTTTTTTACGGTTCATGGATACCTTTTGTTCCCTATCTTTTTTTTCCCGCACGCACCTAGAGCTAACAGTAAGCAAGTGGTTTGTACATTACAATATGGTGGGGCATTATCTCATACTCGCTCCATCTGTGTATCTCTATTACTCTAATTTTATCCTAAAATGCATTATTAAGCACTACATGTTTGTGTCAATAATTTCTTATTTAAGTTTATCTCCATCTTATATTACAGCGCCCCCCACCCCCCGGAGGAAAAAAAAAAACAACAATCCTAGTGCATTATTAGGGGTATGTATGTCATTTATCTTCCCTACTAATTTGTGCTTCATGTGCTAGAAATGTACTTATTTAAGGACGAGGATAATAGTACGTATAGTAGTATTACCTCGTTTGGGTACCGGTTTACCGTTTTTATATGCTATCGGCTTGTCGTGGTTCCTTTTCCCTTTTCTTTGTTATCAGAAAAAAATGTTTTCGTAATACTTCTGTCACTTTCAATGATGCGACGTGACAGGTCAGGATACAAGCATGGACTAGTGAATGAAATGTATATTTTGCAAATACCCCCACCTCTTCATTTATCTCTTCTCTTTGTCTCCAGTCCTCATCCAGTGTTGCCCTATTTGAGATCTTGACCAGTAGAGACGATAACTTAGCTCGAGGGAATTAACAGAAGTGCCTCCGCTATCTCATCTGGCTGGACACACACGCGGGCGACGCGATGCGCTGGTCAATCACCCCCTCCACACACGTGGCCCTCTACAATCACCACACTCACTTTATTGCTCCATGCGCCGGCCTCCGCCTCCCACCTATGCTCCACACCAGCATCATGATCAGTAGTCTCTCTATCTTCTATACCCACTTGTCACAACGAATATTCTTGCTCTTCCTAGCTCTCGTCTCTGCTAAGCCCGCGCCGACCCTGAGCTCACCAACACCATCGTCATCGAGCGTGTGGCCAGGTCATTGTGGAAGGGCATCGAATGGCAGTTGTGGCCAATGGCCATGTACATCAAATTCTACGGTGCGGGTTGCCGAGCATCATTAGTTCATTGAGCCCGAGCAACCCCCAGCACCTCCTTGTCGAGCCCAAACAAAAGCTCGATGCTTATTAGAGGATATAAAGAGCGAATAGAGAAAGATGAAGTGGAAGGAGGGTTAAAAGGAATCGCTCGTCCATGCTGGTAGCTCAACTCTTCACACCACGTGTGTGAAAAATGAAAGAAAAATATAGCTGAAAGGGTGACCATTTATAAAAGTGATAAATAGTTTAATATCCTCGTAAGTTTTAAACCGCACATGCTTCGAAGGCCACCCATTTTTGAAATGTGCGTCTGCTCCCAACGGATAGACAACCTACTTATGTATATGTGCTATCCGAATTAACAAGAACCCCAAAACATCTCCCAAAAGATCCCATGAATCCTATCTCCTCTTTTTAACAACCCCCACCCCCCCCCCCCCCCAGCCGCAATGCTCGATCTAACTGTAGCTTTTTAAAAATGTCCGGAATGAATTCTACTATTAAGAGCCCATTAACAAAATAAATATACTTGCTGCTTTTAAGTTCTTTATGTACGTGCTACTTTAGATAATTGTAGTACTACTACTTTAGATAGGAGTACTTATTTGGACTGGTGCGTGCGTGTACCACATCGAGGTTCATCATGACACCGATCGATCACAAAATATCACGTGGTGCATGCATGCATGCATGTGTCGATCATGCGGCATGCGATGAACCCCCAAATGATACTTGTTGGCCGCTTCGTCCGGTCGATCAGTCGCCAACTTTAATTGAGACCATCGTTCCCTGAACCTCAACGTGCATCTCGTCGATCGTCGCCAACAACTCTTCATGCATCTTGTCGTACGTGTACTGTGCGCGCGTGAGTCAACCTTATCGAGGGCTGATGAATTACAGGTACGGTGGTGGATCCATCAGGAAAAATATCTTGTTTTTTTTAACCCTTGTGAGGCATACGCATATGTTGGTATTAGGTGTGGACAATTACATAGCTTGTATTTCCTCCGTCTTTAAATATTTAAAGCCGTTGACCTTATTTAAGTAATTATTAATTATTTTCTTATTATTTATTTATTGTTAAATATACTATTATATGTACATATAGTTTACATATTTTATATAAATTTTTGAATAAGACGAACGGTCAAACATGCTTAAAAAAAGTCAACGGCGTTAAATATTTAGGGATGGAGGGAGTATAAGATTACTACTCCCCCCGTTTCACAATGTAAGTCATTCTAGCATTTCTCACATTCATATTGATGTTAATGAATCTAGATATTTCACAATGTAAATCATTCTAGCATTTCCCACATTAACATCAATATGTATATAGATTCATTAACATCAATAAGTCAATCTAAATATTTTCCACATATGTAGATTCATTAACATCAATATGAATATGGGAAATGCTAGAATAACTTATATTGTGAAACGGGGGAAGTAGAAATTATTACTGACGTTGTGGGTCGAAAATTACAACTTATAAAATAACAGCTTAATTAAAAACAGAAAACTTCTCAAACAATTACTCTGTAGTTAAAAGTTAAAATGGCTTGCAATATTTATTATAAAACGGCCGGGGAGAGTAGTTTTCTAACGCCACGCACGCGATGCATAAGATTGTATATATGTACTACCGGGGTGTTTGGTTACCAATCATACTTTGTCGTAATTTGCTACGCTTAGGTAGGTTTGATCACATTGGTGGCTGTTTGGTTGTAGTCATTATTGAGACCAGATTCTCTTCCTATAAATTAGGTCCATATGTTATTAACTTGAAAAGGTGTGGTAAAATTTTCTTAGGCTTATTAAGGTGTAGCTAAGAATTTAATCACCTCAAATTAGATAAGTGTAACAATATTTATTGACAAAGTATGACTAGTAACCAAAACATGCATGCATACGCTAACATCCACTTGTTGTTGTTATATGATAGGTAGCGCGTGCGCCGAGACCTTGTGCTTGGCGTTTGAACGCTTCAAAGTCCCATAAACGATCGATATTCTATTGGTCAGGTGGATGCATCGAGCTAGGCTATAGTTTCAATTTAATCACTGTTTTCCCACTTCCCAGCTAGTACCGCTATATTATATTGCATGTGGCTGAATTTATAAAGTGAGTGGCCATGTTGTCCTCGTGCAGCTGCAGCGTTAGGAAGACTATATATGATTATTGGACTCGCACACTTTGGAGTTGGTAGAATGCAATTCTTCTTCTTTTTTATTTGAAAAAAAGCTCAGTGGATGTGTTTATCTGACAGGCTAACAGTATTTGGAAACTCAAAATCCCCTTAAAGATATATCTCTTTTCTGAAATGGTTAATTTAGTGGCAAATAAAGAAAACGGTAAACTTTTTGTGGCATATAAGAAACCGGTTGAACCATTTTTAAGGTGACTTAAAATATCAGTTCGCTCCAATTATTGGACCTCGGGTGATCCGTTTTTTAAATTGAGTGACCTATATTTAATTTAGGGACGTATTTCAGACTCGGCGACAAATTGAGGGACCTGATGTGTACTTACCAAAAGTTACGGCGTTACGTGAACAAAATGGGCTTAATATGGCTAGCATGAAAATGTGGGCCTTAACGGGCCTACTTGAAAACGCCAATTAGTCGTACAAGGGATGCATGTAGGACGAAATGCAGAATTTATGGGCTGTGAGTGTGCGGCCTGGAGTATGTATGGGCCGAAGGAAAATTGTGGGCCTTAAGTAGACTGACGTCAGACGTATGGGCCTTATGTGGGCGGAGATGGCAAGGTTATGGCCTTATGTGACATGAAATGTTTTTGGGCCGTAAGCAAAAGTTGTTGGGCGTTGAGTGGGCCGTCCTTGAAAGACGGCTATGCAGCCGTTCGCCCTGCAGGAAGGTGTGCTTCAATTCAGGCTCTGTTGACTCGGTGGTAGAAGGATTCTGAATTTCTTTTCGAGCTCGTTGCTTTTATTAAGATCACAACTAATCTACTGGGCATAGCATAAGTTGTTGTTTTTTCCTTGAACAACCCAATGGATCGACACGAACGTAGTACCCACGAAACAAGATCGAAAGACTCAAAGACAAATTTATTGATGTCAACATGCACGCATGCATCCATTACTACAAGAGATTCTAATATTAATAAGTGGTAGTAATAGCTAGCTAGGTGTACAATTAATTGTGCAAAACATTTAATTAGCAGGAGTCCGGATGGATTGCGCTTGCGTGGAAGCTACTACTACTAGCTAGCTAGCTAAGAGATGCGCATATGGATCATGGAGTCCATCCATAAAAGTATATTAGCACCATGGAATTGATGAGTTGGATAAACGCCTCATCGATCAATCTGAAATAAAAAGGAGGAGGAGGAGAAGAGATGGCAGTAATGATCCAAAGAGGAAGCTGCAGCTGGACGGATGAGGAGAGCGATTAGAGGAGGATGATTTGGCGGTGTCTGCTGGCGATGTGCCCGTCGTGTCGTCTTTCTCTAACTTGATGGACGCCGGTCGCACCGCTGAACTAGCAGCCTCCGTCGCCGTCTCTGGTGGTTCTGCCGGCGGTGAACTAGGAGCCATCTCTGGTGCTGGTGCCGGTGCCGGCGGTGAAGCAGCGGCCATCTTTGGTGGCGCTGCAGCAGGCGATGACAAACTGCATCTCCCGAACGCTGACCCAGCCTGCGTATACAACATATGTCGCATATATTGCACAAATTAAATATGGGTTCAGAAAGAAAACCGATGGAGACAAAGGATGGATATTATAAGAACCTTGCAGTATGCTATGCTGTCGCAGCCGCATTGCTGGCGGCCGTTGGCCACGTCGGTCGCCAACGGAGCTCCACCGCCCTTACTCCTCTGCACGTCGATCGGTCGTCAGTCAGTTAGTCAGAAACAGAGGCAGAATAATTATGGAATGCATATGGAGCGGACCATGTAGTAATCGACGGCGATGAAGTTGGGCCAGCGCTTGGCGGAGGCGTCGTAGCAGGCCTTGAGCTTGGCGACGAGCGGCGCGGAGTTGTTGCCGCAGGCCCAGCTCTGGCTCGGGTTGGTGCTGAAGAAGTTCATCAGGATCAGCGACTGCTTGGTGGAGTCCATCGCCATCGACTCCGCTCGCTTCGGGCACGACCCGCCCACCAGCCCATCGTTCCCGTCTGCACGTACACGTACAGAGATTATTGCACGTTGCATTGCATCTACTCGTATAGTACGTATCAGAGGAGGAACAAAGCAACAGTGTTTTTTTACGTACACTGGGTTTCCAGGACGTAGTCCCACTCGTACGCCAACCCGTCGCTGCCGTCCTTCCCCCTCTTGGACGTGAACATGAGCAGGCGGTGGTTCTGGGCGATCATGTCCTTGAGCAGAGGCCAGTCGCCGCCGCCCTTGGGCATCTTGGCAGCCGGGAACAGGTACTTGCTCAGCCCTGACCCGCCCACCACTTTGCCCAGGCTCCCCGGACCAGCGTAGTCCTCCACGAACACCGTTATCACCTCCGATGGGTTCGCATCCAGGAACGCCCCAATCTCCTTTAGCACGTCCATCGCACGTTGCTGTGATCGATCCACGACATATAACGAATTAAACAACAAGAGCAGCACAATCGTATTGATTTCTAGTATCGTCAGTCAGTCAGTCAGAGCAATGCAGGCTTACATAGGCAGCGAAGTTGTAGCATTTCCCGCCGAACGAGTGGCAGAGCCACACTTCGTTCTGGAAGTCATACGCGTCGAGCATCAGGCCCCTCACGCCATTCTGCAATGCACTAGCACGTACTAGGACGTTAATTATCAAACGGAATAGTAATGATTAAACAGGATTCTGTAAGCTAGCTAGTATTACTAGTACTACAAGTATCGTAATAGTAGCAGTTTTGTAATGCAGATGAGCAGATATTTCAGCTGTACTGTGCAGATATGCATTGCAAGGCCACACACTGGTCAATAGGGATGAAAATAATGACGGAAATTCGAGTATCGTTTTAATTTTCCTAATTTTTAAGTGTTGCATTACAATCGACATTAAATAGTTAAATCGGTAAATACTACTTAGATGGTTAATCCTGGACGGACCAAAACTCGTTTTTGACAGAAATGCTATAGTTTTCGGCCAAAGATAATACAGGGTTGAATGAACTGCTGTTTATCATGTAGTCGTAGTTCTTTCTAATGAAACTAGACAAGCCGCCTAATCTATCTTGCTGCAGATGAGGCATCACTTGCACTGAGTGACCAGAAAGTACAATAATCGACAATTGTGTACAGTATGCAAATTAAACTGTAAGCAGCAAACGGTAGAATTTGGGCTTGGTGGGGAGTGGGTGCGCATGCACGTTGACAAAAGGTGCGGTGTGGCGTGGCCAAATGTACCTTTTACTTTTGCCTCCTTTTGATGTGTACCGAGCAAACGGACACCGTGATGCGTTGCGTTGCGTTGTGGTGAATGATTCTGATTTGTTTGTTGTGTAGAGAGAGAATATATGACACCTCTCTCTAGAGGATAAAGTGCACCGACGATTATGTGCGACGAGCACAAAAGACAGCAGGCTATGATACAGTAGCAGAGCCCCGTGTGCAGTACCCCAGCATGCAGGCACAGATGGATACCTCACTATACGACAATGGAGTAATATACTTGTACCAATCGTTTATAAACGTGTGTATATATTCTTTGTAAAACCAGCGAAGAAAGAAGGGTATAATTTCGAATATTTATTTATTCGCGCGCGAGAGAGAGATCTAGACCTTGAGCTGCGCGGTGACGGTGTCCTCCTGGTTGGGCGGCGCGATGATGGGCGTGCCGGTGCGCGACGGCGAGCCAACGATGGCGAAGGAGTTGTGCGTCGTGAGCCATGTGTACCGGTTGAACGCGAGGTCCGTCCCCTGCAATGCAATGCAACCCAATCCCCCAGGGGGGAAATGAATCGACCAATTGAGGAGGAATTTGGTGGTTCCGAAATGATATTTTGATAGGTAGGAGAGGACGGAGTGAGTACGTACGTGCGCCTTGGGGTCAAGGGGCGTTGTCCGCGAGCACACGGGCGGTCCCATCCCGGGCAGCGGTGAGCAGGTGGCGCACCGCATCCCCGCCCCACAGCTCGACGCCGTGCACGTGTCGCCCACCAGCGCGCCGCCCTCGCCCCCGGCGACGCAGCATGCGGCAACAATGGCGAGCAGCAGAGGGAACGTCGACGCGGCGGCCATCGCACGAAGATCGATGCAGGCGGATGGTTCATCCGTTGCGCGCGTTGGGGCATGCCCGCGCGGCGCGCACACACACACACACATAAATATCGTTGGTTGAAAACTGTGACAAGTCGCGGGGAAGCCGGGGAGCACACGTACTAGAAATAGACACGGCCGTCCGGTTGTTGGGATCGGATTTCTTCTTCTACCTCTAGCTAGCTCCGTTGTTGTACGTACGTACTGCTTGTACGCGTGGCCGCCGGACACCCATGGCGATGGCATACACTACTAGTATTACAGACACTAATGCGTGGGGTAATAAGTCGGTGTACATTATTACAGCGGTCTTAATTAATCAAGCCAAGGCAGCGAGAGAGAGATTATTAGTGGTACTGGCACAATGCAATGCATGTGATACTGGACTGCGCTGCGCTGAGCTGAGTGGGGTGGTGTGCCAGAATGCCTGGCTGCCTGCAGCCCCCACTCTGCTGGACTCCACTTTCTCGCCTCTACTGTTTGCCATGGCCCAAATACCGGCCCGTCTTGTTTAGCCTGAACCAAAGTTCAGGACAAACCCTACTTAAATTCAACAAATTTTGGAGGCAAACTTATTACTAGTAGGTTTCCAACAAACTTTGGTCAATTCTCAGCGTGGCACATGCCTTCAATTGGGTAGCAAAGGTGTTGGGAGCAGGTGGTAGCAAAAGATAGGAGGATTGTCACGGGGAGACACCCACATAAAAGCGCAGAGGCCCCAAAAGCAAAATCCTTCCTTGTCACCACCACACCCAAGAGAAGAGAGAGAGAGAGAGAGAGAGCTCGGCCGGCGCAGCCAAAACCCTCCTTCACTCTCTCTCCTTCCACAGCCCACACTCCAGCTGAGCTCCACGCTCCGCGCCGCCATCCAACAAGCCAAATGCCCCTCCTCCGCCGCGGCCTCGTCTCCGACGTCCTGCTCCTGCTCCTACTCGCCTCCCCCTTCTTCTTCTCCGCCAACCCCGCAGCAACCGCCGTCGGAGGTCAGTTACCTTCTCCATCCATCGATTGCCTTATTTACTCTAGCAGAGTAGCAGTATTTGTGATCCGCTCCCCATGCGACTGTTCGTGGATCAAAACGCGATGATTACTGTACTAATCACTACCTGCCTTCCTGCTTTCGATACTGCTCATGCCCGATTTGATCTTCCCAACCCTATATACGATCCCTCTTCTGTACGAATATAATGCCCAGTGTTCCATGCCGCTTAATTGGTACTCACTTGATAACTGCACATTTTCTTCTACCTGAGTTCCTACTCACTTGATTCAATGCACATCATCAGACGCTTACCCATTTTCTGTTGCTTCCCAATTACTAGCACTACTTTTCTCTCTACTAAATCCACCGCGTTTCTCTGCAGATTGCCCTTTGGATTTTAGTTGGGCCAACTTCACATTAGCTTCAGCCGCGTGCTCTGATCCCACGCAGCGGGCGGCATGCTGCCGATACATCAATGCATTCGTCGCCATTTCCATGGCTCGCTACGCCAATGCCACCGGCAGGCTGGGTGTCCCTCCGGCCTTCTCCGAGATATGTCTTAGCTCTGTATCCGAGACATTCAAGCTACGGGGAATCCCCACCGATGCCGATGTCTTCTGCGGACTGGGACCCAAGATAAGGGTCTCATATCAGTGTGCCGGACGCGACACCGTGCTTGAAATGTTGCAATCCCCAAATTTCAATGACGTTGTTGGAAGCTGCAGGGGTCCTCTATCCTTGGATATCACTTGCAAGACCTGCTTGAATTACGGCATTGTTTACTTGCATCGCCTCATTGGCTCGGATGATAACGTTGGCCTTAGCGTCTGTCGCAACGCGGTTTTTGTCACACTTGCAACTCAACAGGGCATTTTCTCTTACGACGACATTGTCAAGTGCTTCTTCGGTGTTCAAGGGATCACAATTTTTCCAGGTATTACTAACTTACTACTGATGCATTCTGATTAAGTTTAAAGATGACCACTCTCTAACTTGGGGAATTTACCAGGGCCATCATCTGTTACATCGACTCCAGCTTCTTCTCCAAATGTGACAACCCCTGTTGATGCTCCAGCTCCAAAGACCAAAACTGTTCTGCAGAAACATCACCAGCCTTACCGGATTACAGTGATACCTGGGATAGGGATAGCGGTTATATTGCTTGCTGTTCTGCTCCAGCTTGTCTTAGTCATATTGATTCGTAGAAAGAACAGGGAATTGAAAAATGCAGACCTTCATGCTCAGAACCCAGAAAATGCATTCTATCAGAGTCAATCCTGGAGATGTCCAGAAGGTTTGTGCACTTGATTCTATTCAACTAATCTATATCTAACACCGTATTTCACATTACTAAAAATGCTTTAAGCTAGTACAAAGGTGGATTTTGGTCTTAGCTTGTTTATGGTCAGTAAATCATGGTAATCAGATAGTGTGATGTCTGCCTGAAAGTTGCTTAGGTTCTTACGCTACGTTGTTATGCCCAATGTTGATGTGCGCATAAGATGTTCTGATATCAGTGTTTATCAACTGCTTTATGCATTCCTGCGTCAAACCTGTTATGTGAAAAAAGAATCTAAAAGAAAGTCTGCTATTTATGAGTTATAATGTTGTGCATCAACAAGTATAGCTTTGGGCTTTAGCATGGCAGTAATAAAAACTGAACCGATCACCTCATCATTCTGTTGTCTCTTATCGAAACCAAAGTGTTACCTTCTTTTCAGGTCAATCACCAATGTTCCAAAGGTACAGTTACAAAGAGACAATGAAAGCAACAAACAATTTCAGCACAGTTATTGGAAAGGGAGGTTTTGGAACAGTCTACAAAGCTCAATTTAGTGATGGATCTATAGCTGCCGTAAAAAGGATGGACAAGGTATCAAGACAAGCTGAGGAAGAATTCTGCCGAGAAATGGAGCTTTTAGCTAGGTTGCATCATCGCCATCTTGTAACCCTCAAGGGCTTCTGTATCGAAAGGAAAGAAAGGTACGCTGTTATCTTTTTGTCCTATTGTACTACAGAAGTACATATTTTACACTCTGGTCATATTATATATGTATTTGTCAGGTTTCTTGTCTATGAGTACATGGCAAACGGAAGCCTAAAGGATCACCTACACTGTATGATTGCTTTGTATATCTTGAATCTTCTGTACATATAATTTATATTTTTAATTGCTGTTAAGTTGTCCAATTTGAATTGCTACAGCATCTGGAAGAAAGGCATTAAGCTGGCAGTCTAGACTACAGATTGCAATGGATGTGGCCAATGCTCTGGTATGTTTGCTTTAGTTAATGAATCTGCTTCCTTGGCCTTACGAATGTCCTTTTGAGTAGTTTAGTCAAAGCATGGGAAATGCACCATTGAGCAAACATACATCAAGTTGGGTCTCTCTATAGTTCAACACTGCTCTAGCACCTGCAGTTTTGAACTATTGTTTTACTTAACACTAGATCTGTGCTCAAATTTTGTTGCTTTACCTTTTGGGCCTAGGTTAATGACATTATTTGATTCCAGTGAAGTGCACATATTAAAGCTGCTACAGCATCTAGATAAAAAGTGCACTTCATGGGATACTAGGTGAGAAATCACAACGGAATTTCTCATGAGAAAAAAAAGTTATTATTGAATCAGGGCGAGAAACACACATCTCTTGCCTCCTCTTCTGGTCTCAACAAGATAGAAGTCTACTGAAGTTTTAGTTTCTCAAATACTGGTACTAAAGTTTGAGAAGACATCAAATCCATTTTTTAGAGATTGCCCCTATCTGAAAGTCCTATTTTGCAATTTGATCTAATAATGTACTCCCTCTGTTCCAAAATATAAGGATTTCTAGGCTGTTTAGTGGAGATTTAGATTGAGAAGAAAAGACTTTAGTGCCCCTCAATAAATATGGATAGGAGGGGGTAATATGGGAAAAAAATGAATGGGATGTGATTAATGGGACAAGTAGTACTGTGCATAGTGCTAGAAATCCTTAGATTTTTTTAACAAGATTCAAATGCTAGAAGTTCTTATATTTTGGAATGGAGGGAGTACATTATTTCGTGTAGAAGAACGTGATAGCATTTTGCCCCCTCCTGGGCTCAATTTCTAGGTGAGCCACTGCTACAGTAGCATGTAGGAAGATCAGCCATTCTTGTTTGCATGGGAAATATTGTGACGAGCAGCCATTCTTGTTTGCATGGGAAATATTGTGACGAGTATAAAACTACTGACCAATAAATATTGTTCTGACTTTTGTATGTGGTCCTGCTGTATATAACTTGTCAATTTGGCATGGTTGACCTGTTTTTTTTTTTTTTTTTTTTGTGGACCATTTGCTACTAAAGAAATCTTCAGTGGTCTGGAAGTATGGTGCTTTCTTTGCATTTCACAAATTAGCTTTTGCACTTTTGCCCTAAGCCCATCGTGTCGAGAGAGGGTATCATTGACTAATTACACATGGCCAACTTTACTCAAGCTGAGGCATTTGAAGTTCTGAACTTGTTTTGGACTGTAGAACGTTGCTTCGGACTGGTAACGCCCAACATGTTACTCCGTCCGTTTCATATTATAAGACGATTTGACTTTTTTCTTAGTCAAACTTCTTTAAGTTTAACCAAGTTTATTGAAATATATAGCAACATTTTCAACATAAAACAAACCATCAAAATATATTAAATTTTAGTTTCAATAAAACTAGTTTGGTGTTATAGATGTTGCTAAATTTTTCTATGAATTTGGTCAAACTTAAATAAGTTTGACTAAGAAAAAAGTCAAAGTGACTTATAATATGAACGGATGGAGTACTATGTTTTTTCCATCTGCTTTCTTCTGGCTTGAGCTGGCATTGCTTATTTATCTGCCATTATGTAATGCACTTTGAGAAGAACCAGGGTGAAAATTTCTGGATTTTGTTGTCCAGAATTACACTTGAGCAATTGAGCTATGTTCAATAAGTTCCATTGATATTTCACGTATTTGTGCATCGCATATAACTCCCTTTTCTGTACATCTTACCTGCATTATGGTGGATAATCATGTTTGTTCGTCATACAGGAATACCTCCATTTCTTTTGTAACCCTCCGCTCTGCCATAGAGACATCAAGTCGAGCAACATTCTTTTAGATGAGAATTTTGTTGCCAAGGTTTGGTCATGTGATATGATGATAACTTCTGGCTGTAATGATTTGCTGTCGCTGAAAAACCCTGCTGAATCTTGTATTTAGGTTGCTGATTTTGGCCTTGCACATGCATCAAGAACTGGCGCCATCAGCTTTGAAGCTGTCAACACAGATATAAGAGGGACCCCAGGTAAATTTTACAACATGATTAAATTAAAATAGCTATTTAGCAGATTGAATTCATATTTATTGCCTAAAAAATCATTTTTAGTGATATTTTACCACGAATCTGCATTGAGTAATAGGAGAACAGTTGACAACTGTTACGAGATTGCATTAATGTAAAACAGATTTGAGAAATGGCACTCTCCATACATGGAACATTGAGGACAATTTGCTCATCTCTCTTACTGAATCAACTGCAGGGTACATGGATCCTGAATATGTGATAACTCAAGAGTTGACAGAGAAGAGTGATATATACAGCTACGGTGTGCTCCTACTGGAGCTTGTTACTGGTCGGAGAGCAATCCAAGACAGCAGGAATTTGGTTGAGTGGGCACAGGGACACTTATCATCCGGAAAGATCACACCTGAATTTGTGGACCCAACGATCAGGGTCTTGGTTGACATGGATCAGCTGCATTTGGTAGTTAGCATTGTCCAGTGGTGTACCCAGAGAGAAGGGCGGGAGAGGCCATCCATTAGACAAGTACTCAGGATGCTCTCGGAGAGGCTGGATCCAGGGAATGGCAGCTTTGGCGAAGGCATGGAAGATGCAGAAGGGGGATTTTATCCTCGGAACAGCAAATGTGGCGTCCACCGGAACGAGCTGATTCCGAACAGTGGCGACATGAGGTCTCTCCATTCCTCCTCGAGCACAACAAGATCCTACTGCAGCCGCAGCATGTTACTTGAAGGTGGCCAGGCTCACTCTCCGCCGGAAACCCTATGACTCCACGTCATTGCGGTTCACTTGTAGCCATGAAAATTTTTGCTCTATCATATTCTCGAGGCCTCTCTGTTGCGTACGTGTTTTCGCGGTGAAGCAGGTCATAGAGTCCAACTTATACCAAGAGCAGCTTCTGGTGAAAATTAAGTTTTGGTGAGAGTGAATTGGCAGATGGTATGATGTGCAATTTGCTGCTGTCTGTGTAGTGTTGTTGGTTTGTGTGGCAAAGTCAGAAGCCAGAAGCGAAGACTACTGTTATTATTGGTTGATACTGGAGGCAAAACCATGCATGCACATACTATTATATGGTGTTGCAGATTAATTTTACCAGATCTGCTGTTCTGGTTTCTCAAGTCTGTACTTTGCAATTCTTTATAGAACTGTTACTGCGACGGTGTGTTTTCTTGTTTGTATTTTTTTTTCTTTTGCTGTGAGACATGTCACTGTGAGCTTGTTGGCAAATGGTTGCAAGCGGCACGAGGTTTTGGGCCAGTGGGCAGAAAAACAAATCCAGACAAAACCTTGAGATCCCATCCTTGCTGGATGCATGCTGATGATATATGCTCCTTTTCTTTTGTTTCTCTGATTGCTGTTAGTTGTTGATGAGATGGAGATGGAGATGCATAAACTACCTTTTTATGGTCAGCGGTTGGTGCCGCACAATTGTCTTTAAATTATTTGTGTCAAGTGATTAATGGTGGTTGGAAGAAGAGACTCAAATTAAACACATATGTAACATGTGGTTGCTTGCAATGAGGGCTTTTGACTGTGACATGTATACTCTGTAATTACAAGCAGTAGATGGTAGGTGTACGTGTGGGAGGGAATGGTAGGGCAGGGCAGGGCAGAAGAGGGGAGAGGAAAGCAAGATCCAGCTGCGAGCGAGCGAGTGCGAGATGGAAATGGAGGACAGATGGGTGAGCTGGCTGGGAATGGGAAAGCCAGCCTCGCATGAACTGTCGGTCCGTCCGGCTCTCTCTCTCTCTCATGCCGCAACCGACGAATCCCGGCACATCACCTTCACATGGCCATACCAGTGCTCTGCTCACTTCCGTGTAACATGCAACCACCCACTTTATACGGAAAATTTGCATTTTCTTTTTCAACCCCCACATTAGTCTGTTAATAATCCTTACAGAATACTCCATCCGTTCCATAATATAAGTCACAACTATTTTTTTATATTTCATAATACAAGACATATATACATGCATACAATTAATTAGGACCTCTTCTCTATTAAATTATTACTTTTTTAAATCCTCCACTCTCAAGATCTCTAATTCTATTGGATGCATGCATTATATTTATTAGGGTGATTTAAACTAGGATATCATAATAATTATTTCTTGGTCTTTAAATTAAAGGTGATTGTGACTTATATTTAGAACGGAGGGAGTAAATACTAGTACTACTTTCTTGCACTAGATATTAGTACTAAAAAAATGATATTAGCAGAAGCAAAGTTATAACTTCATGTATATAGACTAAAAAATGATTCTTTAAAGTGTACTGTACTACAAACCAAGTGTAAAAGTAAATACTAGTAGTATTATGCATGCTGATGCACTGTGCCAATGTTTGTACTCCCTCCTCCCAGAAAAAGGCAAACCCTGAATTTTTGTGTCCGTCTTATATAAAATTTTTTTATAATTCGTATTTTCATTGTTGTTAGATGATAAAACATAATTAATATTTTATGCTCGTGACTTGTCTTTTTATTTTTTTTCATATTTTTTTAAATAGGATGAACGGTCAAACGTTGAGCACGGAATTTGTCTTTTTTTTTTTTTTTTTTTTTTTTTTACGGAGGGAGTACTCCACCTAGCTAGCTAGTATCTGAAAAAGAAACTAAAAATTAGTTGGCCTCCAGAGTCCAAAGAGTAGAGACTCCTCTCCACCGACGCTTTGATCCAACTAACACACGCTGCTTCTTTGCTTTCCTATTCTTTAATTAGCCGCGGCCTTCCTGCCTTTGTCACGTACTACTACTACTAGTGCTAGTCATCACTGTATTAGATTTAGGAATCGCTTCTCTATAGTTATTAGTATTACTCCTACCACGGAGTGGTCATTAGCTAGCTAGTGTTAGCGAGCTCCACCTCTCTCACTTCACCTAGTGATTGCCAGATCAAGAAGAAGCTAGAGAGAGAGAGGGAGCAGATCAAGAAGAAGAAGAGGAAGATGCATGCCAAGACGGACTCGGAGGTGACGAGCCTGGCGCCGTCGTCGCCGCCGCGGTCGCCGACGTCGCGCGGCGGGCGGGCGGTGTACTACGTGCAGAGCCCGTCGAGGGACTCGCATGACGGGGAGAAGACGGCGACGTCGGTGCACTCGACGCCGGCGCTGAGCCCCATGGGGTCGCCGCGGCACTCGGTGGGCAGGGACTCCTCGTCCAGCCGCTTCTCCGGCCACCCCAAGCGCAAGGGCGACAAGTCCAGCTCCGGCCGCAAGGGCGCCCCGGCGGGGAAGGGGTGGCAGGAGATCGGCGTGATCGAGGAGGAGGGCCTCCTGGACGACGAGGACGAGCGCAGGGGCATCCCCAAGCGCTGCAAGTACTTCCTCATCTTCGTCCTCGGCTTCGTCGTCCTCTTCTCCTTCTTCGCCCTCGTCCTCTGGGGCGCCAGCCGCTCCCAGAAGCCACAGATCGTTGTCAAGGTAACTGCTCTTCTTTCTTTCTTTCTTTTTCATTTGATTAGTACTTCGTAGAAGGAAATGACAAATAAATAATGGTACTGTTGATTGCAGAGCATCACGTTCGAGAACTTCATAATCCAGGCGGGGACGGACGCGTCGCTGGTGCCGACGGACATGGCGACGACCAACTCGACGGTGAAGCTGACGTACCGGAACACGGGCACGTTCTTCGGGATCCACGTGACGGCGGACCCGTTCACGCTGTCGTACAGCCAGCTGACGCTGGCGTCCGGCGATCTCAACAAGTTCTACCAGGCCCGGAGCAGCCGGAGGACGGTGAGCGTGGGGGTGGCGGGGAACAAGGTGCCGCTGTACGGCGGAGGGCCGACGCTGACGGCGGGGAAGGGCAGCGGCAGCATGGCTCCGGTGCCGATGATTCTGAGGACGACGGTGCACTCGAGGGCGTACGTGCTGGGGGCGCTGGTGAAGCCCAAGTTCACACGCGCCATCGAGTGCAAGGTCCTCATGAACCCCGCCAAGCTCAACAAGCCCATCTCCCTCGACAAGTCCTGCATCTACCTCTGAATCGACCCATCCTCATTCATTATTATCACCTGCTACTCGGATCACTCCATTCCTGCTGCTTCTTTCTTTCTTTCTTTCTCTCTACGATCTGATCTGTGCATTCTTCCTTTTTTTTTCCTTTTTGCGGATCCAACAACAGCCATAAATATGTATGTACTGTATTTCCCAGTCAGATTCGTTATTATACCAAACGATCAATTCGTTGCAGATTGATGAGATCTTTTTTTTTTTTTTTTTTTTTTTGCGGGGAGTGAGATCGATCGATCAAGTGGCAGAAAATGAAATACACAGAGCTGAGTTTGCTTATCTTTTGAGATTTCCCCTTGTGTACAGTCGTCAGTATACATATGCCAATGATTGTTGCAAACTACCAGACCAGCACATACGATACAATCAATCGGTGGATGGATCCATTGATGTGCATAGCGAGGCTGAGGCTGTACTGACTAGGACCCGTCCTTCCCCTAGTCTCCCCAAATCCTAAGGGTCTGTTTAGATTCGTGACAAGTTTTTTCACCATGTCACGTCAAATGTTTGGACATATATATGAAATATTAAATATTGATGAAAAAAATAAATAACTACACAGATTGCATATAAATTACGTGACGAATCTTTTAAACCTAATTGCTCCATGATTTAATAATATGGTGTTACAGTAAATATTTGCTAATGACGGATTAAATTAGGCTTAATAAATTTGTCTCGCAATATACATACGGATTCTGTAATTTGTTTTATTATTAGTCTACGTTTAATACTTCAAATATATATCCGTATATCCGATGTGACACGGTAAAAATTTTTACCCCTGAATCTAAACACAGCCTAAATCGCCGCCGCCGATCCATCATCAGTGGAACACCTTGGAGACGTTGTCAAGCACGTCGTCTCGCTGTCGACTGAGGCTGCTCTACCCGGGCGTCAGGCGGCGTGCGGTAGGTATGCCCTGTCCCATCAAGATGATGGGAGACACAACAGCCGGGACGTCATTCCCAGCGCATCCAAGCCTCCATTCCACAACCATTAAATGAAGAATGACAGGGATCCCCCTTCATGTCGGCTTGCGTCAGCCGGCATGATTTGATGGGCCCCGCTCGGCAGCAGATGCTCAAACGATTTCCAAGCTGTAGCGCAAGATACACATTTAATATAGAGAATGTTTGCTCTCTTGCTGGACGGCACGCCCAACTCATGTAATAACCTCTTGGAGTATAAAAGGAGGTAGACGTCTAGTGAGAGGGAGGAGGACAAGTTAGAATAGGAACACTTAACCCTAGCTTGTGCACTATATATTCAGAGACTTTCAAATCTCAGAAAAATCATTATACATAGGAGTAGGGTATTGCGCTTCTTAACGGCCCGAACCTGTATAATCCCTTCTGTCTCGCCCGCTAGATCGCGTGCCTGACCCCCTCGATCCCTTCTAATATTCCCAGTTCCTCAATCTACACTCGCTGCCCCCCCCCCCCCCCCCCCGCCCCGCCGATTTGAAAAGGGAGGGGCCTCTCGGTCCCCGCTTGAGGAGTTCATCCTCCGACAATTTATTATCTATTCAATTACGAGAAAACATATTTGTCCAAATTAACGTATATGTAGAAAAAAATATGATAGAATTGTGGAAATGACTACTGATATAGTCATAGTATATCACGTAGTGAGAAAAGGAGACCAGAGTCGAATGCTTTATCATTGAGCAAAATTAATGGCATTAAATTTTTTTTCACTGAATCTATCTAACCATAATTAATCAGCCTATATTAGTAGAAGTCCGTATCTTCATGCATCAACATATCATGAGATTATTAGTAATAGCTAAGTACACCAACCCAACCACACTTAGGATATCACAAGATTATCGGACAACTCATCTTTAAGTGTGCTAAAGAAAAAAAGTAAATTATAGTTCATACTATGTATTCTTAAAAGTTTTCATATTATGCCATCCTTTAATCATTCTTTTCATTTACAAAAGAGCAAACTTTACATTTCAATTTGTACCACCCTATTCCATCTATATCCAAGTCCGGTGACTCAGCAACCACTCCGCACACTAGGGTGGCTCATGGAGGATAACTACATTGTGCGATTGCGCATGCAAAGGCGGAGAGGAGGAACGATGGTGGCTCAAGGAGAAAGAGCGGTGGTGGCAGTGCGTGGAGTGACAGTTAGTGGTAGGAGGAGTTTGTTGTCGACACAATCGCTAACCGAATTTGTTAATTTTTGATATGTTGGCCACTAGTCATTATAAAAAAATAGGTAGTTTTAAAGTAGTAAAAATATTGAGATAAATGTGAGAGTACTCGTATGACACTTTTAACTTTTTGCCACTTTTAAGATATGGTAATTAAGGATTTATCACTCACATATAATCTACTATATAATCTACTATCATATAATTCACCAAATGTCTTACATCCTGATTCCTCATCATTGGTCGGTCATGATCGCTCCAATCAAATCCCACCTCCCCCATACTCTTATCTCCCGTACGGATCGCAAATCCCCTCACGCGCAGTCGCGCAATCTCCGCTGCTTCCCTCCCATCGCTCCCTCTCATCGGCATCGCCATCGCTATTCTCCGAGTATCTTCCCCTTCCCTTGGCGGCGTAAAAGAAGGAAAATCTTTGTCTCCTCCGCTCCGGCCTTGCGCCGCCAAGACGAGTCGCAGCTCAACAGAACAAGGGAGGAGAGGCGCCTTTCTGATTCATCTCTCTCTCCCATAGGGACTACTTTTGTCTGGATATTGCTTGCGTTCGTTCGTTAACCCTAGCTTCTCTTCTAGATCTGGAAGAGGCTCTTCTTTTAATTTCAGAATACAAGTAACAGTTTGGGGGTTCCCAAGTTGGATCCGCCCCTGCTCCCATGGTGACATCCGATGAAGATGCTAAGAAGGCGTATGCTGATTTCGAGAAGGTCAGGAGGACGATCTATATGGATCATCTTTCCCCTCAAGTCACGAGCTCAGTAATTAAAGCAGCTCTTGCCCAATGTGCAAATGTTGTCGATGTGGAGTTCATTGTTAATTACACAATCCCGTATGACATTCCTTCTGCTGCATTGGTGGAATTGGATGATGAAATACAAGCTAAGGCTGCACTAGACTTGATGAATGATTTCCCTTTCATAATTGGCGGGATGCCAAGGCCTGTAAGAGCTACATGTGCAAAGCCTGAGATGTTTCGGGAGCGCCCTCCTCGCCCTGGCATCAAGAAAGAGTTCCGGTGGGTAAAACAAGAAGATGGAACAGAGTATGAAGGAATGAAGAAATTGAGGATCCTAGCAAAAAGGCAAGAAGTAGAAAATATGGCACTCATAAAGGTAAATTAGTGACTCCTTTTTAGATGAACTATTTATTTCACTGCTTCTAAGAATCGCCATCTTATGTTTGTTTTATGCTCAGTACGCCTTAAACAGCATAGTTTCTGCGTAGTGATATGCAGTTATGAATCAGTTGGCAGACCATTGCTCGGGAGAATAGTGGGGGTAGGCCACTAAAATATTGCATAAAAATTGGAACCTGGAGATGCCAACCTAAATATGTTTTTGCATGTATGGATATATTTATTCTGAATTATCATCAAGTTTGTTGACCTGGAGGAATGTCTGCATATAATATGCTTAAATTGATTACTGTAATATGCATATAATATGCTTCTTGCAAATTGTAATTTTTTCGCCGGGCCGTTTTAAATTGTAATTTAGAAATGGATAATTGAGTACACATTCTGCATTTAACACGAGTAACTATAACCGTAAGCGCGACTGGAGAACTATTATGCGCTTGCCCAGCGTTGTTAGTCCAAGTATTGTGTTTGTAGCAGGACAGTATTTTGGGATCTTGATGCTATTGCTTACCAGGACCAAGTTGCTGTTGCTTTGATCTTGTAACATGGCATTGATGTGTTTTGTTTGTGTTTCTGCCAGAATCAATTGGAAGAGGAGAAGAAGCTGGCAAAGCAGCAACAGGAATTACTCGATGGAAATTACAATAAGTACGAGATGCTGGAGAATGTCGTACAGAACGGAAACATGAAGAGCCTAGCTCAGCCTGGCCGATGAGTTTTGACAATCCAATCCATGAGCTGCTCGCTCACTCATAAGTCCGGTCTAGTTCCCGGTGCAGCAACATGCCTAATAACCTTTTTTTTTCTCTCTCCCTCTCCCTCTCCCCCCCCCCCTCTCTCTCTCTCTCTCTAGGCCTTTAGAACAGTGATAAATCATGTCAATGTGTGAGATGAAGTAATAATCCAATTACTGGTTTGAGGCACGCATTAGGCGTGATCAAAGGCATATCCTCTGTGTAAAGATAGTTGCCTGCCTGCTATAATTTATCTGGAGGGGCTATTGACAACAACACTGGTTTCTTCCTTGTGATTCTCTGACGTCCTGCGAGATGATTACCATAAGTATGTCTTAATTTATATGATGAAGCCTGCTTAATTACCAAGCATTGAACTGTGCTGTCGTATACTAGAAGCTAATGCTTTTCTTGCTTAGTTTCAGAGATTCGTGGATGTACTGATAAGTTATTTCGAGGAGGAGAAGGCATCTGTTGTAGGCCTGACTGAAATTAGCTGTAGAGTGTATGGAACTGGAAGTCTTAAAATTTTGGCCTTGTTTACTTCCTTGCCATTCTCAACTATTCGAAATTTTGGTGATACCAAAATTTACTAAGTTAACAAACTAAATAAGTCATACCAACACAACCTTGCGAATTATTGATAATTCTAGACCATTCTACTCACAAAACTGCTACCAATATTTGGTCAAGTGTCAAACTAAACACTACTACTACACATCTCCACCTGATGACCTCTTGAAGTTTCTTTTGTTGAACGAAGTGAACAAGCCAATCCTTTATTTTAGATCACGGGAACTGAGGTTAAATATATATATACGACAAGAAGAGTAATTTTTTATCCATCTGAAACAATATTAATAGTGGAGTGAAAATGAGAATATTAAAACCTGAGCCTAAGCCGTAATGGGCTGCATTCCGTTCAATTTGGGTTGATGAAGGCCCATCCGCCCAGGGCAAGGCCCACTGGACATTTGGAACGCCTTAAGAAGTGAAGAGGGGGAAACTGACCTAATAGATTTAGCGATGGAGGCAGCGGAGACGAAGGGAAGAGGAGGCGGCGAAGGCTGGAAGTGTCGCAGTGAGGAGGAGGAGGAGGAGGCCTTTGCTGCTAAGTCAAGGAGGATCGATGACCAGGATGACGGAGGAAGGATGAACAATTATATGTCGGAGGATGAGGAGGATGGGTGTAGGGATTCGAGGTGCGCGGAATTGGTGTTCGGTGAGGAGGAGGAGCTGGACCCGGTGCAGATGGAAGAAAAATTGCGGCAGGTGAAGTTGGAGTTGCAGGACAAGTACACTGAGGTGGACGAGGAGGAGCAGATTCGCAACTACCGTACATCTTGGGATTCCTCTTTGTCTTCCCGTTACGGTCCCTTCCAACGCACATGTAAATACTCCAATTTTATTACTGTTAGTATCAATCACGTCAGATTAATTAATTCATTTCGTTATATGATGTTCGTCTACTCAGCCCTTATATTCTTGTGATACCACCATTTATGTGCTGCATGAGATTTGGCAGGAGCTAATTAACTGAATATTCAATACGACTCCTTGGAAACCATAAGCTGTCTATTTGCGTTAAAAGGAGAGTACAATGAATCAATCTACATTCCATTTGTTTGTTATTAAGTAACCAGAACATGTACATCAATGCGCATAGGAGTATAGGAACCATACAAAACATTGTTATGATCACTAATGAAGAGAATAGACTCCAAGCTCTAGTTGGATGCATGTACCTAAGAACGAGCAACTAGAATCTATTAAACGCTTTGGAAAAACTTGTATCCAACCAAAGTTCTTCTTAAAATTGAACTCGTTTTTCGAATCAAACCCAATAACAAATATATCAAATTTTTTTGTTGCCGTGCGCATGTGGCATGGGCCATTTTCTCAACTACCATGACTCACTATATATTTTTTGGATCCTTTGTGCATTAACATAGTGCGACGCTCTATAAGTATCTCCTCACATGGTACGTTAGTTATGGATACTGGGTGATCAAGATCTTTTTTTAATTTGATTAATGTGCGATTTCTAGCTTTCTTTTTTCCTTTTCTAAATTAAATTAATGTCCTTATCTAGGATTGACAGAGGGCTTCTGGAAGAGCCTCTAATTATTATAAGTAAATATGGATCATCATCAATATCTTCTGATTGCATGCATGCATAACTCTTATGTTTGCAGCGTCTGTGCCCGCCATGCGATATACACATGGGCCTATCGCAAGATATGCTTGCTGTGACAGTACCTAGCAGATCTTCTCCATAGAGGTGGTAAGAATCAAAAAGGGTCTCGAGTGGCCGTTGCATGTCTATGGCTTGGTTGCTGTCAGGGACTCTGTGGATCATAATCGCAACCTTTTGTTCCACCGCACTAGGGATGATTGTCAAATTCTCACTCAGAAGGTGGAGTACCATACATTTTTAAATTATCTTAATTATTTGCATTTTTTTTAGTTTTTGTTTGCTCATTTCTAGCTGCAGGTACTATTATTCTGTACTCCCTCTCAAGTGCTATAAACATTCAAATCACCTTACTACTGTGTACACGATAACACGATTTTATTTTATCATGAATGCAATTCCGCCTCTTAATTTTGCCACGTTCTCTAATATCTACTGTAAACTGGAAACCTTCTTGGCAATTCAATGTTTGAAATATATGGACTGTGGTAGTAGTAAAACTGCTCTTCTAAGCATATTTATTTCAACTCAAACATGCAAAAACAACTAATGATATAAAATAACAAATTGGAAAACAAAAAAGAGAAGACTTGCAAATATATAATGATAAAGACATGGGATGGTTGGCCACTGTACTAAACTATTAATTCATAAGACATGCATGTATGCATAAAATTGTCGCTTCTAGAACCTAGGAGATTTTCGACAGAACTTATATGCACTTCCACTAAAATTTTAGTCCAGTAAAGTGAGCAATTACTATTTCATCAATGTGTATTGGTTTTATCCTTGCATTGCTATTTAATTGATTATTATTATTATAATGACGTACGAATGATGATTGCAGGATTCATTTTTGGAGTTGACAGATCCATCCCGTGCAATTCTGATTGTCGACCCAGTTGAGTTTGACGTTGAACTAAAAGTAAAGGGAAGAAGAGAGTCCGATGATCAAATATTGAGCTATCAACTCTTCAGACAAAATGGGTTTTTTTATGTTAAACAATCAGTAACGCTGGTTCGTAGATTTCACCCAGTCATGCTTGGGTGGTACAGCAAGCTTAAGTTCACATATGCGGTGCTTAATGGAGCAGTTGAGGCCACTATCTGCAGAGTCAAAGTTGTTAGAGGATCGTGGACAAAAGAAAACCGAAGACAAATTGTCTGCACAACTTCCAATATAGGCCATGAGGACTTTGTGTTGCTTGATTCCCAGGATGCAGAAACAATGCCTATTGGTTCAGATGATGACGTGATCAAGCTATCAAGGCGTGTTGTTACTGTAGAATTAAGTGGACAACTGACAGTTTGTGTGGCAGCCACGCGGGCTGCTGGTGAAACAAGTACAAGAGATGATCGTGGCAGGATTGCACAAAATGAGGCCCCGTCCACAATGGATGAGGTCCACTTCAGGCCCCAAAAATCAGGGGAAAGCTGTGCTGCATGTGAATTAGGCTTCTGTGGGGTGGAAATTACTGTTGCTTGGCCCCTTCTTAATTGCGATAATATTGAATAGTCCTCAGTTAGCCAGCTTCTCAGGTGTGTAATGGTTTGAGAGAAGATCCTCCCCATCGAGGTGGTATTGGTAAGAGTTAAAAAGGGTCTCGAGTGGCCGTTGCTTGTCTATGACTTGGTTGCCATTGTGGACTCCGTGGATCATAATCGCAACTTTCTGTTCCACCGCATCTGATTGCCAGATTCTCACTCAGCAGGTGGAGTGCCATCCATTTCAATCTATCTTGATTATCTATGTTTTTTTTGTTTTTATTTGCTCATTTCTTGCTGCAGATACTATTCCTCCTAACACACTATTGTCGTGTGCATCTTTTTATTCCTAAACCTATTTGTTCCTCTGCTTTATTTGCTGCTTGATGATCTCTTAAGTCCCATAAACATTCTCTTACCTTACTGCTTTGTACACGATAACCCTGTTTTAGTTTTCTTAATCAATGCATTTTTTTCTCTTAACTTTGCCACACTGTCTAATTTACACCGTGAACTGAAAACCTTCTTGATAGTTCGAGGTTTTAAATGCATGGACTGTGTAGTTCAATCAGGAGTAAAACTGCACTTCTACTGTTCTACAGATGTTTATTTCAACTCAAACATGCAAAACAATGAATATAAAATACAGTAGTTTATTGAAAAGCAGGAAAGATAAGACTTATGATGGTTGACCACTGAATTAAACTACTAGCTTATAAGACTTATATAACTCTTCCACACAAATTGTACGCATAAAATTGCTCCTTCTAAAATTTAGACGAATTGTGAAAAGAACTTGTATGCTTTTCCACTGAATGTTTAGTCCAGTAAAGTAAGCAACTAGCATGCATTGGTTTTATCCTCTGACATCACTAGTTAATTTGTTGTTTGATTAATGAAGAATGATGCTTGCAGGATTCGTTTCTGCCGTTGACAGGCCCGTCTTGTGCAATTCTGCCTATTGATCTGGTTGATTTTGAAGTACAACTAAAAGTAAAGGGAAGAACATAATCTAACAATCAAGTATTGAGCTTTCAGTTTTTCAAACAGAACAAACATTTGTCTGGTTTCCATTTAGTAGCGGTGGTTCGTAGACGTCACCCACTCAGTTTTGGGAGATTTAGTTCACATTAGCGATGCTTGAAGCAGCAGTTGAGGCCACTATCTGCAGAGTCAAAGTTGTCAGAGGATCATGGACAAAAGAAAATCATAGATGAGTTGTTTGCAGTACTGCCAGCATAGGCCATGAGGACATCGTGTTGCTTGATTCCCGGGGTGCAGAAACAAAGCCTATTGGGCCAGATGATGAGCTTTCATCGATGATGTTGAATTGTCCTCAGTCACTCAGTCAGGTCAGGTTGTATTCACTAGCTTAATTAGTTTAACCTTTTTTTAGACTCTTTGCTACTTATTACATCGAAGTTGGCAAGATTATATTTATAGGAAGTGTATGCTTAAACCAATGATACTCCTTGTATCTTGTTATAATTTAGCAATGTGTAATTGAGTGCAGAGTCTTCATTTAGCATGAGTAACTAATCTATCATGAGCTTTACTCATCGGTAAGCTGTTGATAAGTCCAAGTGTTGTGTTTTATGGCACCAGGACAGTATTTTGGGTACGATGCTGTTACTTAACAAGTATAACAATAAACATGTTGCTTTGTTTTTGAGATGGAGTATATGGCATTGATCTGTTGTGTTGTGTTCCTCGCGGAATCTGTTGGAAGAGGAGAAGAAGCTGGGAAAGCAGCAGCAGGATATAGTACGTCGAGGGAAATTACAAGCACGAGATGCTGGAGAATGTCGTACAAAACGGAAATATGAAGAGTTTGGAGCATTATGGAGTCAGCCTGGCCGATGAATTTTGATCATCCACTCTCTAGTTCCCAGAGGATGCTACACACGTTTGTTTGTTTGTTTTTTTCTCCTTTTTCCTTGAGACAAAGCTACACTTTCTTGAGCATTGATAAATCGTGTGTGATCACGTATAATAATACAGTGACAAGTTTGTGTATAGAGAACATATAGTTGGTCTTGTCGGCCTTGATCGTGTTACTCAGAAGCAACGATATCATGGTCTGCAATTTGTTACGTGGCGTCAAGATGATTACTAGTTGATTACCATACGAATGTCGTCTTCGGTGAATTCAACCTGCTTACCAACTATACAATTTGCTCATGAGAAGAACGGGCAGGCAACTTAAATAGGGCATAAACAGTTGGAACCTGGAGATGTTAACCTCAACAGTGAAGTAGTATAACATAATATAATTGGATTTGCATGGATGAATATAGCTGTTTTGAATTAAGAAGTACTTATCCAAAAACATGTTGAAAGTCACCAGATGTCAAAGATTTGGAAACAGCTAGCTAACTGGTTTCTCAGTACCAGACAGACAAAATGTACTAGAGTTCTAAAATACTACGTAGCTAGCAGCTACTGCCTACTAGAGTGTACTTCAGTATTCAACAGCAATGCGCCACTGCCTGCCAACGCCGCGGTTCCTCTGTTTCATGATGTTCAACACGACCTCCTCGTCGAACAGGATGATAAGGATCTCGCCTCTGTTAGGACTGACCAGCAGACTGAAATCTTTCTCTCCAGTCTGCTTGTTTCTCAAGTCAAATTTGTACTTGCCAATTACTTCGTCCAGAGAGGAATTTCGCTCCTCGTCCACCTCGCGCAAGCCGCATCGGCTCAGCCCTCCCCAATTAGTAACCCGCAAAGCAAGCTCCTACAAGCGAAGTTCCATTTGATAGATTGTTTAGTGCATGGGCCTGCACAGACCTGAATCTTTGGGTCTCCGACAACATTATCATTACAGCTTGATGAGTGAGCTGTCTCTCCGGCTTAGACATCAATCTGTTCTGAACAGTATGATTCCCAAGTACAAGGCGGATTTCCTGCAAGCACTGTCTCCCGGTCGAGATCGTTTCCCTGCGGACAAAACAGTTAAATAGCAATAATACATGGTTAATTAAATTGCAATACAATAAATTGTACTACTGTAGTAGTATTTGCTGTACAAGGACTAGTCGAGAAGAGAATATATATTGGAGTAGTACAGAAGATTACTCACTTGATGTTACCATTATATGCTGAGTCATACAAGACATTCTCGTAACGAAGGTAGCCTGGCATTTCTGCGTCCGATAAGGCAAACCACCCACCAGGATCAGCTTCATCGCGACCATCTCCTTCAAATCGAGGACGGAAAGCAACGTAGTATAGATTCCTCTCTAGGAAAAGAATTTCCACACTGTTTCCCTCTGCCGGATCCTTAAGTTCCACTATGTGATAAGTAAAACTTTTAGGATCCTTCTGGAGTGGATGAGTAACTGGCACCCCATCTATCGTGATGGAGGCAATCTCAGTCATGCGGTTGTGCCTCTGCTCCATGAGCCGGTTAAACTCCTCATCTGTGGCGGTCACCGGGAGACTGTAGCGGGGAATATGCTGGTATAATAATAGACAAAAGTGTTATGAGTGTCCCCTCGCTAACATATTCAATACAAGTAAATAATGTATGCAAGAGGTAATATGCCCTTCTTTCTATAAATAAAACAAAGGGCAAAGCCAATTTTTATCTCTTGAAAACTTTACTCCGAGTCTAGTTTTCATCATGAACTACGAAACCTGTTATTTTTTCATCCCAAACGTTCATAACCGGGTATATAACTCCTTGAAACATATTCTATGTGATTTTCATCGATATGATAGTTGTTTTTCACTAGCATGAACTTCAGTTAGGCAAGTTTTATGACTTCAACCTAATTAAATGACATTTGCATCAACAAATATGCACATAAGTGCTACGAATACCATCTCCACTTCAAACAAAACAACTAAAGTATGTCCCAAGGTGTTCTATTGTCTAGTTTTAGAAGTTGAGGGCGATAAATAACCAGTTTTGTATTTCACGGTGAAAAGTGAACTTTGACCAAAGTTTAGAGGCTAAAAATGAACTTGACCCTGAAATGATCGATTCTCCGGTGCTTTTTTAAGGGTAAATCGGTAATTTACTAATACAGCGATTATGGGTAACTTTGTCATTTTTTTTGCTAGATCGATATGTGCTCGTCTATTGTGCCGGTATCGTTCATATTTCATCAAAAAAACAAGAAAAAGGAAAAAAAAACAAGGTTTAGTCATAGCTAAATGATGATTATACCCTTCTGCACGATTTTGACAATAATGCCCCTACACATTTCTACAACTTCTAACTAGAGTGGTGTATAAATAGACTAAACCCTTCGATCAAATGAGATCAATGGTTCAGATTGTTTTCTACTACAAGTAGAGAGCACCGTAGTGAGGCTCTAAAATAAAACCATACGAGTACATGGCTAGTACTCATCTAGAGGTGACCTCTTGGCCATGGATGGAGATCCTCGAAGAGGTACGATGGAGGTGAACCATGGAGATACTTAAAGAGGTGCAATGAAGGTGTCCCACATTATATCAAGTTGAACATAATATCCGGGGTTGGGACACATGGTAAGGCGGAGCACAATGGTGATCAGCGATTTGATCTCTAGAGTCGAACACTCCAGGCGACCATCCACCAACAGGACCAGGCCTACCCCCTATAAGAATGGGTCGGTCAAGGAGACAAGCATGATATACTGTATTGCGTGCATTAAATACCCTTTACTTGCTGTGAGCATGCCTCATTAATGCGGAATGATGGGTGTGCGAGCACACACCTCTCCTATGCTCTACGTAGCGTGAGGATATGCCACGTGGTGGGCCCTGGGATGTCCCTTGGCCATCGCAATGTCACCATGAGTGCCACCACGGCACCACACATCGGCTCTGGAGCAGGCTTCCCGTGTATGGCCCCGATCCCGGCCCGATGCTACGCATTGCTTCCCTGGCAAGCCTTTCCGTTCGAATGCTCTTGGCCTTCTTACATGGGCCTGGGCCGCACGTGTTCTAGTGGTTCGTAGAAAAATGGGTCGATGCCGGTATTGGGAACCCCCATACTTGTGACACTAACTGTTACGAATATTATTTCCAAGAGGAGATGAGATTCTTTCTTGTGGATCAATCCGGCCACAATACTGCCGAGAGACCTCTTGTGCACGGTTTTGTAAGTTGAGGGATGTGTTGTATCCGGTATTCTGGACTGAGGATGAAAATCAGACTAGGCGACAAATTGAGGGACCTAGAGTGAACTTATTCCTCTCTAAAAAAAAGTTGAGCCCACTCCTCCCACATTAGCCCATATAATCTGAGTTGGTAAGGCCCATGACCTTGACTGTGGCTCCGATTGGGAGACATGGGCCTGGTAGTGCTAACCGTTTTACTTACACAATCATATTAACGTACCTTTTCTTCTCCAGAACAATGTCATCTATCATTAGTTAATGTTAAGGTTCCAAAAAAAAGTGAAGATTCTAAAAATAATATGAGATCCCAGAAATACGTACTCCTACTTTAATAACGCATTTTGTTGGAGAAAATACCATACTAGCAAATTTCATTTCTCGCTTGCCGAAATTTTTAGCTGACTCACATGGTATATTCCAAACAAAAACATAGCAACAATATATTTTTTTTGAATAATCACCGGAGGGCAGAGATTCCCCACCTGAATCTTCCATATAACGAAAGAGATAATAGATGTTAAGTTACATAGGGCGGGCATTGCCAGCGGCAAAGCCATTACAGATGTTCAGAGGTGAGAGAACGAGAGAAGACAGAGTTGCAAGATTGTATTACTATGCGATCCGAGTGCTTGAGTCTTTCGGACCAAAGGTTGGAGTCGTCCAACATAGCAACAATATTAGGGGCACAAATCCACTTATTGGCTAATTACGTAGGAAATCCGTGACCAAATTTTACATGATATAAAATTTTGAAATGAAGGGGAAAAGATGCAACTTTTAATTCCCAATTCGTTGGAGAAAATACCATAAAAGAAAAAGATGGCAATTTTTTGGGAAATTACATATAGGCTCACTCGGTCGAAAATAAAGCTTATGTTTTTTTTTGAAGGAAAAACATAGACACACATACACAATCCGTTGCGAAGAAAACAATAAGAATAGCAATTAAAGCATTCATGATGTATTCGTACCTGAGGTGCACTCTGGCGTCTCTCCAGCACCTTAGAGGATGCAACCCGGAATGCTATCTCATCGGCTTGTTTACGCGGCCACAACATTTGGTGCTTTGTGCGCTTGGACGAGGAGGAGGAGCGCCTGGACGACGAGGAGGAGGCCATCGCTGGTGGATTTCCTACGCTTGCGCCTGGGCGACGGGGCGGCAGTGGAGGACGAGGCTTGTTTTCTTGAAGCAGATGACCAGCTACCGGGCCTGCATCATTCAGAGACGACGGAGATCTAGAGAGATCGCACTGGGATGATGAAAAAGAGCTGCTTTTCGATCTTCCCCTTGAGAGCTCGCGTACCTGAAGCGGGGTGGAGGCGGAGGGAGCTCGATCCCGTGGTCGTCTTCGTCTTCTTCTTCTTCTTCTTCTTCTTGCGCTTGGTACTTTGTTGCTAAACTGGTGGTGGCTTTGGCTTCTCTGATGGTGCTGAACTGGGAGAGGGGGGGAGGGACCCACCCGGCCTTCTCCATTTAAAACCCACTCCACTCCACTCACGTTGCTAAGAGGCCAAGACTAAACTTCTCCTCCCCATATCGCTCCAATCCCTCATTCCGCCGGAGCCGGTGGAGTGGAGGCCGCCGCCAAATGGAGGCCCGATGCCCGCGCCGCAGCTCGATCTCATCGCTGATATTTCGAGTTGCTGGCTATGCATTCACCATCAATATAATCCCCACTCTTGCTGTCTTGCAGGTGCCAAACATCGATCTGATCTGTCCCCTTCACACCCTGCTTATCTGCTTCCCCTTCAACCTCTTGCTTTTGTGCAGACATTTAGCACAAAATCCACAAGGTAATAACCCAATGGTTTCGACTCGCCATTGAGCATTTGCGTTGCGCGTTTGCTGCTGCTGTTTTTACATCTTGCCTTCTTCTTAAGTTCTGTGGACAAACTGATGGGCTAGGATGAGGTGTAAGTTGCAGATTAACTACAGAGAGGATGGCTTTCATGCTGAGCGAGCTATCGAGCTTTCTCCTCACTCTTAAGTAGGGTTGCGAGATTTAGATTATGGTGAATTTTTCTTGAGTTCACATTATTTCATATGAATTTAGCTGTCACAAGTTCCATAGTTATTGGTTCTGTTGCTGCATTGTACGGCGCCCCTTGATAGAATGACATCACTAACAAAAAGAAAGAACAACAACAACAACAAAAACCCATGCCAGACATTACTACAGGGCTATTAGTACAAGGTTATAAGGAAGCATTCTGCAAACAGGATATGCAATAGAAGGACATTCTTTTTATTAGCAGTGCTAAGGTACCAGCTAGTAGCCCAGTACTGACATCAGAACCCCCTGGCTCTAATACAGGGAGCATAATATGTAGATAGACGGTGTGCAAAGCTTTTATTGATGTGTAATTTGTTGCAACAAAATTATTACTACTTGTGTTGGTCTAGTTCAACAAAGGAATTTGGTAAGATCATGGAGGGAATGAAGCTTACAAATGTTTGTCATTGCTTGGTGGTGTTTCAGACAACTCAACCTGCTGCCACATATCCAGCAAACAAAACATTCCGACAGGTAGTTATTTAATACTACTATGCTACAAACTTACATATCCAGCAGTAGCTGCAGCGGCGGCAGCAGCAGCGATTGCTTCCTTGGATGGGAGCCGTCGTTCGTCTTCCTCAGCGTCCTCGCTGGTGCTGACGTCCACAGCCTCTTCCTTCTCTGTATGTTAGAGCTAGATAACAGGTGCCTTCTTGTTTTTCTCTGTTCGAGTTGGTGAATTAATCTGTGCAATTGCTCTTTGTTGGAGTGCGGACGTGAAGGAGTCGCCCGCATCGCTGCCACCGGCACCACCGGAGCAGCAGGACGCGGTGACATTGCCCGAGGAGCTGGAGACCTTCTCCTGGTGTGCTCCCGTGAGACAGAGCAAAAGCAAAAAGTTTTATACGGAATTTCCTGAGATAGTAGGGACCTATGCTAATCTGCTTCTCTCTTCCCCCTGCAGACACAAGAAAGCAACGGCAACAACAACAGATCGCCTAGCTGCATCCTGCATGATAAGATGAGCACCACTGTCGCCACTACCAACTCCAACTCCAACTCCTTCAGTCAGAGTTTGAATTAGTCTTATGTGCACTCACTGAAAAGCATATTAATGCTATGTGTAATTTTGAAGTGATCAGCTTTTCTTTCCTTTTCTACATGGTTATACCTTATTCTCCTTCACATCTTTCTATTTATCACAAAAGATAGAAGAATGTCTGCAGAAGCATAAGGTGGCTGTACAGCTTCTGTTATGGTGTTGCTCAGTACTCATTGCTGTGTGCAATGTTCACATGAGGTTTATCTCCCTGTGCTCTTTTACTCGCATGGTACATTTCATTGGGCTGTAGTATTGTGAATCCTTTTCTATTATGCGTAGGTAAGGCCAGCTCAACTTGCTATGTATCGATTGCAATAATGTAAATGAGAACTAAAATCTGATTATCTGAATTGACACATGATGGGGGAATATTCATGTACATGCTTAATTGGATGGATTTAATTTTCAGTATCAATTCCATATCAGTAGAACATCAATTCTTTGATAGAGGGTGAGTAACAATGCTTTTACTTCACTCTCTATGGATTTCCTTTGAGAAAGAAAAGAAAAAAAATGGGCATGATATTCTACATTAAAAGTATGGCGTTGTTTGTTTCAAATAAGGCATTGACATCATCTTTGAGGGCCTTCCGGCAGATGTTCTTATTGTTCCTTAGCCACAAATTGTTTCTTGGATATTTATACGTGGCACCTTAGCAATACATGGAATTCTTAGCAATATACTGAACCTTATTCTTCTGATTGTTTATTCTTATTCTTCATATGCCACATAAACCTTCATTTATTGACTATTTGTACTGAACAATATATGGATTTGTTGGATCGTATCACATATTCTTTATTGGACTGTTGGAGTTCACTGCAGTCAAAACAAACATTAATAATTCGTTTTAGCGCTCATAGTCAGAGATAATGTGAATTTGTTTTAATTTACTATATTTCTGGTCTTTTTTCTGAATGGGAAGATGTATTTAGTAGTGACAAGGTTGCATTTCTCTGCTATTTGAATCACAATAGATTTGCCAATTGTTACTATGGTCTTGTATGTTTCGAGTATATGCTTGCCTTACTCGGTATGTCTCATTGTAATTTACAATGCAGCTTATTATCATCTCTTCATTGGCCATGGATCCTTTAGGGTATTCTCGCTTTGCAATGGATGCCGCAGGGTGAGGTTTGGTCAGGTGATAGTCTTTTCTATTATTGTCTTTTCCTCAATTTTAATCTAAATGTAGGGTATATGATTAAATTCTCTACTTCAAATGCCTCCTTTGCCTCACTGGCTTTTTTTTTTTTGCCAATATGGTTGTAATGACAGAAAACATCAGCTCTCTTTTGGCTGTTGGGAGAAAACCTCTGGAGGACGATAGGATAGCAATTTTCTCACGTACTCTGAACCATGATTTGACCATTGACGGAATTCGCCTTCTTGAGAGGCTGCAAGAGGTGGTAGCATTTGTCTACAGGTTTTTTGCTATAGGTCCCATCTTGATTTTTTGTGCTATATGTTTTCCACTTTCTAGTCATAACATACATATGTCAGAATGTTAAGCACTAATTGATTTAGTTATAAACTATGTTTGTGATTACACCAGCAGGTCCCATTGCTCAATGGAAATGAAAATTGCTTTGACAGATAGGCAAGTTATATTTCAAGTAAGTTTCATCATTAAAAAATACTTCCTCCGTTTTTTAATAGATGACGCCGTTGACTTTTTCTCACATGTTTGACCATTCGTCTTATTCAAAAATTTTATGCAAATGTATAAGATATAAATCACACTTAAAGTACTATGAGTGATAAAACAACTCAAAACAAAATAAATTATAATTACATAAATTTTTTGAATAAGACGAATGGTCAAACATGTGAGAAAAAGTCAACGGCGTCATCTATTAAAAAATAGAGGTAGTAACTTATTTTGTTACGAGTAACTAGCGTAACCAACTCAGGTGATCTTTTCGCTCATAAAATGCTGTTCAATATGAATGGTGATTTTGCTCCATTTCATGAACTTGTCAAGTTACGCGGAACGTATGGAATTTTGTTGTTTATCGATAATGTTAGTGTTTTTATCTCCCCTAAAATACATATTTTTCCCTGGGCTACTGATAATGAAGTTATGTTGCAATATTCCTTTTCAAGGCGCATGTGGAACACCTTGTTTGTGGTGCCAATGGTGGTGGTGCACTAGAGCTGTTTGAATTGAATGTGAGAGTGACATTGACATAAATGTTGTCACCTTAAGCAAGGCAGCTTGCTGCCAGAGTGCTTTTATAGCATCTGTAAATCATGTTCATATTATCTGACAACGAAGAATTGCTTGCAGTGCATATTAAACTTTCAAATGAATCGTGCATGCCTTAAAATAAAGGAATTCACAAAAATATCTAAGACATCCTACTTGATAATATGTAAAAACAATGCAACATGCACATCAAGGTCAACAGGAAATGTTAGAAGAAATAATTGGATCACTGCAAACACGCCTGTTGCCATTCTGAGTAACTTATGGGAATTGATAATTACAGTTTAGGATTCATGCAAGTGCTTAACGTTGGATGTTAGTAGAAAGATTGGAGACGACATAATATTATTATCAGGGCCTTGGTCATGTCAACTAAGTTTTTTGACAAATTTGCACTACAGAGCACAATGCTTTCAATAAAGAGAAGGTAGCTTCACATGCAAGTATGCGATACTGTACACAGTCAAAACTCATCATAACACAGGAGTTTCAACATTGAACACTTCATGGCTTCACTATATTTTTGATGCATGCTACGCTCTCTTAGTAATTTTTGACCTTATAATGAATAATAATTTGAAGTTTTATGGCAGTACCCAATGGAAGAGGCTAATTTAGTATCGAGGTCATTTGTTCATGGTAGTACTCTATAACATTATGCTCATTCATATTATCTAATTAAATTCAGATATATTTCTGTTTCCCATTTTCAAGAATATATCCTAAACCTTAACAAGACAATGGTGCTTACCAGTCTACTGTTAATGACATAATGATGTCTTAATTTTATTTTTTGTGCAATACTTTAAAAAGGTGTTACTAACTTTAAAAAGGAGTACCATATACTATGATGTATTAACAGGTGTTGCTGAATTGATCTCTCATAATTACATTCCAACTTCACTTACTCACAATTATATTTCAACTTGAATGTATTATTTCTTTATGATGTGATGGGATGCTAAATTTATTGTTGATGTGAATGGAGTGCTGAATCTACCGCTGGGAGGTTGGTCCTTTTGTTCATTAGGAATTGTTCTTTTTTTGCAAAAATATATGGTATTTCAATATATGGCATTCACTCTTTATGACGCCAGAGCATTCCCATAGTGTACTATTGCTGGAGCCAATTTACCTTGTTGTGTTGGTTTCTGACCAAATCTAAGAGAAAAAGGTCACCTTTTTCCTTGAGTCATTTTCCCCCCTCCGCCATGCCGATGCCATCCTGCTGGTGCTACAGCTGCAACTGATTGGCGTGATTTGCTTGCTCCCTCTCACCTTTTTATGTTTTCTATTTTAAAATGTGAAATTTCTTAATAGTGTTTTTGTTCAAGCAGACAAAATATTGCAAATTGATTTGACCAAGTTTCTTGCTTAGCAATCTTGATGATAATTTTTTGCTTGTCTTTTTAGCGACGAAAAGAGAACAATTGGACATGGATCCTGGAGTATGAGGCTTGGTTGCTTGGTCAGATCATATTGGTTTTTTATTAGATGTGCTTGTGCTGTGAAATAAGGTCGGTTGTTCTACGCCCTGTAACTCATTACTTGCCATTGGCCACAGATTGGGAATTTTGCTGATGATGTGATGGTGTGCTCATGCTCTTGTTGAACTTGCAAACTGTTTCAGCCTTTGCTCATGCCCTGATGCCCAGGAAACCAGCTTCGGAATTTGTGACATGTAAATATGCACAGCACAAACATCAGACTTGGCTAATGAGTTAGCATCTTTTGCATGACTAATTCATGTTTGAAATTTTTACATTTATACATGTGCCATGTTATCACCTTCCAGGAACAAGCCTGAGTATTGCATTGATGTCATCGCATCACTGAACAACACTCTGCATCTCTGACATATATGTTACCTGCACAGCTGCATTCCTTGTAAGCATATAGTGCCCCATAACATGGAACCAGGTTGGTTATGCATATTTGATATTTGTCGTTTTCTGTCAATGATCGAAATTATCTGTGTTGCTCCTTTGCCATCACTTCAGCGCTCAACTTATAAACGTTGTTTAAGCACATTGTAGAATAAATCATTCTTTCTGCTCTAGACAAACAGAAGAGGTACAACATGAGAGTGATGATATGCATTTTCTTCCACATGAAAGTGATGATACACATTAGAAAATATTTTTATAATTGCAATAAATGTTTTAAGTTTGAGAATGCTTTATTAGTGGAACTTTTAATTGCTCGGTTTTTTATATGCATTTTTCCTTCACATGAGAGTAACGTGGCAGATCGGTGAAATTCAAATTTCAGGATACTATGGTTACTACAAAGCTCAGGGTCCTTTTTACAATCAAATAATAAAAAGTGCACTTCTTATTGAAAAAAAACATTCAAATAATTGGTTAACCATTATGCTATCATATCTCAAAGTTGTATTTAAACTATTATCCACATATAAGTTATTTTCTTACTGGAATTAATAGTATATTTTATGAAAAAGTGCAAAGTTTGACATGTTATGCACTATATATTGAGCCAAGTTTAAACTTTTACAACCTTATAAGCATGCTAAGTTTCACATGTTATATACTATAAGTCAAGTTTCAACTTGTACGGTCATAGGTGGCAGAGTCATTTAAATCTACAAATAAGGAAAGATGCTTAGACTCGTAGGATATATGGTAATAAATAGGCAGAAATAGCAAATGTTCTTTGTTATAAAGCTTACTTCACCCATGATTTTTTGTTTGCGTCGATTGATCGAGTTAGGTTAAAATCACTTTGCCATTGATTCTCTTTGTTGCGGGATCTGCAAATTCCAAGAACCAGGTTGGTTGCCATAAGTGTGAGCAGTTGACATATGTGTATTGTTTCTTGGCCATCAGTTTGGCTTCCGACTTCTATATAAATGTGTACCTTTTAAAGATTCATTCATTAGTCCTCATTGTAGGATGATCTTGCTCTTTCTAACTCTAACAAAAAAAAATGTTTTGTTGCCTTTCCAATTATCACTGAAAAACTATTACGGAGTAGTACTCTATTTCTTGCAACCTCACTGTTATGTATGTTCATAGTTAATTCCATTTCCTTCCTTTAGCATCAATGCAGTTTCAACTTTCAGAAGCATAACTCTACATCCAATAAAGGAAAGTAATGTGCCGGATTACTATTTTGAACTGGTCACTCCCTTTTGTAAGTAATTAGTTTGGTCGTCAAATGTGCGCTACCAGAATTAGAGCACTGTCATATGAATACGTTTATCGATGTGTTAAATCACCCTATAGGCTGAAATCTGGAGATTATATATCCTGTGGTTTCCAAGTCCTGCTGTCAATGTATATTGATGTGTAACTACCTTTTTATTAGCCTTGTGCTTTGCAACACACCTATTGAAATATATTGAAGTTGTGTTCACTGTGACATTGATGTATATTGAAGTTGTGTTCACTGTTAAATTACATCGCCAGCACCATGAATGGACGGCTTTATGTACATATTTTCCAATTATAAACATATCTACCTGCCATTTGGAATAATGGTAGTCCTTGCTATGCATTATGCTTATGCATAGGCTCTTACCTGGTACTGATTGATTATCACTTTGGCAGTGTGTATGATGGCCTTGCATGTGCCTATTTCTGAACTATTATTTACAATTCTAGATGTTCATGCTCAGCTTTTCTTTGGTGTGTACCGACCGGCTCCTCTCCTCCTCTCCCTCCGCCGCCGACGCACCGGCCGCCTCTCTCCCCCTCTTCGTTGCCGGCCGCCACCTCTCCTCTCCCACTGCTGCCGTCCCCGCTCCGCCGCCGGCCACCCCTCTCCCCCACTGCCGCTGTGCCCGAACCCGAAGAGAAGAGAAAAAGGAGAGAGAAATGTGGGACCCACACCATTTTCTCTCACTTATATGTGAGCCTCACATATTAATTTTAATTATTTTTGCTGACTAGGATGACACGTCAGTGAAACCAGTCCTCTATACTGCCTTGGGACCTTTTATGCATGGTTTTACATAGTTTAGGGGTGCACATTTCTGATTTTGTGGTTAAGGGACTAAAAAAATCTCGGGGTAAAGTTAAGGGACGGCTGGTGAACTTATTCCATATTTTTATCATATTTTCTATAAAAAAATCCAATGGGGAAACCATTTTCCCACTGTTTTTCATTTAGCCCCTTTATTTTGATTTTGTTTTTTTCTTCTAAATTTTCATGTGCCAATCGTGCTGACATTCGGCCCATGAGCTATGGGCCGGGCAAGGAGGACATCTTCGGCCGTGGCTACTGGGCTACTGGCTAGGCCGAGGCCTCAGCATGTGGTGCCGTGCTTTAGCGGGCCATGACGGCCCACCCGTTCGGCTCATTGTCGTTGGCTAACCAAAAAAACGAGGAGAGTAACCACCCTAGAAAGAAAGAAACCCTAAGCTAGGATCTTCTCTCCTCCGACGCCCGGCGGCTGTGAGGGAAAAAAAAGAAGAGAGAAGGCGTTGTCCGATCGGCGGCAGCAGTATTACGCCGGAGATGGAGGAGATGAAGGGAAGAGGTGGCTGCAGCAGTATTCCATCGGGGATGGAGGTCGAGACGGAGGGAAGAGGTAGCGAAGGGAAGGGCCGCCGTGTGGAGGACAACGACAAAGAGTACGAGGAGGAGGGAAGGAGTGGCGTAGGGAAGGCCCCTGCTGCTAAGTCAAGGAGGATCGATGGCCAGGAGGAGGAGGAGGAGGAGAATGAGGAAGAGGAGGATGAGGAGGAGGATGGGTATAGGGATTCGAGGTGCGTGGAATTGGTGTTCGGTGAGGAGGAGGAACTGGATCCGGTGCAGATGGAGGAAAAATTGCGGCAGGTGAAGTTGGAGATGAAGGGCAAGTACACTGACGAGGCGGACGAGGAGGAGCAGATGCGCCGCTACCATACATCTTGGGATTCCTCTGTCTCCCCATTACGGTCCCTTCCAACGCACAAGTACTCCCATTTTATCACTGTTAGTATCAATCACGTCAGATTAATTAATTAATTAACTAATTCGACGGCAGAGTGCTAGCATATAGCTATATATAAAGCTTACATGCTAAAATCACTGATACAAATAATTACTAGAGTATATTTTTAAAACTGGGAAATATGATTGGAGTATACTGAAAGAGATTAGCGATGCGAATAGTTAAAGAGTGATTTGGAGGAAAAAAAGTGACACTTTTCTAAAGGCAAAAGTATTACAACTGAATGGTTCATGTTATATTGATAAATTGTTAGTTGATGAACATTCCGGGGTACAACATACATATTTCTAACTACATGCATCTGCATCTCATGATCATGATACAAATAATTTCACAACTGCTTACGGCATATGCATACCACCATTTTTTTACTTTGATGCACATATGAATTGCTACTATGTGAAAAATACATCTATCTTAACACATGCATCTGCATTTCATCATGGCCATGGTACAATTAATTTCATAACTACATACAGCATAAACATACCACAGTTTCTGACCTTGATGCACATATAAATTGCAACTATGTGAAGGCATATATCTCTAACACATGCATCTGCATTTCATGATCATGGTACAATTAATTTCACAACTATATACCACTGTTTCTGACTTTGATGCACATATAAATTGCAACTATACGAAAGCATGATGATTTGTTTGTATATTGGCAGCTACTCATAAATCACAAGCCAAAATGGCAATTTATACATATTTATAGATCCTAATCATAGAAACCCACAATCTCATGTCCTAAAAGTAAACAAATGAAAGGACTCATATTATGTTTGCAATTTGCAATTCACTCCAATACATGAACATCAAACATTAAGCTTGCTAGCAAACGTACCCTACTTGCTCCTTTCCGTCGATCATAGCACTCTCGTCACTACGTGCCAAAGCATCCGTTGATGTCCTGCTTTGTAATGATCAAATAACAGAAGCTCCCTTCATGTAATGTTATCACCAATACATGTCTATGGAAAACATTGATATTCTTTCAGTGCGTCTTAATCTATATAAACGATATCTTTGATCTCACAATTGCATAGCTGTTATATAGTCCTCTGAAAGGCATCATATCATGGTAGAAACAACCATAAACCAACCAAGTAACAAAGTTCATACATATTAGCTAGTGGAGTGAATAATAATGATATTCAAATAATTTGCAACATTAGTCACAATTTACAAAACTTACCCTCACTAGGTTCAAGAAGGAAAATCAGTTACTGATTAGGTCTCCTAACATATGTGCGATTTCTAGCTTTCTTTTTCCTTTTCTAAATTAACGTGCTTATCTAGGATTGACAGAGGGCTTCTAGAAGAGCCTCTAATTAGTATAAGTAAATATGGATCATCATCAATATCTTCTGATTGCATGCATGCATAACTCTTATGTTTGCAGCGTCTGTGCCCGCCATGCGCTATACACATGGGCCTATCGCAAGATATGCTCGCTGCGACCGTACATTGCAGATCTTCTCCATACAAGTGGTAAGAATCAAAAAGGGTCTCGAGTGGCCATTGCATATCTACGGCTTGGTTGCTGTCAGGGACTCTGTCGATCATAATCACAACCTTCTGTTCCACCGCACTAGGGATGATTGCCAAATTCTCACTCAGAAGGTGGAGTACCATCCATTTTTAAATTATCTTAATTATCTGTATTTTTTAATTTTTATTTGCACATTTCTAGTTGCTGGGACTATTGTTATGTACACCTTTTTGTTTCCAAACCTATTTTTTCCTCTGCTATATTTGCAGTTTGATAAGACCTGGAACTCCCTCTCAAGTACTATAAACATTCAAATCACCTTACTACTTTGTACACAATGACACGATTTTATTTTATCATCAATGCAATTCCGCCTCTTAATTTTGCCACATTCTCTAATATCTACTGTAAACTGGTAACCTTCTTGGACTGTAAACTGGTAACCTTCTTGGCAATTCAAGGTTTGAAATATACGTGACTTTGGTAGTAGTAAAACTGCTCTTCTACCCATATTTATTTCAACTCAAACATGCAAAACAACTAATGTTACAAAATAACGAATTGGAAAACAGAAAAGATAAGACTTGCAAATAACTAAGGTGGTGTTTGGATCACAGCGACTAATTTTAGTCCCTATCACATCGGATGTTGAGACACTAATTAGAAGTATTAAACATAGATTAATGATAAAACTTATTCCATAACTCTGGACTAATTCGCGAGACGAATCTATTGAGCCTATTTGATTCATGATTAGCCTATATGATGCTATAGTAAATATGTGCTAATTATAGATTAATTATGTTTAAAAAATTTATCCACAAATTAGCTCTAATTTATGCAATTAGTTTTATAATTAGTTTATATTTAATACTTCAAATTAGCGTCATCCTATGTCATAGGTTTAGTCCCTGATCCAAACACCACTTAAGTTGTCATTCAGCATCAAGTCCGGCTGGAATGTACGGATGTCCAAATATGCGATGAGTTAACCGCGAATGGAGGGAAGAGCGAGGGGTTCCAGGCCTCTCCTGCACTGCAAGCAAGATGATTTGCATGGTTGCTTGCTTGCTGCTATGGCCATGCCTAATGTGTTGTCGCACGTATTCCTTGTTGCATGCCTCAATCAATGTTCATCATTCTGGCCGGTTATATATACAATCACATACAGACAGGTGTTGATGCATGCTCCGATCCTACGTACAATCAAGCTAGGAGCTGTAATTTGATCGATCGATCGATCCAATTAATTGGTAGCTAGCTAATAAAGTAGTAAGAATAATGGCAAGCAGAGGTGGTGATGTTGTTGTGTGGAGGTTGGGTGTGGCCCTCCTGTGCTGCTGCTTTGTGAGTGGTTGTGAGTCGGCCCGCGTGTTCACCATCATAAACCAGTGCAAGACGATGGTCTGGCCGGCGGTGACGCCCGGCGAGAGCTTCGGCGGCGGAGGGTTCGCGCTGAAGCCGGGGCAGTCGATGGTGTTCACGGCGCCGGTGGGGTGGTCGGGGCGCATCTGGGGTCGGACGGAGTGCGACTTCGACCAGGCGGGCAACGGCTCCTGCGCCACGGGGTCGTGCGGGTCGGAGCTCAAGTGCGGCGGCTCCGGCGCCACCCCGGCCACGCTCGCCGAGTTCACCCTCGCCACCAAGGACTTCTACGACGTCAGCCTCGTGGACGGCTTCAACCTCCCCATGGTGGTGAGGCCGCTCAACGGGGAGGGCAACTGCTCGGTGGCCGGGTGCGACGGCGACCTGCGGGACAGCTGCCCGTCGGAGCTGTCGAAGAAGGTGAACGGGAGGACGGTGGCGTGCCGGAGCGCCTGCGACGTCTTCGACACCGACCAGTACTGCTGCAGGGGGATGTACGGTAACCCGTCGACGTGCCAGCCCACCTTCTACTCCAAGAAGTTCAAGGCCGCCTGCCCCACCGCCTACAGCTACGCCTACGACGATCCCACCAGCATCTTCACCTGCTCCAACGCCGACTACACCATCACCTTCTGCTCCAACAGGTTTTCTTTAATTTCTTTCATCCATCCATCCAAAGTATATTATTGGATTTCTCCTCTTGCTAATTAATTAAGCTCTTGTTAATTCGTTAATCATCGATCTTCAGGAAGCGATCTGTGTGCACGTACCACAACAATCGCCTTATCTGCAGCGCCTCCACCCGATCTTGGCCTAGTGTCATTTCTGCGCTGCTCTTCCCTTTTCTGGCTTTGCAGTTTTCCCTGTAATTAACCATGATTATTGGCATGGATGAGAAAACCAACCTGACGTACATATATAGTACTCTAGTCTTCTTGCCTGGACGAAGAAGCAAACGGTACGCACGTGCTACAGGTGCTTGCTTGTACGTTTCATCACATCACATGCATGAGATTTCTTCATTCACATGTGAATACAGTACTACTGTATATATATACGTATATCATTCAGTAGAGAGAGACAACACTAGTAGCATAAGTGGATGTGCCTTTTCCTCTGTTTTTTTCTCAATCATATATATGTACCCTGCGGGCCTGTCCAATGGAGACAACAGTACGCACCCCTCATGAATCATGATATGATATGATATTTCTCCGAGTCCAAAGGTTATTTTGTACTCCTATTCTATGTTGTTTTATTCTGATATACGAAGGAAGTTTATTATACTATACTAATTAAATATTAGAATGTTTTGCTCACGACGGCGACGTTAATTCGGGCTGCTTACGGCCCAGCGAAGTAGCACCGGCCCAGCACGCGCAGCCAAGAGGCGATCAAAAACCGATATAAAAACTGGGAAAAAGTACACCGAAGGTCCCTCAACTTGTCATCGAGTTACAAAATCGTCCTCCAACCATAAAACTAGATATCGAGCGTCCCTTAACTAATTAAAATCGGTCGCAATAGATTCTTCGGTGGTTTTAAACCCGGCGGCTGAGTCAGCTGAGACCCACACGGGCCCCACATGTCAGGGTGCCATGTCATCTCCCCCTTCCTTCTCCTCTCTCTCTCTCTTCTCTTCTTTCCTCTCCTCTGGGCAAGCCGGCCAGCGGCTGGGGAGGAGGCCTCCAGGGCGAGGCGGGAGAGGAGGAGGGCGGCCGCCGCACGAGAGCCGAGAGCCCAGATATGCCAAGCCCATCATTCATTGCTACTTCCTCCGTTTCATATTATAAAATTTTCTAGCATTATCTATATCCATATATATGTTAATGAATATAGATATGTATGTGTGCCTAGATTCATTAACATCTATATAAATGTGGACAATGTTAGAAAGTCTTATAACCTGAAACGGAGGGAGTTGCAGCACATGTGGGGCCCATAAGAGTCCCACGCTGACTCAGCCGCCACGTAAGATAAAACCGGGGTCAAAACCACCTAATGACCCATTGTAATCGGTTTTGATTAATTAGTTAAGAGACGCCGGATATTTGGATTTGTGGTTGGGGAACGATTTTGTAACTCGATGACAAGTTGAGGGACCATCGGTATACTTTTTCCTAAAAAGTGAAGCCGAAGCTCAAGACCGAAGAAACCGCCAGTCCAGTCGGCTCGGTTCGGTCTGCGGTTCTCGATTTTTTATCCATCCCTGCCATGAACGAAGTCGTCCGTGTTCTTGCGATCGAATAACCCCCTAATTACTTTCAATGGTATATTTCCTAAACGATCCTTAGATTGATGACTAATTAAATAGGTAGTCTCAGATTTGAGCAAAGACATGTACTTGCATTTCTGACTTGCCGTACGTGGGGTTATCGTTCATGCATGTTGCAGGTCGATCGATTGAGAATGTACTTAACGGCATTATATTACCCATTGGCGTGCGATCTACTGTTGCTTCCAATGATCGTCGATCGAGCAGTAGCCCCCAAAGGCCCACAACACCCACACAAAATAAATATATAAGGAGATTGTCTACACAACATATGGCAGAAAATCACTACTAGAAAAAACATTTTTGCAGGCGACCAAAAGTAATTTTTCCAGACGTGGGGGAGGACCGCCTATAGTAGTCGGGATAACGGCCCGCCTGCGAAAATCCAATAAATGCACACAAAAAAAATCGCGGGACGCGCCTCGCCGTCGCCCCCGTCGGCCTCCCCCCTCCCTCCTCCGGCCAGATCTGCGAGGGAGGGGGGGAGGGGAGTCGCCACTGCCGCCCCGCGCCGTCCTCGCCACCGCCGCCCCCGCCGGCCTCCCCCCTCCCTCCTCCGGCCAGACCTGCGAGGGAGGGGGGAGGGGAGCCGCCGCCGCCCCGCGCCGTCGTCGCTCCCCCTCCGGCGGGTAGGGAGGGGGACGGGCTGAGGTTGAGTGTTGAGGGGGAGAGAGAGAGAGAGTTGAGAGGAAATGAGTGGTGGGGAGGGGTGGGAGGAGAAGATAAGGGAAGATTAAAATTTTCTTTTTGGGTAGGTATGATTTTTGCAGGCGGACCACATAAAGGTGCGCCTGCGCCGCTTAAGTGGTCTGGCTGCGAAAATCATTTTCGCAGGCGCCGTTTAAGTGGTCCGTCTGCGAACAGCGAACTTCACCCTGATTTATATTTTTGTAGGCGGTCATTTGGCTCTAAGGGTCATATCCGCCTGCGAAAAAAAGACCCCCACGTCGGGAAAATGATTTTTCTAGTAGTGAATCACACCCCACATCATATGAATTTTGGACCGCTAGATTTGTGTTACGATTCAAGCGCACATCGATCTTATCCTTTTCCTTCCCCTCCCCCTCCTTGAGAAATTTGGATTAACACCAGTGTTAAAAAGTGGGCTTTGTCTAAATGCCACTTTGCAAAGGGATTCGATAAATTGACACTATTAACTTCTATCTACACGCTAGAATATAATCCGGGACAAAATTTGAATTTGCATTGGGATCCTCCCTCCACATCTTCTCCTTCAACTCCAGCTACCTCTATGTAGCGCCCGTTCCGTCGTGGCGCCTAGCGGGAAAAGCTATCTCTTAAAAACCCTAATTGCGAAAATTGCTTCTTCGCTTGTAGTCAGTCTCCGTGCCATCTCAGATCTCGAATCCCCGATCTATCGTCAAGTTCAAATCCCGAATCCAATTCCTTCCCAAATCAATCCCTCCGTAAAAGTCTATTTTGCCTCCCTCGGGTTTGATGGGCCGAATCCCTCTCGGCCCATCTCCCTCTCTCTCTCTCTCTCTCTTTCTCTCTCCCTCTCTCCCCGCTCTGCCCGCGCGCCGCGCACGCGTGCGCGTAAGCCGCGCCGAGCCCTCCCTCTCCGCTCTCGCTGCCGCTTCCTGCGCGTGCGCCGTGGTGGCCGACCGCCTGGCCGCCGCCGCCGTCAGCCCCTGCCGCGCTTGCCCCGCGTCTGCCGCCCGTGTCGCCGCTCCGCTCCAAGCTGGTCCGCCGTCATCACCGTCGTCATCAACCCGGCCCCCGCCACTCCGCGCGCTAGCCTCCAAGGGACGGAGGCAGAGCTCCCCCTCCCTCTGCCGCGTCGCCCCCTCTCCCTCCTCCTTTTCCCCAAAGCGGCAAGGAGGCAAGCCCCCTTTCCCCCCCCCTTTTTCCCTTTTCCCTCCCGCCGGCGTCATCCTCCCCCCCCTGTCGCCGCTTTGGCCGCGACCGCCGAGCGCTAGCTCCCTCCCTTGACCGCCCAAGGTCGGTTTCCAAACCGACATCGCCGCCCTATAAAACCCGAGGCGCCCTCCCATCTTTCCCTTCCCCGCTTCGCTCGCCGCCACCGCGCCATTGCCGCCCCTCTGTCTCGCCGATCGCCGACCGCAGCCATCACGTGTGCCGAAGGAGCCGGTGCGCGTTAGGACGCAGAAGGGGACTCCGGGCGCGCCCTCTCCTTCCTCTTCCCCGGCCCGAGGCCGGAGAGATCACTCCCGTGCCGTCGGCCTCTCGTCACAGCGCCCCGCCTCGTCTCGGTAGTGCATCTCCCCGTTCTCCTTCCTCGATCCATCTCATCCCCTTAGACTCGGGTAGTAGCACGAGTAGACCCTCCCTAGCTAGCTGGCGCCGCCCCGACCATTGCCACCACCCGCTGTGTGCTCGCCGCCCGAGCTCGGTAGCCCTGCTCGTCGCCAGCCTCGCTCGGCGTAGCTCCGCCCAATCCGACGCTAGCAACGGACTCCCGGAGCCGCGTAGATGCTCTAGCTCGCCCGAATCGCTCTCCCGTCGCGCCATCGCCGTTTCCCCCTTCTCCCGCCGCCGGTTGCCGCCGCCGCAATCCGCCGCCGTCGAGCATCCCCCGGCGAATCCAAGCCGTTGGCTCGTCTCCCCTCGCCCCGAGCAACTTCCTGGTGTGCTCGCTTTCGCCTGAACCGCCGTAGTTCGCCCCGCCGTTCGCAGCCGCCGTCCGCCGTCCGTTCCGGCCGATGCCTTCATCTTCCTCTCGCCGGCCCGCGTGGCTGCCACGAAGGCGCCACGTCGGAGCCACCTCGGCCGCGACCGGATTGGCTGGCCCGGTCAGCCGCTCCCTCCGTTCCCCCCTCCTCGTGCGCGCAGTCCACCGCGAGCCGTGAGGCTGCGCGTGGGCCTGCCACACCGCGTCCTCCGCGAGCCGCGCGCGTGCACCGCGCCCCCGCTCCAAACCCTAGCGCCGCGTCGCGTGCTCCTCGCTCACGGTGAGCCGAGCCGCTGACAAGCGAGTCCCACCCGGGACCTCGCGAGATGGACCCGGCCCACCGGCTCCCTCTCTCCTCCCCTCCCGCGCGTGCCTTGGGCTGCCTTCTTGGGCCGGCCGGCCCATTAAGCTCGGCCGAGCCGCCCCTTTCTCTCGGGCCACGCCCTAGCCGCCCGAGGGAAGTCTAATTCCCCTCCCTCCTTCTTTTCTTTTCTTTTCCTTTCAAAAAGGATTTAGTTAAATCCTTTTCCTCTAGACCAAAAATCCGATAATCTTAGAAATTCAATATCTTCCCAATCGTAAGTCCGTTTGACTCCGTTCAACTTCCAAAATTCTTCAAGTCTCGAGATCTATCTAATGGCACGATTAGAGGTCAATAATAGGGCTTTATTTTCGCCGTTTGTTGAGTTGTCCCGTTTCGCGTGTAGTTTCGGAGCCCGAAGACCCGCAGTGCGAGGATTTCGAGGATCAAGCTCAAGATCTCGAGCAAGGCAAGTCACCTTTGATCATCTTGCGCCTATAATTTAAATCTAAGTATTTCTTTTCTGCAAATATTGCATGAATAGGATTTACACGAGTAATTCGGACACGACTTGCGAGATAGCCTGCCAGCCCCAATCCTAATTGCTGCAATTACCCTCCTTGAATTATTGAACACTTAAACCTCCTTTGTCGACTGTTGTGCTTCGATGCACGGGCCTTCGAGCACGCGCATCGGAACACCTCCCCTCAAATTTAAAATATCCAACGATGGGTAAAACTTGAGGTTTTACAAAAGACTTGGAAAACCCGACACCTGGGTCGGTGCTTGCGAACTAAATGAATTTCCAAAATCGCGGACCGGGGAACGTACCGGGAGTACAGTTTCCCGCTCTTGCACTTAAGGATCGTTTCCCTTGGAATTTCATCCGAACATAAGACAAGTGCGACCACATGGGTGAAATAGGACACCCCTGGCTGAGTAACTAGCTAATCGGGGGAAACATGATGCCAAGAGACATGTGGATTCATCGGGGTGGTGCCGGGGAGAACCCCAGGGTTTCCTGGCACAGTATGGTCTGGGACCTAAACTGGTGTTGGTCTGGGACCCCTCTCGTTGGCATATGGTGAACCTGAGTCGGCTTTCGAAATGCCTTGTCATGAAAGCCTTAAGGTCTCTAGACGTGGCCGTTCTGCACGGGCTGGATGATCCGGGTTAGTAATGTCGTGTGGGTAAAGTGTACCCCCTCTGCAGAGGTTATTAAACTGTTCGAACAGCCGTGCCCACGGTCATGGGCGGATGTGAGGTGATTCCTAGCGTAGTTTTGTTTGACTACTGCTTTGAGAGATTGCTGTTGTGGAATGGTTCCGTTGTTTGGAAAATCTGCAGCTGATGGGATCAGCTAGGCCCGGGTGGCCGTTTGAAAGCTGTTGGCCGGGTGCCAACCTTGATCAATCCAAAGACTGATACATTGCACATACTCCGACTGGACAAGACGCACTGTCTCTTCCGTGTCGTTTAAGAAGCACTCACTTAGTTGTTTCAAAAAGGAGTTTAACTAAAATCATTTGTGAAAACAAGCAGCCTTTCCTTTGAAGCCTGCATTAAACACTTAAATTTCCATGGCTTGCTGAGTACTCCTGTACTCACCCTTGCTCTGTATAAATAATCCCCCCCAGTTGCTGAAGAAGATGAAGCGGATCCCGCTGACGAGGAGTTCTTCCAGGAGCAAGTCGGCTACGACGAGTTTTAGGGTTTCGGCCTAGTTCCCAAGTCGCGCCTGTGATGTTTGGTCCAAGTCTTGGCTTCCGCTTCCCTTTTGTAATGCAGTTGTGAGCTCGGGATCTGTCCGCAGCCCAACATGACTGTACTCCTACTCTGTAATAAAGAGACCACTGTTGCTGTGATACTCTGTCTTCCTGTGATACCAGCACTGTTTCCTGGGACTGGTATCGATTAACAGGTTAATTTGGAGCGTCACGGGCTAGTTCCGCTCGGGGCTAGTTCGGGACGTGACACTCTAACCGAACACAAACAACGGCAGCTTCCCGAGTTGCTTGTGATGAAGGCGGCGTCCTAGCACGGTTGACGTATAGAGTAGCCACGCATCACACAACAGCTCGCCCGGATGAGCTGACCCTACCAGTAGCACCAACCGCACTTGGGCACCCTCTCCACCATTGACACACACAAACGCATAGAGGAGGAAGAAGAGAAGAGAAGAGAACATTAGAGAGTTGGAAGCCTTGGCGGCTTCACCATCCCCATCCTTGCAACTCCAGCGGCACCACCACCGACTCGCCACCCACCTGAGTCCACCGCCCACTGCCTTTCCTCTAAACCTCAGGGAAACCTCCCTCCCTCCTACCCACCCTGACCACAACCCGAAACCCTTACTGATCGGGGTTGTCGCCGTCTCACCGAAGCTAGAGGAAAAGGTGGCCTATATGAATCTTGGCAGTTGGCACGGATCCGACGGTCCAAAATATATGGATTTTTAGATTTTTACTCCCTTTGTTACAAAATATATGGATTTTCAGGTTGTTTAGTAAATAATGAAGTTAGCTCAAAAGATCCCCTTTTAGTCACTATAGTTGTTAATTTTTGTATTTAAAATTGGTAAGATTTCCTTTCTAGACATTTGATTAGCTTTGGAATCATTGAAATGATGGGATTAGTGAGAATCAACCCAGAAATCCTTATATTATGGTGTACGTAAACCAGAAATTGGTACGGAAGGAGCAAGTGTTTGCTATGATCCTCGTGCACAAGTTAATGTGTTATACTATTTCCGTCCTATAATATAATACATGTCGCTTTGACTTTTTGCTTGCAACATTTGACCATTTATTTTATTTGAAAAATTAGTGCAAGTATAAAAAGGGATAAGTAATACTTAAAATACTTTTGATAATAAAACGAGTCACAAACAAAAATAATAATTCTAATTTTTTTTAAATAAGACGAATGATCAAACATTATAAATAAAAATTCAAAGCGATAATTAATATAGGATAGAGGTAGTAGTAGATAAGGTGGCAAAACAATAGTAATCAGATGGATAGAGAACATTAGTTAATTGTGCCAACAAAAATAGCTCACGTGTGCAAGAACGATAATAATGATGGAGTATGGGTGCATGGTGCAAGATCTATTGATGAGAGTGAGAGATCAGTGAAAGGATATATGTTAGCTCAGCAAAAGCAGGTTCATGACCTCAGGTCGTCTCAGTAGGAGATCCTGAGGACAGATACGCCTAGCTCAAACACACTTGACCAGGTACAAGCATAGTGAGTAGTGAGTAGTACTATCAAACAAGAGACCAGATCGAGCAAGGAGCTGAGGCCGGAGCTAGCTATCATCGATAGATCATGGCATGGCAGCTAGAGCATGAGAACATGCCACATGCATTGCGTTTATATTTGAGTGCATTGCATCTTTCTTTTCCCATCCATGCTAACTAAGGCTGTGTTTAGTTTCACGCTAAAATTAAAAGTTTGAAAAAATTAAAACGATGTGACGAAAAAGTTAGAAGTTTATATGTGTAGAAAAGTTCGATGTGACGAAAAAGTTAAAAGTTTAAAGAAAAAAGTTAAAATCTGTTTGCCTAAGCCACATGGAGTGATGATGGGGATCGAGATGCATGGACTGGACTGAATTATTTCTCCATCTCCGCGCGTCACTCTCGCTCGTCGTCTTGAACTTCAGAGTTTAGAGTAGGTGTACTTCAGATAAGACTACTAGTACTCCTATTATTGCACTGAGATGGCTGTCTCTGTTCATCCTTGTTGACTAGCTAATGACGACAAGGGTTAAGATTAGCTGATTCGGATGCACTGATTGCGTGGTGATGCATGTTAGCTAGCGTCCTTCTCGGCTGGAGGGAAGGACGATATATATATTCTTGAAATCGGTTAATTAGTTTGAAGATGCATGGCGACATGCATGCATGATTGAACCTGAAAAAAGCTTAATTATGGAGTACAAGTATATAGCATTGTTGGTTAATCGAGTTATGCTTTTGTTTCTTTTAAGAGCAGCAAAGGAGAGACAGGCAGCATCTCTCGTACGTGCTCCCTGGCCATATATATAATTATGCGTTCGATGCCAACAACACTGAAGTCTACATCGACTCATCGAGCGGGTTAATTAGTAAACAATTATCAGTAAGGTGGATGCATGCTTGTATGTCGTTTGTTTTTATCCCTTTCTCATCTCAAAGGGCTGAGGAAGAAGAGCCTGATGCAAGCTAGCTAGGTAGGCTACCTATGGAATATATTGGGAATATTGGGATGGGAAGGAAATATATAAGTGAAAGGCAGGAAAGAGGAGCTTATTGGGAACAGTGAGGCACACTAGAGGGAAACTTCCCCAATGCAAGGAGAAGAAAGAAAAAAGAGAAGCATAAAGCCCATGCATGCATGAAGCAAGTGAAGTGAAAATCCCGGCTAGGCCTAGGAGTAATAATATATCCAATCCGAGGCTCGACGTGATCGTGGCGGCCAACCACAGCGTCTTCATCAAGGGAGTACTTTCGCTAGCTATATGCAGTTAGCAACCGATCGAGGTGTCCACTGCCGTTGGCAGTTGCGACTACGCATCAAGTCGGGATATTAATTAATTGCCAAGGCGTTTGACACGGTTGGTTATCCCTTTCTCTTGGATGTGCTGGATCATCTCGGTTTCAGCCAGTGCTGGCGGGATCAGTACTAGATCGTGATTATATTCTTCGCACTTCCTCTTTCTTGTGCTCTGGTTAAATGCATGGTGTCCCTGGAGCCCGGTTCAGCCATCAACGTAGATTCAGGACATCACCGGTGCGCTCACTATCGAGTCCTATCGCGCAATTCCCGCGGATATTGGATCGAGTTCACAACACCGAAGATGTGAGTTCGCTTGGCGCTGGACCGGCGGTGCATATAAACCTTCTTCCTTGGCCTCCATTCATTCTCCTATGCCAAAACCTTTTGATGCAGCAGCAGGCTGACCAAATGCCAAGATTTTCCTTTGGTTGGCGCTGCAACGAGGCCAATCGATCGATTGCTCGACAAGAGAATGGACAGCCACTCCATGTGCCCCTTCTGAGCGTGATAGGAGGAGACGACCAACCATATATATTATCGTCCACCGCGTCTTCGTTGGACAAGTGATGGTGCAACCTGCTATCCTTGATCGGACTCGCTAATCTCTCGCCAAACCACCACGCAATGATCCAAGATTATTGCTAGCAAACCTCGCAGCGTCTCCTGCACAAGCATGATAGGAAGGGTTTCGACTCCATTGTCATTCTGATTACCCGGCACTTGTAGAAGGAAAGGAATGCCCGTGGAGTTCTGTCACATGTGCCGATGGTGGTGACACAGATCGTACAAGAAGGAAGGTAATTGGCGGATGGGTGGAGGAGATTGCCAATCCTTCGAGGGACTATTAGGCACATAGCCTAGCTTATCTTTCTTTTCCCCTCCGTTAGGAGACTACTCAGTTTCTGTTTTTGTAAACACCCCCATACCCTCGTAACCGCCTTGGCGTGTTACCTATATATACTTTTTTTTTGTGTCTGTGAGAAAGCACTACATCCAACTCTACTGTTAACTCGAGATATAAAGACAGATCTTCATCGGTTGGTCTAGTTTTATTATAAGCCATAACGGTTTATTAACGATTAAAAAAATGATATGCGAGTAAAAATCTAGTATATATATTCTTAGTGATTAAAAAGCTAAAGTTAAAAAAACTATGTTGAAAAAGAATTAAATTCAAAATCAAAATCAAGTTTTAAAATTTAAATTTTAGTTTTAATTTACAAGCCATAGAACAGACGATAAGTCCCACATATATGTGGGTGACGCAGAAAGGATCAACGGAACTACGGAAGCATGCATTGTATTATTGTACGAAGAAGAAATGCAGCAACCATACCCACAGGCCACAGCCCAGGAGGCTCGGGGTGCACGTCCACCCGTTTCTTGCATGTCACTTAAATGATTATGAAAAAATTCGAAAAAAATTTACAATATAGGTTAATATGTAATATATCACTTTACAAATATGCAAGTTCAAATTCGACTTCTACAAGTTGTAATAAAAATAACAAATTTGACTGTGAATATACGTATACTAGTTAGAGTTTAATTTGTTATTTTTGTTACAACTTGTAGAAGTCGAATTTGAACTTGCATATTTATAAATTGATATATTATATATTAACCTATCTTGTCAATTTTTTTTAAAAAGTTTTCATAACTATTTAGATAATATAAAAGAAACGGATGGACGTTCACCCGAGTGTTTAAAACAGTTTCTCCACAGCCCAGTCCCAGATATGTACTGTATGTTACTACTGTAGCTAGCTGAAGTATACTTCCTTCCTTCATGTAGCTCATGCTTCTTTTTTAAAAAAAGTTTGCTTTCCGACAGGCGGACCGTGCATCCGGGTTAATGTTGATGCCTCATCTCATCTGCAGCCGTGCCGGCCGCTACTAATGTCTAGTGGTAGTGGAGTACTAGTAAATCACACTAGTTACTGTAGTAAGTGCCTCCCTTCTGTTGCTATAGGCAGCTTGCGGTTTGCAGCAGCAGCAGCAGCATGGGCATCTCCCAGCCCCCCATGCCATGCCATGCCTTGCCACCCAGCCTTTTCTTTGTACGGACCCCAATGCAATGCAATTGCAATGCTCCCTTCTCCCCCTCCCTGCCCAGCTGCCCTGTCCTTTTAATCGAAAATCACCAAAACCAACATCTCTCTCTCTCTCTCTCTCTCTTTGTGGGCTTGTGTTGCTCTTTTTTTTCTTTTCTTTTCTTTCCAGCATGCAGATCCATAGACATCATGCTGCAACTGCCACTGCCATGGCCACTAGCTCTGCACCTGCGCCTGCACTGCACAAATGGTGAAATGGAGTACTCTGCTCCAGCAACATCCAAAGCGTGAGCATATGCGTATGTCTCTGTGTTTATGCTGCTCCGATGGATCCCCGTCCAAGCCGTGTCGTCGTGTGGTGTGGCGTCGCTGTCCTGTCGTTTTACCATCGGCCTGCTTGACCCGCCTTCAGTTTGTCGGCAACTTACATACAAACACACGATAAGCCAGTATAGAACTTAACAAACTTGACCCTTGCAAGTATGCAGAGACAAAAAGCATCGTATCTACATAATCCCAAACTGAAAACTGTCAGCACTCTACCACCTTTGATTTCTAGTAGTATCAAATATGATCCAGCTCCTTGAGCTAGGTTCGTATATCGCGGCTGTATTCGATCAGTTGAGCAAACAACATGCATGAGCGCAGCTACTCTGCACGCAAGAATATTTGCTTTGCTTTTGTTCTTTCATCATGTTCTAGTTAGCCCTTAACAACAACATGGCTCAACGTAACCAATCATTATCCAATAAGTAGGAAGGAGTGAAAAAGAGACAGCAGCTGCTTTGGAGACAACAAGCCACTGACTGTATAGCGAACAACTGTTTTCATTCCTGGAGTGGATAGTCGCTTATTTCTTACGTGCCAACTAAATGATCGTTAAAAGAATTTAAAAAATAACAAGATAAAATAATATGAAATATATCACTGCTTTTAACTTTTACAATATCAGTCGATGTACGTTAACCATTTTCACTTTAATTTGTCCTTTCTATTACAACATGTAGAAGTTGAATTTAACCCCGAATATTTGTAGAGTGACATATTTCATATTAATATATGATGTTAATTTTTTTTATCTATTCAGGTGACATGCGAGAAATAAAGAAGATACCCCCTCAAGGGATAAAAATCTATCTCCTAGTGTTGTTCCAACTGTGGATAGGTAGATAAAATATACTACCTCTATCCTAAAATATAATAATCTGGATAAAACTTATTCTACTAATGTAAATCTGGATAAGAGATGTATTAAATTTAGTATTAGTATGCATACCAATTCATTATAAGTTAATACATTTTGGGATAGAGGGAGTACTCACTAATTCCTTCATCCTATAATATAAGAGATTTTAGAGAAATATAACACATCTTAAAAATATAAATCTGATATCTAAAATCTTTTATATTTTTGAGATGGATGGAGTACTTAAACAAGATTATTTTAACATACGCATGATCTGATTTGATGCTAGTCCCCTGACATGAGGGAGGTGTGCATGTCCAAAACATCATTATGATGCCAAGCTGGATAAGGCATCATTACTGCTCACTCTTATACTCCTCTAGTTAACCTGACGTACAAAACCAACTAATTAGGCAGGCAGCCATTTACCTCCATCTATCTTAATTCGGAGAGCTTTTCCTTTGCATCCTCCAAAGACATTTCAGCAGCATGCATGGCAAGAGCATCTAGCAAAAAGCAAGCAACAGAGCCGAGCCGAGGCCTCCTCTTTAGATAAGGAAGCAACAAGCTAAGAAGCAGCATCATTCACTCCACGAGCTAGCTTAGCTAGCAAAAAGGATAGCAATGGTGGAACCGGGGAGAGCGCGGGAGACGAAGGTCACCGCCTCAGCCTCAAACTCTGCAGGCTCAGACGCCGCTGTCATGAAGAAGAAGAAGAAGAAGCTGGTGGTAGCAAGCAGGAAGGTGGATGAGAAAGACAAGAAGCAGGTGGATTACAAGTGCACAAGAAGCAGCAGAGACGAGTGCTGCAAGGTGGAGAGCCGTCATCAGTGCACAGAGCCGGAGAGCCCTTCCTACAGGTTAGCTCTCAGGAGCCTCTTCTCCTGCAGAAACAGCAGCAGCCACGCCGGCCACCACCACCACCACCGTGCCGCCGACGGCAAGAAGCTCGGCTGCAATTCCGCCTCCATCTGCAAGGTCAAGCAAGACAACCCGATGCAGCAGCACATGCGCAGGGCGGAGGATGAGCTCAAGGTGAAGGACAAGCCGCCGGTCGCCGAGCCGTACTGCAAGCGCAGAGCTTCGGTGAGCGCGTGCAACATCAGCAGCGAGCGGTCGGTGAAGAAGTCATCAGTGAAGCAGCAGCAGCAGGAGGCGAGCAGCAGCTTGCAGTCGTCGGCGTCGATATCGGCGTCGTCGTGTTCGTCGACGGCGGGTGGTGGGGGGTCGTTCCGGGGGATGCAGCAGCTGAGCCTGAGGCGGCTGTCGGGGTGCTACGAGTGCCACATGGTGGTGGATCCCATCAGCGGCGTCTTCAGGGACAGCTCCTCCTCCATGAGGGCCACCATCTGCTCCTGCCCCGACTGCGGCGAGATCTTCGTCAGGCCCGACTCCCTCCACCTCCACCAGTCCATCAGGCATGCAGGTTATTATCTCCACTTCAATTACTGGAGTATCATTAATCTTACTAATTACCAGCTAATTTGCTTGCGATAGTTGCATTGTTCGATCGTCCCCTTCTTCAATTAATTAATTATCTCCCTCCATCAGCTCCCTGTTTTTTTTGGCATAGCTAGTTAGACTACTAAACTGCATTCTTCATGCTATATGCATTTACTAGAGTAATACTCCCTTTGGTAAGTTCTTTTTCTTTTTTGAACGGAAAACAACACTAGAGTAGTAGAGTGCCTTCTCATTGATAGAGCAGAAGAAAGTACAACTCCTAGCCTCCTAGGGACAACTCCCCTTGGTGGCATACATTACATCATGAGATATCGTGATGAGATGAGCGAGTATATATCCTTGAAAATTACTCCTGCTTAGCGCCTATAAAAGTAGCTGTGGTGGCCCTGTTGTACTGGGCGGTCAGATTGAATGAGGTTAATTGTAATGTTGGTCGGTGCTGAAAGTGAGATGGAGCTTTATTCCTTGTACTAGTAGCTGCTTTTCACGCTCTCAATCATCTCTGTAGCTACAAGTAGCTATAGACAGCATATTAACTTGAGTGTAGTACAGGCTCAGGCGGGTGGAGAAGATTGATTGCATGGTTCCTTTCATCATGGCACACACCACACCATCATCATATATAGCCATAGTTTCAGGCTGTCAAATCTCAAGTGCAAAGTAGCCACCCATATACTCGTAGTACTGTAGAAGGACACTGCTACTAGTACATTCATTTTGACCAGAACAGAATGAATGAAGAATGCACTAGCCACTAGCAGTATATTGTTGTTGGAGTGTGCATGCATGATGAGCAAAATATATAATTAGGTTAGGCTTAATTTAGCAGCAGCTGCTGCTGCAACAAAATAATGTGAGAAATGAATGGATGAATGGAATGCGTGCAGTGTCGGAGCTGGGGGCGGAGGACACGAGCAGGAACATAATATCGATAATATTCCAGTCGAGCTGGCTGAAGAAGCAGAGCCCCGTGTGCGCCATCGACCGCATCCTCAAGGTCCACAACGCCGCCCGCACCCTCGCCCGCTTCGACGACTACCGCGCCGCCGTCAAGGCCAAAGCCCGCCGCCACCCTCGCTGCACCGCCGACGGCAACGAGCTCCTCCGCTTCCACTGCGCCACCCTCTCCTGCGACCTCGGCCTCCACGGCGCCACCCACCTCTGCGACCTCTCCTGCGCCGCCTGCGCCATCATCCGCCACGGCTTCAGGCCGCCCGCGCCGGGGGCCGGCATCCGCACCATGGCCACCAGCGGCCGCGCCCACGACGCCGTCGTCTCGTCCGGGTCGGAGGGCGACCGCCGGGCGATGCTGGTGTGCCGGGTGATCGCCGGCCGGGTGAAGAGGGAGGAGGCGGCGGCGACGGAGGAAGAGGAGGAGGAGGAGGAGGAGTACGACTCGGTGGCCGGGACGACGCCGGGGCTGTACTCCAACCTGGACGAGCTGGACGTCTTCAACCCCACAGCCATTCTCCCTTGCTTTGTCGTCGTCTACAGGGCCTGATTAGTGATCATTAACCAATAATAATAATCTTAGCTAGCATCATTTCCTTCACTCTTCGTTAATTGCATGTAATCAATCGATCGATGATGATGATGATCATCCCATTTTATTAATTAATTCATCGTTAATGTCTGATTGTACTATCTGATCGATCGATCGGTATTGACTAGTGATCTGCGTATCAATCAATTGTAATCGATAGATGTTACTAGTTTCTACTGGAGGAGTACATTATTGCATACTAGAGCGCCAGCAGTGGGGTTATTGTTAATTCTTGGGCTCGATCGATGAGCTTGATTATAACTGAGTGGCAGTATGAATTTCGTTGGCATGATGATATTCCATTATCTAAAAAAGGAAAACTACTAGGGGCTGTTTTGTCGGTCCCAAAGTTTACCACATCAAACATTTGCTATACTTTATTAGTTCTAGGTTCCACATGTCATACACTTAATCTGGTGTCCAGCTTTGCTACCCTTGTAACCAATGATGGTTAGTCCCACTTTATGTGGTAAGCCATACCATTAGCAATAATAGTTGTGGCGATGTTAGTCATCAACATTCAACCAAACAAGCCATGAAACTAGTATGTCTTCTCAAGGCTTTGGCTCTGTTAACGACCAAATTTGGTAAATTTACATCGGATTTGGAGTTAAGGTCGAAGCGGATTTGGGAGGAAATTGATAACGGAAACATAGTAAGAATCGGCTTCGGAAACGCATCGGCTACAGTGTGCATCAGCAGCTACCGAATCGGACAAGGCAAGCCGATGTAGCCGATTCCAGCAAGGTGATATTGGAATCATTGTCGGATTGAGTTGACGTGCTTCATGATGATTGCCACGTACGGATCGAGTCCAAAGAAGGCAGTTGTATCTATTAATTAAGAATAGTTTGTTAGTTTCCTTTTTATCTTTAGGAAAGTGTGTTTAGTGTCCTATAAGGACTTTATCTTTTCCTTTTATCTTTAGAAAAGTTTCTTTCTTATCCGACAAGGACTTGTATCAACCCATGGGTATAAATATGTACACCCAGGGTCTATGTAATCTATCTTCACGATCAATACAATTCGGTGCATCGCTACCTTTTACCTTTTCTACTTTATTTTATCGTCCGGCGAGACTTGGCACCTGACGCGGGGCTGCATCGGTGTTCGATCTCCGGCTAAGGGGTAAGTCCAATGTTCCGCCGGCCTGGGCAATTATATCGTTTACGTCGACGTCGTTCAAGGCTGCATCATTACATTTGACCTCTTGGATTGCTCTGGTTTGGATGATATATTTGCTTACCTATTTATCATATGTCTCTGTTAATCTAGTTTTAGCATATCAATTTAGCTCTATCGGCTGCTTCTTGCTTTAGGGTTTCTGCTGGTATCGATTAAATCGCCTTGCTAGATTAGATTAGCTTAGACATCTACCACCCTGAAAACCAGTCAACGGCTTGATTGTCTAGATATTATGTTTCTTTTCATACTTAGTGTTGCATCAGTTAAGTTTGATCTACTAAGTCGTGCTTAGAACCATAATCTCTAGCCTGCTTCTTGATTGCCAATAAGGGTTTCATCGGGGTTTCAGCCGATGAGTTATCTGGACGTTGCATCGGCTCATAAGGATTGCATATACATATAAGTTGGATTTAGCCGATGACAACAAATGTTTCACTGTTTAATCTAATCTTGTGGATAATCTACATTGGACATATAGCCGATAGTTTAAAACCCTATCGCTATCGGCTGTTATCGGCATCGGCTGGAATCACTCCATCGGCTTGTCAGCCGATTGGCTGTTTTTGATCTACTATTTGCATATCTTGTCAGTTGTAGAATCAAACTGACTGGCACGCTCACATCTCATCATATTTGGATCTGCACTGGAGCTAAGCAGATCTCCCAGACCGGTGTGTTCGATTTTTTCGTCAATAGGCTCAGGTGCTGTTTTAACACAGGAGAATGGTATTTTTGCCCATGCTCTTTGGGACCAAAAAGCATGACAGTCGAGTGGTTGAATTTTGTTGTTGAGCAGCCGATCAGTACAGCCCACTACTAACTCCAAATTATTTATAGCCAATGTAATAGCTAATTCATACAATAGTTGCTTACTATACTATTAATACCTGATCTCATCTGTCATACACACATTACGTCTTAGAGTCCGTGCTGCAGCTGGCTACAGATCTGTAGCCCACTGCTTTTCTCTCTCTTTCTTTATATTTTTATAAAATATGTTTATAGTTGGCTTATAGCCTGCTATTGTACCTGCTCTAATAAAGCAAATGGCTGCAACTTGGAGATGGCAGCAAAAAGGGAGGGGAGTTGTGTTTCGAGCCAGCCAGACAGCCCTCCTTTAGGCTTTAGCTGAGTTGAGTTCAGCGCCCCAACACGCCCGTCCCGTACGTGCAGCCGTGCAGGTGCGGTTGCGGTTGAGTTGAGTGGACTGAGGAAACCCACTAGTGGCTAGCGGCTACTGCTCGTCTGCTCCCGGTGTCTCATGATGCTTCAACTTTTATTTTTAAGCTTCCGCCATTTATCTTAGAATAATTTCTTTTCTAAGGGTAAATACATTGTATTGGGATTTGATAAATTATGAGTTTCCTAATTTTTTTAGTTTTGTATTGGTACGTGTGAGATGGGAGTTTATAACAATAAAACCAGTTATTTTATGATTAAGATACAAAATTTATGTCAGTTTCCGTTATCATGCTTTTCAAACTGCTAAACGATACATTTCGTGTGAAAAAAAATATTATATAGGAGTTACTTATAAAAAAGGAACTGACAAATGAGTTGGATGCATTGGGAGTAACTATGCTCGATTGCTCGTGAAACTTATTCCGATTGGTTTGCGTGGGAAAATATGTAGTGGAAATCTATAAACTATCATTGCATCAAAAAATGGATCATAATATTTAGCCACGTCATCAAGAACTCATAGTTAAATCTGGGAGTAAAATTTATACTCTTCATGATATACATGGTTAAATCTCAGACGTTTATTTTTTTTATCCAACGATAGATTAACTATCAGGTTTTCAATTTGCATTATTATTATCCCGGTTTGCAGTGCCTGCCTGCCTGGTGTAGCCGAAATAGTTGGGTTGTGCAGCAGATGTCAGATAGGCCCGACGAAACTATCTTTACATTAGTGGGTTAGGCCTTCTAGCAGAGCTTCACTACGATCTTATTAGTAGTTGGGAAAATGTTCATTTTACGTTCCTTACAGTGGGGCGAGTTTAATTCACATCCTTCCTTCCGCTGCAGAAAAAACCGGAAATACAATATCCTCTAACTTTTTCAAACTAGCGTAATCGACTTGGACACCTTGGTAGTTTGAGAAACGGTTTGGTTTCGGCTGATGTGGCAGTTGAGCATGTTGAGTCAGCAGGTGCCGAAGACCCACTTGTCAGTCTCGTCTCGTGTCATATCTTTGCCTCTCCTTTCCTCACCCCTTCTCTCTGCGCATCTATCTACCCCTTTTTACTGGACCTAGCTACTTGCATCTCCCATTACTAAGCAGTGGAGGCAATGCATCATCCGTCCTCCCACACCGCTGTCAATGGCAGTGTCTGCTGCTAGTTCAGTCAGTGGTCGAGGGATTTAAAGTGAACTTTATTTTAATTAGTAGGAGTGGTTCTTACAGGCCCAATAAGCGGTTTAGGAAGTCCCGGGCACTAACTAGCCCAGCCCACACACACTAGTCTTTTCTCGCCGTCAACTCTAATCCCATCCCATATATTATTCCAATCTAGTCTTGGCAAAAAAAAAAAAAAAAAGAAAAAAAGAAGAGAGAGTAGGCAGGAGCCAGGAGGCAGGCAGTCGTCTCCGGCCGCCGCCGCCGTCTCCGGCCGGGCGGCGATGGGAAACATGACCCGCTCCGACTCCCCCATCTCCCGCCGCATCGTCCTCTCCTTCCTCGATTTCCTCAACTCCGGTCACTACTCCCGTCTCCCATCCCCTTTTCTTTTCTCATCAAATCACGCTCGATTTTATTGTTTTCCTGCGAACGAACAAGACTAGTACGGAGTAGTATAGTATGGGTTGCTTGCTGCTGCGGATCGATCAACCCAAATCGGACTACTTCATTATGCTTCGACTTCTCCTCCTACCCAACAAGACTCTACTACTACTAGGGTTCCATCCCATCCCATACGCCTGCCCTAAATCCCATTTCCGCTTTATTGGAGTCGCGTGTATAGGTTTTATCCTCTTCTTTGCTTCCACGACATCTTGTGCGGATTATTTACTACTTGCCCTTTTTCTTCTATCTCTAGATGGAACCATTTCGCACATCGATGCGAAGCACCATTGAATTTGCTAATTACTAACTAGTTAGCTACAGTAGTAGGCTATAATATTTTCGATAATCACCATCCAAATCTAAAGCAGCAAAATATGCAAGATCTCCCTCCCACACCAAAAAAAAAGCACAGTAGAGACAAAATTAATTACCAGCTTAGCTCCCCTTTTTTTGGAATAATAGATGTGCAGTGTTGCAAAGCCATTGGTTCTCCTGACATTGGAATTCTGTTTGCTATGCAGTTGAGTTAGCTCCTGGGGCTGATCCTGAAGCTCTTGAGGTTGCCAGGGAATGTCTGGAATCCATTTTCAGTATCAACTCTTCATCTGTTGTTGAAAGGGTACATCCAGGACTTCTACTTGAACTCTTTAGCTCTATGGAAGCTGCTCAACTAGATAACTCTGCACCTGGGCCGGTATCCAACAAACCTTCTTGCAGTGCGAGCACTTTGACTATCCAAGAAGACCTGACTAAATGTACAACATCAAATGTATGGTCTCTCTCTCTCTCTCTCTCTCTTAATCACCACACACACACATTGTCACACGCTTAATCACCGCCATCCGTCTTATTCCATGCCAAGCTATATATATATAACATCATGCATACGTTTGGAATTACTTTATGGCTATAATTTTACATCCTAGTAATCCCATACATCAAGTCTTGTTCACCATGTTTTGTTATATCCTTTAACAACCTTAATAAGAATTATTAGCTTCTCATACTGACTTCTGCCTCTCCTTACCAGAGTGAAGGCCAAAATGAAGATACCTTCGACTTAGGTATGACTATAGCATAAACTGTTGGTTGTCTCTATGATCAGATGTCCAGATAATGCTGGAAATATTAAGTTTGTTTTTGTAAATGGTGTTATTTCCTACTGAGTAATAACAAATGTAGGAAAAATCATTCACTTGAAATCAGTGTTTACTCATGCAACTTGATTTTGCTATTTGATCAGATCATTCAGGAGATGAACTGTTTGCAAAATTCTATACCTCGCTTGATGAAATCAATTTCTTTAAAACATCATCTGCTGGAGCTGAAGATCCTGGCCAGCTTTCAAAAGCAACACAATTCTTCGATGATGCATTGCTGGTATAATATGTGATATTTACTTGTCTAACTTGCGCTCTTTTAAAGCACAATAATGGATCATGATTGTATTGTCCCTACACCCTGTTACCAAGGAAAAGTTATCCCAGATGCCTCCCTTGTTATCTAGGACTGTCCGCTGTTTCACGGAGATTCTCTTAAATGACTAGGGCAACTTGGATAGTGGCACTACTTCGACGAAGAGATCGGCGACTGTTGGACTGCATGCTACTTTTTTCTTGTTTCGCTTATAGTCTAGTGTTTTTTTAATTATGGTATGAAGTACAATGCACCTCTGTTTAGGGGATGCGGAAGTCAGGAAGGAAAAGGGCAAGCTTAGGAGACCTTGCAGAATTCTTCAAGTCAAAAGGTATTTACCCACAACCCTTTGTCTTTTCACTTGTGCATTTTCTTTAGCATAGCATAATTTGTTCATTGGGTAGTGAACCACTTTACACCTTCCTGCTTTTTTTAACTTTAACTAAAAATTCTTACTTGAAAAATCTTCATTTCTTTTCATTTATCAATGTAAAAAGAGCTAATTATTTTGCAGTTCAAGCCTTCTGTAGCTAACTGCATGTCTGTTTATCAGGTAATGAATTCATGAGGTCAAAACAACATCTTAAAGCTGTAGAACTGTACACCTGTGCTATTGCGTTGAGCCGAAATAATGCTATTTACTATTGTAACAGGTATGCACAAATTAATGACATTTATGATGACCTTTTTGGTGAATATGTAGGATGCACTGTGCAGTTGTTGTCTCTTTCAGCATAACTGAGTAACTCTTAGGGATAAGGGTCAGAATTGATGGAACTAAACAAAACTTGGGTTATTTCAACCGTTTTCCTGAGTAGTTCTATGTAACATGGGATCTTGAGATGGCTTAGTGGCTAATAGTGAATCCAGTCTAGAATGCCAGAACCAGTAAGTACAGATATAAAATACTATGTTGCCTCAAAATCCTCACATTGCTATTTCTAGTTCTGCTATAAGCTATGATGTGGTTAGTAATCTCAGGATCTGTTATTATTCTTCCCACCGGTACAAACATCTTAAAACAGTGGAAGCCAGCTGCAGCTGGTTACAAATCGTACGTGCCATGGCCCATGGGCCCTTTTTTTTTGGGGGAAAGTTGATATATAATTGTCAAGTTCTTACTCCCTCCATCTACTTTTGATAGTCATATTTTCAAATATGAAAAATTTATTTTTGATAGGCATATTTCAATCCAACAACCTATCCTCTTAATGACTTTCTTGAATTTAATGCGTGACTCTCCATTCCTCCACACAAGATTGGTTACATGGGCATCGAGAAATGTAAATATTAATGAATCGCTTGTTTACGAGGAATGATTAGTAGCATGTTTAAATGGATGATATGTAGAATTACTTATCCTTGGTCTATGTGCCAAGATGAAATATGACTATGAAAAGTAGATGGAGGGAGTAATAAGAACAAACATATGAGGAAACTGTTAACCTAACGTCTTTTACTCTTGTTATGGTAGCGGTGTTAACAATCCTTACTGCCTTACAACTATGCACTTGTTTCTCACAAGAGCATTTATCTGCTTCATACATTGCTTTGATCCAATGTAACATGAAAAATTGAAAAGTACATGTTACTTCCAGGGCTGCTGCATATACCCTTCTTAATATGTTCAATGAAGCTGTTGAGGATTGCCTGAAGTCAATTGAAATTGACCCTAACTACAGTAAAGCATACAGCCGACTTGGATCTGCTTATTTTGCTTTGGGAAAATACCACGATGCTTTGTACAAGGGATATTTGAAAGGTAGGCAATCCATAAGTCTCAGTTAGTTTGAACCTGTGATACATTGTGCTATACACTGTTTTTACATCTGTTACATTTTTTTTTTCTGGGAAAGCTGCTTCTTATTTGAATTGTGGTCTGAAAAGTTGATTTTTTTTACATACAACCTTACATATCTACCCTTCAGTTTCTTCTGGTGTATCCTTTTAAGAGATCTTTATGTAATTAATTGCCTTTGTGGTCAAGGTTGCTAGTGCAGCGCAATCCATGCCACATGCTTTCAGCACTGTGTAGACTCTGATTCACATCAAACACATACTTTCAACCTTCATTGCTTCTAATGTCTACTGATTATTATATTCCTCATTTTTCTAGATCAAATTAACTTGTTCTGGTTGCCATTCTGGCATGAATCTACATTTTGCATTTAGTATATCCAGTAAAGTAACGCGTGGGTGCATAATGAACTTGTTTTTCTTCTTGCAGCCTCCGAGCTTGATCCTAGTAATGAAAATGTCCGGCAGAATATTGAGGTATTGTTTTTATGCTCTTATTTTCATTAACTGGATAAAGCTTGTTTCATGCTACTCTCGCTAATGACTGATGGAATTTTTATCCCTGCTCTATGCCTGAACTTTAGGTTACCAAAAAGAAGCTGGCTGAACAGCGAGGTCCACCAGAAGAACAGGTAGTGTAACTGGAAACCACGTGTGCTTTTTACTGGACTTTGAGATATGTCCTACCTCTGGCAAACATACAGTCCATTGTTTTCTTTTTAGAAACTAATTTGTGCATTTAAAACTCCTAATTGGAACTTCGGTTATAGGTATAGAATGCTGATATTGTTTGATTACATGAAATTCATTCTTTTGGGGGATTTCTTTGTCCTTTCAAAATTACCAACTGATCAGTTTTGTTGTGTATAGAATACATACGCACCCCAAAGTCAAGCATCACATGGACAGTTTCCTGGTCAATCAAGCAGTGGTGTTCCATTCACATTTTTTCCTCCTGGAAATTCTCCAACTCCTGAGTTCTTCACCAATATCATCAACCGTGTGTCTGATATCAGTCAACAATCATCTGAGCATTCCATAAATATAAATTTGAATGACATTTTTAATCATGCAAATGTCAATGGGAACAGTCAAGGAACACCTCAGACAGAGACTTCAAGTAACCATACCCCACCTCCTTCTTTTCCAACCAATACTGCAGTCCCTCCTCCTTTTTCGTTCACGGGCTCTACTGAAGGAAATCGCCCACAACAAACTTCAAGTGGACATGAAGGGGAGCATGGCCAACCAGGCATGCACAGGGATGCTGGCATCCAAATAAACTTGGCGGGACCAGAGCAGGCTGCAGACGCTATGAGAGCTGTGATGGAGATGCTCGCGCCCCATATGAGCCAACGTGAAGGTGCACCTGGGTCTGCTAGAGGTTTGTTGATAAATCACTTTACTTATAAGTTATAAGCTGTTTCTCTATAGTGAACTTCTGATTTTGACTTAAGAGTATAACATAACAAAGGACCATCTCATCATTTTTTATCTCTTTTATTTGAAATGAAAGGTTATTATTATTATGCAGTGTTTGTCTCATTCTGAAAATCATTTGAGAAACAATGGTTGTTTCTCTTTAAATGTCCAAAATAGGTGTGAAAATGGTAAAAGTTTGTAGTACATGGGGTGTATTTTCCCGGTTTTCCTTGACAAAGTATGCTTCCCTCTTTTATTACCAACGGTAAGTGTTTCCAAAGAAATTAGCTGTGATTCCAATATAGTGAGAGATCGTTAGGAAAGTATAAGACATATCCACAGTACCCCTTTTATTTCCTCTGTTTTATTTGTTTGATTCGAGAGCCATTCCCATGTTTTAGTTGATCAATTGAACGAGTTAAATATCAATCATTATATGCTGTATGTCTTTTGTGCAGGACCAGGCTAGACCTGAGGAACAAGACGAGTGTAACAGTTCAATTCTTGACTTTGGTAACAGTTTAGTAGGAGTACGGGTATATTCTCATGTTCTTTTTGGTACTTTTGTTTGGCAACCAACCATGGAAACTCATATCGGGATTGGGCACGTTATATCTGTTTATTGGCATCTTAATTTGTTGCTGTATCTTCTATGCTTGCATTCTCTCTGCATATAAGCATTGATGTAGTATCATGAATTCATGATAAGCCTATGTTGGTCATGTTTGGTGAAGTATATTATGCTAAAATTTTGGAGGGAATTGAGTACTTGTGTCTAATCTTTTGATGATGTATGAAGCTTTACCCTTTGGTTTATTATTACAGCTATAGTTAGAAAAAGTATTAGCCACTGAAGCTATTTCATTGAACTCTAGACAATCATCATCCCATAAATGTTGCTAGTGGCAGTTAGCAAGTCATATTTTTGGAATGTGCACATCTACCTTGGAGAACATTAGGTACACAAACTGAGGCCAGCAGAAGAAAGGGTGTACAGTACAGAGTGATTCACTGATTCGGGGTTTCTAAAACTAGGAACCCTTTGCTGTACAGCAAGTCATGTTTCCAAAGTGAACCCTTTGCTGCACATCACATCATTATTGCCTTGTCTTTTCCATTCGAGGAGGAATAAAATGGCTGGCTGGCAAGTCTCAGCTTCAATCTAGGACTTGCGTTCGGAGTCCCTAGGGAGTGCCTATTCAGATTCGAACTTGTGTGATTGATGCCCATCTTTTCCCTTTTTTGGAGGTTGAGACTTTTTTGTTGTTGAGTTCACGAAAGCCCCCAGGAGGTGTCAACAAAGATTGGGTCAATTGGGCATGATTCGGTTCACTTTTATGTGTGTTTGGGCCTTGTAAAGATTGCAGCCCAGCAGCAAAGCAGGTTCTTGACAAGATGTAAATTAGTACTACACTAATACGTACTCCATAGTATATGTAGCGTGAATTTGTGCTGTTATATGATGCGATGGCATCATTCCATCATGCCCATCGTGTGTTGTTATACTCAGTCATTCAGCGACTACACATAGGAGTACGTACATACAGATACAGGGGACGAGTGAGAGACTGGGGGAGCAAAGGCATTCAGAAGAGTAGTAGCATTGTTAAGATGACGAAAATTGTAACAAAACCATGCAAACATTGAAACCTTGGAGTGCAGTCTTGAGTCTTGACCACAGAAGAACATCTGCAATCGAACTATAAAGAAACATTCGAGATTTGCAGTGTCTATCACTCACAAATAGGGGTGTCTAGTACAGGTTAACCTAACCTAAACCTTTATTGGTCCTGGTCCACATCACGATTGTTAAAGAAAGGTCAGTATTATTAGTAGTAATACATACGGAGGAGCAGTAGTAGTGTAGTGAATAATAAAAGAAGCAAAGCAGGAGACGCGGCCTAGTTAATCCCAGTCATAAGTCATTAGCACTGAGTGGGCAGATCTACTCAACTGCCTAGGGGGTGGTAAAACCGTAAAAAAGAACGGCAGAGGGATTCAGAATAGCAGTTACTATGACAGTAGTAATTCAGATTAGCAGGAGTAACAATTGGATTAGCCAGCAAGGACTCCTCCACTCCAGAGAGAGGAGAAGAAATCGGGGAGAGAGATTAATTAGGGAAGCACTCCACTCCCTCCAGTGGACTACTGGAGTTGAGCGGTGCGGTGCTGTGCTGTGCTTTATCTAGGGAGACGAAGGGAGAGTAGGCACTCTCTCTCTCTCTCTCTCTCTCTCTCTCTACTTACACACACAAACACACAGAGAGAGACCAAAAGCAAACCCTCGCCTCGTCTCGTCTTCCACCGCCGCCGCCGCCGCCGCCACCGAACGAACGCGCCGACCGACCGAGCGAAGATCTGGGCAGCTGGGACGAGACATACTCATAACGGAGGAACTGAAGAAGGAGACAAACGCCGGATTTAACTCCACGGAACGGGAACACATTGCTGCTACTACCATTCAAGCTTGGACTCCGGTCTCCTCCTCCTCCTCCTCCTAGGGTAGGAGATGCAGATGCAGTCGAGGTCTCGCATTCGCGGCCGCGACCCGCCCCCCTCCTCGGGAGGACGATACCGCCGACGATCGCCCTCCCCGCGCCGCCACCACCGCGCTCCCCCCTCCAACCCCAACCCGCACAGAGACAGACGCACCCCCGACCGCCCCCGCCGCCACCACCACGAGGACAGCCTCCCTCTCCATGTCCATGTCCCACCCCCACCCGACGCCCTCCTCACCGCCGCCGCCGCCCGCCGCTCCTGCGCTGACGTCCTTCTCGAGGCCGGCCGCCTCGCCGCCCACTACCTCGTCGCCCAGGGCGTCATCCCCGAGCACCGTCTCCGCGCCAGGGAGGACCCCCTCCCTGCCGCCAGGAACCATGACGACGACCCCAGGTGCCGCCGGAATGCCGACTTCCCCCGCGACAAAGGGGACGATGACAGGCTATCCCGTAGATCCGGCTGGGACAGGAGGAGCAACAGCTTTGACAGCAGGCGCAAGTACAATGATGCCGCCGCCGATCGGAGTGCCCGCCGGAGCCACGACTACGACGACCAAAGGAGACCAACCATGTCACGCTCCTATTCACAAAACGACCGCCGTGTCTCCAGTGATAGCAGGCTGGATCGAAGGCGGAGGAGCAGGAGCAGGAGCAGGAGCAGGAGCAGAACCAGGACAAGGAGCTATAACTATGGCAGCCGGAGGGATTCAGATTGGCGAGCATCCGGCACCGATTTGGATCATTCCAAGGTGCCAGAGCCTGGCATTGTCCGTGATGGTGATGCTGATGTGGGATACGGTGATGCTGATGATGTGCCTAGAGATCTCAAGGCACCTCCCCGTTCAGTGGTGGTTATGGAGACAAAAGAGAGTGCCAGCCAAGCTGCAGCCAATGAAGACACAGCAGAGGTGGAGTCAGAGATCATAGAGGTCGATCAAGCTCAAGATATATATGGGGATGAGGATGACGATGGTGACGATGCTGTTGCTGCCTTCAATGATCCAAGCGTTGCTGAAATAAATGTTACCCAACACAAGCTGTCCAATTCCAACGAGGATGTTGTTCATCCATCACAGTCTGACGAGGAACCACTGCATAGGCAGTCCCAGTTCAGCGATGCTGAGGAGGGCATGGAGGCTCCGATCTCTCCCAGGGATTCATGCTTGGTAGAACCAGTGGCCGAGGAAGTCAGAGATGGAATGGAGGGTCCGATCTCTCCCAGGGATTCTTGCTTGGTAGAACCAGTGGCCGAGGAAGTCAGAGATGGAATGGAGGCTCCGCAGAGTGAAGTTGAAACTGATAACGCAGACCTTAGCAAAGATGAACAAGACCTGCCAGCTTGGTATGGGATTTTTGACCTCAATGTTGTGGAATCTCAAGAAAACTGTGAAATGGTTGAGATTTCCAATGATTCGCCTTTAGATAATGGTCGTGACTCTGTTCCTGATCAAGTTGGTCAGATAAGCCAAGGAGCAAACTGCGTCACTTCAGGAACTCAAGGTCAAGATGAACATGCATTTGACAACCACCAGTTGGAGGATGAACAAGTGCCTCTAAATCAAAGAAATGGTACGGATGATTTTAACAATGAACAAGGGGTTGGAAATCAGACAGGTGATGAACATGGACAGGATAATCACCAGTTGGAGGATGACCAGATGCATATAAATCATGTCATGGATGTGCATACTTTAGATAACGGCCTTATGAACGGTGAGGAAATGCTTCTAAAGCGGTGTGCAGATGAGCACACGGATCATGGACACCAGGTGGAAACTGAAGAAATGCTTCTGAATCAGGGGCAGAGTACCTCTGTACAAGTGTTGGAAAATTATAATATGAATGGAGAACAGGCGCAGCTCAATCATGATGCTGATGAACATTCAGGCGATGATCGCCCAATAAAGAATGAGCAAATGCTTTTGAATCATGTTATGGGTGTGCATGATTTGGATAATTATGACCTGAACAGTGAACAAATGCTTCTAAACAATGGCGCTGGTAAACAGGCTGCAGATAGTGCTCAGTTACAGGAAGACCAGATGCTTCTAGACCAGGCTGCAGATGGACAAGCTACGCTTCACGGTCAGAGCATTGGCCAAATGATTCCTGTAATCAATCTGGAAGATGATTATGAAGAGCAGTCTGATACCATAGAGTTTTCAGAATCCAAGTAAGCTTTTTTAGATTCTTTTTGTCACAACCTCAAGGGGGTGAGGAAAATCCTTTGCACTTGAACATGTTCACTATACAGAAGTGACACCTTACATAAACTTACTGAAAATGTTCTACCAGAACATATCTGTTCTCAAGGGCAACAAACTTCGAGTATTCCTGACCATCCTCAGACTAACGTCCCAGCTGCTGCTGCTGCTTCATCAGTTACCCTGAACCATGGAAATAGGTGGACTAGAAGGGGCGCTACTGTTGCACAGGTGAGATGGCTGTTTAGGAAACCGGTACTCATTGAGTCATTGTTAATTCCGTCGATTATTTTTCTTGCAGATGGTAAAACGAATTAGGGGTTCACTTGACATGAGAGAGAGGGAGGGGGGGGGGCATAATATTTTTGTTCTTGCTGATATTGCATTTTCTGTTGCATACATAAATATGCATCTCTCTTTATGATTTCCCTTGCCACTTAAGATATTATAATGACACTTTCCACATTTCAGGAAATCCCAGCGATGATGAGTTGATGGCATGTTGTATGTTGCTTTTTGATGAAATACTGTTAGGTATGCTCTCCTTCTTCCATAAACGTGTTGTTTTCATCTCATAACTAGCCTATTGACTTACACGTTCGTGCAACTATAACCTCCCTTTTGAAAGTGTTTATATGTTTGTCTATAGTAATTAGTTTAAAATGGTAATAGCAACTAACAGTGTAAATAAGTGTGTGTGGAACATACTTTGGCAGGAAGTTATATATAACATTAACAGATTTATCTTGACTTGTAAGTAAAAATACTATCACAACAACAAATAATTTACCATAGATTTTTTGACCAAAATTTACCATACATTACTGCTGCAACTATTACCTCCCTCTTTAATGATTTTCTAAATCTGTAATATGTAGTAATGTTGTAAATAGGTTTGTAATCTAAAATGCACATCGCATCTTTTGGCTACAAAATGGTGAGTGCAACGGCTAGGGTTAGAGTTTCCATTCATCTTCTCTTTGCCATTTATTATTTGTTGCCATCTTCGCCACTGCATGAGTCGCCGTCTTCCTGGTGTTTCCACCACCTCTGCATGACCCCCTTATTCTTCCCTTATTTTTCCGTTGGCACGCCCGCTTTACAGCCTATGCACATAATTTTGCAGGTTCTTAAGGAATTTGTTTAATCTTATGTAAAATTTATGCAACAATTAAGAAAATTATACCTTTTGAAATGACAAGTTTGAACTTTTAATTTTTAATTAAACCTATAGCAAAGCATATCACTATGAAACCATCCTCATTTTATTTTTGTTGGCAAGTCTTAGAGAGATTGCTCTTCATATATAGATAGGGATGGCAACGGGGCTGCCCCCATCGGGTTGTGGTACCCCGTCCCCGTCCCCAGCGTCGGGTGATGTATTGCTACCGTCTCCATTCTGCACCGGGGTTTCAGGGGCCTGCTGGGCAACACACCTGGAAAAACGCAAAGGCCACTGCTCAACAAATTGAAACAGGAAGGAACAGAGGGTAGAGAAAAAATGAACCAATTGGAAGGACAGATTTAGGAAGAATGGCACACATACATATGAACGTATCAATAGGAAGTAATCGATTCATTCGCACAAATAATCATCACAAGAACAAAATAAATCAAGAAATACAAAAGAAGAAATTTTTAAAAAAACAAGTAGCATGTTCGCAACTCGCACTGCAAGATAGTGCAAGCTTGGCCGCTGATTCCGCATCTTGCCGTTTCATCTTGCTTGTGTCGCCAGCTGGAAAGACTTCATCAATGGCAGAGCATGAAAGACTAGAAGGAGATGAAGACACCATGCAGCGGCGGTGGCGGCTGCTGCACGCCGGCATGGTAGTGGCGACGGCGACCCGCATGTGCTGCTTTTGGCTGTGGTGACGGCTGCTCGGCCAGGAGGCGCGACGGCTGAGCATGGCCGCGGTCTTACGGAGCCTGGCGGCCTCCCGCTGCCGATTGGATCTGAGAGAGGGTTTCATTGCTTTATATATGCAGTCCACCAAATTGGGCCTTGAGCCTTTATTTTTCTATTGTGGGCTGCGACTGTAGAGGGATGTGCACCCCAATGGGGATTCGGGGCCGGGGGCCTGTGGAACGTCCCCGCCCCCGGCCTACCCGACGGGTGAAAATTTTGGCCGATAACATCCCCACAGAGAGTGATATACTCCCGTTTACACCCCTAATGGAGTTTTTCCCCGTCAGATATCGGGGTTCGGGTCCCCATTGTCATCCCTATATATAGAATTTATTATGTCCTTATTCTAAGAAATCTATAGAATTTATTATACCCATAACATAGTAAAATTATAACAAAAGAGTTTGGTTAGTTTAGTATGTCTATGTCACAGTAAATCCATGCTCATGCCGTAATTTCTAGTTAGAATTTAGCATGCTGTACACAATGGTTTAAAATCAAAACTTGCAAGATCCTTGACTTAAAAATATGAGTACGATGTAGGGGTATTTTCACAAATATTTGTACTATTTAGTGGAGTGCATGATAAGAGATATTAATAGGGGCTAAAATGAAAAGGTACCAAGAGTCACAGGCGGTGGATGGCTATCGTTTTATTCTCAAGGGCTCTAGTTGCTTCTTTACACCACTGTTTTTTTTCTCTATATATTTTTTACCATCCATCTGATCCGATGGTTACAATGCTCTCTCGGTCTCTCCCTATTTTGTTGTTTTCTGAATCACACAGCCACATTTTTGTTGCTTACGTGGCTCATCCTACGTTTTGGGTTCCACCTGTCACCTATTTAGATATGCTTCCTTGATTTCTTGGAACTTCAACATATGAGTATATGACTTCATAGATCTACTTGAACTTCTTTTGTATCATGGGCGTTTGATCTGAGATACTTGGGTATAGATCCCCCACATTGTTTTCTTCCTACAGCTTAGACATTCGTGCTATGTGTTATATTTTGATGACTAAAACACCAACACTGATGTTTTAGGCACTTGCACTAATAACAAACATATCAGACATTGAGTTTGAAATTAATTGAAAATAGATAATGATGGATGTATCCAGCCTCCTGGCGATCTGATGTGATAGTGGAATGCTGAAGAAACATGCATGAAATTGCAATCAGTTTTGCTATAGCACCTGCTTTAGCGAGAAGCCTGGAAGGCCTGGAATTTGTTCAATTTTCAGTCAGCGTGTCTCTGCATGGCCACACAAATACATGATACAGGCCCAGGATGGTCATTAAAAATGCTGACAATGTTTGTCATTAGTTGTAATTGGTCTGGTTTGCAGTTGCACTAATTCCTGTTGATTATGACTGATGTGCTCTGGTGATGAATACTATGTTTTTGTATTAATCATCTCCCCAGTTCCATATAGAAATGAAAGATGTTGACTAGACATGCTTACTACCTTTTCTTCTTTGTCTGTACCTTTTTATACTACTTGCATGCTTGTAGATGATTTACACAACACAACGGTTGAGTTCTCTAGTTCATTGATCTAGATTTTTTGCATACACAGTGAGTAGTTCATTAATCATCAGTCATGCTTTTCTGTGTACTCCACTTTTTGTAATGTAATGCAACATACTTTCTCAGTACCCTGCTTCATTGACTGAACCTACTTTTGGACTGAAATGGTGAAGAAAAACATGAGAATTTTTAGTTGTACTTTGCAACAATTGTTAAGAGTGCTTCAGCTGTTCTTTTTGCTATATGTTACCCATAATTACCAGTTCACTAACTCCCTTTTTATTTCCCAGAGGTAATCATCTTGTATTGTGGGACTGCCATCCTCTGAGCTTGGGAAATCTTTGTGAACCATGATGTTCGTGTTCTCAGCTCCTGCGCTTGAGCTTACTGATATCCTGAACCATGGGAAGCTGGCATGCTGAAGTTGGTTGATCGGTCATTGCTTGTTTGTATGTTGTGGTGTAGTAAGTAGTAACAAATTTTGATCCCCAGAGGTCACAAATTCCATGCTGGTCTAGCGATGTGTTAGTAGCTGGGTAGCTCTAATTTTACTGCGAACAATATGAATCATGTTCGTCTAACAAAATTCTCTGCTGCCTTTGTGCTCCTGCTTTTGCTTTGTGAAGCGCAAAAGGACAGTGAAGCTTTGTGTCACCGTGCAGCTCATCAGGCAGAGATGGCTCATGGCTGGCTGCACGGAATCTAGCAACAGTCACTTGATTCCGCGCCGCCGACCTAACAAGAGAGATGGAGCTTTTGATTGCAACAGCGTCTAAATTCAGAGTGCACACAATGCGGTGCTTTGGTACAACGCAATTGGATATTTGGATGGATGCTATTTGGATGGTAATGACAAATGCACATCAACGGCATATTCTCCTGCTGCACTGCATACATCATTCAAGGATCTCTGAAAGGAAACATGAACATAAAACAGCAAGTATGTTTGTAATGTAGTATGTATATACCGTGTCAATTGTTGTTTTGTTGTGTGATACCGCTGGCGCACCGACTGGGTATGAGCATGATGACGATGCGTATGGGGTTGGGGTACAGGGTTTCACAAGGAAGGTTCTGTAGGAGATGATGATGGACAGATGGTACTAGTAGTATCTTTGACCTGATTATTGTGCCGTGCGTGTGCTGGGTATAGTGGTAGTATATTTGTCGATGGATAGGTGTGTGTTTGTGTGTCGAGATGGTTTGTTTGACCCTACAATTGTCCAAGGAGAAGATCCATCAGCTGTCTTAACAACTCCAAGACAAGCATTGGGCTGGGTTTGGTCGCATGCCGGTGGCGTTACGGTGGGTGCGTGTGTTCGTGCATTCATGCTCACTGTCCTGTTTGAGTGTTTGATGGAGGTGATAGCTACCTACACATCTCCGCTTGTACAGTTCAGCATCCAACCCAGGGATGGAAAGATGCATGAGAGATTTCTTTTCTTTTCCGAAACTTATGATCTGGAGCGTGCAGTTTACTTTTTCTTTTCTTTTCTAATTTTCATACAGGAGGTGCAAAGTCAAAAAGTTCTTTCCTTGTTTGGGATAAATAAACAAAGAAAAGAGGGCTGATAGTACGACATTTTCGTTCTACTGTTGTCCGACCGTGTTACGGTGTGAGTAGCGTTGATAAGTGCACTGATAACAATCTGGCCCAGGTGGGGTTGGCCGTGGCCCAGGTGGGGTTGGCCGAGGCCCAATAATTTAAGGTTGCCCGGACCCCAACAGTTCTTTGTAATGACTAGTCCAATAGGGGAAGGGTGGCTCTCTTTTTTAAGGTGGCTTCCTCCTCCCAAGCTAAGCAAGGGTGGCTCTCCTTTTTAAGGTGGCTTCCTCCTCCCAAGCTAAGCAAGGTGTATTCAGAGGCTCGCACGGTCGCCGCCCGACTTTGATGTCTTTGCCAGCGGGTAGGATGTCCTCATCATTCCCGCTCTCCCTTTTAAGGTGGCTTCCTCCTCCCAAGCTAAGTAAGGTGTATTCAGAGACGGTCGCCGCCCGACTTTGATGTCTTTGCCAGCGGGTAGGATGTCCTCATCATTCCCGCTCTCCCTTTTAAGGTGGCTTCCTCCTCCCAAGCTAAGCAAGGTGTATTCAGAGAGGTGTATTCAGAGGCTCGCACGGTCGCCGCCCGACTTTGATGTCTTTGCCAGCGGGTAATAGTGGAGGATGTCCTCATCATTCCCACCCCCTTAACAAGGGCCCAGCTCTGATACCAAATCACGGTCATCATTCCTACCCCCTTAACAAGGGTCCAGCTCTGATACCAAATCACGCCCGACTTTGATGTCTTTGCCAGCGGGTAATAGTGGAGGATGTCCTCATCATTCCCACCCTCTTAACAAGGGCCCAGCTCTGATACCAAATCACGGTCATCATTCGTCTTTGCCAGCGGGTAATAGTGGAGGATGTCCTCATCATTCCCACCCTCTTAACAAGGGCCCAACTCTGATACCAAATCACGGTCATCATTCCCACCCCCTTAACAAGGGCCCGACTTTGATGTCTTTGCCAGCGGGTAATAGTGGAGGATGTCCTCATCATTCCCACCCTCTTAACAAGGGCCCAGCTCTGATACCAAATCACGGTCATCATTCGTCTTTGCCAGCGGGTAATAGTGGAGGATATCCTCATCATTCCCACCCTCTTAACAAGGGCCCAGCTCTGATACCAAATCACGGTCATCATTCCCACCCCCTTAACAAGGGCCCGACTTTGATGTCTTTGCCAGCGGGTAATAGTGGAGGATGTCCTCATCATTCCCACCCTCTTAACAAGGGCCCAGCTCTGATACCAAATCACGGTCATCATTCCCACCCCCTTAACAAGGGCCCAGCTCTGATACCAAATCACGGTCGCCGCCCGACTTTGACGTCTTTGCCAGCGGATCATTCCCACCCCCTTAATAAGGGCCCAGTTCTAATACCAAATGATGACAATCCGGCCCAGGTGGGGTTGGCCGAGGCCCAATAACTTAAGGTTGCCCGGACCCCAACAGTTCTTTGGCACACCCACTCAGGGAAAGGCCCAATCTCCAGACTAGTCCAATAGGGGAATGGTAGCTCTCCTTTTTAAGGTGGCTTCCTCCTCCTAAGTTAAGCAAGGTGGGATTATTCAGAGGCTCACACGGTCGCCGCCTGACTTTGACGTCATTGCCAGCGGATAATAGTGGAGGATGTACTCATCATGCACGCTAGGATTTATCATGGCATGAGCCATCTGCTGTGTAAGATGTTTATCATCTCTCTCTGGTTGTACATTAGAGTTGGATAAAAGTGTCATATGTATATCATTTTTAATAAAGAAAAGGCAAAATTGGACGGTGGCATTTGTTGGATGTTTGACCATGCATGGGGACATGGCAACAAGGCAGGCCCCATGGAATTGAAGGACACGCTTGCAGCTGGTACTTGTGTTGTGCTGTGGTATATGTATGCAGGTACAAGTAGAGAGCAGATTTATTAACGGTCAATTTCCTTGTGTTTTACCGCTGCATTGTGCTAGAGCAGAGACTGATTGTTTTACCTGGTCAGAATTGATCTGAGGAGAAGGTGGAGAGATTAATTAGGCAGATTAACTGGAGGGACAGGCGTGCAGGTATGTCACTGTACATATTGGTACAACAAGGAATGGCCCACAGCCCATGTGCATCTCTCTCCCTTTCTCCCTCTCTCTCGCACATTCATGTAGATCTCGTTTTCCTTCCTACCAAGTAGCAGAGAAACTTCTCTTTCTTTTTTTCTTTCTTTCCTTTTTATTTTCTCTCCAATAAACGCATGCGTGCATGCACCGATATAAGTAAGCATTCCTAGCTAGATTCAACTCATTCGCCTTTTCCTTCTCTTCCCATCGTCCTTGCTTCATTTGCCGACCACCCTCCATCGATTTAGATTAATTAGGCCTCTCCTTCCCAAATAATTTGGGCTTTCATTCATTCATTCAGACGTACGTGGGGGCATCTGCCCATTCCTTCCTTCTTTCACTCGCTTAATACTGCTCTACGTAAACACCACTTAAAACGGAAAATGATCGATCGAATTAGACAATTCCCTTTTGTATTGTATTAGTATCTTCTAATAACTAGCTAAGTGGTCCTTGTTTTTTCTCCATCGAAATTGGACCACGTACCCCAAGCTAACTAATAGTATTATGTATGATCGACCAGCTCCATCACGTCCGACCCTATAGTTCGATCAATCATTCATCCATCCGATCTATTCATTGTCATAAGTTCAAACAGTAACGAAATGCAGTTGCCCATCCTGTATGCTAATATACTATTAGTGTATATCCGATCCGTTGACAAGCCAGCAGTCCAGCAAACTGCAGATCGATTAAATCATTAATTAATAGTTTTCTTCTGTCCATACACATACACACCCTTTAAACAGCAGACAGATGATAATTAAGGTGGCTAGCTTAGCCTGTGTATACTTATATATACTAACCATGTAGTTAGAGGTTGTTTGGTCGATGAACATAAAGTTACCGTACTTTACCACATTTGTGGTTAAGCAAATTTAATTATGCTAATTAAGTACTCCCTTTGTTTCATAATGTAAAACTTTCTAGCATTACTCGCATTCATGTCTAAATTTATTAATATCTATATAAATACGGGTAATGCTAAAAAGTCTTATATTATAAAACAGAGAAAGTAAGTGTTTGATTGGCTACTACAGATATACGTAGCAAGATTCATCTTCTATAATCTAAGATCCACATATCAGTGACTATGAAAAAGTGACATGGCTTTATTTTGTTGGCCATGACTTTGTGTGTCATATAGTAAAAATATGGCTAGGAATTTGCATTGATGACCTTACCTTTGTTAAGCTTGAAAAAAAAAGTACGGCAAAAAAAAGCTTACTCACTCACTGCGTACACTAGCTAGCTGGATGGATGGTTTCCTTCCCTGCACGCAATATGTAAACCGTACACGTACGTACCTAGGTAGCTAGGTGATCAGTGAGTGCGCCAATTGTTAGTAGAGCAATTACCCCCACATGTTGATCGATCATTATTATTGTTGAGATTATATTAATTGATGGTCATTATTGTTGGAGATTATATTGATACGAATATACGATGCTATTGCAACATGATAGTAGTATATATGATGGTCCAATTAAGCTTGAGATCGATAGCGAGCTATGAACGATGAGCAAACATGCATGGATCTCCATGCTTGCAGTGCAAATATACCTGACTGATCACTGCCAGAGATAAATCGACGAGGATGCGGGCAGATCCAATTCAATCCTTCAATGCGAACATATAGTCAAATACGGAGTAATATATCGATGGATTGAGTGATCGATCATAAAGGCTTCAACCACAAAGCTAGCTAGCTAATTAGGCAGGAGGCAGCCTACCCATGCATGGCCACACACGCGCCATGTCCTTGCTCCTCCTAACTCAATAACATTACACGCGCCTAGCTACGTGCAATCAGGCCACTCTCAATAATTAATCCATCTGCCTAGCTAGCTCCAAACAGTACCAATCCCCTATACTCTCTCTCTCTCTTCCTTTTCATAACTGTCTGAAAGTCTGAATATGATGCATGCCTTCATGGTATGTCCTCTCCTCTTGGGCTCTTGAGTGCTACTAGCATCTTTATCCAAGCAAGAACAACACAATTGCACAAAGCAAGAAACTCAAGTAGCTACTCCTCCTAATCTATATACGCTCATCAGCTTATGTGCAACTCCAGATACCGACCTAGCAGCTTACTATCTAGAGTATATATCAACTCAACTCAAGGAGGAGAAGAAGAAGAAGGAGGAGGCATGAAGGATGGAGTAGCAGGAGAAGGAGGCGAGAGGCCATGCATGTGCTACTTCCACCCGCGGGAGGAGGTGGTGGGCGTGTGCTCGCAATGCCTCCGGGAGCGCCTCCTCCTCCTTCTCGCCTCCAAGGCCTCGCCTGCTGCTGCCCACCTCCTCGCCGACGCCGACGCCGACCGACCGCTCCGCCGCAAGAACAGCAGCATCTCTCTCCCCAAGGTGTTCGCGCTCGGCTCCTCCTTCCTCCAGCGCCTCGACTCCTCTCGCCACCACCTTCGCCCGGCCCCCCACGACTCCGACGCCGACACCGCCTCCATCGCTAGCCTCGATGGTACACCTCACCTCGCCTCGCCTTCAATTCTGTCGCTCGCAAGCAAGCTAATTGTGTTGTTGTACGTACTCTACTACTGCTGCTGCCAATTTAATTAAAACCAACAGATTCCTTCATCTCCATCAAGTTCGAGGCCAACGGCAAGGCTACGTGGGACAGCCAGAAGGCCGCCGCCGCCGCCGGCGAGAAAAAGACAGATACGACGACCACGGCGGTGGTGGAGCACGTGAAGCGGGGCGGCGTGACCCGGTGGCGGAAGCAGGTGGTGGGGCGGCTGCTGCAGCTGGCGCGGTGGAAGAGGTCCGGCAACGGCAAGGCGGCGTGCCACCAGCTGGGGATCGACGGCAAGAAGACGGCGGAGCGGTCGTCGTCCAAGGGGACGACGGTGAGGGGAAGGGGGAGGGGGAGGAGCTGGATCCGGACCCTCACCATCACCAGGCGCCCACCCGCCATGCCTCTCAGCTAGCTTCTTACCTCCCTCACTCTCTTCACGTACTCTTAATCTCGTCGGATTGCTCTGAATATAGTAATACTCTTCATTTGTTTACTGTAACTACATGCATATTACTCCGTACTAGCTAGTAGTAGTATATATATGATATGATATCCACGGAGGATCGGATTGGAGGTACATGTATATGGACTGACGAATGAATCACAGCAGACAAACAAGGAAAGCAGCTGCATGCAGCATTGTGTTTTCTGTAATGTAATGCAGAGACATCGTTCCATCCATCCGTCATCCATCTTCTTCTTGTTTTTTTCAATTGCAAAAAGGGATGACAAGGTTTCTGCTCATCGATCTTGAGCTTTGGCCAAGATGGAAAAAAAATGACTTGGAGCTTGTGTATAAATATCTGAATGTTCATCATGTACTTGTGTAAAACTGCTTTTAAGGGCCTATTTTTCTGGGGAAAAAATCTATCAGAAGAATGTTCATTCATGTACTTGTAAAACCTTTTTTTTTTGGAGGAAATATCTGTTGGAGTCGGACTGTTACTCTGAATTGCCTAGCCTGCTCCTACTCTGAAGCTTGTTAAGGCAGCTGGCAGCAAGGACAGTGTATTGGCAACTATAACGATTACATGATTTCATTGTGCTAGCTTAGCTTGACCAGTGGTTGAAGTAATACTCCATCCATATGGTCTATAGAGAAGGTTAGATACAGGGACAGACAGACACACACATGTGCACGCTTGACATGTCCCATAGTACCAAGTCTCAAGCTTTTGCTTGGTATCTACTTTTTCCTACTTCCTCTCGCAGTAGCACAGAAAATACTACTACTACTACCTGTCTACCTACTCAAATACAAGCTGCGGTCCAGGACATTTAACAAGGAATCAAAGTCACAAGATGTAAAGTTTCATCCTTTCAAGGCAAAAGGAGATTAAAAAGGACCATTTTGACTGCCTTTTGATGAATCATGAATGTAAAGAAAAGATGCATACAGCCTATCTTGGACAAAAAGAAGGGAATTGGGAACACAGAGCGGGAGTACCGTGCATGATAGTAGACAAGTGTAGCTGAAAAATCAATCAATCTGCATTTGATCACCTTGATAGAAACACACTGTTGCTATTGATTGTAGCATCTCTTTCAGCTTTGGTGGCGAGTTGAGGTGGGTGGTGAGTTGCAATATCATCCTGCTTCCCTTCATTTCCAACAAGGATAGACTGCTCAATCGTTTGCTTCCCTTCATTTCTAACAAGGATAGACTGCTCAATCGTTTGGACACGTCGTCTCTCAATCTCAGACTGGCTGAAATCCCCTTCTCCTGCAAAAGGTATATCGTAGTATACCACACCAATATATATTCCTTACCAGCATCATCCACTCCATCGATCAATCACAAGTAAACAATACAAATTGTTACTACTAGTAAAATCATCACCATGTCACTTGAAGTGCCAAATCCTTATGCCATACCAATTGGAAAAGCTAGCCGCAACAGCAAAGCAGAGTTCAACGGTTCCTTATCGTACCAATTGGAAAAGCTAGCCGCACAGCAAAGCAGAGTTCAACGGTTCCCCCGGGAAATTAAAGATGTTTATCAGATCAATACAGGTAAACAAACAACAAGCAAACAAAGTGCAGGTGTGAAAATTCAAGGAAAATAAAACAGAGCAGTGCTGCTCTATAACAATTCTAACAAAGAAATGAACGTTTCTCCAGATTACTCCAAACTTAACTGGACCATGCGGCTCAGTTGCCAGCCTAAACTCCAGATTAAATGCATGCATAAGAACACCACATCCCGTCAAACTGCCGGAGGGTGAAACAGAACAGACCAAAATGTTAGAAACAAATCTGGTCCAGCCATCTGTAGAAAACAGTAAACAAACAGTCAGTAAACAGGTGGCTGATAAAATATATTACTCCCTCCGTTTTACAATGTAAGTCATTTTAGGATTTTCCACATTCATATTGATGTTAACATCAATATAAGTGTAGGAAATGCTAGAATGACTTACATTGTGAAACGGAGGAAGTACATCGTATCTCTGCAAAAAAACATAGTTACTTCTAAATCGGTTGATGTAGAAAATGACAATCCAGTCAGGAAAAAATGAAGGAGAGCAGGCGACTCTATTGAATGTGGCTTTTGTTCATCGACAAATAATGAGAAGCACGAATTGCAGAGAACAAAGGGTAACCAGACAACTATACATATAGTATAATTGAGTATATATGGCATTGAGAACTAGAGACCGGTTAGTAAGTGCATTTCTGAATTTTTTTTCCATTAATTGCAAGTAAATGCATGAATATCAATAAGAAAGTACTAGTACATCTTGGAAACGTTTAATGGGATATACCTTCAAAGCCTAACACCATCTTGATTGTGGCCATTGGTAAGAGAGTCAGGTAGGCTTGTGTCAGAAGCTTCTTCGGTAGCAGTTTCATCATCTACACCCTCTGGAACCTGATTCACTTGTGCAGAAGCGAAAGCGCCATTGGTGTCTCCTTGCACAGGTGATGTTATTGTGACGCCAAACAGCTGTATGGTCTTCATTCCGTCAGATGCAGAAAGAGGCGTGTTCACGGGGTTGTTGGGCGGTGATCCATTTTGAGGAGTGACAATGTCGGTGTGGGGAACTAAAATCTGAAGATCCCTTGGGAACAGCTGCTGACTCCTCACCATTGATGGTGTTGATGAAGAGGGTATGTCTGCATAGGCATGGCCATTGTTATGCCTGGCTCCCTGAATGTCAGCGGGAGGTTGAGGTTGCGGGTGCATTAGTTTCGGCGGCACCAGTAGTGAATCCCCATTGCACACAGGTGCACTAATGTTGTTGCTAGATATCTTAAGCCCCATGGGAAGAGGAGGGAAATCAACAGGTTGGACCTGCCAAGGATTAACAAATCTGTTTTTCATGGAAGATGACGCGGCGGAGGCATCCCATTCAACCTGCACACAAGCACCGATCGAGCAGTAATGTCAGATCGGCTATGCGATGTGCAATGCAATACTCCCTCCGTACTCGTAAAGGAAGTTGTTTTGGACAGCGGCACGGTCTCTAAAACACAACTTTGACTTCTTATTTCTATAAAAATATTTATTGAAAAGTGATATATGTATACTTTTATGAAAGTATTTTTCAAGACAAATCTATTTATATAATTTTTACATTTTTAAACTTAACAACTTAAGAGTTATTCATGATTTATATTCCCAGTGTTTGACTTAAACATTATCATAAACGATTTTCTTTATTGTAGAAACAGAAGCAGAAATTGAGAAGATGATCAGCTGCGATAGCCACGAACAAGAGCAAAGCAATATCAATTATAAAAAGACAACAGTTAAACTTGCTGAAATGAACACTCATCCACAACAACATGGTGTAAGGACGGGGACGAAGGTGGCAAGGCATAAGCATCACAATCATCAAACAGACCTACTAATCCTGTTGTATAAAAAAAATCAACTTAATATTAATCTGGACATGCCTTTATCCAGATTCATTATATTAGAATATATCACATTCAATACTAAATTTATTTATTTTTAGAACGGAGGGAGTACGTAGATAGAGAGTGACATTGGGTATCATTGGAAGCATGCATGCAATCCTTCGATCGGGGATGGTGAACAATCAGCATTATATTATATTAGTATTTATATTAACGAGGGACGGGACGATGAAGAGGTACCTCGAGAGTGCGCCAGATTTGTTGGTGGCGGAGGTTTGTGAGGGTGCCATTGAGCCAAGCGAGGCGGCGGGTGTCCTCGGCCTCCATCACCTGGGCGCGCACCTGCATCCCGCACCTCCACGGAGTAGTCAATCCCTTGTCCACCTCCACCCGCGGCACCACGAACTCCCCCGCCCCATGCCGCGGGTAGTAGGTCACCCTGAACGCCGCCTGCTCCGCCGCCAGTCGGACCGCCTCCATCACCTCCTGGGGCTGCACTCTCCCCCGCGCGTTGCATGCCGACTCGCCCGAGTACCTGGCCGCGCGTCGCACCCCGACCAGCAGCTTCCTCTCGGGGGCCAGGGCCCCGCACCACATGAACACCACGGTGTCCCCGGCGACCAGCTGCTTGGCGTTCACGAACTTGCTCCACCCGGTCGTCAGCAGGTGCCGCCGCGGGGTTCCGCGGTAGATGTGGCGGAATTCCCACGAGTCGCCCTGCAGGTCCCCCATGGTGAGGCTCTGGACGGGCGGGTCGTCATCCAGGTTGAGCGCCGGGAAGATGTGATCGGCGCACAACCTTGGCACGGAGAAGCCGCCGCCGTTGTTGGCGTCGCTCTGCGTCAGCTGCTTGGCGTAGTAGCGGAACTCCTGTGATTCTACTTCTGCTAATTCGGCGGGGGCGGGGGCGGGGGCGTCGTGGCGAAGAGGGAGGAGGGAGATGGTGGCGTAGGGCTCGCCGGTGGTGGTGTCGGCGGAGAGGTGGACGGCGGTGATGGTGCAGAGGAAAAATCGGTGGGCGGAGGGGAGCGGATCCGGGAGAGGGGCGGGACACTGTTCGGCGTGGCCCTCGGGGAAGTAGAAGACCTGGGTGCCGACGACGGGGATGCGGGACAGCGGGGCGGCGCAGGCGAGCCAGACGAGGCGGTCGATCGGTGGCGGCGGAGGAGGAGGCGGAGCGGTGGCGGCGGGCGGGCGCGCCATCCTCGCGCGCGGAAAGAGAGTGGTGGGGGTTTGGTTAGGGTTTAGGGAGGGAGGGAAGGGGACTCGAATCGATCGCTTAATTATGGACACCTCTCCTTCTCCGAGAATTTAGTCTACCCCGTGCCCAAATTAAGGCCAGGGAAGTGATCTGTCTTTAAATTCATACACACTTTTCTAACTTCCCATGTCTGTCTTTAATCAATCATTATACTCTCACTTTTGTTTGTTACAAAATCCCTTCTACTATTACTTTTATTTTCTCATCCTTTCGTTATTTTTTTAGAGAAGGGTATTTTTTATTCGACTTCTACATCCCGTTGTTCCAAAATAAACAAAACTAACAGGGAATGTAATGTGTCATATTAATTCTAAGACTACGAATCAGATAGATGGTGTAGCGCCCGTTCCATCGTGGCGCCTGGTGGGAAAACTATCTCTGAAAAAATCCTAAATGCGAAAATTGTTTCTTTGTATGTTGTATAGTGTTCGTGACATTCCAGATCACAATTCCCCGATCCATCGTCAAATCCAAACCCTAATCTCAAATCCCTCCCAAATCAAATCTTCTTAAAAAAGTCTATTTTGCCTCTCTCGAAGTTCGTGGGCCGATCTCTTTACCCCGGCCCATTCCCCCTCAGCCCATCTTTCCCCCTCCATCTTTGCCCGCATGTGCGAGGCGCGTGCGCCGCTCGGGCGCTGAGCGAGAGAGAGCTCGCTCGCTCTCTCTCTCTCTCTCCCTCTCTCTTCTCCCTCCCTCTCTGCTCTCGCTGTCGCTTCCCGCCGACGCCGCTCAAATCGCCGCACCGCCCGTTGCTTCCCGCGCGCGCGCGCCGTGGTGGCCAACCGGCCAGTCGCCGCCACCGTCAGCCCCTGCCGCGCCTGAGCCCGTGTCTGCCGCCCATGTCGCCGCTCCACTCCACACCGCCCCGCCGTCATCACCGTCGTCATCGACCCGACCCCGCCACTCCGCGCGCTAGCTTCCAAGGGATGGAGGCAGAGCTCCTCCTCCCTCTGCCGCGTCGCCCTCTCTCCCTCCTTCTTTTCCCTAAGAGGCAGGGGGCAAGCCCCCTTTTCTTTCTTCCTTTTTCCTTTTTCTCTTCCACCGCCGGCGTCATCCCCTCCTGTCGCCGTTTTGGCCGCTAGCCGGAGCGCCAGCTCACTGGCTTGACCGCCCAATGTCGGTTTTCCCCCCTCCCAAACCGACATTGTCACCCCTATAAACCCAAGCCCCTCCCCACTCCAATCTCCCTCGTTTTCGTCTCTCACCATTGCCGCCATGCCCGTGCCCTGTTTGCCGCAGCCTCTCGTTGCCACGCGTGCCGGAGGAGCCGGCGCGTTCATGGACGTGGAAGAGGACTCCGGGCGCTCGTCTTCTTCCTCTTCGCCAGCCCGAGGCCGGAGAGATCACTCCCGTGCCGTCGGCCTCTCGTCACAGCGCCCCGTCTCGTCTCGGTAGAGCATCCCTCCGTTCTTCCTCCTCGCTCTCTCTCCTCCCCTTAGATTTTGCGGTGCGATCGTAGCACTCCCCGTAGCCCGTAGGCACTGCCCCAAGTCTGGGCGCCGCCCGGCGCGGCATCGCCACCGTTGCCGCTCGCCGCCGCAAGCCGCCGCTCGTCGTCAGCTTCTCTCGACGTAGCTCCGCCCAATCCGGTGCTAGGAATGCAATCCCAAAGTCGTGTAGATGCTTTAGCTCCAAGGAATCGGTCTCTCGTTGCCTCGTCGCCATTTCCCCCTTTTGCCGCTGCTAACGAGCACCGTTGGAATCCATCGCTGTCAAGCCCGTCCGGCGAAATCAGAGCCGATGGCTCGATCCCTCTCGTTCTTCTGGTCACACCGGTGCACTCCCCTTGGCCGAAGATGTGCCGACGAACTCCGGCGAGCACCGCCGTCGCCCGCCGTCCGTTCCCGGCCGGCCTCCCTTCGTCCTCCTCCAGCCGGCCCACGTGGCAGCCACGAAGGCGCCACGTCGGCGCCAGCTCGGCCGCGGACCAGGTCAGTTTGACCTCGGTCAGCCGCTCCTCCGATCCGTTCTCCCGTGCGCGCGTGGTCCACGAAGAGCCAGCCGGCTGTGCGTGGGCCCACCGTCTCCTAGTCCACCCGGTGCACCATCTGTGAGCCGCATCCGCAAACCCTAGCTCCCCCGCGCCGCGTAAACCCTCTCTCCCGTGCACCGAGTCACTGACTCGTGGGCCCGCCCCTAGACCCCGCACGATGGATCCAGCACATCCGGATCTCTCTCTCTCTCTCTCCCCCGCCTCCCTCTGTTGGGCCGCCTTCTAGGGCCGCGTTGGCCCAATTGGTTGGCCGAGCCGCGCCAACTCCTCTCGGACCGCGCTCAAGCCGCCCGCGAAGTCTAAATCCCCTTCCTCTTTCGTTTCTAAATCAAAAAGGATTTTAATAAATCCTTTTCCTTTAGTCCAGTAAATCTTTTAATCTTAGAAATTCCATATCTCCTCAACCGTGTATTCTTTTGACGCTGTTCAACTTCCAAAATCTCTCAAATCTCGAGATCTATCTAATGGCACGCTTAGAGCTCATTAATAGGACTTCAATTTCGCCGTTTGTTGAGTCATCTCGTTCGTGTGTAGCTTCGAAGCCCGAAGACCCGGAGTGCGCGGATTTCGAGGATCAAGCTCAAGATCTCGAGCAAGGCAAGTCACCTTTGATCATCTTGCACCTATAATTTAAATCGCGGACCGGGGGACGTGCCGGGAGCACGGTTTCCCGCTCTTGCATTTAAGGACCGGTTTCTTTTGGAATTTCATTCGAACATATAACAAGTACGACCACATGGGTGGAATGGGACACCCCTGGCTGAGTAATTAGCTAATCAGGGGAGGCTTGATGCCGAGAGACATGTGGATTCGCCGGGGTGGTGTCAGGGAGGACCCCTGGGCTTCCTGGCACAATATGGTCTGGGACCTAACCTGTTGTTGGTCTGGGACCCCTCTCATCGGCATATGGTAAACCTGTGTCGGCTCTCGAAATGCCTTGTCATGAAAGCCTCAAGATCACCAGACGTGGCTGTTCTGCACGGGCTGGGTGATCCGGGTTAGTAATATCGTGTGGGTAAAGTGTGCCCCCTCTGCAGAGGTTATTAAACCATTCGAACAGCCGTGCCCACGGTTTTGGGCGGATGTAAGGTGATTCCTTAGCGTAGTTTTGTTTGACTACTGCTTGTGAAATTGCTGTTGTGGAATGGGTTCGATGTTTGGAACTCTGCGGCTGATGGGATCAGCCAGGCCCGGGTGGCCGTTTGAAAGCTGTTGGCCGGGTGCCAACCTTGAGAAAATCAAAGACTGATACATTGCACATACTCCGACTGGACGGGACGCACTGTCTCATCCGTGTCGTTTGAGAAGCACTCACTTAGTTGTTTCAAAAAGGAGTTTAACCAAAATCAATTGCAAAAACAACAGCCTTTCCCATGAAGCCTGCATTAAACACTTAATTCCCATGACTTGCTGAGTACTCCTGTACTCACCCTTGCTCTATATAAATAACCCCCCCCAGTTGCTGAAGAAGATGAAGTGGATCCCGCGGATGAGGAGTTCTTCCAGGAGCAAGTCGGCTACGATGAGTTTTAGGGTTTCGATCTAGTTCCCAAGTCGCGCCTGTGATGATTGGTCCAAGTCCTGGCTTCCGCTTTCCTCTTTTGTAATGCAGTTGTGAGCTCGGGGTCTGTCCGCAGCCCAAATGACTGTAATCCTACTCTATAATGAAGAGACCTCTGTTGCTGTGATATTTTGTCTTCCTGTGATACCAGCACTGTTTCCTGGGACTGGTATCGATTAACAGGTTAATTTGGAGCGTCACGGGCTGGTTCCGCTCGGGGCTAGCTCGGGGCATGACAAAAGATGGTATCAGAGCACAGGCTTGGCCCTAGAGCGAAACCCGATGTTTAGGACGACTCTAAGGATACTAAGTTCAAAAATACTTGTGAAAAGCTAAGGCTTCTTTTGCTTTCTTTCTTTCAGTAGTTTATTGCTAAAATGGTTACTGATCTTTTCTCCCTCTTTCAAAATTGTAGATGGCAGTGAACGCCAGCTTCAGTTCCCACGGATTTGGTGAGGGTCACCACGTCGCTTAGCTTCGTGACCTCACCCGCTTCCTTGGCTTCTCGTGTCCGTGGACCGTACTCCCCCTCACTGTGAGCTTTCTGTGTACCTTTACCCCCGTGGAGGTATACATGGGGCTGGCCTTCGCCCACACCACTTCAATGTGGCCAGGCCCACGCTCCAGATCGCGTACCAGGATCTCTCCTGGACGGCGCTTCGTCGCTTGGACCACGACTACAGCCACCGCCTCGGGGGCTCCGCCTTCCGGCAGCTCCCACGACTTCCTTCAGGCCGCACTGACACCAGGTACCCTTTCCCGTACCGTGAGTCTCACCCTGTGCTGACTCGCATGGTTGAGCTTTCTGAGGCTCAGACCACTCAGCACGACCTACTCCTTGAGGCTTACCGCTCCCTTGCTCGCCGCTACGCCGCTCTGGAGGCCCGCCTAGCCGAGGAGGGTGTCACCTGAGTTGACACTGCCTCTTGGGACTCAGGCCGCCTCTGCCATGCCAGCCACCTGTCTTCCCACAGCTCTCGCGGCTCTGCTCGCACTCCCAGTGGTCCGCGCTCCCCCAGTTCGCGTGCGCCATACTCACCAGTGTACTCCCCCTACCCACACCCAGTTAGCCCCTCCTACACCCCCGGACACACCCCAGTCGCTTCCTCCCGCCGTGGCCCACGCTTCATCCGCACTACGCGGAAGCGTGTTGTTGGTTCATCCACTGTGTTCCGCTTCGACTACCCAGCTCCCCCTCCTCCAGCGGCCCGTGCTGCTGCCGGCCCTCGACAGGTTCTGCCGGTCCCTTCACGTGAGCCGATCGACGTTTCTTCGACTGAGGAGCCGACCACCGGAGGCAGCCAGGCAGGCGAGGAGTACAGGAGGCAGTTTTCAGCAATTATCCGTGTGTCAGGCCCTTTTGTGACGCCGCCAACTCTCTTGGAGTCATGGCGAGGTAGTGCGTGCATGTGTTTGATGTGGGTGTTGTTTGGTAGTCTGGATCTCCTAGGTGGTGTGCGTATAGTCAAGCTCGGCGTAGCTCTGTGACTTGTCCACACCCGTTATATCAGGTGTCTTTATGATTTGAGAAATTCAGTTTATGCCTAGCGTGTGCTATCTGAGTTGTTATTTATTTTGCTTCTTGTCTCCATTAAGTGCTTATCCGATTCTCACCCCGCCCTTTTCTGGGAGTTTAGATGGCTAGCCACCCCCGTCGCGCTGCTCGTGCACCGAGCCGCTTTGGTTTTGAAGAAGGCAGAGTTGAGCCAGAGGCTGATCACGAGTCAGCTAATGAGCAGTCTCACCACACTAACCGTTCGCACCGCACAGCTTCCCGCAATGCTGAGGTTGAGCAGTCCCATGGCTCTCACCGTTCTCGTCACACTGTCAGTCACAATTCTGGTGAAGAACGCATTTCTTCGCCACCTCGTATTGAGAACAACATGCAGCACCTAATGGCAGTTCAGACACAGATCTTGCAAGGGTTAGCCACAGCCATAGCCGGTTACCAGCATAATGCACATGGAAATGGCCATCCTCACATGGGTAACAACAGATCCAAGCTGACAGACTTTCTGAGGTCTCGTCCGCCAGAGTTCTCCCAGACCGTCGATCCCGTTGAAGCTGACGATTGGCTGAAGGATGTTGAGAGGAAACTCAACTTGGTGCAGTGTACTCCCATCGAGAAGACACTCTACGCCTCTCACCAGCTAAGAGGACCTGCCACTGATTGGTGGGAAAATTACTGCAATGCTCACCCTGACCCCCCAACATTACTTGGGATGAGTTTGCTACGGCTTTCCGTGCAGCTCATGTGCCTGAAAGCACCATTGATATGAAGAAAGAGGAATTTAACAGACTTAAGCAAGGCAACAACAGTGTCAATGAGTACCTGAGTCAATTCAACAAGTTGGCTCGGTATGCCCCTGAGGAAGTGGACACCGATAAGAAGAAGATCAGGAAGTTCTTAAAGGGGATCGCGGTTGGAATGAGGCTTCAGTTGCTTGCTCATGATTTCCCCACTTTCCAGCACATGATCAACAAGGCTCTTCTACTTGAGGATGCCAGAAAAGAAGCTACCGAGGAATACAAGAAACGCAAGTCTAACCATCAGGGGAATTCCTCCCGAGGTGCACCTCGCCCTCGCTTTGGACAACCCATGAAATATCACCAGTCGGTCTCCCATGCCAACCGCCAGCCAAGCTATGCACCTCGTCCTCAGACTAATCGTCCAGCACCTCAGCCACAGCAGCGTGCCCCTAGTGGTAATACTGCGCCAATCAGTGTGTCCTCCATCAAGGCACCATCAGGAATGGCATCTGTTCAGTGTTTACGATGCAACCAGATGAGTCACTATGTCAGGCAGTGCCCTCAAAATCCCCCCAACTCCAACTCAGGGCATGCTAATGGCAGCACGGCCAGAACTCCTACTCCGGCACCAGCTCAGCCTCGTCCTAGCTCGCAGGCAAGTGGACAAGGTTCTCATGCTTCCAACAACTTTGGTCAGGGCCGAGTGAACCACATTCAAGCTGAGACCGCCCAGGATGCTCCAAACGTTGTGATGGGTATGTTCTCTGTCAACTCCATACCCGCAATAGTTCTGTTCGATTCAGGAGCTTCCCATTCTTTCATATCGCAAGCTTTTGTGAAAAGAAATGGTTGGAAAACCCAAAACTTTTGAGTACCAATGATAGTGCATTCCCCTGGAAGGGATATAAGGGCAACTAAAATATGCCCGGAAGTTAACCTTAGAATTGAGGAATTTGACTTCCTAGCCAAACCGATAATCCTAGACTCGCAAAGTTTGGATATCATCCTAGGGATGGATTGGATGGCTAAGCACAAAGGACAGATAGATTGTGCCGAAAGGTCCATCACCTTGCAAGGACCTGGAGGAAAGTAAGTTCGCTTTACCCTTAACACACTTACCGCAAGTCGGTCTATCCTAACCAGTTTGTAAGCCACTCCCTTGGAATCAGTACCCATAGTCTGTGAATATCCCAACGTATTTCCAGAAGAGTTATCGGGTATGCCACCAGACCGAGAGATTGAGTTCGCCATAGAATTGGCACCAGGCACCGCACCAATTGCGAAAAGACCCTACCGAATGGCAGCTAATGAGTTAGCAGAAGTCAAGAAGCAGATCAAAGAATTGGAGAATAAAGGTTATGTGCGACCTAGCTCATCCCCTTGGGGAGCCCCAGTGCTCCTAGTTAAGAAAAAGGATGGCTCTGAGAGAATGGTAATTGACTATAGAGCCCTGAATGAAGTAACTATAAAGAACAAGTACCCGTTGCCTCGAATCGATGATCTGTTCGATCAATTGGAAGGAGCAAAGGTTTTCCTCCAAGATCGACTTAAGATCAGGTTACCATCAGTTGAAGATCAGATCGGAGGATATCTCGAAAACCGCTTTCTCGACGCGGTATGGTCTGTATGAGTTCAGAGTGATGTCCTTCAGACTCACCAATGCTCCGGCCTTCTTCATAAACTTGATGAACAAGATCTTCATGGAATACTTGGACAAATTTGTCATGGTATTCATCGATGACATCCTGATATACTCAAGGAATGAGGAAGAACATGCTAAACACCTAAGGCTGATAATGGAAAAGCTAAGAGAACATCAGTTGTTCGCCAAGTTCTCGAAGTGCGAATTCTGGCTGGACCGAGTAGCATTTCTTGGACACGTGATCTCCTCTAACGGTGTCGAAGTAGATCCCAGCAAGGTTGAAGCTGTACTTGCTTGGAATCCACCCAAGAATGTGTCAGAAATCCACAGCTTCCTTGGCCTAGCTGGATATTATCGAAGATTCATCGAAGGTTTCTCTAAGCTAGCCAGACCTATGACCGAGTTACTAAAGAAGGAAAAGAAGTTTGAATGGTCAGCAGCCAGTGAAGACAGTTTCCAAGAAATAAAGAAAAGGTTGACCACTGCCCCAGTTCTCACCTTGCCAGATATACGAAAAGACTTCGAAATCTTTTGTGATGTGTCAAGGCAAGGCTTGGGATGTGTCTTAATGCAAGATCGTAAGGTCGTGGCCTATGCGTCCAGGCAGCTTAGACCTCATGAAGTCAACTATCCCACCCATGATCTTCAGTTAGCAACTGTGATCCATGCTCTTAAGATCTGGCGGCACTACTTGATCGGGAACAGGTGTGAAGTATACACCGATCATAAGAGTCTTAAGTACATATTCACTCAGACCGAGTTAAATATGAGGCAAAGAAGATGGTTGGAACTAATCAAGGATTACGACCTTGGGATCCATTACCATCCTGGTAAAGCCAATGTGGTCGCAGATGCACTAAGTCGCAAGACCTACTGCAATGCAGTTCAAGTATGGCCAGACCAAGATCGTCTGTGCAGAGAATTGGAGAAATTGAGGCTGACAGTGGTGCAGTCAGGTGCAACTGCCAGCTTGACAGTGCAACCTACACTGGAATCGCAAATCCGAGAAGCTTAGAAAGTTGATGAAGGAATAAAAGAGTTAATAAAAAGAATACACGAGAAGAAAGACACCGGCTTCACCATAGATGACCAGCCAAGAAAGAATTAAAAGATATCATTTTAAAAGAAGCTCGTGAGTCTGCCTATTCCATTCATCCAGGAAGTACAAAGATGTACCAGGACATTGAGGGATATTTCTGGTGGGCAGGAATGAAGCGGGATGTCGCGGAATATGTGGCTCTCTGTGATGTTTGCCAAAGAGTTAAAGCAGAGCACCAGAGACCAGCTGGTCTGCTGCAACCCCTACCAATTCCCGAATGGAAGTGGGAAGAAATTGGGATGGACTTCATCACTGGTTTACCAAGGACCCCTAGCGGGTATGACTCCATCTAGGTAATCGTGGATTGACTCACGAAATCGGCTCACTTCGTGCTTGTGAAAACTACCTTTGATGGAAAGAGACTGGCAAAGCTCTGCATGACCCATGTGGTATGTCGATTTGGCTGTCCGAAGAAGATCGTGTCAGACCGAGGTACTCAGTTCACCTCAAGGTTCTGGAAGCAGTTGCATGAGGCTCTCGGGACCGATCTGAATTTCAGCACAGCTTACCATCCGCAGACCCATGGTCAGACAGAAAGAGTAAATCAGATCTTAGAGGATATGCTTCGTGCTCGTGCCCTACACTTTGAAGGCACATGGGATCGTTGCCTGCCGTATGCCGAGTTCTCGTACAACAACAGTTATCAGGCCAGCATTCAGATGTCGCCGAATGAGGCAATGTTCGGAAGAAAGTGCCGCACTCCCTTGTGTTGGAATGAGGTTGGCGAAGCACTGGTATTCGGTCCTGACGTACTCAAGGCAGCAGAAGAAAAAGTTAAGTTGATCCGAGAACGCTTGAAGACAGCTCAGAATCATCAGAAGAATTATGCTGACAATCGGAGGCGTGATCTTGAGTTCGAAAAAGGAGATCATGTGTACCTACAGGTGTCACCTCTCCGTGGTATGAAGAGGTTTGGGATGTCCAGCAAGTTAGCACCCCGCTACATCAGTCCCTACCTCATAACAGCCAGACGTGGCGAAGTGGCTTACCAGCTTGAGTTGCCTGAAGGTCTCGCAGATGTGCACAACGTGTTCCATGTGTCTCGGTTGAAGAAATGCCTACGAGTTCCAGAAGAACAAGTTCCCCTGGACAACATCGAGCTAGAAAAGAACCTGACCTACAAGGAAAGACCGATCAGGATTCTTGAAGAGGCAGAACGTCAGACCCGAAGAAAGACCATCAAGTTCTACAAGGTTCAGTGGAGTAACCATTCCGAAGATGAAGCAACCTGGCAATGAGAAGATCGTCTCCGCGCCGAGTTCCCGGAGCTGCTCCCTTAGGTGCTAAATCTCGGGGTCGAGATTCTTGTTAGGGGGGTTGGTCTGTAGCGCTCGTTCCGTCGTGGCGCCAAGTGGAAAAACTATCTCTGAAAAAATCCTAAATGCGAAAATTATTTCTTTGTATGTTGTCTAGTGTCCGTGCCATTCCAGATCTCAATTCCCCGATCCATCGTCAAATCCAAACCCTAATCCCAAATCCCTCCCAAATCAAATCTTCTCAAAAAAGTCTATTTTGCCTCCCTCGAAGTTCGTGGGCCGATCTCTTTCCCCCGGCCCATTCCCCCTCAGCCCATCTTTCCCCCTCCATCTTTGCTCGCACGTGCGAGGCACGTGCACCGCTCGGGCACTGAGCGAGAGAGAGCTCACTCCCTCTCTCTCTCTCCCTCTCTCTTCTCCCTCCCTCTTTGCTCTCGCTGCTGCTTCCCGCCGACGCCGCTCAAATCGCCGCGCTGCCCGTTGCTTCCCGCGCGCGCGCCGTGGTGGCCGACCGGCCAGTCGCCGCCGCCGTCAGCCCCTGTCGCGCCTGAGCCCGCGTCTGCCGCCCGTGTCGCCGCTCCACTCCACACCGCCCCGCCGTCATCACCGTCGTCATCGACCCGGCCCCGCAACTCCATGCGCAAGCTTCCAAGGGATGGAGGCAGAGCTCCTCCTCCCTCTGCCGCGTCGCCCACTCCCCCTCCTTCTTTTCCCTAAGAGGCAAGGGGCAAGCCCCCTTTTCTTTCTTCCTTTTTCCTATTTCTCTTCCACCACCGGCGTCATCCCCTCCTGTCGCCGTTTTGGCCGCTAGCCGGAGCGCCAGCTCGCTGGCTTGACCGCCCAATGTCGGTTTCCCCCCCCCCCAACCGACATTGTCACCCCTATAAACCCAAGCCCCTCCCCACTCCAATCTCTCTTGTTTCCGTCTCTCGCCATTGCCGCCACGCCCGTGCCCTGTTCGCCGCCGCCTCTCGTTGCCACGCGTGCCGGAGGAGCCGGCGCGTTCGTGGACGTGGAAGGGGACTCCGGGCGCTCGTCTTCTTCCTCTTCCCCGGGCCGAGGCCGGAGAGATCACTCCCATGCCGTCGGCCTCTCGTCACAGTGCCCAGTCTCCTCTCGGTAGAGCATCCCTCCGTTCTTCCTCCTCGCTCTCTCTCCTCCCCTTAGATTTTGCGGTAGCGATCGTAGCACTCCCCGTAGCCCGTAGGCACCGCCCCAAGTCTCGCCGCCGCCCGGCACGGCATCGCCGCCGTTGTCGCTCGCCGACGCAAGCCGCCGCTCGTCGCCAGCTTATCTCGACGTAGCTCCGCCCAATCCGGTGCTAGGAATGCAATCCCGAGGTAGTGTAGATGCTTTAGCTCCGAGGAATCGGTCTCTCGTTGCCTCGTCGCCATTTCCCCCTTTTACCGCCGCTAATGAGCACCGTCAGAATCCGTCGCTGTCAAGCCCGTCCGGCGAAATCAGAGCTGATGGCTCGGTCCCTCTCGTTCTTTTCGTCACAACGGTGCACCTCCCCTTGGCTGAAGATGTGCCGACGAGCTCCGGCGAGCACCGCCGTCGCCCGCCGTCTGTTCCCGGCCGGCCTCCCTTCGTCCTCCTCCAGCCGGCCCACGTGGCAGCCACGAAGGCGCCACGTCGGCGCCAGCTCGGCCGCGGACCAGGTTAGTTTGACCTCGGTCAGCCGCTCCTCCGATCCGTTCTCCCATGCGCGCGTGGTCCACGAAGAGCCAGCCGGCTGCGCATGGGCCCGCCGTCTTCTAGTCCACCCGGTGCACCATCTATGAGCCGCGTCCGCAAACCCTAGCTCCCCCGCGCCGCGTAAACCCTCTCTCCCGTGCACCGAGTCACTGACTCGTGGGCCCGCCCCTGGATCCGGCACATCCGGATCTCTCTATCTCTCTCTCTCTCTCTCTCTCTCCCCGCCTCCCTCTGTTGGGCCGCCTTCTAAGGCTGCGCCGACCCAATTGGTTGTCCGAGCCGCGCCAACTCCTCTCGGACCGCGCTCAAGCCGCCCGCGAAGTCTAAATCCCCTCCCTCTTTCGTTTCTAAATCAAAAAGCATTTTAATAGATCCTTTTCCTTTAGTCCAATAAATCTTTTAATCTTAGAAATTCCATATCTCCTCAACCGTGTATCCTTTTGACTCCGTTCAACTTCCAAAATCTCTCAAATCTCGAGATCTATCTAATGGCACGCTTAGAGGTCATTAATAGGACTTCAATTTCGCCGTTTGTTGAGTCGTCTCGTTCGCGTGTAGCTTCGGAGCCCAAAGACCCAGAGTGCGCGGATTTCGAGGATCAAGCTCAAGATCTCGAGCAAGGCAAGTCACCTTTAATCATCTTGCACCTATAATTTAAATCTAAGTATTTCTTTTCCGCAAATAATGCATGGATAGGACTAACACAAGTAATTTGGCCGCGGCTTGCGAGATAGCCCACCGGCCCCAATCCTAATTGCTGCAATTACCCTCCTTGATTATCGAATTCTTAAAACTCCTTTGTCAACTATTGTACTTTGATGTACGGGCCTTCGGGCGCGCACATCGGAGCCCTCCCCTCCAATTTAAAATATCCAACGATGGGTAAAACTTTGGTTTTATACAAGACCTGGAAAAACCCGACACCTGGGTCGGTGCTTGCGAACTAAGTGAACTTCCAAAATCGTAGACCGGGGGACGTGCCGAGAGCATGGTTTCCCGCTCTTGCATTTAAGGACCGGTTTCCTTTGGAATTTCATCCGAACATATAACAAGTACGACCACATGGGTGGAATGGGACACCCCTGGCTGAGTAATTAGCTAATCAGGGGAGGCTTGATGCCGAGAGACATGTGGATTCGCCGGGGTGGTGTCGGGGAGGACCCCTGGGCTTCCTGGCACAGTATGGTCTGGGACCTAACCTGTTGTTGGTCTGGGACCCCTCTCATCGGCATATGGTAAACCTGTGTCGGCTCTCGAAATGCCTTGTCATGAAAGCCTCAAGATCACCAGACGTGGCTGTTCTGCACGGGCTGGGTGATCCGGGTTAGTAATGTCGTGTGGGTAAAGTGTGCCCCCTCTGCAGAGGTTATTAAACCATTCGAACAGCCGTGCCCGCGGTTTTGGGCGGATGTAAGGTGATTCCTTAGCGTAGTTTTGTTTGACTACTGCTTGTGAAATTGCTGTTGTGGAATGGGTTCGATGTTTGGAACTCTGCGGCTGATGGGATCAGTCAGGCCCGGGTGGCCGTTTGAAAGCTGTTGGCCGGGTGCCAACCTTGAGAAAATTAAAGACTGATACATTGCACATACTCCGACCGGACGGGACGCACTGTCTCATCCGTGTCGTTTGAGAAGCACTCACTTAGTTGTTTCAAAAAGGGGTTTAACCAAAATCAATTGCAAAAACAACAGCCTTTCCCATAAAGCCTGCATTAAACACTTAATTCCCATGACTTGCTGAGTACTCCTGTACTCACCCTTGCTCTATATAAATACCCCCCCCCCCTAAGTTGCTGAAGAAGATTAAGTGGATCCCGCGGATGAGGAGTTCTTCCAGGAGCAAGTCGGCTATGATGAGTTTTAGGGTTTTGATCTAGTTCCCAAGTCGCGCCTGTGATGATTGGTCCAAGTCCTGGCTTCCGCTTTCCACTTTTGTAATGCAGTTGTGAGCTCGGGATCTGTCTGCAGCCTAACATGACTGTAATCCTACTCTATAATGAATAGACCTCTGTTGCTGTGATATTCTGTCTTCCTGTGATACCAGCACTGTTTCCTAGAACTGGTATCGATTAACAGGTTAATTTGGAGCGTCACAGGCTGGTTCCGCTTGGGGCTAGCTCGGGGCGTGACAGATGGTGTGTCACATCTCATACTGGTTTTATTTATTTTAGGACGAAGAGAGTATAAAACAAAAGTGCTAAGAAAGTGTAACAAGCTGTAACTATGGTAACGAACCATACATGAGATTACCAAGGTGTGGCACGTCTAAGACGAGGCGTGGCAAATTGAAGTTTTGAACCAAATAACCCTTATACTGTGATCTTTAGAAATAATTTACAATGTAAAATAGCAAAAATAAAGTCAATAAATAATGCAATCATTTACTCCCTCCGTCCAAAAAAAAGCAACCTAAACACCAATGAAACATTAGATAGTACAACGAATCTGGACATGTAGATGGTACAACGAATCTGGACATGTAGATAGTACAACGAATCTGGACATGTATATGTCCAGATTCATTGTACTATCTAATGTCCCATCAGTGTCTTGGTTGGCTTTTTTGGGATGGATGGAGTACATATCGTCGATGGATGACATCTGGCACACTCCATAATCCATAATCTCTTCGTCCCATAAAAAACCAATCTAGTACCGGATGTAACACATTCTAGTATTATGAATCTGGACATATATCTATCTAAATTCATCGTACAAGAATATATCATATTCGATTCTAAATTCATTTTTTAGGACGGAGGGAGTACCATTTTGCACACATTATTACAGTGTTGCAAACCTTGTTGCGGAATGCCAGCTAAACAATCCCATTCCGTATCAAGGCAATATAACACTTGGTGATCATCGTCACCACCATAGTCACAAAGTTCTCATGTCGAAGAACTTGATAATTACTCCCTCCGTACTCATAAAAAATTTATTTTGGACAGCGACACGGTCTCCAAAACACAACTTTGACTTCTTATTCCTATAAAAATATTTATTGAAAAGTGATATATGTATATTTTTAAGAAAGTATTTTTCAAGATAAATCTATTCATATAATTTTTACATTTTCAAACTCAACAACTTGAGAGTTATTTATGATTTATATTCTCAAGGTTTGACTTAAACACTGTTCTGAACGACTTTCTTTATGAGTACGAAGGGAGTACTTGCGAATATTTCTACATGAGGACAGAAATTTCTCTATGTTCTGTATTCGTAAGACATGGACAATTAATGTTCCTGGGTCGAGAAATGTTGCCTTCTGCTCATTTGCTATGAGGCTATTCGTATCTTCATTGAAGCCCGGACTTGCCTTGGACAAAAATATAAAATGGATTAGGCTTGTCTAAATCTGGTCTACTACCCATCTCTATTTATCACGCGTAATCTTTGGCAATAACTTGATCGGCTAGATTATTGCCATGAATTATATATTCGCATCACGCTTCCAATAAAATGTAATCTGTGTTCTAAACTACTATCCTTCATTTGTATTTTAATCTATTTGTTCATAGTATGAACAAATTTATGTTCCAATATATCAGCCTTCATCTGTATTTAATCCATATCACAACGGACCCTTATTTAACATGATGTTGAAAGCAGAATGATTGCATCGCTTTAGAACAGTAGCTAAGGAAATTATATGAGTAAATACTTTAGTCTAATTATTGTAAAACTACATATTTAATAATGTATATCACAAAACTAAAGATTTTGCACCAAAATTATCGCAAAGCTGTAGATATAAGACATTTATCACAAAACTACTGAATTAGTCATAAAGTAATAAGAACTACATATTTTAGAGTCAAACCATATAACTATTGTTTTCTAAAGTTACAAAGCTATAGTTTTACGAGAAAATTGATATTAAATCTATATAATTTTGTGATACAATGCCACGAATCTGTAGTTCTGAGTTAATTTGTGGGGAAGGGTTAATTTGGAGAGAGTATACCCTCATTAGGCCAAATTGAAGAACAAGCAGGGAAAACATTTGTATGACAGTGCAGTTCAGAGTTGACATCCAGTAGTGTAGTTATATATATGCACTGTGTTTGCTGGGCGAATGGTTAGAGTTGACATCCAGTAGTGTTTACTGGGCGAATGGTTATTGCAGGAAAACCAGCAGCCTGTACTATTTGGGGATGACAGAAGGATGTCTACACGTACGGTTTATTAACAAGCTTTGGAGTTAAATTTCACCATTTAGCAATTTACCTTGAGCATTGGGAAAAGTAAGAAAACCCTTCGTGCAATGGAGAAATTGATGATCAGATCGTTTACTAAAGAGAAACTGCATTTGGTGTCGTTTTAACAAATACATGGAGGATTGGAGGTCTTTTTGGCCCTTCGATTTAGTGCATCATACTTCCATTCTAAAAACTGAACGTTAGGCGAACATGAAAATGAAGCAAAGAGATAGTGAGATATAGCTTAATAAAATATTGAAAAAAAATAGTGGAAAAAAAGGTCCCACCGGGATTCGAACCCAGGTCGCCAGATTCAAAGTCTGGAGTGCTAACCACTACACCATGGAACCGATCTTGTTCATTGCCTGTGAATGAAATATAAGACTTTGACTTTAAAACAAACTGAAATTTGACCCGAAAATGTATGCGCGGCGCAACAGCGGTACGGTGTGGTACGTGTTTGTATAAAGGATCGACCTTGAGAAAATTTGATATGATCGATCTTGACGGATAGCTCGATCGCGTCGCTTGTTTACATAACATAGAAAACAAAATGGTTTATGTTTTCTTCAAAACAAAAAAAGAAAAGATTTATGTTTTGAGAGGGTGAGATAAGAGTTGACGGTAAGAAGAAAAATTGCAAGGTCGCGAACAGTTATTACGGGCTGGTTTGGTTTGAGGCCTAAATTAGGCTTACCAATATTTGGCAATTTCAATAATGTTTAGTGTCTATTTGGTTTGAAGCCAAATTTTGACATGCCTAAAAAAATAGGCCATTTCAATAGTGAACTTAAGCTATTTTGGCTTCAATCCAAACACAATTTTGCCTTCCTAAAATTAGTCATGCCAAAACTTACCAAAATTTGATATTGACAAAATTTGATAAGGTCTATTTAGACCACAAACCAAACCAACCGTACATTATTATCTTCTAAAACAAAAGGATTTTACTACTAATTTGTTATAGGAGTATACACGGATACAGGTAGCGTGGGCGACATTCTCTGAAGGAGTTTGAGCGATGAGACAAGTGCAGTGCACCACTGAATGAACGATCTTCTGGATCGGTCGGTTCGGTTGGTTGGCAGTCTGCAGGAAACTTGTACTAGATGCGAAAAGACCGATGGGTGTCAGTTTGCTTCCAATATTTGTGGACGAGGAATTTCAGTACTACTATGCACATGTTGGCAGGCAGGCATGTTGCTCGATCGATCCTTTTGTTTGTTTGTTATGACATGGAGTATGTATGTACTGAAGCATAGGGCCAAGTGTACGTACGTAATAGTACAAGAGTTGGTAACAAAAATCAAATGAATGGTGATCGATGCAGGAGGGCAGTGGATGGATGGATGGATCCCAAGTGGGCGACGTGGCTGCTTCCTAACCCTTGCTGCTCGAGGCCTCATCCTTCTTCCTCGCTCTTCAACTATTAAAACCCCGGGCGCGCGTGGGACTCGAATTCATTCCAAGAGAGCAAGCTGAGATCAAGAGATCGATCATATACGTAGCAGCTGCAAGCTATTAGCGACTGCATGCTTTGATCGATCCATCTAGCTAGTGTTAATTAATTGTTGAATCTATCTAAGCTTAATGGCTCTGCAGCAGAGCATGGCGATGCCGATGATGGTGGTGTCTGGCCTTGGCGCCGCCGCTCCTCGGTCATCGCCGATGGTTCAGCTGCATAGGAGGATGAGGAAGCAGCTGGTGGTGGTGGCGGCGTTCAAGAGCAGGACCAAGGCTTCCCCCAAATCATCGTCATCGTCGTCGTCGTTGAACAAGAAGAAGTCGATGGTGGAGGACGGCATCTTCGGCACCTCCGGCGGCATCGGGTTCACCAAGGAGAACGAGCTGTTCGTGGGGAGGGTGGCCATGCTGGGGTTCGCGGCGTCCCTCCTCGGCGAGGCGGTGACGGGCAAGGGAATCCTGGCGCAGCTCAACCTGGAGACGGGCATCCCCATCTACGAGGCGGAGCCGCTGCTCCTCTTCTTCATCCTCTTCACGCTGCTGGGCGCCATCGGGGCGCTGGGCGACCGGGGGCGGTTCGTGGACGACGCCACCGGGCTGGAGCGCGCCGTGATCCCGCCGGGGAAGGGGTTCCGCGCGGCGCTGGGGCTCAGCGAGGGCGGGCCGCTGTTCGGGTTCACCAAGGCGAACGAGCTGTTCGTGGGTCGCCTCGCGCAGCTGGGGATCGCCTTCTCCCTCATCGGCGAGATCATCACCGGGAAGGGCGCACTGGCGCAGCTCAACATCGAGACCGGCGTCCCCATCAACGAGATCGAGCCGCTCCTCCTCTTCAACATCCTCTTCTTCTTCTTCGCCGCCATCAACCCCGGAACCGGCAAGTTCGTCACCGACGACAACGACGACCAATGAGCCCGCCGCCCCCTCATTTTGCTTTTACTCCACTTAATTAAATTAGCTTCTGATAGTAGTAAGTAGACGGTTAAGTGGACTAGCTAGTCAATGTCAATCCTCTCCTCTGTACTGTGGTGGAGTAGTATCTACTTATATGCATATATATACGGAGTAGTAAAAATTCAGGACACAACAATCAATCGGTACTCCTGAATGCATATGGGTGAACCTTCCCAATTATCGACTCTGGATGTCAATTGCCTATACTCCCGAATTATATCATTAACTTACACAAGAAAAAAGTGAAATTAAAATTATTAAATTACAAAGGAGAGCACATGCCAGTCAACTAACAGCTAAGGATGCGAGTTGGACAACACACATACAGGCAGCGTGTTGAACAACATAACATTTTGAGTCATCTTCTACTTTCACACTCACCATCACCGGCTGTGGCAACCTAGCTTGTTTCATCTGCAGGAGGCCGGAGGCAGAGGCGGCTGATGCATGGCTTCTCCTGATCGATAGCTTTGTCGATGTGTAGGAGGAGCGGAAAGGCTAGCTGGGCCAAGGCGTCCTACCGATCCCTTCTGGGCCCTAGAATTTACGTGGGCCATCAATTACGTTGTGACCCAGAAAATTCAGCCCGTCATCGCGAGTAGGCCTTGAGGAGAACAGACGTTATGATTCAAGGAAATATATTTGTGTTATAAACATATCATAAAACTACAGACTTATTAGTCATAAATAAAGTTATAAAAAACTATATATTTTAGAGTTCATACCATATCACTATTGTTTTCTAAAGTTACAAAGCTGTAGTTTCACGTGTGCTCTACGTAGGACCAAAACCACTATGGACTCGGCCAAGGCCCAGGGGGTAATTCGTTCGGTCTGATAAGTTAAGGGTGAAAATCTGGTTTTTGAATTAGGGGGTAATTCGTACTGCTATAGTAGTTTAGGGGTAATTTGGATTTTTTTTTAATACCTTTGCTAAATTTTGGATAGTTTTAAGAGATGAAGCTTCTAGAGATGCTAAAATTTGGTAAGATAGCAATGATTGAAGTGTGTTTAGTTTGTTCCTTGGCATAATTTGAGAAACGCTTAGGGTCTTTCCGCTAGCCCTGGAAGGTGGTGGGCTATAGCAGGTCTGAGTTCAAAGCCTCGCCCCCTTCTATTTATTTGATATTAGGTTTTTTTTTTAAACTTCTAACTTTTCTGTCACATCAAATATTTGGACACATACATGGAGCATTAAATGTAGACGAAAAAATCAATTGCACAATTTGCATGTAAATCACGAGACGAATCTTTTGAGCCTAATTACGCCATGATTTGACTATGTGGTGCTACAGTAAATATTTGCTAATGATGGATTAATTAGGCTTAATAGATTCGTCTCGCAGTTTACAGGCAGAATCTACAATTTGTTTTGTTATTAGTCTATGTTTAATACTTCAAATGTGTGTCCGTATACATAAAAAAATTTTGACACACGAACTAAACACAGCCTATATATTTATATGGAGTACACTTAATATGGAATACACTGTTACCTGAAAGATTATAGTAGTACTATCTCCGTCCCAGAATATAACAGAGAGTTTTAGAGTTGGACACTATTATTAAGAAAATAGGTAAAATTAAATTTAAAGGGGTTGTGATTGGTTGAGAAGTGAATGTGGTGGAAAAAGTGAATAATGAAGGGTTGTGATTGGTTGGGAAGAGAATGTTAATGGAGGAGTTATTATATTTTGGGGTAAATCCTAAATGCTAAAAATTATTATATTTTGAGACGGATGAAGTATATTTTAGAGTGCAGCGCAGGCCATGCATCGCTGTCAGCTTAATACTGGATCGGAGGAATGTATCGGTGTGGATGGCTTTGTTGGTAGGCCATGCTTTTGCACTGTTGCAGACTTGGACTGGATCTTAATTGCAGATCGATCGATCAATCGAATCCGACCAGAGATACGCACTAACAACTTGCTCTCCATGCCATCGATCACGATCTATCTCATCTATCTATCCCACGTATACAATCATCCATGTACTAGTATATACTACTGTATAGTACAAACGTACTTTCGATCGAATTCAGTTTGTTCAGTTATAGTTGCATGCTGCTTTCATTTTTCTGGCAAACATCAATTGAAAACTTAATTGCCACCGAAACTGAAACTTTCCTAGTAGAGTAGTATTTCTTTACCAGCTGCATGCGCTGTGCATCATCCATCCATTCATATGTCCATTGACTTGACGACAAATCCAATGCTGCAGGTCTCGACTCAGTCGTTTGTGATGTAATGGTTATGGTTATGGTATGGTAATCTCCGCAAGCTAGTCTACAAACTGGAGTAGCCATCAAAGTCAATGAAAGCCTAAGCTCCAAAGGTTAAAACACATACTAAATCTCCATGTTGATCAAGCTAGGAAATTGACCGGCGAGGGATTCATGCATGTCCAAGATCATGAGCTGATCTGATTAGACAGGAGGCCTTAGTAATAAGTGGACAGCAAGGCACATGAGCACTAAGCTAGCTAGCTGATTGTGCAAAGCAAACGAAAGAAGCTGCATGATCCATCCATCCATGTATGGTGCCACTCATGCATATGCACCATCAGCTCCAACCCAAAAGTTCAGATATCCAATCCATCACTTTTAATCTGCCCTTCTGATGATAAGCTAGATTAGCTACTGGAGTAGTGCCTTTTCACTTAGTACTAATACTACCGGATTGGATCCCAACTGGACTAGGACTAGTGCTACAGATCAGTCGACAATTAGGAGTAATCATTTTCTAAATCTGATGGTCCCTGATTCAGGTACTGATGCCAAGTACTAGTAGGAGTACAAGTGCAAGCAGATGTAGTACTAGTCCACATGAACAGTGAAATGATTCCGACTCCAGGTCGTCCAGGTCGATCGTCCAGGGCATCATACAGATTGGCTGGGTAACTGCTACAATACCTGTTAGCTAGGATAGGAAGTACTGTCGGTCTGAATTTGAGTGACCCACTGGCAACAAAAAAAAAGTGTTCTGTAGCAGCAGCATACTGTACTCTAATTAAGGTAGCTAGTGAGATAAAAATCGATCATGGGGTTGGAAGGTTAGGATGGCATATTTAATACTCCTAAGTAGATCAGTCGCAGTTGGTAGGCTTGTTGATGATCGATGAGCGTCATTGGCCGGGTTGCAGCTTGTTAGTTTAACCGTGCATAGGATAGGTTAATTAGCTACTCCAGGTACTAGTACATATATATGGGTGGTTTCCTCGTCAGAACATCACAGCACAGCACATCGGTGACGGTGATATATGTACTCACGTTAATTAATTTGGATTGACAAATATACACCGAAAGCATGCGTTGGCGATCGACGATGGATGGATAGTACTATATGTTACAAGGAAAGCAAGTTAATAATCTACTTAGTGCGATATTATTAGTGATGCGATGAGTAGTACTCAATTAGATCTGCAAAATGGTGCCTGCTTGGATATTTGTTGTTTCGTGTGTGGGCTGTGGCTGCTGATGGCTGGATCGGTAGGAGGCGGACAGCATGAGCAGGTAAGGTTGCCATCCACCTCTCCATCCATCCATGTGTGGTGTCGTGTCAGCGTTAGACATATATAGTGGTTGCCCTTTAGCATATGCAACAGTGCGTTTGGAAAGCAAACATCGAGCAGCTAACATTAATTAACCGGACGGAATATATATATTGAGGTCGTTGTACACAGTGGTAGTTATTAATTAATTAGTCCATCCAAGGAAGGAGTATATGATTAACTGTACACTAGCTAGTACAGTAACTGAAAGGTACAGACAGACAGACAGCAGGGGTCGCCATCTACCATAGCTTAGTACTACTCCCAAGAGATTAACAGCGGTGATGATTGATTAGTTGAGAAAATGATGAAAATTAATGAGCATGCATATGAGGAGAAATATGGAAATTCCGACCGAGTCGTGCGCTGGTTGCATCCATCCTTTTCGCACAAGGCCGGCCGGCTGGCTTTCCTCTTATTCTTTCAGCCTGTCCGTCGTCTATCTGTCTGCAGGTTATCTGCGTCGTCGTCGTCTGTCATCTCCTCCTCATCTTCTTGCTCTGCTCTGCTTCTTTCCTCCAGATACTGTTCCTCCTGCAGAAGCAGAAGCAGAAGGAGAAGAAGAATTGAAAGCAAGAAATTAAGTGAGAGGAGAAGAAGAGGAGGTAGGATATGGAGAAATACGAGCCAGTTCGGGAGATCGGGGCGGGCAACTTCGGGGTAGCGAAGCTGATGCGGAACAAGGAGACGCGGGAGCTGGTGGCGATGAAGTTTATCGAGAGAGGGAACAGGGTAAGCAACTAGTAACTGTTAGTATTACTTTTGGAATGATATATGAAAAGAAAGAAATTACATGAAATGAAATTGGTGCAGATCGACGAGAACGTGTTCCGGGAGATCGTGAATCATCGTTCGCTGCGTCACCCGAACATAATAAGGTTCAAGGAGGTGGTGGTGACGGGGAGGCATCTGGCGATCGTGATGGAGTACGCGGCGGGAGGGGAGCTGTTCGAGAGGATATGCGAGGCGGGGAGGTTCCACGAGGACGAGGCGCGATACTTCTTCCAGCAGCTGGTGTGCGGGGTGAGCTACTGCCACGCCATGCAGATCTGCCACCGCGACCTCAAGCTGGAGAACACGCTGCTGGACGGCAGCCCGGCTCCCCGCCTCAAGATCTGCGACTTCGGCTACTCCAAGTCCTCCCTCCTCCACTCCCGCCCCAAATCCACCGTCGGCACCCCCGCCTACATCGCCCCCGAGGTCCTCTCCCGCCGCGAGTACGACGGCAAGCTCGCCGACGTCTGGTCCTGCGGCGTCACCCTCTACGTCATGCTCGTCGGCGCTTACCCTTTCGAGGATCCCAAGGACCCCAAGAACTTCAGAAAGACCATCTCGGTACGTAGTCTGCTACTCTCTGCTCTGATGCTTTCTTCCTTTCTTTCTTTCTTTCTTTCTTTCTTTCTTTGCATATATATGTATCACCTATTTGCAATCGCTCGCAGCGCATCATGTCTGTCCAGTACAAGATCCCCGAGTACGTCCACGTCTCCCAGCCCTGCCGCCACCTCCTCTCCCGCATCTTCGTCGCCAACCCCTACAAGGTACAGACTATATCTGGAGTAGCTCATCAACATTATTATCTATTCCCAATTCATATGTATCCATGTCCTTAATTCCAGCGCATCAGCATGGGCGAGATCAAGAGCCACCCCTGGTTCCTCAAGAACCTGCCGCGCGAGCTCAAGGAGGAGGCGCAGGCCGTCTACTACAACCGCCGGGGAGCCGATCACCACCATACTAGTGCTGCGGCTGCCAGCGCAAGCAGTGCGGCTGCTGCAGCTGCCTTCTCGCCGCAGAGCGTGGAAGACATCATGAGGATCGTGCAGGAGGCGCAGACCGTCCCCAAGCCCGACAAGCCCGTCTCCGGCTACGGCTGGGGCACCGACGACGACGACGACGACCAACAACCAGCTGAGGAAGAGGACGAAGAAGAAGACGACTACGACAGGACGGTGCGCGAGGTCCACGCCAGCGTCGACCTCGACATGTCAAACCTCCAAATCTCATGATCCATCGTCCTCCATACTCCACTCCACTCCACTAGTGTTGTGTTCTTCTGACCAGCATCGATCATTTCGTTTTGGATCAACTCCATCTACACTGATTGCATGCATTTTCTCATTCATAGATAGATAGATACTCGATCGATCAGTCCCCAAACAAAATTTGGGTACATTATTACATCACCTGTTGATATGAGTAAGGCAGCATTCATTGATGTAAATCTCCTCTGCTACGAGTAGCCTGTTATCATCTCTCTGCTTAATTGTGATCAGAATCAGAGACCACTGGATGATGGATGTAATTGCAGGGTATGTTCAGGCACAATCACCATTTTACTGTTACTTCAGAAGTGACAACTTTGATTTCGGAATTCATAGTTATACTGTACTGCTCATTGGATTCGCATCCCAGAATCTCCTCTCCGACGGCTCATTTCTACCCAGATTCCACGGACGTCAATCATTCTGCCTTTTGCCATATAAATTAGGGAAAGTAAATCGCACATTTCACCTCTCCGCTCGTGTACCTTTTCAAATACTAGAAGGGAAGTGCCCCTGTCTGTCTCTCTTCTTGGGACAGTAAGCGATTTATTCATGTTAATACACTACATACGACTAACCGTAGCCTCCTCTGGAAGAATGAAACCGAGGAATTTTGTCCTTTCACAGATGGCCACTGGGCATGATTAAAAAAAATCCTGAAAGAATAGGCGCGCGATACATGATCGGCCTGCTTGCGTTACAGATAATAACATAGTAACAATGTTTCAAATTGCCAGCAAAAACACATCCATAAATTACATGCAGAAGGTCGACAGCAAGTGCTCTTCAATTAGACACCCAAAGTGCCCAAGCGTACCACTTGGCAACTTACCAGGTAGGGAGTAAACTTGCAAAATTTTTGATTCATTGGCCTTTCTTAGACGAAACACAAAAAAAATCTCACCAGTTATACTTACATCATCTAATGCCTCAAATTTATGTCTGAATCTAACAACCACCCCCTATGGCCCTATCCATCCTAGAAATGCATTACTTACAATCATACTTTGAGCATGCGAATTGAGAAGTTGTGGTGGCCGACCTAGAGAATGAATCCTGATAGTTCCATGTGCTCTTGAAGTTGTGGCGGCCGACCTAGAGAATGAATCCTGATGGTTCCATATGCTCTTGCACTAGGAGCTGTTTCCTCCCCATGGCCGCCCTTCAGAAAATCAATGCCCTCTGCCCTTACATGATCCATCCTTCTTCGTCACCGCTGCTAAAGGAGCCCATAATGTCACTCTCATCACCATCCTCTTCACCCATAATCTCCAGCAGTCCTCCTCCCCCTTCAAAATCACCTTCATCAATGAACTCAGCATCATCATCATCGTCATCATTTTCATCCCCACTGTCAATATCCTCATCGTCACCACCGTCATCACTGCTGTTACTTATATCAGAATCACTGTCACCTATATCAGTCAAAGGAATAATACCATCTTCTGAGTCATCATTGTCATCATCATCTTCGTCATCTGTGTCACCTGCGTCCTCCGGATCTGAATCATCATCAGTTGGACGCTTCCTGCCAACTTCAAATAGGCGAGCAGAAGAGAACATCTCATCAGGATCATCCATAGCAACAACCCCAAGAAGAGAATCATTGGGTTCAGTTGCAAGATCAAGGACACCACGATCAATTTGGACTGTTGCAATGTCTGAGTAATTCACGGCATCAATCGTGCGGAATGCAGGGAACAGGGGATGTCTGACCCTACGAGTATGAATGGATGATGTTACATCGTCAAGATTACGCCTGAGAATGGCATAGATAACATCCCCTCTGCCATTAAATTTTATTACTGTCTGGTCCAGGGAAGGAACACTCCTCAGAAGCTTAAATTTCCTTAGATCCCACACTTCTGAATTTATTATTACCTGCAAAGTATGGACGGCAGAGATGAGAAGACAAGCACACCAGAAACAAATTACTCTAAAAAATATAGATAATTATAATTTACAGTTTAGTGGCAAAATCAGGAAAATAAATTCATTTATGTCACTTCCATGGACTCCTATTCTACCCAAACAGTCTTGCAGATTAATTATGGAGGTCATTTATGTGGAAGGCGACACCCCAAAAATCAGGTGGCTGAACAAAAAATGGGACTGGCTGGGTAGCAATGGCCCTTGGCTGCATAAGCTGTTGAAATGTGAGAATCGGCAGCTGGTTCATGATTGTTTAAACAAATTGAACAAGAGCAAGCAAACCATTACCCGATTATTACCCAATGGTTTAACATCATAGCTTGGCCCTGAGCCAGCTGTGTTAAGTACAGGATCACATAGCACATGGTGCATGGGCAAGTGACAACACAAATTCACAAATATGGATTCTTTCTGTACAAAAGTTGCTCTCCATTATGAATTATAAGGGTTTGGCATTTAACAAGATTTAAGGACAGAATTAGAGCGGAAGGTTCATAAGTTGAGAAAATTATGACTTTGCAATAGAGGGAGTAAATCTCTTGATGCCCATGCTCTGAAATGAACAGAATTATAAACCAACAAAATAACAAAAAGGTACAGGAAAAGAAAATCAACCTCATTGCCAGCTGGATGGAAGCCACCACCACCGTAGTCAGTGAACTGGTCAAACTGATGGACAGGGTTTGGACTTCGTCTATCCCACAGGACCCCATTCCACAACAACATTGTATCCGATGGACTGAAATGTATAATAGGTTGTACATAACCCCGGCCTCCTGAATAGCCGGAGTTATCAGGAAGCCGCAGATCAAGATTATATGTCTGGACATCATACAATAGAACCTCCCGACGAGTCGTATCAGTGGAAAGGGCAGCAAATGAAGTTCCAGAATGGCTAAACCGAGCAGCTTTGCAACCCTCAAATGTGTGTAAAGGCCCCCCAGATACCGAGAAGGCATCCCAGACTTTAACCTCGTTTAGGCTGGACGTGAGAATCAGCTCATTTCCACCAGAAGATGCCGACTCTACTATTGTAACAAGCTGTTGGTGGCATGTCTGGGTCTCTAGGATATTTGCAGTGTTGCAGTCAAATATTCTTAATTCCCCAGTGTGGTTTCCAGCTGCAACTCGTGATGCATCACCAAGAAATGTCATGCAAGTCAAAAGGGAGGATTCATCACGGCAAACACGGCATAGCTTGAACCTGCTGTATATAAATTGGCGATCCCTGCGAGGTATTTGGATCCCACTAAATTGCCTCCTTATCTCACGGCTTCCCATGCGAGCAGCTATGTTTGCTGGTGCGCTAAGGCTGCGACTGGGCTCAGGGCAAACATGAGGATGCAACAGAGAGAGTGGTGGCAAAGTTGTTATTGGAGCAGGACATTGGCGGTGTTGGTGTTTCAAGTATTGTACAACCAGTGAATCGAGCGTCATGCGCTCCAAATTTACTGACGGTTGATCACTTGCACCATGATGTGGTGTGGTAATTGTTGCTCCAGGTGTGCCTTGAGAATCATCCAGGTTCTCTGTGTAAATGTTGTTGAAATTTGGCCGTCCAGAATGAAATGAAGCAGCAGGAGAATCCACTGCCACTGACAGTCCTCTGCGAGTAGGAGCAGGAGTTTGGAATACAGGAGACTGGCATGCTTGATCAACCATTGCAGGGCGCTTTGCTGCTGACGCTGAACTAAGATCCTTCATGTCCACTAGCTTCCTCTTCTGTGGCAACGATAATGGGGTTTTATGAGATGTCTCCGCATCTCCAGTATTGACAGTAGAAGCAGCGCAAATCATATTGTCTACATTCCCAATAGGAACAGGACTTTTCAGGCTATTGCTTGCTCTATTACCAGAAAATAGATGCGAAGGTTGAGTTCGCTTCGAGAAACTGGATGAGAAGGACAGTGATTTCTTCTTTGATGAAGGCAAGACAGAATCAGATCTCTGGCCAGTTTGGTCTGTAGTCACCTTTGTTGTATCTGGCACAAATCCCTGAACACGACCAGAAGGCCACTGTTGCTGAGCAGATGATGTCTCCAGGGCAGCAACCTGGTGGACAGGAGTCACTGCAGCTGTCGATGGCAAAGGTGCAAGGTCAGCCTCCTTTTGCAGCATAGCAGCAGTAGCAGTAAAACCAGATCCAAGGAGATGTTCATGTATCAGTTGCATCAGTTCCCTAGACACCACCAAAAATAAAAACAAATGTAAATGCCCAGACACAAAAGCTGATGAAGTAATGGAAGCAAAATCATAAAGCAGTCAAACCTGGAATGGTACGAGACAGGAGTCGCAGCAGCTATTCCAGCTCGTTCAATGCGCCTCAGTGCTGGAGCAGCAGCATCAGTCGCTGCTAAGGTTGTTTCTTTTCCAGAATTTGTCAGGACCTACCAAAATAAAACAGCAGTCATAATTTACACAGGACACAAGACACATGCAATACATAATTAGGGTAAAAGAGCATATATATTGTCCATGCGTAAAAAGGAGAATTGTGGAAACACAAGTTAATTCTAACACACAACCACTAATTTAAGTTGTATAAGCTGCTTACATACACTGCATTCATGGTAATTGAGGAAATAATACCAAATAACTACACGGTGCAACCACCTTGTTCCACATCATGAACAGTTAAATCAGGAAAGAAACTCTACGAATGTAAGCTCTTGAGCAATTTATACTTGCATCACAATAAATAATACAAGTCCCTTACCGCAATTAGTTCAATTGCCACTTGGGTCAGTTCATTTTGCCATCTACTATTATCTCCTCCAATTGACTGTCCACTGGTATCACGGATCAGTTCTGATAGTTTCTTTCCTACCTGAAACAATAAGAAGAAAATTGCTGATGAAGGAGCAGTGACTAATTTTATTCAAGATTTAACTAATTTGTTTTGAACAGTATGTAAAGAAAGGACCCAAGAAGTATGTCAAAGTGGGGGGGAGTACACCATCAGTATTAATGCAACAAGTCTGCTTAGTGCTTACTAGTGATTATGCAGTGAATATGTAGTTGACCAATTGCTAAAAGAAAAAAATTGCACAAATCATAGCTAGAGGTGTAGGGGAAAAAAGGTAGATGGACATTGTCCCAACAGTACCTGGAGTTTAGTGAGTATATGTGCAATTGCATCATCTCTAGCCAACCCAAGCAGGACACGACACGCAAGTGCCCGAATAGGATCAATAGCCACAGGAGGTGTAACCATTCGAGAACTGAGAAGCTGTAAAAGAATCTTTATACCATTATTAGCTCTGACCACTTCTCGAGCTTGACGATACCCTTGTTCCAATTGAGCAGCAAGACCAGGACCACCAGCTCCTACTCCTAAAGATATTCTCCGATCACCAACCACCCCAGATGGCACAACAGGTGTGCTAATTTGCACAGTATTGCCCTGTTGAGATGTGTTACCATCACCACAACGTTCCCGAGATTCACCCTGATTTGCAGTTAGATTTCTATCTGTAGTACATTTTTCAGCATTCCTGTCTCTGTTCTCTGAAAATGCCCCACCAACTGCTTGGGTAGCTGCAGGTTGCTGGTTACCAGTTGAGGATGACTTGTTACTGATAGAAGGAGGGGGACACACAAGATTGACAAGAACGTTCAGTGCTGGACAGATCACCTGATCCACAAATGGTAATTAGAGATGATTTCAGCAGCCACATTTTAGATTTATAATTTATTAAGCTTATTAATCTATTTGATAACAAAAATCTTACCTCAGGATCAACATAGCCAAAACTGTTAGCTGCATCTAATAGGACAGACATGCCAACACGATTGTTACTTAATGTAGCATGTACTATCAGTTTGCGGCAGTATGGCACAAGCGTTGTAATGTGAAGAACTCCAAATGCATATTGTGTTAAGTCATGCAGATAGCGATCAGTAGGTGGAGCCTGAAACAAATTGTTATGGGTCAAAATAGGTAAACAACAAACTTTGCTGACCAAAAGAAAATGTACAAGCTTCACCTGGCAGAGTTCTAGCATTGTTATATGGCCATTAGATGCCAAAAATTTATCCAGCACAGGCCAACGAGCTCTTACAAGAGCAGGACCTAACTTTCTGTCCCGCTGGATCTGACGAAAAACAGCATCCATAGCCTCATTGCCAATGTCAAATGGTTTGTAGCCAGCTCTTGCGCTAGAAGTGTTCCGAGCAATACTACGGATACTTTTGCTTGGTCGAATAGAATCAACAAGCTGAAGCAGATGAGCCCTAAAGTACTGCCTTAGGGCAACACATGAATGGTATGCAACCTGCTTTTCTGATGCAGTCAGAACTTCAGCAGGTGACCGATCATTCCCCTGGTTTACATTAGAGGACCCTAATGCTCCAGAGTTGCCACCAGACCTAACAGAAGCAGCACCATGTAAAATACCTAGAACTTTTTGCATCCCATCCTTTGCATCAAATGAATCCAGAATAGCTTTGAACACAAAGGCAGCAGCGAAGAATATGGCTGCATTTTTCCTCGCTGAATCTTGTGGACATTCAAGAAGTTGAAGTGCCAGTTCAACCACATTATTAAGTGTGTCAGATGAGAGTGCACAAATACGTTCCATGGTTGACTGCAAGCATGAATCATATTTCAGCAACTCAGGAAATAACATATCAACTCTGCATAGACAGGCAATTTAGGTTGTTAGTGTTTACCTGGAGGGAGCCAAAAGTAAATAAGCAGGCAGAAAGAGCGGTATATGTCTGAGCAATCCTAGGAACAGAGAGAATCTTCTGAATACCACCACGGTCAACAAAGAGCGCAGCAAATTTTCGGTGGGCGGCCAGGGCACAAATTAATCGAAGGACATCAGGCAGAAGTGTAAAGTGGCCATGTCCCCCTGGGTCTTTAATGCTACGTTGCAATAATGCAAGGCAAACATCAACACCCTTTTCATGGAGAACAGGACCCAATGCTTCAACATACTCTCCCAAAATCTGTAGACACTGAATGCTATATTTTTCTCTAAGTTGTAGGAGTTGCCCATGGTCAGTGATAACAAAATCTTCCAATTCATGATCCTCGCTGATTTGCACAGGCTCTTCCACAGCATGCTCTTCACCGACTTGGTTAGAGCTTCAGCGACACCAAATCAAACTCTCAGAATATGATGAGACCAAATGAGTGTGTGTGTGTGTGTGTGTGAGAGAGAGAGAGAGCATTTAATCCATTACCGTGAGACACTAGTTGACATAGCAGCATCCACTACAGTAGCTGCTGCTTTCTCAGCAGCTAATACAACCGCATCACCATTATTTCCAGTTTTCCAAACCTTCAGAAATGTTGCCAAACAAGAAACTGTTACTATAGTATGATAAAGAAAAATTGTCAGTGTATAAGACTGCAAACCGTCTTTTCCATACCTCCGATGCAGCAGATTTCACAAGCTCGGCAGCCGCATCACCTGCTGCTTTTACAGCCTCATCAGGTGCATTTGCAGATCTGGCTTCAGCTTCAGCAGCTCTCACAGCCTTTAAAACAATGTCGGATATATCCTTTAAGCCAATAATACAATCCTTGAACCGATCCTCATACTCTTCTTTGGAAATTGCATTAAATGGCTCAATGCCTGGAGAGCTGTTGTTCACATCAATGGCCTTATTTGCATCCTCAATCCTCACCATATTCTTCTCTCTGCTAGTCCGAGTTCCTATTTTCAATCCTGAGGTTGGTGATAAAGGTGTTCTTTCACTTTCAGGCAAGCTTTCACCTGCTTTGCTCTTCCCCCTAAGTCGTGATCCTGTTCGACTCAACTTCCGCTTTAACAGATCATCTCTAGTATTTTCGTTCATCTCTTCATCTCTTCCAGGCCTCAATGCAGAAAGCCTTTCCCCAACTCTTGACTTTGTATCACAAATGCTTGCACTATAAGTTCTATCATTGGTTGCACCAGCCTCCATCGCGTCAAAAAGATCCAACGATGAATCAGCACGCTCAGGTTGCAGAGAGGCAGCATCATCTATCCACCGTTCTCCATGTGCATGCCGCATTCCCATAACATTGTCACAGTTTTCTGAAGTTGGGTCAATTGAAATTCCATCTCCAGACCTCATTCCATCCAATCGAGAACTGTCTTGAACCAGGCGTGATTTGCTCCTGTTCTCATCTCTGCTCCGAGGATGTTTGGTATCTAGTGGAATATTAGAATCTTTCTGGGCAGACGCAACATCCCCATGCACTCGCACACGCAAAAAGTGCATGAGCTTAGCTGATACCCCCATGGTTAAGACATCTTCTACCAACTGCCCACCACTGGGAAGGACAAAAAAAGAAGCAACAGTTAGGTGAACAGCAGAGATAGTTGAAAGCAAAAAGGATGTCACGCAATCACATGTGAAACAAAACTCATGGCATTACCCACACAGCGCCATAGCAAGCAACCCAATGGCATATGTCCGCAGCATGTAAGCATCTGTTGGTTTGTTATTCTTTCCTAGATGCTTCGATTCACACTCATTTGACGCTCCACCATCTTCTGTCACCCATTTCTTTATATTTTCTACAATAGCATCTTCAAATGCATGAGGATACTGAGGCTGCAGAGACCAAAATGAAAAATGAAGGGTTGGTATTGTCTGAGTTGGAGATGAGAGAGAGAGAGCTTAGTGTGTTGACTGAAAGAGGGAAAAGCTAACCGTCCAGGCAGAATAGCAGCTTAGGAGCAGCCTAGCAGCAGCAGAGCGTACTGCAGCCGAGTATGAGTTGTCTGATAAGAACTTACAGAACACTAACTCATAAAAGTCGTCATTCTCCTGCCAATGGGGTTAAAGAGAAGAATGATTAATTTAAGCAATAGGCTGATAAAACTAAGATTATGATGATGTAGTGTATATAACTCTAGAGTGCTCACCCGAAGCAAGTTTGCCAGCTTGCCAATTGTATGGGAGTTCCTTGCGTTTGTGTTATTGTACGATGGACTATTCGCACATTCTTGTGCATATCTGCAGGGAAATAACACTGTTAAGGAAGCAATGCTATTCATCAAAAAATATGGTGAACAATTTCCCATTGAAGAAGGAATGACCTTCCTAGTGGCAGTTTAGTTTCCTCCGCTATTGGACAGTGACTCTTGTGAGATAAAAATGGGAAATTCAACTTGTTCCACCAACTCTTCCCAAAAGTGGGGCAAGTTTGGAATACATTATTTTTTTTCTTTCCAATGTAGAAATGAAAGGTACTAATGAAGAAGGGGCCCGATCATACATGGCTGGCTGATACGAAGTTGTTTTATGAATGATGATAACAGCGGTAAGCAAACGAGAATTTGACCTACGGAGAAGAGGACTCGCTAACTGAACTGATTTAGGTTGGCAAGAACAACAGTATGGGTTTTGTAGGAAAAATATTATGCAATGCAGCAGGGTGCCTAATAAATAAATAAAAAATAAAGGGAGTGGAGGAGGGTGCCCTAGCTGCACAAGGAAAAGGAGCAGCAAGAGGGCATGAGCGAATCAAACATGGGTTCGTGTGGAGCAACAATAGTAAGAGGAAGGAAGGTACAACATCTATAGCTAAGAGAGAGAAAAAAGAGCGCAGGGGGTGGGGGTGGGGGTGGGTACCTGGCTTCGTGGGCCTCGCAGATGGTGGCGAGGGTGTGGAGGAGGCGGGGGTTGGGGTTGTCCTCGAGCTCGACGACCCGCAAGATGATGGTCTGCACGCGGGTGAGCAGCGCCTCCTCGTCCTCCTCCGTCGCCGGCGCAGCCGCCGCCGCCGCCATTAGAGAGAGTGTGTGTGGCGGGTATAGGGTGTGGTGTATTGGCGGGCGGCGGCGACGATAGGTTAGGGTTAGGGTTAGGGTTGCCGGAGAACACCCTAGCGGCGGCGGAGCGGAGGAGGCGGTGGCGGCGGCGAATCGAGAGGGATTTCGGGGGCTGAACGCAGACGCAGGACGCCTCCAGAAGGGAAGAAAAAGAAATCGAAATTCCTGTTTGTTGTTGTTGTTGTTGGGTTGGAGACGATCGATCAGCAAGGGTTACGTCTGGACTGGACGCGCAACCCTTCCAGGGCAGGCCCCCAAACTACCCACCGCTTTCGGCCCATATGTCACCGGCCCATACGCTACCTCTGTTTCTCTCTCGGAATAAGTCCACTTTGACTCCCTGACCTAGTTGCCGAATCTGCTTCGCATCCTTCGCATCCCTCTGTTGTTTCCCTTTCCTCCCGACCCTTTTTCTCGAAATGATAAAGAATCTGGTACACTCAAATTATATTATTTAAGTGCTTATTACTTGCCAAAAATTCTACTTCTATAATTGGTAGGTCACTGGGTTATTCAAATAAGTCGTGTTTTCTGTGCTTTTCCCATGTTACAACTTCCGTACCAATTCGATTGATCCGGAATGGATCGGTTAAACATTCTATTAGGGAGCCCGGTCTTGACTCTTCTGTGTGGTATTCATTCTGGTTCGGCTCTTTGGAATCACTTCCAGCAGTGGTTGGAACAGCTCGCAAAACCCAACCACTTCACCTACTTTATTGCCCCCAACCGTTTCCCGTAACTCTATAGTATGTAGTTCAAGGATACGAATCAGATTCGACCACTAGTTAAGAGATTCAAAGTGGACTTATTCCATCTCTCTCTAAATTAAGCCCCATATATCCTTGGGAGAGTTGTAGCTGATTTTTAATTATCTAGTTTGATTATTACTTTTATAGTTTTAGGTGTTTCATTTTCTAAGAAGACAAGTTAAAAAAACACCTATAATTATTTATAAAAAATCTAAATTTCAAAATACCTTTAAGAAAATGTTGAGCTAAGAAGGACATTAAATATAAGGTCAAAAGGAATTTACAATATTTCCTCCGAGCCTACAAATTTCCATATTGATTGAAGAAAACAAATAATATTTACACTGCAAAATCGTAGTGAGTTGATGTGCATTAATCAATTTAGTTGAATACAAAATACATTTGTATCTATGGATAGAAGTTAAGGACTCATTTGGAACAAAGGAAAAGTGGAGGATTTTTAGAAAATTTGAATCCTAAGGATAGAACCTTCAAAATTTCTTTGAAAATCTTATGGAATGTGTTTTTTTTCTCTTCTGGTGTCTTCAATTCCTGTGTTTTTTTTTCTATGCGACATCCAAACGGCTGTTTTTTGAAAAATGTTGTATTTCTATTTCTTGTAGGATTTACAAGGCATGACATTCCGATATTATATTATTCGTATTTCCGTGTTTTGAAAATCATGTGTTCCGAAGGATTCCTAAGAGTTGTATATCAAACTTAGTTGTACTTTTAAATAAAAAAACAATTGTATTTGAGAAACAAGAAGTTGGGAGTGGTATATCGCACCAAATCCTATTTTTAAAGTCTAGCTCTGAAAAGAAAATGAGAAAGAACCCACTAGTTGGACTTTTATACACACATATGTATGCAAAGAAGACATATTTTCCAAAGATATATGACAATGAACTCAAAGGTAACAACTACTACTACTAAATACAAAGAAGATGGAGAGCTTAGCCATGATTGCATCTGCACTTGCATTTGCCAAAGTCAGATATGGACTTATGCATGGATGGCACTTAATTAAAAGACGACGTACGTGCCCATATAGGGGGAGATGGATGGATTGCCTCCCGGCAAGGGCGCCGGCCTCCACCGTACGTAGAGAGAGAGAGATCCATTCAATCGATCCGATCCGCTACCTGCCGCCCGGCCGGCCGCCGCCCCAGCCGCCGCTGTACCAGACCAGCCATGTCTTCCGTCGTTCATCCATCGTGCATGAGCATATGCATATATGTGTATCACATGCATGTATATACGCACTAGCTATATCCATCCATCCAGTGAGAAATATATCTTGGCTATTCGTGCAGTGTTTTCAGGGTCGTCGCTATCTCCATTGGAATCAGATCAGAGGTGACTAATAATCATGATTTCCAACCGCCCGCCCGGCATGCCGTACGTCGTCGGTGCTGTTTCTGTCTCGTTCAGTTCAACACAATGGTTCTTATTATTAGCTAGAGGATGTGTACTGTATGTAATTGATCGACAGGATGAATTAATTAAGAACGACCGACTGCTCCATCCAGAACGATCAAACGACGACACGTACGTGATGCTAGTCCTTTCCCAAATCGTAGCCGCGTGCAGCTGACGTCGTCGTCGACGCTGTGTTTCGTCTCCTCCCCAATCGGAGCCGCCTCTGCTGCAGCCAACAACATACGTTCCGCTAAATTAATTGCCATTCTCCGGTAAAATATTCATATCAAAACCATTGAGTTAGATCTTGGGCATTGGATCAGTTTGCAGTTTGCCGTATGCGTTGTTTTTTTCCTGAACACGGTTGTAGAATAGACCAATACAGTTAAGCATACCATTTGATGAAGGATAAAAACCTATTCTCTTTCTTTTTTAAAAAAGAATTGATAAAATCATGAATACCAGCATTAACTCTATTCACCGAGTTAGTAAATATTGTTATGCCCTTATAAACCGATGGTTCAGATAAATATACTTCGATATACTGCTAGAGAGCCCTGCTGCATTTGTCGAGATGAAATTAATTAACCTGGAAATCGATCGAAGATACACATATACTCCCCTTCTTCTTCTTCTTTTTGAAAGGCGCGCGCGATCAAAGATACATGTATATACGTACGTGTAGTGGTGAACTACATCCGTATATGTGAAGGTGAACGATCGCATAAATTATTTTTCAGACCGGCCGGGTAGTGACGAACGAAAGACCCAAATACTGTAAGAGATAACATACATGTTTGTATTTGTACTGATATGTATATGGAGGACTACATGCACATATTTGCACTGATAGCATTTTGTGCTAATATATAGTATAGGTAGCAGGTCGACGACCAGCAGTAATTAATTAACGGTGTCTTTAAATACTATAGGAGTAATATAGACGATGATACAGAGTATGGATTCGAATTAATACGTGGTAGTCATTCACGCATGATGATCCGATTACTAGTAAATTTCTCATTAATATAATTAATCGACTGAATTAGCTAACAAGTGAAGTGGTGGTGGTGGAGCAAGGTGTCGAGGAAGTTCCAGTCGATGGGACCTGCAGCTAGCAATTCAGGATGACGACGATGATCAGCAGCAGCAGGCGCACTAGTAGCGTCGTTAATAATGTCGCCGCCGGTGCCTTGTGTGTGTACGGTAGTCGGACTCACCACCAGCGGAATATTATCATTGTTCAAGATCATCATCTTGGATTCATCCTCCTCCTCCTCCTCCTCCAACTCCATGTCCAAGGCAGGGGAGCAGAGCAAGCCACCAGCAGCAGCAGCAGCAGGAGGAGGAGGAGGATATAAATACTGGTCGTCGTAGTAGCCGGGATGATGACGATGATGAAGTAGAGGAGGCGGCCTGTGCAGGTGAAGCTGATGCTGCAGGGTGGCGGTGGGCTTGCGAAACGCGCGGCACACCACCCAGCAGCTGCCGTCCTGCTGGTGATGGTCGGCGACGACGAGGCGGTACTCGTGGATGATCCAGTCGGTCTTGCTGCCGTTGGGCGCGCGGCCGCGGTAGAAGACGAGCGTCTTCCTCATGCCGATCACCCCCGGCGACAACGATGATCGAGAGGACAGCACCGGCTTGTCACGGCCCGTGGCCTTCCAGAAGCCCGCCGCCGTGGCGCGGTTGGTCCGCGTCCCCGTCCCGCTGGGGTACTTGCGGTCCTTGTAGCTGAAGAAGTAGCAGTAGCACTCCTGATCATGCTGCTGAGCTTGCAGCAGGTCCCATGGCTGGGTGGTGTAGAGATCCACCTCCTGGATGATCCCGTCGTCCTGCTGCCCGACCACCTTCCGTGCCAGGTAGTAACCCACCAGTTCTTCCTCCGTCGGGTGGAACCTGAATCCCGGCGCCACACGATACCACTCCTCCTCCATCCTTCACTGTTCACTCAGATATATATATGCCACAAGAAGAAGATGGTAGCAGCTTGCTAGCTAGCTACCTATGCAGTTGCATGGTATGGGTATTTATACTGAAATTAATCTTTGTTGGGAGCTGACGACATTGACATTTATACTGAAATTAATTAATCTTTGGGAGCCTGTCGATATATTCTGCTTTCAGTAAAGGAGACGACCGAGAGACCATTCTTTTCAAAAGAATTTTAAATAAAATAGATGGTTAAAGTTGAACCCATAGAAAATCATGACTGCAGTTAAAATGGGATAGAGCGAGCTAACAGACTGTGTACTCCGAGGTAGCTAGTTTGTGGGCCTTTCCATCGTCCGATGGGATTATTGGGCTCAAGGCCTAAGGTTAATACCGGCCCGATTCATCCATATGATACAGGATGGGCGCGGGCCCAGTTAATAGCAGGTCTTGTCGTCTGGTTTGCCTAATTTGTGGTGGATCGTGGACTCGTTCGTTGGTCTGAAATATCTCCATCAGAATCATCACCATCATAAGAGAGTTGGAAGAGGGAAGGATGGATGGTTTGATTTGGCCATGTGCAACAGGAGCAGAAGCAAGCCGCATTAATTAATTAATCCTCTGAGCCTTGTCAATTAAATTTGGCCGATTTGTAGTTGCCACCATCATCCTACCTACGAGCAGAGCGCACCGATTCAACGAGGAAAGGAAAGGAAGAGAAAAGCAAAGCGATCGATCGAGGAGGAATCCGATTCGATCCAATCCGAATACGATGGACAGTCGTCCCTTGCTTCCGAATGAGGAGGAGGCGCTCCCCGGCGTGTCCGACTTCCGCGGGCGCCCCGTTTACCGCGCCACCTCAGGCGGGTGGCGCTCCGCCCTCTTCGTCGCCGGTATGTATATGTATGCTGTTCATCATTTTAGTCCGGCGAGGCAGGATAGCTATAGTCTATAGATCGATCAGGCTAGCTAATTCATTCCATGGCATGGGCATATTACAGTGCTGGAGTTGGCCGGCAGCTTCGCCTACTTCGGCGTGTCGGCGAACCTGATCACGTATCTGACGGGGCCGATGGGGCAATCGAATGCGGCGGCGGCGGCGGCGGTGAACGCCTGGTCGGGGGCGGCCTGCATGCTTCCTCTCCTCGGCGCCTTCCTCGCCGACTCCTTCCTCGGCCGCTACCCATCCATCCTCCTCGCCTGCACCCTCTACCTCCTGGTACGAATTTTAACCCTCCCCCCCACCCCCCTCTTTTTTTTTTCACTTCTTCGGTTTGTTATTATTACCCGTTTCTTTTTCATTTCGCTACCTTAGGTGATGTTTTGATCAAGTGACTTAACTTTAGACACTAATTTAGAATATTAAATATATACTACCTACAAAACTAATTATATAAATAAAAGCTAATTCACGAGATAAATTTTTTAAGCCTAATTAATCTATAATTAGAGAATGTTTACTGTAGCATCGCATAGGCTAATCATAAATTAATTAGGCTCAATATATTCGTCTCGCGAATTAGTCTAAGATTATGGATGGGTTTTATTAATAATCTACGTTTAATATTTATAATTAGTATCAAACATCTGATGTGATAGGGACTTAAAAAATTTTAGTCCCATCTAAATAGGTCTTAATTATTATTCTTGATAAATAATGGAGTACTCTAATCAATGGAACGGAACAGCCTGTTGTCTGCCATATGATACTTGTGCTACTAATACTCCTCCAACCACTACTATGATGGGAGGAGTACTCGTTACACAACCTCCAGTATATAATGTACTAATACTACATACATACGCATATACTAGTAGAGACGTGCAGAGGCAAAACCGATGCAATATTCATCGGTAAAAGTTAAAATTATATAGTAGAAACTTACTCTATAATATAGCAAACTACTAGTAACTAGGCCTTGTTTAGATCTCACCTTAAAATTTTTCACCGTTTGAACACCTGTATGAAATATTAAATATAGACTAAAATAACTAATTACATAGGTTGCGACTAAGTTGCGAACCAAATTTTTTAAGCCTAATTGCTTTATTATTTGACAATGTAGTGTTACATCAAACATTTGCTAATAATGGATTAATTAGGCTTAATAAATTTGTCTCCCGGTTTACTGGCAGATTCTGTAATTAGTTTTTTATTAATGCAATATTTCATACGACACCGTATATAATACTCGATGTGACACGTTAAGGTCAATATATTTTCGGACCGAAAAAGTAATTAATTAACCTGCACCGCACACTACTTGTCCATTGTGACCAACTACCTGCTCGATCACTCGTTTAATCAATGCGATGATTTGACACTGACAGCAATCGAATTAAACACTGCCACCATCACCATGCTCGCCCTTATCCTAACTGGAGTACTCCACTTGAAGCTTCAATATGCGTGCTTAAAATAAACGGCAAAAATGATTTGATTGGTGAAAGATATACCTACAGTTCAAATTGAACTGTCAAATGACAGTAAGTGTGGTTACACCGGAAAACAAAATAAAAGTTGGATGGGATTGGTTTTAATCGACATGAGTGCAGGGGTATGGCATGCTGACGGTGTCGTCGTCGCTGGTGGCGTCCAAGTCCATAGGCATCCTGTACGTGTCGCTCTACCTGGTGGCGTTGGCCCAGGGATTCGACAAGCCATGCGGGCTGGCGTTCGGCGCGGAGCAGTTCGACCCGGAGCACCCCGGGGAGAGCGCCTCCCGCAGCTCCCTCTTCAACTGGTGGTACTTCTCCATGGCCACCGGCATCACCGTCGCCATCGCCACCGTCAGCTACATCCAGGAGAACGTCAGCTGGGGCGTCGGCTTCGCCATCCCCTTCGCCGTCATCTTCTGCGCCTTCCTCGTCTTCCTCCTCGGCATCCCCACCTACCGCCTCTACACGCCCACCCCAGGCGTCGCCAACCCCTTGTCGCGGTCCGCCCGTGGCCTTCTCGCCAAGCGATCGTCGGAGGAGGCGCGCGGCGTGCTGCGCCTGCTCCCGATATGGGCCACGTGCCTGGCCTACGGCGTGGCGTACGCGCAGATCATGACGCTGTTCAACAAGCAGGGCCGCATGCTGGACCGCCGCATCGGCCACGCCGGCCTGGAGCTCCCGCCCGCCGCGCTCCAGACGTTGGGGCCGGTCACCATCATGGTGTCCGTGCCCATCTACGACCGCGCGGTGGTGCCGATGCTGCGGCGCGTGACGGGCAACCCGAGGGGGCTGACGACGCTGCAGCGCACGGGGACGGGCATGGCGCTGTCGCTGGCGGCGGTGGCGGTGGCGGCGGCGGTGGAGGGGCGTCGGCTGGAGACGGCGCGGGAGCAACGGCCGGCGATGAGCTGGGCGTGGCTGGTGCCGCAGTACGTGGCGATGGGGGTGGCGGACGTGCTGGCGGTGGTGGGGATGCAGGAGTTCTTCCACGGCGAGATGCCGGAGGGGATGCGGAGCCTGGGGCTGGCGCTCTACTACAGCGTCATGGGCATCGGCGGCTTCATCAGCAGCGCGCTCATATCGGCGCTGGATGCCGTCACCAGGAGAGACGGCGGCGACGGGTGGTTCGCCGACGATCTCAACCGAGGCCACCTCGACTACTTCTACTGGCTGCTCGCCGGCGTCAGTGCCGGGGAGCTGGCAATGTTCCTCTGCTTCGCGCGCTCCTACGCCTACAGAAACGCCAAGAAGGGGCCCCTGCTGCTTGTACCATCAAATGCTCCGGTTTCTCCTTGTACAAATCATCATCATGCATGATTATTACTCCCTCCGGTTTGATAATAATTATCATTTTGGACAAGAGCACGGTCTCCAAAAAATAATTTTGACAATTATTTTTCATTATAATATGTATAAAAGTGTTAACAAATATATATATTTTATTAAAGTAATTTTTAAGACTAATCTATACGTGTATTCACCATATTTGAAAGATAAATATTTTAAAAATAATTCATAATTAAAGATTCTAAAGTTTGACTTCACCCTTATATAAAACAACAGGTATTATCAGCCCGGAGTGGGAGTATTATTCATACCATTAGTAAAATACTGTAATTAATACTCACGATACAATATGTATATATATTTTTTAGATAATAAATAAATTATATTAAAACCGGCCTAATGTGAATATTGTATGGACAGAAAATTCAGAGATTGCGGTTTGATTGATTGCTTGATGATGCATCATGTAAATAACACATCCTCGATCGGAGTAACTACATTCTTCCATTCCGCACGGCAAATAAAACAGTCGATCGATTGGGTACTCCAGTCTCTTGATGAAGGATTCCATGACACTATAATCTAATCTAGGAGTAAACTGCTCTTGCCTCTTCTCCTACTCAAGTAGGAGTATATACGCGACTACTTCTACTTCATGATTACTTTTGACTGATACTCTCTTTGATAGTCTGATACTTTACGGAGTGGAGTACAGGGAGGGATAGAGGGGAGCACTCTCCAAAAAAAAAAAAAAGGTCACATCCCAATGTGATCCCCCCTTGTACAGCCAGCTGAAAGAAAGAAAGAGAAGAAAAAAAAATTGAGATAGAAAGAAGAAGAGGAGATGACTGGATTGGAATGATAAAAAGTCCGGCGACTGAAAAAGAAAGGGATAAATCCCAGCGCCACACGCGCACTTTCTCCCTACGTGCTGCTCTGCTATGCAAGTCCGTCCGTACGTGTGCCGGCCGTTTGCGCGCATCTCCAACAATCTTGTCAAATTCGGCTCTAGAAATATCTACTACTTCATTTGGCTAGCTTATAAAAAAAATATAAAGAGTTACATTTATCTTTCGCTCCAACAACCTCTAAAATACCCTCTCCAATCTAACAACAGATCTCATATGTCAACCTCTATCTCTTTCTTACTCTCCTTCTATGTGCAACCCCTCCTCTCCCCTCCCTAGTCCCCACCCACCACCGCTAAGAGGCCAACATTGCCACCGATGCCGGCGGGGTGACCTGAGGTGGTCAGCACCGGAGAGAGCGAGGTAGGCAGCATAGAAGAGAGCAACGATAGAGATTTTCTCTTACCTTTTGGCCGACGACGGCAACGCTAGAGCTAGGGAGGAAGCAATCGCCAACCTTGAGATACGAGAGTGGCCCGTCGGCCTTGACTCCCTCTGCTATGATGATATCACCCCACCGTCCCATGGATCTCGCTTGTTCTGAGCGACAGTGACAGGGAAAGAGGAGGCTATGGGTTGAGTGGCGGGCCTCGGCATAGTTAGCGACGGCTGCTAGGCGCGACAGGGCAAGGACGTCGTGGCAATGGAAGGACGGGTGCGGTGATTTGTTTTGGACGCCAACAGTTACCTCCGGGGGGGGGCAACAACAATGGATGGCGGACCCTCTCAACAACTTTGCGGATGGTGGGAAGTGCAGTTGTCGGCACGACACTCGTGAGGAGTCTGAGGACAGGAAAGGAAGTGTAGAAATGAGACAGAGAGATAGGGGTACCGGTGTGGGGCACACGTTTGGCAAGCTAATTTGGCTACCCAAATTTGGCTACTGAGGGGATGAGTTTGGTTAGCCAGATAGTTTGGCCATTCGATTGGTAAGTTTGTTGTAAACCATATTTTCACTAAAATTGTCAATTTTTGGCTTGAGTCAAATAACAACTCTTTTAGAGATGTTCTTAGGCTTTATAAAGTGATTTTTTGACGTGCAACTTCCTCGTTATCCATGAGTACGCTTCCCAAACTGCTAATCAGGATAATTTTTTAAAAAATCTATATGAAAGTTATTTAAAAATATTTTTTTCAAGTGTGTAATAGTTATATGGTTAATTATATGCTAATGACTGGTTTTCGCGTGCCGCTGAAAATCCAACTCCATCGGTTTGAACGAACACACCATCGCATCTGCATACCCACCCCCAGTCTCCTTTTATTTGATTATGGTCTTATGGATTACTGCATGAACCTTTTCCAAGCTTCAATTTTTGCAAAAATAGTTTTTATTATCATTTCTTAGAAAATTGTTTAAATTTGATTCATCGACTTTCTAATATTTGTGTTGCGTGCTCTGCTTCATGGATCCGATTGGACAGCAGTCTGCGGGACTGTCACTACTACAATACCCATTTTTCCGGGTGGTTGGATATATTATCCTGTGCGGTCGCTCGGCCCGCCTGCAACTACTCATCTGGGAAAATCAATATTTTCGTGTGCGGTCGGGTTATACGAACCGCACGGGATAATCGATTATCACATGCGGTGCAATAAGGACGACGGCACGGGATAATAGGTTATCCCCCACGTCTAGCTTGTGCTAAGGCGACCGCATGGGATAATTCGTCCCGTCGCCCTAGCACATACTAGCCGTCTGGTTTAACCTATTATCCCATGGGTCGGTATAATTTGACCGCATGGGATAATAGATGGAAAATTAGCGGAAAATTGACCGAGCTTAGTTATAAACATCAAATTACATAGAATGTATAGTGTTTGTAATATTACAAGTATCCCCCACAACAAATAAACCTTTTAGTCCATAGCATGTTCCCTCTCCCACTCCCTTAGGTTCTTGAATTTAGGATCCGTAGCAAGTTCGCTATGAGGATCATGGAACTCTCCTAGATAGTTACAGATGTCGCGACGAATGAACCGGCATAAGTCCGTGCATAAGTTGATAAGCGTTTTCTGATCGAACCGGCTTGCGTTATAAGGGATGCTCGGGAGCTATGGAAAGTAAAAGACAAATGATTTGTGTTACAATCAACTTAAATGAAATATTTGCAATATCTAAGGAGCATGAGGACTTACATCTGTAAACTCAGTTCTGTATCTCTCACAGACCCTGAGCATCTCGCACATGTAATAACCGCATAGATTCGTCAAGCTCGGTTGCTTGTAACACTGTGTTATCCCGTGCGGCCCTAACCCCGGCGCCGGCCTTCGGTTTGTTCCAGGCGGAGCCACTTATGGCCCACCTAGAAGCTAACGGGGTCGGCGTACAGGAAAATCTCACGTGTAGTAGCGTGTGTCTGTTGGTATTACGGGCAAAGCAAGAAAGCCTTTTGCCAAAAGAGAGGCTGCTTTTGCTCCGAGTTTCTTTTTGTTGCGTTGCTCTTGCAGAATTGCAGCGTGTACATACATGAACCCACCCACACACACAGCGGAATATATAAAACCAACAGCATTGTCCAGCAACACAGCGCGGCTGCAGGAGTATGAGATGGGTAGTGGACGTATTGCTTGGACCCAATCATGCTGCAAAATTCGGCCACTTCCCTTTTCGCTTTCCTCTAATTATAATGCTATACATGCTGAGCCTGTCATATCATCAAAAATGAAAAGCATGCTGCATTTGCAGTTGGTCCGGTCGGCCTCCCTGGCCAGCCAGCTACTACCCAGTACTCCAATCATCTCGATCGAGCTGGATATACACAGGCAACACCAATTATGTACGTACTCACCTTTAATATACTAATATTAGAGTATAGTGTGTGTGGGTGTTTATGGGAGTCACACGTTGTGAATGTTTGCGTTTATACTATGTTTTTGAGAAAAAACAAAATTAAGATACGTATATTAATACCACTATACCGATTTATCTTTTTTATGGGACTATTCTTGACCAACTTATACGAAGCCCTTGAACAACTTATACGAAGCGCTCTCTCTCTCTCAGTAGGGAGAATCAATATACAGTTTTATTATTTTCTTACTAACCACTACCAACTTAATTATTGGGCGTACATTTTGTAAATTTGTTTGTACCCATGAGACCAATGCAATATTCATCTCAGTTAGAGAGAGCACCTTAATTAAGGCCGCGTTCCTTCCATCGGTTCGTATGGAGATTTTAACGCATGCAGGATGAGAAAGCTTATTAGTATATGAATAATTAAATTTTAACTATTATAAGCTTCTATGCTATAACATTTAATAATTTGAAAAACATGCTAATGAAAAATAAGAAGTTGAAGTTTCGAGTTAAAGAAAAGAACTATACTGTATACGTGCTACGAATCTTAACTTGTTTAGTGCCATCGTTAAAATTTTGGATTCAAAACTACCATCATCATATGTATCACTGATATGTGGTGCCATTGTGCAGTACTATGTGTCATGGATATGAAAGAAAAGAAGAGCAAATGAAAGACAACAAAGGAGGTCCATTATTATTTATTTCCACGTACATATATGGGTAGGTCGACAGAAATTAATAACAATGTTATTTTCATTCAATCGGGTTGATATTTTAGGGTGTGCATGCTTGTTCAATGCCTAATAAAGCAATAGAAAAAAGGGTAATGCCAAAATACCCATAGGTTTGTTGGAAAAAATGGTCAGTACTAAAATGGCAAAGCAATAAAAAAGCTTTGATTTGAACAAACTTAGCCAAAGTTTTGGCATAAAAATAAACAACCTAGTTTATAAAATTTTTTTGGAATTACCTTCTTTCTTGGAGTAACATTGAGAATGACCTTAATTCTCCAGCACGTACGGCATATATTGATAACAATTAAAATATGAGTATTTTGCAAAGCATCAACACTACGATGGTGAAGATGACATACTGATGAACCGATAAATCATTGGCCTCAGTTTATTTGAGTTTGTAATAAAGGATGCACACCCGTGGACGTGTGCGCGCATGGGTCTTCCATTTAATAGGAAAATAATATTTTCTTTTATTTCCATATAACGTTTCCGTATAAAAGCCAATTATCGGAGAGTAAGGCTCCGTTTTCGGTACTTTATTTAGGTCGTGAAACAACCTTATTTATTATGGGCACGTTTTTCAAACTGTTCAACGGTATATTTTTAAAAGTTTTTTCATATATAATCTTTTAAAGAAATTAAATAAACTTGTTTTTCAAGTTTATAATAATGGTCTATCTCATTTTAAGTCGCGAAAAATTGCACCTCAACCAAGCAAATCGAAAGCAGCCTAAGTAAATTTCTACACCATTAGTTTACATAATAAACCCATAATCAAGGATGTTAAAATTAGAGAAAGAATCAGAAGATGAGAGATAGAGGGGTAAATGAAAAGGTAAAAGAAAAATGGAGTAGCAGATAAAATTGGAGGAACAAACAGTAATACTCCCTCCTTCCCTAAATGTTTGACACCATTGACTTTTTTAAACATGTTTGACCGTTCGTTTTATTCAAAAACTTTTGTGATATGTGTAAAACTATATGTATATATAAAAGTATATTTAATAATAAATCAAATGATAGAAAAAGAATTAATAATTACTTAAATTTTTTTGAATAAGACGAACGATAAAACATTTTTAAAAAAGTCAACGGCGTTGGGATGAAGGCAGTAATAAGGGAAAACGGCGTTGGGATGAAGGCAGTAATAAGGGAAAGGAAGGGAAATACTACTCCACCAATTGATTGATTCCCTTTCTCCTCCGGAGTTGTCTTCTCCTCCACTTCCTCAGCCGCCGCCTCGCCCTCCTCTAGTCCTCTCCCTCTCCCTCTCGACTCGCAGCTTCGTCGGCGGCGATGGCGGCGGCGGCGCTGTGGCAGCCGCAGGAGGAGGGCCTCCGCGAGATCTGCACCCTCCTCGACGCGCACACCTCCCCCAACTCCGACCAGGCTCGCATCTGGCAGCAACTCCAGCACTACAGCCAGTTCCCTGACTTCAACAACTACTTGGTTTTCCTCCTCGCCCGCGGAGAGGTCATCCATCATCTACTCTACCTCTTCCCTTCCCCATCACCAACTACCCCCTTGCTAGGGTTTTCACCGATGCGAATATTCGATACCCCTGCCTCTAACGCTGCTGCAGGATTACTCTCGATCTGAATCGCGCCGCTTCTTCTTATCGTTTACTGTTTTTTTCCTGCTTGCCTTGCCCCCATTTGACTGCTACATTAGAAGCTCCAATTGCTCGGTTGGTTGCTAGTACATTAGAAGTTACTCGTGTTGTAGAATCGCCACTGCTAATTGGGTGGGATTTTCGATGCTCAGCTGCTGATACCACCTCTTCAATGGCGTGGTGTCTGTGCGTCGGAGATACTTCCACATGTTTCATCTTATCTACTGCGTTTGATTACAATTACATTGCCCATGCTTACGACTATGTTAGAAATTCATTTTGTTTTTTCTCACACAACCCTACATGCCCGTGCACACTCCTTCGCCTTCTTGTTTTAGCTGCTATGTCTCCATATACAAGGGTTTCAGTTTTCTTTAAGCAAATGAGCAGCAACTAAATCATGCGTTTATGTCACTGCGATGCCCCGTCTTGTCATACATGCTTTCTAAAGTACAACCTCCGAATTTTTAGATTACTCCTCACATTATTTGCTGTTGTGAAAAGCAAACGAAACATTTAGAGTCATAGGTCAGCCCGTAGCGCAACGTATTTGAAATGACCTCAGGTTTTAGTGAGGTTTACTTTTTATGGAACTAGGCAACATCACATGAAAGCTTAAATATAAGGGTGGACACCTGTTAAAAACCAAATTGCTCCCTAATTAGATGTACAGATTGAATTGAAGCAATACTGTTGTTTTGGTTTAAGGTGTTCGTGCACCATACAGCAGTGTGGTCTTGATTCATCAATATCAATCAGTAAATAATACATTCAATATGATTCTATATCCACTCCTTCCCTCTAGAAAATTACACATACAGTTGGGATGATATTTATCTAAACAATGGCAGCAAGGTAGGATGAAAATTTTTAAAATGCTTGTTTCTTTCTTTCAACCTTTGAAATACTATTTTTCGTTTTTATGGCCAACCAATGCTAGGAAACTGTAGACCTGATGCAGATTTAGCCTTGTAAGAACTCTGCAGATTATCAGCCTTGTCCTGGAGTAAAATGTGTTCTTTAATCTTGATATGGTTATAACCCTATAACCTCCTAGTGTTTATGTCTTCTCTGACGTGTAGTCAAATCTCTTGCCAGGGAAAATCTTTTGAAGTCAGGCAAGCTGCTGGACTTCTGCTAAAAAACAACCTCCGAGCTACTTTCAGCTCCATGCCTCCTGCTTCCCAGCAGTATGTAAAGTCTGAGCTGTTGCCATGTATAGGGGCAACCAATAAGGCAATCAGATCCACAGTCGGAACAGTCATCAGTGTACTCTTTCAAATTGTTCGAGTTGCTGGATGGATCGAGTTGTTTCAAGCTCTACATCAATGCTTGGACAGTAATGATCTGGATCATATGGAAGGTGCTATGGATGCTATATACAAGGTAAACTTCTCTCTCATATTTTTGAGCCTGATCTGTGATTTTCACATAGAAGACTTCGAACAGTTGGTGTCTACGTGCTTAAGCAGTAACTCAGTAGCGAACCTGTAGCATGAATACTCTATGTGAACTTGAACATGATTTGCATGCTCAAAAACTTGTTTTTCTACAGATCTGTGAGGATGTTCCTGAGGAGCTTGATGTTGATGTTCCTGGTTTGCCTGAACGGCCAATCAATGTATTCATGCCAAGATTACTGCAGGTTTGTGTTACATCTATAACTATCAAACATGGTGTGTGTACTTTCATTTCCACAATCTGTAAAATCATAAATTCTATCTGTTTATGTGCACCATCTGAATGCTTATTCTCTTCACAACATGCATCTGTGGAGGTGTATACATGTTTGCACACTCTGGTCAACATGTTTGCAGCATTTGTTCTAACAGTCTGCTCAATTGATTTTTCAGTTTTTCCAATCAACACATGCAATCCTTAGAAAGCTAGCTCTGGGCTGTATTAATCAGTACATCGTGGTCATGCCAGCAGTAAGAATACCCCTCCTCTCTCTATGTCTTACCTTGCTTAACAATTTTTCTAATCATTTTCATTTATATGCAGGCTTTGTACATGTCGATGGATCAGTATCTTCAGGGTTTATTCAACCTTGCAAAGGATCCTTCAGCAGATGTTCGGAAACTGGTATTTCACCATAGAGAAATTACACTATGTTGCTATCCAACTACTTTCTTTTATGGAAATATAACCAAAATAATTATATTAGTGTATAGAAGTACACAATTTACAGAGCATCCCACAAGATCCACATTAAACCAAAATAAGATAAAACTCAGAACACTTTCTAGTTCCGGAATAACGAAAGCTTGATTATACCCCTTAAGAACAGTGAGGCCTACCTAGATTTCCTTTCATCCTTTTATGAGTTCATTTTTCTAGCTGACCACTCCCTCCGGTTGCAAAAACATGTTGTTTTTGACGTTGACGTGGACATGGCCTTCAAAAATGCAATTTCGATAGATAAATTTCTACTGGGGATCATTTGAAAACCCTGATAAAACTATAACGCAGTGAAGGCTAATCTGAATATTTAAAAAGACATTGATGTTCAAAGTTTTAAAGTTTTACTTGAAACATGTCCAAAATTACATGTTTTTATGACAGGAGGGAGCACAGTGAGTATCTATAGATGCTCCTATGTACTATTCAGTTGCTCAGTTGCATGTTTTACCTTGATATAGTTCTGCTTCCTGTCTCTTTGATAGGTTTGCTCAGCCTGGGTTCAGCTCATTGAAGTAAGGCCTTCAATTTTGGAGGTAACTAGCACATTGCCTGGGCATTTCAGCAATCTCAAATAAAATTATCATAAGTTCTATTTTTTTTAAAAAAATAATAAATCCTAAGATCTAAATATTTCACACCAGATTAAATGCCACATACACACACATTTCACTTGCAGCTCATGCCCTGGTTTGTAGCCAGGCAATGAAATGTTTAATTTCCCTTGTGTTTATGTTTGTGCAGAAACTATCCAATATCTGTTGTTTTCTTTTTGTTTGTTTTTAATCACAATACTTTTGATGCCCTGCTGCAAGGTTTACTTTGCACTGATTTTTGTTATTTTTTCATTAAGTAGTCCGTGAAGTTACCCTATTGAGCTCAGATTTCATGCTATTCATTTTTTTAAGAAATAAACAACTGTCGTTGACTAGGGTTGCTTGTTTATCTCTGGGGTTGTTGATCTTCATTTGTAGATTTTTCAATTGCTTATATCTTGTGTTATGCTGGATCTAACATTGGATAGTAAACTGCAGCCTCATTTGAAAAATGTTACCGAATTGATGCTGCAAGCTAATAAAGATTCAGATGATGAAGTTGCTCTCGAGGCTTGTGAATTCTGGTATGTCCCCTGTAAACATGGTAATCCAGCATGCATATCAAAACTATATTGTGTCCATATCTATGTGTCAACTACTTGTTCTTATTCTTAAAATTTCAGTAGTTCGTTATGCTCACATTTTATTAGGCGTCATCCATCTGATTTTAAATAAACTATCATCAGCTGCGATGTAGGCAGTAGTTTCTTTTATGTTGATTAATGCTTTATTGAAGTTGTAACTATGGTGCATATCTAGGTCGGCATACTGTGATGTCAGCATGCCTCCTGAGGGGTTGAGAGAGTTCTTGCCACGCTTAATCCCAGTAACTGTCCCTTTCCCTCTTTATAATTAGTTCTGATGCATTTGAGAGCTGGTTACAGTTTCTTTACATATTTCGCTTGCATTCATTTGCAGACACTCTTATCGAACATGAGCTATTCTGATGATGACGAATCACTTGCTGATGCTGAGGTGGTAAATTTTCTTTATATCTCGCATATTTCACTGGTGGGTTATTGGTGATAGTGACTTGCTCTGATATATATTATATGTTATCAGGAGGACGAATCGTTTCCAGACAGGGATCAGGTTGGTTAAATCTTCTGTAACGATAAAGTTCTCAGTGAATGTCCTAGATTAACCTTGCAGTCCTGTAGTTTTGATCTGGAACTGGTGTATCAGAGGTTTTGCTACCTTTTATGTTTTTTGAAATTAGTTACTACCAGCTTGCCTTGTCTATTGCTCCTTTATTAGGTTGGGCAACCCTAAAATTTATAAAAGATATGGAAAGTGACTGTATGTTTTACATCTACATGCTCTCTGCTTTTATTTCTTTATAAACAAGAAAAGCATTGTATAACAGGACTTGAAGCCCCGGTTCCATGCCTCTCGACTACATGGATCTGAAACCGGAGAAGACGATGTGAGTCCAGAAATGTTATTTGTTTTTAAAAAGCTTAATGACTTCCACCAACTTATACTGTCGAGATGAAGATAACATTGTTTTGTTGTCGTATGGACAGGATGATGATGATGCTGTCAATGTTTGGAATTTGAGGAAATGTAGTGCTGCTGGCCTGGATGTTCTTTCTAATGTTTTCGGTGATGACATTCTTCCTACTTTAATGCCTTTGATACAGGTAAGTTGTACTTTTGGTTCTGTATTTATTATGGCTAGCATATTTATCAAGATTGATATTGTGATGCATTAGCCCCTGAGCTGCTACTCAAATTCTAGGTATATTTGGCATTTGCTCTGATCTGAATTTGCAAATTGTAGAGTTTGATCTTGAACACACCTTGTCAGCTGGGCACTTCCAATCTTTTTTTTCCTTCGAAACTGGTGTGATGATTCCTGATTAGTTGGTAACATATGAACTAGCAGTTTCTGGTTCGTTACAGTAGCTGCATCATCATATGTTTTGTAGAAGCTGATAAACCATAATGCTTAAGTTTATCTGTCAATCTCAAAAAATGGCTTTAGGCTGCAAATAATAATCAATGTTCCAAGGTGAACTACGTTTTTTTTGCCAACTTATTGCTTTATTCCTGTACTTTTTTGGGGCGAGTTACCTTTGTGAAGGCTATTGATGTAATATGGCTTTTTTTTTAAATGAATGAACTTTGTTGTGGTTCGCCAAGTTAAGGGATTTGGGACTTTCTAACTTCCTTTGTAAAGAGATGAATTATACCGTGTTTTTGTCAATTACTTATAAAGAAACCTGTTTGTAGGGGTTCAATATTGAAGCGTTATTGTAGAACCCTATCCACAGCATTATTGGGTTGTTGGCCAAGTGTTTATATGTTCCGATGCTGTGTGCTGTTCCTGACCTTGAATGATTTGGATAAACATACACCTTTTTCTGTATTTTGCAGCAAAATCTGGCTCGAACTGACGATGATGCGTGGAAGGAGAGGGAAGCTGCTGTTTTGTCTATTGGTGCTATAGCGGAGGGATGCATTACTGGGCTATATCCCCATCTTCCGCAGGTAATTTTATCAATTAACTATTGCTGTATTTAATTCCTTGAACTTCATTAGGAAAAGAGTAGCATGTGTGTATTGAGACTCACTTTTGATTTCTTCATCTGTCTATTCTGCTTCCCTTCTCATTGTGAATTGTACCTATCCTAACATGTTCTATTCATTTGCAGATTGTTGCTTTTCTTATTCCACTTCTTGACGATAAATTTCCTCTTATACGGAGTATTACTTGTTGGACCCTCTCCCGATATAGTAAATTCATTGTACAGGTAATATGAGCATTCCTAAGTGTTGAATCTACCATCTTCTATACTGGAAGATTTTTGTTTTCCTTCAAAAGCTAACCCCACACCACACACACCCCACCCCCTTTTTGTATTATGCATTTAAACTAGGTACATGACAATGTGGACTTTGGCTTTTTTTTTTTTGTCCAGCGTGCTGTGTTTGCCTTTTAAACATCAGTTGGCAGACTACTCATTTTTTCATTCCTAACGACATGCATTTTGTACTATTTGGGTTTTTTTTTCTGGTGGTGGTGGTGGTGGTGGGGGGGGGGGTCCAAAGGTTCGCTGTGTTCATATAATGCTCTATGAACTGGACTTGCTCTTTATTTATCTATATGCAATCCATAGATGATTCTTAACTTATCGTGCATCCTGTTTTTGCTGATGCAGAGCCTAGAGCATCCCAATGGTCGTGAACAATTTGATAAAATCCTCTTAGGTTTATTAAGGAGGGTTTTGGATACTAACAAAAGAGTGCAGGAGGCAGCGTGTTCGGCATTTGCAACGCTTGAAGAGGTTATCTACTTGATCTTTGAACCATTTCTGTTTGAGATTTTCTGTATAATTATTATATATTTTCTTCTGTTTTCAGGAGGCTGCTGAAGAGTTAGTACCACACTTGGGAATTATTTTGCAGCACCTTATGTGTGCCTATGGAAAATACCAGGTTCTTTGTAATTTAAAGTCATAATTTTCAATTGCATTGAACAATGCAATCCAACAAGTGCTTCCTAAGGCCTCATTAGTTTTAACTCTACGTGTTGTTTCATGAGCAGAGACGAAACCTTCGAATACTCTATGATGCTCTCGGCACTCTTGCTGATGCTGTTGGAGCTGAGCTTAACCAGGTGCAAAGCATTTTGATGAATATCTCTCTTGTTTGTTCTTTTCTATTAACAAGCAATTATGTCTCTTTGTTTGTCTGATTCCTTTTGTGTGTTGATTCCTTCTACTTATAACTAACTACTTTTAATATGTTGCGCAGGCAAAATATCTAGATATATTTATGCCACCACTAATCACAAAATGGCAGCAACTTGCCAACTCTGATAAAGATTTATTCCCACTGCTCGAATGCTTTACATCTATCGCTCAGGTACTTACAGTTTTTGTCTGTGCTTACCTTCTCTAGTTTGAACATGCTAAATTTGATTTGAAGGTCCCTTCATACCCATTTTAGAGCATCTTTTGCGATATTCGTGGTTATAATCTCCAGACAGTATGTTAAATATTCTTGATGAAAATTTGGTCCATTTTGTCTTGTGTTAACTTGAGATTTTAATTTGCAGTAACAATAGAGAAAACAAGTTAGAATAGAAACTAACTCTTCAAATCGTGATCCACCATGAGTTTCTTACCTCAATACTTTACTCAAATATTTAACCAATAATGCAATTAGAATAGAAGCTGACTCTTCAAATCGTGATCCACCATGAGTTTCTTACCTCATCAATACTTTACTCAAATATTTAACCAATAATGCAAGTAAAGATGTCTGAAACATACAGATATGTCAATGAGGGCTGGCATCAACATGATCAGGATTTATTTATTTATTTCAGGCCCTGGGACCAGGATTTTCTCAGTTTGCTGAGCCAGTATTTCAGAGATGCATCAATCTTATCCAATCTCAGCACCTGGCAAAGGTCTGTGAAATCTTTTTTCCCTCTTATATTAAAATACAGTTTCTTTGCTTCTCACATAAGCATAGCTATCTGCAGTATCTTTTTTTTAGTTATACTTAATGGATTTTAGTTGATTGGTCCACTGATCCTCTCTATTTCAAGTATTCTACCTCCTTAGAATTCAATTTTTTTTAGGTGTGGTATTTATTGATCTTTAGCCTTGTTCAGTTAATCTCCGAGAGGGAGGGATTGGAGGGGATTTAAGGGAAATAATTCTACACCACAATAGCCTCCAAATCCCCCTCAATCCCCTTGTGAGAGGGATTAACCGAACAAGGCCTCTTAGTGGAACTGAAACTTGACTGACTATTCTTCAATACAAAACACAATTACACACCTTCTAACAGTAGCATTGCACTGGACATATCCACTTTGATTTGGAGGGCTGGTCAATAACGCTAACGAAATTATTTAGTTGTAGAACTAACTGGGAACTTTCTGTTACAACTGAATCTTAATGATAGGAAAAAATGAGATCATTGCCACTCTAATCTTAAGGATATGGTGCTGGATCTTTCCTATCCAAGCAGCTAACTCTATTTTTCTGGCATGTGACTACAGTCCACAGATCGGTTAGCATCAAATGCTTAATGGTCTCCTTCGTTATTTTAGTGGAAGATAAATTAATAGCTGATATCAAGTTGGTTATTTCCAACCCAAGTAATAAACCTATTAATTTGTAGCTGTTTAGTACTAACCGGTAAATCTAATAAATAATGCATCTATCATTTTTATGGTCTTGAAACTTGAAAGCCACATTAAAGGTTAAACCACATTAAGGTTGCTTCCCATCACTTACATGCCCTGCAAGAATAATGACTGTACACGTTAATGTAATTATATTTTTACATATTCTATTATGAAAGAACAGACCTAGATCGGATTAGGGATACAATCAAAATATACAGGAATAATGACTGTACACATTAATGTAATTATATTTGTACATATTCTATTATGAAAGAACAGACCTAGATCGGATTAGGGATACAATCAAAATATACAGGAATAATGACTGTACACATTAATGTAATTATATTTTTCATATTCTATTATGAAAGAACAAACCTAGAGATAGGATTAGGGATACAATCAAAATAGAAGAATATCAGGAGACAGGACTTGTCACCTTATTGGGGTTGTCGCTGTTCCTCTCAATTCCACAAAAAGTCAATTCAATCAGCATTGATCTTCACTGGAATCTGGATGCTGCTGACTCCATCTGCACCAAAGAAACTTATACGGGATCACTTTTTCTACATGCAGGTTGATCCTGCTGCAGCTGGTGCATTATATGATAAGGAATTCATTGTGTGTGCATTGGATCTGTTGTCAGGACTTGCAGAAGGACTTGGCGCTGGTATTGAAAGCCTGGTAAATTCAACTATATGGCCAGTGATATTTCCTTTTTTTTTTTGTTAATAGTGTATCCTGCCAATAATATGCTAATTACTCTTTGTTCCCTTACCTATCGACCTCAGTAATCTGTAGGAGATCCATACCTTTTCCAAGCACTACTCTTTCTTTATGCACATAGATTATGTGACGAATTTCTTGGAATAGAATTACACTAAGGGGTTAGACCATATGAGCGGAGCAGACAAACCAACCTGTTTCATTGGTGCATGACATTAAAGTAGACATTCCGCCTCTGTTAATAAATGATAGTTTTTGGGGTGCACAATGAGTATATCAACAGGGAAGAATGGAGACTGTTTATGGATGTTCCAGGCTCAAGTTTCACAGAAGCTGTTAGACTTGTGGATCCCCATCACCCTTTTCTCGCTAGGAGCTAGTTGCACATGTCTAGCTTGAAGTGATAGACTACATGTGGGTAATATTTGGTCCTTTCCTGTATTGGCTATACTGATTAATAGATGAAAGAAAAGGTAGGGTTACAAATACTAAGACATGCTTCTCCAAAAAAAGAGGATCCTAGTTCTGTAGGTTGTCCATAATATGTTAGAATGTGAGCTGCAATAAGGTACATGTCGGTACATAGTTGAGATGATGGTTATCAAACAAAGTGACTGGGAAATTGGTCTTGACGCTACTAACTATGGTCTAGGCCCTCTTTGTTTATATAGGCTTATAAGCCAAAAAGTCTAAGCCTAAACAAACATGTAGCTTTTCCGTTTGGCTTTTTTAAAAGTCATTCGGTTATAAACCATATAAACTGAAAAGTCGGCTTAAAAGCCTAAACCCAACCAAAGAGGGCATTAGTTGAATGAAAACTTGGGGGTTTCAGAAAAGATTGTGTTTCATACTGCCTTTTCTTTATTTATTCGTAAGACACTTCAAAGTGTGATGTGTGTAGCTCTTCGATATCTGTGTAAGCCATCTTCATTTTGTTTTAGGTTTCACAAAGCAGTTTGAGAGATATTCTTTTGCAATGTTGTATGGATGAAGCAGCGGATGTTCGACAGAGTGCTCTCGCCCTCCTGGGGGACCTTTCTAGGGTTCGCTGCAGACCACCAAAGTCCACCTTTTATTGTTTTAAGTTGCTTTGTAGCCAATAAAAAAAATAACAACTATTCATGTAGGTTTGCCCTATACATCTGCATCCCCGTCTTCAAGAATTCCTTAATGTTGCTGCGAAGCAACTGGTAAGTATTTTCTATCTGGTATAGTATAACATCTCGGATTCACTCCTCACATTATGTTGTTGCTGCAGAACCCGCAATGTGTGAAGGAGGCTGTGTCAGTGGCTAACAACGCCTGTTGGGCAATTGGAGAATTAGCAATCAAGGTTTTGTACCACTTTTGCAACCCTAGTTTTTTTTTTATTTCAAAAGATATTGCAACCCTAGATTGATACACATAGATGTTTCCTTTCTTTTCTGAGCAACTAGTACCATACCTGTTTCCCAGGATATACCTTAAACCTTTGTTACTGCTTCTACTGCCAATCACATTTGCCACATGGCTACTTTGACACTAAACTTGGCCGGCAACATGCACTCCTAGTTTATTTCTGTGCCTGTGACATGCTAGTACTCATTGGTATTTTGTAAAATTGTTGTGGTTATGTCTAACTGATTATTCCTTTCCAGATTGGCAAAGAAATTTCACCTGTGGTTATCACTGTTGTTTCTTGCTTGGTGCCTATTTTAAAATCTCCTGAGGTAATTGCATTTTAAGTTGTTCTCATCATGTCTTTTACTCGAGTGAGCATTTCAGCTAAATGCCTCGTGTGTCCTGACATACTATTACAGGGCTTGAATAAGTCACTTCTCGAAAATAGCGCAATCACTCTTGGGAGGCTTTGCTGGGTCTGTCCAGACATTGTGGCCCCCCACATGGACCATTTCATGCAAGCCTGGTGCAATGCCTTGTGCGTGTAAGTGTCTGTCCTTTAAGCTCTCTGGTGCCCTTTTATGGATCTAATTTTTGTCATGTACAGGATACGAGATGATTTTGAGAAAGAGGATGCATTCCATGGTCTATGTGCAATGGTACATCCACGCTTTTGCTTACTGTTACAATTTACAAAGCTGTCTGACTTACACAAAATACTGTCAAAGCTGTCTGACTTACACAAAATACTGTCATTCTATACTAGGTAGCAGCAAACCCAACTGGAGCTGTGGGTTCGCTAGCTTTTATCTGCCAGGCCTGTGCAAGTTGGAACGTGAGATTCCTTTCATATTAGACATGCTTTCTGCACCAGTATTCTGCACCGAAGCTCACGATATTTGTTTATACAGGAGATAAAGAGTGAAGGTTTACACAATGAAGTGTGCCAGATTTTGAATGGATACAAGCAGGTATATATATATTTTTTCTTAGGGCGGGTAAAACGATTCCTCATTGCGGTTCTGTATCGGTACCGTACATGCAATGAACTAACAAAAAACATTTTCCATAGATGCTCGGAAGTGGGGGTTGGGAACAGTGCATGTCCACCCTAGAGCCAGCGGTCGTTCAGAGATTAGGTAGATACGGAGTATGAGGATACCAACGGAATTTGTTTTGGTTGTCTATTCTTACTATACGTTGGGACGGAAGCAAAGAGAAGAAAGGGAACTCATCGTGCAGCGCGAGTGTGTGATTTTTATGATGTGATGGATTCTGGCCGGTTAGTTTTGTATGCTCCACTGCTAGTGATATATTGGTTAGCACAGGACTGCTGTCTGAGAGCATCATGTGCGTTGTCCTCAGCACAAGTGAGTGGTAAGAAAGAATTACCACCACAGACAGAATGAAGGCTAGTACCTTCCATTTTGGTTTATTGAGTCGATTGGGTCGAAGAGCTGTGCTTGATTGTAGGTTCTATTGTACTGGTCAGTTCAGTGGACTCGGTTCTGTTTTTTTGTCACTCCACTGGCACTGGCACTGGCACTGGCACCCCAGCAGCAACAGAGTTGTTGGAAAGGTTTTGTAGCGTGTATTTTATGGGTCCAAGAGTTTAGGTGTAGGGTCTTCTCTCTTTTATTATTTTTTTTCCTTTTATGCTCGACAGGGTTGTATTGATTCATTCCCCAATAAAAAAAAAGTATTGAACAAACATTGAGACTGAAACAAAAGGAAGATTGAACAAGCTTTGAGCCTGATGTTCAAGGTGAGTTGAGAGGGTATATGGTAAAAGAAAATACTCCTGATCATCCAAGCCTGAGATTCCTATGCCTATGTAGCGGCATATCGCTTACTCCTAACGTCTGGGTAGTGCGAGTTTGTCTTGCTTTGGCTGACCTTCCATTTCCATCCGGCTTCAAGACGAACACACGCATACATACAGTGGCTAGTGTGTTTTCAAATGGGCTGGGCCGGTGATGTTGCAGTAGCCAGCCCATTATGCTGGGTTGTCCGACCGGAAACCTTATCCCCTTCCCGTCCGTCAGGCTCAGCTTCTTCTTGAGCTTCCACGGGAGGAGAGGCAGCAAAGGATACGATAGCAAGGAAGAGAGAGAGAGAGAGAGAGAGAGAGAGAGAGAGTTGAAGATGCTGCTGAGCACCCCGTTCGTGTCGTCCCCTGTGAGGGTCCAGGGCAATGGGGGCAGCGGCGCATCGCCGTGGTCTGGCGCGGCGACGGCGCTGAGGATCCAGGCGGCGAAGCAGCTGACGGGGCGTGTGGTGACGACGAAGGCGGACAAGACGGTGGGGGTGGAGGTGGTGCGGCTGGCTCCTCACCCAAAGTACAAGCGGCGGGAGCGCATCAAGAAGAAGTACCAGGCGCACGACCCTGACAACCAGTTCAAGGTCGGCGACGTCGTCGAGCTCCGCCGCTCCCGTCCCATCTCCAAGACCAAGCACTTCCTCGCCGTCCCCCTCCCCCCGCGCGACACCCGCCGCAAGTCCCAGCTCCTCCCGCCTCTCCAGTCCCAGTCCCAAGACCAGGACCAGCCACCCACGCCTCCTCCTTCCTCCGATTGATGGATTTGCTGCTGCTTCTTCTTCTTCTCCCGTAATCGTAAATTCGTAATGTAATAATCTGTGCTGTACTATGTACTCCATTGATTTTCATTTGCTCTGGATTTCGAACTTCCCCAGCAGCAATGCTATGTTCCCTTTTCATTTCATCTGCTCATATGCATGTTGTTACTCAGTGAAACCATACTACCAATATAATGCTACTAGAGTAGAATGTGCTTGTGTAATTCTGTTATCCTAGCCCCCATCCCATCGAAGAAATTATTTAGGGCTTCTATAGCATCGAAAGACTAAAAGAACTCAATAACCTTCGACTAGTGATACAACACCTCGGAACTACGTTCCCGGTCTTCAGCAAGCTTCCTATTTCAAGAATTTTTCATTGTGATGGTTCCTAATATGATTCGAGAATTTCAATTTGATTTTTTTTAAACCATCCGGGAAACTTGTTTATACATGATACTGGTAGAATTCTACTACATAACTGTCCGCTTAAATTAATTATAGAGAAACAAACCCCTTGACCTATGCTGCACGGTCAAGCAACACGAGAAACAGTCAGTCATCGCCTGCTCCTGCTGGGCGTGTTCTTTGTGATGGTTGGAAGCGCTCTCTCCCAACACGCACAACGAAATGATGGATAAGTACACTAATTAAGCATTAGTTTAAAAAAAATTAAAAAAAATAATATATTCTTTTAAACAATTTTCTTGTATTTTTTTAAAAAAATATACCACTTAATAGTTTGAAAAAATGCGCGTGAAAAATAAGAAGCGGTGGTTAGGAAGAGCCTGAATAGTTTGCTTGCATCGTCCACCTCCGTCTCCCAAGGCTAATGGAAGCAATTATCTCTTCCTGTGAAGGATCACTGTATTTTGTTTCACTTCCTGATTTTACTTTTACAACGTTATTGAAAGACATTGCATTCTGCAGTTTAGCATTTGTCGTGTTGCCCATCCAAGTACAAATACGAATCAACGTTTTGATTTCCAATGTGCAAGAAACGCATGAACAGCTGCATGTTAAATTAGCAAAAAATACTTGCCTTGTAACAATCTAAATAGTAGTATTCTTTGGTTCGGAAAAACTTCTCTAGTGTAGTACTACTACTGTAAGTAACTTGCAAGATTTGATGGCCCGGGATGTATCAGGTGTGAGAAAACTAATCTCTGGCTGCAGACCAGCAAAGGTAAATCTCCACTGCAATGCGACGCGCCAGCCCCAGCAGCTGATCAAAATTACCAGGCAGGCAGGAACTGCACCCAGGAAGAGGAAGACTCAAATGAAACATCTGACAAATGATCACCAGCATTGTGATACTTGTCCTGAAAGTTTGGGACAAAATAGGAAGATCAATTATCTGACGACCAATGCAAATGCTGAAGCGAGGCAGATAAAGATGAGGGAGGCGACTATTTTGGTAAGGTCAAACAAATCAGTAGAGATAGGCAATGCACCGAGATTGTGAAGTGCAAGTGCGTGAGTATAATAGTTACATCTGGTCGGTAATTCTGCCACAGGTATATTAATTATTCTGACCAAACAAAACACTGAGGATGTACTCCATCCGTCCCATTTTAAGTGCAGCCATTTTTTTTAACCTAACTTTATTTGAAATTTTTTTGAAAAAATTTAAAAACATAAGTCATGCATAAAGTATTATTCATGTTTTATTATCTCATAACAATAAAAATACTAATTAAATAAGACGGATGATCAAAGTTGTACACAGAAACTCATGGTTGCACTTAAATGAGACGGAGGGAGTAATAGTTTAGTAGACTTATTTTAAATTCTCAAACACTGCACACAGAAAACTAGAAAAGATGCGAGACTACAATGGAGTCAGTAATGCATCAAATGACCATTGTAGTATTCAAAAAAGAAGGGAGCTTACTCGATAGCTTGGTATCTGTGCTTGTTTCGAGGACGAAATTGCATTAGTTTCTCCCCTCAGTTTCATTAAACTTTGCAACGCGATCCCCATTAAATAGTCACTCATACAATATCCACTATGGTCCACAATGGTCACTCAAACAGCTTCAATGGCTGCTAGGTGCAACCATTCATATCTTCCGCAGGGTTAAATGTTAACCATGTTTCTGCAAGTAACCCTTCTGGCCACCATGCAGCTTATACGACCCATCAACAGTGACTGCATACAGCTTAGGTAAATCCCTATCAACATCACTCAGAAAAGGGTCAGTCATGTTCTGCTTTTGTCCAAGTGATCGCGACTCAGGTGCTTCACTCAGTAAAGCAAAAAATACAGTTTCGCATTGCATCTCAAACATTCATTTTTCATATTGCAGGGATAGATGAGACCATCTATCCATCCCTTGTTATTTCTTGCATGACCAGCTCAATCTGCTCCATTAACCTGCTGCTCAGAGGTAATTGAATCATGAACTGCAGTTGGAAGATACCCTCATTTTTCATATTTCAGTGATAGGCGGGAACATTTGAGTATCTGACGATGCCATCTTGTGTCCCTCAGATTTCTTAGCTTCACTGTATTCAATATAAAATCTAGCTCGACCAGCTCAATTTGATCCATTAACCTGCACCTCGGAGGGAATTGAATCATGAACTGCAGTTGGAAGATGTCTTCTGTTTTGCAATAAAAGAGCTGTGGTCCGGTAAATTGCATCCGGGAGAATTCATTGCATAGTACTGGACTGCAGAGCAAAGAACATCAAGATTATCAGGCCAAAAAATGGAGATGGATCAGCTACAGAACGACTATACCAGTCTGCCCACTTGCACAGGCAAGTTGGTTTGGCTTCATTACTTGAGACTTTATACAAATGAAGGAATATCTTTGATGAAACGATTGTCTTTATGACTAAAGAATGATGACAGTATATATTGTCGCTAAAGATTTGTAGGGTGTCATTGAATCGATTGAATTCTAATTGAGGAATAGTGGTTGAACTATTGTTCCATGAATGATTTTACATGGTGTTAAACTACGGTTTCTTGAAAAATGAACGTGTGGACTATGTATTGAATATTGATACAGATTCAAGTGCCATCCGAAAAGAGGGGAAAGGGGAGAAATCAAAGCTACAATGGCATGCTTGTGTGGCATTTTGATCTTCAGAACACAGTCATATAGAAAATAAAAATACGTTAATATAACATTAGCAACAAAAACAAAACATATGCTGGTACTTGGTAATCTTTTGCTATTTTAGATGGGAAACAATTGCCAATACCATTTAGATTGCCACTTATGTTTCAGCAATGCAACTAATTTCCAGATCAAATGGGTATCAGAAGCAACAAATGGTAGGCCTGGATCTCTGTGAGACCACAATTAACAAGATGAAAGTTATGACACTTCAGGGAGTTCGAGTGCAAACCTGATGTAGTGTACTAAGGTTTACATATGCATATCAAGTTCAAACCCCACATTATGTTCTATTTTGCTGATTCTTTTGATGATGGATTGAGGACCTAAAATTAACCCAAATGATACTAAAACAAATTATGGACTGTGGAGATGGGGGATTGACCCACCAATAAAATATCAGTTCCAAACTCAATCTTCCAAAAAAGGAACAAACAGAAAAATAAAAAGAAAGAAAGGGGAGGGATATCACAACCAACCCAGACACACTCCAAAACTTTCACACGTCCTAAACATACCCCAAACTCATGCAATGCGATAAATAAAGGTGCCCAAATTTCTAGCAAACAAGTCAATGGGGAATACCTGGAACTGGAAGGATGAGTAACCTGAACAGTTGCCCAACACAGAGTAACAGCCAGAGACAGCCCAGAAATTCGATTTAAAATAAAATCACACTTCCCCAACAGCTAGCTGGACAATAACATAAATACATAATGCACGAATAAGTTATAGTTATGAGATAAAACATTACTATGTGCACAGCTAGAAAAAACATTTATGTTTGACCATGAAGCCATTATAACAAAAATGGGCTGTACACATATGCAAAATTCACAAAAAGTTCTGCTTATTTGCACTGAATTTACATCACACATGAAGCTGCTATGAGTGATAGTGAAAGGGAAAGCATTTGAACACAATCCAAGCATTTATGCCCACATGTAGAGCCATGGTAGGAATGTAATTTTTGAAAGATATTAATAACTGATTTAGACTACATATATACGGCCTCAAGATATAATCTCTTCATATGGATTTCTCCCAGAGTAGAAGAAAGCACTATGATGGTCTTGACGTTCAACATAAATATAGGACCATGATAGCTATTATGTTTGGGATAGACCCAAGAGATTCTCTATGACAAATTGCAACTGCATCTGTATTATGATTGATTGAGTTAGCACTTTGTATTAGGTGCATTTTAAAGTGCTGTGGTTTAACCTTGCTGACTAAACAACTCAATCATGCAGTCGTAATGCTCCATCCAAGGCGTAATTGATCAAGGAAAATATAAAGCTTTATAATGTTGATGGACCAAACCTTGGCATGATTAAACCATGTTGCAGGACCACATTCATGTTTCAGTGCTCTGAAAGAAGCATTGGTTGCATCCTCAGTATTCAACTCGGCCTCTAACAAGTCAAGACCATGGAGTTCAAGATGCCCATTTCCTTTCCTGCTAGGCAAACACTTACCATTAGGTAATCCAGAAACATTGTATGCATCCTTGTCCTCTTCTGCATAGTCAAACACCCAGTATTACTACACATAAAAAAAGATGGAAGAAATGCAGAGAAGTCCAAAAATATATAGCAGAGAACGCAAATGTCACCAATGGTAACCGGAAGATAGTTAACCTGATTTGGCAGCTGTAATTCCATCCAATCTTTTAGTTAGCAAGGATGTTCCAGGAAATAACATCAAGTTCACATTACGAAGTTGTTTCTTCTCATTATCTTCAATGGGTTTGAAACCAAATCCTGACACCCATGTATTAACCAACTCTGGGATGGCAGAAAGGACCAATGTCTCAACATGGAATGATCTAAGCATCTGCATTGAATGGAACGAAAATTCACATGGTCAAATCTTGACATGCAAATAAGATTAGATGCTAACAGTTACTGAACTAGACAAGTATTTTAGAAGAAAAACACATCCTAAAATCTATAGCACAGTTGGAGTCCTATTAATCGAAGTTGTCATGGTGCATTATCATGATAAGTCCATAATTTGCTTAGTACACTTGTATCTCATTTCCAAAGTGTAATGTACCATTTCAATGGTGTCCATAAGTCTTCGGCACATTCCTTGGCGGCGATAATCCACAGAAGTAGCAATAAATGGAAGCTCAGCTGCTTTGGTCCCATGTACTCTGAATAAGATAGAAACAGAAATATCATAACCATCTCCGTATCAGGGAAAAAGAGAAATTTAAAACATATAGTCAAAATAACTGAGGCAAACAACAATCACAATTATTGTCTACTAAATAATTTCCAACAACATTGTTTTCATCCATCGCACTTTGCTGACGTATTCATCATATGAAAATTGGCAATTAGCTCTAGAGGAACAACATCGGTGCACTAGTGATTATATGTTATCTAACCATTCAGGGTTCCAAGATTTTTTTCAATATTAAATCAAAAGAACTACAATGAATGGACATGACATGACTGCAGGTTTCCATGTTAGACATCTCCATTGTAGAAAGTCATCACTGATTAGCTATGCATAACCAATACGAAGTGGAGAGATAAGTATGCGCTCCTCTAAAAATAATCAACTGCGAGATGTGATTCCACCTGTTGCAGGTGCCCATATTTCATTTTTGGTACAGAGGTAATGCAAAGTTCATGCACTTTCCCGTTCACATGCATACTCTTAGCAAGTTTTGGATTACATGGAAAACAATGACAACAGTCAATGGCATGAGCATAAGATATCACAAAAATCACCACGGTTCAAGAATAATACTTCAGGGCAAAGAAGAAAAAAATGTATAGCCCAGAAAAACTAAAAACCGATCAGCAAAGGCATTACCTGATAGATGCTACACATAAAATCTCATCGCCTTTCTCCAGGATTACTGTATAGAACCCCTGGTAATCTAAGCGAGCGAAGTTTGATCTGGTGGAATGTGCTCAATGTTAGTAAACTTTACAATGTTCACTAAAATATAAATGGTGCAAGTACTGGTAAATCAATTTTCCAATATAATAGGAAATGGACACATTCATATACTAATTTGATATTACTCATATTGGCAGTTCCATGAGTGGATAAAAGGTTTCAGTAATCGTCTGAGATCAATAAAAGCTTCCTTTATCTAAAAAGAATTAGTGGATATAAGGTTTCAGTACAGGCTTGTCTCTCCAGTATGGCATGATATCAACTGTGTAGATTAGTATGCAAAAGCAATGTGCAATACCCCAATACTTCCATTTTGAACTGCTGAATAGGCAATGTAATCTTTCAATGGACTAATGCAGAAACGTTGCATCTTTAATTCACATAAAAAGGATAAAAGGCAGTGAAAATGCAGTGACCAAACTGGGTTTTCTTGTCTTGTCCCTCTTGTTCATTACTTCATTTGATATGATGGTAGTCAGATATCCATTTTTTACAAGACAGAGAATTGAAAGCATGCCATACGTTGGGAGAATGCATGTTCAATTGTCCCTATAGATGCATATAACTCTCGCCAATTACTATCTTAGCTTACTACTGGGAAAAATGATAATAGGTAGAGAGGAAATAAGAAACTTGCCCCTTATTGTACAAGACATGCGGTATCATGTCTACACCAGTTCTAGGATCCACCATGCGAACAAAACATTCCTCCAATATAGTAAGAGCCACAGCTAATTTTGTATTGCATTCTGTCATATGCGCAATCTTCTTGGCAGAATGTAGCTTCCGCCCATCAGTGTTGCACTTCAATATGCTCCATGAAAGCTCGTTGTCAAGAAAATTCTCTATTCCAACGTGATTGTGTAATCCAATAAATATCTGTTACCAATAACAACACAAAAATGTTTAGTGAGGAAATATTGAATAGTAGGAAAAACAACATTCAAAACCAGTTTCCAAGAAATATCTAAAACTAAAATCTGCAATTTCTAAGGTATGCGAAGGTAGAGTGAATTTGTAGTGACATGAAAGAAAAACTAGGTTTGATTCTTTGTGGCCATAGATCTGCACCTAAAGTTTTTCTTTTCCAAGCATTAGGAACAATAAATGCAACACATGCTAAAATTCTACTGTTTAGTGGTTTGATTCTGGTGGAGCACATGAGGTAGATGAAACTATTGTGTATAACAAAGAATGCAGAGCCAGAACTGAACTAGGCTTAGTGACTAACTAAATAATCTTCCACTGCAGCATCTTATAAATAAAAAACATTACCTCTTTACAGTATCTCCCACAAAACCATATGTTGGATTGTTTATCCCCACAGGGGAGCATCTCCTGGTCAATGCAAGTATCATGGTCTGCCAGCAAAAAAACAAGAATGCATCAAACGAAGTTAAATACAAAAATTGAAAGATCAAATTCATCTGCTGTACATTATAAATAATGGCCAAAATTAAATGGCTACTAGAAGCTTAAGCACTCTCAAATAGGGTGCAGCTAAAGTGCTAGATGGGCTCTTGGATGCATAAGCCCTAATTATACATAGAAGATGGACTCTCTAAAGCAACTTCAGTGAAAATGAACATATAATACCAAAATACCCATCCAAATTACGGTAATTGAAAGTGTTTTAGTACCAGTCTTGTGGAATACACACTAACTAACTACCACAGCAGCACAGCCCAACAATCGCAGAAGAATGTAAAGGACAAGACAAAACAGGAGGGATCATAATTATTACATGAATCTCCACACTGCAAACATTTCAAGATAGCCGAGAATGTTGAAACCTCCTTTTCACTAAGTGGATTCCCACAACTCCGGCATGTGCAGTTATGGCAGTACCAACTGCCTTCTGGAAGTTCCTGAAATGCAACAGGAAGGAAATAATTTATGAAACAGATGCTATCGGTTTAATTTTCTGGAACAAAGTGGTACAATGTGTACTCTAACTGAAACATGAAGGGGAGTTATTGAATATACAAACAATGACACAGTAGAGAAGCTAGATACCTGGTCAGACAAACAAGTTTGATGATATGTTGATGGGCAATTGTCGCAGCAAAGTAATTCACCACCATCTCCACAGAAACCACACGTATCATCATTTTCATCCATCACCTCAACTTTTCTACCAGATGCGTCACATTTCCTGCTTAGAAATTCAGCAGACCAAGCTTCTACCTGGCATAGAGTGTACGATTTGTCAGACTGTAGAAAGAGGCCCAATGAGGACTTTGGTAAACTGCAACCGCCATGAACCTTGAAGTCTGATATAGAAAAGGTCTTGGTGCAACAATTGCACAGAATGCCTTCCCAGGTAACCTGCCCATCCTTAACAACTTCGTTGCTCTTCAGATTCCGGTACTGTATAACATCTTTTACGGTCAGAAAGCCAGTGGCAATCAACCAGCAGAGAACTGTTTTCCGTGCCAAACTTACTCTCTTCCCACCCAACAGATTTGATCCTCCTTTTCCGGACATTCGAGCAAGTAGCCTGCCACATTTCTTTGAGCTCTTAAACTTTGTAAACTTCTTTGCATCCAAAAAAATGGAGTCTGCAGCAAATTTGTGGCAGGAGCCAAGATCCCTATTTTTCACCATAGCTGTGATCAAAAGATCATCGTCATTGATACGTAACACACGGGGCCTTTTCTTGGCATACTTCTCCCAAGCTTGAGGTTTTCTTTTAGCAGCAACTGCCTTGCACGTCGGTGACTCCTGAGATAAATCAGTTTTCAGGACAGCAGCATTAGATTCGTAGGATAGGTTAACAGGAACAGAGTTGACCGTTGGAAGATTATGTACATCCTTGGGGAAAATTCCAATGGATGATTCCTTCAGCGACAGCAACTTCTTCTCTTCATTTCCTACGGGGATGAACTTGCTGGAACCTGATTCCGTTGGAGTAGAACCATTTTCTGGGAGTATGTTGAATCCTGCAGGTTGCTCAACAGTCTCCTCGCCCTGTAACATGCTGGTTTGCATGACTTCTGAAGGCAAGAGCACGTCGAGCTTGTTGCTTTGGTTGTTTGCATTTAGCTTTGCTAATTTGGATTCAGCTTTCAAGTGCCTTTTCGATGTGCCAACAGATGAACAGATACCATGTTCCTCAGAGCGCATATTGTTTTCTGCAAAAGACAATTCCACACTTGCTAGATCGGTTTCTTGGTTAAACACAATTTCCACAGCAGGCTGCATAAAACTTTCAGAATGCAGTCCATCTAGTCCAGTTGAATCAATATCTGATATCCTTTTGGATTTCTTCTTAGTCTTTTTCACTGCGCTATTAATAAGTGTTGCTCCAGACCAAAGTTCCCTTTGTCCATTACTTTCAGAAATGGGATTTTCTGTTCTTTGACTTGTGTCACCTGCCGCGCAATACAGCTGGCTCTGTGTGCAGAGAGTACTCAGGTTAGTATCCCCGTTGTGGCCATCCTCCAAGTCATGGCAGCTCTGTAAAGCATGATTCCCGTTGCCACTCTCAGTTGCTAGTGTGCTACAATCAGAGTCTGTGATCACTGGAGTAGGTTGAATCATGCGAGTGGGCAACAAATCACTGGATTTCAGCATGCTCTTACTTTCTGAGGGGACATTCCTGCTGTCATTGAGAACATAGGTCGAACTATCAACAGCTCTAAGAGTTTTATGTTGTTGCAGAGCAGTAATTTTCCTACCAATGAACACAACAGCTATGAAAGGATCCAAAAGCTCCCACCGATGAAGAAGAGTGGGTGCATCTTGGCGGTTCACGAGCATCTTATCGACATAAGCCATTGTATCTGTGAGGTCCTTCCAAAATGTATCGACATCTGACCACTCCTTAGGACACTTTCCGCGTTGTGAACCCGGGGTAGCTTCATACAATTTCTTGCCACAGAACTTCCAAGCCTGAGTTAGAGAAGTATGAACAACCTCCCTGTGTGGTGCAGTGAAATAGGATGCCATCTTAGCCCTGTCATTCCTTTTCCGTGGCTTGATGGTCCAGCCGGCATCCATGAAAAGGTGCTGAGCATGTACCTCCAGCTGATCAGGGAGTTCCCTGCTTAAATTCCTCTTGGAAGCAACAGCAGTAGTGCCGTAGTGTTGAGTGTTGTCAGCAGGGACATCAGCAGCATCATCAAGCGAACCAATACTTGCGCCTGGCGTACCAAAATTCTGACAGAGGTTGTCAAGTTGGACAAAGTGAGCAGAAGCAGTAGAGTCGCGGGACAGGTGAGGCAGAAGCGTAGTATCATAGACTGTGTTGCTGTAGAGTGAGAAGTGGTCTGGTCCTGTGACAGACAGATCTGGTGTAGTAGCTGAATATAGAGTATGGCTAGTGGTGTCAAGCATTTGGGGTTGGTCATAGGTGAAGGACATATCAGTGGGGAAGTGGTTGTGATCTTGGAGCCACTGATTCAAGAAGGGATCGGAAAGAAGAGCGTCATTGTGGAAATCAGAGAAGTCTGCTAGTGCCTCCATATAGGAAGGCAAAGGATCTTCGACTCCACTGTTGCTGCTGCTGGAAGCCAAGGCGGTGCACATTCCAGCAACAGCAGGAGGAGGAGGAGGAGGAGGTCCAGCGGAGTGTTGCGGCGGCGCTGGTTGCATCATGTCATGGAAGAGGTCAGCGTCGGTTACACTTAGAGAGCTGCCTCCGCCTTGCCAGTAAGCAACGAAGCCCTGCAATGCGGCGTCCAACTCGAGGCCTCCATTCCCATTCCCATTCCCATGTAGCACGGGGCCGTGAGAATGTTTGGGATCGATGGCGACGGCGTCGACCTCCACGGGCGCGGGTTGAACCTGCAGCGCGTGCAGGTGGTGGTGGTGGTGGTGGAGTGAAGGCGCAGGCGCAGGCGGAGGCGGAGGCGCAGGCGCAGCAGCAGCAGCAGTGGGGAGCAGGGATGAAGTCTCGGCCACATGAAGAAGAAGAGGTGGAGACGGAGAGAAGACGTCCCTGAAGACCTGGACCTCGGGTTGCGACCTGTCGAAGGAGGAGGCGGCGGCGGAGTGGTGCATGGCGAGGAGATCCTCGCCGAAGAGGAACCTGAGGGCGTCCTCCTCCCTGAACCCTAGCTTGTGGGCGGCGGCCATCTGCGGTGGGGTGGAGATGCAGTGGCAGGTAATTTAGCTGCAGATCCAGATGAGCAGATCGATGAGCAGGCGGCGGCGGAGAGATGCAGATGCAGAAGCAGATGCTACTCACTCACCTGGATGAAATCGGGATTCCAGTCCCCCAATTGGCCGGGAGGGGGTGGATGCAGCCGGCCGGCGGAACCCTTCCCTTGCAGCAAGCTTAGAGTGGAGGAGGGAGGGCCAGCCCCGGCGGCTGCGGCTGACGGCGAGCTCGGTGGGGTGGGGTGGCGGCGCCCGGCGCCCCGTCGGCGAGTAGAGAAACACTAGTAGTGAGCAGAGCTCCCCCGCGCCGCTTCTCTTCTCCTCTCCTCTCTCACACCTCTTCTCTTCACTTGGACTTGGGACAATTCCTCCCTGATTCGCTCACAGCCCACTCCTCTCTCACTTTACTATTTTTTAAAAATAAATCTATATCCTCCTAAAGATAAACAAAAGAAGAAGAAAATTCTATATTCCTCAAAATGTGTGATTGGATGACGATATGAGGTCAAATTTTGAATTTCGCTTTTGCGCTCCAAACCTCCCAATTTGCCCTCATTTTCAGTACTACTAGTAGTAGTTGTACAGCAGTACTACTACTACACTAGTGCACATGAGCTGCTTATTGGGTTTAACCTCAGTTTAGGCCATCATCTAAAGTAGGGATCGCATTCCCTCGATGGATTTATCGCAGCACATTTTTTATACTGCCTCCATATTTTAATGTATAACGCCGTTGACTTTTTATCCAACGTTTGACCATTCGTCTTATTCAAAAAATTTATGTAATTATCATTTATTTTATTGTGATTTGATTCATCATCAAATGTTCTTTAAGCATGATATTAATATTTTCATATTTGCACAAAAAATTTGAATAGAACGAATGGTCAAACGTTGATCGAAAAGTCAACGGCGTCATACATTAAAATACGGAGGGAGTAGTATTTCTTACATAAACTTTATACGGACAATAATATCTTTCCAATGATTCGTAGTATTACGACATGTCCAATCTGATATTTTATTATGTTTTAAGATGGAGCGAGTAATAGTTCTAGTACTAATATTACGGTAGTACTTTTCAAGGTAACTTTACATTTAGCTTTTTAAAAAAAACTTAGCATTTGAGAAGTTATTTATGGTTGGAATTTTAAAACTTTGATATAATTTTATTCAAAATGTCAAATATTTATGACTAAAAGATGTAAGAAAAATGAGTGGATTTATACACAAGTGCAGTTACTCCATTTGGAATAGTAGCTAAGGCTATGTTCGCAAGCGTAGATTCCCAACCTCCACTCTCTCGTTTTCCACACGCATAATTTCCGAACTGCTAAATGGTGTTTGTTTTGCCAGAATTTTCTATAAGAAAGTTCTTTTGTAAAAAAAATTGTATTAATCCATTTCTCAGTTTTTTTAGCTAATATTTAATTAATCATGTGCAAATAAGTAACCCTGATTTCCGTGCACGAACACAACCTAAGGAACCAAATCACTCGTATATTAGAATAAGTCCATTCCGTCTCCCTTGTCTCTTGCATTGAATCATCTCCCTCAATTGTAAAACCGGGGTATAGTGTCTCCCTGTCTTCAAAAAACGGTACAAATACTTCTTATGTGGGTTAGGAAGTGGTTTATGCTAACGTGGCAGGTTGAATATGGTTCTCACTAAGTTAGCAAGTGAGACCTACGTGGGCGGCGGTGGATATCTCAACGATGGAATCCAAATATTCATCGCGTGCCTCCATGCCTTGTTCGAGCGACTCGGACCAAGTTGTCCCGACAACTAGTCACATGCGTACTACACAACACATCAATGTGGCTGCGTGGCAGAGACGCATTCAACTCTGACTTCGACAACATGAGCTCCTCCTCCCCTTGCCCACGCTACCCTTACTCCGTTGTGTCGGTGTCGTGGCCCCGTGCACCGCTCCTCAGCAGCCTTGTGGTCAAGCTGCTGCCACAACCGCAAAACATCGCCGCGTTGGCTAGAGGAGGACCACGACGTCACCCACGGGCTGAAGCATCAGCGTGATCCCTCGCCCGTCGCTCACGGTAACCCTGGCCTCCAGGGTTCACGTGTCCAGGAGTTGCGCCAGACGTCGTCGCCGCCACACACGCCACCTGGACATGTGAACCCTGGAGGCCAGAACATCCCCTTATTGCCCTCGCCTTCATCCTCCCCACCCCTCTCCCTCGCCTCTCCTCTCCTCCTCGGCAACCACAAATTGTTGTTGCCTTGCTCTACCACCGCTCGTAGTCGTCTGGCCCTCTCTCTGTCTCTCGTCGGTAAGATAGATGGAGAAGAAAAATGGGAAGAGAGGAAGGGGAGGGAAGTAGAGAGAATGACATGTTGACCCTACTAATTTTTTTCCCAAGAGATTTGCATGTGAGTCTCCAACATGTGGGTCCCCCTGCTGACTCAACGAGTTAACCATGGTCAACCTTTCACGTCAGCAAAAACCAACCATAGAATGATTCGTTTTGCACCGAGCTTCAAAGATGGACGTTATAACCAAACTTTACGGTTGAGGGCTTGCAAGAGAGGAGGGAGGCATTATAGACTTATTTACTACTACTTAGTATGTCTGTTTGTCTCTGAAAGCTGTCTCTCAGATTTATGCAGGCCTTACGGCCAGTTTAGAGAAGGCCATGCCCAGCAATCCAAAGCATGCTGGCAGGCAGGCATGCCTACAAATTAAAGACTAAGATGATTCACGTTGGGCCGGATTGGACTTTCACTGGGTTAGGCCATTTATGGAAGGAATAAGTTCACTTTGTAACCCTCAAAAGTGATCGAAATCTAACCCGTGACCTTCACAAAACCGGATACCTCAACCCCCAAACTCTTAAAACTGGTGTAATTTGACTCCCTAAGCGTTTTGGAGGGTGGTTCCACTTTTAAGTTGGTTCAACTCCCCCGTCACACACATTGGTGCCCCTTAGCCCTGACCGGCCCTACACACCGTCACACATTGGTGCCCCTTAGCCCTGACCAGCCCCACACACGGGCACATACGGGACTCACACCCGCGGTCCATTGACCGGCCCCACACATGGGCACATACGGGCCTCACACCCGCGGTCCACTGGGCTTTGGGCTTAACACCACCCTGAGTGTGCACAAGCACTAGAGATTGTGGGTTTGGCTCTGATACCACCTTGTTGGCCCAAAACCGGGAGACGTTGGCCCAACCAGGAGAAAGCCTTGCTACACCCCAAAAGTTAGCTCAAGAGGTGAGGGGCTCCCCCACTTTTAAGTTGGTTCAACTCCCCCTAGATTAGCAATGTGGGACTATTCCCAACAGCCCCACGCGACGGGACAGCCCCATCTCCCTCGACGGTTGCCGGAAATACTCATGGCACACAGCCGCACCTTGTCGCCGTATCGGTTGAATCCGCGTAGCTCGAGCGGTAGCGGCGGCGGAGGTGGGCAGTAGCCTCGTGTCCCTGACGATGCCAACCTGTTGCACACACCCATCTTCGGCACACGCAATATCTCCTTGTCACTTTCCATCCCCGTTGAACAGAACCATCACAATCTCAAGCTGCTCAATTCAGCAACAAGCAAACAAATTGGCGTGCATAAGTGCATATGCACATAGTATCAATTAAGAAGCACCACAACTCCCCCGCCGCCACCACCACGAAAAAAAAGGATGAGAGGGAGGACCCACGTCGAGTAGCGAGTAGTAAGGACCCCATCTCCGCCTCACCCTCCTGCTCACGGCCATCGTCGCGGCACTGATGCTACCGCCGGTCTCAAGGGCGACCCTTACGCGGTTGGAGTCGATGCCGTCATGGAGTTCCCCGGGCAACCCGTGGTACGGCCCCGACCGTGTCATCTACCTCCGCCTGCTGCTCTCTGGTGAGTTCCCCGGCTACTACGGCTGAGATACCGCCGAGCTCTCCGCTGACCCGGAGGCGTTTGCGAAGAACCACGAGCAGGAGGTGATTCCAATGCCCTCCCGCCCGCCGCTGCCCCTGGATGAACCCGACCGGGGCGAGAGAAGGGAAAGAGAGGGAGGAGGAAGAAGGGGATAGGATGATTGTGGGCTCCACATGTATGTAGGTCCCACAATTTTTTTATGTGTCAATGATAAATAGGTCCCACACATATTTTTTAGTTCTAAATGCCACCTAAACGCCACGTCCACGCCACGTGTAAAGGAGACCCGGTCAATACCGCCACATAGGCGCCACGTCAACAAAACCGCCCTCCAAAACCGCCTAGGGAGTCAAATTGTACCGGTTTGAATAGTTCGGGGGTCGAAATATCCGGTTTTGTGGTTTAGGGTCACGGATTAGATTTCGATCACTTTTGAAGGTCGCAAAGTGAACTTATTCCTTTATGAAATTCTCACCACATACTTCGCCACATATACTTCTCTAGAAAGAAAGAAGTCTATTCCATGTCCCCCAACTGTGATCCGAGTTTTATTAACATTCCTTAACCATAAAACCAGGTTTATAGACTCAACCAATTATTAAAATTGGACCAATTTACCTCGTGGGTGGTTTTCTATGGTGATTTCATGCTATATGGTACATACATGGCTCTTTGACTCGGTTTTTCATAATATACATATTTTAAAAAAGATAGAAATAGACGTGACACACATGTAAGCCAGAGAAAAAAAACTGAAAAACAGTGGGACCTATATATCATCTTCCCTCTCCTCTTTTCTCTTCCTCTCCATGGAACCCATGTGTCATGCTCGCCAAGGTAATTTGTTAGGGTCATCTAAGAGCATCTTCAACATACTATAAAAAAACTCTCCAATATAGCCAACTCTCAGTCTGATTTGGCAAGTGAGACTCGTTACTTACTCCATACTTTCCATCTACACTCTCTATTATAAGTCTATGACAGCGGGACCCGTGTGTCAGCCTCAAATACCCCTTATTCTTCCTCCTCTTTTCTCCCTCTTTTCCTCAAGCCATGCGAGGCAACGACGGCGACGAACAACGAAGGCGACAATGGATTTGTACGTGCGCGAGGTGACGACGGAGCCCTACCGCACCGGCCTCTTTACCGCCTCGTCTCCCATCTCGCTGGCGCCGCCGCTCCCTCACGCCGCCTCATCTCCCTTCTCCCACCTCGATACCGCTATCGCCGCTCGTCCCTTCTCCTCTCTCTCTCTCTCTCTCACACACACACACACACACTCAAGTAGCCATTTAAGTAGAGAGGCTTTTTGAGGTGCTCTAACTTCTATGCGTCTGCTAATCAACGGGCATGGAGGTGTTGGCAGTTGTCGACCGTCGTGACTGCGCCGCTGGAGGGAGGCATCGTCCGCAGGTACCTCCACGTAATTGGAATATTATGTATCTATAAGTTATTTCCTAATAAGTATAGTTAATGTTAATTCTTTTTTCTCTCGTAAAGACATCATCTCAATTGTTTCTAGTTTTGGATGATTCATCAATGGTGAAGAATGTACCACACCATGCAAACCATATCATTCGGATAATTGATCAAGATAAAATATACTCCATAATGCTATATATCTATAAAGTTTATCCTTGCCAAGTGAAGTTAGTGATAATTATCTTTCTCTTAAGAAGTCATGTCATCTTAATTATTTTTGGCCTTTGATGATTTATCAAGTATGCAAATTACATTTGTTCTCCCTAAAAACGCACCATACAACACAACCATTTATAACTTCTAGATAATTTATCAAGGTACAAAATATATAAACACGTGAAAGCAAATCATACAGTGAAAAAAAAATCATATAATAAGTAAGAAAAAAAAGTTATAATTCATATATACCATTTATAACCTTCAGATAATTTATCAAGGTGCAAAAATATATAAACACATGAAAAAAATCGTATAGTACATAAGAAAAAAAATTATAATTCATATATAGTTCTCCTACAGCTAACATACGATGTATTAGTACCTAACTAGTTTGATAAGCGGATGTTAATTTGCTGGGCAATCGTGAGGTTTGGAGAAGTGAAAGAGCGAAGTCGTTTGTCTATCTGATTTGGAATTGTGTTGTACTAGTCGGTTAGTTAAGACTTGAGGGGGCGAGAGAGAGAGAGAGAGAGAGAGGGGGGGGGGGGGGGGGGGATGGGGGGAGGCAAGGCGGCAATTAGAACGTCAACGTCGAGGAATCGCTGGATTGCGCTGCGCGGTGTGCAGCAGTTAGGTAGCTAGTCATGCATGCGTGCCCTTTTTTTAGTAATACTACTGGAGTCGTAGTAGCAGCAGGTTGATTCTCTGAATGTTCTATACTCTTTCTTATCGTGTCGTGCTGCTTTCCAAAGCTACCCGTGCTCGCAAAAGTATCAGTAGGAATGAATGAATGAAAATAAGCAAGTTTGGGAGATTGATGCAAATGAAAACGTGGCATCGTCTGATCATGCCTTCCATGCGTGATCTATCTATCTTATCTTGAAGTATACATATGTATAGAGAAGATAGAGATAAAATTTGATCCAATCATGCATGCGTTTGGTGGAACGGAAGGGAATGGAATGGAAGAAAAGGAGGACTAGTAAAACCTTTTACTATTCCATTACCATTACTCCATGGTCTAGAACCAAGGGAGGGAGCGTGCGCTGTGGAAAAGGGGCCTCTTTGGTTCGAAAAACCCCCCCGACCCGATCGATTCTGCCGACGAAACGATGAAAAGTAAGAAGTAGAGTTTGTTACCGGTGTGTGTGTGTCCATCGTTTTCCCCTGGGCTGGGTGGCCTGCTGTTAGCGTTTATATATAATAATAAATAAATAAATAAGAATAGGAGTACAGCTACAGTAATGGCTAGCAATCAATTAGATAGAGGCCCTTAGCTTCCTCCTCCTCCTCCTTGATTATGTTTTGGAGTATTATTGGGGATGGATGGAGATCATGTCCACCGCCAAACAGAGTGTTGGATATGCTCTCCCACGCCGGCCATCCCTCCAATTCCTCCTATTAGACCAGAACACACCAGAGCAGAGCAGTAGTAGATGAGGGAGGAGGAGCACTAGACTAGAGTAGAGGGCATGAAGGTGGGCGTGGAGATATCGGATGCGTCGGAGCTTGCGCCCAAGGACGGCGCCGGCGCCTGCAACGCGTTCGTAGAGGTGGAATTCGACGGGCAGAGGCAGCGCACCCCGACCAAGCCCGCCGATCGTTCCCCGCAGTGGAACTACACCCTCGTGTTCGACGTCCGCGACCCCTCCCGCCTCCCCTCCCTCCCCGTCGACGTCTCCGTCCACCACGATCGCAGCCTCACCGACCACCACGCCACCCGCCCCCACACCTTCCTCGGCCGCGTCCGCATCTCCGCCGCCTCCCTCGCCCCCTCCCCGCAGGAGGCCCTCCTCCAGCGCTACCCGCTTGAGAAGCGCGGCCTCTTCTCCCGCGTCTCCGGCGACATCGCCCTCCGACTCTACCTCATCGCCAACGATTCTTCCTCATCTGCTGCTCCTCCTCCTGCTCCTGCTGTCCACCACCACCAGCAGCAGCCTCCCCAGCCCGTCTCCACCGAGCAACCCGACAGCAGGCCTCCTCCCGCCTTTCCCCATGGGCAGGCGCAGCCACAGCCACCGCCTTCGGAGTCGGAGTCCAAGGGGAAGACCACCCACGACCACGAGCCTCCTCGTGTGTTCCGCTCCGTCCCCGCCCAAGCCCCCGCCCCCGCCGCCTCTCAACCCAGGCGTGCCACGCTCCACGCGGTGGCCGCGCCGCCACCGCCGCCAGGCCAGACCGTGGTCATGCCGCGCCCGCCCGGCCCCGCCCCCGGGCCGCCCCCCTCGGCGTTCGGCCTGGTGGAGACCAAGCCGCCGCTGCCGGCCAAGATGGGCCCACGCGCCGCGGTGGCCGCCGCGGCCAAGATCGCGTCCACCTACGACATGGTGGAGCCCATGTCGTACCTGTACGTGAGCGTGGTCAAGGCGCGCGACCTCCCCACCATGGACATCACCGGCGCGCTCGACCCCTACGTCGAGGTCAGGCTCGGCAACTTCAAGGGCGTCACCCGCCACCTCGAGAAGAACCCCAACCCGGTGTGGCGCCAGGTCTTCGCCTTCTCCCGCGATCACCTGCAGTCCAGCCAGCTTGAGGTGGTCGTCAAGGACAAGGACGTCCTCAAGGACGACTTCGTCGGCCGCGTCGTCTTCGACATGACCGACATCCCCAACCGCGTCCCGCCCGACAGCCCCCTCGCCCCGCAGTGGTACCGCCTCGCCGACCGCTCCGGCGAGAAGATTCGCCACGGCGAGATCATGCTCGCCGTCTGGAACGGCACGCAGGCCGACGAGGCGTTCCCGGAGGCCTGGCACTCGGACGCCCACTCCGTCTCCCTCGACAGCCTCGCCAGCACGCGCTCCAAGGTGTACTACTCCCCCAAGCTCATCTACCTCAAGGTGGTGGCCATCGCGGCGCAGGACCTCATCCCCGCCGACAAGGGCCGCCCGCTGGCGCCGTCCATCGTCAAGATACAGCTCGGCGGGCAGACGCGGCGGACGCGGCCGCAGGGGTCGGCCAACCCGATGTGGAACGAGGAGTTCCTGTTCGTGGCCGCGGAGCCGTTCGACGAGCCGCTGGTGGTGACGGTGGAGGAGCGCGTGGCGGCGGGGCGGGACGAGCCGGTGGGGCGCGTGATCATCCCGGTGGCGGCGCCGTACGTGCCGCGGAACGACCTGGCGAAGTCGATCGAGGCCAAGTGGTTCAGCCTGTCGCGGGCGCTGACGGCGGACGAGGCCGCGGCGGCGGAGGCGACGAAGCTCAAGTCGTCGTTCGCGAGCAAGATCCACCTGCGGCTGAGCCTGGAGACGGCGTACCACGTGCTGGACGAGTCGACGCACTACAGCAGCGACCTGCAGCCGGCGGCGAAGAAGCTGAGGAAGAGCCCCATCGGGATCCTGGAGCTGGGCATCCTCGGGGCGCGGAACCTGGCGGGCGGGAAGAGCCCCTACTGCGTGGCCAAGTACGGGGCGAAGTGGGTGCGGACGCGGACGCTGCTGGGGACGGCGGCGCCCCGGTGGAACGAGCAGTACACGTGGGAGGTGTTCGACCTGTGCACGGTGGTCACGGTGGCGGTGTTGGACAACTGCCACCTGACGGGGGGCGGGGACGCCAAGGACCAGCGGATCGGCAAGGTGCGGGTGCGGCTGTCGACGCTGGAGACGGAGCGCGTGTACACCCACTTCTACCCGCTGATGACGCTGACGCCGGGGGGCCTGAAGAAGACCGGGGAGCTCCACCTGGCGGTGCGGTTCACGTGCACGGCGTGGGCCAACATGCTGTCCATGTACGGGAAGCCGCTGCTGCCCAAGATGCACTACACCCACCCCATCTCCGTGCTGCAGATGGACTACCTGCGGTTCCAGGCGATGCAGATGGTGGCGGCGCGGCTGGGTCGCGCGGAGCCCCCGCTGCACCGTGAGGTGGTGGAGTACATGCTGGACGTGGACTCCCACATGTTCAGCCTGCGTCGGAGCAAGGCCAACTTCAAGCGGATGACGTCGCTCTTCTCCGGGGCGGTGGCGGTGGCGCGCTGGATGGATGGGATCTGCAAGTGGAAGAACCCGGTGACCACCATCCTGGTGCACGTGCTGTTCCTCATCCTGGTGTGCTACCCGGAGCTGATCCTCCCCACCGTCTTCCTCTACCTGTTCGTCATCGGGGTGTGGAACTACCGGAGGCGGCCGCGGAAGCCGGCGCACATGGACACGGCGCTGTCGCACGCGGAGGCGGAGCAGGTGCACCCGGACGAGCTGGACGAGGAGTTCGACACGTTCCCCACCAGCAAGCCCGGGGACGTGGTGCGGATGAGGTACGACCGGCTGCGGAGCGTGGCCGGGAGGGTGCAGACGGTGGTGGGTGACCTGGCCACGCAGGGGGAGCGCGCCCAGGCGCTGCTCAGCTGGCGCGACCCCCGTGCCACCTCCATCTTCGTCCTGCTCTCGCTCATCATCGCGGTGGTGCTCTACGTGACGCCGTTCCAGGTGGTGGCGGTGGTGGTGGGGCTGTACCTCCTCCGCCATCCGCGCTTCCGCAGCAAGCAGCCGTCCGTCCCCTTCAACTTCTACAAGCGACTACCCGCCAAGTCCGACGTCCTCCTCTGAACACAACTACTACCTACCCATTCCGTTCCCTTCCGTCCGTCCTTGCCAATTCACTCGTCATCTGGACCAAGTACGTGCAGCAGAAGCATCATAACATACGGGGAGTTTTTACCCGTCCTCTACTCTCAAAACTCACAAGGCGCGCGCGCGAGGTCCAGTCCCGGGCGGTGGTAGACGCAGACGCAGACAGACAGGCAGCCATCCGCCAGGCGAGCCAACGCAATCATTCGCGCTCAAATAATGCGCGCAAGAGAAGAACAACAACTAATAAGTCTGGAAGGAGCAAAGTTGGTTGTTGCTACATTCTTTTCGTTCGCCCACCATTCTTTTCTCTTTTTTATTTCTTCATGAGATTCCTACCTTCCTGCCCGCCTGCAGTTTCTTCTGCCTTTCCTCTTTTCCTTCTCTTTTCTTTCATTCCGTGCCTGTGGAATGTGCGTGTATATTCCCCATCTACCCCTTTGGTCGTCTCTGTGTGTACCATGCTTATCATGTCATGGCCCGGATAAAGCCACCCACCTCCTTTCCTCTCTCCATATACAGTATACTACTAGTACATACGTGTAGTACTAGCATCATACTACAAGAATAATTTTGTCTTTATTAATAAAGTTCAACCTGTAATGGTATTGCTCTACCCTAACGACTCATTCTATAAATAAACCACTTGTGTGGCGTACGTGGTACCAAAAATGCACTTGTGTATACTATGTTCTTGTTCCAACTGCTTCACTCGTGCTTCTATTCTATTCTACTCCTATGCGCCATACTTTTCTTTCCTCTCCCTCACAAAAGTACCTACACTAATGCACAGCAAGTCAATTACTAGCTAGCTACACCATATTTTTTTTTCTCTTCAAACATGCCACTGGCTCATGCTTCTTATTACTCCTACTATTTTTTTTTATGATCTTCGAAAAGCGTTCAATCCATGTCCAGAGGAAAACATGCACAGCTCTTGTTTACTTCGCTCTTCCTATTTGCTACTCCCTCCATCCACAAAAGTTACACCTATTTCATATTTGAGTTTTTCCAAATAAGTTGTTTATATTTGTAGTCTTTATGCATTCAAAACTTAAATAAAGAGATAAATAAATGTTTGATTAAAATCCAAGGAGTCATCTAAATACTCATTGGTTGCACGCTTGTATTCACTCTTTAATTTTGTAACATCCAAGATAATTTAATTTCTTCTTGGTCTTGGTAAAAAAAATAATAGGTGTAACCTTTGTGGATGGAGGGAGTACCACGGTTGGTGGGGCTGCTGGTGCTTGCTGCATGTTCCTATTTGTCTCGTGCCTAATACTCCCTCCCGTTTGTATATTATAAGTTATTTAAATTTTTTTCTAATCATCTTTTAGTTTGATCAAGTTTATAGAAAAATATGGTAATATTTTTAACACAAAATAAACATATTATCAAAATATACTCAATTTTAGATTTAATAAAACTAATTTAATATTTTAGATGTAGCTAATTTTTTTATAAACTTGGTCAAACTTAATGACTAGGCGAAAAAAAAGTCAAATGACTTATAATATGAAACGGATGTAGTATTGTTTTTCTCTACCTCAAATATTGTTGCAAATATAGATTATATTTTGTAGTTTTTTTTTTTGAACATTTATTTTGTAGTTAGATATGCTTATATTTAGAAATAAAGGAAGCACATGATACATGCATGGAGGCAAATAAGTAAGCTAATTATACATTGATGCTCTTTATAGCTAGAAATGATAATATTTTCGAATGGAGGAAGTACATGATACATTGAGGCAAATAAGTAGTAGTAATCCACCTCGATTTGAAGTTCCTTTTTAGGCAAAATTTGAATATTTTTTAAACACACTCGATCTGAAGTGATTGCTCGATCAACGATCGGTTGAAAACACGAGTCCTGATCGAGCTAGTAGTGATCTATTCTATAGCTTGGATGGAGGGGAGTTGCTCTCATCTTATTAATTCCTGTGCACATCCATCCATTATTACATAGGAGTATGATGCATTTACAGGACCATCGATCGCGATATCTTAGTGCTGATGCGATGGTTTGAAAACTGTTGGCTTAGCATTAGCTAGCATATCCTGTCGGTCACCAAAATATGTAGTATATATATGTATTAAAAAATAATTTGATCATCGTGCTGTATATTATTACGAACATAATTTTCATGTGTTCAATATGAACAAAGGAAAGTATTATTTAAAAATTTGTAAATTTGATTTGAAGTATTAGAAACGGCAATTTATATTTCGCCAGGTATGGGTTAATTAGCATATATAGCCTCCACCTCCAGGCCGGTATGCAGTCTGCAAGTGCAATGATGCAAACTGGAGTATACGGCATGGCATTCGGGCATTGGGTGCGTGCTCTTTATGCCAGGAGAATGACATGCTAACAAACACAATGACCGACTTGTATTGTACCAGCAGCAGGCCAGGGCAGCCATTAATGACCGAGAGCTAATTAACAGGGCATAATGGACGATATACTCCCTCTATTTCGTTTTATTTGACGTTTCCGACCTTTTCCTCAAAATTAAGGAAGCTATGAAATTATATATTTGCCTATGTGCCTTTTCCTCGTCAACATAGGAGAAATCCCCAAAAATCGAAATAATAAAAAGAAATGGAAGGAGTATATAAGTATATGCATATCACACATGAATGATCGATGATGAATGTTTTGCTTGCTTATTGTGATACTCGTACAAAATAATTTCTCGAGTTTGTCAAGAACTGGCCAAGATCAACCTGGTCATATATATGCACATGTCATGCGTACATCAGGATACCCCAGCTCTAGGCTCTACCTTCCACTAGATGTATATCAATCGACCTTTTGTTGGTCAAGTATTCTACTACCTCCGTCTTAAAATATAGTAATTTTTAGCTATTCAGATTCATAGCTAAAAATGCTTATGTTTTGGACGGAGGGAGTATATGTGAGGAATTACGACTACAAGAAAGATCGAGAGCATTTACCCCTACACAGGGACGGAGCCAGGTGTGGGGCAGCTTGGGCCTGGGCTCCACACCTGGCAGAAAAAATACCAAAGAATTTACTAATTTTTTTATTAAAATTCGTTTAAGAAATTCATACTCTAGTAATTAAGCCCTACTCTTTATATAATCCTGGCTCCGCCCCTGTCCCTACATATATACTCTCTCCATTTAAAAAAACTTAACCTCTCCTACTATAAGGCTGTGTTTAGTTCACACCAAAATTGGAAGTTTGGTTGAAATTGGAACAATGTGATGGAAAAGTTGGAAGTTTGTGTGTGTAGGAAAGTTTGGATGTGATGTAAAAGTTGGAAGTTTGAAAAATTATTTTGGAACTAAACACGGTGTAAATTTAAATTCGTTGTGCTAGGAAGGGTCTCACATCCTATCTTAGGTTAAATTTTTATGGGACGGAGAGAGTATGCATGTGTGATGATGTAATATGTCGGTTATTTGGGGCTTGATCGAGAGATCAGAAAGCGACGTGCGATCGATCAGCTGATGGATCGACAAGAGAATCATAATTATTGGACGTGCGTGTCTCTACCTGCAACTGTAGAAATGCCCCCTGCATGCCCCTCTGTGACTCTCTCACTGCACGTACTTCTACAGTAGGGCAGTATAACATAAGTGTATATGCAGTAGTAGACCCGGCCGGCTAATCCACCTTACGTCAGTATGGTCTCTTCATTCGTTTTTTTCCATTTTCATGTCGTTACGAAGCGATTGAGGTGCGGTAACAGGGTCTCGACTTAGCAAATTATTGTATTTTAACTGAAGAATTAATTGAATGCTTAATTGAATCGCACCATGGGTGGCTGAGTTCTTTCCCCAACTTTCCCAACTCACCTCCCTCCCTCATTTTTTTTCACGCACGCTTTTAAAATTTGCTAAACGGTGTGGCTTTTTCAAAAATTTTCTATATAAAAATTGCTTTAAAAATAATATTAATATATATTCTTTAAAAAAATAATAAATACTTAATTTTCTAGATAATGGAAATGGATTACATCTCCGGCTTCTGTCATAAGACACACAACCATAAGTTTAATAGTAATAAAAAGGTAAGATAAAAGTAAATCAAAATGAGAAATAAGGTGATGGGACAAATCCCCAACTCCCCTTTATTATTGACTAGCGTTAAACACATAAAATATTTTAGCTAGCAATTCTTATGGAACTACGCCACCCATAGTGGAATAAGAGACCCTTGGCTACCAATTCCAAGAGTGTAGCACCATTGCGCATAGTATCCTGCTCCTCCTGTGGTAGCATTGTAGACCAGAAGTGGAACCAGTAGGAAGACATGAAGATAACCTGCATAGGGTTAGATAATTGTTTACCATTAAAAATTTTATCATTGCGACAACGCCAAATTGACCAACATACAGCGCTAGCTCCAATTAGAATCATCTTCTTAATGGACCTAAATACCCCTCTAAGCCAATTACCGAAAATGTTTTTGGCGTTACAGGGTGGGGGATATTAAAAGCAAAAAAAACACATCTCCAAACAAACTGAGCGACATGGCACTCAAAGAAAAGATGTTGGATTGTCTCTTGTGCATAGCAGAAAGAACAATGTTTGTCTCCCCCCATTTTCTTTTAGCCAGGTTATCTTTTGTTAGAATTACTTTCTTACGAAGAAACCACATAAACACCTTGATCTTTAGTGAAATTTTTAAGTCCCACAGAATTCTCTTTTTATCCGAACATTACAGTTTATGATCGTGGCATATATAGATTTGACGGAAAATTGACCATTCTTATGGAGCGATAAATACTTAATTAATTATAAGAAAATGTGTCGCTCCGTTTTACGTGCGCGGGAGGCGAGTTCCCAACCGAACCTCCCGAACAGATAGTTTTATATTTATTCGTAGCGAGAAAATTAAGGTAGATAGCAGTCAATTCGGACTATTTACCAGTCTATTCTTGAGCCATGTGGAGAGAGGTGGAGTACCATACAAGATCTGAGGCCTCATCGTTTGGCCTTTTCCCTAATAAGCCAAAACGGCTTATTAGGGAATAAAAATAAATTTGTAGGTAAAACTTTTAAATATATATTCTTGTTGACTTAAAAGCCAATGCTGAAAAAGAAACTACGTTAAAAATATCTTAAAATCAATCTCAAAATTAAATTTAAAAATTTAAATTTTTGTTTTTTCCTTGGCTTATTAGGCCATCCGATAGGAGCCTTGGCAATGACAAAAATGGGAGATAGTGCTAGTGCATAACAAAAGAGGAGGAAACTGAGGGTGATTTTGTACTTTCCATGCTAACTAAAATGATCACATGAAGGATGGCATATGAGGGAAGGAAAAATTCGTTAAGTGCATATATGAAAATATCAAATTTTCAGTGGCATATGAGCTAGTACACTGGTGAACTTTCAGTGGCATGCATATAAGGAATTTTCTCCCTTCCTAATTTAAACGTTAACGTGTGTTTGTTAATTGGGAAAATTAGAACCATCCAATTATAATTTTGTAAAATTTGAGATATGCCATCCTGACCCACATGTCATTAACTCATGTGGGTCCTACATGTCATTGAGATACCGATGACATATCTCAAACTTTGCAAAATTATAATGGCATGGTTCCAATTTACCCTTGTTAATTCCCCGAAAAAAAACGTGTGTTTGTTAATTACTACTACCCAATATAAGAAGTTCTGGAGTTGGATGGGTGTATTAAGAAAGTATGAAGATTTAAATGAAAGAATGTTACGATTTGTTGTAAAGAGAAAATATATGAAGAAATTAATAGCTTGTTCACTTTATTACTAATTAAAATCAATCTTATTTTGGTGTTACTAAAGTTTAGAAGCATTGGATGTATTTGGATTGGAGCTTGGCTAAATTTTGGTGGAGTTATTGTGAGGAGGAAACTTTCGAAATTACTACCATTTTTCTATAGGGTGGTAATGGTGCAGCTAGCCGGCTATGTTTAAGTTGGTTACCCTACTAAAATTTGATAGGCTTAAAATTAGCAATAAAGTGAACTAGCCCTAAAACATAACAGTTTGTGATTGGTGATTGGTTGAGAAGATTATATAGGTTAAGAAGTTGTTATATTATGATTGATGAATGTTACATGTTGTTATACTTTGAAACGGATGAAATAATTTATTAGGGTATATACAGTATGTCTTCGATTCGAGTAATAGAAGAGATACTAAATTTTTGGCCCATGACGTTGAACATGAGCCAAATCGACCTAATATGGCAAATGAAGGATAGTCTCATATACATGGACTGGCTTCTGCAATCATGCGTACTAGGATAATTTTTGAGAGGTCCACTTTTTCAAGAGAGGCAGGAGGAGGAAGGGAAGAAGAGAGAGGATGACATGTGAGTTTCACATGCTGATTTAGTTAGTTGGACTAGATTAGTGAGCCACATCAGAAAAAACCACCCCAAAGCCACTTTTAAAATCATCAAGAGGGTTATTTTTATTGGTTTTAATAGTTACGGCTAAGATATCTGGTATTCTGGTTGAGAGAGTCAATGTGGACTTATTTGTTTTCGAGATGTGAAATCCAGCCCATATGTATATTTCACAGAGATATATGGCCCAAAATCCAGCCCATATGAAGAATAATTTGGCCCATATATTTACGCTTATAGACAAATTAAGGCCCCAAAACTTTGAAGATTAAGGGCTTATTCACTTTGTTACCATTTTCAACCTTATCAAGTTTTGTTATTGTCAAACTTTGGTAAAATTGCTAAAATTTTGGTAAGGTTGATAAATTTTGGTAAGATTTCATATGTAGAGTATTTACTAAAATTTGGCAACAAACTAAACGTAGCCAAAATTTTGGTAACTTTATAAAAAATGGTATGGTTGAAAATAAAGTGAATAGGCACTTAAATCGGCCGTTTTCTGGATCGACGTGAGAAAATGAAACGAAATCCTCATCTGTAATTAATCAACGATGGCACTAAATGTACATTCTCTTGAATTCAAATATTCAATGCATGCGGATGATTAATTCCAATTTCCACGACGATGATAATAAGGTCTGCAGAAGCTAGCTATATAGTCCACCAGACCAACGTTGAATCATATCCATCCATCGATTAATCGAGAGCAATCGGATCGATGGCAGCAGCTAATGATTGAATTCTAGTTGATTCCAGGTTCAGCATCATTCCATTCCAGCTGAATGTATATGTTCCACAATTTTTCCTCTCTATCTGCTACATACTCCAAATGTGTGGTACAATCTAATCCTTGGAGTTATACCTAGGAGTATTAATTAATCTCCTTACATATATGATTATATTACCATATGTCCCTCTCTTAATTTCTACGCTTGCTTGCTAGCTAGATCTATGATCTATCCTAATGATGGCTAATCAATTAACATCCCATTTCATTGATCGATGGATCTATCGATAGCCACAAGAGGTCGTCCGATAATTAATTTGACAATTAGCCTCGGCTGCCCTGGAGTATACATACATGATTACTGATTTCTACGTTGGCTGATTGCCTGATTGCATGGCATATCCAGACGATGTACACTTGGACCGCGAGGATGCACGCACATGCATGCACGATCAACTGAACTGATTAAAATACATTCGCCTGAATCATGCATATATATTGATCAACTTAGATATATACACGTTCAGCAGTGAGTTTTATTACTTTTGGTGCCTAGTTTTCAGTGACACAAAAACAACCATAAATTTCAGAACATTCAGATCATATGCGAAGATTTATGCAGCACAATAGTATTAGTTTTTCCATGCTACGGCCTCATCGACGCCGACGTGCCATGTCAGACCGCCTCTTTTCTCTGCTCCTCCTCCTTAAGCCTTAGCAGCACCAAGGTGCCCCTGTCTCACCAGTCTTCGCCACCTAGCGTCGTCGAGATACCCTTGCTTCTTAACCACTTTAGGTCTGACATCCCTACACCAACCTCACCCATTGCCCTCCTAACAAACCCTACGACACCAATATCGCCGTCCTCGTCTCCCCTGCCCCAGTTCCTTGGCTTTGATGGTGTCGATATGTCCTACCCGACTGACTCATCTCTCCTTTCCCTCTCCCCTCATTTCTCCTACCTTAGCCTAGACGCGTCTTCATTGTCTACTAACCCACGTTGTCGAGATGCCCCAACCTCTTAACCGCTCCAGATCTAACATGCATCTGGCCACTATCGACCCTACACATTACCCTTCTAAATAACATTATAGCTCCGCTGCCATCGCCCATCTATGTCCACCACCTCCTTGGCCCTCCCTCAAAAGTCATCCTCTCTCTTTTAGCTGACATCCAACGGATATGAAGCGTGTGATTGAGATTTGGGATACATAAAACCTAGTAATTCCTTATTAGTCTCTGTTTCACACATGGAGAATACATGGAATTAATGCCCACTTGATTTTCCGTCCACGAATCACTTACGACTTATCTATATATGACTAATTGAGTTCTTTTCCCGTGAAGATGAACATAAATATGAAGATTAAGTTTTTTTTACGTAAAATGAGGTGATATTAACGTATGATTAATTGAGTTTTAATTATTATAAACTTGAAAAATAGATTAATATGATATTTTTAAAGTAACTTTCATACAAAAAGTTTTTGCACGAAACACCGTTTAGCAGTTTGAAAAATGTGCCACGAGTATCCAAAATTTTATTCAACTTTTGTTGGAGAAAAGAACGGGGCTTATACTCTCTCCTTTTTTAATAGACAATGCCATTAATTTTTAACATGATATTTGATCATTATCATAGTTAAAAATTAAGTAAATATCCTTTTATATTGATGTGATTTGGTTTATCATTAAAGTAACTTTATGTATATTACTTGTAATGTATATTTACAAGGAATAGTCAAACGTCTGATAGAATTTAACGTTATCATCCATTAAAAAGCTGGGAGGGAGTATAACCAGTATTAGTCGTTGCTAGTTAATCATGTACATCCATCCGTATTTGTGAGAATTAATTGAGAAGCTAATCAATCATTGCATCCCTTCGATTGGATTGTGTATGTGGATCAATAATTCAGCCCCCATTCGCCGCAATAACATACACACTACTAGCTAGTAATTAGTTTAAATAAACTAGCTAGTAATTAGGAAATCTAGGGGTTTGACTCAGCTGCATATGATGATAATGCAGACTAGTCGTCCACTCCTCCGGCCGGCCGTATGTATGCATGTGAGTAGTACTAGTATAGCTGATTGGGGGTAGTATGTATGTACTCCTATATATGTGGCTTTGTTGCCATCCGGACACGTAGCTGCTGTGCAGTCAAGCCTGAGCGGCATCCACGCGTCGGCATGCATGTTTATCTCCACTCAATCATCAACACATATATATGATCGGATGGAACTTACATAAAATGTACTACTTGTACACATTTGTCAGCACACCACGTATGCATGCCCTGCTTTATCTTCTTCTTCTTCTTCTGGTCAAATACTACACAACAAATCATTAATTAGGCTCAAAAGAAAGAAAGAATTTGAAGAAAAAGCCAGGAAAGAAACGTCTGAATTATTTTGGTTATGCTGGATATATATACTGTATTAATTTACCTAGGTGGAGTACAATAATAATAACGAAGATACTGTAGTCTCACTGGAATGGATGTGTGACTGTGATAAGCAGATCCGGCAGAGTCTGTGTGTAGTGCTTTGCCTTGATTGGATCAGCTAGTCCTTCGTTTGAGTCCTTAACATTGATAGTACCAGATCGATCTGGAGTACTTCCTAATTGCATGATACTCCTAGATGACAGTTAAGGCAGCCCAGCCACCAACACCACCAAGCAATATCATGCATGCAATTTAATTAGGATCAGAGCCACAGGGGAGTAATAATAGTATATACTTCTAGTCAGTCTATATACTGTACGAGTGATCTACTAGTGCGTGTGCCTAGCTAGGAGTACATGCATAGTACGTATTTTGTTCCAGATTGTCGATCGATTCTCGATTATGCACAGGAGGAGCCAACTGCAACAAGATATACTCATTCTCGATCGGTTTCTAAGAGATAGCTAGACACTTCCTCCTCCTGCTATAAGGTAATTAACGCTTCGCTAGCTAACTAATTGCATTAGTTTCAATTCTTTTTATGATCTTCTTTCGATCGAAAGTGCATGCATATGTATGTTGTTGGATGAATAGTGTAGTAGAGATCATGGCGATCAGTTACCCGCCGGAGGATGGCCGGTATTACTGTTCCTCCGTTGCCGCCGGCGATGATTCACCTGTGGCCCATCATACTAACGCCCACGACGACTGGGACTGGGTACCCCCACCCCCTGCTGATGCTGCTGCGGACGACGACGACGATGGCGATCCGACTCCTGCTAGTCCTCCTGGCAGCAGGGGCGAAGAGGAGGAGGAGCGGCAGAGGGCGCAGATGGTGAGCGCCATGAACGGGCAGCTGAACATGCTGGCCAGCCGGTTCCTGGCATCGGCGGGCGTGGAGGAGGAGTGGCTGGAGGTGGTGACGGCGCTGTCCTGGGAGGCGGCGCTGCTGATCCAGACCCACGCCTGCACCGCCGGCAACGACATGGACCCGGCCTCCCACGTCAAGATCAAGTGCGTGGCGTCCGGAAGGCGGCGGCAAAGCCAGGTGGTGCGGGGGCTGGTGTTCCGCAAGAACGCGGCGCACAAGCACATGCCCACCAAGTTCCACCGCCCCACCCTCCTCCTCCTCCACGGCGCCCTCGGCCTCGACTCCCATCTCGGCTTCTCCTCCTTCGACTCCATGGAGCAGGACAAGCTCATTCTCCGAGCCTCCATCTCCCACATCATCCACACCTGCAGCCCCAACGTCGTCATGGTCGAGAAGACCGTCTCCCGCGACATTCAGGAGCTCCTCCTGCACCACGGCGTCACTCTGCTGCTCGACATGAAGCTCCACCGCTTGCAGAGAATCGCTCGCTGTTCCGGTGCTCCCTTGCTCTCCTTCTCCCAGCTTCTCCATGATTGCCCCAACAACCTCAAGCACTGCGACTACTTCCACATCGACAAGTTCTTCGAGGACCATAACACTACTACTCCTAGTGCTGCTGCCCTCAAGAGGCCATCTAAAACATTGATGTTCTTGGAAGGCTTTTCCAACCCATTGGGATGCACTGTAAGCACTCGATCAAATACTCCATTTCATTCAATCACCTAGATCAATTACTCTGCATTATTCTCAATACGCGCGCGCATGCAGATACTGCTCAGAGGCGCAAGCACCCAAGAACTGAAGAAAATCAAGCAACTCTTGCACTACACAATATTCGCTGCATACCATCTGGTTGTTGAGACATCCTTCTTTGAAGATCAGAGGGTATTCTTGAATGATACAAATGTTGACGGGACACCACAAATCACTTATCAGAATTCCATTGTCTCAAATCGTTCACTTCCTACAGATTATGATGTCTCTTGTACTAGCAGGGGATCATTACTGGAATACCATGATGGGGATCACAAGGCTACAGTTCCTTTCACAAATAAACCAGACTCGTACACACAAGATGAGGGTACAGCCATCCACTGTGAAGCACCTCCATCTGAAAACCTGCTGTCCTCAGTCTCCGGATCACTCAGAAGATTCATTGATATATTCCGTTATCAGAATATTTATTTACCTGTAACTTCTTCTCAAGATACAACTGGTCATCACAATGAACAAGATACTGAAACCAGCCAAGAAACGGCGTCTGATACCTTAACAAAGGATCATTCTTGTGAGTATATGGATCAGTTAACTGATCTCCAGGAACAAGTATTCGCCAAAAACAACCAAAAAATGTCACAGCCTGATCCTTTCGGTACTGAAAAACATCAGCAGAATGTGGAACAGTACAGGGCCGGCGAAAATATAAATTCAGACACAGATGAGGCTGATGATGTAATGGATTCTCAGAGCATACTCATCTTGTTATCCAGCCAATGTGTTACGAAGCAGGTTGTCTGTGAGCAGAGCCATCTATACCGCATAAACTATTATGGGAATTTCGATGTCTCCTTAGGACGATATTTGCAAGACATTTTGCAGAATCAGGTACCTATCTATTTTTTTAGGAATAATTTCGATAACACATGACATAGTAGGTCAATTGTATATCTACTAGTCAGGATATGATGTTTTTTACTGAACTGTGGCAGAACCTAAGCTGTTCCTCATGTGGAGAGCCTCCAGATGCTCACATGTACTCTTACACCCACCGCAATGGAAATCTAACTATTAATGTGAGGCGTTTGCTGCCTCAGCATCATTTGCCTGGTGAATCTGAAGGAAAAATTTGGATGTGGACTAGATGTCTAAGATGTGAGCATGAGAGAGGGATACCCAAATCATCTCGGAGAGTGCTAATATCAACTGAAGCGCGTAATCTCTCCTTTGGGAAGTTCCTTGAACTCAGTTTCTCAAGCCACTCTGCTGCTAGAAGGCTATCAGTTTGTGGGCATTTGGTCAACAGGGACTGCTTGCGATTTTTTGGGTATGTATTCTCATTTCTCAAGAACTATTTTGAACATGTCGTGTAAAAGTTCTTTCTATATAATAGATACTAAGCATCCTTTCGCCCTTCTTTATTTCTTTCTTCTTTTGTTGGAAAAAATGGTGACTTCAGGTTGGGTTCCAAAGTTGCAAAGTTCCAATATTCATCAGTTGAAATTTACACTGCCTGCAAACCGCAACGAACCCTTGAGTTTCTCAATCCCGATATGCGTGAGTGGTTCGAGCAAGAGGGAAGAAATGTATGTACTATTTTCTTTATCGGTTTCATAACATGAACATTCATAGGTCAGGTTGGGCCTAATACTTGTGTTGCACTTTTTAAGGTTCTTGCGAGAGGAGTTAAGCTTTTCTCTGAAGTTTCAAGCTTAATACAGCACATGAAGATTTTCTCTGAGGTGGCAATTAACTGTGGAGACTCTCTTCCTGTCAAAGAAGTTTCCCAGCTTGAAGAGATGCTAATTGAAGGAAAAGCTCAGTTTGTGGTAAACCTTCTGGTCTTTTTTCTTCTCTTTACCTTCTGGTAACTGGTAAGCCTAGAGATAAATATGCATGCTAATCATCTCTGATAACTGTCAATTCCAATATGATTATCATCAAACAGGATTCTCTGGTGAAGGCTGTTGATGAAAGCGGGATGTCTAGCTCCTCTGTGAATGAGATTCTTGGTGTAAATTGTCTCTACCAGGATCTTCTGATCCTACTGTACGTGTGGGACCGTCGTTTCCATCAAATTGTTGAGTGCAAGTCTGGAAGAATGGCTAATTGTGTCAGCAAGAAGGAAGCTGCTGAATTTGCCGGTGAACCAGCTGCAACTGGTGAAGGTGCAGTGCCCTTTGAGAATGGATATATCAAGGAAATGCAGTACAGCAGTGAAGCCTTAACCGATGAAAATTCACGGCGTGAGGAGCAACATATCACAAAAGTGCCTTCTTTCAGAGTCTTGGAAGGTACAGATACGCAGTTGATAAATCCTGAATGTGGGGATAACAGGGAAACATGGATTTGGAGTCCATTGCACGAGTTAAGAGAGAGTTACAGGCATGAACTGCAGGCCGGGTATTTGGAAAGATTCGAACTTGTCAACAACTATTCTCCATCTCATCTATCCCCCCTGCACAAACAATCATCTGCTGAGTTCATAGTTGGTCCAGGTGGCAATGTGTTGTGCATATCAGAGGATGAAATATCCAGCATAATATCCCGCGCACTGGCCATATCGGAGGAACGTCGCCATCTTTTACTAGATGCTCTCATGCTTGAAGGTGAGGCAGCCTACAGCAGGGGGAGTGAGAACTCTAAGATGGAGAAATCTTACAGCTCATTATCTGAAGCTTCTTCGGCCTCTTCGTCGTGGTCATCTATTGGATCTTCAGACTCAGATGCAAGCTTTTCATCTGACGACCTCTTCTCCAGCTATGATAGCTCACTTCTGTCATCCTCACTTCATCCTGAAGTATCTGTCAATGGGAAATCATCTCTCAAAGGGAAATACTCGGTTATTTGTGTACATGCCAATCAGTTTTACACCCTTCGGAAGAAATGCTGCCCATCTGAGCTTGCATATATCACTTCCTTAAGCCGGTGCATGAAGTGGGATGCTCAAGGTGGAAAAAGTAAGGCTTTCTTTGCAAAAACATTGGATGACAGGTTCATCATCAAGCAAATAAAGAAGACAGAGTTTGAATCCTTCATAGAATTCGCACCCGATTACTTTAAGCATGTGTATCATTCTCTCGACACTGGGAGCCAAACTTGTCTTGCCAAAATTTTAGGAATCTATCAGGTAGGTGTACTTAATTTACATCAGACGTGCTATGGAATAATTTCATGATTTTTTTTCCTCCTTGGTTGTCATACATCCTTTTAAGGACCGGGCTCACTATTTGTTTCAGGTTAAGCAAATCAGACATGGCAAGGAAGTGAAGCTTGATCTGATGGTGATGGAAAATCTTCTCTTCGGACACAAAGTATCAAGGATATATGATCTCAAAGGTGTTGTTTTCTCCAGACATGTCTCTGACTCGAATGACCATGGAACTGTTTACTTGGATCAAAACTTTGTCGATGATATGCGTGTTTCCCCTATATATGTTGGTGGAAGAACGAAACATCTCTTGCAGCGGGCAATCTGGAACGACACAGCTTTTCTCACTGTAAGTAGTAATATTTCATTTCAACCACGTATAACCAATCATGTTCTCTTACAATATGAGCTGACAGAAATACTAAATTTTTGCAGTCAATTAATGTTATGGACTACTCATTACTGGTGGCAGTGGACAAAGAAAAGCATGAGTTTGTATTTGGCATCATTGATTACCTAAGGCAGTATACATGGGACAAGCAACTGGAGACATGGGTGAAAACTTCTTTGGTAGTGCCAAAGAATGCTTCACCAACAGTAATCTCACCCAAAGAGTACAAGAAGAGGTTTAGGAAGTTCATGGCCAAGTATTTCCTAACAGTTCCAGACGATTGGAGTACATAGATAGAAAACGTCTGGGGTCCTGCAAATCCTATCCATTGTCTGTTTTGTTTGTTACTTCTAAGCATTGTACATAGTAGAATGGATGGCTCACTTGCTTAAAGTTCTCCAATAGTTTGCAGTTTTAAAGCAAAATTTTGGAGCAAGTGAGGCCCAAATACATTATCAAAATCATTGATCCCTCACATGTATTGGTTACTGGTTTGTGGTAGAAAAAAAAAAGTTTGTATCAATGTCTTGTTGGTTAATGTGGTAGAGGAAGATTGTTTAACGGTAGCATAGACATAGCTCACATTACCAGCACAATTACTACGAATTGGTTGGCTTAGTCACATTCTCAACACAACTACTACAAATTGGTTAGATGAGATTTCCATCTGTCCATTCAGTGCACTACACTAGCAACAGAAAATGAGGCTGGACTCGCGTGACATCCTAGTAGTAGAAAAAATTCCGTATGCACTACACAGAAAGGAAGTTTAGTGTGCGGCAGTTTCTGGCCAATTTGAAAACGGCAACTTGAAGGAACACAATAGTTCGAACTACAAGGGAATCCAGACCATAATGACTATTGCATAGTACAAAGTGTATTCTTTTTGTTAAACCTTTTCTTGCTTGTCGCCTACAAGGGGGAGCATCTCCATCCGACTTCTCGGCGAATTTGTTTGCGATGTTGGGCTTCCTGTTCCTACAGTCTGCTGTTGAGAGATCAAATGCCTCACATACCCATAAAAAGTACAGCCAACGAGCGTGATCGCGCATCCGATTGCATTCATAGGAGAGATAGGGTTCCGGAAGATCAACCATGACACCAATACAGCAACAGCAACCTGCAGCGCAATGATCAGTTCTAAGAAATGATCGAGCAGAATATATGAAAAGAACAAAGCATAGGCCAAATGGTTCCTACTTTCAGGTTGCCAGCAACATTGAAGGTCACTGCAGTGGTTGAATGGATCACGTAGAAGATGGAGAAATTTAGACAAAATGCAAGCACTCCAGAGCCTATGATGATAACTAGTGCAGAAGCAATGGAGTCATGTGTGTAGAACCAGGTAACCACACCGCCTCCTTCAAGTAACATTGCTGGTAGAGCCAGTATCATGGTGGCAAAGGGTGCCATGTAGTACACTGTGTTAATGCTGAAGAAAACACAAAGAAACGTCATAACTAACATGATTTACTTTGCTGGTAACACTGCGATAAAAAAAAAATCCAGTTTACCATACAGTATTATAACTGTAAGATCACAGCACAAGTAAAGCACCAGTCATTACACCCGCCATAAGATGAGCAGCTACCTGTCAAATTTGTATCCGTGGAGTAGAGACTCTGCCAAAATGGTCTTGGTAGATGTAGCAAGGCAGCCAACCATGGCAGCACAGAAACCAAACATGTTGAAACTAAGCTCTGTTATTGAAGTTAGGAGTATTCCCCCAACTATTGGGACCAGCGAAGCCCATATGCGCCACTCAAAATGTTTGTTCCAAACTAACCACTGCAGAATAACTGCATGACATGGATTGGAAGCAGACCATCAGGGAGGGTGTTACATGCTGTAGCAATATGATAATGCTAAGAAAACGAAAATGAATATGGAACAGTGATGATGTAAGGAGGTGCAAAATGGCTCTACCCGTGGTTGCAGGGGTGAAAGATTTGATAGTCTGCATAAAGGAGACTGGGATGTAGCGCAGGCTGACATTTCCGAGCACGATGTTTATGCAGAAGACAAATGACATTGGAAAAATCCTTCTCCAACGGTCTTCTGGTTCGACTTGAATGAGTGGTTTTGCTTTGAGCACATGGATTGCAATATAAGCCCCAATTGAAGAGCATATGAAGTGGACACAAGACACCGTCAGAGGAAATTTGAAATCCAGCTTCTGCACCAACGAAGGAAAAGAAAAGAGAGAGAAACTTATCGCATGTGGCGCTTGATGTAAAGGAAGTTAACACCATTGTATACAATTCCGTGCATGTATTAAGTTTTATGAGAAGAGTAAACAGAAATGAAGGAATTGGTTGGTGCAGGGCAAGGTTTTGGTATCATGTATCATGTATGTATGTACCTATGATGTTATGTATGTATGTATGATGGCATAAGGATTAGTTAGTTGAACGAAATCTAGTATGTATATGTGGGTAAGATAGGCGGCAGGATGGTACATCGCTAGTATAGGATTAAAATTGTCAGTTGTGTTGTTGGGCATAATGATGAAATGCAGTGTGTGAAACAGGAGATTGCAATTGAGGTGGTGTTTGTAGAGCAGCAAATTAAAACAACATTCTGAAAAGAAAAGAAAAGAAAAATATTTATTTGATGGGTGGGACTAGCAGCATGTTTCCGTTGACTAAAGTAGGAAATCTAGGAGAAATAGAGTAAAAGTTGAATTGTTTGGCAGGATATGCTCGTCCCCTCCATTGAAGAGGGGAGGGAAGGTGGGAGAATGGAATCTTGAAGGAAGGGGGGAGGGATCCAGGGAGAGAGAGGAAATCTGGACCTGGAAGATCCACTTGTTGATGATGATGACGGTGACGTTGAAGCCCCACCACTGGAGGATGGCCAGCAGCGCGCGCAGGTTGCCCAGCCCACCGCCGGTGCCGGCCTCACCCCCCTGCTCCTGCTCCATCTCCTCTTCCTCTTCCTCTTCTCCTCCCCAAGCTTGTTGATTGATTTCGCAAAGCCTATATATTATGAGGGATGCCCTCTGCTTAGTTAGTATGTACCGCAGGCAGGAAGGGAAGCGCTACCTCTTCCCCATGGGCATGGCAGGTAAGCTTGAGCAAATGGAGACCCGCCGCCGCCGCCGCCGCCGCCGAGAGGAGGAGGAAGAGGAGCCTCAGCCTCGGATACGCGCGCGGCGGCCGCGTTTTGTGGGGGAAGCCAAAGGGTGAGACTTTGTTTTGCTGGGTACCTTTGCGTGCTGCTTAATTAGCAGCTACTAGCCGCTTCACTTGCTCTAATCTAGTACTAGTACTAGTAATGCTCTATCTTCACAAACAGAAAAAAAAAGGGGGGGGGGGGGGGGGGGGGGGGGGACTTCTTTGGTACTCCAATTGGGTGGTTTGCTGGGACTTGGACATGTAATTGCAGCGCCTGACACACACACTCTAATCACCTCGCAACGAAGAGAAAGCACTAGTCCTACTAGCAAGCAATGAGTAGTAACCAATCAAAAATAACTCAAGATTAAAGCTTGTACCACTGGTACTAATTAGCTGCTGGCTGGAGAAGAAATCAAAAGTAGGGCCAAGATGCGTAACATCGCATCAAATCACACGCCCGAAAGTCCAAAGTCACAACTGGAACGCTTGAAACAACCTGCCCCAGTCCCTAGTCCCTGTGTTTGATTTGTTACGCTAGTCAAACAAAACCAATCAACCTGCCTAAATATAATCCTATAGATTGCACTATTAGCACTTGTTAAGATCGGATCGCTGTGATCGAATGAACGCGACTGGCATCACTACATATTTTTTTTTCCATGCGTTGCGTCCACACTCAAAATACTAGTAATGCCTTCTGCGCCATTCCAAATTGCCAGCTCTGCTCTGTTTAGTGTTTACAACACAAACAAACTACTAACAATTGTCGGCAGCTTCCTCTACTCTCTGCAAACTGAGATGCTCACACTCACACGCATGCATGATTGAGCACATGAACGCTACTACCCCACAGGTAGGGTTCAGCTTCATCACATGATCGACCAACTCAAGCGCCCAGATGGCTCAATACTTAAAGAGTACAACAATCCCCAACTCACCATGGTCATCCCAGCATGGGATCAGGAACAAGCACACGCACATATATTCTTCATGTTCAATGATCTTAATTCTCAAACCAATAGAGCAACTCTGAAATCTGAATAGGGATATCCCTAGAGGACCATGTCCAACGTAAATGGCGCACCGCCTAGATCTCCTCCTCTTCAAAAGGGTCCCTCTCTGGGTAGTCCCCGACCTGCAAAGAGCCAAACACAACTGCTGAGTAACAGTACCAGTGTACAAACGCATAATCTAAACACAATACAAACCCATGGAAAAATACGTTTGATATTTGCACTGATGTTTTCTAACACCCAACAGGACTATTCAAAAGCCACAATGCCACTTGAGATACTAAGAATATGCAATGCAACATGACAACATATCCACTATTATTTTCCACTAATGCAAGCACACGGCGGTTACTCCTTGCATTCCAAAAAGTCAATTGAAGAAACACTAAACCCAAATGCAAACCATAATGTTAAGACCAATTTGCAAACTACTCCCGAGCAATTGTACTCCAAAAGGGAGGACTGGTTGGCATCTAGCCAGGAGAATATACCTTTACTTTCTCTGGCCTAACAATAGCTCCATGCCCTTGAGGACACTCGAAAAAGCGAATGCCTTTCACCCTACAGTATCAAAGAAGCAAGACATAATGTTACCAAGAGCTATTTGCCCATAGACCTGGTACTGTGCACCAGGCACAATATCTTCGGTACTAGCTAAAGAGAGTATGGTCAGGTAGCAAGCCAATCATCAGGAAAATATAGTGTATCATAAAATCGGCATGACAACTTATAGTGACAAATCAAATAATTAACACAAAAGGCCTATTGTTTCTTATTGTGATGTTTTGTCAATAATATTATTAAAAGGGCAAATTTGAGAAATACCATCACAAAGATACGTGAGTTGCAAAATACCATCTTACATGAGAATGACATGTGGGACCTGGACCCACATGTCAATGACACATACGATGGTATTTTTCAACTCCGTGATTTTTGTGATGGTACCGGCCAAATTGGCCCTTATTAAAACTACTCCCCCCGTCCCAATATAAGTGCAACCTAGTACGAATGTGACATATTCTAGGACTACGAATCTAAATAGCTGCTAGAATATGTCACATCCGTACTAGGTTGCACTTATATTGGGACGAAGGTAGTACTAACATTTTTATTGCTGGTTAAATATTCATACTGAATGTTATGGTGAAAAGTGATGATATTACAACTGTGTCTGCTTGGTGTTCCTCGATTTATACTGCAAAAGACAGATGCTAGTATTCTATCCCCTTTGGAGTTGATTAAATTGACCAATAAATATGTGTGAGCGGGCAAAAGAGCAAAATACTGCAACCTGAGTTGGCAGTCATGAGAGCAATAAGTATGAGTTGTTTATTATTGTGGTTTTTTGTCAATAAACTTACATGCCATCATGCTTTCCAAGTGGTTCATCATATTGGACTCCAACCCAAAATCCACGTCCAAGAGCTTCAGCTCTGCCAACAAATTTTACAGTACCCCTCTTAGCACCTGGCTCGACTTCACATCTATCACCCACCTGTGGCATAATTCTTCTATAATAAAGACAGCACAGAGAAAGATCGGCACAATTCCATACTAGATAAAAAAAAGAAGGCTTACAACCCAATTCGGAACTGAATAACGATGCATGAAATCAGTAGTGTCCCCTTTCATAGAAACAAAACTGGTTTTCAAAAATAAAAAGGCAACATAAAACAACTATTTTCTATTTATAATGACTGATATATGCAAACATGCCCAATAAATCACCAATATCATGGTCGGAATTCAAATTATTTATCATAAGAATGATACACATTCAGACAGTTGATAGGAGGATGCTACCGTTCTTTATGGAAAACTGCTATTCAAAAACATGGGAGATACTAGAACAAAACACACTGCTAGTCTTGTCGGTTGCTCCAATTCATAGCAATGAAGAAAAGACGAAGACAGCTAGTTTCAAGTTCATCCTCAAAGATGTCCACTTATTCCTTCAAGCTTGCCATGTTCACTAGAGTAATAGATTCATATACATCTTAAAAATCAGTGTTTTTTTAGAGGGACAAATTACAGTAACTGATGCGATGCCTAGCATGCTGTCTGAAACTGTAATATTCAATTGCACGACAGCATATCCAGTATTCCATTTACAGATGCATTTGGACAAGGGAGGATGTTGAGGGCAGTCTTGGAAATTTTTACGATGCAGTTCAAATTTCTATGGATTTGGATCCAAGTCCGCAAAAAACTCATGCGCACATTTCAAACAGGTCCTAAGGACCAGGGGTTGGGAATGCGGTAGGGGAAATAAATCACTGTATTATTAATTAAGCTATAAAACCAGCCTCGGAAAAATCAACATATATATACAAGAGATTAGCTAGCAATATCCCATAGTATGTGCCACAAGTTAATAATGAACATGGGGGAACAAAATTTGCTGACCTTGATGTTGGCGCACAATTCCTCCATATGCTTGTCAGATTGCTAAAGAACACAAGAAGTAGAGTAAGCAAGGAGAAAAATAGGAACGGATAGCCAAAAACCTGAGGAAGCTTACTTGTTGTTTATCATCTGACGTAGGGTTTTTAAAGGCCATCTTTTCTTTGAATTTTCGAAAGTTTGCTGGCTCAGAACATAAGATGTCAGTAGTAAATAGTGGAGGTAATTAGTAAAAGGCAAAAGGGTAGCATCAACATAGGATTGCCGTTGATGCAACATAACAAAAGCACTAGTATAGGAATTGAAGGCAGCAAGCACTATATATGGGGGGACTTACTATCAAGATTATTATATGCTTCATCTGAGATGGTGTACTTTTCAACAAGGGAAGTATCCTCCAACCAACCACCAGAGGTGATTGACGAAGGATCGAGATCGATAATGTGCAGACGGTACCTAAGGAGATGAGACGGGAGTGAGATTGGCAGAGGAGCGAGAAAGAGGAAAGCAGAGGCAGTAAGTTAAGTAACCCGTCGTATGGGGAGTAGGAGGCGAGGGTGGCGTCGTCGTGGTCGAGGTCGGCGATCATGGCGCCGGTGTCGTCGCGGAGCTGGAGGCGCATGAAGGCAACGGATGTGCCGGTCTTCCTCCAGAGCTTCTCCTTGAGCGCCTCGACGGAGGTCTGCAGCCTAGAAATGACATGGGTCATTCACTGACTCATGAGGAGGAGGAGGAGGTGAGACCTGACCTGCTTGGAGACGCGGATGTCGGAGGAGAAGGTGGAGAGGTTGGAGTGCGTGAGGAGGAGGAGGACGCTGTCGTCAGCCGGGAGATGCAGCTTGGACGAGGACGACGACATTATTACCGGAGATGGACGCCGCCGCCGATCGGAGCTGAGCTGCCTGCCGCCGGCTGTGGGGAAGGAAGGAAGGAAGAGAATCAGGAACTCGTCGATCCCACAAAAAGAGTAGAGGAAGCAACGGGCCAACAACGGCCCAGGCCCAACATGCAGACCAGGCCCAATACCAGCAGCACCTTTTGGTGGATATTTTCCTCCTCCTCCACAGCAGGCAGCAGCAGCAGCAGCTGCCCTCTTGTACCTATCCTCCTCCACCACCACCACCACCACCAGTCATGGCGGCCATGGCGATGGTGTCCATTCAACTCACAGTCGCCGCGAGGCCCCTGCGCTCCCGCCGCGCGCTCTCCGTCTTCACCTGCGCCGCACCCCCGCGGCAGCGGCCTCCTCCAGGCCCAACCAAGCACCGCCGCCTCCGCCACGACGCCGACGCGCAGCCTCCCAGGAAGCGAGGCCCTCCTCCTCCTCCTCCTCCCAGGCGCACCCGCACCCGGGGCCCTCCTGCTCGCCCCCAACAATCCTGCACTGACGACGACGAGGACGAGGACGACGAGGGGAGCTTCGCTGGGGGCACCCGGGCTGCCGCCATGCCCAAGCCGCCCGCGGGCTTCGTGCTGGACGACCAGGGAAGGTGCATCGCCGCCGCCTCCAAGCGCATCGTCACCATCGTCAGTCTATACAGCTTTTCCTCCTCTTTAGCATTACATTTTCATGCCAACAGCGCTTTTCCCTTCTTCTGCGGAGCAGATTGATGACACCAACAACCGGCCCTTGGAGTGCATCATCAGGAGGGTGTTCCGAAGCACACAAGACCATGACTGCATGCTCCTTTGCCCAGTTGACATGTACCCTACTAATTGCAACTCACTAACTAGGCATATGCATCTTCCTCAATTTTTCCTTGTCTCCCATTCTGATCCTTGTCTCTGTCAGGCCTGTGCAAGTCCTTAAGAGCGCCAATTTCAGTGGCTGGATTGCTGTATGTATCTAATCCTCTCACTGCCTTCCATTTTCATCAATCACGCCAATATCATTCATCACACACACTGCCACGCATACATATAGACACTGATTCTCGCAATATCTCCTTTATTTCCTACCCATATAGTTCCAATTGGAATAGATAGCGTTTCCTCATCTTTATCCATCGCATCATGCATAATTTCTTTTCTTTTCTATGTATATGTAGGTTGATGATGACCAGATTAAGGAAATCATTCCATCCGTTGCATATGCCCTCGCTAGAGTGCATATGCACTTTGTAGAGAGTGGGTAAGGATCATATAAGCCCCAAATCATCTACCCTTCCTGTCGAACTGACAAATATCAGGGTATTCCATTCTTCTTGCTTATTGCTTCCATAACACTATGATCACTGACTGGCTTTTCCAGATTTTGTTATACAGCACGGGGTGGCTTTTGCTTTCCTGAAGATGCGATTCAAGAATTTCATGGTAACCAAAGGAACTAACATGCTACTAACTACCCTATTTGCACAAAAGGTTCTGATGATATCTTCTCACTGAAAAGGCTTTTTTTTTTTCCAACCGTTGTACAAAATAGAAATGTTACTATACTTGTATGATTGACATACCCATGATATAATTGTCTTTTGCACCAGATATTTGCACATGTATGCCTTTTGAATTTCATGCCTAATGCTTACAAAAAATCTACAAACATAAAGGTAACTTTTAGTTGAAGGACTGGACAACTAGCATATGCAATTGAAACGTCTCTTTGAAGCATGCAGCATGTTATGTCTCTTGTTTGATCATTTTTGCACTTCATTGTTGTGTTCATAATTCATATTAATATGCAGATTCTGGTGACGGCGGTGATAGCGTACCTTTTGAAGGTGTAGAGATTTGTTGTTTCAATTTGGTGAGCAAAATGGCTTTGTATCGACATAGTTTCAGAAATTAATGGATCGCTAAATATTCCTTGGTATTTTGTTGATATGCACATGCTTGAGAATATGTGTTTGCTGATATTCCTGACATCGGCAGGATGGCGCACATTATATGATTTATACACCAGTTGATCCTCTTCTGTTCGTTGCAGTGAAGGTATGTTGGTTGTTCTTCAACTTATTGAGACATTCCAAGCTAAACTTGTTGAGACATTGTGCCTGAAAACATACGCCCTTTGTGCAGGATAAAGATGGCGTGCTGCGCATTGCTGAAGATGTAAGCAAATATTAATGCTATACTGACGTGGTTCTTTCGAAGTTAAATTATAATGACAGGTAAGGAATGTCCTCTGTGAACAGGAACTCATGGACGACCCTGCTGTTGTCGATGCCATAGACGAAGAGACAGAATTCACAGCTTTGGTGGTAAGAGTAGACACCTACTACTTGTTAGTTTGATCATTTACATTCTTATGTGCAAGTATGTAAGCGGGTTGTATGTTTTACATCTACATGTGGATGTGGTGCAGGAAGAGGAAGAGGCCCTTCTTGAATCAGTGCTGGGTGAAAGATGACCATGCCGCGGCCTGTATTGATGGTCGATCAGAGGCGGAGACTGCAATGGTAGCCGTGACCATCCATCGATCATCATTCCCATCCACCAATTAAGTAGCAGAAGCCAGCTAAGATAGACTGCGACAAGATTTGTACTACAACCAACATAGGGATATATAGAAAGGAGCACTGTGATGTTAGATGTGCAAAGTAGCTTGAACTAGGGATTCATATTAAGAGGAAGCTTGCTTAGTCAGTCTGTTGTTCTTGCTGACCTCGCATGATGGTGATCTTGCACTTGTTTAGGGGTACTAGTACCATAGCCCTTCTTGGGATGGAGGGAGTATTTTGCTGGGCTGGCACTGGCATCGCATGATGTTTGCAGTCTTTTTCTTCTTCTCTTCTCTTTTCTTGAGAAGGAACGTCCATGCCATTGGATGGTGAAGAAGAAGAAGCGTCATTCGATCTATACTTCTGTCTCTCGCTAAGGATCCCGGTCACGTTAGGTTGCGCTATCCGCAGATACTTTCTTTACCCATAGAAAGTCTATGCCGAATTGCAGCAGTACATTAAGACAGCAGGAGGAAGCCAGGAAGGAAAGGCTAGTCTTGGCCAAAGCTGAGAAACCGCCTTCATTTCTAGCAAGACTTGCTGATACGCATGCATAACTTAAATCTCCATCATCTCTCTAGATCAGGCACAGCCAGACAGCAAAATCAGCACATGACATGCCACATCGACTTGTTACAACATGGAACCATCATCTCTTGCATCCTTGGAAACCATTAGCCTTATTTACAAATTATTACAAGACGGCAATATGAGACTGCATAAGATAAGAGCCTTGGGCATGATACGGCAATATGACTCAGTCTTCACGGTTTGTACAAAAGGGAAGTGGGATGATAAACAGGAGCAGCAGCAATTAGAGTAATCCTTCCCCTTCAGCTCGTGCAAGTTTATTTATTTCGTCAAGACTCATAAATATGACATTTCAGCAAATAGAAAATATTTTCAGACCTTGTATTCCCATTTTATCTGTTTAATTTTTTGTTGAAGCATAATTTATCTGTTTTAAGGCTATATGGTAGTCTAGATGTATATCAAATTAATACTAGCAGTTTACTGTAACACCAATAACAAACTTTTCCTTTTTCTTGTGGTCATGCATATACATCTGACATATTTAATTCGAAAAATTCAGAAGCAATATATAGAGAGATGGGTATACACAAAGATGCCATATCTATCACTGCACAGCGGATGTGGATGGTATAAGACCGAAACCTACTTTCTCACCATGATCTCCATCCTCATGAGGAGCGTATACTGTGGGTCCGTGATGCCCAAACTCCAAAAACCAGGAACCAAAACACAAACAAGATCGCCCAACATCGCATAGATCCATATTGGATCCTTGGGAAAACCTGCAAACATAGAAGATAATGGATCACTCTATGGCCATCACAGAAACCATGCCAAAAGCAGGAATCCTCTCAATATATGCAATCAGTCAAAGTCAACATGTGGCAATGCAGTGAAATATATCATGAGAAAATAATCAATTACTTACAAATCTCAGGGAGATTATTATAGTCAACGCACATAAACCTCCAAGAAGCATGTGAAGACAAATCACAGCAGCTTTCTGCAAAGAAATTAAAACAAAACCATTCTTCTCAGTGATGTTTGATCCATGGAAGATTCTTAATTGCAAATTGTGTGAGATGAGAGGGTGTTAATTAGTTGACAATAATGCATAGAGAAAGACTGAGAAATGAAAGAAATTTGCATGTGACACATAATATTCCATGGATAATTGAACACGATGAGAACGCAACCTGATGGTATTATAAGGCACAGCTGCGCCTATTTTTCTACTTAAGCCTGTCTACCTTATATCTCTAAAAATCGATCAAGAGCATTTGTCATACAATGTTTGGATAAAGACCACACACATTATCTGTTGCATTGTGCTAGCCAGTACCATACTTTCATAAGAGAAGGACGTGAGACATATCAACTAATACACGGTGTGTATTAGTTAGGACAAAGCAGTAACAAGCATAGATATTTAAGCCGCACACCACTTTCGGAAGATAAATGGGCATTAAGATATGAATTATAAGATGGAGCTTTATGCATCAAAGTATTCTTTTTTCATTATGGCATCTTAAAACTGACTCTGCAACTAAATGTGTAACTGTGCTGAACATAGACTTAAGGGGGTCTGCACTTGCAAGATACTAATAAGTTTCAGGAGATTCGAATGATCCTAACATATAGTGAAAAGTGTGGAATCAAGTTGTAGTTTCCAAATGCCAGAGGTCATAGGTAAAGAACAAAGCAGTTTGGAGATCAAACTTACCTTGCCAACATGTGGAGCAACTAACCATGCAAGAACAGTAACACCTAGGCCAATGGCAAGAAACACTCCAGTACCCTCCAAACTCCATCTTGTGTGTACTACTCTTGCTACCACAGCACCATGCTGTATAGAATTATTACTTGGACTAGCAGGTGTTTGTTCGGTTTGGCCCTGAGAAATAGCGAGATGTGAATTTTGAGGGTTGAACCATGAGGATATCTCGGAGAGGCGCTGTCGGCGTATCGCGGCGACAGCGTCTGGATCGACACCTGAATCTGAATCTGCCCTATAATGCAAGTAAGAGAGGTCTCCAGTGGAAGTCCTTTCCCTGAGAGCTTCATATTCCTTCAAGGAGGCAAGGACCTTATTGAAATCCGCAGGCCTTACATTTACAGCGACATGTCCACAAATCTCGCATACAGTAGAACCATGGGTGATGAACCACTTGAGTGCGCAGGCGTAATGCGCAAGAGCAAGGTCGTTCTTGCAAGAGCATCCTAGATCCATGAGATGGTGGTGGTGATGCAGAGGGCCTGATTCCAGGTCGGTGGTGGCGGCGGTGCAGACAAAAATCTCGCCGCGGGGGCTTACGAACTCGAGGACATTGTTGTTGGTGGCGGTAGCAGCATCATCTGCATCTTCATCTGGAGAAGAAGGCGGTGGTAGAATGCCTAAGAAAGCAAGGGCGGAGTGTCCTCTGAGATCAGGCTCGACACAGTGACAGACTCGGCAAAGAGAATCCCCTCTGTCGGTTCTATCATCTTCAACTGAGCCTGAGGACGGCGGGTTGGCGCCATGCCCATCCCCATCCCCATCCACCTTGAGCCCCATCTCATCTTTATCTATCCATCTGATCGCATGATCATCTCATCTTCCGGTTGCCCACCGCCCTTGTCCTAACAATCTGAATCTACACCGAGCAAATCAAGCGTAGAGGAGTAGAGAGAGGAGGGATAGGGCAAAACCCAAACGAACCTCGTCTCAAGTAAAGGATTGATGTGCGACTGCGAGCGAGGGCGATCCGAGAAGCGGAAGCAAAGCACCTCCGATCCGCGGATGAGTCAGATCGAATCGCGAACTAACCAAAGTTTAGAGTTTGCTCGCTTCTTGTGCGAGTTGCGAGCAAGACGATGGATGGACTGCCGCGCCGGTGGGGAACGGAATCTATAAACATGCAACAATGTGTTTCTAATGTCCAGAATACTGTGACCAAAAAATTTTAAAATTACATTTTGGGAAAAAAATGACTTAAAAAAAATCAACTACAAAGTTGTAGATCGCGTCGAGGGCTACAAGTTTGATATAAAGTTTGTCTTCATTAGAGTTAACATGAAAAGTTATGAATTATTTTTAAATATAAAGTCTCTAGACCATCCTATTTGACTCAGATAATATTCAAATCCAAGTTTAGAGACCGGGGTGACACAACTGAACAAGTTGGAGGACCTAAACGAGTGATCTGCAAGTTTAGGGACCGGGATGACATAGTTGAACAAGTTTGAGGACCTGAGCGGTCGATTTGCGAGTTTAGGGACCGGGATAACACAGCGGTACAAGTTTATGAACTGGTGATGGACTTTACTCTTTTATATTTTATCTTTCCCTGAAAAAATTATCTTCTTCCTCATCCTACTAACCCACTAGATCCTAAAACTCAATATGCAAAAATATCATATCATCATGCATTAACAAGATTGTTACTCCCTCCATTTTAGATTACAAGATGTTTTGAGTTTGGTCAAAGTCAAACTATTTCAAGTTTAATTAAGTTTATAGACAAACTACCAATATGCTCGTGCGTTGCAACAGCAAAAACACCGTTTGATAATGTGACACCTTGAAAACCTCAAATCGGTAAAAATCAAGTCTAATTTGATATATTATTAATAAATTGGTAGAACCGAGTCTAATTTGATGAATTAGCTATTTAGGATTTAGTTTTAGATTTATTTTTCGAGCCTACTTAGGAGTTTATCCGACGGACTTTAATTTAAAAAATCTGAGCCTCAAATTTGCTTTCAGCCCAGGTCTTCCAAAGCCGGCCCAAACTTGGGCTGGCCCATCCTTCGGCGAGCTGAGTCAATTAGAGGGCCCGCAAGCCGAGCAGCTGAGCACGGCCCACATGTGCGGGGACGGTCCGATGCACTTCCGCGGCCCATTAGGCGCAGCGTAATCGACAGCGGCGGCCCGACACTGGGCAAATCTGAGCCGTCCGATCTAATGGACGGCTCCGATATTTCCCGTGCCAGATGAAGCGCCGACCGGGAGAGAGAGGCAAAACCCTAGCTCCCAAATCCCTCTCTCCCGATCCCATTTCTCTCCGGCGATGAGCGAGCGGAACGGCGGTGAAGGCGGTCCGGCGAGCTAGTGCGCGCATGCAGTGACAACTGCCGAGAGGTTCCTACTTCGCCAGCTGGGGACGAACCCGAGGGCGGCGCAAAGTCGTGCCACGGCATCAGCGGTCCGGCTAGGCGAGCGCGCAAACGGCGACGAGCGCCGAGCAGCCTAGACCTCGTCGGTAGGAAGGGTGACGCCAAGGATGGTGGAGGGGTGCTCCAGGACAGCGCGCGCATGGGAAACACGACGTGACTGCAAGGAGGTGAAGGTGTGGTGGTGTCGCTTCCCGGAAAGCTTCGATGACCTTAGGGTCTTCAAGTCCGTTAACTAACCCGAACCCTTAGCTTAATTGATTTGGATTTTGGCTCTTAGGGTTCTAACCCGAAATTAGGGTTCTTCGAATTTGATTGGGGAATTTTGTCGGGAAATTTCAATCTATTCTATTCCTTCTTTTCGAGTTATGGGAGTTTTAATATCGTTTATTTCTCTTTTAATTTTGGGAAGTTCAATCTAGTTTATCCCTTTGCTCAATTTTGGTTTTTTTCTTCTTTTTTTTTTTGCTTTGGCCGACGTTTTATCGCGCGGGTGGGGATGGAGGGCGCCGCTCGGTCCCCTCGAAAAGATTGAGATTAAAATAAGATAGGATTTTCACGGACGACGGAAGTAAATTGAATCAGACTTTCTTTTTTTTAATGTTTTTTCGCCTTTTTTCATTATTACATACGACGGAAACGTTTTCAATTGTGTAAGTAGTAGAGATAGAGATATATAGTACCGTGTCACATATAATAGGATTCGATTTTTTTTACCGCGTCACATATAATTCCTTTTTTGTTGAATCTGACAGATTTGTTTTTTTTTATTTTTTCGCCCTTTTTTTACTGCGTCCACAGAATCGGATTCGTTTTTTTGCCCGGCCTTTTCGCCCGATTCCTCTCTTTTTTTTGGAATCGGACATATTCGTTTTTTTATTATTTTTTTTGCCTTTTTTATACGGAAATCGGATTCTTTTTTTTCTCCCGATTCTTTTCGCTTGATTATTTTCTCCTGGTTTTTTTCGCGTGATTTTTCACACGGATGACGAAAACACCTCTTATTTTTTAAGTAGTTGAGATATTGTAATATTTATAATACTAAATTAGTTTCATTAAATCAATAATTCAATATATTTTCATAATAAATTTTTCTTAGGTTGAAAATGTTATTATTTTTTATACAAATTTAGTCAAATTTAAAGCAGCCTGACTTTGGCCAAGTCAAAATGTCTTATAACAGGGAGTAGTGTTTAGGCCAAGGCCAATATGGTGGCCTAAACTCTTGAGACCTCATCCAAGATGAAATATAGCAAGTACGGGTATGTAACGAGAAAATCATTAGCACATTAGTTGAGTTTTAATTATTTAAGACTTGAAGAATAGATTTATCCGATATTCTAAAACAATATATATATAAAAATGTTTTTTTACGAAATACAGTGTTTAAAAGTTTAAAAAACGTGTTAACAAAACCAAGGTAAAATTTATATATTAATTAGAAAATAACGAATTCTTAGGCTTGGTGAAACTTTGACCCAATATAGAGTTGGAGCAAGTGATTGATGGTTTTAGGGACAGAGGACCTTTCTGCACACGCACACTGTTGGATGACGGGTGGACAATTATCAAATTATTATTGCTAATTGATAATAATTAATAAAGACATCTCCTCTTTTAATGTTTGATATGGTTTCTAATCGTCGGTCGATTTCTTCGTCTCATCTTCTGAGAGTTTCTTGATAAGCTCGATAATTTACTCCAGTTTACTGCTGCCTGCGGATTCCAATTCCGAACTCCGCACCTCAATCGATCGTGGACGAATTCCTTCTTGGCCCCGGCCTCGGCCCAGACACACATACTCAAAACTGGATCCATCAATTTTTTTAAGGTATAATACAGTACAGAGAGTGCTCGATTGATTTCACTCCGCTTCTTCTTCTTCCTCCTCCTCCTTGATTGATTGTGTTGTTTGCTGGATCGATGGATTGATTGTCGCTGTCGGTTTAGCAATCAAGCTAGCTAGCTAGCTACGAATAGGAATGTAGTAAAACATTTATAAAAATATAAAAATACTTATGTCATATTTAAAGAATATTTGATGATAAATTAAATTATAATAAAATAAATTATAATTACATAAACCTTTTAAATAAGAAGAAAGATCTAAAAAGTCAAACGGCATCATAAATTAAAATATACGAGGGTGTTCTAATCTGCATCGATCAGTGCCTCCAATCTTCTTCTTCTTTTCTTTCTTGTAACCAGCAGCAGAAGCAATCCCCCTCTCTGAGAGAGATGGCGTTTGGCAGCCACACGCGGCTGGATGTGAGGCGGGCGCAGCAGCACTCCTCATTCTGCTCCCCCTCCACCGCCGCCGCCGTCTTGGTGGCGCTGGCCTTGGTCGCCATCTGGATGGCCTCTTCCACGCTCGTCAACCCCGCGGATTTCTCCCCCTTCCACCCCACAACCACAACCACAACCGCTGGACCTCCGAATCGGATGGATCCTGTGACTGTTGAAGAGGACGCCGACGACCCTCCTCCACTCACACTCACACAGACTGAGACCGGACCCGGAGGGGATAATGGCTCTCACTCCCACTCCCACTCCCTGGAGACAGCTACAGAGTCATGGCCAACTCAAGCTGCACAGTCCAACAGCAACACCAAGGACACTCCCCAGAATAAGCAGCAGACTGCGTCGCCCACCCCCAGCAGCTATGCTTGGAAGCTCTGCAATACTGAGGCTGGTCCAGATTACATCCCATGCCTCGACAATCTCCAAGCCATCCGCAACCTTCGGACGACCAAGCACTATGAACACCGAGAAAGGCATTGCCCCCAACACCCTCCTACCTGCCTTGTCCCTCTTCCAAAGGGCTACACAAATCCAATTAGGTGGCCTAACAGCAGAGATCAGGTCTAACTTTGCTATCTTGCCTTATCATTACCACTACTCCTAGTCCTAGAATGATTCATTTACTTTGTGTTTGCTTGATGCAGATATGGTACAACAATGTCCCGCATACTAAGCTGGTAGAATACAAGGGTCATCAGAACTGGGTTAAGGTCTCCGGGGAGTACCTAACCTTTCCGGGAGGAGGAACTCAGTTCAAACATGGCGCATTGCACTACATTGATTTCATTCAGGAGGTAATGTTCCTCAGTTTTTTGTGTGTCAACAGGCGTTATTGTTGTGCAATACAACCATTCGTTACAACATTTCTAACAAGTTGACAAATTATAACCGTAAAACTTTTACATTGTTAGAACGAATATTACAAATTGCTAATGATTGTTGAGCAGGTGCCTCAACCAAATTCCTTTGGAATCAAACTACATATCAGCAACGTTGCTTCTAGTTAAGCAGAATGTAGCTCTTTTCTTCTTTCCTGCAAAAAGAATAATCCAATAGATTTCGTAATTCAAATGTGGTGGTGACATAAGTACGATCGAGCTTGTTCAACTAACATGTCTGATTCTTCTATGCAGGCAAAGAAGGACATAGCATGGGGGAAACGAACTCGTGTGGTTTTAGATGTTGGTTGCGGAGTTGCCAGCTTTGGAGGATATTTATTTGATAGAGATGTTCTTACTATGTCGTTTGCACCTAAAGATGAGCATGAAGCCCAGGTGCAGTTTGCTCTTGAGAGAGGAATCCCTGCTATATCAGCAGTTATGGGTACAAAAAGGCTTCCATTTCCCGGCAGGGTCTTCGACGTTGTTCATTGTGCACGCTGTAGGGTACCATGGCATATTGAAGGTGCTTTCTGTCACAAGGAACCTCTTCCTGTACAATATCATACCTACCTTTTGTGTTACCCTTGTTTGACGTATATTAATATCAAACCTACCTTTTGTGTTACCCTTGTTTGACGTATATTTGTGTTTTTTCTTAGGTGGTAAGCTCTTGCTAGAACTGGATAGACTGTTGCGTCCTGGTGGCTACTTTGTGTGGTCTGCCACTCCTGTGTACCAGAAGCTGCCAGAAGATGTTGAAATATGGGAAGGTAAATTTATTGGAGCTCTCTTACATTCAGAATTTCGCGTTCTTGGATATGCTATTGGTGGTATCTTGAGCCTGGACAGTTCCTAGACTCCATGCCAACTGAATTATTGTAATGAAATAGCGTATTGTATTATTTTTTTTAAAAAAAGAAAGAAAGAAAGAGATGGTGTGTGCTATTCACTACCTAATAGTTATGCTTGTTGTGCATTGTTCCAGCAATGTCTACTCTAACAAGGTCGATGTGTTGGGAAATGGTCAATAAAGTGAAGGATAGGGTAAATAGAGTGGGTATAGCAATTTTCAGAAAGCCAACGGATAATAGCTGTTATGAGGCAAGATCAGCAGCAAACCCTCCAATCTGTGGAGAGTATGATGATCCTGATGCTGCCTGGTAAGTGTTTTAGCTGGTTATATCTTCATTCTTCGGTACTGGTTACCAAATCTTGTACCTAACTTTTAGGTTCATTCATTCCCTTGTTGTCATTCAGGAACATATCATTGCAGTCATGCGTGCATAGGTTTCCCACTGATCCTGCCATCCGTGGTTCACAGTGGCCGGTGGAATGGCCATTGAGGTTGGAGAAACCACCTTACTGGCTGAAAAGCTCTGAGGCTGGTGTCTATGGGAAGCCTGCCACTGAGGATTTTCAAGCAGACTATGAGCACTGGAAGCGGGTCATAAGCAATTCATATATGAATGACTTGGGCATTGATTGGTCAGCTGTTAGAAATGTTATGGACATGAAAGCCGCATATGGAGGGTATGCCATAGCACTCGCATCACTTCTTCGTTGCCTTCTTTTTTTCAATGCCTATCTAGTGTTTTTTTTTTAAAAAAAAGATTTACATGCCCATCTAGATCTAGTTCCTTCCATGCATTTTTTAATTTTTCTTTAATTGCAATCTATGTTGGTAGATTATTCTGAAGCAAAAGGATGCATCTATTATGTTATATCCCATTTGATTTCTTGAATCCACTTCCTCTTGTAGGTTTGCGGCAGCTTTGCGAGATCTGAAGCTGTGGGTTATGAATGTTATTCCAATTGATTCACCTGACACACTTCCAATTATATATGAGCGTGGGTTGTTTGGAATCTACCATGATTGGTGTGAGTCATTTAGCACCTACCCCAGAACCTATGATCTTCTGCACGCGAACCATCTTTTCTCCAAGATTAAAAAGAGGTACAATCTCGATCTCTCCGTAAATGTGAACACAAAACCAAAGATATATTTGAAGGTTGTCACTTTGTTTATTGATTGGTGCTGCCAATGAACAAAACTAACTTTCCTGCTGAGCATGCGTCCTTTGTGTGTGTAAATTTTGCCACTGCATCGCCTATGGTTTTAGTATCATTTTGGTAGCACTGGCACTGGTGCACAATATAGCAATGTGACCAAGAGTTTGTATGGCTGTGCTGAGAGAAGAATAATGTGGTACATGTAATGTAACTGAGATGTTGTTGGATGACAGTGGCAGGTGTAAACTAGTGGCAGTGATGGTGGAGGTGGATCGAATACTGAGGCCAGGAGGCAGGCTAATTGTTAGAGATAGTATGGAGACAATGCATGAAGTGGAGTCTATGGCAAAATCGCTACACTGGGAGGTCCGCAAGTCTTACTCCCAGGACAATGAAGGTTTGCTGTTTGTTGAGAAGACGATGTGGCGACCAAATGAAGTTGAAGCTAAGCTATGACGTACCATAATACCAGCACAGCACCAACGTTGTGATAGCTCTGACACTGGAACCCTTGGAAGAGGAAAACAAAAGTAGCCAAGTGGGGGATGCATAGTAAGCTATATATAGTGGGTTTTTGTAGGGGTATACTTGGATTTTGGGAGATGCTGTAATGCGTATTTTCTTTTTGCGTGGGATGATACATTAGCAACTAATTCATGGTGATGATCCATGTTGAGGCTGGCAAGTTTAACATACATGCATCCCTCTTTGTAGAGTTGTAGCATAAGATAGTAAAATTTGTGTGGAAAATGCTGAAGCAGCTGTTTGGTGTTGTCAACTTGTGGATGCATGCCTTTGTACGTTCCTTCCCGGCGCGGCCCAATAACGTAACGCGGCCCATTTATGGGCTTTTCTCTCTCTGTCTCAACCGCAACCGCAACCGCAGAGCAGGCAGCCATGCGTGTCGCCGCTGCGGCGGCGGCGGCGGCCATCCGCCCCACTGCTGCGCTCCTCCTCCTCTTCCCGCCTCACCGCCGCACCGCCTCTCTGCGCCGCTCCTCGCTCCCCTTCGCTCGCCCGCGGCGCCACTCTACCACCACCACCACCGCGGAGTCACACCCGAAGCCCAACGAAAGCAACGCCGCCCGCCGCCGCCGCGCCCGCGACTCGCCCGAGGGCCTCCTCAAGGCCAAGCTCGACATGTGCTCCCGCGACAACGACCTCCCCACCGCCCTCGCCCTCTACGAAGCCGCCATCTCCCCCGATTCCCTCATCCCGCTCTCCCTCGGTCACTACAACTGCCTCCTCTACCTCTGCGCCAACGCCGCCTCCTCATCTCCCGATGCCGCACAGCGTGGCTTCGACATCTTCTCCAGGATGGAGGCTGACGGCGTCCAACCCAACGAGGCCACCCTCACCATCGTCGCCCGCCTCGCCGCCGCCCGCCGCGACCCCGCCATGGCCTTCTCCATCGTCCGCCGCATGGCCACCGCCGGCACCGCGCCGCACCTCCGCTCCTACGGCCCCGCCCTCTTCGCCTACTGCGACGCTGGAGACGCCGACGGCGCCACCGAGGTGGAGGCTCACATGGACGCCTCCGGGGTGGTGCCCGAGGAGGCCGAGCTCGCCGCGCTGCTCCGCGTCAACTCTGCCCGTGGGAGACCCGACCAGGTGTACAGGCTCCTGCACAGGGCGCGCGTGCTCCTTCGCCAGGTGGCCGACGCAACCGCCCAGCTACTCGAGTCCTGGTTCGCCTCCCACGCCGCCTCAGAGGCCGGTCTGGACCACTGGGACGCCACCAAGGTGAAGCAAGCCCTGCGCAATAGCGGCGGCGGCTGGCATGGCCTGGGCTGGCTCGGCAAGGGCCAATGGACCGTTGCCCGAACCGACATGGACAAGGATGGCACCTGCCACCGCTGCGGGGAGAAGCTTGTCTGCATTGACATCGATCCATCAGAGACACACAGCTTTGCAGAGTCTGTCGCTCAGATAGCCATCAATCGTGACGCCAATTTCGTCAAGTTTCAGGTTCACTCTCCATCCTTTCACCCTCCTCACGAAAGTCAATTCGACATACTTACTTTATGTGCAATGTAGCTTCCTTTCGCTCAATACCAGTCTATAACATTAGGCTTCTTCCTTTAATCCCAAAACCAGTCTATAACATTAGGCTTGTTCCTTTAATCCCCAGGGAGTGAGGGATTGGAGGGGAAATCCCCTCAATCCCCTTGTGAGGGGGATTGACCTTGATAAGAGCCAGCCACAATAAGTACTTTGATGTTCTATCTTCTCGTGTTAGCTCAAGAAAATTTAAATTGGTCTAAAGGAGAAAATTTCTATTTTCGAGCTCTAGAGTCAAGATGGTTATGGATTCCATGTTGCTTGAGGCATTGCAGTTGTTTTTTGCTGGGTCAAGTTTTTTTTTTTCTGGGACAAATTGCAATTGTTTGGCAAATCCTATTCTGCAGCACTGTAATAAACTTTGTGGAGTTCCCACTGCAAGGACATACATTACTAGTAACTCCACATTTCTGTTGGGAAGGATTGCTTCACAACCTTTTGTCCTGTTACTTGTTTTAACACAGATATACTGCATTGTAAGCTTCTCTGTCTAATGGACAACCTGATCTCTGCAGAAATGGCTCGAGTGCCATGGACCATTCGATGCCATTATTGACGCCGCTAATGTTGGCCTTTACAATCGTAACAGTTTCAGTTTTTATGAGGTTAGAAGGCATCTGTCTTGCAATGCTGTAAATCAGTTTTTCTTGTCATTAAGGCAGCCAGCCACAACTAACTGTCAATTATGACCGTATTTTCCTTGTAGGTGAACCGGGCTGTAAATGGCATACAGAGAATAACTAAATCAAAGAAATTGCCACTGATAATTTTGCATAAGAACCGAGTAAATGGTGGTCCTGCAAAACTTCCGCAGAATCAAAAGCTTCTTGAGAGTTGGCAGAGGGCTGGAGTACTATATGCTACACCTCCTGGTTCTAATGATGATTGGTGAGGCCACATGTTTCCTGTTTAACATTAAAAAAAATCATCTCAACGAAAAAAAAATGAACATGTTTTAGTTGAATTGCATAGAAAAAAACTATGGCGCAGCCAACAGGAACAGTGCCGCAAGCAGCAGGCAACAGCAGTCTGCAGCAGCCGCAGCCTTGCCTGCCGAACAGCGCTTATGGTAGTAGGCTCTCAGTTCTCTGAATAATGTAACCAAAGGGCTGCTTACAGTATAGTGTGCAAGCTTCACTAGGCGAAGGAGTGATCTTGGATATGATTATGGTTACTCCCAAGTTGATGAATTTCTATTTCAGCCTTCAATTGTTATTTCCTGTTCTAACTGCAGGTATTGGCTGTACGCTGCTGTTATATACCGGTCATTGCTTGTTACAAATGATGAGATGCGGGACCACTTGTTTCAACTACTTGGCACTAGTTTTTTTCCAAGATGGAAGGAGAAGCATCAGGTTTGTCTCTCATTGCAGAAATGAACCACAAAAATCTGTGTTTTTTGTAGAATGCTGCACAGTACAACCCATTGAGTAAGAGATCTTTCAAGTTCTTTTGTGTTAATTGCACTCCATTTTAACGAGGTGTTGTGCATTGTTGAAGCTTACTTACAAGTTCAGGCTCGCTGTTGAGGCCCTAAATTCTGAGTAGCTCTTACACATATTTTCTGGAACCTAAAAATTTATTTTGAGTGAATTTTGCTCTTGTTTATAACAAAAAAAAATGGACACGATAATCCTGGGAAACTATGTGCAGGTCAGGTTAACATTCTCGGGCCGTGGTTGGAATTTTCACCTGCCGCCTCCTTATTCAATTGTCATTCAGGTGATTACTCTAAACTGCAGTAAAGTTGTGGGATGCCAGTAATGCATGAACTATACTGAATGGCCTGAGGAACGTTGTTTGATGCAGGAATCTGAAGAGGGAAGCTGGCATGTACCAACAACAAATGGTGATGATATTGAGAAACCACGGCAGTGGATTTGTGCTACTAGGAAAGTTTCAGGGAAATCGTCTCAAGCACTTGCAAGGGCAGTTGGGTAAGTGCGATGGGTTACATCTCCATTGACGGGATTGGTGCATGGGAATGGCAGCCAAATTTCGGGCCAGGTATCTGCGCTGCTCCTTTGTTGAATTGGAGGCGGCTTGAAGAGAATCACACCATTAATGTAAGGCGGCCAGCAGATGTTGATGGAATTGAGGGCTGGCTGCTGAGCTGACCCAAACGATGGCTGTCAAGTTGTAGGAAGCAAAGTAAAAGATTTCTGTAGCACATGAAAAAGTTTGTCACTCTCTTAAAATGTGGATGTCATGGCTGTTTTAGCTGGCCATTGGTTGTACATGTATTTCCTCGAGGTTGAAATCTGAAACAGCGAGGACTAGTCAAACAAGAGGTGGTGTAATAACTGAAATTATTACTAGTAGGAGTAAAGTTGAAATTGATGGAGAGAATATAATACTCTAGTGTACATATGGCTGGTCCGTCCGTTATCCTTGTGGGTGGAGAGTAGCGAATGGGAGCAGGCCGCGTGGAGGCATGGAGCCCCCAGGCAAGGCGCGTCGCCCTTCCAGCCACAACATCCACTGTCTCTCTCTCTCTCTCTCGCTGCTCTTCATCCGATTCAACTCGGACCACCAGCTTTCTTCCTTCCTTCCTTGCAGAATCTTTCATTGTTCTTGTTCGGAAGGAAGGAGACGAGGCGCGCGCGGCGGCGAGAGGGAGGAGGCATTCTAGCACACACAGATACAGGGCCAGGGGAGGTATGGAGGAGGGCCTTGCACGAGCACGACGATGCCAATAGAAGCTGTGGCGGTCGCTTCTTTACCGATGGCGTCGCGCAGCGCCGCCCTGTGCTTCTCCTCCGCCGCCGCTGCCCGGAGCCGGAGCAGGAGCCGGCACGGCAGGATGGCCGTCAGCTGCGACGCCGGGGCCTCAGACCTGCTCTATTCCTCGCTGGTACTACGTTGTACTAGTATATTATCTCTGTCTCAATAATTAATTAGAATACTAATGAATTCATGTGTCGCTGATAACCTTCTGAATGAATGTTATTGTTATGAGGCAAGGCTGCCAAGCTGCTTGGCCCTCCCACCAGCTTCGATGCCAGCAAGCTGACGGTAGAGTTCGCCCACAGCCACGGGAACAGCAGCTCCGGGTTCCCCAGAGCTTACACCCTCACCCACTGCGACTTCACCGCTAACCTCACCCTCGCCGTCTCCGACACCATCGCCGCCGACCGCCGCCTCAGGGCGGACGACGTCTTCGCCGAATGGAAGCAGCAGCAACAACAGGAGGGCATGGCCCTGCACGTGCACTGCTTCGTCAGCGGCGCCAACCTCCTGCATGGCCTCGCCGCCGGCTTCAGGTACTACGTCTTCTCCAAGGAGCTGCCGCTGGTAAGCAATTATATATCGATATTTTGTACTACTATTACAGTAGTAGTAGTAGCAATTAGGAAGGTGAAATCAACTATGATAAGCTGAATGCAGGTTCTCAAGGCAGTTGTTCATGGCGACGCATTGCTGTTCGCGGAGCAACCGGAGCTGCTGGAGGCGAAGGTGTGGGTGCACTTCCACTCCAGCTCCAACGCTAAGTACAACAGGCTCGAGTGCTGGGGTCCTCTCAGGGAGGCTGCAAACGCCGAGGCATGCCTTCTCTCTTTCCGAATTGCAAATGCAAATACCTGCTAGCTGAACTCAATGCAAATTCCAAATGCTTTGCGTTTGCAGACGATGCACAAGAGGCATGCGCTGCAACTGGACGGCCGGCTTGAGCAACTGCACAACGCAATCACCAAAGGCACAAGAAGGCGTAGGAGGAAGTGGTCTAGCCCGGACGCCATCTTCAGCGCCCTGCTCGCCCTTCTCCTTTGATGCATATCGGGAACCCCACACGTTGTCTTTTTTTTGCTCTGCCTGTGCGCATCAATTCCAATTCTTTCATCCACCGGACAATTGACATGTATGTATAGTATGTACCCACTCCACGATCAACAAAATGAGAAACGATGGAAGAGGATTTTGATCCCTTGAGGGGATACTCCCTCGTTGTTTGCATGTTACTCAAATGGTTATGAAAAAATTTAAAAAAATTTAAGAAGATGTATTAATATATGATATATCACTCCACAAATATACAAGTAAAAATTCAACTTCTACATCTCGCAACGAAAAAAACAAATTTGACTCTGAATATACGTTAACTAGCTGCGGTTCAATTTGTTTTTTTCGTTACGAAATGTAGAAGTTGAATTTGAACTTGCATGTGTTTGTGGAGTATTATATCACATGTTAATACACCTTCCCAATTTTTTTTAAATTTTTTTATAACTATTTAAGTGACATGCAAAGAACGAGAGGATATTCCCTCGAGGGATTAAAACAGTTTCCCTACATACTACTACCTCCTCTGATTGAATACCTTAAGGGAATCATACATACTGAGGTAGTAACTACCTTTGATCGGTAGTAACTAAAAAGGGATTCACACATACTACTAGCTCAAAGTGCCATATGCTCTACATACTACATACTACTAGCTCCTCTGATTGAATAATTAAAAGGGATTCATACGTACAAAGGTAGTAACTACCTTTGTTACGCTACGCTACAAGGGTAGAAGACACAAGCGGCAGGCTCAATCTATCCATGTCGCATCTCTGCCTCATCCTCTCCACCATTTCACCAAACTTGGCTATCAACTCACCCTCATCAGCCAGCTCCATCCTCTTGATCCTCTCCAGCATTTCATCAAACTTTGCCATGTGTTCCTCGTGCAGATCGTCGATCTGCATCCTTATCTTCTCCAGATGGCTTCTCTCCCACCTGTTTTCATGGAGCATTCCAATGAGCTCGGCTGTATACTCCTCCTCCAAAGCAGCAATCCGTCCCATTGTATCTCCCAAACCATCCATCTTCTTGCTCATCTCCTTCACTTGATCGATCAAGCTCTTTTTCGCGACATCTCTACAAATGTGCTCCCAGGGAGCATAGCAGCGCCTCACCATAATGTCTCTCACCTTCCTGCGCATAAATAACGTGTTCAAAAACATGCCAGAACCCAGAAGGAAGTCCAGGGACAGTCGTACCTCGTGAAAGCAAAACGAAAAAAAATTGTAGGGCATAAAACAATGCAGGAAGAAGAAACTATACAATCGATTCTACACACAGCAAGCTATAACAGGATCTCTGAAAAACAAAACTATAAGTGGGATCACTGAAAAATGAGTAAGAAATGACAGACCTGTTTATTGCACCGTCGTCACCCAAAGTTGCAGTGGTCTCCGTTTTACAGAACAGGACTCCATGACGGTTCACGCCAGCTATACCTTGTTGTTCCAAGAACTGGATGTGCTTCTTCAAGGACTCATCCCTGAGATATATGTGCAAAGCATGGAATATAAAAAAGTTGTACCCATACACAAACAGACAATTATCAAAAGTTACTTAAATTTATTTTTAAACTAGCACTTCGGTTTGGAGGAAGGCCAGGGCAACAAAACAAGGGTTCTGACATCGGTATCCCCAGAATAAATCCATTGAAAAATCTATACACTTTGCCACTTTGGTGTGCAGTTTTTGACTGATCGATACCAGAGTATGAATATGTTTCTTCTGAAACTTGAACCTTTTGGCATTCAACCTATCAAATGATGGAAACTATGTTCACGTGTATCCCAAAAAAATTACAAATTGGCAGGTGTGAAAAATAATAATACTAAGAAATACCTCCAGCTCTTGAGGACCATAAAGAAACTGTAATTTAGTACGGATGAGAAACTACCAGTAATAAAAGACTGAGTACAATTTCGATGGTATTGAATATAACAAAGAACTGGAGCAGACTTCTTACATGACAAGCTGCTGACCATTCTCCACTTGCATTTTGTGTTGGGTGAGAGAGGCGTCAAACCCATGTGGCGGCAAACTAGAGTACTCTTGTTCATTCTGAAGGTAAAGCTGTATGGAAAGGAAAGAACCAATGAACCATAACTTCCAATACGGTATTGTGATATAGTGTAGAGTACGTCACAGTCTGAATTGCAGTTGTGATTGACAAGAAAAGGTATGGCATACATCCTGGTTATAAAATTGCGGTTGTTCTTTGCATTCTGTAGCTGTCCTAAAAAGACCTCCCTTGAAGATCTGAAACAGCAAAAAAAGGGAAATTGCACCTGTAAATTAACATTTGTTATCCATACAATAACTTGCTGCATTCTTGTACCGATCAACATACAAAAGAAAAAGGTCAGGTTTTCCAAGAGATGGAAGATGAAGATGATTGAGCTCAGACTGTTCTAGTTGTTTCTGTTTCATATAAGCCCTTATATAAGTATGATTTACATTTAACAGTTTAAATACCTGTTGCTTGTAAATCTTCTCCTCAATGGTCCCACAAGTTACCAAACGATATACAATCACATCTTTAGTCTGCCCAATTCGATAAGCACGGTCGACACTTTGGTTATCTATGCTATAAAGTAAAAAACATATATGATTAATTGAAGAAAGTTGATGTAAAGCATTCACAATTCAGAATTGCTGGGTACCTTGGATTCCAAGCAGGATCAACTACTATAACCCGATCTGCCTTGGTGAGTGTATTGCCAAGTCCACCAACATGTGAGGTCAACAACAATATTGGACTGTCAAGACCCTCTTGAAAGTCCTAGAGGGTGCAATGCAATGTTATGGAATCCATGGCTTAACATAACAGACAGAAAAATGTGAAAAAAACAAGGAGGTACCTTCAGAATCTTCTTCCTCTCAGATATCTTGGTGGTACCATCAATACGCAGGAACTTATGGCCCTCGATAGATACAGCATCCTGCTTTGTTGGAATGATTATGGCAACTATCCGAAGATTAAACAGACATTTCAATAATGCAATGCTTGCTATTAAACTTTATATAGATTAGTAAACAACTAAAGGCATTTTAATTTTTTCATGAAAGCATATATGATACAAGACACAGGTAATCATGGACACACGTATGGCATGATTACTGACAGCAATTAACTACCGATATGATTCTTCCAGTAACAAAGCATAGTTTTCAAATGGGAAACTTTTACAAATTGAATCAAATAAAGTGTTAGCAATATCACAAGCACATCACATGCATGATAAAGCAAATAAAGGTTAATATAAGAATAGGCTATACCTGAATAAGGTTAAGCATTACACGTGTCTGTGAAAATATCAAAACATAGTGGCCCTCTTCAACAAGGTTCCTCTGCAACATAAAAAAATGTAGCATGATTTTTCATAGGAAGTGGCACATTAATCCCTTTATATCAGAAACATATTGTATTTTTCTTCTGCAGAACATCCAACGTAGCCTTTTGACTTGCTAACTTTTACCAAAATACAGGAATAATCTATATAAGTGTTACGCTATGATATATCCAGATAAAGTACACATCTATATAATTTTTCTTTTAGCCAGTCTAGATACAAGTAAATATTGCAGGGAGAAGAATTTAATAAGTTTAATTGCTCCATATACTAAGCACATTTTGTCCATGGACTGGAGGGACTATAAAATGGACATTTCATAAAAGAAGCACTGACCAGTAAGGGCAGGATAAAAGCTATCTTGCAGGACGCGCCTTGGACAATCTGTAGTCTTTTGTCAGCATAAAGGTTATCTTCAAGAATCCTTTCCACCATGCACATATCTCGGTTATTCAGCATGGCACCCATTTCTTCCAGGAAATCATCAGTATCTCTTTTAGTCAAAAGTAGAGGGTGATCGCATATTTTCCTCAAAATCTGTTTGTGTTGAATTAAAACAAGTGAGCACACACATGCATGCACGATGCACCATTACATATTTTCTTCAAAAATCTACCAACAGTAAATGGAACATGGCATACTAGAAATTTCAATTCACTCCAAGGAGTGACATCTTAATGTCAACGGAAGCAGACGGTAGGTAAAATGATGAAAGTAAAAACAGTCAGTACATAAATACCGTGCTAGCTTCCAAGGATGAACCCTTCAATGCTCCAGTTTGTGACCGAACTGGATCTTTATTCAGGAAGGCTTCATACAATCGCCTCTGCACCCGAAACAAAATCATCAATAATCTATAAAGCATAGACACATAACCCTTTTATACTCCCAACACCTTCATTGTACAAAACCTAGAGCAATCGTATACTGGTGGAATACTGGAGTCAAATGCCCAAGGAGTTCTATAAATGGAATAGAGGTTTGCAGCAGAACAGCAAGGCACTTGCCTGGCAAGATGTCAATTTTAACCAGATAACCAATTCATTCTTCTGAGGTGGCCTTTTGTCATCTTTCGCGCCAGTATCTACAAATATTTCACTTTTCATACGACGGAGAAAGTGTGGTTTAATCCGCTCTCTTAATTCCTGTGATTAATAGCGTTCAGAACAGACCAAAACACATGATGCAACAAGATTAGTACATCAGGCACAAACTTATTATGTCGAAAGAGAACATACTTTTGCTGCATTTGAAGCCATTTGCTTCTCTTGATCAGTAGCATTCTTGTCATTTCCACAAAGAATTGGCTTCTCGTACCTAAGTTTGAACCTGCAGTAACCAAGAGAATCTCACAACACTTGACTTTACAAAATAAATATTCATAAGTATAGCTTGATTTTGCATAAGTATTGTATAAGAAACAAGGGGGAGTTAAGTGATTTACGCATCCTCATCACCCAGGACATCTGGGCAACAGAAATAAAACAAAGCCCACATTTCCTGCCAGAATAGTGATGTTCAGTGGAAGTAAAAGAAGAGAATAGAAAGGTTAGAGGAAAAGTCATTTGAGATGAGGGTACCTTTAATTTATTTTGAATAGGTGTTCCAGTGAGTACAATGCGATGAGCAGAAGGTATTTGAAACAAGCTCTGTGCCCTTTGCGTCTTTGTATTCTTGACAATGTGGCCCTCGTCAAGAATAACATAGTCCCACAGTGGTTCTTCTTCGTTGTTGTCAACATTGTTACCGTTGCCATTGCCTCTTAGAAACATGTAATTATTCCGGACGATGTGGTAGGATGTTAGTAGAATGCCACCCTCCTGGTGAAAAATTCAAATTGCAAGTAATGTACAAGTATGGAATGGGTTGATGGAAAGATGAAATGAGGATGAAGTGTAAAGTTAAGATGAGACCTTGAAGGTGTAGTTAAGTTGATAGCAGCGATCGTTTAGGCTAGGGCCAGAGTAGCTGGCGGAATGCAGATTAATTAGAGAAGAAGTAAAGCAGTGATTGATGTGTGGATGTAAGTAAAGATGTGGCTTCTTACAGTCTGATGTGGTGTCGAAGGCCGAGGAGTGAGAGGTGATTTACCCAGTGTGTCAAGTCAGTCTTAGGGGCGACAATTAAGGCTCTCTTGATCAAATTGGAATGGAATAAGCCGGCCAGCAAAGCAGAAACCTGGATTTGGACCGGCCTTGCCCTTGTGAGACCATACATTGATTGATGTACTAGTAGTAGTAATGTACTACTCCAGTGGATTAGGGATGGGAGGAGAGGAGAAAAGAAAATAAGAGTACCTGGATGGTCTTGCCGAGTCCCATGTCATCGGCGAGGATCCCTCCGGTGGCGGTGCAGTGCAGCGCCCAGAGCCAGGCGAGGCCGTCGCGCTGGTGCGGGTAGAGCGACCCCAATACGCGGCGGGGGATCTTCATCTTCATGGCTTCCTCCACCATGTTGACTAGCTCCTCATCCTCATCTACCTCCACTTCCACCTCCACATCCACCTCCACCTCCACCTCCTGTTGAGGTTGAGGTTGGGAAGTCGGGGCCATTGGAATCGAATCGGCCGTTGGCGGCGGCGGCGGCGGCGGCCTCCCTTCGCCTGGCTCCGCGGCAGGTGGTGAAAGTGGAAGGAACTTTAAAGACAACAAGGGTACTACTAGTTGAGTTTAAACGGAACGGAGTTGAGTTTAATTCAGATCCCTTCCTTCCTTCACCCCGCGCCCGCCCGCCCGCCTCTTCTTCCTTCGCTTTCAAACTTTCCCAACTCTTTGGAGTTCCAGCTACCGTTGGATTTTAGGAGGGTGGAGAGGGCCAGACATTAATGTCTTGTTTGGCTGATGAGATAGGGAAAGAAAATCCTTCATTTTCTCTCTTCCATTTAATCTTAACCCTTCATTCATTTCCTAATTCTAATCTCATCTCTCATTTCCCATTATGCAAACACACCCTAAGGGTTGTTTCGTTGGCTCCCAAAGGTTGTCATGCCAAACTTTAGACATTAGGGCTGTGTTTTTTTTAAGTATATAAACACACATTTAAAGTATTAAACATAAACTAATAACAAAACAAAATACATATTCCGCATATAAACTGCAAGGTGAATTTATTAAGCCTAATTAATCTATCATTAGCAAATATTTATTGTAACATCACATTGTCAAATCATAGTGTAATTAGGCTCAAAAGATTCATCTCGTGATTTATATGCAAACTGTGCTATTGGCTTTTTTTTCCATATTTAATACTCCATGCATATATCCAAACATTTGATGTGACGAAAAAATTAAAAGTTTGAAGAAAAAATTTTGAATCTAAACACGGCCAAAGGGTTGTTTGGTTGGAGTTCGAACTACTGTTGCTTTTCATTCCTCAACTATTATATAACAAATCAAATTATCATCATTTTCTTAAAACCACGGATACAGTAGTTTTCATTTACCGGCTACGATATTACATGGCATATCTGTTCCATACCATCTTCTTAATTTCAATGTCATGTTTACAGGTGTTTTTAAGAATTATCATGCCTTTGTAAATATAAGAAGCGAAAACCAAACCAAAGCAACAATATAAGGATAAAACCACTCTTTTTTTCCCCCCTTTTGCCGATGACCAAAAGCAGGCTGACTTCAGCTAATACCAGCTTAATTTACTGGTACTACTAGCACTGTTTAATTTACAAAGCCAGAGCCTTCACAATCAAAACAATAGGACACTACAATCCATGTAGTAGTATGTATTATGGCTGCTGTATATTTTTTGTAAAAACTTCCTATAGAGAAGTTACTTTAAAAAATCATATTAATCTATTTTTAAGTTCAAATTAGTTAATACTTAATTAATTATATACTAATAACTAACATCCTTTTGCTCAATATTCTCTTTTCCTCCTCTCTCAAACAGATCAGCATGTGTTCCGTTCCGTGGTCGTCACAATTAGTACAAGTAGCATGCAAAATGTCACGCCTTAGTGACTACTAGCATGCAAGCATGGAATTTAAGCAAAAGAAACAGACATGCCCTACACTAGACAGACAGATCATCCAAGCAGATTACTTCCGTTGGACCCTTCCTCTCCAATGGCTCCGGAGAAGACTCGATCACGGTCAGCTTTTCGTCCAGCTCATTTATCTGCCTCCTTATCTTGTCTCCACGATCTGGTAGCTTCGCCACAAGCACCTACAACAGCGGCAAATGTTGTAAGACAGACAGACAACACACCACAAGATGCATGCAACAGGTTCGGGTGTCTTTCTTGCTCCCACCGTGTTTGCAAGGGTTTGCGAAAGCCGGTTGATTTTGGCCTTGATTTCCTCAGGACTTTCTGTGCTTGTGCTGTTCGGGGAGTATGTTCGAGCAATGAACTCTTTTGGCTTCATCGCATAGGCAGCACTACACAAAACAAGCAGCACGGTACACAACTTAATTATGCAGCCCAAAAGCCATTGATTAAGTCCCATGAACTCCTCTTACCCATTGGCAACATAGTCAGATGAGGCCCCCTTGTAGTAGTGCTTGGCCATTGGCATAGCTCGAGGATTGCTGCACACAGAAACAGCATACCTCACCTGTTAGACACCAAAGGTAACAGGCTAACAGCAACAAATGGATACGTGTTGCAACGTGCCAGATCAATATTTCTCTGAAAGCAAAACAACCATATGCTGCACTTTGAAGACAGTAAAATTAACCTGTCCAAACCATCATTCTCATTCAGTGTAGGTAAGATTGCTGTCTTAGAAAACAGAAGGCTGTGATGGCTCACGCCCGCTATGCCTTGTTGCTCCAGGAATTGTATGTGCTTCCTCAAGGAGTCGTCCCTGGTACATGCCGCAGATCAACAAACTTATCATCAGTGAACATGGAAATCATTACCAACAAGCCAGCAGGTATTGCTCAGGGATTGAGCAGCTCTTACTCCAGCAACTGCATTTGAGAAATACTACTTCCTCCGTTTCACAATGTAAGTCATTCTAGCATTTCCTACATTCATATTGATGTCAATGAATCTAGATATCTAGATTCATTGACATCAATATGAATGTAGGAAATGCTAGAATGACTTACATTGTGAAACGGAGGGGGTACTACTTTTTTATGCAGCAGTTCATCATCATATGCTTTCTACATATGGCAGTAACCATGAAATATTGCAGAGCAACCTAAACATTTTGCCGCACATTTTCTGCTGATATCACAACCATTTCCCCTTGTTTTTTTGTGAAAATGTAGTAGCATAAGCAGCAGTCACCTCATGGAAAACATAATAGTGGTGCTAGAATTAACCGACTAAAAGTAGATGTCCTACATCACAAGTTGTTGTCCATGCTCTTCTTGCAATTGCTTTTGTGTCAGCGAAACATCAAAACCTTGCTCAGGCAGACTGAAAAGCTCTTGAATATCCTGAATGTACACATAAAATAACCATATTATAAATTATCCAATATGACAAAGAGAAAACAATAACAAGAACCCGTATCACACTAAGTACCCTCTTGCTGAAATAACGAGTTTGTTCTTTGTGCTCTGTAGCTGTCCTAAACAGAGCCCCCTTGAAGACCTGGAAAAGGGGCATGTATTATCTCATTAGTTAGAATCTAGCTTTTATTTTACTGAAGAAAATATGCAAAATGCAAATAAAGGAATAGGGGTATAACACTGACGGAGACATTGCAGGAAAAACATGTAATGGCACAACCCAGTAAAAAGTGTCACCAGTCCCACCTTTTCTTTTCTTACATGAACCCAGCCCCACATTAAATTCTCAAATTTCGAATTAGGAAGAGAAGTTAACTTCAACGAAAAACTGTACTTTATTTCACCCCCTGGAAAGTACAAGTTAATAGTTTGGTGCTACATAGAGAATCACAAGGAGGCATACAACTAAATATGACCATGGACTCATCTTTTCAATGTTTTTTTTGAGATATCATATTTTCAATCAGTTGCTTCAGTGAATAACAAGCGTGATAAAAGGCATAAACAGCAAGTAAATTCTTGACCATATTTAAACCTGCAATTTGTATATCTTTTCTTCGATGGTTCCAGATGTCATAAGGCGGTATACGATGACATCTTTCATCTGCCCAATTCGATAAGCACGATCAACACTTTGATTGTCCGTACTGAAGATGGGAAACAGGAGCATTAGTAAACATACAGCGACAAACATTCAGTAAAATAAAAAGGCAATAAACTCAGTAAGGAAACGGCGTTGTTCAGGTACCTTGGATTCCAAGCAGGATCAACTACTATGACACGAGCTGCCTTGGTGAGTGTAAGTCCAAGCCCACCAACTTGTGTGGTCAGCAAAAATATTGGAGCTCCAGGACCCTCTTGGAAGTCCTGATCACAAATGCATTCCATGTAAGCAATATAGCAGTAACAATTTTGCCCATGGCATAAAAGAAGGAAAGGGAAAGACAGAGAAGAACCTTCACAATCCTTTCCCTCTCAGAAATCTTGGTGGTACCATCAATGCGCAAAAACTTATAGCCTTCTAATATTATAGCCTCCTGTTGCAGTAATAAGCTGCATTAACTGCTAGGTTGAAGTAGTAACCCAGAATGCATATCTTACTACTCCTTACTACTTTTTAGAGGTAACGGTAGGTTTTACACCCATCTCTACACCAGAACTTTTGTGGCTGTAAATATATAGGCACGTGTGCATTATTTGTAAGATTTTTATATAAAAATATTATATATTTGAATGAGTATATGTAGGTGGTAATTGGTCTAATATAATCGTGTTTATAAGTTCTAAATTTGAGTACAATCAATGTTAATTATTAGATTTACATTATATTTAGTTAGGATCCTTTCCACGCACGGGCATGATGATAGTAAGCGTAAACATTACAAGAATGATAAAAATGGTCAAAGGAGTAGGAAATGAACATTGAAAAACACACTATGGTCAGATAGGCTACATCAGGGATTCAGGGGTGTACTAATTAAAAGCCTGCTCAAGGTCAAGTTCATTCTGTTAGGTATTTTGTTTTCAACTTCTCGCAGATGAGTGTACGGCAACCACTAAAGGAAAAGAACTCCAGTCTGATACAATGTTTTTTCTATCATTCAACGAGCAAATATGTTCTGGAATAGTTTTAGGGAGAAGTGTAGAGCTAACAAAAAAACTATTCAAATTTAAAAAAAAAACACACATTGTTGAAAATTGAAAATAAGATTGCTAGAATCTGAATTTCAAGATGTAAAAATCTTAACAGAAGTTAACAAAAAAAAGTCCCATAGAAATCATATTTTCATGAAACTACATGTAATCACTCAATTCAAAAAATATATCACTACTAGTACTGCACGAGGATAAACCAAAAAAGTTGATTCTACTTTCTACCGAGGCACTGAGGGGATTGTCAATAGTATATGTGATTGGATGACTATACATTGACAGGAAGAAATCGGGCCTTATCAAGGGCTCAGAACAATTACTTTGCTAGGATAACAAATAACAATATACCAAAATCACAAGAGAATCACAGAACTGTATGACCATAAAGCAAACAAAGATTAACATAACAAGAATAGACTTTATCACCTGAATAATGTTTAGCATTTTACGAGTTTGCGAGAAGATTAAGACGTTGTATCCCTCGCTAACAAGATTTTGCTGCAACATTAAGATTTACCATTTGTTAGATAAACAAATACATAGGTGACAACTAAAATGTGGATCATCAAAGAACACTTACGAGCAAGGACATCATAAAAGATAACTTGCACGAGACATCCTGACCAACTTGCAATTCAACGTCATCATCATCATGAGCCATATCTGCAAGGTTCATGGCCATTTTCTCAACCATTCCCATTTCCTGATTATTTAACATCGCATCCATGCCTTCCAAAACACCCTCAGCAGCTTTCTTAGTCAACAACAGCGGATGATCACATATTTTCTTCAATATCTGTTTAAGAATACAAGAAACAGAAACAAACATAAGTGCATCAATGAGTGTACATAAATCTTTTTTCTGATAAATTGAGGATATCAAACAACATGACAATGTGCATCACAAGAACAACGCAAGAGAAAGCAATGCGCTCTCGCATGAAATATGACATATGATAAGGAAATGGAAAGAACATAAAGGTCTAAACAATGCTGACAGCATATAAAAGCAAACAAAATCAGCACAGATAAAAACTTTGAAGGTGATGCTTACTGTGATTGCGGCCAAGGGTGACCCTTGCATTGATGAATGAACTAGTTCACTGTTAAGAAAAGCTTCATATAATTGCCTCTGCATCCAAAAAACAAAAAATGACTAATATTAAGATGGCAGTTAACCAATAACAAAACCAGAGTTTTGCATCAGTGGAAAATGATCTGTACCTGGCAAGATGTTAATTTCAGCCAGATAATTAGCTCATTCTTCTTAGCAAGCTTTTTATCTTCTCCCGTGCCGCTATCAAGAAACACTTCATTCTTCATGCGTCGCAAAAAGTATGGCTTTATCCGTTCTCTTAATTCCTGTAATAAATGATCATGTACAAAACCAAAAACCACATATTATATAAAAAGTAGAACAGCAGACCTGAAGAAATAATCTGGAAGAATGGGTGGCAGTTAAAGAAAAGCAACAGAGGAGGAGGCTCAATGTAAATAGCTTTCCCTCTCATGGAACCAACTAAAAGTCCATTTTTATTAGTTGGTATGGAAACATAATTCCATTGCTTTACAAGTCAAATTGGAGTACACGACTGTACTACTTTGATGATACATGATTGCAGTACCTATAATTAGAAGTATGTCTGTGTCCAAATTGCTGTCTTCTCAATGAAATAATAATAACAAAAAAAATAATACCGCAAAAATTGGAATAGAGTAAACACCATAATCATTAATAGTCAAAATGCTAATGTGGTGGAAAATCCGGCTCTCCTAATAATTAAATATCCAGTTCAGACACAAAAGTAACATGAAACAGGATCATCTATCACAACATGAAAAAGGATTAGTACCTTTGCTACATTTGAGCCTATGTGCTTTTGTCGATTGGTAGCATTCTTGTCATTTCCTTGAATGATAGCGTGCTCATACCTTGCTTTGAACCTGCCAAAAACAAGAGAAATAAACAACACTAGATTGTGTAATATGAAGCAACAATGGCAATGCAGAAAAACAACGGGCATAAGTGTATTACTGCTCCTTATCACCCAAGACTTCTGGGCAACAGAAATAAAACAGAGCCCACATTTCCTGCAAGAATAATCAGGATTACTTGCATTGGTACTAAGAGGACAAGGCATATAGTATTGAGTGCCAATTATAAGGCATTAAAAATTAAGAGAGTAGGATACCTTCAAGTTATTTTGTATGGGTGTTCCACTGATGACAATACGATGTACACAGGGTATTTCAAATAGACTTTGAGCCCTCTGAGTCTTTGGATTCTTGATAATATGCCCCTCATCAAGAATAACATAGTTCCATAATGTTTCTTCCTCGTCATCAAAATCATTGGTGAAGTTGCCTTTTATCATCTTGAAATTGTTTCGAACAATGTCATATGTTGTTAAAAGGATTCCACCCTCCTGTAGAAAGAAATAATATGCTAAAACAGCTGGTATTTATTGTGATATCATGGAAGAACCGAATATTCTTCTAAATGATGCTACGAACAAATACAACTCAAATTTTAACTTTTAGGACTTCCAAGTATTACAAAACCCAAACTTGCAACAAGCCAGGTCAAGAATGTGGCTAGTCAAAGACACTTATGTTAGGAGACCAGACCTTGAAGGCATATTTAAGCTCATAGTTGCGAGCATTTGTATTGGGACCAGAGTAGCTGTCAGAAAAGAAAAAGGGAACAATTAGCACGAGATAACATGACCTCCATCAATTTGAGGGAAGATATATGTCAACACAAAATATCCTACTCTCTGATCTTATCTTTGAGGCCCACAACTGAAAGTTCCTTGGTCCAATGAGTCAGAAGCGTCTTTGGAGCTACAACTAACACTCTCTTGATTAAACGGGAATGGAACAATCCAGCCAGGAATGCAGAAACCTGCATGATAAAAAAAAAGGATGAGAATACACATAAGTTGATTGCACATTTAGAGTGAAACAGAACTCGGCTCTTCGTATGCATAATACTCCATGGACTCTACCATGTAATTCGTGCAATGAAGGTAATAATAAAACTGACAGTAGTTAGACAACTGGTAGTGACAAAACAGTTCTGTTCTTCTATCGGACGGAGACTGTTTTTGATTTCATCATAAATGCATGATGTGGACAGCACAAAAGATTCAGATGATTAAAAGTCCTGCCCTGATCCTACCATAAAAAACACACAAATTACGCAGAGGCCTCCCCGATCGTACCATTAATTTGGAAAAGGAAGAGCAGTAATCCTTAATCCTAATACATGCAAGGTGATCACTAACTAGTATCAGTGGCACCACAAGTATTCTGTAAGCAATTAAAAGTAGACGAAATTAGAAGGATGAGAGGGTCCCAGTCCCACCTGCATGGTCTTGCCAAGGCCCATGTCATCTCCAAGGATCCCTCCAGTTCCCCTACAATGCAGAACCCAAAGCCACCTGAGACCCTCACGCTGGTGGGGGTAAAGCATGTTGAATATCCTTCCTGGGAGCTTGTAGGGCTTGCGCGTTACACCTGTCCCAGTGGGCTCCATCTTGAAGTCCTCTGTCTTCTCCCAACCAACATTCTCAGAATTGCTGTCATCAATCACATGGTTTTCCTTCCCATTCTCTGCATCTTGGTCGATGCTGTCTTCATCGTCATAGTCCCCAAAAAATTTTGAGGCCTTGGATTCGGTTGTGGTTTTCCTTGACACCGTATCAAAGGCATAAGCTCCTTTGGCTTTCATATTATCATCGTTGCCGCGGCCCCCAAAAGAAGAAGAAGAAGAGGCCTTGAACACCTTCCTGGTGACCTCCTCTTTAACACCAAAACCACCGTAAGCACCTCCCACATCATCATCGTCGTCATCACAGTCCACAAAGGATAAAGAGGGTTTGGTCCCATCATTAAGCTGAGACTGAGAGGGGTCGGGGTCGGGGTCGGCATGGAGGGCGCAGGGGAGTGGGGACACGTGGGGTCTGGGCCTTGCGGTGGGCCTGTCGACTGACAGGGAGTCGAGGCGGGTGGTGAGATCGTCCAGTATGTCGCGGATGCTGTCGTCGTCTCCGGCGGACTCATCGGCGGCGGTAGAGAGCTTGCAGAGGCGGCGGCGGCCGGCCAGCTTGACCTTGGCGGGTTCGGGCTCTGCGAGGAATTGAAGTGGATGGAGTTACTAGAAAACGGAACCGCGAGAGAGAGAAAGAGAAGGGTACCTTGAGGAGGCGGCGGCGGAGGGGGTTTAGGGTTAGGGTTAGGGTTATGGTTTTGGGCGGGGCCCCGTTGGTGCGTGCGGGTGAGGCGGAGGAGGCGATCGTTGAGGCCGTTGGGAGTCGGAGCGGCGAGCGGCGTCGGCGCAGGAGGGGTGGGGTCGTCGTCCAGGTCGCCGCAGATGTCGAAGGGCGGAGGGGACGCCATCGATCTGCTTCCTTCCGAGTTCCGACGACGATGACGACGACGATGGAGGAATGGATTGGAGATTTCTCTCTTCTCTCGCTTTGGGTTGGGTTGGGTGTTGGGTTGGTTCGGGGGAAGAGGGGATTGAGGAAGAAGAACCTCTGCGCGGAGTAGTAGAAAGGAGGCAGCGCCGCGGGGTGGTTCAAATTTCGAATTCCATCCGAAATTCACTCCTCGCCTTCTAGGCTTCTTCAGCTCGGATACCCCTTTTCCCAACTACTCTCTAGTATTCCACACATACACTTTTCAAACTGCTAAACAGTGTATTTTTTACAAAAAAAAATTTATATGAAAGTTATTTAAAAAAAATCAAATAAATCCATTTTAAAAAAAATAGCTAATGCTTAATTAATCCCGCACTAATAAACCGTTCTGTTTTCCGTGCACACTGTTTGGGTTGGGATCCGGCTGGAGCGAACAAAGCAGTTCCCAACTCCCCCTCTCCTATTCCACGCACAAGCTTTTCAAACTAAAAATTTATATACGAAAGTTGCTTAAAAAATCATATTGATCCATTTTTTTTTAAAAAAAAGCTAATACTTAATCAATCACGCGCTTAAAAATCATATTATCTATTTTTTAAAAAAAATAGCTAATACTTAATTAATCACGTGCTGATAGACCGCTCCGCTTTCCGTGGGCACTGTTCGTGTTGGGAACTGGCTGGTATCGAACACAGCTTTATTGACGGCCATTCCGTTCCGTTCCATCCAAATTTCACATTTATGAAGATGAAGTAAGATTAAGTATTTCACGTAAAATAAGATAGTAATAAAACATGATTAATTGGGTTTTAATTATTACAACTTGAAAAATGGATTAATCTGATATTTTAGAGCAACTTTCATATAGAATATTTTCACACAAAACGTACCGTTTAGCTCGGTAAGCTAGCAGTTTATATCCTGTATGTATTTTTTTAGAATTACACAGTACAACGCATATACTCACAACGCACGCGCACTCACCCCTATGATCATCTTCGAAGACTGGGACACACACACGCTCATAGGAACGCACGCGCACTCACCCCTATGATCATCTTCAAAGACTGGGACACACGCGCTCATAGGGTTTTTAGAATTACATAGTACAACGCATACACTCACAACGCATGCGCACTCACCCCTATGATCATCTTCAAAGACTGGGACACGCACACGCACTCACCCCTATGAGCATCTTCGAAGACTGGGACACGCACGCAAACTCTACCCCTATGAGGGGCTGTCGACGTGTACGTCACCTACCACTAAAAACACAACGTCGTTAAATCCTAGAAAATTCGCTCCTATGGGGAGTCAAACCCGCTCCCATGGGGAGTCAAACCCATGACCTCAGATGCTACTGAGGCTCTTGTAACCACTAGACTGTAGGCCCTTTCGCCCGTATGTATTGTTTAAAGCCTGTTTGTAAAACACATAAATTTAAAGGATTTTTATAAATTGTTCGTCTCATTCCATTTGAATTTATACCAAAGAGAACCCGTCTTTAACAGGTTTTTCCAAATCTTGTCCGGATAATTGAATTGATGGTTTAACTTTACATTCGAACCTTCCTGATTATTTTAAAATTCCTTTATTTCATATTTTCTCTTTATTCGTCGTTTGAAACCTAGTCTTCTAATACTAATTTACAATGATCTTTTGGTGATAGACGATGTATCTATTAAAAGATATAACTTTACTAAACTCATGATACGATTACATAATCTTTTGGAGTTGCTTGTAAGGATACTGGTTATAAAGTGTACTCACCAAAAGTAAGGAAGTAGCCTTACAGAATTACAGAATTGAGCCTAAGGGCCTATTTATTTTCAGCAACTTGGATGAGATTTTCCACGACATAAAATATCTAATTAATTAAGTAATAACTATTATATTTTTTAAAAAATATATTATTTATATATTTTTAAAAATATATTCTTTATATATTTTTACAAAACATATTTAGTAGTTTAGAAAAGCGTGGTAAGGGTAATCTCAACCCATAAACCATCTAGCGATTTTTATATTTATCATGTCACATATACACTATGTATAGAAATCATATACCCGGTAGATAGTTTATTCAAAATAAAATATCATCCAATTAGTTCTTTTCTCTCACCTTTCATCCACCCATTGCTTTTATTTTTATTACGTGTACAACTAGTTTTCTATATGAGAAATAGTTTCTTCATCATTTTTCTCTATCTACATTAACTCGCTTGCCACCTCGGCTATTTACTTATGTGGTAATATATTTATCTACATTAACTTTCTTCCACCTTGGCTTTTTACTTATGTGATAGTATATTTATTGTTATAAAAATTAGTTGAGGTAGAGGGTTGGGGCTACCCTAAATGGAGTACTTAGGTAGAGACTTTAGTGGGTACTATACATCACTGCCTGTGCATAGGGTTTACCAAACCATTTGGGATGGGGTTACGGTCCCTCCGGGTTTGATGGTTAGAGCATCCTCAATATTGAGCCACACAACAACTATAAGATGGGACCCACGTATGTCTTTTTACTTTACAACCAATACTACAATGTTTAAGATCTTCTCTTGACCTTAAGCTGGGACCAACTAAAAATAATCTATATTAATTCTTTTACTATGAAGGATTAATACACAAAGTAATTTTATATTCCTTGTGGCTAACTTTAAGGGCCCCTTCGATATATAGGATTGGCAAAGGATTTTCATTGGATTTAAATTCCTATGGATTTTTTCCTACATGCCGTTTTGATTTATAGGAAAGAAAGGAAACTTTACATGAGATTGTATTCCTATGCTTCACAATTCATAGGAAAAATAGTAAGATGTATGATCTCTTTGTGAACTTTCCTTTATTTTTCCTATAGCACTATTAAAGGACTACTATTGTTTATCCTGTGTGTGTGATCTCTTTGTGAACTTTTCTTTATTTTTCCTATAGCACTATCAAAGGACTCCTATTGTTTATCATGTGTTTACTGATTCTTGTAGGATTTGAGAAATCTACTAATTCAAATCCCGTGTTTTTTCTATTCATGTGTTTTTCCTATCCTACGAATCAAAGGGGCCCTAAGGTTTAAGGTTAGTCATATCAATATTTTCTTCCAAACACACATATCTATGTATAAAGTTGTACTAAGAATATTATTTTATTACTTATGCTCACATTTACATGCACGTTAGAGATGCTCTTACCATAATAACTATGTGGTCACGAAAACTGTACTGTTATTGCGAGATACTAAAAAAATTATGGTGCGTGTGATAACCGTACGATTTAGTAAACCAAGCGTGTGCCCCGGCAAGGAAGAAAACCACGGGAAAGAGATGGCGCCGTTGGATTATCAATCGCTTCACGAGTTCACTGCACACACAAGTTGCGAGTAGTGTGCGTTGACTTTGACACAATCTATCGATGTACATGCCGATGCCGATACTCCTCCTCCTCCTCCTCCTCCTCCTGCTCCTCCCCCAGGGCCATGGCGGCGCCGGCGACATCTGCATCGTGGGCAGCGGCATCTCCGGATCATCCACCGCCTTCTTCCTCACCAACTACACCACCGCCCTCTCCTCCTCCGGTGCCCAGCTCCGCGTCTTCGAGCGCCGCGCTATGGTCGGCGGCCGCCTCGCCACCGTCACCGTCTCCGGCGACCACTTCGAGGCTGGCGGCTCCATCATCCACCCACGAAATCTCCATGTGCGCCGCTTCGCCGACCTGCTAGGCCTCGAAGCCAAGAGCTATGGCGACGATGACTGGCTCGGGATTTGGGACGGCCACCGCTTCGTCTTCCAGACGCTCCGCCCGCTACCGCCCGGGACGTCCTGGCTCCGCCGCAAGCTGCACGCCCTTGTTAACTCGCTGCGCCTCTTTAAGCGCTATGGTCTCTCGCTGCTCAAGATGGACAGATTTGTCCAGGTTCCTCCTCCATAATCTTCTACTACCAGTATTCTTTTCTCACTACTACTAGTAGTTTTTTTTTAATTTATTTATCTGCTTCGCTATTATTAATATAATACTCCTAGATAATAACTTGCCATGATCTCTTTATTTGCTTTGCCATCTAAACTAGGTGATATCCCCGAACGATGCTTTGTGAACTTGTGTGAAGCAAAATAAACATTCTAAGCATTATGCCTTAATGTAGAATTGTATAGTAAGAGGATATACTGTGTATGTTGGTCGATTGATTGAGCCCCGAGGGTCGGTATATAAACAGAGATACACATGGTTAGAGACAACAATGGGATTAGCGACAAGGAAGGTGTCCATGTAAATCAAACACATATCCTAATATATCTCTAACTACCATATACTCTTAACACTTACTAGGTAAGAGTGAACAGGGAACCACGCAGATCAAATAATTGAAATGCTCAACTTTTCTTGATGATGTGTTCTGTCGCTCCTCTGAAGGAGCAATTGCAGTTAGTGGGTGATAATCATATACAAGTATGCGATTAGCTAGTTTTGCTTCCTTTGTCATTTTCTTGACTGAGTTGAATATTCTGTTGGCTTTACTGATTAGTGATTAACAACAAACACGCTGAAATGTGTTATTGCTGTATATGCATGCAGGAAATGTTGCAAAGATTTATGCTCTACTACAATGGTTTTGAATCCCGACCTGTTTTTGACACGGTTGAGGAGATGCTCAAATGGTCGGGCCTCTATGGCCTCACTCGCAGGACACTAGAGGCAGAGCTGCTTGATTCTGGCCTCAATTCTCAAACTATTTCAGAGCTTGTCACTGTATGATATGATTGCTTTCTATGTTTTCTCCTATCTTGTTTCAATTGATAACCCACAAATTTCTGCAGACTTGGTTTTTTCTTAGCTTCCCAAGAATTAGTACATTTACTGGTGGTCTTAACACTTTCTTTTTCCTGTATACATATTTCGGTCTAAAGATAAAATCTCTTCAAAATTTTGTAATCTAGTATCTCCAATATGCCTTGACCAGTGCCTTTCCACCTTTACGTTTCTCATGACCAATTATAAATTAACCAAGCAGTGGAACTCATATCAGTAGTCATTACCTGAATATCAGTCAAGCATATAGTCAGTGTATAGCGCACTCATCAGGTCAAATTTTCTTGTTTACTTTTTCAACTGAGAAATTATTTTTTTTCTCGTTTAATTAATTTTCCCAGAAACCTTTATGTTAATTGTGCTATCCTGCCCCATATCTTTGGCAGGTGATAACAAGAATCAACTATGGGCAAAGTGTGAGTATAAGTGGCCTTGCTGGTGCGGTTTCTTTAGCTGGTTCTGAATCAGGACTGTGGGCTGTCAAAGGGGGCAACTGGCAGCTAGCTGCTGGATTGCTCGAGGCTGCTAACGCCACCTTGCATCTGCAAGAAGGCATAGACTCAATCGAATATGCAGGGGATCACTATATTCTGAAATCGAATAAAGGTCTTGAATATAATTGTGTAGCAACGGTGGTTGCAACGCCACTTGATGAGGTGAACATTACATTCAGCCCCCCAATCTCCATTCCAGCGAGGAAGACGCAGCATACCCATGCAACCTTCGTGAGGGGCATCTTGAATCCTGTAAGTGTGTATGGTGCTCCCTGTAACAAACTAGTTTCCCACAACAATGCACCAAGGTAGCAACTTAAATGAAGAACATGCAGCAAGTAACAGATAGCATGGTCTGAAACTTTGGTTGATGAAAGGGCAGCCTTGTTTGGTTGTAAAGTATGAGGGAGTCTGAAACTTTGTTTGTTATGGTGCAGAAATTTTTCGGTCTAAGCTCGGTATCAGATATTCCAAAGCTGATAGGAACCATGGAGGTCCCTGAGATCCCGTTTTCAAGCATTTCGATTCTGAAGTACAGCGAGCAGGACATGACTTACAAGGTGTTCTCGCGTGTGAAGCTGAATGAGAGCTTGCTGGACCAGATCTTCAGGTAAGCAGTAAGCGCTGTCGTACATATCTTAATCTTCCTGGAATTGATTGTGTGGTAATGAATGAATGCTGTAACACAACAACAACAGTGGGAGGAAGGAGACGATCCGGATAAACTGGCCTGCGTATCCACACTATGAAGCTCCAGAAGTATTTGCTCCGATAATACTGGACGGTAAACAGCTGTACTACGTGAATACATTCGAGAGCGCAGCGAGCGCCATGGAGACGGGGGCCGTTGCAGCGGAAAACGTGGCTAGGCTCCTCATTGCAAGGCTCAGGCTGCCTCTCCCTTCCCGACCTGCTGCGCCTGCGCCCGATCACCACGACCAGCGAGCAGATCTGTAACTGTGACTCTGTGATGTGAGGAGGTCATCGCGTCGGCTGTATTTTGTTTGTGTCTAACATGTCTGGAACCCACATGTACGTAGCAGTGTTTTTTTTTATTTTTTGATAATCAGCCAGCAGGTATATTACTAATCAATAAGTTTTAGAGTTAAAATGACATGGAACCCACGTGTATGAATATGATGATGACCTCCTTAGTAAGTAGGAGTATGTTTTCACAGAAATGATAAGTTATACTAGGCTGAGGCTAAGTTAGTTGAGACTAGTTGGGAACAAATCTTTTGCGCACGGAAAACAGAGCGGTCAACTAGCGAATGATTAGTTAAGTAATACTTTTTTTTAAAAAAATTGGATCAATATGATTTTTTAAGCAACTTTCATATAAAAACTTTTTGAAAAAAAAGTACGCATGATTAGTTGATTACTATTAACTATTTTAAATTTTAAAAATAGATTAATATGATTTTTTAAAGTAACTTTTTTATAGAATATTTTTGCAAAAAACAATCGTTTAGGCCCTGTTTAGTTCCTCAAAAACTTTTCAAAAAACATCATATTGAATATTTGGACACATGTATGGAGCATTAAATATAGATAAAAAGAAAAACTAATTGCACAGTTTGTATGTAAATCACGAGTCAAATCTTTTGAGCCTAAGTGCTACAATAAACCATATGTGCTAATGACGGCTTAATTAGGCTTAAAAGATTCGTCTCGCGGTTTTCAGGCGAGTTATGAAATTAGTTTTTTCATTTGTGTCCGAAAACCCCTTTCGATATCCGGTCAAACGTCCGATATAATACCTAAAAATTTTCATTTCACCAACTAAACATGCTCTTGGTAGTACTTTGCAAAATACTACTGTGTACTGTTTGTTGAATTTGAAAGGACGAAACAAGAACAAAGCTTGGCTTACTGGAGTAGAAATGTCGGATGTGCCCTCAGACATTAACAAGGAACTTAAGAGAAGAATGCTGAAATGCCGGATATGCCCTCAACAAATTCAGGAGGGAGGACCCTTGATGTGGAAGCAACTACTCTTTGGTCTCTCTGGTCTTTGCTAGTGAGTGTGATTCATTCATTCGTTCGTTCCTCTTCTCTCTCTCGTAGTCTTCTTCCTCCAACCCCCAAGGCCCCAACTCACTCCCCAATTAAAAAGAAGAGAGCACAAGAGGAGGAGGAGACGAGCATGGCGATGGGGCCTCCGCGCCTCCTGCGGGGCCTGATTCCGCAGCTCCTGTCAGTGGACGCCTGGCTTCCCTGCACCTGCAGCAGCCGGCTGCAGCTGCTGCTCTCCCACTTCCACTGCCGCCTCCACCTTCGCTGGCCCTCCTGCGCCGACGCCTTCAAGCTCCTTCTCGCCCTTCTCCTCGTCTCCGCCGCCCTCGCCGAGGTCCGCTACATCGCCTCCTCCTCCATGGCCCCCACGCTCCGCCCCGCCGACCGCGCCGTCGCCGAAAGGGTCTGTATACTAGCCCTCACCCTACCCTAGATCGGCTATTAATTACACCCAAATCTACTACTAGTATTTTCCTTTTTTTTTCTTCCCAGATAATCTAGTATTTTCATTACTAGATTATTATTGCTACTGATTTTTGACGGAACGATGCACACTCTAGTAGTACTTCACCCCGGAATATAAATGCAATTTCTGCTAAAAAAAATGAACGCGATATCCTTTATTGACATCTCTCTCTCTCTCTCTCTCCCTCTCTCTCTCTCTCTCTCTCTCTATATATATATATATATATATATATATATATATATATATATATGCGCTCTTCCAGATCACCTACTTTTTTCGGAGGCCATCTATTGGTGATATAGTGTTCTTCAAAGTGCCCACGACCTTACAGGTTTCATTCTCCTTCCTTTCCTCCCACTGTTTATCTCCTTGTTTGCTGTTTTACGATATGGCACCTACACTACACTACTTTGCATATCAGAATTATGGCGTAAATAAGGATGTTGTGTTCATCAAGAGGATATTGGCAACTCCTGGAGATTTCATTGAGGTACATACACTACATCCATGTCTTTTATCCTACTTACCATATGCTGCAGCAAAGGACATTTCAAGATGCATACATAAATCAAATGCTGTGCTGGATTGGAATGCCCCACCCAACATAATACATGCATTTTTATTTGTAGGTTCGGCAAGGACAGCTTATTATAAATGGTGTTGCACGAAAAGAACATTACACAGCAAGCCATGCATCATACACTATGGAAGCAATGGTTTGTGCACCACCTATCTATATGCCAGCATTGTCTCCTTGAACAACATTGAGGAGTTGCTATTGCCAGGTCCAGAGATATTAAAGTGCTGTTAACACAAGGGTTAACAGCAATGACAAGAGAATCTTCATTTACTTACAAGAAGATGATCAAAAGTGGCCTGGCTGCTCCGTGTTGTTGACTTCTTGAGTGCCTCCTTCAGGCCTCAGATGGTGGATGATCTCTTCCATCCATTTCTGTTCTCTCTTCTCGACCAGGATCCTGTACTAAAGCCATGTATGATCATCCTACAGCGCCTTCCTGAAGGACACGTATTCGTCATGGGAGATAACCGTAATAACAGCTGCGATTCTCGTGCCTGGTAAGAAACACGTTGCTCCCACATTCATATAGATGCAATTGATCATTACCACCACTTAATTATTGAGGAATTCATTCATTTAGCTGCGGTGTGTGCTCTTGACGTTTTGAGTGTGCCATGAGCCTGGTCCAATTGTGATTATGATTAAACATGAGCATCCTAAATGTAGAGCTAGAGTGGAATGAGAACATGCTTATTGCTAGCATATTTCGGTTGTGAGAATGCACCTCAATTTGCTGATTCATTGCTGGTTGTGAAATGAAATGTGCCTTTATAGCTGATCTCCAGTCTATCTTTGCAACCTTTGTCTGCGAAGTAGGGGACTACTGATAAACAATCTTCTTACTTGTGGTGCTTGTGTTAGCAGGGGACCGCTTCCTATCAGCAATATAATTGGAAGATACATGATGTCGTTCACAAGGTCCTCCATCCAATAACCAAGGTACCAAGACGAAGAAGATTGATGACCCCAAGGACTGCAAACTACCTGATGCTGCTTGATATTATGGTGATAAGTTGATAACGATCGAGTTGTATGGAAACTAGCAGGCTGCCAGATGGGTGGAGCCTGCAAATTGCATCAGTAGCCCTGTAGTAGGTTGGGAGAAGGAACTTTTCGACTGGTATGGTTGGTTTTAGGCGTCGGTACACGTTAGTATTTGTCGCATGCCTTAACGGCAGTATGCATTTCGCTTGAAACTATCTATTTTAGTGAATCAGTTCAGGAGAACATCCAGTGCTCCAACCTTTTTCAATACTGAGTATTAAATATTAACTACTTATAAAACTAATTACATAAATGAAAGCTAATTTATGAGACAAATTTTTTAAGCCTAATTAATCTATAATTAGAGAATGTTTCCTGTAATATCACATAGGCTAATCATGGATTAATTAGGCTCAATAGGGACTTAGTACCTTTTAACTTGAAGCATGCATATACCGTGACAACACAACGGATTGTCACGGATTTATCAGGTGCAGTTATAGCTATGACTGCAACTTAAGAACTGCATGCAATTCCAGCCGTCCATTTCTGTGATGAAAGGCTTAGATCCAGCGATACAGTGACCGTACCAACAGTATTCTGTACTACAGTGTTCTGCTACAGTACGATGAACAGTACACCTCGCTGATCTGGACCGTTCCATCTGCATCCGTTGATGAAAACTGGTACTGCCTAAGTTGCAGTCCCAGTAGCGACTGCAGCTGATCCGGATTCCAACAGAACACACGAGTCAGTAGACATGACGTGAGGGGCTAAATACTCTACGAGCTGTGCCCAAAAGAGACTCGTCTTTTGAGTACAAGCTCCTACAGTATGCATGTATATACATACCCTCCAAACCAAGTAGCTTAGTTATCAACAAACGGGCATCAAGGTGGTGACCGGAATGATTCTGATGATCTAAGAGGAATGCCTTCACATTCTTCGTCTGTTTGTTTGGAGAAACGAAATGATGAAGAGGTCGGAAGACGGAACGACGATGAAGTTGAAAGCCCTACAGAAACAACAACAAAGTGGTTTCAGAATTTAGGAAGAAACAAATGCACGACCGTACGCTGACAAACTCATAATACCATCGGCCATGTCCTTCGTTTTATGAAGCAAAAATGTTCCAGAAAGGATTGTTACGAAGCCACACGCCTCTGTCACAATTTGTGTTGGATTTTGCCTGTCCCAGTCCTGCGTGTCAACAAATTCATTTGCAAATCGACAACTATAATGTTCTGGCTGAAGGATGTTTAAATACATGCTATCTTATAGCCTATGAAATTGACCGCTTGAAAATTTATATTGAAGCAAACAAGAAAGAGAAGATCAGAGGGATCAATTTAAAAAAAAACATCATACCTTGAACATGATGACACTAGCCAGTATGGTTAAGGATGTGAACATGGTATAATAAATTGGTGATACAACTGCTGTATTAAAGGTGTCAAGTGCCTGAAATCAAGGGGAGAATCATTATCACAGAAATCTTAGTAATGCACAAAGTTTCCCAAATCTCAAGGCACAAAAATCTAGTGAAAACTCTGAACTTTTGAGTCCCTACTAACTTAGATAATCCTGAAGGACTAGAGCACAGAACGAAATTGTATGCCACTTTTCTAATATTCTCGATTTTGGTACAGTAGAGCTTAGAATTTCAGTTGGCCTCATCGTATGCTAGTGCATAGTCAAAGAAGGGGAAAAAAATCTTCAGTTTGATTCAGAGAGAGGAAACCAGAGTACCTTGTTCAAGTAATTCATTTGGGTGACAATGCATGAGAGGACAACCAGGGTAAAAGCCCATGTTTGTGGATATATAAGTTGATTCGTTCCACAAAAGGTCAACTTCAAAGCTATACCAAGTGCTTTCACACTCATAACCTGCACAATTCAACCAACACCTTTGAAAAAGAACACAGCTAAATTAGGCAAAATTACTGGGATCTAAATTAGAGAGTGCATACCGAGATAGAGCCTACAAGAGAGCAAACACCAATATACACCATGACATGAGTTTGCCCGTAAAGTGGGACAAATCGGCAAACAAGTATGGCGACCATAGCAAGTACTACTGAAACATAGAACATGAAGGCAGAAAACAATAACATCGCATAGTTAGGGCTTGGTATTAAGCCACAACGAAATTCATAAAGTACAGTAAGTGTATCTTTGGGTAATATTAGGAACATGTTTAGAGAGAAAGCAATATAACAGAAAAGAAATTCATAAAGTACAGTAAGTGTATCTTTGGGGTAATATTAGGAACATGTTCAGAGAGAAGCAATGTAACAGAAAATGCCTGGTTCAGTAGCCAAATCCCACACTTCCGTTGCTGACTCAATCTCACGCTCCGCGGGGGCATGAAGGACAATTGTGGTGGATCCCACAACACATAAGATGCATCCGAGAATGCCAAATATGTGTAGCTTCTCACGCAGCATAAAATGCGCAAGTATAGCACTGCAGAACAAAAGATAGCTCTCAAGCAAACAGTAGATCCAAAACAGCAAATACATAATACCGTAAGTGAAAGACATGCCTGATGATAATGCTGAGAGCACCAAGAGGAGTGACCAAAATAGCTGGAGCAAATGCATAAGCTGCAAAGTTTGCAACTTCCCCAACAACCACTGAAGAAGAATTAGAGATATGGACAGTATGACAATGAACTGTATAGAGAAACACTAAACAGACAGAAGGGTAAAAGCGAGAAAAGAGGAGGGGTCACTTGTAATCATGCCAACCCACCAAAGAGGCTCATACAAATAAGAATAGCCGCCAACCCCTGTGATAAACATGGCACAAATAAGGGTAGCGTGCCAACACACTGGCATTCAATTGGTTAGGAAAACATACAAATATGCAGAGCAACAGCCTGGGATAACATTATAGCAGAAGCTGAGAATTGTGGGTGGCACTGGCATGCATCATCTAGATATATAGTCTAGTCTACACTGTTGAGACAGCTTCAATTACCAGGTTGTAAGTAAACAAGAAACGTAATAATGCAGCAGTGGACATCTTACTAATGCAGTAGGATGGATATCTATTTCACTTTTGACAAATTATTAAGATAGGATGATTTGGCATGTGGGCTAGAGGAAAGTGATCAAATTAATGATCCACTTACTTATGCGAAAAAGAAAAAGAAGTCATGATGAGCAGACAGATAGATAGGCAATGGAAGGCGAGGATGAGTAATGTACCGGCTCGAAGAGCGGAGGAGGAGGAGGAGGCGGCCTTCTTGAGGCCCTTCTTCTTGATGATGAAGCTGGCGCCGATGAAAAGGCTGGAGGAGAGGGCGAGCAGGAGGCCCTTGATGTTGTCGGCGGTGGACATGCCCCCCGCGTACCACCTCCCGCCGCCACCTCGCGCCTCCATCTCCATGCCTCGGCTCTCTGCCCTTACCCGCCTAGGGCTTCAGGGTTTCAGTCCACCCTCTCCTCTCCTTTTTCCCGTTTTCCTTGTTTGCGTTTATATTTACTCCGTAGTAATCCAGTTAATTAATTTTACTCTACAAAATACTGCATCAGCTTGCTTTAGACGGGAGGGAAGCGAGGGGTCTACAATTCTGAATTCTACCTACATCCCATCTCGTGGAAAAAAAATCAAATCAATCAGATGATAATCACAGTCGGATATATTACGCTTTTAACTGATTGCGATTCTCTCTTATATGGAGTATATATAGTAGTGTAATTCACAAAATACACACACTGTTGTTACACAGAGATAGATAGAAACACTACACGGCAGTATCAGGATGCTTTCAACATAAATAAATAGGAATAGGAGTAGAGTTATGATCTATCCTGATCCTAGATGGATGGATGGATGGATGATGAACTCACTTTTGGTTTGGTGAATTGGTTTCCTATACTCCTATTACAGATGATTACTAGAGTTTGCTAGATGGTGCAAGGTAGTTGGAGTAGCGGGCTTGAGCAATGAGTTTGCCCGATTTCTTCTTGAGGTCCACGAGCGCCACCCCAACTGCCTTGCCGGCACGAAGAACCTTTGCTTCGATCTCAATCTCTTCCTGCGAGTGCGAAACAAAAATCATCAAGGAAAAGTGAAGCAGTCCCGTCCCTAGTGTTGGAGAGGGAAAAAAAATTAGAGACAGATACATACATCGGGGAAAGCTGCATCCAAGTAGGAGATGTTCATCTCCAGGGGCGAGGTAGAGCTAGAGGTAGAGCTGCTGCTGCCGGTGGTGTGGAAGACGGCGGAGGCGACGAGGTGAATGAGCGAGGCCGTGGCGCCGCCGTGCAGGAAGCCGCCCGAATTCTTGACACAAGCAAGTGATGAGTCAGATGGCTCAGATAAGGTGGAAGAAAAGAAAAGATTACTACCAGGAGTCGGGAGGGGACGGTGAAGCGGCAGAGGAGGCGGCCGGGCTCCGCGGCCTCCACGCGGATGCCCCTCAGCACGAAGGCGTCGTAGAACCCGGAGGGCAGCGCCGCCGCCGACGACGCGTCCGAGCCCGGATGCTCCAGCACACGCCGCGCCGCCTCCATCCCCGATCCCATTCCCCTCTCTATTCTCAACTTCTCTCTTCTGTCTATTCTACTCCTAGTAGAGAGACAAATTGGGTGTGTTCGGCATCGCCTTTTCCCAACCCCTCTCCCTCAGTTGCATGCACGCTTTTCAATCCGTTAAACAGTACTATCTCAATCCCAGAATATAACAACCTAAGATAAAATACCATTATCCTAATAGGATATGTCATATCACCCATTCTATCCAGATACATTGTCCTAGAATAGGTCACATCCCATCTTAGATTGCCACGGAGGTAGTATGTTTTTCTGCAAAAAGTTTCTATATAAATATTGCTTAAAAAAATCAAATCAATCTATTTTTTTTAAAAAAATAGCTAATACGAGTACTTAATTAACCACGATCGTTCCATTTTCCGGGATTAGTAATCCGAACACAGCCTCCGAGTCACCCAAGGACTCTCTCTCCCTGACTTGGGTGACCCACTCTAGAGTCGAGTCAGGCTGGCCATGGCCATGGATGCCTACCGCTTCGTGTTCGGCGAGGCCAAGCCGCCGGTGGCGATGCAGATGCGCCCCATCCTCTTCCACGCCCACGCCCATACTGATGATGTCTCCCAACTCCGCCTCCTCGCCACCGACCTCCACTCCCTCGCCTGGGTCCGCTCCCTCTCCCTCTCCGACATCGACGATCTCGTAAGCCTCTTCTCCTCCCAACCCCTAATCAAATCAGTATCAGTATCAGTATTCACATCGTGCTTTTCCAGAGAGACGACGTCGGGATCGGCGGCTCCTGCTCCGACTTCCTGGATTACCTCAAATGTTGCCTCTCCTCTGGGGAAGTCAACCTCCTCTTCCCTCACAATGGTCGGTACCCGACCTACCTACACTACGCTTTTTTACACTACATCTTCCCTATGCTCATACAGATAATACTACAGGTCTTGATCGCGTTCATCTTGTTGCTACAAAGGCAAAGGGCCTACCTCGCATCACCATTTCCCTCAACACCCTTACTCACTCCGCGCTGAATGATGTCATTGCCAATTTCTCACTATCACTCTATGCCGCTTTTAGGACTACGCAGGACCATGCATCGAGAGGTCCTACTCGCTTCATTATTATTCACTCTCTAGTACCTCCGTTTTTTAATAGATGACGCCGTTGACTTTTTCTCACATGTTTGACCATTCGTCTTATTCAAAAAATTTACGTAATTATAATTTATTTTGTTATGAGTTGTTTTATCACTCATAGTACTTTAAGTGTGATTTATATCTTATACATTTGCATAAAATTTTTGAATAAGACGAATGGTCAAACATGTGAGAAAAAGTGAACGGCGTCATCTATTTAAAAAACGGAGGGAGTATTATATTACCCCTATGCTTTTGTTTCTCTTAAACATTGGTATCCCTTCTTTTTCAGAACAAGAGCGGGTGTCAAAGCTGATGGAGACTCTATCATCTGAAAAAGTTGTTTCCCTGATCCCCCTATTACTTTACTTATTATTAACTGATGTTTCTGCTGCCTGATGAAGGAGTACATCGTTAGCATAAATGGAACCATACATACATTTCTTCTCGTCACAATGTCAAACCGTTTATTAGCATTATAGGTTGCCAACTTGACATACTGCTAGTCATGCAGCCCTAAAGTTCAAAAGGACAGTTTTTTACATACTACAACTTGATTGCTGGATGTTTACCATATATAAATGCTTGATTATTTTTTTTCAGTAATCACTTTTTTTCCCCACAAAATTTCAAGCATGAATGCTCCTGCATCCTTGTTCTCTGTGTTGGCCTATTGTACCAGGAGATCCAGTTATCATTGAGGTTCAATGTCAGATGCTGCTAGCTTGCTCTGTTTAATTAAATTTCTCAGCATATTTTTTAATGGCAAAGCAATTCTTAATCTCTGCCATAGTTTTTTTCTTCTTGTTGCAATAGTTGGTTATATAAATTGTATTGTATGATGTTAGTAACACTCTTTGATTTCACAGGAAAAGAATGAAATAATGCAAAAGCAACTCGAAGCTCTTTCTTTTCTAGACAAAAAAAAGGCAACAAAGCCAAAGCTGGTGGCCAATCAGGTTCCAAGTGTGTCTGATGTGACTCAGGGCTCTGATCAGGTTATTGTTCCAGCACAGCAGCAAACACCAGGTAACCATGCTTCTCCATGCAGCACTGAAACAAACAATTCTGTGTTTTCTCAGGTAATGAAATTGTAAACCTGCAGTAGTTTCACCTATCAAAGTTCCTCCAGCTAAAGCCACGAAGAGGATAGCCGTATCTCGGAGGTTGTATGGTTTTCTTGAATCGCTACTTTTACATGGAAAGAAGTTTTATTGTATCTGATTGTAGACCAGCTCTGACTCTTGCTATTTTTCTTCAGGGCAAGAGTGCGAGGAGCTTTGTTTCAAGATACTGAGGAAGATGTCGAAGAATAGTCAGATATTGCCTTTTCTTTGTATTGATTAGTTATAAACTTCTAAAGCGTGAGTGTGTGGTTTGTTAGTTTTGGGGCCATTTTTACTTGTATCAAACCTATGAAATCAAGCTAATGCATTTATTGACACAAACCTGCTCATTTTTTATTGTGCACTTCATTTTTCTCTTGTTTACCTGTTTGGTATAAGCTAAGTGTGCTTATCAGTTGTCTTTTAGCTGATGTGGTACTAAGATTTTTTTACCAGTTATTGTGTTGCGCATGGATTTTTTTTAAAAAAAGACACTATGAATCAGAGAACCGTATTTTAACTTCCGCTGGCTGGCTTTGGTGTATACAATTTAGTGTTTTAATTTCTTGCAGTGTCTATATTCATAGAATGTACCAGAATGTGTCTATATTACAGTTATCATTTAAAAAACCATCCGCAACTTGGCATATCTACAACAAAATGTAGTGTCAGGTAACCATATAGAAAGATCATATACAGACATCTCTTTCATGTTTCTCTGCAGCTTGCATTTCTTTGCCTGCTGTTATTCATGAAACGTTTTATGGAACATCTAAATCAGGGGGTTATGGTTTGTTTGTTCAGACGAATGAACTCCATGATGAATGTTTCTATCATATGGAATTGCTTGGCTCTGAGTGTTTTGCTTCAAACTACAGGTACATGGTGTAGCTACTGTGCTTGTTTTTTGTCGTTTGGCATGCTATTGCTCCTTAGAACTACCTCCGTTTCAGGTTATAAGACTTTCTAGCATTGCCCACATTTATATAGATGTTAATAAATCTAGGCACATATATATGTCTAGATTCATTAAAATATAAATGAATGTGGGCAATGCTAGAATGTCTTATAATATGAAACGGAGGAAATATATTGCTATATTCATTTTCCATTTCAGCAGCTGTATTTTCATGGAACCATTTTATCTGTGTTGACTGACAATGACATGTTCTTCCCTTGAACCGCAGCAGAGTCGACAGTTGAACCTGAAAAGATCTTCTTTCTCCCAGCACCAGCACTAGCATCATCACCACAGGGCGAAGGCATGAACAACGTATGTCCTTCCATGGTCTCGTTCCAGGACAGCCTCTTCCTCTTTGACATGATGTTCACCCTTGTACTGCTAAATGTCCACGGCGCCGCACAGAGGCAGGTCGTTTCGCCTGGTTTCAGGATTGAGCAGGAGCTGCATGCTCTTGGATTGCTTGATCCATGATTGATAGTCCATTACAGTGCATCCTCGTTGGTGTCGTTTCTAGAACAGGACATGCGAATGTGAGTTCGCTATGCTGTGGTTGCATGTCTGGAACTGAGGCGGTGAGGCCTCCTTTAATTCCAAGGAAAATCATAGCAATTTTGGAGGATTTCATTTCTATCGGATTTTGGAGTTTTGAGTGGAGAGCCTGACACTCATCCTTATATTGTTGAGTCAAGCTTAAGTAAATTTCTCTAGATTTAGAGATAGGAAGACGTGTTGTTTATTTATACATTGTTATACTCTTGTTTTATATTATTAGATGTTTTAACTTTTTTCTAATCAAAATTCTTTAAGTTTAACTAAATTATAGAAAAATTAACATCATCTATTACACCAAATTAGTTTCAAGTATCTATTGCTATGTAGTTTTTCTTGATCAAACTTAAAAGAAGTTTGACTAGGGAAAACAATCCAAATGTCTTACAATATGATGAAACGGAGGGAGTAGTGATAAGGCCCCACCAGTTGGTTTTTACAAATTTTTATTTTGAAATTCTTCATATTAAACATTGATAATTGATTTATGTTAAAAATGCATCCTCGATAGACGATAGCTATAATCCAACATTTTGTGATAATACTAATTATTGAACAAAACCTATAAACTAACACTTTAAAATCAAAACACGTCTTATAAAAATCAACATTGAGTGATTCCCAACCCAAGCCTGTCTTTTAGCCGAATCCACGGCTCCGCAGATCAATATTTCCTTGCACATCAGTACCCAATTTTGGTTACTAATCGAAACTAAACGGTTTGATTGAATTTCATCCAAAATCAGTTGCACATCACCCCAGTTCTTGTAGTAGTGTATGCAGTATCCAACTGTGTGTATAGTCTAAAAGAGTAGGCGATTGTTAGATATGCTTTAAGATTCGTGCGCAATAGTGATATTATCCACCCCCCACCCCTTCTCCCCCTCTTGAAGTCGGTGGCGGTGAGGTATCCCTGCTCTGCTGTCTTCGCCGTCTCCATCAGCCACCATCTCCTAACCAATCACTTCGTTTAAACTGCCACCGCTGACGCCGACCCATCGTCCTCCATCCCTGTGGCTCCGGCTACGCTGTCACCACCTCGTTGCCCGCTCGAGTCCACCGCCCATGACCATCCCTATAAAACCGACAAAGTCCCCCCTTTTTCCCTTCTCCCCATCCTATGTCACCCCCAAGGCCCCAACCCTAAGTAGGACTCTAAGGTAGTGTTTGGTTTGGGGACAGGGTGGGATGGGTTAGGTCCATCCCTGTTTTTTGGAATGGGATGATCCTGTTTTTTGTTTGGTTACAGGGATGGAACGAGCACTGTTTTTTGTTTGGTTTGAGGTATATAATGGGATGGAATGATCCTATACATTGTTTGGATGGAGGGATGAAGGTGGGATGCTTGATAGGGTTACCTATTGATATTAGTTGGTGAGGTTACCCTCAACTAGTCATGAATACCACACAGTGCAAAATAATACTTACTCATGAACACCACACTATTTGAAAATGACCATTGTGAATCTGTTCGCAAACAATATAGCTCCATAGGTTATTAAAAAGATTTAATAAAACTTCATGTATGCCGATACTAATTGCTGCAACAGTAGGCTTCACAGGGCACATATAATACAAGCCACACATAATAATAGCAAATCTTAGTCTTACACATATTAGCAACCGAAGGTCTTACACATAATAGCACATTTTAATTCTTGCACATGATAGCAATTTTAAGTCTAGTAAGTTCTCTGCCTCAAACATATTGGCAGTTTAAAGTCTTACATATAATAGGTAAATAAGCCAACCAACAACACATAACACCAAAAGAACTATCCAACTCATCCAAGAAGCCTATGTTGATCCAGGGAACTTTTCACTAATGAACATAGCAAACCAATGCATCTTGTTTTCAAATGGAAGTCCATCGAATGCTCTAGCAATATGAGGGTTGGCAACCAAATGAGCATAGTAAAATGATCTATGGACCTCCTCAAAACCAGGAAGGGTTTTCAATGTGTCAAATAAACCTTCTGGAAGCTTATTGTCCGGCTCGGCGACCTTTAGTATAGCAGAGGCAAGCTTGTCACCAACACTAGTGAATGCACCAATCAGCCCGTCATCTTCATTCTCTTGTGTTTTTGCTTTCTTTGGCTTACTTGCAGATGATGCCTCCGCACGATCATCAGTAGTGGCAGGACCATCATTTTCTTCATCATTGTCATCTTGGACATCCTCTGTTCCTAGGACTGAACTTGAGTCCTTTGCATACTTTCCTGTAGCCATGGTGCTACCAAATATTGTAAGCATCTCACCATAGTGTGCAAGAGGTTTGTTAAAATAATCCGCATCAGCCTTGTGATCCTTCATGAAACAAAAGTTAATGTATAAGCAAATGCAATAAAAAGTTATAAAAATAAAGCAAAGAACCCAGAAAATAAGACATATACCTCAATATAACCATTATAGTGCTCATCATCAAGAGTAATAATGAAGTTTTTCTCATCCCAACCAGCAGCACTCACTTTCCTAAGCCTATTTATCTTCGAGAACTTTCTTTGCCATGTCTTCAAATGGTTCTTAATTTGCTCACCCGTGAGAGTACTATTGAACCTTTCATTGACCGCCCTAGCACATGCATTGAGATGGACTGCCTTGAAACCAGATGAGGTCCTTGTGCCACCAGCAACAACATTAGCTAGGTGAGAAAGCATGAAAGAGGACATAGCTGAGGTCCATGAAGCATGGGTGCTTCCTCCCTTGCCACTGTTGTTATCCATTTCCTACCTATCATAAAATGAAACAAAAATGTCCATTCAGTAATATATATATCAATAAATTATGCATGCAACAATATTATATGAACTCAGAAAATAACTATTCAGCAATATATCTAATAAAAAAATGACCATTCAGCAACATATCAACCCAAAAAATTACCATTCACCAACATATCAACCCAGAAAATGACCATTCAGCAACATATCAACCCAAAAAATTAGCATTCACAACATATCAACCGGGAATATGAGCATTCAGCAATATATCAACCCAAAAAATTACCTTTCACCAACATATCAACCCAGAATATTAGCATCCAGCAACATATTAACCAAGAAATTCAACATTCATCAATTCATCAAACCAGAAATTCAGCATACAACAATACATTTATCCATACAACTGAGATTTGGCAAATGGACTACAACAAGCTGTCCACACGAAATAAATAAATAAAGAAGTTCATAATACAAATGAAATGTAGCAAATAAGGTAGAAATACAAGTTGCATAGCTACATATTACACTCCATGATGGTTATTACGGTCAGCCCACATCTGATCAGCTAAACCCTGCCTGAACTGAACCATCAATGCATGGTCATTCGCTTGCCAAGTTGACGATTCATCAATGTCCTCACTTGACCAATCAGACGGAGCTACAAGCTCATCAATTCCGTCATTTATGACCCAGTTATGAATAATACAACAAGCTACAACAATATCTACTTGAGTTCGAAATGGGAAGAATGGAGTGGCATCATCTAGAACTTTGAACCTCCTCTTTAGTGACCCAAATGCACGTTCAACCGTTATACGGAGGGATGAGTGTCTAAGGTTGAACAACTCCTTCTCATTTTGCACCGGATTATTCCCTCACTCTTTCAAGTGGTACCGGACAGCACGAAAAGGAGGCAAGAATCCTTGTTTGGCTCCATATCCAGCATCAACTAGATAGAATTTTCCTATCATATGATCGATAAGTTGGTCACATTCCTAAATATCAACATTTGTCATGGAGAATTTGATAAACTATAGTAATCTATTACCTTGTGGGACATGAAGGCCATTTTCACGTTCCAAAGCATCTCTTAAAACTACAGCATCATGTGCTGTCCCCTCCCAACCAGCCAGGACATAAGTAAACCGAAGATCAAAATCTACGGCCGCCATTACATTTTGAGTGGCATGGGACTTCCTACCACGAAAAGAGGACTCCACATTCTTACGAACAGAGGCTCTAATATGTGTGCCATCAATAGCTCCAATACAATCCTATTTTGTGTTCAACAACATTAAAAATTAGGGACAATACATCAATGTTCACATAAATATAAAATGAGATAGGAATGAATCTCACACCTTAAAGTAAGGATCCCATCTAGGATTTCCTGCTATTTTAGTTGGAGTGTCCAATGAGGGGGGTCTGATAAGTTCATCTCGTAGCTCACCAATTGCATGAAGGACTTTGTTGAAATAACGACTTACTGTTTCTCCAGACCTACCATAATTAGTGCGGACTAACCTATTTCTAAGGTTATGTCCCACCGTATGCAGAAACATAGCCACTTGTTCCTCAATACACATGTGGATGGTATCTTCAAGTAAACCACGATCCCTAAATAGCTTACAAAAACGAAAAAAACTTCCTTTTCTAAGTCTAAGCATGTCAATACAAGTTGTATCATTGAACCAAATTTTCGTTTCTAGGTACTCAATTCTTATCCTATCCCTTTCAGCCATTGGGCCATATCTAATACCTTCTCTCCTTGAACCTCTCGTTCTTTTCCTAGACCGAATAATCATGGCCATCATTGATAACAATAAATTTGTAGCAGCAATACAAACTAAAAGCTTGGTCCTCTTATCCATCTACAATACAACAACAAAAATAACACATGACCATCATCTACTGTCAAGAAATTTACCAAAAAAATTAACACATTGTTGAAATAATTATACTACAACATTCTTAAAAAAAACAGACATGCACAGATCTATATAAAAGAAATCCCCATTCAGTGTTTAGGGTATTTTTACCTTGTACAATGGAAACTGAGCTCTGCAGTTTGTGGATGGGGATGGAGAAGATGAGGATGAGCAGCAACTGGCAATAGAGGCTCGCGCGCTGCTGGCTTGCCCCTACTCCCGCAGCTGCCTCGCCCTTATCGCGTCGCCGCGTCACCTGCTCGCGCCGCCGCGTCGCCCTGCTCGCGCCGGCGCCGCGCCCTGCTCGCGCGCCGCCGCGTCGCCCTGCGCGAGCCGCCGCCGCGCCCCGCTCGCGCGCCGCCGCGTCGCTTGGCGCGCGCCGCCGCCGCCGCGCCCCGCTCGCGGGCCGCCGCCGCCGCACCCCTGCTCGCGCCGCCGCCTCGTGCGCTTCCGCCGCCGCCACTAACCCTAACCCTAGAAACGGACTCGCGACTCGCGAGGAGGAGAGAAAAGAGCGAAGGGAAAAATGAGAAGCGGTGAAAATATGTGGTGGGGCGCGAGAGTTACCGCGCCGAGACAAGTGAGGCGCGAAGCGGAAGTGGGATGGCGCGGTCCGCCTCTTTTTCCCGGATGAATCGGTCCCGAATATTGAAGGAATATTCCCTTCTAGAGCCATCCCATCCCTTCTAGCCTCTCAACCAAACACACCTAAAAATGGGATGATCCCATCCCATCCCGGGATATCCCTCCAACCAAACGCTACCTAAATGGTTGGGATTGTTGTTTGCTGAAGTTGAACAAAGTTAATGGAGTTGAGGAGAAGTTCATTGGAGCACGAATTACGAGGCAGATCTGAAGGTTAGACATTTGTAAATTTTTTGCTCCCATTTTTATGTCAAATGTGGTTTATCAATTCCGCAATTATTACTATTTTGGACTTTATGATGGAGTGGTTGTGCTTCACGGAAAAAGAAAAAAAAATGAAAGGTGGTCCTACTGAACTAGTAGCAGTACAGTACTTATAGTAACAGTATAGGCTGCATCCTGCATGCATCTATGGTGAGGCCATATGGAGATGGAGGCAGCAATGAAACGAGGAAACATGATCGATCGCGTTAAGGGAAACAGTAGTACTAGGTGCTAGTACAGTAGTAGATGACGTCGTCAGGAGGGGGAGGTAGACGGCGGCGAGGATCCGGTGCTCATGAGGACCCGGGTGGGCCTGCTGGGCCTGGGCCTGGGCCTGAGCGCAAGGGTGCACCTTGCCCTGAGCACGGCGTAGCCGAGCAGGCGGTACGCGGCGACGAATCCCAGCATGACGCCCACGTTGCGCCACCGGCACTCGTCGCCGAGCCCCTCCCGGCGCAGCACCTCGTCTCCGGTGGCCACGCAGGCGCCCATCACCCGCGCCACGCACCTCCCCCCGCCCGCGAACTCGTTCACCAGCAGCGCCTCGAACGGCCACTTGAACAGCGACAGGTAGTGCATGAACACCCAGCACGACGGCATCGCCGACCGCGCGATGAAGTAGCCGGAGAAGAGGAAGAAGGACCCCATCACCCCTTGTATCGCCGCATTCCCCACCACGAAGTCCGGCGCCGCCGCCGCGAAGCACACCACCACCGAGTTCGCCGTGTACAGGATCAGCCACACCAGCACCACGAAGTAGCCGAACGCCGCCGCCGTCCTCCGGAGCCCCGCCATCCAGTACACCGGCGCCGCGAACACCACGGCCAGCGCCAGCTGGAACGGCAGGAACACCACCGCGTTCGCCACCGCGTACGACGACACGCGGTACGCGCCCGACGACGTCTCCTTGGCCAGGATCTCCCGCTCCTGCAGGAAGATGGGCAGCGCCTCCGTGGTGGACGACAGCAGGAAGGTGAGGAGGAAGGCGAAGAGGCCGACGCGCTCCGCCACCTTCTCCTCCCCGAGGTCGTAGAAGATGGACCCCAGCGCCAGGCCGGCCACCAGCATGCACACCGTGCGGCACGCGAACAGCTGCCGCGTCCGCGCCACGTTCTTGAAGAAGCGCTGCGCCAGCACGCCCACCTCGCGCCCCCAACTGTTGGCGTACCGGCTCTTCTTCTCAATCTCCATCTCCATCTCCATCTCCACGTCCTCCTTGTGCAGCTGGAACAGCTGCTGCAGCGTGCACCGGTCGCGGGCCTCGGCGGCGCTCCGGCGGCGGAGCGCGTCGACGGAGTCGATGGAGAACTCGACGGTGTCGACGTGCGGGGGCAGAGCGAGGCCCGCGGAGGCGAGCAGGGAGCGGAGGGCGTCGACGGTGCCGTGGTGGAGGGCGCAGCCACCGGCGAGCAGGAGGACGGAGTCGAACATCTTGACGATGCGCGCGCCGGGCTGGTGGATGCTGAGCAGCACCGTGCGGCGGCGAGTGTCGGCCATGGCGCGGAGGGCGCCGATGATGTGCAGGGCGGAGGCGCTGTCGAGGCCAGAGGTGGGCTCGTCGAGGATGAGAACCGCGGGGTCGTGGACGGCCTCGACGCCGATGGAGACGCGGCGTCGCTCGCCGCCGGAGAGGTCCTTGACCCTGGTGTCGGCGACGCGGGCGAGGGTGAGATCGTGGATGAGGGCGTCGACGCGGGCGTCGATGTCGTTGCGGGCGCCGAGGCGGAGGCGGGCGCTGAAGCGGAGCGTCTCGCGGACGGTGAGGAGCGGGAAGAGGACGTCGCGCTGGGTGACGTAGGCGGAGACGCGGCGTAGGTCGGCGGTGGTGGCGGGGGCGCCGTTGAGGAGGAGCTGGTCGGGAGGCGGGGAGGGGTGGAGGCGGCCGGCGAGGATCTCGAGGAGGGTGGACTTGCCGGCGCCGCTGGGGCCCACGATGGCGAGGAGCTCGCCGGGGCGGGCGCGGCAGGAGACGTTGCGGAGAACGTGGCGGGTGGTGCTGGGATGCTGCTGCTGCTGCTCGTCTTCGTCTTCTTCCCTGCTCCATATCTTCATCATCATGAGAGGGTGAGCGCGCTTTGGGATGGGGATGGGGATGCGGATGTGGTGGTTGATGCCCCGAGCCTCCACCTCGCAACCACCTCCTTTCTCCATGCCCCCCATTCTTTGTTGCTCCTCGATCCGCAGCTGCAGCTAAACAACGCTGCAGTGGAGGAGAGTATTATTGTTGTTGTTGTTGTGCATCGTGGTTCCGTGTGATGGATGATGAGTGTGAGCTGCTAGTGATGAGCGAGCGACTACTGTGTGTGCTCGTGTCAGCAAATGGTATTGGCTGCTGTAGCTACGTGCGTGTGCCAAATATTGGTCGGTCGGTTACCCTTTTCTCTTTCACAAGGACGGGGGCTGCCTGCTTGTGCTTGGTTTATGGTTGGTTGGTACTACTCCGTACTCCTATCATGCTATGGCTTTCCCTGTTTTGCACCCTAAACTACAGTATTAGTGTTGTCTGATTGAGGGGCAGAAATGTCCTGTGATTAGAACTGATTTGAGAAAGCTATCGAATCGAGCAGTTTGTGGTTGGGTATAAGCGAGCGCGCAGCTGAGCGGAGGGGGGGTGGGGGGGGGGGGGGGGTCACATGACGTCGTCGGCTAGCGAGCGAGCCAGCCAGCTTCACATGCATCTGCTGCTTTACCTCCCCGGCCGGGCGGCCAGCCTGAGCTAAGCTTAGCCGTCTCGTCGTCTCGTCGTTGGCAATAGATCTTCTACCGCCTACCGCCCACCTGCACCAAAACCCATCCATCCTCGCACCCGTATCCGCTTCATTACTGCACTAGACAATTATTAACAATGTTCAAGTTGATCAAAACAAAAAGAAAAACTCTAACCCGGCTGGCCTATCTGCATTTTGCAAGCATCCATTCACGCAATTATTGCCCATCTTTTATTATACATAAACTACAGTGTATTACATGATATCCTCATACTACTTGTTATTTGGGGTTCTAGAGTAGCAAATTTTATGAAAAAGTATGTTGGAAGCCGTGCTCTTTCTGTCTTTACAAAATGGTAAAACTTTACCATGCATCTAAACACAATCTAGCAAAACTTTAATAATAAATCTTTTGCCACAAAAACTTTTGTCAAACAAATTTACCACACCAAATTGATCTACATAGGCCCTAGAATTTGTTTTTTAATTAGGATTCGTAGTAAATGAAAGAAACTGGCACGTATAACCAGCCGCCTTCTTCTAGAAACTTCTCGTTGGCACATGAAAGAATGGAGATGACGGCCTAAGCCAAACCTGCTCTGCTGCATGCACCTACTCCTATAGGAGGAATAGGAGGAGGTGAGGTACGGGAGGATCGGATCAAATTCGTGGCCAGGAAGAGTCGAGTCGTCATGGGTTTTGTAGGTTCCCAGGAAGAGAAAAATATCTGGCTGAGCTTGGCCCTCGGGGCCATGTCATTGATATGACATCATTGTTAATTAAGCTCTAAGAGCAAGTTCAATAGTACAGCCAACTATTAGTTCCAAATCATCTATAACTAATGTAATAGCCATTCATATAATAGTTGCTTACTATACTATTAGTATATGGTTCCACCTGTCATACACATATTACGTCTTAGAGTCCGTGCTGTAGTGGGCTACAGATCTGTAGCCCCTGCTCTTCCCTCCCTTCCTTTATATCTTTAAAATATGTTTATAGCTAGCTTATAGCCTACTATTATACCTGCTCTAACTATTGATGCGTTCTTTTTTATGATACACGGGGATGGGTGAAAAATAATTTTATTTTAAAACTTACTATATCTATCCTAAAATATAAGCTTATATTTTGGCTTATATTTTGAGACGAAGGGAGTAGAAAATATATAATACTCCCTCTGTCCCATAATATAAGGGATTTTGAGTTTTTGTTTGCACTGTTTGACGACTCGTCTTATTCAAAAAATTTGTGCAAATATAAAAAACGAAAAGTTGTACTTAAAGTATTTTGGATAATAAAGCAAGTCATAAAAATATAAATAATAATTTTAAAATTTTTTTAATAAAGCGAGTGATAAAAAGTGCAAACAAAAACTTAAAATAACTTGTATTATATGACGGAGGGAGTAATTAATTAACACAACTAGTGGAGACGGGTTGATTAACACAACTAGTGCTAGCTAGCACTGATGCAGGTGAGGCCATATGGTGTTTGTCCTCCAGCGACCCGTGACCGGTCGGTCCCTTCCCGTCCCGTGACCCGTGCCAACATATACGCCACCCCACGCATCACACCACCACCACCTGGATGGATCATCATACGTAGGAGTAGGAGCAGATCCGCAGCAGGTTACGCTACACCAAAATACCATCGCAGCGTTTGTTCAATTGTAACCAACCATATACCCCAGCCACTAATAGCTCATAGAATCCTCCCTTTTTTTTGTTTTTGAATTGTTTTTGGTTTCTTGGATTTCTGTCTTTCCGCTTTTGTTTCTGTTTATAAAACTTTACGAAAAAGTTCCGATTGACACTTTCTGTTTCCAAGAACGCAACTAAAAAGGGAAAACTTTTCGAACTGTTTTTATCTTAGTTTACGAAACAAACCAACAAATGATTTCTCACTTCTACAGCAAAGACGAATGATTTATGGTCTAAATCGACAAGAAGGCATGAGCAAATGTAAAGGTAAAAGAACAATTTGATTGATCGTTAAGGATTCAGTGATTCAATCAAATCGGTCATACCACTTATTCCATATATACTTCTCCAAGCTGTTCTATTAGAACCAAACTCGGATCTATGCAAGGAAACACAACAATTGCCTAAATTGGACTCAAACTCGGAGAGTGCCAAATCTGGGAGTCATTAGGCTAGCTATCAATCGCAGCAAATGACTCACGGACGGTGACGTACGTTCAGCAAATAGCCGATTCATCCACCAATCACTCCAAAATCAGCCGCCAGTGACTAATTCATTCCTACTAGCATAGAATAGCACATTCGCAATGTCAACAAGCCCACTGTTTAATTCCATTATTTTTCTTTTAAAAAAAAGAGTGCATGATGCTACCGAGCATGATGAAACGAGGACCAGCTTAAGGCGGACGTGTCGAATCCATCAGGCGTTCAGGCGTTCAGGCATTCGAGCTCGAGACCAGTAGAGAGACTACATGAGGATGGAAGTGAAACATATTTTCATTGAACAACACTAACAATAAAAGAGGAAACATCCTTTCGTAGATATTCAGTAAATTGAACTTAATACATTATATAGCTGCTGACGTAATGGAGACTATATATGTTTTTTTTGTATGCATCATTGGGGTGGGCGGTTCAACATGGAAATATACAGAAAGCAAAAACAAATCGACACAAACAAAGCTTATCGCTTTCAGCAACCAATATTTCATCAACAAAGAGCCCAGATTAGCATCACCAGCATGTTAACAGCAGCTGCTAGCGGCAGCATCGGCTTCTGGCGGCTTCTGCTTGAAGATGTTCTTCTTCGCACCTGAGGAAGCATCAGCCAAGAGGCTTGGTGTGTCCAATATCTGCATCATGAACGCATATGCATATCATTAACAGAGCTCCACATCCCACATATAAATTGTATCTATCAAGAGCAGCTCTGTAACAAACTAACAAACTTGACATAATTACTTTTAATAATGTATAATTTATGTGACAAGTGTTCTACTAAATATGTTTTACAAATCTGAATATGAAAATTGCTGTCATATTGCAATGTGTATTTTATCTGTAAGATGGTTCCGCTTATGAAAAGTATGATGCGAACTACTACTGGTTCTCTCAAAAAATAAACAGATGAGACAAACACTAAAACACCGCCAGTCCACTATCAAGCATGAGCAAGCAAACCCTGAACATCCAATCAATCATTTGCTATGGCACCGCAAATATATAAAGTCAACTTTCTCTCAGCAGTAATTTCACAGTCCAACATGTAGCAAAAGAATAAAGCATGCCATGTATGAATCGAAATGAAGCAAGTTATATTACATACCTTCAGGACGAGTTCCTCAAAGCATTGTTCAACATTCACTTTGGTTTTAGCACTGCATTCTAGAAATAAACACCCGTATTCCCTGGCAAATTCAATGCCCTCTTTTTTTGTCACAGCTCTCTCACTTTCCTGCCAAAACCAAGCAGCTATATTTAGATGTGTCGTAAAAACATGAAAACAATACATAGAAAAAGAAACCTATGCAGAAGAACATCATAATTAGAATGGGATTGAACTTCAGTGAAGCAAAAAGAGCAGAAGAAAGCGTAGAACTGAAGCATATAATAATTACCTTGTCAACTTTGTTTCCGACAAGCATCTTAATACAATCCTGGTTTGTAGAATAGAGGTCAATTTCCTTAGCCCATATGTCAGAAAGATTGGTGAATGTTTCCCGTCGAGTGACATCGTACACTGAGAAATCAATTTGCACTGATCAAGATATATCTTGATATTCGATAAGATTAAAACACAATCCTCCATTTCCTTCTATAAGGCTTATTTTGAGTGGGGCACAAAAAATATGAGTAAGGAATAAAGAGAAGAGGGTTAAAATGACCATGCTACATAGAATTAAATATCTTGGAAATGGGAGAGGTGATGGCTAGTGATTTTTTTGTCTGATTATTAGTCAATTGTTTGTTATTAATGTAAGAGAGTCTGTTATAAATGAGAGTAAACAAGGAGTAGAAGTAAAAACATTTACACAGAGACCTATATTTTGGAATTTTTTTTTGAAGAAACTACAAGACTTATAGAAAGAAATGGGAGTAGTGAAGATTCCTTCAATGCTGCAAACAGAAGCAAGCATCCGCAGAGATGGGGCTGAAGACAATTACCCATAATAATACCCTGTGCACCTCTGTAGTATGAGCTGGTCAAGGTTCTAAATCGCTCCTGTCCAGCTGCAGAAAAGGTACACAATGCCAAATAAGAAACTAACAGAATAATGTAGCTATGGGTGTTAAAAGACACTTATGTTTTCTAGAGACAAGCTGTATAGAAAAAATCAGAGGTTCAGAAAACAGACTGAAATACAACCACGTCATGGCTTAATTATTCAAAACAGTGAGGCAAACAAGAAGATAAACAAGATCGAATGTCTATTCTATACCATTATATATAAAATGGGAATTTGAGGATTTGCCACTGCATTAGCAGTTGCAATGTAGAACTTGCCACTCACACACCTGGGGTGGAAAATCGTAGGTCACCATATACTAGGCCTTGTTTGGCACACAGCTCCAGATTCCAATCAAAGCTGGATTTGAAGTTTGTATGTTCAATTATAGTGGTTTAAAATTTTGTATTTCATTCCAAAATGGAAACAGAATGATTCATCCAAATGTTATCATCGTAATCTCATATCTAGATCCATGGATTTTTGGAGAGCTAGGAAAACCCAGCTCCAAAAAATCTTGGATCCAGAGTTGTGCCAAACAGGGCCCAAGAGATCGCAAATTCTCAAATTTCCTAAAATCAATTACCCAAGAATAATTCCTTACGCTTTTATCAACAGCAAAAAACATAACTAAAGAATAATCGGGTTCTACTTTTGAGAAATAACTCGCTTGTGGCTTTCTGTTTTCCATAGCCATCCCAAAAGAAACCTTTTATATTGTTTACACCTCAACATGCAGGAAAAATAAAAACAAACGGAGCCATACCATTTAGGAGTATGCAAGAACTAGAGAGAGTGCTTACATCATGTGCATTGAGCCTGTTTGAGTCTGATGTAATAAAACAAGTAAAAAAAAAGAGTAGCTACATTAGGCTTGATTTTTAGTTGCAAATAAGAAGAGGTTACAGGTTGTCTGGGATCCATTGAGCTCAGATGTGCTTTACTTTCTACCGAGTAATGAGAATAATTAACAAAAAAAAGGTAAGCCTTTGGGGACAGCACTTGTCTTGTGTCAATAAGCATTTAGACGACGAGTAAAGAGATTTCAAGTGGATAATCCACCCACTTATAGTAAGATGGGATGAAAACTAAGTGCAGCTTCAATATCAACAGTTAGCCCAGGTGCTGTATGTTCCCGCAGCTATGAGGGGCTGGCTATTTTAAGCTGGCGCTTGACTTGAGACCCGTGCTTAGGAGGATCAATAAATGATCTGAGCAGGGTCATATTGGATCCGCGTGATCAGTGCAGTGTGATAATGGTACAAGAAGAAGAATGATTTGGAACTGAAACTGAGACTTAATTAGGACCTGTGTCCCAGATGGCAAGCTTGAGTTTTTTGCCACCGGTGTTAACCATCTTGACCTTGAAGTCGACACCTGAATATACAATCCGAGAGGTTAAGAAACCGATTAGCAAGAGAAGGGGCGCATAAATTTTGAGCGGGTGGAGAGATGAAAGTAAGCAGGTGTCGGAGGATGATCCCTATTACCTATGGTGGGCGAGAGATCCTCGAAAGAGTCGGAGGTGAAGCGGAGGAGGAGACTGCTCTTGCCGACTCCCGAGTCGCCGATGAGGAGCAGCTTAAAGAGGTAATCAAAATCCGGCTGGCTCTGCGCCTGGGTGGACGACGACGAAGACGAAGAATCCATAATAACCTCCTCGTATGGGATGATGGAGGTGGGGGGATGAGATCTGATCTAGGGTTTGATCTGGTTGCGGAGAAGAAAAGCTGGAAAAGGGAAAGATGAAGACGAAGACGAAGACGAAGAGAAAGAAGATGCGTTTGCGGTTTGCCTCTGCATCCGCACTCGACTACCGGACCTGGGGTTTGCCTACAGGGGTCCAATTACGCACACCCACTTCTATCATAGGAATAAGTTCACTTTAGGTACCTCAAAATTTATCGCCAAGTCTGAAATTAATCCTCCCTGCAATACTAGATATTATGCGTTCCTCAACTCGCAAAAACAGTGCAGATAAGATCCCATAATGGTTTGGACGTGATTTAGGCTGACATGGCGCCTATGTAATGTCAACATGGCATTTAAAGTCAGAAAAAACCATGGGACCCAGCCCCTCTTGTCTCCCTTCCTCCTCTCCCTTATATCACCAATGACTGCACCGGGGTGCTCGCCCGGCGCATCCCTCCCCCTGCCCCACACAAACACCAACATCACCAGGATGAGCACCGCTTACAGATTCATGTTCGTCCGCAGCAACAGGAACAAAATGATGAGAGAGGAGGGAGGGATCAACAACAGATGCAAGCGGTGGTGGTGGCTACGGCAAGAGAGGTGGTTGTAGAGTTTAGAGTCGAAACGAAACTCAAACAAGGATCGCCACACCAAGGTGGACGGCAGGGGTTGCCGGATCCGAATGTCGACGTGGATTTTCCAGCGGACGAGTAAGCTAGGCCACAAGTCTGACAGCGAGACCACCCAGTAGCTGCTCCAGCAGGCAGAGATTGCCATTGTTGTCATGACCAGGATGTGGACCATATCAGCGTTGATGCTGGTCTCCGTCGTGCCCTTCCTCCCTTCCCCGAACTTTGCCCTCTCTAGGTCACACCACCACCATATGTGGGTAGCGCCCACGGCTTCCATCGGGTTCCTCAACTCCACCAACACGAATGAGGTGCAGCCCTTGACATGAGAAGAGAGGGGTGAAGGGAAGAGAGAAAGGATGAAAAAAGCTCTAGTCACTGACATGTGAGGTCCACGTGAATCCCGCACGCTAATTTAGCTTGCCACATCAGCCAAAACCATACTATCTACAATCTCGAGTGATCTGATTTTATAAAATGAACTACCCGGTATATTTGGTTTTTTTGGTTTAGAGACGAATTTTAGACTCAACGACAAATTAAGCAACCTAAAGTGTGCTTATTCCTCTTATATAGTTATATACTTATATGCCACACCACATTCATCGCTTCATCAAAAAGGGGTCCAGTGAAAAATCAGATGTAAGGTTCCATTAATTAATTGCATCTGCAACGTATGGGTATGGTCAAAGATTTGCGCATATTACATTTAGTCGTTGGTTTTAAGAATATTTAGCTGTGCCAACATTTAGTTTGCAACATGTTCAATCTAGGTACGTTGCGAAAAGTCACCATCGCCGTCTCTCTAATCTGGCCTAATAGTTGAGCTTTGTACTACGCTCCTGCGTAACTCGCTATTGACGTTAGCATACATCAGATGATCAGACAGATCGCTCATACAGGTAAAACAGGAAAAAAGAAGAGGAAATTCCTACTAGCTGCCTAGGAGTACTAATTTGGACGGCAGTAAGCACCACACAAGCTCAGGGGATCACCAGGAATGTAAGGCTGTCCGCTCCAGAATCAGGCTTCCAACATCTTTTTAAGGACAAGTGATCCAACGTCGCCAACGAGTTATTCGTACCGATCCCTTATTAGTGACAAAATCTTCTTCGCAAACTAGGGTAAGCGAAATGTCCATGATCCACGAATTCTCATGAATTGGCCCAAACTGAATCCTCGCAAACTAGCTGCAACTCCCAATCTCATAATCTGAGCGCCTTCCTGTTTGAGCTGTAAAATGCACTTCAATAAACAGGAAACAGAAGAACCATGACATGCCTCAAGTAACAGCGAGCGAACGAACCTCCGTCTGGTTCAGGCTATAGGTATAGGAGCCATACCTATATATAATAGAGGGGATTAAACATGCAAAACAGCAATGAGCGAACAACAGAGAAAAGGACAATCATGAACTTAAATTAAGCAACAACGAACAAACCTGTGATTCAGGTCACATGATCACCAACTGTTGACGCTGAACAGGCAGCATTGGATATGGTAGCATTAGTGGTATTGCAGATGTCAACAAGAGACCCCTGCTCAAACCTGGTCTCTAATTCCGGATGGTTCTGATCAGATAGATTAGTTGTCAGCAGCAGGTTACATGGATCAGGATCATCGGCAAGAGAAAAGGACAAGTCATTCAGCTCCAAGTACTGTTCAGTTTTAAGTACTTCCAGCGTAGGAGGAATCAAGTCTTCACCACATGAGTTACAATGGTTGGAAATGCTCTCATCTGGTTGGGAATCAAGTTCATCAAGTTCATTAAATATTGCTTCACCATCATCGGACGATACTTCATTGTCATTATCATAGTCAGCAGTTGAGCCAGGCTGCATTAAACCACCCCCCAAAAAATATAATTACACGTCAATGGCGTCAATGCATGTTGAACAGCAGATACGACAAAAGAGAGTGTTGTAAAACAAATTACCAATGAACCATCTCGACTAACGGAGTTCAAAAGATCTGTCGAGAAACAACTGATAATCTCAGCTAGCTGCTGGGTATGTATGCTATCAAAAGGAACGCTAGGACTAGTGGTCCCACAGCCACCAACAGCGATCTTGTCATTAGTTTCTGAACAATGGTCCAAAGAAGATCCAATATTATCACTAACAGCCAGCTGCTGACCAGCTGTGTTTAACCTGCCATTACTTGATTCCAGCGCACAAGGGGGCACAGAAAAGGCAAAAGAGGATAGCTCCCCGTTCGCTTCATTCCAATCATCTTCATTGAATGGAGCACCATACTGTTCCCCAATCTTGGGACCTGGACCACTTTTTTGAAAGATTTTGCAGAGAACACAAGCATCCTGAAACAAGGGGTGAGAAGGATAATATATTTCTGTAGAAATTTTCTTAAGGGGTTGCTTAAAACATCAAGAAGAACAGTCAAATAACCACTTTAAGTGATAATCTTTTCTCAGAAGGAAGAATAAATGTCCTTGCTTTCTATATTCTTATAATTCAGTTTAAGGATCAACTATAGCGATGCTCTGGTTGTGACATTGTCTTGGTGTTTCTTTCAATATTTGCTATTCACGATGCAGCTCATAAATATAATCTCGAGATAATATAAATAGAGTTACACATATGTTGAAGATTAAAATGGTAAAAGAAGTTGATGGATCTCATCATAAGTTGAAGACAGTTGAACTGGTACTGGGAAAAGAGAGGTTACAGGCATTCAGCAATGGGTTGTTTAGAAGCCATACCTATTTATGTATTCAGTTAACTGTAAGGCACAGCAAAGTAATCTAACAAACATTGGAAGGACCAGAAAAGAGGACATTAGATCAAATGGATATACATAATATATGTTTTTTTTTAAAAAAAAAGAAAAGGAAAGAATGCAAAACAAGGCAGCAAAAATGGTGCACATATATTCATGTATGTCTTGTGTTATCCACGTAATTTTCACACGTGCATTTTATAGTTTTTCACATGAGTAAGGAACAATTGCCATGTACTAAGTACGGAAATTTGCCAAAAGAAATGCACAAGGACTACAGCAGCACTTTAAGAAACTTAGTTAAATACCGAAAACTAGATTTTTGACATGCAACCCACTTCATAAGCCAGATACTGAAACTACTACAAAGTACAAACACATCAAGGACATCATACCAGTTTAACACCAGAAGCAGACAGTTCCTTGTCCTCCAGCCTGTATTCATACATTACCCAATCAGTTCTATCACCCCGAGGTGGCTTGCCAAGATGAAACACCAAAGTTCGCTTCATCCCAACAGTCTGAGAATTATATATTACTGGTCTGTCTTTTCCAGTAGCTTTCCAATACCCAGCTTCAGTTGATCGGTTCGTTCTTGACCCACTAGAATATTTCCTATCACGTGGGCAAAAGAAATACCATTCTCGATCCTTACTCTGCAACGAAGATTTCTCTGCACCAAGTTAAACAAGACAGAATAAATCACAAGAGCAGTTCAAAGGCCAGCGACCTGCAAAGCACAATGTTTTTACATTCAAATGAAAACATGTGGTTGCCCAAAACTGAGCTAAGCAAACAGCAATGCATGCGTAGAAAGTCAAATGGAAGCCATTGCTTTGAGGAAAGACATGATTCTCAGCAGAATACTAATGCAACAGAAACAAGTGGATCAAAAAAGGTCTTGACTTGGAAGGGAGTGAAATGGTAAAGCTTGGAAAACATTTTTCAAGGGAGAGTTAATTTACCTGGAAGATCCCAAGGGGCAAATTTGTAAAGATCAAGCTCTGAAACAGCATTGCACCGTAAGTGTTTGCCCAATAATTTTCTCTTCAGGTAATAGACAGTCAACTCAACATCTGTTGGATGAAACCGGAATCCAGGAGGAAGAGATGTCTTCGCCATACTAAGGAGAATGGAACGTTGTCTATACTAGCATAACGAGATCCAAATAGACCTTGGCCTAAGAACTAAAGAAATTAAAAAAAACGGTTGCAGTTAGATAGAATAGTAGTACATTTGGTTGGGGGCAACAAAGAGAGAAGAGCGAGATGAGTTCAAATATGGTAAAGACCAACTTTGGCATATTATTGAGCATCCACAGCAAGGAAAACAGAGATAATCCTTCCTGATGTCAAGAGTCATTTGAAGAGCAAGCGGAGCCCTGCATGAAATGATTTAGATATTATCCCTCAGCTGGGCGTAGATCTAAAAGAAAAGACCCAACATATCTATAGGAAAAGAAAACCGAGACACATGTGACATCCGGTCGGCAGTTTGACAGAGAGAAGCATGGCATAAAAATGCGATAGTGTAAAATGTAAGCCCCCTTGAAGTGAAGTAGATAAATGAAGGGATGATGTGCAACAACACTAGAACAGTATATTTATTATCAGGCGAAGAGCAAAGGTAGGAAAAATGATGTGGTCGAAATTAATCACGCGGCGTGCGGGCATATATTGATACATGCATATCTAGGGGAGAAGAATGAACCCTAAGTAGCGAAGTAGTGCGGGAGAGATCCAACCAAGAATCATCATAAGAAGCAATGTAAATGGGCGACGAGCGAGCGAGGGAGGAGGAGAGACGAGACATACGCTGGTGGTGGCGGTCGGCGAGGGAAGGAAATGCGGCGCCGCCGCGGAGAGGAGATGGTGGTGCTGATGCGGATGCGGTACGACAAGGGAGGGATGAGAGATTGAGAGGAGAGGAGAGGGCAATGGAACGCAGGACGCTGGTGTGTTGGCGAGGAGAAGCGGCGAGGTGGAATTGGAAAGAGGCGGCGCGCAGCGGAGAGAGGCAGGCGGCTCCCGTCGCCGTCGCCCTTCCTCCTCCTCCCCCCCAAATCTCTCTCCCCCAAGGCCCCTTCTACATTCTTCTTTAGCTTGGGGCTTTGTTGGGCTTTTATGGGCCGCACCTACGGCCTACTTCTTTGTTATATGGGCTGGAAGCAATTCCTTTCATCATCAATGCCTTTTCATTTCACAAGGGAGGGCGGGCCGGCCGGTACATCGCATCGATCGTTACTTAACAGTACTACAAGTTTAACATCTCAAAAATTGCATTCAACATCCTCTATCTAAAAAAATTACTTACTACTACTACTACAATCCAGTGGAAAGAAAGAGGACAAGTCAAGACGTACAGAGCAGTAAGGGTGGTGGTCATGGCAGTGGGACAGGCGTCCTCCAATCGTGGAACTCAACCAGGTCTCTGTTCACGATTGACCTGTTATGAAGCCAGAAGGTTTCTGCGGATTGATGGAATCGCCTCACCTTCCTCTGCAGTTCCCACATGATAGCGCTCATAGCCGAGCACCGCTCTGTATCCGCCGCATACACCCATAGGCATCTTATCTCCCGCCCGCGACCAATCATTTCCTCAACTCTTCCATCTGCATGCATCCGCTTACCCCGCTCATGCTAACTGCTTACATGGCTTGACTCTTCTACAGATTACAAAATGGAAAGGAGCCTACCTGGTATTGACTCGAGATATTCAAGGAGCCCCGGGCCAATCTTGGACGCAGGCCATTTTATCGATACTTCAGTGTAGTCAATCACATTCTGGAAAGGAAGCTCAACTTCATCTGATAAAATTACCGGCACGCATTCCTGTAGTCAACATTGTAAGGAGCACTGTAGGTATGCACTGAAACTAACTATCATCCTTTGAGGAAGAGCTCACCACAAAGAAGGATTCATAGAAGCGAAGTGTCCATGAAGACTCGCCACGAGGAGCTAGGCAAAATTTTGCATTCCTCAAGTGCTTGAAGTAATCTATCCTTCCCAATTTGTCTGGTCCAGAGAGCTTCAGCTCTGGAGACTCCAGCTGTTCATAAGAACAACCCAAATACACATCAGAAATGAACTTTTTTTTATCACCACTTGATTCACTTAAAGTTAATTACACCATTAAAAAGTTTCTGCCATAACTACTTCTGATCATATTCAGAGGAAGGCTTACACCATCATAAAATGTTAAGTTGCATTTGGAGATTAGAAGGAAGCCGAACCTTGTCAGGATACTGCTTTGCAAGCTTCACCAGTTGGAGACGGCCTACTTTTCCTTGAGCACGCCCAAGGAAGTTTGCTAAATACTTCCTTTTTGTTAATGGGATCGGTTTGACAGCAAGCCTGTCAGACTTCACCATAGAATCATCCACATTCCCAGGTATAATAATATCTTTCCATGTGTTAAAAGCGCTTATACCTCGTTTATCAGTGCGGTCACCCTAACAAAAAAAATTGAACATAGAACCATTCGTTAAGAAGATGTCAGAAGTTGCTTGCATGTCGAGTTAACAGAAGACTAGAAGACCACTCATGAACCCACTTATTACTCGCAAACAAATTGAGGACATCTGAAGATACAGAATTTAATTAGACCAAGGCATGCAACTGCTATCATCTACGCTAGGATTTGTGAAAAACACTGCTGTATTATATTATAGCAAGCTGACTCATATACGCTGCACATTTGGATGGGATGGACTAAGGATGCATTACGGGCCTTGATCCTCCCGCAGTTAAGGATTTGAAGCGCAGTAATATTTAATGGGGATTTAACAAAATTGCAGCAATCGTTGTAACAGTTCTGAATAAGGGCATGTTTTTCGTAGATATAACAATTAACAATTATACAGAAGGCAAACCCAATAAAACTTGGGTAAGTTATGCTTGGGGATATATGGAGCATTACTTTACTCTGTCTTAAGAAATGCGAAGCAAATAAGAAGATGAATGCAAAAATGGCTGTGTACCTCAGGAGTAAGGATGATAGACCTATTCAGGAAGGTTGCCCATGAGCGAAACAGGTGAGCTCCAGCACCACTACACAAGCAAGAAAACAAGGGCGGTGCCGGTTTTAGGTAATTGGAAGGATTTCAGTGGCTATTGTTTGGGTAAACATACTAACAGGAAGTCAAATAAGAAGAAGAAGAAGAAGAAGAAGAGGTGGAACCTTGGGAAGACAAAAATGTGGTCGCGTCCTCCGGATCTGCGGAAATAAGGCATCTGACTGAGAACCTGCAAGCAGAGAGGGGAGATGGGTAAGAAATGAAGGCGCGTGAGGTGAAGGTAAGGTTTTACCACCTTGACGTATGTCTGGTTGATCTCCTTGTCGTTAAGTTTTCCCGTCATTCGAACGCATTTGACATAGGTGGGAACGAAGAAGAGATCCGCTTCGTCCTTGTCCAATGTTCGAAATCTCGAGCTGAGGAGGAGCTGGTGGATCTTCACCTGCACGACATAGAAACGCGGTTTGTACAGTAGCTCGAGCAATTGGTTAGGGCTAGAACTACTAGTAGCTGCTACACCTACCTGAGTTCCCCACTGGCCCTTGATGCAGGTTGCAGCGGTGACGTCGTCGTTGCGGCCGCGGAGCAGCGCGCGCAGGCCGTCGACCTCGTCCTCGGCGTAGACGTAGATGCGGAGGTCGCGGTGCGGCCAGGGACTGTATGGTGCGGCGCAGGGGGGCGGCGGAGCGGAGAGTGTGGACCGGTCGAGCAGGCGGGTGAGGAAGAAGGTGGCGGCGGCGAGGAGGAGGGCGGCCGCTTGGTGGGCCCTCGTGCAGAGAGGCTGGTGCGAGCTCCGCATGGTCGCTCGCCGGAGACGACGTGCAGGCAGCGGAGGGGATCACCGGAGCCGGCGGCGACCGGACCGAACCGAACCGACAGAGAGGAATCGATGCAGCGCGTGGGCCTTTTTACCTGAGAGGGCTGGATTCGACCGGAGGCCCATTATTAGTAGATGCCTAGATGGGCTAAAAGCCTTCGTCACACGCCCTAGCAGCCCATGCATTCGGTTGGGTGTTGAAAAGAAGTGGAATGGAATAGGAAAGGCCATCATTTTTTCGCTTATACTTATTAACCAAGATTTAAATTTTTCGACTTTAAATTTAGAGTTGATTTGAGAAAGAATTTATAAACTAATAAAACCGGGTGGACAAATTTTCCATCTCCAGAGGAAAAGACTATCATCTCCTATCAGATAAATTTCTAATTCACCTTTGGGGTAAAACTCTTGTCTAGTAGGGAATTGCAACCAGAGAGAGTTCTAGTGAGTCCACACTCTTTCTTTCGTTCATCAAAGCGAAGCATGGGTTTTTTCAGCCTTTGCTTTTAGATCGCTAAGAATACGTATATAAAAGTTTTATTCACAAATTATTTTTCGTTTGCAAATATATCATTTTGCTTATTCTCCGAATAAGCGAAACGATGGGTCGCCCAGTCTGAAATTCATCCCTGAACCGAAATAACAAGTACTACGTATCCCTCAACTCTCAAAACCACTACAAATAAGGTCCCAAGGTGGTTTTAGATGGTGGTTTTGGCTGACGTGGCGCCTACGTGGATGGTTTGATTTAGTCATCATCCCATATGGCGTTGACGTGACATTAGAATCGAGATTAAAAAATTAAAATAATATAGTGGGATGGTGGGTCACACTTCCTCCACCTCACCCCCTCCTTTTCTCTATCTCCTTCTCCCAAGTTCCAAACGAGTGTGCAACGACGGTGGCCGGCATGGAAGGCAGCGGTGACGGGAGGTGCTCGGCGAGGAGGGAGCCACGGTGTTCCGCGGCGGAGGAGGAGAGGCTGCTGTGGCAATTGGAGGTTGGTGAGGAGGAGGTCGCGGACCCGTTCGTGGCAAGCGGCAGCCGATGAGGAGAGGACGGAGGTGCAGGAGAGGGGAGGGGAGCTGGCGAGCTCGAGCTCGCCATCTTGCCTCCAACTACCACCCGCGGCCGCTTGCTCTGCCCCGCCTCCGCTGCCACCCCGACGCTAAGCCATGGCACCACCGGGACAGGCACGGGCCTTGCCGTGAGGTACGACGACGAAGATTGCTGGCCACCTTGACCACCACCGCCTCTAGCGTCTTGCGGTCCCTGACCACACCGCCACCTCCTCCCTCAATGGCAGCCTACAGTTGAAGCTGATGCGGCGGGTCGAATCCCTTAACTTGTATCATCGAAGGTCCCTTGTCTTATCATCGAATGACAAAATCGTCCCTTAACCGCAAAACCAGATATATGTCATCCTCTATCTTACAAAACCGGATCACTTTGGGTCCTTAGGAAGTTTTGACTCCAGTTTTGTCCGACGTGGCAGCTGAGTCAGCGTGGGACCCATGCGGGCCATATGTCAGCCTCTTCTTCCTCTCCCCTATCCACCTCTCTTCCTCTCTCCTCCGTTTCCACGGGCGATGGCGACGTATTGCAGCTGGGCACGGGCGGCGGGGAAGGACCTTGGCCCAGGCAATGTGGCAAGAACTAGGCAGCGGCCGCCATGGGGTTCGACGGTGACGACGAGGAAGCGTCAGGCCGTCACTGAGGCCGGCCAGCTCCGCGCACTCCCCGTGCACTGTCGCCATGCTCCTCGCCATGGCCGTCATCACCTTCTTCACTGACCTCAACATCCTCTCCTACCTTCCCTGCCACTGTCCAATTCTTCCCCCGTCGGTTGCACCCGCCGCACCATGCCTAGCTGCTCTCTGTTGCTCGCCCGTGGAAATGGGAGAAGAGAGGTGGAGAGGGAAGGGAATAAGAGGCTGACATGTGGGGCCCACGCTGACTCAACTGTCACGTCGGATAAAACCGAAGTCAAAATCATTTAAGGATCTAAAGTGACCCGATTTTATAAGATAAAGGATGATATATATCTGATTTTTGGTTGTGGGACGATTTTATAATCTTATAATAAGATGAGGGATCTTTTTTTCCGAATTGATATGGGTAGAAAGAGAGCCAGCCCTACTCGTACGGCGGCAGAGATATGGGACACACGACGCTTCACCTAGTGCTGCGATAGGCTTAGATGGGCCAAACAAATATTCATTCAACAGCGGGGAAAAACTTAACGAACATGGAATTAATTAGATCTAACAGCTTAGAAGTGCCGATGTCATTTCCGGCTTTCCGCCACCGTAATATACTATGATGTAACCTTGTAGAAATGTGTGCAATGATTTCATCTGGTTTAGTGAGCGGAATGTAATTACGTATAGTAAGTGTGTTAACTGAAGACTAATTGGCCGGTGGGATTCGCTTCCAAGCAGTAGAAGACGATGGAACGAGAGCGCGCGTCCAAGATCCAACCAACACACTTGAGTCCGTGACTGCCCTTTTTTCTCCATCATCATAAAACCGATCCGTCGTAAGTCGAAGCATTTTCTGTCGGTATGCATATGCACACATGCGCGTACACAGCAGCTATATGCATCATCATCGATCACATGCATAGATAGTAGGATTATTTTATACTCCTATCGATAATCAGCGTGCATGCATATCAAGGATTAATATATATAGAATTCATGCTATTGATTATATATACATTTGCTCTTTTTTTAAAAAAATATTATAATTCATCTATTTACGAACATACTATTACAATTGAAGTGATATCCAATTGTGCAACTAATTACCCCCTCAATGTATTTTTTAGATTTTTTTTTACCAAAATGCCATTCTGTCGTCCATCCTCTCTTCTTTTGTCCCTTCCTCTTTTTCCACGACGGAGAAACGGGTAGACCCAACGAGCTCGTGCCGCTGGCAGCAACATTGGATATACTCCGTAATTTAATGTATGACACCGTTGACTTTTTAACTAATATTTTATCATTCGTTTTATTTAAAATTTTTGTGCAAATATAAAAATATTTATGTCATGATTAAAGAATATTTGATGAAGAGTCATGTCGGAGATATGGGCCCAGGGTATGCAGAGTGAAGGGAAGTTAACTTCCCATCCAGCCACGTGGCTCTCCAGCCTGGCCCTACCCCCGTGCCTCGCGAGTTGCAGAAGCAGCCAGGGGGCCTCGGGGTGCCATGTCATGCCCCTCGGGCCCTCGCGCTGCCTTGCCCCGAGGCCCTCGTCTAACTGCCATGTGGCGGGGGGAGCAAGCGGGGAGGAGACCCAGGCTGAACCGCCATCAATGCGCGCGGCGCCCCAACTGTCCCTCACCACATTTAATGCGGTAAGGGCAGACGTGCGGTGTCGCCCGACTGACCCACGTCAATCGGGTGTGACTAGACTGTGACCGGTCTGTCGCCGGTCATGTTTGATTCGACAGGCGGCCGCGCCCCCACGTTCGCCTCTGTCTCCGGCGGAGTGGAGGCAGGTATGTCCCGTCCCATCAGAGCATTATTCGGAGTTCCCTCCACGTGAGGAGGACCGCCACAAGTCTTCACTCATTTATGAGGGAATGACAGGGCTGTCCCCTGTGTCAGGCGGGGGGCGGCGCTGGGTCCCACTCAAGGACGGACTGCTGTTTAGCTTCCGAGCGAAGGCACGGATCGTGGCCCGGTCAAGGTAAAGTGGGCCCCCCTCCCGTGAAAGAGTAGGTAGACGCGACGCATGTGGTATCCCCTTGAACTAGACAAGGAGGATCTTGCCCACCGAGAAAAGGGACGACACCTAGTAGGCTTGAGCTCTAGAAGGAGGAGACCAAGAGTGCTCTCCGGAGTTCAGGAACCTTTGTAACACTCAACCATAAATCCCACACACGGGAGTAGGGTATTACGCTCCATAGCGGCCCGAACCTGTATAATCTTGTCGCCCACACGTGATCTAGAAACCCTCAGGGCGGATACACGATCTCGAGAGGCAAACCTTTCCCCCGGCCGAACTCACAAAAGGGGATCTCACGATCTCCCGCTAGAGATGATCACTCCTCAACAGCTGGCGCGCCGGGAATTCGCGCGCTTCAAAGAGAAGTTGTTTCCTTCCGCCCCAAGTTTTCCTCCACCCTCGACGATCATGGTCGAGGTCTTGGAGGAAGAAGTGGTGGCGTACACCCTCACTCCCTCGGGGAGTGAGGATGCTAGTGGGAGCCACGGCCCTCGTCACCGTCACCGCAACTCTCGGACTCCACCCCGCCGCGACCCCTCGCGTAAGGAGGATTCCACCCAGTCGGGTGGCTTGGCCCTCTCCCCGCCTCCGGGCGGGGGGAAGCCACGGCGCGTCGGAGCGTGACACCGCCTAACATACGGCGACAGCGGCTCGCCCCGAGGCGCGCTTCAGGCGGCAGGAGCCCTTCTACGGCATCCTCCCGTGAACTCGGAGCCGAAGACCCCCGTCCAGTGATGGTTGGACGATGTCGCCAACCTGGTCACCACTGCCCAGCGGCAGCTGGCTGCGGGTGGCCGTTCCACCGCCACTGGTACGTCACGCACTCCCACCACCCTTTCCTCGTCGGCGAAGAGGAGGGCCCGTCGGTCAGCCATGACCTCGAGGCGGTCCACGGCCCCAACATCGTCGGGGGCCTTGGGAAGTCGGAGGCATCACGATGGCCTCTATGGGGAGTAGGACGCTCGGATCAACATCGAGCGACGCCGGGACGAGCATCGTGCTGCCCGCATGGGAGAAGGCGCCTCCTCCTCCGGAGTGCCGCGTTCCTCATCGCGAAGCGGCCCGCCCCCCATGTTCACCCCTGGAGGGACTGGTTGTAGGGCCTTCATTGCGAGTCTCCGGAACGTCCGGTGGCCCCCGAAGTTTCGCCCCAACCTTACCGAGAAGTATGATGGCAGCATCAATCCCTCCGAGTTCCTCCAGATCTACACCACGATCATCGTGGCGGCGGGGGTCAACGACCGGGTCATGGCGAATTACTTCCCCATGGCCCTCAAAGGTCAGGCGCGCAGCTAGCTGATGACCCAACCCCCCGACTCCATCCACTCCTGGGAGGACCTGTGCCAGCAGTTCATCACGAACTTACAGGGCACGTACCCCCGCCCAGGAGAGGAGGCGGACCTGCATGCCGTACAACGGAAGGACGATGAGTCCCTCCGCTCGTACATATAGCGCTTCTACCAGGTCCGCAACACTATTCCGTGCATTCCGGCCCACGCGGTCGTTTATGCGTTTCAGAATGGCGTAAGGCACAACCGCATGCTGGAAAAGATTGCCTCCAAGGAGCCCAAGACCACCGCCGAGCTCTTCGAGCTGGCGGACAAGGTGGCTCGGAAGGAGGAGGCGTGGGCCTGGAACTCCTCTGGCACCGGCGCGACGGCTGCGGCTGCCCCCGAGTCCGTTCCCCGCTCTAAGCGGCGAGATAGGAGGGGAAAAAGGAAGCCGGCCCGCTCCGATGACGACGGCCACGTCCTTGTGACCGATGGGCCCTCACGGGCCCCACGCAAGGAAAAAGCCACCGGCGACAAGCCGAGCTCCACCACTCCCTCCGGCGAGGGTCGGTCGGCAGACAAGTGGTGCTCGGTGCACAACACCTATCGGCACAGCCTCGCCGACTGCCGCTCGGTCAAAAACTTGGTCGAGCCGTTCCGGAAGGCCGATGAGGAGAAGCGGCAGAGTCGACGGGAGGGCAAAGCCCGCGCGACCCCCGCCAATGACCGGCGAGGGGAGGCCAAGAAGAAGGCCCCCGCCGATGACGGCGATGACAGCGAGGATTTGGAATTCTAGATACATCAGGGAACCGTCGCCACTCTCGACGGGGGGGCTTGCGCTCACACCTCCCGCCGCGGCTTCAAGACCATGAGGCGTGAGCTTCTGGCCGCCGTCCTAACTCACGAGGCGGCACGAAAGGCGTTGGTCGGAGGTGAAACTCGCCTTCGACCAGAGCGACCATCCGATAGTGCTCGCTCGGGGAGGGAAGTTGGCCCTCATGGTCTCCCCCACCGTCCACAACGTCAAGATGAAGTGTGTCCTGGTCGAAAGGGGGGGGCAACTTAGCATCATCTCCCCGGCTGCCTTTGACGCGCTCAAGCCCCCGGGGATGAAGCTGCAGCCGTCATTGCCGATCATCGGCATGACCCCGGGACACACGTGGCCTCTGGGTCACGTTGAGCTCCCGGTGACCTTCAAAGCGGCCCGAAGCGGGTATCAGCATCTGTACGTCGCCATCGACAAGTTCACCAAGTGGCCCGAGGCTTAACCGGTCGTCGAGATCGACAAGCATTCCGCCCTCATGTTCATCAGGGGCATCACGTCCCGGTTCGGAGTGCCCAACCGTATCATTACAGACAACGGCACCCAATTTACCAGTGAGCTGTTTGGCGACTATTGCGACGACATGGGCATCAAGCTGTGTTTCGCCTCGCCCGCCCACCCCAAGAGCAACGACCAAGTGGAGCGAGCTAACACCGAAATCCTCAAAGCCCTCAAGACCAAGACGTACAACGTCCTGAAGAAGCACGGCGATTCGTGGCTCGAGGAACTGCCCGCAGTACTGTGGGCGAACCGGACCACTCCGAGTCGCGCCATGGGGGAAACGCCTTTTTTCCTAGTTTATGGCGCTGAGGCAGTCCTGCCTTCGGAGCTTTCCCTGGGTTTGCCTCGCGTCGTGCTGTACGATGAGGCCAACCAGGAGGATCTTCGCCGCGACGATCTCGACTATTTGGAAGAGGGGAGAAGGCGTGCGGCCCTACGCGCGGCGCGCTACCAGCAAAGCTTGCGGTGCTACCATCAGCGCCATGTCCGGGCCCAATCACTACAAGTTGGCAACCTCGTCCTACGCCGCGTACAGTCGTGCTTGGGGCTGAGCAAGCTCTCACCAATGTGGGAAGGGTCATACAAAGTGATCGGCGTTCCTCGACCGGGCTCCGTTCGGCTAACCACGGAGGACGGCACGGAGTTGCCTAACCCCTGGAATATCGAACACCTCCGCTGTTTCTATCCATAGGGTCGTGCATTTTCTGCTTTCCTGGAGCTCGGGCCAACCCCCGCACATCCCTCGGCTTGTGCGAGCTTGGCCGGGGGCTACCACTGTTAAATATGTTGTATCTTTTTCCTTCCCCAGCAATATAAATTTTTCCGCTTACGTGGAGGCCGTTGCACGCCCTTTTCTTACTCCTTCTTATGGCTCGTCCTGGTTCAACGGACGATTCACGCTTACTCCGGACCCTAAGTGGCGTTGGGTGACCTGAAAACCACCGAAAGGGAGCCTAAACGCGGGCCGCGCCCCGGGCTTTGATGAACCCTGGGGGCTCGGAAGGGCCTACACACGGTCATCCCCAACCCCCAGTCGTCGTAGCTTCGGTCTGGCCAGCCCCGCTGGGCAGCTCCCTCGGGGCGACGGCCTTGCCCCTCGCCACCTAGGCGCTACGGACCGAGCGCGAATCCTCCCATTTTTACCAGAACGAGCCCGAGGGGGGGATAAAGGGGGTAAGAACGACAACTTAATCACAAGAATGTCAATTGAATACGTTCGCCTTGGTTTTTTCTCCCTTCCTTGCCACAGGCATTCAAAGGAGAAAACAAGAACGTAAAGGTGCGAAGGGGAAGCTTTATTTACAACTAGGATGGCACGATGGCCTGAAGTTTCAAGCATTCACTGCGAGCACATAACAAAATAAAAGAAGAAAGGCTGGGACAGTCATGGAGTGCCCGGGCCCTCGAGGACGGTGCCGCTGACCACCTCGTCCCAGTCCTCATCGCCGTCATTGCCACTACCGTCCTCTCTCCCGCTCTCCTCGTCCGAGGCAAGCGCGAGGTTGAACCGAGGGGCAGACCCCTCGAAACTGGAGACGATTGCGTCGGCTGTCTCCCGGACTTGCTCCCGAGCCCTCGCCTCGGTCCGCGGGGGGAAGTCCTCGAGCACGCACCACGGGAAGAAGTCGGGGTCGCGAGCTTGATGGCTCGCGAGGACCAGCGCCACCGCAACCCGTGCCAAGGAAGCTGACGACGACTTCACGGCCTCACCGACCTCCTCCTCCAGCCTCTCCAAATCCGCCGCCATCCCGTCCAGCCGAAGCGCGAGCGCCGGCTGCGTGGGCGGGAGCTTCCTGTCCCGGCGCACGGAGATGCCTACCCGGCGCCCCGCGCGCTCCAGCCGTTCAATGGCGTCGGAGAGTTGGCCAGGCCCAATCTCGTTGTTGAGGCGGAAGGCCGCAATTTCCCCGGCTTGGTCCTGCACCAGGCGCCCTAGGTCGGCGAGAGTGTCTTGAGCCGCGGCAAGCTGGCTGACCAAATCCGCGCCGCCCGACTGCCCGCCTACTGCCAACTCCTTCTCCCAGGCTTCTAGCTCAGAAGCCCTCGCCGCCATCGCCGCGCGCTCAGCACGGGCGCTCTCCAGATGCTGAGCCTCGCGCCCAGCAACGGCCTCCTCACGCTTGGTAAGTTGCTTGCCCAGTCGGCGCGCCGCCACTTTGCGACGGTTCAGCTCGGCCTCACGTTCGGCAAGCGCGGCGTCCCGTTCTCGGCACGCCTCCTCTCGAAGCCGCAGGTCCTCCGCGCGACGAACCACCAAAGTCTCTGCGGCGGGGGTGGTACGGTTGCGCTCGGCTGCGGCCTCCTCATGGAGGCGAAGGGAGGATTCCGCCTCGGCCGCCGTTCTCTCGTGGGCGGCCAAGGTGGCCTCGCGCTGGTCTAGCATGCGTGCCCGCTCCTCCAGCGTCTGGGCACGCTCCTCCAGCTCCCGGGCTCGCTGCGCCTGTTGCCGGCTGCGCCCATCCTATTCGCGCTCGTTACGATTGAGGACCTCGATCCGTCGACGGATCGTGGCCTCGAACTCCTGCGCGGAGCGAGCATGCTCGTCTAAGGCCTTACGCTCGGCCTCGAGCGCCGCCGTCGAAGCCCGCAGCGAGGCGTCGGCCTCCGATGCCCGCCGCTCTTGGGCGGCAGCCGCGTCGAGGACTCCGCGGGCGTCTTCCACCCTCTTCGCCAGATCCTCGACGTGGGCCTCATACTGCAAGCGGATGTTGCCCAGCGCCTCATCCAGGACACTTGAAGCGATGAGCGCCGCCTGCCGCTCCTCCTCTGTCTCCGCATGACCGAGTCCAGCATCTCCTCGCGCGCCTAGATCTCCGCCAGTTGGGCTTGGCGCATTTTGCGCCCCACCTCCACCATGTCATCCACGGCGCGGCGCCCCTCGTCGACCCGCGCGCGGTCTGCCGCGAGCTGCGCCCACTCCGCCTCCAGGGCCACCCGCTCATCCGCCAGGGCTTGAACTTGGGCGTTGAGCCCCTCCCGGACGGTGGAATTGGCGGCGGCGAGCACCTGCAGGAGTGGCTCCATGCTCACGGGAGTCGGAGAAGAAAAAGTCGCGGTCCGCCCCCGGGACGACGGAGTGCTGCTGGACCCCCCGCGGGACTGGGGGCTGCTCTCGGCCCCCTTCCACGCGGCCAGCCCCGAGGGCGCCCCAGATGCAGGGGGGAACGGTTGCCCCCGTCACCCTCCGCCTCGGGCCCTCGGGCAAACTCGGCCTCGGCCTCGGGTTCGGGCCCGCCCCCAGCCTCGGCCTCCGGGCCTCACCCTGCCTCGGCCCCCGGAGCGCATTCCACCTTGGCCTCCGAGCCACGACCCGCTTCGGCCTCCGCTCCCGAATGGCGCTCCTCGCGGGCCGCGCCCTCGGGATCGCCCCCGAGGGGAGCGCTGCCGCCGCTGTCGCCCGCGGCGGGTTGTACCTTGGCTGTGGCGGACTCAGAGCCAGACCCCGCGTGTGGCCCGTGGCCCCGCCGGGGTACCGTGCAGGCTCCGCGACACCGGGTCGGCCGAGTCCCGGTCGATCCGGTCGCTCGGATTTTGACCCCTGGGAGGGATCGGACGCCGAGACCCCCTGGGAAGGAATCCCGCTACAGAAAAAACCCTGGTCATGTTAAGAAGGAGAAGAAGGAGGGAGAAGTAAGAGGCCAAGGTGGATAGAGGGCACCGGGTCGGGTGCTGGCAATCGTACCTACGAGCGGCACGGTTGAAGGTCCACTTCGGGGGCTCGATGAAGCTCCCCCGGCACGGCTCCATTTGCCCTATCTTCCGGAGCCGCTTCTTCTTCCGTCCAGCCTCGGACGTGGCGGGGCGTTTGTGGCCCGCCGTTCGCTCGGCGCCCCCTCCGCGCGGGGGAAAAGGCGGCCGAGATTCGGACACCTTTCGCTTCCCTTTCGGGTCACCGGCCGAATCTCCCCCGGGCCCACGGCTCGGACTGGGCGCCCTGGAGCCGCCGCCTCTGCCGGAGCCGCTGGTCCGACTGCCGCCTGCGGTCGCGCCGCTGCCACCCGTGCCGTCGCCACCACCACCGGTGCCGCCCAGGCGGGGCCGACCCCTACCAGCACCGACGGCCGACATCACAGCCAGGATACTCTCCCGGTCGCGGTCACTGTAGAGGAGGAGGATCCCATCCGGAATCAGTGTTTGGTCGACAGTGTCTAGGCCCAGCACCCGCCGGATCACCGTCCTCGCGTCCTCCTCGCCCCAGTCCCAGCGCTCACCCACGTGGGTGCGCATGGGATCGTTGTGCCTGGCGTACTCCCACGCGCCGCGGGACCGCTCCTGGAGAGGCGCGATGCGATGGCGGAAGTAGTCGCCGAACACCATCGCCCCCGTTAAGCCCTGGCTTTGCAGGCCCCTGAGGCGATCCTGCACTGCGTCGTACTCCTCGCCCAGTTCCGAAACCGCCAACCACGCGGCGGATCGTTCGGGAGGGCCGGCGAGGAGCCGAAGTCGTGAATGATCCGGCAGCGCGGTGTAGAACCAATCCTTCTTCCAATCCTCCCACTTCTTGCGGAGGTGGCTCTCAATGTATTGCCGCGCCGTGCCCGGCCGGGGCTGAAAGTAGCATCCCCCACCACCGCGCCTTGCAGCAGCTGTGGGATGAAGAAGGGCTGGAACAGCCGCATCGTCGGCCGCACCCCGACGAACATCTCGAACAAGTGCGCGAAGATGGCCAGAGTCATCACGGCGTTGGGCGCGAGGTGCAGGGCATGAATTTCGTAGAAATCCAAAACCTCGTGGAAGAACCTGGAAAATGGCGGGATCAATCCCACCATGGCGAAGGACAGGAGGTGCACGGATCGCTCTGGGTACCGCGGCCGCGACTCCCCCACCCTCACGGTGGCATCCTCCGGCATGATCTTGCGGATGAGGCTCAGGTGCCTCTCCACCGTGATGCGCGACGCTGGGAGGACGGCTTCACCAGCGTCTTGGGCCATGATGGCCAGCGGGAAAATGGCAAGGAGTTTGGTGTACGGAGCAGGGTGGAGCGAGAGAAGCGCTAGGGCTTGAGGAGCGAGCATGCGGGAGTGTAGTCGGCGAGAGAAAGGAGACGAACTCTCCGCCTCCCTATCCTTTTATCCCCGCCTCGCCCGCGCTCGCCTCCTTGTTTCACGCCCCTGTGGTTGCCCCCTCAATTCCTGTGCCTGCGGTTGCCTCCTCGATTCTCGCGCCCACTCATCACGTCACCCCGCTGAACCCGCGTCCCGCGTTTAGTGCGCCTGTCAGCGGCACACTCGGCGTGGGGCATGCGATGTTCACAGGCGCGGTTAGGCGGGCCCGCCGTCGGTCCCATCGCGTGCCTGGCAGGCGGGGGAGTCAAGGCGACGTGGGTGACGATTCTGGGCGTGGTCTGGCCGACCCCCCGATTTTCGCGCCCTAAGCGCCCCCATCATCGGCGCGGTTAGTGGCGGTCAAATCGCCATTATGGCTAATGCGCCATCCTGGCCGCCCGGCGGCAGCCGTCTTGATTCCCCGCCGGGCCCACAACCTCGGTACAGGAAGTCGTGAGGCGCCATGTCAGACTACCCACAGGGGGCCAATGTCCGACGCGGTGACGGGGGCTACTGTCGGAGATATGGGCCCGGGGGTATGCAGAGTGAGGGGAAGTTACCTTCCCATCTAGCCAAGTGGCTCTCCAGCCTGGCCCTCCCCCCGCACCTCGCGAGTTGCAGAAGCAGCCAGGGGGCCTCGGGGTGCCATGTCACGCCCCTCGGGCCCTCGCCCAACTGCCATGTGGCGGGGGGAGCGAGCGGGGAGGAGACCCAGGTTGAACCGCCATCAATGCGCGCGGTGCCCCAACTGTCCCTCACCGCATTTAATGCGGTAAGGGAAGACGTGCGGTGCCGCCCGACTGACCCACGTCAATCGGGTGTGACCAGACTGTGACCGGTCTGTCGCCAGTCACGTCCGATTCAACAGGTGGCCGCGCCCCCACGTTCGCCTTTGTCTCCGGCGGAGTGGAGGAAGGTATGTCCCGTTCCATCGGAGTATTATTTGGAGTTCCCTCCACGTGAGGAGGACCGCCACGAGTCTTCACTCATTTATGAGGGAATGATAGGGCTGTCCCCCGTGTTAGGCGGGGGGCAGCGCTGGGTCCCACTCAAGGACAGATTGCTGCTTAACTTCCGAGCGAAGGCACGGATCGCGGCCCGGTCAAGGTAAAGTGGGCCTCCCCTCCCGTGAAAGAGTAGGTAGAGGCGGCGCATGTGGTATCCCCTTGAACTATAAAAAGAGGACCTTGCCCACCGAGGAAAGGGACGACACCTAGTAGGCTTGAGCTCTAGAAGGAGGAGACCAAGAGTGCTCTCTGGAGTTCAGGAACCTTTGTAACACTCAACCATAAATCCCACACATAGGAGTAGGGTATTACGCTCCATAGCAGCCCGAACCTGTATAATCTTGTCGCCCACACGTGATCTAGAAACCCTCAAGGCGGATACATGATCTCGAGAGGCGAACCCTTTCCTCCGGCCGAACTCACAAAAGGGGATCTCACGATCTCCCGCTAGAGAGGATCATTCCTCGACAAATCAACTCACAATAAAATAAATGATAATTACATAAATTTTTTAAATAAGATGAATAGTCAAACGTTGGATAAAAAATCAACGGCGTCATACATTAAAATATGGAGGTAGTATGACACTGCACACACTGCAACCCGGGCCTCTACCCTTGCGCTGGCCTCTTCCCTTTCCTACGACACGATCACGCAAACTCCTATTGGACCAGGGAGGGAGAGGCCATATGCATGGCCGCGCGAGCGAGAACAGACGCAACCTGGCTTGTCGATCAACTTGCGTTGGCCTGGTCCTGGACAGGAAGGTGGATCGATGCACGCCCGTAGCCATGCATCTTGCAGGGGCACGGCCGTGCTGCCTGGCCCTAAGTTCACGGTCATTCTTAATTTGTTGTGCACTCTAGCAACGATCTGGAAAAATGTTGAACCCTAGCCTCCACACCCCTGGCCTCTCCCGCGACGCACGCAGGAAGATGGCGGCAACCTCCACGGCGATGGGACAAGGAATCAGATCCAGCGCGTTGGGGATAGCAGTGGCACGCTTGCACTGCTGAGGCTGTGGCCGACTGGCCGGCGCGGGGCAGAGGTGGAGGAGGTGGCCACCGTGGCCATATAGTTCATCAGAAATGGGAGAGAGGGGGAGGACGAAAGGATATGAAGAAAGAAAATGGCAAATTGGTCCAAAAATTCATCGAATGGATAAGTGGTGGCATGTCAATCAAATTAGAATGACATGTTTTGCTAAACGTTTGTCGTGATTTCTTGTCTGAAATTTGATGTTTTTCTGGCCGTCGGATTGGTGCCTAGATTGCGCCTAGACTGGCCGTCGTTAGCGCTGATGAGGCCGCGTGGGGAGCCACGTGGGCCGGTTTGGTCCTCTGTCACGTGACTTTTTTCCTTCGTATTTGACATTTTCTCAACCGTAGGATCTGCACCGCAATTTATGCAGATTTCATGCTGGATTAGGGCTCGAGGGGCGATGAGGCCGCGTGAGGCCACGTTTACCGCCGTCTCCGTGCGAATATTTTGATTTGTGCGCCCATGTCCCTGATGCCATCTTCTCTCTATTTATTTCTTTCTTTTTCTAGTTACCAAAATTTACAGTACACTAAAATTAAAATTACAGTGCACTTACATGTCATATCTATTTTTTTTACAAATGTAATTTTAGTTATAAAGCACCGTAATTTTAGTTATAAATGCAACATTTAACACTTCATATACCTCGACGGTTTCTCAAGCAGTGCATTTGTACTAAAACGACAAATATTATAGTTACTAAAATTTACAGTGCATTTGTACTAAAATTACAGTGCACTTACATGCCATATCTACTGTTTTTACAGATGTAATTTTAGTTATAAAGCACTGTAATTTTAGTTATAAATGCAACATTTGTGTTAATCTCTACTGAAGACTACTCTACTAACTAGCACAATCACAAGTTACCTGGACGGTTTCTCCATACTGTTTTTTTTTCACCGTTGGATGCAAATCTGAGGGGAGAAAAAATCTGGGTGATTTTTTTCTCAAAAATCAAAAATCACAGACAGATGACTAGACAGTCCCACGTACATGTTATACATAAAGATTCATATATAATGCCTAGTGTGATCAAGTCGGTCGATTGATACGGAGTAGCTAGTTTGGAGTTTGGAGTGGATATAGTATCTAGCTAGTGGCTGGATAGGCTATTAGTTAGTATGGCAGCAAGAGGAGGGAGATGATGTCGAGGACGACGGTGCAGAGGCGGCGCAGACCCTCCTCTCGCTTGGCCAGGTCGGACGGGTACGCGCGCTGCTGGGACGAGGACGACGACGACGCTCGTCGGAACAGCGCCCGGCACATGGTTGGGTACTGGGCGGCGGCGCTGACGTGCACGAAGGCATAGTCGTAGGCCTCCTCCTTGATGGCCTCCTGCGCGGAGATGAGAGCCTGTCGCGCGTCCGCGTACCTGGCGGCGCACGCGCGGAGCAGCGGCGCCGGAGGCTGAGATTGGTATGCAGCCGCGCTGGCGAGTAGCGAGGCTCCGGCGGCTGAGGCGTTGGTGGCGGCGGCGGAGACGGCGATGGCGCATAGGCCGCGGACATCGGCGGCGGTGGAGATGGAGGGGTCGGCGGCGAGAGCGGCGACGCAGACATCGTAGTAGGTTGTGGAGTTACAGGTGGACTGCACAAGCTGCTGGGGGGGCTTATTGTTAGCAGTAGCAACTGCTGCTGCCGAGTTGGCGCGGCCGGCGGCGGCGACAAGTACTAAGAGGAGACAACAACCGGCGGGCGCCATTCATGAACTGGCTGGCTGGCTAGCTAATATACACTGTATGAAGGTTATGTAGTCTTTCTGGATGGATATATATATATTACTAGGCCCTAGTAGCAATTAGCAAGCTCGATCCCCTGTACGTCGTCGTGGACCTGGAGGCTGGAGGTTTGTCACACTCACATGCATATGCACTGACAAATGCACGATGGATGGATTTGTGATCGATTCTGAAATGTTGGTTCACGTGACATGTGGTATATATGGATATTCGCTCGCATGCATCATGCATGGGCCTCCCAGACCTAAGAACAATTTGGGCCAGCTAGCTTAGCGCCTTGGCCTATCCCTTCTTGTGGAGTGGAGGTGTGGTGGCTGGGCTGGGCTGGGCTATCTGTCCTGTTCATCATCATCGCCTCGCTCAAGGCTCAACAATGGAATGGAATGGACTGACTGACTGACTACCACGACCAACAGCAAGTGTCGGATCCGCTCCGATCAGCAGAGATCGCCGGAGCCGGAGAGGGAGGAGATCGCGCGCGATCTGCTTCTTCGTTACTTGGCCCTTGTGGATCTCATCTCATCTATCTAGTCCGTCCGTCCGTCTCCGTGCGCAAGTAAGATAAGATCCCATTTAATTTCCTTGTTTGCTGCAGCTGCAACTGCAACTGATTCCGGCCGGGCTTTGAGTTCTTCTCCCACCCTGTTGGCTGTTGCCCCTGATCCGATTCCATCTCATCCCATGGGCTGTGTCGGCTCCAAGCAATTCCATGCCGCCAACCTGCACAAATCTGCCCGCCCCCCGTCCTCCACCTCCAATCATTCCGATTCACTCAGGCACCTCGCCACCTACGATTCAACCAAGGGCCAGGAGGAGGAGGAGCCAGAGGAGGCCGCTGATTCCACAGCGGCAACACCATTGGCATTACCTGATCAAGTACTATTAGTGACTGATAAGGAGGAGGCACCTGGTGTTGATGCCAATGCCGCGCCTGAGCCAAAACCAAAACTCAGCCTCGTGGCCCATGTTCCTAATGGGGTGGACTGGGAGCATGTTGCCGCTGGCTGGCCCCGTTGGCTCACACAGGTGGCCACCGAGGCTGTCCGAGGCTGGCTGCCACGGAAATCTGACTCTTTTCACAAGCTGCACAAGGTTGTTTCATTCTCTACGCTTTCTTTCTTTCTCGCTCTCTCTTACTCTTTCTTCCTTCCTCCACACTTTTGGTGTTAGCTTTTCTTCTACTAGTAGTTTGATAGTTTTTCAAGACTCTAAATCTTTTAGTTGATACCAACATGTCCTACCGGACCACCGGCAAAATCTTTCTATTCTTTATTAAGTGTTTACTCTGTGCAATAGAGAAATCGAATTGCCATGTTAGGAGGTACTCATAATTTATAATTGCTGTACAAACTACATAATTGCATTGATATGACTGTCTTAAACCTTCAATTCCATATTATCTATCTATGTGCTTCCTTTCTAAACTATGGATTATATGCTGCTACACTTCCCTTTTATTTATTCAGATAGGTGAAGGCACCTACAGTAGCGTATATAAAGCCCGCGATCTAGAGAACGGCAAAGTTGTTGCACTTAAGAAAGTGCGGTTTGCCAATATGGACCCTGAGAGTGTCCGGTTCATGGCGCGGGAAATTCACGTCTTGAGGAGACTTGATCATCCGCATGTTGTGAAGCTTGAAGGATTAGTGACTTCACACATATCTAGTAGCTTGTATCTTGTATTTGAATACATGGAGCATGATCTTGCCGGACTTGCAGCTACACCTGGTATAAAATTCACAGAGCCTCAGGTTTTTTTCTCTAGACTTGTCCTTGTGAGCATGCTCATCTCCATTGCCCTCATGTTATCCACTTAAGCTGTTTCTTTCAGGTAAAGTGTTACATGCAACAATTACTTTCTGGACTGGACCACTGCCATAACCATGGGGTATTACATCGGGATATAAAGGGTGCAAATCTTCTTCTTGACAACAATGGTACCCTCAAAATAGCAGATTTTGGTCTGGCTACGTTTTTTAACCCAAATCAAAAGCAGCATTTGACAAGTCGTGTGGTAACACTGTGGTACCATCCTCCTGAGCTATTGCTTGGTGCTACTAATTATGGTGCTGCCGTTGATCTTTGGAGTGCCGGCTGTATCCTTGCAGAGTTGTCGTCTGGAAGGCCTATCATGCCTGGACGAACCGAGGTATTGCTTGGCCCTGAATAAATGCCCATATCATATACGCAGAGTCTTTATATTGTCTATTGATAATATTTGACCAATTTAAACCTAAATAAAAGCTGAACACCAACTATTTAATCTGAAGAATGTCCTTTTCTGACAACTTTGGTTGGGTCATAAAGTTTGGAGATGGTTGACTGCAAATTTAGCTTTGGTCACATACTTGAGCTAGGAAACTCAGTTTCAAGAAATGTAGAACATGACGCATACAGTAAGCGTTTGCAGAGCATTGCATCTAGTTGAGTGGAGGCTGTTACCGCTTTTGTCTTATGTTAGTAAATTCCTATGTCTGCATGCTATTTTTATTTTTGAGATACTTGGATAATTAACTGGTGAATGTTAGATCATTCTGCTTGGTCTTTTCACTAAGAATCATGGGTCCATTTTTTATTCTTCAAATCTTGTTTCTTTGAATTGATGGCAGGTTTTGTGTAGTTCATAACTTGCAGTATGTTATTAATCAATATATAGATATTTTCATATTTATAGCACAGTGGCCACGATCATATGCTCAACCTTATCCCTGCATATTCTTCTTTTTTGTTACAGGACCCTTCATAATATTATTACCACTAGCATGCAGAAGCTATTTTTGAGTACTTTTGCTTTCCAACACCTTTCAGGTTGAACAATTGCACAAGATATTTAAACTTTGTGGTTCACCATCAGAGGAATTTTGGGCTAGTTTGAAACTTTCACGAGCTACGGTCTTTAAACCACAACATCTGTATCATAGATGTGTTAACAATGTATACAAGGGCTTCTCATCTTCAGCTCTGGAGCTTTTGGATCAGTTGCTTGCTGTAGATCCTGCAAGTAGAGGAACTGCTGCTTCTGCCCTCGAAAGTGAAGTAAGTTTTAGTTTAACGTTGTTATTCTTCATTGCTGCTATATGCCACTTATTGGTTAGGATTGCCAGCTGGCTGCTCTCCTTTCACATAGGTTGGTTTGCTTCCTCTCTGTGCCACTGGAAATACAAAGTTGGGATTCTTTTTTCATACATTTCCCTATTTTCTGTGGGTTTTTCTCTGTATGTCTGTGTGCGGATGTCCATGTTGTGTGGACTTACATTGCTAGCTTTGTCTTAGGGATAACCTTTCGTTTTCTCTAGGTCAAATACAAGAAAATGTTTATTGAAGGACTAGCAGTACCTGTTTTGCTACCTTATATAGCTTGCAATAGAAGCTGAGGCTATCCCTTTATAAAACAAAGTAAGAAAAGAAAAAGAGAAATAAATAAAGAAAAGGATCTAACAGTACCTTTTAGGAACAACTACTAAAGGCATATTTTGTCTAAACTAGCAAAATGCCCATATGTTACGGAATTAAAAATATCACATTGGAACATTGCAAAGAAGACACATCTATTTTGAATTTCAGAGCTTAATTTTAGAATTATTTAGAGATTTTTCATATTTTTGTATTTTAGCTGTAAAAAGTTTCAAGCGGACTCAATTGACTTGTACTATAGGCCCTATATATACAACTATTTGGAGGGGATAGATAGTGGTCCCACATATCAGAAATTTGGGGAGTTTGGTGGTGGCAGTAGATTCACCACTCACCATCACCATTACTCTCTTTTAAAGGAGTATCGATTCTGAAGTCAGCGCTTGATATGCCTCTTGTGTTTTAGTTTATCCAGTAAGCTGAAGCCCTACTGCCTTGTGGAAGCCCTACAAAGCTAAATTACCAGCTTGGAGGCTTGGAGCAATGACAAACAGATGTTGGTGATTTGTATGGTCATTGGCCGTTGCGGCCAACATTTGCTGCCTGGAACCACACATCAGTTCTTGCCCTGATGCATTCTTTTAAAAAAATATACTCTTCAAATTATATGGTTCAGCTCACTTATTTGTCTTCATGTCATCAGTGCTTCACTACAAAGCCATGATACCATATGCTTGTAATCCATCAATTCAACGAACATATACATAAATTTTCTTCCAAATTATATCTTCTGATTTGACAGATCATTTATTTTTCCTCATATCATCAGTTCTTCACTACAAAGCCACATGCCTGTGATCCATCAAGTCTACCAAAATATCCCCCGAGCAAGGAATATGATGCTAAGCTGCCAGATGAGGAAGCCAGGAGGTAATCTGCGCTGCACGATTTTCATTAACAGGGAGTTGTTTTTCTAGCATCTGTAAAGATTGTACGATGCTCATTTTCCTGCATCAACTTTCATGATTAAATCTAAGACTTGCTGACAGGAAAAGGATGATTGCATTGAAAGGACAAAATAATGAAACTAGACGGAGGAAACAACCTCAGGCTGGAAATGGAGATTTACAGGTACCATGATATTTCATTACATGTACATCTGGATGTTTTATCCAAAGCTGATGATAAACCTAGCGAAGTATATGTAAGATCTATAATCCTGACTCCTAAGCATAATTTTTAAAGCTGGACCAGCGATCAAACCGGTGAGTCTGTCTGCCGGTTTGACCACTGGTTCAAAAGAAATAATAAATTTTATGTTTTGTATGCCTTGCTTCACTCAAAAGGCTTAACTAAATATATCTTGCTTTCAAAGTCACCCATAGGGGGAGGTGGTGGGTTTGATTCCCCACCTCTCCTTTTCCCAGCGAAAGTCCTTACCTGGTCCAACCACCTATGGTTTTCTCTGGTTCTTTGTGAAACCTTCCTGTCTAACCGGCCTTTTGTGGTTCACATGCATGTCCGGTCTTTGAGTTAAACCAGACTGGCTCTGGTAGTCTGCTTTTGGTTTTTCTGGTTGGTCCGGTTATGATAACTAGGCCCCTGATACTTCTGATACTATTGAACCCACAACCTATGTTTGCATTTGCAAGATACTGTTTCATGTATCCTTGTGAAGAAACACATTATTCTAGGATGCCATGTACCTCATTTGCCTGGGCTTGTTTGGGCACCATAAACGTGAGGCTTTCATGTGGAATGATTGCTTTCTCATTCAAGAGTGCGACTTCTGTAGAAATTGATGTAGCAACTAGCAGGTGTATTTTTTAGTTTTATTATGTAACTTCTCATCCACATAAGTTATTTGCATATGCCATATCCACTATTTGAACGGCTGAGTCTGAGTTTGATGATATGTAAACCCCTCATTTATGTGCATAACTACATCTAGCCCAAGTTGGTGATTTAGCTCCATGCACATAGAACAAGGAGATAGTGCCATAGTTTTTTTGACATACGTTTGCTACTTTGCCCCAACCAAAGCAAGAATCAGCAAAGCAGAACAGTCTTGCTAAAATGGCATCTAAAAATTATGTTAGATGTATAGTGCCTAACTGGTGTTGCAACAATCTATTTTGTGCGTTCTCTGTTGTAGGTTGTTAGTCACAAGTTTTTGATTCTGTTGTTGTGCAGCAACGACGGGCACAGGCAAATAGAAAAGGCACTCGGATGGATGACGGTATTCGTGGCTTTAGAATTGATCCTCCAGCAAGAGTCGGCGAAAATGGCATTGCTCAGCGTGTTCCTCTGTTGCATGCTGGCCGTTCATCGTCTACTCTGGGCCGATCGAATGAGACTGATGAGAAGACCCAAAGATTTTACACATCTCAGATGTCGAACTTGTCTTGTGCTGCTGAGCCACGAGGCAGTGCTACTCAGTCATCTAACCATGGGGATGGTGCCGAAAGGCCACATTTGAGAGAGCATCCATCTAGGTAAAGGTACAGGCAATTAACTGCTGTTGATTCCTCCGGTAGATCTGAATGGGCACACCAGTTTCAAGAAAGACCGTCATCTTCCCATCGGAAGGAAGGTGGGGCGGCTAACAAGGAGCATACTGTGGTGAGTCAGCTATATATACTATATAAACTTTCTTTTTCATTTGTGCGAAAAAAGGAAGCCATGAGAAAATTAAGACTGCGTTTCACCATCCATTGGGTAATTACCCGCCTCTATACAGTAATAAAAATTTGACGTATGGCGTATCATCAGGTGAATGGCAGTAAGAAGAACAGAATCCACTACTCTGGGCCGTTGATGCCTCACGGAGGTAACATGGAGGAGATTCTCAAAGAACACGAGCGTTAAATCCAGCAGGCGGTACGAAGGGCGCGCATGGACAAGCAGGCAAGAGGCAGGCAGGCGTTATGGACGGATCGCTGATTGATCCTAGTTATGCAAGGGAGCTGAGCTGCCTCTGGTCCATCCCTGAATTCCTGATGATGGACAAAGATTTTTGGTTGGCTACTATATATATATTGTTGGCATGCATTGAATTGTTCATTTTTTGTGTTGCCCGTCCGTCTTCACTTGTTACTTGGGCAGCACCAACCAACAAAAGAGCGGAAGAAGAGATCGACAGCGTTGCTGGCTGTACAGATAGATGATGTACTCCCTAAGTCCCTATGATGTAACCACACGCACGAACCAGATATATATGTAGAGATATATCTGGAATGTAAATGAAAGGAATGATATATACACACTGTCGGATGGAAGTAGTTTTTTTTTGTTCTGTTTTGATACACTACACTGTATGTCTGTATGTAGATGAGAGACATGAAAGAGTATATGAAAAATTGTTATAGGTGAGGCGATCGTTGCAAGGTGTACAATTAAGTCAGTTCCACTCAAACTGCACGAGTTACTGCAAATTAAAAGGCAACAAGTTAAGGTCATGTACAAGCTGTGTTCGGATTCCAGTGATGGGAATTAATCCCTCCCGCACGGAAAACGGAACGGTCTATTAGCGCGTGATTAATTAAGTATTAGCTTTTTTAAAAAAAATGGATTAATTTGAATTTTAAAGCAACTTTCGTATAGAAACTTTTTAAAAAAACACATCGTTTAGTAGTTTGAAAAGCGTACACGTGGAAAACGAGGGAGATGTGTTGGGAACATGGGGATACAAACACAGCTTAACGTTGCTAATTGCGAATATTTGTTGACATAGAAAAGAGAAATATGAGAGAGAAAATGTTATTGCTACGGTAACAATGGACGACTCTTAAATTCTATATGAAAACATTTACATGAGGGTGAAAAATAAAAAAAAATTAATAAAATAAATATTTTTTTTAGTTAATGATTAAAGCTTTTATCGTCTCAATTATTGTAACGACATACTAGTTTTTAAATAATATATTGTCTAAGTACAACTGTTGTAAAGATATGGTTTTTAAATAATCTTATACTCTTTTAAGTATAACTATAAATATCGATCCGTGTCTAGCTTTAATCATCCGTCTTATTTAAAATTTCTTAAAATTTTTTTTAAAAAAATTAAGTCACACATAAAGCACCAAACGATTAAAATTGGACACGTAAACTCATGTCTACACTTAAAATGGAACGAGGGGAGTATTTGTTTCTATCATTAAACATGCTCTAAGAGGAGCGGAGCTGAATAAGCGGATCTCCTACACTAGCTAGCTAGGAGTAACTGTTATCGATCGATTTTTAGCTAGGAAACTAACTAAAACATATGCATGGGTGATGGATATATATGGTTTGTGTTGGTCGTTGCATCCGCTCTTGTCGTACGTCCATCGATCGCTGGAGAGCAGAGCGGAGAGGAGCGGAGGGAGATCGAACAAGAGACGACAGCTAGAGATAGAATAGAATAGCCAGCAAATTAAAGAGGTAGCTGGAGAGAGAGAGAGATCGACGAGCTAGAGATGGCTTCTTTCGGCGCGGCCCCCGTTGGAAACGCGGCGAGCGGCGAGAAGATCTTCCGGACCAAGTGCGCGCAGTGCCACACGGTGGAGCGCGGGGGCGCGCACAAGCAGGGTCCCAACCTTCATGGCCTCTTCGGCCGCCAGTCCGGCACCACCCCCGGCTACGCCTACTCCACCGCCAACAAGAACATGGCCGTCGTCTGGGAGGAAGGCACCCTCTACGACTACCTGCTCAACCCCAAGAAGGTCAATTATATTAATTATTTCTCTTTTATTTACTCTAGCTAATTTAATTAATTGTTGTTGTATATGTATAATTCCTCAATCATCAACACCAAGATCGAGTACGTACGCAATTTGCTAATAATAACGGCTGAGGCTGGCTTTGCAGTACATCCCGGGCACCAAGATGGTGTTCCCCGGCCTGAAGAAGCCGCAGGAGCGCACCGACCTCATCGCCTACCTCAAGGAATCTACCGCCTAACCCATCCATCCATCCATCCATCCATCATCTGCTTGCTGCAAAATGCTCCGCTTCGCATGCATATCTCATATATATACATATAGCGTATCATAATGTTTGTGTACCCATATGTTATATATACCATCTATCTCAATAAGCATGCATGCATGCATCTGTTTAATTATCGTTCCAACCATGCGTGCGTGCGTATTTGAAATTAAGAAGCATCGTATTTATCCTCTTCTACTGCAAAAGCATGCATGGATATCATATCGAGATCAAGTTAATTAATTGTAGCAATGCAAAGCATGCAGGATCAGAAATGTGAGAACGAAAGCATATATGTACATTTAAATGTGTTCTTCTTGTTCGTCTTTGGCACTATGTGTAGTCGTTCTGTCACCTAATGCTCTTGCCATGCTGCTTCAAGCTTACGCTCCACAAGTTTGGGATGAGTGTTCCAGAGAAGATGATTGCCAAACGTCCTTTTCATCTTCTCCGAAGCCCGAAGGAGATTTCACCCGATATTTTACGCTCCACAAGTTTGGAATACAAAAGATGTCGGTGCTATCCACTGGCAGAGAAACCATTTTTACTCCCGGTTGGGAACCCCTTTTAGTCCTGGGTTTCCAACCGGGAGTAGCAATCCGGGACTAAAGATGCCCATCTTTATCCCGGTTGAAATAACCGGGACTAAAAGATGGACACCAACCGGGACTAAAGATATCCTATTTTTAGTTCCGGTTGTTGTTACCAACCGGGACTAAAGAGGATAGCCAGGTTTTTTTTCCTTTTTTATTTTCTCCCGAATCTGGGTGGTATGCATATCATTTTTTATTTTCTCCCGAATATGGGTGATATGCATATCCCAAATCGAAGTAAGATCCCAAGTCCACATAACAAATTTTAAAGTTCTAAAAAATTACATCACAAATCAAATACATCACAAATCCTAAAAAAATTACACACAAATCAAATTACATCACAAGTTTCTACAAAATTCATCACAAATACATCACAAGTTCACATCACACACAAATCAAATTCATCACATGATCCTGCAATAAATCACAAATTCTTAAAAAAAAACAACAACAGAGGAGCCGGCCGGCCGCTGCCGCCTAGCCTCCACGCCGGCCGGCCGGTCACCGCCACGCGGCCGCGCCGCGCCGCCCGACGCCGTGCCACCGCCGGCTGCCGCGCCGCCACCGCCCACTGTCGCGCCGCCGCCGCGGCCCTCCGTGTCACTGCCCGCCGCCGCGCCGCCTCCCCTCAGCGCCGGCCGGCCCCCGCGCCACCGCCGCGGCCCTCCGCGCTGCTGCCCGCCGTCACGCCAGCCGGCCACCGCTGCCCGTCCCTCCGCGCCGCCGCGCCGGCTGCCGCCCGGCCCGCTCTCGCTCCAAGCGGCTGGCCTCTCTCGCTCCGATCCAAGCGGGCTAAGGAAGAAGAAGAACTAAGGAAGAATGAAGAAGAAAGGATAAGGATAAGAGAGGAAAAAAGAGGAAAAAAGAGATAGAGAAATAGTTCGTTGTGTGGACGAGAAAAGAGGATAAGTAATAGGGATTATATAGTGCGTGTTGATTTTTATTCCCGGTTAGTAACATCAACCGGGAATAAAGTTAGATCTTTAGTCCCGGTTGGTGTTACCAACCGGGACTCCAACCGGGACTAAAGATCCTAGCCGCCTGACACGGTGTGACATATAGACAACCGGGACTAAAGATGATCTTTAGTCCCAGTTGGGATTACCAACCGGGACTAAAGATGGTAACCCCAACCGGGAATAAAGATCATCTAGTCCTGTTACGCTTATAAACCGGGACTAAAAATCGTTTTTAGTCCCGGTTTTTAATGGAACTGGGACTATTGTGGATTTGGGTCGACCGACCAAAGATGGTTTCTCCACCGGTGATCACTGAAAATTTGATACCCGTTCTAAATTATGTTTTAATAAGTTAGATATTTTAGTCTTAATTTAATCACTATTTTTTTTATAAACTCATAGTTTAACAACACAAAATTTATATTTTTAAATTCACGGTGAGAAAAACTTTCATAATATATAGTTCACATGTTGTTACGGATTTTTAATGTCCTATTTGTTTAGCTTTACAAGCCAGCTTATGAGACAAAAAGTCTAACTCTGAATGACTTGCATACATATATTTACTAAAACTAGTGGAAATGGTTAGTAATAGACTCTATCACTAAGTTTTAATACAATATTTTATATTGAGTAAATTGCATCCATGGTGCATCAACTTGGCAGGTAGGTGCAATTTGGTACAAGAACTTGAGAAATGAACGTTTTAGTGCAACAACTCGGTAGGTAAGTGCAATTTAGTATAAGAATTTTATAAGTGATTGCATACATGCAACAACTTGCAAGATGCGTACGATTTTGATACAATAAGTTAAGAAGTTATGCAACAACTTAATTATTTGGAGCACTTTTTTATACATATTTAATTTTCAAGTACTTATTTTGACTAGCATGGATTTATATATAAGCATACTTATATTTTTATTCTAATAACTAATAATTGAAAGTCAATTAAACTGGATGTAGAAATTATTATATTTCAGTTGAGATTTGGAAATGTGAAGAAAACAAAAATTCTTAAAGGTAATTGGATGTAAAATTGTCAAGTTCTTATACTAGAATGCACCCACTTATCAAGTTGTTGTACTTAAACGTTCAATTCTCAAGTTCTTGCACTATATCGCACCCACCCACCAAGTTGTTGTACCGTGGGTGCAATTTACTCTTTTATATTCCTTATGCAGGAGTTGACGGTTAAAGTTTGCACTTAACAACCATCAACACACATCTGCCACTTGTCCTCGAGCTCGATCCCTGTGGCTCGCTTAGGGTAGAATGCATTGACCCAATTAAGCCTTACATTCAATGCAGGGTGACATATACTAACCCAGCATGCGTTCGGGACTACGGACGATAAGACAACACATGCCAACACTAGGACAAGCCATCGTCACCCCTAAAAGGGGACATGACGTGGTTGATCAGGCGACGTGGTTGATTACCATGCTGCGCTCCGACCCATAGCCATATTGCACTTTCTTCCGATAGTTGGCGCGCGGCCTGACGACTGGGCCCACTTGCCAAGAAGCAACAAGACCAAACACACCTAACCCTTGTACTGGAGCCCATTTGTAAGAGCGGTCATTATGATATATCACCTTGCAACTATAAAAGGAGGACCAAGGCTGAAAAAGAGTGGGATGGACCCTCACCCTAGGGGGTTCAACGAGTCCAAATAGCTTAGCTTTCACTACAACAAGTTAACTTCCAGCCTCGACTTCACTCATGGTAACTCATTTCGAGCATCCATAGTCCACACACAGAAGTAGGGTGTTACGAACTCGTGCGGCCCAAACTTGTATAATCTCCTATGTTCATCTCTCGCACGATTAGCATATGGACTTGACTCACCCCCTGGATGAATCTCCAACGGGAGTACTAGCTTCCCCCGCTAGAGGAGTTTCACACTCCGACACCCTCATTGTCCTGTTGCTTGCTCAGCAGCTCACTAGGGTAGGAACGGTGGCGGTGGCATCTCGCTCGGTGCCACGCTAATGCGGCAATGCCCGTGTTCTGTATCACTTGCTGTCCTACTACATCTTGCGAGCGATGACGGTCCTGGCTCCGGCAACCTTCTTGTACACCGTCATCACCAGCTTCATGCCGTACTCTGTGGTGCTCACTACCGACTTGATCATCTTCTTAGTATAGGTTACGCTGGATACCGCGTTCTTAGGTGCCACGCTTTGCACAGTAAGTTGCGCCATCGGGCATCACATCCATGACTACATCCCTCCACTCCTCGCTACCGGTGGTTGCGTCGAAGACGCTCATTGACTCGAAGGCGTGCACGGCGGTCGTTGTGCTGATGTCCCTTGGTGCATCGCCATCCTTCACCTCAGCATGGTATGTTGGAATCTTCGCCAAGTTGTACATTGTAACAAAACCAAAAAGGCTCAAATCTTCACCCTTCGGAGCATACAATGAAGGTATAACAAGGATGACGACGTGGAGAGATCAATAGAGAATGAGGGAAGGGAAGAGAGAGGATAGAGGGGGAAGAGATGGAGTAGATACATTTTTTTTTAAAAAAAAGTTCCATGTGATCTTGTGGGTCTTTATTTTTTTAAAAGAAAATTATTTTATTTTTTTCGCTGATTGTACATCATAGTTAGAAGAGATACTCAGTTTTGTGATGAGGGACGCAAATGCTAAAGAATAGGGAGACTGCTACGGATCGGACGTTCGATATTGAGCAAAAGATCGGACGTTGCTCACCCACCTATCTGACTGCATGCAAAAAGAGGAGACTGCTACAGATCGAACGTTGCTCACCCATTTGTCTGACTGGATGCAAAACAAACCATCGTAGTTAAGCTGCTATGATGCAAGCCTATACCCTACTCTCGTGCATGCATGCATGAAATCTCTCTCTTCATATTCTCTACCAATAAAGCATTAAACTAAATTTTCTTCTAAATTACTTATCTGGTCTACCATCCGATTTCACCATTGTGTTTATTATAATTAAATCTTTACAATAAGATCTCACTTGGTTATATTTCTGATAAAATTTATAAATATGATTATATTACTAATTGGAACATTTATATATTATACGTGAAACAACGAGTTATAATTATTGAAACATTAGAATATTCATTGCAACATCCTAAACATCACGTGCAACATTTATAAATGAACTAGCGAAACGTCAAAAAAATATTTATTAAAACATTGAAATAATGCCATGGAACATTTTAAGATCCGTGGCAACATAAAACTTAAAATGTGCAACATAGCCAAACTCTGATTGAAACATTTATTTCTTACACGTGAAACATCCAAGTTCATCGGTTGAAACATATGTATTTTTTAATCGAAATATAATCATGTGATATCTTGTTATAGAGATTTAATTGCAACGAATACAATTGTGCAATTGGATAGTAAATTGGATAAACAGTTTTCAAGAAAAATTCCTTTAAAGCTTACAACTAGAATCTCTTGCATGTATGTACTCTAGACTACATGAAGCTAAATACTCCCTCCGTTTCACAATGTAAGTCATTCTAGCATTTCACACGTTTATATTGATATTAATGAATCTAGACATATTGATGTTAATGAATCTAGATAAATATATGAGTCTAGATTCATTAACATCAATATGAATGTGAAAAATGTTAAAATGACTTACATTGTAAAACGGAGGAAGTAAATGCTAGCTACATGTAAGGATGAGACGTGAAGAGATAAAATGAATAGTATATATGTAAAGTCAGAGTCATAAAAAAGGTGAATCAAATTTAGATTAGTACAGAGGAGAAAGTTGGTATCTGATGTTTGTCTTTAGCATTTTCCGAAGAATAGAGTACTGTGGGGGTCTGGTGTACCTGGGCCGAAACCGGCCCAGAAGCGAAGAGGCAGAAGAGGCGCGTGAGTCTAGCGAGAGGCGGAGAAGGAGAGGAGACTAGAGATCTGAGCTCTGGTCAGCCGAGCCAAGCCTGCCGGTCGCCGGAGGCAACGACGACCATGATGGCGCCGTCCTTGTCCACCGCCGTCTCCTCTGTTCTCCTCCTCCTCCTAGCCGCTGCTATCTCCGTCTCCTCCTCTCCGCCGATGCCGGAGGACAGCATCCGGGTCATCTCCGCCGAGAAAAGGGTTCGTCAGTCTGATCTCTCTCGTGTGATGTCTAATTTCCATCCACCCGCTGCACTTGCACCTTGATTGTTTGAGGACCACAACTTGAAAACTATAGCGGCTGAAAGCTCCTCTGTGACTATTAATCCAAATCACTCCCCTTCTTTAATTTATCGACCGGTGTGTATGCATGCGTGGATCTATAATTTATTTGTAATTTGTTGCACTGTATTAGGATTTGGCTCTTGTTTAATTTTCTTTTATCATGGTCTAGTTAGCTGTACCACAGTAGAAAAATCCTTGCCTGATTCACTTTGTTCACCAGGCACTTCGCACCTTTATCAAATGGGAATATATACTGTTATATACCTATGCTGCTTTGTACCACTTCATTTTTTTTTCCTTTTGATTGGTGAAGCACAGCAATACACTTACTCAAATGCAAACTCCTGCAGATCGACCTCACCAGCCCCATAGTCAAAGTTTTCCTCACACTAAAGGTAAATTCTGATATCGATTCAACCAATTGCCATGTCAGCAAGGCCTGCATTTCTAGTAACACTTTAACCTCTTCCAGGTCGAGAATGATGCCACTGCCCCTGAAGCATCTCAAGTTCTACTCGCATTCACACCCACAGAGGTTGAACATCTTGCGATTGTCAAGGCAACCAGAGCGGAGGGGAAGCGCAAGAAGAAGATATATGTGCCTCTCTCCGTGAAAGCCTCTGATCTTGCTGCCGCTCCAAATGGTGCTCGCCTGTACTCCATTTTGCTGAGCACTCCATTGAAACCTGCTGAGGTGATGACGCTGGAAGTATTTTATGCTTTGACACACTCTTTGGAGCCCTTCCCAGCAGAGATCACCCAGTCAGATCCCCAGCTGGTTTACTACCGTGACAGTGCTGTGCTTCTATCGCCGTACCATGTTCTGGAGCAGGTTACCTACATCAAAATGCCGAGCAATAGGGTGGAATCCTTTACAAAGGTGGACCCCACCGGTCGGGCTGGTAATGAAGTGAAATACGGCACATACAACAACCAGCTTCCAAACTCGTATGTGCCCATACTTGTGCATTATCAAAATAATCGTCCGTTTGCTGTTGTTGAGGAACTTGTGCGCAAGGTGGAGATTTCTCATTGGGGGAATGTCCAAATCACTGAGCAGTATAAGCTGAAACATGGTGGTGCTCAGCACAAAGGAGTCTTTTCAAGGTTAGCTGTGAGCCTGCAAGAATCTTACACCTTGATTTTCATCATATCTAGTATTCTGCTCTTGGAATCCAGCTGCTTGAACTATCTTATTCTAGTACTATCAATGTCTGGTGCAAATCAAATTTCAAAAAATGCGCCAGCAAACCCATGATTCATGACTTAAACCTAAATGCGCCAGCAAACCCATGATTCATGACTTAAACCTGAATCCTTTATTGACATCGACTATCTGTCAACCTTCTTCCCACAATATAGGTCCTCTAGCATCAGATTCAATTTTTTTTTAAAATATAGCTGAATATTTCTTTACTTCTGGTTCATGCCATGACGAATTCAAACAGGTGCATGCATCTATTTATATGCTAACAACATGCCTTACAGATATCAGATATGCAATTGAGTAACCTTTTGTTTGAAGATGTATGATATATTAACAAATCAGTCCTTCCATGTATTGTTTTGGCTAATTTAGTTCATTGCTTTATGGTTACTCATTTGAAACCTTTCTTGCTAGGCTTGAGTATCAATCCAGGCCTTCTATAAGTGGAGTGTCATCATTTAAGAATCTTCTTGCAAGGTTGCCTCCTCGAGTTCATTCAGTATACTATCGTGATGAGATCGGCAACATCTCTTCATCCCATTTGCGTAGTGATTCGCACAAGGTACAAGATACTTCTTCATGTGGTGTAATGAATCATATGCTAATGAGTGGAATATAAGATATCATTTTATCTTAATGTAAAAAAAACTGAGACTAATATTTTGATGTGATTGTTTTTCTTTAATGCAGTCAGAACTTGAAATTGAGCCCAGATATCCATTATTTGGTGGTTGGCACTGCACGTTCACCATTGGCTATGGTTTGCCATTGCAAGATTTTCTCTTTGAATCAGATGATGGTCGACGCTACATAAATCTTACTTTTGGATGCCCTCTGTTGGATACGGTGGTAGATGATCTTACCATCAAAGTAAGAATACAATGTTTTAAATTTTCTGATGAGACATATTTCTCATTTGATTCTAATTGTAGCTTCATTGAAAAAAAGCAATATTAAGTAATGTAGCAGATGGTCATGTCCACGAATGTTGCTAGATTCATACAGAATATGCTCATGAGTGATCTTCAACCTAAATTCAACCAATCATTTTATTTTTGGCCATACTTGATTAGTTATGTTCATTTGTATGTCTCCTATTTCATCTCTTGAGGAACAGACTAGATTGATGTTTGTTTGGAAGGAAAGATTATAGGATCTAGATATTGTTTCTCGGCATGTTTACAGTCCTACAGCATCATACCTAAACCTTTTAATGTTACAGGTCGTGCTTCCTGAGGGATCGACAAGTCCACAAGCTGTAGTTCCTTTCCTGATGGAACAATATCTTGAGGTAATCCCATATTTTTCTGTATTGGCATTCTTTTGTTCATATATCTGTGTTCTATATTTTAGTGCTAAGCGGCAAGTGTACGACTACAAATTTCACAATGGTTATTATCAATAGATGATTCAGTCTAAGAACATTGGCAAGATTGCATTGTTAATTCAGTGGAATCATCTATCATCTGCTAAGGCCTATGCATGTTAGACTACATAATGCCAGCATTATCACCAGTGGCGAAGCCACCGTGGGGGCTGGGGAGGGCCTGGTGATCTGGCCATCAGTTACTAGTGAGATTAACTAACTGATGTTATATGTGGTTGCAAGCCTCAAATTAAAATGATGAAATGACGTGACGTTGAATCATCCATATACTAAATATATTACTGAATTTAAAATAGATGCTATTTATTGATCTAATTTAAAATTGGTGATCATCCATATATTAGTAGACACATACGTCTAAAACCACATCAACAATCATGATTTCCATAATTATAAAAGGAGCGACTAGACATATCATTAATCATACGCAATTGCGCATATTAATATAAACAAGAGCCGATTGAATATATCTTTCTCTTTTAGCTAATTGCCATGATACGCATGATGCCGATCACACATCCACACTCTACAGCATTGTCCATCAAGCCGCAAGTGAGCTCTCTCGTCTTATAGATGGCACCCCCAATCCCTAAATCCTGGCTTCACCCCTAATTACTTGAGCCTTCTCCATTATTTATCAATATGGTTGTTTGACTACTAGTAAGTAATTATGTCCACAGCTTTCATGGTTTGGTTTCTGTCGTGATCTGTGGATAGTTCTGTAGGATAGAGTAGGTAACAGGACACCAGTAACTGTTACAAGGAAATTCCACCATAAGCATTTAGTTTGCTCCTTCATAGATGGATTTTCCTATCGTTTCTAGTTTGATACTATCTTGCCCTTTTCGGATTTCAGTTCCCGAAGATTATTGTTTGATAATAATTTATGCTACCAATGCAGACTAGTTATTCATACCTTGATGTTGTTGGAAGGACGACAGTTGTACTAAAGAAGAGAAACGTAGTTGGAGAGCACAATGTTCCTTTCCAGGTACTTTCTGACAGATAGGCCTTGATCCATTTTTAAGTTTGAATTTGATTGGTAATTGTCTGAATGTTGCTGTTGTGAGACTCCATATCTGATAAGCATGACATCTCGGCTCAACTGCAGGTGTATTACGAATTCAATCCGATCTTCATGCTCGCAGAACCGTTGATGCTGATATCAGCCGTGTTCCTGTTCTTTGTAGCCTGCATTGCTTATCTTCACATGGATCTTTCCATTGGGAAATCATAGGCTCCTTGAAATATTTAGAGGCGCTCTCCGCACTTCTTCTAATTATCACCGTTGAATCAAGGCTGCCTTCTGTGTTAGTTTGTACGGCTCCCGTGGGGGAGAAGATGGTCTTTTTGTAGAACGTTGTCGTTGTAGGAATGGGATGATGAGGATGACTTTTATATAAGTATCCATACTTGATTGATCTGCTCACTTAACTACGTTACGTACCGCTTTGTTCCTAACTGTGGTATTAGCTGTTGCACCACTCACATAAGTGCTCACTTTTGTGGAGAGGGAGACTCAACACACTTGAAGAATTGCGGCAGAATCATTGTGCGTTTTTTTTTGCAGATTAAAGTTGGGGCGCACTGGCAAAGAAAGAAACTTTGGAAGTGTGGAAAATAGCCATGTAAACATATAATCTAATCGAAATCTGACATGCTAGATACTCAAATCTAACATATTACGATTAAATATGAAAAAAATGTGTTGAGAGTGGGATTTGAACCCACGCCCTTTCGGACCAGAACCTTAATCTGGCGCCTTAGACCAACTCGGCCATCTCAACCTTTGGTATGCGTATCGGTGAAATTAAATTTTATAAGGACAAAGTCGCCTCCTTTCTGAAAAAAAAAACTTTAATGCTGCGTTCCCCACTCCCGACTCCCCACCCAGTCCCCACTCACCAGTCACCAGCCCGTCCGTTGAGTAGTCGAAGAATCCCAAACCCTCTCCTCCTTCCATGGCGATTTGACCCCCAAACCCTAGCAATGCCCTAGACTAAGACTAGTAGTAGGTAGCGGAAGGAAGCTGGAATCGGAAGGAAGGAAGGTGGGAGGGATGGGTTCGAAATCGAACACGGAGAGGGCGAGGAAGGCGCTGGAGGCCATGAAGCAGCTGGGTTTCTCCAAGAAGGAGGCCACCCCTGTCCTCAAGAACCTCCTCAGGCTCTTCGGCAACAACTGGGAGCCCATCGAGGACGAGTGCTACCGCGCCCTCGCCGACGCCATCCTCGACCGCCACCAGGTGTCCTTGTCGCCAAAGCCTACTTTTTTTTGGTTTACATTTCGATTCGACTTACTTAGCCGCTGGGGTTCTTCAGGAGACCGCAGCTGACCGCGGCTGCAGCGCGACAAGGCCAACGCCGGACGATGATCATCACTCCCTTACCCTCTGTGGTGCTTCGCGCGACGTGGATACTGAGATCGACGAACCTCGCACCAAGAAGCCTAGGGCCACCAACTCAGCTCCTCAATCGCCTCCATCCCTTACGGACGACCAAGATGTTCCTGCAGCTATCTCACCCCCATCCCATGGTGCTTCTCCTCAACTCCGTCCACAGACCAGGGCCTCTGCACGACCGCGCCAAGCTTCTCCTTCTTCTGTTACAGCAGCACACAAGAGGCCAAGACAGATGATGGATGAAGATTTCCAAGACTCTGCATTCCTCAGGGAACCCAAGCCTGAGCCCGATATCGATATGGACGCCATACAAGGCACTGCTGCTACATCAGACTGCCCAAATGCCCACCTTGGCCTCATTGACTATCCGCTCAATGCCAGCTCCTCAAGGGTTGCACTTCCTCTCGCATTGCTTCCCCCTGATCAAAATGTTCCACAGATTTCAGGTTCGCCTACAAAATTTTAATTGATTCATCCATAAGTTGTCATGCCGTAGATAATAGGGTACCATAGGTGCTCATCACTTCCATTATTAGATTACGGCATTTTGCTGTTTGCTGGATTGGCATTTTAAAGTAAATAGGAAAATAGGAGTGATTTCATCAACCAGGCAGTTTGTGCAGCTATTAATTATCGGGGTGTTTGGATCCTAGCCTCATTCGCTAAGGCTAGGCTGTGCTCAACTAGCTCTTTTGGGTGAAGGTCAGGTAATCAGCCTCGTTGTTTGGCTCACGCAAGATTGGCAATGATGTTTCCGCACAATCTTTCTCTCTGTGTGTGGCAACTGGCAAGGACTTCCTTGTGCACATTGGCTATCGTTCCATCCAGAGCGAGGCTTTCTAGCTTTTACCGAACGGCTGGCCTTTGCTTAGCTAGGCTATAACCGTGCTAGCCACCTAGCTGTTTCAAGAAAAATATGTTTTCTGCCTACTATCTTAAGAACACATCTTTTTCATTCAGTTGGTTACTCCTCTAGTCCTCTTAAAGCTCTAGACTAAAATATGCCATATGCCTTTCCATATATTTTCTTTGGCACAATTTAGAATCTGCTAGCCTTGCTGGTAACAGGTTGCAACCTTTGTTTGATATCTTAGCGTGATAATTTTTTAGGGGACGTCTCCAATAGTTTGATCAAACACATCTTTTGGTCATTTTATTGCATGCAGTGTGCTTAGTCTGGTTAGACTCATTTAAGCTATGAACTTTATACAGGTCCTAAAAAAAGGGCAATTCAACCTTGTAGCAAGGTGAACACGGGGGAAGGATCTTCAGTCATTGATGTAGCATCATCCACTATGGGTGAGGTCAAAATGTCACTGAAATGCAGTGTTGACCCAAAGTTCCGCATGCCTTCCTTAGAAGCAGTTTTCAAGATGGTGGAGGATAAATATCTTCACTCATACAAGATTCTGCCTCCTGAGTTTTCCATTGGTAGCCTCATGAATGAGATATGCCAATGTGTTGTACAACTGGGTAGTGATCATATTGCAGAACATAACACAGAATCAGATGTTGCTGGCAATGGGAGATGCTCACAAAATGAGCCAATGACAGGTAGCATTCCATTTGTGAAGCCAATAGCATGCGAGGATGGTGGAAATAGGAAATGTAAATCTGCAGGAGAATCATTTATTGTGGAAGACTCAGAAAATTCAACTGTTGCTAAACAGCAGACTCATTTGGCACTTGCCAACTTGAAGCCTATCCATGATGTAACTGATATATCCAAGGGAGAAGAGAGAGTGAGGATATCGGTGGCCAATGAATTTGCAAGTGAGAAATGTCCTCCTTCCTTTTATTATATACGAGGAAACCTTGTTTTCCAAAATGCTTATGTCAACATCTCCGTTGCAAGAATTGGTGATGAAGATTGTTGTGCTGATTGCTTTGGCAACTGCTTGTCTGCACCTATACCATGTGCTTGCACAAGAGAAACGGGGGGCGAATATGTGTATACACCAGAAGGTTTGGTTAGGACACCATTCCTTGATGAATGTGTTTCTATGAATCGTTTCCCAGAAAAATGTCACAAGTTCTTCTGTAAATCATCCTGCCCACTTGAGAGATCTAGGAATGAAGCTTCACCAGAGCCTTGCAGAGGACATCTTGCTAGGAAATTTATCAAGGAATGCTGGAGTAAATGTGGTTGTAACATGCAATGTGGTAACCGTGTGGTTCAACGTGGCATCACATGCAATCTGCAGGTAATATTTAATGCATTTGACTTGTATTGGTATTTATGCTATATTTGTCATTGGCAGTGTGCAGATTATACTAATGCCGAATGTTTGAAATACTGTCAATTCGAACGTCCAGGTATTTTTCACAGGAGAAGGGAAGGGTTGGGGTCTTCGCACTCTTGATGAACTGCCAAAAGGAGCCTTTGTTTGTGAATATGTTGGGGAAGTACTAACTAGTACAGAACTGCATGAAAGGACACTTCAAAACATAAACAATGGTAGGCATACCTACCCTGTTCTCTTGGATGCTGATTGGGGTTCTGAAGGTGTGTTGAAAGATGAAGAAGCTTTATCCCTGGATTCAACATTTTATGGGAATGTTGGGAGATTTATCAACCATAGGTGTGCTCTGGTTTTCAAATTAATAACTATGGCCAGCAACAAAGATTTGGCTTATGTGCATTACTTATGTTTCTTCTGTTTGAATACTTCACTACATAGATGCTATGATGCGAATTTAGTTGAGATACCTGTTGAAGTGGAGACACCTGATCATCATTATTATCATGTAAGTTCTCTTTAGCTACTAAAAAAGTATCTGCTTTTAAGGCTCCTCAAAAGAGCACATTATAGACTTGCCATGTTCATGATATATATATATATATATATATATATATATATATATATATATATATATATATATATATATATATATATATATTTGGGTGACAGCTTGCATTTTTCACAACCAAGAAGGTGGAGGCATTTGAGGAGCTCACATGGGTAAGTCTTGTCTAGTTACTTCTGAATATTACTGCAGCATATACTTTGTGCAAATGTCCGAATATATGTGTTTCTCTAGGAAAGTGTTCCTGCAGATGCTGAATGATTTACGTAGCTTAAGTACTTCGTACTTCTCTAAAAAGATTGAGCTTAAACTGTTTCAATCTCTCCTTACCGTCCTTTGTTTGAGGCTTCTCCAACGTATATCCAGTGGGCAATTCCATTTATAGCATCTCTTCACATGCTTTAATGCAATTCTCAATTCACAACCTATATTATTTACAAATTTATTCTATTTGGTCATGTGGTCTCATTATTACTCAGTTCAGTTATGATGCACGGTGACCAACCTTTTATCGCATCATGTCAGGTTCTTAATAATTGTGTCATTTGTATGTTAACATTGTATAGCAATATCTGCTGGCCACTTCATCCTATTCTCGGCGAAGTAAAATCGTATCAAGTTCTAGCTTCCCTTTTCCCCTGTTGCATATTTTATATTACTCCTTTTGTTTATGGGACCAACCTAGAGCTGCAATATATATAACACCTATTAATATCTGTGGAAGATGTTCCCCTTTACATTTAATATTCTTGGTTTCAGGACTATGGTATTGATTTTGGTGATGGCAAAGATCCTGTTAAAGCATTTCAGTGTCTATGTGGAAGCAGATATTGCCGCGGTATCAGGCATCCGAGTATGTTCTCCTTGCTTGGTTTAGAACCATTTACTTTAAAAATTGCATGCCGGATTGTTCTGCATCTAAATTTTGCATATTGATTGGAATTGATTGTTTAGGTACTTATGCTCTTTTGCAGGGAAACGAGGGCAAGCTGCTGCGAAATGATCAAAGGACTTGGTAGAAGATACGGGGTTGATGCACGCGTGCATCACGGAACGAACTAAACTAATATCGTAGTAGATTAGCTACAATCTGTGCTTTATTTTAGAACTTGTCTACTTGTCAGTTAGACTGTTCGAGAAACCTTTTGGTTTGTGAATGGCGCTGAAGACCCGAAGTCCTACCTTTTGTAGTTCTTGGAATCTGTCGCTTGTCAAAACAGTAATTCCTTTTTCCGCACCTCCTTCCGCTCTGAAGCCACACCTAGGGTCCCATGGGTTCTTTCATAACCTACCACATCCTTAAATATTACTAGCACGAAAAACTACTAAATTTCAGCAGAACCCTTTTTGATAGGTCAAAATGTTGGGCCCGTGACCACTTCTTGATACTCATACACCTCGCCGGCCGGCTTGCCGCTGGTGCTAGGCAGTGCAGCTGTTGAGCTTCACGATGTGACTTTACGCTGATTTGGACTGAGTTCGCTGGAGCTGTTGTGGCTCGGAAAACGGAGCTGATCGTTGGGCAGGAATGAGAGTAAATTACATAGGTGATATACAAATTTGTTAGGTGGTTTAATTTAATATATAAACTTATAAAATGCTTGTTTTTGATGCATGAACTTGTCTAATTCGTGCAAACCAGGATCACAATGGCTTGACAAGGTTAATTTACCAAGTTAATGTTGATTAGAATGTGACGTGCATACGTAAAGTGTGCATAAGATGTGCTATATTTATAAATGAGGAATTTCATATATTTCTTACCCTTTCTAACCCTTATATCATCGCTCGGGTTTTCATATATATCCCTGCTGTCACTATATCTCATTTTATCTTTTCATTGAACATGTGTACATCTAAATATTAATCTTCTCATATGTGTTTATCCTAACTAGTACCTAAATAATCAGGATTAGCCATATAATGTCCTTTAGGCCTTGGTTCAAACGCACCGGACAAGTTTATGCACCAAAATGAGCATTTTACAAGTTCGTGTACTGCTGATACAATTTACTCCAGGATTAATCTAGTATTTATTTCTATATAAAATTGAAAAACAGATTTATATGATTTTCTAAAGAGCTTTTTATATATATTTTTTTATAAAACACAAAAACGATCAGCTATAAAAAACACAACAACCGCAATTGACACATGCTAGTAAACCGGCCCGACGGTTGGCATGCTAGTTGTAGAATTTATATTGTAGGTTTAATTGCCTTTGTTGTTGTGTGTGCGCTAGAAAGCTTTGTAGTACCATTTTTAATGGTAGACCTATTTGTCTTTGTTGTTGTGTGTGCACTAATCGCCCCTCGTTGGAACGCATCACTACATCTATACCTATACTAATTAACTAGCATATTGCTCCTAATTTCTATTTTGCAATTCATTTAAACAAGGATTTCTTTTGTTTTTCTTTTTGTAAAGAAATCTAACAGGGATTTTATCATGCACGATCCCAATCAGACAACACCTACGGTGTTTCATAATCCAGCACAGACAATTGAAAATACCACGGTCAGGTAGTAAAATATTGAGAAAAACTAGAGGACGGCTCCCGACGGTACAGATTACGATTTCTTTCTACCGTCAGCGCCTACTCCGTGGTGTTGCGTGGGGCCTCCTTGAGTCATCGCGCTCGTCGCCCATCTTCCAACGTATCACATTCCTGCTCCCAACCTGCCTAGCAGAGTGCATGTTCATTCGGCCACGTATGGCCTTGTTTCTTTTCTTTAAACACGCCACGTATGGCCTTGTTCATCTGACCAGGCCAAATATACTTGAAGATAGCTTTGTAGTACTAATGTGAAATCATAGTAACAAACTGAAAATTCAGTATTTCTATACAATTTTAAAAATGGATACCGGATGTATGTGATACAGGTGATACTTTCACAGTACCATCCTAATATACTAGATCACGTGATACTTTCATAGTACCATCCTAATATACCAGATCGCGCGATACTTTCACAGTACCATCCTAATATATCAGATGTATCATCATACCTTAAGAGTACAGGTACCAGATAATACCCTCGAGGCATCACCCGGTACCATCGAGGTATCACCTAGGCACTCGGTATTGTTAAAGTATCATCGTATATCCGGTACTCTTAAGGTATCACTCGGTACTCTTGAGGTACTTTTAAGGTATCATCGTATATTTGGTACTCTCGAGGTATCACCTAGGCCCTTGGTATTGTTAAGGTATCATCGTATATTTGATACTTTTAAGTATCACTCGGTACTCTTGAGATACTTTTAAGGTATCATTGTATATCTGGTACTTTCAAGGTATCACCCGGTACCGAGGTATCACCTAGGCCCTCGATACTGTTAAGGTATCATTATATATCTGATATGTCGACGGGGGATACTCGCAAACCGGATATAGAGGGTATTGGGGTCCGTTGGTACGAGGATCTACGTAGTACGACATCAAACAAACAGAAGACAAGGATTATACTGGTTCAGTCCCCTTGGTAGGTAATAGCCCTAATCCAGTTGGTATGGGATTATATGATGGAAACCACAGATTACAAAGGGAATAGCAGAACTCGATGATACCGATGAGAATGTAGTCGAGTCGGTTCGACTAGATCTCCCGGCGACTTGGCTCCTGCGCGCTCCGGCTCCGTAGGCTGTGGTAGGTGTGTTAGCAGTAGTATTCGATGTCTTAGGTCCTACCTAGGGGGTCCCTTATATACCGCGGGTCAGTTGATCTCTAAGTAAGACTCAGAGATATCGGACCCCTCACGATATGGTAAAGACCTAGTCTCGTCCGAGTAGGACTCCTTCCATCCGTAGATTCTTTTTCTATCACGTGATAGATTTCCTTAACGTATACGAAAACTATCCGTGTACGTGTGGGTATACCGTATCGGTACCCATGGTATATCCAAGGATAGAGGGTATACCTTATCCGTAACCCTGATAGTAGCCCCCGACTTCTGCTTAAATGAACTCATGTTATCAATCGCGACTTCTGATGTCGGAACTGTTGTCGTTCTCATCTGTCGATCTCGGTGTAAAAACCGTAGAGACAAAGAGACATCGACAACACCGCATGAAGTTCAACGGTCATGAGTGAATTTAAATTGAAGTCTGAAAAACCACCGTTCGTAACGGACCCAGAATTTTCCGGTGGCAATCTCTCTCCTTTCCTTGGAATACGCACCATCGGTAGTGCGCGTTTATTTAAAGGGATTTTGGGCATCCATTTGAAGTCCGTTTGCCAGAAAACTCTCCTGCCTTCTAGCGCTCTTCGTCTTCTCCGCTTCCCGCAAAGAAAACCCTAGCTCACTTCCTTCATCATGTTCTCCGACGATCCTCCGGCGGCGATGGACCTTGAGAAGTCAACTTCGACCACCGCGTCCATGAAGAAGCTCCAGGACGACGGTGCCCTCCCTGGTCGCAGGACCATGCAGAGGGAGACTTGGAGGTACAGAACCTAAACCCATCTTGGGCCGCATGGTTGTAGTCGAAGATTATATTTCTTGCGGTTTTCTTCCTCCGCCTTCCGAGTTTCTTCTTCTCGTCTTGAATTTCTACGGCCTTTCTTTGCTTCACTTGAACCCCAACTCAATCGCCTTTCTGAGCATCTTCTCTTATCTTTGCGAGGCCTACATTGGGGTAGTGCCCTTCCTTGATCTCTTCCGCTTTTATTATGAGCTGCGCTGGATGGAACCCAGTAGGGTATCTGGATGCGTCGGATTCTGACTTTGGGATGGCCTGAAGTCGCGTTACATCCCCTTCTAGTGCCCCTCTTCTCGCAGCAAGTGGCAGACGAGATGGTTCTATCTCTAGATAGAAAACTCGGATTCCGTCCTTGTTGTCCCTGAGGACCAGCCAGAAAGAATCCCAGAGTGGACCGCTAAACCCACCTTGACTCCCTCCCTCCAATCTTTTATCGATATAATTGATGGTCTCCGAAGACGGGGGTTGTCAGGATAAGAAGTCGCTGCCGACTTCGTAGGTTGGCGGATTCAACCGCTGCAGGCCCGTGCCCATCCGGCCTTTGATTACTCTGGGCCAGAGGACACGACCCGGGTCTCTCCTCGGGGTATTTTTTCTTGCATTTTTAATGTTGTTCCAAGTGCATCTGTTTCTCCTGCCTTATCGAGTTCTCGTTCTCGATTTACAGGACTGGACAGTGACACCGTGGGGCGCTGCGTCGGCCAAATAATGATCAGCGCATCCTCGGGGGTGGGCGACGTCCCTGTCCCTCTTTGCGACAAGGAATCGGCCGAGCGCGCCGCGGCGATTAATGTGAGTGCACTCGATGAGTCCTTTACACCTTTCTGTTCGAAATCGCATCTTGACTTCACATTGTGCAGGCTCTCCCTCTGACAGACATCATCGGCCCCCTCGTGGAACATCAGGCAGCGACTTTGCTGAAGGAGGGTGTCGCCAAGGAGGCATCTGACGCTGCTGCTGCCACAAGTGGCAGCAATGTCCTAAAGAAGGGAAGGAAGTTTTCTTCCGTGATCGGAACCCGCCGAAAAGCGACGAGCCCGGTGGTAAGCTCCTTCGTCTTTGAGTGCGTAGTCGGGACGACTTATCCTGACATCATATCATCTTACTCAGGTCTCAGGCGCGTCTCCACCGCCTCAGCGAAGGCAGAGGTTGGTGACGATCGGTGAGAAGTAAGTAAATGACTTTGAGGTTTTTTCGTTCCCAAAATTTCGATCACCTAGCCTCATGGAGAAGAGAAAAAACTTCGTAGGGCAACGTCATCCCTCGGTTGCGTCATCCTTCGACGTGCACTGACAAACCGGCGATCCTTCGGTTGCCTCCACGGACACGGACACATCGCGTCATCCCTGCAGACCAGAGTCGCATTTGTGGCTGGCGCTCAACCCGAATGGCAAAATCAACATGGTTACAACTGCAATCAATAGTAACAGAAGAAACCCCCACAAACAACATTCCATTTTCACGCTAGCACTAGGATGGAGGTGATTCATTGTATCTAATATTATCAGGATCAAACATGAGGTGGTTGGGAAGGAGACCTTGGCGTGCTTCATGAATCCACCAGGGAGATCAACACCTAGGCATTGAAATCAAGCTCCTGCCTCGTTGGATCTGCCATGCCCAATGGCCGCCGCTCCTGGGACCACCAAATGGGTGTGCAGGTGTTGCAGCTCCCCACCAACGAAGCCGACAAGCGAAGGGATCGCTGATGCCAGATTCATCAGAAGAGAGCACCAGCAACCACTCACCTCGTCGATTTGCCAAGCCTGGAAGTTGAAGCAGCCAGATTCACCGCCTCCAGAACCCACCACCACCTCGAGCTACCATGCATGGGGACGACACCAGCGACCTCGGGCTAAACGGGACAGAGCCCGAACTACGGGAAAGACCAGAAAACGGAAGGGACCCGACTCACACTAGGCTAGGAGGAGGCTAGACCCCTCTTCCGGCCGTCACCGGCGGCGAGTCGCTGGGAACGAGGGGGAAGAGGGGCCGAGGGAGGGGAGTTCTTTTTCTCTCTCTCTCTCCGGAACGAAGGAGTAGAGCTAGACCGCACCCGTCTTCACGATATTATGATATTGTTTCCTCCTTGATGTCTTGTGCACCAATAAAATTACTTTCTTCATTATCCCCAAACTAATCAATCAATTGAACCGATCACCTCACAAGATGAACATGGTGTGGTGTTTGCCTTTGATATAACTGACTAATAATAATTCTTTGACTCGATTAAAGATCCCCGCCTTGCCTCGGGTGGCACCCCGAATCTCGCCACTGGCCCTCTCTGCGCACCATCCTCTTCACTATCGCTCGAGCTAGCTGCCGGGTAGGGGTGAAAACGGTACGGAAACTTTCCGGATTCCGGACCTATTTTCAAAAACGGAATCGGTCGGTCGGAATTTTTTTGGAATTTTTCGGAAACAAAAACGACCTGACGGAACTCTTCTTTATTTTAAAAATTTGATTTGGAAATATTTTCTCGGAAACGGAATCGGAAATGATAAGGGCAGTTTCCGTCGGAACTTGGAATCGGTCGGAAACTTTCCGGAAATTTTCTCGGAATTTTTGGAAATTTTCTCGGAATTACCAGAAATTTTGTGACTGAAATACCCTGGATTCTTTTTTTAAGCACTAAATAGTGAATACCATGGTGTTTGGCTGTTATTTTTTAAAAGAATATTTGTTATGCATATCTAAAATTACATAAGAATATTTTTTTGTCCTACATTGGAATTTATCAACAACATTACTCTTTTAAACATAGATAATTTATTCAATTGGATTTATCACTTTGAGGGGTTTTTATTCCGATAAATTTTCGTTACTGTATTTGCACCGGTTCGTTTTCGCTCAGTTTTCGGTTTCGATAATATTCGATTACGTTTTCGTATCCAGGGTTTCCGATTCCGATTCCGAAAAAAAATATGAAAACGAAAACGATAAAGATGGTTTCCGTCCGTTTCCGTACCGTTTTCACCCCTACTGCCGGGTGCAATAGCAAGGACGAAGGCGGCGTGGCTAGCAACTGGCGGCGTCAGTGAGATGGCAACGAATAGTGCGAAGTGAGTGGCACGAAGGCGGTCCTCATGGAGTGGCTGCAGATGCGTCCGAACCAAATATGGCCGATTGCATTCGGTGGTGAGTGGCGGCACACAGGGGATCGAGAGGGTGGCACGCTTCACCTCACAACGATAATGCTCCTCGCGACATTGAGGCCCCTTCGCAATGTTCTCCTCAGGCCATGTACAACGTGGTGCCTCGAGCCATGTGATTTCAAGTTTCAGTTAGGTTCGGATGCCATGCTAGATGTTTGGAGTGGCCTCGCAGGGTGGTAGAGGAGCCTGCAAATGTAACAGAGGAGGGGAAAACATTGGCAATGCCAAAACATAAGCAAATTTTGATAGTGTTGATGAAAAACACGAGGCCTGGGAGATCTGCTTAACTCTAGTGTAGGTCCAAAACTCGCCTTCGGATATGCTAGCGTGCCAGTTGATTTGATCCTGCAATCAACAAGAAATAAAGACAAAGAAACCACGGTAAAATTCATAAATGATAGCCAATCGGCTAGATGCCGATGACATATTATTTATCTTCAAGCCGATGTCATATGTAAATCGAGCGGCAGTTATAAATAGATAATAAAGAACTAAACCTACCCGATCGGTTGTAGATATGAACAATATATAAAACTTATGTCGATATATACTTAAATCAAGTGATTGGGATAGATCAGTCGCCATGCCGAGATAGTATAAATCACTTAGATTGAAATATATACTAACAACAAGACTATATATGTTCATGGCATAGCCGATCAGATAGATCTAGCATGTATCGGCTAGTACTTCGATACTACTCTATACTAAGATATTAAAAGCAAGTAGAATATATCAAACGAAGCTTAATATACTTAAATGCAACAAGATCTTAACATAAAGGGCAGATTTAACATATCAATGAAGCATATAGAGTAAATATAGTTAAATCAGGTAAGATCGGCTGAAACCCCGATGCTACCCTAATCGGCAACCAGAAGGCAGGCTAGAGATTGATATTCTAAGCACGACTTAATAGATCAAACTCAACTGATGCAGCATTAAGTATGAAAAGAAGAACAATATCTAGACAATCAAGCCGCTAAAAGTTTCATAGAGTGGTAGATATCTTATGTAATCTAAGTCAACATTGATATCTAACCTAATCGGCTGCCCTCTACCGATAAATTTTAGCCGATTGTAGGTTAGATAGCGATATTGCTAGAGATTACTAACCACCTCGTTGAATACCAGTTGTTTCGGCGAAACGTCGAATAATTGAGGGTACACAACTGGTTTTCAACGAGGTGGTTAGCATAGGAATGGCATATAGGACGTTAGGGTGGATAGCTTAGACGATGTCAGCGCAAGCGCGTCGACTAACCACGCCGTTAAGGTAGGCTGGCGGGTGCAACACTGTGGACTGCAGATGGAGAATTCTGTGTGAAATTAAAACCTTGATAACATTGCCTTCCGGTCATGGAATCGAGTTAGGTTTTTTTTGACGGCTGCAGAATCACGGGCCTCACCCTAGAGAGACTGGATTTGGAGAGGTGGACCCCCAGAGATTTTTCTAGAAATGACTTACCACAGGCCACGAAGCAGCGGTTGTTTCGGCGAAACGTCGAATATCTGAGGGTCCACAACTGGTTTTCAACGAGATGGTTAGTATAGGAATGACACATAGGACGTTAGGGTGGATAGCTTAGACGATGTAGGTGTCAAGCGCGTCGACTAACCGCGCCGTTAAGGTAGGATGGCGAGCGCGACACTGTGGACTACAGATGGAGAATTCTGTGCGAAATTAAAACCTTGATAACATTGCCTTTCGGTCATGGAATTGAGCTAGGTTTTTTTGACGGCTGCAGAATCACGGGCCTCACCCTAGAGAGACTGGATTTGGAGAGGTGGACCCCCAGAGATTTTTCTAGAAATGACTTACCATAGGCAACGAAGCAGCGGTTGTTTCGGCGAAACGTCGAATATCTGAGGGTCCACAACTGGTTTTCAACAAGGTGGTTAGTATAGGAATGGCACATAGGACGTTAGGATGGATAGCTTAGACGATGTCGGTGTCAAGCGCGTCGACTAACCTCGCCGTTAAGGTAGGCTGGCGGGCGCGACACTGTAGAATGCAGATGAAGAATTCTGTGCGAAGTTAAAACCTTGATAACTTTGCCTTCCGGTCATGGAATCGAGCTAGGTTTTTTTTACGGCTGTAGAATCACGGGCCTCACCCTAGAGAGACTTGATTTGGAGAGGTGGACCCCTAGAGATTTTTCTAGAAATGACATACCATAGGCCACGAAGCAAAGGCTGTTTCGGCAAAACGTCGAATATCTGAGGGTCTACAACTGGTTTTCAACGAGGTGGTTAGTATAGGAATGACACATAGGACGTTAGGGTTGATAGCTTAGACGATGTCGGTATCAAGCGCGTCGACTAACCGCGCCGTTAAGGAAAGCTGGCGGGCACGACACTGTGGACTGCAGATGGAGAACTAGGGTTTAGGGTTTAGGGTTAGGGTTAAGGGTTTAGGGTTTAGGGTTTAGGGTTTAGGGTTTAGGGTTTAGGGTTAGGGTTAGGGTTTAGGGTTTAGGGTTTAGGGTTTAGGGTTTAGGGTTTAGGGTTTAGGGTTTAGGGTTTAGGGTTTAGGGTTTAGGGTTTAGGGTTTAGGGTTTAGGGTTTAGGGTTAGGGTT